>JAJKFL010000005.1:6909177-9751690 GCA_021186555.1 Reticulitermes speratus
AACTAATAAATGACTGAATGAAAACTAAATGAATGAATAACTGACTTACTATTGAATGACTGAATGACAGTGAATAACTACCTAACTTATTGATGAATGACTAATGACTGAATGACGGAATGACTGGTTGTGTGTGAACGCCAGAATGACTGACTAAATGACTGTCCGTCTCTGACAGACTGACACAATGACCGACTGACTGACTGGCTGAATAGCTGTTTGCTATGAAAGATACAACTCTAAGCATATGGAAGCGATGGATATAGTGTTAAGATTACTGTGTACTGCTATATAACACAGTGTCGTCTGGTACGTAAATGTAGACGTTTCGAAAGCACCTGGTGTATCAATCTTTTGGATTCTTTATGCAAACGCCCGGCTTATATACCAGACAATATTGCGCTAGACCAGGCTGCTCAACATTTTATGTGGTGCGGGCAGCTTCGGCAAAATTTGGTCTGCATGCGGGCAACATGAAATTCAATACACAGAATGAAAAATGAATAAGTACGAGTATATGCATAATTATATGTATAATTTTATCTCTGTTTTTGTACACAACACGTGCAATACAAATATACAGATAATAATAGGAAAAATTTATAAAAAATGTAATTCACGATCTAGGCTAGGGTGTCGCTACTTTTAGCACATTTTTACAAACTGTAACATTAGTAACACAACGCACGTCTCCATAAATAAACAGATCAAAAGTTTTCAGAACTGCTTCACCGTTCTGTCTCAGATCTGACAGAGAACGGGTTAAAATACATTTTGTCATTTCAAATATCCCCGCGGGCAGTGTAACACTATGTCGCGGCGGGCCACAGGCACACCCACAATTTGTCTTAGGGGGGGGGGGGGGGGGGTCTTGACCGACCCTGAGGCTATGTATAATTAAGGTTCATTTTAAAAACTACGTTATGAAAATCATGTCAAAATCTCCGAGCCAATATGTAGTGAGGTTACAGGGGAAATTAAAACTGGCTGACTTAAATTAATTAAAACAGTTGGACTATTCGCATTCCCTGAATCACCAAAGATCTACCAGTTTCTATATCCTAGATCTGCATTTGTCACAGAAGCGTTCCTCAACTGATTCTTGTAGAATGTCACGCTGTCCGACTGATAAGTTACCTGCGTTCCGAAACGTCGATAACGGTAACTATTTACCAGTCAGCAAGGCGTGACATGCCATAATACGTAAATTTTCACAAGGCCACGTAAGAACTTCAAACCTCTCTCCTGCACACCCAATCTGGACGTTTGGCCTGAAGATGAAAGCAAATATTTCCTTCTACACGTCGTTAAATATTACCATCATCACGGCGTAAAACCCCAGAATACATGAATCTTCACCTTCCCAGTCTGACAGTATTGTACGTGTCGTTTATTCGTTACGTCCAGCAGAACTAAATCGACCACAACGCAGTTGCTAAACGAAGTGAAGCAGCACCAAGGAAGCAGACAGTTGTCAACGTATTCCGGATTTTTTTTTCCAATGGCTCGACAGCCCCTTGGGGGCCTAGGCCGCCTCATTGTTCGAGGTTTCACGATCACACTTTAGACACACCACACTCGGTAGGACTCCTCTGGACGAGGGACCAGCTCGTCGCAGAGACCTCTACCTGACAACACACAACACTCACAAGAGACAGACATCCATGCCCTAGGCGGGATTCGAACCCACAATCCCAGCAAGCGAACGGCCACAACCCCGCATTAGACAGCGCGGTCACTGGATCGCTATGTATTCCAGATGAAGTAAAGTAAAGTTTTCCCTATAACAGGCCATGAAGGCCCAGAGGGGAAGTAGAGGTATAGCTCTACTCTTTCTTTAACCTCGGCGATAGATGGGGGTGGGTGGTCAACGCCACGCTCCGGCCGCTTTACCCCCCGGAATGACCCGGTACCCATTGTATAGGAGGCTGGGTAGGCCCCAGGGCCGGTCTGGATGGGTGCTGAAAATCTCGCCCCCACCGGGATTCGATCAGTTAACACACGCAGAGTGCTGCATGCCTCGCGTTCAATGGGCTAAAAGAAAAGCAGTACGCAAATTAATGAATGGCGGACTACAAATTATAGTCTGTGCGTAACAACGGACCTTACGAGGTGCAGGGGGTGACTGCAGCCTCCCTGATACCTCCCGGAAAACAACGTAAAGTCTAATTACGATTGAAAAAAGAAAAAAACTGTCAGTATTTGTAACTTGAGTGTGTCAAGTCAAATTAATGTGATAATTGCACATGAAGTGGCTATATTGATTAAAACGAAGAATTCACACCAAAACTGTCCAAAAATTTTGTCCTGTGGTCCTGAAATTGTATTCCTAGCAAATGTTATATACGGCCCGGAATTTCAACGCCTTATATACGCCTCAGAGAGAGGGTGCATTTCGAAGTGATGTACATTAGAACAATGCAGTTGAGCTCACTGCATGTGTGTCTATGTGTAAGGTACACGTGGAAGTAACACGTTCAGAAACGTACATGATATTCTGTACACTCTGTGGGCAGTGACATTCATTTATTGCAGTCACAAATCAACCACTAATACAACCAATTTTAGGCGCGAATTTTACACTACGCAGAGGGCAATGTCATCGCAGTTGGTACGTGAGTGAACACAAAATTAATATTCCAGGATTTCTAGATGGCTACAATTAAGCCATAACTCTAGATACACATCGAATTACAAACAAAATCACACTCTTGGATCCCTAGGCATCTACACTGAATCAATCACTCTAGACACATATCGAATTACAGCAGTCACATTCTAGGATCCCTAGGAGACCACAGTAAAACTAGCACTCTAGACACATACCAAATTACACACAAAAGTCATATCGTACGATTCCTAGGAAGTCACACTAAAGCCAGCACCCCTAGACGTCGAATTACATACAAAATTCAACATTGGCTACACTGAAGCCATCACTCTAGGCTCATATCAAATTACATGTCAGTCATCTTCTAGAATTCCTAGAAAGCCACCAAAGCCAACAGTCTATACACGTTGAGTTACACATGAAAGTCAGATTCTAGGATACCTAGGGGCTACACTAAAGCCAGGATTCTAGACACGCATCGAATTACACTCAAAGCTCACATTCTAGGATTCCTAGGTGGCTACACTGAAGCCAGGACCCTAGACACGCATCGAATTACACTCAAAACTCACATTCTAGGATTCCTAGGGGGCTACACTGAAGCTACGACGGGCTCCTCTCGGTGACATTGCTAAGTCCTTCCAAACGAATTTCGTGACACAGCTTCGCTTACTTTCAATCAGCCCCAGTTCTAAGTACTCACGCACTTATTTCACGCGATATCAAACATTTCTGCGTTCGGTACAGTACTACACACGTGTTACAATTTTAAGAACTGAAGCCTTTGTCTGTGCACTGCACTGTATTCGCATCGTTCGTGTTAGCTTCAAGAGCAGGGAATCAAATTCCCGCAAGGCGACGTCTGCGGTGTTTAATCAGCATTGCCTGCCTCCCACCAACGTCTTGCGGACGGAAGGAAATTTACTTGCTGCACAGTTTCCGCTACAGTTTCATGTTCGGATTGCCTCTAAGTAAGTTAATATTCCGAACACGGACACCGTGCGCAGTTCTGGCTTGGTTTTCTGGTAACATCCGTGCCTTCATGTTACGGGCTTTGTCAGAAAGTTACTCCTGCTCAGGTTTTATAGCGTGCTAATACAGTCAAACCCGTTTATAACGACTATCGGTTTATACACACCTTGTCTATAACGTCAGATATTCTGTGGTACCAATTAATTCCTCATCTGTTAACCCTAACGTTACACCACTCGGTTATAACAACACTCGTTTATAACGACACAAAATATTCAGTCCTCTTCATGACGTTATAAGCCGGGTTCAATCTGTATATGAACATTATTTTATCTGACAACGATCGTTAGTCACTTCCAGTTACTCGCGTTTCATATAAAACCCAACTCAATCGCCTGGCTCGTTCCCACGCTTCATAACAGACCTGGCCAGTTCTTTACAAGTCACAAGTCCCCTGAATTGTTACGCGGATTACATTGGAGAAACGCGTGTTTTCTGTGTGATACAAGGCCAAATGCTGTTCCAAAGAGGACGATACTTTACCAATAGGTGAAAATTTTTTGAGCAAGAGGTTCCAATCTAGACAGCAAGAAACCCCGCAGAAAACACATACTGAGGAAAAACTAGATGAAATTTATGCAAGAGTGGAGACATCTCCGAGAAAATTTTGGTTACACATGCACAGCAAACGCAATTCTATTACAGCATTCATATAAGACATCTACGTCATCGCATTCATATTAAGACATCTACGTCATCAGCATTCATATTAAGACATCTACGTCATCACATTCATATTAAGACATCTACGTCATCAACATTCATATTAAGACATCTACGTCATCAGCATTCATATTAAGACATTACGTCATCAGCATTCATATTAAGACATCTACGTCATCAGCATTCATATTAAACATCTACGTCATCAGCATTCATATTAAGACATCTACGTCATCAGCATTCATATTAAGACATCTACGTCATCAGCATCATATTAAGACTACGTCATCAGCATTCATATTAAGACATCTACGTCATCAGCATTCATATTAAGACATTACGTCATCAGCATTCATATTAACACATCTACGTCATCAGCATTCATATTAAACATCTACGTCATCACATTCATATTAAGACATCTACGTCATCACATTCATATTAAGACATCTACGTCATCAGCATTCATATTAAGACATCTACGTCATCAGCATTCATATTAAGACATCTACGTCATCAACTTCATATTAAGACATCTAGTCTCAACATCATTTAAGCACACGTCATCAACATTCATATTAAGACATCTACGTCATCAGCATTCATATTAAGACATCTACGTCATCAGCATTCATATTAAGACATTACGTCATCAACATTCATATAAGGCATCTACGTCATCAGCATTCATATTAAGACATCTCGGTTCACAAACTCCTGACAGATAGCGTTCGGATGATTTTTTGAACTGGTACCTTCATGGGGTGCATGACGGGAAATATACCCCACACCCTGTTCGTATCCAATTATCCCCGGTTTCCTAAAGAGCTTTGCTTTTAGAGAGGTTCCCAGGTTTCGCCCGTTTGCCCTTCTGGTAAGAGCAACAGTAGATGAAGATGAGGACGGCGTATTGGTTGAATGATACTGACAGGGAAAAACCGAAGTACTCGAAAAAGAATTCGTCCCAGTGCCACTCTGTCCTCCACAAATTCCACATGGACTGACCTGGGATCCAGCCCGGGCCTCCGCGGTCAGTGGCGGGCGAATAACCGCCTGAGCCATGGCACGGCCTCAGCAGAGAAAGAGAACCTGATTTATATAACATGTCAAGTCCGTACCGCGCAGTAAACACGCTCCGTCTCAGTTATACAAACCAGTCAGTTAATGCTGTACAGGAAATGATCGCTGTTTGTTCTGAGATCCACACAAAACACATAAATACAGTCCGTACCGCGCAGTAAACACGCTCCGTCTCGTTTATAAATCCCAATCAGTTAATGCTGCATAAGGAAATAACCGCTTTTTGTTCTGAGATCCATACAAAACACATAAATGCACTCTGGTGGCAGAACGTAGAGTTTTTGGAATATTAAACCAGGTGGTAAATAGAAGGACCACAAGACTTTAAATTTGGGCCGGGATAGCGTAGTCGGTATAGCGACTACGCTAGGGCTGGACGGTCCGGGGATCGAATCCCGGTGGGGGGCGAGATTTTCCGCAGCCGTCCAGACCGATCCTGGGCCCACCCAGCCTCCTATAAAATGGGTACCGTGTCTCTTTCCTGGGGGTAAAGCGGCCGGGGCGTGGAGTTGGCCACCCACCCTCATCTAGCGCCAGGGTTAAAGAAAGAGTAGAGCTATACCTCTACTCCCCCTCTGGGCCTTCATGACCCCTTCTAGGGAGAACTTTACCTTTGCAGACTTTAAAGGATTACTCAGAAGGGCTGATCCCTCTGTTCGCTCTGCGTGCAAGCCGTGAGGACGCACTGCCTGTTTACACGCCGCAGACAAAGCGCTCGGTCACACGGGCTCTGCTTAGCACTGCTGATCTGAATCTGTTGAATGGAAGGGGATCTGCAAATGTTGTATGGCTTGATGTTTGTTTAAAGACGATTGTATTGGTAACTGTTATTGTTTGCTAAATACGTCATTGTGTACAACTAATGCCTTCGGCAAACTGTAGGCCTACTGGTGGACAAAAACGGGACAGAGAGAGACGCTGAAGATGTCGAAGCCAGCAACAATCAAGTAGCGATTTTATGAAAGTAGTAAATACATTCTACATTAATAATTAACAGAGCTGAGAGGGGCACAGTTTGTCAGCAGATTCATCTGTGCCGATCCCAGTGTTCGCGCGTTCTAAGGCGTGGGTCTACGGCCGTTCGTTTTCTGGGACTGCGGGATCGAATCCCGCCGGCAGCATGGATATCTGTCTCTTATGTGCGTTGCGTGTTGTCAGGTAGTGGTCTCTGTAAATGGCCGATCCATCGTCCAGAGGCGTCCTACAGTGTCTGTCACTGAGCGTGGTCAAGTGCAAAAATAACCTCTATACATACAAAGAGTAGGAAGGAAGACAAGAAATTCGATAAATTAATTATAATGCACTGTGTTCAGCTGAAAAAACATATCCAATATCACAAAGAAGTCAGACCTAACCTAAAAAATTTCTAATCTGCTTGTGTTGATGATGACATAAAAAAGATGTCATGTAAACATGTCGCGCATGTTATGGACTGTTACCATGCAACTTACACATTTTTTTTTTGTGATGAAGGGCCACGCAGCAGATGCTAAGGACGCACCGCAGCCTAAAGGCTTATTGTGTAACCCTGTGATGAAGATGATTAGCTGTAATGGAGCACCGGTGGAACGATACTGACAGAGGAAAATCGAAGTACTATAAGATATCATAATATGGAATATCTGAACATAATATAGAGAGCATATTTGTTGCTCTGGGAATTATCTCGTATTTGAGATAAATTTCCACTCGGTTTTGTTTTCGAACCCGTGTGGGAGGGGAGAGGAGCTACTAAGTCGATACAACAGAATCTCGTGATCGAATCTGGGTCCAGAAACAAGATATCGTTTACGGATTTCCTCAGGCACTCTAGGCGAAAGGCGGTGTAATACCTTAAATTATGCCACCTTCACTCCCAAATTTTTCGCACTTTGTTTTTTCACTGTCTGTTCCGTCATTAGACCATACATACGTTTAATCAGGCTAACTAAAAATGTCGTTAAATAAATCAATCACTACAGTAATAAATCAATCGGCCCACGTCAAAACAGTTTAAGGAAACGGAAGCACGGGTGCTGTCAGCCTACTACTACATACTACTACTACTACTAAGCAGTAGTAGTAGTATCAGAAGCTTTAAATAAAATTAACCGCGTTCCACCTATTACACTTGCTCGGAACGTTCGTTTCACGCTACGTTCCTTCTAATATCTAAACCCATCACGATTAAGTTTCAGACCTATTCAACTTCAGTCCTAATGACTTCAAAGTGCCTTACAAAGAGACAGTTACATGCAGAAATAAGGTCAATGTCGATCCCAGTGGCCGTGCGGTCTAAGGCGTACGTCTGCGGCCGTTCGCTTTCTGGATTGCGGGTTCGAATCCTGCCGGGGGCATGGACGTCTGTCTGTTGTGAGTGTTGTGTGTTGTCAGGTAGAGGTCTCTGCGACGGGCCGATTCCTCCTCCAGAGGAGTCCTACCGAGTGTGGTGTGTCTAAAGTGTGTGATCAGGTGCAACAATAAACCTCCACACTTATAATGAGTAGGTAGAAAGAGGTCAGAAAAAGAAAGAAAGACTTTTAAAGTGCCTTACAGATAGGCAAAAACAATGTCAATTTGACAGTGAGAGAATAAACTGCTTTTTTTTTAGCTCTTTAGAGCCTATCGGTACCTACAAACAACACCTCCTTTAATGTCGGATATTTTCAACACTTCAACAGTATATTTGCTATACGAACTGTATGATTACAGAATAAACAGTGGGACTTTCTGTCAACAGTATTAACTGATTGATTGTTTTAATGCAGATTCAGTGTGTTTCCTGAGAGATGCGAAATGATTTTTTTTTAAATATCTACTTTATAACTAGTGAAAGTAGGGCATAATTTGTCAATACATTAGTCAATTACACTTCACTTCATGGTAACCGCATGGAAATATCGTTTACTTACCAGCCGATGGTAATATAATTGGCAATGGAATTCATGCATCAGTTTGTATTATTGTGCCTACTACTGGCGGAATTAACTTGGTTCAAGATCACATAGCAACATTGATTATGCTATCAAGATATCTTTTTGTTATTTGATGGAGGCCGTATTCAGAATTATAAACACTTACTGTTTTCTCTTGGTAATCCGGAAACCGGTAATCCGTACTTCGGCAATCGGTACCCCGATAATCCGGATCATTGGTTGGTCCGGAAAATTTTAGGCCAGGTATAGCCCATTATTTCCCATTGAAATGATTATTACAGTACAGTATTATTATTATGTACAGTATTTCTAATTTAAAGAGTTTTAATTTGGCAATGCGTGACTTTTTGTACGACACCTATGACACGGAATTTCCCCTCGGTGGTCCGGATTCTCGGGTATTCCGGACTACCCCTCCCACCAAACAGTTCGGATGACTGAGAGTCTACTGTAGTGTGTTTTTAGAGGACAGCACACAAATAAACTTATATTAAACAGTACAAGAACACAACAGCAACTTTTATGAAGAAGGAACAGTACAAAGTCGTCATTATGCTTACTTAATTAAGCTCTCTTTTCACAACTTTTCAAGTGTCCTTCACGTTTGTAATGTATACGAGTACCTCAGTTATCTATGGAAGCAGCAGCTAAGAGATGGAAAATTTAAAATTCTCCCGTTCACTTTCCAAGGTGTATTCCACCAGTTGACACGAACTTCTAACATCAAAAATCTGAGGCCATGTTTGGTGCACCGGGAGTTTCAAGTAATATTTCAAAATTTCGTCGCGTCATTAATGTGTTTGAAAGTTCAATCGTGAAAAGAATAGTTGAGGACTCCAGGGTATAATACACCAATGGTTTATACGCCCAACACGTGGATGATAACATCCCACTGTCCCCAACAAGCGTAACCCCTACCCAGAAAATCCCTCCATCTGCCTCCCTCCTCTTTATAACTTCTCGAATTATCACCATAGTGACAGTCAGTCTACATCCTCTGTGGTGATTACGCGTCACACAGCCACCAGCAACACCGCTCTATCTAGGACACGGAAATCATTTGATGTCTTTTAATGATACATTTAACTTACCAAGTTTAACTTTATATTATATATACCGTGCATTTCGCCGATCCCAGTGGCCGTGCGGTCTAAGGCGTGGGTCTTCGGCCGCTCGCTTACTATGATCGTGGGTTCGAATCCCACCGGGGGCATGGATGTTTGTGTTGAGTTTGTTGTACGGACAGTAGTATGGAACATAAGTGGCATGAAGGACAAAAAGGACTTCAACAGTACAAATGGATCAAAGGGGAAAAACCCCGGACAGACAAAAAAAAAAAAAAACCCCCACCGGGGGCATGGATGTTTATGTTGTGTTAGATGTATGGACGATAGCATGAAACATAAGGTGACATGCAGGACAAAAAGGACTTCAACAGTACAAATGGATCAAAGGGGAAACCCCAGGAATAAATTTAAAAAAAAAAAAAAAATCCCACCGGGGCATGGATGTCTGTCTCTTGTGAGTGTTGTGTGTTGTCAGGTAGAGGTCTCTGCGACGAGCTGGTCCCTCGTCCAGAGGAGTCCTACCGAGTGTGGTGTGTCTAAAAAGTGTGATCGTGAAGCCTCAACGAAACGAGGAGGCCCAGGCCCATATAAAGGCTGTCGAGCCATAGGAGGAAGACAAAAAAACACGTGCATTTCAGTAATTAATTAATTATTTCATTCCAACAATCCTCAATGCATCCAATTGGATGCACTGAGGATTGTGAACTCTCGACGACACCCCTGATGATGGCACAGGAAGTGCCGAAACATATGTAGGGACAGAAAATACTAAAACAGTGTAGTGCATTTGTTGGAACAAAATAATTAATTAATTACCAAGTTTAATTTTACCGTTTGACACTCCACACTTGATAGCTATTTCTTGATGGGCAATGTTGGCTACCTGACTGTGACGATGGTGTTAACTGCCTTGAGCTAGTGCGCGACATGCACTGGTAAAAGGTAAAGCAATCCCTATACATGCCCTTAGGGCACATGAAGGTGGTAAGGTTGTCAGCCCTAAGTACCGGCCGCCTTTACCCTCCCAAAGGCTGAGTCGATCCCAAGGTTATAGAAAAAATTCCAATGACACCATCGGGAATCGAATACGCAGCCTTCAGGCTTGTAGCGCAGTGCCTTAACCAACTGCGCCATGTTGAATGATTAGTAATGTTAGTAATGTTCGGATCGTTCAAAACATACTTTATTATTATTATTATTATTTTTATTATTGGTACTGATAACATGATCCTGGATGGCTATCATAAATCCAGTAGTTTCTGGGAAGTGTTCGCCAGACTTTAGCCATGCGTCCGATGCTATTTTATCTATTATTATTATTATTATTGGAACATTTGGCAACGTTTGAAGAATCATCAATATCATAAATGTACATGCGAATTATATGTAAAGTGTCCGTTATTCTTGTCAGATTGAATGAAACTTGAATTTTGTCGACAGATTTCCGAAAAAATCCACAATTATCAAATCTCATGAAAAATCCGTCCAGTGGGATTCGATTTGTTCCATGCGGACGGACGGACGGACGGACAGACAGACATGACGACGTTTTTAGTTGCTTTTCGCAATATTGCGAACGCTCCTAATAATGGTTTATGCTTGATTTCTAAAGTACTGTCTTGTTAATAGCTTTATAATGGAATATTTATGACTTTCCATAACAAAACACAAAGATGAAGAGCAAGGCGCAGGATAGTCTTGTGTAACGTAATAATGAGCTAATAATAAAATACTCAACACAACTGTATTATTAGTTGTGTTGACAGTTCTATTATAAATCATATTATTAAGGCATGGGATACATTTTAGCAAAGATTATGTTCAGGAGGTAGAGACAGGCCGGAAATATATGGAGCCTAAAACATATTCAAAATGTATAAATAATTTGTTTCGGAAAACTTCAATGGCAGGGGTCAATTGGGAGGCAGAGCCGGCAGGATATTATGAAAACGGATGTCAGAGATGCGGGGGACGGGGGGGGGGGGTACCGCAGTCCGTCTGCCCAGGATAAGGGCCAATGGCGGTAGCGTGTGAAGCATTACACTGAAGACCCGAGTTCCGCGAAAGCACGGATTTGTACGAGCTGATCAGCATAACCAATTTCTTTTTTTGGAAGAACCTGAACTTTTTTCTTTGGCCGGTTAACCAGAAAATTATTTACACCCCTTACAGTTGTTAATGTGAATCGTAATCAACACTCGACACGTGACCTTTACACACTTTATGTCTGTGATTTTCGTTCTTAAATAAAGCACACTTTTTCTTAGAGGGAGAGACTCTTTTCTAAGACTGATATTCGGCCTGAAACCCCGTGATGACATATTTTCTTCAGAAACGTGCTGCATCACTTCGCAGGCGACGTTGAATTACTGCTGAAGCAATCCAATTCAGCAGTGTGATTGAATAGTACGCTTCAGGTAGAGATTTAACATTTGCAGCAGCAAATAGGCAGCACATCATTCGAATGGGATATGAATGCTGTATGCCTTTTGAGACGAGATGAGTTTGGTGCAGAAGGAGAAACGGGGAATTGTGAGGGGTGGCAAAAAGGAGGAGGAGGAGGACGAGGAGGAAGAGGAAGAGGTCGAAGCCTTAATATGTCATATCCTCTCTCTGATGTCGTCATGAAAGCTCACGTCCGCTTTGGTGAAAGAAGGGGAGAGACACACGAATGAGATTTGCAATTTTTCTGTACTTTTCCAGTATTCAAGCACCGTTTCATTTCATTACGGTCAATAGTCCGCCCCTCGCAATGCTGACTTGGCATTGTTCACTACGAATGAATTGGAGTGTCGTTGAAGATACTCATTAATGGGACACAGTACTCAAAATTAAACCAATTCTACCACGTAAACTGTTTTCAAATGGAGCCACTACATGTATCTCCGCTTCCTGGAGAACACTATGATAACACTACCCTACATACCTTCAACTTTGACAAGCAAAACGAAGTCTCCGACTGTCCACCAAACAAAGCGGTCCTATTACGTACCACGTGTCCTTTAACGAGGTTTGAATATATTCTATCAAACACATTCAAAATTTCCCTTTTTCTTCTTGAAAGCACATTATCAAATCAAAGCTACACATAAGGCCGTGCCATGGTTCAGGCGGTTAGTCGCCGGCCTCTCACCGCGGAGGACCGGGTTCGATCCCGGGTCAGTCCATGTGGGATTTGTGGTGGACAAAGTGGCACTGGGACAGGTTTTTCTCCGAGTTGTCGGTTTTCCCCTGTCAATTTCATTCCACTGGTGCTCCATTAATTGTAAAACTTGGTAAAAAAAACTGCTCATCTTCATCTTCATCATAGAGTTGCACAAAAAGCCTTAAGGCTGTGGTGCGTCCGTAGCATCTGCTGCGGGGCCCTTCACCACGCCAAAAAAAACTACACATGAGGCAGAGAAGTGATAGGTAAAGTCGCCCCTATACACGGCTTGAAATCATATGGAGGAGTGGAGGTATACCTCCAAGTATGATTAACGGTGGTACTAGGTGCAGGTAAGTGGTCAGCTTGACGCCTCGGCAGCTTTATACCCCGGGTAGTCATGGAATATGAGGTTGGGTGAGCTCAGAAACCAGTCTGGACGATTTCGAGATGGCAAAATCTCTTGTTCTTACCGGGAATAGAAGCACGACTTCTTCGCCGTCCAGCCCGTAGCTTTGTCACTGTACCAATCACGCTACTTTACTTCTTCCATCTGCAGTGACACATTAATTTCTCATTAAGGATTACGTTTACATTTACACAAAAATTATTCTTTAGACTAAATAGCATAATGCCTATCCCAGTGGCCGCGCGGTCTAAAGCGTGGGTATACGGCCACTCGCTTGCTGGGATTGTGGGTTCGAATCCCTCCGGGGGCATGGATGTCTGTCTCTTGTGAGTGTTGTGTGTTGTCAGGTAGAGGTCTCTGCGACGAGCTGGTCACTCGTCCAGAGGAGTCCTACCGACTGTGGTGTGTCTGAGTGTGATCGTGAAGCCTCGATAATGAGGAGGTCCTGGACCGTTAGGGGTTGTTGCGCCAAGGAAAAAAAATAGCACAATTCATATAAATGTCCAGGTCTACGGGACACAACGGCAGTTTCTGAACGTGTGGAGATGACGGCATACGTTAAGTTACACAGACTTCTGAACGTGTGGAGATGACGGCATACGTTAAGTTACACAGACTTCTGAACGTGTGGAGATGACGGCATACGTTAAGTTACACAGACTTCTGAACGTGTGGAGATGACGGCATACGTTAAGTTACACAGACTTCTGAACGTGTGGAGATGACGGCATACGTTAAGTTACACAGACTTCTGAACGTGTGGAGATGACGGCATACGTTAAGTTACACAGACTTCTGAACGTGTGGAGATGACGGCATACGTTAAGTTACACAGACTTCTGAACGTGTGGAGATGACGGCATACGTTAAGTTACACAGACTTCTGAACGTGTGGAGATGACGGCATACGTTAAGTTACACAGACTTCTGAACGTGTGGAGATGACGGCATACGTTAAGTTACACAGACTTCTGAACGTGTGGAGATGACGGCATACGTTAAGTTACACAGACTTCTGAACGTGTGGAGATGACGGCATACGTTAAGTTACACAGACTTCTGAACGTGTGGAGATGACGGCATACGTTAAGTTACACAGACTTCTGAACGTGTGGAGATGACGGCATACGTTAAGTTACACAGACTTCTGAACGTGTGGAGATGACGGCATACGTTAAGTTACACAGACTTCTGAACGTGTGGAGATGACGGCATACGTTAAGTTACACAGACTTCTGAACGTGTGGAGATGACGGCATACGTTAAGTTACACAGACTTCTGAACCCCTTGCAGCACAGTTATATAACTACATGTACCGCCTGCTATACATTAATGAAGTCTCTCACATACGTGTCTTTTCATACTGCTAACTATACTCGCCTTAAACAGCAGTTAATACCATAAACAGCGCAACAGACTTTCTTTATAATAAAGATAGATTTTTATTCCGTGAGGTTTTAATTAAATTTTTAGATATTTTTAGATAAAATTCGTGATTTGACGGGCCGTGCTATGGCTCAGGAGATTAGTCGCTGGCTTCCCACCGCGAAGACCCGCTTTCGATACCACGCCAGTCCATATGAGATTTGTGATGGACTCTGTTCCATGGAGTTAGTTATTTAAAAAAATTAGGCGTAATTACTGTTTCGATTTGAATACATCGTGTCCCATTAACTGGAATCATTAGGGACTGTATTTAACTTATTTCATATTTTCCATTCCATGCATTATAATTATAGTATTAATCGGCCAAACGGGTCGCCCTTATCCCGTTAAATGTAACTCTTCATGGCCGAAAGGGAGAATGCTGTCACACCCAGGTGCAAGCGTGGGCATTTAAAGCTAAAATAACTCCGGCTATCAGCGGCTACATTGGGATTTAAATTCCGGACGATAAAGGTTAAGTTCATTCTGTCTTAAACAAAGTCCAGTAGTTGTATGATTCAAGTGTGGCGCGCGTCTGACTGTCGATGGCGTACGTGACTACGACATTGAACAGAGCGTCGGCGAAAAAAGAACCATGGCAAGAAATCCCGAGTCGCGTTATGCAGATGAAGGCCAATCACGTTTGGGTTCCTAGCGCAATTTCAGGGTTTACACACCAAATTCATAACCTGTAACTTGCCGGCGACGAGGATCGCATTTCATGGCGTCGCCCTAAGCGTAGTTGACGGGACGTCAACTACGCTAAGTTTTGATCTCCGACGAGTAAACAAAATGTCGAGCGTCGTTCTTGGACGCTTCAACATATGACACGAGCTGCGTCGCGGTAACACGTGATTAGAGATTTGGTCTCTGTCGACAGAGCAATTTAGTCGAGAATTTTTGTCGATTAGGGAACACATTCTTCGAGTTCCAGTGCCCATCCAGTAAACACATGATCTGATTTCTGGTGCTCCATGTGTGAACACATAACTGCTCCATGTGTGAACACATAACTGCTCCATGTATGAACACATAACTGCTCCATGTTTGAACACATAACTGCTCCATGTATGAACACATAACTGCTCCATGTGTGAACACATGACTGCTCCATGTATGAACACATAACTACTCCATGTTTGAACACATAACTGCTCCATGTGTGAACACATGACTGCTCCATGTTTGAACACACAACTGCTCCATGTATGAACACATAACTGCTCCATGTTTGAACACATAACTGCTCCATGTGTGAACACATAACTGCTCCATGTATGAACACATAACTGCTCCATATGTGAACACATGACTGCTCCATGTATGAACACATGACTGCTCCATGTTTGAACACACAACTGCTCCATGTATGAACACATAACTGCTCCATGTTTGAACACATAACTGCTCCATGTGTAAACACATAACTGCTCCATGTGTGAACACATGACTGCTCCATGTTTGAACACATAACTGCTTCATGTTTGAACACATAACTGCTCCATGTATGAACACATAACTGCTCCATATGTTAACACATGACTGCTCCATGTATGAACACATAACTGCTCCATGTTTGAACACATAACTGCTCCATGTGTGAACACATGACTGCTCCATGTATGAACACATAACTGCTCCGTGTTTGAACACATAACTGCTCCATGTGTGAACATATAACTCTTGAGTTCGAATCCGTACACGTGAACATACAATTCTTTTAGCGGCATTTAACGAGTGAATGCACTGGGAAGTGAAATTGATTATCGGTAACCAGTAAAACAACTCAACCTAAATTAAATGGAATAAAATTACTCAAAAATATGAAACTAACCTTTGATACTAAACGTCACAAACACGTGTACTCGTATGCGATGGAAAATAAGTGCTCATTCAGGTAAGCATTACAAACAGAGCAGTAAATAAACAAACCAATTTGATGTACATCAAAGTATGACTACATTACTTATCCTCCAACATTATCAAGGGCCGAGAGTTTCAACAACCAAACTCTGATTTCCCCCCGAATATATTCCCTGACAAAAGGCTCCTGTTGCTGACTGGACGCTGACCGTGTCACAGCCAGCACTGTTGTGCGTGATTTCAGACTTCCGCCGCGATGTAGATGAGATCTGCGCTCTTCTGGGATGTTACGCAGCGTTGTGTGGTAGTTATGTACCGACGTTTCGCGACAACCTATCGACCGATAGGTTGTCCCGGAACGTCGCTTTCTTCTAGAACTTCCTGATTTTTGAAGGTGGGACCGATACGTTGTCCCGAAACGTCGGTACAGAACTACCACACGTCGCTGCGTAAACAGCAGTGCTGTAAAGTGCAGTGCTAGTTGAGATTTGCGGTCTTCTGAGATATTACGCAGCGACGAGTGGCAGTTCTGTACCGACGTTTCGGGACAATCTATCGGTCCCACCTTCAAAAATCAAGAAGTTCTAGAAGAAAGCGACGTTCCGGGACAACCTATCGGTCCCATCTTCAAGGATCAAGAAGTCCAAGAATAAATGCTTCCTTCTTGGACTTCTTGACTCCTGAAGCTGGGACCGATACGTTGTCCCGAAACGTCGGTACAGAACTACCACTCGTCGCTGCGTAAAGAGCAGTGCTGTAAAGTGCAGTGCTAGTTGAGATTTGCGGTCTTCTGAGATATTACGCAGCGACGAGTGGCAGTTCTGTACCGACGTTTCGGGACAATCTATCGGTCCCACCTTCAAAAATCAAGAAGTTCTAGAAGAAAGCGACGTTCCGGGACAACCTATCGGTCCCATCTTCAAGGATCAAGAAGTCCAAGAATAAATGCTTCCTTCTTGGACTTCTTGACTCCTGAAGCTGGGACCGATACGTTGTCCCGAAACGTCGGTACAGAACTACCACTCGTCGCTGCGTAAAGAGCAGTGCTGTAAAGTGCAGTGTTAGTTGAGATTTGCGGTCTTCTGAGATATTACGCAGCGACGAGTGGCAGTTCTGTACCGACGTTTCGGGACAACCTATCGGTCCCACCTTCAAAAATCAAGAAGTTCTAGAAAAAAAAAGCGACGTTCCGGGACAACCTATCGGTCCCATCTTCAAGGGTCAAGAAGTCCAAGAATAAATGCTTCCTTCTTGGACTTCTTGACTCCTGCAGATGGGACCGATAGGTTGTCCCGAAACGTCGGTACAGAACTACCACTCGTCGCTGCGTAAAGAGCAGTGCTGTAAAGTGCAGTGCTAGTTGAGATTTGCGTTCTTCTGAGATATTACGCAGCGACGAGTGGCAGTTCTGTACCGACGTTTCGGGACAACCTATCGGTCCCACCTTCAAAAATCAAGAAGTTCTAGAAGAAAGCGACGTTCCGGGACAACCTATCGGTCCCATCTTCAAGGGTCAAGAAGTCCAAGAATAAATGCTTCCTTCTTGGACTTCTTGACGCCTGAAGATGGGACCGATAGGTTGTCCCGAAACGTCAGTACAGAACTACCACTCGTCGCTGCGTAAAGAGCAGTGCTGTAAAGTGCAGTGCTAGTTGAGATTTGCGGTCTTCTGAGATATTACGCAGCGACGAGTGGCAGTTCTGTACCGACGTTTCGGGACAACCTATCGGGTCCCAGCTTCAAGTATCAAGAACTTCAAGAAGAAAGCGACGTTTCGGGATAACCTGTCGGTCCCATCTTCAAGGATCAAGAAGTCCAAGAAGAAAGACCTTCTTCTTGGACCTCTTGACTCCTGAAGATGGGACCGACAGGTTGTCCCGAAACGTCGGTACAGAAGTACCACTCGTCGCTACGTAATGTATCAGAAGAGCGCAGATCTCAGCTAGCACTGCTGTTTACAGCAGCGATCTCAAGTTTAACAACCAGCCATTTTCTTTAAGTTTCGTGTTTCAGACGTTTTTCTAGTCATGTGAAGCATTTTGTTCGCATTTCCTGTAACTTTGTTTTCGTGTCTGTTATTAAAATCCATTTTCATGCAGATGTTTAGGTCTGTGTCAGGTGACTGCATCGTCACCCTCGACAGTGCGTCTGCGCGCTGTTTGCCTCCACGCATAATGGATAGCGGGGGTTCTTCGCTTAGCTGCGAAAGAACCTCCAGTGGGCGTGTTCCAATTTTTCACACTGCTGTAAATTAAAGTAAAGATGTGTTAGCGCTTTGTTTTAAATTTTAACATTAATAACTACCCTCCATACGGGATTTTACTTGCATGTAAGGAATTATATCAGGGGTTTCCAAGTTTTTTTTTTTTTTGGAAAGGGCCACAACCGCTATTTTTGGCTGATTGATGGGCCGCACGTTTTAAAACCACAACAAGTGGTATACCTAACCGCTTAAATTATTCTACAATTGTTATATTAGATATACAATTTACAAATGTGGGCGCTGGCCGCATAAAGCAACTTGGCGGGTCGCAGTTTGGACACCCCTGAATTATATATGTTACTTTACTACCAACACATCTAACGGCATTGTAATAATTTATTTAAATTTTAATACCAGATGTACAGCTGATGTAATTTCAACAAGTAAGCCCCTGAAGATGAACCATAAATAGGTTCGAAACATGTTGGGCAGTCTTTGATAAAAAGTTGTGTTGAATAACATGAAACAGTGTACATTTGTCTAATAAGATTTGTATATATATATTACGTTAAGTGACAACAGGATATGTTTCTGAATTTCAAATTGCGGCCATGGGAAATTTTGAAACCTTTACTACGTCTTATCTTGAGCCAGATAGCCCCAGCCCACAATCTCATATCTTGTTACTGCAACATACAGACACAATTCAATATTACCCCCAACCACCTACCAAATAGCTACTTCCTTTCATATTCTTCAACCAAAGTTTTGTAAGTACTTTCCATTTCTTCCATGCGTGCTACATTTCCAGCCCATGTCGTCCTCGTTTATTTTCTCATCCTCATAATAAGTAGGGCAGCATGGATGGCGGTGCTGCGTATAGTAACTAGGCTGCGGGCTGGACCTCGACTCCCGGAAGGGGCAAGACCTTTTTATTTTCTCCAAAACGCCCCCAACTGGCTCTGGGGACCAACCAGGCTGCTATTCAATGGGCACCGGGCGCTGTTTCTCCAGGTGTTGAGCGACCGAGGCGTGAAGCTGCCCATTAACATTCATCACCGAGTTTAAGAATGAGAGGAGCTATACCTCTACTCCCACCCCCCCCCCCCCACTTTCTTTCACGGTATCCAGAAAAACATCTTTGTCTTCTTTACCTTGTAATATGTAGTGAAGGGGGAAAGGTTACATAACTCCTCATGACGCAGTTTTCTCCTGACTCTTGTTTCTTCCTCTCTCAGAGGTCCGAATGTTCTCTGCACAAAACTGCAAAAGTTTATAAGCTTTTGATACCTTCCCTGTCTTGCCTTCTCGCCCACTTTTCTAAGGAAGTCTGCGTCTACACAGGGTTTCGTTTGGCAGACTGGCCACCTGGTGAACGTACTCTAAACCAACACGCGTGACAGCCATCGTGCTAAAGACTGTGACAATGGCACTGTGTGATATTTCCATTCATTCTTCTCAACGGCCTTACACAATACATTACGTTTCTCAAGTCTCTATAATCACATTACCGATACGAATTGCCTAAAAGTGATATAACACGTGCCTGGGTGCTTCCCCCATTATATTAAGCATATGACACGGATTATGCATATATCCATGCCTTCTTTTAGACCAAAGATATAACAGTACACGATTTAAAGTTAACTTTTTCCTCTGTTTTCACTTCCAGCACTTCCACAGAATGGATATGCGAATCCCAGTCCAATAATACGTTCAGTTAACCTAGTACAAAGTAAAGGAGTGTATGGGGGAGTGGAGATGAAGAGCCACACATGCTAAACCTCGGCACTTGATGGGTATGTGACCGGTCTCATGCTTCGGTCGCTTTATTCGCCAGAATACAGCATTCTGCACACACTGGTTAGGAGGCTGGGTGAGCCCCAGAGTGAGTATGGACACAATGATAGGAAGAAAAACTGTTTACCCTTCTCGGAAACAGAAATATGGCCACACAGCGCACAGCCAGTCATTGTATTGACTGAGCTACTCCATCCTCAATGCTGTCAACAGCAGCAATGGCGGCCGATATAGCTCAGTCGGTATAAGGACCAATCTATGGGACAGACGACTGAGAAGTCGTGGTTCGATTCCCGGCAGCGGAGACGGCAAGTTATTTTTCTCTTCTCGCAAGTGTCCACACTCTCCTGTTCAAAGGATAACAGGAGGTAAAGGTGCCGGAGCGTGATACTGCTCATCCACCTTCATCTATTGCTAAGAATAAGAACGCGTGAAGCTAAACATCCAAACCCCCCACAAGACTTTAAAACGCGGTGCTTAATTAAGCAGTGTAGTAGTAGTAGTAGTAGTAGTAGTAGTAGTAGTAGTAGTAGTAGTAGTAGTATAGTAGTAGTAGTAGTGGCGAATCCAAAAGCTGTTAATAAAAATACTTATCTTCATTACCATCGTCTGGTACATTTTTTTGTTAATACGACACTCAAACTTGTTTCACTCCCACACAATCGCTTAATGTCTTCTTTAAGTTCCTTGACAAATATTTATACTGCGGTACTCGTCGCTTGTATAGAGCCTCAGGAATAGAGATCTCAATGTATTGCGTGACCCGCAGTGATAGTAGGCAAGATCTTGCCCACAACTCAGGGTCAAGGGTCACATCAGGATTGACGATCACTCAGCCGGTCCGTCTTGGTGTCAAACTCCTCTTTGGGCCCTTTTCCACGAGGGTGTTAGTGGCGCGTCTGAAGCGAACCAATTTGCACGAGCGTGTTAGCGGCGCAATAAAAAGTGGCGCGTCTGAAGCGAACCAATTTGCACGAGCGTATTAGCGGCGCGATAAAAAGTGGCGCGTCTGAAGCGAACCATTTTCCACGAGCGTGTTAGCGGCACGATAAAAAGTGGTGCGTATTAAGCGAACCGTTTTCTACGAGCGTAATAGTGACGCATATTAAGCCAACCACTTTCCACAAGAGTGTTAGTAACGTGATAAAAGTGGCGCGTCTGAAGCGAACCATTTTGCACGAGAGTGTTAGCGGCGCGATAAAAAGTGGCGCGTCTTAAGGGAACCATTTTCCACGAGAGTGTTTGTGGCGTTCAGCGAGTCTGAGTGGCGAATTCACGTTTAGTGAGTCAGCTACAGTTTTGAAATGGACTTTGAAGAGGAAGATACCCTTCTTGTCTCACTGAACAAAGAATTAATTAAGAGAAAAAAGAAGCATAAATTTTGTATTTGCTGAATTCAAGGCGACAAAGTGACATATTTTAAACACTACATTTAATTACACCTTATTTTTTTCCCACCTTATCTCTGTACAGAGCACACTTAGAGTCCCACACAGCTGGACGGACTTCAACTTCAATTATAAACGGTTAAGTGTCCAAGTTACCATTCATTATGTAGCAACGAACACATTCAAAATGACGAGAAAACCACACAACGTTGACTGTTTGAAGAAGTGGCGCGGCTGAACACGCTCTTGGAAAACGAACCATTATCGACCACCTATCGCTAACTGTGGCGCGGCAGAAGTGTGGCGCTACTGGTGGCGGTGACAAACGACCGCGAATGTTTATAACGCTCCAGTGTGGAAACACTCCCATTGTAATCAATTGTTCCTTGAAGCCGCGCTACTATCTGTGGCGCCACAAACACGCTCGTGGGAAAAGGCCCTTATAGCTTACGACCAGACATGTTCATTTTTTAGGCGCGTTTGTAAACTTGCGAAAATCGACTGTTAGCTTCGTCATATCTGTCTGTCTGTCCGTCCGCATGGAACACCTCCGCTCCTACTGAACGGATTTTCATGAACATTGATATTTGAGTATTTTTCGAAAATCTGTCGAGAAAATTCAACGATCATTAAAATCTGACAAGAATAACGGGTAATACACATGAAGACCTATGTACATTTATGACAATATCTCGCTCAATTCCTCTTAGAATGAGAAATGTTTCAGACAAAAGGTGTAGAGAAAATCAAAACACACATTTTGTATTCAATAACTTTTTTCAGAAAATCGTGCCGTTTATGATATAATGTGGAAAAATATGGTACAGCCAGACAGGTCACAGATGACAATATAATACGGCGCATGCGCTTTGCATGCTGAACAGCTGAGGCTACAGACACACACTCACAATATTGAATGCTTATTGCTTTTCGACAGCAACAATGGTTACGCGAACGCGTCTCAATGTTACGCTCATACATACATTACCAGTTTTGTTAAAATTTACATTACTAGTCTTGGGGCTCACTTTCTGACATTCGAATGGCTGCTTGCTCATGTTTAGACTTCGCAACGTATTTACATTTCACAACGTTTTGTGCCTGTCTGTACTGTGGTCCTCAGATGGAACTGCCAACAAGAGAAACAGAGGTGCTCATTTGAGAGGTGGGTACTAAACTTGGTCTCTCGCCAAAGGGGAGGAATATATGTTAAGAGTGCTTGAGAAAAGGGTACTGGGGATAATATCTGGACCCAAAATACTGGACGTTATCTCGTTAATGGGGAGATTTAAAACGTTTAATCTTCACAATGGTATTAGTACCATCAAGTGAAGACGTACGTAATAAAGGGAAGTTTAGCACGACTGAGAGACGAGAAATGCAAACAAAATTTTGATGGGGAAATCTAAAGGGCTCCCTCTTTAGTGTTAGATTTAAGCTTGGATGAAAGTATAATATTAAAATGAAAGTTAAGGAATAATGTGCGTGTACGTACTGTATTTATGTCTTGCAATGGATAAGTACATCTGTGGAGTGCTGTAAACACATCAATGATCTGTCACCAAACGTGCGACTGACGACTCGTAGATACGTGTCAAGCGAAAAGCCACGTCTGATAACACTGTATTATTTCACACAATTATCAGCACTATTTCACACAATTATCAGCACTATTTCACACCAATTTCTCGTATCACCATACGCCGTATTAAGCCCGTACGTTATGGGGTTCAAACGGTGGGGCGAATTCGGGTGATGCGATAAGGTCTAGACTTGTCCGTGGATATCAACATATTGCTTTCATCTTCACGACAGAAGTGGGTAGGGTAAAGAAGCGGCCAGAATATATAACAGGCAGAATGAAACATGGCTTAGGGACCCCACTTTTAAAAAGCAAAACCCGGGACACTAAATAGCATTTAGGTGGCTGGGGAAGGGGGTAATAAAACAAAATTGTTAAGCCGTCATGCAATGAATATAGCAGGTAATTTATTAATATTACAAGGTAAAGTAAAGTTCACCCTATAACCTGCCATGAAGGCCCAGAGGGGGAGTAGAGGTATAGCTCTACTCTTTCTTTAACCTCGGCGCTAGATGGGGGTGGGTGGTCAACGCCACGCCCCGGCCGCTTTACCCCCGGGAATGACCCGGTACCCATTGTACAGGAGGCTGGGTAGGCCCCAGGGCCGGTCTGGACGGGTGCCGAAAATCTCGCCCACACCGGGATTCGATCTCCGGACCGCCCAGCCCGTAGCGTAGTCGCTATACCGACTACGCTAACCGGCCCACAATTTATTAATATTACAAGGAGATATTTCCGATATAAAATTATTACACATAGAAAAATTAAATAATAACAATAATAATAATAATAATACGTCTAAAGTACAAAGACTTTACAACAGAAGTACAGAGAATGAGGAATATAAAAACAAAAGTGATACTAGTAATAATAAGGGCAAATGGAACCATCTCAAAATCACACACAAAATACCCGAGCAACGTACTGGAAAATCACGACATCAAGGAACTACACAAAACAGCGTTATGTGGCACTGCACACGTACTGCGGGAAGTACTGATGTAAAGTACAGAACATTGAACTTGGGAAATAGCATTACATGTGCCGTAAATTGTAACTACAGAATAGCTGCAACACTGTATACCCTAGAAACATGGTTTGTTACAGCTACGTAATTTTAAATACACTGCACAAAGGTGATAAATAATAATGATAATATTAATAAATCAATCATAGTTTATTATTGCGCCGAGTCAACAGCCAGATGGCCAATTACAGAAACAGAACGTACAAACATAATATAATAACAACAACACGCCGACAGTTCACTTACTGACATTTCTTCACATATCCTTCCTCACCCTTCGCAGTCTCAGTCCACACTCTATAATCACCAATCTACACATCTTTCTCTCCTTGTCCTGTTCCTTCCTGTTAGTGGCCAGTTGATGGCTGTCATAATCCTATAGACGTTTTCTCCACTGTGGTAAAGTCAAAATGTTCGTACGCACTGCCACAAATGTCACATTTATATGACTAGAAAAAAACGCAGGACTTTCGGCGTCCCGAAACGAATTTTGCAGGACAGAGCTCTTTAAAACCGAGACGAATGGGATCCCTAAACATGATCACTCAAGACTCACGGGAAGTGAAGCTAGGGAAGATTCCAGCGACGTCACAACCCAGGAGGCTATTAATCTCGTCATTTGCCGTCCCAGCTACGTGAAACCTGCAGGTTTCTCTGTCCCACCCTGAATTTAATCCTACGCCCTGCTATCTGAAGGGCTAAGACCGTGAGCCATTCCACTTTAGATCCCCGAACCTAAGAAGAAAAGAAAGAGATGTGAAGATGTGGGCCTTGAAGAAACCAGAGTAGGAGGAACTTCAGTGGGTAGCAGCCACCGTAAATTATAGATCAGAATATCAGATCTTAAAGATTCATATTGGTGACGACATACGGGGTGTTCAGCATGACACAGCAACTGTCTGTGTGTTCCTAAACACGTTATTCAGACTGCACCCTCTTTAGAAAACGGCGCGATAATTGGGAGTCCAGACAACCTGTCTCATGATGGGAGTGAAGCACATTTCAAAATCATACCTTGGTGGACTGCATCGTAGACAACAACTTGACAGAATTCATCCCGTTGTGCTATGGAACTTTCAGTAATAAATCTTTAAAACAGTCCGTCCAACAGAGTTATGTTTATTCAAAAGACTAGCTATATACAGAGTGTTTTCTTTATCCTGCTTGACCGATAAGCACCGGCCCGACGCACTGCCAGCGTTGCGTCTTACGCCGCGTTTCGGGGAGGTTTAATAGTCGATGACGGGAGCTAGACAGACGATCGCAGTGATAATAACTATTAGAAAGTCTAGTAAAAACTCACTATAGCGTCTGGACGGCGCTTATCGCTCAAGGAAGAAAGAAACAAAATCAAAATTTAATTTCATCTCTAACAGGTATCTTTTATACTTCCTGTTGGGTAAATTTTGTAGCAGGGAAGGTTTTTTTTTTTTGTAATTTAATTTTCGCATAATTTTATGTTACTTTCTTTTCGAGACACAGTTGATTACAATACATATTTTCGTTACATTTTAAGAAGTTGCGTTTTAAATTGTTGTATCGATTGATAATGTCGAGCCTCGCTGGCTAGTAGTAACTGATAGAATTCATCCCGTTGTCAACGGAACGTTCAGTAACAAATATTTAAACAGTTCGCCCATCACATCAATGTGTATTCAAAGACAACAATGTGTGTGATCTGAGTCATATGCCAACAGTACAGTCACGGAAGAAGCTGTTAATACTTTTCTGTAGAGCGGATGAAACAGTGTTCCCTGTACTAGTAGTAATTGTACTGTCATAAATAACACTACGCATTCCGTCTGACACGAACTTTATTTGTTATTAGTTTTTTTTAAACACTACATATTTCGATCAGGTCGATCGCTCCAATTAATTAGAAATTAGCATCCTAAATTTTTTTAAATTATAAGTTTCAAATTATACACCACAACCCTGATTTCAGGCTCCCGCCGCGATGTTGATGTAATCTGTGGTCTTTTGGGTAATTACACGGCGTCGTGTGGTAATTATTTACCGACGTTTCGGGACAACGTGTCGGTCCCATCTTCATGGGTCAAAATTCAAAGATGGAAAGAAAAGGAAAGGGAATTTTGACCCATAAAGATGGGACCGACACGTTGTCCCGAAACGTCGGTAAATAATTACCACACGACGCCGTGTAATTACCCAAAAGACCACAGATTATACACCACAACCCTGATTTCAGGCTCCCGCCGCGATGTTGATGTAATCTGTGGTCTTTTGGGTAATTACACGGCGTCGTGTGGTAATTATTTACCGACGTTTCGGGACAACGTGTCGGTCCCATCTTCATGGGTCAAAATTCAAAGATGGAAAGAAAAGGAAAGGGAATTTTGACCCATGAAGATGGGACCGACACGTTGTCCCGAAACGTCGGTAAATAATTACCACACGACGCCGTGTAATTACCCAAAAGACCACAGATTATACACCACAACCCTGATTTCAGGCTCCCGCCGCGATGTTGATGTAATCTGTGGTCTTTTGGGTAATTACACGGCGTCGTGTGGTAATTATTTACCGACGTTTCGGGACAACGTGTCGGTCCCATCTTCATGGGTCAAAATTCAAAGATGGAAAGAAAAGGAAAGGGAATTTTGACCCATGAAGATGGGACCGACACGTTGTCCCGAAACGTCGGTAAATAATTACCACACGACGCCGTGTAATTACCCAAAAGACCACAGATTATACACCACAACCCTGATTTCAGGCTCCCGCCGCGATGTTGATGTAATCTGTGGTCTTTTGGGTAATTACACGGCGTCGTGTGGTAATTATTTACCGACGTTTCGGGACAACGTGTCGGTCCCATCTTCATGGGTCAAAATTCAAAGATGGAAAGAAAAGGAAAGGGAATTTTGACCCATGAAGATGGGACCGACACGTTGTCCCGAAACGTCGGTAAATAATTACCACACGACGCCGTGTAATTACCCAAAAGACCACAGATTATACACCACAACGTTCGTGTTAAATGACACACCATCAATAATTACAGCTATTCATATTTTATATAATTTGTGAGATCTTGCAAAAATTTACATTTTTTTACCTTAACTTTTTAAATGTTTTAAATTTTTACCTTCTTAAAAAGTTTTTGTATAAAATAAACACCCGAGAACGATCGGCTAGATCGAAACATGTAGCGTTTCAAAAAATTAATAACAAAGGTTCTTAAGAATACAGTGAAAATCCAGGTAGCAAAGGTCCTCTGAAACGTCGGTTACTATTTACCAATCGAGGAAGCGTCAATCCTCCGAACACTCGAATCTTAAAAATCCGCCTTTTTTTTAAACACTGGTGCAGTAATGACGTAAGCATGTACTAAGACTCAGAATATGCAGCAGTTCCAATGAAAGCGACTGTTTCCGCTAAAACATAACCTTCAGAAATTCACATTCTTTCTGAATAACCATTTTGTTTGGAAGGTTAGAATTAACACAAAGAGAACTTCACATCATGGCTGTCCGATGTAAACAACTCTAAGTACTGACGTAATTGTTACGTCATGGAATTATCCAACATTAACTATCAGAAAGGCAGAAGCGCTCAGAAGCTCATTGTTGCATAAATTCGTAACTCCTTTTATCCACAATGTATCCTTAATAGGCTCTCAGTTACAACGTAACATTAACAGGGGATGCGATTTATAAATTGCAGCGTAGGAAAAAAAGTGATTTGACACAGCTCATGCGCGCGAACATCTCTATCGCTCTCCGTGTTAATTACCATATGAAATGCGGTTCAATGCGTTAATTTCTGTGCAACAAACACAATGGCCGACTGATTCATTCGTTAAGGGAATGACAGTCTAATTCAGTGGTTCCAAACTTTTTCGGTCCACCGCCCCCTTGGGTCCATACACACACCCACAGCGCCCCCCTACTTTTAAAAAAAAAAACATAAATGCGCTTTTGTTTCCACTTTTATTTTATATTTAAAAAATCATTTAAATAAACTTATAAGAGTTAAACTTAATGTTTTATGTGTTAATTAATAAATTAAAATGTATTATATTGTTTATGATTAACAATAATTCATCTAGCAATAGTTTATTAAAAAAACAATATGTGCTTGAATAAGATTCATAAATTAAAATACTAAGAAATTTAGTTCATTTTTTATTTTTAACAAAAAAATTACTTTATTTGAATTTTTTACAAAAATAAATGCACTACTTGTCTACTAGCGCCCCCCTCCCTGTGATAATAACAGCGCTCCCTTCCACCTCTCGTACCTATTAGCGCCCACCTCAGTAATACCATCGCCCACTTTGGAAACCACTGGTCTAATTCACTATCTGTGTGACTATTTAAAAGCCTTGGTTTTTAACAACCACGCAATTACACTTGCGTGAGCGTGATTCGGCACGCAGAGTCGTAATCGTAGTTTTGAAGTGGACTGGTTTTTAAACGTCACGCGCATGAGTGTCGCGCAGGGACACTGCGCAGGTACTGCTGCGTCATGCGGCAACGGCATCCGACCCTTGGCTTCAGCGCGACACGCAGTAGTCTTGTGACAACAAGATGGAGGAGGAGTTGCTGTTTGTTGTCGTGCTTTGTATTTTTTGTATGTTTTTTTTGTGTATGCCATAAGATATAAAGAGGAATTAGATGAACAGACTGAAAATGTCTCTCGAAACTCTTCCTACCAAACTGGAATAGTATCCTTCGTCTTTTCTTTTACTCAAAATGTCCGTTGCACCTTCGCTCACACAGTAAATCATTATCTTCCTCTTCTTCAAGTATTATGGCAGCTATGAGTTCATCCCTCTTCACTGTTTAACAAGTACGCAGTTGTGACGTATTATACTATATCAAGATATAATAAAATTACACATTTTAAAAGAATTCATCAACATACTCAGAATAAGTAACAGAAACAAAACAAGATTAAGGAACTGAAGCTAGTCCTGCTTTATACACACTTTTCCACAG
Organism: Reticulitermes speratus; assembly: GCA_021186555.1. NCBI lineage: Eukaryota > Metazoa > Arthropoda > Insecta > Blattodea > Rhinotermitidae > Reticulitermes > Reticulitermes speratus. Next base: position 6,938,353 of record JAJKFL010000005.1, read on the forward strand.
CTTCGATGATCGGACTGCATTGTATACACGTCGCTTCCAAGAATTTTATATTTAACCGCATACGCCATATTATTGTTTTATATTTTTAACGTTTTATAAACTTTAAATTATACATTTCAGGCATTATATATTTTTTATACCTTTTAAATTATATGTATATTTTAATTCATAAAATCTGGTATCTCAAACCCGAAACACAGTTGCAAAATCCCCCATTTTCTGTATTCTTGTAATTGGGCCCGATGATGGTTATAATCATTTTTGGCCGAAACACGTAGCCTTGTTCTTACTGAATATGTGTTTGTGTTGACTGACCTAAACATTCATTTATATAGTTTATGCGTTCCGCCACGAACACTCTCTTTTATTAAGCTCCGTATTCCGCATTACATTCAACCATCGAAAGAAAATTACTTTCAAGGCAAATAGCAAAATGTTTCAGCTCGTCACTTACAGGAGCTGTCTAGTTCGATTCTCGATTTAAGCACTGCTTGTTCGATATGTTATGCTGCTTCATTCAGCCCTTCTAGCTGGACATCTCCACAGGCCACTCTATCCCTCAACATCCAACGTACTGACCACATACACATGTAATTGGACACTTCATAAAGTTTCCACTTCACACAGCATCATTAAATAACCAAACTGAGGCAGTTAAGTGCCATTACTTATTCACAGAACTGTTTGTACGGAGTTACGCAAGTCACTACCTGGAACAATTTCCCAGAACTCACATTACACTTTAATAAAGACGTTACTCCAAATTGTGCCTGAATGACACAAACATTCGTGGGAACGGCCGAACCTACAGACAAGCGTAGCAACAACCTGACAAACACGTCAGTTCCTTATTAAATGTGTCAGCGAAGAGAATATAAATATTCTTAATGTCTTAATGACCTCAGAAAAGTCCGGCCACTCTTCACTGAATACTTGATCCTGAAGACAGAGGTACTACGCCCCTCCGAAATGTTTGTAACGATTTACCAGTCGATACGGCGTAACTTCTCATCTTGGACACTACGGTCTCTTGCAATATGAAGCATTGTGTCATTTAAAATGTTATATAGAATGTTCAACATAAAGAAGAACCCCCTTGCATGGTGTACACAAACAATGTGCATTACACAGGGTGATTCTTTTATCCCAGGACTGCTCACCGTAAAGCGGACGACACCATTTCTGCAAAGAGACTCATTAAACCGTCCATTCTTCAGTGCTCTGCCCTGCTCACTCCCGCGTTAAGAAAGCAATATATTCTCAGGTGTCATCGTTTTAGATAAGACCTACACATAATTGGCACACCCTGTATAATTGGCACATTCTGTATCCTTCGGCTCTCTGGTAGACGAAGTTTCCTTCGGAAGTATTCCCTCCCTTATGTGCAATACTTTAATGAGTAAGGTAGAGGTAAAGGTAAATTTTCTCCCTGCAACATGTCTTGAAGGCACAGAGGGAGGTACAGCTATAGCTCTACTCATTCTTAAACCTCGGTGGTAAACGGGGTGGGTAGTCAACGCCACGCCCCGGCCGCTTTACTCCCCGAAAAGAGTTCCGGTACCCATTATACAAGAGGCTAGGTGGGCCCAGAGCCAGTGCAGAAGACAAAATCACTTCGAACCCCGAGCCATCCAGCTTGCAGCGAGTTGCTACCGACTACACTATCTCGGCCCCTATCTTTAATAAGTAAACATTTATCGTGCCGCTAACCTTTTAAAACAGAACGGCTGTAATGTATACCACCTATAATAATAATAATATATGGGCTTGGGCCTCCTCTTTCCGAGGTTACTTGGTCTTGTGCATTTGTGGCAGTGAGGGACCAGCCCACAGCCGCGCTGTTCGACTCAATCCTGATGTGACTGCCAGAGCCATCTGGCAGTCAGTCAGGAGACTTGGTTGAGAAATGGCCGCTGAATTTTGCTTACGAGCATTAATAGTTCTATTCATGCCCGTAAGGTTCTTTTACATGCCGTAAATCTACGACATGGGACCGACGGCTTTACTTCCCCTCCGAAGGAAGTGGTGCTCCGGATTTTTATCACCCTTAAAAATCCATCGACCTCGGTCGGGATCGAACCCGCGAACCTTGGCGAGCACGCTAACCACTAGTCCACCGAGGTTGACTAGTGTATACCACCTGCTGTACCATTAAAGAGATACACTCTGCTCACAGTGTATTTATGACTTTCATTTGATTCTTGGAGCAAACAAAATTAACAGATTTGTCTCGTTAATGAGGACGGTTTGTGTTTACTGTGAGGTACGAACTGAACGTTTTGTACATATATTTTTTTATTCAAATGACATTCTTGATTCATTTAAGTTCTAAGTAGTTCTCAGACCTACAGCAAATGCTGATTCAGTACCTAAACTCGACGTTGCATTCCATGCTTTTCACGCAGCCTTGCCAACATTACTACCAAACTTTCGACATAATGGAGTTCTCGCAATATATATATATCAGTGGAAATGCCGTCAATGCTCAGCTTCCTTATGCTTCAAAGATTTTAAATACACCAAAACAGATATTACAGACAGACAGCTTCCACACTGTCAAAATAAACTGGTTAATATATTCCCCTTTTATAGAACCCGAAGGTTCATTGCCGTATTCACAAAAGCCCGCTACTGGCCACATTTCCTGAGCCGGATGAATTTAGTCCACATAATTACATCAAATTTCTTTAACGCCCGTTTGAATATTATCCTCCAATTTACGCCTCGGTATCCCAGTCATCTTCACTTTCGGTTTTCCGGTTAAAACGTTACATTAAGCACTTATCACCCAACCCACATTACCAATCTGCATGCACCTCCAATACCTTCCCCTTCCACCCCTTCTGATCACCCTAACAACGCTCGATCAAGACTAAGTCATGCACCACCTCATTCTGCAGTCCTGCAGTCCTCCCGTTAAATTTCCTAACACCGTGAACCAAATATCCCCTTTAGCGCCTTACTGTTCTGCATTCTCGATGTATGTTCTTTCTTCAGGGCGAGACACCAAGTTTCACACCCATACAAAACAAGTAGACTTGGCGTTCTCTTACATTAATTACCCTGAGACAGCAGATATTCATAATGGAGGGCGCTACATAAAAAATGACTTCAATTTTTAGGCGCGTTCACAATATTGCAAAAAGCGACTATTAACTTCGTCATGTCTGTCCATCTGTCTGTCCGTCCGCATGGAACACCTAGGCTCCCGCTGGACGAATTTTCATGAAATTTGATATTTGACGACTTTTCGAAAATCCGTCGAGAAAATTCAACTTTCATTTGAATCTGACAAGAATAACGGGTACTTTACATGAATACTTATGTACATTTATGATAATATCTCGAAGAATTCTTCTTAGAATGAGAAATGTTTCAGACAAAAGTTGTAGAGAAAATCAAAACACACATTTTATGTTCAATAATTCTTTTCCCGAAACTCGTGCCGTGTACGAGATAACGTGGAAAAATACGGTACAGCCAGACAGGCCACAGATGACAATATAATACGGCGCATGCGCTTTGCATGCCGGATAACTAAGGCTACAGACACACTCAGAATATGTAATAATTATTGCTTTTCCACGGCAACAATGGTTACGCGAACGCGCCTTAACGTTACGTTATACGTTCAGTGCCTGTCTGTTTAGTTTTGATGTGGTTCTTAATGGGTAATGCAATGTAATGTAATGCAAACTTCTCAGACTGTCGTTGCAAAGCAGACACAAACTTAGACCGATAAACGCACATCCTGAACACCAGAAGTGTACAAAAACATAAATTCAGTCACATCAGATATTTCAGCTGCACACAGCCGTCAGTACATAACAACTGTCTTCAGTATGTGATGCCGTGGAGTGTGGTAGGACATTACCGACGTTTCTGAAAACCCGCTGAGCCTGTCATCAGTGTAAATACCGACGTTTCTAAAAACCCGCTGCGCCTGTCATCAGTATACAATACCGAAGTTTCAGAAAACCCCGCTGAGCCTGTCATCAGTGTAAATACCGACTTTCTAAAAACCCGGCTGCGCCTGTCATCAGTATACAATACCGAAGTTTCAGAAAACCCCGCTGAGCCTGTCATCAGTGTAAATACCGACTTTCTAAAAACCCCGCTGCGCCTGTCATCAGTATACAATACCGAAGTTTCAGAAAACCCCGCTGAGCCTGTCATCAGTGTAAATACCGACTTTCTAAAAACCCCGCTGCGCCTGTCATCAGTATACAATACCGAAGTTTCAGAAAACCCCGCTGAGCCTGTCATCAGTGTAAATACCGACTTTCTAAAAACCCCGCTGCGCCTGTCATCAGTATACAATACCGAAGTTTCAGAAAACCCGCTGAGCCTGTCATCAGTGTAAATACCGACGTTTCTGAAAACCCCGCAGAGCCTGTCATCAGTGTACAATACCGACGTTTCTGAAAACCCGGCTCCGCCTATTATCAGTGTTCAATACGGACGTTTCAGAAAACCCCGCTGAGCCTGTCATCAGTGTAAATACCGACGTTTCTGAAAACCGGCTGCGTCTGTCATCAGTGTACAATACCGACGTTTCAGAAAACCCCGCTAAGCCTGTCATCAGTGTAAATACCGACGTTTCAGAAAATCCCGCTGAGCCTGTCATCAGTGTAAATACCGATGTTTCTGAAAACCCCGCAGAGCATGTCATCAGTGTACAATACCGACGTTTCAGAAAACCCGGCTCAGCCTGTCATCAGTGTACAATACCGACGTTTCTGAAAACCCGGCTGCGCCTGTTATCAGTGTACAATACCGACGTTTCAGAAAACCCGGCCGCGCCTGTCATCAGTGTATAATACAGACGTTTCAGAAAACCCGGCTACGCCGGTCATCAGTGTACAGTACCGACGTTTCAGAAAACCCGGCTGAGCCTGTCATCAGTGTACATTACCGACGTTTCTGAAAACCCGACTGCGCCTGTCATCAGTGTACAATAGCGACGTTTCAGAGAATCCTGTTACCTTCTGCGTCAAGGCAGATAAATGATCTACCCTAACTGTGCAGGCAGCAAGATCATTCAAAACGTCAGTAAGTCTACCACACTACACTACTTCACATCCCAGTAGACAGCGATCTTCAACTACATCTTAGGCCAAATACAGACACACGCACATTATTCATTTCAAGTACTCCTGAACTCGGTTATTACCTCAAGAAAGACTGAATATTTTGTGTCGTTATAAACGAGTGTTGTTATAACCGAGTAGTGTAACGTTATGGTTAACAGTGAGGAATTAATTGGCACTACAGAATATCTGACGTTATAGACGAGGTGTCGTATAAACCTACGTCGTTATAACCGGGTTCGACTTCACCTAGCTCTTGTAACCAGGTGACCGAACACGTGTCAGGCATCAGAAACAGAAATGTCGACACTGCTGACGCCAACGTCCGTCAGCCAATGGACCGACGCACAATCATTACCCTCTTCCCCAACTTCCTTTAAGATCCTATTTTCGCAAGCTGATATATTATTCTTCATGTTATGCTTGTGACAAGTTATAAATTAAATACATTGTTTACCGGGGCATTCATTGCTATACTCCTTTGTTTCCGCTGATTACCCCCTCCGGCTTGCTCCGATTCGAAAATAAATTCTAAACAATGAATGCCTTAGATATTTAGTCGGTTTCCTAGGACGCAGCATCGGTCAAAACGAATACCGCTTTGCCTGCCCAGGATAAGGTTACACAACGCAAGGATATACTTACATGCCCCAAGCAAAGCCACGATTCTAATATTCCAGCGTTTCAACAGCGCACACGCCCTACAACGCGCGTCACTTGTGACTGTAATTTACTCGCACACAGACATATACAATATATGTACAGAATGGGCCGTATATAAGTTTGCCGGGAAATAATTTGTACGGCTTGAATTTTAATGTCATAGCCTGTAACTCTAATACCACTGACATTATATGTACGTGAAGTTTATAGTATTTAAATGAGCTGTTCAAAGTGTCTTCCGTCTCGTTCAGCGGGTCTCTTTTCAGTAAAAACACGGCCCACCCTGTAAATGAGTCTAATAGGAGAAGGTATATAATTCTTTAACTAAGTGTGTATGTTACTCATACACAGAAAACGCTTTCTCTTATTGTCTGACAGATGGCGTACATCATCAGGCCGCCTCTACATGTACATACTTTCACCTACGAGAGACTCGTAGAGTCTGACAGATGGCGTTCATAGTCATACGACTTCGACATGAAAATATAGTAAACCCTCGCTATCCGCCGTCTCGCTTTGCGATTTTTCGCTATAGTGACTCGCAGATATTAATGCCCAAAATTAATTATCCGCCTCAAATCTCAGCTATTGCGACTCCTTATCCGACAAAATTTCATATCCTGGGCTATTGACAAATTTTTATTCCCCCCGGAGACTGAGCGTCGGTGTTTACAGATCGTTTCAGTAAATCGATCTGAAAGGATTTATCGATTCCAGGGGGACTCTGGGGACCTTATGCCCCTCCTCTCCCACCTCACTTCACTCGTCTTCGTCACTTCAATCACTAAGTACGATACATATTTTTGACCCAGTCAGCGCTTACTAATTGCGGAATTGGTCTTTTGTAGATGTTTCATATTACGCACAAATCATTGTTGGGACTTTTTTTTTAAAAAAAAAGTATTGTTGGACTGTTTTATAGGTGTTAGGAAACTTGGATGGGGGTTTTGGGATGGGCTGGGAAGGCCCCATTGTTTTCCCCATTTAAAATGATGATAAATGCAGTCCCGCAGTTACGCTATGACAGCCGTTTTCAGGAACGAATTAGAGTCGGATAACGAGGGTTAACTGTACTTTGATCGGTAAAAGAGTTCCTGTTGAATATTTGTTGCCACTTATGTATATTAATAACAAAGTATGTTGCAGTTAGTCGTGTACTAAATCCGTAGTGCCGTATCTTGCACTAAATACCAGTGCCGTAGTGCCGTATCTTGCACTCAATACCAGTACCGTAGTGCCGTATCTTGCACTAAATACCAGTACCGTAGTGCCGTATCTTGCACTAAATACCAGTACCGTAGTGCCGTATCTTGCACTAAATACCAGTACCGTAGTGTCGTATCTTGCACTAAATACCAGTACCGTAGTGCCGTATCTTGCACTCAATACCAGTACCGTAGTGCCGTATCTTGCACTAAATACCAGTACCGTAGTGCCGTATCTTGCACCAAATACAAGTACCGTAGTGCCGTATCTTGCACTAAATACCAGTACCGTAGTGCCGTATCTTCAACTAAATACCAGTACCGTAGTGCCGTATCTTGCACTAAATACCAGTACCGTAGTGCCGTATCTTGCACTAAATACCAGTACCGTAGTGCCGTATCTTGCACCAAATACCAGTACCGTAGTGGCCGTATCTTGCACTAAATACCAGTACCGTAGTGCCGTATCTTGCACCAAATACCAGTACCGTAGTGCCGTATCTTGCACTAAATACCAGTACCGTAGTGCCGTATCTTGCACCAAATACCAGTACCGTAGTGCCGTATCTTGCACTAAATACCAGTACCGTAGTGCCGTATCTTGCACCAAATACCAGTACCGGAGTGCCGTATCTTGCACTAAATACCAGTACCGTAGTGCCGTATCTTGCACCAAATATCAGTACCGTAGTGCCGTATCTTGCACTAAATACCAGTACCATAAACTGATCCGGTTGCTTGACGTCAAATAACTGCTAACACGTCGCCTGTACCAACAGACGGATCTCACTGCTTGAGCACAAAAAGTCATCTTTATTTACTGTTTGGTTTTGTGCAACGCAGTTAAAACACACTGACGGACACGCCAAGGATTGACCCGCCGTTGTGAAAGTCACCTATCCTGTACTTTCAGGGAGCAGATAGTCACTTCAGATGAAAGACAACTTTTTTGATGACGTTGCTTCACCCTAAGAGGTTTATGATGTCAATCACAGGGGGAAAAAGCTCATGAAGTGTTGAGTACGGAAGTAATTATCGTGGGCTGGTCGTGTTACATTCGAGTGTAGTCCCCAGTTATGGTCTTCACTTTTCTGGGATGTTGACAGCCGTTGGTTGGTAGTTACCGACGTTTCGGGACAATGTATCGGTCCCATCTTCAAGCCCATGAACAATTTCTTGTTGGACTTCTTGACCATTGAAGATGGGACCGGTGGTGTCCCGAAACGTCGGTACCAAACCACCAACCAAGACTGCGCAACATCTCAGAAGAGCGAAGACCTCAACTACACCGCGGAGGAAACCTGAAATCTCGCATAGTCTCCAGGCATTGGCCTTAAAGATCTGATAAACAAATTCAGTCTGGGCCTAAATCCAAACCGGATTTCTCCCAAATCAAATGACATGTGTTACCGCTATGCTAACAGGAACGTTCGGCGCAACGTGCCCAATTGGCTTCAAATTTGAAATTCCTCAGAACCCTGATATTTAACAATTTCTATAATACCTTCTTCTGCCTTACTGATGGACGCTTTTAAATCCCGTACGTTGAATGATAGGTTAATATAGGGCCTAAACGTTGCATTACGAAGGCTTTAAATAGAAAAGGCCTTCAAAGTACTATTCCGTCACTTACCTCGCTGGACTGACGAAACACAGAACAGAAATTTAGAACAGCTGGCTTCCGGGTCTACAATTTAGGTCGAGGCCTCAAAAGCACGAAAAACGAATAACAATCAGACATGTGTTTTGTGTTTGAACTAGGGTGTACCATACGACTTGTAATCCACCACAGCAACGCAGTACTTCGCTCATGTTTTATGAACTGATTGATGGCGTTCTAATTATTACTTTACCCTTTAGATTATTTAACACAACGCAATACGAACTAAACCAGCAGTATCGATTTCAAAATCGATAAATACGGAGGAGGCAGCTACGTCACGCTACGCTGAGAAATGTGGCAACACTTCGGTGATTTGGGGATAGGTTTGGCGGGGGGGGGGGGGGGGGGCAGAGATCTTCTTACAAGGGACTGTAGAAAATCCATTGCTCAGTTTTATCGCGAATGTTGCTACGGCCCCATCCTGCAGCAAGACTACTGTTCAGTCTACTGAGTCTTATAGCTGGTATGAAGACTTGAGTCAGTATTTGAACTCAAAACGTGTTCCTAAAACTGCGACGCCTGCATTAAATGAATAGATGTAGCTAGTTTGCGACGATACCCATACGTCACAGCGATGAATCGGTTACAAGAACGACAGAAGCGGGAAATATAGAGATAAAACACACAAAGATGACCCTGAGACATAGGTCTAAGCCGAGAAATGTGTTATCGGGTTGTAGGAATGTAAAGAATAAGACAGAGGACGAAGAAAAGGGGATGGAATACTAGAAGAAAGAAGGAGAGACAGAAAAAACAAATGGAAATAAGGGAAGGAAAGAAAAAGAAAGAAAGACAGAGCGAAGGAAGTTTATAAGCTAGTTCAATGGGTGTACAGAAGTTCATATGAGATATTAATGTAAAAAGTAGCTTCATAACTTAATTTCTTCATGAAATACAGTCGAACTTGGTTATGACGTCGTGAAAGGGACTGCATATTTTGTGTCGTTATAAACGAGTGTTGTTATAACCGAGGAGTATAATGTCATGGTTAACAGTGAGGGGTTAGTTGGTGCCACAGAATATCTGACGCTATAGACGAGGTTTCGCATAACCGATGACGTTATAACCGGGTTCGACTGTATTAGTAAACTTATAATAAAGAAGGATTAAATGTACTGGGCATGAATTTAGGATGTAATAGAGGCATAGAAAATTACAGTAGCAAAAGCGTAAGGGAACAGACCACTCTGAAATACTAAGGTTTAGACGGGAGGATAATATTAAAACGTATTGTGAAAAAACCGTGTATGAAAGGTGGGCTGTATCCATGTGGTACCGACTAGGATAGAGCGTTGATATCGTCGGAACGGACATTTGTAACGTAGGTCTCAACTTGTGAGCTGAAGACAGAATTTAGTGGCGGGCGGTACATACCAACGTTGAATTAAATAATAATAATTCTTGGCTCAACAGCCCTGTATGGGCCTGGGCCTCCTCTTGCCTCCTCTTGTCGAGGTTACTAAGTCATGCGCATTCATGGCAGTTGGTGACCGGCCAGCTAGCCGCGCTTAGTGTTCTATCGATCCTGACGTGCACGCCAGAGCCATCTGGCAGGCAGTCAGGAGACTTGGATGAGAAATGGAGGCAATTTGGCTTACGCAACATTTTTATTCATGCCCGTAAGGTTCTTTTACATGCCGTAAATCTACGACATTGGACCGACGGCTTTACTTCCCCTCCGAAGGAAGTGGTGCTCCGGATTTTTATCATCCTTAAAAATCCATCGACCTCGGTCGGGATCGAACCCGCGAACCTTGGGTCCAGTGGCGAGCACGCTAACCACTAGTCCACCGAGGTCGACACCAACGTTGAATTATTTGATGAAATAAATAACACCAACTGATTAACATTCTAAAACACAGATGAGGGGCCTAAAAATACGAACCACTCAGTTTAAAGTTAAAAAAACGTTTGTGCATTTTGCCCACAGTGTACTTATATGCTTCGTGTGACTATCGCAAACACAAGTGAACATGTCCATAAACAGCATTTAGCGGTTGGCATTTGTAATGGAGAAGCAGTATGTTTTCTATAATGTGGCAACTGAACTCATACATACTATCTACAATAACTGGGGCACGCGATGGCGCAGTTGGTTGAGGCACTGCTTTACAAGCCGGAAGGTCACCGTTTCGATTCCCGATTGTAATTTTTCATTGGCATAATCCTTCCGGCCCTGGGGTCGACTCAGCCTCTAACAGAAACGAGTAGTTACCAGGAATATTTGCTGGGAGGTAAAAGCGGCCGGTGTGTACGGCTGACAACCTTACCACCTTCATGTGCCGATTGTCTAGAAATTCTGTGAGCCTCAACCTCCTGAAACATTCAATGCCTGTCCAGGGAGAGCTTTACCTTTATCTGCAATAACTCCGTTCTTCAAATAGTTGAGGAAAATCACTCCACGGGGCCATTTTGCCACTTATTTAGTTGGATAGTTCTTAGTAAAGGTAAAGTAAAGGTAAAGTTGTCCCTGTGCACGCCAGGAAGGTATCCAGGGGGAGTGGAGTTACAGCTCCACTCATATTTAACCTCAGCACTTGGAGTTGAGGGGTCGTCTTCACGCCCCGGCCACTTTACCTCCGGATAAGGAGCCGCGGTATCCACTGAATAGGAGGTTTGATAGGCCCCAGGGCCGGTCTAAACGCTTTGCAGAACAGGAAATCTCTTGCCCCTGCTGGGAATCGAACCACGATTTCTCCGCCGTCCAGCCCTTGCCTAGCCACAAACACGCCTCCTTAGTAGCTCAGCTATTCATTACATATATCACTTGACTGTGCTCGTAGATCAACGTGTATGAGCAGAATGGAGACCTAGGATCTTGTGGCTGAGTCCGCCTGCGTCGTTGCTGGCTTTAATTAATCCTTCCTATGGCACTGCATCTCGTAGGCAACTGCGAACATCTCATGTGATACGATCGGCGAGTGGACTTACAAGACACACGGCAAGATAAAGAGATTACACTTCGTATAGAACACTCTGATGGTGGAAAGACCCAAGTACGTCACACTGCGTGCTCAACCGGTTATGAGTTTCAAGTTGCTTGTAACACAGGAATGCAGGCATGCGTTCAGTTCACAGCGGGTATATCGCCTTTTCTTAAACTTCGGCTGAATCGCTCAGAGACCACCTCGCGGCTCAAAATTGGCCGCGTTTCTTTTCTTCATTTTATTAAGCACGTGTGCAAACCTGCCAAGCGACCATTAAAACCACTCTGTCCATCCTCTTCATCCACTGTACGCGAGAAACAACGCCAGAACTGAACCAATTTTCATCAAACTTGATAGTGCTGAATTTTACAATCATCCAATCATTTCAACTATGATCTAGACCGGGAAATTATAACGACCACTTTAAATGCAGGCCTACTTGAGTACCTGAGTCCGTTTCGACCATATGTTGTTAGTCCTTTAACGAATAATACTAAGCGAAAGTGTTTTCCTATCCAATGCTCCCCGATTTTCGCAACAGCGTGGCTTTTTGGGAGGTTCTCAGGCTTTGCACGTGTGTCCTTCTGGTAAGAGAAAGGTGTAGATGGTATGGGACACTTGTGGAATGATGCTGACAGGGAAAACCCTAAGCACTCGGAGAAAAACCTGTCCCAGTGCTGCTTTTTCCACCATATATCTCACACGTTTTGACCTGGTATCGAACCCGGGCCTCCGCGGTGACAGGCCGGCGACTAACAGCATGAGCCACGGAACGGCTTTAAAGACTAATATTAACCGAAAAGGTATTTAAAATTCAGCTCGTACCGCACAGTAAACACTCTCGGTGTCAGTTATAAATACTGGTTTGCTAATGCTTTATAGGGAAATGATTGTTTGTTCTGAGAGTCATAAAAATCAAAGAAACACACTCTGTGGGCACAATGTAAAGTGTGTTAATGTTAAATCTGGTAGTGCTTTAGTCTTTTTAAAGAGTTAATTATCTATCGCATGGCAAAATGCTTTAAAAACGAAATACACATTTTATGTGTAGCAATGCCTTCAGTAATTTTTAAAGTTATCAACATTAATTCAACAAGAGGTAACCTACGGTACGCACACAATTCCGAACTTGTTTATAAAACAATCAGTAGTCCTCACAACATACATATCCTGCCAAGCGAAGAAAAAAGAAATAATTTAATTCAGACTCCGATAAAATCAAATTTGTTTTCCCTTTTACGTCAGTGCACCATTAGAACACGAATCTGAAGCATATAATCAAGTCACATAAATATTTAATTAGGATACTCAATCCTTAATTTTTTTTTAAGTCGTCCTCTTCTACCTACTCCGGATTTCCCGTTTCAGTGTCGAGGTTGAAAGTTCTTTTGATCACAGTGAGACACACCACAGTCGGTAGGACTCCTCTGGACGAGGGATCGGCTCGTCGCAGAGGCCTCTACCTGACAACAACACACAAACACTCACAAGAGACAAACATCCATGCCCCCGGTGGGATTCGAACCCACGATCCTAGCAAGCGAGCGGCCGAAGACCCACGCCTTAGAACACTCGGCCACTCTCAATCCTTAATACCGAGTGTTTATTCTTTCAACATACAGTTCTGAATTCTGGCCAACTTTAACAAGGGTAAAGTTACTCGCAGTGTCAATTTTTCATTTCAATGAACAGCTTCCCTTACATAAAAAAAATTAAGGCACCTTAATGTTAATAAACATTAAAAATTGTACTTACTAATGCTTGATGCTGGGTAATTTCTTTCGGAGATCAACGGATCGTAAGCAACGTGTAAATAACAAACAAAAGCTTCCTAGCACGTGTAAATAAGAACTAAAACGTTGAAATTGACAGTGCTGCCTCAAGCGGAGGCCAAGGGAAGTATATGAAATATGTTAGCTTCTCTTGGCCTCCGCTAGATGCAGCACTGTCAATTTTTAACGTCAGTTTTTGATTAAAAACATTTTTGAGAAGGGATTAAAAAGGAGATTCCCATCAATACCGAATCATAAGCTTTCTAAACATGTCTGTCTTGAAAAGATCCGTTCGGTAGTTCAGTAGCTTATGATGTCTCAAACAAAACTCACCGTATTAACATGTATGATGCTACAGATTTAGCAAACGCTAGATTTTTCCATTCAGAAAATTATACTGCTAACTTTAAATACTTATCAGTCATGCGGACCTTAGTTTAGGGACGTAAAGACCTTCCTGAAATCGGCAGTAACGTAACACACAGGCCGCGTGTAGACAATCAGAAGGTCGTCCGGTACTTACGTAATTATTAGAGCCAGCGAAATTCACATGCTTGGGTAACACTTTTGTATGATATTCGGGATTCCTGGGTTGAAACCTTGACAAACACACTGGCTGTATGGGGGGGTTTTCACGGCTGCTGACAATATCTCCAGGCAAACAACACAGTATATGAAATAGGCCACGACCAATTCCACTCACGTTTTCCACTTTCTTGTCAAATTTGATACCAGACAAAGGTTTATTTTCCTCAACGAAGTTTCTGAAAAGAGGGTGCTAATGAAAACTTCAGAATCCAGGAGTGATGACACAGAGGGGCTCTGTACCTTTAAAGTTTGTATTATAATATTGCGACGTTAACACAGTCACGAAAGGTATTACTGGTTACACACAGGGCCTAGAACTCGGGTAGGAAACAAGACATGCAAATAAAATTTTGAGGAGTGAACTCTTGGAAAATGGCAACATGGAAGACTTTAATGGATATCAGGAAGAAAATATTAAAACTTTCGGCAGGAGATAGTTGCAAGACCTGGCGGGTCTGAAGAAACAACGCAATACTTTCAAAACAATCGGCCGTCAGACCGAGATTCGAACTCAGAACTCTCCAATACGCAGGTAAGTGCTAACAACTGGCATTGCATTTTACAAGGAACATCGACTTGGTATCAAGTCCACAGAGACTGATGTCTAAGTTATGTATGTTTTGTACATGTGCCCCTAATTATGCTTATCTATAACCTACATGCAGCTGTAAGCACTGCAAGGCCAGCAGCTGTTGGGTAATTCCTATCGGCACTTCTTCGGCAAGTACCTTAGTCTTCGGTGTCTTCACTGCATGCTGATAGCAAGATCACTTGTGTGTCCGGAAAGCAAGCTAATCTCTTGAGAACGGTTGCACTATGTGAGTCATGTCAGCCTACGTGACAAGACTTCTAGGCACTGTATGTAGACGACATTTTAAAAGTTTATATTCAAAGCGTGGAACAAAATATCGGAGAACAACATTTTGATGCCGTCCTCTTCGGGCAGCGTCGGAATTTAAAACGGAGGGAGGGACGTTGAGCCTCTCCACGGAAACTCTCCCAGTGGAATGGGGCTTCGGGAGAGAAGCAATTCAGCTCGCGTTTGCTTTAGTTTTCGATGGGGGGGGGGGGGGGGGGGGGGGGGGGACAGATCACCACTTCAGATTTAATTGTCTTGAATAATTAAAGGATCGAGTGCAAATGCACGACAAGTTTTTATCAGCGTCACTCCACACATTACACGCTTTATACACCGCAGTTCACGTACAGTTGTTTCGTTGTAAAACTCAAAAGTGTACTTTTAAACACGAGTATTATTCGATTATCTAGAACAGAAAATTTCCAAGAGATCAGAGCAGCCTCTCCGTGTAAAGGCGCTTACGGTTAATGAAGCCACAGCTACACACGGAAGTAGCGTCTTCATTGATTCACCCGTTAATCGGCAGTAAAGGTTAATTCAATTTGTTTCGATATTACAAGAATGGATACTGGGTTAAGTACCTCTATACCGCTAAACGTAAAAATTTACTAAACGCTATAATCATACATTTATACCAACATATGCATATAACAGAAACTAAAAGTCATACATAAGTTTGTACATGTTTCGGCGATTAAATCGCCATCTTCAGAGAGATCTAAGTACAAAGGAATACACAATATCAATACACTAATCTCTTATGTACAATATCAAAATGTTAAAATTATAAAATGTACAAAACAGCAGCCATAAAATACAACAATACAGACGCTATGGTTGTTACAATATTGATATGTTCTCAGTGAACATTCAAAAAGATTTTATAGTACGTGCAGTCATATGCGTACTAACATGAAGACTTCACGTGTTCGATCCAAAAGTATTATGACTTTGTGACGTGTATTGGTGTGTGCTTTGTAGGATGGTGTTGTATACAACACCTTCCTACAAAGCACACACCAATACCTGTAATATTAACCAACAAATGCACACAACTGTCATTAAACTTACAATAATATTTTTAAAACACTACACTCCTACATGTTTCGGACCTTACTGATCCATCATCAGGGAGTACATTAATTGCTGTTGTATAAAACAATTACTTAATAATATTTTGATCTCTTGCATATGTATAAGAACTATGCACACCTTCCGTGTAGTGCACATGTGTGGCGGACAGAATTGTTACAATGGCAGTTAAAATATAAAGATATGAAAATATATAAAAATGTGTAGTATTTGGTTATTTAAAAAATTATTACGTATACGAAGGAGAATATAAGTTACATAAATATGTAAAATTCACACACCAATATGTTGGTATAAGTGAATGGCTACGGAAGCAATGCACCGAATGAACAATATTACGTTACTAAAATCTGACTGTGTAGGTTGAAATTATTCACATTTAACATCCACAAACTTAAAATGATAACCAATAAAATACTATCGCTGTACACTAGCGTACACAGATGCTGTTTTACAGACTATCGTCGATGCTTTAGTGTTCACAAACAGTAGTGTAGGTTAAGGCGCCGCGGCAGGCCACGTGAGTCCGGACACACCCCAAACATACACAACACTAACATTTGTTGTGGTTATTTCAGACTGGATTCCGTTCTTGTGACAGAATTCAGTGTTCTCGATCCCTGTCATGCGATCTGGGAATAACTTTTCGCTAATAATTAGAAGCGAAGCCCCGAACGACTGTCCACGCCACTGTTCACAATTAAACAGAATTAAATAATAGAATTCATATTAATATAATAATAAGTAGATTTAAGGGCCCAAATATTACTAACGATGTCTGCAGAACATGTCGAGAGAAATCAGAAACCATCCAACACACAACTAATGTATGCGGTACATAACACAGGGCGATCACAAAACATCGTCACCATGAAGTAACCAACATTGTCCATCAAGAATTCGCTATCAAATGTAGCCTATTAACATAAATATGAGCCACAATCTGTGTTAGAGAACTCACAAACTATACTACGACAGGTCCATAATAACTGATCGAATTATCCATAACAATAGACCGGACATAGTTACACTTGACAAAACCATCAAAGAAGCACACTCAATAGATGTAGCAATTCCTAACAGTCACAACCTTCACAGCACCATCAGCTAGAAGCTCCAGAAGTATACTGACTTAAAACAAGAGCTTATAAGAATATGGCAACTGAAAACGGTCTATATAATACCACTAGTACTATCCACAACGGTATTATCTCATATAAATTACACGACAGCTTAAAACTGCTCAGTCTTCGTCCTGCTCTGTATATTCTAATGCAGAAAGCAGTAATACTCAATGCATGCCTTATAGTTAGAACGCTTTTGGCAGAACAGTGAGGTGCTTGGTCAGTGACACCGTACTGTTTTGCGAACCAGCTAAACCGCTGTGAATTAATAATAATAATAATAATAATAATATAGCAGATAATACGAGATTCGTGTCGAATTTGTGTACATTTCTTCACAACTGCACTAAATGCATTACTGAACGTGGGCTTGACATGGTAAGCTCTCTGCATTTATTGTCTGTACAAGGAATGACTACAGTGATGATAATGATGATGATACTGGTGATGACACTATGACTACCATCAACACCACTAACACCACTATCAACAGTAATACTACTACACATTAGTTCTGGGCCTAAAAGATTGTTAGGTTTCACGAAAACATCATGAGATGCGTTTCAAGTTAAGTCATAAACGTAATGGCGACAGCTTTATATAAAGCAGTAATTCAGAACTATACTTTCAAACAATTACTGCCAACGACGTCTTTCTCTTCATTTCGCCGTTAGAAGAGACTTTAATATTCATAACATTCAGCATTAGCCACAGGTAAAATTTTTAGACAGATCTTGCATAAACAAACTAAAGGAAGCGTTGAGATGCAAGTGGCAAAGTTGTGACATCGACATGAACTAGGTTCACGAACAAAAAGTTGTGACATCGACATGAACTAGGTTCACGAACAAAAAGTTGTGACATCGACATGAACTAGGTTCACGAACAAAAAGTTGTGACATCGACATGAACTAGGTTCACGAACAAAAAGTTGTGACATCGACATGAACTAGGTTCACGAACAAAAAGTTGTGACATCGACATGAACTAGGTTCACGAACAAAAAGTTGTGACATCGACATGAACTAGGTTCACGAACAAAAACTTGTGACATCGACATGAACTAGGTTCACGAACAAAATGTTGTGACATCGACATGAACTAAGTTCACGAACAAAAAGTTGTGACATCGACATGAACTAGGTTCACGAACAAAAAGTTGTGACATCGACATGAACTAGGTTCACGAACAAAAAGTTGTGACATCGACATGAACTAGGTTCACGAACAAAAAGTTGTGACATCGACATGAACTAGGTTCACGAACAAAATGTTGTGACATCGACATGAACTAGGTTCACGAACAAAATGTTGTGACATCGACATGAACTAAGTTCACGAACAAAAAGTTGTGACATCGACATGAACTAGGTTCACGAACAAAAAGTTGTGACATCGACATGAACTAGGTTCACGAACAAAAAGTTGTGACATCGACATGAACTAGGTTCACGAACAAAAAGTTGTGACATCGACATGAACTAGGTTCACGAACAAAAAGTTGTGACATCGACATGAACTAGGTTCACGAACAAAAAGTTGTGACATCGACATGAACTAGGTTCACGAACAAAAAGTTGTGACATCGACATGAACTAGGTTCACGAACAAAAAGTTGTGACATCGACATGAACTAGGTTCACGAACAAAAAGTTGTGACATCGACATGAACTAGGTTCACGAACAAAAAGTTGTGACATCGACATGAACTAGGTTCACGAACAAAAAGTTGTGACATCGACATGAACTAGGTTCACGAACAAAAAGTTGTGACATCGACATGAACTAGGTTCACGAACAAAAAGTTGTGACATCGACATGAACTAGGTTCACGAACAAAATGTTGTGACATCGACATGAACTAAGTTCACGAACAAAAAGTTGTGACATCGACATGAACTAGGTTCACGAACAAAAAGTTGTGACATCGACATGAACTAGGTTCACGAACAAAAAGTTGTGACATCGACATGAACTAGGTTCACGAACAAAAAGTTGTGACATCGACATGAACTAGGTTCACGAACAAAATGTTGTGACATCGACATGAACTAGGTTCACGAACAAAAAGTTGTGACATCGACATGAACTAGGTTCACGAACAAAAAGTTGTGACATCGACATGAACTAGGTTCACGAACAAAAAGTTGTGACATCGACATGAACTAGGTTCACGAACAAAAAGTTGTGACATCGACATGAACTAGGTTCACGAACAAAAAGTTGTGACATCGACATGAACTAGGTTCACGAACAAAAAGTTGTGACATCGACATGAACTAGGTTCACGAACAAAAAGTTGTGACATCGACATGAACTAGGTTCACGAACAAAAAGTTGTGACATCGACATGAACTAGGTTCACGAACAAAAAGTTGTGACATCGACATGAACTAGGTTCACGAACAAAAACTTGTGACATCGACATGAACTAGGTTCACGAACAAATGTTGTGACATCGACATGAACTAAGTTCACGAACAAAAAGTTGTGACATCGACATGAACTAGGTTCACGAACAAAAAGTTGTGACATCGACATGAACTAGGTTCACGAACAAAATGTTGTGACATCGACATGAACTAGGTTCACGAACATCGGTATCGGTTGACCGGTTTATCCACGTCACTAACTTACTTCTCAGTAGAAATGTTGCCAGCGTCGCCTTTCGTGGCGCCTTGTTCACACACCCACGTCTCCTCAGGTGCAAGTCTTCAGTAAATCACTTACCTGGAAAGAAAAGGAGAGGTCGAAATAAATCACATGTTTCTACCGCGCCTTTAAACAACTTAATTTAAAATCCTGCACTACTATTTTGGACACAAATTTATTTTATATGCAGTCTAATCGAAAGGGAGATGCTTAAAGCTAATTGGCTGTTACGTCACTTATTGTGAGCACAGTTATGAACATACAAAATCAGGATACGTTTGTATACATAAATTCATAATCCTGCGTCCTAATATAAGATCAGATAAAATTTGGAAATTAAATTTTATAAGGCGATTCATTTTCTACTTGTGTATGCAGTCTGGACAGTTGCGCTTTAGAGAGAAATCACTACAGACATCCGCATACGGAAAGACAAGATTTTTAGCTGTGGAAAACAGAAGAAATAAAAATTCGCCGTTGTAATTTCAAAATATTAAGGAAATCATACAAATTATTTCTAATCCCTTAAGGATTAATATGTGACGGTACTTTTCTGTACAGCGCTCCCCCCGAGTCTAAAACAGCATGGTTATATTTAAAGATTCCCAGGTTTTGCCCGCTTGTCCTTCTGATAAGAATAATATTAAGATAAAGATTAATATGGAGCAATGGTAAAATTATATGGACAGGAGAAACCCGAAGTACAAGGAGAAAAACCTGCCCGAGTGCCATTTTGTCTGTCGGCACAGAATAACTCGGCTCCCACTCGATGAATTTTCATAACATTTGGTATTTGAGGATTTTTAAAAAATCTCTCGAAAAATTCAAGTTGCATTAAAATCTTACCAGAATAACGGGTACTTTACGTAAAGACCCATGTACATTTATGATGATATCTCGCTGAATTCTTCTTAGTATGAGAAATGTTTCAGACAAAAGATATAAAGAAACTCAAAACACACATTTTATGTTCAGTAACTTTTTCCCCGAAAATCGTGCCGTTTATGAGATAATGTGGAAAAATATGGTACAGCCAGACAGGCCACAGATGACAATAGAAATAGAATGCGTAGAAAAGATGCGCTTTGCATGCCGGATAACTGAGCCAAGAATACAGACACACACTCAGCATATTTCATACTTATTTCGTCATATTTGATTAATCCCGTCTGATCTCTAAAACGTTTTACGGCAACACTTACATAAAACTGAGAAACTGCGCAACGACATATCTGTCATTACGATCTGTTTAGCCAAATTATACGTCTAAAGAAGGTCATGAGCAAACGAACATTATTTTTTTTCACACTGTTATCACCGTGCATTTCTATGAATCAAATTAAATAAATAGACCAACTAATGCACTATTTGACTACTTTATTGTAGTGTCTGTTTATATAACCCTACACGTGTTTCGGACCTAGGTCCATCTTCGGGGGTTACAGTGTTATACATTTTTCTTAATATGTGCTTGTTTTAGTAGTTTTATCAATACTGCAATCCCCGAAGATGGACCTAGGTCCGAAACACGTGTAGGGTTATATAGACAGACACTACAATAAAGTAGTCAAATAGTGCATTTGTTGGTTTATCTAATTTGAACATTATTTTGTTTCAACGCATATTTATATGTAACGGTGATGAAGAGTGCAAAAGATTGGAATGTAATTTCTTTCAAAAAACAGGTACGTATAATTTTCACTGTTGCCGGTGACGTAAATTTACCATAAAAGCATTGTTGTGCAACACTCAATATGTTTACATAATGACAGTGACATGTAACTCAACAACGTAAAAAATACATAGTTGTGTTTACACAGCAACAATGGTAACACAAACGCACCGCAATGTTACGTTATAGTACATCGCCTATCTTGTTTATAGTGACTTTATTTACTGTAACGGATCTTCCGAGCTACTTGTCCACAAAAACCCGCATATGCTTTAACAAGCCAACCAAAAGACTTCTATAGTCACTGAACTGCGATTCAAGAGACTGAAACACTGTACGTTTCTACTTTACTCTCTGCCATTGCAATACTAAACCACCAGCAGTAGAAACATTTCTCGTCTCTTGCACATTTTAATCTGGTTTGCATCTTAACGGAACAGAAATACAACAGCGCGGTAATGTCATTAAAAATCACACTTCAGGTTTCACGCAACAATGAAATTCGGATTTGAGAGTTATTTTTCTGTGTAACAAAATCTGGAGAACATTGCCTTAGAAGAAATGTACTTGTGCGACTGACGTCGTGCGATACTATAAGATGGCCGTGAAATCACCGTACCTCCAATTCAACTTAGCACGTATATATCTGTATATGCTCTGAATGGATCGCCTCCGGTGTGCGAGGCACACATCGTGTCGCATCAATCGCATCGTCATCGTATTGAAATCGCATCGTACGTTGTATCCTGTGTGCGATCGCAGTAATCGTGCCTACAATATCTCAGATCAGCATCTGGTCTGTGTGTCTGTCCACCCATGTACCAGCACACAATACCTTCACCTCCTAACCTCACTACACGTGACCACCACAACGCATGAGCCCAAACAAGTAACAGGAAGATTTACACGCAATATATTAGTTACTTTCTCTGTATCGCCCTCTATAATTACAGGTCACATTAAAGGCGACACAGCCGGTGTTCTGAACGGGTAGCATCTTGCTTCTGATATAACAAACATTTAACAACCCGCGATCTTTACATTTTACTACCAATTATACATACAAGTTGTTAATTTTAACTGTATTGTATACAAACCATCTAAACTACGTAATTACACAACGCATGTTAATAAAGATGTTAGCCGTGCCATGGCTCAGGCGGTTAGTCGCCGGCCTTCCACTGCGGAGGCCCGGGGTTCGATCTCGGGTCAGTCCATGTGGGGTTTGTGGTGGACAAAGTGGTACTGGGACAGATTATTCTCCGAGTTGTCGGTTTTCCCTGTCAATTTCATTCCACTGGTGCTCCATTACTTGTAAAACTTGGTAAAAAACTGCTCATCTTCATCACAGGGTTGCACAAAAGGTCTTAAGGCTGTGGTGCGTCCGTAGCATCTGCTGCGGGGCCCTTCACCATGTGAAAAAAAAAAAATAAAGATGTTACCCCCGAGGATAACCACCTTACTTAGTAGCCGTATATACTTCTGTTGGGTTTCACTGTTCATGTATTTTGATACGTGTCTTTCACTGCTTATTTTTAAATTGAATTCCCAAAACACAGTGGCATATCGCATAAGTTCGTAATATGGTGTTGGACATCGTCTAACATCTGATATTACGGGCACGACGTATCCTCTGCCCTCGTCTTTGGGTTGGCACTACACCGTAGACTATTACTCGTATTTGCTGACGTTACTGGTTTTCCTAATAGCCTATTGTCGCCAAGGTCCCTTCGGTTATCATTAACACATTACCATTCTTAGTACGACAGCCAGTCATCTGAAGAAAGGCGAAGCATCAACTTCCGAAACGTCGTGTCTTTACCAAACAGGCCTATACCTCAGACAATGGACAACGTTCATCGTGCTGTTGAGAGGTCTAGAGGCGATGTAACTCCAAATGCCTTCCTGGCGTGGACAGTGACTTTACACTTTCCTTTACCTATATCACAATTTCCAATCTTGTCGAATATATGGACCCTTCTTAACACAAAACAATTCTCGGACTCCTCACATATTAGTAATTATACTTTCAGACTCAGTTATTTCAGTAAATACACAACTAATTAAGTAATTAATTCCGTAGTCTATCTTACGACAGGTCCACAGCCACTTCCAAAGCGAGTTCTCCCCAGAGTGCGAACTAGTGCTTCCTCTTTCAATTTCCAGTATCTTATATTTTCCTTAAGGTCATCCAGTAGCTGCTTACGTCGTCTTCCTCGTCTTCCCGTCACTCCTATCCTTCCCTCTATCTTTCCTTCATTAACGTGTTTTACAAAGCAGTTCCTACGCAAGACGTGACCAATCCAGTTAGCCTTGCTTCTTTTTAATGTATGCGGGATATTCCTTTCCACCTTGACTCTTTGTAGTGCTTTAGTTATTCACACAATCAGTCCAACTGATCTTCACACCCGAATAATAATATAACATAACGTCAGAACCGTTGGAAATGAGTTCGCATTATATTGATAACAACAGCAATAACAGAGGAATAAGAGGAGAAAACGAAAAGCAGTCTGGAGGGGTTAGAGGTTATGTAAATTCTAGGGACCCTTGGAATAAAACTGCTGCCCCAGAGGGTCCCTGGCCCACAGTTTGTTAACCCCTGTCCAACAGTAAGTGAATCAATATCACAGATCTTCAAACAATCGAAAGTTCACTTCTTTTCCCCATTCACGATGTCTCCTATCGTCAGCATACTCTCATTTCCGTAGACCGCACCAGGTCACAGAACGACCGTCTGACAGACCGTATCCCTCTCCACGAGAGGCAAGACGATTTTACGCAAGAGCTTCTTCCATAAAGTCAGTTACTTTACATGTGAGTGGCCAATATGAATGCCGGAACATGATATGAATAAAGGGCATGCTTCTTCAAATACCCTATTTGAAGTGCCTTCTTGTACTCTGCACTGTAACATATAACTTTATTTACACTCCATGTATAGAACACAGAAAGGAACGAAATCACAGTTGGAAATCTATCCCCGTAGCAGACACTACTGGACAGTTTCAATGCCTAGAAGGACACTCACACACTCAAAACGGCAGTAGTTATCTTCAGCAGCTGTCACTTGAACTGAAGACTGCGTGTTCTTTTCAGTTTCCTGTATATAGAGGTTTCATTCCTTCACGTTCCTTGTACATTCGTCACAAACAGGCTAATCAAGAAGGCAAACACAACAAGGCAACCGACAGATACACAAGAATCTTTCTAGCTCTTCACAAATCTTCAAATGTTTGTCAAGTTTGGTTAACACCACGCTGGTGCATGTGGAATGTTAATGCGTGATAGCGTGAAGCTAAATTCGCCCACGCGGAAGCACCAAGCTGCAAAACAGTACTGCAGGTGAACTGTACACTACAATCCTTAGACAACGGTGCAACATGCGAAATATCTCTGACGTGTGTTTGGAACTTTTCCCATCGTCACTGATTGTTCAAGTCATGTGACTTTAATTTTTAATAATGGATAATTCATTTCATTTCATTACAATTTGAAGATTTAGTATTGTATACACTATTTTTATTTTTTTTTTACGTTATGATAACAAATGATGCAAGGTGTACACGTGAAATTAAATCCACAATTGCCACGGCAAAAGCAGCATTCAACAAGAAGAAAAATCTTTTCACCAGCAAACTGGACTTAAATTTAAGGAAGAAACTACCAAAGTGCTACATTTGGAGCATAGCTTTGTATGGTGCTGAAACGTGGACACTTCGGAAAGTAGATCAGAAGTATCTGGAAAGTTTTTAAATGTGGTGCTGGAGAAGAATGGAGAAGATCAGTTGGACCGATCGTGTGAGAAATGAAGAAGTATTACACAGAGTCAAGGAGGAGAGGAATATCGTACATACAATAAAAAGAAGAAAGGCTAACTGGATTGGTCACATCTTGCGTAGGAACTGCCTTCTGAAACACGTGATTGAAGGAAAGTTAGAAGGAAGGATAGAAATGACGGGACGACGAGGAAGAAGACGTAAGCAGCTACTGGATGACCTTAAGGAAAAGAAAAGAAACTGGAAATTGAAAGAGGATGCACTAGATCGCACCCTGTGGAGAACTCGCTTTGGAAGAGGCTACGGACCTGTCGTAAGACAGACTACAGAATGAATGAATGAATGAATGAATGAATGAATGTTGTGAAGTGACTATATCGGTATACCCCTGATGATGACCAAAACACGGTCGAAACATATGTAGGGTGGATAGAAGTGAGAAAATAAAAGGTGCATTCGTTGGTTAAAGAATTGAAGCTTACACTATTTTTATATTTAGAGTTTTGGATTATTTTGTCCCTCAAGTATGAATTTCTAGGTTTTTGGCTCTTTTAGATTGGTCTTATTCTTAAAATCGTAGTTCACCTGAAGACGAAAGCAATCTGCTTTCGAAACGTCGTGTTTGTATAATCAGTGACGATGTAAAAAGTCCAAATATATATCAGTGATATTTCGCATTGCAGGTGAAGTTCCATTTAGTACAGTGGAACCTCGAACTTCGAACACAATCCGTTCCAGGAGACGGTTCGACTTTCAAGTTGTTCGACTTTCGAGTTAAATTTCCCCATAAGAAATAATGTAAATTGAATTAATCCGTTCCAGACCCCCAAAATTTACCCAATATAAAACATTTTAAGTGCCATTTCAAAAGATCATAATGATAAAACAAGTATATTTAATTTCAATAATTGAAAATTTTTATTTATAATAGTACATACATAAAAAATATTGTATAATAATCAATCAATAATAATAGTAGGAGGGATATTACTGTTCACTGAAAGGTGAATTACCCTTCTTTGATCTGGACCAAGCAGAGAGAGAAGGCGACCACGTGATTCTTTGTTCGACTTTCGAGTTTTTGTTCGAGTTTCAAACCCGGATTTCCCTCGAATTTTTTGTTCGAGTTTCAAGTTGTTCGAACATCAAACCTTTCGAAGTTCGAGGGTCCACTGTATTTCAATCGCAGTGACAACCACGCCGATCAACTGCTCTTAATAAAAAACGCCACACTTTGCGTACACTGTAGGTCTCTATTTGTTTCGTATAATTCTCAAAATACAGCTCTTATTTCTCGGTACAGTAACAATAGGCAATGCTCTGTAATGGGAGACAACAAGTGCTTACTAAATTTTTTATATGTATCGGGATAGCGTAGTCGGTATAGCCGCTAAGCTACCGGCTGGGCGGGTTCGTGGTTCCAACCCCGGTTGGAGCAAGAGGATTGTCTCTTCTCCAACACGTCGAGACCGAATCTGGGGCCCAAACAGCCTCATATTCAACGGGTACTTGTGTTCTTTGGGGGAATAAAGCGGCCGGAGCATGATGCTGACCACTCACCCGCATCTAGCTCCTAGATTAAGAATGAGTGAGCCATACCTCCACTCCCCACTGTGTATTTGCATGGTGTGGACAGGGGACACTTTACCTTTTACCTATGTGTTAAAAGTACATTTGTGCGTCAACACGTCAAAAATGGCAATAAACGGGGTGTGCCATTTGACGGCGTGCAGTGATAAATTGAAGGAAAGAAAAAATGCACTAAAAATTTTAATCAAGAAATCTGAAGAGGAAAAAATAGTTTGAGAGATTAGGCCTATTTGTAGGTGTCAGGATAATATTAAAACGGATATTGAAATAGGGAGAGAAACCTGGACTGATATCACCTGGCTTAGAATAGGGACCTACGGTGAGCTCTTCTGAACGCAATAATTGACCTTCGAGGTCACAAAAATTACATCACCTGCTGTGTCGTACTGTTTCAACAAGAACACTGCTATACGGAGTCAGGTGAACGTATTGCACCTTACTATGCGG
Organism: Reticulitermes speratus; assembly: GCA_021186555.1. Lineage (NCBI taxonomy): Eukaryota > Metazoa > Arthropoda > Insecta > Blattodea > Rhinotermitidae > Reticulitermes > Reticulitermes speratus. The sequence goes on from JAJKFL010000005.1 coordinate 6,965,476, forward strand.
TGTAAAATGTTAATGCGATTGTAGCTTGCCTTCTTGTAAGTTTCCGAGGCAGTACATGTATGGCCTTATTACTAAAAGGCGAGAACTTAAAGGGAAAGAAAGTGTACGGTAATTAGATAGAGACTTGCTGGGCAAAGTGACATGAACAGGGTACCACACGAGGCAGAGGGTGACTCCCGCGGGTCTCATGACACACAATTAAGTCGAGAGCTGTCGACACGACATGGCGGAAGACTCAGATGCCATCCGACAGCCTGTTTAACAACGCACTGCGCACCACAAATAGTGTGCGACGCATACATTGAAATTATGTCCTTTTATACAATCAGACCAACATACAAACTACAGTATAAAGTACTCTAAGGCGACCAGATTTTACACAGGCCCATTTATTTTGTTGTTATTTGGGGTAATTCTGCGACAGGATATCAACTACGGACTCACAGCAATAGCCATCCCACTTCTTCGAAGATCCATTTTAATATTATCCTAAGCGTAGATGGGAGGATAATATTAAAATGGAGCTTCAAGAAGTGGGATGGAGAGGCATTCACTGGATTTATCTGGCTCAGTATAGGGACAGATGGCGTGCGCTTGTGAATGCGGTAATGAACATTCGGGGTCCATAAAAAAGCGGGGAATTTATTGATCAGCTGAGGACATGTTCTGAAGAAGGAACGATATAATGAAAACGGCGGTTAGGACTGCGTCCTCAGTACAAAATCGTTTTCTTATTCACATAAAGCAAACCGTCGGTTATCCGAGGCAATGGATTGGAAGGCTGGGATGGAGAAGCCGACATGTCGTTTGTTCGGTGCCCGCATCTCAGCGTATAGCCTAGAACAGAGATGCCAAGTTTGAACCGAATCTTGGCAATGTTTTAGCACAGAAAAATACACGTAACAAGCAAAATTCACCCCAGAAGAGACCATGAAGACCCACAGAAGGAGTAGAGGTATAGCTCTGCTGTGTCTTTAACCTCGGCAGTAGATGGGGGTGGGTGGTCAACGACACGCCCCCGGCCGCTTTACCACCGGGAAAGAGACCCGGTACCCATTGTACATGAAGCTGGGTGGGCCGCAAGGCCGGTCTGGACGGGTGCTGAAAATCTCGCCCCCACCAGGATTCGATCCACGGACCGTCCAGCCCGTAGCGAGTCGCTATACCAACTGAGCTATCCCGGCCCACGAGCGGGTTCGATTCCCGATGGGATCATAGGGATTTTTCATTGACTAAATCCTTCCGACCGCACTATGGCCCTGGGGTCGACTCAGCCTGTAACAGAAATGAGTACCAGGAGTATCTCCTGGAGGGTAAAGGCGGCCGGTACGTAGGGCTGACAACCTTACCACCTTCATGTGCCGATTGTCTAGAAAGTCCTGGGAGCCTCAAACACCTGGAGCCATCAGGAGTTGTCCAGGATTCTACAGGGATAGCTTTACAGACGTAAGAGCCCTCAGGCGTCTGGTAGGACTCCTAGGATACGAAATCGGCCTGTTGCAAGTTTCCACCTACAGGGGATAACACGAAACACAACTATGACCCCAATGTTGGAGCGTTCCAAGACTGCAATGGGCCTAGGACCCCTTAGCAGTACTGCAAAAAGGCACATGGTTTAATATCGGTCAGCCACACTCAGGGAAGAAAATCTGAAGGCATATTTTGAGAGGAAATGTGGACACATCGAAGATGAATATATTACGAGTGAAGAAAACTGTACAAGATGCATTCAGAATCTGTAGCAGCACTTTAGTTGGCCTACTGCTGGTGTGAAATATACTGCGTATACAATGCATAAGTAAAGCATAAATGATTACATAATTTCGGTTGGGAAATCTCTTCTGGAGAGATGCGTCGAGTTAGATATCTGAAGTGTTACAGGGTAAGAGATTTTTCTCTTTCCCAAAACTCCAGACCGGCTCTGGGGCCCATCCAGCCTCCTATTTAACAGGTATAGCTTTCCTTTCCAGAAAATTAAAGTGGCCTAGACGTAAAGTTAACCACATATCTAGTACCCAGGTTAAGAATGAGTGGAGCTATACCTCTACTCCCGTAACACCTTCATGGCACGGAAAGGGTAAAATTTACATTTTACCTTTTAGGTATCTGAAGTCAGTGGCCATAAGAGTAATACTAAATTAAATCTTAATTAAACACACTATGAAATGTAGCATGAATTTAAGATGATTTCATAACCGTGTATGTCGAAAGAATGCAATTTCCAACATAAAACTCACCCAACCTAAAGACAGAACACGTGGTAGCGTTGTTGAGGAAGTATTTGTAACAATTAACGTCGGATGAGAACCAAGAATTAAAAGAATAACGAACAGCAAATTTATTATAAAATAATCTTCCCCCCCCCCCCCCCCAATGGCTCGACAGCCCCTTGGGGGCCTAGGACGCCTCATTGTTCGAGGCTTCACGATCACACTTTTAGACACACCACACTCGGTAGGACTCCTCTGGACGAGTGACCAGCTCGCAGCAGAGACCTCTACCTGACAACACACAACACTCACAACAGACAGACATCCATGCCCTAGACGGGATTCGAACCCACAACCCAGTAAGCGAGCGGCCATAGACCCACGTACTTTGTCTGTCGGAACACGCACGCACACACAAGAAATATAATGCCCCACTCAACATCAACGTAATACGCAGAAATAAATCTAGAAATGCTCCACACTCTTTACACAAAAAAAGTAAAACACTCGCGTGATATTCCCGGAACCTCAACAAACCAAAGACAGAAACATAAACTTAACACCTCAGAACACTCACAAGGACACCGGGACAAAACCATACTCCAACCAAACCATAATTTATAATTCCAAGTCCGAAACCAAGTTCAGAAATAGGTTACCAGCTCCAACGTTGAACACGGAGTCCCGAAGTTGATACAGGTAATACGAGGCAGGATAGTGTAGGGAGAGGAAGTCGTAAGTAGATACAGGTAATACGAGACAGGATAGCAGGGAGAGGAAGTTGTAAGTAGATACAGGTAATACGAGACAGGATAGCGTAGGGAGAGGAAGTCGTAAGTAGATACAGGTAATACGAGACAGGATAGCGTAGGAGAGGAAGTTGTAAGTAGATACAGGTAATACGAGGCAGGATAGCGTAGGGAGAGGAAGTTGTAAGTAGATACAGGTAATACGAGACAGGATAGCGTAGGGAGAGGAAGTCGTAAGTAGATACAGGTAATACGAGACAGGATAGCGTAGGGAGAGGAAGTCGTAAGTAGATACAGGTAATACGAGACAGGATAGCGTAGGGAGAGGAAGTTGTAAGTAGATACAGGTAATACGAGACAGGATAGCGTAGGGAGAGGAAGTTGTAAGTAGATACAGGTAATACGAGGCAGGATAGCGTAGGGAGAGGAAGTCGTAAGTAGATACAGGTAATACGAGACAGGATAGCGTAGGGAGAGGAAGTTGTAAGTAGATACAGGTAATACGAGACAGGATAGCGTAGGGAGAGGAAGTTGTAAGTAGATACAGGTAATACGAGGCAGGATAGCGTAGGGAGAGGAAGTCGTAAGTAGATACAGGTAATACGAGGCAGGATAGCGTAAGGAGAGGAAGTTGTAAATAGATACAGGTAATACGAGGCAGGATAGTGTAGGGAGAGGAAGTTGTAAGTAGATACAGGTAATACGAGACAGGATAGTGTAGGGAGAGGAAGTTGTAAGTAGATACAGGTAATACGAGACAGGATAGCGTAGGGAGAGGAAGTTGTAAGTAGATACAGGTAATACGAGGCAGGATAGTGTAGGGAGAGGAAGTTGTAAGTAGATACAGGTAATACGAGACAGGATAGCGTAGGGAGAGGAAGTTGTAAGTAGATACAGGTAATACGAGGCAGGATAGTGTAGGGAGAGGAAGTCGTAAGTAGATACAGGTAATACGAGACAGGATAGCGTAGGGAGAGGAAGTTGTAAGTAGATACAGGTAATACGAGGCAGGATAGCGTAGGGAGAGGAAGTCGTAAGTAGATACAGGTAATACGAGGCAGGATAGCGTAGGGAGAGGAAGTTGTAAGTAGATACAGGTAATACGAGGCAGGATAGTGTAGGGAGAGGAAGTCGTAAGTAGATACAGGTAATACGAGACAGGATAGCGTAGGGAGAGGAAGTTGTAAGTAGATACAGGTAATACGAGGCAGGATAGCGTAGGGAGAGGAAGTCGTAAGTAGATACAGGTAATACGAGGCAGGATAGCGTAAGGAGAGGAAGTTGTAAGTAGATACAGGTAATACGAGGCAGGATAGCGTAAGGAGAGGAAGTCGTAAGTAGATACAGGTAATACGAGGCAGGATAGCGTAGGGAGAGGAAGTTGTAAGTAGATACAGGTAATACGAGACAGGATAGCTTAGGGAGAAGAAGTTGTAAGTAGATACAGGTAATACGAGGCAGAATAGCGTAGGGAGAGGAAGTCGTAAGTAGATACAGGTAATACGAGGCAGGATATCGTAGGGAGAGGAAGTCGTAAGTAGATACAGGTAATACGAGGCAGGATAGCGTAAGGAGAGGAAGTTGTAAGTAGATACAGGTAATACGAGGCAGGATAGCGTAGGGAGAGGAAGTTGTAAGTAGATACAGGTAATACGAGGCAAGATAGCGTAGGGAGAGGAAGTTGTAAGTAGATACAGGTAATACGAGGCAGGATAGCGTAGGGAGAGGAAGTCGTAAGCAAGATGACCGCCATCCGTAAAGTGACGTAACATGGCATAAACTGGAATTCCTGAGGAAAATGACGGCTCTGCCTTTTTACTATACAGTTATGTTATTAAACTTCATGTATCACAAAAGGAACTTTCTTGACATACTGAACTCTACGCTGGGCAAAGTACAGATCTTCACTCAAGGGAATGCAGTTGACCTGCACAGCGTGGGTAAGTTCCTTAACAATCGCGACGACGGTAAAGGGCAAACATGTAGATCATGTAATGACCTTCTTTACACTGATCGTCATTTGTTAGTTCTTTCGTTTATAACAAACCTGAAGACAAATTTTTGCACAGCTCTAACCACACAGAACACTACAGAAAATATCTTTAATATCTCACATGCACAAAACACGATTGCACTTATAGTCTAATAACTTTTTAACTCGATTACATCGGTTACTGGTCACAAACAAGAGACGGTCAGCTTTTCCGAACGCAAACAACTTTCAAGGTCAACTGCAAACTCCTCAGTCAGTGTCAGTAATTTTGATGCATGCTGTCGTAATTGCTGCGGTCCCTGTTGTGCGCAGTGAGACAGTGAACAGCTTGTTCTTATGAAGGGAGCTACAGAGAGCTCTCTGAAACTCTTGTCTTAATTGCACCAGGAATTTAACTGCAATCTCCTGTTTTAAAGCTCTTCATCTGTTACCTGGACTTGGAGATGTTACTGACTGCGCAGCACAACTTACACGTGTGCACACTCCTCCGTTCATAATGCACAGCAGTTCCCACGCATCGGATGGTCATAACTGCCTTCTATCCAAGAACTGGAAATGGATACGCATCAGAATTTCATGATATAGCATTCGTTACGACACACTGAGCATAGCAAAATAATTACTGGCTTTCAGTACGCTTCATAGTAAAAAAAAATAATATTTATTTCCCTTCCTTGCGTAGGATTGCTAACCTAAATTTCGTTGTCATTTCCACGAAACTACAAGCCAAGGCATTCAAGTTTCTGCTTTCATAATTTTCGTGTTCATGTTACCGTATGACACAGTCCAAACAAAGGGACACTTTGTTATAACAGTCCCAGAGTCCCAGGTAACAGTAACTTCCTCAGAATCAGTGACGTATACTCGTCAATTCTTCTAGCCCAATTCATTTCTAGCACGTACCGGTGTTTTTTTTTTCTGCATATTCTCTCCTTTTGCATCGTTTCTGAATTTAGTTTTAGACACAGCGATCCTTTAAACATGAGAAAAGTGAAAGTTATTTTTTATCCAATGCTCCCCGGTTTCCGAAACAGCATTGGAAGGTTCCTAGGCTTCGTAGGTTTGTTCTTCTGGTAAGAGCAACGTGTTCATGAAAATGAGTAAGGAGCATAGGTGGAATGATAATGACAGGGAAAACTAAAGTACTCGGAGAAAACCCTGTCCCAAGGCCACTTTGTTCACCAGAAATCTCAAATGAACTGTCCTCAGATCGAACCTGACCCTCCGCGGTGGAGGCCGGCGACTAACCGCCTGAGCCATCGCACGGCCCTTCTTAAAGATGAGACTTAATATAAACTGTATTTAAAGAATGAGTTCGCACCGCACAGGAAACAACACCCCTTGTTGGTTAAAGAAAGCAATCGGTTAACCATCTCAAGGAAAAAAAAAACTGATCTCCATTATGTATAAGGCTTCATTTCGTACCTCATAGAGAACAGTGTACTTTCATTAGAAAGAACAACTGGTGGAAGTTGTATAGAGAAATCGCTGTTTGTTCCCAGAACCATAAAAACACATAAAAGCACTCTGTGGGCAGAAAGTAGAATTTATGTCAAACCTGGCGGTACATAAGGTAACGACAGGGCTTTAAAGGGTTAAAGACATAAAAATGGTGCCTGTCTTTGGATCACATACTGCTGCTCTTCTTGTCAGTGCCAAAAAATTTAAGCAAGAATAAAAGAAAAACTTCCCTAGTGACGGGACTGGGATTAAATTAAAGCTTACTGACATATTTTAAAAATAAATATTGCGTTATAATAAGATGAGAAGAAATACGAAATACGACAGAGCTCAAGTTGGTCCAGAAAATGGGCCGAAACACGTAGTCTCATGTGTATGAACATTTTAAAACTAAGACAGAAACAGACGCTGTGTGAACCAGGACGTTTTAGTGTCAGAAGTCACTGCAGTTAAGAGGCACGAACTGTCTGTTCTCACCACGCACCATCAGCACATGCAATTGCGTAGGCCTTATTACGTTCGTCACGCACCTACAGCAGCTACAAGTACATCCACGTAAGCAGCATATACGTCAGTCTAATGTCATTGCCACTATCACGCTGTTTAAACTTCGGCGTGCCTTACACTCTGTATCTAAGATGAAAGCGTGATCACGAGGTCAAACACAGTATCTAATAGACGTTAAAACGTTAGCTTTATAAAATTCGTTAAGAACAGCCGATCGTCTTTTGACAAATCAGACAGACGTTATTGCTTTGAACGTACAAACACAAACGCTCCTCTTACCAATTTCTTCATCTTCTTCTCTCCTTTTGTTCCCATGTGGAACATAGGGCCTTCGTGAAGCTCTTCCATTTGGTTCTATCTTTTGCCTCTTTCCTGCTTATTCCGACCTTCTGCAGTTCCCTTCCTATTGTCCTTTTCCAAGCAGTTCTCAGTCTACCCCTCTTCGTGGTGCCCTGACGGTTCCAGTCCAGTGCGTGTCTTTCTATTGCATCTTGTTCTTACCAATTTGATAACTTACTTAAAAATCTTATCCGATCGAGCGTTTCTAGTTATACATTTCAACCTATGGACAAATTTCATTGTTTGTTCTGAAAAATTTCGCGGGCGACCAAAAGAATTCAAACGTGCCACATAAAGCCCGCTGGCCGCCCTTGCCCGCCATTTTGTCATCCTTGCTGTACGCCATTAATTACACTAATGTAAGCCGGTGTAGAATACAAATCACTATATCAGTCACGTGCCGATCCCAGTGGCCGCGCGGTCTAAGGCGTGGGTCTGCGGCCGTTCGCTTGCTGGGATTGCGGGTTCGAATCCCGCCGGGGGCATGGATGTGTCTCTTGTGAGTGTTGTATGTTGTTAGGTAGAGATTTCTGCGTCGGGCTGATCACTCCTCCAGGGGAGTCCTACCGAGTGTGGTGTGTCTGAGTGTGATCGTGAAGCCTCGATAAAGGAGGCCGTGGCCCATTAGGGCTGTTGCGCCTTTGGGGCGGAAAATATCATTCAAATAATGGCAGTTGTCTGAACCAGAATATCTTAACTTCTTACACGTTTCTGTGTTCTTGAAACGGCAATATTTTGAAAGTGTTAATACATACAAGCCTAACACAGCTTATAATACTGCTATCATCATTTTAGAAATTTTTCTTCCTTCTCCGGGCTAATGATGGGACAATATCTGTTAGAAGACAGCCTCCTTCCAAATCCTTTCCAATTTTCCATTCATCAATCGTCTTAACACGGACGTAACAAGGACTGGCAGTCGTAAAATAAACCACATCATTTCCCACTCTGCCTTTCTTTTCTTGTTTTCCGCTGTCTCTTCTTCTACGGCTTCTTCCATTAGCCCCACTCTTCCTCCTCTTCATTCGTTTGCTATGAATTACATTATTTAATCTGCTCCGACTCACATTTAATTATAAGACAACGAATCTCTATAAATCCTGTCGACGATCGCTCGGCTCGGCCCAGCCACAGACAACTGTTAACAGCCAGAAGGCACGCAGCTGACCCAGATACACTGCAGATAAAACTGGGCAAGACGACGGTCCTGCTTTCGATAATCTGCTTACAAGAACGGATTACGGTAAATTAATCGAACATATTACACAGCCAACAATCAGACCAAACGTTCCCAAATCAGGTTCGCAAGACCCTTCTGATAGGCCACGAACTCCCAAAACATGCACGTGAGTGTGGAGTAGATTGTGGAAGCTTTGCGTATTACCGTGTATTTATTATTGACTTTTAGAAATTGAAACCATCTGCTGCGGGGCCCTTCTCAAAAAATAAAATAAGAAATAACCTGAGATGATCCCGGTAGCCGCGCAGTCTAAGGCGTCGGTCTGCAGCCAATCGGCGGCTGGGATTGCGGTTTCGAATCCCGCCGGAGGCATTGATGTCTGACTCTTGTGAGTGTTGTGTGTTGTCAGGTAGAGGTCTCTGCGACGGGTCGATCCCTCGTCCAGAGGAGTCCTACCGAGTGTGGTGTGTCACTGAGTGTGATCAGGTGCAACAATAACCTTCTACACCTAACAATGAGTGGCTAGAAGAGGCAGGAAGACAGAAAGAACCTCATATAAAACATATCTGCATAACAGATGTGTAAACAGGATTTCAGAATTGTAACCATTTGTGAATTCATATGGCACTCAAACAGAAGAGATTTTATGGTAACCACACTGTAAAAACTTCAAATTAAAGATTCAAGACTCCTAGAGTGCGATGACGTATAGCTGGGTAAGTTTCCCGACGTTTCGAAACATCGCGTCGCCTTCATCTTCAAGGGTAAGCAATCCACGAAACATGCTTCTCAACAACCTCACTGTGAGGGCCCCAAACCTCGCGAATTCAATTAAGTTAACGCAAGAATGTTTGAAACTATTTGACCGGAAAAATATAATCTTATTTAATTTAGCTGATGCAACATTTGTACATGAAGGTAGCGAACATTTGTACATGAAGGTAGCGAACATTTGTACATGAAGGTAGCGAACATTTGTACATGAAGGTAGCGAACATTTGTACATGAAGGTAGCGAACATTTGTACATGAAGGTAGCGAACATTTGTACATGAAGGTAGCGAACATTTGTACATGAAGGTAGCGAACATTTGTACATGAAGGTAGCGAACATTTGTACATGAAGGTAGCGAACATTTGTACATGAAGGTAGCGAACATTTGTACATGAAGGCAGCGAACATTTGTACATGAAGGTAGCGAACAGAAACCATCTGGTCACTAAAAGAGCCAGCACTGACGCACACGAGGTGTGGCAGAAGGAGAAACGCTGCGTTGACGCACGTCTGTCTATCGTTCACGCAGGCCTCTGTCCACTGGACTGCGAACTGACCGAAAAGCTAGATGGCACGTCATATCGGGGAGGGGGCACAGGGGCAACGCGTGTCCGACTGCAAGGGGCAGCAAGATGGGCGACATGAGAAATATCTTCCATAAATAAATTATTTTCTGCTCTAAAACAAATTTTAAATTATTGATCCTAGTGAAAGAAAATTCAATACATGATAAGAATTTTTAAATTTATAACTTCTCTTAGAAGCGGCCATTTTGATTATTCGTTCCGGGCGCCATCATTTCTAGCTACGCCACCGTATAAGAAAACCAAGTTTCATCGGTATCTATCGAAGGACATCATACATTGGGAAGGCACATCCTTTATTGTGTGCTCAAGCAAAGTTCCAGTTATTTCCAGTCCAAGCTTTGAGGTTTGAGTTACAAGTTGTCCTTGAAGAGCTAGTGGATGGCAGTACGAAAAGAAATAGGTAATTTGTTTTCGAAACGCAGCTAAAAGCGAAGAATGTAACAAGTCTCTAGATAATATTGATGCCGACTGTAGCAAAAATATAATATAACAGTGTAATACTAGACCTATAATATAATAGTGTAATAGTACGCCCTATGATATAATAGTGTAATTGTATAATAGTAGTATTATAGGAGGGAAAGAACATCCGACATAGCGGTACAATAATACAATAAAACGAAGGAAGCCCAAATGGATTGGTCACTTCCTGTGTAGGAACTGCCTTCTAAAACACATTATTAAAAGAAAGATAGAAGGGAGGGAAAGACGAGGAAGAAGATGTAAGCAGCTACTAGATTATTTTAAGGAAAGGAGAAATATTGGGAAATGAAAGGAGAAGCAGTAGGCCGCAGCCTCTGGAGAACTTTCTTTGAACGAGACTATGCACCTGTCGTAAGACAATTACGTTACGATTATTATTATTATTATTATTATTATTATTAATAGTATAGCATAAAGCTATCAGAATTTGCGGACCGGCACAAATTTGGACTAGGGTCGATCCCCATTCGAAGATAGCCGTTTGAGAAACACTGCTCTAACCACTTCTGGCTCATTACGTACAAATCGCGCACCAGTTTCGTCACACATTTACTAAACCCACGTTTATACTTAAAACGTTTAAAGCCCAGTGGTTACCTTACGCACCATCACGCTTTACATGCAAGCATTATACGTTTTGACCACAGTTCATTCACGTATTTTGTATAGGCCTCAGAATAAACAGACATTATTTCCCCCTACAACACTGATTGATTTTCCATAACCGACGCGGAGTGAGTTTACTGCGCGGCGCGAACTAAGTCCTTACGTATAACTCAGGTAACACCCTGTCTTTAAAGGCTTCATATAAGTTTCATACCGACCTTCCACATTAACACTGTCTTCCAGTCTTAGGTCTAACCTCGTTACGACTTTCTTAGCGTAGTCATGTATTTATGCGTCTTTCTTCAAGAAACATTTGCTGTACGTAAGTTTCACAGCATTCTGACGGCCAACAAGGGACATTCATTTACACAGATCTTGTCGTACAGCGCTGTGCACCAACAGTTGCTAGCAAGGATCGATGTGAAGATAGTTTTATGAGGCCTTTTGTGCTTGCATAAGAGGAAAAGCGAGAAAAACTAAGAAAGTATTGGACTAATCATGTATTCAGAATGCAACAAAAGGAGAAATACACACACTGTTGGGTCAGTTCAAAGATCACGGGAAATAAAATTAAAAATATTTTAGAATGGGTATTTAAAAATTTGAAAACACATTTCACTGAACTCCCTAATATCCATAAGCTTCATTTTCCTTGTAGTTTATTCCACTAATTATTTCCCTCAACGTGGCAGCTGTCAGGGGAGCTTCATCTCATATAAAGACTTCAAGAGCAGGAAATTTAATTTCTGTTTTCTGCCTCCAGTTGAACTTCCGAAATGCTGACCACCAGCTTCTAAGCAGCCTCAAAGTTCTCAAAAAATACTTCTCGACCCGCCACAAAGCTCTCGTCTAGAAATAATCAAGTTGTTCCATGCGGACAGACAGACAGACACACATGACGAAGGTAACAGTCGCTTTTCGCAATTTTGCGAACGCGCCTAAAGAGTTTACTGTTAGCCAGTTTGGTATAAAAACACAAGCATTTGTCTTTCCCTGTAGATCTTCCTGTTACAACGTCCACCAGGCAATAATCGTTGCTATCTTCAACCGACGTTTCGTACTGTTTATTTTAGTGTTATCCAACCACATTAACAGCACACTGACGTACCAGTCATTTCTTTAGGACGCATCTGTACCACAGTAATCCTTATGCCTTTCTTTTGAAGACGGGAGGGGTGACATGTAAGCCTCTTCAAATTGGAATGCTGGGATAAACCGTTTTGAAAAGTTAGAAGATGGTTTGAAGGAAGAGGAGGGAGAAAAACAGGCACAGCCGCGTTCTGCATATTTTATGGAGAAAGGAAGAAGCAAAGCAAAGAGTATGTACACGGCGTTATACAACGCCTTGCGTCAAATTCTTATGGATTACTTAATTAAAGAGAAATTAAAACTAATTCCACTCTATATTGTCCGTGTCGAAGCTTTTATCGCCAAGTAATATTGAAGCAGAAACAAATTACAGCCGAACTCGGTTATAACTGCATATTTTGTGTCGTTATAAACGAGTGTTCTTACAACCGAGTAGTGTAACGTGAGGAATTAATTAGTACCACAGAATATCTGACGATATAGACGAGGTGTCGTATAAACCGATGTCGTTATAACCGGGTTCGACTGTAATTAGATTTTACGGAAGAAGATTGTCAGGAGCTTCAGCCTGATGGAATAAAGCTACAAGAGGATGTTCAGTTATACAGGGTGTACCAACTAGCTGCTTCAAAAGATGCGAATATTTTAACAACACATTTTTCACGTTACTATCACCGTGCATCATCACAAATTAAACAATTTTTACACCAACCGATGCACTATTAAAAACCACCTTTATTGTAGCTTTTGTAAATATATGTTTCGATCCTCAGATCCTCTGAGGATCGAAACATATGTAGGGGTATATATTTACAAAAGCTACAATAAAGGTGGTTTTAATAGTGCATCGGTTGGTGTAACAATTGTTTTAAATTTTAACACAGTTGTATATTACTGTAATAACATGACAAACATAGTGGACTAAATGTGATAGCAGACAAAAACATTGGATGTGAAGTGAATGTAGTTTACGAGCCCCCTGAAGATGGCCTTGTAAAGGCCGAAACGTATGTAGGGGGTGAATAAAGAATATAAACTGAAAATATGTGCATTTCGTTGGTGTATAAGTTGTGCATCATATTTTATTTAAACACCCAGTTCGTACCGCGCAGTAAACACCGTTCTTTCGGTTACAGAAACCAACCAGTTAATACTGTATATGATATTCCATCAACGCTCCATACTCAACTTCATCTACATGTTGCTATTACAAGAAGGACAAACGGGTAAAGCCTGGGAACCATCCATCTAAAAGCAAAGCATTCACGAAAATCGGGTAGCATTAAAAAGTCTTTTCACTTTTAGTATAAGGCAAAGGTCGTTGTTTGTTCTGAGGTACATATAAACCATAAACATACTTCTGTGAGTAGAACGTAACATTTCTGAATGTTAAAACCTTGTGGTACATAAACAGCTGGCTTTATAACGGTTAGCATTTATGATCCATGAGCGAAAATAAATGTAAAGAAGAAAAACCGGTAAAAATTCCTTCGTTCCGATATTTACTATAAAAATGAATCAGGGTTACTGCCCCCTTCTGTATGACGGCATTGTCCGCTACACAGAAGAACGCGCGGCCTTGACGTGCGAGAATAAAACACTTCTTTAAACAACATGATTGTCATCATATCATCATCATCATCATCATCACCACCACCACCACCATCACACATCATCATCATCATCATCATCATCATCATCATCATCATCGTCATCATCATCATCACGCAGCCTGTCTTACGACAGGTCCATAGCCTCCACCGAAGCTTGTACTCCCCTCTTTCAATTTTCAGTACCTTACTATTTCGTTAAGATCTAGTAGCTGCTTACGTATTCTTCCTCGTCTCCCCGTTACTTCTATCTTTCCTTCAATAACGTGTTTTAGAAGGCAGTTTCTACGCAAGATGTGACCAATCCAGTTAGCCTTTCTTCTTTTTATTGTATGTACGATATTCCTCTCCTCCTTGACTCTGTGTAATACTTCTTCATTTCTCACACGATCGGTCCAACTGATCTTCTCCATTCTTCTCCAGCACCACATATCAAAACTTTCCAGATACTTCTGATCTACTTTCCGAAGTGTCCACGTTTCAGCACCATACAAAGCTATGCTTCAAATGTAGCACTTTACTAGTTTCTTCCTTAAATTTAAGTCCAGTTTGCCGGTGAAAAGAGTCTTCTTCTTGTTGAATGCTGCTTTTTCCGCTTTAGGCATGGCAATCCAGGGTTTGATATGAATATAGAAGCTGTAAATTCCAAGATCTGTAAACAATTAATCTCTATACTGCACTTTTTAAAAGAGGCTACATAGTTTTGAGGTAAATGGAGACGAGGTGACATTTCGAGCTGCTGTCATAAAGTCACTTTATGTAATTTGAGGCTTCCACCGCAGTGTAAATTAGATCTTCGCTCTTCTGGGATGTTACGCAGCGTATTTTCCTAGTTAGCTATCGACGTTTCGGGACAACCTATCGGTCTTATCTTCAAGAGTCAAGCAGTCCAAAACCCTTAAAGATGAGACCGGTAGGTTGTCAAGAAATGTCGATAAACTACCTACCAATCTACATCCCAGAAGAGCCAAGCTCTCAAGTCACTTTATATCTAACAGCTGGAACACTGAGTGACAGCAGTGATCAGTCTGAAAGTGCGCTTGGCTGTGCGTTAGGAACAGAACTGGCTAGTTGAGAATTAATTAACGAGAAAGGTCACCGAAAGTCAATGGTCCATAATGTCAAGTTACTCGATAGTATTATCAATGAATTTCGAAAGCCCGTGCATGACGTAACAACGGGGCATCGCAATTACTCGGACGTAAAGACGATTAACTCTCCATGGAACACGGCGGTCATGGTGTTACGAACCTTACACTTGCGACAGCAAGGATTTAATTCAGTTTTTTTACACCAACTAATGCACACACAAAACCACTTTTTGTAGTTTTTTTATTATAGATTTTTCACCCCTACACGTGTTTCAATCCTTGAATCATCTTCAGGGGGTTAATAAGCTACTAACACTTCAACTGCATGCATCTCTGAAGATGATTGAAACACGTGTAGGGGTGAAAAATCTATAATAAAAAAACTACAAAAAAGTGGTTTTGTGTGTGCATTTCTTTTCCTACGGCTCGACAGCCTTATACGGGCCTGGGCCTCCTCGTTTCGTAGAAGT
This sequence comes from Reticulitermes speratus, assembly GCA_021186555.1. Classification (NCBI taxonomy): domain Eukaryota; kingdom Metazoa; phylum Arthropoda; class Insecta; order Blattodea; family Rhinotermitidae; genus Reticulitermes; species Reticulitermes speratus. Next base: position 6,980,625 of record JAJKFL010000005.1, read on the forward strand.
TTCATGGTCACACACATTTGAGACACACCACAGTCGGTAGGACTCCTCTGGACGAGGGACCAGCCCGTCGCAGAGACCTCTACCTGACAACACACAACACTCACAAGAGACAAACATCCATGCCCCCGGGGGATTTTTTTTTTGTATTAATTCCTGGGTTTTCCCCTTTGATCCATTTGTACTGTTGAAGTCCTTTTTGTCCTGCATGTCACCTTATGTTTTATGCTATCGTCCATACATCTAACACAACACAAACATCCATGCCCTAGGCGGGATCCAGTAAGCGAGCGGCCGAAGACCCACGCCTTAGACCGCGCGGCCACTGGGACCAACTTTGTGTGTGCATTAGTTGGTGTAAAAACTGAATTAGTGAAAAATACACGGTGATAGCAATATAAAATTTAGCAAGGATTTAAATTTGCGTGTGAACTTCACTTACTATTTAACAAACACTTTTTTTTTTTTTTGTGTGAGGGGGCCCCGCAGCTGATGCTACGGACGCACCGCAGCTTAAGGCTTATTGTGCAACCCCTGTGATGAAGATGAAGATGAGCAGTTTTTTACCAAGTTGTTCAATTAATGGAGCACCAGTGGAATGAAATTGACAGGGGAAAACCGACAACTCGGAGAAAAACCTGTCCCAGTGCCACTTTGTCCACCACAAATCTCACATGGACTTGACCTGGGATCGAACCCGGGTCTCCGTGGTGAGAGGCCGGCGACTAACCGCCTGAGCCATGGCACGGCCTTACAAACACACATAAAATATAACAAAGATACGAAGAACAAAGCAGTCCCTGTTCTAGCCCTGAAGTCATACAGGCGCAGTAGAAGTACAGCTCGGCACTAAATGGACCTGAGTGGTCAAGAAAACGCCCCGGTCACTTTACTCCTCCGAAAAGAAACCCGGTATCCCCTGACTAGTAGGGGAGGTGGGCCACAGAGGCGGTCTGATCAATGAGGGCAAGAAAAAAATTCTTGCCTCTGCCAGGATTCGAATCGCGGAACGTCCAGCCCGTATTCTGGTCACTATACCGAGTTATCCCGTATATATTTAAATTATAAGTATAAATTACAGATTAATTATTAATTAATAAAAATTGAGACGCCGAAATGTATAGGCCTATTCGAAGTGTTTTCGTATCCTTGGTTCATGCCGCCTTTTCTAGCATTTCCTACACAGCAGTGTCTGCCAAACTTATTTGACCATGGAATCGTTCTGGTCTTGAAATAAAAAGAACGAATATATAAAAGGTCTCGAAAATATATTAGAAAAATAAAGCAAATAAAATTTATTTCGCTGCCGAAGCAATATGCAATACTCAAGCATATGTATAGTGCTACACATTTACTGCTTTCCTGTCTGTTTAGTGTCAAGCTGAGCGGTCAACATCCTTCCTACCAGCGCCCTGTTTAACCCTTTAAGCGCGAACGGTATCTTTTAAGGACTCAGTTCGTACCGCGCTGTAAACACTCTCCAACTCGGTTATAAAAAAACCTATCGGTTAACGCTGTATAAGGCAAAAGTCGCTGTTTGTTCTGAGATCCATACAAAACACATAAACACAATGTGAGGACCACGTACAATTTTTGAATTTTAAACCTGGTGGTACGTATAGTTACCGCTAAGCGTTAAAAGGTTAATCAGTCTGACTGGCCGGTATAGCACAGAGGGTTGAGTATGGGGTCTGGCAGCAGCTGCAGCCGATGACCAAGATGTTTGTTAAACCGAGCGGGAAAAATTTTGGTATCATCACAAATTTTTCTCATGGTTCAGCGAAACAGTTTGGGAAACGCTGCTGTAGATCACAATGCAGGACACCCTCTTGTAAATGCACTGCCCTTTTGTGGCTAGGCGGTTTTACGTTAAAACAGTTTATATGTGACGAACAAGCCTTAGTGCCTTATCACACAACGACTGCCATCACTTTATGCAAGTGACCTAGCACATACTGCTGGAATAGTGAAGTCACTGTAGAATTGATTGTTAGAGTAACTAATGATGATTTTTAAGTACAGAGATTAAATGGCGACGAATGGTTTGTGACTGTCAACGATAAACTGACATGTGCAAAATTGCTGTCACCTAATTGGTACATTATGCCAAAGATCTGCGAGAAGCAGTCATAAAACCAACGACAATCTCAGAATAGCCAATCCGCGGGATACGATTCGTTCTTACGAACTCCCGAATACAAACGACGATAACGGACCGCGAGGCTTGGTAATGGCGACGAGGAAGGATAACATTAATATGGTTCTTCGGGAGATACGCCCGGTATAATGATGAAGGAAGCTACCTGTAAGCCGACAGGTGATTACATGAGAATGATATTAGGGTGGTAGTTGGGAAAAAAAACTGGCTCAGAATCGCGTCCAATTGCAATGCTCGTTACTAGCGGCGTTGAATCTTCGCATTCTACAAGAGTAAGATATTATTAAAAAGGAGTACCGCTGTATAAGAACGTAATGCGTACAAGTGCGTTACTTTAACTACGCAATACGTCTGTGTATATTAATTTCAATCAAACTTTCGGTCACATGACTTTCCAGGGATTTTGGTTAAAATCATTAATTACTGAGTTTGAACGTGTTGGTGGACAAATTGTCATTTAAGAGGAAGCGTTTTTGGTCCTGTTGGGGAGCATATACACACTGCGTTCTCACGAATGCGATTTAATTGTACTCATTAATATGCAAATACATTCCAATTAAAAACAATATACCTACAGCAGGAAACATTTTGGCTTGCCATCAACAGCCATTATATTTTTGTTAATAATGTGAACAACATTAACCAACATTTCAATTGGGCCTATAATTAAAAGAGTCATATAATGCTGAAAACAACTGAAGGGAATTCCGTATCGAATAGCCGCAGCCAATTTCACTAATTCCCGATACCAACCCGTCTCAAAAGCCGTGATTTAATGACTGAAATTAGCCCGTAAAATTTAACGTTATGTAAATTATCCTCTTATTTTAACTTCTGGTTTAACCTCTGTTAGTTCCAAATATTTTTTTTTAAGTCGTCCTCTTCTACCTACTCCGGTTTCCCGTTTCAGTGTCGAGGTTTGTAATTCCTTTTGATCACACTTTAGACACACCACAGTCGGTAGGACTCCTCTGGACGAGGGATCGGCTCGTCGCAGAGGCCTCTACCTGACAACAACACACAACACTCACAAGAGACAAACATCCATGCCCCCGGTGGGATTTTTTTTTTTTTGCTGTCCGGGGTTTTTCCCTTTGATCCATTTTTGTACTGTTTAAATCCTTTCGTCCTTCATGTCACTTTACGTTCCATATTACCGTCAACAAACACAAACAACTCCATGCCCCCGGTGGGATTCGAACCACGATCCTAGCACAGCGCAGCGGGCCGGGGGATCGGCTTCCAAATATTCTCGCCTGTATATTGCTTTCGAATCGCATGATCGCTCAGTGTACAGGCTTACATTTGATGGCACAGCTTCTCACTGGGCACTTGATACAATTCAACTGTTAAGATCTCATTTCCTATGGGACTGGGTGGTTGGCCGCCGCGATCGTAAAATCCCGCAATTGGACTGTTATCAATCACTCGTATCCAGTTCACAATCTGCTTTGGTACCCATTTTAATATTATCCTCAACAGGTTCACCTAGAACCGCTTCCCGTAAGACAGCAATGATATCATAATTGGAAAACTTCCTGTGGACAATGTTTTGGGAGTGGCTTTCCTTCTGCATTCTAGTAAGGATTCTATGCAGCGTAAGAAAGTTCCTGAATGCCATTAGATACCACGCCGACAATAAGAGAAGCAAGTAGAGAAGACAGTAGAAAACATCTTGATTAGATTACAAACAACAGAATATTTAAAAAAAAAAACCTTAAGTGACATAATACTAAAATGTATCATGAAAATGAGCATTCAATATTGCCAACTTTAACGTCTTGAGTTGCGTGACAGCCTGTGTTGTTAATTCTGTGCTGTGGCGTGGCGGAACGATTCCTCTGCAAGTCTTCACACTAATTTTAGTTATAATTTAAGAGATTTTTACGTTGCATATAATATTATTTTACTTAGGGAGATGTTTTAAATATTTTATTGCTTGCAATGACAAACCCTCTTCACATTTTACGCTGTCCTCCTCTATTGTTTCTCTACTGCCAGCAAGATATGTAATGACATTCAGGATCTCTCTTATTGCACTGTATGGTATCCCTGAAAATAGCAGATGGGTAGACCGAAACGTCTTGACTGTTCAAATAAATAATTCGTGTATTTACATAAGTGTACCTTGTTGGTTGTATTGTTTGATTAAATTGGATTTAAAGGTAATAATGTATTAAAAAAATTACAATTCGCAGTTTACCAACATATTTCCCAACCAAAATTCTGTATACATCTCCTGTCTCTATGGCAGCCTTTTAGACACCACAACCCTAATATCACGTCCCACTTGATGACCTGTGTAATTAACGAAGGACACTATTGAAATGCTGTTTAAATTCAACAGCAAACAGTGACCGTTCCCTATAGAAGGTGTTTCCACAGACGGCCCTATCATTCACACAATTCCATACATTACGCGCTGACAGACACCCTGACATCATAATTTCACTGAATATGACTTCTACGAACTTGAAAATCTCTGGCAAGGCTCCTGGACGCAATATTCGCAATAATAATTTTAGAAATACTTTTTCATCGCTAAGGTCGAGGCAGTAATACCGACTGATGGCCCAGTAATACCAGCCGAAGCACGGTCTTTATTGATGCCAATGTCTAGCCTTGTGGTAACTGAGATTAGTTTTGGTTTCAATGGAAAAGATGTGAAAACAAACTGACAAACATTACGATAAACAGTGCCCACTGGTTATTAAGTTAAAGGAATCTGTCCGCCGTCTGGCGTTTTAAAATTAATGATGTTAAAAAATAAAAAGAGTACTGCGTTTCGGGGACACGACCGGTCCTCGTCTTCAGGTCTAAGTACTAAGACCTACTCAGTTGGACCCAACAGGCAAGTTCACTTTCAAACCCTGGGCCAAACGCAGTGTTTTACTTACTACTAAATTGTTTATTACTGTATTAATTTTAAAACACCAGACGAGTCCATGATGCTAAAAAAAACCTTAAAAGTGTCTACTGAACTCAATTATGAACAGGCTTTAAATTCTTCCATCACTTATTTATCCTGACGTTCATATACGTTCTTCGGCAGTTTCTGCTCACACAATTCTTAATTTCTGTTCTTCCTAGACATAAGAAGCCATATTTCAGAATATCTGGCATTCCCTGCTAGTTAACCCGATGTATCAACTTTCCTCTTTCTTCAGATATGCAAATCACAGCCATCATTCCAGCAACACGCAAGTAACAAGATCCACCTGAGGAAAGCTGAGTCAGCCGAACTCACCTGCTGTATTAACCACTAACCGGTTAAATCACGTCTCGGATTTACTGGCCTAATAGAATTGTATATCAGAGAAGGGACGGGTGTATCTTGTTAGCGTGGGTGAGAATCTATAGCCGATCAGTGTACTGAACGAGCAAGTGGAAGAAGGTAACTGATGTGCTTCAGGCCACAGCAGGATTACATCCACAAAGTCTCAGTCATTTTACATGACAACCTTCAGCGCGAGTCTCACAAACCTTACTGCCCTCCCACCTCAATCACATGATTGCGGCTACTACGTAAGCAGACCAATACTGGCACCTCCACCGCTCTGACTGCAGAAACACACTGATCTATGCGCACACGACTTCGCGCACTCTTAGACTAGTGACATCAGACTAGGCTCGCTAACATTAACTGCGCCTAAAGCTGGAGACTTTGTGGAATTAATGCCGTTATGTACGCTATCATCGGAAATGCGACACTCCGCATGTGTCGGGGTGTGCTTCTTCCCATGCAGCTGGACCACTCAAGACCGATCAATTGAAACGTTTGTGGTTTGGCTACTGCGACAGGATAGACTGGCGATGTGGAGTTCAGTGCAGTGTCAAGTACCAGAAGCAGTGAATAATGGAATGTGATCAAACAGTCCATAAACCCTACACGTTTCATGTTCAGATCAAAAGGGCCGGAAAGTAAAAAATAAAAACGGGTTTCAATGTGGCATGACATAAAATATAGGGGTATTTGTTCTGCCGTGGCGGCCGGGACAGCTCAGTCGGTACAGCGACTCGCTATAGGCTGGACGGTCTGGGGATCGAATCCCGATGGGGGGCGAGAATTTCCGTGCCGTTCAGACCGGCCCTGGGGCCCACCCACCCTCCTGTACAATGCGTATCGGGTATTTTCCGGGGGTAAAGCAGCCGGGTGCCGATCCCAGTGGCCGCGCGGTCTAAGGCTGCTCACTTACTGGGATTGTGGGTTCGAATCCCGCCTACGGCATGGATGTCTGTCTGTTGTGAGTGTTGTGTGTTGTCAGGTAGAGGTCTCTGCGACGAGCTGGTCACTCGTCCAGAGGAGTCCTTACCGAGTGTGGTGTGTCTGAGTGTGATCGTGAAGCCTCGATAATGAGGAGGCCTTGGCCCACTAGGAGCTGCCGTGCCACGAAAAAAAAAAGTTGGTAAACACTATTTATGTTGTAACGGGATTCGTGCATTTTCCATTGCCAAAAATGGTATGTTGTAAACCTGAGAGTGGCAGAACTGAGAAAAATACGGAGTGGCAAGCTCCAAAATTCCCCGAACTCTTTCTGTTTAAAATGTGTTCTAATAATAATTAGTGTAAGTGTATTTCGGTCCTAATTTATAAAACAAAATCTCTGTACTCCTTAAAAGATATCAGTGGCAAAGACACAGGGCAAGCTTCTCACGCACGTGCTTCCTTTCTTATAAATAGTAAGTCACAAAAATTAAACTGTAGTTCACTGAGACATTAACTTTTACTAATACTTAATTAATAGTAATTTTAGTTCTTTACTCACTATAAAATAAATTTTCCCTGAAAAAATAGCACCTTTAGCGTTGGAAACAAGTTCGCTCTCCGCACAGTGTTTGGACATTTTTAAATGTTCTAAGATCCTTATATGTCCTTGTTGTTGGTGGACTGTATTTAATGCTCTGTTATATCGTAAAGTTCACCCTAGAATAGGCCATGAGGGGGAGTAGAGGTATAGCTCTACTCTTTCTTTAACCTCGGCGCTAGATGGGGGTGGGTGGTCAACGCCACGCCCCGGCCGCTTTACCCCTGGGAATGACCTGGTACCCATTGTACAGGAGGCTGGGTAGACCCCAGGGCCGGTCTGGGCGGGTGCTGAAAATCTATCCACCACCGGGATTCGATCCCCGGACCGTCCAGCTCGTAGCGAGTCGCTATACCGACTATGCCTCCAACTTAGTGGCTTGCTCCAGTCGCGGCCAGCATTTACAGCCACACCGCTAGTCACTAACGCGTCTAACGCTGTGTTGGTGGTGCTGTGCGGTTGTCCTGTCTTCGGCCTTGTGTGGTATGCTGCGACCGTGATGACGTCATTAAGTATGACAGCAATACAGAGAGAGGAGTATATGAGGTTTTATATGGGAGTGAAGAAGATGGCAGCACCGTTCATTCTGCCTCACTGCCTCTGTGTTCTTAAAACGACTGTACCCATCCTGATTCCAATAAATAAATAAATAGAAATAACCGAATAAAGAAAGAATAAATTTTTTTCCTCAATGGTGCAACAGCTTCTAGTGTGCCACGGCCTCCTCATTATCGAGGCTTCACGATCACTCTTTTAGACATACCACACTCGGTAGGACTCCTCTGGACGAGTGACCAGCTCGTCGCAGAGACCTCTACCTGACAACACACAACACTCACAAGAGACAGACATCCATGACCCCGGCGGGATTCGAACTCACAATCCCAGCAAGTGAACGGCCGCAGACCGAAGCCTTAGACCGCGCGGCCACTGGGATCGGCAAAAAATAATTACACGAAGAAATTGTATGTAGAAAACCAAATAATTATAATGTTTCACCCATTATCCTATGCAACTTACGACAAATTGTTTTCAGGTTAAACTGGACACAATTTCACTTCCGCATCAGTGGTCAAGACACGCTAGCTTGACTACCCCTCATTTCACCAGCTAGACGCGGAGAAAGCATTGGCGGACAGTTCTGTCCACTGATATGCCTCAAACCAGGGATTTTCAAACCCAAGGACGCGACCCAAATAGTGTTTGCTGGTGAACAGTGAACCCCTAAAAGAACCAAGCGAGCTGCATTGTTTGCTGAGGTGCTAAGTAAGCACTGTTTGGATGAACGAACTCGATGTAGTTTACGAGTTTTGGTTTTGTACAGAGTTCCAGAAGTATAGCAGCAGTAATTTCACAAAGTCCCCAGCTTCAGCCGCAGGTAACGTTAGCGAGCCTAGGCTGATGTCACAAGTCTGAGAGTGCGCGAAGTCGTGTGCGCGTAGATCAGTGTGTTTCTGCAGTCAGAGCGTTGGACGTGCCAGTATTCGTCTGCTTACGTAGCAGCTGTAGTCATGTGACTGACATAGGTGGGCCGTTAGGTTTGTGAGACTCGCGCTGAAGGTTGTCATGCAAAATGACGGGGACTTTGTGGATGTAATCTTGCTATATTTATTTAAACCTTCACTTAGAGCCTGCGACGTTATGCAGGCCTGTGAGAGAATACCATAAAGTGAGGAAACTTCTGGTTTTAGAAGCAATTTTATAGAACGTAAGACGTATGGTCCAAGTGGTCACTTGTTTGGCTCTCGCGCGCAGACGCAACACGCATGTGTTTTTCCTTTGTCAGTTGGACGACAAGAGCCGCCATACCTCAGCCAGTATAGTGACTAAGCTACAGGCTGGGCAGCTCGGGGTTTGAATCCCGGCAGGCGCAAGACATTTTCTCTTCTATGAAAACAATAGTTGTCAGATTAAAATAAGGACCCCGTACTTACCACTCCATAGTCCTGCCTTACCAAAACCTGTATGATAAAGGTAAATGTAAGGATAAAGTTCACCCTAGAATAGGTCATGAAGGCCCAGAGGGGGAGTAGAGGTATAGCTCTACTACACAGTCCGACAATTATATAATGAGACTGATTTTATTTTGACCAAGATAGAAGTGTCATCTATGAAGCAATGCATGCCATCCAAGTGCCCAACCTTCATCTGTAATCTGGCAACACCGCAACGTCCCACGCTGAGCATGACGGGAAATACGGCGCCATGTTGTGTAGGTAGTGAGAGGACGCGGTCACAGTAGCAGCATGGAGCAGAGAGCGAACATTAAATTCTGTGTTAAACTCGGGAAAACTGCAGCTGAGACTGTGAAATTGATGAGACAAGTGTATGGGGATAATTCTTTATCTCGTGCACAGATATTCAGGTGGTATGCATGATTCAAAAGTGGTGTGGAAACGATTGAAGATGAAGCCAGGCCTGGGCGTCCATTTTCTGTTCGTAACGAGGGACTCATTGTGAAAGTGAGAGAATGAATACAAGAAGAACGTTGTGTGACTGTGAGAATGATGGCTGATGAGTTTGGTGTTAACAGGGAGACGATTCGTCAAATCTTAGTGGAAGACCTGGGCAAGAGAAAGGTCGCTTCCCGGTTTGTGCCGCATTCATTGAATGATGATCAAAGACACGAGCGTGTTCAGTACGCAAAAGACATCATTAAAACTGCTCATAGAAATAAAACTTTCTTGAATTCGATTGTAGCAGAGGATGAAACTTGGTGTTTTCGCTATGATCCCACAACTAAACGCCAAAGTGCTGAATGGAAGTCACCAGCATCACCAAAAGGCAAAAAAGTTCGTTTTCAAAAGTCAAAAGTGAAGAAAATGCTTGTGTGTTTCTACGACAGCAAGGGAATTATTCACCACGAGTTTGTCCCTCAGGGACAAACTGTCACTGGAAGTTTTTATTTGAGTGTTCTGGAACGCCTATGGAAGAGGATTCGCCGTGTCCGGCCCGAGTACTCAGCACCAGGCAGTTGGTTTCTTCTTCACGACAATGCACCGGTTCACCGGGCAGTTGCTGTACAAGAATTTTTAGCCCAAAAACAAGTGTGCGTGCTCAATCATCCGCCTTACTCCCCTGATTTATCCCCCTGTGATTATTTTCTGTTCCCCAAACTGAAGTTACCATTGAAAGGGCGCCTCTTTGAAGATGTTCAAGACATCCAAGGAGCTGTGACATCGAGTCTTCGGGCCATACCACAAGAAGACGTGCAGAGGTCGTTCCAGTCTTTGCTAGATCGTGCCACTCGCTGTATCGATGCAGAAGGGATGTACTTTGAATAAAATACAGATAGTACTCAAGTCTTTTGTTCCAGTTTTATTCTATAACCTCAGTCTCATTATATAATTGTCGGACTGTGTATTTCTTTAACCTCGGCGCCAGATGGGAGTGGGTGGTCAACGCCACACCCCGGCCGCTTTATCTCCGGGAAAGAGACCCGGTACCCATTGCACAGGAGGCTGGGTAGGCCCCAGGGCCGGTCTGGACGGGTGTGGAAAATCTCGCCCCCACCGGGATTCGATCCCCGGACCTTTCAGCCCGTAAGGAGTCGCTATACCGACTGAGCTATCGCGGCCCACAAACCTTTATGATACACAATTCATTTAGGTTTTAAAAATAGGAAAGGAGTGAAAGTAAAAACTGATGAATGAAGGCGAACATATATATATATATATATATATATATATATAAGTAAAATTTATTTCCAACTTATTGAACTAGTGCATATATAATAGCTACTATATGTATGAATTAGTGCAATAAATTGAAAGTAAATCTTACTTGTATATGTTTATTGCACGTAAAATGTAAATACTACAAACATAAACACTGCGCACATCTTTAATGTGATATTTTAATGGCACAGCCGTAAGAGAGAGCTTTACCAACAGATGGCAGCACCGGTAGATATGTATCGGCGGGTCCCAACAGTTTAAATGGCGGACCAGCCAACACGAAAAATTCTAATGCAACGTATTTCGAACCTTTACGAGTTGTACTTATAATGTCTGTCACAGAGAAGGCTGCTGAGAATCCAGTAGTGGCCTATTACGTAGGGCAGTCATCATGGAGATGAACAGGTCAGAATGACATGTGTACGTCCGCTTTGAAGTGTGTAAAACCTGTTCTGTAATGAATTGTTCCAGACGTCACATGAATACACAAAACGTTCACGAAGCGTTGGCTATAAAAATCTCAGGAAACTGTGTCAACATTTCGCTGTCACTTTTCCGACGCAGTGGCCCCATCGAGATGGATCGACAGACACCTTATACCAGTGGTTCCCAAACTTTTTCGGTCCACCGCCCCCTTGGTTACATATACACACCCACAGCGCCCCCCTACCTTTTTTAAAAAAACATAAATGCGCTTTTGTTTCCACTTTTATTTTGTATTTAAAAAATCGTTTAAATAAACTTATAAGAGTTAAACTTAATGTTTTATGTGTTAATTAATAAATTAAAATTTATTATATTTTTAATGATTAACAATAATTCATCTAGCAATAGTTTATTAAAAAATAATATGTGCTTGAATAAGATTCATAAATTCATATACTAAGAAATTTAGTTCATTTTTTATTTTTAACACAAAATTTACTATATTTGAATTTTATTATAAAAATAAATGCACTACTTCTCTACTAGCGCCCCCTGTGATAATAACAGCGCTCCCCTCTCGTACCTATTAGCGCCCACCTCGGTAATCCCACCGCCCCCCAGGGGGCGGTACCGCCCACGTTGAGAACCACTGCCTTATACAGCCTTCAGAGGCCGGAACTCGGCGACAACTGCGCTATCTTCACGCAACGCCTGATGTCTTTATGAATCAATCTGATGACGTTCATGAGCTTTATAGCGGGACCTGTCACGTACATCTGGCGGCGCGATTGGATGTTGCAAGGAACGTGCACAGGTGTGACAGCCTCACTGCGCTGTCTATTCAAATATTACGTTCAGTTACATACATTGCCCACTAAGTAAAGTCCCATTTTTTTTCCCCTCGGCCAATAACAACGATAGGATTGTGAGATATTAGACGAAACAAATTTGAAGTTTCCGATATTTATGTACGACGTTGTAAAGATTTCTGACAGATAGCACCACTGCAGCAACGCCTCACAATGCAGTCGGTCAAGGATGTGCCGTACAAACAAGGTGCTGCGATACAATTTAATCCACAACTGTTATAACCTGCCGAGTGTCGTTACAGACTATGGTAAGTGAGTGATGCTGGAAGGTGTGTAAGGCAAACGATAAACAGATCGAATAAAAGGAACTAAGAAACAAACACAGGAGGAGGAGTGACGCAACGATAAACAAAGGATAAAGGAAGGAAAGATCGAAGGAAGGAAGAAATAAACTTTCTTATATCATTCACACCGTGCATTGTCATCAATCAAACACAAAACACTCAACCAACAAATGCATTATTATTATTATTATTATTATTATTATAGATATTATATATAATACCTGTAAGCCAATCCAACAAGTTTCGATCCCTTCCTGGTAACATCATCAGTGACACTTGTAAGAGTATAAATTACATCAACTAAAACCAACAACATAAGTACATGTTAAAACTATAATATGTATAAAAGATGGATAAAAATGTAGGCGATCACTTCAGGGTGGATCCCTGGTCTACTGTGTAGAGAGAATTGGTTGTTTATTTGCGGATGGATAGTACAGTAATCTACACAGTAGACCAGGGATCCACCCTGAAGTGATCGCCTACAGTTTTATCCATCTTTTATACATATTATAGTTTTAACATGTACTTATATTGTTGGTTTTAGTTTATGTAATTTATACTCTTACAAGTGTCACTGATGATGTTCCCAGGCAGGGATCGAAACATGTTGCACTGGTTTACAGGGAATATATATATGTAAAAAATAATAACAATAAGAGTGCATTTGTTGGTTGAGTGTTTTGTGTTTGAAAAAAAAGTAACATGGGAAAGAAGACAGGGACAAAGAAGAAACAGAAGAACGAAAGAAACAAATGAGGTAAAGAAGGAAAAATAAGGATTAATGGGGGAATAAACAGGAAACATGATCTGTTCGTGACAATTTCAGGAAACGATCTGTTCGTGACAATTTCAGGAAACAAGATCTGTTCGTGGCAATTTCAGGAAACACGATCTGTTTGTGACAATTTCAGGAAACACGATCTGTTCGTGGCAATTTCAGGAAACACGATCTGTTCGTGACAATGTCAGGAAACATGATCTGTTCGTGACAATGTCAGGAAACATGATCTGTTCGTGACAATTTCAGGAAACATGATATGTTCGTGACAATTTCAGGAAACATGATCTGTTCGTGACAATTTCAGGAAACATGATCTGTTCGTGACAATTTCAGGAAACATGATCTGTTCGTGACAATTTCAGGAAACATGATCTGTTCGTGACAATTTCAGGAAACATGATCTGTTCGTGACAATTTTCAATGTTTATCGAGTTCAGTAGTAAATTATGACACTAACAAAGGCTTCGCAAAATGTCTTTACAATCAACTTGTACTTCATCACTGTCAACACAACTTTAACACTGTTGACTGTGATTAAGTACAAATTTATTAGAAAGAGAGCACAACTGGATGCCCAACATTAAGCCGTTACAAGTACTAATCAGGAAGGTCCCGGGTTCAAATATCGAGGCCGGTTTCCTTCCACGTGCTTTCCACTCCACCATGTACAATTACATTACCGACTGACGTCAGAGTCAGTAAGCAATGAATCGACCTATTATCTTCATTACAATAAACATCCTATTTTTAGTTCCTGATCTTACCTATTATCTAAGCCGCCAGTTCCAGCCAACTCAAAATAATACAGCCCTTGGCAAGCTCCTCTACTCACGTGCCAATACTCAGGGTATTTCCCACCTTCTGTGGAAACCGAATGTTCATTACAGCGTTCACAAGAGCACAGCACTGTTTTCTAGCCTAAACAAAATAAATGCAGGCCAAATCCTTCTACTACTCCGACATCAACTTTAATATTATCCTCCTATCTCTCCAGCCGCCTCTTTTGTTACACGTTTTCCGATAAAAACGTCTCCATCTAGACCTGTTTCTAATCTCTCTACTGCCGGTCACTCGCGCTCGCCGTCTCATGTTTGCTCAGTGTCACTTCCTGTTCTGCAGAAATTGAAAGCCGAGCTTGAAAGCAACTGTGCCCCCAACTACTTGACATATTGAATGAGGCTGGAACTCCCATGACGTCACTAGGGCGCTATTCTTCTGACAGAGCCACAGGAACGTAACAGAGAGAATAGGGATGCTTCTAGGGCGTTATAAATTACGGTACGTTAAAAAAGATTTAACGCCCGTCCAGTCTGGCTCTGTACTGCAGCCAGATACAATATCAAAAGCGAACCAGAGAACCGTCTTGTACAATTTTGTGTTTCGTAAGATTTATCACTAATCTAACAGCAGTTAATACTGAAAACTAACTGTACTGTGTATGTGTGTCGTGTAAACTTATGTGATTTATGTTCTGCTTTAGAAGTGCTACACAAAGAAGCACGCTACCCGGTACTTTCGATATGCACAAATGTTGAAGTACGAACGACTGTTTTTTTTTCGCCTACTAAACTGTTGATCATTTTGATGGTTCGGTGTTTACACATTGCAGTTATCAAAATCGATAAATACTGTCGATTAATGTAATTGAAATTCAGTCTCGTGTGCATAGGGTAGATATTGCATACATCTGTTTTTTTTGTAGGGGAGAAGATTCATGACTGTCAACATATGTTACTGTGCCGCACGTTTCGGCATTTGAAATCAATTTAATCAGTAAGATATAAGATTGGTACGAAATGTAAAAATTGTGGAGACTTGTTCGGAAACAGTCACTTGCAATCACCGAATCACTATTTCTATCCATTATAAATCAATCCTATTACAGGCCTCGACAGGCCCTTAGGGTTCCTGGAGGTTGAGGCTCCCAGATCTCAAGACAATCGGCACATGAAGGTGGTAAGGTTGTCAGCCCTACGCACCGGCCGCCTTTGCCCCCCCAAGAAAGATTCCTGGTACTCATTTCTGTTAGAGGCTGAGTCGACCTCAGGGCCATAGTGCGGCCGGAAGGATTATATAAATGAAAAATTCCAAAGACACCATCGGGAATCGAACCCGCGACCTTCCGGCTTTCTACCCATTATACATTAATTCAATACGTGCCTCTGCATCTCATCTGAGAAAGGGAAGAGATCCAATTACCGAAATGCTATATTCTGTCCAGAAATCTGGATATTGAGCAAAGTAAGGAATCCAAGTGGCACGAATTGTGACATACGTACATGGTCAGAACCGAAACAAATCACATTTATGCTTAAGTTCCTTAAAAGTAAAAATTGTAAAGTTCAAGGGGAAGTTATCTCTGCCCAATCTATGGAGGCGTATGTGGTGAAAAAATATATCCACTCATTCTTAACCTTGGCTCTAAATAAAGGTGACTGGTGAGCTTCACCATCTGGCCGCTTTGCCACGGAACAACGCCCCCCCTCCCAAAAAGACGTGTGGTAAATATCAGACGTCTCGTTGTTAAGTATGTTTCGTACTTACTTGATAGAAACATCAATAAACAGCTGTTCTGATTGTAATTAAGTACTACTTTGTAATGCTATGTAACACAAAGGGACGTCTAACGTAAAATTTGTATTTGTGGGTATATCGGGTTGAACCTTGACTAAGACACCAACTATCATGACTCAGTTTTATACTGTTCACACCGTGCACTGTCTATAACCAGTTCACAACACTCAGACCAACAAAATGCACAATACTGTTCCTTAGATATTTATATTACAGTATCACATTGAACACTGCTACATGTTTCGATACCCAAGGGATCATCGTCAGGGAATCAAATCAAAGCAACACCGTACAAAAACAAGCTAGCAACCTTTGTATACAGTAGAAAGGTGTAAAGATGTTAAAACATTTAAAATGTAGGCAGTTCTCTGTAGTATAGTTGTATAAGTGTAGTGGATCCTGGTATACAGTGTCTGAAAGGCAGCCTACGTACTTAACGAAGGATAACACAGTACTGTCCTTCGTTAAGTACGTAGGCTGCCTCCTAGATACTTCATACCAAGATTCAGTACGTTTATACAACTATTCTAACAAAGAAGTTTCTACATTTTAACTACTTGACTCATATACAAAATTTGCTAATTTAGTTTTATGCGCTATTGCTTTGATTTGATTCCCTGATGATGATCCTAAGGGATCGAAACATGTAGCAATATTCAATGTGATACTGTAATATAAATATCTAAGGAACAGTGCCGTGCATTTTGTTGGTCTGAGTGTTATGAATTTATCATGACTCAGCTACTGCTTTCCCTCAGTCCGACCAGTCCAATTCATGGACAATACTTTACACTCGGCCACTA
This sequence comes from Reticulitermes speratus, assembly GCA_021186555.1. NCBI lineage: Eukaryota > Metazoa > Arthropoda > Insecta > Blattodea > Rhinotermitidae > Reticulitermes > Reticulitermes speratus. The sequence goes on from JAJKFL010000005.1 coordinate 6,997,002, forward strand.
CCACATCCATAGCCATCGCGCTTCATCAATCATCCTACATCCTACACAGTCTGAGGTAGTCACTGCGCCGTTAAATAATCCACACATAAACAACTACCAGATATTCTGCTCCATGGAGTCAGAATAATGGTTATCTGTAATGCCGACAGTAGGGGTGAAGCCGGTACAAATTACCGGAACCCGATGGTCCGGAAGGGGGCCCGGGCCCAAATATGTTGCATATTTTAATATTCTTCACTGCGTGCTTCATATTATTAAAAACCAACTAACTGCACAAAGAAAACATGTAGAGTCGAACTCGGTTATAACGCCATGAAAGGGACTGAATATTTTGTGTCGTTGTAAACGAGTGTTGTTATAAACGAGGAATGTAATGGTATGGGTAACAGTGAGGAATTAATTGGTACCACAGAATATCTGACGTTATAGGCGAGGTGTTGCATAAACTTATGTTGTCATAACCGGGTTCGACTGTATTATACACATATATGATATTCCCTCCTACATGTTTCGGCGGTCGACCGCCATCATCAGGGAGTAACACCTAAAACGTAATTGTTTAAAACCTAATGAAGGCTCTTATTATGTAAAAAATATAATTTAAAATAACATAACATACTTATTGATTCTTGTACAGTAAAATGTATCAACTGATTATATGTTTGGCTTAAAATTAGTTACACGTTTTCCGACTACTTAAACATATAGTGCGTAAATTTATTATAGTCTTGACATACGTTGTGCTTATGAGGATGAGCACTGCCGAAACATGTAACAGCGAATATCACGTGTACATAGGCCTATAATATATGTCCTGTATGTGCAATTAGTTGGTTTTAATAATAAGAATTATAATTTTGGTATCATTATCCCATTGTGCTTGTTAATCGACACCTGGTTTTATTATTATAACGAACACAACACTTTAAACACTAGGCATTCATTTTTATCTACAACAAGTTTCGGCTGTTTGTATCGGCCATTATCAGGTATAATGTCAATAACAATTTATATGTAGAAGAAAATGAATGCATAGTGTTTAAAGTGTTGTGTTTATTCTGATAATAAAATCAGATATCGATAAGAAGTATTTTTTTATGTTATTCGTAGCGTACATTTTTTGATTATTTAGGTTCATCCGACAAAAGTACACGTGTACTTTTGTCGGATGAACCTAAATAAATGATAAGAAGTATGTTGCATATGTTTTTGTCTGTCTCGATAGTATCACTACTTGTCGATTGTACAAATTAACCCTTTCAGAACAAGCCAAAGTCACTCTGCAATTGAGAGTCTTTCCGATTTAGTGTGAAGATTTTAGCCGATCCAACCTTGCTGGAGGGGGGGAGGGCAATTCCCCCCCCCCCCCGCCGGGGCCCCAACCCGCTCTCTGCGGCCCTGCATGTATTTGGAGGTTTTACAATTCGTTGACCGAATCTGGTAGAGTTTAAAAAGCAAGCCAGATCGTTGGTAGGCAACATGCTGGGATGCCCACAGACGTTGCAGGGGGTAGTTTGCTTATACCATGTTCTATTGAAAAGCACCCTGCGTGCTATAAATATTTCGTTATTTTCACACCAACATTTCAACCCTCCTTTTATTTACAACCTTCAGCAAGATGTATAATACATAACACAAGGGTGTTCCTGGGCTCACAATCTGTCCAGTGTAACGAGTATTAGCTTTGGTGTTAACACGAATAATAACTAACGAACGGGTTCAAATATCCGAACCACAATGGTCTACTTACACATTCAGAAACTCTGCATTTTTCCCCCACATTGTGTTACCATAACGCGTTCCGTTCAGCATAAAATCTATTATTTCCTGACCAAATATTAACTTTCTTCTTCCATTGACGTTACAGCCCGGGATGGGCCAAAGCCTCCTTCAAGAGATTCCGCCATTCCTCAAGATTAATTGCGGTTCTCTTCCAATTTCTGAACCCTACTCTTGCTGCATCCTCCTCAACACCTTCCTCCCAACGTAATTTAGGCCCTCCTCTTGGACGCTGTCCCCCTGGTCCAGTTAATAACACTTTTCTTGCAGAATCACTTTCATTTAACCGGATGACATGTCCTGCCCAAATGAGTCTACTTAACTTTATAAACTTTACCAAATCTGAATCATCATACAGTTGGTACAGTTCGTTATTAGTTCTTCGGCGCCACCTACCTCCATCCAGTACTGCGCCATAGATTTTCCGGAGAATCTTCCGTTCAAAACCTCCAAGCCGTGTTTCATCTGATTTGGACAGTGCCCAAGTCTCTGCACCATACGTTAAAACTGGTCTTATCAGAGTCTTGTATAAAAGTGTTTTTGTCTTTCTGGAAAAGTGTCTTGATTTCATATGATCCATCAGACCATAAAAACATCTGTTAGCCAAAGTGAGACGTGCATCTATTTCCAAAGATCTGTCATTGTCATTACTCACTATACAACCCAAATATTTAAAACTATCAACCCATCGGAAAGTATACTCCCCAATGGTGATTGTTTCTGCGTGGTTTAATACTTTACCACTAAACATATACATTGTCTTCTCCTGGTTTATCACTAATCCCATACATTTTGCAGCTTTTTCAAAGGAGTGAAGAAGTCTTTCAATCCTATCATAGTACGGGACATCAGATCTACATCATCTGCATAGGCCAACATCTGTACGGTCTTATAAAAGATAGTCCCTCTTATCTGTATCCCAGAAATATTAACCAGCTGATCTTTATAACGAAGACACAAGACACTTTTCGCTAAATTAGAAATTTAATACGGACTGCATATCCGAAAAATCGTCGTTCGACTCCCGAAAAGGGCAAAATACCCTATATCTTCTCCAAAGCGTCCAGAGATCCCTGGGGTCCACCTATCCTTCTATTCAAAGGGTACCGGAGGCGATTTTCCTGGCGCCAAAGTGACAGGAGATGTGAAACTAACCATTAACTCCCATCTAGTGGTGAGGTTATGAATGCGTGGAGCTACAGCTCCACTTCCCCATACTGCCTATTGTCCTGTCAGCAAATCATAAAAGGGACCAACGACCACATGCAGGAACGATTTTAAAAATAAGATATAAATACGGAATAAGTTGTGATTTCAGGTTTCCGCCGCGATGTTCATGAGATCTGCGCTCTTCTGGGGCACTACGCAGCGTCGAACGGTAATCCTTTACGACGTTTCGGGACAACGTATCGGTTCCATTTTAAGGGGCCAAGAAGTCCGTTGGACTTCTTGGCCCTTGAAGATGGGACCGATACGTTGTCCCGAAACGTCGTAAAGGATTACCGTTCGACGATGCATAATACCCCAGACAAGCGCAGATCTCACGGGATAAGTTGTTATTGTAAGATAGCCTACGTTTCGCGAACGAAGTTACGACAGAGTAACATTTAGCTGCATGTTCCTGCGAACTTTAACACAGCACGGTGCATGTATGTTAACACACGCATACCAGAAGTGCAAACTGACTGGTCCTATTGAAACCTGTAGTTAGTGAATTTGGTAACTCTCCCTCTTCTTACTTAAAATACCACACCACGTAGACATCCGGTGGACAGGAGGTATAGCTCCATACATTCTTTACCTTGACAGCAGATGGAGACGTGTGGTGAGCTTAACATCCTGGCCGCCTAATCCCTGACAGAATATCACCCGGAATACATTGGATAGGATTCTGGATGGGCCCCAGAGCCGCTCTGGACATTGAGGAGAAGGAAATGATTCCTGACCGTTCTCGAGTAACGAACTCCGGACCCTTGGCTGTCCAGCCCGTAACCTATTCACTGTACCAACGAGTGACTGTTTTAAGTCTTAAACAAACAGTTTAATTTTACCAGGCTAGAAAACAAATAAAATAGGTCCTTCTTCGTAAAACGCCGGACTATGACACTTCCCTTCCTTGCCTGTTTTTCAAATAATGAACTTCACGCAGTCTGTATTTGATTTGTGAGTACAGCACCAAAATATCGTAAAGTGATGTCGGGACACGTAGCATCACAACAAATACGTCTATAGAAAAGTTTTTATTGGAAGCGTGAGGGTTCTTTCTATGGGGCTATAGGCAGAAAGCAGCTACAACTTTTCCTTAACAACCTCCCCTCAATAAAAGTGACAAGTACCCTCAATATACCTCTGCAGGTAGATCTACAGCGCTCAGCATCGGATCCGCAACTGTCCAGCACTTCCATACGATATCATACGATATCATACGATACATACGTTTCACATCCTACAAAACTTTCAATTAAATTTGATATAGGACATTACGAACAGGGATACCTTTCACCAGGGGTGACCAGCCAGATGGGCTTCGGGAGCCGCACTTCAAAACGCAAATCAGGCGAGAGCCACGTCTTTATTTTACCAACTCAAACGTACGGTAGCAACACTGCTCACTGCTTGACAGACTGCAGATAGCGCTTTTGTTAGCGACGCAAGGAACTACTGCTAGATGGGAAATTTAATAATCCTTTAATACAATAAAATATATCTTCCTTATTTGATGGTTTCTTATTTCTGCTCTATAGGGTTCTGACGATGCTGTATGCCGCGGTGAAAATGATATATTCGCTCTTCTGGGATGTTACGCAGGGTTGATTGGTAATTAGTTACCGACGTTTCGGAACAACCTATCGGTCCCATTTCCAAGAGTCAAGCAGTCCAAGAAGAAAATTTACTGTTTGGCCCTTGTAGATAGGACCTATAGGCTGTCCCGAAACGTCGGTAACTAACTACCAATCGACGCAGCGTAACATCCTAGAAGATCGAAGATCTCACTGAAGAATTCATTCCTCTTAACCATATATCCTTATGCAAACTGCATTTTATATTAAGTCTTGGTTAATAAATGGGCTTCTGAGTGTTTCACATGATACAGGAAAAAATAAGTACAGTTGAACCCGGTTATAACGACATCGGTTTATATGACACCTCGTCTATAGCGTCAGATATTCTGTGGTACCAATTAATTACTCCCCGTTAACAATGACATTCAACTCCTCTATTATAACAATACTCGTTTATAACGACACAAAATATTCAGTCCCTTTCATTACGTTATAACCGAGTTCGACTGTGGAACTAACGTAGGTGGGAGAGGGTGGCAGGAGCAGGAAAAAACTAACTAACTAACTACACTGAGCAAAGTTCTGTTGAGAAGAAATTCCGCGCTTTTATGGAGTCCGGGTATTCTTTACGTTGCTCTCAAGAGACAGTCAGTTGTCCCTATCCTGAGCCTCATGAGTCCAATTCATGCCATTCATACATACATACACACACATTTCATAGATCTAAAACCTGTAGTAAGACAGCCGGATATCAAACAAGTCACAACAGTACCACACACAAACACAAACAAAACGAGTCACAACAGTACCACACACAAACACAAACAAAACGAGTCACAACAGTACCACACACAAACACAAACAAAACGAGTCACAACAGTACCACACATAAACAAACAAAACGAGTCACAACAGTACCACACACAAACACAAACAAAACGAGTCACAACAGTACCACACACAAACACAAACAAAACGAGTCACAACAGTACCACACACAAACACAAACAAAACGAGTCACAACAGTACCACACACAAACACAAACAAAACGAGTCACAACAGTACCACACATAAACAAACAAAACGAGTCACAACAGTACCACACACAAACACAAACAAAACGAGTCACAACAGTACCACACACAAACACAAACAAAACGAGTCACAACAGTACCACACACAAACACAAACAAAACGAGTCACAACAGTACCACACACAAACACAAACAAAACGAGTCACAACAGTACCACACACAAACACAAACAAAACGAGTCACAACAGTACCACACATAAACAAACAAAACGAGTCACAACAGTACCACACACAAACACAAACAAAACGAGTCACAACAGTACCACACATAAACAAACAAAACGAGTCACAACAGTACCACACACAAACACAAACAAAACGAGTCACAACAGTACCACACACAAACACAAACAAAACGAGTCACAACAGTACCACACACAAACACAAACAAAACGAGTCACAACAGTACCACACACAAACACAAACAAAACGAGTCACAACAGTACCACACATAAACAAACAAAACGAGTCACAACAGTACCACACACAAACACAAACAAAACGAGTCACAACAGTACCACACACAAACACAAACAAAACGAGTCACAACAGTACCACACACAAACACAAACAAAACGAGTCACAACAGTACCACACACAAACACAAACAAAACGAGTCACAACAGTACCACACACAAACACAAACAAAACGAGTCACAACAGTACCACACATAAACAAACAAAACGAGTCACAACAGTACCACACACAAACACAAACAAAACGAGTCACAACAGTACCACACATAAACACAAACACAACGAGTCACAACAGTACCACACACAAACACAAACAAAACGAGTCACAACAGTACCACACATAAACAAACAAAACGAGTCACAACAGTACCACACACAAACACAAACACAACGAGTCACAACAGTACCACACACAAACACAAACAAAACGAGTCACAACAGTACCACACATAAACAAACAAAACGAGTCACAACAGTACCACACACAAACACAAACAAAACGAGTCACAACAGTTCCACACACAAACACAAACAAAACGAGTCACAACAGTTCCACACACAAAAAAAACGAGTCACAACAGTTCCACACACAAACACAAACAAAACGAGTCACAACAGTTCCACACACAAACACAAACAAAACGAGTCACAACAGTTCCACACACAAACACAAACAAAACAAGTAACAACAGTTCCACACACAAACACAAACAAAACAAGTAACAACAGTTCCACACACAAACACAAACAAAACAAGTCACAACAGTACCACACACAAACACAAACAAAACAAGTCACAACAGTTCCACACACAAACACAACAAGTCACAACAGTACCACACACAAACACAAACAAAACAAGTAACAACAGTTCCACACACAAACACAAACAAAACAAGTCACAACAGTACCACACACAAACACAAACAAAACAAGTAACAACAGTTCCACACACAAACACAAACAAAACAAGTAACAACAGTTCCACACACAAACACAAACAAAAGTCACAACAGTACCACACACAAACACAAACAAAACAAGACAAAACACACACAAAATCAAATATCATCACATTCATTATAAAATTATTCGTCCATCTACGCCTAGGTCCTCCACGTGGTCCTTTCACTTACGGTTTCCCCACCAGAATTCTGCATGCATTTCGCATTCTCACCATACGTGTCAAATTCTCCTTTATTTGATAACCCGAACAACACTGGCTGAGAAATGCAAGTCGTGGAGCTCCTGAATACGAGGTATGCAGTTTTCTCTAGCCTCCTGTTAATTCCTCATTCTTAGGACCGAATATTTCACTCGGCACTCTTTTCTCCAACACCATGAATATATACATACTTCCCAAAATATGAGAGACCAAGTTTCAGACACATAGAAAACTACAGGCAAAATTATAGGCCTAATTCTGTGTCTTTTGATCTTTCACGTTTTTGGACAGAACATGGAAAGAGAAAGATTATGGACTAAAAGGCTGCATGCATTCCCTGAACGTTATCTCCTTTTAATTCCCTCAATAACGCAATTTTGATTTGTTGGTGTCCTTCCCAAATATTTGATTTTGGCCACAATTTCGAAGTATTTATTAACTATCTTTATGTTATATGTTACGAGTTTGTCCTGCATTCTGTTCATAAGACATGGACGTTCAATTTTCTCAGCACTTACTCGTAAACCAGTCCCCTTACTAGTGACTAACACAGCTCTTGTGATCCTCTTTACAGAATGTAGGCTACGTTTTCTCCCAATAAATTAATATGATCAGCAAAGACCATAAGCTGATGTGTCAAATTCAGTTTCAAACCCTCCCGGTCCGCTTGAGCCCTCGTGATGGCATATTTTAAACAAATGGCGACACAACAGCTCCTTGTTTCAGGTCATTATGAAAAGAAAATGTACAAGACAAATGTTTTCCTATCTCGACTTTACCATACGTTTCATTTCCGAAAACGTTTTAATTAACCTAACCAGTTTCACGTGCAGCTACCAAAGTCAATGAAACCATTATACATAGCCTCTTGCCCGAATGAATTGTTGGCTTGTTTGAAGTCTAAAGACAGCTGATGTATGGCTACACAGTGCTGCCAGTTTCCCTCAAGTATCTGACTTTTGCGGTACCTCTAATAAGTAAACGATCTACGAATATTATATCGAAGTACCACTTTGTAACAGTTAATTCATTCATTCGTCTGTCTTACGACAGGTCCCGTAGCCTCTTCCAAGGCGAGTTTTCCAAAGAGTGTGCTCCAGTGCTTCCTCTTTCCATTTACAGTACCCTCTCTTTTCCTTAAGGTCATCCAGTAGCTGCTTACGTCTTCTTCCTCGTCTTCCTGTCACTTCTATTCTTCCCTCTTACTTTCCTTCAATCACGTGTTTCAGAACGGCAGTTTCTACGCAAGATGTGACAAATCCAGTTAGCCTTCCTTCTTTTTATTGTATGTACGATATTCCTCTCCTCCTTGAATCTGTATAATACTTCTTCATTTCTCACACGATCGGTCCAACTGATCTTCTCCATCACCACATTTCAAAACTTTCCAGGTATTTATGATCCACTTTCCGAAGTGTCCACGTTTCAGCACCATACATAGCTATGCTCCAAATGTAGCACTTTACTAGTTTCTTCCTTAAATTTAAGTCCAGTTTGCTGGTGAAAAGTCTTCTTGTTGAATGCTGCTTTTGCCATGACAATCCTGTAGTTAATTTCACGTGTAACAACAGCAAGTTTCGCAAAATATTACCAGGTGATAAAATCAAGGAGTATCAGATGGACAGGACACAGAGTACACATGTGACCTGAGGTGTGCATATAGAATATCCATCTGAAAAGATCAACGGAAAACACCACTTGGAGAGATCTAGGCACAGATGGGAGAGTAATGCAGTGAAACTTGGGTATAACAGAGCCGAAAGGAACCGCATTTTTTTTCCGTTGCAGGTAAGTTCCGCTTAATGCAGATTTTTTGAAGTTAAATTACCGATCTTCGGGACCGTGAATTTCTTCCGCTAAAGACATGATTCCATTCTATCCAGGTTTAATTCAAGACAGTTTTCACTGTGTTACAATAGAGCTTAAAATAAATATTGTATGAGGCTATAGACTGTATTAAACTGGCCACCGCAGTACAGAGATGGTCTTTAGTAAGCCCAGCAATGGACCATCGGTTTCCAAAAACCATGGCATATTCCTGACCAAGTAAGTGAATGTGAAATCTAAGAAAGACTCTGCTTCACGGCGTCCAACCCGCGGCCCGCCAGGTTGTGTTAGGTACACAACTGTAATTTATACACGTGCGGACCGCGAATGAGCCCGCAATAACGATTGTGGACCCTTTGCTAAGAAGGCTGGACACCACTGTCTTAAGGTAAGGTAAAGATAAGGTTCACCCTAGAACAGGCCATGAAGGCCCAGAGGGGGAGTAGAGGTATAGCTCTACTCTTTCTTTAACCTCGGCGCTAGATGGGGTGGGTGGTCAACTCAACGCCCCGGCCGCTTTACCCCGGGAATGACCCGGTACCCATTGTACAGGAGGCTGGGTAGGCTCCAGGCCGGTATGGACGGGTGCTAAAAATCTCGCCCCCACCGGATTCGATCCCCGGACCGTCCATCTCGTAGCGAGTCGCTATACCGACTACGCTATCCCGTCCCACCCCCTGTCTTAAGCTAAGAGTATAGTCGCCCTGTCCTTCATTGAGCACCACTCCACAAACGCACAAAAGAAGTGGAGTTACAACTCCAAGCATTCTCAGTATCGCTAAAATATGGAGATGAGTGTTCAGCTTCACACTCCTGTCGCTTTACCCTCGGCGAAAGAGCTATAAGTTCGCACTGAAAAGAAGGCAGGGTGGGTCCCACGGCCGATCTGGAAGCTTTCGTATGGCAAAACATTTTGCACAACCCTGAGATGAACGGTTCAGAACACTCACCTTGCAAAGCGACAGTCTCGTCATAAAACGTCTGCGCCCCACCATTCCCTGTATTGCCAACATTTTACCTGAAGTGTCAATATTTCAGTTGGTGGTTCTGTGACACGACTCCCAGGGATGGTGGACACCTTTCTTTTGTGTGTAATGGCGGGGGTCCTGAGAAGCCCGGGGGCTGCATTGGACGCAGCGGGAAACCTGCTTATAGCGCATTCTTTCGCACCTCGGCGAGTACCCAGGGTCATTTAAATAATAGACAGTGTTGTATTTTTGGCCAAGAAAACCATACAGAAAACTGCGGCGTGACCTCCATCTCTGTATCGTGTCTTTCTTGACTTCTAATTCGAGTACAGACTGTCCCAGAAAATAAATACCTGTAAACAGAAGGTGTTTCAACACAAAGCTCTATCGACAAAGATCTATACGAAGGTAAGTCTTCTGGCACGTAACCTCATGCAGTATGGTAGACACATAACCGACGTTTCCGAGAAACCTGCTGCCTCAGTATGAGGTTACTACCATGCTGGAGGCAGCAGGAGAGACGGTATATGTCTACCAGACTACACGATGTCACATTCCGATTATCTTCACAAGAATGTTGCGGAAGATAAAATCCTCAGTGTTCCACACACTCTTATCCTTTGTTCCAGATGGAGGTGACGTTTAGATTCGAGTTCCGGCCGCCTTTAACACGGAAGAAGCGTGCTGAGTGAGCAATGCGTAAGGCATCTGACTAGTTCTGTACACAGTGGCAAGAAGGAATAAAACGCCCAAATGTTCATATCGGAAATGTAAACTGTTTTTACTCAGTGATTCTGCTTTCCGTATGTCTGTAAGTAATTGTGCAAACCGTCTCTTTACCGAGTGGACTGTCCTAGTTTGGATCTGTAAGCACACGTTAAAACATATTTCAGTGTTTTTAGTCACGGTGCTTACAGCGCAGAACCCAGAGCAAACTGCAACTAGTCTTGCCATTTCTTCAAACATCCTACTTACGGCAATTCGCTCCCGATTAGGTAGTCTGGTTTCGGCTGATTAGTTGTATCTGCAGCCGTTTAACGGCGCTTTTCAGCTCTATAGATCAGTGGTATTCAACCTTTATTGTTCGCGTACCCCCACATATAATTTCTCTTCAACTTTGTACCCCCAAAGTTGTTGGTGCATAATTCAAGTTATACATAGTCTATAATCTATATCTAAAATAAGTTAAATAAATTACATCCAAAATAATGTATTAAATAATAAGTTTTAAATGAAAAAAAGGAGAGTCAAGCTATTAAATAACAAATATATTATTGCCTATATATAAAAATGAATACAGGAACAAAGTATTTTAGCAAAGCAAAATTATATTGCCCTATGTGGAATAAAATGATACTAGCCGCCCAGATAAGAATCGCATAAAGGAGAGAGAGAGAAAAAAATGGCGCTCCCAAATCGCATGTCCTTACGTCCAGGTCTCTTGTGGCTAACCCTAAATCTGGCCCTGATTATTCAGTGTTATCACGAAATAATATATTTATTTTTTTTAATTTTACGTACCCCCTAAGATGTCTTCGCGTACCCCCGGGGGTACGCGTACCCCAGGTTTAATACCACTGCTCTAGATTACACAGCGTTGTACACGATGATTTGTGAATGCTTACTTTGCAAAGAGCTGCTTACGAAAGCCACAAATAAACTGAAGACAGCCGGCATATGAGAGAATATTTCAGACGGGACGTACCAATTGAGAATCAGTAGTGCCAACTTCCAGGCTGTGACGTTTGGGCGGGAAACTTTATTCCCGAAAAGGGCGCCTACATAAATATCCCTGATTTCACCTAATTAAACTAGGGATGTTCCGTACCTTCAGGGTCTAGAGTTCGAAAGCCGGAATCAATTACCTTCTCTGCAGTGGAACTGATAAGTTATTTAGCAACAACGAAACAATTTCTAGGGCTTTTTAACCTTACAAATTTTTGTCAAAATGAGTCTGTGACGGACAGGACAGTTGAAAAAACAGCAAGAAAGGAACCACTATTTCGTTGCCACGGTGACGGTCCTGAAATGAAAGTGGGATGTTTGGTGAAACATGAGCTGATGGGTTTTCGATTATCGCTAAGACTCTCTAAGAAGTGGAACCGAGATCGCAACCCGGATAGGTAAAGACATGCCACATGTAGATAATTTATTTTTTACAATGGCTCGACAGCCTCTTGGGGGCCTAGGCCGCCTCATTTTTCGAGGCTTCACGATCACACACTTTTTAGACACAACACACTCGGTAGGACTCCTCTGGACCAGTGATCAGCCCGTCGCAGAGACCTCTACCTGACAACACACAACACTCACAAGAGACAGACATCCATGTCCTAGGCGGGATTCGAACCCACAATCCCAGCAAGCGAGCGGCCGTAGACCCACGCCTTAGACCGCGCGGCCACTGGGATCGGCATGTAGACAACTAATAAATTAAATTATCATAAGCAATAAGTCACCAACAAATGCACAAAACCGCCAATAAAGGTATAAACTAACCTTTTATCATTATTAAATTATCCTACATACGTTTCGGCTTGCAAGAAACCATCATCAGGGGTTTACAGTTGTACAGGGCATACACAAAAGAATGGTGCGGTTTTAATAGTGTTCACTATTAAAACCGCACCATTCTTTTGTGTATGCCATGTAATTACCAAATGCTGTGCTACGGTCTGTCATCGACGCTCGCAATATAACTTCACTGTTCGTTTCCGGTGGTCGTAAAACAGTTTGTATCATATGTTAAAAACATAAACGATAAAGGTATAGAATTAAAAGGTATAGTAACATTACACGGTTCGCTGTTTCTTCAAACGTTCAAGGGTTTTCACTGCACCTCTAGGTGTTTCACTGGATTATGTATGTAGGGTAATTTTATAATGATAGAAGGTTAATTTATACCTCTATTGACGGTTTTGTGCATTTGTTGGTGACTTATTGCTGATTACAGAAATGCACGGTGAATTAAGATTAAAGTTCGTAAATTATCATAAGTTAATAAAATGATGATACTGGATGGCCTGAAGATGACCGTGATTGGTTGAAACATGTTGCCCTTATTAATATGGCTAATTATCGTTAAATACAAGTGAAGTTGTGTGCTCTCTGTAATAAAACACAATCAGTTTCATTGTTTAAATAACCGTTTTGAGACACAAGGGATGTCCTTATTTAAAGCATGTAGGTGGAAGGGCTGCCTGTCGTGCATTACGTGCTTAAGAGCTGAGGATCCATTTTTTTTATGGCTCGACAGCCCTATAAGGGCCTGGGCCTCCTCGTTTCGTCGAGGTTTCATGATCACACACTTTAGACACACCACAGTCGGTAGGACTCCTCTGGACGAGTGATCAGCCCGTCGCAGAGACCTCTACCTGACAACACACAACACTCACAAGAGACAGACATCCATGCCCCCGGTGGGATTCGAACCCACGATCCTAGTAAGCGAGCGGCCGAAGACCCACGCCTTAGACTGCACGGCCACTGGGATCGGCCTGAGGATCCATTAATGTGTGATTTACTGCACGATGCTGTCGGTAGCTACGTAAGCTTAGTGTCGAATGATGACAAGATATGTAAAGAATAATCAATGAGAAAGGATATGGAAGGAAGCTGATATGACATAATTTGAGTTACGAACCAGACATCTGTCTGGAGTTACTGAGACACATATCTCGGCTAGGACGCGGGTGTCCGGGCCCACATTTGATCTCGGGACACCACAAAAACGACGCAGTGAAGCCAATGGTTACAATTGTGACCAATGGTGCCGAAACATGGGCCCTAATGAACAAATCGGGAAGAGCCTTAATGGCGTGGGGAAGGAAAAATGCTGAGAAGAATATATGGGCCAACATATGAAAATGGTTAGTGGAAAATAAAAATTAGTCAAGAAATTTATAATAAATTTAGATGTCCAGATATTGTAACTGTAACTGAAGTACGTAGACAGGAATGTTGTGAGAATGGACGGCGAAAGGACAGTGAAGAAGTTACTGACAGGCAAACTGGGAGGAGGGAGAAAGAGAAGGAAGACCTAGATTAAGGTGGATGGATGATTTCGAAATGGACTTGAGGAATATGGGTGTGAAAAGATGGAGATCAAGAGCTTTGGACAGAGCAGAATGAGCATCTGTCGTGAGGAAAGCCATGGCCAAACTAAAAGGGCTGTAGTGCTAAAGGAGATGAAGTCACTTGTTCACGATGTTCAGGTAAAGAAAAAAACAAAAAAGGAAGAACAAATAAGAGATAAAGAAGAAATGAAAGACAGACATAAGGGGCGTAGAGACACAATAAAAGAATTTTTAGAGGAAGCAAATACTAATTGTAAGTTAGAGGGAAGGAACTTACTGAAAGGAAAAAAGAAAAATTATGGAAGGGGAAAAACGCGGATTATATGACTGGATTAGTGTCACTCTACTGACATGTGTCAGTATCAGGGGTTTGAGGGTTTCTGCACAGGCAACACTCCTCTCACTCAGATCTGAAGTGGCACCTTCCACTTCACAGTTCCAACCATATCCGCTCAGCCGGCTTATGCGCTGCACTTACACAGTTCTACTGTAACATGACAGTGTGTAGACTCGCAAGGATTTAGTTCAATATCCAGTACTTGTAAATCTGTAAATCGATGTTATGTAAGAGAAAACTGACAGTAAAATACCCGTATCAGCGGTTATGTATCAAAGTAATGACACGCATAACACTGTATCAGCGGTATGTATCAAAGCAATGACACACATAACACTGTATCAGCGGTTATGTATCAAAGCAATGACACACATAACACTGTATCAGCGGTTATGTATCAAAGTAATGACACGCATAACACTGTATCAGCGGTATGTATCAAAGCAATGACACACATAACACTGTATCAGCGGTTATGTATCAAAGCAATGACACACATAACACTGTATCAGCGGTTATGTATCAAAGCAATGACACACATAACACTATCAGCGGTATATATCAAAGTAATGACACACATAACACTGTATCAGCGGTATGTATCAAAGCAATGACACACATAACACTGTATCAGCGGTTATGTATCAAAGCAATGACACACATAACACTGTATCAGCGGTATGTATCAAAGTAATGACACACATAACACTGTATCAGCGGTATGTATCAAAGCAATGACACACATAACACTGTATCAGCGGTTACGTATCAAAGCAATGACACACATAACACTGTATCAGCGGTATGTATCAAAGTAATGACACACATAACACTGTATCAGCGGTATGTATCAAAGTAATGACACACATAACACTGTATCAGCGGTATGTATCAAAGCAATGACACACATAACACTGTATCAGCGGTTATGTATCAAAGTAATGACACACATAACACTGTATCAGCGGTATGTATCAAAGTAATGACACACATAACACTGTATCAGCGGTATGTATCAAAGCAATGACACACATAACACTGTATCAGCGGTATGTATCAAAGCAATGACACACATAACACTGTATCAGCGGTTATGTATCAAAGCAATGACACACATAACACTGTATCAACGGTATGTATCAAAGTAATGACACATATAACACTGTATCAGCGGTATGTATCAAAGCAATGACACACATAACACTGTATCAGCGGTTATGTATCAAATCAATGACTCACATAACACTGTATCAGTGGTTATGTATCAAAGCAATGACATATATAACACCGTATCAGCGGTATGTATCAAAGCAATGACACACATAACACTGTATCAGCGGTACGTATCAAAGTAATAACACACATAACACTGTATCAGCGGTTATGTATCAAATCAATGACTCACATAACACTGTATCAGTGGTTATGTATCAAAGCAATGACATATATAACACCGTATCAGCGGTTATGTATCAAAGCAATGACACACATAACACTGTATCAGTGGTTATGTATCAAAGCAATGACATATATAACACCGTATCAGCGGTATGTATCAAAGCAATGACACACATAACACTGTATCAGCGGTACGTATCAAAGTAATAACACACATAACACTGTATCAACGGTTATGTATCAAATCAATGACTCACATAACACTGTATCAGTGGTTATGTATCAAAGCAATGACATATATAACACCGTATCAGCGGTATGTATCAAAGCAATGACACACATAACACTGTATCAGTGGTTATGTATCAAAGCAATGACATATATAACACCGTATCAGCGGTATGTATCAAAGCAATGACACACATAACACTGCATTAGTGGTACGTATCAAAGTAATGACACACATAACACCGTATCAGCGGTATGTATCAAAGCAATGATACACATAACACCGTATCAGCGGTATGTATCAAAGTAATGACACACATATCACCGTATCAGCGGTATGTATCAAAGTAACGACACACATATCACCGTATCAGCGGTATGTATCAAAGTAATGACACACATATCACCGTATCAGCGGTATGTATCAAAGTAATGACACACATATCACCGTATCAGCGGTATGTATCAAAGTAATGACACACATAACTAGGACAGTAGCAAAGATTGAGTTTTCAAATGCCATTCTGTGAAAAGGCTGTGAAAAAAGGAAGAAAAGAAAAAAGAAAAGAAAATAAAAAATATAGTCCTTAGAGACGTAATATCCGATAAACGTCTTTCGCGCCTTTACTCAGTGTTTTATCTATGTTCTTTAAAAACATTAAAAAACAACGTACAGTCAACCCCCTATATACCGCCACCCTCTTCTGGCGCTCAAGAAATTCTGTGAGCAGAAATTTTCTATTATACAATATTTCGACTTACTGGCATACCCGGTATACCGCCATAAATTGCGGTCAACAAACAGTGGCGCTATATCGGGGGTTGAATGTACTCCGTTTATTTTAAAAATCAACAGTCTGTCCGACCACATCTTTCAACACCCAAGCTATTGGACCGATTTCTTTCAAATTCGATATCGCAGGTCTAAACCTAATTTTCTTGAAGCATTTTTATTTTGGTAAATTTAAGTTTAAGGGAAACTTTACTTACGGGCCTACATAAACTTGCTTCCTCCGAAATACACCATTTTGTTTTTTGTTATTTGTCATTTGCGGTGTAACGAAACTTCATCCACGACTCTCTCTCTCTCCATACGTACAGTCTGCTTCAATGTCAAGTCATGTCAATACAAGCGTCTTTATGAAATTCGACAGTAAGATGTGTTTGTCGTTCATTGCTGACCAAGAAGCAATGACTTCGGTAACAACGATGCTATCTAGTTAGCCTCCGAACAGGTTTAGGGCTGGTATTTCCCGTAACTCGGCATAGTGTTAGTACACAACACGTGTTACTGTGACCTTGATGGCATAGTGTTAGTACACAACACGTGTTACTGTGACCTTGATGGCAGAGTGTTAGTACACAACACGTGTTACGGTGGCCTTGATGACAGTGTTAGTACACAACACGTGTTACGGTGACCTTGATGGCATAGTGTTAGTACACAACACGTGTTACTGTGACCTTTGTAACATAGTGTTACTACACAACGTGTTACAGTGACCTTGATGGCATAGTGTTAGTACACAACACGTGTTACTGTGACCTTGATGGCAGAGTGTTAGTACACAACACGTGTTACGGTGGCCTTGATGACAGTGTTAGTACACAACACGTGTTACGGTGACCTTGATGGCATAGTGTTAGTACACAACACGTGTTACTGTGACCTTTGTAACATAGTGTTACTACACAACGTGTTACAGTAACCTTGATGACAGTGTTAGTACACAACACGTGTTACGGTGACCTTGATGGCATAGTGTTAGTGCACAACACGTGTTACAGTGACCTTGATGGCATAGTGTTAGTACACAACATGTGTTAATGTAAATGCCATTCAGAACGTAGGTTCGTTATTTTACTTTACACGATTCGCCCAGAAAACACGAACATGCTAACTTGAAACACACATAGCCGTCCTATTTCCTAGCTTTCCTAGCTCACGGTGCTTAACCACTGGCCACAGTCAACGACACATGAAGGCTGCTGTTTGTGCACCATCGTAAAATATAGAAACCAATCAGCAGTTGTGCTTCTCCCTTCTAGACGATTTATGCCCCCTTTCCTCCTCCAAATATAACTTCAACATCAACCACGTCCAGACCGTGTCTGGGGCCCAGCCAGCCTCATACTGAATGAGCATCGGGCGGGCCTTCCCTGAGGTTAAAGCGGCCGAAATGTGAAGCTGACCACTCATCTCCATATAAGTGCCAAGGTTAAGAATGGGCAGAACTATACCTATACTCTCCCTATATGCAGTAATAGCGTGTAGAGGGACAAAGCTACTTTTTTTTTCCCTTTTAAGTTTGATAAGATTACTTGAATAGCGGTGTGGCCCTTTGTAAGGTCACATGTAGTACAAGACACCGAAAACCGAGGAGGACACCCACGTACCGACACGGAATCGAGCCCACGATATCAAGTGTTTTAACGGTCCAAGATTATGGGTCACAGTAATGTATACTTCTTATTAAAGAATGTAATATCCTCTGTGCAACTTGAAATAAACGCAACAGACACAGCAGTTACTTGATACTCCGCGTCTCCTCGTATTTCATTCCAACCCACCGCGCAGACCTGACAAGATCCTGCTACATCATTGCCTCATAATATCAAACCAGGAACCTGTAATAATTCGGGATGCTCCCTGAAATAGCTTTTATATCCATTCAATTTCCCGGATTAAACAAGTACGGGCTGACCGAACAGCACAACCTGAAGGTACTTACGGTGAGAGCAGACAGACCCCCCAAGGCTCCGCATTACTTTACACAACTATAAAAACTTGCTGCATTCTTAAACCACCGTCAGAGTTATTACCGAATGTTTAATCAAGAAACTGAAGTAATATAAATATTCTGTCACGAAAAGTAGTTAGTAATTTCAGCCAACCGTAAGCTATTTCATTTTTTTTGTGTAAAGGTAAAGGTCACCACGTAACATGCCAATGCAGGAACAGACGGCAGCCAGAGGTATATCTCTACGCATTTTTAACCTCGGCGCTAGAAGAGGGTGAGTGTTCAACTCCAAGCCCCGGCCACTTTAACCTCGGGAGGAGCCCCGGTATTCACTGTAGAAGAGGCTGGGTGGGCCCCAGTACCGATCTAGACGCATACGGAGAATAGAAAATTATCTTTTTCTGTGTGCGGTTCCATTTTTATTAACAATTTTGAGGAACTTAATATGTGATACACTTGTACTTCCGCTTTTAATATTCGAAGCTATCAATTTACTTTTGACAAAATCTCCTCCAGTGCCTATAATCAAGCAACGTAAAAATATCCCGTTTTACGCTTATAATTTCACCCACTCCTTGGGTTTCTCGATGGCAATTTTAATGTTCTTCAGTGCATTCTACGCACTCTGCAGTAAGTGAAAGCAGAATGGGGAACTCATCAGTCCAAAAGCATGTACACCCAGTCCTTGTTTTACGGACGTTTCTTTTACGCCTCTTTGCTTTAACGCCCCTTCCCAATTTACACTTCTTACTTTGTATTCTCTCATTTTCGGTTTAACGACCTTTTACTGTCTGCTTACGCTAACCACTTACTTCTCATGGGAATATCGTTTTTTATTTAGGTCCACTTTTTCAGGAAACAACTAGGGCGTAAAACAAAGGTTCGGTGTATGGGAGGTTATCTGTTAGCTCAGCAACTTGTTTGTCGCACAAACATATGGCAACTATACACTTAATATACAAAACAATGCTTTCAAATATATATTGTTTCAGTGGACTGTAATGTTCTTACGATTCAACAACTATAATCGTTCAAATCTCACTTATTTGCATCGATCCTTATGATCGGATGCCACCAAGAGAATGAAATATATGAGATAGCACTAAACAACAACTAGCCATCGCCATGTTCAATAACGCTACTGGTGCAGGCATCATGGGAAAACAGAGTGGCCAACCAAGCACCCAAGGCTGCCAACCCCCACCTAAATACACCAAGGACTGAACATTATCAATACGGGTAATCGAATTTAATTTTGATTCATTCCGGCGCCTTATAAGCACCTACTTTGCGGTATGTCAGATATAAATAAGATTCTACAAATAAGAAAACAAGCATCTTCCATACAAAGACGCAGTATCGAGCGCCTTAACTATGCACCACTTTACGACATTAAAATTGTCTGGAACTCTTCTGACGTGGAATATAAACCTCTTTAAAGAAATACCAGGTAAACAGAAGTTATTCCTTTATTCACTATAATAATAAATATTACTGATACACTTGGCGATTGGGAGATTCAGGACAAAGCATTATACAAGACCTGCAGATTTTCGACAGACAGTTTTCACCCTGCTGTAAACATCTGTTCATTTTCTGTGTTCACAAATGCCAGTGCCAAGCATCGTGAATCGTTATGCTCGCGGTGTCTGCCAGACTGTTCGTAATGGCTTGTTACTTTCTTGGTGATCGTAAATAGATGACTATTTGCGTTCTATGAACGGAATTCCTGTCCAGTGCCCAGAACTTCGCAATGTTCACACTGTAAATGTCACACTGAGGGGTTTTGGTGTTACAAAGCTTAAGTGTTAAGAAAATAACAGAGTATTCGTTAGATACATCAGATACTGTGTGCCAACACTGCGCGGCGGAATACTTCCGGATGCGAGGAAGTACTTTAGGAGCTTTCATAATCTAATGAAACCCAGGGCAGCGTATTCGGTACAGCGACTAAGCTAGGGGCTTGACGGTTCGGGGTTCGAATCCGGTATGGGAAAGAGATTTTTATCTTCTCCCAAACGTCCAGACCTGCTCTGGGGCCCACCCAGCCTCGTGTTCAATGGACACCGGGGACTCTTTGACGGGGGTCACGCGGTGGGGGCGTGAACTTGCTCACTCACCTCCACCTAGTGACGAAGTTAAGGATCAGTGGAGCAATACCTCTACTCCCTCTACATTCCTCCACGGTGTGGGCAAGGAAACCTTTACTTTTACATTTATTTTTTACGAAACAGATCACTAAGCCTCGGACCTGGACTGACTGATTCTTTGGTACAACTTAAGCAACGGACAAGGGATGCGTGGTCTGGATTGATATGGCTCAGGATAGGGACAGGTGCCGACGATAAGTGGGTCCCTGTAAACACGGCATGACGCGTCCTCAGGTTGCAGATGGAGGAACGGCCTCCTAGATGCGAATGCTTTGAATAAGCAGTCGCGGACAGCCGACAAGGTGTGGTCCTCCAGCTTAGGGGTTGGGCGAGGTGCTAACAACTCCACACCGTAAAAAATTACCAAGTTACGAATCATTCAACAAAGCCTCGGACTTGGACTGACTCTTTGTACAGGATTTTGGTGGGGAGACCTGGGGAAGGAAACCACTTGGAAGACCCAGGCGTAGATGGAATAATATTAAAATGGATCTTCAAGAAGTGGATGGGGGTATGGACTGGATTTATATGGCTCAGGATAGGGACAGGTAGCGGGCTGTTGTGAATGAGGTAATGAACCTTCGGATTCCATAAAACGCGGGGAATTTCTTGACTAGCTGACGACCTGCTAGCTTATCAGGAAGGACTCTGCTCCATGGAGTTAGTTACGGAGTTAATAGGGACAGGTGGTGGGCTCTTGTGAATGCGTTAATGAACCTTCGGGTTCCATAAAACGCGGGGAATTTCTTGACTAGCTGACGACCTGCTAGCTTATCAGGAAGGACTCTGCTCCATGGAGTTAGTTACGGAGTTAATAGGGACAGGTGGTGGGCTCTTGTGAATGCGTTAATGAACCTTCGGGTTCCATAAAACGCGGGGAATTTCTTGACTAGCTGACGACCTGCTAGCTTCTCAGGAAGGACTCTGCTCCATGGAGTTAGTTATGGAGTTAATAGGGACAGGTGGCGGGCTCTTGTGAATGCGTTAATGAACCTTCGGGTTCCATAAAACGCGGGGAATTTCTTGACTAGCTGACGACCTACTAGCTTCTCAAGAAGGACTCTGCTCCATGGAGTTAGTTATGGAGTTAACAGAGACAGGTGGCGGGCTCTTGTGAATGCGTTAATGAACCTTCGGGTTCCATAAAACGCGGGGAATTTCTTGACTAGCTGACGACCTGTTGGCTTCTCAAGAAGGTCTCTGTTCCATGGAGTTAGTTAGTTGTAATATAATTCTCTAAATTACAGTCTTTTTTTACGTTCGATTATAACGCTGTCCGATACAAACTGTAAGGTTCTCCTAATTGGCCGTCATCCGCACGGCACTGGCGATCACTGGTCAATGCAACTTTAAATACTGAACAACGCTGCTACATTCTGGAAACTCCGTGACGCGGTCTTATGGATTCTTAATGCACTTTCATTCTTGTCGATTCTGGCTCGAGGCGTTCATGCTTGTACTTTTCTCACGTTATATAAAAATATTTTTTTTTTTTGTACACGTTTCCCAAGAATAACTTAGATTTAGATAGTGCTTCTATTTTCTGATCACGTCCACGTAGTTTGGGGGTGCAGGGGGAAGAACATTTCACGTCTGAAAGATTTGGTCAAAGAGGAGGACAAAAAAGATGTACTGTATACTGTAAGGGGAGATAAAAATGATTGCGAAAGACGGGACAAAATAAAGAACGATGTGATGTTTCCGTGCTCAGAATTCTTCTGCACCAAGTAGTTGTTGCGATTTCGCCGGTTCCATCTTTCCCGGATCGTCACTTTCCATCTGACAGTCTTAAAGCCTTTCAGTATAACTCAGCACGTATATCGTTCTGTACGAGGAACTTCCTGCTGGTTTCAGCACCTGTATCCATCTAATTACTGAATTTATAACTAGACAGAATTCATCCCGTTGTGTTTTCAAAGTTCAAATAACTAACTAACTAACTCCATGGACCAAGTCCTTCTTGAGAAGCTAACTGGTCGTCAGCTAGTCAAGAAATTCCCCGCGTTTTATGGAACCCAAAGGTTCATTACCGCATTCACAAGAGCCCGCCACCTGTCCCTATCCTGAGCCATATCAATCCAGTCCATGCCCTCCCATCCCACTTCTCGAAGATCCATTTTAATATTATCCTCCCATCTACGCCTGGGTCTTCCACGTGGTCTCATCATCTTGTTGGTTTCGATAACCGTTAAAATGTGTTCACTGCGCGGTAAGAACGAATTCTTTAAATATAATTCAGGTTGGTTCTCCTTTTTTAAAAGGTATCCACACACCAAAAAAGTATTGTAGTGCAAATAAGATTGGCGCACATTTCAGTAGGGGTTGTGTCAATTGGTAACCTTGTTCTTGCCGAGGGTCACAGCATCCACGGTTCAGCTCTTTCCTTCTCGATAACGACGCTGAATGTTACGAACTGCCTGCCACACTGCACTGAATGTTACGATCTGCCTGCCACACTGCACTGAATGTTACGATCTGCCTGCCACACTGCACTGAATGTTACGATCTGCCTGCCACACTGCACTGAATGTTACGATCTGCCTGCCACACTGCACTGAATGTTACGATCTGCCTGCCACACTGCACTGAATGTTACGATCTGCATGCCACACTGCACTGAATGTTACGATCTGCCTGCCACACTGCACTGAATGTTACGATCTGCCTGCCACACTGCACTGAATGTTACGATCTGCCTGCCACACTGCACTGAATGTTACGATCTGCATGCCACACTGCACTGAATGTTACGATCTGCCTGCCACACTGCACTGAATGTTACGATCTGCCTGCCACACTGCGCTGAATGTTACGATCTGCCTGCCACACTGCACTGAATGTTACGATCTGCCTGCCACACTGCACTGAATGTTACGATCTGCCTGCCACACTGCACTGAATGTTACGATCTGCCTGCCACACTGCACTGAATGTTACGATCTGCCTGCCCACAACTGCGCCTGAATGTTACGATCTGCCTGCCACACCGCACTGAATGTTACGATCTGCCTGCGCACACCGCACTGAATGTTACGATCTGCCTGCCACACTGCACTGAATGTTACGATCTGCCTGCCACACTGCACTGAATGTTACGATCTGCCTGCCACACTGCACTGAATGTTACGATCTGCCTGCCACACTGCACTGAATGTTACGATCTGCCTGCCACACTGCACTGAATGTTACGATCTGCCTGCCACACTGCACTGAATGTTACGATCTGCCTGCCACACTGCACTGAATGTTACGATCTGCCTGCCACACTGCACTGAATGTTACGATCTGCCTGCCACACTGCACTGAATGTTACGATCTGCCTGCCACACTGCACTGAATGTTACGATCTGCATGCCACACTGCACTGAATGTTACGATCTGCCTGCCACACTGCACTGAATGTTACGATCTGCAATCCACACTGCACTGAATGTTACGATCTGCCTGCCACACTGCACTGAATGTTACGATCTGCCTGCCACACTGCACTGAATGTTACGATCTGCCTGCCACACTGCACTGAATGTTACGATCTGCATGCCACACTGCACTGAATGTTACGATCTGCCTGCCACACTGCACTGAATGTTACGATCTGCCTGCCACACTGCCTGCTGAATGTTACGATCTGCCTGCCACACTGCACTGAATGTTACGATCTGCCTGCCACACTGCACTGAATGTTACGATCTGCCTGCCACACTGCACTGAATGTTACGATCTGCCTGCCACACTGCACTGAATGTTACGATCTGCCTGCCACACTGCGCTGAATGTTACGATCTGCCTGCCACAACCGCGCTGAATGTTTACGATCTGCCTGCCACACCGCACTGAATGTTACGATCTGCCTGCCACACCGCACTGAATGTTACGATCTGCCTGCCACACTGCACTGAATGTTACGATCTGCCTGACCACACATGCGCTGAATGTTACGATCTGCCTGCCACACTGCGCTGAATGTTACGATCTGCCTGCCACACTGCACTGAATGTTACGATCTGCCTGCCACACTGCGCTGAATGTTACGATCTGCCTGCCACACTGCACTGAATGTTACGATCTGCCTGCCACACTGCACTGAATGTTACGATCTGCCTGCCACACTGCACTGAATGTTACGATCTGCCTGCCACACTGCACTGAATGTTACGATCTGCCTGCCACACTGCACTGAATGTTACGATCTGCCTGCCACACTGCACTGAATGTTACGATCTGCCTGCCACACTGCACTGAATGTTACGATCTGCCTGCCACACTGCACTGAATGTTACGATCTGCCTGCCACACTGCACTGAATGTTACGATCTGCCTGCCACACTGCACTGAATGTTACGATCTGCCTGCCACACTGCACTGAATGTTACGATCTGCCTGCCACACTGCACTGAATGTTACGATCTGCCTGCCACACTGCACTGAATGTTACGATCTGCCTGCCACACTGCACTGAATGTTACGATCTGCCTGCCACACTGCACTGAATGTTACGATCTGCCTGCCACACTGCACTGAATGTTACGATCTGCCTGCCACACTGCACTGAATGTTACGATCTGCCTGCCACACTGCACTGAATGTTACGATCTGCCTGCCACACTGCACTGAATGTTACGATCTGCCTGCCACACTGCACTGAATGTTACGATCTGCCTGCCACACTGCACTGAATGTTACGATCTGCCTGCCACACTGCACTGAATGTTACGATCTGCCTGCCACACTGCACTGAATGTTACGATCTGCCTGCCACACTGCACTGAATGTTACGATCTGCCTGCCACACTGCACTGAATGTTACGATCTGCCTGCCACACTGCACTGAATGTTACGATCTGCCTGCCACACTGCACTGAATGTTACGATCTGCCTGCCACACTGCACTGAATGTTACGATCTGCCTGCCACACTGCACTGAATGTTACGATCTGCCTGCCACACTGCACTGAATGTTACGATCTGCCTGCCACACTGCACTGAATGTTACGATCTGCCTGCCACACTGCACTGAATGTTACGATCTGCCTGCCACACTGCACTGAATGTTACGATCTGCCTGCCACACTGCACTGAATGTTACGATCTGCCTGCCACACTGCACTGAATGTTACGATCTGCCTGCCACACTGCACTGAATGTTACGATCTGCCTGCCACACTGCACTGAAGCTCGCTGCTTACCCCGCCACCAGCTAAAGCATTTTATGATTTGATAAATGTTTATACACTTTTTGAAACAAGATATTAGCGACATAAAAATGTGGAAATACAAATTCTGATATTTTTAGGTTTTACATATACAAAACAAAGCATCGAAATGAGTCAAAAGTGAAACTACAAAGAACACAGACTTTAACAACACCAATAAATGATAATATAAACAATTTACAGAAAAAAGACTTCGGCTGTGGGAAATGCAAATTTAAAAAATAAATAAAAAAAAAAGAACCAACTAGATGCACAATCACTATTAAAAACTTTAATAGTAGTATTACATTAAACCCGACATGTTTCGGTCAGGTACCTGACCATCTTCAGGGGTACACTACATTAAAATGCTATGTCCATATGTAAAGCACACTTGAAATGTGAGCATTTAAGGTTACCTTATATGCTTCTAGTTGGTTCTTTATATATATATATATATATATATATATATATATATATATATATATATATATATACGAGATGCACGGTGAAAACAATATTAAATTAAAAAATAAAATTTAGTACATTCTGTAGGCCGGGATAGCTCAGTCGGTACAGTGACTCGCTACGGACTGGACGGTCCGGGGATCGAATGCCGGTGTGGGTGAGATTTTCCGCACCTGTCCAGACCGGCCCTGGGGCCCACCCAGCCTCCTATACAACGGGTACCGGCTCTCTTTCCCTGTAGCAAAGCGGCCGGGGCGTGGCGTCAACCACCCAACCTCACCTAGCGGGGATGTTAAAGAAAGAGTAGAGCTATACCTCTCTTCCCCCTCTGCGCCTTCATGGCTTGTTCTAGGGTGGACTTAATACATTTTACAACCTGCAGGATACTAAATTTGCGGGAGAGCGAAATACGATTCATTTCATGACCTTGAACATACTCTAATGCTGAGAATCGAATTTGAAAATTTCTTTCAAGGCTGTAAGCTTTGCGAAACGAAATCTACCCTGCTCACTGCACCCCATAATTTTGACATTGATAAGACAGTGGTGGATAAACAAATGAAACAGGCAGCATTGCGATGCGATTTAATTCTAAATGAAAAATGGAGTGACGTTAGGGTTCTATGTTTTTCCACCTAGGATACTTACATACACATGGATTACCAAAAACTATTCAAATTACTTGCCTAATATGATCAAGGTACGGTGGCACATTTTTTCAAAGACTTACTGTTGTCATCAGGAAATGAAACGACCAAGAACGATCACGATTAACTGATAGACATTTCATCAATAAACAAGATAGGCAATATACGTATAAACTTAACATTGAGGCGCGTTCACGTAACCATCCTTGCCGTGCAAAAGCAATAAGTATTACATATTCTGACTGTGTCTGTAGCCTTAGTTATTCAGCATGCACAGCGCATGCGCCGTATTATATTGTCATCTGTGGCCTGTCTGGTTCTACCAAATTTTTCCACACTATCTCATAAACGGCACGATTTTTTGGGAAAAAGTCATTGAACATAAAATGTGTGCTTTGATTTTCTCTACAACTTTTGTCTGAAACACTTCTCGTTATAAGAAGAATTCAGCGAAATAGTTTCATAAATATACATCGGTCTCCATGTAAAGTAGCTGTTAGTCTTGTCAGATTATAATGAAACCTTATTTTCTCGACAAAATTTTCCAAAAATACTCAAATATCAAACTTCATCAAAATCCGTCCAGTGGGAGCCGAGTTGTTCCATGCGGACAGACAGACGTATATGACGAAGCTAACAGTCGCTTTTCGCAGTTCCGCGAACGCGCCTACAAGGTGGCATCAACACAGACTTCTAACCTAACATTAATAAGCTAAACGTCAATGGAAGACGCCAAATTTCTGGGAAATCTACTGAGGACAGTGGAGATTTTAATACCAGTAACGCAGTGGACAATCTAATTTAGGTCTGTCTTTTAGATCCGGGTTTGAAATTAATAATAGATTATTTTATTTACCGTATATCTGGTATCGTGTTTAGACTATTACGCTAATAACACCAGTGTAATAAATTTTAAATTTTTGCGGCCTGCCCTCAAATAACTTACCTCACTGCGGCCCACAAGCACCAACGAGCTTCACAAGCCTCTTATACACTATTTAACTCAGGACTTGTCTTCACCAGAGTCGACCGCAAAATAAATTAGGAACTTCTTCAGAAAGAACGCGGTAATGGAACGAGTTTTTTTTTTTTTAAAAAGTTCCATAACATAATGGTAAGAATGATACCTTTAGAAATATAGTGGAAAATATAAAGCACTGAAAAATTAATACGTAGACATTATAAAAAAGATGACATTTTGAGGACAGCTGCTAACGTTTCGTTTTAAAAAAAGATAAAAAGACTTTGTAATTAATGAATATCTCCCCCCCCCCCCCCAACACCCCATCTTTTTCTGCATCCTGTCAACTGCACAGTTTTGAATACTTTCCATTGACTCACGTGTAGTGTAAGGAAAGGTTAGAAGCAACGAAGAGATATTTTGGAGAAAGAAAGAGGAAGGGCAAAAATGTTCCGAGTGAGTGAATTTTCATCTACACTCCGCTGTCAGGCTGTCTGCCACCACAAGGTGCTCTTTATATAATATCACGTGTCTAAAGAATGGGTGACGTCTTCAAATTACATTTTAACTTACTGTTCTCCACAATTGTCGATCCCAGTGGCCGTGCGGTCTAAGGCGTGGGTCTTCGGCCGCTCGCTTACTAGGATCGTGGGTTCGAATCCCACCGGGGGGCATGGATGTCTGTCTCTTGTGAGTGTTGTGTGTTGTCAGGTAGAGGTCTCTGCGACGAGCTGGTCCCTCGTCCAGAGGAGTCCTACCGAGTGTGGTGTGTCTAAAAAGTGTGATCGTGAAGCCTCGAAAAATGAGGCGGCCTAGGCCCCCAAGGGGCTGTCGAGCCATTGAAAAAAAAAAGATCATTTGTACCAGTACTGGGCTGGAGAAAGTTCAATGTCTCAAGCAGAGAGTGTCCAAATTAACGACAAACCCACTCGCAGAATATACGAGTGCATTACCAATCTGTAATATAAAATTAGGCTATTAAGGATAAATGGTTAGGATGTATGTTTAAATATCATATACAGTCGAACTCGGTTATAACGTCATGAAGGGGACTGAATATTTTGTGTCGTTATAAACGAGAGTTGTTATAAACGAGTAGTGTAACGTTATGGTTAACAGTGAGGAATTAATTGGTACCACAGAATATCTGACGCTACAGAAGAGGTGTTGTATAAACCGATGTCGTTATAACCGGGTTCGACAGTATATTAACACGGTAAGGATTAATACTGCCTTTAATATTGGTGTAATTAGTTGGTAATAAACCTCTTTACGGTATGGTTTGTTTGCGATATCATGATCTATTGACCTATCGAACGGATTTTTTGTTGAGATACATTTTAGAAAGTTTATTATTCGGCATTGATGGCAATCCCCTTCTTTAATAATTCTTTCTTAAAACTTGTTTTGATAAAAAAAGAGTTAAAGCTAAAAATGTTCAGTGCTACCTCAAGCGGAGGCCAACGGAAGCTAACATATTTCATGTACTTCCCTTGGCCTCCAATTGAGGCAGCACTATCGATTCAACGATTTGTGTCTTATTTACACGTGCTAGGAAGCTTTTTTTTTTATTTACACGTTTATGATCCGTTGATCTAAAGAAATTAGGCATCATCAGTAAGTAACATTTTTAATGTACAGTAAGATTAAGATGCTGTAATTTTTTATGATTAAATATATTTTACTGCTTCCACGTGTGATTTAATCGCACGGGTAAAAGCTAGTTATTTCCATTCCACCTTTAGACATGTCAATGACAGTAAATTTTCCCGTCTAACCAAAGAATAATGTCATTAAACACTAACATGCTTATACATGTATATAAAGTCTTAGAATGCACGGTAATGCATTTAAATAAGATTTTACTCAAGAGTTATCAGCACGAAGACATAATTCAGCTTTAAGGCTGCATCTGTCAGTATCCTCAGAAGGCGCCACTGAATGAAACTCAAAGGCGCCTACATTCATATTAAACGAGCCGTTCTCCAACATAATTTCCTCTCTGAAATTGTTTAAGCCTTTCTTATTGCCGTTCCACATACAGTCATTCCTCGGGCATGAAGTTCTTCGTTTCGGAGAGTTGCCATGTTGTACCTTGTGGATTTAAACTTTGTACGCTGCAGCCTGCGGTCCATTAGGAACAAGCAGAAGTGAAAAATCAAGTCAACAAATCCAAACCCGCGAGTTATCCTGAACCAATAACTCCAGTATATCATACACGACGCTGTTTTGGCATAGGCGATGGCTGCAATAAATTGCTTTCAACTTTATACGCTTGTCGCCGCAGGCATTCCAGGTATTCAATTAATTCTGTCTGTTTTGTATTTACCTTGTGGGGTTACACATGTCGTTGCGGTGAACTTTACAGTTTTTTTCTAATCAAATAAAAGTGAAATCTATCATAAAAAAATCAGCCTTCGTTGTGGTTTGTTAGAGATGTTTCTGAACGAGGCCACACTAGCTAGCTAAGTAACTATCTATCTATCTATCTATTTATTATCTATCTTATCTACTTATCTGCCTGCCCACCCGCCTGCCCTGTCTACCTACCTACTTGGTGTCTGTCTGTCTGTCTATCTATCTATTATCTATATATATTATATTTTTATATATATCTATCCATCTATCTATCTATCTATATATCTATCTATTATAATTCTATATATATATCCATCTATCTATCTATCTAATCTATATATCTATCTATCTATGTATCTATATATCTATCCATCTATCTATCTATCTATCTATATATCTATCTATCTATCTAACTCAAAGGAGCACGGTGCTTCTTGAGAAGCTAACAGTTCCCCAGCAGGTTAAAAAAGTGACCCGCATTTTAAGGAACAGGAAGTTCATTTCTGTGATCAGAAGACTTGTCACTTGTCCCTATCCTGAGCCAGATAAATCCAATCCACACCTCCCCATTTACACCACACTGTGTGATCAAAATATAGGTTCTCAATATTTGCAGCTTTGGTCCACAAATTGAATCATAAGCCCATTCAATATGTAAGGTTTATGGCGGCATATTTACACACTAACTAAGCCTGAAACTCTACATAGTCGTGATACTGTATACATACCTCGTATATATATATATATATATATATGTATGTATAACAGAGAACAGTTATTGACAGAAAAGACGCAGTCCTTTACTTACGGATTAACTGATAAAGACATCATAAAACACAACTATATCTATTGTGTAACAACATGTCACAAATGAGCTACATGTTTCGACCCAAAACGTCTATCAACAGGCTCTGAATAAAAAGCAAAAAGGAAGTAAAATTAAAGATTACATGTAGACATTATTCTTAGTCCTTACAATTTTTTAAAATTATACATAAAACATTTCTTAGTGTTAGCCTTGAATTTTGGGTTTTTTTTTTTAAATATTGATCTGTTTTCTCTTACGAATATTTTCAAGGTTTCCTTTGAAATTTAAATCAAGATTAAAATACTGCTTTCAAATAATAAAACTGATCTGTTTCTATTTTCAAGGTTCTTTAAGTAGCAAGTGCAATTTTATCCCCTTTTTCATTGTGTTTTCCCCCCTTGTGAATCGAACAGCGTGTTTCGTTTTTTTTAACGTTGTAACAGCTGTACAATTATAATTTAATTCTCAGACCTCGTTAACCTTCAGTATCTCGTTTGGACAAGCAGCATTTCCAGTAAAGTGCAGTCCTGTTGTCTCGTCTTCACTTGTTATTCTCACGCGGGGCAAACTTCGAAATTATTTATTGTTTGTTTCTCCTTTATTTAACGTCACTGTCAACAGATCATTCGTCGAATGTCTGGAAGGCAGTCAATAACGAATTGCAAAGGATGTTTAACGAGATGTTCCTGAAATGATGTGACTTACTCTAATGGGCTTTCCTTTAAAGGAATCGACAAAAACCTTGGAATAAGCGCTCCTTGCCGTGACTTGAAGCCGGGACCTTCCCAATATGAAGCACGGATACTGCCATCTAGACAGCACGTTTGGTGGCACAGTTTTAGTTATATAAGACTTGCGGTTTTCTTAGAACAGGGTTTTTTTTTTAACTCATCGGCCGAGTCCAAGATGAAATTTGGAAGTCAGCATTATGACCCACATTTCAGTTTCGAACTAGCAATGTATTTAATTTTAATTACTTTACTCTTGCCTACAAATGTAGAATATTATTGTTATTAAAACACAGCGAAACTTGCCTATAACGGAACCATAAGGGACCGAAATTTTTCCTTTTCAATAAGTTTCCGTTTTGGGTACTTTAATTATGAATCATCAGGACTCCAGATCATCGTGACTAATTATTTTTTTCTGATAAAGGTATGTTTCCGTTATGATCAGGTTCCGTTTAAGACAGGTTTCTCTGTATAACTAAAGCTTAGAATAATTAAGTAAGGCGTGCTTGTACAAAATAATATTAAAATAAAAACTTTAAAAAAACTAGGAACAACCCCAAAATTTTAGGCGCCACGGTAAGAAATTTAGTCGCCCGGGCGACTTGACACCCGGGATTTATAAACCCCTACACTGAAATAATTACTAATTTTTTTAGTTAATACACAAACTTTTTGCAAAAGAACAAATACTGGAAGAACAGCGCAAAATTAAAACATTTATCGGTATATTAATGCTATCTTCTACTTTGCAAAATGCTTTGGAAAATTCTACAGACCCTTGTCGTGTGTTTCAAAGGCTGCATCTTAAATCATGTTCTGCTTGCAGCCGGCTTCGAAGCTTAGTTTTTGTGGCTAAAGTTGCTGAAAGGCCTGATTCATGCAAGTGGGTTTTAGAAAAGCGTAGTAAAATTTTCAGAGCTTAATTTCCCAGAATTCGATTTTTCTTTTACACTTTGATCCAGAACGCACTCAGTAATTCCGTTTGTTTTACCCCCCCAAAAAAACCTGCAGCGTAATGTCTGCTCTGCTCTGCCTGTAATGATTGAAATGTCAAACAAACCTTCCAGGTCAATGTCAAATGAGCCACATACCCACATAACTGTGTCTAGACAAATCCTCCGCGATGCAGAGGTCAAACTCAGCAATCTGTTGTTCTTATATTCCACATTAACATTTTTTTCATACCGCGAAGTGCAACATTCATCTTCAAGTAGCAAATTTAATGTCGGGAAGAAGAAATATCATTTTTTCACTTCCCTTTCCCATAACTTCCGTTTGCCTTTGAAAGCTGTCACCTTCTCAGTCAGCTAAAGCACAGTCTAAGCACTGAAATATCCTGTCTGTCTGTACACGTCGCGATCAAACTTGCAGTCAAGCGATTAGCTGTCTTCCTATCGCATTTGGCAGGTCCCGGCTTAAAATCCAAAATATGGAGGTCTTTCGTGGTTTAACTCATTCCTTCAATTCAAATGCTGGAATAATATACTGTGCATTAGAACAAGAAGGTTTCCTTCCTTATCATTTCCAATTCATTACTTCTCAATCTTCCTACCATTCGACGCTATATAACAGTTTTTCCCAATGAGGTTTCAGCAGATTGTTTGGGGTTCCGCGAGAAATCGAGAAAAAAAAATAGGACAAATAAAAATTCTTAAATACTGCGACAGATTCCAAATATTATTCCAAACAACACGGGAATTTTTTTTTCCGGCAACTGGCAACACTGGAGAAATCCCCGTGCGCTATCGACTGCCTTTTCTTCTTCTTCTTCTTGTTTCCGTTTTCATAGCTCGGGGTTCTTTTGGGGTTCCTCCGTGAAAAAAAAAAAAGTTTGAAAACGCTGCTATAGATTCTGAGCAATTGACAAAACCCTAAAAATTAACAACAAACATATCCACGTCGCCAGAAATGAAGTGCGGATGGTCGTCATATCGACAACGACTTGATCACACTTGCTGGAATCACTTAGTACCAGCTTAATCCAACTCTCAGCCGCACTCTTCCACTATTCGCCACTACCCAGTACTCCACACGGCTAACAGTTGATAGCCCCTGTCTGTAGCAGCTTTACTGCAAGTCGCTGTTTACATTTCACCGGCAAGTTCTTGCTACCCAATAACTGGTTAGTCGCCACTAACTAAATCACTGGTAATCGGCACGTACAGACGTCGCAGTGCGCGTATTTCATTGGCGAAATGTTCTTGGGCAGGTGTCGGAAAAATGCGGCTCCCGAATCATATGTGGCCCCCGGTCCTACTTCGTGCGACCGGTGAACGCCTCATATCAAATGAGAAATTTTAATTCAACAAGCGAAAAATGGGAAAGATACATGATACAGTAATTAATGAGTTGTTATGGTCTTAAGCAATACATACCGTTCGCTGAAGGTTAACTTAAAAATACTGAAGTAGGCTACAGCCATTTCCGACTTACGCAATAGTTACGTTACGGAAGATCAGGCGAAAGTCCAATTTTTTGCCCAAATCCGAATTGAGTACACATACGGAGAAAATATAAGTACTACGAAGAGTCAAGAAGGAAATGAATGTCCTACATTGGATCTGTCACATCTTGCGCAGTAACTGCCTTCTAAAACACGTTACTGAAAGAAATGTAGAAGAAACGGGAGGACGAGGAAGAAGACGTCAACAACTACCGAAGAACTTTAGGGAAACGACAGGATACTGGTATGTGAAAAAGGAAGCACTAGATCGCACTCTCTGGAGAACTCGCTTTGGAAGTGGCTGCGGATCTGTCGTTAAGACGGGTTATGATGAAAATGATGGTGGTGAAATACTCGTACATATGTATATACGTATAAGGGAGTCAAGTTTAAATCCAAACTCCAGCACACTGAAACCAGATCGGCCGCACCATGACCGCCCCACCGCCTGTGTTATCGCCCAGCAGTATTCTTCCGCAAGCTTCGTCTCATGGCGCTTGCATTCCCACAAGGAAAAGTTTGGCGCGCGTTTAAAAAAAAAACTTACTGTTTAAATTTTTTTCACTTTTTAAAAATTGGGTAAGTCTCAAATTGCGTAATTTGGAACGGCGTAAGTCGGAAGTGACTGTACCAGCTTCTTTCTGGCAAACTTCAGAATGTTTCACAGGCTATAAATACGGCAACAGACCTTCGTTCAGTGACACTTAGTGTCTGAATAAGTAACTGCAGCATGGCAGCGCAGAAAAGCAAAATCGGTACAGCAGATGGAATTTTTAATGTCGAATTGAGCAGCAAATACAGCCGAACTCGGTTATAACATCATGAAAGGGACTGAATATTCCGTGTCGTTATAAACGAGTGTTGTTACAGGCGAGGATTATAATGTTATGGTTAACAGCGAGGAACTAATTGGTACCACAGAATATCTGACGTTATATGCAAGGTGTCGCATAAACCGATGTCGTTATAACCGGTTTCGACTGTATTTCTTGATTAAAAGTGCTGATAAAGCGTTTTACCTGATCTTCCAGGGAATGATTAATGAAATGAAAAGATATACTGACACGCGTCATCATGAGAAAGTGCATGAAGGAATACGAGAAATAAAACAAAAAAAAAGTGAAAATACTTTTCTTTCTAATGCTCCAAGACTTCCGAAAAAGGACTGCTTTTCGGAAAGTTTCGGGACAACACCCTTCTGTCGTTTTGTCAAGAACAACGTGTACGTGTACGGAGCCCTTATGTCGTTGTCAAGAACGTGTACGTGTACGGAGCCCTTATGTCGTTGTCAAGAACGTGTACGTGTACGGAGCCCTTCTGTCGTTTTGTCAAGAACAACGTGTACGTGTACGGAGCCCTTATGTCGTTCTGTCAAGAACAACGTGTACGTGTACGGAGCCCTTATGTCGTTGTCAAGAACGTGTACGTGTACGGA
This sequence comes from Reticulitermes speratus, assembly GCA_021186555.1. Taxonomy (NCBI): domain Eukaryota; kingdom Metazoa; phylum Arthropoda; class Insecta; order Blattodea; family Rhinotermitidae; genus Reticulitermes; species Reticulitermes speratus. The sequence continues at coordinate 7,033,069 of JAJKFL010000005.1, forward strand.
GCCCTTCTGTCGTTTTGTCAAGAACAACGTGTACGTGTACGGAGCCCTTCTGTCGTTTTGTCAAGAACAACGTGTACGTGTACGGAGCCCTTCTGTCGTTTTGTCAAGAACAACGTGTACGTGTACGGAGCCCTTCTGTCGTTTTGTCAAGAACAACGTGTACGTGTCCGGAGCCCTTCTGTCGTTTTGTCAAGAACAACGTGTACGTGTACGGAGCCCTTCTGTCGTTTTGTCAAGAACAACGTGTACGTGTCCGGAGCCCTTCTGTCGTTCTGTCAAGAACAACGTGTACGTGTACGGAGGATTGGTGGAATGATATTAGAGGGGGAAATGGAGGTACTCGGAAAGAAATCTGTCCCAGTGCCATTTTATACACCACAAATCTCACAAGGACTGGCCTGGGATCGAAGCCGGGTCTCCACGGCTAGAGGCCGGTGCCATGACACGGCCTGAAAAAAATAACAAGTTTTAAAACTTTTTTGATCGGTCAACAGATCATCTTTAAATAATAAGAGTATTAAAACAAAATGGCCTATTAAGGTATTGTAATGAAAATCTTATGCGGTAGGGACTTACGTTCGAATGATGACCGGTTCGAACCTCATCCGGGGCACCTGCTGTCGTGCCTGTGCTTTTACATGCTTTTCCTCAGTGCCTCCACGCAAAACCAGGAAAAATACCGAAAATTATGCCGTGACAACTTACAAATCCTTCCCCCAAATTATGATTCATAGATTACACTACCTCTCGACAGTGCAGAGCACAGTCTGTCGCACTGACAGTGTCCTCACAGAAACACAGACCTGCACAGCACAATTATTGGGTAGTACAAGCTTTCAAACAACATCATATCAGCAGTCCATCACAACTATATATATATGCTCAGAAAAAACGACATGTTTCGTATTAAATAATACATCATCAGGCTAAATACAGACTTAACTTGCAGGTAAAGTGCAACTCATAATATCACATTACGACTTTTTTCGTTTTTTGTAGGATCCCACATCACAGTATTAGTATTACAATATAATTGTAATAAATTAGCCAGTTTTTTTCCAATGGCGCAACAGCCCCTAGTGGGCCACGGCCTCCTCATTGTCGAGGTTTTGCGATCACATACAGACACATCACTCGGTAGGAATCCTCTGAACGAGTGATCAGCCCGACGCAGAGACCTCTACCTGACAACACACAACATTCACATGAGACAGACATACCTGCCCCCCCGCGGCAGGATTCGAACCCGCAATCCCAGCAAGCGAACGGCCGAAGACCCACGCCTTAGACCGCGCGGCCATTGGGGTCGGGAATAAGTTAGCCAGTAGTAGATAAAAATAAGACTAAAATTAAAAATCTTTTATTAATATTTACAACTTCAGTATATATTCTAGTTGTAATTTTTATTCAGGAGTCTTGAAAATCGAGTAAGCCAAGGGAGAAAGATTTTGTTGAAATAAGTTAAAACTCTTTTTGTTAAAGAGTGTGCAGGTATTAAAGTACCACAATCCTTCCTTCTGTCTAACCTTCCGTCCTTCTTCGGATAACATCACGTAATTTCAGGCATGTGTGTCGTGAATTCGCCTTTCAGTGTCCTATGACGTCATACGACCATTTTCTTTCAACTGATCTTGCCGAAACTTGTCACGTCACATCAAAATCATTAACTTTCTCCACATTACACGCCCCCACTCGCTGTTAACACAATGTTTTTCAAACGAACAGTATTTCACTGTGGCATGGAGTGACACGGGCCGTCGTTGTTCTGGTATGCCTTTCCTCACTTGCTTGTTGAGCGCTTCGCTTGGCCAGCTGTGTTGACGAGGCGAAGAGCTACGTTTGTGGTGTACCGCCAAGGGGCAGACACGCACACTTCTACACCACTTTGGCCGAAACTCAGGAACCCCTCAGTCTTTTTCTGTCCTGACAATCTTCTTTCAAGGATCGTTAGAGAACTGTCACATATTTCAAACGCTGGGTATGAATCAGGACCAACAGATATTTACAGATCTTCAGACACCGGATTTACGGTGTGTTAGGCAAACCGGCAGTGCTTTGTGCGCGCGATGCGTCAGTCGTTGCTGTTGTCTGCTGCACACGCTGAACGTGGCTAATCAGAAGCGTCAGGGTTCTTGACAGAGGCGTATTTTAGGCTAGGAGAAGCAGCCCAAATGGGCGATGTGTGTGTATTACATATACATACACTTATACATACATACATAATACTTTCTGATCTTTATGGCCAGGCCCGTAGCCAGAGCATGGACACAGTGGATGCAGCGGCTTCCAGTGCGGGTGCACATATATAGGCCTACAGACGGTTTCCGAATTTCGCGAAGGGTTCCGTTCCTGAAACTTTCACGTAACCCGAAATTTACGTAAGCCGCAATTGACCCCACCCCACTTATTTATCACGCCACCATCGGTTATTTATACGTTTTTACAATATCAGTGTACGTGTTTAAAATGTTACTTCTATCAGTGTTTTTCATACGAAACACAGAAAGTGATAATAATTACACTATTAATAATTAATGCATTAATATATTATATATATAATACTAATTAATATTAGTAATTAATTTCATGGCAAAGGCAGCATTCAACAAGAAGAAGACTCTTTTCACCAGCAAACTGGACTTAAATTTAAGGAAGAAACTAGTAAAGTGCTACATTTGGAGCATAGCTTTGTATGGTGCTGAAACGTGGACACTTCGGAAATGATCAGAAGTATCTGGAAAGTTTTGATATGTGGTGCTGGAGAAGAATGGAGAAGATCAGTTGGACGATCGTGTGAGAAATGAAGAAGTATTACAAGAGTAAGGAGGAGAGGAATATCGTACATACAAAGAAAGAAGAAAGGCTAACTGGATTGGTCACATCTTGCGTAGGAACTGCCTTCCACAACATGTTATTGAAGGAAAGTTAGAAGGGACAGGAAGACGAGGAAGGTGTCGTAAGCACCTGCCTGTAAAACACGTTATTGAAGGAAATATACAAGAAAGGATAGAAGGGACGGGAAGGCGAGGTAGAAGACGTAAGCAGATACGGATGACCTCAAGGAAAAGAGAAGATACTGGAAATTGAGAGGAAGCACTAGATCGCATTGTGTGGAAGAACTCGCTTTGGAAAAAGCTACGGACCTGCCGTAGACTACGAATGAAGAATGAATGAATGAATGAATGAATTGATAAGACATAACGAGGAGCTTTATGATCTGTACTTCTCACCAAATATTATTCGAGTAATCAAATCAAGAAGAATGAGATGGACGGAGCATGTAGCGCGTATCGCAACAGGAAAGGTACTTACAGGGTTTTGGTGGGGAGACCTGAGGGAAAAAGAGACCACTTCGAACACAAGCGCAGATGGGAAGATAATATTAAAATGGATCTTCAAGAAGTGGGATGGGAGGCATGGAATGCATTTATGTGGCTCAGGATGGGGAAAGTTGGCAGACGCTTGTGAGTGCGGTAATGAACCTTCGGGTTCCATAATATGTGGGGAATTTGTTTGACTAGCTGAGGACCTGTTAGCTTGTTAGGCAGGTCTGTGCTCCATGGCGTTAGATAATAATTAACAAGAATTTTTTACTTAAATCAGACTTTACGTAAGTCGCATATTACGTAACCCGTAAACTGTCCGTACATACGTTTATATACTACGTGTATAACGATCTTTTATACATATACTGTGCATATGTGTTATGTATGTATAAGTGTAAAATGCGCCTTTGTCAGGACCACAAAATCAACACTTAATTACATAACGCGCTCTATAACATTGCACAAAACATCTTGCATGCACAGGCATTGTTTAGAACAGTGGTTCCCAAATTGGGCGGTACCGCCCCCTGGGGGGCGGTGGGATTACCGAGGTGGGCGCTAATAGGTACGAGAGGTGGAAGGGAACGCTGTTATTATCACAGGGGGGGCGATAGTAGAGAAGTAGTGCATTTATTTTTATAATAAAATTCAGATATAGTAATTTTTGTGTTAAAAATAAAAAAATGAACTAAATTTCTTAGTATTTTAATTTATGAATCTTATTCAAGCACATATTATTTTTTTTAATAAACTATTGCTAGATGAATTATTGTTAATCATAAAAATATAATAAATTTTAATGTATTAATTAACACATAAAACATTTAAGTTTAACTCTTATAATTTTATTTAAACGGTTTTTTAAATATAAAATAAAAATGGAAACAAAAGCGCATTTATGTTTTTTAAAGAAGGTAGGGGGGCGCTGTGGGTGTGTATATGGAACCAAGGGGACGGTAGACCGAAAAAGTTTGGGAACCACTGGTTTAGAACGAGCGCGCTTACGTATCACAGCAGTATGCTTCGCGGATGATACACGCGGCACAAGCCTTCCAAACTGCAGCCGAAGGTGACAGACACACTACGCCAGGCAATACGTAGAAGAGTCACGATGGTAGTGGAAGCTTCTGGACTATCGCAGACGAAAGAGTTCCCAGAAGTGGAATGCACTGTAGAACTCTAAACCAAGCACCCAAGCGTTCGCTATACGGTAGTTACTCTAACTAGAATGCTATCGCATTCTTTACGTATCTGTCGTTCGCTGCTCGCGCTTTCTGACGATCGCAGTGCTTTTTTTTTCTTTCATGGATCGTTTCTTGGTGTTGTCTTCACGGACCTCACTTCTGATCAGCATGTTTGTCTTTGATATTCTGCAAATTCCTAGCGGTACAGCAGTGCACTGCACCTACTTACATCTGGTTACGGGCCTGATTAGGCGTGTTAAATCTCTTGGCATTCAACAACACTGGGTGATTCCAATTAGATATTAGATATTAGTTGACTCACTCGGTATAGCGACTCGCTACGGGCAGGATGGTCCAAGAATCGAAACTCCATGGAGGCGAGATTTTCCGTAGCCGTCCAGACCGGCCCTGGGCCCAGCCAGTCTCTTATACAACGGGTACCGGGTCATTCCCGGACGTAAAGCGGCGGGGCGTGGCGTTAACCACCCACCCCCATCTAGCGCCGAGGTTAAAGAAAGAGTACAGGTATATTTCTACTCCCCCTCTATGCCTTCGTGGCAGATTATAGGGTGATCTGTACCTTTTTAGCTTTTATTGGACTTTGGAAACATAATTTTTAGCATCCTCCTCCTGAGCTTTATTTGTTGAAGCTCACTGCCAAGCACTGTTCTGCCATCTGCCACACCACCTTTCACAGTTTACACAAAGACTAATATTTTTGTACATCGCTTTTATTCCCGCACAAGTATGCAATTTCTTGGGATTAAACCCTTCAATGATGCTGGGGTTTAAGTTCCAGCCAAGGGCAGAGGGGTTTAAATCCATTCACGAACGTGTTTTGCACCGAGGCCGGCATTGAAGGGCCAAGTATTCATTTTGCACTTTCGTTTAGAATTTAAATCAAATTTTGTAACAGCCGCTAATAGCCTAGACGCAGACAAGCCTCTAAGCCAGGGATATCGAACCCTTGCCCACCTGGTTGTGTTATGGGGCCCGCAGAAAAATTTATAAACTATACATTCCATAAAAACTGCAAAATAATTTAGAAAGTCAGGTGCAGCCTACCACTTACTGTGAATTTAACACGTGGGGTTCGCGACTCAGCCCACAATATCGGTTGTGGGTCTTCGCCAAAAGATTGGACGCCCCTGCTATAAGCCAACAGACATACAGGCGACAGGGGCCAGTGTCGATGAAGGGAGATTTCAAAACACTTCTTCAGCTCTACAGGACGAAGTCAAACAGAATAAATAGTTGTCTGGGTTGGTTCGCAGTGCGCAGTCGAGCTCATATTCAACTTATCGATTCATTTCAAATTGCAATAGTCATTAGCATCGAACGATAGCATAATTAGCGAATCATTAATTGTAAGCATTTGTGACTTTTGAAGGTACTGTCCCAGCAGTTGTATGCGACCAATGGGAAATGCGAAACGAAGCCTCACTCTGGGTAGCCAATCGCTGGGCTCAAAATCGAACCCTTAACCTACCGACTACAAAGCAACAGCCCTGCCTACTGACCGTAAACGGCTCCACATTCACCTTCTGCTCTGCTGGGGTCGGTGTGCCCGAAACAGCAGTTCGTCTGTCGTACGTTCACATTAGTTAGCTACTTCCTGTCACTCCTTGCGGAGCACAGGACCTTCTTTCAGAGGTTTCTTGGTCTGGAAGTGTGCATTCTGTAGTGGGTGACCAGTCCACTGACTGCACAATTTCTACTCATCCTGATGTGACTGCCAGAGCCATCTAGCAGTCAGTCAGGAGACTTGGGTGAGAAATTGCCGCTGAATTTTTCTTACGAAACATCTCTATTCATGCCCGTAAGGTTCTTTTACATGCCGTCTACGACATGGTACCGACGGCTTTACTTCCCCTCCGAAGGAAGTGGTGCTACGGATCGTTATCACCCTTAAAAATCCATCTACCTCGGCCGGGATTGACCCGCAAACCTTGGGTCCAGTGGCGAGCACGCTAACCACTAGTCCACCGAGGCAGACCGTACGTACACGTGATCGTAAGAATTTTTGTAACTTTTGAATTAAGTGGTAATTTCCACGGTATGTCACAGGCATCAGTCCGGAGTCATGCGTTAGTAACCACTATACTTCACATGACCGCTATGCAGACAGTCCAAACAACACAACAGTGAATTCGCAGAATTACGGCTGTTCCATCATTTAACGTGGGCTCGTGCGACTGTAAACGTGTGTTCGAACTATGCCTGCTCGTTCATTCTAATGTTCTGTATGTCAAACAATGCGATGGCGAGGGTACGAAAATTCGTGTTAATATTTTCACAATAAACAAAGCATTTCTAACGTCCAGACTGTCGCCTCATTACTGAGAGCCCAGCTATTGGATCTTGCATGCTACGGACCTTTGTAACTTTGCATGTATAAATGCCGCTCTAATTGCAGCAATAGAAATACAGTAGTCTCCAAGTTCGTGATTATTGGGACTGATAAAACTGTGTCCAAAATCAGAATCACGAACATCGGAATCACGAACATCGAAATCACGAACATCGAAATCACGAACTTCGGGATCAATTTTAAATGTAACGCGCTTATTTGGTTCCATAAACTTACAAAATAACTGCAATAAAAATATAAAATAAATATAAAAACCACGTAAATTGGTTTTCGACGTAGTTTTTGGGAGCATAAAGTGCATTAATTACTGAAGGAGAGTCCCATTCCATTAATCACGAAAGCAATCAACCTCACTTAACGAAAGACAAAGCTTGATTGAGCCGAGTGTGATCTGAACAATAACAGCAGAGCTGGGAAAGGCGATTCGGTAGCTCTGTGGTCTCATCCAGATTCAACTAAACCTGTCACGAAAGGTCGAAAAATGGTATTAAGAGAGGTAATCACGAAACATCGAAATATTGAAACTTAGGTTCACGAATGTAGAGACCATGCTGTACTCTTACTCAAATTCTGAATATATTAAAACGTTTAAAGCTAATTTATTCATAGGAATAAGTCGTTTATTGCAAATGTGTCTATTACGAAAATATACGGACGAATTTATCAATAAACAGTGAATAGTTAGGCAGTACTAAGATCAATGAACAGACTGCCGATGCCATACCAATTCTCATTCTGATAATCAGTGGCGTAACTAGGTTTTGTGGCGCCGGGGGCGAGTGATCACATGGACCGCCTCAAGAGAAATTATAGATTTAAACAAGTCGCCATTATTTATTGAATTTCCTGCTATTTTTCTCAATAATTTAAAAATTTTTGAGGGCATAAAATCAAATTTTGACATTTAATATATTGCTTTTGCTGCTAACTTTGCTGCCTCTTGGACTCTGCCGCCCCGGGCGGCCGTTAAACTTGCCCCCTCCCAAGCTACGCCCCTGCTGAGAATTGTAATAAATACTAATTACGCAGCTCGAAATACAATATTTTAAAAAGTCGTAAAAACAGGGCGTGGAAACTTAGGACCCACCAGGATATGACTTCCAATTTCCTAGTGTGGGTGTGATCTGTTTCAGGGCGTACTGAGTCCAAGTTTACACAAGTCTCTCGAAAGTAAATGGCAGCAGAACTGGTGATAAAACCAGAGTTCTTCGATTATCACAAAACGGAATTCGTAATCTTGTTTCTGGAACTGCCGTTGTCATTACGCCATTTAATCCGCATTTACTTCCAATAAAATGACAATGTTTCAGAATTAAACTGTTTGATTTATTACCAAATATTTGAGTTCAACTGTGATAAAAAAAAAATTTTTCACATAGATTCACAAAGGAGTTTGGAGTCCAATGTTTTTGCTTCAGTGGGGTTAAGTTTACGTTTTCCGTTAGCAGCATTCATTTCGACGTCGGAAAGGAGGCTGTAATTTTAAGGATGAGATGAGACGGAAGTCCTCTTAAATGGCTACGACGGCCCGGACACAGAAATTAATCTTTGAGGTGGCTCGGAAAGGCCATCCGGTTGCGTCTACGACGACAAACTTTATTACAGGTCTTACTTTATCCGGGAGCTTATGCGGACAAGCGGAAAGACTTCTATTTCTCAACCGCATTAGTACTTAACCGTTACTTCTACCGTATTTTCACATTTATTGGCCTCCACTTTCATTATTTCTCTTCAATCCTTACTTCTTTCCTGTTCCGCCACATCCACTGGCACGAAGTACAAAATAAGAAAAGAAACAAACTTCTAACGCCAAGTTTACTCAGGTTTCACCACTTCAAAAGGAATACCGGACAGAGACGAGACACGTAGAAAAATAACAGAAAACCCGGCATGAAATGAAACAAAAGCAAAAAATTCTGAAACGGAATAGGCCTGTCAAAGTTTATTTTGAAGGGCATGAAGGGAAATTGGTTCAAAGCAAGCAGCCAGTAGCAGCCGACACTGCGTGGGGATGTGTTTATACACCGTCTCATCAAGCTGGGACTTGCCAAAAGGGACGAGTTATCGACGGAGTGGCTGATTTATGAGATAATAAGAGAGACAGGAAGAAGGATTTTTATGAAAGACACTACTCAGGAAATAAGTTTTTAGAACATCGTTTTCTGGTTCTAACTTGATCGAATTGTCACATAAAATTTTGTGGAAAAAAAAAAAAAAAAAAAAAAAGAATGCGCGTGAAAGTGGTTATTTATCCGGCTAGCTTATAGTGTCTGTCTGTCCTGTTACAGCTTCCTGTCATACATCAAACAGAGGCGTTTCTTCCCATGTGACGTTTCGAGAAACTAAAATGGGTAATAATGTAAAACCTCTTTAAAATAAAATTTATTCCATTGACAGAAATAACTCAATGGCCCAGTGGAAACACTCTTTTGAGTTTGGACAACGTTATAAGCAAAATTATAGCAGCGATCCTCCTTCATTTGACCTTTAATTACGACCGCGATCTGCAGGTTGCCCACATATCTTTTCCACGAATTAAGTTTCATTCTCTTTACAATTTGAAAACTTCCATTCAAATACACAAGGTATAAGAACTCATTATACAGTATTTAATGAAACAAACTGCACAATCAATAGTAAATAATTATGTCACTTATGTCCCTCCCACATGTTTCGACGTGTACAAGGTCATCACCAGGGTGGCATACACAGATATATACAAGTACAGCACATAAGTGACAAATTAGTACTTACTACCGATTGCGTAGTTGGTTTGCATCAGGTACTGTACAATCAATCTATTCCACGGAATATGGATTACATTACATAATAACTCAAATTCCCATTTATTAGCGTGCTAGTTTAACAGCGCAATGGCCAATCCACATGAAGAACACACACACAAACACACATAAACACACACAAACACACACACACAAGAAATAGAACATAAAAACAACAACAAAAATTTGATTTACAACAGTTTCAGCGCCTTAATTAAATATTTAAACAGTATTGCTCAAACAATTAGCACATAAAGCAGTAGCAAAAACGCTACAAAGTCAATATAATTACACATAACCTAACTAAATTAAAACCACAGTACACACGAAACGTCACTGGCAGAACTACAGCGCCAAATCTGTTTAAAGAATTTTGATTTAGCTAGTAAAAATATCTACATCTAACCCATTGTGAAATAAAATAATAATAATAATAATAATAATAATAATACTTTAGATAGCTAATCTCTGATAATTTTAGAGCTGAAAGAGCGACAGAGTCCTTCTTGAGAAACTAACAGTTCCTCATCTACTCAATAAATTCCCCGAATTTTAGGAAACTTAAATATGAACACCAAGTTTTCCACATTCCTGCCCACGACGAATTCAGTCCACGTCAAGCCTTCCTGTTTTTTAAATCCATTTTAATAATATCCTCCTATAAAAGAATTTAATGATGTAAAGTACCCGACATTGTGTGCGATTTTAAAGCAATTCTGAATTTTCACGACAAATTTCAATAACAACTCCTCCCGCACACAATCCGTCCATTTCTAAACCGAGTTGTTCCATGCAAACGGACGGACAGACTGATAAAAATGACGAAGCTAACAGTCGCTTTTCCAAACCTGGCAAGCGCGCCCAAAAAAGTGGCATTTAAAAAAAAAAAAGCGTCTGGATTCCCGAGATACGTCCTGCATCTTAGAAAGAATTGTGTGAAATTTGGCATGTGGCTGCTAGCCAGCCATTGCTAGGCTACATAACAGCATGACTTCTAACAACAGCCATATGTAAACTTCCCAGATTTTGATATTCTGACAGCAATGGCAGGCAAGAAAATAACTTCGAAACTAATATCTCTGCGTCCAAGTTTCAGACGAAAACCATTCAGTTTGGCGTGGAGGCCGCATGCTGATAACGCGGAACATGTAGCCGCGCTTACTTCTGCTGCCTTGTTGTTATAGCAAGAGTCAGCTGCGCTTGTCGATTTGAATCAGCCTGAAGAGAAATTCTTGGTATGCTGGCACGGCCATTTCTCCCTTCTACGCCATCCTCTTCTATTATTGAGGATGTGCAGGCATACAAGAGAGTCACACGCACAATATTTCACATAAATTTCGGTTCTATTACGAGATCTGGGCCCGTTGTACTGCTTGAAAGTTGTGCTGATTTTAACTGCTGGCAACTCCGTCAAGTTGAACCAGACTTAATTTTTGAATTTGGTTTCCTGAATATTTACTCCACTTGTCCGCTCTTCTTACAGGTTTTACTTAAAATTTTGTAAAATAGTCCTACACGAACATTTCTTTCAGAAATTACATGTTTACATGCATCTGTTCGCTGTGACCTCTGACCTCTATTGATTTTCTAGAAAAAAAAAAGGTTAAGTATTTAATTCTATATCTAACTAACTAACTAACTAACGGAGTGACTAATTCCTTATTGATAAGCCGATAATCACTCAGCTACTCAAAAATTTCACCTCCTTTTATGGAATCTGAATGTTGATTACCGATTTCACAAGAGCCCTATCTGCCAAGACGCTCCCTCCAAACCTATTTAAGAACCATTTTAATATTATCCACAGGCTCCAAGTATTCTCTTCCCTTCAGCCTTCAGCTTTCCTGACCAGAATTTGTGTACATTTTTCATCGCTCCTGCGCGCGCCACATGGAGGGCCCACCTTATTCTAACCACCGTATTAATATTTCGTAAAATAAATAAATCAGCCTCCAGTACAGCCCTGCATGCTCTGACGTATACACACAATTAACATCTTTTCGAAATGTTCAGGCTTTCATGGCAGTTTGTATTTAATCTATTCCCATTGTTGGAAGTTCACACTGTGCCAGTGGGACGGTGACAAGGACTGCGGGAAGATTAACATCTATTATTAGATAATTTCCTTATGTGTGAATATTGACTGACGTGTAAAGGGAAAATGTTGAAATTTTACCAGAAAAAAAAAATTCAAATTTAAAAACCCGATTTATGAATAAAAGGTATGTTGACATGTCAGTATGCAGCCGAACCAGCTGACCGCACGTTTCAAGACCCGTACCGTTACACTATGATCGCGGGTTCGAACCTCCTTCCAGATATACAGCTCTATTTCTGTATTGTGAACTACGTTACCTCATGTGGATAGAAGACAGAGGAAAGCTAATCACTCACACAAACAGCTGTACCGCACATGCCCAGAAAGATTTACTGTCACAGAATTACAGCTTACTTCGCTTAGTTGTGACCAGATCAATCTATTTGCGAAATATATGACATCACTCCGTCCATCTTCATTGTTTTCAGTTTTAAGCGATAAGCTTCATACAGTTCCTCCGAAATGTATTTCATGACGTTCTTGCGGATATACAAGATCGATTATTATTATTATTTATTATTTTATAATCATAATTTCTTACATTATGGATTAATTATAACTGATGATTAAAACAATGAGAATAGGATCAACATTACTTATTAGCTCTCTGCACCATTTAAATATGGGGCACGCGATGGCGCAGTTGGTTGAGGCACTGCGCTACAAACCGGAACGTCGCGGGTTCGATTGCCGATCCCAGTGGCCGTGCGGTCTAAGGCGTGGGTCTACAGCCGCTCGCTTGCTGGGAATGTGGGTTCGAATCCCACCGGGGGCATGGATGTTTGTGTTGTGTTTGTTGTAAGGACGATAGCATGAAACATAAGGTGACATGCAGGACAAAAAGGACTTCAACAGTACAAATGGATCAAAGGGGAAAACCCAGGAATTAAAACAAAAACAAAAAATTCCCGATGATGTCACTGGAATTTTTCATTGACATAATCGTTTCGGTCGCACTGTGGCCCTGGGGTCGACTCAGTCTCTAACAGAAATGAGTACCAGGAATCTTTCCTGGGGGGGTAAAGGCGGCCGGTGCGTAGGGCTGACAACCTTACCACCTTCATGTGCCGATTGTCTAAAAATCTGGGAGCCTCAACCTCCTGGGACCCTAAGGGCCTGTAATGGGATTGCTTTTTACCATTTAAATATATATGTCTTCTGATGACGCAATCTTTGTTCAATTAGTGCAGACTTGGTAGGGTAATTCATTATTAAGCTCATTTTTTATTCCGCGTAAGAAATTGCCTTTGAGAAGGCAAAGAATACCGCGTTGCAGGAAGCCTCGATTAGTCATTGAGCGAAAATAGGACCGGACGGACAAATAGCGCCCAAGTCTATACGGCACACTGGAGCTGAGAGTTCTAGGAACTACCGTAATATATAGGCTTGGAGCACTGCGTGTACCATCCGTTATTTTTACAAAGAGAAGTCTGCTGAGGTCTGGCTGGCAACCAGATATTCGCGAACCGCAAAACACGAAACTATACCAAAAAGATAGCAGTGTACGTATGATGTAATACTGTGGCGCGTTCGCGTAATGTTTATACCTCTTAGGCTACCTAATGATAGCATTTCACTTGAAGAGAGCGCTTTTATGAAGATACAATATCGCCGGAAACAATAAAACGTGATGTCCCCCCCCCCTATTTTAAACAAAATTTTGAATGTCGCGACAGATTTTCATAAAATCACCCAATATCAAATTTCACGGAAATCCGTGCAGTGGGAGCCGCGTTGATACACACGGACAGACAGACGGATATGACGAAGCTAACAGGCGCTTTTTGGGGACTACGCAAACGCTCCTAAAAGACAGTCTTCATGGCACATTCTGACCCTGTCAAGCCAGCTTAATCTTGTCCGTTCCGTGTGGTCCAGGCCGCAGTGCATCTTCAACTAGAGACCTCCAATATGGTAAAGATAAAACTGTCTTTATATTAGGCACAGTGTCATGAACAGATGTCAGGAAGTGCAGCATCGATATAAATATTACAAACGACTTTACATCGAGATGCGTTCAGCTTCACGCTCCTGCTTCTTTATCCCGAGACTACAGCGCGAGTTATATATACTGGCCAGAAGTTTGAATGGACCACAAAGCTGGTCTGGACACGATGGCAAAGATCCTTTATTAGAATCAAACTCCGGCCATCCAGCCCGTAGCCTACACTAACTGAGCTACGCTAGCTACAACTCAGTTGGCGTTCCAAGTGCTCATTTCGTTTAGTTTTACACTAACTCTTTCTTTCATTTCAGTTACAACTACAGTCGAACCCGGTTATAACGACATCGGTTTATGCGATATCTCGTCTATAACGTCACATATTCTGTGTTACCAACTAATTCCTCACTGTTAACCATAATATTATACTCCTCGGTTATAACAACACTCGTTTATAGCGACACAAAATATTCTGTCCGTTTCACGACGTTATAACCGAGTTCGACTGCAATTGTGTCGCTATAAACGAGTGTTGTTATAACCGATGAGTATAATGGTATGGTTAACAATGAGGAATTAATTCGTACCACACAATATCTGACGTTATAGACGCGGTGTCGCATAAACAGATATCGTTATAAACGGGGTTGACTTTATTTAGATTTTTCCTGACGTCTCAGTATGATATAACCATCTGCATTCATCAAGAGCAGTTACAACTTCTTTGGAAGAAAACCATCAAAGCTTACCAGCCACGCTGCAATGCGGGCAGAGTGGCTTCAGACAGAATATTCTAATTATATATAAATGTCGCGCACTGAACACGTCAGCACCAGACGACAGCATTTCATAAGCTCACTGTAGTCACTGTCTCATAACACTCAACGCAATGTTTATGACTAGATGAAAGAATAGTTAACACATTGGCTCCCGAAGAGATAAGCCCCGAAATGCGACGAATGCCAGCGGGAAGTTATCGGAGACTTCTGCGTGACAGTGGCATTAGGAACAGGTCATGTGCATGAAATTAACAGGAGCCTACATAAAATAACTTCTTTGACAAGGTTCTTTTACTTCTGTTTTGTGAGTGACTTAAAATACAAACAACATATACCGAGACAGACAGCCACAACGTGACTCACGCACGTCACTCACGTCACTGGTGCGACTTGTGAAAGCTGCTTATAAAAAAAAATTATAGAGACAGTTTCCGGGTTAATTAATATGCGACTTATGTAAAAATGGACTTACATAGAAATTCCTATTAATTATTAATTTTAACATTATATTAGTATTAATAATTATTAACACTGTAATTATGACATGGCTCAGGTAGTTAATCGCCAGCCTTTCAACGTACAGGCCCGGGTTTAATCCCGTGTGGGATTTGTGGCCGATCCCAGTTGTCGCGCAGTCTAAGGCGTACGTCTGTGGTATTTCGCGTGCTGCGATTTCAGGTTCGAATCCCGCCGGGGGCATGGATGTCTGCCTCTAATGAATGTTGAGAGTTGTCAGGTAGAGGTCTCTGCGATTGGCCGATCCCTCGTCCAGAGGAGTCCTACCGAGTGTGGTGTGTCTGTGTGTGATCGTGAAGCCTCGACAATTAGGCGGCCTACATCCGAATAATGCTGTTGCGCCACAAAAAAAAACTACTGTAATTATTAAATGTATTTTAATTTGTGTGTTTCGTATGAAAAACACTGATAGAAGTAACATTTTAAACACGTACACTGACAATGTAAAAACGTGTATGTAACTGATCAGTTGTGATAAGTCACGGTGGGGTCAATTTCGGCTTACGTAAATTTCGGGTTACGTGAAAGTTTCAGGAACGGATCCCTGACGAAAGTCGGAAACTATTTGTATTCAAGTTGTTTATATACACACAAGACTGACAGCGAACGGCGTTTTAAAATATTTCCTAACTGAAACTAACTACTGTAGTTGGATGAAGAGAAACAAAATGCCTTCATGTAGGGAAAAAAATATTTTATTTATCAATGTATGGCTCTTGTGGGCCGGGACAGCGCAGTCGGTTTAACGAATCACTACGGGCTGGACGGTTCGTAGATCGAATCCCAGTGGAAGCGAGATTTCCCGCATCCGTCCAGACCGGTACCAGGGCCCACTTAGCCTCCTGTACAATGGGTACCAGGTCATTCGCGGGGGTAACGCGGCCAGGGCGTAGCGTTTACCACCCACCCCCATCTAGCGCCGAGGTTAATGAAAGAGTAAAGCTATACCTCTACTCCGCATCTGAGCCTTCATGGCATGCTGTGGGCTGAACTTTACGTTTACCTTTTTACGTATGGCTCTTGCTTAAGTTGCCTCCTACATTGCGGCCCCCGCAGCTCGTCTAGATGGCCACCCCTGGCATAGAATCACTATACTACGCGTTCCAGCGCCCGCCTTAAGACAACGCAACACGCCTTACGTGTTAGTTTACTATATGTTCGGTGACTCACACATCCCTTCCAGATGTATGTTGTTACGTTTTAATTCCTGGCTGTTGGTCTACCTGTCTGTCCGTCTGTTACTTTCAGCGCCTCTCTCAATATCTCAACACCAAATAACTTTATTTACCTTGCCTGCTCCGATCACGATTAGCTACAAGCTAGTTGAATACTGGCCCATCCCGGTGGCCGTGCGGTCTAAGACGTAGGTCTGCGGCCGTTGGATTGCATTGGATCGCGGGTTCGAATCCCGCTGGGGGCATGGAGGTTCGTCTCTTGTGTTCGTTGTGTGTTGTGTAGGTATTGTGGCCTCTGCGACGAGCTGATCACTCGTTCAGAGGAGTCATACCGAGTATGTGTGTGTATCTGTGTGTGTGATTAGAAACCTCAACAGTGAGGCGGCTAGGCGCAAGTTGGTCTGTTGAGCCAACGACAAAAAGAAGTTGAATATTTAGGATTCTGTGAACTTGTGATAAAATCGGCAGCCCAGCAGTACTGCTACGGAATGCAGTTGTTGCTTGGTGTGTTGAGCGGGTTACTGGAGCGACACACGTCTTGCTTCTGACATTTTTTTGTACCCGTGGCTGTAACGGGTAACACACGAAGAACAAGAATTTGGTGCAGAATATAGCGTACAGCAGTTCGACTGGGTGTCAAACACGTGTACTTCAGTCACGTGTACTTTCCTATGACCAGAACGTGGCGCATAAAGTACGTTTTGAGTCTATCAAGGCCATGGTTATGAAAATTGCTGTCTGAGACGTAAAACCGTGCTGTCTGACAGAACAGTACCGACGTTTCGGAGGAACCTGCCCGAGTCGTCTCATATATTTTCACGATAAAGACATCAGGATCCTCTGAAACCCCGCTACACTTCTACCAGACTACACGGCGTCATATTCCAGAAGAAATGTTCAAAGTACGTAATAATTCTTTATGTTAATTTCGCTCCAAAATTAGAATA
Source organism: Reticulitermes speratus (assembly GCA_021186555.1). Taxonomy (NCBI): domain Eukaryota; kingdom Metazoa; phylum Arthropoda; class Insecta; order Blattodea; family Rhinotermitidae; genus Reticulitermes; species Reticulitermes speratus. The sequence goes on from JAJKFL010000005.1 coordinate 7,050,190, forward strand.
AATGAGCCATATCGCTAATCAAAATACGCTTTAACGAAAACAAAGAAGAAAAACTGCAAACGACACATTTGGAATGTCTTTTTTAGGCGAATTTGCAAAATTGAAAAAAAAATGACCATTAGCTTCGTTATAAACTTTATATTGTTAATTCCCTGCACTGCCGATAACCGTTTCACAATACTAGACCAACAAAATGCACAGTAATGTTCCTTCACATTGAACATTGCTAGTTTGTTTTGTGCGGTGTTGCTTTGATTTGATTCTCTGACGATGATCCCTTGGGGATCGAAACATGTAGCAATGTTCAATGTGATATTGTAATACAAATATCTGAGAAAGAGAATTGTACATTTTGTTGGTCTGAGTGTTGTGAATTAGCTTCATTACGTCCGTCTGTCTGTCTGTCTGTCCGCATGGAACAACTCGGTTCCCAATGTACGAATTTTCATGAAATTTGATATTTGATGATTTTTCGAAAATCCGTCAAGAAAATTCAAAGTTTCATTAAAATCTGACAAGAATGACAGGTACTTTATACAAAAACCTATGTACATTTATGACAACATCTCGCCGAATTCTTCTTAGAATAAGAAATTTTCCAGACGAAATTTGTAGAGAAAATCAAAACACAAGTTTTATGTCCAATACATTTTTTTCCCCCCCGAAAATCGTGCCGCTTATGAGATAATGTGGAAAAATATGGTAGAGCCAGACAGGCCACAGCTGACAATATAATACGGCGCATGCGCATTGCATGACTGATAACTAACGCAAGAATACAGACGCACGCTCATAATATTTTAGTACTTACTGCTTTTCCACTGCAAAAATCGTTACGGAACGCGCCACAATGATACGTTATACGTATCTTGTACAAAAAACTGCTTCCGTCTTTACTCCATTTAACGGAATTTTGATCAAACATTGCTATGCATTACGCAAGACATCTGTTTGATCAACACAACTGTTTTACACAGAAGGTACATCCTCCCATTCCACTGTGAGCGATGAGCCAATCATTTTACACCAACTATCGTATCACCCCTTCCATTGTTAATACTTGTAGCGAATTAAGATACGGAGGGTCCTTTGAATGTTGGTGCACAGCACACCAAGCATCTGCCGTGCAGGACAATGGAGACAACTGGGCCGCTATTGATTACATCTAGGCTACCTATTTTCAATATACCGACGTTTACAAAGTATAGTAAGAGTCTGGTTGGTTTCCACCCTTCGTCTCTGCTCTAGCAGTGTAGTTCTTAACGTACAGTAATGGGCATAAAACCGATCCCAGTGGCCGTGCGGTCTAAGGCTTGGGTCTTCGGCAGCTCGCTTACTAGGATCGTGGGCTCGAATCCCACCGGTGGCATGGATGTTTGTGTTGTGTTTGTTGTAAGGACGATAGCATGGAACGTAAAGTGACATGAAGGACGAACGGATTTAAACAGTACAAAAATGGATCAAAGGGGAAAAAACCCCGGACAGGCCAAAAAAAAAAAAACCCCACCGGGGGCATGGATGTCTGTCTGTTGTGAGTGTTGTGTGTTGTCAGGTAGAGGTCTCTGCGACGAGCTGGTCCCTCGTCCAGAGGAGTCCTACCGAGTGTGGTGTGTCTAATGTGTGTGATCGTGAAACATCGACGAAACGAGGAGGCCCAGGCCCATATAAGGCTGTCGAGCCATAAAAAATAAAAAAAAAAATAAAATAAAAAAAAAATAAAAAAATAAAGAGAGAGAGAGAGAGAGAGAGCATAAAACCGAGCGAAAATATTCTGTGACTTTATTGGGGTTATGTTAAGTTCAGACCACGTCGCTGCCTTGTTAAAAGGTAGCACAAGGTGCGGTACCACTTTGGATTCGAAGCAGCAGCATGATACTGACACTTCGTACACGTACTATGACTACTCCTATACATCTCAATCTACTGATTAGGAAGATAACATATTTATCTAATACAAGTAAAGTATACTTGACTTCCAATCAAGAAATTTTGTGTGAAACAAGATAAATTATATCAATAGTTGTAACGACAGCAGCAATAACAGTCACAAAACGCTTCTTACTGTGATTAGTAACACAGCAATGAATTTTCGGGAAGTTCACATGTGGCAACGCTGTAATAATCCTGTGACGTATTCTGATTACAAGCACAAAACACACAAATCACAATCAACGCACGGATTATTTTCCATATATAAAAAAAGAGTAGTTTCGTTTGTGACGTCATGAACTATTGAACTACCGAATGATCTTTTCAAAAATAGACGTTTTTAGAAAGCTCACGATTCGGTATTGATGGCAGTCTCCTTTGTTTTTATTAATTTCTTCTAAAAAAATCGTTTAACAAAAAAAAAATAAAAGGCCGACGTCAAAAATTGACAGAGCTGCCTCAATCGGAGGCCAAGGGAAGCTAACATATTTCATACACTTCCCTTGGCCTCCGCTTGAGGCAACACTGTCAATTTCAAAGTTTTATTTCTTATATACCCGCGCTAGGAAGCTTTTGTTTGTTATTTACACGTTGCTTACGATCCGTCGATCTCCGAAAGAAATTACCCAGCATCAAGCATTAGTAAGTACAGTTTTTAGTGTTTATTAAGATTCATATGCCCTTATTTTTGTTGATAAAATATTTTACTGTTTCTGCGTGCAAATTATTCGCACGGGTACAACTAGTTTTCTATAGTGCGTGAAAGCTTATAATTCATGAAACGTAGTTAGTATTTATACAGTATGTATATTTGTCAAGTCCTGTGGCATTCAACGCTATCTGTCAGATACCGAGTTAGGGCATCAACATGTCCCCTGTGAGTGATCCGACACACACTACATCTCAATGTCTGTTACCACACAGGTCTACAGCGTTACCGCACAATTCTACAGCGCTACCGCACAATTCTACAGCGCTACAGCACAATTCTACAGCGCTACAGCACAATTCTACAGCGCTACCGCACAATTCTACAGCGCTACCGCACAATTCTACAGTGCTACCGCACAGGTCTACAGCGCTACCGCACAATTCTACAGCGCTACCGCACAAGTCTACAGCGCTACCGCACAAGTCTACAGCTTTACCGCACAATTCTACAGCGCTACCGCACAATTCTACAGCGCTACCGCACAATTCTACAGCGCTACAGCACAATTCTACAGCGCTACCGCACAATTCTACAGCGCTACCGCACAGGTCTACAGCGCTACCGCACAATTCTACAGCGCTACCGCACAATTCTACAGCGCTACCGCACAATTCTACAGCGTTACCGCACAATTCTACAGCGCTACCGCACAATTCTACAGCGCTACCGCACAATTCTACAGCGTTACCGCACAATTCTACAGCGCTACCGCACAATTCTACAGCGCTACAGCACAATTCTACAGCGCTACCGCACAATTCTACAGTGCTACCGCACAGGTCTACAGCGCTACCGCACAATTCTACAGCGCTACTGCACAATTCTACAGCGCTACCGCACAATTCTACAGCGCTACTGCTAGGCCGTCCTTCCGACAAAATAAGTTTAACTAACGCGTCTGATTTATGACGACGATTTGCAATTCAAGTCGATGTAACTGGTTGTGGTCCGTTTCGTGATATCCTCCGTATTCGCCTAGAGGTTCTAACGAAACCCACACAAGGTCTAATTGAGAGCAGTCGGCTTCTAGGCTGAGATTTGTACCCCAATAATTGGAAATTACGACTTGGCAGAGGAATGTGAGACGGGGAAAGGCGATTACATTTAGTCATTTTTACTTCGGTCGAATTACTGACCATCAGTCATCAACATGGCGCCGAATAAACCGAATGCAGATTCACTCCACGAAATGCTCCTCACTATCACTGCTACCATGATTTATTGGATCCGTTCATTAACTGCAAATGAACGAACAGCATTGCAACGATGATTCGGTCAACTGTAATCAGAACACATACATTTCTGCGAGACTTTGTGGTGGTTATATGAGGAAAGCAGATCGCAGCATAAAACCGGAGTTTCACCGTACCTTTATACATAGGGATTGGTTTTCAAAACGATGTAGTAAAATATATTCAAATATTACATTCCTCTGCCCCTCTGTGAGGCAGAACACAATAGCCTCTCACAATCACATACATGCCAGTGGCAAAGGGTGGTCTGTGGCTTTGAAGTTAGCTGAAGTCATGAAAATAATTAATCTAAGGCTATTATAGTACTGCTGCTGAACGGTCAAGTCTTCTCAGACACGAGAACCTGTTGACTGACAAATAGTAACACGTTTCGAAGGAGATTTCTGCCTCCATCTTCAGAGTCCAAGATGTTAAAGGAAAGTTCCTGGATTATACGCCCTAAACATGAAGTCAGAAACCTCTGAAACGTCGGAAGCCATTACCAATCGACAAGAAGTCATAACGCAAAGACTTTACCTCCAATAGGTAAATAATTCAATATTAGAAGTACATAATTAAGAATATTTGTAAAACAGAAACCCGAAAAATTAGACGTACAGTCCTTTCATAATAATTTTCTGTGGCGCAACAGCCCAAGTCGGGCGTACGCCACCTCAATGTTGATGTTTCTAGATCACACACAATTAGACACACACAAACCCGGTAGGACTCCTCTGGACGAGTGATCAGCCCGTTGCAGAGGCCGCTACCTACACAACAAACACAAGAGACAAATATCCATGCTCTCAGGGGGAATTTTTTTTTTTTTTTGCCTGTCCGGAGTTTTTTCCCCTTTGATCCATTTCTGTACTGTTTAAATCCTTTCGTCCTTCATGTCACTTTACGTTCCATGCTACCGTCCTTACAACTAACACAACACAAACATCCATGCCTCCGGTGGGATTCGAACCCACAATCCTAGCAAGCGAGCGGCCGTACACCCACGCCTTAGACCGCACGGCCACTGGGATCGGCACTTTCGAACCCGCGATCCCAGCAATCGAACGGCCGCAGACCTACGCCTTAGACAGCACGGCTACCATGATCGGCTTTCATAATATATGTTAATGTAAATTTTTAGTAATTTTGATCTTATAATCTGAAAGTGAGATTACTTAGGGTGGACAAGCTAAGCCGAAACACGTAGCAAACGATATTGCAGAAGGTGAATTTGGTGGTAAAGACGTGAGAAGCACACAAAAGTCACTCCTTGTATCGTACTGTTCCACATTACTCAACACTGTGCGAAGTGTCTCCCTTTACGTGACACTTGCGGAGTGGCTTACAGGATGGCAAGCTTCTCATAGCAACAAAATGCTGCGATCGTTACGAATTCGCCGTAACTCGCCATTATAATGGCTCTAGCATTATGCGCCAGTCTACAATACTGCGCAGTATCGTAACCACTAGTGTAAATCTGACCTGTCATTTACTGAAACATTCACATTATATTTTCCCATTTCCATTTTCCTTTTTGGATCTTTGCAATAAATACTATTTGGCACTTTGGCCTTGTCAGTAAAATTACGACCTATACGACGGAACGAAAGCCTCAGTAGATGAAATTACAGAACCCTACGAGATACTCCCGAGCCGATCCCGGTGGCCGTGCGGTCTAAGGCGTAGGTCTGCTGGGATCAGGGAATCGAATCCCGCTAAGGGCATGGATGTTCGTCTATTATGTTTGTTCTGTGTCGTGTAGATAGCGACCTCTGCAACGAGCTGATCACTCGTCCAGAGGATACCTACCGCGCGTGTGTGTGCGTGTCTGTGTGCGATCTATAAACCTCAAAAGAGGCGGCCTAGGTCACAGCGAAAGAAAGAGTTACTCCGAGAAATGAATCTGAGTTTAAAAGAGCCCAGTCCTGTCCGGTGAATGAGCAAAATAAGAATCGCATTACGTAATTTTCATCCAATGAAATTACATATAACATATACAGTACTTAACCCAACTAATTGCACGTGCAAACATAAACATATTTGTTATTTTATGGTACTCCTCCTCACATGTTTCGGCACCTACAGGCCATCTTCAGAGACTCCCTGAATATGGACTACAGGTGCCGAAACATGAAGGAGCATCAAAAAATAACAAATATTTATGGTTATATGTGAAATTAGTTGCATTATAGTCAATATAGTCAATCTATTGCACGGAATATGGATGTTAAAAAATACACGTAACATTTCGTTGTCTATTACCGGTTTATAAGAATTCACATAGAATTAATCCCACAAGTTTCCACCCCCTTTAGGGCAATTTTCAAGAGACCCATCAATCATACTGCGTTACAGCATCAGTCTAGTTTTGCTTCTAATGTTTGAAATATTTTGGCCTTTGAAGCGGTCAGATTATTGGGGGGAAAAATCTGTTATTGAACAAATACGTTCTTGAACTAAAATATGTGATATCAGTGATAATACTTCAACATATAAAAAAAACCAAGAATACACAAATCAAATTGGTTACAACATTTAAAAAGAATGAACAACAACAGGATAATGCTGAATTACAGGCCAAACGGACGAAGACGACTTGGAAGACCTTTGAAGAGACCATTAGACGAGACGGAAAAAGGTCTATTAAGGCCTAACTAGTGATGTATGATGATTATTATTATTATTATTATCATAAACTATTTTCTTTACATACAGACAAAAGTGACACTATATGCAGTCGAAACATGTCGGGTTAATTATGTGTGAGTTACTCCAAACCTCTGTAACAGAAATTAATCACATGTAGTTAGTTACATTACACAAAAATGATGTAATTTTATTGACGTAGAGCGCAACGCGAAAAAAATACGAAACATGAGACAATGCTTATGATGTTTGTCGTAAACTCCATCAGCCCTTCCAGAAAAATAACACAAATGTTAACTTAAAATACAGTGAACCCCGGTTATAACGACATCGGTTTATACGACACCTAGCCTATAGCGTCACATATTCTGTGGTACCAATTAATTCCTCACTGTTAACCGTAAAATTATACTCCTCTGTTATAACAACACTCGTTTATAACGACACAAAATATCTAGTCCCTTTCATGACGTTATAACCGAGTTCTACTGCACACCACAAGCACAAAGTCCACAATTAATGGATAGTAAAAAAAACTTGTTAGTTAGCTACAGCTGATAATCATCTTAAAAGTAGTTCTTTTTTTACTAGAACAACACAGCAAACACGGAAACTTTCACTGTGCCCTTCGTTCTCGCCGCTTAATTTACTAACTTCGCCACTGACACGAACATTTAAACACTCACGACACGGGCCTGTAAGTCCACATTTGCTTCACGTGGACAGTACTGACTCAATACAGTCGAAACAGAGGAGATGTTACATACAAATAACTGAAATTTGTGCAGCAAATATCGCACTTCTTCTTATGGCGTTATAACCCTGTGTGGGTCTTAGCCTGTTCGATGAATTTATTCCATTCTGTCCTATCATTCACAATTCTTCTCCAGCCTCTCACTCCCATCGTCCTCATATCCTCTTCTACATTAGCCATGCCATTCATCGCTCCTACTTGCAACAGAGCGCGTACATTCCACGTTCCAATATTTAGTTCAGCAAATATCGCACTAATGAATAAATTTCCACATCATTCAGCTGAGGGCTAATATTGGAAACATTCATAATTACAGAATATAATATATATTTACCTATTTGTTGTCTTATGCTTTATTTAACGTCAAAGTCCGAGGCATTATGTAACATCTCGTTATATGCTCATTTTCTACAGCGAGAAGTTGTTAGCCCCTCGCCCAACCCCCAAGCAGGAACGACCCTCCCTTGTCAGCTGTCCGCAACTGGTTATTGAATGTACTCGCACCTACCCTCAAGATCTGCAGGCCGCCTCCTCCTCCTCAGTCCGCACAATGAGGACGCGTCACGCCGAAGTGACAGAATGGCGACACGTGACGAACCCTCCTGTACACCACAACGATCCTTCGGTTTTCTTAAAATGCAGAATTTCTTGACTGGGACACGAAACCACCAGCAGTTAAGGTTACGGTAGGATAATTCATGACTTGGAAACGATGATGAATAAAGCCGCCGTGGCTTGTTTAAAACAAGTTACTATTCAGCTATATAAACTGATTAATGTAATCTTATTATAGGATATCCCCGTTGGTGTATCAAATGACAATAAAGCGTGTTTATTTAACTGTCAATCACACACAACAAGCTATATTACATACGTTAACTTGGCGACTAGTTTCGGCTCCGAAAATGAGTCATCATCAGGCCACTTTATACATTGTCATTATATATATATATATATATTTTAATGGCTCGACAGTCCCTTGGGGGCCTAGGCCGCCTCATTTTTCGAGGCTTCACGATCACAAACTTTTTAGACACACCACACTCGGTAGGACTCCTCTGGACGAGGGACCAGCCCGTCGCAGAGACCTCTACCTGACAACACAAAACATTCACAACAGACAGACATCCATGTCCCCGGTGGGATTTTTTTTTTTTTTTTGTGCCTGTCCGGGGGTTTTCCCCTTTGATCCATTTTTGTACTGTTTAAATCCTTTCGTCCTTCATGTCACTTTACGTTCCCTGCTACCGTCCTTACAACAAACACAACACAAACATCCATGCCCCCGGTGGGATTCGAACCCACAATCCCAGTAAGCGAGCGGCCGAAGACCCACGCCTTAGACCGCACGGCCACTGGGATCGGCCATTTTATATTTTGCTATCTTATATTACTCTTTAATGGTTTTATCACTGTAATTACATTTATATTTCATCTTTTGATATATAATAGGCTTGTAATCTTCTTACAGTGCTACTGTGATCCCTATGATGCCAGCCGAACTGAAATGCGTCGGATCCTAAACAAACATCTCACAAAAAGCGTACCCCGTTGGCTTTACTGTCTCATGTGTCATTATACTAATGTACAAGGTAGCGACCTGTTATAAAAAAAGCTACTATAGCATTATACGGTAGCACAAAAGTAGCGACGTGTTGTAAAAAAAATACATCATCATTATACGGGTGTACAAGGTAGCCATGTGACATAGAAAAGCTAAAAACTCATTATACGGGTGTACAAGTTAGCGATGTGACAAAAAAGCTACTATCTAATTATACGGGTGTACAAGGTAGCAATATGTTATGAAAAAGGTACTGTCTCATTATACGGGTGTAGAAGGTAGCAATGTGTTACAAGAAAGGTACAATCTCATTATACGGGTGTACTAGGTAGCAATGTGTTATAACAAAGCTACAATCTCATTATATGGGTGTACAAGGTAGCTATGTGACACAAAAAAGCTACTATCTCGTCATTCGCCTGGAGAAACAAAAGACAAACACGTAAAACCTCAGTCAGATAGTCAGTGTATCGGGTGACAGTCGAAATGGGTTACTTCCCAAACAGAAGCCAGAACCGTTAGCGCCAGAGCCAAAGTTGTCGGTGAAATTTGTATCAACCTATTCTATTAAATCAGCAATGTATAATTTACTGCTTAAATAAAATCACAGTACGTGGCCTACGCCAGTAATGGCGAACATTTTTGTAATCAGGAGCCGTCAGCGACGTGGGACAACAGGCGGCAAGAGGTGGGCCTGGAGCTTGGGCCCTTTGAGGTAACAGTTCCTTGGTAATAAATGGCACCGTCTGTACCAGTAAATTCTACTGAGGTAAACTAAACTAATTTAAACAAGATAGGCAATGTAGGTATAACGTAATAGTTAAGTACGTTCGCATAACCATGTTGCAGTGGAAAAGAAATAAGTACTATATTTTGTGTGTGTCTGTACCCTTAGTTATCCAGCATGCAAAGCGCATGCGCCGTATTATATTGTCATCTGTGGCCTGTCTGGCTCTACCATATTTTTACACATTATCTCATAAAGTTCACGATTATCGGGAAAAGTTGCCGAACGTAAAATGTGTGTTTTGATTTTCTATACAAGTTTTGTCTGAAACATTTCTTATTCTAAGAAGAATTCAGCGAGATATTATCATAAATGTACACAGGTCTTCATGTAAAGTACCCGTCATTCTTGTAAGAGTTTAGTCAAATTTGAATTTTTTTGACAGATTTTCGAAAAATACGCAAATATTAAATTTCATAAAAATCCGTCCAGTGGGAGCCGAGTTGTTCGATGCGAACGGATGGACGGACGGACAGACAGACATGACAACGCTGAATAGTGCAACAAACTGCTACACAATGCGCACCTTTGGTGCCCTCATTTGTTTTACGACGCACGGATAATTTTCTTCTCCATGCTCTCACAAGAGACAACGATACAGTCGTTTCTAATTGCAAGCAAGGTGCGCAGTTTCCTACAGCAATTACACCAACAGAACTAATTAAGCCACCTTCGCGTACGTAAATCCTGGAGGAGGAGACTACACCCATATTTCACCGAGCAGATATTATCACCTTGTAGCAAGGTTGGCTCACCCTACAGTTTAACTGCGATATACTGGTGGTGGTCTTAAGACAGACAGAATAACCGCGAATGAAAAAAAATTAATGAAGCCAGCTGATCAGTTGTACTGTTTAGCAATTCTGGCTTCTAGGGCAAGACAAAGAGGATATGTGGATAAGAAACTCATCGCCCAAAATTGCATAAAACGTTTTTGTTGTAACTGCCGTCGGAAGAGAATATTTCGAACTTGTTCTCCAGAAGCGAACACACGCTCAGCTAGTACGTGATTCACAACCATTTTAACTAACTAACTAACTAACTAACTAAGGGCCGTGCCATGGCTCAGGCGGTTAGTCGCCGGCCTCTCACTGCGGAGGCCCGGGTTCGTCCATGTGGGGTTTGTGGTGGACAAAGTGGCACTGGGACAGGTTTTTCTCCAAGTTGTCGGTTTTCCCCTGTCAATTTCATTCCACTGGTGCTCCATTAATTGTAAAACTTTGTAAAAAACTGCTCATCTTCATCATAGGGTTGCACAAAAAGCCTTAAGGATGTGGTGCGTCCGTAGCATCTGCTGCGGGGCCCTTCACTATGTGAAAAAAAACTAACTAACTAACTCCATGGAGCAGAGTGCTTACTGAGAAGCTAACAGGTCCTCAGCTAGTCAAGAAATTCCCCGAAGTTTCGTTACCGCATTCACAAGAGCCCGCCACCTTTCCCTATCCTGAGCCAGATAAATCCAGTCCGTGGCACCATCTCACTTCTTGCAGACCCATTTTAATATTATTCTCCCATCTACGCCTAGGTCTTCCAAGTGGTCTCTTTCCATCAGCTATCCCCGCCAAAACCCTGTATTCACCTCTCCTGTCTCCCATACGTGCCACATGCCCTGCCCATCTCATTCCCCTTGATTTTTTTTCCTATGGCTCGACAACCCCTTGGGGGCCTAGGCCTCCTCATTTCGAGGTTTCACGATCACACACATTAGACACACCACAGTCGGTAGGACTCCTCTGGAGGAGTGATCAGACCGTCGCAGAGACCTCTACCTGACAACACACAACACTCACAACAGACAGACATCCATGCCCCCGGTGGAATTCGAACCCACAATCCCAGTAAGCGAGCGGCAGCAGACCCACGCCTTAGACCGCGCGGCCACTGGGATCGGCGTAGCATTGATTTAATCACCTGAATAATATTTGGTGAGGAGTACAGATCATAACCATGATAAGTCGGCCCCTGTCACCACGGCATGGCGCGTCCTCGGGTTGCGGATGGAGGAACGGCCTACGGATATGGAGGGTAGCTGTGAGTACATTGAATAAACAGTCGCGGACAGCCGACAAGGGGTGGCCCTCCAGCTTGGGGGTTGGGCGAGATGCTAACAACTCCTGGACGTAAAAAATTGCCATGTTACGAAACAGATCACAAATCCTCGGACCTGGACTGATTCTTTGGTACAACTTAAAGCTCAGGATAGGGACAGGTGGCGGGCTCTTGTGAATGCGGTAATGAACCGTCGGGTTCCATAAAACGCGGGGAATTTCTTGACTAGCTGACGACCTGTTGACTTCTCAAGAAGGACTCTGCTCCATGGAGTTACTTAGTACAGACCATAAAGCTCACAGCCATTTTAGATAACAATGTCCATTACCGTTTGCATATAAGTCCGCACCAAGCAAGGAGACCCAAGCCTTATATATGTATAAAACAGGTTTTATACATACATGCAGTTCATGTATACTCCCTGATGACGACCAGAAGAGGGTCGAAACATGTTGGACTTGAAGTTTTAGTGTTTTAATTGTAAAATTATATATATTATAACATTGTGCCTTTTGTTGGTGTTGTCCTACGTAATGTAGCATTTTAAAAAGGCAAATATTATTTTTGTAATAACACGCAGATGTGTTGAATAAAACTGTCTTTATTTAGTTCACGAAAGACATCGGGATATCTTCTCTAAACACTGACGTCAGAGCCTTGAGCTGCTTACCAGTGTCGTTTAATAAGGAACAAATAAATAAACAAGAGTTCACCAACGGTCCCGATCCTTAGCCAAATAAATCAGTTTCATACAACAACGTAATATTAAAATGGGTCCTACAGCTGTAATGTGTGAAGATGTGAGATGGGGCTCACGACAGAGTCCCCTGGACACCTTTTATAAAGACGGCACTGAGTCTTTGATAATAGGAAATGACTATGTAATGGTAAAGACACAGACTTTGGTACGGTGTTAAGTAGGTCAGTCTACGATACACAGCTCTACTTCTGGCTGCAGAAGGCTACCAGATTGGTCTTTGTCACTCCCCCGTTCGATTAAGAGAGACAGAGACACAAAGATAGAAAGAAAGAAAGAAAGAAATGTTACCGAATAAGAAGAGGGAAAAGAAATAAATTGAGCGAGACAGGAGAGGAAGAAAGGAATAAGTGCAGAACACCATGAATGCGTTCTCTCTCATTTTTCCCCGATCCAGCTTTCACAATGGAAGTCCGCCAGCCAGTTCATTGCTTCTCAACAGCACGGCGCTGAACATTATGCCGTGCAGTGTTAAGGCCATATGCACAGGAGACCGTAGGTATGAAAATATTTAGAGAACAGAACTTCAACAGGTCAGTGGCACAGTATGATAAACTGCCTTGCAGGTAATTTATGTCAGTTTCAGGACTAAATTCCAGCGACCCCTAAAATATGGTGAGTTTAATAAAAAAACAAATGCCGTTTAAGAATTTCATTTTGCGAGAGGTTAGAATTGAAAACGAAACAAGTAACAATAAACAATGTCTGTGACGTTACGTGGTGCAGCTTGGTATCAACTTACGAACGTTTCGGAGGAATTTACTGGCTCCATCTTCAAGGAAGCGTCATATCTCAGAAGACAGTATTCGTCATTGTCACCGTAATGGGAAACTCAAATGTCACTAATTAGCTGCAAGGCATAATGCTGACACAAATATGAATCTCCTGATCATGAAATCGTTTCCCCCAAATTAATTTTGAAATTTCTTCTGGAAAATTATCACCATAACATTTAATTTAGCATTATATAATGTCACAAGTAGACAGGAGAGGTGCATGCAGGGTTTTGGTGGCGAGACGTGAGGGAAAGAGACCACTTGGAAGACCTATGCTTAGATGGAAGAATAATATTAATATGGATCTACAAGAAGTTGAATGGGGAGCATGGACTGGATTGATCTGGCTCAGGACAGGGACAGGTGGTGGGCGCTTGTGAATGCGGTAATAAACCCTCGGGATCCATAAAGTACGGGAAATTTCTTCACTAGCTGACGACCTGTCAGCTTCTCAGGAAGGACTCTGCTACATGGAGTTAGGTAATCTCACAAGTACATACACTGCAGTCAAATGACTCCACAATAAGTCAGTCACTCTGCCTTGTTTCTCTGAATGTGTTCGCTCTGTCGGACATTTCCGTAGGTCAGACGGGTGCAAGTCCATCTTCGCGTTCCTGGCAGCTTGTCCCGTCTCAACCCCCAAACTGCGTAACATTCGCATCAATAATCTCTGACCGACAGGACATATTATGAAGCTCCTTAATTAGAAATTCTATCCATCCTCCAAATACTCCCGTCAGCCATGTCTTCTCAGACATCCTCAATCCTCGACGCCTTCGCTCTTCTAAGATATGACGTGGTGTGAATGGTTTCCGACGTTTCGGGACAACTATCAATCCCATTTTTAAAAGTCAAGCAGTCCAATAAGGCTTCTTGGACTGCTTGACACCGTCGATAACCAAGTAGCAGCCAACATCACTCAATATCTCAGAAGAGCGAAGATCTCAACTACGCAGAGGCGAAGCTGGAAATCTCTCACCCTCATCCGGCGTTTTTTCCTTATTATGAGACACCAAGACTCGCATCCATAGAAAGGTAAAGGTAAAGTTCACCCTAGAACGGTCCATGAAGGCCCAGAGGGGGAGTAGAGGTACAGCTCTACTCTTTCTTTAACCCTGGCATTAGATGAGGGTGGGTGCTCAACTCCACGCCCCGGCCGCTTTACCCCCGGGAAAGAGACCCGGTTCCCATTGTATAGGAGGCTGGGTGGGCCCCAGGGCCGGTCTGGACGGGTGCGGAAAATCTCGCCCACACGGGGATTCGATCCCCGGACCGTCCAGCCCGTAGCATGTCGCTATACCGACTGAGCTATCGCGGCCCACAGCTTCCATACAATACAAGCAAAATTATTTTTACATATTCTTTTCATTACGTTTTTCTTGAATTTAATTTGTTCCTCATTTCTTTCTGTACGTAATACTGGTTTTGAGACTTCAGTTGCCATGTATGTTGACAACTGATTTTGTCATGCAACTCCGGTAATAAGACACAGGCATTTATTCTTGCCTTACTGCCTTCACTGCTAGACCAATCCCTTCACCAACATCTAAAAAAAATATCTGTATTTTTCTTTGTAATATCCAGTTTTCAGCCCAAAAAATTCACATCAGCCACCTATTCGATATCAGCGCCTCCGGAATTTCTTAGTCCTTTCTACTGGCGTCGACTAAAAACAAATTGCAAAAATAATAAACAAACATCTTCTTCTTTCAGATAATTATGTATAAAAAATATATCAAATTTGTAACTATACGGACCTCACTACAGTGTGTACGGATTATCTGTATTTACTGCTAAACAAAACCCCTTAACAGGTATTTAGTGCATGTTTAAAATATGATTGTGACAACTGTACACTGGAGGTGCTACTTCTCAGTGCGGCCCTTCTGGGTGACAATAGACTACAGTCTATTATCATAATAAGGTCTACTGTATTCAGTATTCAACCTACGACAATAGGAGAAGGGTGGACGGAAGCAAGACACAATAAACAACTAATTCCACTATTATGGGGGAAAAATAACAGTTGAAGGGCCCTTTGGGTGGTTTCTGCATTTCAAGCAGACGTAAAAATTTATCGACGTTTCGAGGAAACCTTCTGCTTCAATCTTCAGAGCAGAAGGAGTATGAAGGCAGCATTTCTTCGGGAAGGTAGGCAACATTCTGACAGTCCACTTCCCAGAAAAGAATTTCAAATCTCGCAAGGCTAGGAAGAGTTCCGATGTCACATTTACGTCCATACTGTAACACGGATCAAATCCAAAGAAAATTTAGGTACAATTTGTAAATGCAGTGATTTGTTTTCCAGTTCAAATGTAACAGCAAAACATGACAGTAATCTTCGTTCGTAAACCTACAGCTGAGGGCCGCTTTTCTTAGTGATACATTAAGTTCGTGAGGTTGAGACGCTTCTATCGCTGTCGTAACACTGAGTCCGCCACTACTGAAAGACTTCGTAAGGTCGAACTTGGCTTTTGGTGACCGAAAGGAAAGAAAGAAATTACATTCCAAAAGGAAAGAAAGAAATTACATTCCAATGTCCATTTGCTTATAGCCTTCTTTAGATGTACAATTTGGCTAAACAGATCGTAATGACAGGTAAGTCGTTGCGCAGTTTCTCAATTTCTGTTTACCGTAAAACATTTTAGGAGATCAGACGGAATTAATCAATTATGAAGCAACACATATTAAACATTATGAGTGTGTGTCTGCATTATTGTCTTGCTTAGCCGGCATGCAAAGCGCATCTTTTCTGCGCAGCATTATATTGCCATCTGTGGCCTGTCTGGCTATACCATATTTTTCCACATTATCTCATAAACAAGCACCATTTTCGGGAAAAAGTCATCGAACATAAAATGTGTATTTTACTTCCCTCTACAATTTTGTCTAAAACATTTCTCATTCTAAGAGGAACTGAGCGAGATATTATAATAAATGTACATAGGTCTTCATGTAAAGTGCCTATTATTCTTGACGGATTTTAATGAAACTTGAATTTTAGCAACAGAGTTTCAAAAAAAAATCCTCAAATATCACATTTCATAAAAATCCGTCCAGTGTAAGCCGAGTTGTTCCATGCGGACGGACAGACAGACATGACGAAGCTAACAGTCGCTTTTCGCAATTTTGCGAACGCGCCTAAAAACGAAAAAAAATTCTACTTAAACACGGGACCTTAGACCCATTGTTTTCGAACCATGACCCATTCGAAGAGAGAAGCGCCAAGCGATTACATCGTTCGTAACCATACTGCAAGCACCCCGACCCACCCACTTGTCTCACGCGTAACCAAGAAGTTACGCGTTATGCGTTGCGACGTGATACAGGCCTCTCTGCGTCCAGTCGGTTTACGCTAAACACGGTCAGCGTCTATACACTCAGGCAGATGTGACCATGTTTGGCCATGCAGTTGCAACGAGTCATTTTTACCACAGCGCACTTCCCGGGCGCCGAATTCTAGACAGAAACACATTTTCTAGAATTGACCTTCGCTTTAGGGACCGAGTGACATCTTCGCGGCAGCAGAGCTGGAAGACAGAATCTTGGATGACTTCACTGAATATTCTGGAACCATGACTCTGAGGAACACGCTGCTCATTTGATATTTGGAATGTCTTCCCTGAGCAACTCCTATATCCTTACCAACCGCAGTTAGTGGAAGGCCCTCTCCCACAAGATTACCCTGGAAGACCAGGGTATTGTCACTGGTTCCTGCAGCAATGCGTCGGTAATCCTTTTCTCCTGTCCTTCGTGCTGTTCACAGACGAGGCAGAATTTAGTGGTGAAGCTATTATGAACTTCGACAAACAACAGTGCGGTCAGTTGTTAAACCACATGTAATCAGTCCGCTGCGATACCAACAGCAGTAGTCAATAAACGTGTGGATGGACACACACGAGATACACTGTAGGTCATGCTATCCACCATACGCAGTTGATTCTTTTTACACAGCCTTAAACAGCTACTGTAAGATGTACCATTACAGACACCAGCGTACATATGGTTCATTAACAATATTGCTCCTCATTTTGGCAACACTGTTAGAGCACTTAGCAACCAGAATGATGTTCACGGCGCGCGGATGGCCAATTTCATAGTCTGATTTTTACTTATGAGACCACCTTAAAAGTAATGTGTATGATACTGTAGTGAATGATATAAACGAACTCCAACAGGGTAAAGGCCGCGAATGCGAGCTAATTCTTATCACATCTCGAATTTTTGAGAGCGTATGGCAATTCTTAACGACAGGCAACGACCTGTGTTAAAGGTCAAGGAAAACACCGAGAATTTTCTGCAATTTGGACCTGACAAAACAGTAATTTTTGCAACGCTGGACTCAGCTATTCGTAAATAAACGATTTACTGTGAAGTCGTTTAATTCTACTTTTACCATTCTCCGTCGAAAGCAAAATGGGCCGTAACTCAAAGACACAGTGTCCTAAGATCAATGCTGATATACATTTTTTTTTTCGTTGCTGGTGTGCATAGATGAAACCGTTACATTAATACCGTGTACTTTAGAAACACCCTGTATAGTTCTTATAGAACTAAATGTAAATGTCTCACTGACAAATGACAGGAAATGTAGCATTAAAATAACCATACTCAATCTAATGCCATACCACATTATGTGCTGACACTACATATCAAATATTTTTCTATATACAGGGCATACACAAAAGAATGGTGCGGTATCAAAAGTGAATAAAAAATGTATTTCTCACCTTACACGGGCACAACATACACCGTCAGCGGCGGCAACTGTCCAAGTTTCTCATTTGGTAATTACAATCCTTCAATGTGTGCACCCTGTGTCACACGACACACATCCACACGGTAATCAAACTCATCCCAGACCCGGTGTAGCATGTCCGCTGTAATGGCCTGCAGTGCATGCGTTATCCGATCACGAATTTCATGGATGGACGTGGGCAATGGTGGTACATAAACGCTGTCTTTAACGAACCCCCAAAGAAAGAAATCGCACGGTGTAAGATCTGGCGAACGGGGTGGCCAAGGGAGAAGGTTCTTGTCTCCATTTGCAGCAGCACGTCCGATCCACGCCATCTTTGAAACTGGCCCCGCGGCCACGCAGTAAGCATGAGAAGCGAACTGCTGGTAGCGCAAGAGAAACTTGGACAGTTGCCGCCGCTGACGGTGTATGTTGTGCCCGTGTAATGTGAGACATAAATTTTTTATTCACTTTTGAAACCGCACCATTCTTTTGTGTATGCCCTGTATATCAATTAAACAACGTGTTGCATTAATTAATAATTTATTAAAGAATGTGTATAGGTTAATGCTTCCTTTGTGAAAGTACTTTATAGCTAAATTCTGTTTACACTGTTCACTGTACAGTTTTGATACATTCGCACAGTTTCACACTGTTTTATCATGTCCAGAGTGCACGAACAAACAGTAATAAATGGTGCAATATGCACGAAGTCACAAACACAACCTCGCGATAAAGCGCGTAACAAAACTCAAAATTATGGCCTCTGCAATACAGCTGAATAATACAGTAGCCTAAAGCAGTAGGTGACAGAAAATTCTGTGTTCTGTTTTATCATCGCCACGTCTTGTAAACTGCGCACAGTGGAAGTACTATTGCGGTTTGCAATAATTTCTATTTTCTGTTTTAATTTTATAAAATCTCCAACACGAAGATAGTAAAGTTTACATTATTTTGTTTTGATACATAAGATATAATTATAAGAAAGACGTATATTTTGCAAGTTTCAGGCAAACAAGTACATGACAATGCTTGACTCCGACTTCAATAATTGGATGCGTGTAGGATATACGCCTACATAACAAGAAACTCTGCAATTTTCACAGTTTCGCCGCTGTTATTAAGGTATTTCAAAATGTATGAACCACTGAGGAACTACTTCTTCTCTTATCGCATTCCCGCTGGTTTTGTTAAGCTGCACACGTCACGCCTGACTTGGTCACTGTTTGAATTTCCATATTTATTCGCATTGTCACCTATTTAATTTTAATTATTATAATTTATTTTATCTATTACTTATACATATGTAGGCCTATACTAGTATATGTGTAATTAAATACTTTTTGGTTATGTTTATCAGCCCTATGTGCCTGGCCACTGTGTGTATCGTTGGCTAAATTCATCTAGTCTTTGTTAGTAGTGTCGCCCTCGGTGGACTAGTGGTTAGCGTGCTCGCCACTGGACCCAAGGTTCGCGGGTTCAATCCCGACCGAGGTCGATGGATTTTTAAGAGTGATAAAAATCCGGAGCA
This sequence comes from Reticulitermes speratus, assembly GCA_021186555.1. NCBI lineage: Eukaryota > Metazoa > Arthropoda > Insecta > Blattodea > Rhinotermitidae > Reticulitermes > Reticulitermes speratus. The sequence goes on from JAJKFL010000005.1 coordinate 7,069,665, forward strand.
CCACTTCCTTCGGAGGGGAAGTAAAGCCGTCGGTCCCATGTCGTAGACGGCATGTAAAAGAACCTTACGGGCATGAATTGAGATGTTTCGTAAGCAAAATTCAGCGGCCATTTCTCACCCAAGTCTCCTGATTGACTGCTAGATGTCTCTGGCAGTCATATCAGGATGAGTAGAACTTGTGCAGTCAGTGGACTGGTCACCCACTACAGAATGCACATTTCCAGACCAAGAAACCTCTGAAAGGAGGCCATATGCTCCGCAAGGAGCGACAGGAAGTAACTAACTAACTTGTTAGGAGGCGAAGGGATTGAAACGTAACGTTATTTGCTGTCTAGATAAGTAAAATTTGTAGCACACTGAGAAATAGAGGCTGGGATAGCGTAAACGGGATGAACGGTCCGCGGATCGAATCCCGATGGTGGCGAGATTTTCCGCAATTGTTCTCCTGTACAGGCTCCTTCCCGGAATAAAACGGCCCGGGACTTGGCGTTGTCCACCCACCATCTAACGCCGAGGTTAAAGAAACAGTAGAGCTATACATCTACTCCCCCCCCCCCCCCTCTGTGCCTGCATGGCACGCATAGGAAGAACTTTACTTTAACAAATGTATGGAAATAAAGAAAAGTTACAGTTACAAATAAATAATTTATGATTTTACATTCTTTATTCCGTGCATTGTGACGAAGTTAGAAACTGATGCCCTACTCTATATTTCATACGTACAGCCATCCACCACCGCCGTACAATACACGCCATACAGGGACGGGATCAAATATGGATCAAGGATCAATAGATGTCTGTACACAAAGATCTAATTAATACGTAAACACGTATAATTTTAACTATTTTAACAAACTATATTACAGTTTTACCAACATTATCATACTACTATTATATATAATATTTTAACCAAAACCTTTAATATTCTGCACTATTGATACCACAACGTAGGTACGCCTATTGTGACCTACTTTATTGCTGTAAGTTTTATACAAATTTTGGTGTCAGCTACTTGAAGATGGCGTGATATAGCGCCGAAACATGTAGGAGGTATGTAAAAGATAGTACGAATAGTGCATTTGTTGGTTTTACATCTTCTTCTTCTTCTTCTTATGGCGTTATAACCCTGTGTGGGTCTTAGCCTGTTCGATGAATTTTTTCCATTCTGTCCTATCATTCACAATTCTTCTCCAGCCTCTCACTCCCATCGTCCTCATATCCTCTTCTACATCGTCTATCCATCGTTTCCGTGTTCTCCCTCTCATCCTCCTTCCCATCGGTTTCCATTCCATCACTATGTTGGTTTTACATAAGTTTCTAAATAATTCCTGATATATCAATTTAGAGTTTTGACTTGTGCTATGTTTGTGATGCATTAACTCCATTAATTGTACTGGCTACGGGTCCGCAGTATCAGAAGTGTGAGAAACAGATACAAGATGGCTACTACGAAAGTCAGTAGACTAATAGACATTCTGTTACTCCACGTTCTGACCGCACCTCATATTTCCCTAGTACAGAACAAGGCACGCGAACTCTTGCCTGATATATCGCTTACTATCAATCTATTGACTGAACCATTTGACATGTTACACATTAACATGTTTCCATCTGTACAGGAACTAGCAGCAGTGTCCAGTGTGGTAGTCTGTTAGGTTTAGATCTTATTCGTGCACCACAGCTGCTCCATTGTTTGCAAATGGCGTTGTTGTCTCCTAACCATTGTGTAAGTTAACACGCCTTACTTCTCTTTCGGTGTATCTTCCCATGCACAACACTCATGTCGTGAACACATACGTGTCGTTGTTTTACAACCTTCTTTATGGTCTTCAGGTGCATTGTTAACTCTTCTGTTAAACTTGTTTACAAGAAAAAAAAACAAATGAAAGTCTGACATATCTTCTGGCGTTCTTCCTCATCATCTGCTGCCATTTCTTTTCCTTTTTTCCTACCTAGGCAAATTTCACATGTTTTGAAACAACTTAAAGTAAGCCTTATGTGCCTATATACACAATTTTAAATCTTATAAAATACGCAATATATTTTACACTTCTATTCGACTATGTAGCACGCATGGAACAGATGAATGACGCACACCTTTAATCCGCAAGCTATAAAGAGAAGAGACCACCTGGAAAAATATATCTGTAAACCGAAAAATAATATTAAAATGGGTCATAAAGGAACAGTGTTTGAGAGTGTGAACTGCATTCATTTGTTTAAGAATGTAAACATGTGACGTGCTTCTACGAAAACGATAATAAATCTTCAGGTCCTGAAAAGCGCCACGAATATCGCGAAAATCGATTTGGAATGAAATTTTGTGCGTCACGGAGAAGTTTACGCATTACAAGAGTCGGAGAGCAAAACCGTCCTCAAGTAATACGGTACAGCATATACTGTGCAACACCTCAAGTAATACGGTACAGCATATACTGTGCAACACCTCAAGTAATACGGTACAGCATATACTGTGCAACACCTCAAGTAATACGGTACAGCATATACTGTGCAACACCTCAAGTAATACGGTACAGCATATACTGTGCAACACCTCAAGTAATACGGTACAGCATATACTGTGCAACACCTCAAGTAATACGGTACAGCATATACTGTGCAACACCTCAAGTAATACGGTACAGCATATACTGTGCAACACCTCAAGTAATACGGTACAGCATATACTGTGCAACACCTCAAGTAATACGGTACAGCATATACTGTGCAACACCTCAAGTAATACGGTACAGCATATACTGTGCAACACCTCAAGTAATACGGTACAGCATATACTGTGCAACACCTCAAGTAATACGGTACAGCATATACTGTGCAACACCTCAAGTAATACGGTACAGCATATACTGTGCAACACCTCAAGTAATACGGTACAGCATATACTGTGCAACACCTCAAGTAATACGGTACAGCATATACTGTGCAACACCTCAAGTAATACGGTACAGCATATACTGTGCAACACCTCAAGTAATACGGTACAGCATATACTGTGCAACACCTCAAGTAATACGGTACAGCATATACTGTGCAACACCTCAAGTAATACGGTACAGCATATACTGTAGCAACACCTCAAGTAATACGGTACAGCATATACTGTGCAACACCTCAAGTAATACGGTACAGCATATACTGTCAACACCTCAAGTAATACGGTACAGCATATACTGTGCAACACCTCAAGTAATACGGTACAGCATATACTGTGCAACACCTCAAGTATATACGGTACAGCATATACTGTGCAACACCTCAAGTAATACGGTACAGCATATACTGTGCAACACCTCAAGTAATACGGTACAGCATATACTGTGCAACACCTCAAGTAATACGGTACAGCATATACTGTCAACACCTCAAGTAATACGGTACAGCATATACTGTGCAACACCTCAAGTAATACGGTACAGCATATACTGTGCAACACCTCAAGTAATACGGTACAGCATATATGACATGTGGCAACAACCTTCACACACAGTTCACCAATACAAAAGAGATTCACTGATTAGTAATCGAAAGTCCAGATTAATGTATTCACTCCCGGTAGTATTCGAGAGGTTCTGGTTTCAATTTTTAGCGTAACAGACGGTTGTTTTGACAAATGTTTTGCGGGGTTTCCCCGCAGGTAAATGCTGCAGCAATTTCTTCCTTGCAATCAAGGCTGTATAATGCATGTGAGAAATTATCTTTAAATAAACTAAGGAACAGATTAAGAAATCTCACTGAATGTTTCAATGACGAATCTTATGAACTCACAAAACGAAGTATCAACGGCTCAGACAATCCATTCCACCATCGGACCCACACTATTATCAGAATATATATCAATCCCTTCCATTATCAGACCCACAATAGTATCAGAACATATACCAATCCATTCCATTATCAGACCCACAGTATCACATATAATCCATCCAAACATAATACATCAACATAATCATCGACACCACACCAACTAGTATCAGAACATATATCAATCGATCCCACCAACACACCCACACTAGTATCAGAACATATATCAATCCATCCACCAACACACCCACAAGTATCAGAACATATATCAATCCATCCCACCAACACACCCACACTAGTATCAGAACATATATCAATCCATCCCACCAACACACCCACACTAGTATCAGAACATACATCAATCATCCCATCCAACACACCCACACTATATCAAACATATCAATCCATCCACACACACCACACGTATCAGAACATATATCAATCCATCCCACCAACACACCCACACTAGTATCAGAACATATATCAATCCATCCCACCAAACACCCACACTAGTATCAGAACATATATCAATCCATCCACCAACACACCACACTAGTATCAGAACATTATCAATCAATCCCACCAACACCCACACTAGTTCAGAACATATCAATCCATCCCCAACACACCACTGTATAGACCAACACATCAATCAACCACAGAACACACATCATCAACCACACGACATGACAACCATCAATCCATCCTATCATCAGACCCACACAAGTATCAGGACACACATCAATCCATCCTATCATCAGACCCACACAAGTATCAGGACATCATCACATCAATCCATCCATATCATCAGACCCACACAAGTATCAGGACACACATCAATCCATCCATCATCAGACCCACACAAGTATCAGGACACATCAATCCATCCTATCATCAGACCCACACTAATATCAGAACACACATCAATCCATCCTATCATCAGACCCACACTAATATCAGAACACACATCAATCCATCCTATCATCAGACCCACACTAATATCAGGACACACATCAATCCATCCTATCATCAGACCCACACTAATATCAGAACACACATCAATCCATCCTATCATCAGACCCACACTAATATCAGAACATACATCAATCCATCCTATCATCAGACCCACACTAATATCAGAACACACATCAATCCATCCTATCATCAGAACCACACAAGTATCAGAACACACATCAATCCATCCTATCATCAGACCCACACTAATATCAGAACACACATCAATCCATCCTATCATCAGACCCACACTAATATCAGAACACACATCAATCCATCCTATCATCAGACCCACACTAATATCAGAACACACATCAATCCATCCTATCATCAGACCCACACTAATATCAGAACATACATCAATCCATCCTATCATCAGACCCACACTAATATCAGAACACACATCAATCCATCCTATCATCAGACCCACACAAGTATCAGAACACACATCAATCCATCCTATCATCAGACCCACACATAATATCAGAACATACATCAATCCATCCTATCATCAGACCCACACTAATATCAGAACACACATCAATCCATCCTATCATCAGACCCACACAAGTATCAGAACACACATCAATCCATCCTATCATCAGACCCACACTAATATCAGAACATACATCAATGCCTCGAGCGTAATTTGAAGTCGCAGCTTAGCCTCCACGTGCCCTAGGCCTGAATATTCTTTAAAACATCAGTAAAGTTAAACGGACTTTTGCATTGATGCGGCAGCAAGCATTTTCAGGAGGCCATCTTACAGCTACAGACGATCATAGGAGAGTCTTTTTTTCTCAAACAAAAATCAAACCCCTGGCAACATGTTGCAGCATGATCGCACAACAAAACACAAAACTTGCTCCACCCCCCTTTCCTTTTCTCTGAGGTCTAGGTTTTCATACTTTTTTGTAGAAGTTCTTTTTTGTTTCCCTTGCTTCATATATTCTGTTGCCTTTCCGCAGTTTTTTCTTTCATAAGTTGAAGGAAAGAGTACTGGCTCTCTGGTGGACTGGACGTATAAGAGTGGCCTCTTGTACGATTCGATTAAGGAATATTTTTTGAACGCTAGGAAGGGTTCGTTACTTGCCTGGGAAACCCGATATTAGAATCAGGGATGGCAAAATTGTTTACGTTGGTGCAAGAATCCGTCACTTTGTTCTACGGCCGAGTTCTTGGTTAATCGGTTGGTGTGGCCATGTGGATAATTAATTCTGACACCGGTCATGAGAAAAACACAAGTTTCAGAGTAAAATGAACACCATATTAACAATTTAACACACTTGCTTCGCCGATTAGCAACAAATAACTTAATGCGCATTTCAGGTATATTTAGATGATACAACTTTATCCCTTTCACGCGATTCTTCACCGAGTAAGTCGGTCTTCCCCTGACAGTATAATTCCACCATTGCTCTATACTTATCCACGAATCTATCATCGACGCTGTATAATGTCAGCAATTGATAGCGTCGTTAAACGGAAAATTTCACACTCCAAAACCTTCACAAACGTCGTAATATACAATTAACTTTTAATAACATAGATATAAGAACACTTGGAAGACCCAGGCGTAGATGGGTATAATAATGAAATGTATCATAAATCGGATCGGATGGTATGGACTGGATTCATCTAGCTTCGGGGTAGAGAAAGTGGTGGGCTGTTGTGAATACGGTAATGAACACTGGGATTCCATAAAATGCGGGGATTCCTTGACTAGCTCAGTAGCTCCCCAATAAGGACTCTGCTCCATGAAGTCAGACATAATACAACTTGGAAGGCGAACTTTAAAATTAAGTTACAATTATTTTGTGTGGTCAGATAAGAACAGATCTTTGTTTGGGACATTTTAGGTTTAATCTTAGGGCTGACTACTGAATGAAATAGTATTTGACAACTAAACGCAGTTGTAGGTAAAACGGTTGATGCATCAGTGATTCGTGTAGCTCATCTACTTATAATGATGACATTCCCAGCCATAAATTTCCCATAAGAAGTTAAAAAAGAACGGGTTTCCTAACTGAACGGCTTGGCTTAGCTTTAGATGACACAAACGCTGGGGTATAATTTACAGCATTATGGATGTTTTTCATCGAAACAGTAAAGATATAAATTACAACAGCAAAATGTATCTTCTTACTGCAGAATCCCGTTCTTCTCCAGCCAATTTCTCGCAGTATCAAAAGCTAGTAACTTAGAAAGAGGTGGAAAGCGTGTGTTTATCGGACAGGAAACGCAAATTCCATCTTCTCTTTGCATTGACTGCACGAACTGAACGCGCAATAAAACGATCCTGTGCATCCTTCCGTGTAAATAAAGGAAGAAATTTGGATATATCTGGATCCTCAGTTTATTTTACGCTTTTTAACATGTGTATTTTACCTTACATAACTTAAGACTGGCCGATCCCAGTGGCCGTGCGGTCTAAGGCGGCCGCTCGCTTACTAGGATCGTGGGTTCGAATTGCCGATACCTGTGGCCGCGCGGTCTAAGGCGTAGGTCTACGACCGCTCGCTTGCTGGGATTGTGGGTTCGAATCCCACCGGGGGCATGGATGTTTGTGTTGTGTTTGTTGAAAGGACGGTAGTATGGAACGTAAAGTGACATGAAGGACGAAAGGATCTAAAACAGTACAAAAATGGATCAAAGGGGAAAAACCCCGGACAGACAAAAAAAAAAACCACCGGGGGCATGGATGTTTGTGTTGTGTTATACGGTAGTATAGAACATAAGTGACATGAAGGACGAAAAAAGGATTTAATACAGTACAAAAATGGATCAAAGGGGAAAAACCCCGGACAGAAAAAAAAAAATCCCACCGGGGGCATGGATGTCTCTCTCTTGTGAGTGTTGTGTGATGTCAGATAGAGGCCTCTGCGACGAGCCGATCCCTCGTCCAGTGGAGTCCTACCGACTGCGGTGTGTCTCTCAGTGTAATCAAAAGGAATTACAACCTCGACACTGAAACGGGAAACCGGAGTAGGTAGAAGAGGACTAAAAAAACCCTTAAGACTGCTGGTAAATAATTAATTAATTGAGTACAGTTTCTTAGTGACAAAATGCCATACAGTGTTCTAAGAAGTCACTGATGTCACATTACTGTTCTGAATGCCCATGACCCAACTGAGGATACAGTGATGGCCTAGGGGTCCGTTTCCATGATGACTTCCAGTAGGCCTACTTTCGAAGGTCATCACCACGCAGTCTGTCTTACAACAGATCCGGAGCCTCTTCGAAAACAAGTTCTCCAGATAGTGCAATCTAGTGCTTCCTCTTCCACATACCAGTATTCTGTCGTTTCCTTAAGGTAATCCTGTAGCTGCTTACGTCTTCTTCCTCTTCTTCCCGTCCCTTTTATCTTACATTCAATACCACGCTTTAGACAGTAGTTCTTACGCAAGAATTGACCAGTCCAGTTAGACCTCCTTCGTTTTATTGCATGTAGAATGTTCCTCTCCTCATTGACTCTTTCTGGTACTTCATTTCTTACACGATCGGTCCAACCGATCTTCTCCATCCTTCTTCAGCACCACATTTCAAAACTTTCAAGGCATTTCTAATCTGAAAAGTCAGTTAGGAATTTTACTGCAAAAATGGGAACAGAAGATATTTTCAGACAATTGAGAACAAAAAGCTACAGAAAAATAGTAACATTATTACGTGTACAGTAGTCCCACATCGACACTTTCATAAATACACTTGGACCTCTCACCACACGAAGACTCACAATGTGAATTATCACATCTTGATAAACAGGAGATGGAATTTATGTATACTCGAGGTCAGATTTTTCAGAGACGTTCATTGCGATACTGATCACTGTCTGGTGGCTGCAAAAGTTAGGGAGAGACTGTCAGCAAGTAAAAGAGCAGCATGTAAGTTTCAGATATGAAGATCAATTTGAAACATCTCAATGAGGTGGCAGTTAGGGAACAACGTCAGCTTAAAACCTCAAACAGGTTTGCAGCTTTGGAAAACATAGTACAATGGCGGGGGCACAAACAGAATGGATGAAAATGTCACACCACAAAGTCCATGCTCCATGCAGCAGAGTCCTTCTTGAGAAGCTAAAAGTTCTTCAGCTAGTCAAAAAAAAAATCCCCGAATTTTATGGAACACGAAGATTCGTTACCGCATTCACAAGAGCCCGCCACCTGTCCCTATCCTGAGCCATATCAATCCAGTCCATGCCCCCCATCCCACTTCTTGAACATCCGTTTTAATATTATCCTCCCATCTACGCCTGGGTCTTCCAAGTGGTCTCCTTCCCTCAGGTATCCCAACCAATATCCTGTATGCACCTCTCTCCTTTTACCCATACGTGCTACATGCCCCGCCCACCTCATTCTTCTTGATTTGATCACCCGAATAATATTTGGTGATGAGTACAGATCATAAAGCTCCTCGTTATGTAGTCTTCTCCATTTCCCTGTTACCTCGTCCCTCTTAGGCCCAAATACCCCCCTCAGCACCCAATTCTCGAACACCCTCAGCCTATGTTCCTCCGTCACACGCCACAAAGACAGTTAATAAATCATTTCAAAGTGTGGCAAAGTTCAAATATTTGGAAATAACTCTAACAAATAAGAACTGCATTCATGAGGAAATTAAGAGCAGACTGAACTCTGGGAATGCCCTCGGTCCGGTATCTTTTTTCTCTTCCCATTTGCTACTGAAGCATATAAGACTAAAATATACCGAACTACAATTTTGCCTCTTGTATTATATGAGTGTCAAAATTAGTCCCTATCATTAGGGAAGAAACATAGGCTGAGGGTGTTGAGGAAGAGTGTGCTTAGGAATAGATTGGGACCTAAGATGAAGTAAGGGCAAAGTGGAGAAATCTGTAACATGAAGAGCTTCGTACTTTGTATTCCTCACCGAATATGTTTCGATTGATCAAATGATGAAGATTTAGATGGGCCGGAAATTTGGCATATACGGGAAATGAGAAATGCGTAAAGAATTTTTGTGTCGGTAAGAAACTACCATTCTACGCTGCGCAAAACTCCAAAAGACCGCACATCTCGTTTACACTGCGGCAGAAGCCTGAAATCGCGTAACTAATTATAAAGTTCCTCATTACGTAATTTTCCCCAGCCTCATGCCGCTTCCTTTTGCTTGGCCCCAAATATTTCTCTCAACAGCCCGTCTCTGACGTCCTTCCTTTGATACGAATGACCATATTTGACACTCATGCAAAACAACGTTTGTGCATTTCAATATTTACGTCTTTAGTCAATCTCAATGCCTTAAAATTAGTTCGTCTGTCCTTTAGTTATTTTTGGCCTTGAGTGCGGCTTCACTATGTGCTTCTGACCAATGACATCTCTGGTGGAAGCCAGGCCTATGTTGTGGGACAAAACGGACGATATTTGTAAAGGCGGACATGAAACAAAAATGGTTTGCAGAGAAGTCTCTATTGGCCTTGCAGAAGACTTTGAAGCACCAGGAGATGTCTACGACTATGGTACGTAAACAACACAGCAGTAGGCCTAATCGAATTACGATCCATTGCAGATCACTGCGCACAGACGACTACTTGGTCAGAGTTCTTGGTCGTTCGACCGGCCGCTGAGAACCGGAGATGTCATCAAAGTTCCGAGTTGTGCTCTAGGGCTCCTTTTCCACGAGCGGTGTTTACAGACAACAGCTGTCCCCCCACCATCAGTCAGTAGATGTAATGGACGTTAAGAGGAGTAAGTTCTTAACATTGTTGCGCAAGAAAATTTATAAAAATAAGAAAAGGGGTTTCAATAAATTTCTTGCGCAACATCGTTTTTTCCATGTTTATTTCTGTAAGAAGGCGATCTGGAGTCCCAAATGCCCGGCAGCTGCTCTATTTCAATAGTAAATAATTCCGTGTTGAATAAATCAAGAGTTGACTGCTTCGACATTTTTTTAGAAAAGTCTGAACTAGATGCCACAACACAGCAACTTCCCGCTCAGAGCCGCTCGTACAAACGACACGACTGTTCACAATGCCTCTCGTCTAGCAGCGCGTCATAGAGCCGCTCGTACAAACGACACGACTGTTCACAATGCCTCTCGCCTAGCAGCACGTCATAGAGCCGCTCGTACAAACGACACGACTGTTCACAATGCCTCTCGCCTAGCAGCACGTCATAGAGCCGCTCGTACAAACGACACGACTGTTCACAATGCCTCTCGCCTAGCAGCGCGGCATATAACAGCCGCTGTCAGCCGCAGGTATCTAAACGCTGATCCCCGCGGCTGGCAGCGTTAGCAGCGCCGTGACCTTGACAGCAGCGCTGCGGATATAGCAGCGCACGCCCATGGAAATAAGTCCATTTGAACCAATACATCCCTAGCAGCGCTGCCGTGGCCAGAGCTGCTAAACAACGCTTTGGGAGGTGGGTGAAGCCTTATGGGACCATCAGCATGTCTGAATAGCGGTCCGCGCGCGTAGCCAGACTGAATACTTTTGACAGCACGCTAAACTTTTGGAAACAAATTATAAATACGTCTCTAAGAGTAGGATTCATAAAAACAGCCAAACCCCGATATAGCACCACCCCTCACTTAGCGCTCAGAAAAGTTGGCCACAGGTTAAGGTGTAGCAGAATCAAACTGTAACAATTCTGGTACATACAATACATACAATACTGATCGCTCCGATATAGCAGTGGGACAATGTTATTCCCCCCCCCCCCCCAAAAAAAAAAAAAACAGTGGGAGCTTACTTTATTTACTAACTTCCAGGAAAGTAATTTTGTGTTTGTTTGAAACAGCAATAGGTAGTGTTTATTTTATCAACAGCAAAGAAAACATATAACAATCTATTCACGAGGAATATTTTTATTACAAAATTTGGTAACAATTGTTCTAACCAGGGCGTTTCTAACCGGGGGGGGGGGGCAGTGGTGCGGCCGCCCGGCACTGCCGAGTCCAAGGGGCGGCAAAATAGCATCAAAATGTACATTTTAAATAACAAAATTATTTTATTTCCTCAACAAATTGCCAAATAAAAGTAAATTCAATAAACAATTATAATATTGTCTGTTATGGGCGGCCATTGTGTTACTCGTCCCGGACGCCAGAAAACCAGGCTACGCCACTGATACTATCAGTTCAGTTATCGTGCCAGACTTCATACCGCGTATCCGAGAGTTCTCAAAAATGAATAAAACTTGAAACTTTGTCTAAACGGCTGCGAAACTGATTATACAGTGTGTCCACAAAGTCCCTTCGGGGTTTTGAAAAATTGTGGCGCGCAAACAAATTGAGCTAGCCACATGCGGTTTGCGGCAGATTACAGTGAAACTCTGGAAGTTTATTTTGCCGCCAACAGATGGCATAAGCGGCCATCTTTACGTTTCTCAGTCAGTTGTGAAATGGCGACTGTGCAGGAACATGTGCGTTGTGTGGGATGGCAGAGACGGTCCAATGCCTTGGCCTCCACGTTCACCAGACATAACACCACTGGATTTTTTCCTGTGGGGTTATGTCAAGAGCAATGTGTTCCGAACACCAGTTAACGGACTTGATGACCTGAAGACCCGTATCAGGAATGCGATCTCGGCTATTCCAGCGGGCGGACATGCTCCACAGAACATGGCAAGGGCTCGAATATCGTCTGGACGTTCTCCGTGCTATCAAGGGAGCCCACATCGAGGTCTACTGAGGTCAGTAAAAAACTTCCAGAGTTTCACTGTAATCTGCCGCAAACCGCATGTGGCTAGCTCAATTTGTTTGCGCGCCACAATTTTTCAAAACCCCGAAAGGACTTTGTGGACACACTGTACATTTGTATTACTGATACGTACTTTCCAGAGGAAAGAGATCTCAGAAATCTTACAGTCTTTAATAACTCACTGTACATAATACCGGTAAATAATGTACGTTAAAATAGGAAGTACACATCATATAATCGTTGAACGTAAAGTGGTTACAGTATTCATATACCTCACCCACTTTAACATTACAAAAAATATATTTTACCCATACAATGCATTCATGTAACATGTGTGATACCCAAAAAACATAACGATAATTTACATTGCTTCTAATGGTGATGTGTTTTCTGTCACGTCGGGACTAGATTCTAAATATTGCCTAGGTGAATTTCAAGTTTCAAAGTGTTAAGATATAGAATTACTGTTTTGAGTACTTTCTGTTTTACTGAATATTTTATGAACTTAAAACACGTAATTTCTAACTGTCCTGGACTATCAGTGTTGCCAACATCGGCATGAGAAACACACACACACACGAAATTATTCAGTTGATCAATAAATTCCCTGCCCGTACGGGGCCACCACTGGACTCTGTCATCAGCCAGTTCATGACTTGTTCGATTTGCCAATGTCTGTCCACTGACACCAGGGGTGGAGCAACTACGGCCGACGAAAAACTGATATATTCAAATGTTATCACTCGTCTGGTCGTAAATTTCTCATACATGGTACACGAAGTTACGTAATCGCTAAAGTAAACAGAATTAATACAGGTTGTTTTTGTAACAAAAATTTAAGACTATTTCTTAATAAAGCATGTATTTAATAGGGTATAATTACACAATACTCAGCCCAACCAGGGATCCACTATGAAAATCGCCTACAGTTTAACTGATCATCTTTTTTATACATTTTATAAATTTTTAACATGTATATACATCACGTTGTATTCGCCTTGCATCTTGTTAACTAATTAAAAGTTTTATTAGACCAACATGTGCACTATATTCTTATAACCAAGTCAATCACTTGACTTGGTTATAAGAATACGAGGGGTAGTCAAAAAGTTCCCAGAATGGTGTTATTGCACTGTAATGGTAGGACATACGGCAACGCTTACCTAATCACCTTCAAAGTAGGACCCTTGCGCACACACACACTTGCTCCATCGATCCTGCCATTGTTGGAAGCACCGGCGGAAGGCTTTTTTTGGAATCTTCCGGATTTAGGCCGTCGCATTCGATTTGATGTCCTCCATGGTTGCGAAACGTGTCCCCTTGAGGCCCATTTTCAGAGTACAGAAAAGCCAAAAGTCACTCGGAGCGAGATCCGGAGAGTACGGTGGTTCGGTGATGACAGGATGTTTTTCTCGGCGAGGAATTGTTGTTCGCACGCTGTTGGAACTGTGACATTGCGATGACCAACACTCACGTCTAACTCAAACGGAACAGTAACGACACTGCACGCCGAAACCTGTCCAGACCTGTTGCACCTGCGAGCAGACATGCTGAGCTCCCCACCACAACACTGCGTGCGCTATCTTATCTCTCATTCTCCGTCTGCAGGGAATTCCGGGAACTTTTTGACTTCCCATCGTATAGTGCACATGTTGGTCTAATAAAACTTTTAAATGTATATACATTGTTAGTTCTGTTTTGTTCAATCTTATTTTTATACGAATCCCTGACGATGATCCCATGAGGGATCGAAACATGTTGAATTAACAATGTATTATAATATAGGATATCTGACAACAATACAGTGCATTTCGTTAGGCTGAGCATTGTGTGATTTGATTAGCGACAGTGCACGATATGAACAATATAAAAAAAAGGATATAATTACTTTACTGCTTCTAAAACTGAAACCCATTCAAAATTCGGTTTATTGCGTCGTTAACACTTTAAAAACATCCGACATATTTTGTTGCGCATGTACATATATATATATTTTCGGTCAGTACGAATAATTCACAACCACTTGACAATTTTTGAAGTGTATAATTAATATTCTGAAGTTCTGGCTGGCAGTCAATTAAAAAGGCCTACCCAGCCCCATAAAACTTTCATATAATTTCAAAATTGAAAGAAGACCTTTGTGGACATCAGTATGCTTCGAAGCTTAGAAGCGGAAAGTACTGTCAAAAGCTGCTTGCCAAAACAAAGTTTGAAGTTCTTCCGTGACGGCTTTACAAAAGTTGTTTATCGTTGGAGGAAGCGTTTACAAATGTTTGGTGATCATGTGGGAAACTAAATACACTGAACTGAAGGGAATACTCTAAATAACTATTTTTGCCTTTCAATTATAAAAATATTCCTATTCAGTGAGTAGTTAAAACGGAGGTATTACTTTCCATTCAATGTACGTACATTTCGAGCACCACACCTAGCACTAAGTCTTCAAAATAACTGCGACACATTTGCCAATTATAATTCTGTATATATTTCTATTTCCTAATCGGACTGTGTGCAAGATCTTCTGTCTCCCAGTTTGCTACTCAAAAATACAAAGATTAAGATACACAGAAATAAAATTTTGCCTGTTTTGTATGGGTGTGAGACTTGGCCTCTCACACTGAGGGAGCAACATAGGCTGAGGGTGTTCGAGAATAGGGTACTGAGGAGGATATTTGGGCCTAAGAGGGACGGGGTAACAGGGGAATGGAGAAGACTACATAACGAGGAACTTAATGATCTGTACTCATCACCAAATATTATTCGGGTGATCAAATCGAGAAGAATGAGGTGGGCAGGGCATGTGGCACGTATGGATGAGGGGAGAGGTGCATACAGGATTTTGGTGGGGAGACCTGAGGGAAGGAGACCACTTTGAAGACCCAGGCGTAGATGGGAGGATAATATTAAAATGGATCTTCAAGAAGTGGGATGGGGGGCATGGACTGGATTGATATGGCTCAGGATAGGGACAGGTGGCGGGCTCTTGTGAGTGCGGTAATGAACCTTCGGGTTCCATAAAACGCGGGGAATTTCTTGACTAGCCGACGACCTGTTAGCTTCTCAAGGAGGACTCTGCTCCATGGAGTTAGTTACTTAATCGGACTGTTTTAATTAGATGTTCGATATAAATATTCACAGTTAATATAACCAAGTATAGCATCGATTGGATTTGTAGCAAGCTACTTAAAACATAGATTAAACAATTTGAGAGAAAAGCACGTCTGTCATTTTTCGTCAACTGACGACAGAACGCGAGAGCTTTAACAATGTCAACAGCGTACTCTTCCAGAAACGAGATTCTAGATGCTTTCCTGACGGCCGCAGACTTCCCTTACGCTTCTTATGAGTTCGGTGAATCCCCATGAGATTCTTTCTTACTAAGTAGGAAGCCGGTAGACAGGAGATTTCATTGTGCCGGGTTTTAGTTTGTAAACATACTTAGGGAACGTCATTCAGAAGCAGATCGATGAAGAAAAAAATGTCTGAAATAAGGAAATGCTTGATCGGCTCCTTCTCCATCGCTAATACTTTCCGTAAACCTAAGAGGAAATAGAAAGAAATCACGAGGCAGGGAAGACACTAAAATGAAGGAATTCTTATATTAAAATGTTCTTTGAAAGGACAAATAAGCAGACGTTCATGTGTCTATAGGCCTTAATTCAGTAAATAGGCCTGCAGTATTATTCTTAAAAGAGCATAGCTTTTAGCTTGAGAGCACAAAGAGAACTTTCGGAATGTATTTAGATTCATATAAGACAGAAAATTTGGGTTACAGCGTTACGGTGCATTCTGTCTTACACAGCGAGCATGGATAGATTCTAGGTCTTTGTTATCCGTGTCTAGTTATTGTTAATGTCTTAACAAATTTGGGGATTATAGATATAATCCGTGTTTGGGCCTAGGAAAAACGAAGTAATAGGAGAATGAAGAAGAATGCATAATGAGATTTATGACCTGTACTCCTCACCAAATATTATTCGGGTGATCAAATCAAGAATGAGATGGACGGAGCATGTAGCACGTATGTGGAAGAGGACAGGTGCATACGGGTTATTGGTGTGGAAACTTGAGGGAAAGAGACCACTTGGGGAACACAGTCGTAAATCGGATAATATTAAAATGGATCCTTAAGAAATAGGGTGGGGGGGGGGCGTGGACTGGATTCATCTGGCTCAAAACTGGGACAAGTAGCAGGCCCTTGTAAACGCGATAATGAACCTTCGCATTCCATAAAACGGGAGGAATTGAAGACTAAGAAGGCCTCTATTACATGGAGTTAGTTACATATAATTTTATCAGGGGTGTAAAACTTAAGGACAGGCGCAAATCAAGGCAAAGAGACAGATATCAAAATTTCGGTAATGTGAACCAAAAACTAAAATGCGACATGGAAATTTGATATCAAACTTTCCTTACGTTTCAAGGAATGCCAGGCTTATGGTAACCGCCATATCTATGTGCCCGTCAGATAAACAACTCACAGCGGTCACACTGTCATGACAGGTGGTACAGATATGTCACCATGGGTCAGCAAACTCCTGTAATCTTTAACACTGTACCATCAAAGACACTTTAATATAGACCGTGCGAATTTCTGAGATGTTGATTATGCTATCGCCTCCTTATGTAGATTTCTGTAATCCTGTGATGGGCGGGGCATGTGGCACGAATGGGGGACAGGAGAGGTGCATACAGGGTTTTGGTGGGGCGACGTGAGGGAAAGAGACCACTTGGAAGACGTAAGCGTAGTAGGTGGAAGGATAATATTAAAATGGATCCACAAGAAGTGGGTTTGGGACAAAAGACTGGATTGCTCTGGATCTGGATAGGGACAGATGGCGGGCTCCTGTGAATGTGATATAACCTTCGGGTTCCATAAAATGCGGGGAATTTCTTGACTATCTGAGGACCTGTTAGCTTCTCAGGATGACCTCTGTTCCATGGATTTAGTTAGGATATTTTGCACGCATGATCAATACAAGCTACGGTAGCTCGGAAGGTAAGGCATATGAACTGTACGTGGTGCGTACCCACTGTATTAGTATTGGTGGGCC
Organism: Reticulitermes speratus; assembly: GCA_021186555.1. Taxonomy (NCBI): domain Eukaryota; kingdom Metazoa; phylum Arthropoda; class Insecta; order Blattodea; family Rhinotermitidae; genus Reticulitermes; species Reticulitermes speratus. The sequence goes on from JAJKFL010000005.1 coordinate 7,087,215, forward strand.
TGACTGACGGTCCCAGAGACGAGTACTACGGCAGTGACTGGGTTTGGAAGTTGATATACCCCTGATATAGACGTCCAGAGCGACAATGGAATCCACCCAACTTGCTGCTTAATGGGAACTCTTGAACAGATATTCGTCACTCTTCACCATGTACTTTGAAGGCGGGGCACGGGTTTGGCATATAGTAACTTCACCGTCTTAAGAGGAGAAATATCTGAGATTTTGGCCATGATTTTAGAAATAAGGAAATGTGGAAAAGAAGCGATAGTTATAAAATACTGCGGCCTGATCACGTGCCAAGTGGCCGGATTTTAACCAGTGACGCTAAAATAAGAAATATTTCTTTCCGCGAAGTTGGCTAAGTCTATCGCCATGTAGAAATACCAACTCGACTGCGACCCAGGAAACAAAAAAATTACTGAAACTTTCTGAACAGGAAGGGTTTATATTATGCGAGATATGAGGTTCTCACAGCGGTTTTACGAGGTTTTGTCGTTGGCCGAGTTAATCCCCGACGTTTCGAAGTGATTTCATCTTCAAGGTCAAGCAAATCTTGGACAGCTTGACCCTAAATATGAACCTTCGCCGGGAACCATTTGACTATCGATAAAGTGTCACAATCTAAATGACTTTAATCAAAAACTTTATTATTCTAAAAAAAAGTGGAATATGGATATCTCGGAGTTGGGGGAAAAAACTGTACGTCAGTGACAGCAAATTACTCGCATTTTCTTAATGTCAGTCATCCCCGTTGTGTTTATAACCAACTAAAAAATGCAGGATTTTCAGTAAAAACACAGCTTTACTATTTAACAAATCAGCTACTCCATTACAACTGTGTATTCTCCCTTGTATTTGCTGATGTTAACTTGACTAGCTGATTTGTTAAGTAGTAATGCTGTGTTCTGACTGAAAAACCTCAATTTTTAGTTTGATATTTTATTTCTAAGCAACTACTTAGCCCCCTGGTTCGTGTTGTTCCACTGTTTGGTCGCCTCTGTGTGAGCGAGGAGGCGGACCGGAGTACCCCCCAAAAAAGCAGCAAAAAGCAATAATTTTTTAACTTTGGGGCACGCGGTGGCTCAGTTGGTTAGGCACTGCGCTACAAGCCGGAAGGTTGCTGTTGCAATTCCCGATGGTGTCATTGGGATTTTTCATTGACATAATCCTTTCGGCCGCACTATGGCCCTGGGGTCGACTCAGCCTCTAACAGAATTGAGTACCAGAAATATTTCCTTGGGGGGTAAAGGCGGCCGGTGTACAGGGCTGACAATCTTACCAACTTCTTGTACCGTTTGTCTAGAAATTGTGGGAGCCTCAACCTCCTGGAATCTTCAGGGCCTGTACAGGGATTGCTTTACCTTTATCTTACATCGACTTTAATGACTTTAATGACCCAGTACGAAGCTGTGTTGTGCGACTGTATTTATCACGTGCGCTGTTCGTGGTCATCACTTGGTAATTTAAATTACTGCAAAATTCTGAAAGGCTAGACAATAATAATGCAATTACTAACAAGACACAAACAGCAAGCGGTCACAACCTGTCTTCATGACACATAACAGAGCTGAAGAGGTCAAATAATATGACATGAAAAGGGAAATTTATTTATCTACTCATATGTGATTTCAGTTGACGATTTTTGTGAATAGATATCTAAGGAGGAGACCACTAAAATCACTGTACCAGCAGCATCTGCAAGCTCGGCACTGCCAACACCAAAGCTCGCCACTGGACATTATCACAAACCAATAATTATTTAGGTTCTGTCCTACAAATGTACACTTTTATTTTATATTATTCAATACATATATATTTCACTGAAGATGGCCCAACATGTTTCGAACCTTATATGAGGTTCATCTTCAGGGACATCTGTTTTAAATTACACCAGCCCTTCTTCAAAGGTACATGTTAGGTTATACACTTTAAAATGTTGTCTTTTTTATCTTCAGTTGCATGTTCGAATAAATATGTATGTACAGAATTACTATTACAACTTCGTTCTACCTAACTGAACAGTCTACACATAATATTTTATATATCTTATATACAGATTTTAACTGTTTTTAACTTAAGTAATTTAACATTAATTTCAGTAACCACAAGACAACAAAGACAACATTTTAAAGTGTATAACCTAACATGTACCTTTGAAGAAGGGCTGGTGTAATTTAAAACAGATGTCCCTGAAGATGAACCTCATATAAGGTTCGAAACATGTTGGACCATCTTCAATGAAATATATATATATTGAATAATATAAAATAAAAGTGTACATTTGTCGGATATAACTTAAATAATCAAAAAATTTACAGTACGAATAACATAAAATTCATTAATAATCTGTTACATCCGATCTTCACAACCTACCACTTAAGTTTAGCTTAATTTTTATATTTCCATTGCCTTTTAGGTCTTGAAAGTTAATGTTTCCTAAGACATTCCCCACCAAAATGCTGTAGGCAGTCTTCTTCCCCGCTCTAGCCACACGCACAGCGCACCTCAGCCTCCTCCAGGTCATTACTGCAGCTCTACGAAGTCTAGATCACCGATTCCCCCGGTATGTCTATTTTACGTTAATTAAACGTACATAGGCCTATTTTTCTAACCCGGTGATCGTAATGTTTTAGGTGGTTTCACACTTCGTTTTTCGTCTTTCGGAAGTTCAGTTTGTGCCTCGAGCTGCAGTGTTGGTCGTTATGTTTATAAAATAAAAGGGAATTCAACAGATGACTGTGCTTTTTCAAAGTTCGCAATTTCTGTAACGAGCGGTCATTATGCTCACTAGCCCTGTGCGCCAAAGAACGTAGCTGGACACTGTATGCAGCAAACCATGTCGTCCGATCTACGGCGATAAGTCCACTGTTATACAGATGTTTTTAACACCCTGTATAACACAGACTGCCAATGTACATTTTATGAGCGGGTTCGTTTACTATATATACTATATATATATCGTATATAGTTAGGCTTTGAACTGGACATTCCGTTCAAAAACGGCTTTCGAGGTTCAGCTGATCGTATAAGTTCTTACAGTGTTTTGAAAGACATTTGCTGTATTCGGGTTAAACATGATGACCAAGAATTCTCTTCCTAGGACTCAGGTCACAAGCACTGAAGAAGGATTTAGCCGCGCTGCCTTACACCGAGTTTAGTATTATTACATCAACGCCTTTAGAAACTTAAGAGAAAGTGACTGGAGACTGAGATACGTAATCAGACACTGTGTTTAGGTAACAAGTGTATTCACTGGAGGACACAGAAGAAGCTCAGCAAGCAAAAATATATTGAAAGTCAAAAAATAAGTGTACACGACGTATACTTTTGTAATTGAAAAAGCTACAATGATTGTGATCATCATAAGCGTAACGTGAGGGGTGCAAACGAGGGCAAATGCCCCTCTAATATTTTTTATACCTAAAAAACGTTTATTTTGGTTACCGAGTTGAAAAGGAACAAACAACAAAAATATGAATATTTTCTAAACTATTATTTGGGTGGCGTAAAGACATAAAACAAATGGAAAACCGCGTTTTACCGGGACGCAAAATAGAGGCACCCTAATACCCATGGTCGATTTTGCCCCCCACTACCCCAAATGTTATTAACCACGTTACGCCTGTGATGATTACATCCGGTGAATGAGTCATGAAGCTACTTATTATAATATTTTTCCAGCGCTGAAGCAAAATCTTTGAGGCCACGAATTTAAAGACGACCATGATGTGCCAAAAGTTGTAACACGACAGCTAATAACACAGAACACAGACTAATGTCAACAGAGAACATAAAAGCTCGTCCAACGATAGGATAAATGCCACAGTTGCAAGGGGGGGGGGGGGGAGGGTATTCTGTGAATTAGTGGGATGGAGGTACGTTGAAATGTGAACTGTCGTTATTAGATGTAAAGATAAATAGTCCAAAAGTAAAGTAATAATGTTTACCCCAGACATGGCCATTAAGGCCCAAATGCAGAGTGGAGGTGTAGCTTTACTCTTCCTTTAACCTCAAAGCTAGATGCGGGTGGGCCCCAGGACAGGGCTAAACGGGTGCGGAAAATTTCACCCGCACCGGTGTTCGATCCCCGGATCGTTCAGGCCGTAGACAGCCCAAAATATTTGTATTGTAAACTTAATTTCTGACCGTTTCTCGTACATAGCTATGATGGGTTTAGGAAAAGTTATGTAATTTATTAAAACCAAAAGAAGAAAAGGGGATGAAGAATCAAGTCTTCTGGGATGTCACGCCTGTCACTGGGCGAGTGTTTCCCGACGTTTCGAAAGACCGCAGTTCCTGCATCTTAAAGAGTCTAGCGGTAGTTCGAAATGCCGGGAAATACTCGTCCAGTGACACAGTTTTGCATCTCAGAAGACTTCATTCTTAATCAATGCCAGTGCGAGAAAACTGCACGCTGTTTTTCTCTCAAATGATGACAGTTCCAGACGACCAACGGGATTTCAGGACATTCAATGCATGGAATGCCAAAAGGCATTGGCATTGTTCGTAGCCAAGTACCGAACATTTTGAACACGTGTATGTATACAGGGAAGTGTTTCATTAAGCTCAATTGCTTCACTGAAGTGTTCACAGCAGTTTGGGATGTCTTTGACACCTGGAATGCCATTACACAATTACGGTGTACGAGGCCTCTTGAGATGACAGTGTCAAATGGTAGCGAGAACATCAAGTGATGTTGATTCTGCTCTTGACAACGCCTTTTGAATTCAAGGTGGGGACATAAAATTGAGCAGTTCGTCAAGTAGGCCAGCATTCTGATACCGACTGCGTGGCGATAAATTGTCGGAGTTCGGGAGAGAAAAAATTATGAAACAGGACTTATTGACGAGATCTGCGCTCTTCTGGGATATTACGCAGCGTTGAATGGTAATCCTTTGCCGACGTTTCGGGACAACGTATCGGTCCCATCTTCTCAAGGGTCAAGTAGTTTAAGAGGAAGGGTCAAGAACTTGGACTACTTGGCCCTTGAAGACGGGACCGATACGTTGTCCCGAAACGTCGGTAAAGGATTACCACTCGACGCTGTGTAATGTCCCAGAAGAGCGCAGATCTCAACAACATCGCGGCGGAAGCCTGAAATCACAGAATTACTGACAATTATGTGTCGCTCAAGATGGTGTATATGACCAAATCCGTCATTTGCATAAAGTGAAAGAAATTAGCGCAAAATGGGACGGCGCTACTAAGTGTTTATTTACGAAGATGCTGGACAGTTTCCGATTAAATTTCGCATTGACGTCAACACAAACCGAAGTTGATATTTAAAAAACACGAACTTTGTTTGGAACATTCCGTTGTGACAGTTACAAGCTACAATTAATAAAAGTATCTCCAGTCACAACACTTTTATATACGGTTATTTATTATGAGTTTATACTACATGTTTCGGCCTCTTTTAGCAATCATCAGGTATGTAGTATAAACAAAAAATATTAGGAGAAAGGATAATTGCAAACACAACCTCAAACATTTTGTGTTTTCAATCATCCTTCCTGCAAACATTTTTTGTATTTAGACATGCCTGACGATGGTTAAGAGGCCGAAACATGTAGTATAAACTCATAATAAATAATCATATACAAACTTTTTTTTTTGACTAAAGGTATTTTTATTAATTTTAGTTTAAAAACAGTTCATCGCACTAGAAATCTGCACATGATAAAAAAAATTGAATATCTACTTAAGTAAAACTCTCTTCTGAAACGTGCAGTCTAATGCAAACAAGCTTATGAAGTCACTATGCTTCCTGTATGTTCGTATCTTTGTGTGTGTATTACCAAGCTCAACACTCTTCACGAAAGCCCGTACGAATGACCTACCATTGGAGGATACGCAAAAATATATCTTAATTTCCCCCCACTCAGTACCAACACGACAATATTTAATTTCCCCCCCCCCCCCGTCCAACGTCAGTACTAACAATGTTTAATTATTTTGGAAAGAACAGCGTACCGTGGAACTTCATAATTTGCACTCATCGCTAAATATTATAAAGACAATGAGGACGGGATGGATTAGGCATATAGCACGCATAGCAGAAATGCGAAACAGATACAGAACTATCCTGAAAACATGAACAGAAGCGACCATTTTTAAAACGCATACGTCATCGGCATTGACAGTGTACAATAACTTATTTCACACAAGAGTTTAAGTAAAACATTTAATCACCATCCTCTCCTGGCAACTAAGCAAATGTCATCCTTTGTTTCATTCTAAGAGGTACAAGGAACGATCTAAGAATTTCTCTGTATTCTGTCTGATGTTTTATATCTAATCAGAAATGTCATATGTTTCATTGACCCCACCAGACAGGGCCACATTAAACTAATTTTCTTACACTGTAGGTCTTTGGGTTCTTTTACAGCTAATGATTCCACTCACTCACAAACTCCCACTCCACTCTACTGCCTCTCTCTCTCTCTCCTTAATCCGCATTTCATCCACCTGGCTTTCACTTCCTGATCTCCACTGCGTTGTTTCACATCCAAGTCTGTATTTCATCCTGTTTTCCCACTGTTATCCTCAATTTACCTCACTAACTCTACACAGATTTCTAATATTTTCCTAGATTTTCCACATATTCGCCTTTTGGGGAATTAATTTCCATATTTCCCAGTGGCCGTGCGGTCTAAGGCGTGGGTCTTCGGCCGCTCGCTTGCTAGGATCGTGGGTTCGAATCCCACCGGGGGGCATGGATGTCTGTCTGTTGTGAGTGTTGTGTGTTGTTGTCAGGTAGAGGCCTCTGCGACGAACCGATCCCTCGTCCAGAGGAGTCCTACCGACTGTGGTGTGTCGCTCTGTGTGATCAAAAGGAACTACAAACCTCGACACTGAAACGGGAAAACCGGAGTAGGTAGAAGAGGACGACAAAAAAAAAATCCATATTTCAATTGGCCATCTTATTTCTGGAAATTTTCGAAGTTTTAAAATAAGTATCTGACTACTACCAGCTTTACGCACATAAGTCTATTATCTTCACTTATAGGCCCTGCATGTTTCACTATATGTTACCCTCCACGCCAGTATTTCACTGCGTGAACATCTAAGCATTAATCGCGTTTACATAGCATCCACACTTCCAGTTTCTTGAGTTCAAATGTTTTCCATTATCAAGCGTACTTGACAAAGTAAAGAAGTACACTTTACGCACAGACCACATGCGCACGTCTGTCCGTCTGTGGCCTAGATTCAGCGACTAAACGTTTCATGAAATTCAACGTATTTACGAAAATTTGTCGACCAATCATAAGTTCCGTAAACTCGACTCACTGACAGTCACATATTACCTCAGAACGTAAATAACACTTCGCTAAGATCTTCAATATTTTCTCTCCGATTTGGATAAAATTCATTACGGATGTATAAATGGTAAAGTTCACCCTACAACAGGCCAAGAAGGCCCAGAGGAGGAGTAGAGGTATAGCTCTACTCTTTCTTTAACCTCGGCGCTAGATGGGGGTGGGTGGTCAACGCCACGCCCCGGTCGCTTTACCACCGGGAATGACCCGGTACCCATTGTACAGGAGGCTGGGTAGGACCCAGGGCCGGTCTGGATGGGTGCTGAAAATATCGCCCCCACCGGGATATATATTTTTTTTCCTGTCCCGTTTTATCCCCTTTGATCCATTTTGTACTTTTAAATCCTTCCGTCCTTCTTCATGTCACTTTTTGTTCCATACTAGTCCTTATACAACAAACACAACACAAACATCCATGCCCCCGGTGGGATTCGAACCCAAGATCATAGTAAGCGAGCGGCCGCAGACCCACGCCTTAGACCGCACGGCCACTGGGATCGGCCGGTCTGGACTGGTGTTGAAAATATCGCCCCCCACCGGGATTCGATCCCCGAACCGTCCAGCTCGTAGCGAGTCGCTATACCGACTGAACTATCCCGGCCCACCATTACAGATGTATACAAAATTTAATGGCGTTCGTGAAACTGGGCCGAGTAAAAGCCTTAGTTTAATTTCTGGGGTAAATTAATTTTCTATCTGTCTTTGCCACCACGTTTATTGTCCGATGTGTGTGAATGTGAGTGCGACCTCTGTGCACAGTGCTCTTAGGCATTTGTGAGTTTCGCAGAAATCGGCTCACGCAAGGCCGTACCCTTCTTATGAACGCGCATAAAATTACATTTACATGCGTAACATGACACCGTTTATGACACTTTGAAGGTAGAGAATGTCTTGGTGAAACCTGAGTCTTACGTCACGGATTACAATATTTGCAATAGCATCACTCTGTACGTGATTTCAGGCTTCCTCCGCGATGTTGACGAGATCTGTGTTCTTCTGGGATATTACACAGTGTTGCGTGGTAGTTCTGTACCGACGTTTCGGGACAACCTACCGGTAAATCTTGACCCTTGAAGATGAGGCCGATTGGACGTCCCGAAACGTCGGTACAGAACTACCACTGAACGCTCCGTAATATGCCAGAAGAGCGTAGATGTCGTATTATTCTGTACATTACCTTTTAGATCAGTGGCGAATCCTGATCCAGAGGTGAGGTCTAGTGGAAGGATACTTGGAAGGAATTGTGAACCGTCCCGTTCGACCTGACCTCATGATCAGAATTCGCCACTGCTCTCAACCCCTTCCCAACTTATTTTCGCCACCGTATGCATTTAACTTCTTATTCATTTACCCTCGGAAATTTTTTTTTTTCGTTGTACCCGGCGACATATCACAGAGAATACAGAGAACAAACGTCCATATATGTTTGAAACTGTCGAAAGAAATATGATCGTATGGAGCCAATGACACAGATTAGTCCTTACCCATAAATTACGATGACAACACGTGGCAATAAATTACGCTTCTCTCACGAATATTATTAAACACCACAAACGAACGCCTTCAACACCTCTACCCGTGGTCTGTCAGCAACTTGATGTCAGTGTGCACACCGATCATCCGTGTGTCACACGATACTGCTTCTGATCTTGGCACTGCCGGCTGGCACCGTGCCATACTTCCGAATGCTACCATTTCTCACAATATCCTTTCGACCTCCAGCTGATACAAACTGTCGTATATTTCATGCCAGCGCCCGATTAAGCTATATTACAGTACAGAAGCTCAATACTCTAATTTCTATACCACACGTAACTGCTTGTGCTCTTCGGCTTCTTCATCTTCCCCATAACAAAAATAATTATTATAATCACTATTTGTTATCACATTTATGCAAGGTATTTACAATTACATATGTAAAATAAACCATGTCTCAAGGGCATATAAAGTTGCAGCTACTCTGTGGTTAAAATTTATGGTACATGTAATGGTATTTCCCAGTCGACCTCGGTGGACTAGTGGTTAGCGTGCTCGCCACTGGACCCAAGGTTCGCGGGTTCGATCCCGACCGAGGTCGATGGAATTTAAGGGTGATAAAAATCCGGAGCACCACTTCCTTCGGAGGGGAAGTAAAGCCGTCGGTCCCATGTCGTAGATTTACGGCATGTAAAAGAACCTTACGGGCATGAATAGAAATGTTTCATAAGCTAAATTTAACGGCCATTTCTCACCCAGATGGCTCTGGCGGTCACATCAGGATTGAGTTGAGCGCGGCCAGTCGGCTGGTCTCCGAACTGCCACAAATGCGCAGACCACGTAACCTCGGAAAGAGGAGGCCCAGGCCCATATAGGGCTGTCGAGCCATGGTTATTATTATTATTATTATTATGGTATTTCCCAAGACATACACTTTGTACTTCTACTTTAGGACTTTCCGAAGTATGTGCACAGTGCCCAATATGGCTGCTTTCTCTAATTCCTTGATGTCGTGATTTTACAGATATGTTCCTCAGGAATTTCCTGAATGATTTTGAGACTGTTATTATTATTATTATTATTATTATTATTGATGTTCTTGATTAAGCTCAGTACATCACCGATTTGGACAATACAGTGTTGCTCTAAATGGTTCTGCTGTGAAGCCAAGTTTAAATATTTTCAGTGCAGACAACATTTTTTGTCGTCTATACTACAAAGCTCTCAGCAGGTTCGACGGTAGACGGATTCCTGAATGACGAAATGTAAACAATTTGGAAGGAGCCGTCCTGGCCTAGTCGAGGTAATATCTCGGTATTTGCCTGGTTCTACTGGGAAGAACCATGGAAAACTCGCGTCAATGAGGGTAGCGGTGTCACTGGCAGTATTCGAATCGGGTGCCTTCCGAATTGAACTGCAGAGCGCTACCACTACACTACCTGTACGGCAGGGAATGGAATTACACTCATATTATACTTTTTTTTTCAATGGCTTGAAAGCCCCTTGGGGGCCTAGGCCGCCTGTCAACAATTCCCATCTCTGTATATCGTATCGCCTGTCAACAATTCCCATCTCTGTATATCGTATCACGTGTCAACAATTCCCATCTCTGTATATCGTATCACGTGTCAACAATTCCCATCTCTGTATATCGTATCACGTGTCAACAATTACCATCTCTGTATATCGTATCACGTGTCAACAATTACCATCTCTGTATATCGTATCACGTGTCAACAATTCCCATCTCTGTATATCGTATCATGTGTCAACAATTCCCATCTCTGTATATCGTATCACGTGTCAACAATTACCATCTCTGTATATCGTATCACGTGTCAACAATTCCCATCTCTGTATATCGTATCACGTGTCAACAATTCCCATCTCTGTATATCGTATCACGTGTCAACAATTACCATCTCTGTATATCGTATCACGTGTCAACAATTCCCATCTCTGTATATCGTATCACGTGTCAACAATTCCCATCTCTGTATATCGTATCACGTGTCAACAATTCCCATCTCTGTATATCGTATCACGTGTCAACAATTACCATCTCTGTATATCGTATCACGTGTCAACAATTCCCATCTCTGTATATCGTATCATGTGTCAACAATTCCCATCTCTGTATATCGTATCGCCTGTCAACATTGCAGAAACAGGTTTAAGAGTAAAGCAATGATTACTTCCTCGTACGCCTACGCATTGCGTGGAACTGATGACACTAGTTTAAAAGGATTTCTAACGTCAGCAATGATTCAAATTTACCTCTCTGGAACACTTCTAACTTGAATACGGCAGCAACAAGTCCATCCGAAATGTCAGTAAAGTTCTACTAGAATATACATCACACTCAGGATAACATATATATTCTTCACGGTAAGACTGACTTCAATAAATGAAGCACGATATATTATTACTTGGGCCTTAAAGTAAAACTGCGTCACATGTTCTGCGATTTCCCCACGACCTCTTAAGCAGTCTGTGGCAGTGTCCGTCCGAGACCCAACAAAAGACCTCTCGTTACTGTGACACTAGACAGACAATTACGATCATGTGTCCACAGCCCACCCAAGGGAAGGATTTATTTCTGATGTGAACGGAAATTGCATTCGATTTGGATTTCAATATCCTTACGCGGTATAACACTAACACTACGTGAGTAAGGGCGACATGTGTCAAACATACCGATCTGTAGAAATGTCCCAGAAATTTGAAAGCTTCTGACAGAAAATTCATCCACAGTAGACTACTGGTTACAGACTACCTTTGTGAGTTTGTATCACAACGGGATGTCAAACTTAAAACCACAGATCATGAGATATTCCCGCCAGGGGGAGGGGGCTGGGAGTGTCTGGCGCGGTGCGGGGACTACTGACTATAGGATGGGAGTACTGCACTACTATTGGTACGAGCGACAGACACTTCTACCAACCCACACAGACTGAAACGAAGCAATTCGAGTAGCGTGTAGTGAGCAGGTGGACTGTGCGAATGTTTTCATGATATGCAGTAGCAACTCGTTCAAATCGAAAGTTTGCGCATGCGCATCTATTGCATTCCTAGCAGAAATCATCTCGTGTTCTGTCGACAGTACAAAGTACTCTGCGAGGTCTGTCGTAACACCATGCATAATTTGTAGTATAGCTTTTTTAAACGTTACTGCTGCAGTGTTAATAAGGATACGAGAGACAGCGAAGGGGAGTATTTACATGGCTAGCCTGGCTTTAAACGAAATGTCGTTTGCCAACGCCACTTCGTACGGCAGCATCTCAGAAAGACATAAAAATATTGCTGCTTCTCTCGTTTTTGTGATCTCGCCACACGGATCACGAAACCAAATGAATGCGAAATGAACGCCAGCAATTGCCTTTATGTACCTCAGAAGGGTTTTGAGGGCCAGCGAAAATTTTGAAACATTTATAGTTTGCTACCACACGATCGGTCCAACTGATCTTCTCCACTCTTCTCCAGCACCACATATCAAAACTTTCCAGATACTTCTGATCTATTTTCCGAAGTGTCCACGTTTCAGTACCATACAAAGCTATGCTCCAAATGTAGCACTTTACTAGTTTCTTCCTTAAATTTAAGTCCAGTTTGCTTGGTGGAAAGAGAGAACCCTATGGAGAACTCGCTTTGGAAGAGGCTACGGACCTGTCGTAAGATAGACTAGAGAATGAATAAATGAATGAAATGAACTACCCCTTGTGTTTAGTTCTGCAGGATTTCTTTGGTGTATTATCCAATGAAAATGATAAGTTACCGTCTACTGAAAGTTATTTAAATACTGACAAACCGAATGACACGCCATGTCATACTTTTTCTTTAATGTCTTGTAGTACTACAAAATTCACAATCGCTTAAAATGCTAAAATGTTAAAATTTTACCAGTTTCTAAGTCCTTTGAAATGACGAACATGGTTTACCATACGATGAAGTGCTATTGACAGACAAAGGATTGGACAAACATTTTTCCAACATTCCGCACGAATATTTTCTGTTGTATTCCGAAAAAAAGGACATTAAAAATCTGAAAAAAAAAATGAAAAAGGGAGAGCGCGATATCACCCTGCGGGCAGCGTGTTTGACAGGCGTGGTTTCAGCAGGACTTGGAAGTAAAGGTAACAATATCTCTGTACTTAACTGAGCTAAAAGACATAAATACACGTTGGAGATAAAGGTTTATCGCCATACAATGTTAACTTCGCCACTAAATAATGATTAAATGATGATGAGTAGTCGGCTTCATCCCCGGCCGTTTCGCCTCGGAGGAAAGATTCCACCCCACGTACTTTGGATGGGAATTGGGAAGGACCCATAGCTGATACGAACACTGTGGAGAAAGAGACTGGTACCTCTGCCAGGAAAATTGGGAAGTGCATACTTTAGAAAAGCACTTATGTCGAATTATTATTTCATTGTTATTAGCAATTGTGAAAACCTATGAAAAGATTTAATTTAAAGTAAGTGCTTCTAAACTACAGGTTGCCCCAATTTTCACGAACGACGCCCACGAATTACACTGAGATGTACAGCAAGTCCCAAAAGCTTGATTCACAGAAGTTATAAGAAAATAACACGCACTATGCTTTACGAAGGTAAAGTTCACCTTATAACCTGCCATGAAGGCACAGAGGGGGAGTAGAAGTATAGCTCTACTCTTTCTTTAACCTTGGCGCTAAATCGGGTCGGTGGTCAGTGCCACGCCCCGGCCGCTTTATCCCCGGGAAAGAGACCCGGTACCCAATGCAGAGGAGGCTGGGTGGGCCCCAGAGCCAGTCTGAACGGAGTACGGAAAATCTCGCTCTTACCGGGATTCGATACCCGGACCGCCTAGCCCGTAGCGACTATACTATCCCAGCCTACCGGGACTCTTTCCCGGGGTAAAGCGGCCGGGGCGTGGCGTTGAAAACCCACCCCCGATCTACAGCCGAAGTTAAAAAAGAAGTGGAGCTATACCTCTACTCCCCCTCTGGGCCTTCAATGTCTGTTCTAGGGTGAACTTTGCTTTACCTTTACTACACTTTATACCCCAGGGGTGGCCAGCTAGAAGAGCTTCGACAGGCACAATTTAGAAAGAAAGTTAGCAACATCCACATTTTTATTCACCACTGATTGAACCAAAGTACCGCTCGACTGTTAATGACGTAACACCGTACGAACTGGTACCAACAGCTTTAACTACTTACAAATTCGAGTTTAGGAATCTGGCTGCCACGATGGACACTCACAATGCTTCTACAAGCAAGACAATGGTATGAAGATGGCTACTGGCTTCTCGACTTTTTAAATAATTATTTCTCAAACAACCACAAGGTTTGTTATAATTTACAACTGCATTAATAAAAGCAAAAATATATTTTCCCCTTGTTTGATGGTTTCTTATTTCTGTTTATCCAACTACAACAGGTTAGTTATGAATCGTCTTTCTATACGAAATCTATTTACGACACCTTTCACGGTCAGCCTGTGCATGCAAAATGTCTGAATATTTTTAAATCGCTTTAAAATTTGTTTTATTGTGGAACCATACAAATAGTGGCTCGTCAATGACGGTTGGTTTTATATCTGGCAACCTGTGCTCCCTGAAGATGGTGCACTAGCACCGAAACATGTCGCAGCTGTATGTATAACACTTATATGTGAATTTTATAGTGCATTTGGTTGGTGTAGTAAATTGACTACCTGAATTTTGTTTTCTATATGTAAACTGCGCGAGCCGCATCAGTGACTTGCGCCTGCCACGTTGTGGCCACCCCTGTTTCACGCCATCTTCGTCAATATTCCAGTTGCGAGACCTGAAACTGTGTTTATATTCTATATAATTCACAGACAGATCCCTTCGTCGATCGTCTTCCGAAGCTCCGAAAAGATAAACACCCGACAGTGTTCACTGCATACCAGCTTCCTCCAGAGATCCCTTCAGAAAAAAAAAAACTTTCACGTCATCAAAATGAAATTTTATAGGAAGCACAAAACCGAGAACTGTCTGAATTTGTCTGTCACGAGGTTTGATTTCGCTGCAGGCAAAACTTAGAATTCTAAGTTATTTGTCTACTTTTAGGGACGAAGGACAAGAAGTGCCGAGTTCTGAACTGTGACGTGTGGCAGAACTGTGACGGGTGGCAGAACTGTGACGGGTGGCAGAACTGTGACGTGTGGCAGAACTGTGACGTGTGGCAGAACTGTGTCGTGTGGCAGAACTGTGACGTGTGGCAGAACTGTGACGGGTGGCAGAACTGTGACGTGTGGCAGAACTGTGACGTGTGGCAGAACTGTGACGTGTGGCAGAACTGTGACGTGTGGCAGAACTGTGACGGGTGGCAGAACTGTGACGCGTGGCAGAACTGTGACGGGTGGCAGAACTGTGACGGGTGGCAGAACTGTGACGGGTGGCAGAACTGTGACGCGTGGCAGAACTGTGACGCGTGACAGAACTGTGACGGGTGGCAGAACTGTGACGGGTGGCAGAACTGTGACGGGTGGCAGAACTGTGACGTGTGGCAGAACTGTGACGGGTGGCAGAACTGTGACGTGTGGCAGAACTGTGACGTGTGGCAGAACTGTGACGTGTGGCAGAACTGTGACGTGTGGCAGAACTCCTCAGGCAGGCAGATGCACATGACGAGAAACTTCGCATGAAATATCCAACAGCCTGGATCGAATAAAACTTCAAGTTTACAATAACTAACCAACAAAATGCACACAATTTGTCATTTACACATTCATTATTATATTAAAACAAAATTCCTACGTGTTTCGAACCTTGCTGGTTCATCATCAGGCAGTATAGCAAATACTTTTGTATAAAACACATCTGATTAATTTTTTTAGGTGGCCAAAGTCCGATCTTCTGTGTAACGTGTAGAAGAACACAGAAGTTCAATGGCAGTATTCCGCGCAGGACGGTTAAGCATACACAGCAGAAAGGAAGACTATTTACACAGTCTACAGAAGGCAGCAAGTGTATGTGATGGAAGTTGTCATGGTGCTATAGAATGTGTAATAGTCTTCCGTTTTGCTACGTATACAGTACTTAACCATTCTACACGGAATACTTCCCGTACACTTCTATGTTCTTCTACGTGTTACACAAAAAAATCTTGCTTCAACCACATAAAAGACAGGTAATTAGATGTGTTCTATACAAAAGTACTGGATGTACTGCAAACATGTAGGAGTTTCATTTGTTAATATAATTATGAATGTGTAAATGACAAAGTGTGTGCATTTTGTTGGTTGATTATTGCAGATTAAAGTTCTCCCGAGAACGGGCCATGAAGGCCCAGAGGGAGTAGAGGTATAGCTCTGCTCTTTCTTTAACCCCGGCACTAGATGAGGGTGGGTGGTTAACTCCACGCCCCGGCCGCTTTACCCCCCGGGAAAGAGACCCGGTATCCATTGTATAGGAGTCTGGGTGCACCCCATGTCCGGTCTGGACAGATGTGGAAAATCTCGCCCCCACCGGGATTCGATCCCCGGACCGTCCAGCCCGTAGCGAGTCGCTATACCGACTGAGCTATCCCAGCCCACGATTATTGCAGATTACTGATTACAATACACGGAATGAAGAACATAAACTTTAAGTTTCTTTACTTTAACACGCCATTCACACTGCGGATGTCTGCAAAGTTTCGTGTGGCGATGAAATTACGAACTGCCGAGAAATGGTGAAAGGGATCTACGTGCGATGCAGTTCACAGTCAGGCAGTCAGAGCAGCATGAAGACCAGTCTGAAAAGCGGAAAGGCGAATTCTAGTTGCCTAGAATTTAGAGATACGAGTACTGCACGTAGTATTACAGAATGCAAGTACACAGTATGAGACGCTGAATGACTATCTTATTTAGAGGCACTGAATCAACTGTTAAGGTAAAGTAATCCCGCAACACAGTTCGAAGAATGCGTATGTATTATGCGGTGCTTTTGAATAGCTACTAAAAACGACTATTAGTTTCGTCATGCCGGGATAGCGTAGTCGGTATAGCGACTCGCTAAGGGCTGGACAGTCCGTGAATCGATTCCCAGTGGGGACGAGACTTTTCGCAGCCGTCCAGACCGGCCCTGGGGCCTACCCAGCCTCCTGTACAATGGGTACTGGGTCATACCCGGGGGTAAAGCGGCCGGGACGTGGCGTTAACCACCCACCCCCGTCTAGTGCCGCAGTTAAAGAAAGAGTAGAGCTATACCTCTACTCCCCCTCTGGGCCTTCATGGACCGTTCTAGGGAGAACTTACCTTTACCTTTACCTGTCCTTCAGTCCGTCCGCATGGAACAAGGCGGCTCCCACTGGACAGATGTCATATACGAGTATTTATACAAAGGATTGTCCTGCATTCTAGTACCGATATATGAAAAATGTACTTAAGTTTCATTTGCATTTACTTCCTTAGTAGCTTCTGTTACACTGTTTATGTGTTGTTGTTTGTGCCACTTAAGTTTCCATTAAACACAGTGCATTAAGAAATACAATTAACACAGACCAAAAGCCGAAGTATGTCATTCAGCAGACACCCTTTTGTATTTGCCTAACATCCTATTGTAAAGCAGAGCTTAACAGTAGACAAAACATATCATTGTTCATTCACTGAACCAACGAATGCACTATTATAATTAAACTCTCACTAGTACCCTACATATGTTTCGGCCCCATTGTGAGAGTTTAATTATAATAGTGCATTCGTTGGTTGAGTGAGTGAATACTAATACTAAGATGCACGGCGATTACAAAGTAAAATTAAAACATGTCCTTGTTCCAAACCCTTTTTAGGCGCATTTCCAAAACTTCAGAAAGCGACTATTACTTCGTCACTTCTGTCTGTGTGTCTGTCTGTCTGCCCGCCCGCCCGCATGGAACAACTCGGCTCCCAATGGACAGATTTTCATGAAATTTGATATTTGAGTATTTTTCGAAAATCCGTCGAGAAAATTCAAGTTTCATTAAAATCTGATAAGAATGACGGGTACTTTACATGAAGACCCATGTACATTTACGATAATATCTCGCTGAATTCTTCTTAGAATGAGAAATGTTTCAGACAAAAGATGTAGAGAAAATCAAAACACACATTTTATGTTCAATACCCTTCTCCCCGAAAATCGTGCCGTTTATGAGATAATGTGCTAAAATATGGCCCAGACAAGCCAAAGATGACAACATAATGTAGCGCACGCGCATTGCATGCTGGATAACTAATGACACAGACTCACACTCATAATATTTAATACCTGTTACTTCTCGACGGCAAAAATGGTTATGCGAACGCGCCCCAGTGTTATGTTATACATAAATTGCCCATCTTCTGAACAAGACGAAGGTAAATATGATAGAAAGAAGCTGCAAGTGGTACGTTCTTTTAAGTCTGTACTAGAGAATTAACGGCAGTGTTCGCTGTTCCTACTCTCCAGTTATAACAAAGGGGTCGAAAATGAATTGACAGAAGTAGTTATCCAGATGTGTGTGGGGGGGGGGGGGGGCTGATCCGACGGCTTCTTCTTCAGTTTTCAAAGTGAACGCATTTGTGGAATTCCATCAACAGTTTCTGTGTAATTATTACGCTTCATATTCCCTTCTAAAGTTGTTGGGCAGGCAAGGGCACTCCCACTGAAACAGACATCATCCCTCGTTGCTCTATATTGATTCCTCAAACACCCTCTCTTCTATCTCCTATATTTAATCTAATGCTCTTGTCCGATGGACCGGAAAGCAGTGACGACAAACCAAACCATTTTCAAGATCCGCCTTCGGACCCTCAGCGAACCGGGCTGAATCAGCAGTCTTCCAAACCACTCCACTGCAGAACCTTTGCAGATTCATCCTCTATTTTAGCACCAATTAATAAACTGTTACATCTTGGCCCCCAACACTCGTCTCTACACGCGGAGCGGCGTGCAAACTAATTAAAGAACTTTGCTACAGCCTGCACACAATTTATTGCTTGGTATTATTCCTCGTTTGAATGCAGTTTGAATAGATTAAATACAAAAGAACTGCGTCTTAATTTTTTAGAGCATATTAATATACAAACTTTTAGTCTGATCTCGCATCTGTGTCGAAAATTAAGGGCGTTGTTTGCAGTTAGAACTGCCTTTTCGGGAAAACAAATATAAAATTAATTCCAAATAACCAGATTATAACCGAGGACTTAACTCTTCTGAGATGTTACGCAGCGTAGGTTGGTAATATGTTACCGACGTTTCGGGACAGCATATATACCAACCTACACTACCTTACATCCCAGAAGAACAAAGGCCTCAACCAGACTGCAGCGGAAGGCTGAGATATCGCTACTAAATTAACATTCAAACAACGACCTCCAGAAACTGCCTTATGGCAGTCAAACTCAGCAGGTAATTTTAAATCTGTCCATTCCGTGCATTTTTCAATCGATTTATTTAATTTATTATACCAACCAAATGCACAAACACGTAGCTGCGACATGTTTCGATACAAACGTACCGTCTTTAGGCGGCACAATATGCCAGGTTTAAAACCAATTGCCAGTGATACGCTGTTATTTACAAGGTTCCACAGTCTGCAGTAGGCTCTGTTGTTTATGTTATTTGTGTATAAAAGGCACAACTTCTACTGTTTCTAAAAACTTATGGTTAAAATATGATTAAAATATTTTTACATAATAAATATAATTTATACCAGGAATAGGACTGAATGGAGAAGACTTGAGAAGTCACTAAGAACAGTTCAGACACTATAATTATGTAAACTGTGCAAGCTATGGCAAAATATCAGGCTAGAAGCAGATCATGCTAGAAAAGACTCTAGGATTAAGTCAAACACTAATTGTAAAGAAAATTATGCAAGCTACTTTCTGTGGTCAGTCTCAGCCCCCAACTAGTTTTAACTCATGGCCACTTGTAATCCAGATCTGGTAGGATCACGTGTTAGTACCCAACAGCTTGCTAGGACTAGCTCACCTAGCGAGCACTCTCAGAGCTCACCCTGCACATAGCAGGAGGCCTTTGCCCTCATGGGATGTTATAGGCTTATTTTATTTTTTTATTTTTATACAAATTAAAATTATTGCTGCGGCTGGCAGTGGAAACTTCTACTTTGTGTCATTACATGTTCAGGTCTGTAGTGCGTATCTCAGTACAAAGTGGATCGGGTCACTGTGTTTATGTTGTGTTGTGTATCGGAGCCATAAGCTTGTCATGGCTACGTGTTTGACACTCACACGTATCTAATAACGTGCATTTAGTTGGTACAATAAATTAAATGCATTGATCAGCAGGTAATGTTTATTACCTTGGTGGGCTGAAGACGGACAGGAACTTGTACCTGCCTCTCGCTAATTCTGCTGGTCAGCAATCTGTCAGTAAGGGCAATACAGCAGTCTTTTGGAAATCCAGCACACTTAACTCTAACCTTTTACTGGACAGAGGCAGGCAGTGTAATGCCACCTGGTTTTAAGTTAAAGACTCAACATTTCACCCATAAAGATTTAATTGGTCCTCAGAACAAACAACTATAATTTTATTGAAGGTCTATTAGACGAATAAACTTCATGTACGAAATATTTCGTGTTTCCTGCGCGATCGTAACCGAACTTTTATTTAATATTCACAGCAGTTTCGTCTTTCAGATTATCAAAAACAGAGTAAGGTATAAATTAATACAATTAAAATATTGTAAAACTTACGGAAGTTTTAGATCTCATACCAGAGAAATAACGAAACGGTAAGGTAATTCAATACCGTCCATTACATATATTTATACAACAGTCTGATGACGACCCATTAGGGTGGAAAAAAAGTAGCTGCTTCTATTGCAAAACAAGAGATATTATATTCCAGTAAAATTATTTGACTGTGTGTTTCAACTACTGACGTCAAAAAATTGATTTATCTGGCCATGTTTATTGCAAAAATGGATATAATATACAGTTCGTCCAATAAGGTGTAATAATTTGTAAACAATTTCGACGTCACGCGGGAGTATACTTCACGCATTCCTAATTTGGCGTTGAATTATCAATGGATTTAACCTAAAACATATTGTTTATATTACTCTACGAGGTCTTCCAATAAGATTTAGCATTACTAAGGGCAAACAATGAAGTAAAGTTTTCATTACCGAGCTGTTTATCAGTAAAATATATTGGTGGGTGTGGCTGTTAGAGGTGGTGGGGAGTTTGTTATGAATCGGTACCAATTAAGCCATTAGGAAGTGATCTGTTCGCAGTTGGTCACTGCACATGCCTTGTGTTATCCCACAGCTCATTAACAAAGGTAAATTTCACCGTATATCATGCAATGAACGCACAGAGGAGAAGTAGAGGTATAGCTCTACTCTTTCTTTAACCTCGGCGCTAGATGTGGGTTGGTGGTCAACGCCACGCCCCGCAGACTTACCCCTGGGAAAAAGACCCAGTAACCGTTGCACAGGAGGCTGGGTGGGCCCCAGGGCCGGTCTGGAGGGGTGCGGAAAATTTCGCCCCCCCACCGGGATTCGATCTCCAGACGATCCAGCCCTTAACGAGTCGCTATACCGACTGAGCTATCGCGGCACTATTATAAAAAATATGACGTTGCAACATGTATTGGTTTAATTGTAAAATTGAGATCTCAGCTATTTATACCATATAATAAAACTGTATGGAATACTTTTATGAGTCTTATATTAATGGCCTGAAGATGACAAACTTAGGTCGAAACATGATGCCAAAATAAAGTATAAAATGTACATTACTTGTGTATGACGCTATTTAAATCCCTAACACAACGGGATGATAAACCTAACATTTGACACACAAAACATATTATATATATATACAGGGCATACTCAAAAGAATGGTGCGGTTTCAATAGACATTTCTATTGAAACCGCACCATTCTTTTGTGTATGTCCTATATATATATACAGAAACTCAGTAAACGCCAGCCAGCACTGACCTGTAGGTATCAATTTTATAGGACAGCCTGGAGCGGCGGGAGTGACGATACGCTCCGTGGGTGAACGTAGCATTCTGCAGTATACGAAAACTAAAGGGGAAAGCGACCATTATAGGTATGCGTCATCCTATTAGTGGCTGCGGATCAAGAAGGAGCCGCATGCTATGTCAACGCTGTTTTACCGCAGGGAAACAGACCTGCTTTATCACACACTTCCCTCACACTTCTTTGTACAATACATTTATTGCCATTTTCGTTGCGATCCATTAACTTCACGCTGTCACATCATGGCTTCATATTTTTAAAAATAATTCACTTTCACTACGCTCTATAGCACAGAAACTGGAGGCCGTTCCTCCATCCGCAACCTAAGGACGCGCCATGCTGTGGTGACATGCAATATATATATATATATATATATATATATATATATTGGACATAATGTAAACTAAGAGTTCTCACTTTTGCAGACTGCCACGAAAACTATTTCCCTTTTCCGAAAACTTTGTGTTTAGGAGGGAAACGTTCAACTATTGCGCTTGAATTTCTTAAAGAGTACTTGTGCTCGCTGAGTGTGAGTGTTGTGGTCACCGAGTGTGAGTGTTTTGGTCACTGAGTGTTAGTGTTGTGGTCACAGTGTGTGTGTTGTGGTCACCGAGCGTGAGTATTGTGGTCGCCGAGTGTGAGTGTTTTGGTCACAGTGTGTGTGTGTTGTGGTCACCGAGCGTGAGTATTGTGGTCGCCGAGTGTCAGAGTGGTGGTCACTGAGTGTTAGTGTTGTGGTGTTGTCACAGGGTGTGAGTGTTGTGGTCACCGAGTGTGAGTGTTGTGCTCACTGAGTGTGAGTGTTGTGGTCACCGAGTGTGTTGTGGTCACTGAGTGTGAGTGTTGTGCTCACTGAGTGTGAGTGTTGTGGTCACCGAGTGTGTTGTGGTCACTGAGTGTGAGTGTTGTGGTCACAGCGTGTTGTGGTCACTGAGTGTGAGTGGTGCGGTTTAACAGCACAATGCAGCTAGTGTCCCCTACCTCCCACAGCTGGATACTCTAACGCAGGACCGCTCAACCTTCATACGATGCGGACCAACTTCGGCGAAATTTGGTCTGCATGCGGGCAACATGAGATTCTGTACTCTGAACGAGGAATAAATAAGTATACGTATAAAGATACATAATTGTATCTGTGCATTTTTCTTTATATCATGAGTGTGAAAAATATACTTACAGTAATAGGAAACATTTATAAAAGAAATGCAATTCAGAACCTAGGCTAGTGTGTCGCTAGTCTTAGCAGTTCTTACAAAATGCATTAGTAATGTAATGCACGTCTCAATATATAAACAGCTCGTAAGTTTTCAAAACTGCTTCGGCGTTCTACCTCGGCTTTGTCAGGGAAAGGGTTAAAATACGTTTTCTTATTTCAAATATCTCCGCGGACAAGATGACACTGCGTCGATGGCAACACGCTGCCCGCGAGCTGCTGGTTCAGCGAGCCTGCTCTAATGTTCGACCAATCCAGCGCACGTGACAGAAATTGTGTTTCACCTTTCAAATATCCCTCGAAAATGAGAAACCACATGTAACTACTCTTTTATGAAACTATACTATATATATGCATATACAACGTCTATTTTACACATATTTGAAGGCATTCACAAATTTCGTGCCATAATGTCCCTCGCCCGCTGTAACGTTCCGTTTTCTTCTTATAAATAGCCCCATGCAGCAGTCATTCTTCTTTGTAGTCTAACAGTCGCAGAGTTAGTTAAGAAACTTCGTATTTTTATAGGACCTGAAGCACCAGTACTGTGTTCACAAAGTCCGCCACTGATCCAGTACCGCGTTCACAAGTCCGTCACTGATACAGTACTGTTTTCACAATTTCCGCCACTGATACATTACCGTGTTCACAAAATCCGCCACTGATACAGTACCGTTTTCACAATTTCCACCACTGATCCAGTACCGTGTTCACAAAGCCCGCCACTGATACATTACCGTGTTCACAAAATCCGCCACTGATACAGTACCGTTTTAATAATTTCCGCCACTGATCCAGTACCGTGTTCACAAAATCCGCTACTGATACAGTACCGTTTTCACAATTTCCACCACTGATCCAGTACCGTGTTCACAAAGCCCGCCACTGATACATTACCGTGTTCACAAAATCCGCCACTGATACAGTACCGTTTTAATAATTTCCGCCACTGATCCAGTACCGTGTTCACAAAATCCGCTACTGACACAGTACCGTTTTCACAATTTCCGCCACTGATCCAGTACGGTGTTCACAAAGTCCGCCACCGATCCGTATTCTGACCCTGGTAACTCCAATCCCGTTTCTTCTTGCAGTTACGTTAAAGGACGTAAGGACATAACCGTCCAACACACAGTTTGCTTACATACTGCTGTAGCTTCAAAAAACTCGAGCACGCATCTTTGTCATCTTAATTAACGCCAGTATAGATACATAATTTCATCTGACAACTGGTGTTAATCGCTTCCTGTCGGCTCGCGTAACGTATAAAATTGCCGGGTACTGTGAACAACGTGTCTTTTAGACGTCAGGAGTGCCTGCTAGCTCGTGGGCTCGAATACAATTTGAGACGTGGAAGTCTGTCTGCATTTGTACTTTGTGTTGCCCTGCGCAGGCAGAGGCCTTGCAACATGCATGGAGTCCTACCAAATGTATACAATCAGGGTTCATGAAGCCACGAAAATGGAGTCCGTAGGTAGGTAGGTAGGTAGGTAGGCAGGCAGACAGAAAGACAGACAAAGATAGATAGATAGATAGATATACAAATAGAGATAGATAGATACAGACAGATAGATAGATAGATAGATAGAAGATAGATAGATAGACAGATAGAGATAGATAGATAAATAGATAGATAGACAGAGACAGACATAGATAGATAAAGACAGATAGATACAGATAGATAGATAGATAGATATATAGACAGATAGATAGATAGAAGATAGATAGATACATATAGATAGATAGATAGATAGATAGATAGATAGATAGACAGAGACAGAAACATACAGATAGACAAACAAACAGACAGACAGACAGACAAACAGACGAAACATATGGAAAGCTTTTTACAGTAAAACTGGCAACAATGGTGTATCTTGATGTGTGTATCGACGCTTTATTTGAAAACTGTTGTAGCTTTGATAGAATGATATAAATTACGATGCTAATTAACCATGTACAATTCTGGAACACATACAAACATGCAGTACCTCTGACAGCTGGTGAAGTAAATATTTCTATCTGTTAACATCAATACCTCCAACAAAAGGACTATGCATACCGGCATCACACATAAACGTACTTACCCCCACTGGAAGTCGGTACTTCAAGACACACAAGAAGCATCACGTCTTACGATCTGACGCATGTGACGTTAGATCATACTGCTAGATACACAGAATTAATGAAGATATGTGGCGAACTGTTGCTGCAGTAATGGGTTTTACATTATTCAGCTGGTTACAGTAATAGGAATGCAATGTAATCCCACAGAGTATCAGCTGGCCAGACAGATATAAGACTGAGAAGCTTGTCTGGGCAGGAAGAGAAACTGTAATCAAAACAGAGTGGGTGTTCTTCAACTGTTTTTGTACCACTAATTGAATTTAGGATTTGAGGCCAAACCTACGTCTCCTTCTCTGTGTCCAGTAACTCCTAACCTCAATTTTATTTAAGTAAGGACACACCCTCTCACGAAAATCCATTCTGTTACTATTCTTGTTCAATTTAAGAGATTAACCATGACCCCTTCACGTCACCGATGTAAATCTGTAGTGATTAGGGTGGAAGCAGCTAGACGAAAACTATCACTGCTGAAAATGTTACACCAGTTTTAACACTACTGAAACTAACAGGCTTGAAACGCTTCAGCAGAATGAACAGACAAAAGACTCCATGGAGCAGAACCCTTCTGAAGGCAACAGTCCATCAGCTTGTCAAGCAATTCCTCGTCACAAGACCCTGTCCTGAATTAGTCCAATCCAGTCCAGAACTTCACATGACATTTGTTTAACACATTTCAACACTATCTTCCCATCGATGCATAATTCCCCCAACAGCTTTTTCATTCAGATTTTCTGAATATATGATGAGTGAGATCGAAGGATGTGTGAAACGTACGTTAAAACTTACAAACCAAAACAGAAATAAGGCTTAGGTGGGTCGCCGAAGATACTGCATGTGCTAGATATTGGAAATGACAAACAAGTCAGTTACAAAAGTACTTAACATATAATGAAGAGGGGGAAATATAACACTTTGAAGCTAAACAATAAAATTTGTTTGTAATTTGAAGTGAATGAGTTTAATATGAGACGGGATTCTAGCTTGGGACATAAAGAAAAAAAAACATTCAGACTTTTGGTGAGCAAACCTAATGCTAAGCCGCTACTTGTAAGAGCAAGGCTATGGGGAGAAAACTTTAAAAATGGATCTTGAGGAAATATTGATAGTGACCGAGAAGTTTTCAGTTGACCTTGGCAGATGTTTGCACTGAGGAAATTTAACCGTCCGTTGTCTGTGACCAGTAACCGATATATTACAGTCAAAAATACATTAGGCTGTAAGTGCAGTCGCGTTTCGTGCGTGTGAGATAATATAGTTACTTTCTGTAGTGTTTTTGTGACTACAGTAGTGCATAAATCTAACTTTAGGCTTGTTATAAACAAAACACCTAACAAATGGTGACCACTGGTAACATCATGTAACGATGGAGACTCATGTTTTTGACACGATCTATACGTTGGCCCCCAAACTTCATCGCGAGTGTTAAGGGACTCTACCCACGCTGTTAAGGTCAACTGTATTCTCTTAAGTAAGAGACTGTAGGTTGATGGTATATGAAATGGAATGAACCGGAACAAGACTCTGTTCAACGACGAGGTTGAACTTCCGGGCTCTGATATCATAAATACGCATTTTTGCACGTACACGCATTTTATAACGTGTAGTTTCCTCACTGCAGCCAAGCGCTGCTCCTCCAGCACACTCTCATCCTAACATCAATCTCCACTTCTTCAGTTCCGTCTCAAAGCACATCATGTGGTTTTCATAAATCCCATGCTCCGTTCTTTCCATCAAGTCTTCGTTTGAAGACGGCACAAATAAATTCCAGATGCAAGAAACGTGAACACGTCGCACCGCGTGTGTTCCAGATGTTCGTTACCTCCAATTTACTGCGACCCGCTAATGAAGTGTTGTCGCTGTGCATTGAGATGTCATCTCATCACAACCAACCCTCTTTATAGCTATTTCCCCCTTCCCCCCGGCCTGAACGCTCACGTATGAAGTACTGTCGTGTATCTTCCCTCCTTTTTCGTTTTTCCTTTTTCACAGAGCATTCGTAGTTTTTCTTAACCATAACAAGAGGCTAGTCTGTTACGGGTCGTTACTACAGAGTGGCCAGAGTCTGTACGCATGGGCTCCAGTCATTTGTATCCACAAAGCACAGTCTACAATCTTCATTAAACGACACAACAAAACACTCACATCTCTTCGATAAACGATAAGCTAATTCTAAGTCAGGTACGATGATAAAAAAAAATTATAGTCATAACCAAGGATGCACAAATCCCGGCGCCAAGACGTCTGGGCGACTAAATTTTTTTTTACGGTGGCGTCTAATATTTGTGGGGCCTCAGTACGAACTTGTATCACGTCACTCTTGTGATGGCAAAAATTTAAACATGGATTCTACATTTTTTGGAAAATTTGTATACTCCTGATTTCAGGCTTCCGCCGCGATGTTGATGTAATCTGTGGTCTTCTGGGTAATTACACGGCGTCGTGTGGTAATTATTATATAAATAATTACCACACGACGCCGTGTAATTACCCAAAAGACCACAGATTGTATACTCCTGGTTACCTTCGATTTGTATTTGTATAGAAGCAACGTTAATGTACCATTAGTTATGCATTTCAAACTAATTACGCTGCTTAAATAATAACAAACTTCTCTTCACCATTAAAACACCACATTCTTACATTACAAGGCCTACTGTCCCCCCCCCCCCACCTCATGGCTCGACACTGGGCCAGGGCCTCCTCATTGTTGAGGTTTCGAGATCACACTCAGACACACCACAATAGGTAGGACTCCTCTGGACGAGTGATCGGCCCGTCGCAGAGACCTCTACCTCACAACAGACAACACTCTCAAGAGAGAGACATCCATGCCCTCAGCGGGATTCGAACCCGTAGTCCCAGCAAGCGAACGGCCGCATTCCCACACCTTAGACCAGTGGTATTCAACCTGGGGTACGCGTACCCCTGGGGGTACGCGAAGACATCTTAGGGGGTACGTAAAATAAAAAGAAAAAAGATAAATATATCATATCATGATAAACACTAAATCATCGGGGCCAGATTTAGGGTTAGCCACAAGAGACCCGGACGTAAGGACATGCGATTTGGGAGCGCCATTTTTTTCTCTCTCTCTCTCCTTTATTCGATTCTTATCTGGGCGGCTAGTTTCATTTTATTCCACACAGTGCATATAATTTTGCTTTGCTAAAATACCTTTGTTCCTTTATTAATTTTTATATAATAGGCAATAATATATTTATTTAATAGCTTGATTCTCCTTTTTCTCATTTAAAACTTTTTATTTAATACATTATTTTGGATGTAATTTATTTAACTTATTTTAGATGTAGATTACAGACTATGTATAACTTGAATTATGCACCAACAACTTTGTGGGTACAAAGTTGAAGAGAAATTATATCTGGGGGTACGCGAACAAAAAAAGTTGAATACCACTGCCTTAGACCACGCGGCCATTATGATCGGCGCAAGGCCTACATGACGAACATATTTTAGCCTCCAGTTCTACCACCATTCACTAAGCGATGCCTATTTTTTAAAACATGAAAAATAAACTATAATGAATTCTTAAAAAATGTGACATAATGCAAAACTTCCTGCATTCACATTTGAAATCAAAATACAGCGGATCCCGGTTATAACGACATCGGTTTATACGGCACCTCGCCTATAGCGTCAGATATTTTGTGCTACAAATTAATTCGTCACTGTTAACAATAACATTATACTCCTAGGTTATAACAACACTCGTTTATAACGACACAAAGCATTCAGTCCCTTTAATGACGTTATAACCGAGTTCGACTGTACCAGAATTAACTTGTGTTAAGTGATTTTTATGCCTATGATACCATAAGCGTCTTGACCTGCGTCATTTGAACACAATATCCCAAAGTAAGTATGCAGTGAATATCAAATGAATGTTAAAGTACGTACATTCAACAAGCTGCTACAAACAGTGGAATTGGTGAAAGTTCAGTGCCCTGTCATTTTTAGGCATTAAAAATTCATATTAGCTCGCTGACGTGGGTACCAAATTCGAGTGGCTTCACAGTACGATGGAGGAGATTAGAACATTGTCTTAGCCATCATGTCCAGAGTGCTATCCCCCACAGGGACAAGGCTGCCGGAGCGTTACAATAACCACGTGTTTGTAGCCAGACAGGCACGAGATTATGTCGGACGCCTCAATATGCCTTCAAGGACCAGCGCTTAGAAGCCCCTGCCTTTACCGAAACGTGTAGCATGTTTCACGCACAGCAATCATTAATAAACACCTGCATCACACAACACCTGCACAATTAATATTATATCCCACTTAACTTCACACTAACTGCCCACGTTATATGCTATATTAATACGCAGAATTTCGATTAATATATCTAGTATTTTCTTTACCCGATTCCTCATTCGCACCATTGTGTATGTACACAACACCATAGCACAGTAGGAAATTAAACCGTATACAGTAGTCCCCCCGTATCCGCGGGTGATACGTTCCAAGACCTACCGCGGATGCCCGAAACCGCGGATAGTAGCGAACCCTATATATAAAAGAGCAGAGTAAACTTTAGATCGACTAAAGTCGACGCTGCCAAATTAAAACGTAAATACTGAAATCGACCATGGTCGACTTTGGCAGTGAATGTGTTAATATTTTCGGGCCGTGGTAAACCGCGGATAACTGAAACCGCGGATACCGAATCCACGGATACCGAATCCACGGATACCGAATCCACGGACACCGAATCCACGGATACGGGGGTTCTACTGTACTCTGAATACGGAATCCCAGACGATGTGCTACTCTGCGCTTGCGCGATGTCGTCGAATGTCGTCGAATGTCATCAATCCACGCAAAGCGGATGTATTCAAATCTCTCGACAACACAAAATGTAATCGTAGACATTCGACGGTAAATACTCAAATTAAAATAGTCTACACTCCACGTGACTTAAGCCATGTGGTTTTGAAAGATACAAAGAGTTATATTTTCTCGTTAACATTTATATGGTAGGAATTCCTTATGTGAAATATACTTGAACCCAAAATGTCCAAGCAAATTTTTGCTGTATCAAACAACACTGTCCAAATAGATATGTGACGTATCAAACAACAATGTCCAAATAGATATGTGACATATCAAACAACACTGTCCAAATAGATATGTGACGTATCAAACAACACTGTCCAAATAGACATGTGACGTATCAAACAACACTGTCCAAATAGATATGTGACGTATCAAACAACACTGTCCAAATAGATATGTGACGTATCAAACAACACTGTCCAAATAGATATGTGACGTATCAAACAACACTGTCCAAATAGATATGTGACGTATCAAACAACACTGTCCAAATAGATATGTGACGTCTCAAACAACACTGTCCAAATAGATATGTGACGTATCAAACAACACTGTCCAAATAGATATGTGACGTATCAAACAACACTGTCCAAATAGATATGTGACGTATCAAACAACACTGTACCTCAGACTAATCCCGTCCCACGTAGTCTTCGTGTCGAATTTCTCAGCAGTGAGGGAGACACTTACCTGTAACAGAAAAAGAAACTTTTAAGTCACGTGACAATAATTAACCCCACAGAACAAAGTCCTCACAAAGAAGCCAACACTTCGAAACCAAGATGATAATGAAGTTCTTCCTTAATATACTTAATGTTACACATATCCCGTGCAGCTGCTTACACATACAAGTGACATTTCCTTGGGTCTCCCCCCCCCCCCCCATGGCTCGACAGCCCCTTTTCGGGTGCCTAGGCCTCCTCATTTCGAGGCTTCACGATCACTTTTTAGACACACCACAGTCGGTAGGACTCCTCTGGACGAGTGATCAGCCCGTCGCAGAGACCTCTACCTGACAACACACAACACTCACACGAGACAGACATCCATACCCCGGGTGGGATTTTTTTTTTGTCTGTCCGGGGTTTTTCCCCTTTGATCCATTTTTGTACTGTTTAAATCCTTTTCGTCCTTCATGTCACTTTACGATCCATGCTACCGTCCTTATACAACAAACACAACACAAACATCCATGCCCCCGGTGGGATTCGAACCCACGATCCCAGTAAGCGAGCGGCCGCAGACCCACGCCTTAGACCGCACGGCCACTGGGATCGGCATTCGAACCCACGATCCTAGTAAGCTAGCGGCCGCAGACCCACGCCTTAGACCGTACGGCCACTGGGATCGGCATTCGAACCCACGATCCTAGTAAGCTAGCGGCCGCAGACCCACGCCTTAGACCGCACGGCCACTGGGATCGGCATTCGAACCCACGATCCTAGTAAGCTAGCGGCCGCAGACCCACGCCTTAGACCGCGCTGCCACTGGGATCGGCTCCTTGGGTCTCCACTCAATCTAAAACACGAAATACTTAAAACGGCAAGATGTTTGAAGACATCCTTTTCCATTTTAACATTTTATGCTTTAATACTATATATATATATATATATATATATATATATACATATGTATTTTAATCTGTACAATTTTAGTGACACTATATAACGACTGTTTTATAAAAACCTAACGTGTGTATATTACCATTTACCGACGTACAATACCCTGCTTATGTCTTTATTATTGACTCCCTGACGATGGTTACAATACGTAGCCGAAACATGTAGGGACATAAAAATTACTTTTGTGCAAAAGTTGGAAATAAAACTTGTATATTCTTGTGAACCACATGTTTCTAGGACTTTGTCCATCGTCTTTATTGTGAATAAAATATAAAATGTAAAATCACCGGTGATTGAGACTAGCTGAATCAACAGGACCCACCTGAGTAGGCCTGAAAACGGAAGCGCCATCGTCCGAAACGTCGTGAATTTTAGATTTTATATATTTTTATATTTTACAATTATATTTCATATTTTATTCACATTCAAGACGATGGACAAAGTCCTAGAAACAAGCGGTTCACAATGTCATACACCATCGTCAAAACCTTTTAGAATTCAATTGTATATTCTTCCTTAATATATTCTACAGTGGTTTAGCCTGATGATGGTTTTTTATATAAATGCCGAAACACGTGGCGATTTATTGGTAAACAAACCTCGTTTGTTTACCAATAAAAAAAGAGTCGTCTCCACCGAGTCAATACAGTCATCTTGGCTTCATACTAGAAAACACAACGGGAGTGTCCACCTAAGATAAAGCTAACAGTCGCTCATCTAGTGAAGAAACTTTTAATGGAACCTGTTAATAAGAAATCACTCGTAAACACAAATGCAGTCTACATGCTCAAGGCACCTTCAAAACAAATTATTGAACTACAAAACTGACATACATTTCGGATATTTATGTCGTCTCACTTTGGTTAAAACAAGCGTTTCGGAACGTGGCTCTGTTTCCGTCAACAGATAAAATATGGAAACTTCTCTGTTGAATCCATTACATCCCGGAACAGACATTAGTTTCATCCAACATAAACGAGGCGCTGGGTTTCATTTTTATGTTGCCAGATGACGGAAATATGTGGCATGTTGAACATTTCGTCTACTGAACAAAACGAAACGACGGACTGTTACGGCACTTGAATCAGAAACACTCAGACTTGCGTATGTCATACTGTAGTTACATGATGTACCAACACAACTAAAGGTTCCAGCAGAGAAATCATAATGGTTCAGTCTTCTGTTTGTAAACCTACTTAAATCTCTCAAGAACTGACAAATGTCTTATGGATGTGATGACGAATGGCGGACCTATGATTGCTGCCGAATCAGGAATGGCATGTGGCTTATTTTAACGGGAGGTCTAATCATTCTCCTAAATGCATTAAACTCACGCAAGCAAACGGAATCACAGGAACAACATAATATTATACATCTTCCGTGTAATTGGCAATACACAGGTAACATTCATTTAAATTTATTTCCGTGGCACATATCGACATAAAAGTTATTCCAACATGTTTCGGCTGATACACATCGTACGTGTATCAGTCGAAACATGCTGGAATAACTTTTATATCGATATATGCCACTACAATAAATTGGAACGAATCTTAATGTGTATAAACTGTAAAACACTTTATGTAAGTACGATTTGGGAACTGAGACTGCCGCCTTCTCAAAGTTCTTAAACTAACCAACTAGCTAACTAGTTAACTAACTAGCTAAGTAAGTAACTAACTAACCAACTAACTAGCAAGCTAACTAACTAACTAGCTAACTAACAAGTCTATGCAACAGAGTCCTTCTTCAATAGCTAATAATTATTGAAATACCGACGAATTTTTTGGAACGCCTACATTCAATACCGACGGCCTGCAATTTTTCCCCAGTCTAAAGCCAGATAAATCCAGTCCAACCTCTTCCATTCTATTTCCTTAAGATCCACTTTAATATTACCCTCACACTGACGCCTAGGTCTTTCCTTCCTTCAGGTTTGCAGAACAAAACTGCAGGTGTTTGTGTGTTATTCATCTCTACATGACCCACCCATCTCGCTTCAATAAAGATTCCAGCAACATCTGCTGAAGAATAAAGACTTTGAAGGGTCTCACTGTGCAATTGTCTCTATTCTCTATTAATTTCATAAAGCTATCACCTCCCGGCTCCGTAGTCACTCCGGTCGCACCTTTGACTACAGCAACTTGCCCCTGATGTGACCAACGATGTACACACGCTGTATCTTATCCACTGCAGACATATCACTGCGCCATCCCACCAGAGTCCTACTTTCTTGCACTGTGTATGCCCAGATACCTATAACGATTTCAGTGACACTCTGATTTGTTCAGCAATGAGCAATGACAGACCATAGCTAATGACATTCTGTTTCTATTCGAAACTGTATTCAAAGAGCAGAATCACAAACATTTGTGTCCACTGCTATTAATCAATTATATGGTCTGCGACGAACAAGGCGCAAAAAAGGGAAAGTGTAATGATATTACTGTATGGATTCTAAAGACATAGAATGTTCAACAATAGTGTGACTGATCAATAAAACGACAGTATGTAAAGGTGTGATGATATTAAAGTGGATCGTAGAGTACTGGAACATGAGCATATGGGTTGGAATCATCTGTCTGAGGACAGGGACCAGTACTGGGCAGCTGGCAACAGGGTAATGAACCATGTGAAGGGGGTTAACTGATTACTTGGGCCATTATTAGCTCCTTATTTATTCCATACAGCTGTCAGTAATTCAGATTATGTTATTTGTACCGTACATTTTCTTGATTATATAAAATCGTGTTCTGACAAATGTACACTCTTTATTATCTGTTATTTAATACAGTTTAGTGGTGTACACCACTAACAAACAAATAATGAATACGAAGCAGCAGATACAGTAACCACAAACTCAACACAGTTAGCAACATTTTATCTACTAACTTATATATTGTAATGAGCTCTATGGCTCGACAGCCCTATATGGGCCTGGGCCTCCTCGTTTCGTCGAGGTTTCATGATCACACACACTTTAGACACCCCACACTCGGTAGGACTCCTCTGGACGAGTGACCAGCCCGTCGCAGAGACCTCTACCTGACAACACACAACACTCACATGAGACAGACATCCATGCCCCCGGTGGGATTCGAACCCACGATCCTAGTAAGCGAGCGGCCGAAGTCCCACGCCTTAGACCGCACGGCCACTGCGATCGGCACCATACGTCTATAGCTGGTGTAATAAACAATTGAGTCCCTGATGATGAACTAACATAGTTCGAAACATGTTGGACTATTTTTAATATAAACTGTATTAAATAACAGATAATAAAGAGTGTAAATTTGTCGGAACACGATTTTACATAATTCAGATTGTATAGGGTGTTCCCAAAGTCTCCTTATCCCACACCCCACTAAAATGAAACTGCACAAATTATGCACTTGTTTTCCCATTCCACGTGATACAATGGCATAAGAAATGACTGACGAATAGCCACAAGCACTTGGATACAATGGTATAAGAAATGACTGACGAATAGCCACAAGCACTTGGATACAATGGTATAAGAAATGACTGACGAATAGCCACAAGCACTTGGATACAATGGTATAAGAAATGACTGACGAATAGCCACAAGCACTTGGATACAATGGTATAAGAAATGACTGACGAATAGCCACAAGCACTTGGATACAATGGTATAAGAAATGACTGACGAATAGCCACAAGCACTTGGATACAATGGTATAAGAAATGACTGACGAATCGCCACAAGCACTTGGATACAATGGTATAAGAAATGACTGACGAATAGCCACAAGCACTTGGATACAATGGTATAAGAAATGACTGACAAATCGCCACAAGCACTTGGATAAAATGGCATAAGAAATGACTGACGAATCGCCACAAGCACTTGGATATAATGGTATAAGAAATGACTGACGAATCGCCACAAGCACTTGGATAAAATGGTATAAGAAATGACTGACGAATCGCCACAAGCACTTGGATACAATGGTATAAGAAATGACTGACGAATCGCCACAAGCACTTGGATACAATGGTATAAGAAATGACTGACGAATCGCCACAAGCATTTGGCCTCATGAAAAGCCACACAAGGGAAAAAAATGAGGGGCATCCAAATTGATTCAATAAAGCCCGTGCACATTACTCAATCATCCTGAGGGAATTTCTCAAGAAATTATTCAGAGACAAGTGGATTGGAAGTAGATGGCAGTATTTACCGGCGCCTCTAGATTGGCCGCGACGAATTCCAGGCATCTGGTGTCAACGTGTTATGGACATTAACATTAACCGAACAGAATGTTGCCTAGCAGTGATGCAGGTCAAGTACCGAACTTTACAAACAAAGCGTTCGCTTTAATTACTTCAGCAATAATCACGGTGGGTTCAGTCGAACACAACAATTCATTTATTTAGTATTACCTCAACAACACGTTTCGGCCCAACGGGCCATCATCAGCTTGGTAGGAATGAAAAAAATTAAATACACAATTTTTAATGGAAATAGAGATCTCAATTTCTTACATTTACATGACTTATGCATTATATATATATATATATATAAATATATATATAAGCAAGTTGAAAAGTTATGTTTTACAGTGTTGGATAAACTTAGAAAAGTAAAAAATTATGTTAAAAATTAAAAATTAAAATTACAAGTTAAGGATTAGTGGAGAAGTAGGCACTTCTTCAGACGGCTTTTCGTGTGTAGTTGTCTGCCATGGAGCTGAATATTTTCCGGAGACGGAAATTTAATGGATATGCTTGTTATAACTTTAAACAACTTGAAAACGACAAGTAATAAGTCAGTACGTAATGTAGAATAATTAAGCAAAATGGAAATGAAAATTAAAGGCAGTAATAAAGATTTTAAAAACTTACATAAATCGAAAATTTACATGTCAAAACTTATAGAAGAATATTCTCCAATTCAATTATAAAGTTCATTTTCACGTTGCTGGTCCAGTTGATGAGTTTTAAGGTATTGTTAAACCGAGACGCACTATAACATTATGTAGCATCTTGTGGCACGTCTGGTCTAGATGGAATTTGAAGGCCTACTGTCAGTGTGTTGTTGTTGTTGTTGTTGGGGAAGAAGGGAAGGGGTAAGCTGTTACGTCATATGGCCTTCACCTTGAAGAAGTGTGTATATACGAGTAATTTAATTCTCCTTACCATTTCTTTATACAGGGCATACACAAAAGAATGGTGCGGTTTCAAAAGTGAATAAAAAATTT
Organism: Reticulitermes speratus; assembly: GCA_021186555.1. NCBI lineage: Eukaryota > Metazoa > Arthropoda > Insecta > Blattodea > Rhinotermitidae > Reticulitermes > Reticulitermes speratus. The sequence goes on from JAJKFL010000005.1 coordinate 7,124,019, forward strand.
ATGTCTCACATTACACGGGCACAACATACACTGTCAGCGGCGGCAACTGTCCAAGTTTCTCATGCGCTACCAGCAGTTCGCTTCTCATGCTTACTGCGTGGCCACGGGGCCAGTTCTCAATCGTGTTCTTCCACAGCGCTGGATCGGACGTGCTGCTGCAAATGGAGACAAGAACCTTCTCCCTTGGCCACCCCGTTCGCCAGATCTTAAACTGTGCGATTTCTTTCTTTGGTGGTTCGTTAAAGACAGCGGTTATGTACCACCATTGCCCACGTCCATCCATGAAATTCGTGATCGGATAACGCATGCACTGCAGGCCATTACAGCGGACATGCTACACCGGGTCTGGGATGAGTTTGATTACCGTGTGGATGTGTGTCGTGTGACCCAGGGTGCACACATTGAAGGATTGTAATTAACAAATCAGAAACTTGGACAGTTGCCGCCGCTGATGGTGTATGTTGTGCCCGTGTAAGGTGAGAAATACATTTTTTATTCACTTTTGAAATCGCACCATTCTTTTGTGTATGCCCTGTATATATGTAGAATTTTTCGATTGTGTTTATGTGGGTTCCCTTTTTATTAAAGTGTAAGATCTACATGAAATTTTCTTTCTTATCCAAAGAACGGCCATGTTCCCAGATTCGCCCAACGCCTTTTGCGAAAAGCGACTGTTAGCGTCGTCATGCCCGTCCGTTCTCATAGAACAACTCGACTCCCACTGGACGGATTTTCATAAAATTTCATATCTGAGGATTATTCGAAAATCTGTCGAAAAAAATTCAAGCTTGATTAAAATCACAAACAACACAACAGAATGTCACTCAACGAAAAAGAAAAAACTGTGTTTAACTTTCGACGTGTGTCTCAAAATGTGTGCAGTAAAAATTAATGTAATGCAATCAAGAACAGGGGGCACGCGGTGGCGCAGTTGGTTGAGGCACTGCGCTACAAACCGGAACGTCGTGGGTTCGATTCCCGATGGTGTCACTGGAATTTTTCACTGACATAATCGTTTCGGTCGCACTATGTCCCTGGGGTCGACTCAGCCTCTAACAGAAATGAGTACCAGGAATCTTTCCTGGGGGGTAAAGGCGGCTGGTGCGTAGGGCTGACAACCTTACCACCTTCATGTGCCGATTGTCTAAAAACCTGGAAGCCTCGACCTCCTGGAGCCCTAAGGGCCTGCCAAGGCCTGTATGGGACCACTTTACCTTACCATTCAAGAACAGGTATGATGTGCGATCCACAGCTTCAAGCCCGTGTCATTTCGAAGCAAGTATGGTGCTGTAAATCTAACTGTCCTAAGGTTTTGTGTTCACAAATTACAACAAAATTTCCACTAATTGTCAGCATCGCGATACTACTCCGTACTTACAACAACAACAACGCTACTCAAAATTCTCCCATACGAAATTGCATATACTTTACTCCCGTCTTAACACTTACCTCCCAAACAAACAGCACGCATGCGCTGTACAAGTCCGCAGTTTGCCTTTAACACAAGTTCAGTTGTCACACAACATCCTCTTCCCAGTCATGTACAACCGACCGCTAAGTATGTTTACCAACCCGTCCGCATAACGAACACAGGGGTTGGGAAGCGAAGCTTTGGTTAATTACATTAGTTGACATCTTACCTCGGATCGGCCACAGCGACCGACAGATGTCAGTGTATCTGTTGACATCCGTCAGACGGTCCAAACTAACAGCAGAACAACGGCGAACTCAAGAATATCAAATTGGAGTGCAGCGTGTGTGTCTGTCCTGGTTTAACTTTATAAGTAAATATCTTGTACTGGCGAGGAAAAGCACTGAATGTTAAATATGCCGAGTGTGTGTCTGTATTCTTGCCTTAGTAATCCAGCGTGCAAATCGCATCTTTTCTCCGCCGTATTATATTGTAATCTGTGGCCTGTCCGACTGTACCATATTTCTCCACATTATCTCATAAACGGCACGATTTTCGAAAAAAAAAACATTATTGAACATAAAACGTGTGTCTTGATTTTCTATACAACTTTTCTAAGAAGAATTCTACGAGATATTACCATAAATGTATATACCTCTTCATGTAAAGTACCCGTTATTCTTGTCACACTTTAATCAAACGTGAATTTTCTCGACAGATTTTCGAAAAATACCTTAATATCAAATTTCATGAAAATCCGTCCAGTGGGAGCCGAGTTGTTCCATGTGGACGGACGGACAGACAGACATGACGAAGATTAAAAGTCGCTTTTCGCAATTTTGCGAACGATCCTAAAAAAAAAGTGAAAGTACTTTTCTATCCAATACTCCCTGATTTCTGAAAGAGCATTGCTTTTTCGAAGATTCGTCCATTTGTCCTTCCGGTAAGAGAAACATACAGATATGGCATGGAGTACTGGTGGAATGATACTGACAGGGGATACTGAATTATGTTTAAAGATCCTTTTCGAACCGCGCAGTAAACACATTCCGTTTCGGTTACAAAAATCAATCAGTTAATGCCGTATCTACTCATATAACACTTTTGCATTGTAAGTTACACACTGGTTTCTACGATTACTGTGATTTCTAAGTGACGTCACGGCCATGTTAAGGCTATGGTTATCGATATACCTCCACCGCCTTCTCTAACAAACTGCTTTATTCGAATGTTTCCTGGTTTCTTTTTCACAAAGTTATTTCAGTAATTACGCTTCACTGAAATATTAAACAGCGATGAAAATAAATTGGAAGTTTCTGATATTTTTATACACTGATATTTTTTTATCGATACTAAAGAGAGTTCAACATCATTTTATTCTATCTGATCGGATTTTTTTTTATTCAAGTTACGTATTTTTAACGAACATTGTTTCTACATGCAAAAATGTTACACGTGCGAAGAATTTGTTTTCTTAATGAATTTTATAATCCAAATAAATTACGTACTTATTTTTATAACTGCAGCAATTTCCTGCAGAAATTTCGAAGGGCTTTTTTTGATAATACAGAAATAATCGCTGTTTGTTCTGAAATCCATACAAAACACAACGCACTCTGTGGGTAGAATGTAAAATGTCTGAACATTAAACCTGGTGGCAGATAAAGTAACCACTGTGCTCTAAAGGGTTCATCTAATGTACAACAGTTGACCGAGATCTGTGAAAGGGCTGTAATTCTACTTTCCTATGGGCTAATCTCCGACCCAAAGTTTATCAATTAAAAACTAACTTTGAGGGTAAAATGTCCACAGAACCTGAGCCACGAAAGTGGACTCACAGAAGTATCCGATATTCCGGTCCGGTACCCTGAATCTGTGGTTAAGTTTGTGGCTTGAACGGGATGCATTATTAAAGCGAATAATTCTATAATTACTGAAGCTACACAGCAACTATACAGAGTGTTCCGCATAAGATGCGACAGAACCGCAGTTGTTATTAGGTGAGTCATTCTGAATAAAAGAATGCTATATCAACATGTGCCCGAATATCAATCGTTACATCACTACGAGCATTTTAATGTACGTACATTGCCGTTAGCGAAAATGTTAAAATACGTACCTTTTATCATGCTGTACAAACAAAAAGGAAGTTATGTGTCAGATAACACCACAAAAGAATGATATTCATTCAGTCTTCACCTACTGTCCAACACGTGTCAGATAACACCACAAAAGAATGATATTCATTCAGTCTTCACCTACTGTCCAACACGTGTCAGATAACACCACAAAAGAATCATATTCATTCAGTCTTCACCTACTGTCCAACACGTGTCAGATAACACCACAAAAGAATCATATTCATTCAGTCTTCACCTACTGTCCAACATGTGTCAGATAACACCACAAAAGAATGATATTCATTCAGCCTTCACCTACTGTCCAACACGTGTCAGATAACACCACAAAAGAATCATATTCATTCAGTCTTCACCTACTGTCCAACACGTGTCAGATAACACCACAAAAGAATCATATTCATTCAGTCTTCACCTACTGTCCAACACGTGTCAGATAACACCACAAAAGAATCATATTCATTCAGTCTTCACCTACTGTCCAACACGTGTCAGATAACACCACAAAAGAATCATATTCATTCAGTCTTCACCTACTGTCCAACACGTGTCAGATAACACCACAAAAGAATCATATTCATTCAGGCTTCACCTACTGTCCAACACGCGTCAGATAACACCACAAAAGAATCATATTCATTCAGTCTTCACCTACTGTCCAACATGTGTCAGATAACACCACAAAAGAATCATATTCATTCAGTCTTCACTTACTGTCCAACACGTGTCAGATAACACCACAAAAGAATCATATTCATTCAGTCTTCACTCACTGTCCAACACGTGTCAGATAACACCACAAAAGAATGATATTCATTCAGTCTTCACCTACTGTCCAACACGTGTCAGATAACACCACAAAACAAAGGCATAAATTGAGTTCTACTCCACTGTATGAACAATATCAAAAGAAAATTATGTGTCACATAATAACACAAAAGAAATATATCAATTTTTAGTTGTGTTACCAAGTTAATTACGAAATCACAATACTCAGTCCAACAAAACGCACTCTATTGTTTCCAAATGTTTTATATTACAATATCTTGTTGATCAATCCTGCATGTTTCGATCCCTCATGGGCCCATTATCAGGGATTCATATTAAAGTAATACTGGACTAGCAATCCATATACATGTATATGGATTGCTAGTTCAGTTTTGTCTGCCAGTGCTTGGAGTAAGCGTAAAGGTGGTGCAGTGTCCTACAGTATTTTGAAACATTAAAGTATTCGTAGCCACGTAACTGTTGATAATATGGTGTAGCATTTTTTACTCAAAATGACTTATATAATAACAGCCTAAAGTTTGACACAACTTATACGGAACACCCTGTATAGCATATCTTATTGACTTCGATCGAAGTGGTCGCTCTATAGCCGTGTGGTCGAGGACAGTCCACTGGGATCGCGGTTTCGAATCCTGTTTGGAACACCGATACATCCGGCCCTCTGTGTCTTTCAGAAAGTGACAGGCAAGAAGGAATATCACCGAAACCCGAAGAAGTTGTACCTGATTAGCGAACTAATTCATACTAGAAGATACAGCGCTGTAATGAGTGTAATATTTACAAGTCGCCAAGTGTAACGGCAGTGTTTACATCACCTGCAACACGCACAAGTCTCCAACGGTCATCCGTTCTGATCACAGATATTCGTGCCACACCCTGTACAACTGACAATAAGTAGACCCGATTACAGTTTCTCCCTACGAATTAAAGTCACACACCGAAATAGTTCAGTAACGCAAATAGAGTTAAGTCGCTAGCGGCTCTTCAGTCAGTGGGCGCAACCTCCGAGGTCTTCTCCTGTGGTCGCCACTCCACCAGCATCATCGCGTGACGCTCCAACAGGCCACCCACCCTCCGTCTGTGAGCGGGGTCAGGTTGCGTTCTGGGAGTGAGAAAATTACTAATGAGTCGAGTAACGTCTTACAAAACAGACGTGTGTGTAAGAGAGACGCCACTAGACATGATATGCAGTTAATTAGAGATACTTTAAATAAAAAAAACCTTTCCTGCGTGTTTTATATCATGTTTTGTATGGGTGTGAATCCCCGTATCCCACATCAAGGGAAATGCGTGTGTAATGGTATCTGAACACAGCATGTTCAGGAAAATATTCTGACAAATGTGGGAGAAAATAAACAGGAGGATAGAGAAAAACGTGATAATTTGTACCCTTCAGGCAATGTTGTTTATTACTAGGGCGGTTAAGTCAAGGAGAGTGACATGTGAGGAGCATATAGCATGCATGGGAGAGGTGAGAAATCCATACAAAACATTGGTCGAAAAAAGTAAACGAGAAATTAATACAAGGAACTAACTGGACTCAATTAATGTGGTTCAGGATAGCAACCAGCAGCGGGAGAATTTCACTATTTCAGTTTTACAGAATAAACACGACAATATTTTCATGCTCTTTTTTATTATTCTACAACACGTTTCGGCCGCGTACACTGATCATCATCGGGTAGAAACTCACAAATCATAAAATCAAAGTATACGTTGAGATGGAGGCCTCTCCTTTAGAGTTACAATGAGTTCTGCTGATGACGGCCAGCGTACGCGGCCGAAACATGTTGCAGAATAATAAAAAAAGAGCATGAAAATATTGTCGTGTTAATTCTGTAAAGACTGAAATAGTGATTATATACGCAAAACAGGATGACGATTTCAAAATTTGAGGGGGAATTTGTTGAGTGGTCGAGGGACTTCTGGCTTCTCAGAAAGAATTCTGCTGCATGGACTTGGCTACGTGCACCCCAACGGTCCAACCCCACCCTCAGAAGCTGTGAGCCCTACAAAATGCATATCTTGAAATTAGAGCGAAAGCAAAAATATATGACAATTCTTTGTTTCATGAGACAAATTTTCATTAACACTACGAGCAGTACTTAAATTCAGTAGGATGTGGCTTTTCGTCCTTCGCTCATAAGGAAAGACGAAGGTTGAGCGGGATTGAAAACAGTGCTGAAACGAAGTAAAAGGATCTGGAGAAAATTACACCAGAATACGCACACTAGCTTGCAATTTTCATCGCTAAGTACCAGGGCAATTACATGTAAAACAATAATATGGCTAGAACACGTAAAACACATAAGCCAGTTCTATCCAATACAAGAACGTCAAGATCTCTTGCTATAGTTCAAGCCGTTAGTCGCTGGCCTCTTGCTGCGGAGGCCCGGGTTCGATCCCAGGCCAGTCCATGTGGGATCTGTGGTGGACAAAGTGGCACTGGGAAAGGTTCTTCTCCCAGTTCCTCGGTCCTGCCCCCCGGTCAATATAATTCCACTAATGCTGCATACTAATTCATTCGTCTATCATCTGAGTTATATAATCTTAGCAGCTGACAGCGTCGTTAAATAACACACTTCAACAGTGACGCAGGTTCTTTGGCGCCCGGGGCGTGTAATCACAATAACCTCCCCTAACATAAATTACGAACTTTAAAACAACCACAATTACTTAATTCCCTGTTACGTGTATTAATATTTTAAAAATTGTTGACGGCAGAAGATCAAACTTTTTTCATTTAAAGTATTAATTTGGCTGCCCACTTTGCCGCCCCTTAGACTCTGCCGCCTGGGGCGGCCGCACCACTCGCTCCCCCCCCCCCCCACTAGCTACGCCCCCTGCACTTCAAAAGAGATATTTACTAAGCGTAATTTCACGCTTTCGCCTGCTGTATGTGATCTTCGCTCTTCTGCGATGTTACGCAGCGCAGATTGTTACTTAGTTACCGACGTTTCGGGACAGCCTGTCGGTTCCATCTTCAAGGGTCAAGATGAGACCGACAGGTTAACCCGAAACGTCAGTAAATAACTACCAATCTACGTTGCGTAACATCCCAGAAGAGAGAAGATCTCAAATGTTCAATAACGTTACAGGGGGCACTGTACGCTGTGTGTGCAGTGTTTGGGTGCCTGCCCATAGACACTGCTTCATCTCCTTCCACTACGAACCGGCTTCTGAGAGTTTCATCATAACTACACTGATCTCAGCGCCAAATTGAAGCGTTCCACGTCTTGTAACTCTCAGACAAAAATACTGTGGGTTTTGCTTGTGTGTGGCTCCTACCAATTTTATTACTTGAAATCACAGCGGGATGTTGCCCTGAAGGAGAGAAGCATTACATACCAAACTTTGCTCTAACATAACAGCACGAGAGATATTAGAGACTGAACGAAGTTTTTATGAAACTCGCGGAACTTGCGTTAGAATTCTTGGAACTTGGGCACAGCAAGGCGATGCGTGCAACTGTACGGAGGCATCGGAAATAAATTCCACAGATCGACCCCCCCCTTCACATCTCCCTCCAGACGTCACACTTCCCCGTGTGCCCCAGTCTTTCGACCAAATTCTGTTCACACTGATGTTGGTAGTGATAAATCACGTGACAAGATGCAAAACTAACGAGTGTTTTGGGCTGACGTACGTCATACGGACCTGGAGGAAGAAAGTGCAAAGCCTCGAGCGTCGTCATCCTCACTCTCCTCCATGGAACTTCCTTACGTAGTCACAGTCAGCTCTCACACGGGAACACTACTTAAGATACGACAGCGATAAGACGTCGACACGATTAGCTTACAATACGACTCTGCCCTTTGTTTCAAAGGAGACCTCGCACACTGTAGACGACACGATAACGATATGTTCACGACGGGCCGATACGATACGATGACGACTGAGCATGCTGTGCTGTCTGTCGCTCAGTCGTAAACATGTCGCCACAGAAATCGAAGTATCACGGGCTTTAGAGTGCAGTGTTACGTCACGTAAGAATGAGTGGGGAAGCAGATATTAAAGTCGTGGGGTTTGTTGGGGAACACGCCCATTTCATATGACTTGAAAGATCGTGGTTCTACAAGGACAAACCTGATATAGTGTGGGAATACACCGGGAAAGAAACGAATCAGGAAAGAATACGGTTGCATACCTCCGTGTATTTACAATTCAAGCCCCAACTGGCCCTGGGGCCCAACCAGTCTCCTGTACAATGGGTACCGGGTCTCTTTCCCGGTTGCAAAGCGGCCGGGGCGTGGCGTTCGTTGACCATCCACCCCATCTAGCGCCGAGGTTAAAGAAAGAGTAGAGCTATACCTCTACTTCCCCTCTTGGTCTTCATGGTCTGTTCTAGGGTGAACTTTTTATAATTAAAGCATTTAATAAATCAACCAATAAAATACACTGTATAATATACACATTATGTATTCATCTCTAGATGCAGTGCATTTATTAATTTATTATATCCAGGAAACATTATTTATTGCTGAAAATACAGCAACTGTATTTAAAAACGTAATGTAGGAGTACTTTCATGGGTACTTAAACATTGTTTCTGGTACAATTTGTGACATGTCCACACTAAAACAGCGACTGGTGATTGAAAATATCGACTCTTCTACAGACAGCATTAGCTACAACAACACACATGGCTACAGGACTGACTTCAGCGCGAAGCAAAGCACAAAATACCGAGGGGTCTGTGATCTTTTGTTAATTTTCACAGTTCACATATCTGCAGAAAGAAAAAGCGGAAGCATATAAGTAACTATTCCACGACTGCATTTTCTTTTCTAGCATGACATTAGACAAATGTTGCGACAGTGTTCCGACAGTTGACACTCGCCGAACTGCACACGATGAAACACATACACCTACGCAAACATGCACAAAAGGAAGACTGGGTTTGGAAACGTGTCTGTGGCCCACAGAGTACATAGTAACTACCTGTCTGATAAACTGAATATTTTAGAGTGGAGGTAAATAGGAAATATATATATATAACCGAATTTAGCTGGTGTTAATACTCGTATTAATTAGTTGCTGTTCATACTGCTATGGAAAAAGCAGACGACGACGAAAGAATGAGGGAAAGAATGAAAAAGAACTCGCACCAGGTTAGAAAACAGACTGTTCGAACACCTGTCTTGATTAAATATTTCTGCACTCTCCACAATAGAGTGAAAATAAATGTGAAATTGTCTTTAATAACGAAAATGTAATTGGAGACAAAAAAAGTAGACCTATAAAGGAAAGTAATCTATTTCGCTACTTTTATTTATTCCATTCTGTTCACGTTATAACGGAAGAAAATAAATCAGGAATGGAGCAGGAAATGGGAGCAGAAACAGACAAAGAAACAAACTGATACTAACTTGTGACTTGTACAATAACTCACTCATTCACTCTATGCAGCAGAGCTCTTCACGACAATGTGATAGTTCCTCAGCTAGTCACGACATTCGCCGCATTTTATGTAACCCGAAGGTTCATTACCGCTTTCACAACATCCCGCCACATGTTTCTTTCCCCAGCCAGATCAATTCAGTCCTCGCCCTGTCATCGTATTTCTTAAACATCTGTATTACTATTGTCTTCCCATCTACGTCTAGGTCTTTAAAGTGGTCTCCATCCTTCAGGTTTTCCAACCACAATCCTCATGTGCTACATACCCGGCCCATCTCATCTGGAAAAAATACAAATCGTGAAGACCATTACGCAATTTCCCCCCCACTCCCCTGTTACCTTGTCCCTCTTATACCCAAATATCCTCCTCAGCACCCTCTTCTCGAACACCCTCAGCCTATGTTCCTCCCTCAGTGTGAGAGACCAAGTTTCATACCCATACAAAACAACAGGCAAAATTATAGTTTTCTATATTTTGATATTTATATTTTCGGGTGGCAAACGGGAGGACAGAAGATTCTGCACTGAATGATAGCAAACATTATCTGACTTCAATCTGCTCTTAATTTCTTCACGAATTAAATTTTGATTCTTTAGGGTTGTTCCCAAATATCTGAAATGTTCCACCCTTTCAAAGGATTTATTACCTATCTTTATGTTGTGATATTTTCCTGCATTCTGTGGATGAGACATTAAAATACGAGTACACTTAAGTTTTCTCCGCATTTACTTATAGACCTGTCTCCTTAATAGCTACTAGTACTACTAAAGCTTTTATTGTTTCTTTAGAGTAAGTAATGTCTCCTCCCAGTAAATTAAATAGGCTAAATTTAGTTAAGCAGACTGCTGCGAAATGTTTTACATACGGAAGTCTGTCTGAAGTGCGAAACGGGAAAATGCCACTAATGTAGAAGCATTCGTCTTCGATTCGATTCCGCTGTAAGCAGGTTCAGACAAAACAAAGCACCCCGACAGACATGAGGTTTGTCTCTTTTCATCATCTCACACAACACACGAAACCACATTATTAATTAAATAATTCTATATTCTGTGCTTAGACCTAAGAGCGTGATTTCTGGGTGGTCTTCATATTTGGTATGCAAATCGTAACGGAGAATTTACGTGGCGAATCGCATTACGAGCGGTCACTGTAGTTAAGACACAGCCTGGAGATGCTGCATACATTAAGAGCCTTGGCCGCATACAGTGAGAAACAGCTGCTCGGCAAGTGGAACTCTGTCCCTAGGGGACCACCATCCTACCCGCGGGCAACAAAGACAACCATACTGCCTAATCCAAACTCGATGCCGATTGTATGGAAATTCATTTCCCATGTTGCCATTCCTTCGTGCTTATCCATGAGCTAACACGTTTGGTGATAGATTTTAATTAAATTTAGTTCGTATGGCATAACTTAATACGCACCTCACTAATATTAATCTTTTTTAGAAACAGAGTGCTGTTTCTGGGTGAAGTCAAGAAAGATGATGATGATAATGAACCTTGGCCTGTTCCGGCTGCAAAAATCAAACTGTTCTATCGCTTCCTGGAACGTCTCTTGTATACTTGATCCTTCGGTATAGATTGATGAAATTCGGGATTCGGTTTTCAGACAAAGCTTTCAAATATAACCGTTCCGATACTTGCTGAAGTATTGGTATTATCAGTGGGTAGCGGGTCTCTTTCCCGGGGGTAAAGCGGCCGGGACGTGGCATTAACCACCCACCCCCATCCAGCGACGTAGTTAAAGAAAGAGTAGAGCTATACCTCTAGTGCCCCTCTGGGCCTTCATGACCTGTTATAGGGTAAACTTTCCTTATCCTGTATTATATTGCTAGGCTATATATTATTCTGAGTCTCTCTCTGGTATCTTCATTACCATTATGATCCGTAATGGACCGCTCTTAGAAAATGCACTTCTGAATTCTCCTCAAATATTATTTCGTTAAAATCCATAATTTGGGCCCATATAGACGCAGAGATAAGGCTGTTAATCCACGGCGCTTTACAGTTCCACAAAACTCTTAAAATCTCTATTCAAAAACACCAACTGGATGCACTTTTATTAAAAAAAAAACTGTATAGTTCTTTAAAACATTATAATAAAACCCGACAAGTGACAAGATGCACGGTGTTTTTAGAATAAAGTTTATCTCAAAATCTATTTGATTTCATGTTATTTGATTGTCTCTCTCACTGCTTAAATATTAGAGCTTATATTACCGAGATGTATCTCTTATTATCTGGTTCAGTACCCAGCTCCAACCCCGTACGATGGGAAAGAGAAGTTTTAAGGAAACTAAAATGTTGTGAACAAGTCCCCAGGAACGTCCAAGTACATCCAGCAAATACGTGGAGTCATTAAAACAGATATCTGTGTTTATCCCACACCAGCCCATTCGCAGAGTAAGCAAACAGCTGAATTCACCCCGTTCTACAAATCACGATATTCTACACAAAAGGTTAGGCGCTTGTGTCATAACAGCACTTGTCTCAGCTCATCAGATTGACTGACGGTGATGCCACAAAGATGTTTTGTGGACAAATGCTGGATAAAGTTGAAAACGATGAGGGTACAGTGTCATTGGTGTGCTTTCCTGATACCTCAACATTTCATTTGAATGGTTCGATGAGCAGTCGTAACTACAGAATTTGGAGGTCCAGCCATCGCATCAAGTCATCAAATATCAAAGGAAGGCACCAAAAGTGAATCAGCGTTTTGATATGTTTAAAAATCTCATCATTTGTCTACTTTCCTAGGAAATACCGCGACGTCACTCATACCTGGAAATGTTAGAATATTATGCTCTCCCACAATTACCTAACGATACATAGATGCAACGAAGTGGTGCAAGGCTACATTTTGGTTTCACTGTCCGTCAGAACTCTTCTTGGACAAACGGATTAGACAAGGAGGTGTCATGAGATGGCATTCAAGCTCGCCTGACGTAACACTGGAAGTACGCAAAAAAAACACAGTCTGCCAGAACCTGCAGATACATCTCACAGACGACTGTAATAACAAGTTCCCCTGCTCATGAACACGTGACAGGAGACTATCATTTAGACGTCTGGCGAGCTACGAATGGTGCCCACATTTAAACGTGGCAGATGACACCAACACGCTAAAGACCTAACATATCCATGCTCCTTGAAAGTAATCTATCTTCGCTTTGTACTAAATACCACTTGTGCTACTTTTCGGTATGCGGATTTTTCTTTCATTTCACGCCTTTCTCAAATATTACGCGTCAGAAAATTTTCTGCTTCTTCCAAATCATTTATCCATCTACAAGTGTCACAATTTCACTGTTCACGTAACATCGCGATTGGGATGTTCACAAACAGTTGGACTTTATTGACTTATATTTCTTTCCAACTAATTGCACAAGACATACCAATCATACATTATACATTACGCAGTATAATCTCCGTGTTTCGCCAATCCTTAGCCACATTCGGGGAGAGGTTTTTAAAAGGAGTTCTTACTATGAAGAAACATATGAACATCAGCATATCGTAAAAATACCTAAAGCATCAAATGATTAAAACATGAATGACTGTTATGTCTATATGGAACGCAAAATTACGTTAAAAGTAAGTCATGTTTATGTCTGTCTTATTTACATCCAAATAATGAATCAGAACAAATACTAAACAACAAACAGTACCATAATGTACAGCAAGAGATAAATATATAAAATACACGTATCATCTTAACCTAATTTTAGCTTCCATACAGACAATACAGATATTCATGTTGTCAGCATTTTTATGAACTACTGATTTTGGTGTATTTCTGCATAACACGAATTCCTTTGTGTTAAAAACGCCCCCTGAAGGATAGACGAAAAACGTAGATAACTGTACTGTGTAATGATACAATTGTATGATTCATATCTCAAGTGCAATTAGTTGGAAATAAATGCAAGTGAAATGTCTATTGCACGGAACATATACAGGGCTTACACAAAAGAATGGTGCGGTTTCAAAAGTGAATAAAAAATTTATGTCTCACATTACACGGGCACAACATACACCGTCAGCGGCGGCAACTGTCCAAGTTTCTCATGCGCTACCAGCAGTTCGCTTCTCTTGCTTACTGCGTGGCCGCGGGGCCAGTTTCAAAGATAGCGTTGCAGCAGGAGAAGGCTTTCTGTGTGCTCCGTTTTGAGGTGTCCAGATCTGTGATTACAGTGCAGCGTGAGTTTCGTGCACGGTTTAAAAAAGACGCACCACACAAAGACAGTTAAAGACAGCGTTTATGTACCACCATTGCCCACGTCCATCCATGAAATTTATGATCGGATAACGCATGCACTGCAGGCCATTACAGCGGACATGCTACACCGGGTCTGGGATGAGTTTGATTACCGTGTGGATGTGTGTCGTGTGACCCAGGGTGCACATATTGAAGGATTGTAATTACCAAATGAGAAACTTGGACAGTTGCCGCCGCTGACGGTGTATGTTGTGCCCGTGTAAGGTGAGAAATAAAGTTGTTATTCACGTTTGAAACCGCACCATTCTTTTGTGTATGCCCTGTATATATATATAATATTCAGTTGGACTTCAGTTATGGAATAACTTATACATTAACAGGCATGCGATATTGTCAAATGCTAAGACTTCATCTTATACGAGCACATTTATAAACCCAAGAGCTAACGTGCGGTATGTTTATGTATCGTCTTGAAATCGATATAGTTGTGCACTGCTTCGAAATCGATGTTTGTATATCGTCTTGAAATCGATGTCTGTGTATCGCCTTGAAACCTATATGTTTGTGTACCGTCTTGAAGTCGATTTGTTTCTGTATCATCTTTAAATCGAAATTGTGTATCGTCTTGAAATCGATGTGTATCGTCTTTAAATCGATGTTTGTGTTATCGTCTCGAAATAGATATGTCTGTGTATCGCCTTGAAATCGATATATTTGTGCACAGTCTTGAAATCGATGTTTGTGTATTTCTTGAAATTACGTTTGTGTATCGTCTCGAAATCGGGGTACGCGGGGCGAAATTCGTTGAGGCATTGCGCTACAAGCCGTTAAGGTCGCCGGGTCGATTCCCAATGTTGTCACTGGGATTTTTCATTGACTTAATCCTTCCGGCCGCAATATGGCCCTGTGGTCGACTCAGCCTCTAACATAAATGAGTACCAGGGGTATCTCCTGGGGGTAAAGACGGCCGGTGCTTAGGGCTGAAACCCTTACCACCTTCATATGCCGACTGTCTAGAAATTCTGGGAGCCTAAACCTCCTCCAGTCCTAAGGGCCTGTCCAGACTAATCATGGTTCTGGCTTTGATAATGTGTTCTTCCAGTGTTCTAAGAAAATGCTTTGTATCTTGTGACCATGGTAATGGAACTTGGCGGAGGCGGGTGGCGGAACTATAAAAGCCGGTAAACACTGCAGCCAACTCAAAGAACATTAACTTTTCAAGGAGGAACCTCCGTCACGTAATTATGTAATAACGACACACCGGCTCGTTTTACGAAACACTCCGCTGTGACAGTTCCGTTTCTGCCTCACTACTGTATTCATTACTGGCTGCAGTCCAATAGCGCTGCTCTGTTTCGTTACTTCCTATCGTGTTCCTTACCTTCTATTTATGTTTGTTTTAATTAGTATCCGTCATCATCATAAACTCACACGACACGTGTTACTTTTCTAAACATTTACCTTTCCTCATTGTTATACCTGTGTATTTTTTTTTTCGTATCAACGCATTTTACTTATCTTTAGCAAATAGGATAGCGGATGGACTGGATTGATCTGGCTCAGGACAGGGACAAGTGGCAGGCTTTTGTGAGCACGGTAACGAACCTTTGGGTTTCATAAAATGCGGGGAATTTCGTGACTGGCTGAGAAACCATTAGTTTCTCCGTGGAGTCAGTTACGTATTTTTACTGATATCCTCTAAACTAATGACAAATACAATCAAAACAACACTTGAGGAATGTGGATGCAGACAACGAAGAAACAGGATGCCTGAAGGATGTAGGATTAATCCGGCTGAGGATATGGACCGCAAAACGATTTCATACAAGGCTGAGAATATTTTACCAAATGAACGACTAAATCCTGAAGGAGGACTCGGCTCCATGGAGTTCGTTAGATGTATCAATGAGAAATTCACTTTCGTTTAAATGATTTTGACTGCTTACAGAAACACAATTTTTCAGACAACGGTCGCAGAGCATTTATTGCTAGAGAACTGTGTGAGTGTGAAATTAATTATGCATGCATATGCAAAGAGACAACATGAAGTTTCTAGACCACACAGAGTTCCATATTACAAAATGACACCCACACACGTTTGCTGCCTTTTATTTAGGACCCCGTTTCAACCCTATTTTACAAATTCCGAACCTCATTATAGCGACTGCCCATCGTGTTTACTTTCCAACTCACTTTTGCGAAAAGCATGTCTGCTACAGGATGCAAGATACGGTAAATTTATCTCAGTTCACGCCATTAGGTTGTATTAGAAAAACGGAGGTACAGTTCCAATCATTCTTGACCTCGACAAAAGATGGAATTTAGTGGTCTGATTCACGCTACGGCCATTTTACCGCAGGAAAAAAAATGGCGCCATGGGATGGTGAGGTTCTAGGGCCGATCTGGACATTTTGGAGAAGACAGAAAAGTTCGCTCCTCACCGGGAAAAAATTCATAATCTATCTTCAAGAGGTATATGAGGGCAATGACACAAAGGATTATTAAATTGGCAGATCATGTAGCATGGATGGGGCAGGCCAAGAATGCATACAAAATTTTAATCTGAATCAGGTAGGAAGAGGCGATGTGGTAATCCTGGGCGTACATGGGAGTGTAATACTGTAACTTACCTTAGGGAAACAAGATGTAGGAGTGTGGACTCATCTGGCGAATCTAGGGATCAGTGGCGGATATTCTGAATATGGTAATGAAACCTTGGGCTCCATAAGAGGCCAGAAATTGACCTGCTGAGCGACAGTTAGATCCTAAAGGAATGTGCCGCCTAAACTCAGTTTTTTGAGCACGTGTATGTTAAAACATTAATGCTTTGTAAAACCTTAAATCATTCTTATGAAATAGTAAAAACTTTCCTTCCAAATAGATCCTATAGCTTGTTTAAAATTTGCTGTTTTCTATCCTTTTTTATAATGAATACATGATCAAAATATTAATTTATTGATAAACAGTTGCATGGCTTATCTGTAGCAATTTATTTACAACGAAAATCTCTATAGAAGGTTAAAACAGTGGGAAACAGTGATAAATTCGGCATTGTTTATGGAATGACGTAATGAAAAAGTAAAGGCAATTTGGTATGGGGTATGAAAGAGTAATGTGGACTGCAGCAAAACAAATATTATTCCTTGCTTGTAATAACCGTTCTGCGTTGTTTTAATGGAAGGATGAATATTCAGTTCTGTATTTATTTTACGGAATTAACGTTTTACCTTCAAAACATCAGCTACGTTGGCGATGTGGCAAGGCAACTATGATCCTCTGATTCTCTCAGTAACCTGATATAATCAATTAATTTTAATCACACGGTACCTATTATGTTCCAAAGTGTAAAATGCACGAACCTCAAAATTGGTGTTAGGAACAATTTAGCCCATATTCTGTATACTGTTGTATGTACATGTCAAGGAAATAAAGCTATGTAAATTAAAAAAAAAAAATCACACGGTGATTCACATATATTTATTACACAGACCTTATGTAGCTACAGGAACACTGCTGATACATGCACTGTCGCTACATAAACAATAATTTGTCAGCAGTTCAAGATGTATAGTAAGGCATAGCGCGGTAAGTTTTCCACAGTCATCCCACATAACATCAGTAGAATGCAGTCCAAAGCTAGTCAAGTGTATAACCCTCAAGTACACGCGACTGTCGTATTGGTAATGTACTTGGCAGGATACCGTAATGTGGTAACCTGTGAAGGTATGGATATATATATATATATATCCACACATACAGTCACATACAGTTTTTTTTTTGTGGTGAGGGGGCCCCGCAGCTGATGCTACGGACGCACCGCAGCCTTAAGGCTTATTGTGCAACCCCTGTGATGAAGATGAAGATGAGGATGAGCAGTTTTTTTACCAAGTTTTACAAGTAATGGAGCACCAGTGGAATGAAATTGACAGGGGAAAACCGACAACTCGGAGAAAAACCTGTCCCAGTGTCGCTTTATCCACCACAAAATCCAAATGCACTGGCCTAGAATTTAACCCGGACCTTTGCGGTGAGACACCGGCGACTAACCGCCATGCCACGGCTGCATTTTGAATGTGGTAATTAGACCCATGTTATTATTCTGTTTAACCATTAACCGTTTATGAGGTGTGCAGAGTGTACCTCCCCAGTGTTTGCCGGACAATTCAGTGTTTTGGGACAACACAGTACTTACTGCAGTCAGTACTGAAGCCAAACCTTTGAAAACTGACGTGCAAATGAATTATATATAATGGTTCAGTTCGTACACCTCACAGGGGACAAAATTCGTCCCATTAACAAGGACCAACTGGCACACCCTGTATAAGATAATGGCGGTACCAACTGCCATATACCGATGAGTGAAATGAAGTTTAATAAAACAATATGAAGAAAAATTAATACACCGGATTGAAATTATTGTAAGTTGCAACAAACGAAGAAATAACAACAAAACTACAAATATACAATTCCAATAAAATTGTTGTGGAAAATACATACAATTGAACACGGCATTTATTAAGAATAAAGGATACACGAAATGTAGGTCGACCAAGGAAGAGATGGAAAGACCAACGCCCATGATGACGGAATAAGCCCGGATGGTTTATATCTTGTTGCTGATGAAGAAATAAGAAAATCTGTGTTATTCAGTTAATTAAGAACATTATTTTCCTCTACTGTTTTGTTTTGAATCAGTTCCGTCAAGCCGGTGAGCGTCGGCAAAGTGTAGTCCACCTTATACAACGAACCGAGGGACAGAACACGATCAGCGTAGTAGTAGGCAGTTGATGTGAAGAGCAACGCATTCACAACAAACAGCATTCGTCTTACTTGTGCTTCAGCTCTTCTCTCCTGAGGGCGAAACGATTTGCAAACATCTAACGACCGGTCCTGGAAACTTCTTATCTGATCGACATGAAGATCGCGTCAGCAGTACGGCACACCTTCTGGAGTCCTCTGGCAAGGTGTTCTGTCTACAGCTGATTCCCTAACGACCTTGCCGTGGCAATGCAAGCAACGCCACACTGTAGTTGCGCGTTACAAGTTTTTACTTACTAAACCATCGAACGCACGCAAGAATTAATAATTGTTTAATATACAGGTTTTGTAGCAAATCACTAAGGAATGCCGCAGGTAGTTACTCAGTCATGTATATCTATCCTGTACAACAAAAGACCGTCGTAGGAGATACCCAGTATCCGACCAAAGTTTTCTACGAATTTATAAACACTCATACCACTTATATATGATTTTCGTGATAAGAAATACTTGTAGGGGAACAAAATGAAAACGTTACAGTTAATTGGAGATCATGTCTAGCTACGGTGGGCCGGTACAGACAGACCTACTCTAAAATTAAGTGGGAGGTTTTATATTTAAACTAGTCACGTGTAGATAAACTCTACCGTGAATGGCGTTACTTTATTTACACGTAATAATGTCCTTGTTTTGGTTAACAACTATGAACTAATTTGGAAAATCGATTAACAGATGGCAGGACAATATACTGACATTATTATATGTGACAATTCGCACACGACGTCACTCAGCTCGTTTGGCTTGAGGGCAGCCAGCGTAGCCCTCGCAGCTATTCCAATCTGCCGTGAGTAGTGATCATGCATTTCAGTTAACATTGCATTTTCTATATTTATAGTCCGACAAATGTATAATTTGTACATTTATCGGACTATAAATATAGAGATAAAATGTGCGGAATGAATAATATTAAGTTTATTGCATTTTCATTCAACGTATTTAAATAAGGGACTGGAAAAGGGTTCCCTTTGACTCGCTAACACGCGGCACATATAACAAACTCTGTTCATTTCACGATGAAGTTTTATAATTAAGGCCAGCCGACAGCAAGTGATTACCGACTTTAATCTTTTAACTTTTTAACACCTTATATTTCCCAGATTCAATACTAAAACCATAAATTATTCAATTTCCATTCTCATGATTGTTCCTTGTATGTTATATACACTCAACATAACAATATAAATTGTAAGAAGCTGGAGATCTAAACTTTCAGGAAAACTACAAACTATGTAATCATTTTAACAGCCTTTAATTCATTTTATAGTAATTTTACATAATTTTACATACTGTACGAAGTGAGCAATACTAGCCCACTCATATTCTACATATATGAATGTAACCATATATGTAATAACTATAAGTCTATGCATTGTAATCTCCACGACCCCCTGAAGATGGTGGTTTAAACCACCGAAATACGTATAGGGGTATTTTAAGAATAAACTATTGAAAAGTTTATGTGCATTAGTTGCTGATTTTTGAACACATTCCGTATAACTGTTTACATACCCTCACATTCTTGGTCTACCTGATGACGGTCTGTCAGGCCGAAATATGTTGTTCAATTAACACTGGAATAAACAAATGTTGTGTTTAACTGGATTTACGGTGATTCTCAGTATCCAAAACACAACGGGGATGAATTATCTTTAAAAATTAAAATAATATCACCATATTAAGATACATCTTAGGCGTTTTAGTAACAAATGCGGTGGAAATGAACTCAGGAACGCGGCTGTTAGCGGACAGTTGTACATGCGGTGTTGAATCTTGTAACTCTGCTACATGAGCGGGTTGCTAACATTTCAGGTGCCTGAATCTGTCACTTGTATCTAAGATTTACAAAACAATTACTACTGGGCGACAAACAAACCCTTCCTTTCCCCACGACGGTACAGAATAATTCAAAATTTTTAAGAATCTTTCAAACAAACAAACAAAAATATTGCTAGACTACGAAAAGTACAGGCAAAAGAAACGCTTTGAAGCGCCACACCATGACGACGGCTCCGTCTGCTAAATTAATCACCATGTCATGACGGAAAATTTTGGGGGAGGAGGTTAACTCCACGAATATTACAGCAAATTAAAAACTTTCGTTCGAGAAGGTAAACTACGAACAGCTTACAGCACCATTTCACACAAAAAATTCTGCTGCTTTACAGCCCACTGAGACAAAAGACAAATGGTAGATACGGCCGTGCGGTGTGCGTCGTCTGATGTAAAACCTGCACCGTCTGTGCAGCACATGCGCAGAAGGCTCTAACC
Organism: Reticulitermes speratus; assembly: GCA_021186555.1. NCBI lineage: Eukaryota > Metazoa > Arthropoda > Insecta > Blattodea > Rhinotermitidae > Reticulitermes > Reticulitermes speratus. The sequence continues at coordinate 7,145,065 of JAJKFL010000005.1, forward strand.
ACACTACAGTACCAGCACAGCGGCACAACCATTTATAGGCAGCTGGTTACTGTTGTATTCCACCTGATTCAACAAAAAACTTTTTTCATTTTCCTCATAAGGTATATTAATGTTTGGTATGATATAATGGGGTAGCCTAGGCTGCGGGCTGGACGGTCCTGGGCTCCAATCCCGGCAGGGGCAAGAGATATTTCTCTTCTACAAAACGTCCCGACTAGTTCTGGGGCCCACTCATCCTGCTAGTAAAATGCGTACCGGGGTTCTTTCCTGGAGGTAAAGTGGCCAGGGCATGAAGTTAACCCCTCACCTCCATTTGATGCTGAGGTTAAGAATGAGTGGAGCTATAACTTTACTTCCCTCTACGCCTTCATAAGCCCAGGACAGGGAGAACTTTGCCATTTTTACATTTTACCTTCTTTGGTATGATATAACAACCACACTGTTTTCCTAAATCGTGTTAACCGGTTCATAATTGTAACGCAGACGCAGGGTTTACTGTGAGGTGGAACTATATTTTAGAGCGTAGAATCTGAACTTCGTAATTCAGAAGGGATAAATGGCAAAATGAGCTTGGACAACGAGCAGGATCTATTGATTGCAATGCAGACAGCGTTCTCCGTAGCCCTCCATAAGATCCAGGATCTCCTCGGATTTCTAAGTCATTACCAACCCTCGGCTGTCCGATCTTGTATCACAGATAGCCGCTAGGGATTTGTCAAGAGATGGGAGGATCTTACGAGACAGGATAGAAGAAAATCGTGTTGTTATGTGAAACGTAACGGCAACGTTCAGTGGTGACTGCATGGCCGACCATTTTTGTGAGTTCTTTAAACCACATGTAAAAAACTGAACTAACATTAATACCTCGATCAAATTTGGCATTATAGATCCATACTACATTACGTCTGAATTCCATTTTGAGGCGCGTCTGTCTGGAGTTCGAACTGGACTTATCAGTTCTCTCAATTGGATTCAGCGTGGTAAAATATGTATCAATCCCTTAAAAAGAAACACTTTGCAAATTGCTTAAACATTACGAAAATAAATTGGTTGGATTCTAAATTTAAAATAACTGCATCACCTTCCATAATATCCTCACATTTCATTCAATTGCTTATACACGTAAGCCAATGTGGAGTTTGGCGCAATTCTGCTTTTCCTCGCCAGAGTTCCAGACGTACCTCTTCACATCATCAACAATCCTGACAGATTTATCGTCGTTTTCTTCAGTCCTTCAAGTAAAATGCCGACAGAGTACTCTGAAATGACTCCAGCCAGTTCCTTTCCCACTGCTTTCAGTTTAACTTGCACAATCTTCTCTCCCATGTCTTCCACACAAGAATATGTCGCGTCGTTTAAATTACGCTACAAACAAAAATTACATAATCTTTACAGCTAATACAGCACCGTGAAATAACCTACGAGGTAACCCAACCATGAAATTGATACAGAATCTTGAAACAACGTACGAGCCACTCAAAAAGTTACAAGAACTATGCAAGTGACACGACGTCGTGAAATGACCTAACAGCTAACCACCAACAGGAATATGAGCTACAAAATTAATACAGCGTCGCATAATAACCAAGAAATCAAGTAACAGACACATAAAATACGGAATTAATACAGTGTCGTGAAACAACATAAAAGCCAATTACAAAACATATGCAAAATACGAAATTAATATGTAGTCGTAAAATATTCTAAGCATCAACCAAACTGGCAGACAAAATGAGAAGTTAATACAGGATCGTGAAACAATCTACGAAGCAACCAAGCAGACAAAATACCTGGAGTTGATGCAACCTCATGAAATAACCTATATCCAACAAGCAGCTACATAAATATGCCACGATACTGATACAGAGTCGTTAAACAAATTATAAACCAATACCGAATGGATTTATTGCATTTTGTGATTTTGTTCAATGACACTGTCGGCAACGTGGATTAATTGTTCATCGAGCCGCTCTGAATTTACACACGTGTCAGCAAAGCAGGTACATAACTCTGGAATTAATAGAGTGGCATGACATGACAGACGAACAAACAGAACAATTAATGAAACTATGAGATGATCAGACGCTGTGAATATCATTATTAGAGACAACTGCATGGGCTTTTACGTCTTCCTCAGTACCACAGTAACAACACAAGCCTACAAAGCAGTAGAGATTGCTTTTAAAAATTGATTATAAATATAATAGAATGCACTTATCTTGATATATATCTCCTGCAGTAGTTAATCGAAGACAGTTAGTTACACCAGCATATAATTCATTTCAACATGAACTCGATGCTGTATATTTTACGATACCATCTGGTTGCTATAGATTGCACGTGCACCCACTTTGCTTTTCATCGGTCCCGAAATGGGAACGCGAAGACTCATGTTGGGATTTCCGATCACTTACTGTAAAGTCCGTCTGACGTTAACTTAATGGATATCAGGTCCAGAAGGTGCATGCTTGCTACCGATTGGCTTTGTCTGCCTCAGGGGATTTTGTCTCTGTGACGGCAACAGCAGGTAACAGTGCCTCAGTCGTTGAAACCACCGAAAAGTTTGGCCAGAGGAAACACAGCTGCGTTTTGTGTGTACAATACTACAGAGCGTCTATATCGAATGGAACAAGTTCACTTGGATTTGGCTTTGAGCGTTGTTTAACAAACCAAACTTGCGTTCGTGTAGAAACAAAGATCAGACAACACCGGGAAGGAATGCTACCATTCTGTTCAAAATCTTTTGTCTTCTCTTTTGCTTTCCAAAAACATAAAAATGTACAGAATTATAATTTTTCCTGTTCTTTTGTATCAGTGTGAAACTTGACCTCTCACACTGAAGGCAGAACATAGACTGAGGGTGTTAGAGAATAGGGTGCTGAGGAAGATACTTGGGCCTAAGAGAGACGAGGTAACAGGTTAGGATAGAAGACGACAAAAGGAAATTTATTTGTACACTATACTTCTTAGACAATGGTGTCAAATGCGAGATATCACTGAATTGTCTTGGGGCTTTTTCCATCGTCATTCATCACACTACTTCACATTTTAATTTAATGGAGAAAAATTTTATTTTGTTGCTGGTTCAGGTCCTGCGATTTTAATTTTTAATAAAGAATAATCTATTTTATTTTACTACAATATGCAGATTGAGTTTTGAATAAACTATTTGTTTATTTCGAGGTTTGGATTGTTTTGTCTCTCCCGTATGAATTGGTAGGTTTTTAGTTCCTTCAGATTGTTAATTTTTCTCAAGATTTTAGTGCACCTGAAGACAAAAGCAGTCTGCTTTCGAAACGTCGTGTCTGTGTGAAAAAGTGACGACGGAAAAAGTCCAAAAACACATCAGTGATATCTCGCAAGAAACTTTACGATCTGTACTCCTCACCAAATGCTACTCGGGTGAAGAATGAGATAGGCGGAGCATGTGGCACGTGTGGGAGACAGGAGAGGTGCATACAGAGTTTTGTTGGAGAGACCTGAGGGAAAGAGACAAGTCGGAAGACTTAGGTGTAGATGGGAGGATAATATTAAAATGGATTGATCTGGCTCAGGATAGTGACAAATGGCCGGCTCTTGTAAACGCGATAAGGGACCATCAGGTTCCTTAAAATACGGGTAATATTTTGACAACCTTAGGAACTATTAGCCTCTCAGGAAAGATCCTGCTCCAAGGAGTTGTTTAACAACGTCGTTTCAGGCACGTGTTATTCCAAAAAATTCCTTAAATGGTTAAGACTGTGACTCAAAAGAGAAGGTAAAGGTCTTCAATCAACTAAAGACACAATTTTGATGTAAAGATAGTTGTAACTGAACTATTTCCTAACACCCTAAGCTTTTACGATGAGGAGTTGTTAGCACCTCGCCCAACCTCCAAGATGGAGGACCAACCCTTTCCGGCTGTCCGCGACTGTTTATTAAAATGGATCTTCCAGAAGTGGGATTGGGAGGCATGGACTGGATTGTTCTGGTTCAGGATAGGGACAGGTGGCGGGCTGTTGTGAGTGCGGTAATGAACCTTCGGGTTGGATAAAATGCGAGGAATTTCTTGACTAGCTGAGGACGTGTTAGCTTCTCAGGAAGGACTCTGCTCCATGTAGTTAGTTAGTCAGTCAGTCAGTCAGTTGTCTGACAGACAACAATTACGGTCTTCTGGCATGTGACGCCGTGCAGTTGGCTGTAAACGTAATTACCAACTTTAAGTTACAGACTCCATCTTCAGGGTACAGAAGTTTCCACCCCATTACGTTTCTTTACCACATTACATTTTATATACCATTCACTGAGGTTGCATTTCTTTTGTCTCTTGTATTTAACAGACAGGACCTTGGATTAAAATTGAAGCTTAGGGCTACCAGCAGCGAATTGGCTACAATTTATATATAGGTAAGCAGAATTCGCAGGGCGGATAAGTTCTGAGAAGCCGCCGCTTCGAATTCAAATTACTTGAGAGCTGCCTTTGTTTGGCATCATTAGTGCCAAGTTTAATTGGATAAGGCAGCGGCGTTCTTGATGGTGCTGAGCGCAGTCCTCGGCTTTTATAGAGCTCGAATGACCTGAATGGCCTGACCGTATTACATACAGATCCTCCTGATCTTATTTACTCAATCGATAACAACGCAACTCGACTGTTTTTATGGTAATAAGAGGAGCAATTCACAAAACATCACACTGCATTACATTACATTTACGAGAACACGTTGTCAGAAGAACACATAACCTTTAACCTGTGCCTTAAATATGACGGGAATTATTAAATTACTATTATTCTGTAATTAAATCCAGGACTGCCATGGCAAAAGCAGCATTCAGCAAGAAGAAGACTCTTTTCACCACCAAATTGGACTTAAATTTAAGGAAGAAACTAGTAAAGTGCTACATTTGGAGCATAGCTTTTTATGATGCTGAAACTTGGACACTTAGGAAAGTTTTGAAATGTGCTGGAGAATAATGGAGAAGATCAGTTGGACCGATCGTGTGAGAAATGAAGTATTACATAGAGTCAAGGAGGAGAGGAATATCGTACATACAATAAAAAGAAGAAAGACTGACTGTATTGGTCACATTTTGTGTAGAAACTGCCTTCTGAAACATGTTACTGAAGGAAAGTTAAAAGGAAGGATACGAGTAACGGAAAGACGAGGAAGAAGACGTAAGCAGCTACTGGATTACCTTAAGGAAAAGAAAAGATACTGGAAATTGGAAGAGGAAGCACTAGACCGCACTGTGTGGAGAACTCGCTTTGGAAGAGGCTACGGACCTGTCGTAAGACAGACTGCAGAATGGAGTTCGGCTACCCATTCCTATGCTTAACTACACGAAATACACATTCTAATTACATAAATTCTAAAAGGTTCTGACCGTTTCTGGACTTTATCCATCGTCCGGAAATCTAAAAAAAAAAAATCCAAAACGTCGTGATTTTAGATTTCCGGACGATGGACAAAGTCCAGAAACCAATTAGTTCTCACTTTCAATTACATGTTCGAGATTTTTAACCCCAAAATTCTAGATATTCATCATACCAGTATTTTTTGTCATATACAACCATCTCATTTGTGCCGGCTTTCCCGTGATAGTCACGGTTTTTTTAGGTTTGAAAGCCCTATGTCCTGGTGGTTCCGCAAAATTCGATTCAGGACGCCAAATTTATAAGTTATTCCCGAGTGTTAAAATTTCGGAACTTCTGAAAATGCGTATTAGTAATCTGACTCTCCCACCGAGGCAGAAAACATCTATAGGAGTAGTCAATCATTCTGCAGTCTGCATTACGACAGGTCCGTAGCCTCTTCCAAAGCGAGTTCTCCTTTGAGTGCGATCTAGTGCTTCCTCTTTCAATTTCCAGTATCTTCTCTTTATAGGAGTAAAGGTAAAGCAATCCCATTACAGGCCTGGACAGGCCCTTAGGGTTCCAGGAGGTTGAGGCTCCCAGATTTCTAGACAATCGGCACATGAAGGTGGTAAGTTTGTCAGCCCTACGCACCGGCCGCCTTTACCCCCAGGAAATACTCCTGGTATTCATTTCTGTTAGAGGCTGAGTCGACCCCAGGGCCATAGTGCGACCGAAAGGATTATGTCAATGAAAAATTCTAATGACACCATCGGGAATCGAACCCGCGACATTCCGGCTTGTAGCGTAGTGCCTCAACCAACTGCGCCACCGCGTGCCCCTCTTTATAGGAGTAGTAGAGCCATCAAACAGCCTCTAATAGGAAGGGATAGGAGATAGAGGGGGGGGGGGGGGGGCATGTGTAGACTAGTGGTATGTGTAGACTAGTGGTATGTGTAGACTAGTGGTATGTGTAGACTAGTGGTATGTGTAGACTAGTGGCATGTGTAGACTAGTAATTATAGACCTTGATGTCAGGCTTCCGCCGCGATGTTGATGAGATCTGCGCTCTTCTGGGATATTATGCGGCGTCGTGTGGTAATTGTTTACCGACGTTTCGGGACAACGTCCCAGTGGACTCTTGACCCTTGAAGATGGGACCGATACGTTGTCCCGAAACGTCGGTAAACAAATACCACACGACGCCGCGTAAAATCCCAGAAGAGCGCAGATCTCATCTTGTGATTACAGAGTCTGGACTGAGACTGTGAAGGATGAGGAACGGATATGAAAAGAAAAATCAGCAAGGGAAATAAGTTTCAGCATTATTATTATTATTATTATATATTATTATTATATATATCTAAGTTATTGTTTGTTTATTTATTTGTTTTGGTTGTGTTTGTTTTATTTTTGTTCTGTTTATTGTCCGTTGTTATTTGTGTCTGTATGTTGTGCTGTTTCTGTAATTGGCCTTCTGGCTGTTGACTCGGCAAATTAATAAACTAGAATTGAATAGAATTATTATTATTATATTTCGTGTACCTACGTAATAATTTTGTTACCTGAGTTACCTCTTTTTAGTAATATTAATAAATTAGTCCTCCAGTTTCATTGCGTGACGGGTTAAAAAGTTTGTCCTTTACCCCCCTCCCGCCACGTGTCCCGGTTTTTGGGTTTTAAGAAAATGGGATCCTTAAATATGAAACAAAATTTTCATGCAACATCTGTGTCTTCAGAATCTACCTGCATGCAATATTAAAACAGTATTTAATTAGTCATCGCTGCCGAAGAAAAGCTGGGAATTCCTTAAACAGCTGAGCGACTGTCAGATTCTTTGCAGTGTCATCTGCAGGTCTAGACACATCTGTGGGTCTGCCAACAGTGGGGGTCCAGGGAACAAGGGCTGAGACAAGGCGGTACAGTAGCAAGAGCACTTCTGGTCAGCTAGGTAGAAAGAAAGCGGTGCGTTTATTTGCACATGACAGAGCAGAGGAGACTTCTCTTGCCGCCATTTATTTCCCCCAAACAACAAATTTCACACCTGACTGACAACCAGTCTTCAAGAAAGAAGAAACAACGCTTTATTGCAGCTTTGAGTTACACTCCCAAAGGAAGCCGGGGTGTCCATGGCGCCCATGTACTGACAGCTACATCGTCAACGTAAAATGGGGCATAACCTTACACAAAAGCACAAACAGCCGAAATGCTACTGAATTCTGAAAGTGCTGAGCTACAAAGAGTTTTGTGCCTAGCACGTAAAATTTAGGACGGATCTGAACTATATATACTTCATATAAATCCCGTTTCAATCTCTTCGGAGGTATCGATTTGTACTTTACCGGTATCGATTAGTTGCAGCTTACCGTTATCGATTATTTGTGGTTTACCGGTAGGCCAATCGATTACTTATAGTTTACCGTATCGATTATCTGTAGTTTACCGGTACCGATTATTTGTAGTTTAACGTTGTCGATTATCTGCAGTTTACCGTTATCGACTATTTGCAGTTTACCGGTATCGATTAATTATTTGTAGCTTACCGGTATCGACTATCTGTAGTTTACCGGTACCGATTATCTGTAGTTTACCGGTACCAATTATTTGTAGTTTAACGTTATCGATTATCTGCAGTTTACCGTTATCGACTATTTGCAGTTTACCGGTATCGATTATTTGTAGTTTACCGGTATCAACTACCTGTAGTTTACCGATATCGACTATCTGTAGTTTACCGGTACCGATTATCTGTAGTTTACCGGTACCAATTATTTGTAGTTTAACGTTATCGATTATCTGTAGTTTACCTTTATCGACTATTCGAAGTTTACCGGTATCGATTATTTGTAGTTTACCTCAGTCCACTCAGGCAGTACCTTGAACTTGGCCACGACCGCAAGATCCAAAATATTATAAGTTCACCACACAAAACAGTATCTTATTTCGTAATGTGGGCCTCTCAGTTTTACATCGTTTGGCAGACGACTACCAACGTTTCGAAAGAATATAGTACCTCTATCGTCATTCCAAAATATTTTGCGTGCTTACTGTCTTGTACTATAATTTGGCCTACACATACTTCGAAATGCCTTATTTATAATTTTACGCAGGCCCACCTCAATGGCCTTATGTTCATTTATTACAGACACAAGCCTTGTGGCAGAAGAATTAATATTCATAGCTGCCAACGTACAGCCCACACCCACTACTGTCCTGAGACCAGGAGATGATCCCTGCTAGGAATACAACAGATACGCATGCGCAAGATTTCCTGGTGAATGACGAGTTGCTACTACCCATCCTGAAAGCATTCGCACAGTTCACTCGCTCACTACACGCTACTCGAAATGCTTCACGTTTTCAGTCTGTGTGCAGCAGGAGAAAATTCTTCGCTCATACAAATAGCATTACAGTATTTTCTCCTACAGCCAGCAATACCCCGCACCGCGCCAGACATGCCCACCTCGCGCGGAGATCATCTCGTGGTCTGTGGTGTGTAGTATAGACTTCATGTGGAATATCTCTCTGCACTTATTTGAACGCCTTACGTCAAACTTCTTATTTATATACCTTCTGCTGCCTTACGGTATAAACATATACACACTACGTATAATGAATCATATTCCTTGGCCTCGCTAAGCAGTGCAACTACTTTCTACCCACTGAACACTGGTACTGTGGATTAGAACCTACTTTGTGCACGTATGGAGGACTTTGTACGCTATCTTTAGGTGTTCGTGTCGTCCTTTCTAGCCTTGCGACGGACCGATCACATGTCCAAGGAGTCCCACCAAATGTCAACAAATAGAATTCAGAACTTTCATATTGTTAATTCCGTGCATTGTCGATAAGCAACTCACGATACTTAGACCAACAAAATGCACCAAATTGTTCCCACATATTTGATATTACAATATCACTTTGTACACTGCTACATGTTTCGATCCCTTATGGGATCATCATCATGGTACGTTCTTATCCTTCCTTAAATACGTAGACTGTCTCCAAAACACTGTATAGCAGGATACATTATACAACAAGAGCTTACATTTTAACTGGTTGACTTTTTTGCATCTTTTTGCTGTGTACCAGGATTGCTAGTTCGATTTTGTGAAGTGTTACTTTAATGTCACTCCCTGATGATAATGATTCCATAAAGGATCGAAACATGTAGCAGTGTTCAACGTGATGTTATAAAATATCTGGAAACAACACAGTGAATTTTGTTGGACTGAGTGTTGTGAGAATTCAGAAACTTAGGAAATGGGAGGTCCTGGGCCGTACTGGCGTGCAGCACCATAGAAGACACATCGAAGTTGGTAACTACTAACATTTTAACGTGTAATTTCAAAAACAGAACGACAACAACAGTAGTCAGTGTGCCATAAAAGACAAGAGCAACCCCACATTCGAACAAAACATGGGTAAAGGTAAAGGTCACGTCCTCCCTACAACATGCAATGAAGGTACAGGGGGCGTAGGAGGTGGCGGGGGTGGAGGCGGGGGGTGTAGAGTCTGAACCTCTGCACTAGATGACGACGAGTGGTTGGACGGTACGGGGATCGAATCCCGGTGGGGTCGAGATTTTCTGCACCCGTCCAGAACGTCCCTGGGGCCCACCCAGCCTCCTGTACAATGGGTACCGGGTCTCTTTCCCGAGGGTAAAGCGACCGGGCAGTGACGTTGACCACATACCCCCCTGTAGCTCCGAGGTTAAAGCAAGAGTAGAGCTATAACTCTACTCCCTCTCGGCCTTCATGGCAGGTTATAGGGTGAAATTTAAACCGCTAAAGATACATCAAGCGATTACAATGACATTCAGACAATAAATGGATGTTTTTGTAATGTGTGTGTGGTGTTCTAATGTGTGTACTTGTATTTACTGTATGTATTTTGTTTTGTAATTGTGTATAGTTTGTTTTGTATTGTTACTTTTATGTATATTATATGTCCATTTGTATGTGTGTGTACTAGTGTAAGGACTACTGTCACCGGGTGAAAACATTTGTATTGTGTGTACTAGTGTAAGGACTACTGCCACCGGGTGAAAGCATTTGTATTGTGTGTACTAGTGTAAGGACTACTGCCACCGGCTGAAAACATTTGTATTGTGTGTACTAGTGTAAGGACTACTGCCACCGGGTGAAAACATTTGTATTGTGTGTACTAGTGTAAGGAATACTGCCACCGGGTGAAAACATTTGTATTGTGTGTACTAGTGTAAGGACTACTGCCACCGGGTGAAAACATTTGTATTTTGTGTACTAGTGTAAGGACTACTGCCACCGGGTGAAAACATTTGTATTGTGTGTACTAGTGTAAGGACTACTGCCACCGGGTGAAAACATTTGTATTGTGTGTACTAGTGTAAGGACTACTGCCACCGGGTGAAAACATTTGTATTGTGTGTGCTAGTGTAAGGACTACTGCCACCGGGTGAAAAAATTTTTGTATTGTGTGTACTAGTGTAAGGACTACTGCCACCGGGTGAAAACATTTGTATTGTGTGTACTAGTGTAAGGACTACTGCCACCGGTGAAAACATTTGTATTGTGTGTACTAGTGTAAGGACTACTGCCACCGTGTGAAAACATTTGTATTGTATGTACTAGTGTAAGGACTACTGCCACCGGGTGAAAACATTTGTATTGTGTGTACTAGTGTAAGGACTACTGCCACCGGGTGAAAACATTTGTATTGTGTGTACTAGTGTAAGGACTACTGCCACCGGGTGAAAACATTTGTATTGTGTGTACTAGTGTAAGGACTACTGCCACCGGGTGAAAACATTTGTATTGTGTGTACTAGTGTAAGGACTACTGCCACCGGGTGAAAACATTTGTATTGTGTGTACTAGTGTAAGGACTACTGCCACCGGGTGAAAACATTTGTATTGTGTGTACTAGTGTAAGGACTACTGCCACCGGGTGAAAACATTTGTATTGTGTGTACTAGTGTAAGGACTACTGCCACCGGCTCAAAGCATTTGTATTGTGTGTACTAGTGTAAGGACTACTGCCACCGGGTGAAAACATTTGTATTGTGTGCACTAGTGTAAGGACTACTGCCACCGGGTGAAAACATTTGTATTGTGTGTACTAGTGTAAGGACTACTGCCACCGGGTGAAAACATTTGTATTGTGTGTACTAGTGTAAGGACTACTGCCACCGGCTGAAAACATTTGTATTGTGTGTACTAGTGTAAGGACTACTGCCACCGGGTGAAAACATTTGTATTGTGTGTACTAGTGTAAGGACTACTGCCACCGGGTGAAAACATTTGTATTGTGTGTACTAGTGTAAGGACTACTGCCACCGGCTGAAAACATTTGTATTGTGTGTACTAGTGTAAGGACTACTGCCACCGGGTGAAAACATTTGTATTGTGTGTACTAGTGTAAGGACTACTGCCACCGGGTGAAAACATTTGTATTGTGTGTACTAGTGTAAGGACTACTGCCACCGGGTGAAAACATTTGTATTGTGTGTACTAGTGTAAGGACTACTGCCACCGGGTGAAAACATTTGTATTGTGTGTACTAGTGTAAGGACTACTGCCACCGGCTCAAAGCATTTGTATTGTGTGTACTAGTGTAAGGACTACTGCCACCGGGTGAAAACATTTGTATTGTGTGCACTAGTGTAAGGACTACTGCCACCGGGTGAAAACATTTGTATTGTGTGTACTGTGTAAGGACTACTGCCACCGGGTGAAACCCCAATTGTAGTAAATAATAATAATAATAATAATAATAATAATAATAGTAAATCATACACTTTCTGAAACGACTTAAATGTCACAGGCTCACAAACAGATTGCCACCTGCGGTTCGGATTTTTTATATATACCATTGAATTATACCGCAAAACATATTAAGGGATTTGTATTGGTTTTCGTGCCACAGTTTCCATTCCTTCTACGTTATTCGACAAAAACACGCTTCACCTGTTAATGCAAACACAGGAGACATATAGATAAATGCAGAGCATTACATTAAGTGGTACAAGGCCTTGTTTTTAGACAATCAAACGGCATACTTCGTGGGAGATATAGCTGTGAGGCATCATCCTGCTGCTGGGTGGCCGGCTCTCTTTACACGCCACAATCCGGGGTACACTCACGCCCAGGAGATACGCACGAAATGTGGTTCCCTCCCCTCTGCATCACGCATTCTGTTATAATCGCTACTTCACTTCAAATAACTTCACTTTTGTTTTATTATGGTTTTAAAATCCCCCCTGTGTGGGTAGTAAAGGCGGACGAATACCGAATATCTTGACAAACACCACTGGCTGCAGACAAGAGACCAAAAGCCGGGATCAAGGGACTGCAGTATGCTTGTTCATGAACCTTGGAAAAAACAATGATGATGAATGTCATATGTTCCTTCGAAACGTCGGTAATAATACTGTCACATCCCAGGAGGCCGAAATGTTCTGTTTTCGAAAAATCCGTGTGCATGTATGCCTATGTATACACAGCTGCATATCATTCATTTGCTTGTACAGGGTATACACAAAAGAATGGTGCGGTTTCAAAAGTCAATAAAAATTTTATGTCTCACATTACACGGGCACAACATACACCGTCAGCGGCGGCAACTGTCCACGTTTCTCATGCGCTACCAGCAGTTCGCTTCTCATGCTTCTCATCCATGAAATTCGTGATCGGATAACGCATGCACTGCAGGCCATTACAGCGGACATGCTACACCAGGTCTGGGATCAGTTTGATTACCGTGTGGATGTGTGTCGTGTGACCCAGGGTGCACACATTGAAGGATTGTAATTACCAAATGAGAAACTTGGACAGTTGCCGCCGCTGACGGTGTATGTTGTGCCCGTGTAAGGTGAGAAATACATTATTTATTCACTTTTGATACCGCACCATTCTTTTGTGTATGCCCTGTATATAGACATTCAACTACATTAATTATTTGACACATTCCGTCTGAAGAAACGAAAGATCTGGTTGATTGTGTTAATTAAAACGCGGAGATCGTAAAGATAGCACCGAATATCATTGGAGGAGGATCTTCAATGATGAGTGCATATACAGACATAGAAGAACGCGGGGGGGTGTATTATTTTAAAGCACTAATTTTACAGCCATGATAAGTCGGCCCGTCACAACGGCATGGCGCGTCCTCAGGTTGTGGATGGAGGAACGGCCTACGGATATGGAGGGTAGCTGTGAATACATTGAATAAGCAGTCGCGGACAGCCGACAAGGGGTGGCCCTCCAGCTTGGGGGTTGGGCGAGGTGCTAACAACTCCTTACCGTAAAACAATTACCATGTTACGAAACATATCACAAAGCCTCGGACCTGGTGGGCTCTTGTGAGTGCGGTAATGAACCTTCGGGTTCCATAAAACGCGGGGAATTTCTTGACTAGCTGAGGACCTGTTAGCTTCTCAAGAAGGACTGTGCTCCATGGAGTTAGTTAGTTAATATTTTTACATTCAGATGAACATGGTACAGAAACCTGCGAAGAGACGGTCACTATAGTCGGTTACAAGGCTAACATTCGAAACGGACACCTCTCAAATGGAAGCCTAAGTCTTTATATTCACCCCAGTACTCTCAGTAACATATTAGATGATGATAATGATGATGATAATAATAAATTAGTAGAAACAAGTCATGAAGGTAAGACAACCAATTATAGAATCAACAAGTTGAAACCGATAAAACCTTCCGTCACAATAAACAGGACATTATAATCCGTGTTAATGAAAAAGGAACATGTATCACAAATTACACACCAACAAAATGCACTATATTTTCACTTTTTATTCTTTAACCCCTACATATGTTTCAGCCCTTACAAGGCCATCTTTAGGGGGCTCGTGGTCTACATTTACTTTACATCCACTGTAGACTACGAGCCCCCTGAAGATGGCCTTGTAAGGGTTGAAACATATGTAGGGGTTAAAGAATAAAAAGCGGAAAAAATATAGTGCATTTCGTTGGTGTGAAATTTGTGATTTGTTAAAAAATGCACGGTGAAGATAATATTAAAAAAGGAACATGTATGTTAATAGATGTTGCAATATCAGGAACAGAAATGTGATCAAAAACGAAGCTGAGAAGATTCTATAATATAAAGACCTCACAACAGAAATACAGAGAATGTGGAACGTAAAAACAAAAGTGATACCAGTAATAATAAGGGCAACTGGAACCATCTCAAAATCACACACAAAATACCCGAGCAACGTACCGGGAAAGCACGACATCAAGGAACTACACAAAACAGTCATACTGGCACTGCACACGTACTGCGGAAAGTACTGATGTGAAGTACAGAACATTCAACTTGGGAAATAGCATTACATGTGCCGTAAATTGTAACTACAAAATAGCTGCAACACTGTATACCCTAGAAACATGGTTTGTTACAGCTACGTAATTTTAAATACCCTGCACAAAGGTGATAAATAATAAAGATAATAATAATAATAATAACTGTAAACTTTACGTCACTTGTACCGTACATTTTTAATTATATATATGTTATGCAGACAAATGTACACAGTTTTATGTTATTTAACACAATTTTTATTAAATGCTGCCCAACATGTTTCTAGCCTATATAAGGCTCATCTTCAGGGGCTCTTTCAGATATCAATAACCAAGTACATCTAATGGCATTTTAAGAATTTTATATACCAATAATATAGCTGTTGTAATTTCAACGAAAGAGCCACTGAAGATGAGCCTTATATAGGCTAGAAACATGTTGGGCAACATTTAATAAAATTGTGTTAAATAACATAAAACTGTGTACATTTGTCTGCATAAGATATAAATAATAACTGTATTCCACAATCAAATACAATTCCGTTTATATTTCGAACAAACAAGGTTCACATGTTTCGGCACTATTTTGCAAGTCTCAGATCCTGAATCGCCAATACATGGTCGCGAGTAACAGATACATTCCTGTATACGTAACAGCCATATGACGACCATCCAACTATACAGGTGCTGCATATAACGGATCATTCTTTCGTCGTAAATATGTTTACATGTAACATGAGTGTGCAAATAAGTTACTAAAAAGTTATATTTAGTAAAGACTCTTATGTTTTAAAAAGCGAAAGTTTTAAAATACATTTCAAAAGTCATTCCTCGTAGCTTGTAAAGTATACCCCGCCCACACATACATACAGCGGACTGCAGACGTCTAAAGAAACTGAAATATCGTTCACATTGCAGTGAAAATAAAAAAACTACAGCCCACCAAGAACTACAGTAGACACCTGCAAACCAATAAAGAGTAAATATCATATCTTACTGCACGTGACTGACCATTAGGCTCACGATAGGAAGCAGAAAGGAAGTTATATCGTTATTAGTTACTTCCTGTCGCTCCTTGCGGAGCATAGGGCCTCCTTTCAGAGGTCTGGAGGTGTGCATTCTGTAGTGAGTCACCAGCCCACTGACTGCACAAGTTCTACTTATCCTGATATGACTGCCAGAGCCATCTAGCAGTCAGTCAGGAGACTTGGGTGAGAAATGGCCGCTGAATTTTGCTTACGAAACATCTCTATTCATGCCCGTAAGGTTCTTTTACATGCCGTAAATCTACGGCATGGGACCGACGGCTTTACTTCCCCTCCGAAGGAAGTTGTGTTACGGATTTGTATCACCCTTAAAAATCCATCGACCTCGGCCGGGATTGAACCCGCGAACCTTGGGTCCAGTGGCGAGCACGCTAACCACTAGTCCACCGAGGGCGACTATCGTTATTACAGTTTATAAAAATGAAATATTTCCTTCTGTAAGTATTTATTCCTTAACTCGATAAATTTTCAGGCGTTTTAATTATCAAATTTAATTCCCCCTTACTTAGGCATTAGTCGCTACGTCTGACATCCGGCGAGATAAAAAATAAATGAAAAAACAAATAAACCCTTTCTTCTTCTTCCTCTTCTTCCATGGCGCAACAGCCCAAGTGGGGCAGGGCCTCCTCATTATCGAGGCTTCACGATTGCACTCAGACACACCACACTCAGTAGGACTCCTCTGGACCAGTGATCAGCCCGACGCAGAGGCCTCTACCTGACAACGCACAACGCTGATAGAAGACAGACATCCATGCCCCGGCGGGATTCGAACTCACAATCCCAGCAAGCGAGCGGCCGCAGACCTACGCCTTAGACCACGCGGCCACTGGGATCGGCAATACAGACCCTTTAGAAACTAAATTACCCATGTTGGTAGACCTGCTTCCCTTTACGTCCGTTTAACGCATGTAATTAGGCGTATGGGAACCCGAGAATACATGGGTAATGGGTAATAAAAAAAATATAGTTCATTACTTCAATACAATTAAGTCGTACTCTTCTACCTACTCCGGTTTTCCCGTTTCAGTGTCGAGGTTTGTAATTTCTTTTGATCACACTGAGAGACACACCACAGTCGGTAGGACTCCTCTGGACGAAGGATCGGCTCGTCGCAGAGGCCTCCACCTGACAACAACACACAACACTCACAAGAGACAAACATCCATGTCCCCGGTGGGATTCGAACCCACGATCCTAGCAAGCAAGCGGCCGAAGACCCACGCCTTAGACCGCACGGCCACTGGATCGACTTAACAAAAAAATACCGGAAGAAAAACGTATTCGTTCACTGCCATATATTAATGTCGGTCTGCCAGGGACCCAATCACAGTTTATTCGGTAACGTGTAAGCATCCCATACCAAGGCCCACCGGATTCCTTTAAGTGCATTTGTAGACGAAACATGGATACGAATTAATTTCCCTATTATACCTTCTCTTTGAAAGCGGAGTGAAAGACAGCGCAAAATGCGAAGATCAGCAGTTCTTCATACTGACTGTATTTCTTTTTCTATGGCTTGACAGCCCCTAGCTGGACTAGGCCTCCTCACTGTCGAGGCTTCGAGATCACGTTCAGACACACCACACTCAGTAAGACTCCTCTGCACAAGTGATCGGCCCGTAGTAGAGACCTCTACCTGAAGACATACAACACTTACAAGAGGTAAACATCTAAGCCCCCGGCGGGATCCGAACGCGTAATCCCAGCACGCGAGCGGCCGCAGACCCCTTAGACCGAGGGGCCACTGCGATCGGCTATATTTTTTTCTTACGCGATACAAATTTTACTTTAGTTATTACAGCTAAAATTATAGAGCAGATTTTAGAAACATACGATTTAAAACTGTTACGTAACTTTAATTACTATAATTTCCCACGAAGCTAACCAATAAACAAACTTACAAACACGTAAACTCACCCAGCGATTCGTGTTCGATCGGGGTACGTGTGTATGCTGTAAGGCGTTATTGTGCCCCCCCCCCCTTAATACTACAAAATATTTCATTTGAATGCTATAATTATGTTCTATTCGTAGGTTGTGCGTCTCGGATTGTAGTGTTGGTAACTCCGTAATGAGGGGATATGTCGTTGAGAGAGAGACGAACAGGTTCTATAAATTTTGGGGGGCATGAGGGTCTTCGACAAGTTATTGAAGTGTTCGTACGTGATCGATCATTTGTTCACGCCACTGAAGTTGGTCCTCACTTTTTATCCACTGTGTGAAGCAGCTAGAGAGCATCTCTTCTTCAAGTGGTACAGCCACAGACTCCCAGAGTTACTGCTGCCTCACACCAGCCTCAGGGACCAAAACTGTTGCTGCCTCACACCAGCCTCAGGGACCAAAACTATTGCTGCCTCACACCAGCCTCAGGGACCAAAACTATTGCTGCCTCACACCAGCCTCAGGGACCAAAACTATTGCTGCCTCACACCAGCCTCAGGGACCAAAACTATTGCTGCCTCACACCAGCCTCAGGGACCAAAACTATTGCTGCCTCACACCAGCCTCAGGGACCAAAACTATTGCTGCCTCACACCAGCCTCAGGGACCAAAACTATTGCTGCCTCACACCAGCCTCAGGGACCAAAACTATTGCTGCCTCACACCAGCCTCAGGGACCAAAACTATTGCTGCCTCACACCAGCCTCAGGGACCAAAACTATTGCTGCCTCACACCAGCCTCAAGGACCAAAACTATTGCTGCCTCACACCAGCCTCAAGGACCAAAACTACATTCCCTTCGTAATTCACCCATTTTGTGGCTTTTAATCTGACGCAGAGTCCAACTTTAAGTACAGCAGCTGAGATGATGTGATTAAAATATGAGCGGTTTAGGAAATTACAGAACTTTGCATTCGAAATAAATACGGCCTGATAATGAAGCGTCGTAACGCGCAGGTTGGCTCAGCGGTAACACCTGATTCGTGTCAGGAAACTACCCTGGCAGACTCTTAGTCCAGCATCAGATATTCTGATTAAACCAATCTGATAAAAGGCTAAAGTCGCGTGGACAACAAAGGGTCCTACACAAGACTGGAAAGAGGCATAGACGTATGTAGCCGCACTATACAGGGTGATTCAGGATGAAAGGACAATATTGTTGGAGGTGACAGTATCGGTCATTTTGAGAGAAAAAAAAAAGTACATATGAACATGTGTCTAATTCTGAATGGTCACCGAGATAGAGCTGTTTGAATATACAAATACAAAAACATTGTGAATGGTAATAAAGAAATAGAGATTACTTACTGTTAATTTAATTTTAATTTTATTTCACTGACGCTTAAATGACATATTTTGTTACAGTTCACAATAAATGTTCCAAAATCCCACCGTCAACCTCAATACACTCTGCAACTCGCGTGCGAAGATCGCGTGTTGTTTCGTCTCAATTGATCTTCACGTTTCTTTATGCAGGCAGCAGCATCCAAAATGCGAGCGAGCAATTCGTCTGTGTATCCACCTTTGTTTTGTACACTTCGCTCTTCATCCAACCCCAGAAACAAAAATCTAACTTGAGTTACGTCTGTAAATTCAAACAGCTCTATCTCGGTAACCATTCAGAACTAGACACATGTTCATATGAGCTTTTTTTCTCACAATGACCGATACTATCGCCTCCCAAAATATTGACATTTCCTCCTGAATCATCCTGTATATAGGTCTATAGAGGTTCTGTTGTGACTTTACACGCCGTACCTATCGTCACCAACGTGGTAAATAATACAGAACCTGCCTTGCAATAATCTACTGTGTGTGTCTCTGGGCTTATCCAATGATGTGGAGCGTTCGTTTCTGAACTGATATCTGCCTAGTTCGGAACCGAAGCGGTGACCTGGTTCTGAACTAAATTGCCTATCAGCTGTTGAACTGAAGAGCCTAACTTGTTCTAGTGCACCGAAGTTTACATAGAGACATCAATTTTTGCCTTAGTGAAGTCGGTATAGCGACTCGCTACGGGCTGAGCGGTCCGGGGATCGAATCCCGGTGGGGGCGAGATTTTCCGAGCCCGTCCAGATCGGCCCTGGGGCCCACCCAGCCTCCTATTCAATGGGTACCGGGTCTCTTTCCTGGGGGTAAAGCGGCCGGGGCGTTGAGTTGACCACCCACCCTCATCTAGCGCCGAGGTTAAAGAAAGAGTAGAGTTATACCTCTACTTCCCCTCTGGGCCTTCATGGCCTGTTCTAGGGAGAACTGTATCTTTACCTTATTGAACTATGTAACATCCCCCGGTATAAAGGGTTGCCAGAAAAAAAGTACGCACCAGACATACCTAAATGATTCAAATCACATGCGTAACTTGGTTAATAACATTTTTTTCCATGTCTCGAAAGCCCCAATGGGCCTAGACCTCATTGTTGAGGTTTCGAGACCACACTCGATTAGACACACCACATTCGGTAGGACTCCTCTAGACGAGTGATCAGCCCGACGCAAAGAACTCTACCTGACAACACACAACACTGACAAGAGACAGACATCCGCGGGATTCGAACCCGCAATCCCAGCAAGCGAGAGGCCGCAGACCCACGCCTTAGACCGCACGGACACTGGGATCGGCTGGCTAATAACATGAGGTGGGGAGAGTGAATTGTCAATGGGTATTAGGGACTTTAATTAACGGAGTCAAGTTAGAAAGCTGGGGAAAATTCGTTTGAATGCAGGTTCTTCTTTTTCCTGTCTTTACACCACCAAAGTAATCGTTTATAAAATATTTCTATTGTTTATTTGCCCCTCTTCCACTCAGTAGCAAAATAACATTCTTACGTAGAAAAAAATATATGAGGGGCATTTGCTCCCCTTGCACCCCCAGGGTACGCCTATGATTCCAGTTTTTAAAGATATATTCCTACTCGGATACACGGAATGGAAAGAAATATCAAATAATTATCCGCATCGCTTAGCTCAGTTCCAGGGACAAACCATGATAACCAAGGAAGAAAACACCAAATGGATTCACCTAGACCGCTGGAGAGACTAAGCAACAGCATGTAAACAGGCTGGACAGACTAAGCAACAGCATGTAAACAGTTCGTAAACTAAATCCAGACGCTAGAATTTCTCCGCGTACATGCCGGTACCAAAGACGAGCACTAACGGGCGATCTGGCATCAAATAATAAATAAACCAAACACACGGGCTAGTAATCTGACCCCACTCAGGTAAAACCACCAACTGCACTCGACTTCTGTACAGTTCCCACGAGAACACCAGGTACTTAAATACAACTGCATCAACCTGACGGTTTAAATACCAAGGGGCTACAAATTGAACTGTTACGTAGCTCGTGCATGATTCTTAAACACTAGCATTCACTTACGAATGCCTCCACGATGGTGGGGATTCAACAAACAGAAATCAAACTTATAAAGCATTAAATACTGCCAACACAACTAATTTGCGATATTATATTTTATTTTATTTTAAGGCAGTATGTTTTGACCAACGTTGGTCATTTTCAGGCCACCAAAATCATTAAACGTATATCATATAACTGCACTAACTGATATCTCAAATCTACATGTCATGAAATACATGCTGCTGTCACTACCACTGTTATGGTAATTGTTAAAACTGTAATATTACTATAATTAATGATGTTACAATTATAGGTAAAGCAATTCCTGTACACGCCTGAACAGGTCCTGAGCGTTCCAGGAAGTTAAGGCTCACAGATTTCCGAACAATCGGCACATGAAGGTGATAAGATTGTCAGCCCTACGCACCGGCCGCCTTTACCCCCTTGATACTCATTTCTGTTAAGAGCTGAGTCGACCTCAGGGCCACTGTGCGGCCGGAAGTAATGTTAAAATTATACACTTATACAATTATACAACTGAGGAAGGTCTTCGATCATCGTATTTCCTTGACAATTTGTATTATTTATTGCGCGTGTGGAGTACCGGGTATGCCATTGCTTAATGACAGACATTAAGTTCTTTTAGACAGTTCGTGAGAGAAAGCTAGCTGACTGTGTTTAATTCTACATAACACAACACGATGTATTAACATAAAACAGATGATGAGGACAGTTTGCCACGCCACGAGCTACTCTACAATCCTGTCCTGTTCAGACCGAAGAATATCAAAAGGAAATCTCACCATATAAATAAATAAAATAATCGAAACCAAATTTCCTGGAGTCATAGTATCCTAGCAGTCGGTCTAGAACTGATCACAGACTCTGAAGCCAGATTGGATTGGCCTGAGGACATTCAGATTATGGACAAGGATGGGGACAAGATTAAACCGTGCTGTGGTGGAAAAAAGATCGGTGCGGCTGCGAAAACTGAGTGATACAGCTCATTGGTCTGGAGCGACTACCTAGTTCTGAGTTGGAACGTCTACCAAGTTCAGAACTGAAGCATCTACCTAGCTCTGAACCGAGGAACCTACATAGTTCTCAGCAGAATAATCTATCCACTTCTGAACTGAAACATCTACCTACTTCTGAACCGAATAATCTATCCAGTTCTGAATTGAAACATCTACCTACTTCTGAACCGAAGAATCTATCCAGTTCTGATTTGAAACATCTACCTACTTCTGAACCGAAGAATCTATCCAGTTCTGAATTGAAACATCTACCTACTTCTGAACCGAAGAATCTATCCAGTTCTGAATTGAAACATCTACCTACTTCTGAACCGAAGAATCTATCCAGTTCTGAATTGAAACATCTACCTACTTCTGAACCGAAGAATCTATCCAGTTCTGAATTGAAACATCTACCTACTTCTGAACCGAAGAATCTAACCAGTTCTGAATTGAAACATCTACCTACTTCTGAACCGAAGATTCTATCCAGTTCTGAATTGAAACATCTACCTACTTCTGAACCGAATAATCTATCCAGTTCTGAATTGAAACATCTACCTACTTCTGAACCGAAGAATCTATCCAGTTCTGAATTGAAACATCTACCTACTTCTGAACCGAAGAATCTATCCAGTTCTGAATTGAAACATCTACCTACTTCTGAACCGAAGAATCTATCCAGTTCTGAATTGAAACATCTACCTACTTCTGAACCGAAGAATCTATCCAGTTCTGAATTGAAACATCTACCTACTTCTGAACCGAAGAATCTATCCAGTTCTGAATTGAAACATCTACCTACTTCTGAACCGAAGAATCTATCCAGTTCTGAATTGAAACATCTACCTACTTCTGAACCGAAGAATCTATCCAGTTCTTAATTGAAATATCTACCTAGTTCTGGACCGAGGCATCTACCCAATTCTGAACAGAAACATCTACATACTTATGAGCCGAAGCGTTTACCCACTTCTGAACTGAGACACCTACCTAGTTCTCAAGCGAAGCATCTGTCTAGTTCTGAACATCTACCTAGGTCTGATATGAAGCGTATACCTCGATGTGACGTAACTGCATCGTTCTACACTGAAGCCTCTACCTCGTTCTGAAATGAAACATGTAACTAGTTCTACACTGAAGCGTCTACCAAGTTCTAATCTGAAGTTTATACATCATTCTGAAGTAACGAATTTACTTAGTTTTTCCTCGTTCTAAGAAGCCATATAACCTTGCTTACATACTGTACTACCTTAACAATTTGACTGATGCTTGTGGTGCATAATTTGTAAGTCTCGTGTAGAAATCACGGAAATATGAACTGTGTGACCACGTCACAAAGACGTTAATTGTGATAATACACGTATAAACTGTAAAATTAAACTTGAAAGCTTTCAAAAAGAGTGTTACACTTCTACGCGTCAAAGAAAACATACAATAATAGGAGTATATATCTAATTGTATTATTCTGACAAAGAAAATTAGTAGCATCTCTGATGTTGAACAGAAACTCATTGGTAAGAGTCAAAAACTGTTGACCAATTGTCCAACCACCAATGCTACAATGAAAGTGGTTGTATTTCTCACTACCTAAAAGGAGTGGGCAGACAGATCAACATTTCGTTTTTTTTTATTTCATTTTATTTTCTAGGCGTCACAACACAACTAAGAATGTGATATCACAGATCTGGCGAGCTCAGTCATTTATTCACACCACACACACTCTCACACTCACACTGTGACACTCTCGTCCCCTCGTTGTCACTAATTCAGTCCATTTCGAACGACGAATTCTTTCAAGTCTTGAGTTATAAAGTGCGCATAATTCTGGCGCCAGCAGCCTGCAGTATTAATCAGAGAATTTGGTGTACGCTCAGACGTGAGCTGTGAGTTCGGAACGCCTGAGGAAATATTGGAGCTTCACTCCCCGTCATTCTGAACAGCTTTGGATAGCTCAGTCGTTGTTAAAGACTCGCTACGGGCTTGACGGTCCTGGGATTGAATCCCGGTGGAGGTGACACTTTTCGAACCCGTCCACACCGGCCCCGGGGCCCATCTAGCCTCCCGTACAATTGGTACCGGATCATTCCCGGGAATAAAGCGGTCGGGGCGTGGTATAACCATTCACCTCAGCTAGCGCCGATCAAAGAAAAATTGGAGCTATACCTCTATTCCCCCTCTGTGCCTTCATGGCAGGTGATACGGTGATATTCACCTTTTTACTTTACCTTCCTTTGGAGCCCATTCAAGGTGTACCTGGGCCCTGTTTTGAAGAACAGCGCCCAGAACACCCAGCCTCTCATTAAATTGGTTCCGAGGTTCTTTCTCGGAGGTAAAGTGGCCAGGGCATGACATTGACTATTCACTTCTATCTAGAGCAGAGGTTAAGAATGAGTGGAGCTATACCTCTACTCCCTCTATATGCCTTCATGGCGTGGAGAGGGACAACTGTACCTTATATTCAAATCGCAAGCTGCAGGACCACTCCACGTCGGAAACTGCTCCTTCTCAGCAACCTGAGGACACGCTGTGACATGACTTAACATACTTGGCGAGTTTTATGGACTTTATTCTTATTTACTGGGCATAATGAAGACTTACTTAATAGAAAATTAAACGGCAAACGGTGAAATAATTCCCCGCTACGCCACATGTTCTTTCTTAGTTATCCAAGCAACAACGGGCTTAGTCCCGGTACCAAACCTTCGTGCATGGATAGCGCAGTGGGTACAGCGACTGCGCTACGGACTGGACGGTCCGGGGATCGAATCGCCGATCCCAGTGGCCGCGCGGTCTAAGGCGTGGGTCTGCGGCCGTTCGCTTGCTGGGATTGTGGGTTCGAATCCCGCCGGGGGCATGGATGTTTGTGTTGTGTTTGTTGTATAAGGATAGTAGTATGGAACGTGAAGGACAGAAGGACTTAAAAGTACAAAATGGATCAAAGGAAAAAAACGGGACACAAAAAAAAATCCCGGTGGAGGCGACATTTTCCGCACCTGTCCACACCGGCCCTGGGGCCCACCCAGCCTCCTAGACAATGGGTACCGGGTCATTCCCAGGGGTAAAGCGGCCGGGGCGTAGTGTTGACCACCCACCCCCATCTAGCGCCGAGGTTAAAGAAAGAACAGAGCTATACGTCTGCTCCCCTTCTGGGCCTTCACGGACTGTTCTACGGTGAACTTACCAAACCCTTGTTCCCCGTAATGGACAGCGCTCCGTCTCGGGACACTTTGTGCATTAGGAAGCAGCTGCGACTATAACTTCGTGAGGTGATGACATCGCACTGCATTCAGTCTCCTGAGAAACGACATCTAAATTAGATGTGCCTGTAAAAGGAAGATGTGCTTGCAGCGTCACGAATGCTCGTGCATTCCTCAAATCACGTTTTGGGGCAGGCGGATTCCATTACACTCAGCTGTATACCGTTCACTCATTGACGAATAATTAATTGTTTGATCAGCCCATTAGTAGCGGCCGTCTGAATGCGTAATTTCAAACGTCACATTCGTCTGCATTCAATCAAATCCGCCAACTCAATGGCCGACGTCTTTTTTTAGCTCATTTGAAATCCGTCAGAGACTAAGCAGACACATACGTTTGTTAGATAAGAGGTTCTCACAGCGGTCAGTATGAACATTAGGGCCGACATGAAATTGGCTACGTTGTTACCAACCTTCCTATCCTAAAGATGAAGGCAGCAGGTACCTCCAGAAAGTTGATTTCTTTACACAAGACACATGGCGGTACACATCAAAAGACGACAAATTTCAAATTTAAGTAGAGTCGAACTCTGTTATAAAGTCATGAAAGGGACTGGATATTTTGTGTCGTTATAAACGAGTGTCGTTATAACAGAGCAGAATAATGTCATGGTTAACAGTGGGGAATTAATTGGTACTGCTGAATATCTGACGCTATAGACGAGGTGTCGTACAAACCGATGTCATCATAACCGGGTTCAACGGTACTTTACGTGCGAAATTTTAAGGAGTTTTATACGGGGAAAAAATGGAGGCCATCTGTGTAGCACAAGTCCGTCCATCTGTCTTTGACATAGTATAAGTAAAATCTTTTAAGGAATTTTCATGAAATTCGGTATAGTTCTTTAAAGAAATTGTCCTGCAAGTGGAAGTTTCGTGAAAATCGGCTCAGTGAAAGTCATTCTTTACCTAAGGGCGTAAATTAATTTTTACCAGTAGGGCTACATTCAATAGTTCTTGACTGATGTGTGTGAAATTCGGTATGGAAGATCTTCACGTAACGACGCTGAGCAGGCGTGAGTTTCGTGAAAATCGGTGCAATGAAAGTCATACCTTACTTAAGACAGCGAATAAAATTTTGACCGATTTTTCTGCATTTTTCATCTACTTAATAAAACCGACAAAGATTTCCACAAAAATTTATTTCGCCTTTATAAGTTGCGCAAAAATCGTCGCAGTGAATGCCATACTTTACTCAGGGACGCAAATTAATGTCTAGCCGCACTTGCAACATTAATTGTCCGAATTCGGTGAAATTCAATATCATATTCTGTGCCACCAAGTAATTTCTCACTGCAACCATAACATTATATTCCTCGGTTATAACAACACTCGTTTATAACGATACAAAATATTTAGTCCATTTGACGAAGTTATAACCGAGTTGCACTGTAATTACAATTACACCTGTACAGTAAAACCGTGTAACATTTTGTAAGTACAGAAATGTACTACGTCACAAAGTAGGCCCAAATCATTTTTACTCTCGTTGCTCTATACTTAGCAGGCCTAATATTGAAAAGACTAATTCAAGAAGGGTGCGACACAACTGACAAAGGCGAGATAAAATCTAATTCTTAGATCAGTTACAAATTATTACAGAGCTGTCAGTTATCAGCAACTCTGATATGTAAGTAGTTTTCATTAAAGATAATAAAATAATATAGACACCGATAAGTCGGTCCCTGTCACCACGATAAGTCGGTCCCTGTCACCACGATAGTCGGTCCCTGTCACCACGATATGTCGGTCCCTGTCACCACGATAAGTCGGTCCCTGTCACCACGATAAGTCGGTCCCTGTCACCACGATAAGTCGGTCCCTGTCACCACGGCATGGCGCGTCCTCAGGTTGCGGATGGAGGAACGGCCTGCGGATATGGAGGGTTTGAATAAGCAGTCGTGGACAGCCGACAAGAGATGGCCCTCCAGCTTGGGGTTGGGCGAGGTGCTAACAACTCCTCACCGTAAAAAATTACCATGTTACGAACCACTATACAGAGCCTCGGACCTGGACTGATTCTTTGGTACAACTTATGCAACGGACAAGGAACATGAGATTATAATATTAAAATGGATCTTCAAGAAGTGGGATGGGGGGCATGGACTGGATTGATATGGCTCAGGATAGGGACAGGTGGCGGGCTGTTGTGAGTGCGGTAATGAACGTTCAGGTTCCACAAAACGCGGGGAATTTCTTGACTAGCTGACGACCTGCTAGCTTCTCAAAAAGGACTCTGCTCCATGGAGTTAGTTAGTTAGTTAGTTAGTTTAGACACCGACACAGCCCGATCTCCATTCGTTGTTACGGATTGTCCAACCGCCCCGCCCTTTCCGTTGTATCTCACTGGACCACCGGAGGGATCTGGCGAAAACGATGAAGATTGGGTACCACCCAATGCGTGGGCCGGGATAGCTCAGTCGGTATAGCGACTCGCTACGGGCTGCACGGTCCCCGGGGATCGAAACCCGTTGGTGGGCGAGATTTTCCGCACCCGTTCAGACCGGCCGTGGAATCCACCCAGCCTACTATACAATGGGTACCGAGTCTTTCCCAGGTTAAAAGCGGCTGGGACGTGTCGTTGATCACCCACCCCCATCTATCGTCGATGTTAAAGAAAGCTATACCACTACTCCCCATATGGGCCTTCATGGCTTGTCATTAGGTGAACTTTACCTTTTAACCTTTACCACCAAATGCGAGAAGTTCCTTCACCAGCTGAATAACCATTAGCCTTTGAAGAAGGACTTTGCTCCATGAAGACAGTTACTTAATTCACGTCAAAATGAATTACAGCACTTTCACAACCAATACCCTGCACACATTTCTCTTCTCCCCCATACGTGCCACATGCCCCGCCCATCTAATTCTCCTTAATTTGATCCCACAAATAATATCTGGCAAGGAATACAAATCTAGAAGCTCCACACTAAGTAATTTTCTCCAGTCTCCTGTCACTTCCTTTGCCTACACATATCGTTTTCACCACCCTCTTTTCGAAGACCCTCATTCTGAGTTAATGGGATACACTACATTTCAAAACCACACAAAATAACAAATAAAATAACGGTTTTCTATACCTTAAAAAGCAAGCAGGAAGACAAGTTTGTCCGAGCTGAATGATATAATTTCCTAAATCACATTTCCACATTACTGCAGACTTTCCTGGGACTGTCCACGTAGAGGTTTTCAGGGACAACAGAATTAAACTGAACCACAGGAGTGGCAGAGCTCTACACTTGGCCATACATATAAAGCAAGCCGAAACATGATTCAGTAATAGAGAGGATTTATTTCTTTAGTCTTCTTATTCAAGACAGAAATATTAACTATTGTGAAGTACACAGCTGAAGATGATATGACAAACCGCTTGAAGAAAAGGATGAATTGAAGAACATCAATCATCATTACGACCGTTAGCCAGTGCCTGTGTGCTGCTAGAGGGAAGCTCTGCCAGCTGTATTCATTCTATTACCACAGTCATCACCTGTTCCTCAAAGCCAGCTGATATGACACTGTGTGCAAGACACCACAGGAAAACAAACTGCGTATTAAATAACTGCGACATCGTAAAAATTTGTGGACCAACTGCCTAGAGAACATCGTTAGGGGTTTCGAGAGAAATTGTGGAGTAAATAAATGACACTTCTAAAATACAGAGAAAAATTCCAAATATAAATCGCAATATCGCGAGAATTTTTTTGCCCGGCAATTAGCAATACTCCACACGAGAGTATCCCTACTTTGATGCAGTTGTGGGGTTTGCGTGGTCAAATGATCCTGAGAGATATGCTGGCGGTAGCGTAGCTACTGGTAGGGCCTCCCATGCCGGACAGGTCAAAGGTGATGACCCAGACAATAAGAGATATCCTGGTCCTCCAGGTTGGGAGTTGGGCGTGGTGCTGACAACCACACCCCATAAAAATGTTGTCTAGAAGAGTCTAAAATTGGAAACCGTATGGACAATTCTGGAAGAGGCTAAGGTACATCAAGGACTGTAATGCCAGGAGGAGGAAGAGGAGGAGGAGGAAGAGGATGAGGAGGATGAGGAAGAGGATGAGGATGAGGAAGAGGAGAAGGATGAGGAAGAGGAGGAGGATGAGGAAGAGGAGGAGGATGAGGAGGAAGAGGAGGAGGAGGAAGAGGAGGAGGAGGAAGAGGAGGAGGAGGAAGAGGAGGAGGAGGAAGAGGAGGAGGAGGAAGAGGATGAGGAGGAAGAGGAGGAGGAGGAAGAGGAGGAGGAGGAAGAGGAGGAGGAGGAAGAGGAGGAGGAGGAAGAGGAGGAGGAGGAAGAGGAGGAGGAATAGGAGGATGAGGAAGAGGAGGAGGGGGAAAGAAGAAGAAGAAGAACTGGCAATACTGCAGTAATCTCCGTGCGCTACTAACTGCCTCTTTGTTTTCTGGCCTGTAAACGTTTTCATAGGTAGCGAATCCTCGGGATGTGAGAAGTTATTTTAGGAACTCCTACACGAAAAAAAAGTTGGAAAACACTGCTCTAGACTTAAAGATACCAGCATCGGAGCAAGGCCAGGTATTGTTGCAGTTTTCCTCAAGACCTTGAGATGAATTAGTTTGAAACAGGCCACCAATAAATCCACACGCATTCGCTGTTCATAAGCATCTTAAATCTCATTACACGCTACATAACACAGAAAACGTTCAAATAAGGACCAGACTTGTAATGGGCTAAGGATGTTTCTGCTCTGCACAGTGCAACATCCATTCCGAAAATATCTGAAGTTAAAGTACATCACGTAAGAATGCTATGGTGATGAAGGTGCCGCAGTCAGCATTAATGAGTGGGCGCGTGCGGGTGCCGCAGTCAGCATTAATGAGTGGGCGCGTGCGGGTGCCGCAGTCAGCATTAATGGGCGGACTGTGCAGGTGCCGCAGTCAGAGTTAATGAGTGGACTGTGCAGGTGCCGCAGTCAGCGTTAATGAGTGGACAGTGCATGTGCCGCAGTCAGCGTTAATGAGTGGACTGTGCAGGTGTCGCAGTCAGCGTTAATGAGTGGACTGTGCATGTGCCGCAGTCAGCGTTAATTAGTGGACTGTGCAGGTGCCGCAGTCAGCGTTAATGAGTGGACTGTGCAGGTGCCGCAGTCAGCGTTAATGAGTGGACCGTGCAGGTGCCGCAGTCAGTGTTAATGAGTATGACAGTGCATGTGCCGCAGTCAGCGTTAATGAGTAAAATGTGCAGGTGCCGCAGTCAGCGTTAATAAGTGCACTGTGCAGGTGCCGCAGTCAGCGTTAATGAGTGGACTGTGCAGGTGCCGCAGTCAGCGTTAATGAGTGGACTGTGCAGGTGTCGCAGTCAGCGTTAATGACTGGACTGTGCATGTGCCGCAGTCAGTGTTAATTAGTGGACTGTGCAGGTGGCGCAGTCAGCGTTAATGAGTGGACTGTGCAGGTGTCGCAGTCAGCGTTAATGAGTGGACTGTGCAGGTGGCGCAGTCAGCGTTAATGAGTGGACGTGTGCAGCGAATCTCCTTGTTTTGTCAATTTTAGTTTCTCTGAACGTGAGTGACTTTTACATTGTTGCAAGAAATACTATAAGATATTTGAAATTGTATTTATACTGGCCTATCTTCTACGAATAGCCCTTCCTGTGCTGTAATGTGCCTGTTACCCTTACGTACATAAGAATCTTTACGTGGCGCTCTGGACAATACGGGCTACCTTTACAAGTATCTCATATTTGGACAAATGTTTCAACAAAGCGGCCAAGGCGGCTAAACTACACCAAAATTACGGACACCGTAGACAGCTATGAGACATGGAATCTCATAAACATGAACCTGAAGACACAAATAGCGAATGAAACTCCACTACTGAGCACATAAGCCTCAAACGGATGATTGCTCCAGTCTCGTTATCGATGTCACTTCACCGAAGACAATGACAGAGACCTTCAGATGAGCCTTATGTGTGTCCCGTGGGCGCCCAGTAAATGTGCTGGTGCCGACTAGGATAAATACCGACGATTGTTCAGCGATCTGGTTCTTTGGTTGAAATAATACAGTTACCAACATCACGTAAAGAGGATTTAATTTTATATTGTACATTTGTATTACTTATTTAATGACGTTCACCGAATGTGCTTCTCTCTCCCAGGAAATTTCTTCTTTTTAAATCTTTCCCCAGATGTTACAGAGCGTCTGATGTTAGCCCATATTTGTGCCCGACTTTGTCAGCAGGTTAATTCACAGTTTTTTAATTACAATTTTTGAAATTTCATTGTCATTATTGCTAAAATGCTAGTACCAAAAGTGTGTTCTATGTATAAGTCAGAACCCGTCAACTTATATACATATATATATATGAAGTATGCATCAGACATGGGCAATATTTATCGTAACTGCCACAAAGCTTCACTGAATCCCCACAGTCACGTGACACGACAGACGATAGCAGGCTCCTTCCTCTCCATAGGCCTACAGCTGCGTGTGACGAAACCTGGAGACAAGTTTCGTGCATTTCTGTCGCTTGTCCACCCCTCAGAAAGTTCTTCCTGGGATAGACAACTCATCGCGATCCGCTGCCTAGCTAATTCCCATAACAAATAGCATTGGGTGTCGCTCCCACTGCAGGAGGATCGGCTATCATTCTCTTAGTGTCGGTCTGGGTGTAACTAGAAGACAAGATTAGCTGTTGTCATCTCAGTTCTGATGAATGAATGAATGCATGAATGTTAAGAGTCATGAAGCATACAGTCGCCCGCACATACAGGTTGCGCCAAAAACACCTGATGGTTTTTGAAATTTGAAAACCAGCGTGCCCGCTACGAGGCGCTTCCATACTGACCGTCACCATGTACAGCGATGTTTGGAGTTTCGTTGAGATGGAGCGCTGGTCGGTACAACACCGTATTGCGGCAGTGAACTCTTTATCAAAACAGTCTGTTACAGCTACACAGGGTGGTTTCCAACAGCAGTTTCAGATCTTGCAGTACCAGACTACTTCCTTTGGGGTTACGTCAAAACCAAGGTATACGAAACACGTCCTGCCAATATTGATGACTTAAAGCAGCGAATTTGTGAGTGTACTCCCTAAGGAAATGTTACAACGTGTTATGACAGCCTTTCCGTCGCGACTGCAGCAGTGTATTGAACGACATGGTGGTCACCTACAAAGTGTCATATTCAAACAGTAATGATTCAGATGAATTTTCATGGACATGGAATGTACCTGATAAGTCTTAATAAAATTTTTCCACTTTGCCTTAAAAA
Source organism: Reticulitermes speratus (assembly GCA_021186555.1). Taxonomy (NCBI): domain Eukaryota; kingdom Metazoa; phylum Arthropoda; class Insecta; order Blattodea; family Rhinotermitidae; genus Reticulitermes; species Reticulitermes speratus. The sequence goes on from JAJKFL010000005.1 coordinate 7,177,551, forward strand.
GTTACTTCATTTCAAAAAGCGTCAGGTGTTTTTGGCGCATCCTGTATAAGGCGACGAACAGGTGATGATAAAATCATAGAAGTAAGGAAAATAATTTTTGTAACACCAACAAATGCACTATTCTATAATTTATGCCTATTATCATTCACGCTCTTACATGTTTCGGTGCTATTATCTCGCCATCTTCAGGGAGCTGACACCACAATTTATTTAAAACTTAAAGCAATAAAATAGGTCACAATAATCTACATACGTGTAGTCTCAACAGTACGGAATTTTACAGGTTTTGGTTAAAATGGTATAATTAAATATAATATAATGTTGGTGAAACAGTAATACGGTTTGTTTTTTTTAAACAGTTGAAAATTATACAAGTTGACATTATAATTATATCTTTGTGTACAGACATCTATTTATCCTTGAGGCCAACTGGATACCGTCTCTGTATGTCGTGTATTGGGTGACTGTGATAATGGCGCCGAAACATGTAGCAGCTATGTAAAGACAGTACGTATAAATTATAGAACAGTGTATTTGGTGGTGTTACATAAGTTTTTTTTTTTTACTTGGTCACAATGCACGGAATAAACAATGTAAAAGTCACAGAGGTAATGTTCGGCTTATAACTTTCATCACTAACGTGTCCGTCTCCCACGAGTCTTCCCCCATTTTTCCTCCCTTTTGGTTCGTGCTTCAAAACGCAACACTGTTTCGACATATACTGTTACCATTAATTTCTTACTCTTCAAATACGATATTCCTCTTCAGTACATATCTTTCCATTTCTTATTTACACATATACATAATGTTTGTCATGTCTTTTGGTTATGCCTGCAGTCTAACTACGTTTCTCAGAGACCTCGTTTCATGAAGTTAATTACCTCCCTTTCGTCCCACGCATTTCACACGCACATTCCAGTACAGATCTGTACACGCAGCTCGGCAAGTTTTGAAATTCCATTCTTAAAACTCTTCTTATGGTACCGATATCACAAAAGAGGCTATGTCCTCTTAAGAGACGCTGACAGTTGCTCACTCAACAAATACCCCGCCTTTAATGTAACCGAATTTTCACTTTCGATATAACAAACAGCTCAGTTTCAATATGGTGCATAGTAACACATCTTACTTCTTTGAGATGCATCTTAATATTGTCTTACCTTCTACGTATAGGGGGGGTAGGGATGACGTAGTTGGTATAGCGACTCGCTACGGGGTTTGAACCCCGGTAGGGGCAAAAGATTTTCTCTTCTCTATACCCGTCCAGACCGGCCCTGGGTCCCACCCAGCCTCCTGTACAATACGTACCGGGGCTCTTTTAGGGAGGCAAAGCGGCCGGGGCGTGGTGTTGACCACCCACCGCCATCTAGCGCCAAGGCTAAAGAACGAGTAGAGCTATATTTCAACCCACCTTATATGTCTGGATGGCATGTTACGGGGAGATTTTTACCTTTACCTTTTACGCATAGGTATCCCGATTGCTTTAGGTTTCCTATCACAATGCTGTGTTTAACAACACATATACATAATGCAATGTTCCGAGGACATCTGATTACAGTCGGTCGGTCATTGTGGTAATGACAGGCAGCAGTATGCCTGGTTTATCGGGAGGTCCCGGGTACAATCTTGGTGCACAGACAGGAAATCCTGACAGAGATGTCCCATGGGTTTCTTCAGTGTTTGCAACTAAATGTAGAAACAGTATCTCAAAACAGACTATCACCGTCTCCTTCCACATCCTTTCCACCTCCTTACTCACTTATCGTAACACGATTCGACACTGTGTATTGTTAGCTACTCACAGCGTCGTTAAATATAAAGGTATATTTGTCCCATTCACTCCATGACGGCACACAGAGAGCGGAGGTACAGCTCCAATCATTCTTAACCTCGGCACTAGATGGAGGTGAGTGGTTAACTTCACAAGTCGGTCCCTTTACCCACGGAAATATAACCTGGGTGGAACGCAGAGGCGGGTTCGGTGTTTTGGTGAAAGCAAAAATCTCTAACTCCTACCGGGATTCGAACCCCCGACTGTTCAGCCCGTAGTGTGGTCAATAAATGGTCTAAAGATCTGTTCCACATATCACTGTTCATCTTCAAATTTTAGCCTACTTTAAATCCTAAATAATACGCAGTATTTGAGGCGACTATGCTGTGTGTGTGTGTGTGTGTGTGTGTGTGTGTGTCCATTTCACTTTTGAACCATTTGACCAATGTTCACAAAAAGTGATATGAAAATTACTGTCTTAATAATATGACAATAGAGTCGAAATCGGTTATAACGTAATGAAAGGGACTGAATATTTTGTGTCGTTATAAACGAGCGTCTTTATAACCGAGGAGTATAACGTTATGGTTAACAGTGAGGAATTAATTGGTACGACAGAATATCTGACGTTATAGGCGAGGTGTCGTATAAACCGATGTCGTTATAACTGGGTTCGACTGTATTTGACACACTCATCACAATTACATCTATTATAAAGACAGTATCCTTTTTTTTTTTTTTTTTTTTTTCACAAAATGGCTACATGTTTCCACCCATCGTGAGTCATCACCAGGCCAACAAAAATGTAAAGACTAGTTGTACAATCATAAATTGCCGTTCCGTGGATGGATTGTAAGGACGAGATGCCTATTCACAGAAGGGTTATTTACGATTGTACAACTAGTCTTTTCTTATATAGTTTTTGGCCTGATGATGACTTAAGATGAGTCAAAACATAATTATTTTACAGAAACAAGGACATTGTTCTTATAACATATACTTGAGTTAACTGCTTTAATTATTATTATTATTATATTATGTAAAGTAACACAATGCCGATCCCAGTGGCCGTGCGGTCTAAGGCGTGGGTCTTCGGCCGCTCGCTTACTAGGATCGTGGGTTCGAATCCCACCGGGAGCATGGATGTCTGTCTCTTGTGAGTGTTGTGTGTTGTCAGGTAGAGGTCTCTGCGACGAGCTGGTCCCTCGTCCAGAGGAGTCCTACCGACTGTGGTGTGTCTGAAATGTGTGATCGTGAAGCCTCGAAAAATGAGGCGGCCTAGGCCCCCAAGGGGCTGTCGAGCCATTGGGGGAAAAAAAGTAACACAACGGGATGTATTCAGTTAAAAACAAAACTTACTGCTGTTGGTGATCAACCCAGGACCGTACACTTTTAATTTCCTACAATCAACAATAACAATATTTGTAGAAGCGCGAACTCCTGAGGAGCGTGCAATTAGCACTCCTTACTTCGGATCCTGAAATGACGGGCAGGTTACACAGATTTACTCAAAGTAATATATTTTGTTGAATGTAACCTAAGAACATGGCGGCGGTGCGAATTATTTTTAGCTTCCGATTTGATAGCGATAACTTGCGAACCCCTGCAATTACAAACGTGAAGTTTTGTTAAGAAGGTAAGTCATAAAAAAAATGGGTGCACAAAATTCCGTGAGCCAGGTCAACCGGACAACTAAATTTTGTACTGTGGCGCCTAATAACTAAGGGTCCTCACTGTTCAGCTTGTTCATTTCACCCACCTGGCACCTACAATGCTGACGTGGCTACTAGATTCTTAAAAAAATTTGTGTACCCCTGATCATAATCATACCAAGATATGACACAGAAATAATTTTGTAAGCCAACGACTGGGCTACAAAACAAGGCAAAAGATTGAAGCTATGGACCCTGCTAAGAAACTTAAGGTCAAAAGCATGTGTAATTCGGTATATATTATTTATAAAACGCGAGTCAAATAATAATAATAATAATATATCTGTAGGAATAGAGACAAAAGCAATAAGAAAGAACACTTCATGAACTGCGTTTGGAACTCCCTATATACTGCCCCTGTTAGCTTTCCATGGTGAAGGTCCTCAATGGCTTATTTATTACATTCTAGGAATGCTACCACGTGTCTAAAAACATTCATTGTCTTAGAATCAATTTTACACGACTGTATATTGGAATTCTTCTGATATGACGCAGCTAGCAGGCGGTCTACAAATATGAACCTTGTTTAAACACGAGAAGACAAGCATTTCGTTCTGAAGTTATGAAAGGAATATAAGGCATGAAGACAAATTCTTCGTCACACTTTAAATGTTGCCATACAGGCAAACGAATTATTTCCACCTCCCGACATAGATTATCTCCTTCAAAGACCCTTGCCATACCTTCCCAATTTCGGACATTCGTGTAAGCATAGATGATGTACGCATTAATAATATTTTGATGTCATCTTTGGACAATGTTGGGGTTTTAAAATTCCAAACCGAAGGTCTCATGACGTTCTCTACATGCTTAACGAACTTGGGCATGGAATGTGGAATGAAATCACACCGCACAAATTTCCAAGTCTCATTTCCAGTGTTTTGTCTAACATAAAAATTCCTTTCGTCTTTATCTGAAGTGGTCACTCGAGCAGACAGAAATTTCTGAAGCCCCGAATCCAGCAAATTTACCTCATGAGGTAATGTTTCTTTGTTACATTTTAAATATACCTGGTTATAATTTTAGCAAAGTTACCACCCTGTCCTGAGAGATGTTCTTCGCGACTCTTGCCAGATCAACCAGAGATGATCTCGGAGAATACCTCAATTACGCTACAAATGTTTCCTTCCAAATCCCTTTCGATTAATCAATCAACCTCTTCCTACAATTATACACAACGCTATACAGTCTACGATAATGACAATATCGAAAAATAAATCACAACTATACGATATCCCAAACTCCATGATGTCACAGCACGTGGACATCGCTGTTACATCGCTCCACATTACAGACGAGAGTGGAAGGGCATACTCCAGTTCAAAGTGAACAGATTTCCATAGACGTTCTGCCGACTGACGTATGTGTTGTTCGGAGATTTATTATTTGACGACGCTTCATCAAAGCACTCAGCTTGACAAAGTGATTATGAATAATCGTTTCGAAAGAAGTGCAGGGATGTGGCCGTGTTCTGTTTTAAAGTTCTGCTCCAGAGAGGATGAGGAAATTCATCAGGATTAACTGGTCTTGGTGACGAGATTCGAAAACGGAGCCAAATGAATACCCAGCAGAGCTAAACCGTGATAAATGGAAATAACATATCTGAAAGTTCTTGAAAATTGGGGTCACTGGAGTGTCCGTTACCTGTGAAACTGAAGTAACCAGAACTCAGATTGGAAGAGGAGTTAGAGAAGGGTGCTGTCTGTCACCGATTATATTCAAATTGAAGGGTTTGAAGAATTCAAAATAGGACAAGTAATTCGCAGTGTGAAGTATGGAGACGACTTGTGCTACTGGCTAAAGAAGAAAACGTGCTACAGGGCATGTTTGATAGACTAATTGAAATTGCAAGATCCTATGGAATAAAAATAAATGTGGAAAAAACTAAGGTAATGAGAAACTCAAGTTAACTATTCCCAATAAACATGACAGATCAAAAACAGCCGGGGAATGTGGAATGTTTCAAATATTTGGGTAGCATGATAACAAATGATGCAAGATGTACACGTGAAATTAAATCCAGGATTGCCATGACAAAAGCAGCGTTCAACAAGAAGATTCCTTTCACCAGCAAATTGGACTTAAATTTAAGAAAGAAATTAACAAAATGCTACATTTGTAGCACAGCTTTGTGTGGTGCTGAAACGTGGACACTTCGGAAAGTAGATCAGAAATACCTGGAAAGTTTTGATATGTGGTGCTGGAGAAGAATGGAGAAGATCAGTTGGACCGATCGTGTGAGAAATGAAGAAGTAGGCCTACTGCTTAAGAGTCAAGGAGAAAAGGAGCATCCTACATACAGCACAAAGAAGGTCAACTGGATTGGTAACATCTTGTGTAAGAACTGCATTCTAAAACGCGTTATTGAAGTTAAGACAGGAGGATATAAGTGACGGGAAGACAACAATGAAGACGTAAGCAGCTACTGGATGGCCTTAAGGAAAAGAGAATGTACTGGAAATGGAAAGAGGAAGCACTACATTGCACTCTGCGGAGAGATGGCTCTGGAAGAGGCTATGGACCTGTCGTAAGACAGACTACGGAATGATGACAGTAAATATTTTCCAACTACGCATTCGTGCCCCAAACACAAAAGGCGGGGACAGACATGTCACCTGGACTACGACTACACAAACAGACATGTCACTTGGACTAGGACTACACAAACAGACATGTCACTTGGACTAGGAATACACAAACAGACATGTCACCTGGACTAGGAATACACAAACAGACATGTCACCTGGACTAGGAATACACAAACAGACATGTCACCTGGACTAGGAATACACAAACAGACATGTCACCTGGACTAGGAATACACAAACAGACATGTCACTTGGACTAGGAATACACAAACAGACATGTCACTTGGACTAGGAATACACAAACAGACATGTCACTTGGACTAGGAATGCACAAACAGACATGTCACTTGGACTAGGAATACACAAAAAGACATGTCACTTGGACTAGGAATACACAAACAGACATGTCACTTGGACTAGGAATACAAAAACAGACATGTCACTTGGACTTGGAATACACAAACAGACATGTCACTTGGACTAGGAATACACAAACAGACATGTCACTTGGACTAGGAATACACAAACAGACATGTCACTTGGACTAGGAATACACAAACAGACATGTCACTTGGACTAGGAATACACAAACAGACATGTCACTTGGACTAGGAATACACAAACAGACATGTCACTTGGACTAGGAATGCACAAACAGACATGTCACTTGGACTAGGAATACACAAAAAGACATGTCACTTGGACTAGGAATACACAAACAGACATGTCACTTGGACTAGGAATACACAAACAGACATGTCACCTGGACTAGGAATACACAAACAGACATGTCACTTGGACTAGGAATACACAAACAGACATGTCACTTGGACTAGGAATACACAAACAGACATGTCACTTGGACTAGGAATACACAAACAGACATGTCACTTGGACTAGGAATACACAAACAGACATGTCACTTGGACTAGGAATACACAAATTTTCCATACACCTAGAAGTTACTTAAAAATTTTAGGCGCCTCACAAGCGACATGCACTATGTTCCATCCTGAAGAACCACAAATTTTAGGTGCCACTGTACAAAATCTTTTTGCCCGGGTGACCTGTTGTCCGGGACAAGTGCATCTCTGACTCAAACGATGGCAGTTTCCTATCCGATACCACGTGGTGCCTCGTACTACAGGATACCATAAAAAAACGAGTGGTAAAAAACCTAATCCCTCGACGATTTATACTCTTAGCCTTTTTTATGAATAGTTCGCTTAAAAACAAGATGTTTCGTATGTGTAAATGTCAGGAACAATTATTTCTGTCACCTTCTTGTAGAAAGTATGTCAGTACAAACCCATCATACTTTGTGAGACATAAGTACAAAGACCATCATGTGTATGAAACAATTCCATAATGCAATTAGCATTCTCAAAGCGTCACACAAATTTCAATTACATTCACTAATTACCTTTGCTTTTTCCCCAGCGACTAGCGTGACGTTTAACTAGCCTATATTTATAAAACGCCCTGTGTGATAAACTGCGCAAATGTTTCAATCAAACAACAGATACCACATAAACTACATTTATACGCACAACCACATGACACAGATAATGAAGCGACAGCTTTACAGGTAATGCGATAGTATTGGAAACACAGAGAAGATCACCTGTCCCAGCCACTCGTTCTTGAAACGCCCTGTGTGGGAACTGGACCGCACATAACGATGCAGTAACCGATATAACTACATCAATTTCATAAACTGTGAGACACGTATCGAAGGAAAAGTGCTGTAAGTGGTTTTGGGAACACGGTGACCAGTATTGTCTGTTAAATGCCTTCCCAGTACCTCAGATTAGACAAGGATCGCTTTCTTCCACATTAAAATTCATTACTAATCCTCTGAAGCCTAGTGGTTACTATATTTACCACCGGATTTTTAAGATTTAAAGATCTACATTCTGCCCACAAGAATGCATCTCTGTGGGTCTTTTATGAATCTCAGAACAAACAACGATTATTTCCCAATACAGAATTAACTGGTTGGTTTTTATAAACGAGTTGGAGAGTTTACTGCGCGGTACGAACTGAATCTTTAAACATAATTCAGGTACAGCAGAGTCTTTTAAGATCTCGACACAGGTTTTCTTGGTTTCCCTCTGTATTCAAGCAAATTCTGAGATGGCTCCCAAGATTCCAAATTTATCAAAATTAAACCCCTGGCTTTAAAGTTAACAGTAACGAAATTAAATTTCCAAACTATGCGCGTTAGCATTAAGCAGAAATGAAAGTTCCGCGGCACTTCTTTCAAGCCACCATTCTAACGTCTTTATCTATCTTTTCCATTTCCATCCTATTCCAACCAGAAGGACGAGCGGGCGAAGCCTGGACACATGCTAACAAATTGGTGCTCTATATTTAAAGTCCGACAAATGTACAATTCAATCACATTAATTGTGCACTTTCCCTGTCCTGCATGTTTCGAACCCTTAATTTGGGTTCATCTTCAGGGACACATTATCTAAAATCGCACACTAGTTACACCAACTGGCACAATTATTTACATGAATTCTTTACAATTGTTCACATACACTGTTTAAAAAACAAATAAAAGTTACAAATTGTGGTTGTTGGTTGTTTCAGTCTTACATTGGTTAAAAATTGTATAAAAGTTGAACAATCTGTGTTGTTTTGATATCCTGTTTATCGGAGTTAAGTTGCCTGTTGGCTGGTGAGAACAGTTCTCAGAGCGGGCGAAGCCTGGACACATGCTAACAAAATGATGCTCCTTCTCTCCCCTATATAAAAGTTTCTATTACTCTCTGGCTTTTCACTCTCTTTTACTCTTCTACTACAATTCTCTCTCTCTCTCTCTCCTCTTTAGTCTGAGTGTATGGTCATACAGCGCATCGATAAGCACAGGTTACACAAACTGCACCTGGTCACGTGCATATTAAACATATTTGCTCACCATCCGCCCAGATGCAACCAGGTAGTTCCCTAAAGACAAGGCTAGCACTGCCAATACACCGAACTACTTGGTACTACTGCGGTCAACTGTACGAACACGCATACCAGTACAGTTATGAAGTGGGTAAAGATTCGTTACGCGATATACATTTTACGTTCTCATGGCGTGGAATGTGAATAATGTTGTCCTCCGGCAAGTTGCGATGCCCCGTGGTCTTACAGAAATGTACAGACGTTTCGGAGAACCTGATTCAATCATCAGGCAGATCTCTCCGAGACTTTGGCAAACTGATACCGGTATCGAGGTTGCCACATACTCCAACGATACCATTCTTCATGTTGAAAGTTTTTCATCATCTTTGCTATGTGTAACCCTGTTAAAGCCTAGTTGTTACTTCACGTACCGGGGTAAAGCGGCCAGGGCCAAGGACCTTTCCTCCTGAAATCACCCTGTATTCATCAGCTAACACTGCTCAGGTTGAGGCAAAGTGAGAAACTGATTACAACTGAACTGCAGTCCCAGCAGGCATTTCTCCAGCAGTTTCTGAATCCAATAAACCCACCTGGGTATCAAACTTCGTTTGGAAAAGTTTAAACGCCACCGAAGTAGAGTACTGACCTCATTTGTCCCCTGTGTGCCACAAACGTTGGAACAAAACCTTCGATACCATTTTCTCTTACTGTGAATCGTCTAGCGTAGCGGTCCTCACAAAGCAATATCCCATGGCCGCGTTTAAAAGTTTGAAGCATGCTCTGTTGTTACACAACATAAAACACATAACGTTTTTACACGCAAAACAAATCCTGTATAGAAGTTTGTTCCAAATCCTTCAAGGCTCAGTGGTTACTTTATGTACCACTAGGTGTCAAGTTCAATAATTATACTTCTTCTTTATCAATGACATCCCGTTGTGATAGAGAAGTACAGACTGTCAGTCACAACTAAATTCGTATCAGTTTATTGCTTGCTACATGTTTCGGCTTTTTGTGGAAAACCATCAGGCAATTAAAAAACACATAAAGAAAGGTAATTTAAATACAAACCGTTAGAATGATACCTTTATTAAACAGCTGAGATCTCAGATTTACAAAAAATTGAAGTTGTAAAAGCCGAAATTACATAAAAGTCGAGATTGTATATTAAAATTAAAATTAAAATTAAAGGACCGCCGTTTCACACCCGAAGAACTGGAAAACAAGTTTAATATTTTTATATAATAAAAACTCATTATATTTTAAATTTTTAATATAAAATATTGACTTCTGTCTAGTATGGGCTTATACAACTCCCAATTTTTGTAAAGCTCAGATCTCGGCTATCTAATTACAAGTATCATTCTAACGGCTTGTATTTAAATTATCTTTCTTTACGTATTTTTAAATTGCGTGATGATGGCTTTTCACAAAAGCCGAAACATGTAGCAAGCAACAAACCGATATGAATTTAGTTGTGATTAACGGTCGTTATTTCCTCTTTTCTAATTATACTTTCTGTCCAGGGAGTATTTGTGTGACTTACGGTCATCAGAACAAATAGCGCTCACATGCCTATACAGTGCCTGATTGTTAGTTTCAGACATTCTTTAAGAAGGAAAAAAACGAAACACTGTCAAAGCCACGTCCGTGCTCTGTCGATCAGTCTATAAACATTTTGTAAGCATTAAGCTTTAGGTTCACAGATAGGAGACTAAGACAAAGTAATCTAAACTAAATTATAGCAAGCATGTTCAAATACAGTTCCTGAATTCCGTTTGGTTTTGTTAAATCGCACTAAACAATTCGCCATGTGCAAAACATCGTAAGATGATAGTCCTCTTCCGATGAGTTGCCAAACCCCCGCCGAATCCCCTAGCTAAGTTACTATCCCTTGTCGGCTGTTCAGTACCGGTTATCTAATATATTCACAGGTATCCTGTGTAATCGAAGGCCGCCTCGACGCCTTATAGGATCGAGTTAACAACCGTAACAGTTAGCAATGATAATAAGCAAGAAAATGGAAAATCTTTTCACGACAGCGGATGTGAATTTGTTGTCAGCGAAACGATATATTACGCTTTTAACAGACTTGACATAAACTGAACACACAATGTAGAGGTTATATCTTTACAGAACATTTTTAACCGTGTGCATTCTGATTTTAGATTTCCAGGCAATGGACAAAGTCCAGAAACCAATTAGTTCTCAATAAAAAGAGTTTCGGCCAATCAACGCCATTTTTAGGGAAACATGTAAGACAACTATGTTGGATTACAAGCAATACTGGACGATATATCTTCGTGTGTGATGCAAACTTGAACCCAAATGGTCCAAATAGATATGTGACGTATCAAACAACACTGTCCAAATAGATATGTGACGTATCAAACAACACTGTCCAAATAGATATGTGACGTATCAAACAACACTGTCCAAATAGATATGTGACGTATCAAACAACACTGTCCAAATAGATATGTGACGTATCAAACAACACTGTCCAAATAGATATGTGACGTATCAAACAACACTGTCCAAATACATATGTGACGTATCAAACAACACTGTCCAAATATATATGTGACGTATCAAACAACATTGTCCAAATACATATGTGACGTATCAAACAACACTGTCCAAATAGATATGTGACGTATCAAACAACACTGTCCAAGTAGATATGTGACGTATCAAACAACACTGTCCAAATAGATATGTGACGTATCAAACAACACTGTCCAAATAGATATGTGACGTATCAAACAACACTGTACCTCAGACTATTCCCGCACCAAGTGGTCTTCGTGTCGAATTTCTCAGCACTGAGGCAGACACTTACCTGGAACAGAAACAGAAATTTTAAGTCATTTTACAATAATTGTATTAAAGTAGTGTTCTTTTTTATTTTGTGACTCAAACTTCGCAGTCCACGCAGGCTCCACACGCGAGATGGAGTCAGTTACCGGGAGTATCTTAAAAAAACCTTTAAACATAAGTGGTGGGGAATTGCCTGACGTGCATAATAAAAAGGCGTTTAAAATAAAAGCTGGTTTATAAGATCCGGCGGGATGCCTCAATACTGACAAATACTGGCGGTAGAGTTAGGAACTAATTTTTAAATAATACTGTTTGTAAAAATGGCTATAGCAGGTCGCGTACTGCACCAACTTGGTGTTAGCAGGCTGAGTCTTCTGTATACTTAAGACTCAACAAATAAGTATTTGGTTTGATTTGACACGAAATTACGTAAGGCAACAGATGTTGGAAAAATACGAAACGTTTGTCGATATTTTTGTACGATGCAAAATAAGAAGATGGCGGCCGCGCGAACATTCTTTGCAGCTTTCGATACGATGGCGACAGCTAACAAAACCAATGAGATGCATGCAAAATTTGTTACGGAGACTGATACAGGATAGTTGATATAATTTGATACCGGACATTTGATATAATTTGATACCGGATAGTTGATATAATTTGATACCGGACATTTGATATAATTTGATACCGGATAGTTGATATAATTTGATACCGGATAGTTGATATAATTTGATACCGGACAGTTGATATAATTTGATACCGGATAGTTGATACAATTTGATACCGGATAGTTGATATAATTTGATACCGGACAGTTGATATAATTTGATACCGGACAGTTGATATAATTTGATACCGGACAGTTGATATAATTTGATACCGGATAGTTTGATATAATTTGATACCGGATAGTTTGATATAATTTGATACCGGATAGTTGATATAATTTGATACCGGATAGTTGATATAATTTGATACCGGACAGTTGATATAATTTGATACCGGACAGTTGATATAATTTGATACCGGATAGTTTGATATAATTTGATACCGGATAGTTGATATAATTTGATACCGGATAGTTGATATAATTTGATACCGGATAGTTGATATAATTTGATACCGGATAGTTGATATAATTTGATACCGGACAGTTGATATAATTTTATACCGGATAGTTGATATAATTTGATACCGGATAGTTGATATAATTTGATACCGGACAGTTGATATAATTTGATACCGGATAGTTGATATAATTTGATACCGGACAGTTGATATAATTTGATACCGGATAGTTGATATAATTTGATACCGGATAGTTGATATAATTTGATACCGGATAGTTCACATAATTTGACAGTACCGAGAAGACACACTATGCACGCCGTTTAGACGCCTTTCAACTGTTCTTTTTTGTGGAAACTGGAAACGTAAAATCTGGTGCTCACAGTCCAGACCCCCGCCTCTTAAAACTCGTACACTTCTTATTTCAATACAAATTCACAGACTTTCATCATATAAAACTAATGTATTATATCACTAATATTACAATAACAGTAAAAACATATTCGCTGCTCTCATCTGGATCCTCAATGTTGTAATAAGACAGAGATATATCATTTTTAATGGAAATGAAATTCTACCTTCAATGAATGGTCTCTTCTCCGTTTAAAAAAACAGTGCATAACTGTGTTAATGAAATAAATACGACACGTAACCAAAAACCACTGAATTCAGTACAGTTTCAGACTACCATATCTGTGTCTCTTTTTAATCAAACACTTCAAAAACAGCAGGCGGCTACAATTTTCACCATCATCGCGACGTATCAACTGCCTGTGTTAATTTAATGCATGAGAGAACATGTAAGTATAGTTATTTATGTCTATCGATAGATGTCCTTCCTAATCGAATCTCGAATTCCCCGTGCGCTTAAATAACATTTGCTTCTTCCCCCCCCCCCCTCCTTTCTCATATCGATTATTCCTCTGCCCTGCTCCAGTTCCGAATGCAACCTCTGAAGCTATGAATCTTACAGACATTTGGTAAGAGTCCTTGGAAGGGGAAAGGCTCCTAGCGAGGCGTTCAGCTCCGCAGTAAAACGAGTCACAGAGGAACACGCGGACATAGTCAGTGTCCGAGTGGGGCTGGAAATTACGATGTCAGAACTCGAACTGCCAGAGACAGGACGTGTCCTAGACCGCGCGGCTACTGCCAGCTTTACTGAAATGTTAATCTGAATATATTTATTAGTTCTTAGCAATGCTGCTGGGTTTATGGACTCTGCCAAACACTTTGTACCCTAAATTCAACACGTCCCTCTTCTGGCGAAAAACAGGTATGCAATTCTGGGGCGCACCCAAGAGGGGGATGGGGTGGTTGCCGGGCTGTAGCCCCAGCAAATCGAAATTAAAAAAAAAAAACTAAATTTTTTAGACACGATCAGATCAAACGTTTTACGTGATTTACCCTTCAGTCGAAATCAGCCACTGAAATCTACTGATGACTACTACAATAGAACTTTGAAAAGTAAAATAAAAAACTATAGAGGTCTTAGATGAAATTAAAAAACCAAGAAGATCACAGCTTGTGATTTAAATTAGGTGAGTGTGTCATGGAGCATGTACGTATTTACATCTGTATGTATGTAAATGCAGTTGCAAACAGTGTTACGTTACAGTTATACTTACGATATGATTTTCATAACATAATTTCTAAAATTAAACATAAGTTATATATAGCCTCAGGGTTATAACCGAACTTTGCTGGTTACTTTTTATTAATTTGATATACATCAAATTAAGAGACTGTTCTCTTCAAAAAGGTTAACTTTGTTTATTTTATTACAATACAACGTTAGCACAAAACCATCCGTCTACTCTTTTCCTTTTACTCCCGCCAAATGACTCGGGACACCTGGTCCCTTGTCGTTGCTGCTATATTTAGACGAGTGGAAGGGGACAGCCGAACTGCTCCAACAATACTAGCATTTAATAATGTTTCAATAATGTTCGGCTACAGGGTCACCCCCCACCTTCCAATTAAAAATTCTGAGTGCGCACCTCATGTATCTACTTTGCTGATGAGAGAGTTAACTTATAACACTTCTCCTCTAAATACCAAAACGACGGACGCAGTCCAGAAACCCAATTTTTTTTAATCGTATGATTGTGTGCATATGAATAACTTAGAAGCAGTTTGAGGTGTTATAGGAGATAAGCATGTTTGGTTCCGACTTCTGATCTTGGTGTGTGTTTGTGTACTGTGCATGCACCGACAGATTCCTCTACCTAGGACAACGCCCCTTCCAGTTATCTAGCCTGTCGATAAGATTCCCCATCTCAGAACCATTTCCGACTTGAAACAGAAAACAGTATTTAACTCATGAAGGTACACAAAGAAATGTCATTTACGACTGTCTTATTCATTCAGCAATATTCTGTAAGTATTCGACTCCGCCAATCCCAGTGGCCGAGTGGTCTAAGGAGTGAGTCTGCGGCCGCTCGCTTGCTGGGACTGCGGGTTTGAATCCCGCCGGGAGCATAGATGTCTGTGTCTTATGAGTGTTGTATGTTGTCCGGTAGAAGTCTCTGCGTCGGGCTGATCACTCGTCCAGAGGAATGCTACTGAGTGTGGTGTGTCTGTGATCGTGAAGCCTCGAAATTGAGGATACCCTGGCTCACTAGGGGCTGTTGCGCCATGGAAAGAAAATTCTCGACTCCTCCCACTCCAACCACTTGCCCAGCCCTCCGCAACCTACCAGAGTTCACTATACTAACATCAATATGCAATTTGTATAATGGAGTTCCTCGTTCCTTTATATCCTAAACAGCTCGCTTTATTCACACATCTAGCTTACTCAAACAGCCATGTCTCCAATTACTTCATTCTCAAACAACCGTTTTTTTGTTTCTCAACCAACCCTTTAAAGAGTGAGATTAATCTGAATTATATTTATATATTCAGCTCGCACCGCGCAGTAAACACATCCCGTCTCGATTATAAAAACAAATCGGTTAATATCGTGCAGGGAAAAATTCGCTGTTTGTTCTGAGAATCATACAAAGCACATAAACGAAATTCGCGAGCAAAACGTACAAATTTTTAAAATGTTAAACCTGGTGGTACATATAGTTACCAATAGATGTTTAAGAGGGTTTTAAGTAACAGTCTACGTTATAGCGCCAACACAGAATAACTGGCAAAATATTAAACTTCGCTTTTGGTTCTGATACTCTGTACAGTTTACATATTTGGTTTTGTACAAACCTTCCTGAGGAAGAAGGCAACAGTTTTGTGGGAAACGTTCGTCACCGCTTAACAAACACACACGGCCTCACAACCGAGAAGACCACAATATAAATCTCCACAGCTGTAGAAACCTCCAATTTCTGTTGGCAGACAAAATTACTCCTGTTACGTTGTGATCTTCCTCGTCACGATAAGTAGAGGGGTTGATAAACAATTTCGAACGGAATAATAACAATCATTGTCAGAGTGAAAAACTCTTCTATTTTCGTCATCCCTTCATCTTTGCTGCTCCCAGACATTTAACCTTGGCATATGCGTTAATGGCCGATCCCAGTGGCCGTGGCCGTGCGGTCTAAGGCGTGGGTCTTCGGCTGCTCGCTTACTGGGATCGTGGGTTCGAATCCCACCGGGGGCATGGATGTCTGTCTCTTGTGAGTGTTGTGTGTTGTCAGGTAGAGGTCTCTGCGGCGGGCTGGTCCCTCGTCCAGAGGAGTCCTACCGAACGTGGTGTGTCTATCAGTGTGATCGTGAAGCGTCGTAAAATGACGAGGCCTAGGCCCCCTAAGGGGCTGTCCAGCCACAGGAAAAAAAAAATGCGTTAATGATCCAATAGATGTACACACAGGTTTAAACGGAATACAAAAAAAACATCACTTTACAAGAAAATTCCTTCGTGAATATAGATAAAACTATTAATGTGTTTCGAAAGACAAAGTCGTCAAAAAATAATATTTTTTTGGGGGTTATGTCAGTGAAAGTCGACTACATCTATGCTAATAAAGTCTGTAGGTTCGCGGTCGTGACATAGAAATCACGCTTCTAACCTCAGTTCATTCCAAGTCACAGTAATCAAACTCTGTATTGAGTTTCGTTATCTATAATTTTGTCCTCTTACCTACGCCTCTGCCAAAAGAAGGGCCTTGAATTACGACCTCTTTTGTGTATGTACAAATACAATTAGGCCTAAACGAAGAAAACGAAGGGAATCAGACAAGATACCATTGCACAGTCATTTGCCTTTTGAATAATTTTGAGGGCCACCCACAACTTTGATTGGTTAGAGAAGAGAGAACGAGAAACGCAGGGAGACAAGTCAATACCTTGACGTGACTCCGTATAACGATGTCTGTCAGTCCATCTGGTAAGCCTATTGTGTACCTTCCAGCGTAGGCTAATACTGGAGGCGAATATACTATTCATTTCGGAAAAGTCGCTCGTGCAAGGCCTGTTTACATCAGGAGGAAGCAACTGTTTGTACTCCCAGGCCACACGGAGCTATTTACAAGTGACCCACTGGCCGCAACATCTCCTGAAAAATAGTTATCTAGTAAAAATGTTTAAATAACTAACAACTGTCTACAACGACTGAATGAAATTATATATATAAGAAAATAACTTTCCATGCACAACTATAATTTAAAAAAAGGTAAATTCGTCTCTTTCCACTTCATGAAGACATAAAGCGGGAGTAGAAGTATAGCGACATTCATTCTCAACCTCGGCGCTAGATGGAGGTAAGTGGTTAACCTCACGCCCCGGCCGCTTTAACCCCGGTACCCAGCGAATAGAAATTTGGGTGAACCACAGAGCTGGTATCGACGTTTTGCAGAAGAGAAATATCTTTTGCCTCTGCCAGGAGTCGAAACCGTCGCATAGTTACTACACTGATTTATGCTTAAACACTTAAATGCTGTGTACTGTGTTATCCTTCGTTAAGTACGTAGGCTGTCTTTCAGACACTGTATACCAGGATCCATTATACAAAGAATCGCCTACATTTTAACTGCTTGAATTTGTTTACACCTTTCTACTGTATGCATAATTTGTTGGTTTTGTGAGGTGTTGCTTTGATTTGATTCCCTGACGATGATCCCATGGGGATCGAAACATGTAGCAGTGTTCAATGTGATACTGTAATATAAAATCTCTGGGAACAGTGTTGTACATTTTGTTACTCTGAGTGTTGTAAATGGGTTATCGACAGTGTACGGTGTGAACAATATGAAAATATTAAATATGCAACATTTAACGTACACGTGACGTAACACGTAAACCTGACGTAACACGTACACCTGACGTAACACGTACACGTGACGTAACACGTACACGTGACGTAACACGTACACGTGACGTAACACGTAAACCTGACGTAACACGTACACCTGACGTAACACGTACACCTGACGTAACACGTACACCTGACGTAACACGTACACCTGACGTAACACGTACACCTGACGTAACACGTACACGTGACGTAACACGTACACCTGACGTAACACGTACACCTGACGTAACACGTACACCTGACGTAACACGTACACCTGACGTAACACGTACACCTGACGTAACACGTACACCTGACGTAACACGTACACCTGACGTAACACGTACACGTGACGTAACACGTACACCTGACGTAACACGTACACCTGACGTAACACGTACACCTGACGTAACACGTACACCTGACGTAACACGTACACCTGACGTAACACGTACACCTGACTAACACGTACACCTGACTAACACGTTAACAGCACACGTTCCCAATTAATAACTGTTGATTTCTAATTGCTTATCGCGTCACGATTCACAACAAATGCTCAAAATATCCTCCACCTTGATCGATGCACGCATGGACACGTCTCATCGCGGACTGTCGCACCCTTTCAAAGGTCCCGGGGCGTTGCGAATGTTTTGACAGGAATAAAAAATGCGTTGGTGAAGTGTCTTCCTTTTCTATTACAGCTGAATACAGCACGGCTTTAAGCGTGCACACACATACAAGCTAAAGGACTGAGGTCGTGCGCAGGCCAGTAACCAGGTGGATGCAAGTCGGTGCAAAGCATCCACTACAAATCTGGATACAACCACTAGAAATCTGCAAAATATCAAACACAAACATGCTGATCAGCCCACCAAAACACGTGCGACACCGTACCGCATCCACGTGTTGCCTCTGTCGAACCGCCGTGGTTGTAAACAACTCATTTGTAATGATGTGTGTATATGCAAGATGTTTTGTGCAGTGTTATAGAGCGCGCTGTGTAATTACAGTGTTGAATTTGTGGTCCTGACAAAGGCGCTCTTTACGCTTATGTACACATAACATACACACACAGTATATATTTATAACAGACACCTGTCCAGACCGGCCCTGGGACCTACCAAGCCTCCTGTACAATGGGTACCGGTCATTCCCGGGGGTAAAGCGGCCGGGGTGTGGCGTTGACCACCAACCCCCATCTAGAGCCGAGGTTAAAGAAAGAGTAGAGCTATACCTCTACTCCCCCTCTGGGCCTTCATGGCCTGTTCTAGGGTAAACTTTACTTTTTTACTTTAAATGTATAACAGAGCATTATATACGTATATAAACGTATGTACATATATGTACCCACTGTGTTCGTGGTCTGGCGACGGGCCTGGTGGGCCGAACTTCGAAAACTGTTTGCTGACATATAATTGATATGAACTTTTTTTTCCCTTGTTTTGGTGTGGGGTACCGAAGTTTGTCCAAGCATTTCAGATACACCCTGTATTTGTATTATCCATTCCTGTCTTGCAATGGCAGAAACCGAACTACTGGCTAATCTCAATGCCCCAAAATACTCGCAGTCTCAATGTTACTTGCAATAGGCCACAGTTTGTAAAGATTAAAAGAAGACTATTTTTAAAACAAAATGAGGCATCACTTCTGACAAACACGAATATGACGATAAAGATTTTATTATGCTGCCATGTTTGAGAATCGATCCACAAATAACATTTCAAAAATAACGTACTGTTATGCCACGGACCGTAAATCTATGTATATTTTGTTCACAGAACACCGAAAAGATATTTGGACCGACAGACAGTGCAGATAAATAAGCCCCCAGGTTTGTGTCTACAAATGCCAGGCCGCAGGGCGCAAAGCGTTGGATCCGCATCCATCAGACGTCATTAACAAACCCTTTGTATCTACAGTTTAAACAGACGCCGCTCGGTTTGACTGTTTACAGCACAGCGGTGAGCACACTAACCTCACACTCAAACTTCCGAAAATTTGGCGTGTATATTAATGCAATTTATTGGTTCAGAGGAAACGTTAAGTACTGTCTTCCTTAGAATCGTCTGACGATTTTTGTGACAGTAATACGCTGTTTCTTCCTCAAAGCAGAAACAGACTTCCGAATTTAATATTTGAAAGTCTGTTTTCACTTCGATAAAGAAATGTATTCACAAAATACATAAAATGAACGCATCAGGTAGATGGTATGTATTCGCATTCATATATCTGCGTCACCTTTTCATCTCCATAAATAATTAAGAATTAAATATTCGAGTCTTCAGAGATGTTACGTCGTGTGGATTGGTAAACACTTACGGGCTTTTGGCAGGATCGTAGTGACTCCATCTTCAGGGTCATGCTGTATAGTAAGAGAAGGATTTCGAATAAATTCGGTGTAGGGTTTTTATTCACTAAACGTATCCCTACGAAATACAAATCTCAAAATTTCGGTAATATGGCTCCATTAATAACGCGTTTAAATTCAGCCAATCTAGCTTCACTTAGTTATGTCATACACATTACCTGGCCCCTTGCTCCTTCTATCCACATCTCGCAAAGTCACACAGAAACGGAGAAAGCAGTATATTCCAGTATTTCAGAAGTATATTCCAGTATTTCAGAAGTATATTCCAGTATTTCAGAAGTATATTCCAGTATTTCAGAAGTATATTCCAGTATTTCAGAAGTATATTCAAGTATTTCAGAAGTATATTCCAGTATTTCAGAAGTATATTCCAGTATTTCAGAAGTATATTCCAGCATTTCCGAGGTATATTCCAGTATTTCAGAAGTATATTCCAGTATTTCAGAAGTATATTCCAGTATTTCAGAAGTCCTGGTTATCATACGTTCTTTCATCTCATATTATTCCGTCTATCCACACACACTCCATCTGTTTAGCCTTTCTGTTGTCCCTCTATCTGTTCTTCCATTAACACTTTAAGAGCCTAATGGTTATTATATACACCATAAATTTCAACAATTCGTAATTCTACATTACAACAGCACAGTGAGTTTCTGTGTTTTGTACGGTTATCGGAACACAGCGATATTTTCTCAAACCGGGAAGGAGACTGTTTATTTCGCGATATGTACTGAAACGTTAATTATAATTGAGACTAATTTTCGTTTTGAAAGGGTTAACGAATCTCTGTTTTCTTCAATCCATCCGTTCTTTCTTCACTCTCCCATCCATCAATCCATCCCTCCTTTCACAAATCCCACTGTAATACCACTAACCCTTTTCAGTCTTTCAAATAATACAGTTGCGATTTTGACAACCCACAACGGGTTGTACATACAGGCTTCTTCTTTTTTGTAATCTATTCAAAGGTATCATTTCTCTTTAGGTATCGATTACTTTGGATACGCTTAAAATAGATGAACTGGAAAACACCCGGCTATGAAACATGTCAAACCATATGCCAGATACGTTGTGAACTGAAATACTGAAACCAGTAATCAAAAAGTAGCCACAGGCCAATTTCTCATAATTTTCCAGCTGCTATATTTGAGAAACCAGTTTCTCGCATGCCATCGTCCCTGCTGAAGCCACCTGTGGTGATTGTTTGACTCGCATGTGTACTTAGGTGGTGTTTGAAAGTCCTCAACCTCAACAACTGTACTAGCCTCCAGTAGGGCGTCCTTGACTACAACGCCTTACTAGCTGAGCGGCCAGGAAAGGACATACATCGCACACATATAAATCTCCACAGGTGTATCCGTCTGAAGATGAGGCACAATGCTGAGCAAGTGGACGTTCTCTTGTGAATGAAGTGAAAGCCTCCTCTGGCCAAAAGGCGTCGTGTCTGTCTGTAACAAGCCTTGACCGAACCGATTTAAATTAAACCCGATTTTGGTACTTCTTAATAAAAGTATAAATCAAAGTGATATTGACCAACTCTGATAGGTAGGGGTAAAGGTGAATTTAGCTCTGTGTTTTACGAAGCACTATGCCATGAAGTGGAAGTGCAGCACCGTAGTCGTAACACTTCAGTCAGTATAAGGGCCGTACTGGGGGACAGATGATCGGGATATGATTACCAGCAAGGGCAAGGGTTTGCCAATTCTTCACAGAGTCCAGACCGTCCCTGAGGCCCACGAAGTCTCCAATTCAGTGGGTACTGAAAGAGTGAAACTGGCCACCGGCCTCAAGAGTGTCCAGGTTAAGAACGGCTGAAGCTGCGCCTCTTCATGAGCTGCTGCTTAACTGCAAGAAGTTAGCTTTACGTCATCAAAGTATGCAAGCACTGACGAATGTCGAACATTCGGAGTCCATTTTGTGACTTCACGAGCAACCGCGACATCGTGATCTACTGAACTCAGAACGGACCTTTTCAAGACAAGACATTTTTAGAAAGCTTGTGATTCGGTATTAATGGCAGTCTCCTTTATTTTTATTAATTACTTCACAAAAAATAGGTTTTCAACAAAAAAAAAAAAGGCTGACATAAATTGACAGTGCTGCCTCAAGCGGAGGCAAAGGGAATTTAACATATTTCACATACATCCCTTGGCGTCCGCTTGAGGCAGGACTGTCGATTTCAACGTTTCGTTTCTTATTTACACGTTACTTATGATCCGTCGATCTCCGAAAGAAATTACTCAGCGTCAAGCATTAGTAAGTACAATTTTTAATGTTTATTAACACAGAGATGCTGTCATTTTTGTGATTAAATATTTTACCGACAGTAACGTTTGTTATTGCTACTAAGCTGCCGGTCTTCGGGATAGAGAAGACATTTCACAGAACACACAGCTTTACAATTTCAAACACAGAACATTGACACGTCATATAGAGTGTGAAAATTACGCATATTTCAAAAATTCTTTCAGGTTAAAATTGATACACCAAAACGATTCACGATTGTTGGTCAATGTACAATCGTTTTAAGTTAAGTTTCTTCCAGCGGTGTTGATGAAATTCAGTTCTTCTGGAATGTGACCTCGTGTCGACTGGTAAATAGTTACTGACGTTTCGGAGAAGCATGATGCTTTCATCTTCATGGTACAGTAGACCGATAAGGTGTCATGAATTCTTCAGACTAATTCAAATTTTGCGTGATCAACTGACATAAAAACTGAAGGCATACGCGCAGGCAAATTAAAGAGCACCACTCTATTGAGTTTACGTCAACTGTAACTCCTTTATTGTTGCTTGAACAAAAGCACAGTTTCCTTATCTGCAAAACAATATTTCATTACTATTATACGTACCTGTAATAATTATAACAACAGATGATCTTTAACACAACATATTTCAACCTGCATACGTCATCTCCAGGTGTATTCTATAACGTAACCAACAGTTATCATGTAAGTATGATACAAAAAACCAAAAAACGTAATTTTTCCCCCATGGCGCAACTGCCCCTAGTGGGCCTGGGCCTCCTCATTATCGAGGCTTCACGATCACACTTTTTAGACACACCACAGTCGGTAGGACTCCTCTGGACGAGTGACCAGCCCGTCGCACAGACCTCTACCTGACAACACACAACACTCACAAGAGACAGACAGCCATGACCCCGGCGGGATTTGAACCCACAATCCCAGCAAGCGAGCGGCCGTAGACCCACGCCTTAGACCGCACGGACACCGGGATCGGCAAAAACGTAATTACATTGTATAATAAACCTGAAGATGACCTGTACAGGTCGAAATATACTGTATTAAAGATCGCCGATTGTTGTAATTATTATATTTACATATTATAAGAATGTATAAGGAAAGATAGAAATGACGGGAAGACGAGGGAGAAGACGTAAGCAGCTACTGGACCTTAAGGTAAAGAGAAGATACTGGAAATTGAAAGAGGAAGCACTAGATCGCACCCTGTGGAGAACTCGCTTTGGAAGAGGCTACGGACCTGTCGTAAGACAGACTGCAGAATGAATGAATAATAAGAATAAAATATTATTGTTAAGATAAGGAAACCTGTAATTTTTTTAAGTACCTCAACTGTAAATTTGTCTCAGAATTACTTTGGAATTTTTTTTTTCAACGCGCTATGGAAAGCAGCGTCATAATATATAGAGACAGAAAGGCCACTTAGCATACACCTGCATTTTAAGACACACACACCTGACATTCGCGATTAGCCATAAGAGAACTCGCATCTCTAGAAACATTCTTTTTACCGCAAGTCTTGGACTGCTTCACGCAGACTTGTACGTGGCCTGTAAAATATGCCACGGTACTTCCAGCCACTGTGTATACCGACAAGAATCTCAAGATCCATTCAAACCCACACAAAATGTTGATTTACACTGGCTCATAAAAGACAACATCCAATCAAAGACATGGAAAGAATTTTATATTGTTCCCAGATCTTTTATATAACATCACGTTGAACACTGCTACATGTTTCGATCCCTTATGGGATCATCATCAGGGGATCACATTAAAGTGACACTTCACAAAACCGAACTATCAATCCATGTACACAACAAAAAGATGTAAAAAAGTCAACCAGTCAAAATGTAGGCGTGATCCAGGATCCATTATACAACAAACGCCTACATTTTAACTGGTTTAATTTTTTACATTTTTTATTGCATACATGTATTGCTAGTTCGGTTTTGTAAAGTGTCACTTTAATGTGACTCCGTGATGATAATGATCCCATAAAGGATCGAAACATGTAGCAGTGTTCAACGTGATGTTATAAAATATATGGAAACAATATTTATTGGACAGAGTGTTGTAACATGAGAAGAACCTCTGCCTTCCAGGACTTTAAGTTTCTAAGTTTGGACCGTACATTTTCAGTGCGATAGTAGAAAACGGTGTTTGTCCGCAGGCCTCTGGTGCATTATGCTAATTAAACACACGTCAAGATGAGCGAGAACATGCCGAGAATTCAAATTACTGGGTCCTTGTGTGGTTAGTATATGAGATGTCCACACAAACTCACCACACAAGAAAAAAGAGAACATCTTGAACCTTGGGTGATGGTGAGATGTTGTGTATTCTGAAAGCTAGCTTCTAAAATGACAGTCCGTGGGTCTGGCAGTCTTAACCGTTACTGTTAACCGCCACAGATGTTCAGACGATAATGTGGTGGTTACGAAACGTTGTTAACGGTTTACATCCCGGTGGTAAATATACGTACCACCTACTGTAACACTTTATACCTCGTCGTTTTGTCACACAGTGTATTTCTGCCTTTCCTATTATAGTCGAACCCGGTTATGACGACATCGCTTTAAGCGACACCTCGTCTATAACGTCAGATATTCTTTGGGACCAATTAATTCCTCACTGTTAACCATAACATTATATTCCTCGATTATAATAACACCCGTTATATAACGACACAAAGTATTCAGTCCCTTTCATGACGATATAACCGAGTTTGTATTATCAAAATCGACACATATTATTTCTCTCAACAGCAATGACCGACTGGTCTGTGTTGGGGTGATGGAGTTTGATCTCTGTGAGGTACGAACTAAATGATGTATAAGAGAGAGAGAAAATAATTCCATGTTAAAAGGCATTTCATATTTTTCCATCACACTGTAATCCTGCATAAAATCAGAGAACTGCATTCAATTCATCCGCGGAGTTGGTCTTTGCTGTTCATAAAGTTATTGCAATATCCCATTTTGATTTTCGGACATGTAACTTTCATGGCATTTTGAGCTGTCCGCAGCAAGTCATTCGATCGTTCGACAGTTCCTTCAGTATCAACCATCGCTAGAAACAGTGACAGTGAGATGTTTCATTCATTGCAACAGCCCGCTGGCTTCAGTTGTCAAGTTCCACTCACAGTTTTATTATAATATTGAACTACGATGATGATGTGGGTGGTTTCGTTGGCTAATAATGTTCTCGCCAAGTATTACCATTGCTTTACAGATTACACTACCATTTAAAACACTGGCCCTAGCAAAAGAAGCCAAAACACACAAAATACATTGACTCATATAGATATATCTTTTGTTATAATTTGGAGACTGCCTACGTAAATGTGTTTGAATAAGACAGTACTGTGTTATCCAAGCACACATACTTAGGCAATTTCCAATAACATAGTATACCAGGTTATGAAACGGAGAAGGCTTTCACTTAAAGTTAAATTACCAACCACATCACTAGGATTTATAATTAGCAGTAACAATGCATTCCGGGTAGGAAATATGTTCTGTGTTTCGGGGTTGGTCGTTCTTGCATATCGAATTGAAATGAGGATTGAACACTTAGCAATGTCACATGTACTAGCACAAAGCACTCGAAGGGCACTGGGCAGGACATGTAATTTACAGAAATCTGTATGGAGAGATGTAAGGAATTTCAAAGTAAATAAGACGTTAATTGTTTCCAGACTGATTATCATTCACCAACAAATGCACAATGATAATTTTTTCACTAATTACTTTATTAAAGGATTTCCCCTACACGTATTTCGGCAAACTATATTGCCATCTTCAGGGGTCATTTTTGGTCATTTGACCCCCTGAAGATGGCAATATAGTTTGCCGAAATACGTATAGGGGAATTCCTTTAATAAAGTAATTAGTGAAAAAAAATTATCTTTGTGCATTTGTTGGTGAATGATAATCAGTTATATAACGATGCACGGTGAATACAACGTGTTTCCAGACGTTTCAACACATTGCAGTGGTCTCATCGTCAAGGGTCGAAACGTCCAAGAAAAAAGAAGTCTTGGCCTTTTTAAATAACAGAAAAACCAACATCAGTAAAGGAACGTCTTCTTATTTCACGGTTAGATCATTGGACTTGGATCAAATCAAAATTAATTTCTGAGACCACAAATGCAGTAGATTTCCCTTAGTGGGTGAACAGCCAATCCTAAGGCATCAAGCATCATAATATAACATTAAAAAAACAAGAACAAACGAAGGAAATTGATGTAGCAGAGACTTAGGCATTCAAAGATACCAGGTTAAAATTTCTGAAAGGTATTATACTGTTTTTTTTTTTAGATATTTTACACAAACGCACTAATACAATGTTGAAACTGGGAATTACCTTACCGTTTCCCCGTCCCTTCCATCTCATAACTTACACTGAATGCAGCGTCAAACAACTGAATAAACTAAACCAATACAAAGAAACCTGAGCAGACATCCTTCCATTCAGAAGCATTCGAAACCCTCCCATGGTATGATATTCATATGTAAATTGTTACTGTGTACAGTTTGTTTGTATTCTTGCTCGGCTTCAAAAACAATAATGGGCCTACTACTTCGGTGGAATCAAATTTCATATTTGGACATTTCATGAAATTTTTATTACATAACTGAATTTATTGTGCACCTGCGCTAGAAGGGTGCTGCACTGTGCCAGAAGAAGGAAAAGTTCTTACATAAAACTCTTCAGGTGGCTTAAGCGCAGAGTTTGTCTACAATTAGAAGATTGTCTACATGTCCGTGAGAGTCACTTCCAGTAGTTCTTGTCACTGTGGCTTCCACGCTAACCTACATCGCACTTCAGACAGGTGCACAGGGACTTTTAGCTCACCCTGTACTTTCTGTATCATAATGTAAAATTTCCTATGTTTAACAAGACAGAAACTGTACATATAATACAATCCATTATTATATTTAATTGCACAACCTATTATTGATATGTCCGTGTTGAATAGTGTCTATGTTAATTTTATCAGTCACATATAACTTCAAAAATTTCATCCACTCAAAATGTTTTGTAACTGATGACTTACAAACAATATTCTCAGACATTTGTTAGGTATATTCACAATACATGTACGTACCAAATTTCTTTTTTCCCAGACATAAACAATAAATATTAAATAATACAGGGCATACACAAAAGAATGGTGCGGTTTCAAAAGCGACTCATTTTTGGACATGTTGGAAAGCTGGTTGTTACGCCAACTGAATACCAATTATGACTATTACATTCTACAACTGGACGGAGCTCCCCCCCCCCCCCCCCCATTTTCACAGGAATGTACGAGTGCTTCTCAATCGTGTTCTTCCACAGCGCTGGATCGGACGTGCTGCTGCAAATGGAGACAAGAACCTTCTCCCTTGGCCACCCCGTTCGCCAGATCTTACACCGTGCGATTTCTTTCTTTGGGGGTTCGTTAAAGACAGCGTTTATGTACCACCATTGCCCACGTCCATCCATGAAATTCGTGATCGGATAACGCATGCACTGCAGGCCATTACAGCGGACATGCTACACCGGGTCTGGGATGAGTTTGATTACCGTGTGGATGTGTGTCGTGTGACCCAGGGTGCATACATTGAAGGATTGTAATTACCAAATGAGAAACTTGGACAGTTGCCGCCGCTGACGGTGCATGTTGTGCCCGTGTAAGGTGAGAAATAAATTTTTTATTCACTTCTGAAACCGCACCATTCTTTTGTGTATGCCCTGTATGTTTGCAGGTTGCATTTTCTTTAATTACGCATCACGTACATAAATACGCCTTATGTAATACTAATATAGTGTAAGGCAATAAATATTAAACACCTTACTGTGTTTTAGTTTGCCCTAATTACCTGCAATACAAATTACAGCTGTGTGGCAACATATTTCATCTAAATCGTCAAACCTATTTTGTATATTTACCTATTAAATCGCAAGACATCACAAATGTAAGATCTTCATGTAATGTGTCCGTTACTTAGCCTATGTCCGATTTTAATCAAATTTTTGACTTGGTCCGCAGATTTTATTAACAATCCCAAATACGAAATTTCATAAAAATCCGTCTTGTCCCACCTGAACTCCAGTACTCCCAATAAACCTAACCTATACTTTGCCAATTTTCTTGTGTTCCCAATGCACCTGGCCTATACAGACGCCTCGAAATGTTAACCTCCAAATATCATGTCCAAATTCCTATCACTCAGGTCGTTTCAATGAATTCATCCAAGCCCTTGGCCTTGCAAAACATTTTCTAAAATATTGGATTTTTACGGCAAGCAGTTGTAGCCCCTCCATTTATCCCGCTTGTCCGCTGCCAGCGACGGCTTATTCAAAATATTCGCATTTACCATCCATGTCTAGAGGCAGTATGCTCCATCCACAACCTTAGAACTCGCCATGCTTTTGTGACAAAAAATATACACCATGCAAAGATTATTTAAAACGTGATTATTTAAAACGTGAAGTCTTCACGAATACATGCTTCTTGTATAAGAAGCCTGTTTCGATAAATCCGCTATCAAATTTCTGAGTCATAAATAAGGGACCGACAAGTGCCACAACCATCTTTTAGGACAAAGTTTACTGTAACTACCCAAAGCCAAATTTTTTTCCGAACTTATTGCATGAGACTGTACATAAACTGTGCGACAACTTAACATGACGGACACAATGCAAAATATAGACACACATTATCTCGGCAACGTAAGAACAAGACAGGCAATGTACGTATAACTTAACACTTAGGCGCGTTCGCGTAACCATTGTTGCATTTCAAAAGCAATAAGTATTACATATTCTGAGTGCGTGTCTGTAGCATTAGTTATCCAGCATGCAAAGCGCATGCGCCGTATTATATTGTCATCTGTGGCCTGTCTGGATCTACCATATTTTTCAACATTATCTCATAAAGGACACGATTTTTTCGAAAAAAAAATCGAACATAAACTATGTGTTTTGATTTTCTCTACAACTTTTGTCTGAAACATTTCTCATTCTAAGAAGAATTCTTCGAGATATTGTCATAAATGTACATAGGTCTTAATGTAAAGTACCGGTTATTCTTGTCAGATTTTAATGAAAATTAAATTATCTCGACAGATTATCGAAAAATACTCAAGTATCAAATTTCACGAAAATCTGTCTAGTGGGAGCCGAGTTGTTCCATACGGACAGACATGACGAAACTAATAGTCGCTTTTCGCAGTCTTACGAACGCGCCTAACAAGTTGAATTTCGAAATTATGACGATCCCATTCACCCACGAACATACATTTTGGCTACAAAATGATTCAACTGTAATCATCTAGTTCATCCCTTATAAAACGAAATTAAATAATAATATTCAAATTGAAAGAAAGAATCTCAACTGGCCAAATAAATCTAGTTTCTTTCGAACTGAAATTCACATCACAGTCGTGACAGTTGGATTTTACAGGCAAACATTTGTAACTGATGGAGTTTTTGAACTCCATTATTGAAGGCGCTGTCAAAAGCAATACGTTTTACAAGTTCACCATCAGCAAGTATTCATAAGCACCGAACACACTCAAAACTCTGCACTACTGTCTGCTGACTAGACGTGAACTTTCATTTAGGTATTCAAGCTTTTTGTTTTCATAGGTCATAGAGCAAACAGAGAACTTCATAAAAGGAAACCAATATCTTTCCTTTCTACTAATGGAATTTTTCAAATGGAAGTTGACATAAGCCAGCTTAGCTTGAGCAGTCTGCAGATGAGGCAAGGCACTTAAAAAAGAGAGAACTATAGTTAGTAGTAATAATAATAATAATAATAATAATATCCTGCCACAGGATATGGGGGTGTAAGAGGGAGAGGAGTCTGAATCACGCACCACACCAACTTTCATGCGTTTATACAACGCATTTCAAATGAAACACGCAAATATATTGCGGATTCTTTATTTGTAGTTTACTCAGTTTATATTTGAAAAATTACAATAAGAACTCTCCTTACATGTAGCAATGTAAGGATTATAGCCTAAATTTTTTGATGGTAAAATACAGGAAATAAATACTTCCCTGTCCAATCGACCCGTATCACCTTGGTATATGATATCGCGGTGTGCTTTCTATATAAAATCAAAAAAAAAAAAAAAACTTATACAGTCAAAATACAAATGTATTAGTAAGCAACATTGTTTACAATCAATTCAGCACCGTGTTTCGGCTTTCTAAACAAATTATTATCACGCTAACCTTTTACAGAATGCAAAAATATATTAAAATTACCTTACACCATATCAATCAAAACTGACGTGAAATTTCACTCACTGCAACTCTAAAAATAATGGAAATGAAAATATTTGTAAATGGTGAGATATGACGTCCATTTTGACTAATATAATATAACCTTGATTTCAGGCTTCCGCCGCAATGTTGATATCTGCGGTCTTCTGGGGTATTACGCGGCGTCGTGTGGTAATTGTTTACCGACGTTTCGGGACAACGCATCGTTCCCATCCTCACGGGTCAAGAGTCCTACTCTGACTCTTGACCCTGACAGATTTCAATATAATATAAGGTCATGTTTATATGTTTACATTTATATAAAGGTTAGCCTGATGAAGGCTTGCTTACAAAGCCGAAACACGTTGCTAGATTGAGTACAAACAAGGTTGCTTACTAATAAAGTTCCATTTCACGGTACAACGTTCCTTTTGATTTAATAGATAGCTATCACTTCACCTAACTATGCATATAAACGAACTTACGGAAGGGGCATGTATTACAGTTTCACCGACTCTTTAAAGCACAATGGCTACAGAACGTATCAATTCCAGTGACATTAAAATACTGAATTTGGCCCACAGTTTGAATCTGTGTGGTCAGAATAAACGGTGTTTATTTCCCGACACAGCACTTACCGGCTGACCTATATAACAGACAGCGCGAGCATTTACACTGACGTAAAGGCAGATAATTATTTGCTAAATATTCCTGACATAAAATTCGTGCTTGAAAGGAACAAAGGTTCTTCTGATATTTTATTAGGCTATTACAAACCCTCCACCATATTTCTATAAGCCTGATTTTATTTTAAGTTTTGTATCTAATGTAACGTATACGTCTAATGGGCGTATGGGAATGAATCATGTCGCTGTACATAAATTTAAGTGTTTTTATCGAGATATTTAGATGTCTTCATTTCATTTTCTGTGAACATATAGTCAGTCCCTGCACTCAGTAAATATAGTCAGTCCCTGCACTCAGTAAACATAGAGTCAGTCCCTGCACTCAGTAAACATACAGTCAGTCCCTGCACTCAGTAAACATACAGTCAGTCCCTGCACTCAGTAAACATACAGTCAGTCCCTGCACTCAGTAAACATACAGTCAGTCCCTGCACTCAGTAAACATACAGTCAGTCCCTGCACTCAGTAAACATACAGTCAGTCCCTGCACTCAGTAAACATACAGTCAGTCCCTGCACTCAGTAAACATACAGTCAGTCCCTGCACTCAGTAAACATACAGTCAGTCCCTGCACTCAGTAAACATACAGTCAGTCCCTGCACTCAGTAAACATACAGTCAGTCCCTGCACTCAGTAAACATACAGTCAGTCCCTGCACTCAGTAAACATAGTCAGTCCCTGCACTCAGTAAACATACAGTCAGTCCCTGCACTCAGTAAACATACAGTCAGTCCCTGCACTCAGTAAACATACAGTCAGTCCCTGCACTCAGTAAACATACAGTCAGTCCCTGCACTCAGTAAACATACAGTCAGTCCCTGCACTCAGTAAACATACAGTCAGTCCCTGCACTCAGTAAACATACAGTCAGTCCCTGCACTCAGTAAACATACAGTCAGTCCCTGCACTCAGTAAACATACAGTCAGTCCCTGCACTCAGTAAACATACAGTCAGTCCCTGCACTCAGTAAACATACAGTCAGTCCCTGCACTCAGTAAACATACAGTCAGTCCCTGCACTCAGTAAACATACAGTCAGTCCCTGCACTCAGTAAACATACAGTCAGTCCCTGCACTCAGTAAACATACAGTCAGTCCCTGCACTCAGTAAACATACAGTCAGTCCCTGCACTCAGTAAACATACAGTCAGTCCCTGCACTCAGTAAACATACAGTCAGTCCCTGCACTCAGTAAACATACAGTCAGTCCCTGCACTCAGTAAACATACAGTCAGTCCCTGCACTCAGTAAACATACAGTCAGTCCCTGCACTCAGTAAACATACAGTCAGTCCCTGCACTCAGTAAACATACAGTCAGTCCCTGCACTCAGTAAACATACAGTCAGTCCCTGCACTCAGTAAACATACAGTCAGTCCCTGCACTCAGTAAACATACAGTCAGTCCCTGCACTCAGTAAACATACAGTCAGTCCCTGCACTCAGTAAACATACAGTCAGTCCCTGCACTCAGTAAACATACAGTCAGTCCCTGCACTCAGTAAACATACAGTCAGTCCCTGCACTCAGTAAACATACAGTCAGTCCCTGCACTCAGTAAACATACAGTCAGTCCCTGCACTCAGTAAACATACAGTCAGTCCCTGCACTCAGTAAACATACAGTCAGTCCCTGCACTCAGTAAACATACAGTCAGTCCCTGCACTCAGTAAACATACAGTCAGTCCCTGCACTCAGTAAACATACAGTCAGTCCCTGCACTCAGTAAACATACAGTCAGTCCCTGCACTCAGTAAACATACAGTCAGTCCCTGCACTCAGTAAACATACAGTCAGTCCCTGCATCATAAACTACATCAGTTGATCAAACATACAGTCAGTCCCTGCACTAGTAAACATACAGTCAGTCATGCATCAGTAAACATACAGTCAGTCCCTGCACTCAGTAAACATACAGTCAGTCCCTGCACTCAGTAAACATACAGTCAGTCCCTGCACTCAGTAAACATACAGTCAGTCCCTGCACTCAGTAAACATACAGTCAGTCCCTGCACTCAGTAAACATACAGTCAGTCCCTGCACTCAGTAAACAATTTTAACACGGATTCCGACGCTTGGTCGCAAAATCAACATTGCTTCGCAAAGGAGCAATAAAGCTGTTAAATGACATAACATATCTGTGTGTTTAAATTATGTAACAGCGTTATCTGCTGGTGTAGTTATACTCGTACACTGGTAGAAGTTTTATAAATTTATGCGTCATAAAGAAGCAGCGTGAAATTGATAGCGGCTCGTGCTCTCTACAAATAAAGTAATAAAAAGGGAAATTTTATTTCTGTGTTGAAGCAGAAATAGAATAAAGCAGTGAAGAGCAAATAAATTAAACTCCGGTTGTTAAACTCATTTTACTATTCACATCTTATAGTTCATTTGTACATATTTTTTCCATTCATATTAATTCATCTCTGGGACTGAATGAGGTAGCATATAAGGAAAAACAGGCGAAGGATACGACGTGTTTTGCATATGGCGTCGGAGAGGGTGTGGGTAAACCATCCTGCACTGTATACACACACATGCACGCACGCACACATGTTGAAACCGGTATAAGTTCTGTGTTTAAAGTTTTGGTAAGTACCTCCTTTCCGCGTAGCCTAAATATTTTAAAATAAAACGGCTGCGATCTGTCAAAATCGTTAGGCGCAAGACTTTTAACGTGATTCATTATTCAGGTCATAATTACACATTAACAGGAACTGAAAATAGTATACACGAGTTTGGAATGTAACTACTTGCACACTTCATATATATTCTTCGTGGGTTTGCGTGCCACTTTGACTTTGGTGTTAATTTAGCTTACATTCCAGAAAATATTGAAGCGAGGTTTCCATATTTCCGTTGAAACAATTATAAGTTGACGCAGAGTACTTGAGAATTACGTTGGCTTCTTCTTCCAGTATTAGTGTTTTTGTCCGTTAAAATGTCCTCTTACAACATCGATTATCGTAACAATTACGTACATATAATCATTTAAACCCACAAAGAACAAAAAAGAGAAAACTTCGAACCTATCTCAGAAAAATTCAAAATCCATTAATCCCGCCTCATTTCTTTGTATAGGGTGATTATTTTATACGACAAACTTTGCTAGTTACTTCCCGTCGGCTCGCTTAATTTACACAACTTCTACAAACAGTGAACAACTTGTTTGTTAGACACAACGCGTGACTGCGAGCCGAAAGGAAGTATTTCCAGTACCTTCATTAAATATGGCGAGTTAGAACGTAACATCAACTGCAGTGTGCTGAATTCGAACAGGTGGACCCCGACTCACGGCAAACTGAAACAGCTGCGAATGTTGCGCTGTCAGCCTTCCGCGTAACGGTTTGAGTGCAGCGTGCTGTCAGATACAATAATGCCCTGGATATAGAATATTTTTTGTCAGATACAATAATGTCCTGGATATATAATATTTTTTGTCAGATACAATAATGCCCTGGATATAGAATATTTTTTGTCAGATACAATAATGTCCTGGATATAGAATATTTTGTCAGATACAATAATGCCCTGGATATAGAATATTTTTTGTCAGATACAATAATGCCCTGGATATAGAATATTTTTTGTCAGCAACAATAATGCCCTGGATATATAATATTTTTGTCAGTTACAATAATGCCCTGGATATAGAATATTTTTTGTCAGATACAATAATGCCCTGGATATAGAATATTTTGTCAGATACAATAATGCCCTGGATATAGAATATTTTTTGTCAGATACAATAATGCCCTGTATATAGAATATTTTTGTCAGATACAATAATGCCCTGTATATAGAATATTTTTGTCAGATACAATAATGTTCTGGATATAGAATATTTTTGTCAGATACAATAACGCCCTGGATATAGAATATTTTGTCAGATACAATAATGCCCTGGATATAGAATATTTTTTGTCAGTTACAATAATGCCCTGGATATATAATATTTTTGTCAGATACAATAATGCTCTGGATATAGAATATTTTTTTTCAGATACAATAATGCCCTGGATATAGAATATTTTTTGAACATATTATACATAGCGTAACACTACTATCCCTGAGTCAGGGTCAGGGTAGCGTCAGGGTATACGTTCGTTTGTCTTCAGGGAAGGGCTGTAACTGGCTGGCATAAGGTAGTGTTGTTCTGCTTGAGACTGCTCCCCGTGGCTTTGTGACAAGAAGGTCTAGTGATACTTGTATGGCCACCCTTTGCCTATAGGCGGAGCTCCGATCGCATTTATTTTAACTCACGAAACTTCATTTACAATTAATAACGACAACAGAGAAAAATTGAGTAACAGTCAGGTCTGACTCTGTACTATCTATTATAAGTACAGGGTGAACTGAAAAAATTGTTACAGTCCCACAATTTCAAAAGAATCCCAGTACTTGTATGATGAAAATAGACCTATATCTTCACAGGACTTGTAATTATGCAGAAAACTTGTAATGCTGTTTATTAACTGCAAGACGTACGTCGAACCCGCGACCTTCCGGCTTGTGCCTCAACCGCGTGCCCCTCTTGGAATATACATCTAGATTCAAATTCTGTAACTAAAACAATATACATTTTGTCACTATTTACTAATCTCAAATTCTCTGAGCTGTTCCTTTACTTTCTAATTAAAATTCAAACTACATGTTCACCTTCTTTTGTATAATGCGTAGACGGGTCAACTTTGAGCGGAAATCTTAAAATCCTTTGTCTCCAAAAATAAAAACATACAAGAAAGGTACCAAATTAATGAACACCATGTATTTACATTTTTACATTGGGTTTTTAAGTTTTTGTACAAATAAACACCCGATGATGATCGGCTTGATCGTACCAATGTTTTTGAGATGATAATAATAATAATAAATAAAGGTTGTGTCAGGAGGAATACGTAGTGTTATTTACGTAATTCACTGTATTCTGGAAATTACTGCTATCAACGTTGAAACCCCAACATTTAAACCACCTACATTAATACAAACACCTCTTAGTTACAAAGCCCCTTCGATGTATAGTGTTGGTGTATGAATGCCTACTATTTTCCAGCACAACCCTTCACAAAATACCATGTCCAAACACAGATTTGTAAAGTAACAAAAGAACATAAAGCTACAAAAATAATACAAGAATTGAATGTAGCGGGTCGGACAATGTCTCCTAAATATACCCGTACACAGACTCTCATAAAACATTTCTATTACTTTTTTTTTCCTCATATTTTGTTAAATGTTTTATTATGTTTCAACACGTGTCTGAATGAACGCACGGTGTTAACTGTGGAGCGGGTTATATCGTGCGACTTCCGGAATGATATAAAGCTTTCTATTGCAGCCCAACACGAACAGCGCACTGCGTATAAGTGTGTTTTAACCCTTTAAAGACTAAGTTTAACATAAACTATATATATATTCCACTCGTACCGCGCAGTAAACACACTCCGTCTCAGTTATACAAACCAGTCAGTTAATGCTGTACAGTGAAATAATCGCTGTTTGTTCTGAGATCCACACAAAACACATAAATACAGTCCGTACCGCGCAGTAAACACACTCCGTCTCAGTTATACAAACCAGTCAGTTAATGCTGTACAGTGAAATAATCGCTGTTTGTTCTGAGATCCACACAAAACACATAAATACAGTCCGTACCGCGCAGTAAACACACTCCATCTCAGTTATACAAACCAGTCAGTTAATGCTGTACAGTGAAATAATCGCTGTTTGTTCTGAGATCCACACAAAACACATAAATACAGTCCGTACCGCGCAGTAAACACACTCCGTCTCAGTTATACAAACCAGTCAGTTAATGCTGTACAGTGAAATAATCGCTGTTTGTTCTGAGATCCACACAAAACACATAAATACAGTCCGTACCGCGCAGTAAACACACTCCATCTCAGTTATACAAACCAGTCAGTTAATGCTGTACAGTGAAATAATCGCTGTTTGTTCTGAGATCCACACAAAAACACATAAATACAGTCCGTACCGCGCAGTAAAACACACTCCATCTCAGTTATACAAACCAGTCAGTTAATGCTGTACAGTGAAATAATCGCTGTTTGTTCTGAGATCCACACAAAACACATAAATACAGTCCGTACCGCGCAGTAAACACACTCCGTCTCAGTTATACAAACCAGTCAGTTAATGTTGTACAGTGAAATAATCGCTGTTTGTTCTGAGATCCACACAAAACACATAAATACAGTCAGTACCGCGCAGTAAACACACTCCGTCTCAGTTATACAAACCAGTCAGTTACTGCTGTACAGTGAAATAATCGCTGTTTGTTCTGAGATCCACACAAAACACATAAATACAGTCCGTACCGCGCAGTAAACACACTCCATCTCAGTTATACAAACCAGTCAGTTAATGTTGTACAGTGAAATAATCGCTGTTTGTTCTGAGATCCACACAAAACACATAAATACAGTCCGTACCGCGCAGTAAACACACTCCATCTCAGTTATACAAACCAGTCAGTTAATTTTGTACAGTGAAATAATCGCTGTTTGTTCTGAGATCCACACAAAACACATAAATACAGTCCGTACCGCGCAGTAAACACACTCCATCTCAGTTATACAAACCAGTCAGTTAATGTTGTACAGTGAAATAATCGCTGTTTGTTCTGAGATCCACACAAAACACATAAATACAGTCCGTACCGCGCAGTAAACACACTCCATCTCAGTTATACAAACCAGTCAGTTAATGTTGTACAGTGAAATAATCGCTGTTTGTTCTGAGATCCACACAAAACACATAAATACAGTCCGTACCGCGCAGTAAACACACTCCATCTCAGTTATACAAACCAGTCAGTTAATGCTGTACAGTGAAATAATCGCTGTTTGTTCTGAGATCCACACAAAACACATAAATACAGTCCGTACCGCGCAGTAAACACACTCCATCTCAGTTATACAAACCAGTCAGTTAATGCTGTACAGTGAAATAATCGCTGTTTGTTCTGAGATCCACACAAAACACATAAATACAGTCCGTACCGCGCAGTAAACACACTCCGTCTCAGTTATACAAACCAGTCAGTTAATGTTGTACAGTGAAATAATCGCTGTTTGTTCTGAGATCCACACAAAACACATAAATACAGTCAGTACCGCGCAGTAAACACACTCCGTCTCAGTTATACAAACCAGTCAGTTACTGCTGTACAGTGAAATAATCGCTGTTTGTTCTGAGATCCACACAAAACACATAAATACAGTCCGTACCGCGCAGTAAACACACTCCATCTCAGTTATACAAACCAGTCAGTTAATGTTGTACAGTGAAATAATCGCTGTTTGTTCTGAGATCCACACCAAAACACATAAATACAGTCCGTACCGCGCAGTAAACACACTCCATCTCAGTTATACAAACCAGTCAGTTAATTTTGTACAGTGAAATAATCGCTGTTTGTTCTGAGATCCACACAAAACACATAAATACAGTCCGTACCGCGCAGTAAACACACTCCATCTCAGTTATACAAACCAGTCAGTTAATGTTGTACAGTGAAATAATCGCTGTTTGTTCTGAGATCCACACAAAACACATAAATACAGTCCGTACCGCGCAGTAAACACACTCCATCTCAGTTATACAAACCAGTCAGTTAATGTTGTACAGTGAAATAATCGCTGTTTGTTCTGAGATCCACACAAAAACACATAAATACAGTCCGTACCGCGCAGTAAACACACTCCATCTCAGTTATACAAACCAGTCAGTTAATGTTGTACAGTGAAATAATCGCTGTTTGTTCTGAGATCCACACAAAACACATAAATACAGTCCGTACCGCGCAGTAAACACATCCCATCTCAGTTATACAAACCAGTCAGTTAATGTTGTACAGTGAAATAATCGCTGTTTGTTCTGAGATCCACACAAAACACATAAATACAGTCCGTACCGCGCAGTAAACACACTCCATCTCAGTTATACAAACCAGTCAGTTAATTTTGTACAGTGAAATAATCGCTGTTTGTTCTGAGATCCACACAAAACACATAAATACAGTCCGTACCGCGCAGTAAACACACTCCATCTCAGTTATACAAACCAGTCAGTTAATGTTGTACAGTGAAATAATCGCTGTTTGTTCTGAGATCCACACAAAACACATAAATACAGTCCGTACCGCGCAGTAAACACACTCCATCTCAGTTATACAAACCAGTCAGTTAATGTTGTACAGTGAAATAATCGCTGTTTGTTCTGAGATCCACACAAAACACATAAATACAGTCCGTACCGCGCAGTAAACACACTCCATCTCAGTTATACAAACCAGTCAGTTAATTTTGTACAGTGAAATAATCGCTGTTTGTTCTGAGATCCACACAAAACACATACATACAGTCCGTACCGCGCAGTAAACACACTCCGTCTCAGTTATACAAACCAGTCAGTTAATGCTGTACAGTGAAATAATCGCTGTTTGTTCTGAGATCCACACAAAACACATAAATACAGTCCGTACCGCGCAGTAAACACACTCCGTCTCAGTTATACAAACCAGTCAGTTAATGCTGTACAGTGAAATAATCGCTGTGTTGTTCTGAGATCCACACAAAACACATAAATACACTGTGTGGGCAGAACGTAGAATTTGTGAATGTTAAACCTGGTGGTACATATAGTAACCACTGGGCTTTAAAGGGACTCACAGATAATTCTTCCTCGCTTTACAAGAAGCGTTCCTTCTCCGAAACACGCCTCCCTATCTCCTGATTCAATCAGAACATAAATAACAAACGCGCTAACACAATTCGCCAAGTTCTGTTTAAGTAACACGATGCTGGGAAACCACCCCACTGTGTTCTAGAATTAAAATAAGATGCGAGGTTTACAGTTCAGCTCTTCTGGTATGTGAAGCTGCGTCCCGACGTGTCTACATAAAGTGGTGCCTTCAATTTCAACGGTACGTTGTCCAAATCACCCACGACACACCGTCACATCCTCCCAGAACACCTGAATCCTCGGCAGCCACGTTAGCTTGACACGTGGTGAGAGATAAGCCAATCAACTTCAACCAGTCTTCGATGGTTCTACAATCCGCTTTCTCACGTGTCTCTCACAACTGACATGGCTCCCCGTAAAAATTTTGTTTCAGCTGGTGATTTCGCTTTCCTGCCATCTTTGTGATTTTGAAAGCTTGTACTAAAGGTAGCCTATCCGGTGGCTGCACGGTCTAAGGCGTGGGTCTAAGGCCGCTCGCTTGCTGGGATTGCGGGTTCGAATCCCGCCGGGGGCATGGATGCCTCTCTCTTGTGAATGTTATGCGTCCCCCGGTAGAGGTATCTGCGACTGGCCGATCCCTCGTCCAGAGCAGTGCTACCGTGTGACGTGTGTCTGAGTGTTATCAGGTGCAACAACAACCCTCTACACCAGCAATGAATAGGTACAAGAAGTCAGACTAAGAAAGAAAGAAACAAAGAAAGAATTCTTAAGGTCAAAACCAGGTAAGACTTCGCAAACACAGACAACCGACTTATTCTGTTTAACCCGTTTACTTATTTCAGACCCGAAGAGGAGGGCGGTGACCCTGTGCGTAGCGCTGTCATGTCGCAAGAACACAATACTGATTTTGGACCTTAGAACACACAAAAATTTCAAGCCATCGGAACCTGTCAGCGCTGTGTATGGAAATGACAAAGCGTCAGTTACTTGCCTGCCACAGTATATGAAGCCTCGTATAGGTATCATCGTCATCGTCATCATAATCATCATCACGCAGTCTGTCTTACGACAGGTCCATAGCCAAGTTCTCCACACAGTGCGATCTAGTGCTTCCTCTTTCAATTTCTAGTACCTTCTAGTTTCCTTAAGGTCATCCAATAGTTGCTTATGTCTTCTTCCCCGTCTACCCGTCTTTTCTATCCTTTCATCTAACTTTCCTTCAATCACATGTTTCAGAAGGCAGTTTCTACGCAAGATGTGACCAATCCAGTTAGCCTTTCTTCTTTTTATTGTATGTACGATATTCCTCTCCTCCTTCACTCTGTGTAATACTTCTTCATTTCTCTCACGATCGGTCCAACTGATCTTCTCCAACCGTCTCCAGCACCACGTTTCAAAACTTTCCAAGGTATCTATAATTTACTTTCCAAATGTGACATTTCACTACTTTCTTCCTTCAATTCAAGTCCAAAACGTACAACAATTTAAATCCCCGCCTCCAAAATCAACATGGCGAATACTGACGGTTTCCCACAATACCACGCCAGGACGCATGCTCAGAAAGTATGCAAAAATTAACATAGCTACAGCACTATAAATTTTTGGTTTACGTGGCTATAAATTATAATATAAATCACTAAGTCTTTATGCCGCACTTGTGTGGTAATTTTTTGTACAGATGCGTTACTGATAAAGTAAGCGCTGTGATATCCGGCAATGGATGACAGCATAAGCTTCATTAACCGGAAACTGATCAACAGGTCCATTATACTGCGTCACTCTTCCATCAACCGTCAGCAATCAGCATCAGTTCTGAGCGTTTGGTCATTAATTATTCGTGTCTTGTTTTTGTACGTCATACAGGCCTACATTGGACACTTCGGAAAGTAAATCAGAAATACCTGGAAAGTTTTGAAATGTGGTGCTGGAGAAAGATGGAGAAGATCAGTTGGACCGATCGTGTGAGAAATGAAGAACTATTACACAGAGTGAAGGAGGAGAGGAATATCGTACATACAATAAAAAGAAGAAAGGCTAACTGGATTGGTCACATCTTGCGTAGGAACTGCCTTCTAATCACTTTTTTGAAGGAAAACAGAAGGGACGAAAAGACGAGAAAGAATACGTACGCAGCTACTGGATAACCTTAAGGAAAAGAGAAGATATTGGAAATTGAAAGAGGAAGCAATTGATCGCACTCTCTGGGGAACTCGCTTTGGAAGAGGCAATGGGCCTGTCGTAAGACAGATCACGTGATTATCATGATAGGCTTACACAACATATTATGTAATAAGTAATGAATATGAAATAGAAACTATGGCAGGGAAAACAGGGCACGATATAATGTGACATATTAAATGGTTAGCTCTGTACATTATGTTGCTACGTACACTAAGACATACATCAGCTATAACGTTACAATATCCGAAAATTACGATATAAGTCAAAGCTTCGTTCCCGG
Organism: Reticulitermes speratus; assembly: GCA_021186555.1. NCBI lineage: Eukaryota > Metazoa > Arthropoda > Insecta > Blattodea > Rhinotermitidae > Reticulitermes > Reticulitermes speratus. The sequence continues at coordinate 7,220,401 of JAJKFL010000005.1, forward strand.
AAGTGACGGATATCATAGTGTTTACGATAGCAGTCCTACACACAGAAATGTAACCAGTACAGGTAGGACCCGTTTTACGACAGGGTTAGGTTCTAGCAAAACAGGGTCGTAAAATAAAAAGTCGTAAAACGAGACCAAAAATAGGACCCGTTTTACGACAGGGTTAGGTTCCAGCAAAACAGGGTCGTAAAATGAAAAGTCGTAAAACGAGACCAAAATATAATGTAATTGAATGAGATAGGTTCCAAAACTCCTAAAATTTTTCCAAGTATGTACTAATATTTAAGGTAACATTTTGAAACAGTCGTTAATGTGAAAAGTCGTAAAATGGACCGTCGTAAAACGGGACCTACCTGTAATATGTAGTTTTTCACAGCCATAAAATACATGACGCGAAATTACAGGTTCCAGCAAAACAGGGTCGTAAAATGAAAAGTCGTAAAACGAGACCAAAATATAACGTAATTGAATGAGATAGGTTCCAAAATTCCTAAAATTTTTCCAAGTATGTACTAATATTTAAGGTAACATTTTGAAACAGTCGTTAATGTGAAAAGTCGTAAAATGGACCGTCGTAAAACGGGACCTACCTGTAATATGTAGTTTTTCACAGCCATAAAATACATGACGCGAAATTACAGGACTTACAATATTCGTGTTCAAGCACAGATTGTGTTACAGGGCTTTACGCTGAGAAATACATATCTTCGTTTAGAACTTCCGTTATAATTATTTTGTCTGTTGCTAATGATACAGTTAAGCATGGCTCTGAACACAACTGCCGGTGAATTAGCCCTTACAGAATTCGGGCTATACAGAGGCTTGTAGCATTACGAAAGGCACATTACTACACCAATTCACATGCATAGGCTAACGATGTCAGCAGAACAATGGGCTTAGCATCGTATTAGCACTCAAGTTGGATACAATTAAAGGCTATACGAAGTGTTTTAGATTGTTGAGCATCTGCAAGCACTCTTGCTTCAGTTCTGTACAGCCACTGAGGATAAGACGAAGTTAGATATGGTAACTAAAACCAACAAATGCACATAACCACTTGACGCCCAATTATATTACGAAGGTTTTAATACATTTATAATATATTTTCATAAACTTGTGAGCATTTGATGGTTTTAGTTACCACATCTGACTATTCAATTAACTGTTATGGATCAGTTAAAAAAAAGACGAGGTTAATTTTAAACTGCGTATAAATCGCCACTTCACTGTGGGTATTGATTTGGTACAAAGTTTACATTGGCCCAGTACCGAGTTCAAGCTAATTACGTCGTGTAAAATTTCACAACTTTTCTGGTATATTTAATTCAATAAAATTATGAAGAAAATTTCTATTAAGGCAGGCCAAAGATTATAACAACATTTCTGGAAGGACTTATTATTATTATTATTATTATTATTATTATTATAAAAACAATCACAACTATGTACATATATTTTACTCTATATTAAATTGAAATTTAATATACGGTAAATATGCAAACATACTTGTGATTCTTCTTATTTCTCCAATGTCATTATATATCACAACGGGATTTCACACGTAAGAATATTATTATTATATAAACAAGATGTGACAAATGAAAGGGGCCCCTGTTTGACCACTGACTGTCCCCACTTCATACAGCACAGTCCCCTAGAGACGCTAGTCACGAAATTTCCCGCATTTTACAGAACCTGAAGGTTCATTACCGTATTCACAACAGCTCGCTACTTGACCCTATCCTCAGCCACATCAATCCAGTCCACGCAGTCCCATCCTATATCTTTAAGATCTATTATAATATCCTCCCATCTACGTCTAGGTCTTCCAAGTTGTATCTTTCTTTCAGATTTCCCCACCAAAGTCCTACAAGCACTTATATTTTCCCCCATACGTGCCACATATTCCACTCATATCTTTGTCATTCAATTGATCACCCAAATAATATTTGGTTTACAGTACAGATCATAAATCTCCTTGTTATGTAGTTTTCTCCAGCCTCTTATTACGTCATCCACCTTAGGCCCAAATATCTTCCTCAGCGCCCAATACTCGAACATCCTCAACCTATGTTCTTCCCTCAAGGTGAGAGACCAAGTTTCACAGCCATACAAAACAACAGGAAAAATTATACTTCTGTGAATCTTAATATTTAAATTTTTTGCCGGCAAACTGGAAGACAAAAGATCCTGATCCGAATGGTACCAGGCATTCCCAGAATTTAATCTGCCCTTAATTTCTTCATAAATGAAACTCTGATTTGTTAGTGTCGTTTCCACATATTTAAAATTTGCCACATTATGAAAGTACATAATTACCTATGTTTATGTAGTGATTTTTCCTGCATTCTGATCTCGAGCCATGACCATATACTTAGTTTCATCAACATTTACTTCTAGACCAATCACCTTACTAGTGACTAAGAAAGCTTCCGTGTTTTTCTTCACAATATGTATATTTCCGCCACTACAGGCATAATCCTTCAAAGTCTGACAGACGAACTAGGAAATACAAGACTGAAGAATTTCTCACATCAATAAACAGTTTTAAAAAATCATAGCACGATATTTCGTTAATGCCTTGAAAGAAGTGGAACAGTTGTAGGTAGTGGGGTTGAGTAAGTACAAGCTGTATAACCACGGCTCAACAGCCCTATATGGGCCCGGGCCTCCTCTTGCCTCCTCTTTTCGAGGTTACTAAGTCGTGCGCATTCGTGGCAGTGGTCAACTGGCCGCGCTAGTGTTCTATCGATCCTGATGTGTCGGCCAGAGCCATCTGGCAGGCAGTCAGGAGACTTGGGTGAGAGGCAATTTGGCTTACGCAACATCTCTATTCATGCCCGTAAGGTTCTTTTACATGCCGTAAATGGGACCGACGGCTTTACTTCCCCTCCGAATCCTCTCCCCGGATTTTTATCACCCTTAAAAATCCATCGACCTCGGTCGGGATCGAACCCGCGAACCTTGGGTCCAGTGGCGAGCACGCTAACCACTAGTCCACCGAGGTCGACATTTTATGTAATTATAAATGAGAAATAATAATAATTCAATTCAATTCAATTCTAGTTTATTAATGTGCCGAGTCAACAGCCAGATGGCCAATTACAGAAACAGCACAACATACAAAAACAAATAACAACAGACAATGAACAGGACACAAAAAAAACAGACATAACCAAAACAAACAAATAAAAATACTTCAATAATTAATTACGACACCTAGTAATAATGTAGTAAAATAATATCACATCTGACTAATTGTGACAATTTGACATCTGAAGACATCCACAAACTGAATTTGCGGCAGTGGCACACCTGGCGGAGGGACAATTTATGTAGGACGAATTAACATAAAACAAAGGAAAGTCTCGGAGGTTCCGATTGGGAACTCGAAGACCAACAATATGCATGGTAGCTGGACAAGATTTAGAGCCCATAAAAACACTGACAAAAACTGCATCAAGTTGATGTCTTCTTTCATGTGAAGTACGTAAATTAAGTACTTGAAGAGCATTAGCATAACTACAGCCATTACTGTCTGGGGAAAGGAATCGATTATAGCATAGAGGTACAAACTTCCTCTGAATGCGCTGAGTTTTTTTTAGCATCAGTAGAGGTAATAATTCAATTCAATTCAATTCAATTCTAGTTTATTAATGTGCCAAGTCAACAGCCAGATGGCCAATTATAGAAACATCACAACATACAAACACAAATAACAACGGACAATAAACAGGACAAAAATGAAACAAACACAACCAAAACAAACAAACAAGCAAACAAACAAATAAAATTACTTAAATAATTAATAAGGACACCTTGAAATAATGTAATAAAATATCACATAATAATAATAATAATAATATCAACAGATTAATACCACAACCGCGGCTCACAGAAGCTCCAAAATATGAAGAACACATCATACAATTGCAACAGATTATGTAGAGATGCAATACTGTGCTTAATTTGAATATTAAATGCAACGTAACTGAAACATCTTCCGCTATACGAAAAGGGATTTTTCACGCCGACTCGCCGAGCCCCATATGCTTTTGTCTTGCACTAAACTCGTTGTCTAGAATACTGAATGGAACTAAACACAGACACGCCATTATACTTAACAACACTATTACGCCGTACTCATATACGGCATAAAGGCTGTGAAAGTGTGAAATCAAATTAAAGGCTGGCACTAAGAATAAAACGACACGCCCCGTAATAACACAGTGGAGTCATTTAAACGCAATATCAGGATGGAGCTAGCTCTGCATAAATGCAGAATGCTAAGCACTTAGCGTGCGAGTCGAGTCTTACTAATTCTGAAAATTATGGAAGGGAAATAACTGAAGCTGTGGATTAACAACACGTCTAAAAATATCTGGGGTCTGTGAAAGCATGACAGATACAAAATACTGAAATAAAACATACGAGTGATTTATCTCATCAGTTTGAGAACAGACGAAATAAGCTAAAAACAAAACTTAATAGTAAAAACTTAACACGAGCTAAGAACGTGCATTGTCTTCATTACGTGTGTACTGTCTTCATGACGTGTGTGCTGTCTTCATTACTCGCATGCTGTTTCATGATGTGTGCATTGTCTTTACTACGTGTGTGCTGTCTTCATTACGTCTACGCTGTCTTCATTACGTGTTTGCTGTCTTCATACTTGAATGCTTTTCATGATGTGTACACTGTCTTTATTATGTGCTTCATGTCTTCATTACGTGTCCGCTGTCTTCATCACTTGCATGCTGTTTCATGATGTATGCACTGTCTTTATTACGTACTTGCTGTCTTCATTACGTGTCCGCTGTCTTCATTACTTGCATGCTGTTTCATGATGTATGCACTGTCTTTATTACGTGCTTGCTGTCTTCATTACTTGCATGCTGTTTCATGATGTATGCACTGTCTTTATTACGTGCTTGCTGTCTTCATTACGTGCTTGCTGTCTTCATTACGTGTCCGCTGTCTTCATTACTTGCATGCTGTTTCATGATGTATGCACTGCCTTTATTACGTGCTTGCTGTCTTCATTACGTGTCTGTTGTCTTCATTACTTGCATGCTGTTTCATGATGTATGCACTGTCTTTATTACGTGCTTGCTGTCTTCATTACGTGTCCGCTGTCTTCATTACTTGCATGCTGTTTCATGATGTATGCACTGCCTTTATTACGTGCTTGCTGTCTTCATTACGTGTCCGCTGTCTTCATTACTTGCATGCTGTTTCATGATGTATGCACTGCCTTTATTACGTGCTTGCTGTCTTCATTACGTGTCCGTTGTCTTCATTACTTGCATGCTATTTCACGATGTATGCACTGCCTTTATTACGTGCTTGCTGTCTTCATTACGTGTCCGTTGTCTTCATTACTTGCATGCTGTTTCATGATGTATGCACTGCCTTTATTACGTGCTTGCTGTCTTCATTACGTGTCCGCTGTCTTCACTACGTGTGCTGCTTTATTAAGTACGGGCAGTCTTTATTACGCGTGTTCTGTCTTCATTATACGTGCGCTGTCTTCATTAAACATCATGTCTTTATTACGTACGTGCTGCATTTAATGTGTGTGCTGTCTTCATTCTTCCTTAATCGCTTGGAAAAGTGTTATGGTGGCATATCCGAAATTCTTCAAGGGATATATACGAAAAACAGTGACCAACATGAGCTACATAATCCTCATTCCGCAGTAGAAAGAGTCCACAGAAATGATGGCGGAACAAATTTAAGAAACATTTTAATCTAGGTTACAAGCAAGTATCCTCACTGCCTCAGTATTTGTTCTTAAATGAGAAACTTTCAGAACCACCAAACACGTTGTACTGCTGACTACAACAGCATGTTACGAGACTACCGACTACGAAATGCTAACAAGATCAGAAGATGAACGCAACGAACAATATCAACTACCAAACTATCTACAGCATCATAAACATTATATTACAAACATTATATTCCAACACGTTTAAACGTCTGCCCTTGAGCCTTACTGACTGTCATAACAAACGCGATTTTGATCGGAAATCGTTTTCTGCACAGTTTAAAGGGAATGGCAGGATCTGAAGGACATAGCTGAATCATGGTATAAGGGCAGTTTTTGTAAAGCAAATAACTCCGCTGCTATGCAGTGCTCGTGCAAGCCTCTTACGATCATGTGCTGCCACCACCGGACGCCAAGGGAAGCTAACATATTCCATAATTAATTAATTAAACTGATAATATTGTGGAAGGAACCGGCTGTGGCACAATTAGAGATTATATCTTGGAATTTTCCGGGGTATCTGAGAACCCACAAGATCCTCAGTCAGTAATAAGTGTCCCAGTCGAGGTTTGAACCTGGTAACTTCCAAATATAACTCAGGCGAATCACCACTCGAGTCACCTTGTTTTGTGATTCTCAATATCGGTCTCCATATCCGCTACATATGAAAAAGTCTGAGCAGAATATGGAATACGTTCAAAAGACAAACAGTGATAGCTGTGTTCACTTGCGACGTTCCCAGATCCTCATATATGATGAAAGGCAAGGGGCAAGAACTCGTCTTGAATAATGATCGTGTATGCACAGCTTTACAACTATGTCTTTCTTGTTCTCCTTATCAAACCATCAGAAACATTACAATTTAGTTGACTTGAAGTTAATAGATGCTGTCACGTAGCTTGACGTGACGGATTTTTATGATTGACGATAAAAGTCAAAAATCAACAAGACACGCAACATACGTATAACGTACTATCATGGCGTTCGCGTAATATTTATACTTCATCGGCTATCCTAACAGCCTGATATCATTTCAGTCGAAGAGAGTGTTTTTATGACGATTTTATGTCGCCGGCAACAACAAAACATTTAAAATGCCACATATTTTCCATCTTCAATTTTAACCAAATTTAGATTTTCTCGATATATTTTCATAAAAGACATCAATATGAAATTTCACGGAAAGCCGTCCATTGGGAGCCGCGCTGATACATGCAGACGGACATCACGAAGATAATAGGCGCTTTTCGTGACTATGCGAACGTGACTAAAAACAGCAAAATTTTAGACAAAGCAAAACTTAACGTGCTCAGCATACAACGGATTATAAACGTATTGCTTATTTAATGACTGCTGATGGAGCTACGTAAAGGCACAGCAATAACTAGCTGATGTGAACAAGTGTTCGCACAGAACACTGTGAGCTTCCTGTCCACTGAGAAGTGTCGTAATTTATGGGAATTTAACCGGCGTAAATGACGTATACTGAGACGACGCGGTCTAAGGCGTGGGTCTTCGGCCGCTCGCTTACTAGGATCGTGGGTTCGAATCCCACCGGGGCATGGATGTCTGTCTCTTGTGAGTGTTGTGTGTTGTCAGGTAGAGATCTCTGCGACGGGCTGATCACTCGTCCAGAGGAGTCCTACCGACTGTGGTGTGTCTGAGTGTGATCGTGAAGCCTCGAAATGAGGAGGCCCAGGCCCATATAGGGCTGTCGAGCCATAGGAAAAAAAAAACCGGGGTACATGACGTATACTGAGACGAAGCATCAAAAACAGAACACAATTTTAACTGACTGTGGTCATGTATTTCCATTTATTGCGTGACTATATGACAGGAAATTCTCAAATACACATATGAAATATTACAATTACACACCTACTGCTATTGCTTCATGCACCTATTTCACAATTACGTATCATTTCATGACAGCGCTGAACTGCGCTGATTGCCATCCTACGTTCTTTCTAAAACAGAAGGCCTATCAAATCATCAGACTGCGTTTGTCTGTGGATCCCCCATTTCAGTCTGCGAATCAGTTGACCGATTCTCACGAAATTTCGTATGAACATATTCCATTGGAAACTATTCCATCGCGGTTATTTTTTTACTTTCCTACAACCAGCAACCTACGTACAAAGTTTTGAGACGGGAGCGACAGAAAAATTATGCGAGTATATTAAGTATCGAATGATTTAGTCATAGTTTAGGAGACATATAGTGTCGAAACAAAGTAACCCAAGGAACGCCAGTACTAGAGACAGAAAAGAGTTATCGACGTTTCGGACGAGTTTCTGCCAGCTACTCTTCTACTACTACTCCTCCTCCTCTAGGACTACATTACGATGGAGGCAACACGATGCTCCGAAACGTCGATAACTATCTACCAGTCCACACACCATCACATCCTAATAGACCTAAATCTTCATCATGACTACTTCACACCTCGCAACAAGAAATTTACTGAACACGTGAATATGCCTACAGAGGCCCTATTTATTTCTTTATTTACTAATTTATTTATTTATGTACTTTTCAGGCGCGTTCGCATAGTCGCGCAAATCGCCGCTTCGTCACGTGCATGTCTGTCCGTCTGTAAGCAGTTACTTGCGCGACTCCCGCTGCCAGGAATTCCGCGAAATTTGAAACTGAGGCCCTTTATGAAAATTTGCCGAAAAAATCCAGATTCGGTTAAAACCGGACAAAAATATCCGGCACTTTACATAAGATCTAAGTACGTTTTATTGTTCATGACCAGCTAAATTCGCTACAAAAGCACTTTTGTGCAACACTGAATACGTTTATATTTATTGTTCACAGTGACAACAATACACATAGAAGAGCACTGCTGCGTTTCCATTACAACAATGTTTAGCGAATGCGTCACAATGTTATACGTACATTGCCTGCCTTGTAGATCTCATGAAATGTTGGTACAGAAGAGACAGTTAACACTTTCAGTGCGGTCACATTCCTCATTCGGGAAGTCCAAGGTTCCATTCCACGATTCTTGATCTTAAAACTGTTTTATCTCATTCCAATCCCGCAAAATTATACAGAAAAGCCACTCACGATTCACTCCACTAGTCCGTTACAAATCCTCGATCCTCCCCTTCCGTATCCTTCACGTGTTGAATTGTTTCAGACCGCAAAATATCAGGTTACGAAGACGAAGTTTGTGAAACAGAAGCACAGAACTTGAGAACAGACAGGAATAAATTAACAAATGAAACACGAGCCTTAACATGGAACTAGAAAGTGAAGAAATTATCACTCGCAAATTCAAAGCAGCAGTCTGAAGTGCTCCGTAACTGCCGAGGTATCAGAATCGACATGCACTAAACCTTTCTCTATTACGAACGGGAGATCTCAAGCATTTATACTAAAAATAATTTTGATATGGCACACAATTAGTTTAAAACATTTCCTTCTAGACTATTTTCCTTAATGACAATTATCTCTGGTGTTTCATCAGAGGAAGTTCTGAAGATCTTTGTTAGTCTGACCTCTTCTACCTACTCATGGTAGGTGTAGAGGGTTCTTGCTGCGTCTGATCACACTCAATGACACACACACACCACACTCGGCAGGACTCCTCTGGAAGAGAGATCGGCCACTGGCAGAGACCTCTACCTGACAACACACAACATTCACAAGAGACAGACATCCATGTCCCCGGCGAAATTCGAGCTCGCAATCCCAGGAAGCGAGCGGACGCAGATCTACACCTTAGACCGCGCGGCCACTGGGATCGACGTTATGAAGACGCTACAAGTACACAATACAAACAAAAGAAGACAGTTGTGCTAAGTGAAACTTGGCATCGAAAGGTCAAACAGAGTAACCGTATGAAACTGTGCATCTACACCTGTTGGAACCGATCGTCACTGGGTAAAATTAACACTCAGGACAACCTAGGTTCGAAATTCGGATCCCAGACAGGATATTCCGTGTTTCTGGGGTTTTCTCAGACATTCTATGGAAGTTCTGGAATCTCATATTAAGACAGGCCACCTTAAAGTCGTCATTTCGACGTTTATAATCATCACACAGCTCTACTAAACACTGCAGGGTACCATGACGCATAACAGAAGCCTTCAGTATTCTGCACACCGAACTCTGGCCATCACAGCCGACTGCACTCAAACTGGATAACATGCTGTATCCACTAGACGCAGTGGGAATCCTGTTCATATTAAAGGATAACTATATAAAGGTTTCTTTATTTAACTGGTAGAGAAGATGAATCTGATACTACGTTTCTGTGTACGAGGGAGCAGCAGACAGACAGACGCACAATGCACTCAGAGCGCGATGTCAAATGTAGACTCTGGTGTGCCACCTTGCCCATAGTGTGAGTGACATTTATGGATGAGCCCTTATCTGGCAGGTGAATGGCTTGACTGACAATAAATCATTAGCCCCACCAATATAATTTAATCTCGCCCCCTCAATCCAGTCCTTTTCCATGTTAGTAGGACGTATGTTACTGACATACATCACAGCATTGCTAGTCATAAATATAAAATAAAAACGATAGTATATCACATTTCTTCAGGCAGATTCAAAGCGTGGGCCTCTATAATGCTTACATCCAGACCAGGGGCGAGATATTTGAGCCAAAATGGAGTATCGTAAGATAAAGTTCATGGTTTTCGCGCGTGATTTCAGGCTTCCGCGCAGGTCTTGATATCGGTGATTTCAGGCTTCCGCACAGGTCTTGATATCCGTGATTTCAGGCTTCCGCATAGGTCTTGATATCCGTGATTTCAGGCTTCCGCGCAGGTCTTGATATCCGTGATTTCAGGCTTCCGCGCAGGTCTTGATATCCGTGATTTCAGGCTTCCGCACAGGTCTTGATATCCGTGATTTCAGGCTTCCGCACAGGTCTTGATATCCGTGATTTCAGGCTTCCGCATAGGTCTTGATATCCGTGATTTCAGGCTTCCGCACAGGTCTTGATATCCATGATTTCAGGCTTCCGCACAGGTCTTGATATCCGTGATTTCAGGCTTCCGCACAGGTCATGATATCCGTGATTTCAGGCTTCCGCACAGGTCTTGATATCCGTGATTTCAGGCTTCCGCACAGGTCTTGATATCCGTGATTTCAGGTTTCCGCACAGGTCGAGCTTTTCCGTGATTTCAGGCTTCAGCCGTGATATTGATGAGATCTGCGCTCTTCTAGGGTATTACGCAGCGTCGAATGGTAATTCTTTACCGACGTTTCGGGACAACGTATCGGTCCCATCTTCAAGGGTCAAGAAGTCGAAGAAGAAAAGTTAAATGATTACCATTCGACGCTGCGTAATACCCCAGAAGAGCGCATATCTCAGGTCTTGATATCTTTCCATCTCCGAAAGTATTCACAAAATTCAGGTCAAACAGAATACTGAGATAATATGTGGCCACATGAGAGAATAAGTAAAGGGTGGGTAAGATGGGTAGGAAATATAGCACGCATGGGAAAGAAGATACATCTTTTCAAAACTGTCCGAAAAAAGAAGCAAAGGGACCAAGCTAGAAAACATTAAAATGGGCAAAATATGTGGGGGGCGAGAGGTGGCGCAGTTGGGTGAGGCACTACGCCACCAGACGGGAGATTACGGGTTCGATTCCCGGTAGGGTAGTTCCGGGTTAGATTCCCGGTAGGGTTCTTGGAAATTTTCAAGTGCCCTATTCCTTCTGTCCGCATTCAGTAGCCCTTGGGTCCACTTAGCCTCCAACAGAAATGAGTACCAAGGAATTTCCTTGGGGTAAGTGCGGCCGGCGCGTAGAGCTGACAATTCTGCCGTCCTAGTTGTGCCGAATGGCAGGATGGAAGCCCAACACTCCATCCCCCCTCTGAGTCTTTCTGACTTGTGGGAAAGCTTTACCTTTGCCATGATGTGGATGGATTAACGCACTCGCCTAAGATCGTGTCCTGTGCAGGGCCTCGGAACCAGGGATGAATATTCATGCCACAGACCCAACAAGAGGGTTAAATATTTTTACATGAACACGACAACGGAGCCTGCTTTCAAAATTCTGTGTTTTTTAACCAAATGAAACAACGAAAAATGTTCAAAATACGTTCGAGTGCTTAGCAGGGAATGTCTTGTCCGCCCGGGTGAGGCCGCCATCTTCACAAGGAAGGCTGCTCCATGTAGTTAGAATGGCGTAACGTTCTTTTGTTCGTACTCTACCGTAGAACCCCATAAAGAAAACGCCCATTTCGGTAGACATTTATGAACTTTTATAAAACTGCGCTTATCTATGAGCAGGGGTGCACAACGTTTCCAAAGAATCTAAGAGCCTACTCAAATTTCTAGACGACAGAATAGTGATATGAATAGAATTACATACTAATAACCCACAAACATTAGGCGCCAACGTACAAAATTTAGTCGCCCAGGCGATATGGCGTCTGGTATTTGTACACCCCTGCTACACAGTATTTCTTTAATGAAAGAGTAACTCTGTTCTGGATTAAAGATAGTTAACCCTTCGAATACAAAACGCACACTACATTATAAGTATTCAGTTCGTACCTCACAGAAAACACGGTGACCTTCCATTACAAAGAACCATCAGTTTATGCTATATTCTTCTTCTTCTGCTGACACCACAACCCTTTGTGTGTTTCGGTCTTCTGCACCAGCTCACACCGGGCTTTTCTGGCTTTAACGAGATATGTCCAGTGCTTCACTTTTAATGTCTTTATATCATTCAGCACTTCATCTCTCCATCTATTTTTGGACGTCCCTTATATCTCACTCCTATGTGTATCCATTCCTTAATCTTCCTCTCTGTTTTTGTTTTTTCCATCCTGTTAAGATGTCCCCACCATTTGATCATCTGTACTCTTATGTACTTAACTATATCTTCTCCTCTCATTAATTTCTCCAATTCATCATTATTTCTTATCCTCCATCCTTTTCACTTTGACCTGGATCATATATCCTTCTTAATATGTCTTTCAGATACAAGTAAGTTGTTTACATCTCGTACTGACAATGTCCAGGTTTCACAGCCATAAGTTACTATTGGTCTAATCAATGTCATATATAATTTCTTTTTAGTCTGTTTACTAATGAATTTCCATGTCATTAAACTCTTTTTTTTTTAGTCGTCCTCTTCTACCTACTCCGGTTTCCCGTTTCAGTGTCGAGGATTGTAATTCCTTTTGATCACACTGAGAGACACACTATAGTCAGTAGGACTCCTCTGGACGAGGGATCGGCTCGTAGCAGAGGCCTCTACCTGACAACAACACACAACACTCACAAGAGACAAACATCCATGCCCCCGGTGGGATTTGAACCCACGATCCTAGCAAGCGAGCGGCCGAAGACCCACGCCTTAGACCGCACGGCCACTGGATCGGCCATTAAACTCTTATGGATATAATAAGCTCTATTTCGTTTCTTAATCCTAGTTTATGCTGTAGCATAGATAAATAATAGCTGTTTATTTTAAAAAACACACCCAATACAAAAGCTCTCTGTGGGCAAACCGCAGAATTTCTTAATGTTATGGCAGGTGGTACATGTACTAACCACCGGGTTTTAAAATGACTCCATTTCGAAACGCAATACAATTTATACTTGCTGAATCACTGCGGTTGCAAAGAAGAGCAAAGTACCCCAAATCAAGGCTTGTCCGGTTTAGGTAACTTTACAAATCATAAGTCCAGTGGTTCTGTTTCACTCTACGAGGTGACTTTCATATCCATCGTTGGATACGTAATGCTTCCTACTGGACACGTGGACAGAAGGAAAGAAGTCAGCTCCATTAAAGATAAGGGCAGATTAGTACAGCTTGGAGGCCCCACGTCCTCACATCGTGGTTCTAAGAGCAATAAACTGAGGGCTCCTCCAGTGCTCACGGCCTCAGAAAGACGACATCAAGTCTTCCTTAAGATTTAAAGTGCTGAAACATGTATGTGACGTAACGAAACGACAATTGTAACGCACTCTACAGCCTCTTCAACCAGAACAGAATATTAGGAGAAATCTCAGCATGTGTGGTTCAACAGCCCTTCTACAGCAGGATGTCCAGTGTAGGCCCGTTGGCCACGGACGGCGTACGAACACTCAAAAATTGATTACACAAGGCAAATAATTAATGAAACGCAGTACTTGTATGAGTGGTAAATAACACACAAAACAATCTTCCCCTTTTATTATACTTGACTCAGAACGCTCAATACTTATTAGCACAAAACACAAGTACTTGCCTGGTATTGAAACCATAATATATCTATCTATCTATCTACATATCTATCTACCTACCTATCTATCTCTTTATCTACGTATCTACGTATCTACCTACCTATCTATCTCTTTATATATCTATCTATCTATCTATCTATCTATCTATATACCTACCTATATTTCTATCTATCTACGTATCTATCTACCTATCTATCTATCTCTTTATCTATCTATCTATATACCTACCTATATTTATATCTATCTACATATCTATCTACCTACCTACCTACCTACCTTTATCTATCTATCTATCTGTCTATCTATCTACCTATCTATCTCTTTATCTATCTATCTATCTATCTGTCTATATACCTACCTATACTTCTATCTATCTACCTACCTATCTTTATCTATCTATATATATATATCTACCTATATTTCTATCTATCTACGTATCTATCTACCTACCTATCTTCATCTATCTATATATCTACCTGTCTATCTACCTATCTATCTCTTTATCTATCTATTATCTATCTATATACCTATATTTCTATCTATCTACCTACCTATCTTTATCTATCTATCTATCTATCTATCTATCTATCTATCTACCTGTCTATCTACCTATCTATCTCTTTATCTATTATCTATCTATCTGTCTATATACCTACCTATATTTCTATCTATCTACGTATCTATCTACCTACCTACCTATCTTTATCTATCTATATATATATCTACCTATATTTCTATCTATCTACGTATCTATCTACCTATCTGTTTTCCAGTGTTACACCGGTTACTGGTTCTCAGACGCTTTCCGCCATATTTGCCGGTTTACTCCGTCTTTAGGTTTTATATTCTTCTTTCCACTTTCCTTTCCAAATTCACTTCACGTCTTCATCTTGTTTCCCTTCCTTCCGGTGACGAGGTCAATATGCGCCACAACACCAGGCAAGGACCCTAGTAACCGACGTTCAGTAGCCCGAAATAATAAATCTGAAGCAGAACCGAAACCAAATTCCGAAAACCTTCCACCAAGGGTCCGGATCACAGCGTAACGTAAGGAAGACGACGCCGGAAAGGAGGGGTGAGAATCAGAGAGGCAATGATGGATAGAAAGTTGATGTCACCACCAATGTAGCACATCAGTCAGAGCACAACAACAAATTAGTGCTATAATAGAGGCACTTTAGAGAAGTTACGATGTCTACAATTCTAGTGCAATGTACAAAACAGCTAGCTGCTTTATCCACAAAGGGCACTACTGTCCAAGTCTTCCATGCTTTACAATGTAACAAAACATACATAGGCCTACCGACATACATACAGTGTCTTACATGGCCTTAAAGGTAATGTCCATGTCCCCGCCACGAAGGAACATATGGGGACTAGAGGTACAGCTCCGCTCATTCTTAACCTCGGTACATCTGCCTACCGAAACACACGGTGTCCTACGTGGCCTTAAAGGTAATGTCCATGTTCATGCCATGAAGACACACAGAGGGAACAGAGGTATAGCTCCGATCATTCTTAACCTCGGCGCTAGTGGAGGTGTGTGGTCAACTTGACGCCTCGGCCATTTTAGTCTCGGGAAGGAACCCCGGTTCACACTGAATAGGAAGCTGGGTGGGTTCCAGAGCCCGTCTGCCCCTGCCAAGATCCGAACCATGTACCGTCCAGCCCGCAGTTAGTCGCTGTACTGACTACCCTAGCCCGCAGTCTTCTTAAGCATATCTTGTGTTCCTGTGGCCCAGGACGTTGAAGATGCCAGTACCAGAGTTTCTCACAGCGGTTCTGGTGAAGACGGTGAGCCAGCCTTTTCTCGACGACGACGACGACGATGATGATGATGATGACGACAGCAATCTTATGAGCTGACACGATAACAATGACTGACTCGTCGGGCGATTGACTGATTTATAGGCTGAGGTCTTCGCTCTTCTGGGAAGTTACGCGGCGTAGGTTGTGATTGTTTGCCGACGTTTCAGGACAACGTATCGGTCTCATCTTCAAGAATCAATACTTAGACTTCTGAGCCTTGAAGATGGGGCCGACACAGTCCCGAAACGTCGGTAACCACCTACCTACGCCACACTGAAATCACAGAACATGGAAGACCTCAACTGCACCCAGACGGAAGTGTGAATTCTCGCATGATTCATAGGTTATTAGCACGCTACATAATCTTCACAGCTCGTACTGCTTATCTGACGAAAGTAAACATGAGTCAAGTGAGGTGCGTAACAGCTCTGGCGAGCCCGCTGCCTCTTCTTTAAAGAGATGTCTCAAAAACCGTCGGATAGAGCGCGCACGGACGCAAAAACGACTACAATAAAAATGGGCAAGGCGGAAAACTGAAAACGTAACAGTAATGGGAGACCGGAAACGTACGGTCACCTGACTGGGTAAAGCGGGCGAAAATATTACTAGCAGTGTAGAGCTGATACGCGTAAAACAGTCTTTCCTATTGCATCTATGTCTAGTCCTGCGTTATATATTATTATTATTATTATTATTATTATTATTATAGTGTATTTTCATAAAGAAACTATGACATACACTCTCCTACTTACGCACTTTCAAGTTACGCAATTTCAGACATACTCAATTAAAAAAAAAGTAAAGAAATTATACAACATTTTTGAAACGCGCGCCGAATTTATCCTTGCGAGAATGAAAGCACAGTGAGATGGAGGTGGTGGAAGAATACTGCTGGGCGATAACACAAACGGCGGGGCGGTCATGCTGCGGCCGATCACGTTTCAGTGTATTGGAGTTTGGATTTAAAATGGACTTTCTTGTGTGTTCATATACACTACAGTCTCTTATGGGCTTTTACTTTAGTGAAACATCCCCCCAAAATTACGTACCGGTTGTCGATAGTGTGCGCAGATATAACCTCGTGCACGAAATAATTTAGGTGGAATCAGTGGCGTATCCTGGCCCGGAGGTCAGGTCTGGCGAAAGGGTACACAACGCCTTCCAATTACCCTTCCGGTAAACCTGACCTCCGGATCCAGATTCGCCACTGATGTTTATAATTCAGTAACTAAGGAACTAACTCCATGGAGCACAGTCCTTCTTGAGAAGCTAACAGGTCGTCAGCTAGTCAAGAAATTCCCCGCGTTTTATGGAACCCGAAGGTTCATTACCGCACTCACAAGAGCCCGCCACCTGTCTCTATCCTGAGCTTATAATTCAGTAACATGTGCAAAATGTTCCTTAACAACAACACACACATTCAGTTCCTTTACTGAGGTTAGGTCCTCCGTCCTGTTCACATCTCCGCTACGAAGCGAATACAGTTCAGTGCAAAGTTTTACCTTCTGCTTGTGCTTTGTGTGAGTTGATGCTTTCTCCTTACAGAATTTCAATGTGTGTGTGTGTGTGTGTGTGTGTGTGTGTGAAATAGCTGATTCTTCAATTATATATTACTTTACAAACATCTTATTAAGCAAAGCCGGAAACTGGAGCTTTAAAGTGTGTTATAATGCACGCGAATGCAAAATTTATGGAAAATTAAGTAGGCAAGCAGCAGCGGTCAAGTAATAAGTCTGCTCTAAAAAGCAAATGGTCATTAGGTATGGTAACGGCTTATCCACCACCTTTTAAGCCAGAACTGTTCAGTGTGCATAACAATGAAAATGACAAAACGTAATGCTCTCAAACATTACTTCATGTACAGCGTCTGCTGTAAATTGGACAGCTCACCCTCATAAGCCAATCATCGTTACCACCGAGCACTGAACTAACTCACATCGTGGACACGCAGACAGCCACATAGCAGTAACAGTGTTCTGGGGCCATGCACTAGCCACTTTATGAGCACTGCAAAACCCTTCCCTAAGGGCCCAGTTCCGGCACGGATACATTTTAAAACCTCACTAGAGAACAGACAGGCATTTAGGAAAGACCGGATTTAAAGTTCGACCTGGGAAAGTGGGAATGCTCGGATTTTACTTTTGCGAAGTGAAATATACAGGGCTCCTGAGTATACTAAATTTAATTACAGAAGTTGTAAATCGCAGGGATTATAATAACATGTATGTCTACTGAAACAGCGATGGCTCAGTCGGTATAGTGACTAGGCTACGGCCTAGTCGACAGACGAGTGGCTTTTGGATTCCAGGCCGGGACAGGAGATATTATCTCTTCTACAAAAGGTCCAGACGGGCTCTGGGGTCTACTGAGTCTCCTGTTAAATTGGTACCGGAAGAGGGGGAAAGGGGGCTTTTACATAGGAGGAAAAGAGGGCCGAGGAGTGAAGCTTACCTCACACCTCCATCCAGTGCCGTGGTTAAGAATGCATGGAGCTATGCCTTCACGGCTTCGTGCTTAAATATGATTACATGCTATTCGTCTGTTAAATCAGCGGTACTGAAGGCTTATTACCTCTCAAATAAAGTGTTTAAAACGTAAAATACGTAGCGCCATTCCATATAACAAATAGGACCCTTTCTCTCAATCATTTAATAAGGAAAATAAGACTGACAAAACTTACATTCAGGTTAACTAAACTGATTGTGATCGCAGATTGAATGCCTATGGGTGTAGATTGAACGTAATTTAGTACCCCCTGATGATGGTCTTTAAGAGGACCGAAACATATGTAGGGGTGAACTTGTAAATAAAAAGAAGTTAAAGTGAAAAAGTGCATTTAGTTGGTTCGTAAACAGTGAATTGTTAACAAATTCACGGTGAGACTAATATTAAGTTTGTGTTGTGTGTGTTAACGAGTACAAAGAGAGCGGCGGTGCAGAAGTTTAAGGTTATGTTTGGAAAATTTCACTTAGTCTTAATTTGTAACTTATCGGCGTAAACGATTCACAGAGACGTGTCACTGATATGTATACTGTTATATGCAATTTTGCTGCCCTTGCCATAGAGATTAAAGTAAGCGTTATCTGAAGAAAAATGCAGTCGCCATGAAGAATCGTGCTTCTCAGAATTACTCGTATTTGCTTCGTGGGTTAAGCCCTGCTGCCTGTTTCTACCCGGACATACTTCGTCTTAAGACAGTCGATGCACGGCAGCCAGACTGATGACCCAATACGAGACAACAAAGCAAAGCAAGGGAACGCGTTCATCGAGAGAAATTCGAAGACCCCCTTTCTTTAAGCAAGCGGAGAGTCAGGATGTAACTTCGCAAGACAGAAAGAAAGCGAGAGAGAGACCCGTTACACCTCACTTACAAAGAGAGAAGACCCATTACATCTCACCTAAAGACAAACCGACACCTTACACCTCATCTAGAGAGAGAGAGAGAGAGAGAGAGAGACCCGTAACACCACACCTAAAAACACAGAGACCCATTATACCATACCTAAGAGAGACAGACCCGTTACACCTCACCTAAAAACACAAGAGACCTGTTACACCTCACCTAAAGAGACGGAGACCCATTACACCACACCTAAGAGAGACAGACCCGTTACACCTCACCTAGAGACGGAGACACATTACACCACACCTAAAAACACAAGAGACCCGTTACACCTCACCTAAAAACACAAGAGACCTATTACACCACACATAAGAGAGACAGACCTGTTACACCTCACCTAAAAACACAAGAGACCCGTTACACCTCACCTAAAAACACAAGAGACCTATTACACCACACATAAGAGAGACAGACCTATTACACATCACCTAAAAACACAAGAGACCCGTTACACCTCACCTAAAGAGACGGAGACCCATTACACCACACATAAGAGACAGACCCGTTACACCTCACCTAAAAACACAAGAGACCCGTTACACCTCACCTAAAAACACAAGAGACCCATTACACCACACATAAGAGAGACAGACCTATTACACATCACCTAAAAACACAAGAGACCCGTTACACCTCACCTAAAGAGACGGAGACCCATTACACCACACATAAGACAGACCCGTTACACCTCACCTAAAAACACAAGAGACCCGTTACACCTCACCTAAAGAGACGGAGACCCATTACACCACACCTAAGAGAGACAGACCCGTTACACCTCACCTAGAGACGGAGACACATTACACCACACCTAAAAACACAAGAGACCCGTTACACCTCACCTAAAAACACAAGAGACCTATTACACCACACATAAGAGAGACAGACCTGTTACACCTCACCTAAAAACACAAGAGATCCGTTACATCTCACCTAAAAAGATAGAGACCCGTTCCTTCGAAACGTCGGTAACTATTTATCAGTCGACAAGGAGCGGCATTCCAGAAGACTTTAATCTTCAACGTTTAACAACCACCTTATAAGCTTACGGCAACACGTCACTGCAGTCAAGTGAATATATTCAATACATCACTGCCGTTGGGATTTATACTTCATTTGTTCCTGCATGAACGGGGTTCAGCCCTTCCTTGTAACGAAGCCTGAACAGCCATATGGATTTCCTGAACAGTCACATGCATCTCCAGAAACACTGCTTATATCAAGCTTGCAAAAGCTTCCCCAACCCTGTTTATGGCGACTCGCTACGGTCTGGACGGTCCGGGGATCGAATCCCGGTGGGAGGGAGATTTTCTGCGCCCGTCTAGGCTGGCCATGGGGGCCCACCCAACCACACTGTGTACCGGGTCATTCCCTGGGGTAAAGCGGCGGAGCGTGGCGTTAACCATCCACCCCCATCTAGCGCCGAGGTTAAAGAAAGAGTACAGCAACACCTCTACTTCCCCTCTGGGTCTTCACGGCCTGTTCTAGGGTAAAATTTACCTTTACCTTTTACCGTTTTACTCCTGCTCATGACATTCCTGTGTTGGAGTTCCTCGTTTCTGCCTTTTGCATTATTTGTTCCACGCTTCCCGCCACGCCTGGTGTCTGTAGTTCTCTTACAGGCCTACACGTGTACATCTGTATTTTTCAGCTACACTAGACAAAGTAAGTTACAATTCAAGACTCCTGTCACAGTCACTTCATGGAGCAACAAGCAAGGCAGTTATGATGAATGTGTTAACCACTACAAGCTGTTACCCACAGAGCGATGTCTGTGTTTGCTGTGTTGTTCGGACCTCGACATGACATCAACTACACTATATGGAAATCAACGACCACTTGGTTCACACTTCGAGGTTGAAGGATGTCGCCTGTGCATATGAGCACATATCAAGAGCGCCACTTAATTACGGTACTGATGTTTGAAGGCCGGTCAATAACAGGTTCCAAGAGGTGCTCTTGACAGAAGAACCGTTCATTGGATGCGTGTACCGAAAAGACAGCTCGCTGGAACCTGACTCGTTTCGGCCGTTATTTCAGCGGATTGAATCAATTACTAAAGATGCATTTTGGTGATAAGAGGTTTCAAATATATGCAGACATATTTGTAACACGTAACCACACAAACAGGCCGTAACCTGGCTTTTAATTATAAAAAAGAAAGTCCTGTTCTAGATTCTACATTGTTCTAACATACGCTTATATACACTCTACGCTGCTTTACGAATATTGCGGATCCAGCTTTGTACTTGAAGGTACAAATTTCACACCTCCACTCGAAAACCAGTTAACGTAACAAATGTCTGGTCAAATTTTATATTATTTTCACCGTGCATTTATTACAATTCACAAATTACACACCAACGAAATGCACTATATTTTCACTGTATATTCTCTATTCTTCAACCCCTACATATGTTTCGGCCTTTACAAGGCCGTCTTCAGCGGGCTCATAAACTACATTCACTTCACATCCAATGTTTTTGTCTGCTATCACATTTAGTCCAGTTTCATTGTCATATATATATTACAGTTATTTACAATGTCTGTATTTAAAATATATAAAAAAACACAATATAAAATACTTAAAAATTCGTCAATTTTCGTAGTAAAATGGTAAAATGAAACAATATGGTTATTTATGTTGTGTCTTCCCCCATTGCCTAGTTTTTCAGTTTTGGCTTTGGTTTTGTGTATGGATGGTCAGTTAAGTAATGAAAATGGCCTTGTAAAGGCCGAAACATATGTAGGGGTTGAAGAATAAAGAATATAAAGTGAAAATATAGTGTATTTCGTTGGTGTGTAATTTGTGAAATGTCTGATTATTCGCAGGTCGTGCAGCCAAATGTCAACATATTGCCTTCAAGTGATGACCGCTTCTTTCTGTAGCCATTCCAGAGCACTATTCACAGTCATCTGATGCTGAGCATTTGAAAGTGTCTTTAAACAAAGACAGGAGGGAAGAAAGAAAGTGTAAAATAGGCAATGTACGTACAACGTAATATAGTGGCGCGTTCGCGCAACCATTTTGCAATGAAAACGCAACAATGCGTTTTCTGTGTATTGTTAGGCTACACGTCACTGTCAACAGTGTAAAATACTAACTGTTGCACAACAATGTTTTATGGCGAATTCATATGGCCGGCAACAATAAAACGTACACAAGTTTTTTTTACGCATTTTCACCAAATTTGGATTTTCTCGACAGATTTTTATAAAAAAAAATCCCCAATATCAAATTTTACGGAAATCCGTGGTGTGGGAGTCGCGCTGATACAGGCGGACAGACGGACGGACAAGACGAAGCTATCAGGTGCTTTTCGCGAATATGCGAAAGCGCCTAAAATCTAATTTATGCATAAAGACTTTCGTTGTTATAGCACAAACAGCATATTAGTGAAGTTGTGCCTGTCCACGCCCTGAAGGTGTACAGAGGGAACAGAGGTATAGCTCCACTCGTTATTAACTCCGGCGCTAAATTGTGGTGAGTGAACTTCACGCCCCGGCCGCTTTAGTCCCGGGAAAGAACCACGGTACCCATTGAACAGGAGGATACGTGGGCCCCAAAGCCGGTCTGAATATTTTGGAAAAAAGTTTCCTTCCCATATCAGAATTCGAACCCTGGACCATCCAGTCACTCCGCACATGCAGTATAGGGTAATGTAATAAATATAAAAACTGGTGGCTTATGGGTAAGTAGCTGTCCTTGCACGCAGACATCTCGCTCTTGAGCGCAAAAAAAAATCATTGTGAAATTCTCTCTTTTGCAATTCCAAACAAAATCAAAACTTTGTGCGAGGAATACCACCAGCCACCCATAGCTCGAGTCCCATGTTGATTCGCCCTGGTAAGGTGGGCAGAGGCCTGAAAGGTAAAGGGCCACCCGTGGAAACTCAGTATACGGCAACACGAGGTGTCAGTAGAGGGAGCCAGCCATATGTACAGTGATACCTCGGCTAACGAGTGACCCTGCTAACGAATTTTTTGGGTAACGAAGATTTTTTTCGCTGTTTTTCGGACTCGGCTAACGAATATGGATTCGGCTAACGAACGTTTTAGTGGATGCTCGCGCTAACATAAAGCAGCAAACATGAACGATCGGGCCATTCCAGGAGCTTATCTTTTCCGTCTGTATGTGTGTGACAAAGAAATGAGCTCACGTTTCGGCTAACGAAGATTTCGGCTAACGAATGTGATTCCGGAACGAATTATCTTCGTTAGCCGAGGTATCACTGTACTTCTATGATCTGTCAATTGGCGTTTTTAATACTGTTGCTTGTAACTGACATACACGAGTGGCGGTACGAAACTAATGCCTATTATTTTTATCATAAACTATAATCACACTTGTAATGAAATTTACATACATCGTGGGTACATCGTTTACAAAGTTGAGATGATTTTTTCCACAAAATCTTCTTCATTATCAACACACTTTTTCCACCATTGCGTCAGGCGCCGCACACCGGTCGCGTAAAACTGTTGAAGCGTCGGAGCTTCTCACGGACGCTGCGTTTCAGCTCGACGTCGTCCACAAAGTGGCGTCCTCGGAGTGCATCCTTCAGAGCGCCAAAAAGATGGAAGTCGGAGGATGCTAAATCGGGACTGTAGGGAGGAAGACGACGACTAGATTTATCTTCCTGATTGTCCAAACCCTTCGAATTCCTTGTGTTAACTCCTGTTGATTGTGACACCTTCAAGAATTCCACGAACAAG
The DNA here is from genome assembly GCA_021186555.1 of Reticulitermes speratus. Lineage (NCBI taxonomy): Eukaryota > Metazoa > Arthropoda > Insecta > Blattodea > Rhinotermitidae > Reticulitermes > Reticulitermes speratus. The sequence goes on from JAJKFL010000005.1 coordinate 7,244,311, forward strand.
ATTCCTTAAGTGTCCCACAGGACGCTAGCCATGACTTTACCCGCAGAAGTCTGCACACCTTGAAGCTGTTCTACCGCATCCTCCCTACAGTCCCAATTTAGCACTTTCCGACTTCCGTCCTTTTGGCCCCTTGAAGGATGCACTTCCGAGGACGCCACTTTGCGGACGACGACGACGCCTACCAGCTGAAAGACCGTACGTGAAGAGTACCGACGCTTCAGCAAAGACTTTTACAATACCGGCATACAGCGTCTCACGCAAAGGTGAAAAAGTGTGATGATAATGAAGGAGACTGTGGAAAAATAATATCAACTTTGTAAAGCATGTGCCTATGATACATGTATATTTCATTTCCATTGTAATTATAGTTTCTGAAAGAAAAAAAAATGGACATTACTGTCGTACGTCCCTCGTACATGCAACTCGGAAATAGTGTTGTGAAAGAACTATACGTTCCATCTGAACGCCAGAAATACCTCGGTATTGAGCTGGCTCTGTAATGCTAAACAGTGGCATGAAAGATGACGCGCCACGATGCATATTGCAGCGCCGCCACAGCAGTCGCCGGCATAAGAGGATTGACACAGATTCGCAGTCGACACGAAACAAGCGAATACAGTATTATGCACACACAAACAGCAGAATGAATGACGACAGAATGAGAGCCAAGTGATGTGAATGAAGTAGATTATTCAAGGCTTCTATTGTTAGAGATGTAAATACAAGAAGGGCATTAGGAGTGCGATCAACTGTCAATATTTACTCTGCAGCGAACTTCATGGATAGAGTGCTTGTTTAGAAGCTAGCGGTTGCTCAGCTAATCAATGTTTTCCGCGCCCTTTATGGAAATCTACAGTTCATTACCGTGTTCAACGAAGCCCGACACTGGTCCCTTCATACAGCCAGCTGAATCCAATCATTCCCACACCCAGATTCTTGTAGAGCTATTTAAACCCCACAATGTCCATAGCATGTGTAAGAAATATCTGTGCATAAGGCGCCAAATGCTTTAGGATGGGAAAAGGAGAAACGTCTTTTCCAAACATTATTTTAGTTCACTACTTATGCTTTTACTTCACTACTTATGCTTTTACTTCACTACTTATGCTTTTACTTATTATTTCCTAACCGTCTAAAGCTTGGTGGTTACTCTATCTACCACAAGGTTTCACATTGAACACCCTACAGTCTGCCCAAAAAATGTACGTATTCCTGCAACAAAGTGAGATTATTTCCCTGCACATATTTTTCTGATCCGATTTTGTAATAGAGACGGAGCGCGTTTACTGTGCGGTACGAACTAAATCTTTAACTACAATTCACGTTAAAGTCAGTCTTAAACGGGTAATTAATTATCACAATCTTATTTATTTATTTATACATTTATTTATTTGTACATGTAACGTGGTTATGCGAAAGTTTAGGTTCTCACAGCGGTTAGCTTGAAGACCCAAGTCTCCTGGGATATTACGTTCTGGTTCTACTACTTGCTTCTTGTAAGAAGCACTGAGATTTTGGAGGCAATTTTCCAGGAAAGCCCGTGTCTTTACACCGAGAAAAGCGGTAGTTTCCGCCAAAATACTTCGAGGTTCCCTAGATATCTCTTGCTGACAGTTCTCCGACTAAATTTTTTTTATGAATTTCCCATCCTCTCCATGTGTGCTATACGCTCTGCCCATCTCATTCTCCGCGACATAAATAATATTCACATTTTAATGATAATGCAATACAAAGGAACGTGTCCAATTAAAGTTAGTAGTGGCTGCGATAGCTCAGTCGGTACAGCGACTCGCTACGGGCTGGATGTTCTTCTTCTTCTTCCATGGCGTTACAGCCCGGGGTGGGCCAAAGCCTCCTCCTTTCGGGATTTCATCCCGAAGGTTTCCTGGTCGGTAAGTGTGTAGTGAGTGACCGGCTCACTGACCGCACAAGTTTTTGCTCAATCCTGATGAGACTGCCAGAGCCATCTGGCAGGCAGTCAGGAGACTTGGGTGAGAAATGGCCGCTTGAATTTTGCTTACGGACATTACTGGTTCTATTCATGCCCGAAGGTTCTTTTACATGCCGTAAATCTACGACATGGGACCGACGGCTTTACTTCCCCTCCGAAGGAAGTGGTGCTCCGGATTTTTATCACCCTTAAAAATCCATCGCCCTCGGTCGGGATCGAACCCGCGAAACTTGGGTCCAGTGACGAGCACGCTAACCACTAGTCCACAGAGGTCGACACGGGCTGGACGTTCCGGGGACCGAATCCCGGTGGGGGCCAGAATTTCCGTACCGTCCAGACCGGCCCTGGGGCCCACCCAGCCTCCTGTACAATGGGTACCGGGTCTCCTTCCCGGGGTAAAGCGGCCGGGGCGTGGAGTTGACCACCTAACACCATCTAGCGCCGAGATTAAAGAAAGAGTAGAGCATACCTCTACTCCCCCTCTGGGACTTAATGGCATGTTACAGGCTGAACTTTACCTATAGGTAAAGTTAAGAGCTAAAGGTAAAAATAAAGTTGTCGCTGTACACGCCATGAAGGCATACAGAGGAAGCAGAAGTATAGCTCCACTCATTCTTAACTCCAGCACTACAGTGATCGGTCAGTTTCACGCCCTGTTCGCTTCAACCCCGGGAGAAAATCCGTTACCCATTGAGTAGGAGGCTTGGCGGGTCTCAGAGGCGGCCTGGACGTCTTTGGGAAGAGAAAAATATATTGCCCCTGCCGGGATCACATTGTCCAGCTCGTAGCCTGAGCCATCCCTCTCTTCTCCAAAGGACACTGGTTAAACTTAGATCGGAGAACATTCCAAAACTCAGTACTAAAGAAATGTGCATAAGGCACAGAAACCCTTAACAACAATTCGTCGTACAGGAAATTGATTCACAATGTACATCGCTGACCTAATTAAGAACTACAATTTAATTTGATACCTTCTCTGGTGGAATAAAGGTTTTACAAAACATAAGGTAAACCAATCTTCTTCGTCTTCTTCTTTTCTTCTTCTTCTTCTTCTTTTTTTTTTTTTTTTGCATATCCACTGATGTTCCCTTCTTTGAAAAATATTCGACTTCATGAGAGATACGTAAAGCCGAAGTGCCTACTTCTCCACTAATTTTTAACTTCTAATTTTAATCTTTTAACTTTTACCATCATTTTTATTGACTTTTCTAAATCCAGCCCCCCTACACTGTCAACATAATTACTCAACTCTACTCCCTTATATATAATACATAAAATTGTAAGAAATAAAGATTTCAATTTACATCCAAAACTGTGTATTTAATCTCCTATTCTTGCCAAACTGATGCAACACTACGTATGAATGTGAAAACCGGCTTATGTCTACAATGAATGAACATCAAAATCAGTGACGTATCTCAACTCTGAAAGGAAGCATTTGGATAATATGTGTGGTGTGTTTTCTCCAATTCAGAGTTCCAACGTTCCATAAGTACGATGGAATATTAAACGGCGTCTTTTGCAGACCAATTTTATGAGATTTAACTTAAAAGAGCAGCAAATGGTATCATAATAGGCTGCAGGTATCATAATAGGCTGCAGGTATCATAATAGGCTGCAGGTATCATAATAGGCTGCAGGTATCATAATAGGCTGCAGGTATCATAATAGGCTGCAGGTATCATAATAGGCTGCAGGTATCATAATAGGCTGCAGGTATCATAATAGGCTGCAGGTATCATAATAGGCTGCAGGTATCATAATAGGCTGCAGGTATCACGTGACTGTCAGCGGAGCAGTTCATCTCTGCACTGCAGAAAGGCTGGGAACTGTTTCACCAGCAGAACAACTATCAGCTTCTCACTGAATAATTTTCTCCACTGTCTGAGTATCGTACTAGCCATGTGCCCGTTATATGACGAGCAGCCAAAATAAACACGCGCTATTCCAAGTTATTTTTCATCGGATTTTTTTTTTTTAACTTTTACAGCAAATCAAGTCATTTTCATTCAACGTAGTGCTGCCATCTGGCTATGATGGATCAGGTGCATGCTCGATGCCCAAAAGTTTCTTCAGTCCCACCTCGTACCGTACAGAGCACGCCGACAATGCTCAACCATTTCTTCGACCTCACTAAGTACAACACAGAGAACACAGTATCTCTAAAATTCCATCGTAAACGTGACAAATGTAATTATTATCGACTGTTATCATTGTCGATTGTTATCAATTATTATACATTCGAGTGCGGGTCACGTGATCCCTCACTAACATTGAATGTGTTACTTGTATAGCCCAAAAAAAAAACTTTGTATTATCTTTCTATTACCAAAAAAAGGTGTTTTGGGACACTAATGGGTTTAAAAGTTATGTCTTTAATATCAGAGGGATATTTATTGTAGGAGGCCGTTATATGCACTTGGTAAATCGAATAGTTTATTGGTGGCAGAATGGATATAAATTGTGCTTTAAGAGAAAAGAGCCTAATTTTAGCGTTGTTCCCGATTTATGTTGGAGAGACGACAGACCGATACTGGCGCCAAACGACTGTTTTATTTGGAACAATATTTTACAGCATTCATACAGAGCGGGGCGAACTAATACATTCTAGTGCTTCTCTCGTTCACTCGTAATTTCTTTAATAATTCTTTTCAGTTCTGACAAATAAGAGTTTTTCTTGTGAAGTCCTAGACGCACGTTGCGCGAGAGTATCTCGAACTATGACCGCTTTTTTGAGAAACATCTCTATTAAGTTATATGCGTCTCATAAAGTATTCGCTGGGTGGTAACAGTAAAACACATAGCAGCCAGTACAAATACAGTCGCACGCCATGCTGCGCGCGCATCACTGGTACAACGAATCACACTCCATTTCAACACGTGCAGAGCTGTTTGGCTGCAAATTACCACAATACGGTATCCCAGACGTGACATAAATTCCCTCTTCGCTGCAACGTCCACACCGGCTCTGCGCAGGTACTGCTCGCCACTAACCTATGTCCAATTCCGAACTCTGGAACGTTTGAAGCTTCACCTCCAAACCTCTTATGCCGTGTTACTTAGGCACAGGAAGGGTCTTCTTACGTACAAGGTTTGAGGTCTTTACGTAGGTGCTGAGGATGACTAAAATCTTCTCTGACGTTATGCTGTGTCGATTGCTAAACAATACCCGTCGATTCTAAGGCACGTTTCCTACACATTTCTGTAAATATTTACCAGTCAACACGGAGTAACATCCTTCAACCTTCGTATACACTTTACCTTCCGGTATCTTTCTTTTCTGATAACACGCAACGGCCTTCGGAATGACACTGTTTTGAAGACAAAACAAATTAAACAGAAACTAGTGCGAAGAACTTCGATATCTATGACCGCCTGCGTCAGCAAAAGCAAAATTACGTGATAATTACGACAGAAATGTCCCGATCGTGATTTCAAACCTGCAGACTCTGACGACACGAAATGTGCCAGATATAGCCCATATGTAGATCTAAACTCAAAATTTCGCACCGTCGTTTTGGTAACTGCTCACGTAAAACGGAAGTCTCGCACAGAATCTGTAAGAACGTTTGTTTTCAATTTCGATTATAAATTCCTTGCGTAATGTCATAGCCTGGAGTTACCATAATGAAATGCTACATCATACAAAGTGCCCTGACTAACAACGCGTATTTTTATACCACTTGTCATCACGTGCTTGCTACCATTCCGTGTTACATCTTTTGCCTTCCAGCCTGCTATCCAAATATTTAAGCTTAAGATATACAGAACTATAATTTTGCCTGTTGTTGTGTATGGGTGAGAAACTTGGTCTCTCATACTGAGTGAGGAAAATAGGCTGAGGGTGTTCGAGAATAGGGTGCTAAGGAATATATTTGGGCCTAAGAGGGACGAGGTAACAAGAGAGTGGAGAAGACTACATAACGAGGAGCTTTATAATCTGTACTACTAACCAAATATCATTCGCGGATGAAATCAAGAAGAATGAGATGGGTGGGGCATGTGGCACGTATGAGGGAGAGGAGAGGTGTATACAGGGTTTTGGTGGGAAAACCTGAAGGAAAGAGACCACTTGGAAGACCTAGGCGTTGATGTGAAGATAACATTAGAATGGATCTTCAAAAAGTGGGATGGGTGGTATGGACTGGATTGGTCTCGCTTAGGACAGGGACAGGTGGCGGGTGCTTATGAATGCGGTAATGAACTTTCGGTTTCCTAAAATGCGGGGAATTTCTTGACTAGCTTAGGAACTGTTATCTTCTCAATAAGGACTCCGCTCCATGTAGTTAGGTGTTTGTAATCATGTTAAATATCAGTACCGTAATCCCACGCCATGCGGCGCCACTTCCACTCCCACTTCAGAAGTTCGTGTAACTCCCATTTTGATACTTTCGATGGTATAAAAGAGAGGTACACAGGCGATGTGACCTTTGTGGCACAGTTTCAGTACGAAGTTTGAGGAAAGACAGACACACACACATTCAGAGTGTGTCTGTTACATGTTAAGCAATACATACGTTTAGAAGCCTCCGTTTGGGGAGAAGACGTCAACCCTGAAGATGGAGGCAGAACTTCCCTCCGAAACGTCGATACTTATTACCACCCCACACTGCGTCACATCCCACAAAACAGTAATATTCAGAGTGACTGTCGCCATATCCTCAAATCAGACAGACCTACAAATGACTGTGATACAACACACTTAGGTTTATCTGTCCTTACAAAAACATGACGCTTGCTTATAAAGCAAAAAATATATGAATAAATGAGGTTAAAGTAAAAAAGCTGAAGTGTTACTTTGAACGCATTATTTTTCCACTCTGTTCCGCTTTACACGGTACATGTTTCTGCCCCCTTCCGCTGAACACGAAGAACGTTGTTTTCTATTCCACTGAATACGGTACATGTTTCTGCTCCCTTCCGCTGAACACGGTGCACATTGGTTTCTATTCCGCTCAACACAGTAAATGTTTCTGCCCCATTCAGCTGAACACGATGTACGTTGGTTTCTATTCCGCTGAACACGGTACATGTTTGTCCCATTCCGCTGAACCCGGTGCACATTGGTTTCTATTCCGCTCAACACAGTAAATGTTTCTGCCCCATTCCGCTGAACACGGTGCACGTTGGTTTCTATACCGCTGAACACGGAACATCTTTCTGTTCCATTGCGCTGCACAAGGAAATGTTTCTGCTTTCTTCCGCTATACACGATACGTGTTTCTGATCCATTCTGAACACAGCACGTGTTTATACCATTTTCCGCTGAACACGGTACACTTTTTTTCTATTCCGCTGAACATCGTACACATTTCTGCTCTGTTCCACTACTTTGCCAGGTTCTCAGTCACCATGTCTGCGGCGACTGGATATGGGCTGGACAATTGGCGTTCTTCTACTGGATGAACTTTGCTCGGGAGTAAAGTGGCCGCAGCGTAATTCTGACCACACAACCACATCTCGTGAGGAGAACAGAAACGCGTGGAGCTATGCATCGCGCCCCTTTACTTCTTTATGGCGTAGTGTTGAATAATCAAGCACAGAAAGAATTGTTCACTTCAGTGTAGTTTGATACTGGTCCTTAAATATAGAAAGGGGTCACAGACGACAGGTTGAGGCGTTGAAATACGTACGTCTGGAATACGCTAAGACCTCAGTTATAAATTACGTTGATTTGCACTGTGCTCGCTCACATCCTTTTCCCTATGTATAAGGCGTATGTAGAATGATCCAGAGAGGCAGTTACGCGGTGAAGCGTGTTACTCGCTTTCCGTATAATTCCACTGCCATATGTAAAGGATCTACTTACTGCTGCTGCGACGTCTGTCTACGAGAGCCGCAGACCTGCACAGCACAGTGCGCCCTGCCACTTCCATTAGCATTAAAAAGTGTTTCGCACTATGTTCATAATAAAAGGCGTTTATTTTTCTAAACAGCATTAACAGGTTGGTCTTCGTAATGAAGACACCGAAGTGTTTACTGTGAGGAAGAAACCGAATCTTTAAACATCATTGAGATTCAGTTCATGCTCCGAAGAATGAACGCCTAAAAGACTATACATCGAGTGGCAGAAATTGAGACTACTTACTGTTGTAGCTGACACTGTTACTGCCGTAAGGAAATACACTTGTGGGTTTCTTCTGGCTTTAATCCAACATTGACGAGACCTACCCATATCTCTTCTTATTCGTGGGCCGTAATTCAGAACAAACTGCCATATCTCTGACACTCTCCTTTGATGTTTTGTTCACTTGTCTGTGAATCTTCATTTTATACTGTATACAACCGCAGAATGCGGAACATTTGAACTACTTGGGTAACATGATAACAAATTATACTAGATATACACGTGAAATTAAATTCAAAATTGCCACGGCAAAAGCAGCATTCAACAACAAGAAGACTCTTTTCACCAGCAATCTGGGCTTAAATTTAAGGAAGAAGCTAGTACAATGCTACATTTGGAGCATAGCTGTGTATGGTGCTGAAATGTGGACACTTCGGAAAGTAGATCAGAAGTATCTGGAAAGTTTTGAAATGTGGTGCTGGAGAAGAATGGAGAAGATCAGTTGGACCGATCGTGTGAGAAATGAAGAAGTATTACACAGAGTCAAGGAGGAGAGGAATATCGTACATACAATAAAAAGAAGAAAGGCTAACTGGATTGGTCACATCTTGCGTAGAAACTGCCTTCTAGAACACTTTATTGAAGGAAAGATAGAGGGTAGGATAGAAGTGACGGGAAGACGAGGAAGAAGACGTAAGCAGAAACCGGATGACCTTAAGGAAAAGAGAAGATACTGGAAACTGAAAGAGGAAGCACTAGATCGCACTCTGTGGAGAATTCGCTTCGGAAATGGCCATGGACCTGTCGTAAGACAGACTACGGAATGAATGAACGAATGGATGAATATGTTGGCTTTCTCTAATAACACTGTTGTATGTTCTGCCCTGATATGCTATGACTGAACGTATTTTATACGGTTTTATACCTTTCGTGTTACAGTAGTCTACATGACTTACTTATCTTCCCTGAATCAATGTTTACAGCCCAAACCAACTATGTGACTAGCAGGTCGGAAGTTACAGCTGATGGAACACATAGCTGTTGCGCCCTTATGCTGTTGTGTGTTTCACTTACATATCCTAACAATGACTACCTTAAGAATCTATACAGTGTAGCTGCTTCAGGCAGCGGATGCTGCCCTGTCTAGACTGGAAGTAAGACACTAAATCACTACGACTCCTACAAACATCCATCACGCTCACTGCCTTACAGGGAATCAATTACGCTTTGAGACCTCAGACAAATGTGTATATGGCCTATAATGTTACAACAGAAAATTCCAAAATACACACTGGCAGAGTACTGGATAATTGTTTCGAAGTCAAGTGAAGTGAATTAAGTTCTTGGGGGATATAATTATCATGTACTTTGGTCTGACTTTATACTGAGGATATTCTAACGCACTGAAATTAATTAATGTGTGGGTGTTTTTTGTAATTTGCGTGTGTGTGTTTTTTTCTTGTATTGTGTATGGGTGTTTTTGTGAGGTGTGGATGTTTTTGTAAGGTGTGGATGTTTTTGTAAGGTGTGGATGCTTTTGTAAGGTGTGGATGCTTGTGTAAGGTGTGGATGCTTTGTAAGGTGTGGATGTTTTTGTAATGTGTGTACGGTGTTCTAATGTGTGTACTTGTATTTACTGTATGTATTTTGTTTTGTATGTGCATGGGTGTTTTTGTAAGGTGTGGATGTTTTTGTAAGGTGTGGATGCTTTTGTAAGGAGTGGATGCTTTTGTAAGGTGTGGATGTTTTTGTAATGTGTGTACGGTGTTCTAATGTGTGTACTTATATTTACTGTATGTATTTTGTTTTGTAATTGTGTATAATTTGTTTTGTGTTGTTATTTTTATGTATATTTATATGTCCATTTGTATTGTGTGTACTAGTGTAAGGACTACTGCCACCGGGTGAAAACATTTGTATTGTGTGTACTAGTGTAAGGACTACTGCCACCGGGTGAAAACATTTGTATTGTGTGTACTAGTGTAAGGACTACTGCCACCGGGTGAAAACATTTGTATTGTGTGTACTAGTGTAAGGAGTACTGCCACCGGGTGAAAACATTTGTATTGTGTGTACTAGTGTAAGGACTACTGCCACCGGGTGAAAACATTTGCATTGTGTGTACTAGTGTAAGGAGTACTGCCACCGGGTGAAAACATTTGTATTGTGTGTACTAGTGTAAGGACTACTGCCACCGGGTGAGAACATTTGTATTGTGTGTACTAGTGTAAGGACTACTGCCACCGGGTGAAAACATTTGTATTGTGTGTACTAGTGTAAGGACTACTGCCACCGGGTGAAAACATTTGTATTGTGTGTACTAGTGTAAGGACTACTGCCACCGGGTGAAAACATTTGTATTGTGTGTACTAGTGTAAGGACTACTGCCACCGGGTGACAACATTTGTATTGTGTGTACTAGTGTAAGGACTACTGCCACCGGGTGAAAACATTTGTATTGTGTGTACTAGTGTAAGGACTACTGCCACCGGGTGAAAACATTTGTATTGTGTGTACTAGTGTAAGGACTACTGCCACCGGGTGAAAACATTTGTATTGTGTGTACTAGTGTAAGGACTACTGCCACCGGGTGAAAACATTTGTATTGTGTGTACTAGTGTAAGGAGTACTGCCACCGGGTGAAAACATTTGTATTGTGTGTACTAGTGTAAGGACTACTGCCACCGGTGAGAACATTTGTATTGTGTGTACTAGTGTAAGGACTACTGCCACCGGGTGAAAACATTTGTATTGTGTGTACTAGTGTAAGGACTACTGCCACCGGGTGAAAACATTTGTATTGTGTGTACTAGTGTAAGGACTACTGCCACCGGGTGAAAACATTTGTATTGTGTGTACTAGTGTAAGGACTACTGCCACCGGGTGACAACATTTGTATTGTGTGTACTAGTGTAAGGACTACTGCCACCGGGTGAAAACATTTGTATTGTGTGTACTAGTGTAAGGACTACTGCCACCGGGTGAAAACATTTGTATTGTGTGTACTAGTGTAAGGACTACTGCCACCGGGTGAAAACATTTGTATTGTGTGTACTAGTGTAAGGACTACTGCCACCGGGTGAAAACATTTGTATTGTGTGTACTAGTGTAAGGACTACTGCCACCGGGTGAAAACATTTGTATTGTGTGTACTAGTGTAAGGACTACTGCCACCGGGTGAAAACAATTGTATTGTGTGTACTAGTGTAAGGACTACTGCCACCGGGTGAAAACATTTGTATTGTGTGTACTAGTGTAAGGACTACTGCCACCGGGTGAAAACATTTGTATTGTGTGTACTAGTGTAAGGACTACTGCCACCGGGTGAAAACATTTGTATTGTGTGTACTAGTGTAAGGAGTACTGCCACCGGGTGAAAACATTTGTATTGTGTGTACTAGTGTAAGGACTACTGCCACCGGGTGAGAACATTTGTATTGTGTGTACTAGTGTAAGGACTACTGCCACCGGGTGAAAACATTTGTATTGTGTGTACTAGTGTAAGGACTACTGCCACCGGGTGAAAACCCAATTGCAGTAAATAATATAATAATAATAAAATAATAATTATACATGTAATCTGTAACTTACATAATCTACACCTGAGGTTTTTAATAAAGCAAATAATGCGAAACATGACATCCCGTTCTTTGACAACTGCTCTGTGGGTTTGTCCTTCCGTAACAAAGCAACAGAATACCAAATCTTGCCAAATATCCCTCATCCATTAGCCGTATTGCTAGTAAAATCCTAGTATTTAGCGTTTCAATGTTAAAAAAGACGACACCGAAGGCATCCTGCACGCAATTTCATAACGAAACGTCCATGAGTGTTAGCTTGATGTCACGTGATTGGATTACCACGGTCAATTCATTTCCCACAGTAATTGCTCATCAAGGAAACAATTACGGGGACCAGCGCGCCGCCAAGCGGCGGGCAGGCGAACGAGCGGTAACTAGTGCCTACAAAGAAAAAAACAAATTTAGGACGTATCTATATAAGTTCGTAATTACTGAGCAGCTGGAAGGATATGCGTGGATGGAGCTCACGGCGAGCATATTATTTCTCATAAATTTGATAGGTGATGGTAAAGCAATCCCTTTATAGCCCTGGACAGGCCCAGAGGGATCCAGAAGGTTGAGGTTCCCAGATTTCAAAACAATCGACACATGGTGGTAAGGTTGTCGGCCATACTCACCGGCCGTCTTTACCCCCAGGAGATATCCCTGGTACTCATTTCTGTTAGAAACTGAGTCGACACCAGGGCCATAATGCGGCCGGAAGAATTAAGTCAATAAAAAACACCAATGAAACCATCGGGAATCGAACCCGCGACCTTCCGGCTTCTAGCGCAGTGCCTCGACGAACTGCGCCACCGCAGTGCCCCTCACAAATTTGATCCCTTAGGTAAACGGCCGGAGTCTGATGTTCTTCACAGCATTTCTACGTATGTCGTGAGAGATGCTATGCAGGCCGGAACAAATATGGCGTTCTTCGTCTCTAGAGATATCTATCAGGACTTTGGTTCTGCTCCGCATCGATCAATTAGATACCGCACCAGCAACAGTTATTCAGGTTACTGACTAGTCGAACAGATGCCACGATTAAGAATGCAAAAATGGGTGAAGAAAATAAACACATGGAAGGGCACGTGTTATAGTATGAGCAAGTAGTTTCCGAAATAAATCAGTGGCGTGATGCACAATGGACGAACTGGAATTCGTTTGCTAACAGAGGCATTAGGATGAGTTGTCTTCAAACCATCACATAATCCACAGCTCAATACTTGGAGAGTCTCTCATGCAAATGAATTTGGGATATTTATCCCGATGAATGGAGAAGATGCGTGTAATTTACCACTCACCCCTAAATCGTACAGATTTTAAGAAGGAGTGGAGATTACCTTCGTGCCTCCATTCGCCAGCATAGACCGATGATCAGTACACACATAAATTTGTTTTGTCAAATACTGTAGACTCTATTATAAACGGACTAACAGAGGGAGTGGGTGGTCCGATAATGCCGATTGTCCGGCATTTCCAAATTACGTATATATATATATAGCCTGAAAGTCGCCAAAGCAATAGTACAGTACTGTATAAATAACACTAATACATAAAACATAATACACATATATAATTAACCTTGTGGTGAATGTAAGTAAATGATAATGAAGCAGACAAGCCGGTGTCGGTACTCTTACATATTAAAAAAGTAAAAAATACAGAAATAGTAACTTATTCAATATCAGAAGAGCTGTCAAGTTCCATTGTTTGGCTTGTACAGTGACCTTCAAATGTACACCGCTTCGCTAATTAACGGTCAAGACCGCTAACTTCACATAATCCCATTGCAGACCAAAATTTCGGAACCAATAGATTTCGTCTGTTATTTCCGAAATCCGTAAATAGGTGGTTCGTTCATAAGGTCTACAGTACAGACAAAAGGGCAGACAGCCTGAAGTGTGTGTAGTATTTGGTATAGACGTATTACAGCTCCTTATAATACAGCTATTTTTTTTTCAATGGCTCGACAGCCCCTTGGGGGCCTAGGCCGTCTCAGTTTTCTAGGCTTCACGATCACACTCAGACACACCACACTCGGTAGGACTACTCTGGACAAGTGACTAGCCCGTCGCAGAGACCTCTACCTGACAACGCACAACACTCACAAGAGACAGACATCCAGATTCGAACCCACAATCCTAGTAAGCGAGCGGCCGCAGACCCACGCCTTAGACCGCACGGCCACTGGGATCGGCATTACAGATATACACACCTGGACAAGCGTATGTGATTTAAGGGAGATCCCGATGAGTCTTTACCACACGGCCGAAGGACGTGACAAATAAAAACTATTTATACGCTTACATGCTTCGTTCCTAACAACATATAGTACAGACTCATGGGTCAGGCCCTTAATGATTTTGTTTCAAAGGAACTGTGTACGTCTAAGAGGACGGGTAAGAGAAAACAAGGCGAATTAGAATAAAGATCTTAAAGGTGTTTTAGGCATCAAACTGCCTAGGCCGTGATTTATTCGTAATCTATTTAATTATGCCTTTTCAACTGCCTACACTACGGGGCGTGGAATGGCAGTATTATGTATTAACGACCAAGTGTAAAGGACACGAGTAAGTGGTCACGGTATTACATTTCGTATTCGGTACTTCCTGGAGTGTCTCAGGAAACCAAGACAGGCTTTAGCCATAATGGCCGGTACTTGAACCCGGGCCCCCGATTACGAGCAACAGTACAAACTTCTGGACCGCGAGGTCCCTTTCCTTATCCGCAAAAAAAAGAGTAACAAATGTGATGGCAATGATGATAAAAACTGGTCGCTTAGGGCCTGAGATCACACGATGTAACCTCTAACAATCGTGCTAAACATTACAACACGTCTGATGCATATAAAAGTTAAGCCTTAGAACAGATCGTGCCTCTAACTACTTCCAAGCAAGAAGCACCTCTATATAGCGAACAGCAACTCCATGACGACACTGGATCACATAATCATATGTAGAGAAACAAGCACTGCGAGGCCGTGCCATGGCTCAGGCGGTTAGTCGCCGGCCTCTCACCGCGGAGGCCCGGGTTCGATCCCGGGTCAGTCCACGTGGGATTTGTGGTGGACAAAGTGACACTGGGACAGGTATTCCCCCGAGTACTTCGGTTTTCCCCTGTCAATTCCATTCCACCGGTGTTCCATTACACGAAAAAACGAAAAAAAATAATTATCTTCATCACAGGGTTTCACAATAAGCCTCAAGGCTGCGCTGCGTCTGTAGCATCTGCTGCGGTGCCCTTCACAAAAACAAAAAAAAACAGGCGCTGCTGAATTAAGGAACCAAAATTATACAAAAAATACTTTCTGTATAGTTACTGGATTCTTGCAACAGAAATAAAGAAATCAAATGAGTCAATAAATAAATTAATGGAGAAAATCAACAAACACATAAATAAATAAATAAATAAATAAATAAATAGGAGCAAGAATTGTATCCGAGAAAACCACGTCGGTGGGTCCATAACTCCTAGACAGAAGAAAGTGACAGGCCGCGCCAATACACCATAACGCCGACACAGTTTATATCTTTGCACTAACACTGATCATGTCAATATTTCAAGGACAAACAGACAATATATCAGCACAGCAATTTTTGTGATTTCAGGCTTCCGCCGCGATGTTGATGAGATCTGCGCTCTTCTGGAATATTACGCACCGTCGAGTGGTAATCCTTTACCGACGTTTCGGGACAACGTATCGGTCCCATCTTAAAGGGTCTTCTTAAACTTCTTGACCCTTGGAAGATGGGACCGATATGTTATCCCGAAACGTCGGTAAATGATTAGCACTCGACGCTGCATAATATCCCAGAAGAGCCCAGACCACAGGAATTTCTGTTTCAGGTTGGAGGTTACATAAGCTACAAATCCGGACCTGAGAAGCAAAAGAGTGTAATTATAACATACACGTAGATTTTTGACCATGGTTTTTACACGAGTAATAACAACAGTCATAAGAACCTTTTTCCATTCTGACAATACCAGTCTGACTTATAATAATAACCATGGCTCGACAGCCCTATATGGGCTTGGGCCTCATCTTTCCGAAATTACTTGGTCTTGTGCATTTGTGGCAGTGAGTGACCGGCCCAATGGCCGCGCTGTTCGACTAAATCCTGATGTGACTGCCAGAGCCATCTGGCAGTCAGTCAGGAGACTTGGGTGAGAAATGGCCGCTGACTTTTGCTTACGAGCATTACTAGTTCTATTCATGCCCGTAAATCATGCCGTAAATCTACGACATGGGACCGACGGCTTTACTTCCCCTCCGAAGAAAGTGGTGCTCCGGATTTTTATCACCCTTAAAAATCCATCGACCTCGGTCGGGATCGAACCCGCGAACCTTGGGTCCAGTGGCGAGCACGCTAACCACTAGTCCACACACAGGTCGACACACCAGTCTGACTTACCGTTGTTTAATTCTTGGCCCAGCTACACTGGGACAGTATTTGGACTTACCAACATCTGAATCTGAAGGAGCTTGAAATTCTAAGAAAAAAGACGTATTATCTCAAATATGATAACACTGGACTTTTTTTTTTTTGCGTGGTGAAGGGCCCCGCAGCAGATGTTACGGACGCACCGCAGCCTTAAGGCTTCTTGTGCAACCCCTGTGATGAAGATGAAGATGAGCAGTTTTTTTTTTTACCAAGTTTTACAATTAATGGAGCACCAGTGGAATTAAATTGACAGGGTAAAACCGACAACTCGGAGAAAAACCTGTCCCAGTGCCACTTTGTCCACCACAAATCTCATATGGACTGACCCGGGATCGAACCCGGGCCTCCGCGGTGATAATACTGGACTTAACACCCTTCTGATACTTAGGTCCAGAAATATCCTCTTTTTTAAATGAGTATGAAACTTTCTGTCGCACCAAAAAGAACACACGTGTAGACTTGGGGGTGTTTTGAACATGGTACTGAGGAAACACACAGAACTATGTTAGAGGGAGTAGGAAGAGAATTGACAAAATTCCACAATGAGAAGAAACGCATTAAAAAAAATTCGTTTGAGAAGGGGAAAGAGACTAACTACAGGAGATACGAAGACTTAGATGGGACCATAATTATAAAATGCTACATTGACTCTGAAAGCACAGAGGTTACTACAGGCACCACCCTCTTTAACGTTAAAAACTCTGTATTTTGTCTACAGACCGCACTGGAGCAATTTCATATTACCTCAGAATAAAACACAATTCTTTTCCTTACACAATATTAATTTATTGGTATACGTAATGCAGACTCACTGTCTTTCCTTTTAAGTATAAACTAACTCCATGGGGCAGAGTCCTTCTTGAGAAGCTAGCAGGTCGTCAGCTAGTCAAGAAATTCCGCGCATTTTATGGAAACCGAAGGTTCATTACCGCATTCACAATAGCCCGCCTACCTGTCCCTATCCTGAGCCTGATCAATCCAGCCAATGCCTCTCCATCCCATTTTCTGAAGAACAATTTCAGTATTATCCTCCCATCTATGCCTAGGTCTTCAAAGTGGTCTCTTTACCTCAGGTCTCCCCACCTGTATGCACCTGTCTCGTCTCCTATAGGTCTCACATGCCCAGCCCATCTCATTCTTTTTGATTTGATTACTCGAATATTATTAAGTGTAAACTGAATTTTTAAATATAATGTAGGTGAATTTAAAGGCTTTAAAGGATTAAACTAATAGAGTTTGGACTAGATTTATCTGACACCGGATAGGGACAGATGGGCGGTCCTCATGAACTCTGTAATGGACTTATAGGTTCCACAAAAGGCGGGGAATTTCTTGCTCAGCTAAGCGACTCTTTTATCTTCTCAAGATGGCCTCTGGATCACTGAGCTAGTTGCTCGCATACGTACTGCGCTGTGCGGGCATTTACGTGAGACGGTCAAGTCCACTCCCTGGAAAGGATTAGACTGGCCGCTATGTGCGTGTTTTAGAATAGCGTTTACAAAAGCTGCGTGA
Source organism: Reticulitermes speratus (assembly GCA_021186555.1). NCBI lineage: Eukaryota > Metazoa > Arthropoda > Insecta > Blattodea > Rhinotermitidae > Reticulitermes > Reticulitermes speratus. Next base: position 7,261,846 of record JAJKFL010000005.1, read on the forward strand.
GTTAGGCTACCATCAGCGTCCACACCACTCCACCGTGACAGAGGATCATGTTACAACGCAAAGACACAAAGAGGCAGCAGACCAACTGAGCACCGTGGTTCCTGTTCTCATATTTCTAGCCTACTTCAAATCCCAAACGCGAAAAACACCAGACTAATGACATCACTGTGCTGCCTGTACTTTGTCATTTACAATTTCGCTGGTGGGCGATTTTCAAGAAACTTTGTGTAAACACTATGCCACCAGAGGGCACCATATTGCGGCAGTTCTTAATCTCCTACACTCGGTAATAACAAAATGGCAGACTCGCAAAATTGTTAGATGGTAGCGATACTAGCACCACTTACTTTTGTGTCCTGAAGTGGCGCATGATAACATACAAACAAATATTGCAAAGTAACAGTTTTGTAGAACGTAAAATAACAATATGGTGGCCACTGAAATATGTTCTTTGGCTGCTCATATGATGGCAACTCTTAATAAAGTCATTAGACCTTGACAGTGAAGCTTGAATAAGACTATAAACATATCTACATACTATGTGGCCTTTCCATAGTATTTGGGAGTCAACCACTACGAATATAGCAAAAAGAGTTTGAGGTTAAACCCGACCAATTTAAAGAAAACAAAATATGCAATCAAGCAAGAAGTTCTTAACGAAAACCGAGTAAAACAAAAATACAAAAGATGAGTTCTGCGCTCTTCTGGGACATTACGTGACTCTTACCGACGTTTCGGGACAACCTATCGGTCCCATCTTCAAGGGTCAAGAAGTCGTCTTGGACTTCTTGACCCCTTGCTTCTTGACTTCTTGAAGATAGGACCGATAGGTTGTCCCGAAACGTCGGTAAGAACTACCACTCAACTCTACGTAACGTCCCAAAAAGGGCGCATATCTCATCTGCATCGCGGCGGAAGCCTGAAATCACGCAAAAATATAAAAATCAATTGATCTGTAGGACTATAAGTACAGTATATGGAATAGGAAAATAGGCTTTATATGTTCTGCTTGTTGCTGTAAGCCTAACAACAGTTCGATCTGCTCGTAAATATAACTACACTCAACACCATGTATTTTACGTACCAGACGGTGTCAAAATGGTGCCGTAGCTTACTTGCTATTCATTCAACGGCAAATTTCTGCCAATATCAACATTAAATTCTTATTCCAGTCGCGTATATCAAGATTACAGAGACAGTAAAGCAGATGTCATAAAAGTACGTGGCCGCCCACTGCACGTCTGCCAGCAGCACGAGCAATATTGCCTTGATATTCATTCATCCGCCACCCACACGCTCTCTGTAGCCGAATGTTGTAACATGGTATTGCAGAGAATGGAATGAACACACTTCCATGTCGAACAGAACGCAGCATTGATCAACATTACCGTGAGCAACAGTTTTGTACAGAAGAACGACGTCAAACAGAGTAACACCAAGAGAAACTCGAGATATTATCTGCTAATGATACAGGTCAACAAGCATGTGGTAACGCAGAGGACAACTGAACTGCTTAACTGAATTCACATATGCTGATGGCAAGACATACAGACCTATAATTTTGCCTGTTGTTTTGTATGGGTGTGAAACTTGGTCTCTCACACTGAGGGAGGAACATAGGCCGAGGGTGTGTCGAGAATAGGGTGCTGAGGAAGATATTTGGGGATCAGAGGGACGAGATAACAGGGGAGTGGTGAAAACTACGTAACGAGGAGCTTAATGATCTGTACTACTAACCAAATATTCTTCGGGTTATCAAACCAAGAAGAATGAGATTGGCGGGGCATGTAGCACTATGAGAGAGAGGAGAGGTGCACACAGGTTTTTGGTGGGGAGACCTGAGGAAAGGAGACCTATTGGAAGACCCAGGCGTAGATGGGAGGATAATATTAAAATGGATCTTCAAGAAGTGGGATGGGAGGGCGTGCACTGGCTTGATATGGCTCAGGATAGGGACAGGTGGCGGGCTCTTGTGAGTGCGGTAATGAACCTTCGGGTTCCATAAAACGCGGGGAATTTCTTGACTAGCTGACGACCTGTTAGCTTCTCAAGAAGGACTCTGCTCCATGCAGTTAGTTAGTTAGTTAGTTACGCTGATGGCATATCTTAAAACATTTTGTCACACCACAGCTTTGAGAAAAACCGTAACGGTCATTTTTCGTTCAAAAGCAAGCACGTCGCTGTGAACTTGGCAGAACTGCAGAACAGAGGCTGCGTTACCATACGAATGTGACAGCATCAGGTTTTATTTCTGCAAAAAAAAAAAAAAAAAATAGTTTTTTACGTAACGCTGTGTTTTAAATTGCGTAATTAGCGATATATATATGTTCATACGTCTTGCATTCAAATAAAGAGCGAGCAAAACAAAACCACTCTCAGCGTGACCACTTTCGCTGTCACTTTTGTGAAAGGCATGCCCGAATTCGTTAAAATCAATTCACATCTTACACGTTCTAAACAAAACGTACAAATCTGTTTTGTTTTTTTATACTGTTCATTCCGTGCACTGTCAATAACCAACTCACAACACTAGACCAACAAAATGCACAGTAATGTTCGTTAGACATTTAAATATTTCTACTGTCGCAAAGGTTGCTAGTTTGTTTTTGAGCGGTGTTACTTTGTGCATTTTGTTGGTCTAGTGTTGTGAATTGTTTTGTTGCATTAAGAATTCGCAGCAATGTTACTACACAATAGTACTAACAATTTTATACTGCTCCACTGTCACGCACTGCTGTACAACTCAGATCTACTGTGTGTTCTGTCTGATAGTGAAGGTGAACAGCCCGTTTATACCAAACCTACTGACTGTGTATTCTGTCCGGTAGCGATTGTGAACAGCCCGTTTATACCAAACCTACTGACTGTATATTCTGTCCGGTAGCGATTGTGAACAGCCCGTTTATACCAAACCTACTGACTGTGTGTTCTGTCCGGTAGCGATTGTGAACAGGCCGTTTATACCAAACCTACTGACTGTGTGTTCTGTCCGGTAGCGATTGTGAACAGCCCGTTTATACCAAATCTACTGACTGTGTGTTCTGTCCGGTAGCGATTGTGAACAGCCCATTTATACCAAACCTACTGACTGTGTGTTCTGTCCGGTAGCGATTGTGAACAGCCCGTTTATACCAAACCTACTGTGTGTTCTGTCCGGTAGTGACTCTGAACAGCCCATTTATACCAAACCTACTGACTGTGTGTTCTGTCCGGTAGTGACTGTGAACAGCCCGTTTATACCAAACCTAGTGACGGTGTGTTCTGTCCGGTAGCGACTGTGAACAGCCCGTTTATACCAAACCTAGTGACGGTGTGTTCTGTCCGGTAGCGACTGTGAACAGCCCGTTTATACCAAACCTAGTGACGGTGTGTTCTGTCCGGTAGCGACTGTGAACAGCCCGTTTATACCAAACCTAGTGACTGTGTGTTCTGTCCGGTAGTGACTGTGAACAGCCCGTTTATACCAAACCTAGTGACTGTGTTCTGTCCGGTAGCGACTGTGAACAGCCCGTTTATACCAAACCTAGTGAATGTTTGTTCTGTCCGGTAGTGACTGTGAACAGCCCGTTTATACCAAACCTAGTGACTGTGTGTTCTGTCCGGTAGCGACTGTGAACAGCCCGTTTATAACAGACCCACATTTCACGAGAGGAACAAGAAAGACGCTCTTTGCCAAACGTAATGCCCTGATCAAAATATTATACGTTCGACGAAGTCCAAAAACAACATAAATGTAAAAACATTTACAAGCTTTACAACAGACGAATATCTATAGTCTTGGTACAGAAATGTAAAACACCAAAAAAGAAATGCATTTGTAAACTTGCGTACTCAAGGAGAGACTACATACGTTTGCAGTCTAATATGTCTCACGCCTGTCCTGTCTGAACAGGCATGTTTAAAACTCTCGGAAACCGTGTCATGCGCGAGGCGGCCGTGGTTCAGGCGTACAAGATACAACCGTGGGCGAGGCGGACAGAGTGTAAATTAGCGTGGTTCAGGCGGACATCTGAAGTGACCCGTTTTGACCTGTTACAATATGACATTAACACATTTTCTGTTAATTATGTATAATTTGTTCTCCATCACACATTTCTTAATAGGGCTGTGTTGTTATAAACGTAAGACTTTTTTAACAATTCTTTTTCCAGTGGTTCGACAGACCTAGTGGGCCAAGGCCTCCTCATTATCGAGGCTTCACAATCACACTCAGACATACCACACTCGGTAGGATTCCTCTGGACGAGTGATCAGCCCGACGCAGAGACCTCTACCTGTCAACACATTACACTCACAAGAGACATACATCCATTCTCCCGGTGGGATTCGAACCTGTAATCCCAGCAAGCGAGCGGCGGATATTTTGTATGTTACCTATACCATGGATTTTCCCCTCGGTGGTCCGAATTCCCTGGTAATCCGGACCACTCATCGACCCATACAGTCCGGATTGCCGCATTTCACCAGCCATGATTAACTTATTAACTCGCTCACGCTTGAGTTGTTTACAGTTTCAAAACCAAATAGAAAATGATAAAGACAAAAAGGCAGGCAAACCAATATTTTGTTTACGGATGTTGTGGTGGGGTACTATATGGTTTGAACCACTCAAGGTCACTGCACGCATTTTTGTGCACTGCAGGTATACAGGCCTGCAGGTTATTTGTTGTACTCTTATGTATCCTCTTCCCTTTAAAAGAATATATCCGCCTGAATCACGATGTGATCGCCTGGTCCGCTGTCCGCAAGGCCCACGGCCGCTACAGCCACGGCAGCTCGGAAACATTTCGTGTGAAATGAGGGGCTGTGGAGGGACGGGAGGGAGCATGTCTGATCAGGAGACGCTAAATGCGAAAGTTGCGATCCTGATGACACGTGTACAGTCTCATTATTTACAGGTGTAGTTCTTATAACAGCATCTGAATAGTCTGCTACAGCACAACACATGCGACATATCCATTCACTTTCTCTATAGCAGTCCCTCGATGACCCGGTTTTAATTAGCATGCAGTATAGCCAACCTTCTTTCTTAGTCTGACCTCTTGTACCTACTCATTGTAGGTGTAGAGGGTTATTCTTGCAACTGATCACACTCAGTAACACAAACACACACACAGTAGGACTCCTCTGGACGAGGGATCGGCCCGTCGCAGAGACCTCTACCTGACAACACACAACATTCACACGGGACACACATACACGCCCACGGCGGGATTCGAACCTACAATCCCAGCAACCTAGCGGCCGCAGACCTACGCGTTACACCGCGCGGCCACCGGGATCGGCAGTATTGCCAACCGCGGTTTTTAATTTGTGTGCCCACGTACAACTAGCTGACCTCTGCTGTAACGGAAATGAAACCGTCCTCTGGCTTTCAGATTCCACTACGGCGAGTATTTTTGTGTCAAGTGTTAACATTAACTATTTTCTGACTGCTGCTGTGTACCTTTCACACTCTACTTGTGTACATTCTGCTTCTGTACATTCTACATGTGTATATTATACATATATACATTCTGCCTGTGCATATTATACATATATACATTCTGCCTGTGCATATTATACATGCACATCCTACCTGTGTACATTATTGTATTCATTGTTCACTTCTGTGTATACATTCTACTTGTGTACATTACTACTTGTGTACATTCTACCTCTGTTATTCTACTTGTGTACATTCTACCTCTTTATTCTACTTGTGTACATTCTACCTCTTTATTCTACTTGTGTACATTCTACTATTTATTCTACTTGTGTACATTCTACCTTTTATTCTACTTGTGTACATTCTACTTATTTATTCTACTTGGTACATTCTACCTTTGTATTCTACTTGTGTACATTCTACCTTTGTATTCTACTTGTGTACATTCTACCTTTGTATTCTACTTGTGTACATTCTACCTCTTTATTCTACTTGTGTACATTCTACTTCTTTATTCTACTTGTGTACATTCTACTTCTTTATTCTACTTGTGTACATTCTACCTCTTTATTCTACTTGTGTACATTCTACCTCTGCATTATACTTGTGTAGATTCCACTTCCTTACTCTCTGACGAGCGCTAAGAACGACCATGACTTTCCTAACCACCAAATTCCCACAAGGCCAACTGCGCTGCTACTAAGACCGAACTCCCCCCCCCCCCCCCCCCCAGTCGGTGTGGGATTGCTGTACGCTCATTCACTGTGCAATTGACTTCATACCAGTCACTAGTTAGATCCCATTCATTTGTCTGATAAAGTACTGGTGCTGCAAGTGCAGCCAAGCATTACTGACAATGGACGACAGTGATTGAATACCCACATCGACTTCTAGCCACTGATGGCACCACGGACTGCACCAGTCCAGTTTGCTGTGTGTTACATCATAGCAACACTTCAGTATGGACTGGACTGATGGAGTTTACGGTACCCAGCAGGAGCGCCGGTAGGATTTTTCGTGAGATGGTGCATATGTAAAGTGACTGGACTTTTTAACGACCAAAGCCGGACAAGATAGCAACACAGCTGTCGTTTAATTAAAATCTTTAATTGACCTTTTTAACGAAATTTAAGTGTCAAAATACCAGGATGTTGCCAAGTACACCTCCTTGCAGATTGCTGCCGTGCCCCTGAAACCCACACACTTATCTCAAAGCCCTTTACAGGAAAGTAACAGTACAAGACAGCCAATCTACGTATAACGTAACACCGAGGCGCGTTCGCTTAACCATGGTCACCATGGAAAAGCATTACATATTCTGAGTGTGCGTCTGTAGCCTTAGTTATCCAGCATGCAAAGCGCATGCGCCGTATTATATTGTCATCTGTGGCCTATCTGGCTGTACCATATTTTTCCACGTTATCTCATAAAAGGCACGATTTACGGAAAAACGTTATTGAACATAAAATGTGTTTTTTTATTTTCTGCACAATTTTGTCTGAAACATTTCTCATTCTAAGTAGAATTCAGCGAGATATTATCATAAATGTACATAGGTATTCAACTACCCGCTTCCTTGTCGAATTTTAATTAAACTTGAATTTTCTCGACATTTTTTCTAAAATTACTCAAATAACAGACAGACAGACATGATATGACAAAACTAACAGTCGCTTTTTGCAATTTTGCGAACGCGCCTAAAAAAGGTAAAGTTGTACCTGTCCATGCCATGAAGGCATACAGGGGAATTAGAGGTATAACTCCACTCATTTGTGACCTCGGCACTAGATGGAGACGAATGCTCAATATCACATTCCGGTCGCTTTACAGCAGATAAAGAACCCCGTTAGACATTGAATAGAAGGCCGTGTGAGCATAAGTAACATGTAATGCCCTTCAATATCCTGCTGTTGGTTTGGTCGACTTTACGTCGAATGTGGAAGATTTCAATCAAAGATGCGACATTTAAAGTTTAAAACTACAGATCAGCAAGTGAACAGTATGTACATACTAATATAATGACCTACCGGGTTGTGATGTTTTGCCACAAGGAACGATTCTTATGATGGAAGTTCCTCGTTCACGAACACGGAGTTTTTTTTTTTTCTCACGGCTCGACAGCCGTAGTGGGCCTAGGCCTCCTGATTGTTGAGGTTTCGAGATCACACTCAGACACACCACACTCGGTAGGAATTCTCCGGACGAGTGATCGGCCCGTCGCAGACACCTCTACCTGACATCACACAACACTCACAAGACACACACCTCCATGCCTCCGGCGCGATTCGAACCCGCAATCCCAGCAAGGAAACGCCTGCATACCCATGCCTTAGAATGTGCGGCCACTGAGATCGGCAGGAACACCAAGTTTGGTGGTCAGAAATTCTTAAAATGAAGGCAGAATTAGCACTTTTGAGAACATAATTAGGAGTTATATAGGTGGACTCAGTAATTTGTTATTCTTTAAAATATTATAACTAAAAATAAAGAAATTGGCAAGGGTGAGATACATGTATTTGGCCTGTTTTCCAAACTACTCCTAAAGCGTCCCCTGTAACAGACAACTCTATTTCGTTATCATCATTTTCCTGTATTTCAACAAAGCTCTTGCATTTACGAAATGGCGTGTGCAACATTGAACTCATTTCGTTTAAGATCATTCACAGGCCAATCTGTAATAATAAATTCATTAATCTCTTACATTTTACCATGGCGCAACAGCCCCTAGTGGGCCAGGACCTCCTCATTATTGAGGTTTCACTATCACACTTAGACACGCCACACTCGGTAGGACTCCTCTGGACGAGTGATCAGCCCGATGCAGAGACCTCCACCTGACAACACACGACACTCACAACAGATAGACATCCATGCCCCCGGCGGGATTTTTTTTTGTCTGTCCGGGGTTTTTCCCCTTTGATCCATTTTTGTACTGTTTAAATCCTTTCGTCCTTCATGTCACTTTACGTTCCCTACTACCGTCCTTACAACAAACACAACACAAACATCCATGCCCCCGGCGGGATTTTTTTTTGTCTGTCCGGGGTTTTTCCCCTTTGATCCATTTTTGTACTGTTTAAATCCTTTCGTCCTTCATGTCACTTTACGTTCCCTACTACCGTCCTTACAACAAACACAACACAAATATCCATGCCCCCGGTGGGATTCGAACCCATAATCCCAGCAAGCGAACGACCGTAGACCCACGCCTTACACTGCGAGGCCACTGGGCTCGGCTCATTAATCGCTTATAGAAATCCTAAATCTAAATCCACTGTTGCAATGTTAGTGTTATTTAATGCAAATCAAAACACTTAACAAAGGAAAAGTCATGACATAATGAAATATCTCTCAAAACAATTTAGCATCTTCAATACAAATTATTTTTGTTACGTCAAATAGATGATCACGATACAGATAAACGTTAGTCAGCACCCAAGCAAGACTCTTCTCTCCTATAAAGCCAGGGAACACGGACTGTGATCTAACAAGCAATGTCACCAAGGCGCACGCCAACGCAACACTGTCAAACTCAGTTCGTGTTGGCGTACCGGACGTCATTCGTCGGGTTCTGTCACACCAGGCTATTGATTTCAAATTGATTCAGTCTGTTTTATAATTGATTACCCTAACTTGGTCTACGAAACTGCAACTCAATATTTGATTGATTCTTCCGTTACGATCTTTTTTTTTAATGGCTATTTTGTGTACAGTAGTGGTTCCAAACCTCAGGTCGCGACCAAAATCAGGCTCGCGGGAGGTCTGACGTAGGATCGCGAGAGGGTTTTATGGAGAACTCAATAATCATGAAAAAAATCAAAATTTGTATCCAAATTCAAACAGAATTATCGATAAAATGTAGTTATTGAATCTGTGTTCATTAATTTTAAACATACATGGAACAATTTCATTCTAATTAACTAATGAACACACTTTGTGTAGTGTAGTGTTAAAGAACAGGCATTAGTATTAGTTCATTTACAGTAAATATCACTGACTATTGCAGTTTCCATGGTAGGTCGTGGGTCACATACAATTTGCTACTTTAGGGTCACACACATAAAAAGTTGGGAAAAGCTACAGTAGAGGTACAGATCTACTCATTCTTAACCTCGACGCTAGATAGGGGTGAGTGGTCGATTTCATGCCCCGGGTGGTTTACCTCCGGGAAAGAGCCCCGGTACACATTGTGTAAGAGGCTGTTGGGCCCCACAGCCGGTATGGACGTTTTTCAGAAAAGGAAACCTCTTGCCCCTGCAGAGTTTCGAATTCCGCAAAGTCCAACCCGTAGTTGTCACTATACCAACTGAGCTACCCCAGTCCTGGTCTCTAACACACGAGTCTACAGTAGCACGTCAGCTGAACTCAGAGGTTTAGGTTCACAACCTGGACGTAAGTTGTTCGCGTCTGTGCCGGGGGCACTGATTTATTACAAACGGCGTGAATGTTCCAAGCCAATGTAAGAATATCTAACGATGCTGTTTCAACTTTATACATCACACAGCACTGAATGGTGTGTAAACGGCCATGTTTGGTTTGAAGTTACTCTCCTAGCATTCTTCTAGATGTATTGAAGACAACTATAAAAATCCTCGGCCAGGATAGATGGCAAGTCTGTAAGAATATTATTAGAATTACAGGACACTAGGCACACATGCCATGACGATTGCTACTAACAGACGTCTTCCTCCACTACTGCAACATTCCCTTTCCTTTCAACCAGTCAGAAAGAATCGGGAGTTTTCTGCTTCTATTCCTTCTTAAAGAGAAAAAAAAGTTAGGCTTCTGAGACTACCATGCTGTGTGTGCGTATGTGTGTCCATTTCAACTCTTTAACCTATTGAACACTTTTCACAAACGATGTACGAATACTGTGCCACTGGATGTCACTCCAGAGCCGTAATTTCAATTTACTGGAATCAGTACGAAAACATGGCGGACGAGCTGAACTTTCAAGGCCGAAGCGACACTAGCGCCACTTATTTTTAGGTCCTAAAATGATGTACAGTACCAGATCGCATCGAACACATAACGTTGGTGAGGATACAATATAACCGGACGGCAGTCGTGTGCAGATTTTCGTTAGCTTTCAGTTTCGAAAGGGATAATTAGTGAAACACTGAAGCTAGATATGTTAAACGTGTACCGAGACAAATTGCAAACATATCTACAAACTATACATGTACGAAAGAGTTCTGAGTAAACAACTACAAATACGGAAATGACACGGACCTATCTCGCTATAAGCAATGATGACGTCTGAGCTTTGCTCAGCATTGTTGAAGATTAACGTCTGCAGGAATGCGACGCCGTGTAGGTTGGTAATTAGCTACAACCCCTAGTGGGCCAGAGCCTCTTCATTATCGAGTCTTCACGATCACACTCAGACACCCCACACTCGGTACGACTCCTCTGTACGAGTGACCAGCTCGTCGCAGAGACCTCTACCTGACAGCACACAACACAACAGACAGACATCCATTCCCCCGGCGGTATTCGAACCTATAATCACAGCAATCGAGTGGCAACAGACCCACGCCTTAGACCGCGCGGCCACTGGGACCGGCCGTTAAATGCCACACGTAACGAATCACATTTGTTGAGAATAATTTAACAAAACTGATTAAGACGTAAGAAGCACAAAACCCTTCTTTGTATGGCCCGCCGCAGGATTCAACCTGCGGACCTGTTCACACTTAACCCAAGTATGCTGATATACTGGAATGGCGAATGAGAACTGCGACATGTTTTACTGTGTACAAAAACTGGGACCGGCTTGCTCACAGCCACCTGCTGTCCAAGTTCCCTGTCACAGCTCCTGCTCAACGCACACACCGATCTTGGCAACACAACTCAGCAGGAAATGGCGGAAGGATACCAACTTGAGACAAGTGCCGACAACGTAAAAGACATACGAAGAGGGTACCCCACGTTTATAAGTCTGTGGCTGTAACCTCCACCAAACCTCCTCGTTATTAGACGGCCATATGGCCATAACTTTATCGTAGTAATTTACAATACAATCAAGCATTCTTTCACGCTCCTTCCACATGCGGATTAACCTTCGCTCAGAACCAACACGTCCTACCGGTATGGCGCTAAAGGTCAGTGAGATCCGGCACCTCCTGTTGCCCGGATTTGCGAATCTTGTTCGTAGACATGTAGTAGGATTCTTCTGATGGGGGATCGGCTCGTCTTAAAGCATCTTAATCAACACGCAACACAAAGAATTTACAACAATTATGTCCAGTCGCTCCCAAAAAATTTTAACAGAAGAACATGGAACACAACAAAAATATTTAAGGTCTCAATATGTATAGACAGATTCTTATATTTTACAATTCGGTACGGAAAGCTTAAATGTAAAAAACAGTAATTAATCTAAATCATAAATACATTTATCACGAAGTAAAAAAGGACACAAAAATTTAATATTGCATACATTTAAAATTATGCCACGATAAACGGCTGCCCGCCACCACGGTACGGCACGTCCTCGGGTTTTGGATTGCGGAGACGGCCTCCAATATGGAGGGTAACTGCGAATATAATGAATAAGCAGTAGCTGACGACCGAAAAGGGAAGGTCCTCCAGCTTGCGGGTTGGGTGAGGTGCTAAAAGCTCATCACCGCAAAAGCTTACCATGTTACGAAACATTTCACAAGACCTCTGACTTGGACTGCTCCTTTGGCACATATGCCAAGGGTGTTCGAGAATAGGGTGCTAAGGAATGTATTTGGGCCTAAAATGGACGAGGTGACAGGGGAGTGGCGAAGTTGGGCGGGGAATGGGGCACGAATGGGAGACAGGAGACACGCATACCAGGTTTTGGTGGGGAGAACTGAAGGAAAGAGACCACTTGGAAGACCAAGGCGTAGACGGAAGGATAATATTAAAAATGGATCTTAAAGTAGGATGGGCAGGCATGGACTGGATTAATCTGGCTCAGGACATGGCCAGGTGGCGGGCTCTTGTGAATGTAGTAATGAACCTTCGGGTTCATCCATAAAATGAGAGGAATTTATTGCTGAGCTGAGGACCTGTTAGCTTCCCAGAAAGAACTCTGCTCCATGGAGTTAGTTATTTAGTTAGTATGTTAGTTCAAACTACCCGATTCACACCTCAGCACCTTTAATACCACTGTGACATTCCCCTGTATATATTTCTTACAATTAGCCCTATGATGGCATTATCAAGCCGAAACATGCAGCCAAAAAACTAACAGCCTGTTTTATGAATAAAGCTGTGTCAGACGGACGTGCAACGTACGAGATTCTTACAAATAACATCCATGCAATAACTGGAAGTCGAACCCATAACCCTACTGTCCGAGCGGTAGGAGGCAATACGTCTGTTGTTGATACAGCGAACAGCAACAAATCGCCTTTACTTATACCTTTACTTTTTATGTGTCCGGGTTTCGAATCTCGGAAAAAGCTCGAGATTTTTCCCATCTCCAAAATGTCCAGGCCGGCTCTGGGTTCCACCCAGCCTCCTGTTCAATGAGTACCAGGGTTCGTTCCCGGCGTTAAGGGGCCGGGGCGTGAAGTTGACAACACACCATCTAGTGACGGGGTTAAAAATGAGTGCAGCTATACTCCTCCCGTTACATGCCTTCATGGCGTGGACAGTGACAACTTTATCTTTTACCATTCCCATTCATTTTTTGGTTTGACGACGCTGTCAGTAGAGTGTCAATGGCAGGACACTTGCTTATTTATTATTATAACAGCAGTTTCCTGAACGAACTGAGAAAGAACACGAAAAACGTCAGTCAGGATATCAGGTGTCCCTTCCGGTATTCGAACCACGTAGCTCCCACACACAAGCATAAAGCGTTGTCCCTACGCCAGCCTACTCAGTCATTTAGTTTCCCAGGGTCTGTACGTATGTATGTATGTATGTATGTATGTATGTATGTAGTATATACATAAACACAGTTCTATACGAAACATTTAAAAATTTCTTTGCTTTCTACAGAAGTTTGGCGGAGTCTTATAACGCAAGGCATTAAAGTGAAAATGTTTGGAAACAAAGTACCGAGAACAGTGTTGAACGTCACAAAGTTTAAAGGGGCTGGGAATAGGGGAAATTATAGGCTTATACAGAAGAAGTTTGTCGTTTGTACCCGTGTCTTCGTTCTCTTCGAACAGGGGAATGAAGAATACTGCAGCGGAACGAGCAGACGCCTCGACTGGAGTAATTTAATCTGGGTGGAGAAAACTTTTGGAAAATAAACAATGAGAAGACCAAGACAAATATGAGGACATAATATTAATGTAGATATTAAACAAGTTAAGAAAATGTGAACAGAATTACAGTGACTTACCGACGGTGTCTGGTATTTGCAATGTTGACTCTTCCAGATTGCCGTATACTTTGTTTTAAATCTGAGTGTTCTTTTATCAAGTATATATCGTTTGTGCTACACTGGACTTATGACCCAACTAGGATCGAAGAAACTATTTACTTTTACATGTTTGGATGTAAATAAATAGAAACAGGAACTAACAAAAACGGATACTGTAAAATTTTAACCTAATTTTAACAATGGGTTAATATCAAATATAGATATCTTAATTACTTGATTTGTAATGTATCACCAAGTACAATTGACGATATGTTTTAGCAACAAATGTTTCTTTGTGCCTAAGATATTCCTGAGGATTGCTATTATTACCTGCCGAATCATGTCGCAGATGTAACAATATACATGTTGAAAAACAGATGTGTAATTAGTTGGAAATAAACACAGAGTTACATGTGTGTATTGCACGAAAAATCTAAAATATCAAATTTGAAATACTTTCCCTGCCTCTAAGTTCCTGACTATGTCTCGCAATTAATTAATTTTAAATGACATCAATAATAATTTGAATAGCAAGTGCACGTGTGATGTCCTTTAACCGTTTACATTAAACTCAAAAACTTATTAACACACATACCGGTGGAACAATTCAACTTTTCGTGGATACGTGTATAGGAGTGCATTTTGTGCAATTGTATTCACTTTCAGTACATTATTTATATCACACGTTCCGTCAATTACACAAACAATAGAGGGACTGGGCCACTTCACTCTATCCCATTTATCGAATTTGAAAGGTATCGATTCAGTACACCTGCATCCACTGATATTAAGCCATCTTGTTCCGGTTCATTTAGTAATTCGCTTATCAGTTGCATTAAACACACATTTGAGTATCAATTACAGGAGATTACGACAGGACAAAAACGGCATAAGGAGAAGAAAATTAGAAGACTTACATGACTGCACTAATATATTCAACATACAGTCTAAATTTATTTATAAATAATGATAATATTTTTGTGTATGACCCACGCATTTCCGTTCAGTTCAGACGAAAATTTAAACTGCGACTGGGGCACGTGACCCATATTAGTCACCTTCATCTAGTGCTGAGTTTAAGGCGGCGTAGATATACCTCCACTCCACCCACACGCCTTCACCGGTTGCACTGGACAATATTACCTTAGTGCTATAATAATAATAATAATAATAATAATAATATCATTATTATTTATGACATCCAATGCTGTGCGTGGTTACATATTTCATGCAACTCTTAACACTGATATTCACAAATTTAATCCACATATAACACCCGATTTCGTGCCGTATCATCGCCTAATAGGACCTCATTTATATCTGCTTAGGGACAGAATTATTCATTTGTTCCAGTACATAAACACGCCGTTATATAGAATATGTATTTATGCACTTACTTAAATTATTAGCACTTGCTTGGTATTTTTCCTCTGTGTGCCTACTATTTTTGTGGGTACACAAAACAGCAACACGCTACGCCTCGCTACTGCAGTCCGGCTACAGATGATGACGTCATATGTCTTCCTAACCGCCACACAATCGGGTAGGGTCGAATGGGGCAAGCAGCAACTAAGACATGAACTGCCCACTGCGTGACGAGTGACTATCTCGTTTCTTGGTGACGATGACGGTTATTATGATGATGATGATCATCATAATAATGACGGAAATAATAACAACACAGCCGGTGTTACGCCGACAAGTGCAGACACTTCGAATTTACTATACCGCGCTAAGGTCGATTTGTTATCAACTGTTGAATGGTGCATGCCACAGTAATAAAACTCCCTGCACAATCCTGACTGGCCTGCTTATGACATTTATAACTTACAAAGTCATACATTTGGGTGTTTTCATGGCGCGGATGATTCAAATTTCGATCTTGTGGGTTATTACACCGTGTAGTCTGATAGATTGTTACAAACAATCTGGTGGAAAATACTGCCGCCATCATCACATTTCTGTCCTGAGGATGGAGACAGTATGTTCTTCCCAAACAGTAATACCCATCTACCAGGAAGCAAAGGTTTATGAACCATAAGACATCAATATGAAGTTGTTGTCTAGCTGAAATCCTGTACCGCTCAAACGGTTAATGGATGATAATTACATTATGAAGATCTTCTTACCTGGAGGACACACGCATTCCGAAACGTCTCTCGGGGCTCGGGTGAGCTGCTGTAGAGGTAGTTGCTGCTGCGGCTGCATAGAAGATGCTGCGACATCCATGAGCAGGCGTCGGCCGCTGGCCACCTCCCGGTTCATCCTCTGCTGAACACGCGTCTCCACCTCTCGCCGAATACGCTCCAAGATGACACTGCCACCGCCACCACCACCAAGAGTGGCCCTCATGACCGCGAACTGCGCCTCCAGGGCCCCGAGCCGGCTCTCGAGCAGCGTTTCGCGGTAAGAGAAGTAGCCGCTGGCCGTAAAGCTCAGCACACACAGACCGCACACTAGCACCGTCACACTGGCCGACGTTGCCGCAGCTAATGAAGGGCGTTTGGAAGTCATTTTGATGGTAAAATTATCGATACTTTTCGGTTCTTCACGGATACCAAGTGCATCTGATTCCATTTTCGTGTTTTTCGAGCCCTTCAGAGGGATACTGTAATGGATGACTTTACGTTATCGTAACATGTGTTCCGCCAAACAACATGGTTTATACTACTTTGGACGTTTTCCACTGACCAGACAGTTATTTAAATATTGCGTAGCTTCTAGCTTCCTGTTTCAGAACTTCCTCACACCTTTTACCGCCTCCAAACAATTACTGAATAGAAACAACAACAACAATGACTTGAAATGTTACGTTAAATTACAACAATGAGGACAATGTTAAAAACTGCGAATTTGAGGAATGGCAATTTGGAAATTTACTTATCTACAGATGTGCGTGATATCACAATTTTAATACGTTTTTGTCGTATGAAGTAGTCACACGGATTTAGCTTCACTTAACCTCTCGACTAAATGCACAATTAATTTACATGTCCACACTTCCACACGCGCACAAACTCCCTCACTTCATTTCTTTCCTGTCGTGCAGCAAGCACGCATGTCAACATTTTACACTTAATTTATTATTTCCGAATTAATCTGAGTAGTTGCTACTTGTTTGGACGGTATTTCAGCCCGATTAGAACGCACACCTCACTTCCACATGTTTCTCGACGTGTAAACAGATCTCTAACGTGAAATATTTACGTGTCATTAAACCACCTTACATAAACAAGTAACATGGTTTACTGCTTGCGTGTGATGGCAGTGCAGCACTCCAGCATATGCGCGCGCAACCACCGACCTCTATCTCCTCCGCCTCAACACCGACTGACTGTCGCTCTCGGGATGAACCCGCAGATCTCGAGGACCAGTGGATAACGTTCGGTAACGTTCGGCAATATTCGATACGGTGGAATTGGGGAAGGGGAACGTTTTACACTTATGTTTCAGATACCTTCATTTTTATTATCTAACCTTGACATTAGTTCTGCATTGGTACAATTTGAGCCAGGGTCATACCAATACAGAATGTTACGTTCGAAGCCCGCTGTAAAAAGGCTACTCTGTAATAATGGTCACTGAAATCCTGTTTGAATTACACGACATTGATCACGCAGGACAACCAGCTCTGCTGCCATAAAGTTTACAGAAGTAGCTATAAATTCTTTGTGTTATAACCCTTTCACTCCGTACATTGCGGCCGGGCAAAATTAAAATTATTGGCCTCGAATAAGTGACCTAGAGTGAGGTTATGTTACAACGTTACAATATAAGGTACAAGACCAGAGTCTGAATTACATCCTGGTGTTGTGTTTACGGGTAGAATAGTGAGCCCCAAGCAGCAGCCATTCTTCGGAAAGTAGACTAAATTACAGACATGAAGTTTCATTGTCGTGATCATTAGAGTCCAGGCTTCCGCCGCGATGTCGATGTGATCTGCGGTCTTCTGGGATATTACGCAGCGCCGAGTGGTAATCCTTTACCGACGTTTCAGGATAACCTATCGGTCCCATCTTCAAGGGTCAAGAAGTCCAAGACCCTTAAAAGTGGAACCGATAGGTTGTCCCGAAACGTCGGTAATAAATTACCAGTCGACGCTGCATAATATCCCAGAAAAGCGTAGATCTCATCATTAGCGTTGTTCATTATTTCACCCAGATGATGCAGTCAACGTCCTCCCAACACAGTTTATAAAAACCATTTTAATAGCATCCTCCCATCTATGTCTAGGTCTTTCAAGTGAACACCTGCCTTTAAATATCCCAATCAAAATTCTGCATGCTCTTTTCATGTGATCGCCATTATACTTTTATGGAGTACGTTTATGCAGGGTTTGTCCAGAATTTCGTTACGTTTCAGACGAGAGTTTCATATATGTGGTCGCCTCCGCTTGCAACATAAAATGTACCGAAAGCACAGAACATTTTTTATGATAACTTGGACGGACTAGACTACATAATTCAAATTAATGCTAATTCGAGAGAATTTCTGGCGATGTACCTAATTATCGTAGTAAGGCACTGTGTCCAGTATTTCGTCAGGAACACCAAACAGAGCAATAGACTTTGTACCGTAATTTATCATATACGTACACTATATTTTTACGGACACTGTCAGTACAGCGCAGAATGTTCTCACAATGTCACCACAATGCGCACGCTTCTCACAAATGATGTTACTAGCAGTGGCATAGCTAAGTTTTTTGACGCCCGGAGAGAGTAATCGCAATGCCCCCCGCGACAGAAATTACGAAATTTAAAAAAGTCATAATTATTTATTTTATTTCCGTTTATTTGTCTCGGTATTTTAAGATCTGTTGGTTGCAGAAAATCAAATTTTTTTTATATATTTAAAATATTCATTTTGCCGCCCATTTTGCCACCCCATGGACTCTGACGCCCGCGGCGGCCGCACCACTCGCCCCACCCTTGCTACGCCCCTGGTTACTACAACAATGTTCTCACAAACAATTTCAGAAAAATGGCGCTGTATTGTCATATAATAGTGTCAGCACAAAACACATTGTTCTCTGGAACAATGTCAGCACAATGCAGTCTGTAGCCTATAGTACGTGCAGAATTTGATAGTAGACATTGCGATCGGTTTTTTGTGTTACGTAAACCGGTTTTTAAGGAAAAATTTGTTTATAAAGTTATCCCATTAATGGCCTGTACAG
This sequence comes from Reticulitermes speratus, assembly GCA_021186555.1. NCBI lineage: Eukaryota > Metazoa > Arthropoda > Insecta > Blattodea > Rhinotermitidae > Reticulitermes > Reticulitermes speratus. The sequence continues at coordinate 7,280,803 of JAJKFL010000005.1, forward strand.
GACCTTAGGGCCCCAGGAGATTGAGCCTCCCAAAATTTCTAGACAATCGGCACATAAATGTGGTAAGGTTGTCAACCCTACGCACCGGTTACCTTTACCTCCCTCCCCTCTAGGACAGTGGTATTCAACCTGTGGTACGCGTACCCCAGGGGTACGCGAAGACATCTTAGGGGGTACGTAAAATTAAAAAAATATATATGTTATTTCATGATAAACACTGAATAATCAGGGCCAGATTTAGGGTTAGCCACAAGAGACCCGGACATAAGGATATGCGATTTGGGAGCGCTATTTTTCCTCACTCCCTCTCTCCTTTATGCGATTCTTATCTGGGCGGCTAGTTTCATTTTATTCCACATAGTGCATATAATATATTTTTTATTTAACAGCTTGACTCTCCTTTTTCTCATTTAAAAACTTATTATTTAATACATTATTTTGGATGCAATTTATTTAACTTATTTTAGATGTAGATTATAGACTGTGTATAACTTGAATTATGCACGAACAACTTTGGGGGTACAAAGTTGAAGAGAAATTTTATCTGGGGGTACGCGAACAAAAAACGTTGAATACCAATGCTCTAGGCGATATCCCTGGTACTCATTTCTGTTAGAGGCTAAGTTGACTCCTGGGCCATAGTGTGGCCGGAAGAATAAGTCAATAAAAAATCCCAATGACTCCATCGGGAATCGAACCCACGACCTTCCGGCTTGTAGAGCAGTGCCAAACCAACTGCGCAACGGCGTACCCCAAACTTATTTACAAATTTCGTAAATCTAAATGTATTCTACCGTATCAGAATATACCAGCACAAACTGAAACCTTGTTCAAGATTTCCAGCAAGTGACGTGGTCAAGTGTTGCTAGCAATTTGCTGTTGACACACAAATATGTGCGCACTTACGTACATTCTTGCAAACTTTTAGTTTTTCCTACTCTAATACGTTACTTATCGTACAGAAGGGATGTGCCCTCTGTTACGTGCCCGCAATATAGCCTTCGAACTTTGTATCTCTTCAACATGGAACAAGATAGTCCTAGTAAAGGTAAAGGTAAAGGTAAAGCAATCAGCAGTCTCTGTACAGGCCTGGACAGACCCTGAGGGTTCCAGGAGGTTGAGGCTCCCAGATATCTAGATAACAGGTACACGAAGGTGGTAAGGTTGTTTGCCCTATGCACCGGCCGCCTTTACCCCCAGGAGACACCCCTGGCACTCATTTCTGTTAGAGGCAGGGTCGACCACAGGGCCATAGTGCGGATGGAAGGATTATGTCAATGAAAACCCCAATGGCCCCTTCGGGAATCGAAGAAGTCCTACTACCTTCGCTAAATAGAAAGACCTTGAAAAGTTCAGGTAATGAGTAAGCTACAAAATATTTTAACACTGCCATTTTATTTACCTAATTCAAGTAACAAAGACAAGGATCACTTCTTTAGTTTATTTAACGACAATTGTCCAGCTGTTTAGGTTACGTGACATAAAAATAGATGATAATTTTCAATAAGGATTTCAGAAGAAGGTGGCACGAGGAGGCAGTTTTCAATTGAACTGAGGGGACTGAGGAAAACAGCGTAAATCTCGGTCAGGTGGGCTTACGGTCAGAATCGAAGCCAGGACCTATTTAACACGAAACATAAACGGCAAGTATACGCCAAGTGTGACGTTGTAATGATGATGACGATAAGGAGCAGGACGACGGCGGTGATGGTGGTGGTGGTGGTGGTTGGGAAAACCTGCGTGCTCCAAGAAACACAGAGGAGGTTGAATGTGGGAAATGCCGCCTTCAGTGTCATGAAAGTCATCTGGGAAGATGTGCCGAACTGCTCGACAGAGCAATGTGCAGTTGGATCCAAGAGTGTCTCCGGGCAGCAATATCTGCATGCACAGTCGTCTCGCTGCAGTTAAGCATTCCAGAGAGAGATAAGACTCCCACGATTACGCCACATAGCTTGGTGAGTCATGTGGAAACATTGACATTGTGCGAGTCTGCATTATGTTCATGTACCAACTGTCTGGATACAGTGGAACCTCGAACTTCGAAAACAATCCGTTCCAGGAGACGGTTCGACTTTCAAGTTTTTCGACTTTCGAGTTAAATTTCCCCATAAGAAATAATGTAAATTGAATTAATCCGTTCCAGACCCCCAAAATTTACCCAATATAAAACATTTTAAGTGCCTATTTCAAAAGGTCATATTGGTAAATAATGATAAAAAAAGTATATTTAATTTCAATAATTGAAAGTTTTTATTTATAATAGTACATACATAAAAAATGTTGTATAATAATCAATCAATAATAATAGTAGGAGGGATATTACTGTTCACTGGAAGTTGAATTACCCTTCTTTCATCTGGACCAAGCAGAGAGAAGGCGACCACGTGATTCTTTATTCAACTTTCGACTTTCGAGTTTTTGTTCGAGTTTCAAAACCGGATTTTCTTCGAATTTTTTGTTTGAGTTTCAAGTTGTTCGAACATCAAACCGTTCGAAGTTCGAGGGTCCACTGTACTTTCAGCCTTGGCGGGAATAATTCAGAGACGTATTATCATAAAGGTACTCGGGTCTTCATGCAAAATGCATGATATTTGTGTCATATTTTAACCAAACTTCTGTAGAGTTCTGTAGTTAAATTTTAACAAAATTCCCCTATATCAAATTTCACGAAAATCCGTCAAGTGGGACCCGAGTTGACACACGCGCCCGGGGGAGGGGGGGGGGCGGACAGACGGATGTACACGACGAAGCAAAGAATCGCTTTTCGCAAACTTTGTGAACGCTCCTAAAAACCAGGCCGTTTGTGGAAATGATCGGTGTTCATTGTGAGAAAAGCCAAAGACACGCAAATACAATGTGCGGGCAAAATTCAGGGTATGTAGTTTTACAGCAGGTGGCACATACACGTACCTGTAGGTTATAGAGATTACTGCTTCATTTATGTTTAGATTTAACGACAAATTGTAACCGCAGAAGCTATGTGACGCTGAGTGAGATGACAATGAGAGGCAACGAGATTATAAATTGAAACGGGGCGGCAGTGGCCGAATTTATGTTAGCATTTCGGTTAAATCAGTAGTTGACACTTGTAATGCAACGTATGTGTTACTTACTTAGAGAAGTACAGATAGTGTTGAAATGTTTATCCACAAAATTAATTTCATAAGCTTGTTGTCAGCTGTAGAATTACGAATCGTAAAACAATATACTGAACAGATACGAATTAGGAAGGACACTTTCGTGGTATACGTGACTTTACTGTTGCGAAATTCGTCTGTAGAAACAGCGGATAGCCACGAGAGACATTTCAAGATAGCTGTTGAAACAGCCGAGATGCGAAAATGGTACAGGGTGCCCGATACGATAAACTCGATAAAAAAATTGTGTTGTCCGTGTATCGAACTGCGTTAATACCGAGCATAACTTTGGGGAGTCTCCGGATTGATTTTTCTAGGAGGAAAATGGTAGACGAGACGATAAAGAAGGAAATGTCAAGATGATGTCAAAGGACAAAACGATGAAAAACATTATAATGAAGTACAAGGTGCTGAAGATGATTTTAGAAACGAATGAGAAGGTACATTCATGGACTATAAAAGCTTAAAAACGGTGATAAGTTCCCTCGAAAGGTCGGGAAGCACTCATCCAGCAAATCAGCGTCACATCCGAGAAGATCGAAATCCAAGAAGGTATCGGTTAATTTTTCTAATACTATATTCTTATCTCCATAATTCAGAAAAGTACCAATTACAAATAGTTCATGACTACTGAGGTTAAAATGGCAGTGTTTGTACTGGAACTGGTTCGAATGTGATATTAGTTGTCCCTGTAAAGAAACACAAAATCTTCGTCTATCCGAGGCACGAATAAGATGCTTAGATATCTCAGATGTGACCTGCAAGTTTAGTTGTCACCAATCTGGCAGAAATACAGTATTGTGTATGCAATGGCGTGGGCTGTCAGCATGTTCGGTATGTACTGGCGTGGGCTGTCAGCATGTTCGGTATGTACTGGCGATGGGCTGTCAGCACGTTCGGTCATTACTGACGATGGACTGTCAGCATGTTCAGTATGTACTGACGTTGGACTGTCAGCATGTTCGGTATGTACTGACGATGGACTGTCAGCATGTTCGGTATGTACTGACGATGGACTGTCAGCATGTTCGGTATGTATTGGCGTGGCCTGTCATCACGTTCGGTACGTACTGACGATGGACTGTCAGCATGTTCGGTGTATACTAGCGATGTACTGTCACATGTTCGGTATGTATTGACGATGGACTGTTAGCATATTCGGTATATACTAGCGATGGACTGTCAGCATGTTCGGTATGTACTGGCGATGGACTATCAGCATGTTCGGTAGGTACTGACGATGGACTGTCAGCATGTTCGGTATGTACTGACGATGGATTGTCCGCATGTTCGGTATGTACTGACGATGGACTGTCAGCATGTTCGGTATGTACTGGCGATGGATTGTCCGCATGTTCGGTATGTACTGACGATGGACTGTCAGCATGTTCGGTATGTACTGATGATGGACTGTCAAAGTATAATTTTGTACCATTTTTAGCGAGACCCATATTAAACATGTTTCGGCCATTACGTAATGGCCGAAACATGTAGGAGTAGCATGAAATAGTGCAATAAGTTGGAAATAAATTCACCTGTTTGCATACAGCCATTTTCACTTGATACGACTGTCTGCCTCTTCCATTCACACAACGTGACAGAAGTAGCAGTTTGGTTTATGAAAAACTTGGATTAATTCGGTTCAAAATAAGTCTTATTTTAAGAAATAGTTCGAAACCTAATGTGTGACTTTAATTAACGCACCACTCGCTATCACAGCGCTGCTAAATATACTGCGTTGCTGTTTATTCTTTAAATAAAGATCCGGGCCCTTCATTTTGGTCTCGTGACGTCACAGACCAGTAGTTGCCAAATGCTCTTAGTTGTTCGAATTGTCTGACTAATTAAGTGAATGGACCCGACGTCAACACAAGCGTCGCGGCGCACTTGGCTGACTTCTTCTCTACTAGTTTCCTAACTGCTGGTGGAGAAACTGGGCTTGGAGGATGAATGAAACGGAAACAGCCTTCCCAAAGAAAGAAAGTCTGTGTCATGTAGTGTGTAATTGACTGACAGTGTCACAGCTGGCGGTGCGGTGCTTGCAATAGAACTTTCAGTACATAAAAGTGTTTCACTCAAATCGACCTTCAGCCTAACACTGGAAGTGAATGCCAGTAAGACCGAATCGCAATGCACGGAGTGAACTTATAAAAATATTCGAATTATGGAACTCCATTAAATTGGTCGGGCCTGTAGCACGAATCGAAGATATGACAAATGTATAGGCTACACGTTTTTAGTCCGGAAAACTGAAGGGAAGAAGCAACTTACACAAACAAGACGTAGATGCGAGGGTATTACTTTAAGTTGTGTTATCTGACGATACTGCCAATTTCTAAGCTTATAAAGCGTGGGTGATGAAGTAATGAGTAAAAATAAAATATTTTTGGAATATTACTAACAGAAAAACCGAAGTACTAAGAAAAACACCTTTCCGAGTGCTACTTTATTTATCACAAATCAAATGCGGACTGGTCTGGAATCGAAACCGGACCTCCACGGTGAGAGGCCGACAATTAGCCGCCTGGGATAATATTAAGATGGATCGTAGAGTTAGAATTTATGGTGTAATATGGATTCAACTGCCTTAGCATACAGACAATTTTCGAGGTCTTCTAAATAAGAAGGCGGAATAAAATTCGGGTTGCATAAAAGGCGGGTATTTCTTGAACAGATGAGCGACTATTAGCCTCTCAAAAATAAATGTGTTCCATGTTCTTGGTAGTCTGACTTATAGCAGTGACGAAACTAATGGTTCGTGGGCCACACGTAGATATAAGCACGTACTTCAGCTTCGTAAGCCCGTACAGTGCCTTCCATGCGTGTAATACGCAAAATGTGCTGGCCTGAACGGTCCCAGTTTATCTCTGTCGTCCACTCTACTCTGGTTCTTGGTAAACCATATATGGTTTCGAAGTCTTGAGAAGGGAGCTGTGTTCACCGCTGGCTCCTTGCTGGCAAATAATGTACTGCCTAAAGCGAACACCATGCAATACCTTTCTTTGCTTCTTATTCGAACTTCTTCTACTTACGCAGTGTTGGTGAAGTGGGTTATTGTTGCACGTCATCACACTCAGACACACTGCACTCGGTAGGACTCCTCTGGAGGAGGGATCGGTCCGTCGCAGAGACCTCTACGTGATAACACACAGCACTCACATCAGAAAGACATCCATGCCCCCTGCGAAATTCGAACCCGCAATCCCAGCAAGCGAGCGGCCGTAGATCTACGCCTTAGACCGCACGGCCACTGGAATCGGTACCATGCCGTATCACGAGGATAAATACTATCAAATTTATTGGCGTCAAACATTTTCTTCTTTAAAACCTGAATTTACGATTTCGTTGCTCGAAAGATAAGTAAGGTCTTGTAAGAGAAGCTGCTTCGTTTCGGACGGTTTCTTTTGTAAAAGAAAGGTACCATTGAAAGACTTCGCCTCACTTTGGTAAGAAATTGAACTTTCAATTGCCCAATACAGAGCAGCAGTAAGATGCCAGAAAGTAAAATTTGGGTTGGCCATCAGGAAATTACAGCTCTTATGACTCTTGAAATAAAGCTATCAGCTTAAGTGCGTATGTTGAAAACAGTGCGTCGATGAATATATATATATATATAATATATATATATATATATACTGTTCCAAAACGTGGGCAAACACATACCGTCATGACCCAAAAGACCATAAAGGCAGTAAACCCCACTAAAAGTTTGAAAAATCCCATGTTGTTTAGCAGGGTTAGGCTTGACCGTACCAAATAATGAGGCGTTGCACCCTGTGATTCATCAACCGTCGTGTGGTGTGTTACGGTGTTGAGTCTGATCAGTTGAGCGCAGCAAACAGTGACAAAGTTAGCACGGTGTTTCAGTTTCAATAATTAGTGTCTGACAGAGATTTCTAATGCAGGGTTTTACTCTTGTCCACAAATAGAGAAAAAGATTAATGTGTAGAGGAGTGCAGTTGGGGGAGGCGGGCGAGTTGTGCAGCCGCCCCGGGTGGCAGAGTCCAAGGGGCGGCAGAATGGGAGGCAAAATAGATATCTTAAATTAACAAAAAAAAAATTATTTTATGTGCTCAACCGTTTTGAAATTATTGAGCCAAGTAAAAGGGAATTCAATATGTATTTGTGATTCTTTTTTAAAGATCATAATTTCATAATAAAATACAGTTCATGACAAATATTAACTAATTACATGTTTCGGCACCGAGGTGCCATCATCATGGAGTTACTTAGAACAAAGGAGTAAAAGCCCAACACGCTAATCTACGTAATGTATCGCCCTTATTGGAACGATTAAAGTATTAACATTCAAAAATACACAAAGTTTACAAGCATAAAACTACAATGTTGTGATATTAAAATTCAGCCTTTCCAGTTATAAGTCCGCAGTTGATTATATTCTGTATGGTGCATGCATACAGCATCTGTCTCGATCTTATGTGATACGAAGAGATCTCGTCTAAATGCAGCGTGTGAAGTGTGTCGTGTTAGTCGGTGTGGTATACGTACGGTACGAATAATTTTTTTTATGGCTCGACAGCCCTTTATTGGCCTGGGCCTCCTCGTTTCGTCGAGGTTTCATGGTCACACTTTTTAGACACACCACAGTCGGTAGGACTCCTCTGGACGAGGGACCAGCTCGTCGCAGAGACCTCTACCTGACATCACACAACACTCACAACAGACAGACATCCATGCCCCCGGTGGGATTCGAACCCACGATCCTACGGCCACTGGGATCGGCACGGTATGAATAATATAAACTCATAATTTCTGTTAGGGACTGCCACTGATATTGCTCACCCCGGGAGCCAAAAAACCTACCTTCGCCAGTCAAAGTGTAACAAGAGTCCGCAGTTCAATGTGGAAAGATTCTGCACGATAAAATTTTCCCCAGCGGTGGAGTGTGTGGCGATGTGCTGTCCAAGGTCGTTATATCTTTGTGACAATTCTTCGCTTATGCCCTCTACACCATGGGGCATATCGTTGCAACATTTCTACCGCTATGCCCTATGCAAGTGTACAGAAAGTTGTAACGATGCTTCCATTTTGTCCTTTGTAACATAGGCAGATCTTTGCAACACTTCTTCCGCTCTATCATGTGCAAATAGGTAGAGTAAAGTTCCTCCCATTACGTCCTTTGTAAAGTAGGCTGCAACATTTCGCGTGCAAATAAACGAACCTCTGTCACTTTTATTCACGTGTATCTCTTTCCTTTCTGCTCTTAAATATGGCTAAGAACCTTGGTGGCTCTTGGGAGACAGGGACATCGTGTAAAGAAGAAATTTAGTTACTTTGAAACAAGTTTCGCCTTCTGAAATCAACCAAGCACTTTTCATCTTGGGCCGTGCCATGGCTCAGGCGGTTAGTCGCTGGCCTTCCACCGCCGAGGCTCGGGTTCGATCCCGGGTCAGTCCGTGTGGGATTTGTGGTAGACAAAGTAGCACTGGAACAGGTTTTTCTCCGAGTACTTCGGGTTTTCCCCTGTCAATTTCATTCCACCGGTGCTCCATTACTTGGAAAAATAAAAGAAACTAATCATCTTTCTCTTCATCTTCATCACAAGGTTGCACAATAAGCCTTAACGCTGCGGTGCGTCCGTATAATCTGCTGCGGGGCCCTTCTAAAAAAAAGCACTGTTCATTTATCTTTAGCCTCCACTATCTTTAGTAAATCTTATGACAGTAGTATGTTACTGAGCGAGGTTGGACTCTTTCCATTGTCACTTTTATTGTTAAAAGAGTAAGGCTTTGGAAGCTGGTTCTGCCTCCTCGGCAGGTTACAAAATAGAAATATGGGTTTGAATTCTACTGTGTTCAGTCAGATTGGTTCAATTTATGTCCCATACTGCTGAGTCCCTTAGACTGAGAAATCTTTAGGCAGTTTAATTTTGTTCTCCTAGCACCATAAGAAAAATTCCATAATATCCTCCGATTTAAGATCTTATCCTCATGGCATCTTGTTTCCTGACGAAAATTTTTAAAATTCCCTAGTAATACAAGACAGACAATATACGTATAAAGTAATATTGAGAAGCGTTCGCGTAACCATTGTTGCCGTCGAAAAGCAATACGTATTAAATATTGTGAGAGAGTGTCTGTGTCCTTGCCTTAGATATTCGGGATGCATATCAATTATTTTCTGCGCCGTATTATATTGTCATCTGTGGCCTGTCTGGCTGTATTACATTTTTCCACATTATTTCATAAACGGCAAGATTTTCTGAAAAAAAAAGTCTATTGAATTTAAAATGTGTTTTGATTTTCTCAGCGACATTTGTCTGAAATATTTCTCATTGTAAGAAGAATTCAACGAGATATTATCATAAATGTACATAGGTGTTCATGTAAAGTACTCGTTATTCTTGTCAGATTTTAATGGAACTTGAATTTTTTTCGACAGGTTTTCGAAAAATCGTCAAATTTCATGAAAATCCGTCCAGTGGAAGCTGAGTTGTTCCATGCAGAAGGAAGGACGAAGAGATATGACAAAGTTAATCGCCTAAAAATGATATATAAGTAAAGTACGTTAATGAAAATTAAGCCTTTTACTTCTGTCAGCTTTTCTTACCGCCTTTAACCCTATAACCGTAGTGGTTACTATAAGTAAAAACCTGCTTTAAAGTTTCGGAGTTTCGCGCTTTGCAGACACAGTTTACTGTTGTGTCTCATTTGACTCTCAATCATTTTCTCGGACAGAAATAACCGTCTGGCCTTGATAATTTTCTCTGTAAGGTAAGTCGTAAATACACACAAATCTGCTACCAACTAGTTGCACAGTTAATGAATTTTATTTAAATCCAACAAACGCACTACACTTTCGTTTTCGTACATATGTTTCGGCACATCCTGTGCCATCCTCAGAGGGGTTTGTCGAGAGTTCACAATCTTCAGTACATCCAACTGTTTTTCACTCATTTTCACAGCACATAATTTTGTAAGCCACGAGCAATAAATATCACTTGTCTTTGTGTTCATAGTGATAACAGGATGTGCCGAAACATATGTAGGACAAAGAAAGTGTAGTGCGTTTGTTGGATTGAAATACAATTAATTAATTATCACAAATGCACGGTATATATAACATAAAGTTAGTTGCACAATATTTTATATTTGTTATACAAAGCTCCTACATGTTTCGGCCATATCTCCTGGTCACTTTCAGGGTGTTACAATTTTTGTCGATGTGTACAGCATATATTGCAACTTGTCATAGATAACTGGCAGACTATATAATGTATAATATAATGTAATAAGAATACAATGATAATTGTCACTATATAAGTCGTCAATATGTAAGTAAGTAGTTATTATGTTAAATCTCAGTTTAATGAATGTTAAAAAGTTATAGGTATTAAGAGTATTAAAATTAATGCTCCATATCCAAACATCTGTAGTGCTGGCATGTTTTCTTCATTTAAACTGCATCGGATAATCCGTTGTTTAAGTACTCAGAGTGTACACCGTGAATTAATATGCTATACTGCTGTACAATAGCTGCAGAAAAACGTGATTTGCATTTCAAGCCACTGAAATGAACAATCGGTAAGTTATATACTGCGTACTTAGTGCTTAAAGTTTTGTTTGAGGACTATAAGAGTGGTAGCATTTTGTGCAAGAAACTCTATACCCCATCGTCAATACAGCACCCGAGAGGGTAACGTGCAGGATGAAGAGATAAATGCAGTTGGGTTGGCGTCGCTCAGGCCATGGAGGAAAACTGGAGCGACAATATTGGGTTGCGTCATGGAGTCTGGTTCAGAGAATGAACTCTGAAATAGCTTCTGATGTCTCCACGAGGTCTGATGCGGTGGTACATGGTTAGAGGAGTGAAGAATATACAGTCACCCCGGAAGTTGGCCATCCTCGGCATCAACGACCTGCACCATTCGCTTCGTTACAGTATCGGCAAGGTCACTGAAGTTTAAAGTTCTTTCACTTCCACAGTCTTCTTGGCTTCATTTTGAAACCTCAAATATTGGTGTCTTCACACTGTGCATTGTTGATAACCAAATCACACAATATTCATTCCAACAAAATACACTGTATTGTTGTCACATATTCTATATTACAATATCTTGTTAATCCATCCTACATGTTTTGATCCCTCATGGGGGTATCATCAGGGATTCGGATCAAAGTAACATTTCACAAATCACCGCGGAGGCCCGGGTTCGATCCCGGTCAGTCCATTTGGGATTTGTGGTGGACAAAGTGGATCTCCATTACAAGGATAAAAAGAAAAAACTGATCATCTTCATCACAGGGTTGCACAAGAAGCCTCAAGGCTGCGGTGCGTCCGTAGCATCTGCTAAGGGGCCCTTTACCCAAAAGAAGAATTCAGAAAACAGAACTAGCAATGTATATACACATTAAAAAGTTAAAAATGTATAAAAAGCGAACGGTTATGATGTAGGCCATTTTGTAGCCGATCCCTGGTATACTATGTATTGGAGATGCCTACGTGACCGAAATTCGTAGTGGGTTTTCTCATCCTTTCCAGGGAAATTCAAGGATGTTACCTTAAAATATGGCCATTTTCTTCCACATTTTCCCAAGCTTCTTTCCGCGAATGATTTTAATATTTGGAGCCACATAATTTGATGAATTAAGAAGGCTCTGTTAAAAAAATCAAAAGTTAATTCTTTCTAATGCATCTTTCACAGACATATGAGAAGCTGTCATATAACCAATTTCGCTTACTGTAAAACTTTATTGGTGTCGGCATATTCACTGGGGCACTGAAATACATTTTACGCCCTCAGAAGCTACATCATCTAGGACCCACTAAAATAGGACCCTGAAAAATATGAAGTAATAATACCATATAAACTTTCTGTACTATTTTCAAAAGAAATTTCCGTATCAACATTTTAAATTTTCAAGGCTGTGAAAATTCTTATTGTGACGTTATGTGTTATGACACCGTCTAGACTGCTGATTACAAAATTCCCATGGAAGACACTGTCTCCCTCTCTCTGCCTTAAAGCAGGGAGGTGTTACCTTATTCTGTAATTTTCGTATTCACCTAACAGAATACACGCTGTGACACGGAAGAGGACAGAAATGTAAATTGCTGATTCTCCTTGCATGCTATAGTCACTACCACTCTAATACTTCTTGCTAGAACAAAACTAACAATACTAGGTCAAGAGCAGAAATTACAAATATGCTCGTTTTGTTCATTTCTATGAATAATAATCATGGAACCAGCTATAAATACGCTTCGAAATTACAAAGAAATTTCCCTCCGATAATACGTGTAGATGAATTATATTTGTGACGCCATTTTCAGAATGTTATCCCTTTGAAGAGATGTTAGTTCATGGAATTATCACGCCTACGTCAAATTCTTTCAAAAGTTTATGTTTTAAAAATTTATTTTCGTGGAAGAGGCTACGTGTAGACTGACACATCCATGACTGTTGCTTTAATTAGTAAGTGCTCACAAACCGCTGGTCTTCACTGGCCTGGCCAGTTGCAGCAAAACTGCGAGCACCAATTCCTGTAATTCGATTCCTAGCAAAGCAAAGGGGTTTAAAGTAAATTTCACAGTATTACCACCGTGCATTTTGTTAAATCAATAGTAAGACCGACAAATGCACTATATTGACCAATTTTATTCTGGTCTATTTCCCCTTGCCCTACACGTGTTTCGGAACTTTAAAGTTCCATCTTCAGGGGCTTGTCTTAAGCTACCTATTATTTACATAATACATATTTACATATTGTGAATCTGTTTTTAATATGTAAATAATAGGTAGCTTAAGACAAGCCCCTGAAGATGGAACTTTAAAGTTCCGAAACACGTGTAGGGCAAGGGGAAATAGACCAGAATAAAATTGGTCAATATAGTGCATTTGTCGGTCTTACTATTGATATTGGGTTTAAAGTAGTTCAGATGAACTTTGTATGGTAGCTAAATATGTGCTGCTTTTTTAGGTACCTGCTTCAAGCCTCTTCTGCGACATCATGTATCACATTGAGGAATTCTGTGGACACTGATTAATCTGGGTTATTAAGTGGAAAGAGATCACGAGCATCTTATCCTATGTCCTATGTTCTTAACTTATGAAATACCTGCCTTCAAACCACTTAAGAACCAGATAAAAAAAACAATGAAAGAGCACTGCCTTTAAAAAGTACATCTTGGTTAACTAACATTCCCTCAATCCATCGGATCCTATCGGATAATCCTCTATGACAGCGTTGTTAAATGAACTACATATAATTAAACAAAATCATGCCACGTAAATGGTATAATTACGAGTAAAACAAGAAGTAATTTAATACATTATTTTTCTTACTTCAAAATTAAGAGAAAACTGCTTTTATATATCAACTAATTAAAACCGTTGTAAAATTACAATGGATCTGAAATGAAATTAATTTTAAATAATGCAGTAACTTTACGAACAGGGGAGTGGAGAAGACTACATAACGGGGAACTTAATGATCTGCACTCATCACCAAATATTATTCGGGTGATCAAATCGAGAAGAATGAGTTGGGCGGGGCATGTAGCACGTATGGGTGAGGGGAGAGGTGCATAAAGGGTTTTGGTGGGGAGACCTGAGGGATGGAGACCACTTGGAAGACCCAGGTGTAGATGGGAGGATAATATTGAAATGGATCTTCAAGAAGTGGGATGGGGGGGCATGGACTGGATTGATATGGCTCAGGATAGGGACAGGTGGCGGGCTGTTGTGAGTGCGGTAATGAACCTTGGGGTTCCATAAAACGCGGGGAATTTCTTGACTAGCTGAGGACCTGTTAGCTTCTCAAGAAGGACTCTGCTCCATGCAGTTAGTTAGTTAGTTAGTAACTTTACGAGAAATTTATATGCCTAAATTGTTTTCTGGAAGCATTTGTTCTGATGTTGGTAGGCTTGAATGAAATAACTCTGGGAGTTTATTCACAACAATATTAAATAATCAGTCAAACACGTGTTTGTATTTAAAGCTGCGTGTTTGGGAGTTTATTTTGACAGCACTATTTGTGAAGATGGCGTCCTGCGCTACTGAACGGCAAGTGTTTATTAGGAAAACATTTTATAACTGTGAAAATATCATGCAAGAACAAGGATATTAGCGACAATATTTAAATATTCGTCATGTTTTTTGTTCAGGAGACTATAATATTCAAAAAATTTGAAGAAGATAAGTACCAAATCTCAAAAGCGTTTGCAAATAAAATAATATTTATAATTTGAGTTAAATTGTATGGACGACTGTTGCGATAACACGAGGCTGTTTACAGTTCTTAGCCTTTATGTATAGATCCACGAAATATATTTTTAAACATCCTATACCTAAATTTATCACTGTTGTTTACAAATGTTAAAAATATCCCTCCAAGCTTTATAAACTCATTATCATTCAAAATGTTACAATAAAACCACCTACTGTCTTATCTTCTACAAAGCATTTAGCTATTTTCTTTCTTATCTTTTATTCTGTTATATTAATCGTTTTTAATAACATTTATTTTTCGTCAGGTTTATTTAATATTCATCTGAATCACTCTAAAATTCAATAAATTATTTTAATATAATTTCAAATAATTTCGAAGCTAAAAAGTGTACGGGCTGGCGGCATAGCGACTCGCTACGGGTTGGACGGTCCGGGGATGGAATCCCTGTAGGGACGAGATTTTCCTCACCCGTCCAGACCGACCCTGGGGCCCACCGTCCCTCCTGTACAATGGGAACCAACTCTCTTTCCCGGGTGTAAAGCGCCCGGGGCGCAGCGTTAACCATCCACCCCATCTAGCGCCTAGGTTAAAGAAAGAGTAGAGCTATACATCTGATCTTTCCTCTGGGCCTTCTTGGCCTGTTATAGGGTAAACTTTACCTTTTTGTACCTTTTTACCTACAAAAAGCTTACTGGACATCAGCAAAGATTAAGAATTTTTGGAATCTTGAAAATTAAGTGGGGAGCATTCAGTAAATTAAAAGAAGAGTTTCCCTTAGCAATTCATGAAACATTTTTAAAAAAGCTTCACTTATATTAAAATTTTGCAGGTATTTTTTTTTTGCACTTCCGTGACGCTTTCCTCTTTAAAACACGTTTTTGTGATAAAAACCCTCTGTTTTGTAGTGCAGGACGCCATCTTCACAACCAATGCTGTCAAACTAAGCTCCCAGCCCTGTTTTAAGTAAGGGTGTAGACATCACGATCAAGGGTTCTTTTAATATGAGAATTAAGAAATTAATATAATCTTATCGTCAAGGTACAAAACATAACATTACTGTTCACCGTTGTATAAAGTCTGATATTCCCAACTTCGCACAGAATGAGAAAACGTCTGTGCTTAGAAATAATGTAATTATTTACATAAACGTTTCAGAGACTTCTCAAAATTGGTGTGACTTCCCTGCTGTTGGAACTTCCTTGATCGTAACAAGATTCTAGGTCCATCCCTTTGCCTGTTTGTCAAGATTATGGGATGCACGTGGTATCTCTGCTGCTGCTGCTCTAATTGTCTCTGTAACACCGCCGTCAGGGATCTTACACTTCGATCTCCAGGGGGTGAATATAGATTCCTCCCTCTGTTCGACGAGATAGACGCCCTTTGATGTGATACAAGCTTAGTGCAGAGACTGCGTCGTCATTTGTGAATGTGCGAGGGATGTTCTTTACTTGATTGGTTGGGAACTAGGAGAGGATTTTAATATTGAACAGTTCCTTTCAGCGTTTGAGACATGAAGAGAAAGTGTAGGGTAATTAATGGGTCATCTTCAAAGCATGTTCTGAATTGTTATGAATTGTGTATAAGAGTGTCAACAACAGATCAGATCTACAATAAATTAACTCGAATGCCCTATGCACATGTGTACAACGCGTACGTCTTGCATTTGAAAGATGTGCACTTTGAAATGGGGTTATGTACATTTTGTGCCTGCATTTCGATAACAGTCTTGATAACCCTACAACGTAGTATATACAGGGTATACACAAAAGAATGGTGCGGTTTCAATGGTGAAAACTATTGAAACCGCACCATTCTTTTGTGTATACCTGTATATAACACGTGACTGAGAAAAACGGCTCAAGGAGTAAAACTTCTGACTTGTATTCAAAAAGTGCCGAGTTAAAATCTCGGCTGAGAAAAATCAATCATCATGAAGGAGGTTTTCCGTGGCTTTACTCATGTGTTTCAGGCGAGTTTCGGAACAGTACATGAGTTAGGCTGGGGCACGCGGTGGCGAAGTTGGTTGAGGCACTGCGCTACATACCGGAAGGTCGCGAGTTCGATTTCCCGATGGTGTCATTGCAATTTTTCATTGACATAACCTTTCGTCTGCACTATGGCCCTGGGGTCGACTCAGCTTCTAACAGAAATGAGTAACAGGAAAATTTCATGGGGGTAAAGGCGGCAGGTGCGTAGGGCCAACAATCTTACCACCTTCATATGCCGTTTGTCTAGAAATTCTGGGAGCCTCAACCTCCTGAAAAGTTTGGAGCCTGTCCAGGCCTGCATAGGAAAAGCTTTACCTTACACCTGAATTAGGCCACGACCGAATCCGTCCAAAGCTTCTACAATTCCTTAATTATTCTAAAATTCGACGCTATGTGGTCCAAGATCATGAGGGGGTTGTAAACTGACTAATAAATAAAAAAAATATTTTGCTGATTGTTGTTATGTAGTAGGCAAGACTGGAAAATTACAGCCTTAATTTTAATATATGTACGCCTATTTTCCAAAGACATGCACTAATTTTCTGCACTCTTTCATTTATCGCTGATGCAAGCCTATCTCTGAAGACATAAGTTTGTTTTCTGCCTAGACGCTACTTCCTCTTTTATTGTTGAAACTGAAGCCAACTAAAAATCGTGATGAAATTCAGTTCAAGTAACGACAGATATAACGTACTCTGCTGGAACATATGAAAAGTATTCCAGGAATAGATTTTTGTTGCTGTTTGAACTTACTCTTTCCTTAGCCTTTACAGCTGTTGCGGGTTTCCAGACATCCACGCTGTTTCCATACGAAATTGAATGTTTCACCGAAATCAAAATTCTTCCGTTTATTGTTCAATTAGCTGGCATTTAACTAGATATAATGTGACTGAGTTTAGTGTCGGATGTGAACTCAGGATATTATATTTTTTGGCAACAACTTCTGTTTTTACCTAAGGTCCCAGAAGCTATCTCTAACTTTGACAGAATTATTTTGTATTATTAATGATCTTTTCAGCCAAAACCCCAGGAATTTTGGAAATTTTCTTAATTTAGGAAAGAGATTTTTTCGCTATTCAGCCTCAGGTTGAAGATATCGATTTAATCGAAAATCTCGAAGTAGCCGAAGCTTTTCCCGAACACTTCCAATCGGTTTATAGCAATCCTCGCCAGCACCGTCCCCACCATTCCATGTCCTCTGACTTCTTATCTTAAGATGCTGTTTCTGATTCTGTTATTTGTAAAGCCATTCAACTTCTAAGATCATCCAAAAGTGTTGGTCAGGGCGGTATTCACGAGTCCATTATCAAGCGTTCTTCACTTGTTTTGTTCCGGTTCGTAAACGTATTTTCAAACTCAGCTTCTCTCAGAAAACTTTCTATTACTTTATGCATAGGCGTAAATTGGGGGGCTGCAAGGGGGGGGGGGAATGCCCCTCCAATATTTTTTTTAATCAAAGAATATTTCTCTTTTTTGGTTACTGAATTTAAGAGGGGCAAATAAAAAAAATAGAAATATTTTCTAAACGATTAGTTGGGTGACTAAAGAAACCAAAAGTGAAAACCTTGCCTTTTACTGGGGGCAGAATAGAGGCATCCTAACACCCATGGTCGATTTTGCCCCCCAGTTTTTGTTAGCCAATTTACGCCTATGACTATCTGGAAACATGCGGCAATTTTTCCTATTTTTGCAACAGGGAACAATGCCTCTATAATAACTTCTAGCTTATTTCTATTGTTAATAATTTTTTTAATTATTGTAAATGTTTACACCTCATCATGTTGTAACCATTTAAAATACATCATTACCCGTTTGGTAATTTCTGTTGACGTTATTACAACTTTGGTAGCCCTTAGCGCCATATCGGTGCCCAACATTATTAACTTAACAGAACATTAGCCCTTGTACAATTTAACTTGCTTCTTCATCACTTTAGTGCATTTGGGCCCCTTGCTAGTAATGTAGTTACGCAAACGACAATCTCAATTTCTTCTTTCTATAAATTTTGTGATGTCGTCCTCTGGAGGATTTTCTGGTTTCCACAAGAAGCGGTTTTCTGTGCCTTTCCTTTCCCTTCTCTTCACAAATTTATTCTTTTAAAATTTGCCATTAGCAGTTTGGTAAATTCTCGTGATCTTTTTAAAGAATGTCATCCGTTCGTGTGTCAATATTACGAAAAATGAAATAAATATCTGTCCAAACACAACTAGATTCTATTTATAACCTAGAACTACATGTTTCGACTTATCTCAAGTCATCCTCAGTTTCACAGTTGGTCTTTAAATCATACTGAGGAAGAAATATACATTACGTAAATCTTAAAATCTTCCTCTTTATGTTTAAATACCGTTTGTGAACCTCCGGATTACCTTATATAGGTCGAAACATGTAGTTCTATATAATAAATAAAATTTAGTTGTGTTTGGACAGATACTGATTAACTTCTTGTCCTGTTTTATATTACTTACACCGTGCATTTTCACTCAATACTTAATAACCACCGATGGTGTCACTGGAATTTTTCACTTACATAATCGTTTCGGTCGCACTATGGCCCTGGGGTCGACTCAGCCTCTAACAGAAATGAGTACCAGGAATCCTTCCTGGGGGGTAAAGGCGGCCTGTGCGTAGGGCTGACAACCTTACCACCTTCATGTGCCGATTGTCTAAAAACCTGGGAGCCTCGACCTCCTGGAGCCCTAAGGGCCTGCCAAGGCCTGTAATGGGATTGCTTTACCTTTACTTAATAACCAACTAAATGCAAATTCACTTGAAACTATGTCTTACACGTCTACATGTATTTTACGATCTTAAACTTGTATCCGTTTTAAAGTGTTATTACCACTTACACATAAGACAAAAAGTGATCTAGACTGAATATAGCAATTTACTGAACGTTTGTTTGCGAAATAAGTGTAGTTTGTGACCCCCTGAAGATGGTCTATAAGTAGACCGAAACATATGTAGGGGAATTTAGGAGAATTTAATAAACTATAAAATAGTTTCAAGTGAATGTGCATTTAGTTGGTTATTAAGTATTTTTGTCCTGTGTCTTTATTACGCCTTTATCTCGCTCTCAGCGTCGTTTTGATGCCCTGTGTTTTGCACTTAGCAGTACGTTAGCTCTTGTTCCTCACAGCTTGCTTTCTTCATCAACGCAGCGCTCTTGAACCTCTCGATGGTAATGCAGTTACCCTGCCGGCAACTTCGTGTTTGAATTTCTGTACGTGCAGTGACAGCACCCTCTGCATTACTCTCTGGTTACCAGAATGATCTGTTTTGGTGCCTCTGTTTTCATTGCACTCTTACGGTACTTATGCCGTGTAGTTAAGTACGTCAGACATTTTCTATCCGCTTACGACGCCAAAATTCTTCGTGCACTTAAATCACCATTTAACTGTACGTTGCTACTCTCTGATATTGATTTTATATGCGATTGGTGCGCTGATAATTGCACACACCTCAGCATAAGTAAAAATAAATTTATTACTTTCTAAAGAAAAACGAACACTTTGATTTACAAGTATAAAGTTTTTGACTCTTGTATAACCAGTATTGACCCTATTACGTATCTGGTAGAATATATGGACTCTAAAATTTATTTTCATCGTCATGCAAATTACATACGTTCTCAGTCCTTTCAGTTGCTGTGTTTGTTAGCAGTTTAACCTTTTCTTTCCCTCCCGTTGGTATTTATTTACATTACGTTTTACTGCGGTTAAAATTAAATCAGGCTATCTTCTGTTATACAGAATTGTATTATGCCTACTGCTGCCAAAAACCTGGAATGCATTTAGCGGAAGTTTGCAGCAAAGTTACAACCGTTTCTTCCTCCTTCGCCACTCTCCGTATACAAAAGCAATCCCTGGACAGGCCCTGAAGACTCCATGAGTTTCAGGCTCCTAGGACTTCTAGAAATTAAGGTGGAAATGTTGTCAGCCCTAAGCACCGACCACCTTATCCCCCCTACGCGATATTCCTGGTACTCATTTCTGTTACAGACTGAGTCGACCCCAGGAATAAGTCAACGAGAAATCTCAATGAACCTATCGCGAATCAAATCCGCGACCTTCCGGCTTGTAGCGCAAAGCCTCAACAAAGTGCGCCACTGCGTGCCCCCCCCCCCCCATATTAATGTTAGAGCGACTGAATCGTAAATATTGAGAGGGGTGGGACGCATAAAGTACATAGGGGAACAAAGAGTGTATAAAACGTTGTGCATAAACCCCAGGATATGTGTCCAATTTGTAAACATACAGGAGGTGTGAGAATAATGTAAAATTGCATAAGAGGACTGAGCTGGATTTAACTGCCGTCTGATCAGAATCAAAACTACAATTTCTTCTTAATGGATAATTGAATTTAATGCATTAAAAATTTCTGCTCTTCTTCTATTCCGAATATTTATTTTTTGAGTTTCAAGATTCTTTGCCAGAAAAATTGCAATTTATAAAACTTACCCTATATTGCATGCTTTTGTTTATAATCTTAAAGTAGACGCATAAGATACGTGTTTACTTCTATATAAGGCTCACATTATCGTTAAATTATGGTGAAATTTAAATTTTCCTCACTGAACTTAAGATTCTTTTTAATTTTCCACTTCTGTAATTTATATTTCATAAAATGTAAGTCTTTTTTTATAGGATTGAACCTAACAAGGACTATATTATAATCGGAGTTCTATTTACGGCCCTTTCTTATCTCTCGGTGCCATTATTTACAGTTTCTGCTAAATTCGCTTTAACTAACTGCGAGCTGTGTGATGTATGAAAAACAAAGTATTATTATTATTTACTGCAATTGGGTTTTCACCCGGTGGCAGTAGTCCTTACACTAGTACACACAATACAAATGTTTTCACCCGGTGGCAGTAGTCCTTACACTAGTACACACAATACAAATGTTTTCACCCGGTGGCAGTAGTCCTTACACTAGTACACACAATACAAATGTTTTCACCCGGTGGCAGTATTCCTTACACTAGTACACACAATACAAATGTTTTCACCCGGTGGCAGTAGTCCTTACACTAGTACACACAATACAAATGTTTTCACACGGTGGCAGTAGTCCTTACACTAGTACACACAATACAAATGTTTTCACCCGGTGGCAGTAGTCCTTACACTAGTACACACAATACAAATGTTTTCACCCGGTGGCAGTAGTCCTTACACTAGTACACACAATACAAATGTTTTCACCCGGTGGCAGTAGTCCTTACACTAGTACACACAATACAAATGTTTTCACCCGGTGGCAGTAGTCCTTACACTAGTACACACAATACAAATGTTTTCACACGGTGGCAGTAGTCCTTACACTAGTACACACAATACAAATGTTTTCACCCGGTGGCAGTAGTCCTTACACTAGTACACACAATACAAATGTTTTCACACGGTGGCAGTAGTCCTTACACTAGTACACACAATACAAATGTTTTCACCGTGTGCAGTAGTCCTTACACTAGTACACACAATACAAATGTTTTCACACCGGTGGCAGTAGTCCTTACACTAGTACACACAAGACAAATGTTTTCACCCGGTGGCAGTAGTCCTTACACTAGTACACACAATACAAATGTTTTCACCCGGTGGCAGTAGTCCTTACACTAGTACACACAATACAAATGTTTTCACCCGGTGGCAGTAGTCCTTACACTAGTACACACAATACAAATGTTTTCACCCGGTGGCAGTAGTCCTTACACTAGTACACACAATACAAATATTTTCACCCGGTGGCAGTAGTCCTTACACTAGTACACACAATACAAATGTTTTCACCCGGTGGCAGTAGTCCTTACACTAGTACACACAATACAAATGTTTTCACCCGGTGGCAGTAGTCCTTACACTAGTACACACAATACAAATGTTTTCACCCAGTGGCAGTAGTCCTTACACTAGTACACACAATACAAATGTTTTCACCCGGTGGCAGTAGTCCTTACACTAGTACACACAATACAAATGGACATAAAAATATACATAAAAATAACAATACAAAACAAACTATACACAATTACAAAACAAAATACATACATTAAATAAAAGTACACACATTAGAACACCATAAACGCATTACAAAAACATCCACACCTTAACAAAAACATCCACACCTTAACAAAAACATCCACTCCTTAACAAAAATATCCACACATTACAAAAACATCCACACCTTACAACAACATCCACTCCTTAACAAAAACATCCACACCTTACAAAAACACCCACACACAATATAGTTACATAAATACATACATACATACATACATACATACATACATACATACCATGGATCCATAAGTGTGTGGGAGTGACAACTGGATGTGCAATAAGTCATAATATACAAATATGCAGCTATACAGACTATAGAATTTTTCATTTGAACGCTATAAACTAAAACACTATAAACGTGTTTTATATATATAAGAAACTGTTCTCTGCCGAATAACGGATTTTACCACAATCAATCTGTAAACACGGGATATAGAATAATACGCACAAAATACAGCCCAATATAAAATTATCGATTAGGTTTAAAATTTGTTAATTTTTTAAAACTTAATATTTGCGGAAAAATAAAAATAATAATATCTTATATAAGTTTATATTTAATCCCCAGTTTCCTTCAGGAGACAAAATTTCCATTTTCGTCTTGTGAAACGGCTTTTTTTCTCTCGCTGCCTGGACGAAACTCTTTTCGAATAAAGTATTTCCAAACGTGCCTACTAAATAACAATGTCTATCCGTATCATTGTACTATAAAACACTTTTTAGTTAAGTTCAAATATAAATTTTAAGACTTTACAAATGCCTTATCTTACAAAAACGTTTTGATTTATATGATGTAATATTAGTACAAGGCAAAAATTCGTAGTGCATTTGGAAACACCACTCAACATGTACACACGTAAACAAAATACCAGATGACAAATCTGATAAAGATAATGATGATTGCGACGACATATGATGATAAAAATTAGGCCTGCACCTCCACAAGCCTAATTTTTAGACGCTTTTCGCAAAATTGCGAAAAGCGACTATTAATTTTATGTCTGTCCGTCTGTCCGCATGTAACAACTCGGCTCCCACTGGACGGATCTTCATGAAATTTGATATTTAATTATTTTGCGAAATTCTGTCAAGGAAATTCAAGTTTCATTAACATCTGACAAGAATAACGGGTACTTTACATAAAGACCTATGTACGTTTATGATAATATCTCCCTGAATTCCTCTGAGAATGAGAAATATTTCAGACAAAAGTTGTAAAGAAAATCAAAACACAAACTTTATGTTCAATAAATGTTTTCCAAAATCGTGCCATTTGTGAGATAATGTGGAAAAATATGGTAGAGCCGGACAGGCCGCAGATGAATGTATAATACGGTGCATGCGCGTTGCATGCTGGATAAATAAGGTAAGAATATAGACACACACTCGGTATATTTAATGCTAATTGCTTTCCCACTGCGAAAATGGTTACGCGAAGGCGCCCCAGTGTTACGTTATACTTAATTTGGATATGTTGTCACTTTACGGGTTTACTGGCCAGTACTGCCCAGGGCATCCAGTCTTTCGGTTTATGAAACGTGTTAATAAACAAGGCTTCGGTCCTCCGCAAGGCCTGAGTCTATGCACAACTGCAGGAACTCAACACCCTGTCCAAGTATTCGAGTAGCCACAAACCGCGCAGCTTCGCCTGCCGTACACCTTTATAAGTCCACTACAAATTTCGCTAAAAACAGCGGTAGAAAATTCCTTCTAAATGCCTGTAAATTTCTAGCAGACCTGACGCGCACCCAGAATTTTTATTGGATGAGCCTGACTTTGAGGCTATATATAATTTATGTTTGATTTTAAAAAAATATGTTATAAAATTCATGTCACAAACGTAACTATATATTCCATGACTCAATGACTTAATTTAAATTACAAGGTCTAACCTTCTTGCTTTTTTTTTAAATTTATCTAAGGTTTTTATTTTATTTTTAAAAATTCCAATGCACCAGTCATCAGCTGATTTCAGTGGATGATTTAGCCTGAAGTATAAATCATTTAAAACTTTTGATATCACCATGTCTATAAAATCTGTCTTTTTTAAGATCTCTATTGGGGGGGGGGGGGGGTTCAGCCCGGCAGGTCCCCCTTTTTGGGGGCGCGCTGTTACTATAATAATACCTCAGAAGATGGTGTCAGTCAAGATTTTGAAAAAAAGAATAAAGAACATTCTATGCCTCGCTGATCTTTAGCGCCTAGATTTAGGCAGGCAATATAACAGCGTTTAGTGTTTCAGGATAAAGATTTTACGCGCAGAAATGCAGGTAATTATATAAGGCGTTTTTAACTCCTCTTAACTGGAAATGAACTACAGGATATCACTCGTCACTTCAGTGATAATATACGTATATAAGAAGCTCTATAATTCTAACGTTGGTGATTTTTTTTTGTCATTTTTTTTCTTTGGGTAAGAGTGTATTAAAAACCTATACTGAGGCAGTTAGTATTATATTAGAGTCTATCGTCATCCATTTCTCTAAATATTCGCCGTCGGACTGTCGTATCAGAAGCTGAGGCTCTCTACAAATTTCCTGCGTCCAATAGAGCGGACAGCAGAGCCATTCATTAGTTCTGTGTTGCCTCATTTAGGACGTGCCAGAGTTCTGGCTGCATCAATTGTCCACTTGATCTCTGTGTCTTTCGTCTGATTGAGCGAATTATTACCCTGCAACATGCGAACTCGCCTGGAAACCCCCCCGACACACAAAATACGTCACAGATGTAACTGTCCCTCTGTTTGAAATGTCACAAGTGGGTAACTTACGTGTAGGCCTATCACAGGTTTTGGGGAGATGAGAAAAGCTTTAAATTTGTCAGGACAGATTTATGACTTTATAAACAATAAATGCCCGCTATTTGACTGGAAGGCAAAGTATTGTGTTTTTTTTTGCAGATGTCATAATACAGGGCATACACAAAAGAATGGTGCGGTTTCAATAGTGAATACTATTGAAACCGCACCATTCATTTGTGTATGCCCTGTATATCTGTCACTACGTGTAAGAGTTTATTCTTCTGTTTTGGACTTTACTTACTTCGCCTTGTTCACCAGGTGCTGATTGCGATTGTGATCTGAGACAGAAGTAACTGCAAGATAAAAACTTAATGAATACCTCAAAATATTTAAAATGTCGTCTAATATAAATAAGGGGATAAAATAAAACATGGTGTTTGTGACTAGACCAAACACTGGACAAATGAGAAATGTATGTGAAATTACATTTACTGCGGAAATAGTTTAAGAAGTTAATTCGACTTACGTGGCTTAAGATAATCCTAAGTCACAGATGTTAATGATGTCAGAGAAAAACTTTCGGTTTAGAGCTCAATAGATGTCAACATGAAGGGAGGTGCTTGGCGACCGTCTTGGTTAATTGAGTGTGGAAGGATGGAAGAAGCAAGAGAAAGATGGATGAAGAAAACGTAGACCGGTGTAGTAACAGACATCCAGATAGAATAGATAGATAGGTATAGATAGATAGATAATAGTACAAGCATAAAAAAAAATGGTGCGGTTTTAGTAGTAGTTCAGTTTTAAAAGACATTCTTGTTAGCCTGTATAGATAGATATAGGTAGGTAGATAGGTAGGTAAGTAGGTAGGTATAAAGATAGATAGATAGATAGATAGGTAGGTTAGATAGGTAGGTAAGTAGGTAGGTGGAAAGATAGGATAGATAGATAGTAGGTAGGTAGATAGGTAGATAGGTAGGTGGGAAGGTAGGTAGAAGTAGTAGGTAGTAGTAATGGTTAGATAGATAGGTAGATGGAAGATAGGTAGGTAGGTAAGGAAGGTAGATAGATAGATAGATGGATGGATAGATAGATCGACAGATAAATAGATAAATAGATAGATAGATAGATAGATAGATAGACAGACAGACAGACTGCAGGCATTTAGAAAAGTAGTCGTATAGACAGATAACTCAAAATCTAACTTTCTAAATCCGATATTATCTCTTTAAATTTAAATTTTTTATAAAATATTTTGCTCCCACATTGTCCAGTTGCTTACGTGTTACGTAAAGGAAAATGTTGTTGGAATTTTGCAGTACATTTTAGAATGCATGGAAATCAAAGTATGATAAACTTTCAGAGACAGACAATTTCTTGTTCGCATTTATCTTGCCAGCAGACTTCGTGTCTTAAACCCTGACTCTCTGTGTAAACACAGGCGAAGGAGAGATGGCTGTCCCATGTTTTGGGTTGCGTGTTGTTGCCTGTCAAAATATCTGGAAAGCTTCATTATTTAAGTTCCGATAGCACAACAAGTGGCAGTCAGTGCGCGTGTGAAAAAGCGCAGAGGAAGTTAAGTGGCTTCATTTACTTCTACAAGAGTCGTTTCAACGTCAAATGATTGAAAGCTCTGATATCGTCAAAACAGCGACATTTGGATGCAACAATGAAGTGACAGTTGTCCTGTGTGGAGAAAAAGGAGAGAATTGTAGCAATGTGTTTTGTGTTTTTTTATCTCTGAAAATGCATGTCCGAACCCACATTTTCAATCAGAAAGATATAGAAGAGGTACTTCATTTTACCGCATGTTGATACGTTTGTATCCATTTATAGTTAACAACACAATCAGTAAGCACAGTTTTTGACAGTCAATTAATTTTTTATGTATCATATAAGTAGCAACAGATCCGAATATGTTTAACGCAGGAGAAACTTTTATTAAAAAAACCGTTAAATTAAATTAAGTTAGAAACCAACCGATGCACACTAAAACCACTCTTTAAGTAGCTTTATTATAAAATTGTTAAAATTGTACCCCTACACGTGTTTCGATCCTAGGATCATCGTCAGGGGGGTTTCTTGCTAAAAGCTACAGTCACTTCAACACATGATTTAAAATATTCTATCTGCACTCTGCAATATCTGCACACTATCATGTGTTGAAGTGACTGTAGCTTTTAGCAAGAAACCCTCCTGACGATGATCCTAGGATCGAAACACGTGTAGGGGTACAATTTTAACAATTTTATAATGAAGCTACTTAAAGAGTGGTTTTAGTGTGCATCGGTTGGTTTCTAACTTAATTTAATATGACGAAGATGCACGGTGTCAACAGTGTGAAATTTAAAAAAACCGTGTACAGTGATACCTCGGCTAACGAAGATAATTCGTTCCGGAATCACATTCGTTAGCCGAAATCTTCGTTAGCCGAATCGTGATTTCCCGTAGGTTTCTATAGAAAATCGTTTAATTCGTTCTGGATGCTGCCCACTATTTAAAGATAAGTTTTATAAAATAGTGAAAAGCACACTATAAAAGGGCAAAAACTCACCGAAGGCTGAGATGAACAGCTACCGAATTGGATGAAGGAGAATGGAAAGTAGAATGAAAAACTGACGATCTTTAGACTATTATACTGAAAATATATTATACACTTTATACTATTAAACTGAAAATATGTACACAACGTTTTTATTATTCTTCTTCCAAATTTTCGAAGTTTATTCAAGGTAAGTCTCCTCTTCTTCAGTAGCTGGCCTCTGTCTCTTTGCATCCACTAAAACATTCGTTAGCCGAATCCATATTCGTTAGCCGAGTCC
Source organism: Reticulitermes speratus (assembly GCA_021186555.1). Taxonomy (NCBI): domain Eukaryota; kingdom Metazoa; phylum Arthropoda; class Insecta; order Blattodea; family Rhinotermitidae; genus Reticulitermes; species Reticulitermes speratus. Next base: position 7,308,747 of record JAJKFL010000005.1, read on the forward strand.
GAAAAACAGCGAAAAAAATCTTCGTTAGCAGAAAAATTCGTTAGTAGGGTCACTCGTTAGCCGAGGTATAACTGTAATTGTCGACTTTTCAAAGAAGATCCCAAACATGGAGATTTTTAGACGAAAATGTTTAAGGAAAAATTATTACGAAACATAAAAAATCTGACACAAAATGATCCAATTCATTGTTCTCATTTCCTGTATTTGCATCTGTATGCTAGGCGACCATAACCGGATTTTATAATGCAGGAAGAGGTCTAGGCGAATATTAGTTTCGTTGTCGAATGCAAAACAACAACATGGCTACCTCCCGAAACAAACTACTCTTTTTGTGTTTGATGATAACGAGTAATGACCAATTAGATTAGGCATGTAATTTTAATATGGGTATACGAGGTCTGACACAAAAAAACGAGACTAACCCTATAGCTCTGGAACCAAGAGTGGGGGGATGAAACAAATAAACGGCTATGGAACATGATCTGTCCTGTCACAGTGTTACAAGTTTCAGCTCGATCGCTTCACTCAGTACAAGTTGACGCATCTTCAAATATAGACGTGTTTTTACCCTCGGACGGAAAATGTCGGACTGCAAAAGTGAACAACGAGTTAACATCAAGTTTCTTGTTAATCTGAAGAAATCCGCGACGGAAACTTTTCAGTTATTGACTGAGGCTTATGGTGAAGATTGCATATCTCGTGCACGCGTTTTTGAATGGCACAAACGATTTTCGGAAGGCAGAGAAAGCGTGAAAGATGATGATCGCCCAGGCCGGCCACGCACAGCTGTTAACGATGACAACATTGAAAAAGTGCGACATGTGATTCGAAAAGAGAGAAGGTTGGGTGTTCGAGCAGTAGCTGAGAAAGTTAATTTGGATAGGGAAAGTTTTTTACGAATTCTAACGGAAGAATTGAACATGACAAAGGTTTGTGCAAAAATGGTTCCAAAAATTCTGTCAGATGAACAAAAAGAACGCCGCCAGGAATTGTGTTCGGACCTTTTGCAACGCATTGAGGATGAACCAGGTTTGTTGAATTCGGTCATTACTTGTGATGAAACTTGGATATTTACGTATGATCCGGAAACCAAGCGACAATCAATGCAATGGAAGTCAACATCATCTCCAAGACCAAAAAAAAGCACGCATGAGTCGTTCGAAGTTCAAGGCCATGTTGATTGTTTTCTTCGATATCCAGGGTATTGTGATGGCAGAGTGGGTACCTAGCGGCCAGATGGTAAATCAACACTATTACATTGAAGTGTTGACGAAATTACGGGAACGTGTGAGAAGGAAACGACCGGAATTGTGGCAAAACGGGTGGATTTTGCATCAGGATAACGCGCCAGCCCACAACGCTTTGTCTGTGAAGCAGTTTTTAGCCAATAAAAACATCACTGTGATGGAGCACCCACCTTATTCGCCATACCTCGCTCCCTGTGACTTCTACCTCTTCCCAAAGATCAAGTCGGTGCTCAAAGGGACCCATTTTTTATCGGTAGAAGATGTGAAAGTAAAAACGACGGAGATCCTCAACAGTCTGACAAAAAATGACATGCAGAATTTCTTTGAACGTTGGCAGCATCGTATGCAGCTGTGTGTTAACTCAGAAGGAACTACTTTGAAGGCGATCGTAGTTAATTTGCTGAATTTGTCAAACAGAAATAGTTGCAGACACAGTCTCGTTTTTTTTGTGTTAGACCTCGTAGGTCATAAACATATACAAATATTTTGTATCAAGTTCTGTCTACTTGTCATTATAATTACAGTTACAAATATTGTCACAATGGTAACATTTGAAGTTATGGCTGACAAATTTAACTAACAGTAGATTTCTACTAATGAAAACTACACACAGAAATGAATTTTTCACAACCTGTAACGAAAAGCTAGCTTGCGACTCCTCTAGCCTAACCACATAATTTGAAACCTTTTAAGAAATGCAGCACATTAGTTCTTCCCAGACGTTCTTGTTAGAAGGTACAAGCAGTATATTAGTGCGCCAGGCTTCAAGAAGTTTACTTTTCATAGGTTAGGAATCCACCTACGTATTGTGAAATTTGGCAGGTTCGTGACAGGTTTCAACGTGGATCACCTGCCAGTTTAAATTAAGGGTCTTGATTAAAGGAATATGACTCGACTGTTTTACAGCCTCTTTCTTCACAAACTTTAGAAAAACTGTAAACTAGGTACAGTGAAAAAAAAATGTGAAAAACGTAAAGTGAGAAATATATGAAGAATATAAAGTGAGAAAAGTGTGAACACAGTAAAGTGGGAAATAGGTGAACAATACAAAGTGAGATATGTGAGAATGTGGAAAGTAAGAAAAGCGAAAAAAAAAAGATAAAGTGAAAATGTGTGAAAACGCCAAAGTTAAAGTGTGTGAAAAGGTACAGTGAGAAGAGTGCGAAACCGGTAAAGTGAGAATGGTTTGAACAGAGCGAAGTGATAAAATTGTGAAGAAGGTAAAGTGAGGAAGTGTGAATAAACTAAAATGAGAAAAGTATAGACATAAGGAGTTTACGATCGATCGATCTATCCGTCTGTCTGTACGCACGGACACTCAAGCATCTCTAGAGGAAATTTTCATGACATTTGATATTTGGAATTTTAAATAAAATTTGTCGGCTTCATCACTGTCGGTCATTTCACGTGGCGACCCACGTGCCTGCCGTTATGCGCACATCTCGCGCGTAGTTAATTAAATATTAATCAGAGCAATACATTTATGGAACAGATGTTACACAGTAAAATAAAGTACACTTTTTTTTTTATGGCTCGACAGCCCTATATGGGCCTGGGCCTCCTCGTTTCGTCGAGGTTTCATGGTCACACACATTTGAGACACACCACAGTCGGTAGGACTCTTCTGGACGAGGGACCAGCTCGTCGCAGAGACCTCTACCTGACAACACACAACACTCACAAGAGACAGACATCCATGCCCCCTGGTGGGATTTTTTTTTTCCTGTCCGGGGTTTTTCCCCTTTGATCCATTTTTGTACTGTTTAAATCCTTTCGTCCTTCATGTCACTTTACGTTCCATATTACCGTCCTTACAACTAACACAACACAAACATCCATGCCCCCGGTGGGATTTTTTTTTTTTTACTAATTCCTTGGTTTTCCCCTTTGATGATCCATTTTTGTTCTGTATTAATCCTTTTTCGTCCTTTCATGTCACTTACGGTCACAACCGTCTTTTTACAACACAACACAAACATCCATGCCCCCGGCGGGATTGGAACCAAAAATCCCAGTAAGCGAGCGGCCGAAGACCCACGCCTTAGACCGCACGGCCACTGGGATTGGCGAAGTACACATTTAGCTACATGCAATACATTTTTGTGTGTAAAACTTGCGATTTTCGATATAAGTAATAAGAATATATCAAAATATTTCGGATGTTTACTGCATACCTAAATTGTGTACTTATTTGTTTAGAGGGAAGGCGAAAGGAAAGACTGTCTTACGTTACTTAGTTGAAAACAAATCACAGTAGCGTTAATTGAACTTTGGTCAAAAGGCCATGTTTGTTATCCTGAGGCTGTTATTGTGAATTAGAAGTTCATTCAGCCTGTTTAATAGGACAGTGGGTACAAAAGTGAAGATTCTTGTTTATACGACAGTTGTCATCTGACGTCATCAGTTCTAGAAAGCTCAATAAGCTGCTATTGAGGGACGACATTACGAAAAGTATGAGGAAAGTTCGTATGAGGCACTGCGCTACAAGCCGGAACGTAGCGGGTTCGATTCCCGATGGTGTCAGTGGAATTTTTCATTGACATAATCGTTTCAGTCGCACTATGGCCTGGGGTCGACTCAGTCTCTAACAGAAATGAGTACCAGGAATATTTCCTGGGGGGTAAAGGCGGCCGGTGCGTAGGGCTGAAACCTTACCACCTTTATGTGCCGATTGTCTAGAAATCTGGGGGCCTCAACCTCCTGGGAACCCTAAGTGTCTATCCAGGCCTGTAATGGGATTGCTTTACCTTTTATGAGGAAAGTTCGTATATTCTGTAAGTATTAGTCATACTTAAATCGGAGTATTCAGTACTATTTGGTAGTCATGCAACAGCTGTCTGGCTAGCATTCCTCATTTATATGTGTTCGATTCAGAAGCTTTCTATTAAAACATAAAACCCATGAAGATTAAAAAAATAATGAGAATTCTCTTTCCTGCCTGATATTTCTAAATTCCAACAAGCTCACTGACATCACCCGCTTTTCCTTGTGATATGTCTAGGCGTAACATGGGGATGCAAGTGGGGGACAAATGCCCCCAATTTTTTTTATATATGAATAGCTGTGTGGCTACTGAGTAAAGGAGGCAAATAAAAATTGAAAATGTTTTTAAAACGGTTATTTGGGTGGTGTAAAAACAGAAGAAGTTAAAAAAAACCCGTGCGTTTTACGGGACGCAGAATAGAGGCATCTGGGTTCCAAATACCCATCGTCGATTTTGTCGTCGTCCCCCCCCCCCCCCAGTGTCATTAGCCAAGTTACGCCTATGCCGATTTGAGTATATTAAAAAATGAATATGGAGTAACAGAGGAATGATAGTGACAGGAGAAGCCGAGGAGGTCGCAGACAAACACTTTCCATACAACTTCACCCGCCACAAATATGATGTGACTACCTCGAGATGCAACCCGGTCTTCCGCAGCGCCAGGCCAGCGAATTACAGAAAATAATAAATTAACGCACATTGTACTTAAGGATTTCGATACCGCGCTTTAAACACGTTCATCATTCATTCATTCATTCATTCTGTAGTCTGTCTTACGACAGGTCCTTAGCCTCTTCCAAAGCAAGTTCTCCACAGTGCGATCTAGTGCTTCCTCTTTCAATTTCCAGTATCTTCTCTTTTCCTTAAGGTCATCCACTAGCTGCTTACACCTTCTTCCTAGTCTTCCCGTCATTTCTATCCTTCCCTCTAACTTTCCTTCAATCACGTGTTTAGAAGGCAGTTTCTACGCAAGATGTGACCAATCCAGTTAGCCGTTCTTCTTTTTAGGTTCTGTCATTGTTATAAAAAGCAGTCAGCTATTGCTGTGTAGGGAAATTATAGCAGTTTGTTTTGAGACGCACACAAATTACGTAAATGCACTCTGTGAAGAAATGAAGAATTTTTTGATGCTAAACCTGGCGATACGTAAATAATTACTGTCCATTAAGTTCCTGGCAATGCTTCATTAAATGCGGCAATTATATATAGCACACTTTTTATTGTCCAAAATGCTAACAGATATTTCAGGTGGTTAATGTAAGCTCATCTACAAGAGATGGACATAATCGTTTCGGCCGCACTATGGCCTGGTTTCGACTCAGCTTCTAACAGAAATGGTACCAGGAATCTTTCCTGGGGGTAAGGCGGCGGTGCGTTAATGGCGTTGTCTAAAAATGGGACTGACTTGGGCTAGCCTTTACTTTACATCTACAAAGAACATTTTGTATAGGCGTTTAGTTAGATCTATTATCATTACAGAGAGGTGTCATTTGGCGTTTTGAATGTAGTTTATATTGAAAGGTCCATTATAAAAGCTAAGTAATCTTCAATATAAGACACGCAGCGTAGAATGAAGAAAACCCCGTAAATATTAGTGTATTTAACTAATGACAAAATGAATAAAATATCGCCATATAGAAATGTACGTTTTCCTTAGGTCATGATTTTGAAATGTTTTATAGAATATGTAACAAGGCTGCACAGTCAATATAAGCTACAGTCTGGAAGAATAGGGTTCGGTTCTGGGCAGAGACAAGAGATTTTCTCTCTTTACCATCACTTCGACACTGGCAATTGAACCCACCGAGCACCCTGTGCTTGCTATAAGGGCGTAAATCGACAGGGAATTGGAGGATTAACTCTAAATTTAGCTCCATCTGGAATTGAGGTTAAGAATGCGTGGGGCTGTATTCTCACCACAGGTCTTCATGGCGCAGTGCTGAATTACAAAAGGATATAACCTCACCTTAGGACATGCTTGTATTATTGATAATCCCTGTCAAATATAAAATTTTATATTTTGAACATGTGCCTGTTTAGCCCTCAGTTGTCGCGAATGTTCAACACAAAACCGGAAGAAGAAATTATTTTTATCTGCACCAAATGAATATAATCACGCAGATAAATGCTAATTCACGGAGAAATGATTTTAAATATATAAGCATACACGTACAGCATATAGCAATACAAAATGTTTTACTGTTTGGCTTCTGACTATTGAATGACAGTTGATATCAGAGATAAATTTGATATCTGCACTCTTCTGGGATATTACACAGCGTTGAGTGGTAGTTCTGTACGAACGTTTCGGGACAACCTATCGGTCCCATCTTCCAGGTTCAGGAAGTCGTCTTCTTGACCCTTGAAGATGGGACCGATAGGTTGTCCCGAAACGTCGGTACAGAACTACCACTCAACGCTGCGTAATATCCCAGAAGAGATCTCATTTACATCGCGGCGGAAGCCTGATATCACGCAGAGATATATTTGCTGACCACTGAATATAGTTCATAGTTGATAACTGATATACTGTGTATTTGCCTGCTGACTATTGTATACCATGCACAGACGATAATTGAGATATCTTTCTATGCCGGCTAGTGGATATCATGCACAGTTGATCTGTTTGCAGGGGCATTCCTACAACACGCAACTGTAACAACACATCACCCCGTCACGCCATTCTATGTTGCAATCTCAAGTATCTACTTCCCTCTCAGTAGCTTCGTGCCGGTGGCATTAACTCCTCTCAATTACTCGACCAAATAAATGCTCCGTCCCTCATCTACACTGCTGAATACCAACTGCAGCAACGCAAGTATCTCTATACGTTACGAAATATTACTCAGAACTGATATGTCTTAGAGTGAATGAAACAAGAGATCGGTTATAGATAATGACTATAAAGGTTCTTTGCTCTGATATTCTTCCGTAAATTCGCTTATACTTCTCATTTCAGAGGTCCCTTAACGAAGTAGGACGAAACTTGTTACAGTGTGTTTACACATACGACGAAGTAAAGGAGAGTAATATGGTTGAGTCCTGTCGTAGCACTCCTGAGGAAGAGGAGGAAAGTGCAAAACATATTGACCGGAGAAAGTAGGGGAAAAGACTATACCCACCCCTCCTTCTACTCCCGTTTTTTTTAGCCTTTTGTTTTTTGCTTTAACGCCAGTTGCAAATTTACACCACTTCTTAATTTGCACGAACTCATTTTAGGTTTGACGCCCTTTGGACGGATGCGTTCTATTAAGCTAGCCCCTTATTTCAGTTGGAAATACTATTTTTATTTACGTCTTTCTGATTTACGCCCACTATTTCAGGAACACAACTAGGGCGTAAAACAAGGGTTGAATGTAACTGGAAAACGCAGTGTAGAAGGAAGGACACTGATACAATGAATCGCAAATGAAGAGGGCGTAGCGATTTAAGCTGGATTTATGTGTCTTATTGGGGGGGGGGGGGCTGAGAAACTGAGCATTATGTGTCTTAGTGTGGGGCTGAGAAGCTGAGTTTTGTGAGTAGGGTAATCAAATTTTGGGTTCAACAAAAAAGCGGGAAAGACCAAGAAATCTCTTAAATTATCGTTCATTTTAATAGCCAATATTCCCTGGGCAATCCAAGAATGCAACTGAAAGAAACCAAACAAATAAAAACTCATAAACAGAGACGTTTAAGAAGAATTCGTAAAGCCTAATTACTTGTTACAGAATTCTATACTTACAAATTTCTTACTAATGTTATTATAATTTTGTTTCACTTTATGAATAACATACTGATTACCTACGATTCTGTATATATTAAAGTTCTCTGATACAGTCTCAAAATTATCATTTCATTGTCGTCATATTTGTGACTATCCTCATTTCAACACGGAATATCGATATACCTAATATTTCGATAGGTCTATTATGTACCTCTATACCTATTTCTACCAGAATAGCCCCAGTGGTTCATTACTGACCGTCATCAAACCTAAAGTACGTTTTTCACTGTCACAATGTTATTTTAACTCTAAAAATAAATACATCCCAAGTATATTACCGAACATCGTTTTGGGATCCTAAAGTGAGTGGATTTAACATCAGTCACATCTTGCAAGTTCGCTTATCTGCCATGTTCATGTTACTGACTGAACGGAAGTAATAGTAATAATTGAAATAATATACAGACCTAAAAATGAGCTAAAAAGAATATGGCAATAGAATGCAGTTTGTAAAGTACCATTAGATTTATACACAATAGGGATTATCACAAAAACTTACAAGACAATTTGAAACTTTTGAAACTTCTCCGTCGTCTATACATTCTAATGCACAAAGCAGTAATACTTAATACAAGCCGTATAGTCAGAAAGTTTTGGGCAGAATAATGAATAAGTAGTGTTTGGTCAGTGAGACCGTACTGTTGTGAGAACTAGCTGAACTGCTGTGAATTAAGGAATGTGAATCATGATGATGATGAAGAAGATGATAATGATGATGATGATGATAATAATAAAAATAATTCAGTTAATTTTTGTTTGGGACTACCTACAAATTAACCTTGGGTTTTCACGGTGGTAGTCACTGTACCATTAATTAAATGTAAATAAATGTAATATTGACTGCTTAAATCTATTTAACTTTTAAATTTGTTTAGTATCTACCTATGTATAAAAACAGAGTTTTGTGCTATACATCAACACTTTCTTATAGGCTAGCTTCTCCTCCTTATTCACTTCTATCCTAAAACCGCATTCCCCACTTTACAGTTGCTCAACAGCTCAGCAGTAGCTGACATCTTCTTTGCCTAAATATCACGGGTATTTTTTACGGAGTCTCTTTTGCAAGAGATCCATATTCTTTTCCGAAGCGAGTTCTCCACAGAGTGCGCTCTAGTGTTTCATCCTTGAAATACCAGTATCTTCTTTTTCCCCAAGGTCATCCAATTGCTCTTTACGTCTTCTTCCTCGTCTTCTCTTCCTGTATAAATTTTGTTCCATCTTTCCTTCAATAACGCGTTTTAAAATGCAGTTTCTACGCAAGATATGATCAATCCACGTATCCTTCCTTCCTCTTATTATATGTAGGATTTTTCTTTCCTCCAGGACCCATTTCAAAACTTTCAAGGTATTTCTTAACTACTTTTTGGAGTATCCAAACTACTAGTAAGAAAAATAGTCTTCTTCTTTATGAATGGGGCTAACTATTATCTCTCTAATTCCTCTCATTTCCTACAACCCTGCTAACAACCATATTTTTCAATTTCCTTCTTTCATAGTACAGAATTTTATAAATTGTGTCTTCTCGAATAGGAGGGGTAATGATGGGGAGGGAGGTGCACGGGTAATTCAGAAACACGGGTAATCCAAAACATATACTTTATTGAGCTACGGGAAAAAATTAAAACTCTAATATATTTATTATGTATATAATACATAATAACTTATGCATATTGTTTACTTAAATGTGCACGAAAGATCCCGATTCCTGCACTGAGGATTTTTTCGATCACGCGCCTCTAAATCACGTTATATCCCACCTTCATCATTAGACATAAGCAACTTAGATCATGAACGGATAATCTGCAAGTTGGATAATCCGCTCACGGATAATCGAGAGTGCACTGTACTGTCTTGTGCAGCAACTAGTGCACTGTATTGTCTTGTGCAACAACTAGTGCACTGTATTGTCTTGTGCAACAACTAGTGTACTGTATTGTCTTGTGCAACAACTAGTGCACTGTTTTGTCTTGTGCAACAACTAGTGCACTGTATTGTCTTGTGCAACAACTAGTGAACTGTATTGTCTTGTGCAACAACTAGTGCACTGTATTGTCTTGTGCAACAACTAGTGCACTGTATTGTCTTGTGCAACAACTAGTGCACTGTATTGTCTTGTGCAACAACTAGCGCACTGTATTATCTTGTGCAACAACTAGTGAACTGTATTGTCTTGTGCAACAACTAGTGAACTGTATTGTCTTGTGCAGCAACTAGTGCACTGTATTGTCTTGTGCAACAACTAGTGCACTGTATTGTCTTGTGCAACAACTAGTGCACTGTATTGTCTTGTGCAACAACTAGTGCACTGTTTTGTCTTGTGCAACAACTAGTGCACTGTATTGTCTTGTGCAACAACTAGTGAACTGTATTGTCTTGTGCAACAACTAGTGCACTGTATTGTCTTGTGCAACAACTAGTGCACTGTATTGTCTTGTGCAACAACTAGTGCACTGTATTGTCTTGTGCAACAACTAGCGCACTGTATTATCTTGTGCAACAACTAGTGAACTGTATTGTCTTGTGCAACAACTAGTGAACTGTATTGTCTTGTGCAACAACTAGTGCACTGTATTGTCTTGTGCAACAACTAGTGCACTGTATTGTCTTGTGCAACAACTAGTGCACTGTATTGTCTTGTGCAACAACTAGTGCACTGTATTGGCTTGTGCAACAACTAGTGCACTGTATTGTCTTGTGCAACAACTAGTGCACTGTATTGTCTTGTGCAACAACTAGTGAACTGTATTGTCTTGTGCAACAACTAGTGCAGTGTATTGTCTTGTGCAACAACTAGTGCACTGTATTGTCTTGTGCAACAACTAGTGCACTGTATTGTCTTGTGCAACAACTAGTGCACTGTATTGTATTGTGCAACAACTAGTGCTCTGTATTGTCTTGTGCAACAACTAGTGCACTGTATTGTATTGTGCAACAACTAGTGCACTGTATTGTCTTGTGCAACAACTAGTGCACTGTATTGTCTTGTGCAACAACTAGTGCACTGTTTGTCTTGTGCAACAACTAGTGCACTGTATTGTCTTGTGCAACAAATAGTGCACTGTATTGTCTTGTGCAACAACTAGTGCTCTGTATTGTCTTGTGCAACAACTAGTGCACTGTATTGTCTTGTGCAACAACTAGTGCACTGTATTGTCTTGTGCAACAACTAGTGCACTGTATTGTCTTGTGCAACAACTAGTGCACTGTATTGTCTTGTGCAACAACTAGTGCACTGTATTGTCTTGTGCAACAACTAGTGCACTGTATTGTCTTGTGCAACAACTAGTGAACTGTATTGTCTTGTGCAACAACTAGTGAACTGTATTGTCTTGTGCAACAACTAGTGCAGTGTATTGTCTTGTGCAACAACTAGTGCAGTGTATTGTCTTGTGCAACAACTAGTGCACTGTATTGTCTTGTGCAACAACTAGTGCACTGTATTGTATTGTGCAACAACTAGTGCTCTGTATTGTCTTGTGCAACAAATAGTGCACTGTATTGTATTGTGCAACAACTAGTGCACTGTATTGTCTTGTGCAACAACTAGTGCACTGTATTGTCTTGTGCAACAACTAGTGCACTGTATTGTCTTGTGCAACAACTAGTGCACTGTATTGTCTTGTGCAACAACTAGTGCACTGTATTGTATTGTGCAACAGCTACAATTCATGTCCCAGGGATCTAGAAACTGCGTTTTATGGACCTGCAAAGGCTGAGGCTTATTCCAAGTTTCCTGCAGATCGGCGAAATACATTAAAAGTGGAAAAGTGGGAAAACACACACAGACAAATGGTCATCCATTTAGTCTGCCTTCTTTTTCAATTTAACGCGGGAATTCAAAAAAGTTGTTTGTGAATAGAGCACGACTTAATATCGTAAGCTTTCTTCGTCACGGGTGTTGCTTGTGTCATTATCAGTCGGCGCTCTATAAATTATAATGTCTATGCAGGTGTCATACCTGGCGCCAATATTTTTTTTTTGGATAGACGAGATATACTTACAAGAAAACGCGCAAATAAGTATTTTCCGCTACCAATTACTTGAAGTCAGTTAAACTGCAATAAACTAGAGGTTCTGTTCCTGAACACCAGAAAATCACAGACTTTGTAGAACTGTGAACAAACAAGAAATCAGCATGTTGCGCAGTGTTCATATTGTAATCCTTTCACAAAGTGAAAAACATGCATTTGCATCTGTCTGGTTTTCAAGTTTTAGTTGTAAACGTACTTAAAGAATTTTACAGTATTACCACCGTGCATTTTTTAATCAAATAATAAAACCAACGAATGCACTATATTGACCACTTTTATTATGGTCTATTTCCCCTCACCCTACACGTGTTTCGGAACTTTAAAGTTCCATCTTCAGGCGTTGTCTTGTGTTACCAATTATTCACATATTAAAACAAATACACAATATGTACAATAGTCTGTTAAAGTATTAAAACCATAGGTAAACGAAGTTCAAAACTCTTTTAAAATTGTACGATATGTACTGTAGTCTATTAGAATCTTAAAATCTCGCGTAAATGTATATTTAAAACCTGTTTTAAAAATGTATTTAAAAAATTTGTGGACTGTTCGTAGTATTCACTTTTTTACGTAACTACTGGCGTAGTTTTATACAACTCCGTATTCCATTTCCTTCTGACAAACTTTGTATGTGGGACCTATATTAATATTTTCTCAAGCGTATTTTCTCTATCCCGTGTGACAATTCTACAAACCACTGTTGTACATGAAGCTACAACTGAACGTTATCAAATTCATTCCTTCCTAACAACAAAGAACGCAAATTTGACACATAAAAATATAGTCTTATATTGCTTCTACATGTTTCGGCGTCATTTACGTCATCTTCAGGGAGCTTTACACCAAAATCTAAAAATAAGAAATTGTAACGGATTACAAAAGTAATTCTTAATATATTATAGCATTCATGCAGTTAGTGTCAAAATATGGGTATTTTAATTTATGATTAAAATGGTATAGATATTTTTAAAGAGTATAATGTATGATAACAATAAAACATTCATATTTTTACGGCGTTTTCATTAATTACATTTAAAAAGTTGTATGTTGATATGCTGTAGTTCCTTCTTCGCATAAGAACACCTCATTGATGTCAAATGCATATGTGTTGGTATTATCAATGACTAATTTAGTTAAGATGCATGGAATAAACAGTGTCAAAATGAGTTATAACATTTGTTTAAAAATAGAGGGACAATATTAACAAAGTGGTAACTGGCTTAATGCCTGAATATCATTGAGACCCTAATTTTCGTTTGGTATGTTCGACGAGGTGCAAATTTAACTACATGCACGAACAAAAGTATTTAAGCAACTGAATATGCCTGGCTTACGTGTAAATTAGCTGTTATAAGGTAGTTTACGAGCATAAGTAGTGTTCAGTGTAAATCAAGTTTCTTAACAACAACAACAACAACAACAACTTGTATTTACACAAAGAAAATGAAGGCCAAGAACCCTGACCCGACAGTCAATTCATCACGCCGGATATTGCCCAGTGTCTGAAAAGTATTTGACACAAAAGAATTTCCGAGAGGGGGCTCAGTTGAAGTCTGTGATTAGCTGTCATTAAATTAACGTGATTTAAATTACTTTTTCAAATTTATTATTATAACAAAAATTCCCCGCTTAATATTAAGCTTTATCTCAACAAGTCATGAAGACTCATAGGGGGAATTGAACACTGGGCTTCCATCCTTACTTTGACATTCGACACAACTTGGACGGCAGAGTTGTCAGATCTACGCGCCGGCCGCATTTTACCCTCAAGTAAATTCCGTGCTCCTCATTTCTGTTAGAGGCTGTGTGGACCCCAGGGCTAGTGATTGCGGACAGAAGGAAGACGTCACTTGAAAAATGTCAAGGTCCCTACCGGGAATCGAACACGGGAACTTCCGTCTTGTGGCGTAGTGCCACCGCTCGCTGTATAACACTAAATCTTACATGTGGTAGCCTTCAGTGACGAGGTTCATAGTGAAAACCATTTCATTGTTTATAACTTCGGAATGGTGGCAGGCAAATAGAACTTATGATGTCATGAACCTACGCCTTTGCTTAAGAATGAGGTAGCTAGACTAAATATAGGCTTTTGTCCTCTGAGATAGAATCTAGGTGTCGAGTGTGTCAGGATTGTAGGTGTCAGCAGTGAAGATCTGACAGAGTCTAGCTGTCACTCAACTTACAATCTGTAATGCTTGTAGCTTTGTTAGTTTTACGGGGTTGAACCCACGGGTGCTCCTATAATCCTAACACGCTCTTTCTGCTTTATTCCTGGAATTATTTTAAACTCCTAGACGAGGTTGGAAGTTTTTGAATTGTCCATTCCGTGCATTTTTAGATCAATGTATTCAATTTATTATACCAATCAAATGCACATTATTAGTTGCATATGAGTGTTAAACACGTAGCTGCGACATGTTTCGGTAAAAGAGTACCGCAACAATAATTTTTATAAATCATGTTCATTGTGTAAGCAATGTTTTAATCATATTTTAACTATAAGACTTCTAAAATCCGTACAAGTTGTACATTTATACAAAAATGACATCAACAACGGAGCCTACTACAGACTGTAGAACCATGTAAATAACAGCTTATCACTGGCAATTGGTTTTAAACCTGGCATATTGTGCTGTCTGAAGATGGAACACTTGTACCGAAACATGTCGCAGCTACGCGTTTAAAAATCGTATACAACTAAAAAAGGAGGGTAGCTGCGAATACATTGAATAAGCAGTCGCAGACAGCCGAAAAGGGGTGGCCCTCCAGCTTGAGGGTTGGGCGAAGTGCTAACAATTCCTCACCGTAAAAAATTACCATGTTACGAAACACTATACAAAGCCTCGGTACGGGCTCTTGTGAGTGCGGTAATGAACCTTCGGTTTCCATAAAACGCGGGGAATTTCTTGACTAGCTGAGACTTGCTAGCTTCTCAAGAAGGACTGTGCTCCATGGAGTTAGTTAGTTAGTTAGTTAGTAATATAACTAAGAAAAAACACATGTATATTTTTATGCTTTGCATCATACTGTCGGAAGTGAAACAAAGAATATTGATGAAGTGAAGCTGTTTTAAATTTAACCAACAACAATCTTAAACTTGTAAGCGTAAAATGATTTTTTTTGTGCAACATAAATTCAGGCTTTAAATCCATTACCGGTCAAGGTTAGTAAGACACTTACAATAACTGTCTAGCTGTAATAGACATAGACGGGAATGACTAATGGGTTCTTGTTCCCCAAAATGAAGCTGGACAAGGCGTCCATCTTGTTTCATGTCACGACTAAATGGAGTCTGTAGTAAAATTTGCACCTAAATGAATTGTACATCTCCCTACACCCTACGTAATTGTTAAGTAACATAAATATGTTGGAAATTTAAACAATAAGCATTTACAGTTGTCAAGATATTTACTGAATTTAGAACACAACATCTATCGCCAAAAGAGTTCCTGAGCACATGTAGAACTTTCTGCCTATAAAAATAATGTTCTTCAAAAATACATAACATTAAGAAGTTCCACAAATACTGAAATTTGTGTAATAATGATCTTTACTAAGTGGGGTTTTTATCCAGATATCAACAAAAAAATATTAGTAGCAGAAACATGTACTGCAAGATTGATTCAAGCGCACGACAAAACAGCAAGCTTTAACACTTTAGGTATTTTTTTAAAAATAAGACGTAACAAAGTGACGGCTGTTGGAGATCTTCCGAAATTTGTGTGGTGATACTTTACAAAGTTATATTTTTCTGGCAGTAATTATTGTAGTGTCGACCTCGGTGGACTAGTGGTTAGCGTGCTCGCCACTGGACCCAAGGTTCGCGGGTTCGATCCCGACCGAGGTCGATGGATTTTTAAGGATGATAAAAATCCGGAGCACCACTTCCTTCGGAGGGGAAGTAAAGCCGTCGGTCCCATGTCGTAGATTTACGGCATGTAAAAGAACCTTACGGGCATGAATAAAAATGTTGCGTAAGCCAAATTGCCTCCATCCAAGTCTCCTGACTGCCTGCCAGATCGATAGAACACTAAGCGCGGCTAGCTGACCGGTCACCAGCTGCCATGAATGCGCATGACTTAGTAACCTCGACAAGAGGAGGCAAGAGGAGGCCCAGGCCCATACAGGGCTGTTGAGCCAAGAATTATTATTATTATTAATTATTGTAGTCCTTAGTTTACACATCCTATTGCAATGCTTATAACAAAGGAAATACACACAATCACAAATCAAATTTATTATTATTATTATTATTATTATTTACTGCAATTGGGGTTTCACCCCGTGCATGTGCATGCAGTACTAATGAAATCAATACACGGGAACATTATTTTATCTGCCAACTGTCGCTATTCACTTCCCGTCGGCTCTCTTAACTTAGATATAAAATTTCAAAGTGCAATGCAAAAAATATGTCAATATGCAATGGGCTAAGTATTTGTTAGAAGTCAATCGTGTGTGACAGCCGAAATAACACGTGTGCCGCACCTTCTGTAGGCACGCATACGGTCAATACAATCCAGTATTAAGTACAGTGCATTGATCTAATACGTGTGGACCGCGACTCAAGGTAAGATTGAAGATTATTGTTCAATAATAAGTAACAAGTCGTAAATTACTGCGTCAACATGAGGTGTTTCAAATAATAACGCTTTTAATAAACATTTTAACAAAGGGCCTGTGTATTTTAAGTGTTAAATGTGTTTCCCCCTGAAGATGGTGTACTAGTGCACCGAAGCATGTCGGGGTTTATGTAAAGTGATTGTATATTGTGTTTTACCATTGGGTATGACTTGGTGTATATATGTATTGTTGTAATATAAGCACGTATATGGTATGGACAATGTTAACCTTTAAAGACGAAGCGTAAACTGTTTCATTTAAAGACCCAGTTCGTACCGCGCAGTAAACACTCTTTATCTCGGTTAAAAAAAACAAATCAATTTATGTTATATAAGGGAAAAGTCGCTGTTTGTTCTGATATAAATACAATACACATAAATACAGTGTTGGCAGAATGTAGAATTGTTGAATATTAAAACTGTTGATGCATCAAGTAATTATTAGGCTTTAAAAGGTTAAATGAAGAGAGTTTTTCTATCAAACTCTCTTTACACTACGTGATGGGTACCACCTTCAGTGTCATGAAAGTTTAGAGTTTGTTACTTCTTTGACAAATGTGTGGACTTCTTTTGTATTGGCATATTACTACATGATTAGCTTAGTAAGCGATGTGTAGCAGTGGATCATTTGGACAGCTATTTGCAGAAACCGCAGCTAGAGGTGGAAATTGTCAAAATTTTCTGTTGAATATTCTACAAGCATTCCACTAGTTCTCTGTATTGGCTGAGTGCATCATTCATGAAAGTCTGGATCGGTTGCGGAATTCTTTGGAAATTTCTTTCATGGTCCCAGGTACGTGATTCACATACGAGTGTGCTTTTATTTAACTTGGTTCTCACACACGGCTGCCACCACACTTTTCTACCACGGCTCTGAATATTTCTTTCTTGTTTTATTCTTCTAGTCATTTCTCTTTACTTTTTATTGTGTACATAAGACGGCAGAACGAGGGAATGTATTCGTTTACGGAATTTGGGTCGAGTTCTTTATCTGTTTCTTGCCTATAAAAAGAAGTTTCGTAAAAGTACCTTTTATATTTACATAACTCAAATGGAAAGAAATTCATATTACGAACTATTGTGACGTCATCACCATCAACATCATCATAAAGAGTAGCAGCGTCAGCACCAGCGAGAGCATCTTTAAATGTCAGCAGTTTTACAGACAAGTGTAAATATAGCCTTAAAAATGGGACACTCTTGCTCTGTTTCTTTAATTGCCTTGAAAAAGGAAATATTTAAATTAAAAAATACACCATTGTACCAGAACTTTCAATTATTTCTTAAATATATTTACTCTATAAATATACATTTGTATACATGTGCACCTCGTTTGAAGAAAGTTCATTTTATTACAACAATAAAAAACGTCGGAAAACTTCGTGTGTATTCGGAAGGCCGTTGCTGAATAAATTAAAAATGTATGCAGAGTGTCGCCTGTATATAGTTACATCGAAAATTTCAAGACTTGCAAAAATGTTTATAGAATAAGGAATTGGTGCTTCATTTTCGTCTACAAATTTTGTTTCAAAACTTCGCTTAAACATAAAACGTGATAGATGCCTGTTGGAACACAAGTGGCTTTTCCTGAAAGGAAGTCGTTAAAATTACCCAACAGAAATAGAAACTGAAAAGTCTCGAACAGCTAATTGCTGTATAATGGATAAAGTATAAGTGTTTAGTGACACAATAAATTTGACTGGCAATGCAAATTAAGTCTCCATGTTTTGTCGATTTTTATCTAAGAAAATGTTTCAGATTAATGCAGAGTACTGGAAACAGTACTGCATAACCAAATGTGCAATTGGGTTGTAAAATTGTGTTGGTTCTAAGTCATCCAGTTACAAAGGCCATGTCCATTTGCACTAACGTCTTCATACGGAGCAGAATAATAACCATTAACTTGTTCTTCAGACACGCCATCTTTGACCACACCATATTCGCAAAGTTTAATTTACGTCACTGTCATATCTCTGTTAATTGAAGTGGTAGAAGTGACACTCAGCCTTACAAGCAGAGGCATGATAGACATCCGTGACTTGCTGTCTGTCACAGATGTCCACCTGTCAAAGCTGGAGGCTTGGTTACAGTGCTTGTGGGCTCGAATCCCAGGAATGTCTGCACCTTCGTCGTGTTTCAAGTATTAATGTGTCTTGCGGCGGATTCGGAAGAAAAGCAGAAGGAAAGAAACAAAGAGAAATAAGGGAGAAAAAGGAAAGAAATAAAGAAGAAAGCCGAATATCGCAGATGAAAGCGTAACAGGCTTGCTTTGTATTTGGGAGATTTCAGGTTGAAATCTCGGCTCGGACACTATCTGTAATGGTTGAGGATTTTCATTGTTTTTCTCAGTCCTTCCAAAAAATTCTTCATCCCAGTCCCTCCAGCAAATTTCTTAGTTCCTACAGAAACTCCTCACCTCAGTCCATACAGTAAATTTCTCACCACAGTCCCGCCATCAAATTTGTCACTTCAGTTACTCCAGTAAATTCTTCACCTCAGTCCCAACAACAAATTCCTTACCGCATTCCCACCAAAATATTCCTTACTTCGGTCTCTGCAGAAAATTACTTACCTCAGTCTTCCTAACATTTCCTCACCTAAGTCCCTCCAGCAAATTCCTCACCTCAGTACCAACAATAAATTCCTTACCTCAGTCCCAACAATAAATTCCTCACCTCAGTCCCAACAATAAATTTCTCACCTCAGTCCCAACAATAAATTCCTCACCTCAGTCCCAACAATAAATTCCTCACCTCAGTCCCAACAATAAATTCCTCACCTCAGTCCCAACAATAAATTCCTCACCTCAGTCCCAACAATAAATTCCTCACCTCAGTCCCAACAATAAATTCCTCACCTCAGTCCCAACAATAAATTCCTCACCTCAGTCCCAACAATAAATTCCTCACCTCAGTCCCAACAATAAATTCCTCACCTCAGTCCCAACAATAAATTCCTCACCTCAGTCCCAACAATAAATTCCTCACCTCAGTCCCAACAATAAATTCCTCACCTCAGTCCCAACAATAAATTCCTCACCTCAGTCCAACAAAATTCCTCACCTCATCCAACAATAAATTCCTCACCTCAGTCCAACAATAAATTCCTCACCTCAGTCCCAACAATAAATTCCTCAACTCAGTCCCAACAAAATAATATACTCCTCACCTCAGTCCCAGCAGTAAAGACCATAAATGCGACCTACAGCCTCCTGTCTCCTTCATTATCCCTTACTTAATATAAACTACCGGAAACGTCACTAAACACACAAAGACTAATGAAAGAACGAAAAGAGGAAAGGAGCCACGAAAGTCGGAAGGGTGAAAATGTGAAGCCGTAATGCTTACACTTTTCTGTGATCGTGCCACCACACGTGGCCGGGGCACCCCATTTTGGTGTCAGGCCTTCTCCTTCTGAGTGGTCATTGTCCTCAAGTTCTGGATGTTAAAGCAGTCTTTGCTGTTGACGGAGGCTGGAGTACTGTGAGGCAGAATTATGGGTAACCGCCACTTTGTGAAGTAACGTATCTTAAATATGTATAAAAAATATATTAATATTCAGAAATATATGCTATTATAAACACGACTCTTAGAACGAGTAAAAGAAGAGAAATTGTAAAGTTTTTTAAAGCTATAGCCCTTCCCACATATACGCTTGTAAGCCCATATCAGCCATTATTTGATTAAGAAGAATAAAAATTCTTCAACAAGCAATTGAAATAATCTCTTCGTGATTTTTAAGAGATACACGAGATTATAAAACAATGGAGGAAGCTAAGGAGAACATTTGTATTCAGAAGATGAAAAAAGATTATTATGTACTAACATTCACTAGAACGAATGAAGTAATTGTTTATAAAACAAAAGGATATTAACTTACAGGCGGACCAATTAAAAGGCTGCCACGCAGTCGCAAAGAATGAGTCTAATATCAGGGGAACGAAATATGGAGAAGATTACTAGAGTAATAGGAGTCTTAGAAAAATATACGAATTCAAAAATTTACAGCTGCCATACTTTAAATCACTACAGAAACAACAATTGCAGATCCTGACAGACATAAAATGAGTTACTGAAACTTAAAACTCACAAGTGTATACGTACAGAATTATTTCACGCAGTGCACATAGGAGGAAGAGTCGGAGGCTACGACTGTGAAGTCGGGCCGACATATAAACGTAAATTTACTTAAAAGCTGCAAAGTGTAGAAAAATAACTATATATAGTAACAGGCATTATATCATATTGCACTGAGTGAAAATACGGTTATTGTTAAATTTTGTATGATCCATACCTCTGCATTGAACACGGTGACTAAAAGAACAAATACACACAAGTTTATGAAAATATATTATGAACGTAGTAATACCTCCTACATGTTTCGGCCACTCTTGTAGCCATCCTCAGGGAGGTGGTTTAGGAAAAATAAATACAAAATTGAAAAGAAAAAATACATTGAGATATTACAGCGAGGAATTAACTGGTACCACAGAATATCTGACGTTATAGACGAGGTGTCATGTAAACCGATGTCTTTATAGCCGGGATCGACTCTATATGTAACACCAACAAATGCACTATTCTGCATTTTATTCTTACTATCTTTTACATAGCTGCTACATGTTTCGGCGTTATATCACGCCATCTTCAGACAGCTGACACCAAAATTTCTGTAAAACCTACAGCAACAAAATGTCACAATATTCGTACATACGTCGTGTTATCAATGGCGCAGAATATTACACGTTTGAGACTTTGGTGTCAGCTCCCTGAAGATGGCGAGATAATAAGGCCGAAACATGTAGGAGCTATGTGAAAGATAGTACAAATATAATATAGAATAGTACATTTGTTGGTGATACATGAGTTTCTTACTTTGTCAAAATGCATGGAATAAACAATGTGAAAGGAAACTGGACTGTTTAATTTGCTGTTAATTGTTAATAAAACATACAAAAAATGTGTTAGAAAAATATGATTAATATGCGTATATCTCAACTGAATTTTACAGTCCAGGTATACATCCGTTTATGCCTATGTTTGGTACAGGAGGATTATTTTATCTGACAACTGACATCAATATTCAATCAGATCGTTTCGCACTACGGCAGGAACCCACGAGTCAAGGTCCAAGGTTTTTAATTTAATATGTTACATTTATAGTGGTTTTGTATGTGCCACTTTTAAAAGACGCGCTGGAAATATTTTCCTTCTGTTCGCACGTCTAAAAAAACAAGTTGTTCATTGAATGTCAAATTTCTAAAGATAAGTGAATAGTGACAATTGTCAGATAAAATAATGTTCCTATTCTATATATATAATAATAAAATAATAACCATGGCTCAACAGCCTTATATGGGCCTGGGCCTGGGTCTCCTCTTTCCGAGGTTACGTGGTCTGCGCATTTGTGGCAGTTCGGAGACCAGCCGACTGGCCGCGCTGTTCAACTCAGTCAGGAGACTTGGGTGAGAAATGGCTTGAATTTAGCTTACGGACACTACTGGTTCTTCTTCATGCCCGAAGGTTCTTTTACATGCCGAAGGAAGTTGTGCTACGGATTTTTATCACCCTTAAAAATCCATCGACCTCGGTCGGGATCGAACCCGCGAACCAGTGGCGAGCACGCTAACCACTAGTCCACCGAGGTCGAATTCTCTCTCTATATATATATATATATATATATATATATATAATTCATTAGACATTCAGTAGTAAGATTGTAATGGAGGGCTAGTCCCTTCAAAGGCCTCGCATCAAAAATAAAATTCATATGTCCTAAACACGAAGCAAGACTGATGGTGGCTCTCTATCGAATTTCCTCTAATTTAATGCTTGCGTTCATCTCCATGCTAACTACTTGCAACTTCCTTACTCAAGCGCAAAAACAGACCATGTGAATTATAACATACTTTACCTTTGATCGTTTATATATGCTTCATATTTCACTGCAGTCTGACTATTGAATCAAAAGTTTGTGAGCCTCTGGTCGCATCTCTGGCACATCCCCCTGCATCTGTACAGGGTGTTTCATAAATCCCTCCGGGATTTCGGAGGTCTGTAGCTCAGGAGCCAAATCACACACGGGGGATGAGAGCATATCAGTGAAAAGAGTACATATCCACGTTTTAAACCCACCTTACAAATATTCAATATGTTCCCCTTTGGTGACTCGACAGACGTCAATCCTGGTAAACGATTCTCGTACGAGCTCCACAGTCCCAGGCGATGGTCCAGGCCTACCTGTTCGTTTTGCGACACACAAACAGCCAGTTTCCTCGAATTTTCTATACCAGTCTCTTACTGTTTTGTCCGTTGGTGGTTCTGTACGATACTTGGTTCGAAAACCACGTTGCACTGTTACAATTGACTGGGTTTTAGCAAATTGCAGGACAAAAAAAGCTTTCTGTTCACCTGAAAACGCCATGTTTGCACACCACTGCCTCCTAGCGGAGAAACGGGTAACTATGCCATCGCTCTGTCACAAAAAACTTTTACATTTCCTCTATCCGTTGGCATGCTTTTATCTCTTATATTTGGGTTTACTACTGCACGGCCAAGCCTCTAAATCCCGGATGGACTTATGAAACACGCTGTATAAATATAGCAGTACATTCTACTCTGGAGCTGGGGTTTCAGTTGTAAATATGTGAAGTATTGAGCAAGGATTTATTTTTTTAAAAGTGATCAGGCACTGAATCGTAAGGTGACAGAGGGTAAGGGCTGGGCGATGAGGTTTAAACATTGAACCCTTCACAAGAACTAGTCCAATTCCATTCAGTGCAGCTAGAGTGATGCAGGACATTTTTCTCTCTCCTGTAAAATCCAGCTTTTTTTTCCTGATTTTCAAACCGATTCGAGTGTAGGTAATGTAGAAAATTATAGTAAGCTTACTTAACCAGCACGCAATGCGCATGCGCCTTATTAATTTTCTTCTGTGGTCTGTGTGCTTCTACCATAATTTTCTACATTATCTCATAAACGGCACGATTTTTTAAAAAAGTTATTGTGCATAAAATGTGCGTTTTTATTCTCTCTACAAATTTTGTCTGAAATATTTCTCATTCTAAAAAGACTTCAGCGGTATATTATCGTAAATATACATACGTCTTCATGTAAAGTACCAGTTATTCTGATCAGATTTTGAAGAAACTTGAATTTTCCCCACAGATTTTCTAAAAATCTTCATATAACAAATTTGATGAAAATCTGTCCAGCGGGAGCCGAGTTATTCCATGCGGACAATAGACAGACGTGACGAAGCTAAGATTCGCTTTTCGCAATTTTGCAAACGCGCCTAAAAGTGGTTATATTTTAAAGTGACACTTATGCATGTATGATCATTGCATATATATATATATATATATATATATATATATATATATAAAAATAGTGTATCAAAGCAAACACACGACCAGTTTTTTCCAATAATTACTTTGCTTATCGAAGACATATAGCTCGTGCAACCGACAGCGTCGTTAAACAAAACGTAAAAACTAAACACAATAAATAAGGTATACTTCCTTTCCCAGATAATTAAATTTAAGCATAAACAGTTTTGTTACTCATGTACATTCCATTCTTCCTTACAATATCTACCGTCTCTTTACTATGACTATCTGTATTAAGAGTAATAACAAAAGTATCCAATTTCCTTTTTGCCTTGTTCCTGTATCTTCCCACTCACACATAACAAATCTTATTTCACTTGCTTGAGATCTTGTCGTGTAACGTTAATAAAATGCTTATACGTGCTACGTCCCACGTCCCACGTTCCAAGAATCTAAAATTAAGGAAGAACACAGCAAAATGTGTGAAAGGGCACTGTTCCAATTTCACTTGGTTATTTTTGTAACCCGCACAAAGAAACAAAACGCCTCATTCTCTGCACTAAGAACTGTGTGTTGTTCATTTAGCGTTAGCAGACTTGCACTAAATTTAAGCGTCTTAAGATAGTAATTTACGACAAGCTATCAACGACAGAGTTCATAAGATGACGTGTTAAAAGCGTATACGTATTTCTTGTCTCAACAGATGTCACTATAAAAACTAAAAGAAACAGCTTCCATCTAATTACCATTTAATTCTGAGATATAACTCATATCGTGTTAGTGTCATTTAAGGATCTAAGCGTGTATAAAAACACGAGTTGTTAGTTGCACTCCAGAGTGGAGTACTGTATGATGCTACAAGCATTTTGGCCTTCATTTTCAACAGATGACATACAAAACCTACATAACTAAAAAAAAAAAGTGTTAGACTACAAGGTACACGGCTACAAGGATGATACAAATGTTGTACAAGGTATTTTGAATTTTTTCTTATATATTGAATAAAAATTCAATCGCAGTGATGTACATAGAACGTACACAATATATCTCGGGATTCATAAATTTATTTAGCTCAACAGCCTTCTTTATTGACTCTCCGTTTACCACATAATACAGTGAAACTTGCCTTAAACGAAATCTGGACTTAAGGGAAACCTGTCTTTAGAGAAAAGTTTTACAGTACCGAGGATCTAAATTCAAGTACCTGTATAAAACGGAACCTCCCTGCAACGGAAAATAACTCTGTTTCTTGCGATACCCGTATAGGCTGGTTTTACAGCATTTTTGTCACACTAAAAAACACCACACTCTTCATTTAATAATACTTACGTATTGTTTGCTTGATTTTTTAAAAAAATTTAAATGAAATAGACTAAAATTATAAAAACCGGTTACTATTTTCTTCCAACAGCTTGTTTGTCGCGCCTGTATTACATATTCTCTTCCATATTACAATTATGTACTTTCACTGACGGAAGGAAAGCGAAACGAATGCTAAGAACAGGTTTCATTCCATTAAGATTCCGTGTTAGGCAGTCACAATGCAATGTCCTTTTGCAGTCTTGCTTGCGTTGTGCTAATATTCACCCTATCGTAATTGATTCAGTTACGTGTAGAACCTAATGGCATCACATAAATAGTTGTTTATTATGAGATATTTTTGACAAAATCTATAAAAGTTGGATTTAGACTTCAGGGAGATTATCTTCATTTGAACTAGCAAGGACCAAATTGAATGTTCCCCAGATTTATAATGCCACATTGCGACTAAATGTATAGAATAGTTAATAAATTTATAACCAACTGATACACAATTGAACCACTTTTATTGTAGCGTCTATATTATTATACGTCTATATTATTATACGTCTATATTATTATACGCCCCTTACATATGTTTCGGACCTCAGTCCATCCTCAGGGGTCTCGTTCCTAAAAAGCCACTGAATCAAATACATGTTGTCAAGGGACATACAGCACTTATGTACCACTATTGTGGTAAAATTGTCTTGATATAATGGTAAAAGTAATAAAACACAGTTTTTTATGTTAAAAACCTTATTAAAAGATTTGTGTACTGGTTGTGTAAAATATGCGGATGCGGAAATACTGGCTTATATTTAAGCGTCTGGATGTGCGTAAACTTTCATAGTGTGTGTCTGTGGCTTACGATGTTGTATGATATACCAGTACACAAATCTTTTAATAAGATTTTTAACATAAAAACTGTGTTTTATTACTTTTACCATTATATCAAGACAATTTTACCACAATAGTGGTACATAAGTGCTGTATGTCCCATGACAATATGTATTTTTATTTAGTGGCTTTCACGAACGAGACCCCCTGAGGATGGACTGAGGTCCGAAACGTATGTAGGGGCGTATAATAATATAGACGCTACAATAAAAGTTGTTCAATTGTGTATCAGTTGGTTATAAATTTATTGATTCATAAAGATGCACGGTGATACTAATATGAAAAGTATAGAATAGTTCCAAAGTTGAAACGTGCTGACACACAGGCAGACACACAGGCAGACACACAGGCAGACACACAGGCAGACACACAGGCAGACACACAGATCTTCCCATTATGCTATCAGTTTTTGCACTTTATTTAAAAGCGGTGCACTAAAGGCGGGAAATTCTGAATGCAGCAGCTCAATGTTCTCTGGCAATGACGTTCTACATGTGACATATAAATAATACATATACAAATATGTAAATACGTAATTTTTACTTAGGTAAGTTTAGAATATATTTTTTAATTATTTAATATATATTACGCCATTTTCTTCTCACCTTCCACGATTCGGAACCATAGACTTTGTGGCTGCTGTGAGACTCCCTTTGTTCTTTTTTTTTTTTTGTAACTTCCTGAATGAAAGAAACTAACGTCAGGTGACAGAGTATGTCACCGAACTAACTCTTTGTGGTTGAGACAATCTCAGGGATCTTACAGCGGTGTGTTTATCGAATCTATTAGTTGATGTAAAAGTATATGTTTATTCTGCTCATAATTTCATACACTACTTATGACAGCACTTACAGTTTCTGACCGCTCAATCTTTGATCATACATCGAACTGCCTCCTGTCCTGGGGTCAGTTCTCTATCCACCCTCTTAAAGATTTTTTCCTTTTTATGAGTGAGTGCTGTCGCCTTCCCTTTGGTTCTGTGAATGCCAAGAAGAAGAGGGTGTCCCTTTCTATCCTTCTTGTAATGGTTTTATGACACTAAACTTTGTCAACCCAAATTAACCCAGCTGCTAGAGCTAGTCCAGGTAATGATATTCAGCATCACAGTCTCAAGCCTCGAACTTGTAAACAGTGGGGCCATGTTGCCTGCTGATAGCTCTGTTTTTGAAATCACTGCTTTCCTTCTCCACAGGGTTTCCGTCTTTTGTGTAGTGGGGTGAGGGACTCGAACCCTTAGCCACACACGTTATTCTTTTCGCAGTGTTTCCTAGGCTGGACTCGAACCAAGCCCGATAAGGGAAGTCCGGTTACAAGTAGGATGGTGGCTTTTGGAGTCAGATTCCATCATGGAATTTTACGTTGTGTTCACCGTGCATTTTGGTAACAATCAACAATTAAACCAGGGTTAATGTAGGGTTAATGGACATACTTAAGAAACAATGTGCATTTGTTGGTTTAATTGTTGTGAGTACAGCATCGAAATTATTCAGGATTGAGCAATTGCCACTATTCTGGCTGTTCAAGAAACACATCTGTTAATTCATGATGTGTTGTAAAATTTTGTGAATACTCTTGCGAGAGAGGCCCTATAAAAGACGTAGTAGCTTGAAACAAGGGCAGTGGAATTTTGGTATGGTTGTTCATTTTATCATTTAGTGGCCTTCAAATTTTTTCCCCATGGCGCAGGGGCCAGGGCCTCCTCAATATCGAGGCTTCAGGATCACACTCAGACCCCACTATACTCGGTAGGAATCCCCTGGACGAGTGATCAGCCCGACGCAGAGACCTCTACCTGACAACACACAACACTCACAAGAGACAGACGTCCATGACCCTTGCGGGATTTGAAACCCACAATCTCAGCAAGCGAACGGCCGTAGACCCACGTCTAAGACCGCGCGGCCACTGGGATCGGCCCTTCAGACCTAGAGGGTTAATTTCATATACAAAGTGTTCAGAATATGAATTGGAGCTTCTGCTTTATCAAGACCCTCGCGTCTTTTAAGATCTGAGATACAGACCTTTTATTTAATGAATATACAGCCTTTTGGGGCATGGCTTTGTGTTTATTGGTAAGTAGTTACTGATATTTTAGAGGAAAATTTTGCCTCCATCTTCAGTTTAGTCATTTTATTGGACTACCCTGAAGATGGACAAACAACAAAATCCCGCGTTTAAATCTTGGCACTGAAATTCACTATGCTGACTCAAGATGTCATATTCCTCGGTTCCACCACGCAGATACATAAACAGTACCTCAATTTAGGCCATGTGCACTTTCTTTTTTATCCTTTCCTAGTCAGTATTCATGAATGATGCCATCATTCAACGATATATAGTACAACATGTCAAAAAGTCAGTGAATACATAAATAAACAGCGAAATAAGACACCAGTGTAACCGTAACAAAAACTCCGCGTGTTTTGTGTGTTAGTTCATTTCCAAGGAAACAACACCCCTGTTTTCAGTTTCCATGGAAGCTTCCGTCTTATGACGTCACGGCAATAAAAGTCCTGTTCTTTCTGCCTCAGTATA
The DNA here is from genome assembly GCA_021186555.1 of Reticulitermes speratus. Taxonomy (NCBI): domain Eukaryota; kingdom Metazoa; phylum Arthropoda; class Insecta; order Blattodea; family Rhinotermitidae; genus Reticulitermes; species Reticulitermes speratus. Next base: position 7,337,238 of record JAJKFL010000005.1, read on the forward strand.
TTGCAGTTCTAGGCCACGCCACTACACGGAAAAGGCGGAGATAGTTTGCAATAAGGGTCATCGGATAAGCTTAAGCCATAAGGAAATTGTGCCTTAATGAACAGCTGGCTTTTGTTCTCTCGGGGCATCTTCCTTGTCTGTAAGATAAACTCAACGCCTTGCCTCTATTTTTTAATTTCAAATTCCCTCACCACTTTTCTTCGTCGTTGCTCTCACACGCGTTTGAATGGTGTGAGATTGTGGATTGCATAACGAAGCTACCCGAAGTATGTGGCATGGTGGCTTTAACCTATGCTTCATAATGGCCATCGCCCTCAGACTGCTCACAGTGCAGTGTCGAAACACGTAGCTTTATGCACCGCCGGTCTGGGCAGTATGTAAGATCTGAAACTTTATGGCTTTCAGATTCACTAAACTCCTCTCGAGATGTCTGTTACATGAATAATGGAATAAATCCAACGATGGGAACAGCGGAGTCTCCGAAACGTCGGACTGTAGCCCATTATATTGACTTGTCTGGTAGGCCGAGAGAAGTTTATCGAATTCTAGACACTAACAGGGTAGTAATGGGAAGTGGCAGTAGAGAAGTCCAGCAGCCGTAGCCCATGTAAAAGCGGCATGTCGCATTTTTACTTCCTTGAAGACACAGCAAACTTAACCTCGGCACCAGACGGCAATGTAACACGCACCGTCATGCGCACTTGAACTGACTTGGTTAAATGACTAATTAAAAATGTATTTTAAGAAACCTGTTTATTCCAGAACTATCTTTGCTAAAGAAATAACTCTACATAGCTGAGTCCTTCGTGAGAAGCTGATTGTTCCTCAGCTAATCGAGAAATCTTCCGCACTACATAAAACCGTACTGTTCATTACCACATTCACAACGTCAAGACACCCATCCCTATCCTGAGCCAAAATAATCCAGGCTACTTCATCCCATCCTGTTTTTTTCTGGATCCATTTATCCTTCCAGCTACGCCACGTTTCCTCACCAAAAGCCCATCTTTTTTCCCATAAGCGCCACTAACCCTTCTCATCCAAATTTCTCTTCATTTGATCACACTGACAATACTTGGTTGGGTGGAAAAATCGTGAAGCTTCGATTGTATCCCATTATTTATTCCCTTTTAGCTCCAATGTAATTATTAACACCCTATTCCCAAAAACTCTTAGCCTATATATTTCCCTTAATATCAAACACCACGTTTTAGCCCATATAATATAACGGGTAAAAAGGGAGTTCTGTATATCTTAATATGATACAATTAGACAAGTCAACGTATAATATGTTCAATATATATTCTATACTTGCAGAATATGGCCTTTCACTTCTGCATCTCTCTCCTTATCACGTGAATGTAACCTTATCTAACTACTATGCATCCTAGCGGGCAAACTTCACTGGCACAGAAGCGTTACATTTAGCTGTAATTTGGCCATAAAATGGCGGAATAAAATGTCTGCTTTGCATGGCATGTGGAATGTGCAGTTCCGTACATGAATGAGAAAGAAATGAAGGATGTCTGAAAGTGGAACGCTTGATAGATGAAAAGTCAGAACAGTTTATGTTTGACGTAAGGACAGAGTGACGGCACCTTCAGTGACAAGCAGTGAGCCAGTGTGAGGAGTTGATCATGTGGAGAGATAAGAGTGAAGACAGCAGACATATTGTGCTTTCTTATGTGGTGGAAGGTTTATCAAACCGTAACATCTTACATTTCTGCTTTTGAGCGTTAAAAGGACACGTAGGAGGGCCAGGGGGAATGGGACCCACCGCTTGATTATAAACACTGAAGAATTTAAAATGATTTGGAAGGTTTTGCTCTCTAAATTTCCGAGGTGTTGGCAATCCTGAACACGGAAACGGCCAGTTCAGTTTGAGAACTTTGTTCAAAAGTTACTAAACGTGTTTTCCTCATTGTTACTATGTAAATAAGGTACTGAACCTACAGTAAGTATGTGTAAATATTATTTTGTCTCGTTTGCACAAATTTAAACACTTCAATAACACTGCGTTTCAGTGTTGTGTAACACATTTGGACAGTATGTGTTTGGTGATTAATTCTCAGGTATTTTTTAAATCATTCAACATGCTGAGGGCAATGAGAACCACTGTGACCCCATTATTTTGATACAGGGCCCCATTTTTACATGTTAGCTTAAGTGGAAAACTGTCACGTCTTCCACATTATTATTATTATTATTATTATTATTATTATTACAGAAACTAGGGCTATAACTACTGAATTTCAAAAGCGTTCTCATAAATAACGAAAAGCGCCAATCAACTTTGTCATTTCATGCTATTCGTACCGTGCATTGTCATCCGAGCAAACACCACTTTAACCAACAAATGCACAGATATGTACAGTGTTGCCACTGAAACCTCCGTTCTAAGATAAAAAGTTTTTATACATATAACTCAGAAAGTTTGTGTACGTTTATGTCCATTTTTAACTTAATATTTTTACCATTAATTTACAGTGGACCCAGGAACCAACAGAGATAGCCTACAATTTTAAACTTTATACATCTTGTGCTTTTAATATGTACCTTTATTGTTAATTTGTAATTGTGTAATTAGTGTGTCCCTGTCACCACGATAAGTCGGTCCCTGTCACCAGGATAAGTCGGTCCCTGTCATCACGATAAGTCGGTCCCTGTCACCACGATATGTCGGTCCCTGTCATCACGATAAGTCGGTCCCTGTCACCACGATATGTCGGTCTCTGTCACCACGATAAGTCGGTCCCTGTCACCACGATAAGTCGGTCCCTGTCACCACGATAAGTCGGTCCCTGTCACCACGATAAGTCGGTCTCTGTCACAACGGCATGGCGCGTCTTCGGGTTGTGGATGGAGGAACGGCCTCCGGATATGGAGGGTAGCTGCGAATACATTGAATAAGCAGTCGCGGACAGCCGACAAGGGGTGGTCCTTCAGCTTGGGGGTTGGGCGAGGTGCTAAAAACTCCTCACCGTAAAAAATTATCACGCTACGAAACATTTGACAAAGGCTCAGGATAGGGACAGTTGGCGGGCTCTTGTGAGTGCGGTAATGAACCTTCGGGTTCCATAAAACGCGGGGAATTTCTTGACTAGCTGACGACTTGCTAGCTTCGCAAGAAGGACTGTGCTGCATGGAGATAGTTTAGTTAGTTAGTAATTTATAATATAAAAGTCCCTGATGATGATCCCAACAAGGGATCGAAACATGTGAGGCTAGTTTACTGTGACTGTATTGTGTAACATAACAAGACATAATAAGAGCGCAATTTTTGGTTAAAGTGGCGTGTAGCTTTGTCATGTCTGTCCGTCCCGTCAGTCTGTCTGCATGTATCAGCGAGGCTCCCACTTGACGATTATCGTGAAAATCGATAATTACGAACATTTACGAAAATCTGACGCATAAATCTAAATTTGGTTAAAGTTGGACAAACCTATCGGGCACTTTACATGAAGACCTAAGTACTTTTACATTGCTGACAGCAGTACGAATTACTCTGTATGTCGACGACAGTGTAAAGTGGACGCTATCGAAATAATCTCGAAAGATAAATGCGAGCATGTGTTTTACTGACTGTGTTACTAAAAGTGACTTTAATATTAACAAAATTACGTTGGAGCATTTATTTTAGTAACAAAAAGTGACGTAGCCTGTGTCTGAAAGACTTCTCGTTTAAAACTTTTCAAATGGAACCTGGGGAATATTTTATCGTCCGTGAAATCTAATTACGGAAATATTAAATATCGAATTTGTATTATGACTACTTTCATAATAGACACAACACTCCCTTTAATTTACAAATTCCTTAACCTTCAATGTACCTAAAACGCTTTCCTGAGGAGTAATAATGCGGCAGATGAAGACGCCAGTTCATCTCGGGCAGACAGCGGCTGAGGAATACGGAAAATGTATACTCTTCCGCGGCTTCCAACCAGTATTTGGAATTCCTCTGCCGGTGCAACATTCTCTCCCGCCTTTTCGTGTTTGTCTGCTCTGGTCCTACCTTCTGATTCTGTACTTGCTGCACCCTTCGCTCAGGTGGGCATTAAACAACTTTTCCATATGATACAGCGTCAATAAATAACGGCATTGAAGCAACTGCAGAGGAGATAAAATGTTTGAAGTCAACTGCACGACATGCCATATTTCTCCCCAAATATAAGACGTACCTTTTCCTTCAAAAAGTCCCCACAAACATCAGCACGTATTAAAACCGGAAGATCAAAAGTTACTAAATCCGCAAAAACACCCTGCAAATTACAGGGTGCGTCTTTTCACTTGTAGCGTCATATGGAGTGGAACATACGCTATTTATTTTTTTTGTTGTATGGCTCGACAGCCTTATACGAGCCTGGGCCTCCTCGTTTCGTCGAGGTTTCATGGTCACACACATTTGAGACACACCACAGTCGGTAGGACTCCTCTGGACGAGGGACCAGCTCGTCGCAGAGACCTCTACCTGACAACACACAACACTCACAACAGACAGACATCTATGCCCCCGGTGGGATTCGAACCCAGGATCCCAGTAAGCGAGCGGCCGAAGACCCACGCCTTAGACCGCACGGCCACTAGGATCGGCAACATACGCTATATTATATTACCATAAATTAAATAAGCGAACAAGGAATGACTATAAATACAAATTTAAATAAAATTATTGTGGATTATAAATATATTTCCACAGAGCCTTTATTAAGAATGAACGATACAGGCAATTTCCAGGTAATGGATGAATATATTGCAATCGGCAGAAGGCACGTAGTTCGACCAAGAAAAAGACTAAGATGGAAAAACCCAGGAATAGCCTATACCTCGACATTTCTGCTGCTTCTACTGATGATTATGATTATGACATCAACAAGGTGTTGTTTTAGATGAATCAGGATTGGAATAGTTAGCCGGGAGACACATTATTTTAAACCAACAATTGGAATATTCAATGATTATGCACTATATCAGAAACCACAGTGTAACTGCGAACAGTAGCAAAGTTCTAACAGAAGTCAGTATGCAGGAACAATTTTACTGCATAATCCCCTAATGTTAATAGTGTGTAGGTGTGTTATTTATGCATGTACGAATAGCTAATGCTACTTATATCATTGCATTACACATGCAGGTGAGTTATTTTAGATGCCATTAACTACAGAGGTTTGCAGTGGAAACTAGGTGTGCAAAATTGCTATAGAATTCCAAATCAACCTTTACCATGTCATATACCTGAACACAGTCTTTGCCTAACTGGATGGCAATGACACCACTAGCCTTTTGACATTATTTAAATGCGAAAGAATTTTTGGGTGGCAACACTGCAAGAAAAAGGAAACTGACCTATTTATTTCTAAATACTTTTAATAAGTCTGCGTTTTTTTTTTTCAAGCTGTAACGAGCCCTTTTGCTTTCGCTTCTTACGGATGTAGTCATCAGCTTTTCCAATGCTCTCCCAAGATATTCCATAATAATAATAATAATAATAATTCTTGGCTCAACAGCCCTATATGGGCCCGGGCCTCCTCTTGCCTCCTCTTTTCGAGGTTACTAAGTCATGCGCATTCATGGCAGTTGGTGACCGGCCAGCTAGCCGCGCTTAGTGTTCTATCGATCCTGATGTGCACGCCAGAGCCATCTGGCAGGCAGTCAGGAGACTCAAGATATTCCATAGGACAACTTAAATTGAATATCTGCCGTGTACAGCAGATAAGAACTAAATTAAGATTAATTTATATTTAATGACACAAAATTGGCCTACGCCTGCTTCACAGTATTTGAGTTGGTCGAAGTGATTATATAATATAGAAAATTCTTCTGGACGCATATAATATCTTGACACGCCACTTCCTGCTCGCGGACCACAATTTGAATAACTCTATTCTGTAAGGCGTTTAATCTATATGTTCGTAATTATTTTTATTCGGAAACTCGATAGGGCTGTTTTGATATGTCAGCAAGTTGGAAAGCCCCGAAGCCAGAAATTTAAATACTTCAAAACTGTTTATATTTAGGCTTTACAATTATTTCTGCTGACTGTACTATACAGGATGTTTCAGGAGGGAAGGTAAATATTTTGGAAAATGATAGTATCGGTCGTTGTCAGAAAAAAGTTCATATCAACATTTGTATAATTCTGAATGTTTACCGCTTCAGAGCTGTTTGAATCGACAATTACAAAAGAATTGTGGATGGTAATAAAGAATGAGAAATTACTGTTAATCTCATTTTAATTTAATGTTTAAATGACAAATTTATTACACAGAAATGACATATTTGTTACAGTTCGCAATAAATGTTCGAAAATCCCACCGTCAACCTCAGTGCACTTTGCAACTCGTGTGCGAAGATCACGTGTTGTTCGTCTCAGTTGATCTTCACATTTCTTTATGATGGCAGCAGCATCCAAAATGCGAGCGAGCAATTCGCCTCTTGTATCCATCTTTCTTTATTTTAAACTTCGCTCTTCATCCAGCCCCACAAATAAAAATCTAATGGAGTTAGGTCTGTAAATTCAAACAGCTGTATCTCGGTAACAATTTAGACTTGGACACATGTTGATATAAACTTTTTATCTCACAATGACCGATACTATCACCTCTCAAAATATTGACCTTTCCCCCTGAATTACCCTGTATAAGCTCAATAACTTATCTGACAAACATTGTTTGCCACTTTGTGTAGGCTTTATATACATTTAAAACTACCACTTTTCCTAACCACACAAGCATGGCGGAGTAGCGACCGGAAGCGACAAATGACGGCCCTGTACTAGAAGGCATGAGAGTAAATCGGCTATTATACTGAATATAACATCCTGATGTGTAGTGGCCATTTTCAAACTTGAAACTTAGTCAGAAGTAAGCAGTAATCGACTTTCTCATATTTGGTCATTGGTAGCATATACGTGGGAGTATAAAAAGTTCCCGGAATTCAGCCGTAAAACTTAAGCATTTGAAGTGCAGTACTTTCCTATCTAATCACGTAAATTACAATAGCAAATATAGGAACAGGAGGTAGCAATTTCAACAAAATATAAATTGTCTTTCGACTGAAATACGTTAATAATTCTATACTTTATTACAAACAAGAAAATTACAAACTACTATGGAGTAGTGTTGTTAATAATAAGAGAGCAAAATCGCGAGCTGGACTCCTTGACACTAATGATAAAAAAATTCGGATCCTCCGAAACGTCTGACTCACCAGCCTACAACGTGTAACACCCCAGAAGACCTGACTTTCTGTTATAATTCTGAATTTACAATTCCTACAAGCCTTATTACACAGGGCTAGATAAAAAAATCTGAAGGAAGGATGCATTCTAATTCCAACCTGAAATGTTTTGCTGTATAATGAGGCCCTTGTAAACGTCTGCAGTAATCTTCAAAGAAAAGTCTGCAAGTTGTTTGTTACCGAAAGTTTTATGTAGCTGTTTCAGTTTCACCGGATCGTAATTGTGTTTTGGGGAAGCCCCTACAGACAAAAGCCTTTAAAACTGACACGTGTTTTGACCTTAAACACCTGTGCGAGACTTGGCATAATTTTATTTATTTATTTACTTATTTATTGCTTAGCATGACGTATTTCTACCTACTCACTGTAGGTGTAGAGGTTATTGTTGCATCTGATCACACTCAATGACACACACACATACACATACTCGGTGGGACTTCTCTGGACGAGTGATCGGCCCGTCGCAGAGACCTCTACCTGATAGCACCCAAAATCACAAGAGACAAACATCTAATCCCCCGGAGGGATTCGAACCCGCAATCCCAGCAAGCGAACGGTTGCAGACCCACGCCTCAGACCGCGTGGCCTCCGGGATCGACTCTGGTCATAATCAATCAAGCTTTTATTTCGGACTAATGTGACGTAATAGTTACGTTTTGTCATTACTTCTTGCCTGGCAATCATAAATAGGTTAACCACTACCAAACCACAAACAACAACAGAATTAATATTCACTCATTCAACCAACGAATGCACTTATAAATAAATTTTCACTATACCCTACATAACAACAGAATTAATTCCAGTTTAAACGTATCTGTGACACTTGTTCAATGCATAATAAAAATTAGAGTCATTTCCCTTGAATATTCATTTAATCCTTCGACATTTCGTATCTCTCTCGAACAGTAGTTTCGATCTGTGTTTGCTTTTTTCACTCACTTAAACGTGATGTATCTGGAAAATATAGTCTGCCGCTTTTCTCAGACGTAAGCATTGCACTGACGAAAATGTTCCAATTTGAAACCAAGACACTTGATGGCTCAACTTGATAGAGAATCCTTAAAAAAATAACCGACCAAACGCCCGAAGGATCTTTCGTAATAAACGTGTATAATGTGACTACACAATCTATGCAGCACAACAGGTATAGTTAAATAACTTAACAAGAGACAGGGTTAAGTTACATTAAATTGCTCAGTGGCCGGTTGGAATGCGACGCACTAAGCCAGTGAGTACTGCCAAACACGGATGGTTTAAAAGAAAACCTTACCTTTCGTTCCTTGCAATATCTTCATAATATCCCCATCTTCACTTCAGTTCACCTCATTAGCACGCAAATCGCTGTGATACAATCTGAAACAAACAAAATGAAACAACTTCAATCGGTACTCTTAGCACCAAAAAAACTGCAGCTTCCATTTCTGAAGTTTCAGAGCGGCGTTAATGAAGATTAAAGTCCTTCTAGGATGTGCCTCTGTGTAACGAGGTCGGTAGGTCCTAACAATGCTCTCATCTTCACGGTAAATTTTTTCTTGGACAGCTTTTAGCCTGAAGATGAAGGCAGTACGAATCTCAGAATCGCTGGAAAATACTGGCATATAAATGCAGGTTGATATCCCAGATAAAGGGATTCTTCAATGCAGGGTAGCATTACGGATCGAAATTAAGTCCTTCCAGCAAGAAAACTGTCCAGATTTTCGATAATATGACCCGGAACTATCAGGAATGTTCATTACACGTCTTCCTGTACACAAATATAGAAGGCGCATTCAAAATTCTAATTCGAATAATTACTCCTGGGTCATATGCGTTCTAAAATATTTCTGGATGCAGCATTATTACTACTAGACCCCCGTCACATCGAAATATGTCATTCAATCCAGTAGCCTTCTACCATTTCATATCTGTCTGTCTTCAACTTTGCCTATCAATAATAACAATTTTCTACATAAATTCACAAGCAGTTTCTGAAATTTGCATTATCAGATGGCCTAACTTGCTCTAAAATAACTCTATAACACGCTGAAGTAACTACACAAAGCACTAGGTCTATAACACTCTGAAGTAACTACACAAAGCACTAGGTCTATAACACTCTGAAGTAACTACACAAAGCACTAGGTCTATAACACTCTGAAGTAACTACACAAAGCACTAGGTCTATAACACGCTAAGTAACTACACAAAGCACTAGTCTATAACACGCTGAAGTAACTACACAAAGCACTAGGTCTATAACACTCTGAAGTAACTCATACACAAAGCACTAGGTCTATAACATCATAAAAGCACTAATCATAACATCTGACTAAGTCACAAACACTAGGTAATAACAACGCATAGTCTAAACAAACAATAGTCATAACACTCTAAAGTAACTACCAAGCCGGTCATAAACACGTCTGAAGTAACTACACAAAACAGTCTATAACACTGAGTAATACACAAAGACTAGTCTAAACACTAGTAATAAAACACTAGTCAAACACAAGTAACTACACAATGAACTAGTCTACACAGTCTGAATAACTAACACAATGCACTAGGTATAAACCTAGTAACTATACAAAGCACTAGGTCTATAACACCTGAGTAACTACACAAGCACAGGTCTATAACCTGAAGTAACTACACAAACAAAGGCTATTAACACTCTGAAGTAACTAACAAACAGGCATACAGGTCTAAACACCTGAAGAATACACAAACACTGCTAGTAAACTCTAAGACTAGACATAAACTAGGTCAATAACACATCTGAAGTACTATAACAAAGCACTAGGTCTATACACATCTGAAGTAACTACACAACACTAGTAATACACAACACAGTCTAACAGATAACTAACAAAGCATAGGTCTATAACACTCGAAGTAACTACACAAACAATAGGTCTATAACTCTCTGAAGTAACTAAAAGCACTAGTCTATAACACTTGAAGTAACTACACAAAGCACTAGGTCTATAACACTGAAGTAACACACAAACAGGTCTATAACACGCTGAAGTAACTACACAAAGCACTAGGTCTATAAACCTGAAATACTAACACAAACACTCTATAACACCAGATAGTCTACAACACTAGTCTAACAACACTGCTAAGTAACTACTAAAACACTAGTCTATACACAGTCTGAAATAACAACAAAAGCACAGGTCTATAACACCTGAAGTAACTACACAAAGCACTAGGTCTTAAACACTCTGAAGTAACTACACAAAGCACTAGGTCTATAAAACTCTGAAGTAACTACACAAAGCACTAGGTCTAAACACTCTGAAGTAATAACAAGCTATCAACTTGGCTAATACACTAAGCTAGATAACAACACTAAAGTCAATAACACCTGAAGTAACTACACAAAGCAATAGTCAAAACACTGATAACTACACAAAGCAATAGCAAACACTGATATAACACATGAAGTCACTACCATAACATCTAACGTAGTAACTAACAAAGCATTAGGTCTAAACACTCTGAAGTAACACACAAAGCACTGGTCTATAACACTCTGAATAATACACAAAGCAAGGTCTATAAACCTGAAGTAACTACACAAAGCTAGGTCTATAACACTCTGAAGTAACACACAAAGCAAGGTCTATAACACCTGAAGTATAATCACAAACACTAGGTCTATAACCTTGAAGTACTACAAAAGCACTAGGCTTACATTACACGTCTAAAGAACTATCAAAGCACTAGACTAACACTCGAAGTATAACAACGCAAGCTAGTCTAAAAACATCTAACGTAATACAACAAAGCACTAGGTCTATAACACTCTGAAGTAACTACACAAACATAGGTCTAATAACCTCTAGAAGTAACACACAAGCATAGGTCTATAACACTCTGAAGTAACTACACAAAGCACTAGGTCTATAACACTCTGAAGTAACTACACAAAGCACTTAGTCTATAACACACTGAGTAACTCAAAAGCACTAGTTAAACACCTGAGTACTACAAAAGCACTAGTCTATAACAACTCTGAAGTAATACACAATGCACTAGGTCTATACAGCTGAAGTAATATAACAAACTAGGTCTATAACACTCTGAAGTAACTACAAAGCACTAGGTCTATAACACTCTGAAGTAACTACACCAACATAGGTCTATAACACGCTGAAGTAACTACCAAAGCAATAGGTCTATAACACTCTAAAGTAACACACAAAGCACTAGGTCTATAACACTCGAAGTAACCTAGTACAAACACTGGTAATAACACTGAAGTACTACACAAAGATAGGTTATAACATCTGGTATAACCTAATAACACACACTAGGTCTATAACACTGAAGTAACTAAAAGCTAGTCTATAACACTGAAGTAACTACACAACACAGGTCTATAACACGCTGAAGTAAAACTATACAGCAAACCACTAAGTATAACAACTCTGAAGTACTTAACAAAGCATAAGTCTCAAACACCTGAGTTAACACACAAAGCAAAGTCTAACACGCTGTAATACTACACAAGCAATGGTCTATAACACTGAAGTAACTACACAAAGCACTAGGTCTTAAACTCTGAAGTAACTACAACACCTAGGTCTATACATTAATAACTACATGAAGTCTAACATACACTAGTCTATAACACTACGAAGTAACACACAACACACACGGTCTTAACACCTGAGTAACACACAAAGCAATAGGCTTAACACTGTGGAACTACACAAAGCAATAGGTCTATAAACTCTAAAGTAATACACAAAGCACTAGGTCTTAACACTCTGAAGTAACTACACAAAGCACTAGGTCTATAACACTCTGAAGTAACTACACAAAGCACTAGGTCTATAACACTCTGAAGTAACTACACAACGCACTACGTCTAAAACACTCTGAAGTAATACACAAAGCACTAGGTCTATAACACTCTGAAGTAACTACACAATGCACTAGGTCTATAACACCTGAAGTAACTATACAAAGCACTAGGTCTATATAACACTCTGAAGTAACTACACAAAGCACTAGGTCTATAACACGCTGAAGTAACTACACAAAGCAATATGGTCTATAACACTCTGAAGTAATACACAAAGCACTAGGTCTATAACACTCTGAAGTAACTACACAAATCACTAGGTCTATAACCATCTGAAGTAACTACACAAAGCACTGGGTCATAAACACTCTGAAGTAACTACAACAAAGCACTAGGTCTATAACACTCTGAAGTAACTACACAAAGCACTAGGTCTATAACACTCTGAAGTAACTACACAAAGCACTAGGTCTATAACACTCTGAAGAAACTACACAAAGCACTAGGTCTATAACACTCTGAAGTAACTACACAAAGCACTAGGTCTATAACACTCTGAAGTAACTACACAAAGCACTAGGTCTATAACACTCTGAAGTAACTACACAAAGCACTAGGTCTATAACACTGAAGTAACTACACAAAGCACTAGGTCTATAACACTCTGAAGTAACTACACAAAGCACTAGGTCTATAACACTCTGAAGTAACTACACAAAGCACTAGGTTTAACATTACAAAACTCTACATGCTGTCCACAGAATGCACTTATATGGCCTTCGCACTTCTTTGATGTTACGCGCGTAAGTTGATAGTTGTTTACTGACGTTTCGGTACAGCCTACCGGGCACATTTTCAAAGGTCAAACAGTCCAAATATTTACCCTAGTATATGGGTCGGATAGACTCTCCCGAAACGTCAGTAAACAACTACCAACATGCGCTGTATAAAATTCCAAGAGAGCGAAGTAAGCGGAAAGAAAAGTCTTGCATTTATGACTTTTGTGTGGATGTCAAAATAAACAGGGATTATTTCTCTATACAGGTAGTTCTCGTTTTGCGTGATTTCATTTTGCGCTATTGTGCTTTACCGCGACTTGAAAATTTACAACGCTTTTCGAATTTACGCTATAATTTTCGGTTTAACGCGATTTGGCATAGACGATCCGTGGTCTCGCTTATCTTCTGTAGGAGCCAAGCAGGAAGTTACGTCACTGTCACGCCATCAGTCACGTGTATGAATTTCTTGGAGGGGGCTAAAAGTGTTTCAGTGGAACATACTGATTCTATCTTCATGTACAGCCGAACTCGGTTATAACGTCATGAAAGGAACTGAATATTTTGTGTCGTTATAAACGAGTGTTGTTATAACCGACGAGTATAATGTTACGGTTAACAGTGAGAAATTAATTGATACCGCAGAACTTATGACGCTATAGACGAGGTGTCGCATAAACCGATGTCGTTATAACCGGGTTCGTCTGTATTTCGCTTCAGACTTACTAACAACTGTATATGCAAGTAAATGTAGAATGTGACAAAATTTGGTCAGACAGTAAAACAGGAAATATTGGAATGCCACATGCTCGGCCTAATATAACGTCAGGATATGGTGTTCGTACTGTTAGTGAAATATTTGTAAACAAATAAGGATGAAAGTTGAAAGAAACAAATATATGAACCAATTGAAACGAGTGAGGACCGCCAAGTACCTATAAGCTAGCCTCAGTAAATTATAAAAAACGGTTTCAAATGTTGCTTCAGTGTCATTTCCAAAATAATGAAGAAGAGGATATGTCTGTTAGTGAATTGTTGCGAGTGCATGGACCCGATTCATATCGCGACAGAATCTTTAAATTCATCTAAATTTGGGGCAAATGCATAAAAGTGTTCGGAAAATGTTTTAAATAATAACGATTGTTAATTTGCACAGATGGGCTATACTTAAATTTGCAATCATATTTTATTTACATAATCTAGGAAACATCACTTTCTGGACGGCCTTCGTACTATTGTAGGGTTCACTCACTTCCATCTAGCGCTGAGGTTAAGAACGAGTAGAGCTGTACCTCTATTCCCCCCTCCACCCCTTTTGGTGCCTGCATGGAATATTTGGTATATACATAGATTATTAATATAAGCCTACTTATAAACAGTGCAAGATATCTTGTATATAACACAGAAATTACAAAATATTTCCTTTGGTTAAAATTTTTAGGTTATGTCTGACCGATTAATTTAACACAAAAAAAACCAACGTAGACATATAATAAGTTAAAAAAAATATAACACAATACGCTAACAGTAGTAACAACATGAAATCTGTGGTCTTCTGGGTTATCACACGGCGTCGTGTGGTAATTGTTTACCGACGTTTCGGGACCACATATCGGTCTCATCCTCACGGGTCAAGAGTCCGAGTCCTTTCCTACTCGGTCTCTTTACCCGTGAGGATGGGACCGATATGTTGTCACGAAACGTCGGTAAACAATTACCACACGACGCCGTGTAATAACCCAGAAGACCACAGATTACATCAACATCGCGGCCGAAGCCTGAAATCAAGGTTTGTTTACAATACTTGTAAACAACAACAAAAAAGTCTTACCTCAGTGGATTAAATAGTATGAATATCGTAACATATACTACTGTAAAACCAGCTAACCATCAGGCATAATGTTTTTTTTAGTCTTTTTCACTAACATTATTTTTATTTTCCCCTATTTATAACTTTTGGTTCATGTACTCATTTTAGTTAAACTGGTTTATCGGAACGATTTTTGTAATTTTTTCCTTGTATACTGTAAATACTGTAAATTGTAACCTTCAATAAATAATTTAAAAAAAGTAAGAATATCTGAGAACAATCCAGGTTGTAAGTCCCGTTAGGGCCTCAGTGTCACATTACAGTACATCTCCTCTCTTGTTAATACTGCGTTCACAGCGTGCCATGCATGTCTGATATTTGAGGCAGGCCGTTTACAACACCTGCTTCATCACACGGCAAGTTATATAATGCAATCGCAGTCTTGATGCAGACCCCATGAGTGGGTCCCGCGATAAGTGGCACATTCCCTACATGGCTCGATGAAAATACGTTAACAGCTTGCAGCATGGCTACGACACTGCTTATGGGAAGAACTGAGTAGAAAGAACGACACTAGGGTAACAGAAAATGAACTTGGTCACGACGAGATATCACTGTGATAACTGAAATTCATCTCAGTTGAATTACACACACACAACACACACACACACACACACAGGGTGAAGGAGCAATACATGGCCATCCCAACAGAAGGTAAATCTACACCACGATTGACTGATTGATTGATTCATTCATTCTTTCAATCTCTACTGTGGCGTAGGAAAGACCCATATCCTTTTCCAAAGCGAGTTGTCCGAAGAGAACGACCTGGTGTTTCTACTTTCAATATCCAGTATCTTCTCATTTCCCTGCAGCATTCTAGTAGCTGCTCACGTCTTCTTCCTCATCTTCCCGTCCCTTCTATATTCCCTTCAATAACGTGTTTTAGAAGGCAGTTCCTACGCAAGATGTGATAAATCCAGTTAGCCTTCCTTCTTTTTATTGTATGTAGAACATTCCGTCCCTTCTTGACTGTATGTGATACTTCTTCATTTTTCAACGATCCGACTGATCTCCATCCTTCTCCAGCACCACATTACAAAACCTTCCAGGTATTTCTGGTCTACTTTCCGAACTATATACTACAATACAAAAAAATTGGCTAACTTGATTTGTCAAATCTTCCGTAGGAACTGCCTTCTAAAACACGTTATTGAAGGATAGAAGTGACGGGAAGATAAAGAGTAAGACGTAAGCAGCTACTGGATGACCTAAAGAAAACTAGAGGATACTGGAAATTGAAATAGGAAGTACTAGATCGCACTCTGTGGAGAACTCGCTTTGGAAGAGGCTATGGGCTGTCGTAAGACAGACTACCTGACGATGATAATCCAGAATACTGCCGTATGTCAGAAGATGGAATCCAGTCAGAAAAAGAAACAGAAAAATTTTTAGGAAGGATTCACCAGTATCAGACAGTATTTGGACGGTTTATACAGACACGCGTATTTGCTTTGATTTAGGCATGGATATCTTGCTTGCATTTATTTTATGTAAGGCAAAATAAAAGTAGCGTTGAGTAGTAGTTCTGTACCGACGTTTCGGGACAACTTATCTGTCCTATTTTCAAGGTAAAGAAGTCCAAGAAGTCTTGGACTTCTTGACCCTTGAAGAAGGGAAAGATAAGTTGCCGCGAAACGTCGGTACAGAACTACCACTCAGCGTTGCGTAATATTCCAGAATAGCACAGGCTTCATCTACATCGCGGCGGAAGTCTGAAATCACGCAAGATGAACACCACATCCTAGGTTACAGTTCTGTCACAGCAATCTGGTGCAATCCGCATGCACTGCACTGTACCAGGCCTTCAATTCCTATTAGTTGCGACAATAGCAGAATAATTGAGTTTGTCATCATCGCTTCCGAATATGGGCACAAGGATGCAGCGGGCGCAGTTGGAATAAACCCTCACTCTATATGATTATGAGCAGGCTCTATTCGGGTTATGACTTCCTACACACAGTTTCTGGAAACCGCCACAGCTATAAAGTCAACTAATCTGACATTAATCTGCGACCATTTTGTTTCATTATTACCTACAATGTCATCGCTTTTATGTGGCTAATGAAGACATAGGGGCTTAGGGAGATGAAGTGTTCGCATTTATACAGCCACGTGTTATTAAGTAGCAAAGGAAATGGTCAGTCATGAAGGATATAAGCTAACGAACACAAGAAAAAAGATTTGGGTGCTTATTGCTAAAGTGATATTAACAAATTCTAATTGATATCTAAGATACTTACACCTACTAATAAGTTAATATATCTATACAGTACTGCCAAACTTATCATTTGACGTATAGAAGAGTAATTTGTTGTATCACCTTAGTGTTGAATTATTGTTTAAAAGGAGAAACAATTTAGATATAAAAATGAGTATTTATTTCTTTAATTCAAATATTATATATATGAACTCGAGGAGTATATAGGATTAACTATTTACTGATTGAGATATGATGTCAGCATACAATATAGCAATGAAGAGATTAATGTAGGTTAACATTTGCGAGTAAGATTCTGGGTAGAAGGAAGACAACTGACAACATTTTCTTCCATGTTTCACTGTTTCTGTCATTTGCTGTCGGTCTTTCTCATTCTTATATCTTTACTTTTCCCTGTTACTCCTTCCTTTTATACATATTTTTCCCCCTCCACAAACCTCATTTTCCTCTTCGATATTTAGTCATTAGATATTTTTGTATGTAAGCGAAATTTGATTTGTTACAAAACGAAGTTTGAAATTCTCGTCTTTCGTCTGCAGTATGAGTTGCAAAGTTTCAAAAGCACTTTAACGTTTCCCAGTATCACCTACGTCTGTGGATTATGTATTATTTTCGGCAAGAATAATAAAAATAATTAAGCGATGCAGTGCACAATGTATGTAGCTTCTTATTGACGAAAGATTAATTTCAGAACAAACGATTATAATGTAAGCCCATGTTGGTGTCTACAGTAAGCCTCTGATGGGCGAAAGGACTGATGTTACTTCGATGTGTTTGCTTTGAAGTCTTGAAAGCTTCAAGAACGATGTGTAGAAAGACAAAATGACACGCGGTGTCTTTCCCGTAACAGTAGTAATACAGAGGGTGTTAAATTATGCAGCCATTAATAACGATTTTACTTTAGAATCATAAAAATCTGGGCCTGAGGAGAAGAAGTGTGTAAGTCCAGTTTTATCGTGTTTGAGATAATACATCATTCTTCCTAGAATTTTAAGCTCTTTCAGATCCTGAAGTTTGTAAGTCCAAATACTGTCCCTGTGTAGCTGGGCCAAGAATTAAACAACAGTGTAAGTCACATATTGGTCTAAGTAAAACGATGTATTATCTCAAATATAAAATTTTACTTAAGCCCTTCTGATTCGCAGATCCAGAAATTATTCTTATCATGAGTTTAAACGGGATCTACATATTGTATTTTCCGATTATGAGATTTTGTGAAATATATAGGCTATGTATATGGATGTGTGTATGCGCGTGTGTGTATAGGACTAGGTAGAACCTGACATTTGTCAGACAGATTTCGGGAAAAAACGATGAAGGCCAGTCCCATACATCATGCGAGATTCTACAATGAAAGAAGACTGACAACTAGCCGACGGCCTGCACCGTTCTTGCGTTCCCTTTCCATTACACTTGCAAAGCTGGGTGACAGCGAGGACAGACAAGACATCAGCTACAGTAAGAGAAATGTTTAAGTGAGAATATTTTGTTAGAATTGAGGTAATCGCAAATTTTGTTGACGTTTCAAATATTTTGGAATGTCGCACCGTTCATTCTGTTGTCTGTCTTACGACAGGTCCGTAGCTCCTTCCAAAACGAGTTATCCACAGAGTGCGATCTAGTGCTTCCTCTTTGAATTTCCAGTACCCTCTCTTTTCCTTAAGACCATCCAGTAGCTGTTTACTTCTTCTCCCTCGTCTTCCCGTCATTTCTCTCCTTCCTTCTAACTTTCCTTCAATCGCGTGTTTCAGAAGGTAGTTTCTACGCAAGATGTGACCAATCCAGTTAGCCTTCCTTCTTTTTATGTATGTACGATATTCCTCTCCTCCTTAACTCTGTTAATACTTCTTCATTTCTCACACGATCGGTCCAACTGATCTTCTCCATCCTTCTCCAGCACCACATTTCAAAACTTTCCAGATACTTCTGATCTACTTTCCGAAGTGTCTAAGTTTCAGCACCATACAAACTATGCTCCACATGTAGCATTCCTCCTCAGTATGCTTGTGAAAAGCTTTTCCTTCTTATCAAATGCTGCTTTTGAAATGTCAATCCTGGATTTAATTTCACTTGTACATCTTGCATGATCTTACATCCTGTCGACTGCTAAATATTTAACGACGTTTCAAAGACTGCTAGTGCTTTATCTCCAGTGTCAGGTATTGCAAGAAGACTTCTTGGACCCCTTGACGCTGAAGGCACTGTGATCCTCGGAACATCGGTAACTGTCAGCTAGTCGACGCAGCGTGAGTCCTGGAAGATGTCAAACCTAGAAATATTTTTTTCAAACACGCTTCTCACGATAGACAGCACAGAGAGAAATACGTAAATCATAAATCTTACGTAATTCCACTACGTAATACATGAGAGCCTTCTCTGCATGTGCTTTCTATGTTTCAGTGCAGATCAGCGGTTCCCAAAGTGTGCTAGGCAGATCCCGTATATGTATGGCAATTAAACTTCTACAACTCGGACTCTATGCCAATTAAATAAACTACATTCCTATTTTTAAACGTTTTACTTTAAATATTTCAATCTAATAATTAATGTACTGTTTAATTTAATTAAAATTAAATTAAATTCCCAATTACAGATTGTTCCCCTCGAGGTTTATTTAGCCTAAATGATGCTGCCCTTGCACGTGGGAAGTAGGAGATAATTGTTTTAATATATTTTAAGATA
Organism: Reticulitermes speratus; assembly: GCA_021186555.1. Classification (NCBI taxonomy): domain Eukaryota; kingdom Metazoa; phylum Arthropoda; class Insecta; order Blattodea; family Rhinotermitidae; genus Reticulitermes; species Reticulitermes speratus. Next base: position 7,356,824 of record JAJKFL010000005.1, read on the forward strand.
TGTTATTTCTTGTTTGTATCTAGTTTCGACTCCCTAATAACCAATAAAACTGTAAAAGTTGAGATCTCAACTACATTCAAAAGAACTATTTTAATGTGATATATGTGGCAGTCTTTTATTGTGTATTTTACGATGCCTAAAAATGGCCTTTTAAAAGAAGCGGGAATATAATAATCTCAGAATAAAATAATACAATAAGTTATAGAGCAAGATACCATCAAATTTAGTTTTATTGACTGTCCTTACTTCTCACTTCACTGTCCATTGTTAACTAGATTTCAGATTGCGCCTGGGGAAGAGATTTATCTCTTCCCCAAAATTTCCAAATGGACTCCAAGTACCATCTAGCCTCTTACTCAGTAGGTACTGGGGGAACTTTTATCACAGCTGAAGCCACCGGGATGCGAAGTTAACCACTCACCTCCGTCTATTGCCAAGGTTAAGAATAAGTGGCGCTACACCTCTTCTCCGCCTATGCATTTTTGGCATGGAAAGGAACTACTTTACCTTTAATAAACTTACTTCCCCTCTTCATATCAATCGTGATAAGGTAAATAATAACACGAAGTCGTAACAAGAATTTTTATGCTTACTTTTTTTAAGTTCGGTGACTTAAATTTTGTAACATGAAATATGAAATAAAACGTACACGAATAAATTATCCAATTCTGTCCTTCATTTCCACCAGTAAGAATTTCTACCGTGTAAAATTTGTGAGCAATAAACTCAAAGTTGAGAATATGTAATGAATTGGACCAAAACATTATTCTGTCGAATGACATGTTTACGTATTATAGCAGTTTGCGTTAGACAAGATTTCGACCGTCAGTTACTTTGGCATTTTGTTAACTGACATTTACCAGCAATGTGTCTTCATTGGTCAACACAGAACGTCCCCTCTTGGTATTTAAGTTTCGAACTCAAGTCGCAGGTCATGTTTATTCATGGCTCTAAATTCAGTGACGTGAAAACACGGAAGTTTACCTGCATAGCCTTTGACCTCCTTCTAAATGTCGCGGTTTATGAAGTATTAAATCAGTGTTCTTAGATCGATTGGCATAACGTGATCGGCTAAAGTCACTACTACGCAGAAAAAAGGAGAATGGGCGAATACGGTTGATGCTCCACGTGTTTAGAGGAAATCAGGAACCTTATGTAAACATGTCACACTGCTGAATGTTTGTTAGTTTAAAGAAGCCAGTAGCAGCCTATTAATCTGACATGCAATGATTGGTTCCTGGAATATAAACTTTGTCGACTCAAAGCATGGAGCTTCTTATATTCAGCCCGGACCTGCGCGCTGATTCTTTGGCGTCACAGCAGAAATAGAATGTTTAGTCCAATACAAAATATGGCTTACATGCATTTATAATGGCGTTATTTGAAAGAAAAACGTAAAGCGATAAAGCACTAAAGGAAAGGCATGTTTGTCCTCGTGAATGAATTACGAACACAATAAGCTGAGAAAAATCTTTGAATCTCAGACAGAAAATCTAACAGAGGAACAGAAAAAATTCGTGAAACAGAAGTTTATACTGCCCAAGCTTTATCATAGAAGAATTAAAACAAAAAGTTTGAAACGGAGTGGATATATCTCTCTTAACTCAGTCGATTTATTTGCAGCGTTTACACGAGATTCCTTTTTTTCCATGGCTCGAAAGTCCTAGTGGGCCTAGGCTTCCTCATTTTTGAGGTTTAAAAATCACACTCAGCTAGACACACCATAATCGGTAAGACTCCTCTGTACGAGTGATGGGCCAGTCGCAGAGACCTCTACCTCACAATATAGACAATTCACAAGAGACAGACATACATGCCACCGGCGGGATTCGAACCCGCAATCTACTAAACCGAGAAGAATTTAAGAGATATCACAGCCTTAATTGGTACAACACTGGAAAATGAATGTCATTGTACACGGAGACAAAAAAAAGACCATTTAATTTTTTAGACATGAACGAAGACTATTTATTGTTTCTGTCCAATTTTGACAGAAATCATTAAGGCAAATATAACAGATGAGAAGTCTACACTGAACTTTCAAGAAACACAAATATTCTTGTTTCTTCTCAACAAATCCTGCTAAGATGTTTGTGAAATTCAGTGCTCGTAGTAATTCAGAAGCTGTCAGCGTTATTTGTTCAGAATGAAATATTCAGTGCCTCTGAATGTGGATGCGAAGAAGGTCAAAGATGTACAAAACCTACTTTGCTACAACCCCTCCCCTTAAAAAAATGCTTTCTTCTAGAGCAGGCCTGCTCAATCCATGGCTGTTATTCGCGACGCAGATGTTGCCTTTGGAGATATTTGAAAAGCGAAAAAATCTTTTACCCCTTTCTCTTGCAAAAGCGACACAGAAAGCTAAAAAAGTTTGAAAACTTATGAATTGTTGATTTATGGAGACATAGTGAACATTTTTAGTTCGTGTTCTAAAAATTATCTAAATATAGAGGCACCCTAGCCTAGGTTGTGAATTGCAATTTTTAAATAAATTTTTCCTATTATTGTCATTATATTTTAATGCCCATGATGTATAGAAAAATACACAATTTAAATTCTACTTATAAGTATATAAATATATGTGTATATATATATACTTATTCATTCTTCAGTCTGTATTGAATTTCATGTTGGCCCGCAAGAAGAATAAATCTTGCAGAAATTGCCCACAACATGTAAAACGGATGATCAGGTCGGTTCAACCCTATTGGGTGTCACCACGCTTACTGATTACCACCCCGCGCGCACCTTCCCATATCGAATCTATGTCACGGTGCCGGCTTTCTTCTCGGACTCTTGACCCTTGAAGATCGGACCGAAACGTTATCCCGAAACGTCGGTAAACAATTATCATACGACGCCGCGTAATATCCCAGAAGAGTGCAGTTCTCATCAACATCGCGGAGGAAGCCTGACATCATGATCAGGCCTGTTACATACTCTAAGTTGTGACGTCAACTGAAAACTTGCTTACGTTGATTAAGATGCGCTGGATTGGTGTAATATTGCTTTCCATAACATAAAAAGTCCTTTGATTGTGAACCAAAGAAGAGACTATAAAACAGAAGTACTCCGAAGGAACAAAGTCATAACTCACAATTTTGTACAATAAAAATTTGTACAACTACACCAAATTAAGCCATATATCACTCCCGTCTGTTTTCCATAACACAAAAAGTCCTTTGATTGTGAACCAAAGAAGAGACTATAAAACAGAAGTACTCCGAAGGAACAAAGTCATAACTCACAATTTTTGTACAATAAAAATTTGTACAACTACACCAAATTAAGCCACATATCACTCCCGTCTGTTTTCCATAACACAAAAAGTTATTTGATTGTGAACCAAAGAAAAGGCTATAAAACAGAAGTACTCCGAAGGAACAAAGTTCTAATTCACAGTTTTTGTACAATAAAAATTTGTACAACTACACCAAATTAAGTCATTTATCACTCCCGTCTCTTTTCCATAACACAAAAAGTTCTTTGATTGTGAACCAAAGAAAGGCTATAAAACAGAAGTACTCCGAAGGAACAAAGTCCTAATTCACAGTTCTTGTACAATAAAAATTTGTACAACTACACCAAATTAAGCCATTTATGAGCCCGTCTCCACATACTACGAACTCGTTTCGGTGTTATAAGAAATCAGCATTAAATCTTACATTGTTAATTCCGTGCACTGTCGATAAGCAACTCACAACACCCAGTCCAACACAATGCACTGTATTGTTACCAGATATTTCATATTTCAATATCACTTTGAACAAATCCTAAAGGTTTCGATCCCTTATGGGATCGTCATCAGGGAATCACATTAAAGTAACACTTTACAAAAGGAACTAACAATCTATACATACAATAAAACATTTTAAAAAGTAAATCGTTCAATCCCATAGGGGATCGAAACATGTAGGATTGTTCAAAGTGACATTTTAAATATAAAACATCTGGGAACAACATAGTCCGTTTTGTTGGACTGAGTGTTGTGAATTAAATCAACATTAGTCTAATTGTACAAAATTTTATTTTCAATAAAAGCCACAAGCAAGTTTAAACTACAACAGAAATTTTACGGTTATTATTTTTTTTTTTTTGCGTGTGGCAAGATCTAATAATGATTACAATTAGAAAGTTTCCTTAACACTAACTGTGTTATTGTGAAAAAATTAAATTTAATATAAAATAAAGAAGTCGCTCACATGAATATTGGTATCTTTTTCAAAACAAAGACTTTTGTCGCAGTAGGAAGAAAATGTGTCATAGAATTTTGTAGTTCGAAATTATTTCTACGACAAGCAAAATTCTATCACACCGACTGAGTTCGACTGAAGCTTTGAATAAATCATGGAGCCAATACAAGCTGAAATAATATTCATACGTTAAGGTGAGCTGCAGACAGCACCAATACAAAACAGCACCAAAGACAATTCAGTAGTTTCAAATTATGCGGACAGGCAGAGAAGCAACATGACACGACCTTTACCTCACGCGTTCACTTTGGTACAGGACATGCAAAATACCTGTTTCTGAATATATTCAGGACACGCGGAACAAAATGTATTCTAATATTTGAATTCGACACTTTATTACATATATTTAGTCATTTCGGATTTGCTGAGTGCTCATCAAAATATCAGGTGACTTCACATGAATCCCGCCAATCTGCTTCACTGTTTAGCTCATTTAATCTGCAGTAGGATAATTTCTTTTAATTTGCACCATATAAAGCACACGAGCTTTGAAAACCTGGCGTTCATCTGACAACGTAAGAAGAGACACCTAGTGTTAAATTCTTACAATACCTTGGACTATCCAAGTAGCAATAACTTATTGTTCTTCTGCGTACAGCATATGCTACATCTGCAGGGAGGTCTTTGTTAATAGAGAAGGTACAGCTAGAGTGTTTTGTTATGTGGAAGTATAGGCATTCTTTAATATATGATTACATAACGATACATGCCCTATGTATCTAAACAACTTATGTCAGATAGAAAAATAATGTCTGACTTGGAGTATTGTCCGGTAAAATGAAAAAGGAAACCACCACGGGCAATAAGACTTGCCTCATTGTCCAATAGACATTACAAAAATCCTGCTTTCTTATCTGTTAAAATATCTCATTTCAGAAATGAACACGGAAGTTCATAAAATTTTCAACAAGCAAAGAAATCCGTTAGGAATTTATGCACTTGTTAGCTACGAGTTGAAAGATCCGGGGTTCAAATTCCGGCAGAGTCAAGAAATTTTCTCTTCTCCAAAACGTCCAGAAGGCCTCTGACACTCATTCAGCCTCTTACTCTATAGGAACAGAGGTTCTTTTCGGGTCAAGGTTCCGGGGAGTGAAGCTGACCACTCTCCTCCATTTAGAACCGAGGTTAAGAATGAGTGGAGCTATATCTCTACTCCCCATATATGCCGTCAACTTTACCTTATTAATTCCATGCAGCATGTTTCTTCTTTTGAAGCTAATGTTTGCTTAACTAGTCGAGAAATTTTTCACCTATTAAGAAATGTGGAGGTACACTATAGTATTAACAGAAACACAGCCAATTGTCTCTATCCTGAACCAGAAGAACCCATTGCATATCCCCACACTCTACTCGTGTAATATCTGGTTTAATATTATCCTGCGAATTTTACGTGGTCTCTGTCTTCAGTTTTTCCGACCCACCTCACCCGAATGTGCTTACGTGTACAGCGAGTTACACAGTCCGCGTAAAGTTCTTCATTTAAGACAAGTATTCTTCGTTTAATAAGATGTGCAGATAATTTCTAACGGAAAGAAATTGCTGTTTTTTTGCTCCATCTAATACGCCGTGTCTCTTGTACGTTAATATAGCATCAATTATACTCTCAGCATAAGCATCGTCTACAATAAATATTTTTTTTATTCTTTGATATATGGTTACAGGTCCTTACATCGGATTTCGGGGTTTCGTGATTTTTTGTTGAATTTCTTCACTTCGCACAGCAAGATATATAAAAATATGAGTTGGTCAATATTTATAACCACCCAAATACAAGAATCTTCTCATGAGTCAAATTTCTCTCACTCTACATGTTTCTGCAAAGATTCGCAATCTTCAGGAGTGTACCTGTTGGTGGATTATATTAAGTCTATGTCATTTTTTACATTTTTTGGTATTTGTTAATTTTAGCTCCTTATACTTTTACTCAATTTGAGAACATTAAAAATAAGACTTTCCTATTTTGTTTCTTCCACATTATGTTTATTCTTTGTGTTGTTTCAATATAATAGCCTTTCGACACTCTTACCGTTTTCTAAATTGTTTAGTTCCCAGAATTAATTTATTATTTAAACTGTTTCCTTTTTACAGATCCGTAAATATAACACAGTTAATTTTTTATTAATTTTATTTTTCGCTATAACAAATGTTGCTTTAAAAATTCGTTCACTCTTACCTCTTATTTCATTGCTTTCCCCTGTGTGGTGATGTGTTTTTGGCTGACTACTTACCACAAAATCTAACTACGTTACCAATTCCTCACTTGTGGCGCATGCGCTTGTCTGTTATTGTTAAGGATTTATTTTCATAGCGTTTAAATTCCGACCAATGTGTTTTGTTTACTTTATTTTGGTCTTTAACCGCATGTTAGATTAATTAGTATTCTACATTGTAAAGGAATATTTCGGTTTGATATTGGCTATCAAATACTTTAACATACTGACAAACATTTTGATATAATATTGTCCTTAATATTTTTCGTAACTCCTTTCCTGTTTGTCTGAATATGGGCCTCTCATTACAATTCCTTATTCTGCCTACGATAACAGTGGTTTCCTTAGTGTGCATATTTAGGTATATTTCTTTTAAACTATTATTTTAAATTTATCTCATTTCTTCAATTTTATGTGCTTAAAGCTTTTCTACTAGTTGTATTGAATTAATGCCGTTTAATTTACTGGAGTGATGTTTTCGCCAGGTTATGAGGGAGCAGACTCGTTATTTATTATGGGAATTATTGGTGTTATAATTTTTGAAATCTTATCTCCACTGCAAGATTCTCTTCCTTGGGACCGATTTGTATTAATTTTCGATTTTATCATTAGTCATATTTCTACGTGATTTTTTTTATAGCAGTAGAATTGTTTTAGTATTTTTTGGTTGGGTCAGTTATTAATATGTTATTCCATTACAATTGGTGAAACGTTTAAATTTATCCTTCAAATTTTATTTCTATTGCCACAGCCCTCTTGCCTTTGTCCGCCTCAGCAATTAACAAGTACGCTATTATCACATTTTGATATGTTTCACGTGTTTAATTAAATCATATTATTGTTTTTAACATGTGCTTTGTCTGTTTCTTACATTACGTATTAGGCGTGTTAAGAAAATTATATTTTTGACTATCTTTATTCGTCTAATTTCTTTCTCCTTTTGTTAAAAATGAAGTACAAAGAACACACACGAAATACAACAGGCAATAAAGCGGATTGTGTTTAGCCATGCACATATTAAAGAATAAACACCCATATGTGGGAATAGAAGATAGGCCTAATTTTGAACAAAAGAAAGTGGGTTGAGCAAGATAGGTTTTACGTTCATGTGCACAAGAAAGGAAGTCAGGTAAGAGATGAACAAAACAAAAGCATAAACTAAACACTCTGTTTGACTTGGCCACTGAATACATAAACAAAAGCAAAATCGCTGAGTAAAACAAACAAAAGCACTGCACAAGTCAGAAACAAGTAACGTAAGTATACAGAAAATATGGGATGATAACATATCTGATTACAATATAATGAGTAACACTGAGCTGTAGGAACGACCAAATTCATAACTGGAGCAGAAAATATGGTAAATATCACACTGATACAACCCAGAGAACAAACATAAAGAAGGAAAATTATTATATTTTTCAACATTTGAAAGTATATTTTAGAAAATTTTACATTTAACAAGTAAAAAATATGTTTGCTGAAAAATTTTATTAGCTTCCGCGAAGTACGCCCTTGAAAATGGCAAAGCTTCGCGGAAACATCATATATATAGGATAATAGAGGTTCAATTAATAAGGTATTGCTTTATTAGGATTGTTGTAAGTAATGACCTAAGGAAGGAAAGGATACAGAAGTGAAAACTCACCTTTGGCAAGAGACGTCGTGTTTTTTCGACGCCTTCTTTAAGAAGGTTTTAAAGAGTTTAGATAATTGCATATTTTTTTTCCAAGCATGATATAAGAACTCTCGTTCTTCTGGCGTTTCATGTGGAAATGAAAGTAGTCTCACTTAATCATTAGAGGACGAAATGTTCCTAAAAATGTTTCAAATGTTATTCTTAGTACTAAGAGAACACACTACACCACCCTTACCAATGTAATAAGTTTAAAAACCTCTAGGTAATTTCCCTGCTCTTTAATCTCAGAAGCTAATTAAACCGCATCCTGTGAGCAACGTGGACAGATATGAATTGAAAAGCATGTGGTATATATAGTTACCACTAACCTACAAAATTTTATAAAGAAATTTTAAAAATATGAACATCAATAAAAACTTTCTTTTATTTAATTTTTGTTAAATACAGCAAAAATACGCGCAAAATTTTGTCTGTAATCACTTTTACGTATCGTACCTGCTGCTTTATAGCTGGAAACGTGAAATGTTTATGGCGAAAATACAAATACTTTATCTTGTATGGCCAAAATTTGGCTCTGTATTATGTTCGGTAAATATTTTGGATTATTCTTCATAAAGTACAGGATGTTCTCGTTTTACATTGTCCCGTAAAACGCCGCCTCATTCTGACGTTGACAAATTTCAGTGACCACATTTTCGATACATTTTGCTCAGCTGCGAGTAACGTCGTTTTCTCTGGCAGCTGGCAGGTTCTTTATAGGCCAGACTGGCAGCTATTTAAATTACGTTTTACGCCGAAAATTGCTACTATGTTAATTCGCTCTACGTTGCGATTTTCAGGAATGTAACCCCAACGTCAAAATGAAATATATTATAGCCCATAACAGTTCGTTATATTCAAACTAAAGATGCATTATTATTGCGGTATTGGAAACATTAAAGTATTTCGTACATATTTGTAAGTTGGACCGATCGTGTGAGAAATGAAGAAGTATTACACAGAGCCAAGGAGGAAAGGAATATCGTACATACAATAAAAGAAGGAAGGCTAACTGGATTGGTCACATTTTGCGTAGAAACTGCCTTCTGAAACACGTGATTGAAGGAAAGTTAGAAGAAAGGATAGAAATGACGGTAAGACGAGGGAGAAGACGTAAGCAGCTACTGGATGACCTTAAGGAAAAGAGAAGATACTGAATATTGAAAGAGGAAGCACTAGATCGCACCCTGTGAATAACTCGTTTTGGAAGAGGCTACGGAACTGTCGTTAGACTACAGAATGAATGAATTTGACTACGAGGATAATAACTTTTAGTTTTTTTTAGCGTAAGACAATGAGTTTCATAAAACATATATATACACAGATTCCTTTCCGAAAGGCACTTCCTGCGTCGAAAGTTTCGTAAACGCAGTCCTCAAACTACTTGACGACCTATGCTATAGCGTGGACAAGTTCGTTAAAATGTAATACAGAATTAAATCTCACGTATAAAGAGCGGTCTTATGCTGTATTTCATTCGCTACACATTAAACACTGTTCTAGCTGCCATGTGCAAGGAAAGAGTGACATGTTTAGAGCTTCTTGTACGATTCTCCAAGAAAGAGTGGCTTGGACGTAGGGGCTGGAAATGGCCCCAGCTGCTGCTACAGTTAATAGTTAACCCTGTGCACGCCATAGAGACATGGAGGGAGTATAGTTATAGAGCCACTCATTCTTAAATTTCTGCGATTATTAAAGTAACCATAGAGACCTCTATCTTCATCTGTGGATGTAGTCGTGTTTTCATGGTTCCCATGAAGAAAGTTCCACATCAAATAATGAAATTAATACAACTACATCCGTCAGGTAATGCAGGGTTACTGTGTATCCATAGTATTACCATCTTCTTGCAGTCGGAAAAAAAAAACCATCCTTTCGAGACTGGATCTCTTCACATCCTCTGGTGACAGGGTGGGAAGCCACCGACTGAGTTGATCTAACAGACACAGCTACTCCCTGACAATGGTCTTTAAGATTCGATCCCCTCTTGGGGTAGGCTACGATCAATTGAATGCCTGTTGCACAGAGGATCATATCTTAGACAGGACACCACTAAGATCTGTATCACCATTTAGTCCCTGCCCAGCGCCCTTTCCAAAATAGAGGGCTGTGTACTCAAGATGACATCAAACACAGGCAGAGCCACACATGTTAACAGATTTAGTAGACAGCTGTTCTTTACACCCGCGGCACCCCCTGCCAGCATTTACTTAACTTGGCCATCATATATTCATAAATTATGACAATATATTATATAAAAATTTTACATTTTTTCTCCATACATAATTTTATACAGCCTGAAAATTACTTTATAGGAGAAGAAATATGTAGCTTTTCTAAGGTTTTTAGTAACAAAGAGTTGTGTGTGACGGCTATTTTTGGTATCTTTGCTCACAAATTGATAGGATATTAGACAAGGATAACATTTTTCCTTTTAACTCCCATAACACAACAATTTGTTCACTATAACCTAACACCAGGAACTTCGTACTACCGTGTTCATACCGTGCACTAAATGATAAAGTATAATATAATAACAAATAAAATGCACAATGTTTAATACATAGATTTTACATTTGAAACATATGTCCGAAATTTTTCGGTCCATTATGGGTCACCTTCAGGAACAATCACATGAAGTATGTACAAAACATGAAATAAGATTAAAATTAGACTGAATTAAAATTAAATCTAGTAATTTTATAATGAATGCCGATCCCAGTGGCCGTGCGGTCTAAGGCGTGGGTCTTCGGCTGCTCGCTTACTAGGATCGTGGGTTCGAATCCCACCGGGGGCATGGATGTCTGTCTCTTGTGAGTGTTGTCTGTTGTCAGGTAGACGTCTCTGCGACGGGCTGGTCACTCGTCCAGAGGAGTCCTACCGACTGTGGTGTGTCTCAAATGTGTGTGACCATGAAACCTCGACGAGGAGGCCCAGGCCCATATAGGGCTGTCGAGCCATACAAAAAAAAAATTTATAACAAATATTTTTATCTGGAACTCATTTACAATATAAGCGGATACGTGAAGACAATTCGATAAGAAGTATAACGGTTAGTATAGTAGTACGGGACTTTGTTACTCGGTATGTAAAGACGCCATGTGTAGAGGAGGAAGTAGACACGGTTTTATATATACATAATTATTTGATATTATTCTCTCTGAAGATGATCCACAGTGGATCGAGACATGTCAGAGATATAATGTTTCAAATGTAAGAACCTATGTATTAAAACACTGTGCTTTTTCTTTGTATATTGTAATATAGTTTAAACATCAGGGTAAGAGGGTCGAAGTCAGCCCACCAGACAGAAATTTTGTACAGGACCTGGTTTAAGCAAGCACTTTTAATGTCGAGCGTGTTAAGCAGGTTTCTATTCCTTCTCAGTTGATTTACCCTTTGTTTCTTTCTCACCATCATTCCCACCCACAACCAGTACTTCAGAACTGCCATCTCGGGCAGTAGTGTACCAACGATTGCCTTGTAGGAGAGATAAGATTTAAATCCTCAATCCAAAGAAAGCAGCATTCAGTAGGATTCACAAATAAACTACTCGATATTTATAAACACGAATCCTTTAATCACGAAATAAGTGCTTCTGATATCAGCCCTTAGATTACTTTCCTTTCTAATAAAGACAAAAATGGACTTAAGAAGTAATCATGGCCTCTGTGTGTGTTTGTGTGTTCCACATTTCAACTCTTCAGTCAATGAACAATTTCCACAAAAACTCATATGAGCCTTATATTAAGTCTGAAAGAGGGAATCAGTAGCTTACTGAAATAATGAGTGCTGAGAATTAAGTCGACAGTGTCTTACATGTGAAGTAATATTGCCTGAATACTGAGATTATCTGTCGATTTAAGGCCATATCTGAGGCACTTCGTGAATAATATACACACTTAGTCAATCATAAACAATATATATAAATGTTCGATAGAAAACCATTGATTCTCCTGTCGCAAAATCCCGTAATGGTATATAAACCGTAACGCTGAAATATCTCGAATAAATGGTAAATTTCACCCTATAACCAGCCATAAAAATACAGAGGAGGAGTACGGGTATAGCTCGCGGCCGTGCCATGGCTCAGGCGGTTAGTCGCCGGCCTCTCACCGGGTTCGATCCCAGGTCAAGTCCATGTGAGATTTGTGGTGGACAAAGTGGCACTGGGACAGGTTTTTCTCCGAGTTGTCGGTTTTCCCCTGTCGATTTCATTCCACTGGTGCTCCATTAATTGTAAAAACGGTAAAAAAAACTGCTCATCCATCTATCATCATCATTGGGTTGCACAAAAAACCTTAAGGCTGTGGTGCGGGGGCCCTTCATCACACACGACGACAGGTATAGCCCTTCCCTTTATTTAATGTCGGCCCTAGATGGGGGTAGGTGGTCAACGCAAAGCCCGGGCCGCTTTACTTCCACTTTAAAGGAGGCTCGGTGGGCCTCAGGGCCGGTCTGGACGTGTATGAAGGTACAAAGGGTGAGTAGAGATGTGGCTCTACACTTTTTTAAACCTCGGCGCTAGATGGGGATGAGCGGTCAACGCCACGTCCCGGCCGCTTTACCCCAATTTTATAGGAGGCTCGGTGGACCCCAGGACCGGTCTGGACGAGTATGAAAATCCTTGCCCTTACCGGGATTCCATTCCCAGACCTTTCAGTCCGTAGAGATTAGCTATACCGATTACGCTATCCCGGCCCACGAAATATTCCGAATATAAATCTTGTATGTAGCAGGATTCGAACCTTTGGTGACAGTGCTCAAACCGACCAAGAAGTTTCGTGTTTTTCACGGGCTGTCCTTTACAATACATAATCATTCAGACCGCTAAAATCCACCAAGCCAATAACAAGTGTCTGTAAAACTTTTTCACACTGACCAGGCTCAATCACCTCTTTTCTAAGAGAACAATCTCTAAGTTACCATGGCGCAGAGTAATTGCAGCGAGGCCCACTGACGGGGCAGGTCCACCCACGGATCAGTGGTGCAACCTGTGCTCAGACGGTGTCGTGTCTCCCAGCCGCTGTCTATATATCTATCGCCCGCCCTTCCTGCTTGCTCCGCTCTGGCAGAGACTTGGTATTCTGCTCCAGGAGCAGGGGCGGTGCCCTCAAGACTACTCGCGTCATACTTGGACTGCACCCTCCCTGTGTCAACATTATCCCCCATGCTAGCAACCCTACTTATCTACACACTCTGCAATGCAGAAACGTTCTGTTAAACAGCGGAATTCTATAGCAGCAGCAACATTAGCATTAGCATTAGCATTAGCAGCAGCAGCATCACGTCCGCAATGGAGATAAGTTCTCCCACTTTGTTAAGTTTATTGTCAGGCCGGGAAGCGTGGGCGTGCTAGTTGCTGTGCTGGTTGGTCTGCTAGTGACTTGCTAGTTGCTGTGCTGGTTGGTCTGCTAGTGACTTGCTAGTTGCTGTGCTGGTTGGTCTGCTAGTGACTTGCTAGTTGCTGTGCTGGTTGGTCTGCTAGTGACTTGCTAGTTGCTGTGCTGGTTGGTCTGCTAGTGACTTGCTAGTTGCTGTGCTGGTTGGTCTGCTAGTGACTTGCTAGTTGCTGTGCTGGTTGGTCTGCTAGTGACTTGCTAGTTGCTGTGCTGGTTGGTCTGCTAGTGACTTGCTAGTTGCTGTGCTGGTTGGTCTGCTAGTGACTTGCTAGTTGCTGTGCTGGTTGGTCTGCTAGTGACTTGCTAGTTGCTGTGCTGGTTAGTCTGCTAGTGACTTGTTAGTTGCTGTGCTGGTTGGTCTGCTAGTGACTTGCTAGTTGCTGTGCTGGTTGGTCTGCTAGTGACTTGCTAGTTGCTGTGCTGGTTGGTCTGCTAGTGACTTGCTAGTTGCTGTGCTGGTTGGTCTGCTAGTGACTTGCTAGTTGCTGTGCTGGTTAGTCTGCTAGTGACTTGCTAGTTGCTGTGCTGGTTAGTCTGCTAGTGACTTGCTAGTTGCTGTGCCAGTCGTTGTGCTAGTTGCTGTGCTACTGACTGTGCTAGTGGCTGTACTAGTTGCTGTGCTAGTGGCTGTACTAGTTGCTGTGCTAGTGGCTGTACTAGTTGCTGTGCTAGTGGCTGTACTAGTTGCTGTGCTAGTGGCTGTACTAGTTGCTGTGCTAGTGGCTGTACTAGTTGCTGTGCTAGTGGCTGTACTAGTTGCTGTGCTAGTGGCTGTACTAGTGGCTGTACTAGTTGCTGTGCTAGTGGCTGTACTAGTTGCTGTGCTAGTGGCTGTACTAGTTGCTGTGCTAGTGGCTGTACTAGTTGCTGTGCTAGTGGCTGTACTAGTTGCTGTGCTAGTGGCTGTACTAGTTGCTGTGCTAGTGGCTGTACTAGTTGCTGTGCTAGTGGCTGTATTAGTTGCTGTGCTAGTGGCTGTACTAGTTGCTGTGCTAGTGGCTGTACTAGTGGCTGTACTAGTTGCTGTGCTAGTGGCTGTACTAGTTGCTGTGCTAGTGGCTGTACTAGTTGCTGTGCTAGTGGCTGTACTAGTTGCTGTGCTAGTGGCTGTACTAGTGGCTGTACTAGTTGCTGTGCTAGTGGCTGTACTAGTTGCTGTGCTAGTGGCTGTACTAGTGGCTGTACTAGTTGCTGTGCTAGTGGCTGTACTAGTGGCTGCACTAGTTGCTGTGCTAGTGGCTGTACTAGTGGCTGTACTAGTTGCTGTGCTAGTTGCTGTGCTAGTGGCTGTACTAGTGGCTGTGCTAGTTGCTGTGCTAGTTGCTGTGCTAGTTGCTGTGCTAGTGGCTGTACTAGTGGCTGTGCTAGTGGCTGTACTAGTTGCTGTACTAGTTGCTGTGCTAGTGGCTGTACTAGTGGCTGCACTAGTTGCTGTGCTAGTTGCTGTGCTAGTTGCTGTGCTAGTGGCTGTACTAGTGGCTGTGCTAGTGGCTGTACTAGTTGCTGTGCTAGTGGCTGTACTAGTGGCTGTACTAGTTGCTGTGCTAGTGGCTGTACTAGTGGCTGCACTAGTTGCTGTGCTAGTGGCTGTACTAGTGGCTGTACTAGTTGCTGTGCTAGTTGCTGTGCTAGTGGCTGTACTAGTGGCTGCACTAGTTGCTGTGCTAGTGGCTGTACTAGTGGCTGTACTAGTTGCTGTGCTAGTGGCTGTACTAGTGGCTGTACTAGTGGCTGTACTAGTTGCTGTGCTAGTTGCTGTGCTAGTGGCTGTACTAGTGGCTGCACTAGTGGCTGTGCTAGTGGCTGTACTAGTTGCTGTGCTAGTGGCTGTACTAGTGGCTGTACTAGTGGCTGTACTAGTGGCTGTACTAGTTGCTGTGCTAGTGGCTGTGCTAGTGGCTGTACTAGTGGCTGTACTAGTTGCTGTGCTAGTTGCTGTGCTAGTGGCTGTACTAGTGGCTGCACTAGTTGCTGTGCTAGTGGCTGTACTAGTGGCTGTACTAGTTGCTGTGCTAGTGGCTGTACTAGTGGCTGTACTAGTGCTGTACTAGTTGCTGTACTAGTGGCTGTACTAGTGGCTGTACTAGTTGCTGTGCTAGTGGCTGTACTAGTGGCTGTACTAGTGGCTGTACTAGTTGCTGTGCTAGTGGCTGTACTAGTGGCTGCACTAGTTGCTGTGCTAGTGGCTGTACTAGTGGCTGTACTAGTTGCTGTGCTAGTGGCTGTACTAGTGGCTGTACTAGTTGCTGTGCTAGTGGCTGTACTAGTTGCTGTGCTAGTGGCTGTACTAGTTGCTGTGCTAGTGGCTGTACTAGTGGCTGTACTAGTTGCTGTGCTAGTGGCTGTACTAGTGGCTGTACTAGTGGCTGTACTAGTTGCTGTGTGCTAGTGGCTGTACTAGTGGCTGTACTAGTTGCTGTGCTAGTGGCTGTACTAGTGGCTGTACTAGTGGCTGTACTAGTTGCTGTGCTAGTGGCTGTACTAGTTGCTGTGCTAGTTGCTGTGCTAGTGGCTGTACTAGTGGCTGCACTAGTTGCTGTGCTAGTGGCTGTACTAGTTGCTGTGCTAGTGGCTGTGCTAGTGGCTGTACTAGTGGCTGCACTAGTTGCTGTACTAGTGGCTGTACTAGTTGCTGTGCTAGTGGCTGTTGCTAGTGGCTGTACTAGTGGCTGCACTAGTTGCTGTGCTAGTGCTGTACTAGTGGCTGTACTAGTTGCTGTGCTAGTGGCTGTACTAGTGGCTGTACTAGTTGCTGTGCTAGTGGGCTGTACTAGTTGCTGTGCTAGTGGCTGTACTAGTTGCTGTGCTAGTGGCTGTACTAGTTGCTGTGCTAGTGGCTGTACTAGTGGCTGTACTAGTTGCTGTACTAGTGGCTGTACTAGTGGCTGTACTAGTTGCTGTGCTAGTGGCTGTACTAGTGGCTGTACTAGTTGCTGTGCTAGTGGCTGTACTAGTTGCTGTGCTAGTGGCTGTGCTAGTTGCTATGTTAGTGGCTGTACTATTTGCTGTGTAGTGAATGTGCTAGTTGCTGTGCTAGTGGCTGTGCTAGTTGCTGTGCTAGTGGCTGTACTACTTGCTGTGCTAGTGACTGTGCTAATTGCTGTGCTATTGACTGTGCTAGTTGCTAGGCTATTTGCTGTGTTAGAGACTGTGTTAGTTGCTGTGTTATTTGCTGTGCTAGTGGCTGTGCTAGTATCTGTGTTACTTGCTGTGCTAGTGGTTGTTCTAGTGGCTGTGCTAGTTGCTATTTTAGTTTCTGTGCCAGTTTCTGTGCTAGTTGCTGTGCTAGTGGTTGGGCTAGTGGTTGTGCTAGTTGCCGTGCTATTTGTTGTGTTAGTGACTTCAGATAAAATTCGAGCTGCGTGACGTTGATTCACTAATAAGCTCATTTCATGTCACTGTGCTCGAAATAAGGACTGTCTCTGCAAAAACTTTTTAACAAACAAGGGTGAAACATCATATGCCTACATCGATAAAGCACGTTCTTAGTGACATCCTTCATTATCCTTGTTAACTGCTGATTCAAATCCACTGAAAAATGTGCGAGAGCGCAACAGACAAAATGTCTACGCTATGGCTGAATGACTGGGGAATCGTGGTTTGATCCCCCATAAGGGCGAGAAAATTTTCCGCTCCCCAAAACGTCCAGACATGCTAAGAGCTCCACCCAGCCTATTCTTCAGTGGGTACGGGAAAGGGGGTCTTTCCTGGGTATGAACCGGAGGTGGGATAAGCTGACGACTCACCTCCATCTAGCCCCGAGATTAAGAATGAGTGGAGCTCTACATCTGCTTCCCTCATACGCCCTCATCGAGTGCACAGGGACAAATTCAATGTCACTTCGTAAATCTATTGAAACAGAACGGAACACACTGCAGATAACTACCACACTCAGTAAGAGTCAAAAATCATTTTGACATTACATTAAATGGTGAATTCCACTGAAAAAATGCTTGCAATTAAATTTTGAAGCGAGACCTATATATTGTATAATGGCTCGTTATTTCCGTATTATGGGCCATTTTTGTCGAAATCGGTAATTTCTGTTTGAAATTCATGTGAAGTGGAAAATCCATTAGACCAGAATGAACCGAAACTAAATTTGTCAGTTACTGCTTCATTTAATGTCAAGTGAAATGTTTGGACAAAGAAACTTCCTCACTGGAGTTTATTTTAAGGCTCTCTGCAGAAAGAACTGATTAAAGTCACCCAACGCGGACAAAAACTGAAATGAATCAGAGATGTGGAACCATCTGATCACAAGACAGGAACCTGTCAGTCCACAAGGCCTAACCATCTACAGAGAAGTTTGATGATACCCGCGTTATTCAAAACTGCTATCCCCGGGGATGCGAAACCAGACTTATATTCACTCCTCTTGGCCTTCTTAACCCTGAAGATGAAGGCACTACGATCCATCGAAACGTCCCATAAACTTGAGTATTCAGCAACGTCAGTGAGACAGCATCAGATCTCGCACTCTTATGAACTTTGTACAAAAGAAACAAGACAGGCAATGTACGTATAACGCAACACTGAGGAGCGTTCGTATAACCATTGGTGCCATGGAAAGCAGTAAGTGTTATATATTGTGAGTGTGTGTCTGTAGCCGTTAGTTATCCAGCATGCAAAGCGCATGCGCCGTATTATATTGTCATCTGTGGCCTGTCTGGCTCTACCATATTTTTCCACATTATCTCATAAACCTTACAATTTTCGGAAAAAAGAAGCCTTATTGAACACAAAAAGTGTGTTTTGATTGTCTTTACAAGTTTTGTCTGAAACATTTCTCATTCTAAGAAGAATTCAGCGAGATATTATCATAAATGTACATAGGTCTTCATATGAAGTACCCGTTATTCTTGTCAGCTTATAACCAAACTTCAATTTTCTCGAAAGATTTTCGAAAAATTCTCAAACATCAAATTTCAAGAAAATCCTTGCACTGGGAGCCGAGTTGTTCCATGCGGACTAACAGACGGACAGACACGACGAAGCTAATAGTCGCTTTTCGCAAAATTGCGAAAATCGCCTAAAATTGAAATGCATAATAAGGAATATTGTCTTCTGTGATGTGACACCGTGTAGCTTAGTAGACACTAAAATTTCGGGGCAACCTACTGTCTTCATCTTCGCATAGAGTAAAAATCCGCGCGAGAAAAGCAGGTTAAGAATAGGGACAACTGGACGTTAACAGGCCTTTCCGAAACGTCCGTAAATTTAAAACCAGATTCCACGGCGTCACTTCCCAGCAGACAGTATTCTTCACAGTCGTAACACAAATCTCCCAAAAGCACAACTAAAATACGACACTACATTGTACTGTAGTGTATTCTGCAGTGTAAGTGGGATCAGTCTCCTTGACCAGCGCCATTACATAGCTGAAGATGCTGCCTCTGTTCAAACAGATGAAGAGGCTGAAGTCGCTAACCTGACTGATGAAAATGGAGCAGGAGGAAAATCAACAGGAAATTAAATTCTGCATCAAGTGCTGGAAACGTGAGATTCTAGACCACGCGAATCCCGATATAGGCCTATATGACTCTATTTTGACAAAACTTGATTCTATCATTCGTAAGTCAATAAAAAAATGTCTAAAAGAGTATTTCACGTTATATATCACCGTGCATTGCGATAACAAATCAAAAGTTTAAAAACCAACATATGCACCCCCTGAAGATGGCTTATTGAAGCCGAAACATGTGTAGGTGCATTTGACTTACTTGTAAGAATACAGTGCATATGTTGGTTTTAAAACTTTTGATTTGTCTAAAAGATTAGCCTGTTTATTGTAAAACGGTTTCGCCAGAAACACAATTGGCTTACTTCTGATGTTTAACAATGTACTGCTATTATAATTATTCAACTAATGCACTGAATAAAATACATCATGAGCTATTATAAAAAAACCCCTACGTGTTTCAAAGCCGAGGTGCCATCATCAGGGGGCCGTTCAATACAAAGTAATGTAGATCTAACACAGCATTCTAATTATTATGTCGCCTTTACTGAAGTGATTAAAATATCAAACTTCAAAATTTTAAAATACATAAAATTAATAACGATAAATTTACATTGTTGTAAAATTAATGGTATTAAAATTATTTAAAATAAGCCGTTTAAGGTATTGCAGTTGTTTAAAACTGTATGGATCATGCATAAAAATATCTATGTCGATAGTATGTCGCTGTAAGAAGACGCACAGTATAACACAGAATAATATAAAAATGTACTGCTGTCGGATTACGTAATGTAATTGTTAATACTCTTGGCTTGCAGTCCAGATTTCCCTAGTTCCAATCTCAGCCCTGACATTTGTTATTGCTAATAACGTTTCTCATTGACATTCCAGTGTACTGGAATGGAACGCTGTCCAGCTGGGTTAGCACTCGTCCAAGAATACTGTTTCACATCCCAGAACACTGGAATAATCAACAGCTTCGCTGTGAGAATCTCTAAACAACCAAGGTGTGTCATGATTATTGAACAGTGTCACACGTATTAGAATCTCTTCCTTAACACTGTCATTTTCCACCATTTAGCCTTATTCAACATATGGCGCTGTGTAGTTAAAAACTACGCATTTCTCAGAGTTTATCGAACAAATCAGAACTCCGTATATTTTTTTATCTTATCGAGTTAAGTTTCGTGTCTATTCCGACTTCAATAAAAAAGATAAAGCAATCCCATTACAGGCCTGGACAGGCCCTTAGGGTTCCAGGAGGTTGAGGCTGCCAGATTTCTAGACAATCGGCACATGATGGTGGTAAGGTTGTCAGCCCTACGCACCGGCCGCCTTTACCCCCCAGGAAATATTCCTGGTACTCATTTCTGTTAGAGGCTGAGTCGACCCCAGGGCCATAGTGCGACCGAAACGATTATGTCAATGAAAAATTCCAGTGACACCATCGGGAATCGAACCCGCGACGTTCCGGCTTGTAGCGCAGTGCCTCAACCAACTGCGCCACCGCGTGCCCCCATTTCGACTTCAATCCAACGTTTAAAACGTCTAACTCCAGTGTTCATCCGTGGAGGTAAATGAGAGTTGTAACAATTTATATTGTCGTCTTTTGGATTCTGATAGCTTGTTACCTGCGTTGTACTCCATCTTCAGGATGTAAATTGTTATAACATCATTTTAATATGGTGACTGTAATATTTTTTTTCGATTTTTCTGCATTTCTGTGTGTGAATTAATTTTACCTCTTGTTTAAAATATAGAACTATATAGTACATGCCGATCCCAGTGGCCGCGCGGTCTACGGCGTGGATCTGCCGCCACTCGCTTGCTGGGATTGCGGGTTCGAATCCCACCGGTGGCATGAATGTCTGTCTGTTGTGAGTGTTGTGTGTTGTCAGGTAGAGGTCTCTGTAACGGGCTGATCACTCGTCCAGGGGAGTCCTACCGTGTGTTGTGTGTCTGAGTGCAATCGTGAAGCCTCGATAATGAGGACGCACTGGCCCACTAGGGGCTGTTGCGACATGGGGGAAATGTAGTACCTATTCTGTCTAAATAGGTACATCCTGTATGTTCACTCTAAATACAGAAATTGTTGATCGTCTGAATGACGCTTCTTTCAGAGAATTCTCGTTTCTGATTGTCCAGCCTGCGTGTGGTTAACTATGGTTTCACTTAAGTGCCTGTGGCCAATATAAGGCTGCAGTTATGTAAAAAGCAGTGACTCAAAATTACACTCAGTCCCTTAGTCTGTCATTCTTCCTTTTTTTTTTTTAGTCGTCCTCTCTTACCTACTCCGGTTTTCCCGTTTCAGTGTCGTTTTCGTAGTTTCTTTTGATCACACTGAGAGACACACCACAGTCGGTAGAACTCCACTGGACGAGGGATCAGCCCGTCGCAGAGACCTCTACCTGACAACACACAACACTCACAAGAGACAAACATCCATGCCCCCGGTGGGATTCGAACCCACAATCCCAGAAAGCGAGCGGCCGAAGACCCACGCCTTAGACCGCACGGCCACTGGATCGGCCATCCTTCCTTTACAAATCGATATCTCCCTACTTGAAACGAACAAATATAGAAAATCGCATATCATAATTGTCAGCTGATAACTACATTTATGAAATACGAGTTTAATACCTTTTGGAAGCTAACTGTAGCATAGCTAGTCAAAAAATCTATCGTCCTTATAGAGATTAAATCTTCTTTACCGTGCTTACAAGAGCCGGCTACTCATCTCTATGCAGAAACATATGAATGCATTGCACATCCTCGAAACCATTTCTCCAAAATCCGTTTTAATATTATTCCTCCATCTATAGCCCTATGTCTAAATCTCCAAAGGGATCTCGCATGTAGTTTTTAGTAGAATTTAATTTAGAGTAGAGACAGCGTTCATAAGTTACCAAAGGATATAAACGAAATAGGTTTTTCGTATACTGAAGTGCTAAACCCGAGGACAAATTATCCTTATATTGCAATCCATAAATTTATACTTTCAGCAGACAAATTAGTAGTTTATTAAGTATAGGAACTCAACACAGTTAACGTCTCATCTGTCCGACTTGGCACGTCTCTCTGATCATTTTCAGGAATTTCAATGTTTTTAAAATTGTAACTCCAAGTATTTTATTTGGACACACTCTTAAACTCTTGATTTCAAATATTTATGCAAATATTCTCTTAATAATTTCTGGTTACCGCATTCAAAATTCTCTTAGATGAATTACACGAAAAGTATCACTAATGTGTGGCTTGGAACATTTCCCTGAAAATTATCTCAGAGATGGAATTCTGGTGATTAATTAAAATGTTTATCAAAATGTTGTACTCTAATGGTTAATAAAATAATACGTCTTCTGATTATACACTTCTTAACATATTTAACTTTTGTTTAATCCGAAAATAAGTTTTCGTCGATAACATCGATTGGTCCTAAAAACTTAAATGGGTATCGCGGCTGTTTTAATAGTACTTGCGTTTTGCGGATGAGTTCGTTTTACATCAGCAATGCTCTTCGTACTCAGAATCTTGACACATTACTCGATTCTGAATTCTATCCGTCCCTGCAGTACTTCTCTTTTCCTACCAGATGATAAAGATGATGAAGATGACGACGGTAATGACTGGGGTCAGTATTTGGGACACTTCAAGAGGATTACTGGAAATGGCCCTACAGATGATCCTTCTGATTGGTTGTTCATTTTTCTTTTGCTTCTTCGGCGGTACTTGCTGCCGATAACAGACTTACCTCATCGCAATCTAGAATGGATATTCTTGCGCTAATGGCCGTATAAATTTCATGCCAGCTTAGAAATAAATCGCCTGTAATTCTGTAGATCTTGTGCTCCTCTGATTTCTTCTCCACATTTTTCCACAAAAAAGAGCTTTGTAAAATAATTTTGTTGATACATACTTCCAACCACAAACCGTCTTTATGACGTAATCACAAAGTGTTCTTATAAGGAAAAAAGCACTTCATTTTTGATGAGTTCTGAAAGATAAATTGTAAAATGGGACCTACTTGCTGCAACATGCTTGCCTATCAGTCAGTCTGTCCGCATGCAATAAATCGAGAACTGCTGAAAGAATTTTCATGAAATTTCGTATTCTGGGAAGTGACTTTGTTTCGTTGAGTGGTTACTGACGTTTAGAGAATTAGTGATGACTTCATCTTCAAAATTAAGCAGTCTCAGGTACCTTTTAATTCTTTTTTCCCAGCAAAACAGCTGTGACATCTTCAAGTCTTGCAATTATATTGTAGGGTTTTACTGGAGTTTGTCAACATTTTCAATTTCAGCCGAAATCCCGAAACATTCGCGGACACTTTATATAAACACTTAGTTGAATTTCTCCGTCCAACTCACTAAACACTTGACCAAATAAAAAATATTTCGAAAGGACTTCGTACAGAGAAACAAAAAAACACTCCTTCCTTAAGTCCTATGATTTTGGACATACTTAAAGGAAGGAGCGAATGCTTCAGAATTGGTATTTCTCAGCTATTTGTTCTTTCCACCCAGTCCGTAAGTTGAACGAATAATGCAGAGGTCTTTCCTGTCCGCTAGCATTTTTGCCCACAAATATTTTTCGATGAACTGTGATGTTTGAATTTTGCTTATTGAAATTCGTTCTCGTCTTTATCGGTCTTCGCATACTTAATATAAACTCAAGATCAGATCTGATAAAATTCCTTAGAAGATATCTCATGTTGCATGAAATTAATACGTGATATCTTATAAACACAGACACACACACATATTACTTGAAAAATTTGGAGAATTAACAAATTTACATTATGCGTAAAATCAGGCCCTACGTCACAGAGAACGCTGCGTTTAAATTATAATAATTAGCCAAGTAATGCATTACAGGGGAACAAACCTCATTTATTAGACTCATAGTGTAGATATAAATAAATTGCGTTGGCAAAACACAGGAATATTTGGTAATGAACCGAGCTTTAAGAGATTAAACAAAGTAAAATTTATTTAAAATTCCTCAATATAGCCTTAATTGAAAGAAATAAAGGATCACGCTTTTCCTCTTTTGACTTGTATGTATTTCGGATGCTAAAAGTCACTTCTAACAAATTCCAAGTCGAAAGGTTTGAAGATATTCGGAGTGTGATGACAAAACAAGAAAAATCATTCGGAGAATTATTTGCAGAATTATTTTCGACCAACGGCAGAGACGTGTGAAGGCACCAGGCCATTCTCACCAACATGAAATTTACTTTTACAGAAATTTACGCCGATGTTCCTTTTTTGTCGAAAATCCACAGCAAGTAGAAAAAAGAAGAAGCTTTGTATTCGATAATAAAAATGTGTTCCAAAATTTGTGATATCATTTTCATCGAGACTCCATCACATGCTACAAATCATTGCTGTACGGCTTGTCAACAATTTAGCTTTCTGCCAGCAGAGGACTCACCGTCATGTTACAGTAACTCAATATAAAAGATGATACAGACAACACAATCATTATTTACTACAAAAACAAAACTTATTTTTATAAGAGCAACGTGTTTCAATCCTAGAACTTTATCACCAGGTAGAAAAGAATAAAAACCTTAAAAGGACGGTGTTTAAAATACTTATAATATTAATGTTAAAATACCCTTTGTATTATTTGTGATAATGAATGTTAATTGTCACAGTCAACACAAATTTATTAATCATTTTAATTTATGATATTATTATGGCAACGTGGACATTAAATAAGGACATTGCTAAAGGGCTGGCAGTTTTTGAACGAAAAATTTTTGAGAAGAATATTTGGGGCAATTAAAGTAAATGAAAATTGGAGAAAGCGACATAACAAGGAACTAAAGCAGGTGTTTGGAGATTTAGATATACTGTCATTTGTCAGAATAAGTCGGCTCAAATGGATTGGTCATGTTAACAGAATGGAGAGCAAAAGAACAGTAAGTCAAGTATTTAATAATAATCCCCAAGGAAGTCGACCAAGAGGACGACCAAGAAACAGATGGTGGAATTGTGTACAAATAGACATTAAGAAGTGTAAAATTAATAACTGGAAAGAAAGGTAAAAAAACAGAGCTGACTGGGAAAGGGCCATTAAGGAGGCGAAGGTCCGCATTGGACTGTAGTGCCACCGAAGAAGAAGAAGAAGAAGATTATTATGGCAACGTGTTTCGACTATATACGATCATCTTCAGGCCAACCAAATTATAAAAATCTAAAGAGGTTATAAATACAGGACATACACAAAAGAATGGTGCGGTTTTAATAGTGAACACTATTAAAACCGCACCATTCTTTTTGTGTATGCCCTGTATGTAAACGTGTTTGTCTTACAGCATATTTTTTTTCATTTATTTTATAGTGTACAGATACTAATACTGTTTTTATTTGTAACTGTACACTATAGAACAAACGAAGGCAATATGCTTTTCTAAGAAATTGTTAGACTGAGATCTCAATCCATCTGAAACATAATTTTACGACTTTATAATATACTAACGTTCTTATATTTTGGGTGTCCTGAAGATGACCATATAGGTCGAAACACTGTTACATAATAATATAATAAATTAATATCAATAACATATTTGTGTTGACGGTGAAAATTACCCTTCAGAAACATTTATATTAGTTGTGCTGACTGCATCGCATTTAAAATAACGAACAGCCGCCATCTGTTTATCGCAACACACAGGCCTGTTGCTTAGCTTTTTGCTACGAAATATTTCAGGAGCCTCATTTCTGACTGTATTAATAAAATGTTACGACATTTTCGGTAGTAAGAATTTTTCAAAAGGGAGTGATTAAGCAAATTACATTTTATAATATTTGAACAAAAGTAGAATGTCTTATACTCGAAATAAATTCCACTGTGATAAACACAGAGATAGAATACTATAAAGAAAGAATAAAACATCCCATGCCTTTTTTATTCATCTGGAAATTTACATAATTATTTTGTGTTTTGATTGGCATGCGCATGGTAAGGTCTGAGTTTTTGGACACATGAATTTATGGCAGTAAGAGAAATGATATAACTTAAATTTTCTGTGTACCAAAAAAATATATATTTTATTACTACAAGTCTCTGTGAGATGTGTTACGTGCTGTTACGTGGGATGTGTTACGTGCTGTTACGTGGGATGTGTTACGTGCTGTTACGTGGGGCAGGCTGTAGCAAAATGTTGTGGCCAGTCAAGAATTTTCGGAACACATATAGAACGAAAATAAAACCAAAACATTTTTTTTTTCAGTGGAAGGAAAGAATTTGCAAAGTTTCACAGGACCTCAGTACAAAGTTTCTACAAAAGATACACAGATTTATTTCAACGCGGCGGCCGAGTGCTACTAAAAACTATCGGAAATGTTCCGTGCCTTCTATAGTCATCCTGCATTACATTGGACCTAGCAACCGATTTGACATAGAAGTAATTTGTAAGGGAAAATTTGAAGCAAAAGCAAAAAGCTGACAGACATTTTATGGGCAGGTTTTCACGTGACCCATAATTTTATGGGCAGGTTTTCATGTGACCCATAATTTTATGGGCAGGTTTTAATGTGCCCCATAATTTTATGGGCAGGTTTTGATGTTCCCCATAATTTTATGGGCAGGTTTTGATGTGCCCCATAATTTTATGGGCAGGTTTTGATGTGCCCCATACTTTTATGGGCAGGTTTTGATGTGCCCCATGATTTTATGGGCAGGTGTTGATGTGCCCCATAATTTGTATGGTTGTTATTGTAGGCGTAAAGACGACAGGAGCTTAACCCTAACCACTCATTCCCATCTACAGTGCACATAAAGTCTTTGTGCTTTCAAGGGCGCTTACTTTAATTTCCTCCACGCCCGTACGGCTTCACTGTCGTACTGCTGTGAACATCTAAGACACATCTAAGACCACAGACCTTATACGCTGCTCCTTCCAATAAGGTCACCCATATGAAGTAGAATTTACGGGCGGTGAAGTAAGGAATGCAGTGTCCTTGGGTGGAGAGTAGAGTTACTTTATACTGTTGTACTGTTATAATAGTACTTATATATATAATTATACTATTTGTAAGGCGCCTGGACTTCACTACACGTCTCTTAGCTTTAATAAAATCGTAGTACTAACACAATCATAGCTTTCGTAACACATGCATAGCTTTCGTAACACATGCATAGCTTTCGTAACACATGCATAGCTTTCGTAACACAAGCATAGCTTTCGTAACACATGCATAGCTTTCGTAACACAATCATAGCTTTCGTAACACATGCATAGCTTTCGTAACACAAGCATAGCTTTCGTAACACATGCATAGCTTTCGTAACACAAGCATAGCTTTCGTAACACAAGTATAGCTTTCGTAACACATGCATAGCTTTCGTAACACATGCATAGCTTTCGTAACACATGCATAGCTTTCGTAACACATGCATAGCTTTCGTAACACAAGCATAGCTTTCGTAACACAAGCATAGCTTTCGTAACACATGCATAGCTTTCGTAACACATGCATAGCTTTCGTAACACATGCATAGCTTTCGTAACACAAGCATAGCTTTCGTAACACATGCATAGCTTTCGTAACACAAGCATAGCTTTCGTAACACATGCATAGCTTTCGTAACACAAGCATAGCTTTCGTAACACAAGCATAGCTTTCGTAACACATGCATAGCTTTCGTAACACATGCATAGCTTTCGTAACACATGCATAGCTTCTGTAACACAAGAATTACTTTCATAACTTAAACATAGGTTTCGTAACACAGGTATTTCTTTTATAACACAGGCATACTTTCAGAACAAATGAATAGATAGTAAAATTAACCCTATATCCTGCCATGAAGGTACGGGGGAAAGGAGATTTATAGCTCTACTCATTCTTTAACCTCGGTGTTAGAGAGGGGTGGGTGATTAACGCCACACCCAGGCCACTTTACTTCCGGGAATGACCCGGTATAGGAGGCTGGATGGGACCCAGGGCTGTTCTGGACGGGTGCGAAAAATCTCGCCAACACCGCGAATAACACAAGAATAACTTTTCTAATACACGCACAATTTTCATAACCCAAGCATAGCTTTCATAACACAGTCAGTGGAGTCCCGGAAGTAAATTTCAGACATATAGAAATAAATATTTTAAGGTCACGTGGCTATAGGAGCCGGGATAAATCAGTCAGGATGGACGGTACAGTCTGGAAGACCGGGGAGTCGGAGTTCTACTCCAGGCAGGGGCAGAAATTGTCTCTACTTTCACAACGTTCGAAACAGCTGCGGGGCCAACCAAGCATCACATTAAATAGATAGGTTTGCCTTTCCCTCACGGAGTAGGCTAAAGCGACTAGGTTGTGAAATGACCAGTGACGTAGATCCAGTGTCAAGGTTAAGAATGCGTGGAGATATACACCTGCTGTCCATAAATCTTCGTGGCATGGTGCATAATTAAGCAACGGAACAACTTTACTTTACACGTGACTATGCCTGTGATATCTCTAGTGCAGCAAGTTGTCACCATGGCCGTCGCAGAGTAGTCAGGAAGGGACACGAGGAACAGTAAGACGAAGTGAGCAGCAA
Source organism: Reticulitermes speratus (assembly GCA_021186555.1). Lineage (NCBI taxonomy): Eukaryota > Metazoa > Arthropoda > Insecta > Blattodea > Rhinotermitidae > Reticulitermes > Reticulitermes speratus. Next base: position 7,385,378 of record JAJKFL010000005.1, read on the forward strand.
GGAACCGAGACTGTGGGATTACAATAAACCCGCTAGACAGGCCAGGCAAGAAGCTTGACTGAGTTGATTGGTCTCCATGCGACAGTGAATTAGCAGATAAAGGAGTTTCATTTTGTCTGCTCCTAAATAGGGGTTCATCTCTTGTGGGAAGCTTACAACGCTACGAAACATGGCGTATCATGGAGGGAAAAGCTGTTTGCTGACTGTAGTAGACTTGCTGATGGGCATACCACTGGCTACTTGGGCTTTTCTTTGCACATCCAAGCCGTGTAGCACTTCAAATAAAGTTTTGTATTGTTAAAAAATAGACGATCCCAGTGGCCGTGCGGTCTAAGGCGTGGGTCTACGGCCGCTCGCTTGCTGGGATTGTAGGTTCGAATCCCACCGGGGGCATGGATGTTTGTGTTGTGTTGTAAGGACGGTAGCATGGAACGTAAATTAACATGAAGGACGAAAGGATTGAAACAGTACAAAAATGGATCAAAGGGGAAAAACCCCAGACAGGGGAAAAAAAAGAAAAAAATCCCACCGGGGAGCATGAATTTCTGTCTCTTTTAAGTGTTGTGTGTTGTCAGGTAAAGGTCTTTGCGGCGGGCTGATCACTCGTCCAGAGGAGCCCTATCGAATGTGGTGTGTCTGAGTGTGATCGCGAAGCCTCGACAATGAGGAGGCCTGGGCCCACTAGGTCTGTCGACCCATTGGAAAAAAAAATTGTTAAAAATGGCTTACGTTGATAACAACACATCACTATTAAGACATGTGTGATCCTGGGATAATATCCTAATGACCTTTAGCTTGTATCTATAAACACCGTGGGTTGATAGATTTTGTACAGTCGCAGCCATTTTATTGCAGACTTATAATCTATACATCTACCAGCTTATGCACTTAATAAAATACATTCAAAAGTATAAAACTCCTACATGTTTCGGCACTGAGGTGCCATCATCAGGGAGTTATTCTGACAAAGGATTATAAGTTCAGCACGCTTAACTACGTATTCTGTCGCCTTAACCTTTAATTATAAGAATATGCACTGTACGAATAACATAAAAAATTATGATTTATTTGTACGAACTATTATTAAATAAACAGGGAAGGGGGTCTATTTCTCCGCTTTTCCATAGTCTATGCTTTTTCTTAAATATGCTAACATGTGTCAATCTAAATATTTTGAAACGGCAAAAACAAACAAAATTTATATTAACAAAAGAATTTCAAGGCAGAAAAATTCAGGGGTGGATTGTTGTCACGCTCTTGTCCTCTTGTCTGTTGTCTAAAAACGTAGGAATTAAAACATGGGTCACTCTTAACTAAACTGCCAGTATGTGTGTTTGTCACATGAACGGAATAATATAAATTTCACATTATATTTACCGTGCGTTTTGTCTTTAAGTAATTGCTTTATTTTTACCAACACTTGCACTACAATTATGTCATATTTTTTCACACCCCTACATAAGTTTCGACTATTTATTAGTCATCATCAGGGGGATGATGACTAATAAATAGTCGAAACATATGTAGGGGTGTGAAAAAATATGACATAATTGTAGTGCAAGTGTTGGTAAAAATAAAGCTATTACTTAAAGGAATAATATAAATTATGCTTGTGTGGGGACAGACAATGAGGCAAATATTTACGTATGTGAGGGAGGGAGTGACTGAGGTGAAGCTGGAGAAAACTGCAGAATGAGGTGCTTCATAACTGGTATTCTTTGTCCTATGCTTTTATGATTATAAAATCAAGAAAATGGTTGAGCAGTACATGTAGCACACAATAAATATTTGACACAGTGAAAAAATGTTTGTCGGAGAACCTTAAGGGGAAAAAAACTACAGGGAAGAACTGGAAATAAAAAGGAGAAAAGTATGAAAATTGATAAGGAAGGTTGTATGGACTGAGCTGGATTCAATCGGCTCTAAAATGTTATCACTTTTAAACCTTCAGAGTCTGTAAATAACAAAGAAATTCTTCATTACATGAAAAAAAAAACTATGGGCTACAGAATTAGTTTTTGAATTTGTGCTTCATTTTTATTTTCAGAGACTGTGCTGAATAAATAGCTTCAATTATATCACATGATCTTCACTATACTTATTTCTTGGCCTATACAAATGCAATTCTCTCTTCGTTTGCATGACAAAAGAAGCCCATAGCACGTTAAAGCTTTGTGAGAAGATAAAGAAAGCTCTTGGCGACAGTGGAGACCTCTGTGAGTCGGATGTCCCACAAAAAAATGAAAGACTTTCCAGAATAGGCTAGTGAGTGTGAGACATGAAGACCACCATCAATTCTAGAAAACTGCCTCGATAGAATGACCACTTGCCGGGATAAGCACAATTATGCCACAAATATTCTGCCTTGAATGGAAACAAATTCAGATGGATAGGAAATGTTTCTTAATGAAAAATGGTTATTCTGTTGCTATTGTCGTCTAGAGAGGCGACGTCATGTCCTGGGACGGTCAGTGAATAGGTCGCGGCCTCATTAATCAGCGGGTGACAGCATTTGATACCAGAAAAGAGGAATTGTGTAAAGAGATGCTGTAACTCTGCTGAAACAAAACACTATGCACAGGCGTTTCTCTTAAACAATGGAATATTATCAACATTTCATCAGTCTGGGCCTACCTTATAAGAGAATTAAACTTACAACATTCTCCTTGGAAAGAAGAAAGACAATAAAATGTTTATGCCCTCAATTTGATAGATAATTGGAAAATTAACAAGAACAGCCAATGTAACGAAAAATATTTTTGAGAAATGAACGCCTGAGTTTCCTAATAATAGTACTTCACACAGTCAACAAAACTTTTGTTATTGATAATAATTAGACACATCACTATGCTACGAGTTGATGTAACAATTATCAATAATGATAATAATAATAATAATAATAATAATAATAATATGTTGTTTTGGTGTGAAGCACTGTTATTATTAAAAATAACACAACAGGATGTCAAACATTAAAAAACCTAACTATCCCTTTGTACGGTTTTCCAAAATTTTTCAAAAGTACAAATAGAAATATATGTATTAGGATAAAGGGTTATAAGCGTTGTTTGGTTAGAAACTCCTCTTTAAATATTTGACAAACAAAACAGGTCATACATCGCTGTACTTCCTCTACAAGACAAAACTACCTTCATTTTCTTTCAAATACCTTTAAATGTTTTTGTTCTCCAAAATTTCTAAACTGTAAAACAAACCTCACGCAGTATATTTCAACTAATAATAGGTACATTGAAAGCATCACAGTAAACAAATTACATCAAATAACTTTACTAAAACCTCAACAAATTTTTACCCTACTGAGCAAATTTTCAGGATGCATAGTGTATAATATCTGTTACATGCAACTTTCACAAAATATTAAATAAGTTATTATAACATTAAATACAGATTCCTGTGTATGTTAGTTACTATGACTACAAATATGTTCCTTCAGTAGCCTTTAACTTCACATTATGATCCGAAACTCCAAGCGACCTTCAGTCAAGTACAAACCTGTTCAGCCTTCTTTGTTTCTCTCTCTCTCCCCCTCCCTGTCAATACCCCAAGCAATGTTTACATATCGTACATACAAACTTAGGGAATACAACCATTATAACTGCAAAGTTGGTAGTAGTGTATGGGTTCACAATGCGGCTAGGGAGAAGTAATAACCGAATGCGTAGAAAATTATAATAGAGTTACTTTTTGAAAGTCGTCTCCTTAGACGATGACAAAATGACCGGACTCTGTCAAACGTGTAAGTGCTTCATGCTGACGATGTGTAAGATTCGAATCTTGTTGTGATAGGTTTCGTTGTTTAAATCTCTTTTTCCAATGGCGCAAAAGCCCCTAGTGGGCCAGGGCCCCCTCGTAATTATCGAGGCTTCATGATCACACTCAGACACAACACACTGGGTAGGACTCCTCTGGACGAGTGATCAGCCCGATGCAGAGACCTCTACCTTACAATAAACAACACTCAAAAGAGACAGACATCCATGCCCCCGGCAGGATTCGAAACCAAAATCCCTAGCAAGCAAGCGGCCGCAGTCCCACGCGTTAGACCGCGCTGCTACCGGGATCGGCGGTTGTGTACAATTAACGTCATTAAATGATAAATTCCATACATAAACCTTAATAATGGCATGAATTTTATATTTGGAGATGATTTTATATTATGTGGCCTATTAGATAATTCTGAACACGGAGGGATAAGCACACACAGGTCGTGTGTAAGACAATCATAGAATTCAGTTGAAAGAAAAATCTCCTTTTCAACATTTTCTTGCACAAAATGCCTAGAATTAACATGTAAATGGTAACATTTGCAGTATGTGTTTCTGTATCCAAATATATTTTGCCTCCCGAAATCTTGAACGCATTTCAACCAAATAAGGCGTTAAGTGTCTAGATGTAGGTCTTCCTATACGTTATGGGGTGAATTCAGTTTTGGTTCAATTTTGTTTCTGTGAGGCCTGTCCCCTATATTACATAGAGGCATATCTTCCTCATCACCACGTTAATCTGTCTCACTGGAGGCCTACAACTTCTTTCAAAACTTGTTCTCCATGTAGTGCGATCTAGTATTTCCTCTTTAATTTTCCAGTATCTTTTCTTTTCCTTAAAGTCTTCTAGCAGCTGCTTACGTCTTCTTCTTCGTCTTACCGTCCCTTCAATCTTTACTTCTATCCTTCCTTCAATCACATGTTTTAGAAGGCAGTTCCTACGCAAGATGTGACCAATCCATTAAGCCTTCCTTTTTTATCTTACATAAGATTTTGCTTTCCTTGTGTCTCACATTAAACTTCTTAATCAACTTTATTCTAAAAACACCGTGCATCTTATCACAATAAATATTCAAAAACACCAACTGGATGCACTTTTTTATTTGAAAAAAAAAAACTGTATAGTTCTTTAAAACATTTTTAAAAAACCCGACATAAGTTTCGGCTACTCATTGAGCCATCTTCAGGGGGTTTTATGTCACTAAAACTGCATATGTTTAGAAACGTCTATGCATTGGTTCACTTTGTAAGCACAATTTTATCACCTTAACTGTTACTGATGTGCACAGTTACACAGTTTAAAGAACTATAAAGTATTTTAAAATAAAAAGTGCATCCAGTTGGTGTTTTTGAATAGTGATTCTTAAACAAATCATCAAACAGCCACAATAGTCATATTTTCTATTCTCATAGAATGTTGATTACTTTTAAGATCTACAAATTGTATTATAATATTTTTTGACAGCTTTATATTTCACAAAGTTCAAGCAGAATTATTTCTCGTTGTACAGGGCGTCCTTTTAAAATATGATAGCAGTTGTGCGTAATTTTATCGCACTTTGTTTCGACTATACGCACTATCGTTAATTTAAGACACAAACGCTATAAATGTTACGTTTCGAAAGTGAGCTTTTCCCGAAATAAAATGCTATCATGTGCCGTAACAGCGTTTAGTTTTGAAAACTGCTGCGTCCACTTTTAGGAAAGAAGGAGAAGTGTTTTATTTAACGACGCTGCCAATTGCCAATATGATATGATATCTACCGTAAAGAAATATGATATGATCATGGAGGAGCATTGGTTGAATGACAATGGCAAATAAAATGTGAAGTACTTGGAGAAAATCTGTGCCAGTGCCACTTTGTCTACCATAATTCCTACATGGACCGGATGAGGATCGAACCCGTGTCTTCGAGGTGAGAAGCTGGCAAAGAAAATCCTGAGTCATAATACGTCTCTACATTTTCAGCATATATAAGGTGACGGTCCTGGGTTTCTACGGATGGAGAGTAACAAACTACCAGACTACACGGGGTCATCATGAAGATCACAATTGATATTCTTACAGCAATAAGAAACTGAAATTCCATAAAATGTCGCAGTCTAGCTTTTTACCCAAAGATGGAAGCAAAACAAATTCCCGAAATATATAATTTTTGAAAAGAGATGATTGAAGTCGGGAAATGCTTGTTATCGTTCGTTGCAGGATCTTCTGTCTTCCAGTTTGCTACCCAAAAATACTATGATTAAGATACACAGAACTATAATTTTGTCTGGTGTTTTGTATGGGTGTGAGACTTGGTCTCTCACACTGAGGGAGGAACATAGGCTGAGGGTGTTTGAGATTAGGGTGTTGAGGAGGATGTTTGGGAATAAGAAGGACGAGGTAACAGGAGAGTGGAGAAGACTACATAAGAAGGAGCTTTATGATCTATACTCATCACCAAATATTATTCAGGTAATCAAATCAAGAAGAATGAGATGGGTGGGGTATGTGGCACGGAAGACAGCAGAGGTGTATACAGGGTTCTGGTGGGGAGACCTGAGAGACAACTTCGAAGACATAGACGTAGATGGTAGGATAATATTAAAATGGATCTACAAGAAGCGAGAAGGGGAGCTTGGGCTGGATTGATCTGGCCCAGGATAGGGACAGGTGGCGGGCTTTTGTGAATACGGTAATGAACCTTCGAGTTCCATAAAGTGCGGCGAATTTCTTGACTAGCTGAGGATCTGTTAACTTTTCAAGCACGACTCTGCTCCATGCGGTCAGTGAGTTTTAAAGTATTATACGAGTATTTTAAATACAAGACAGTGGATAAAGCCGAAGTAAAATAGCATGTAATCGTATACTGGTATGTTTGTAGTGTGAATGGTTGTGAACTAGTATAAAAAATGTAATACCTAATACGTGTATTGTTATATGCGTAGTGTGATTGTGAAAGAGTATACAATACATAAAAAATACCAATGACAATTCCGCATACAGAATCGCTAAGAACTCATTTGGAGACACCGGGGTCTCCACCAGAATGCATCTCTCAATTGCTCTTGTCAATAACTCGAATTTTCGCCAAAAAAAAAAAAAGGTCGCTAAAGAGACAGAGTAAAGAGGTATGAGAGACAAAGAATGGAACTGCAGTGGCAGGGTTGAGACAGACGGTCGGATGTTGAAGCATTTAGACAGTAGAAACGAATATAATATAAAGTAACACAGCTAAAGTTATAAGCCAGCACTGAGAGGTTCCCGAAATGAAAGAGTTACCGCCTGCAAGGTGGGAGTTACAGGGCGAATTATTGCACAGGATTCTGTTGTTGGCCATGCATTCTATACTAACGCCATTACTCTCATCTTTTTTTTTTTTTTTTTTAAACGAGAATGCTTTATTAACTATTTTCATTACATACATCACAAGTCAACGATCTGTAGTTAAGCTGTGCCCTATACCAGCTTCTGTACTGTTCATATCTTCGGGATTCCCTCCCTGTCTGCACTTGTGGCCACGATAATCATTTCTTAGTACGAGTAGTGAAAAGTATGAAAAGCAGAAAAAACACTACCTATCGAACTGCTCTATTTAGAGCAGTCTGTGCTTCGGACGTTTATGCTTGTATCGTTTATACATCTGATTCAAATCTAGGAGAGTATATTGTCCGATGGCCCCGATGAGGGGATTTGGATGCAAGTGACAGTTTGAATAGAACCGGATTGCTAGTCGTCGGACGAATGCCTTGATAGTTTCGATACCCAAGCCTGTGCGAAGGCGGATTAAGGGCGTGTATCTCGGAGAGGATGTGATGACTCGCAAACATTTGTTTTGCACTATTTCAAGCTGTTGGTACGTCGAGTCACTGATCGAGCACCATACCGGTGCCGCATAAGTCATGGTTGAACGGATCGCTGGCTTATATATATGCTTTTTCGTGGCCACTGAGCATTACTCTCATCGCCCTTTATATATATATATGTAGAAGAACTCGACTCTTTTCTCATTCGAATGCTCTGGAGTTAAAAATGCAAATGTGAACTTGGCACCGTGCTTAATTAGACGCCGCGTTATGATGGTCTAGGAACGAATCAAGTTATAGCGTCACGTATTCCTGACCTCAACACTAAATGGACAGGAGTGGTCAGCTTAACGACCCGGCTACTTCACCCGCGTGCAAGATGCTCCTTATACCATTGTGTAAGGGATCGTGTAGCTTCAGAATCGATCTGACGCGGTGAATAGAAAAATTATTGCTTCTTCCGGGAATCGAGTTCGAGTCTAGACACGTAACTGAGTTCTCCTGACTTCCGGTACAAACAGTATTGTTCTTTAACACATTTCACTGTTTAAAGAAATATATTCATATTATAATATATTCATATATTCGTATACATATTCATGAAAGTAGTTCAACGAAATGGACACAAACAAGATGCATATGAATAAACCACGTGACAGAAAATAACACAAATTTAGTAATAAAATAGGAGAGGCAAAGTACGTATAACCTAATATTGAGGCGCGTTCGCGTAACCATTTTTGCCGTGGAAGAGCAATAAGTATTAAATATTATGAGTGTGTGTCTGCGTTCTTGCCTTAGTTATCCGGAATGCAAAGCGCATGCGCCGTATTATATTGTCATCTGTGGCCTGTCTGACTGTACCATATTCTTCCACGTTATCTCACAAAAGGTACGACTTTCGGGAAAAGTTATTGAAGACAAAACGTGTGTTTTGATTTTCTCTACAACATTTCCCTGAAAAATTTCTCATTCTAAGAAGAATTCAGCGAGATATCATAAATTTACACGGGTCTCCATGTAAAGTACCTGTTATTCTTGTCAGATTTCAATTAAATTTTAATTTTCTAGACAGATTTAAAAAATCTTCAGATACCAAATTTCATAAAAATTCATCCAATGGGAGCCGATTGTTCCGTGCGGAAGGGCGGACGGACAGACATGACTAAGTTACTAGTCGCTTTTCGAAACTTTACGAAAGCATCTTAAAAACTCGATGCAGAAATAGACTCAAGTTGTGTTCTCAGATGTTAACACTCGGAAATTACAGCGTGTGTGTAAATTAAAGTTTGCAGTTGCTAATTCACTCACATCCCAGTCCCATGTAGGCTTACTTCAAAGGGTAGGAAATGAGGATTGATTAAAGGGCTAGCTTGTCTCGTGAGTGATGGATGCCGTATTTACAGCGCTTTCAGATTTCTTGATTGATTGCTTGTGACGCGGTGCTTTCATGCCACCGCAGATGTGCGCGGGCGTGGAGAGACGGAAGTTAAGAGGCCAAACGCTTCAGATCTCTCTGTCGATGAGATCCAGTCGGGGGATCCTGATGCTTGTATAGGGATTTGGAAAACCAAAATTAATTTCAAATTGAAATATCCCGAACTTTTTAATGACTTCAAAACGTAAAACCACATCCGACTTCCTTCAGAGTTTCAGAACTGGTTTCAAAATTCCAAACCAGCAGTTAAATTACATTTAAATTTACATTCAGCAGGATAATCAGGAGAGAAGATTAAATCTTACTAAGAAAGGAATCACTATTTACACACACCAACTGGATGCAACTTTATTTAAAAAAAACTGTATAATTTTTTTAAAAACATATTTAAAACCCTTTTAAAACCCGACATATGTTTCGGCTCTTATAGAGCCATCTTCAGGGGTTTATCGTCGTTAATATATGCAGTTTTAACCTTGATAAACCCCTGAAGATGGCTCTATAAGAGCCGAAACATATGTCGGGTTTTAAAAGGTTTTTAAATATGTTTTTAAAAAACTATACAGTTTTTTTAAATAACGTTGCATCCAGTTGGTGTATGTAAATAGTGACTGTGAAAAGATGCACGGTGATTACAGAATAAAGTAAGAAAGGAAAGTTTTATTATTAGTATTCACAAACCACACACGTTTGTAACAAAGTATTGGCCCTGAAAATTATGTTATACATACTTTTCCAAAAAAATCTTACATATTATGAATAAGTCAGCAATAAATTCTCCTTCGAATACAAAATACACATCGAACTCAAATTTTTTACTTTCTTTCCTTCTAAGTCTGATCTCTTCTACCAACTCATTGTAGGTGTAGAGGGTTATTGTTGCACCTGATCACACTCAGACACACACACACACACACAAAGAGTAAGACTCCTCTGGAAGATTGATCGGCCCGTCGCAGACACCTCTAACTGACAAAACAAAACACTCACAAGAGAAAGTCATGCCTCCGGGGTGATTCGAACCCGCAACCCCAGCAAGCGAGCGGCCGAAATCCTACGCCTTAGACTGCGCGGCTACTGGGATCAGCGAAATCAAATTCGCTGACAAGAATTTGTCTGCGAATTTGATTGTAGAATGCAAAATAACAACACTGCAGCCCCATTCGTATATTACTATACAATAAACTAAGAAGGGTGTATTGTAGAGTTTTTGGTGTTTTCATGCAAAAAATGCAAAAGTGACATATCTCTAACACATTTTATGTACAAAAATGAGTTTGGTTCTTTGGTTCGTGGCTTGCATTTCCCGCAATAGCGCAGGGCCTGATATTGAACAGACAGGGCTGAGGTCTGTCGTATGTAGCCCGTTCGCAAACTGGAAGTGTACGGTTTTTTTTGTTTTTTTTTTTGCGAGGGGGCCCCGCAGCTGATGCTACGGACGCACCGCAGCCTTAAGGCTTATTGTGCAACCCCTGTGATGAAGATGAAGATGAAGATGAGCAGTTTTTTTTACCAAGTTTTACAAGTAATGGAGCACCAGTGGAATAAAATCGACAGGGGAAAACCGACAACTCGGAGAAAAACCTGTCCCAGTGCCACTTTGTCCACCACAAATCTCACATGGACTTGACCTGGGATCGAACCCGGGCCTCCGTGGTGAGAAGCCGGCGACTAACCGCCTGAGCCATGGCACGGCCTAGTGTACGGTTTACTAAAAATGCTGTGTGTCGAAAGACATTACTTTAAATGATACCTGAATTTATATGTTAACCGACAACGAATATTGTACAGATAGTCATGCAGTAAATACATGTACTTCGATACTGCATTTAAATTTTTATAATTTTGTCTTCGATCGTAAAGTAACAGCTGGCGTATCAGCTACTTTATTAAAAATCGATCCACAGAAAAGGATATTATGAAAGAAAGTGAGTAGCTTATAAAGCGCAGAATTATATAGGATTCTGACGATGGCGCATCACGTTTTACCGCCACTCAATTTCTAGGCGCATTCGAAAAATTGCGAAAAGCGGCTATTAGCTTCGTCATGTCTGTCTGTCTGTCAGTCCGTCCGCATGGAACAACTTGGCTCCCACTGGACCGATTTTCATGAAATCTTATATTTGATTATTTTTCGACAATCTGTTGAGAAAATTCAAATTTCATTAAAATCTGACAAGAATAACGGGTACTTTACATGAACACCTATGTACATTTATGATATCTCGCTGGATTCTTCTTACAATGAGAAATGTTTTCAGACAAAAGTTGTAGAGAAAATCAAAACACACATTTTATGTTCAATAACATTTTTCCGGAAATCGTGCCGTTTATGAGATAATGTGGAAAAAATACGGTACAGCCAGACAGGCCACAGATGGCAATATAATACGGCGCATGCGCATTGCATGCTGGATAACTAAGGCTACAGACACACACTAAAATAATATATAATATTTATTGCTTTTCCACGGCAGCAATGGTTACGCGAACGCGCCTCAATGTTACTTTGATAAGTACATTGCCCATCTTGTTATATTTGTCCTTCGTCAAGTGTTTTACAATATAAATAACTGGATAATAAACAAGTTCAAAACTGGATGTCGCAAAATTATCAAGGCGTGTCTTGGATAACATTTACGTAAAGTATTTTAACGTGAAGGAATATGAATGAAGATGGAACGGTAAAATGAAAGGAGTTGGAAAGAATAAACGAGGAAGGTGGAAAGCAAAGGAAAGTATAGTTTATATTACAAATAAAAGTACTTACATTTGAAATATAACAATCATTACGTCACTGTAATTAACTTCTGTCTGACGGCTATCACTGATAATCTGTACAAGTTTTGTGCACACGTGGAAAATAAACACGCGAACGTAACATTTCTTGAGTGAAATATTTTTACACTTTTGCGGACATGGCGGCTAGAGCGATTCGAAACTTTTAAACTTTACCTGGCAAACTTAATGTGGCCGTACTCTGTAACCGTGCAAGTCACGCACAGTCATCATGCACTGTCGTCTGCCATTCGAACACTTGGGTCGTGGCTTCAAATCCCTTCCGGCGTATAAATTCCCTACTCCTGCGCTGTTTGTATGTGTTTATGTTTTTCAGTGAAAGTACAGGGCTTCGGACAAACCGACCTCAGTCTAAGGAGTCCTACCGATTGTTTACAAATCAGATTCACAAAGTCGGACAACGGAAGGTCCTCAACCGTACTGGCTTGTAGCCCAATACAAATAGATGCAGATAGTTACATGTCACGTGTATTAACTCACAGCTCCGTCTGCTCGCACAGTCTGCACTGAAGCATGATAGATTACTTAGTGAAGTAATCTTCTTTCTTTGGACTTTGTCCATCTTCTTAATTTTAATAGAGTGCTACGTTACGAAAACCGGCTCTGCTGCCATCTTCAGGTAAATAATGGGTCTCTCAGAAAGAGCTATTCTCAGTCTAAGGGTTGCATCAGATTAGGTGCTTCTTTACCTGCAGATAGAAGCAGAGCCGGCACTGTGTTAAAGTTAAGACGATGGACTAACTCCAAAGAAAGAAAATTACTTCTTTATAGTTTGCATCCCGTTGTGCTATAAGATGTAGTAGTTAAATAGAAGTATAGGTTTTCTTATCTGCACAAAAATAGTTTTTTACTATCATAAGTAAACACAAGATAGACAATTTACGTATAACGTAACATTGAGGCGCGTTCGCGTAACCATTGTTGCCGTGGAAAGCAATAAGTATTATATATTCTGCGTGTGTGTCTGTAGCCTTAGTTATCCAGCATGCAAAGCGCATGCGCCGTATTATATTGTCATCTGTGGCCTGTCTGGCTGTACCATATTTTTACACATTATCTCATAAACGGCATGATTTTCGAAAAAAAAAAAGATGATATTGAACATAAAATGTGTTTTGATTTTATCTAAAAATTCGTCTGAAACATTTCTCATTCTAAGCATGATGCAGCGAGATATTATCATAAATACACATAGGTCTCCATGTAAAGTAGCTATTATTCTTGTCAGATTTTAAATGAGCCTTGAATTTCCTCAACAGTTTCAAAAAGTAATCAAATACATAATTTAATGAAAATCCGTCCAGTAGGACCCGAGTTTTTCCATGCGAAAGAAAGGACAGTCGGACAGACAGACATGACAAAGTTAATAGTTGCTTTTCGCAATTTTGCGAACGCGCCTAATAATAGAGTCGAACCCGCTTATAAAGATATCGGTTTATGCGACACCTCGTCTATAGCGTCGAATATTCTGTGGTAACAATTAATTCCTCACTCTTAACCATAACATTACAATACTCGGTTATAACAACACTCGTTTATAACGACACAAAATATTCATTCCCCTTCATGACGTTATAACCGAGTTCACCTGTAATTATAACAACAGATGATCTTTAATACAGGATGATTCGACTTGTAAAGCTCATCTTCAGCCTTATTGTATAATGTAATGAGGTTTTGGGTTTTGTGTGTTGTACTTACATGATAATTGTTGGATTTGTGATGTGTGTACACACACCACAAATCCAAAATCTCATTACCTTATAGAATAAACCTGAGAACGATATATACAAATCGTAACATGCTGTATTAAATATAATCTAGTGATATAATTATTATATTTACATGTTACAATAATAAATTATTGTTGTGCAGATAAGAAAAATTATACTTCTATTTAAGTACCTCCAGATTATTTCACTAAGTCATACACCATCGTCGGAGTCCTATATATATATTTGAAGATAATTTGCGTGTTGTAATTTGTACCTTAAACTTCTCGTTTATTTGAAATTTGAATTTATCACGATAAAGACTATGAAGATTAAGTCCTCTGCTATGTGATGCCGTGTAGTATGGATTTAAATTTACCGACTGGGAAAGGCACTGCCTCCATTGAGACTACTGCATGAATAACATGTCTTTACACATACATTTTCTTGACAGTAAATTACATCAATTGAATTAAGCTCCATATTATAAACTCTTTTTGGCCTGTAAAAGTTTTTATATGAAGGGGGTTCATCGGCATATGAACAATTATTTTAGAGGTTCCTCCGCGGAAGAGAGGTTGGGAAACACCGAGCTGCATGCTGAGTGGTGACGTCACAACCTGTATTCGTACTTGAATGATCCAAATGGTTTGTTATCTTCAGCGTTGTTCGGTGCACTGTAGCCGTACAAGCCGTAGCTACCGAGGCCGTAGGGCAGATACTTGCCGTATTGCCTGAGCATTAAAGGTACCAGCGGGTCGCGTCCGTACAGATGACCTGCGTGGAAGTGAGATGGGGAAGGAACAGCTGCGTGTCCGACGCCGAGAGCAGGGTTCGAAAGCAAGCTGCTCAGTAACAGGGTTGTCAACAGGGGGTTGTGGCCTAGCAGTGCCACGGTGTAGGGACCAAGACTCAGCTGCCCCAAGCGTCTCAGGTCCAGCGAGTCAGGAGAGACATACCCCACATAAGTACCCGCTGTCTTGTCTAAGTCCTTCGCGTTTTCGCCACTAGGTGGGGACACTGTCACCTTAGGGCGCACTGTGTTGCCATCTACTGCTGCTGGTACACCTCCGAGTAGAAGGAAGACCTGTGAATTAAGATATCTTTATCGCAAGGCAAAGGAGTGCTTATTCATTCATGGTGACATAAACAGCCGCAGGAAACACAGGGACATGTCACTGAAAACGAAGATATATTTGGGCAATGGATGTTTGTTTGCAATCAAATTACAACTATTTGTGATACACATTCTGTACTAGGCTTTTATTCTTTTTAACCATTTTAACATTTGTATTATAACGTGACTATTGTATATCTACGACATAACTAGCCATTATTGTATTTTAACTTGTTGAATACCTCCCTGAAGATGGTCGAAAAAGGCCGAAACATGTAGGAGAATATACACCAACAAAATGCACAAATTAATAAAGGTGCAAATTAGCTCCTTATCATGATTTTAACCCTACACGCGTTTCAGCTCTTTATGAGCCATCATCAGGGGGTTTCCTTATAAAAAGTGCTTTTCAAATGCTGGATAAGGAAAAGGATAAGGATAAGGAAAACCCCTGATGATGTCTCATAAAGAGCTGAAACGCGTGTAGGGTTAAAATCATGAAAAGGAGCTAATTTGCACCTTTATTAATTTGTGCATTTTGTTGGTGTATGTCTAAAATAATAAAAATGCACGGTGAGTTAAGACTAAACATGTAGGAGAAGTTTGTATATTATTGTATCTAATTATAGTGCAGTTGTTGAAATATGTACTGAGTTACAAAATAATTACGTTTGATTTATTTGTTTATCAACGCCGTCAGATCAGACACTATAGCTCCGAATAGTGGGACAGTTAGTGAATAATTAATTGCAAAGCATGTAGAAGGAAGAGGTCGTGATCTAAATTATAACAGGATTACATCCACAAAGTCCCGTCATTTTGCATAACAACCTTCAGCGCGAGTCTCACAAACCTCACGGCCCTCCTACTTCAGTCACATGACTACAGCTACTACGTAAGCAGACCAATACTGGCACCTCCACAGCTCTGACTGCAGAAACACACTGATCTACATGTACAAGTCTCACAAACCTCACGGCCCTCCTACTTCAGTCACATGACTACAGCTACTACGTAAGCAGACCAATACTGGCACCTCCACAGCTCTGACTGCAGAAACACACTGATCTACATGTACAAGTCTCACAAACCTCACGGCCCTCCTACTTCAGTCACATGACTGCAGTTGTTACGTAAGCAGACCAATACTGGCACCTCCACAGCTCTGACTGCAGAAACACACTGATCTACGCGCAGACTACTTCGCGCAATCTAGCGACTTGTGGTATTAGCCTGGGCCCGCTAATATGCCCTGCACCTGAAGCTGGAGACTTTGTGGAATTACTGCTGCTATAATTACTATCCCGGCACTGCCTTGGAGTGGCTGAAGAAAGTAGGAAAATCTCAGAAAAGCCGGACGGTGGGCCGAAATTTGTGAACGGTACCTTCTTAATGCGAGACAGTACTGCTGTTTAGTCGACGGCCACATTCGGTACATGTCGTTTGTTAGAGTTCAGTGCAAATAGCAAAGGAAATCAGTTGCCTATAAACAGCACACAAAACATACAGCAAGAAACAATTCCGAATTCTAAAGACGACATTCGTGTTTCTCACGCAGGTGACAGAAAATTACTGGTTTCTGGGATATGACGCCGTGTAGTCTGGTACAGATTACTGCCTTATATTAAGTAACGCCTTGTAGTCTGGTACAAATTTACCAACGTTTCGGAGAAACCTGCTACCTTCATATTTAGTGTAGAAGAGGAAGTGAGAAAATATAGACATGTTTCTCCGAAAAGTCGGTAAATTTCTACTAGACTTTATGGCGCCCCATCAAAAAATACTTTTTAACACTTCATGGTTGACATGGAATCAGATTCACGGGCAGTGTGACCTGGAATTTAACAGACCCACACTGGCACTTAGCGACGGTGCCTCTACGTGCTGAAATACTCTGCAATTAGGTCAAATTAGTAGTCAAAAACTGAGCGTTACATCTCAGAAAATCTGAATCCTGTAATGTAGAAAAACTGTAACTGCCAGCTGGCCCGCGGGCAACTTCGGCAAAATTTGGTCTGCATGCGGGCAACATGAAGTTCTATACACTGAATAAATAATGAAAAAGTATATATATATATAATTTTACCTGTGTGTCATCCATATCATATGCAATAAAAATATAATACAACAATAGGAAAATTTTATTTAAATATAGAATTCAAATCCTAGGCTACATTGTAGCTATTTTTAACGCATTTTTTACAAAATGATGTAGTAATGTAATGTATATCTCCATAGATAAACAGCCCATAAGATTTCAAAATTTCTTCGACATCCAATCTCGGCTTTGCCAGGGAAAGGGTCAAAAGACATTTTCTCATTTCAAATATCTCCACGACCAGCATAATAATGTTTCGCGAGCAACAAGCTGTCTGCGAGCTACGCGTTGCATGGGCCTGGTATGTAATATACACGTAACTTTAAAGCCACGTTTTCAGCTAATTGTGTTAATACATGGAGTCATTTTTTTTACGTTGTGTTCACCGTGCATTCTGATATCACTCAACAATTAAACCAAACAAATGCACTTTATTTCTTAAGTATGTCCATTAACCCTACATTCACTAATCCATTTGGTATACCAAATGGATTAGTGAATGTTGAAGTGAATGTGACCTTGAACCCCTGATGATGGCTCTATTGCAGCCGAAACATATGTAGCGTTAATGGACATACTTAAGAAATAAAGTGCGTTTGTTGGTTTAATTGTTGAGTGACACTGAGTCATATTTTTATACTGACAACAATTTCATACTGAAATGTGGCATTAGAGCATAACTTTAATACAAAAAATATTTTGGCAAATACGTATTTCTGAAACAAGCTTACAAATGTGGATATATAAATATATACCACCTAACCTATGTCTGGGATGGCATGGGACTGAGCTGAGAAGTACCCCTCTCTCGAACATAACGACCCCTCTGTCTGTCCAGCACTGGAGGGTTAATGACCCTGAAGCTTGGCCAATAAGAGCAAAATTATATTAGACATCGAAATGAAGTTTCGGCAAAGTTCTGCGGGAATATCCGGGAGGGTTTTGGTTTCAAAAGGGGGAAAACGGAAATAATTAATGCCTGAGGCAGAGCAATAAACAGAAATAATATCTAGCGTATTACAGCGCCATAAAAAGAATGCATAGCATGGGCTATGCTATGGCACATCCCTGAATAACAAGCAGACTCTATTAAATAAGTAAAGGCATTTACTTCCCGCCGGGAGTAAAGAAGATCGGAGCGTGAGGTCAACTCTATTATGTGGCGAGGGCATTTAAACTAAACACTCACTCAGAGTCTGTCAAATTTAGTTCATATAAGGTGGAATACCAAAGACCGCAACACCCGTTATGTTACTGGACGTATGAATCAGTGAAGGTGGTTCTGTGGGCGAGTCCAGCTCGTCAGCTACAGTCTAGGCATCCCCACTACTACTGCCTTACTTCTCCTCATGCGCACTTCAGCAGCCACGAGTAAACAATCGGGCAGTACACCGGGCAGTACACTTATGCATCCACACACACATCGTGGTGATTTCTGAATAATGAATGTAACTTTCTTCAGAAGGTGGGCATGGGAATGCTAAATGGCTCAAGATCCGTTGGTTAACAATTCCTCACGGAGTTAGAATTGGAAATGTTTGAAACCAGTAACAGTGTGGGTAATAAAAACTCAGCGAAAGAAATATTTGTATTTTTTTTGTGCAACACAGTAAGACAGATACAATTAAGGACTTAAAACCTTAAAGTACGAGTATATATTTTGCGAATCGATATTTTCTCAATGCTTTCAGCGTCCCTTATTTATTTGATAAAAGATTTCATGTGTGTTCTTGCACCTGAGTTAGCTTTTGTGGCTAAAAGAGTTAGAAGAAAGGTTGGTCCCTGCTAGATCGGTAATGCGAGTGTCAAGAGCAGACGTAATAATGTCAACTACATGAATGCTTAGCACGTTTCATATACCACTAACACTGTTCCTATGCATGTTTCAACGCAGACCATAAAGAAGGCAGTATTTAAGGAGCAGGTTTTGAGCCGCACTTCTGTCTGCACGACTAATATACCATTTATAAAACATGTTATTGAAGGAAAGATAGAATGAATAAGTGACGGGAAGACGAGGAAGAAGACGTAAGCGCTACTGAATGAACTTTAGGAAACGAGAGAATACTTGAAATTGAAAGAGGAATCACTAGATCGTACTCCGTGGAGAACTGGCTTTGGAAAAGGTTGTAGAACTGTCGTAAGATAGACTATGGAATGAATTACGTGTATTTACATTAAATTAGGTACGTGAATGGGGATAAAAAGCTTTTAATTTGGTCCATATCCGTCCGTTATGAACCGAAAATTCCAAACCCTTCAAATCAAAACTGGCAGGGGTACAACAGCGGGTACAGCGACTCGCTACGGGTTGGAAGTCCGGGGTACGAACCCCGATGAGGGCGAGATTTTTCGGGCCCATCCACACCGGCCCCGAGTCCCAACCAGCCTCCAGCAAAATGGTTACCGGGTCTCTTTCCAGCCAGTAAAGTGGCTGGGCGCTGCACTAACCACCCACCCGCTTCTAGCGCCGGAGTCGACTACGGGTACCTCCTGTGTGCCTTCTTGTGTTACGGGACAGTCTGAAATCAAAATTTAATAACCCCTTTAAAGATCTTTCGTCGTACAAAGAAATGGGTCCACGGCACATAAGTATGTAGTATTATATGAAGTTCGGTAACGTTGTGTGGAACAAAAGATGGAAGCAGAAAGTACCTCCGAAACGGCGGTAACAAATTATCAAACAAAGCGGTGTTATAATACAGGACACCATAGCTTTCATTAACAACACTCTGAAAACCTAAAACTACATATTTTTGCAACAATTTTCCCACATAACTTTAAATGAAGTGCTTGAGGACGGTGATTGTTCTCTGTCTTAGCTTGTGAATGAACCGCGGAGGACTGTACAGTCGCAATAAGTGCACCTGTAATTAGCAAGCAATCCAATAATAGAGTTCTTATTCAGTACTATGTAGAGGTTCTCTCTACGTACAGTACAAGGAAGTCATGAGGGATGGCAGTAAGTTTCAGAATTTCCGCACTGTGGGATCTGTGTTCGAATCCAGCTGAAGTCACATATTTTTAGCCTTCTGTACATATTATGCCAAACTATAATGTTGCCCTTTGTTTTTTATGTGTGAAACTTGGTCTTTCTTATTGAGGAGGAACATATGCTGAGGGTGTTAGAGAATAGGGTGCTGAGGAAGATATTTGGGCCTAAGAGGGACGAGGTAACAGGGCAGTGGAGAAGACTACATAACGAGGAACTTAATGATCTGTACTCCTCACCAAATATTGTTTGGCTGATCAAATCAAGAACGAGATGGGCGGGGCATGTGGCACGTATAGGAGACAGGAGAGGTGCATACAGGGATTTGGTTGGGAAACTTGAAGGCAAGAGACGACTTGGTAGACATAGGCTGGATGGGTGGATAATAGTACAATGAATCTTCAAGAAGTGAGATGGGGGCATGGACTGGATTAATCTGGCTCAGGATACGGACAGATGGCGGGCGCTTGTGAATGCGGTAATGAAACTTCAGATTCCATAAAATGCGGGGAATTTGTTAACTAGCTGACGACCTGTTAGCTTCTCAGGAAGGACTGTGCTACATGGAGTTAGTTAGTTGGTTAGTTAGTCAGTCAGTCAGTCAATGAATGTTATGCCGTGTTAATTTTTTCTCTAGCTATTTACACTTTATTTGCTAATCCCAGTGGCCGCGCGATCTAACGCATGGGTCTGCGGCCGCTCGCTTGCTGGGATTGTGGGTTCGAATCCCGCCGTGGGAATGGATGTCTGTCTCTTGTGAGTGTTATGTGTTGTCAGTTAGAAGTCTCTGCGACGGGCTGATCATTCATACAGGGGAGTCCTACCGAGTGTAGTGTGTCTGAGTGTGATCGTGAAGCCTCGATAACGAGGAGACCTTGGCCCACTAGGGGCTGTCGAGCCATTGGAAAAAAAAAAATTACTCTTTATTTAACAGGCCTGCCGGCAAAACGGACTGTAAAGCGCTGAATGACCAGGCGATAAGAAAATAATAGATAAACGTTGGCCGAAATTCTCCTGGAAGGAAACCTTAGTGACGAGATTCAGTCGGTAGTCCGGCTGATATTTAAACCTGGGACCTCCCACACACACAAAGCATGTGACTTTGGGTGTGTTGTATTGGTGAAGATATTGCCGCCTGACACCATGCTGGACTGAAAACAAAATTAATTCTAAGGCGAAAGGAGGGGAGTAATTCTATTTTCCTGTCGCCGTCCTGATACCTCCATTTGTCAATCTGGTTTCATGTGCTTGGACCCACTGGAAGGACTAGACCACAGTATCCGCACTATCTTCTTAGCTATTCTTCAGGTTGAAGAGCAAAAGGATGTACAGGCATAAAAGCAGAGAAAGCTTATAGCAGGATAAGGTAGAATGAAATCAAAAACTACATTAACAGTGACGTACAATTCGTCATTATAAATGTGGTACGGAGTGCGAATCCCTGTTAGGGCCAGGAGATTTTCTCATCTCGAAACACGTCCAGACAGGTCTTGGGCTCACACCACCTCAATTTCAATTGGTACTGGGGTTCTTTCCCGGGGGTAAAGCGGCCGGAGCGTGACCTTGGTCACTTACCTCCATCTAGTGCAGAGGTTGTAGGTGAGATGAGATGTACCTCTACTTCACCTCAGTGCCCTCGTAGCACGCACGGGACTACTTGTCCGTCCTTCTGCCTGTCTGTCCATCCGCTACCGCTCGACAGATTTCTGTGAAATTTGATATTGGGGACATTTAGGAAAATCTGTCGAGAAACCCCAAATTTGGTTACACTCGGGTAAAAATGTCGGAGACTTTACAGGAAGGCCTCAGAATCTAGTAACTTTACATTACATAGCAATTCAATGTGGTATTGAAATCTCACACCTTAAACATTTATTGTATATATTGTTATTATTTATTGTATATATTGTTTTTTGTTTGTCACTGTGGTTTCTTAATGTTGTGTTTGTTGTTTCTGGGGACGTGTTTTAAGAAAATCCAAATGGCTGAACAAAAAAAAAAAGAAATAAACTGTTCTAAGATGTAAAATCGAACTTCCACATTGAATTCATATGTGATATAAGTCTGATGTTTGCTTTAGTAAAAAGGCGAAACACGTAGCTAGCTGTTGTAAACAAAAGAACTTCTTTACAAAAAAATTATGTCGACTGAGTAACAAGCACTTCCGGTTTCAGTCTTCCTACAGATGTCACTACGTACTTGTAACTTTGTTTTACTTTCTGACAGTGTTATTAAATAAAGCACAAATTTATCCTCTGAGGTGTTACGACCAAACGATGTATGTATATATTAGTTGCCACATGCATGCTACATGTCCGACATTTCCTCAAGTCAAGGATAGGATGAGGGCTACAAACGCCTCAGCTACAGAATAGCATTCTGTCTACTAGGAATTGTCACAAAGGACAAGGTAACTCAATACTGCCGGATTAACCTTTGACATAGAGCCCCAATTTCAAACTGCTAGCCACCAAAGGGACCATGTCTACCCACCGGCCACTCAGCTCCAAGCAAACTTCATGTAAACATAATGCAGTGTTATAGTTTGAACATGAGCGATAGGATATTGGCAGTAAATAGCATTACTAATACAGAATGTCATTCCCCATTTGATCTCCACTAACGCTGAGAATTAAGAGTGACTAATACGATTACATTGTGATTGATAGAAGACTTAACACAATAAGAGGGGCCTCTCAGCGCGCTTTGCTGTGGCTCCCCTCCTGTCATTTGTTGTAGGTGCGTCGAAACTGAGGAGCGACACGACGAAGACACGGAACTCGTGTGCAGGAGAATGGAAAGCAAAGGCATAGACAAGAGCAGGTGAATGAAAGAGGTTATCTGTATTTGGAACTGAGAGAGATGCACGAAAACATTGTACCTGCATTGGTTAACAAGATTAAATGTGGAGACAAATTGTGAAAGAATCACAGTACCCGTGGAATCAAACAAGATAGACCGTCTTGGGTGGAGGGGGGGAGTTATATAAAGGACAACCAAACGGATGGGCTGAGATGGAATGACGGAGATAAAACTGTAAGGAATGAATGTCCATTCATCTGTAAATCGCATACGAAATGGGAGTTTGTTCTTTGGCCAAAGAATCAAGAGGGTATGATGAGGAAGGCAAATCACCTGTTTCTTCGTGGCTCTGAAATTAGTTGGAAGAATTGAGAAAAGCTTCAGAAAGCGAGAAGATATACATCTGAGTAAGGATGTTCGATCAATCATGACGAAGTCTCGTAGGTGACTTGCCGTGTATTGAACAGTGGATAATGAATTTATGTACCTAGGGCAGGTACTGTTTATGAAAGTACGTTAACTACTGCTGTGAAGAAAGAAATACTAACTTAGGACAAACACGGCCGGTCGCGGTGACCGCGCGGTCTAAGGCGCGGGTTTGCTTCCGCTCGCTTGCTGGGATTGTGGGGTTCGAATCCCGCCGGGGGCATGGATGTTTGTCTCTTGTGAGTGTTGTGTGTTGTGAGGTAGAGATCTCTGCGTCGGGCTAATCACTCGTCCAGAGGAGTCCTATCGAATGTGGTGTGTCTGAGTGTGACCGTGAAGCGTCGAAAATGAGGAGGCCCTGGCCCAGTAGGGGCTGTCGGGCCATTGGAAAAAAAAGACAGACATTAATTAATAATAGAATAATCAGATATTCATAGACCAGCCAGGATAGTTCAGTCGGTATAGTGGTTAGGATACGGGTTGGTAATTAAGGAATCGTGTTTCGATTCCCAAAAGGGCCAAGAGGTTTATCTCCTCTCAAAATCGTCCACACCAGTCAATAACTTTATAAGGTAAAGCATAATAAAAGGTAAAGGGCGGCCCATAACAGGCCACAGGAAGCACAGAGGGAGAGTAGAAGTATATCTACTCACTGTTAACCTGGGCGCAGATTGGGGTGGGTGTTTAACGCCACGCTCCGGTCGCTTTACCCCCGGGAAAGAGAGCCGGTACCCATTGTACAGGAGGCTGGATGGGTCCCAGATCTGGTCCGGACGGGTGCGGAGCAGACAATCTACATCCCCCACCCCGGTAGTGTATAATATGGCTAGGCCGATATAAGTAACAAGACTGGTAATGTACGTATAACGTAACATTGAGGCGCGTTCGCGTAACGAATGTTGCCGTGGAAAATCAATAATTATTACATTTCTGAGCGTGTGTCTGTAGCCTTAGTTATCCGGCATGCAAAGCGCATGCGCCGTATTATATTGTCATCTGTGGCCTGTCTGGCTGTACCATATTTTTCCACATTATCTCATAAATAACACGATTTTCGTAAAAAAAAAAGTTATTGCACATAAAATGTGTGTTTTGATTTTCTCTACAACTTTGTGCGAAACATTTTCCATTCTAAGAATAATTCAGCGAGATATTGTCATAAATGTACATAGGTCTTCACGTAAAGTACCCGTTCTTGTCAGATTTCAACCAAACTTGAATTTTCTCGACAAATTTTCGAAAAATACTCAAATATCAGATTTCATGAAAATCCGTACAGTGGGAGCCGACCTGTTGCATGCCGAGAGACGGACGGACGGACAGAGTGACAGACATGACGAAGCCAATAGTCGCTTTTCGCAATTTTGCGAAAAGCGTCTAATATGTCTCATCTACTTGAATTTGAAAGACAGCCTTGCGATGATAGCCACTTATAGGCAAAACACGTTGGCGTTTGGACAATAAATTGCTGATTTATGTGAACTTTCTACTTTTTTAGTTGTGACTTACATTTGTTACAAACTGCAGCGTGAAACAAAGATTATATTAATATAGCCAATTTATTACACCAACCAAAAGCAGTCTAATATCAGAGTGCATTTGGTTGGTGTAATCAACTGACTATGTTGATCAAGACAATGCACGGAGTAAACAATTTTAAAGTACAGTAGTCCCCTCGTATCCGCGGGTGATACGTTCCAAGACCTACCGCGGATGCCCGAAACCGCGGATAGTAGCGAACCCTATAAAAGTAAACTTTAGATCGACTAAAGTCGACGCTGGCAAATTAAAACGTAAATACTTAAATCGACCATGGTCGACTTCGGCAGTGAATGTGTTAATATTTTCGGTCCGCAGTAAACCGCGGATAACTGAAACCGCGGATCCCGAATCCGCGGATACGGGGGTTCTACTGTGAAAGCTTATATTACTTTTAAGTATACCATCGGCCATTAGACACGTTAATGTGAATATTCTGAATGTCTGCACTTCCGAATGTTTTAAGTACACTTTGTTAGCTGTTCGTCGCCCTCGGTGGACTAGTGGTTAGCGTGTTCGATCCCGACCGAGGGCGATGGATTTTTAAGGGTGATAAAAATCCGGAGCACCACTTCCGTCGGTACCATGTCGTAGATTTACGGCATGTAAAAGAACCCTACGGGCATGAATAGAACTAGTAGTGCCCGTCGGCAAAATTCAGCGGCCATTTCTCACCCAAGTCTCCTGACTGCCTGCCAGATAGCTCTGGCAGTCACATCAGGATTGAGTGGAACTTGTGCGGTCAGTGGGCTGGTCACCCGCTACATCAACGCACATCACCATAGAAACCTCCGAAAGGAGGCCCCCAATGCTCCGCGATTGGAGCGACATGGGGATTAACTAACAACTAACTAACTAACTAACTTGTTAGCTGTTCAACACAACTTACCAAGCACGCACAGTGTCTCACCATGACTCAAAATGCCAACGATGGCCTTCACACACACCTGAAACCGTGAACCTGCTCGACCTAATTTTCGCAACTGAATTGAAGAAGAACAACACGCGACTGTCTATATATAACTTCCTACTTTCTATTCTCTACAGGTCAGACACTCTGATAGCACGAGATTAAGGTTTTAGCATACACTCAAGCAACATGTAATGCTAAGTTCGTCTGAGAAAGAATACCTTAAAAGCTGAGACAGCAAGGATGAATTCCGTTGTGTACTTGCCAAGTTAGTTAGTTAGTTAGTTAGTTAGTCCCCATGTCGCTCCAATCGCGGAGCATTGGGGGCCTCTTTTCGGAGGTTTCTATGGTCATGTGCGTTGATGTAGCGGGTGACCAGCACACTGACCGCAAAAGTTCCACTCAATCCTGATGTGACTGCCAGAGCCATCTGGCAGTACTTGCCAAGACATTCTACTAAAGCAGTAGGAAAACAACACATGAAGGGTTTATTAAAACTGAGTTTGGATTTACATGCTGAAAGGGGCAGGCGACACTCAAAATCCCACTGTTAAGGTATATCAATTAACTGGGATTAGTTAACGAAATAAAGTGGAGATAGTATCAAAAAGTTTATGGCACCACAACAAAGGGAATTTCCCTGTCGCGGTACTTTTAGCTAGGTTAACAGCCAAGAGAATGGGTTAGTCTTAATTCACCGTGCATTTTTATTATTCTAGACATTCACCAACAAAATGCACAAATTGCACCTTGTTAGTGATTTGTGCATTTTGTTGGTGAATGTCTAGAAAGAGAATGGGTGTTTGTCACTAGGGCTGTAGGGATTTCAAAATAGCGTTCGTTAATCAATGGGGGGGGGGGGGGGGGGGGAACAGAATTTTCAGACAAATATGTCCAATATAAATTGTCTAAATTCTGATCAGTCAAAGTCTCCTCCACCATATACTCTTAGCAACCACCCCAGTTTCAAGCATCTGTATTCATAAACGCACTCAGAATTTTTCTTTTTTGGAGGGGGGGGGGGGGGGGGGGGAGGGCTAACCCTGACGCTATATATAATTTTTGTTTCATTTTAAAATCTATGTTATGAAAATCATGTCAAAATCTCCGAGCCGATATCTAGTGAGGCTACAGGGGAAAATTAAAACTAACTGAAAAAGAAAAAATCTAAGATATTCGTAAGTTTTTTATTATAATTTTCAATATTCCAACGTACTAGTCATCAGGCGATTTCCGTGGGTGATTTAGGCTAAAGCGTAAATCACGTAAAATCTTTTATATCATTGTGTCTACAAAATCTGTATTTTTTTTAATTTCGCTTTTTTTTGGTGGGGGGGGGGGGCTGCAGTCCAGCAACCCCCCCCCCCCCCCGGCCTGGGGTGCGCCAATGTCTGTATTTGGGTTCGGCACCACACTGTCTCATCCTTCCACATCCTTTCTAATTCATTATTTTCAGTCACACGCACCGAAGGTCCGTGTAACTGTAGCTGTCTCTACTTGAATTCGGCAAATGCCTGGTTCGGACTTCCGCTGGTCAGGCAGCCATAGACAGGGGGACACCACTTCCTTCTAAACACTTGCCAATTCATCACGCATGAACCCCTGTCCCCTATATAGACTTACACCGCTAAATGAATAAATAAACTTTCAGTGAATACCACCGTCAAGTCATCCTCACTCCTGCCCCGTCTTCAGGATGTCCCGGGTTCGAATCTTCACCCACAGACAGCCTATTTATTAATGTCTACGTTTTCCCCACTCCCTCGAGATAATATATCGGCATGGTACCTTAAATTAAGTCACGACCGATTCCAATTTATCATCCTACGTTTCGATACCACATAACATGAGCAATAAAAAGTAATCGTTAAATAAATAAAAAATGAAACAAACTAAAACTTGGGAACCATTAAATTCACCACGATAATTAAGAGTTATTTTTTAATTCAAGCACTAAAATTTTGCGCTCCGTACAGACGGACAGACTGACAACACATTAAATTACTGCTTCTCGCGTGGATGCGCTCATGTCCGGTGGATGCGCCTGCAAACTACACTTTTCCATTAGCGTCTGCAGATTAGTAACGCACTGTACACGCAACACGCAGGCTACTTTCACTGTCACATCCTTCCGTTTCTTCGGCGCGCAATATCGGCTGGATTCACACCGGATCGTGGCGAAACGAGCTACCGAAGTAGGCTTGCTGCTGGTTCCTCCTCTGTCCCAACTACAGCCCTTTTAGTCCAACGCGCAGTCTTAAGATTTACTCGTGTGGTCCAAGACACATGTACGGAAGGTCAGACCTCATTACCGCGTTAAAACAGCCGCCATTTTATCCAATTCTGTGCCAGTTGAATCCAGATCATACTTGCCTACCCTATTTCTCTAATAAAGGTAAAGGTAAAGTTCACCCTAGAACAGGTCCTGAAGGCCCAGAGGGTGAGTAGAGTACCGTTCTACTCTTTCTTTAACCTCGATGCTAGATGGGGGTGGGTGGCTAACGCCACGCCCCCGCCGGGATTCGATCCCTGGACCGTCCAGCCCGTAGCGAGTCGCTATACCGACTACGCTATCACGGCCCACTATTTCTCTAATAAATATTTTAATATTGTCCTCCCACACATGCCCAATTCTTGCAAGCTGTTTACGTACATCATACGGAGATTCTGCATTGGTAAGTGAAAATAAGAGAATCTGTCTCAGATCTGCTGACATAACTATGTACATTAATAACGGCTAAATGCTGAATGAAAAACAGACGACTTTGACTAGTTGATCTCACCAACGGATTCAGCAACCCTGGTCAAATTCTTGTAGGTCTGCATTGCCAAATCTGAGTCTTACATCTAAGCTAAACAGTTAATTGTGATCTTAATATTATACGTCTTCCGAGCAATGAGAAATATTTTCATTCCGCAGTCTGTCTTACGACAGGTCCGTAGCCTCTTCTGAAGCAAGTTCTCCACACAGTGCGATATAGTGCTTCCTATTTCAATTTCCAGTACCCTCTCTTTTTCTTAAGGTTATCCAGTAGTTGCTTATGTCTTCTTCCTCGTCTTCCCGTCACTTCTATACTTCTCTCTATTTTTCCTTCAATCACATGTTTTAGAAGGCAGTTCCTACGCAAGATGTGACCAATCCAGTTAGCCTTTCTTCTTTTTATTGTATGTACGATATTCCTCTCCTCCTTGACTCTGTGTAATACTTCTTCATTTCTCACACGATCGGTCCAACTGATCTTCTCCATTCTTCTACAGCACCACATTTCAAAACTTTCCAGATATTTCTGATCTACTTTCCGAAGTGTCCAAGTTTCAGCACCATACAAATGTATATTCCATACGTATCACATACTAGTTTCTTCCTTAAATTTAAGTTTAGTTTGCTGATGAAAAGAATCTTCTTCTTGCTGAATGCTGCTTTCACCATGGCAATCCTGGATTTAATTTCATGTGTTATCATGCTACCTAAATAGTTGAAATATACAGATAAGATTTATTCCGTTTTGCACGCTTATACGATACACAAGTTACTCCAACATGTTTCGGTTCATGTATGTAGCCATCTTCAGGAAGTACATACAAAGGTCACGTTTAGTTAAAAATATTTAACACTGTCCAAGATTAAGGTAAAATATACCTCGTGTTTACATCATAGGTTAGTACAGAGTGTACATCCGAAGAATTTGCAACTCTGCTGCTGTATACAGAGCAAGTTTTTACTTTTATATTCAACTGGGTTCATATTACAAAATTCTAATACAATTTTAACACTTAGTTTAACTCTATTATTTCAGACTTTCTACTAAAAACGAAAAGATACTTTGACCCAAAAAAATTTACTGATTGTGCCCTGTTACCTTATACATCATCGTCTATTTCATACGAACACACTGTAATTAACTCTAAACGTACATTTTACCTTAATCTTCGAAAATGTTAGATATCTTTAACTCAACATGACCTTTGTGTGTACTCCCTGAAGATGGCTACATATGTTAGCCGGAACACGGTGGCGTAACTTATATATGGTATACGGTGCGCAATACGTTCGAATAAATCTCATCTGTAAGTTAATTATGATATTTCTGGATGGTCACTTACTCTGATTCTGTACTATGCAGTTGTTGCCACACACTGCAATATGTACCGAGATCAGCAGATTTCAACTGCAGCACTACTAAAAACACACACACAATCTCCGGCTCCCACATCATATCTGTAACAATGACTCTATGGCTCCACAGACAAGCAATCAGCAACATATATTGTACTTCAGGCTCTAGAAACTGTAAATGCTGCCTTTTGAGATGAGAGGCCATGCAGCCTGGTAGAAAGATATGGAAGTTTCAGAAGCACCTACTGCCCCTATCTTCAGAGTAGACGACTAAGCCACGTGGAAAAGGATACAGATATAAGGAAAGCAGAAAGGAAATGGGCTGTGAGCAAGGCAGTGGAGGACAGTACTCTTAAAGGGGCAGGTCCAAATTCAAAGAGGAAAAGAGGCCACAAAATAACTTTTTTGGAAGTACAAAGGAGAAGACTGGATGCTACATGGTTTCAGGAGGAATACTGAGGGTACAAGCAGGACTGATAGTAGGTCAATCCATAAAGTTAATTGAGAGTACAACTGTACTGATGGTGCATCAAGCGCTGAAAATGGGATAAGGAAAAACAGGAAGGGACGGCAACCCACAGGGTCCTGAAAAGAAATGTGTGACTGCAAGGATGCAGGGACAATGGTACATAATCTTAGTTCACAAACATATAAAGCCACTATGCACAAATGCTAACAATGCATTATTTGTATTAACCGCTATCTATCTGTTCTTTAAGGCAAAACAATTCAAGAAGAAAAATAGTACTAATTTATAACATAATTGTAAATTGTATTCTTCGTGATAACAAGTACATTCTTCCACACATCTGTCTATCCAAATCTAAGCCTTCTCTGACAGTTGCACAAGTATAGTTCCCCAGTGGATTTTATATTTAATTTATATAATGCTGAAAGACATGATAGTGCATAATAAATTGGAGAGGATGTGGAATGAAAGGGCCATGCCTAATTTCAGGCACTATTACTGCATTCAGTGATGTAGCTGGGGGAAGGGAGGGGCGAGTGGTGCAGCTGAGTCCAAGGAATGGCAAAATTAATACTTGAAATGAAAATAATTTGATTTTCTGCGCTCAACAAATTTTAAGTTACTGAGCCAAATAACAGAAAGTTTAATAATTTAATCAATTCGTAATTTCGGGCAGAGGTGGCCTTACAATCACTCGCCTTAGGTGCCAACAAACCTTGGCTATGCCACTGCCTTAATTTGCCTTGATAGACTGACAAAAACCAGAAAAAACCCTCAGAGGATAGCCAGCTGCTTGGCTGAGATTTGAGCCTGGGACCTTCCAGATATGCCAACCACCTGAATGCAGTGTTTAACACATTCCTACATATTATCTACGTGCAGTGTGTGTGAGTTTAAATAATTAATTTACCTCAATGCCCATTTACTTCCAAACCACTGTTAAGACAAAAAATGATTCAAATAGAAACTGTAAAGTCTATATTTAATTTTGTGTACTAATTCTTTTGTATGAGGAGCAATTTTTGTTAAAATTTTAGTCAGATTTGAGCTTTACATAATGTATGGGTTATATTGCACTGATGTAAACTAACATCAAATTCACCACACAACTTTTGTTGTAAATCCCCCAAAACACCAAATTTCAATGAAATCTATCCAGCAGTCATGTAAACACAAATACATACATATAGACATGACCTCATTATTAATTCACTTACGCCCTCAGTACAAAGAACACATAAAAACTGAGAAATTAACGGAGCATTTAGTAATATGCCACACAGGTCTTTAAACAATCACAGACTGATGGGCCACTATCATGAACTTCAGAAATACGGGGATGTGTACACAAGTCCTGTTTCTTCCTTCCTTGGCGAGGTTATCAATGCCACAAGTTAACGATGCACACTGATCTGCACGCTAAATATAAAACAGCAAGAAACTGCCTGAATGAACACACCATTGTTCCGCATGACAATGAGTAGAGTCGAAGTACACTCAGCCGAACACGCCAATCTTGCCAAAGCGTAACTCTAAAATGTAAACATTACTAAGTAACTATGTATTACTTCTTAGCAGGCCATTAAATCCGAAAAGTACAGAAACCGATCGGTACATAAAGACAACCTTCACAACAGAAACTGAAATCACACCAGTTCTGCCACCATGCAGTAATAAACCATAATTACTATCGTGTATCAGAGGCATGTTACTCTGGATATGGACATTTGTAGCCACAACACATGACAATTAATGACATATCATGTACCTTCACGTTTGCCTTTCTTAACAACAGTTCACTCACACACTTATACACTGAATCTCTCATATTCACAGTCTTGTCACTAGTTAAACGTGCTGTCAAGGTGCATTTAAAATTTAAACAATATTTATCACTGGAAGACTGATTGAAATGTGTGACATAAATCTTTCAATCTTTATTCCCAGAAGCAACCTCAGACACACTCGTAGGAAAGTGTCAGATGGAAGTAATAACCACCAGCAATATGTCCCACTACACAGAAAAACTTTAATGTCAGTCACCACTCAAATCACTGAGTTATACATCTGTAAAATTACCAGCATTATAAAGTTTATTATTATACAGTATATCTTCATGTAACAACATACCATCAAGACCACAAATGTCTTGTTCAAATCCTCACACATAAATAAGCGATCTGTGTACAAGACAAAGTATAAGACTTTTCATTTCACAGAACTACTACTTACTTCACCACACAGAACAACATTCTTACACAAATAAATGTCTGATCTCTTTGGATATGGTTTTGCAATTACATCACTTTACTTCGTCAATAATGGAACATAAATAAATTAGTAATATTCAGTCTTACGCCAGTTTCATGCATCTAAGCAGATTATAGTGACAACAAATCATATACAGTAGGAAAACCTCATTAATTTAATTCTGAATAGTTCAGAAAGCCAAATAAAAGTCGCTAACATTTCTATTAGGAAACCTATGGAGCAAAGTCCTTCTTAAGAAGCCAATAGTTCCTCAGCTAGTTAAAATATTCCTCCTAATTTATGGAACCTGAAGGTTCATTGCCATGTTCACAAGATCCTGCCACTTATCCCCATACTTAGCCATATACATCAAGTCCACATTCTCGTATCCTTTTATTTAACTTCCTTCCACACCATACCCTTCACTCCCAACCAGTATTGCAAGGCCCCTTCTTCCACTATCATGAGGATGGCAGTGGCCATCTGCTACCTACATCAACCATACCTACACAAAACACACTATTTTTTTTCTTCGACTGCCTGATCCTGAAGATAAAGTCGCTACAATCCTTCAAAACACCATGAACTACTTACTCGACAACACAGCATCACATCCCATAAGACTTAAACCTTCAAGTAAATAACATATGTTACAAGAACAGCATTTTGTGCATCTCTGTGAGCGATTAGCAATATATCACTTAATATTATTTAAAATGTTATTTATGACGCAAACAATTTCCCAAGAAGATGGTCTGTGACAGTCATCTCCTCACATCGACATTCCCTTTGTTACAAATATTAAGCTGTATGTCAAGTAACAAACATGTACAACAGACTAAAATGAGTACAATATAGTGACCAATGCCTGAACCATACAAACAGCGAAATTTCAGTTTGAGTTCAAAAACTCTTACACTTCGATGCGTAGCCTAAACAATTGTGTTTGTGAGCTAGCATTCAAATTTGCAGTTGAAAACTGCAGTGCTACCTAGCCTGCATCACTTGTATAAGTTAATGAATTCTGTAAACAGATGATAAGATGTTTCAGTTGGGTAACTTGCAGTAATCAAACAGAATCATGAAATGAACTACATATAGAAAGGGCTACCAACATGTTGAGGGTGAAAATGGTGAAACAATTCGACACTTTGCTGATACAGTGATAATCTATCACACATGCTACAATGAATTGGCCCTTGGGAAGAGAAATACTTGGCGCAGGTCACTATGCTAGTTTGTCTAAAGATCCAGCTAGTCAGCGTGTAATGCCCAACTGATTAGTACCACTGAGACGCCATCTTAAAACGGCTGATTTTGGCCTGTGCCATCATCATCTGAAGGTGTGTAAGACCAAGCCACCAAGCCAGACAGGGGTATAAGTGATGCATTAGGCACGACAGGCTAATTTGATCAGTTAGGTATGGGCTACATTGGTAAATTTATTCTTGCATATTTTCATGTATAAATAAATACATTGTATACACCAGTGGTATTCAACCTTTTTGTTCTTGTACCCCCAGATATAATTTGCCTTCAACTTTGTACCCCCAAAGTTGTTGGTGCATAATTCAAGTTATACATACTCTATAATCTACATCTTAAATAAGTTAAATAAATTGCATCCAAAATAATGTATTAAATAATAGGTTTTAAATGAGAAAAAGGAGAATCAAGCTATTAAATAACAAATATATTATTGCCTATCATATAAAAATTAATAAAGGAACAAAGGTATTTTAGCAAAGCAAAATTATATGCGCCGATCCCAGTGGCCGTGCGGTCTAAGGCGTGGGTCTGCAGCCGCTCGCTTACTAGGATTGTGGGTTCGAATCCCATCATGGGGCATGGATGTCTGTCTGTTGGGAGTGTTGTGTGTTGTCAGGTAGAGGTCTGCGCTTCAGCCTGATCACTCATCCAGAGGAGTCCTACTGAATGTGGCGAGTCTAAAAAGTGTGATCGTGAAGCCTCGAAAAATGAGGCGGCCTAGGCCCTGTAGGGGCTGCCGAGCCATTGGAAAAAAAAAAATTATATGCACTGTGTGGAATAAAATGAAACTAGCCGCCCAGATAAGAATCGCATAAAGGAGAGAGAGAAAAAAAATGGCGCTCCCAAATCGCATGTCCTTACATCCGGGTCTCTTGTGGCTAACCTTAAATCTGGCCCTGATTATTCAGTGTTTATCACAAAATAATATATTTATCTTTTTTTTTTAATTGTACGTACCCCCTAAGATGTCTTCGCGTACCCCAGGTTGAATACCACTGGTATACACTGTAGCTGCTGTACGTGGATGTGCTAATTCACCCTTGTAGTCCTTACCCAAATCATCCAAAATTTGAAGAGGCAGAATTGTCTGGCAAATTGTAGAAACCCTATAATATTCAAAGTTCTCACAGCCATGACTATGAAGATAGGGCATGTATGCCCTGAAGGTGGAGGTAGTAGGATCCTCAGAATGACTGGCACACTTGTACCAGACCAAACAACATCACATCTCAGATAACGACATCTTTACACTGTGAACCCTTTCCTTTTATTGATGCTACTGAAAGGAGAATACGCAGGGGATAGCCTTGCATTAGCAATGGGAGCAACATGCTGCTACGAGGGGTGGAAATCTATCCAAAAGGGCTAAATTAGAGACAACAATCACCTGGTGTGATGAATACTCCCAATTTGACTAGTCAACATCTTATTCCAACACATATGTTCACTTTACTTGAACATATCACGGACCAAAGAGCTGATGAAAGTAACAATCATACAATTCAGACAAACAAGCAGTCCCTGAGTTAGAATACTTGATATGCACTGTTATCTGCATGTCAAGAGTTCCTGAGTACCTCTCACTGCAGGTTGCATGTTGTTTCACTAGATTACAAAAATAAAACTGAACATTTACTTCTCTGATAATATGGTAGTTAGAAGTGGTCAAGATCAGCTACTGAAAGTAAGGAGTACTACGGTTTAAGTCCCTCAACCTTGCATTTTTCCCAAACCTGCTAATATACTGGAAATAATTTCCTTCAACAGCAGAAGCAGTTTAAAATGATACAGCCCCAAAAGTCCAAGACCAATGGGACACAAAATGTGTATTTTGGGTTGCAAAGGGACTTGTGTAGAACTACGAACACCACACCAGACAAGAAAACCACCCAACATAAAAAGAACAGAACAATATTATTTGAACACATAGACTTTTTGGAATTTTTCCATCATATGTATTGAAATATACTACACTAAGAACCGTTAGTACTATAAACATGCCGACGACCAGGATCGCCTACACAGTGCTAGGCTTTGTGAAAGAAATAATTACGGTGACCAGTTACGCATTTTGTGTATTTGCTGTCTAGTGAAATATGTGTAACCACATTTTCTAAACTGTTTCTGGAATATGTGGTATTTACTAATTTTACATTACTCCACCTTTAACCTGCTGATTACAGGGCCTTTTGATGTACCGACTCTTGTCTGCATATCACCAGCTAACTCTCTATTGACAATGTTTTCAAAGCAGAGCACACTACATTCTCTAACGTGGGCTGTAGTTACTGAATTGAAATACATGGCATTTTGAAATTATTCATTCTGTACATTTTGTTTAGCATTCATGTATAAAACCAAATCAATGCACAAGTTAAAAACACACTTACAAGTATGGTCTTTCACCACTCCTACATGTTTCAGCATGTCTGTGCCATCCTCAGGGAGTTCATACACCAAATAAAATATGCTAAAATACAATAATACATATAATTAATATTGCATATGTAATCATTTATGTTTTAGCAAGTTTTAAATTTGGTGTATGATCTCCCCGAGGATGGCACAGACATGCCGAAACATGTGGTGAAAGACCATACTTTTAGGTGTGTTTGTAACTTCTGCACTGATTTGGTTTTATAAATGAACAAAATATATGGAGTTGCATACAACATTCATGACATTGAGCACAATATGAATCAATAATGTTCAGCCCTCTGGTTCAACTAACTTGACTGGGGTAAAGAAAGAAAAGAAGAAGAAGAAGAAAAAAAGTTATGACTTTCAAGGTAAATGTAGTAACTTTTTTGCATTATTACTACAGCTGCCTGAAGATTATTACTGATTACTATTGTATGCAGCAGCTGGAAGTCATAAATCAGTGTTGTGCTTACTAAATGCCACAGATGATTTTTCACTCTGTGTTGAACATTTATTACATACTACATAGCCAGTTGGAAATTTGAACGGGGAACTTTTGCAGTTCTAAACACAAAAAACACAAAATCTAGTAAGAAACTAATTTCTGTGAAAGTAAAATTATCTTTTGCATATACAAACCAAGTTTGTTAAAAATATCTAACCTCAACAACAATCTAACCTCAACAACAATCTAACCAGTATATCAAACCATCAATTGCCAATTGCACATTAAACGGATTTAAAATGTTACCTGAAGTGTATTCAAGACATCTTTTTGTATAACACCTGGAATGCTGTTTAATATAAAAACACCAAATGTCAAACATATATTAAAAGGAATTTAAAATGTCAACTAAGTTTATTTACAATAGTTATTTACACCCAAGCCTCACCTGGGGCAACATGGAATCATGTTTTGTGTACAAAAAGGCATCACAAACCTACAACTATTTAATACAATTTCTGCTGTAATTTTTTATTATTATTATTTTGTCTAGGTTATCAGATCACTACCGGTATTTGTATACAACTATGAACTGTAACCTTTCAAATATGGTACATCATGACCAATTTTACTTACACATAGCTTTTAACCCATCATTCCATGGAACAAAAACCTTGTCACCTGACCCAGTTCCCCCGAACCAATTTTGACTGTACTTGGCACAGCACATTTCATAACCACCCTACAACTAATGCCGACATTACAAGCTCTTATCTTTATTTTACTAACAGGACAGAACAGGAGAGGGACAGGAAGAAGTGCAGATTAGCGACTACAAGTCTAAATTGAGACTCTGAAAGTTAGGGAATAGACATGTGAAGAAAAACCGGTAAATGAACAGAATGTCTGAGTTTGAATAGTATTATTCTTATTATTATTTCATTCTTTATACCTGTACATAATGATTTTGTTATCAGTTATCTTACTATAGTAATACTGATAAATTACTCTGCTATATTTACTGTATGACAGGTTAAAAATGTTGCCTTCTACACTACACCCCTCCTGATGCCAGCTAAGTGTTACTAAGCACCCCAGTCTTTGGGTTTTAGAAAATGGGATCCCTACACATACTGGACAAGACAGGCAATGTACATATAACACAACATTGAGGCGTGTTCGCGTAACCACTGTTGCAGTGGAAAAGAAATAAGTATTACATATTTTCAGCGTGTATCTGTAATCTTAGTTATCCAGCATGCAATGCACATGCGCCATATTTTATTGTCATCTGTGGCCTGTCCGGCTCCACCATATTTTTCCACATTATCTCATAAATGGCACTATTTTTAGAAAAAAATATGCGTTTTGATTTTCTCTACAACTCCTGTGTGAAACAATTCTCATTCTAAAAAGAATTCATCGAGATATCATAAATGTACATAGGTCTTCACGTAAAGTACCCGTTATTCTTGTCAGATTTTAATGAAACTTGAATTTTCTCAACAGATTTCTGAAAAGTCTTCATATATCAAATTTAATGAAAATCCATCCAGTGGGAGCCAAGTTGTTCCATGTAGATGGATGGACACAGACAGACAGACAGACAGACAGACAGACAGACATGACGAAGCTAATAGTCACTTTTCGCAATTTTGCAAAAGCGCCTAAAAATTAACTACAGAGTAAAGTCAGTATCTCAGTGCATGAATTTCGAAATGTTTCCTGCAACTGATTTTATAACCAAGATAAAAACAGGGGTAGCCATCTGGGGCAATTGTATAGTCATAACTGAATTGTACACATATGCACAGGAGAGAAATGTGGGAGACATAAAATGGCAAAAATAGTCAGGGCAACCCTGCTTAAAAGCAATTAAACCTTTCTGTGTCATACACGATGTAGTCCACACTTCACATTTTTCTTTACATGCTGTTACTGACACATTCCATGTACCATATATGATATATTCTGGAGCCTGCCATTTATTTCCATAATCCTTGTTATGATACTAGATGGCAGTGAAGTTTATTGTACTGAACTGGACACATATTATTTTAAATAAATACCACAAGACTTGAAATTTGAAATAAAAAATAAATAAGACTTACGAATTTTGGTGACGTTTTGTGGCATGAGGAAAAAGAAGCTTATAAATATTAATGAACAGAAGAACAAGTAATGGGGAAAAAATAAATGTCAATAAAATCTTGAAAGTGAATGATGGTATTCCAAAGTGTGTTATTTTCACCTGTAGTTGACAAGTGTAATTAGCATGTTCAGAATGTCAGTAGAAAGGTAAGAGGGTTTACAGAAGCTGACACATGTCACATCCCCTTCTGTCATTTCTGTATTAGCTGTTTGTTTGCAGTCCCATACACTGTCAACTTTCTGAGCAAAAAGTACAACACACAAAATGTAATACAGTATCTGTAATATAAATCAGATAAACCAAGGACCACTACCTCCTGTATTTTAAATTAATGAGGTTCTCCCATGTGAATGGCATAGACCTATAGTACAAAAGGCTTTAATAAGGAAAGACCTTTCACTTCGGACGCCAGAATGCACACTGCTGCCAGTTTGTGACCAATTAAGTTAAATAAGCTCGTCTATAGCAACTCTGAAACTGGCAGTGTACACTCAGGTTACCTTGGTAAAGGCCTTTCTTGTATGATTCAACACACTCTTGTCATCACAGTTTGCCATCTATTAAGTGTCTTACACACAGAGTGGAATCCCCATTTAATGCTTCTTTATTTAAAATGTTCCTTTATTTAAGGTCCAGTTTCAATTATAAAAATTTTAAATTTTCTCTACAGAAAACTGTCCTGACATTAATATTCAAATCCACTGCCCCATAAAAGAAACATTAGATGGGCATTTCACTGTTATGTAACAACTCACAGCACTTAAAAAATATCTTGCATAAAGCAAATTAACTTCAATTATGCAAGATTTGAGGTTTATGAAGCAGTGTAATAAAAAATTCTGGTCTTCTGGGATGTGACACTACATTGCTGGACCGTGAACCATGGAAGATGATGACAACATGTTCAATTGAAACAATGGGAACCACTTACCCAGCAACGACACATCACATTCCAGAAGACTGCAATCTTCAAGTTGAATTATGTTAATAAAAAACATCAGTTTCATGATTGCAACACTTACGAATCAACGGTTTTAAACACACCAGAACAATAATGTGAGGCTCTGATACAAAAAGGGTGTAACTCCTGCTACTTTAAAAGGTTTCTTTCTCTGTTACCATTTTATTTAGCTAACAACTCTTTTAGAGTATTGGTAAAAGAGTAGCATTAATACAATAGTTTAAAGTCTCTGAATGCAGTCTCTACTCAAATATGTACAGATGATACAATATATAAAGATGCAGCTACACTGTTGTCCCTCAAATTTATTTATGCTAACATACTAATTAGAAATTGAAACCGTGAACTTCAGAGACACTGAAAAATCAGTCTCCTACTTACATACACCATTTTGACAGTCCCACAGCTGCATATGCTCTTATGATCAGGACAGAAAACAGAGTTGTTTGGTTTTCAAACGACATACTCTCCATCATGGTACACACCAGACATCACATAGTACACACTTCCTTGACAAACGTACTAGAATAAAATAAATTCAAACATGGTGTGATGGAGAGACCTGTACAGAGTGGTAAGGCACAAGGTTTACATACCTGTGTTCATCCTCTCATTCTAGCATACCTCCCAATCTCAGCACAATGCATTACAGTTCTATGAATGATTATCGCTTAAAACTTTTAACAAGTTTCATTGTCTTCTGCATGAGTGGAGCCATCCGGGGCTTTGGCTTGGTGACTGAAATGTAATAAAAATTTAACATGAAACCATTTAACAATTCTACATCTAAACTTTATTGGCTGTACAGGACGTCCATGTCCCGTTAAATGTAACTCCTCATGGACAA
The DNA here is from genome assembly GCA_021186555.1 of Reticulitermes speratus. Classification (NCBI taxonomy): domain Eukaryota; kingdom Metazoa; phylum Arthropoda; class Insecta; order Blattodea; family Rhinotermitidae; genus Reticulitermes; species Reticulitermes speratus. The sequence continues at coordinate 7,425,716 of JAJKFL010000005.1, forward strand.
AAGGGAAAACTCTGTCCTGCTCAGGTGCAGGCACGGGCATTTAAAACGAAACTAACTCTGGCCATCAGTGGTTACATTGGGATTTGAAGGCCATACAATAAAGGTTAATTTTGTGGTCTTGTAAACTCAGTGAGATGAAACAATCATTAAGGAGAAGAAGCAGTTCATGGCCTATTCTTACACATGATTCTAATATGCAGCTTTGATTTGCTGAAGAAAATGGTTTATTTTATAATATGGTCAGCATCTCAGAATATACAGTATTGTACCAAATGGTAGGGTAATTGGTGAATGATGAATAGGAAGGGATTTGAAAGGAGGCAGTTGTGGCCTGCGGTATTGTTCCAGCATTTGCCTGGCAGGACTATGAAAACCATGAAAAACCTCTGTCAGGATAGTTGGTGCACCAGCCGAGATTCAAACCAGGCACTTGCCAAATACAAGTTGGAAACATTACCAACTGAACCAAACAGTTTGGTAAGATCCCTAAGTTGAAACAGTGGTCCTTCAAAGTCAGTTCAGAAATGATTGCAAATCCAGCTAAATAATAGTGAAATTCATACTTTGCACCTTGGCCTGGAGGGTGAGTATACATGACCAAGACTTTTAATGGCTTACCCTACAGGCAATTAGTAAGGTCACAATCTTTATAGGTTGTAACTGTTTGCTTTCATATCCTCCTCACTTCATCTGGCCGTCTAACACCGTACAGTCTACAGAAATAAACAATAAAGGGCAGCTAAATAAATGAATAAAGAACCAAATAAGATTTAATTCAGGGGCAGACTAGATGACAGTAAAATAAAAGACATTCCTGTCTTACAGTCTCTCCAGTACCACCATCAGGCAATTCCAACCCACTCTAAGTCCCAACACACATCTGCTACAGCCAACACACCATCAAACACAAATTGCTCATGAAACAGCAATTTGTCATGACCACCAAAACACAATCTTACGGGAGAGAAAGAAAAAACTTGAAAGATCCTTAATACGCTAACATGTAAGCATGCTATGTTTTTACGAAAACATAAAGAAACACAATTTTTTTGTGAACACCACACTTTGACAGAACGTGTGTTTTTAACGTACCTGTCTAGTAATGCGGGAATCTCAACTTGACAAATTGTGTGGGTTATGAGAAATTGCTGTTTCATAAGCGAAATGTTACCTACCTGACTGAATGTGTCTTGTAGGAGTAGGTGCAGGAACTGCAACATCGCCTGTCCCAACCACACGGGCAACTTTGGCCTGTGCTGTACTAGGCTTGGTAGAACCAGCTGTCCCAAACTTTGCCTGGAAATGACATGACATGAAAGACAGTCAAGTCTCCTCACAACATGCAGACAGACATCTTCCCTTATACAAAGCATACATTTAACTGGTTCTCCAAAGACATGGAAATACAAGCTCCCTTATGCTACGTGAGTTGGCCAAGGTTGCATCAGTTTATCTGCACTGGAACCAAAGACAGTCATGCAGTTGTGTGTTGTGTCTCATACACAGTATATCAGTGCATGTGACAGACGTCTTCTGTTGAGCAAAAGTGTTCATTTGCAACACTTTTGCAAAGTTCACACATCATGGAAAAAAATATCAACGAACATTTTGTAAAAAATATCCATCAACAATACCATGGAAATAGTAAATAATAAAAAATTACTGAATCATGGGTTCAGTGCTGGACAAAAACACAACATAAAAATGTGTATTTTTCTCAGATGATGGCTTACATTACGTATGAATGTATAAACAGCCAAAATAACAAGTGCTGGTCTTACAAAAAATCCCTAAGTCGTTTGTGAAATTTCATTTATGTGATCTTCATGGGCACTAATGTGCACAAAATCATAGTGCTAGTGTTTTTCAAAGAAACAAATTCTGACCATTGAATTAAAGTAATCCCAATAGACGAATGAGTATAAGATGATGAAGAAGAAAAAACGTAGGACAAACCACTTTCTTTGCAAGAAATTGACTATTTTGGCAACAGCTGGTTAATATTTCAAGGCAAGAGCTCCATCATATGCTGACAAATATGCTCTGAGGGTGTGAAGCCTGCTCAGGAGCTTGAGGCTGGCACTTCAAGGCTCCTATATGAAATAAGGTGAGTTCAATTGCAGAGGAAGGACTGATCATAAATTTCTTGATGGATGAAGACTTTGCAAGTGATAAAGTTACTGAGACAGCTGTTGTGCTGAGGAAAAAAGATTAATGATACACTCTGTATAACAAAGTAACTATTTAGATTGCAGTCAACCAGGGCAGTATCCTGAGGATGGAGGCTGCAGGTTTGTTCAGCACACTGAAATCACATTCGAAACTATGATGTCATAACAGAGAGGACCACAATCTAAATTTTAACTGCTACAAAAAACCAAAACTATCAACAAAGTAACTACATAACTGACTTCAATCTGTTTGATATACAGGAGCCAAACAGCGAATACCACTAACACCAAAGCCCATCGCTGGACATGGGTACTTGTAGTCCCACATATAAATAATCTCTTTCTAAAACTGAGGAAATACGAAGTCAATATACAGCCTTTAAGTGCCCAAGAAAACAAACTTAGTAAATGAAATCTGTGGTCTTCTGGGTAATTACACGGCGTCGTGTGGTAATTATTTACCGACGTTTACCCGCACATCGCACGTTCCCCCACCCCGCTATGCTGCCAAGTTTCCTTGCTGGCTTTCTTTCCTACTCGGAATCTTGACCCGTGAAGATGGGACCGACACGTTGTCCCGAAACGTCGGTAAATAATTTCCACACGACGCCGTGTAATTACCCAGAAGACCACAGATTTCATCAACATCGCGGCGGAAGCCTGAAATCAAACTTAGTAAAGTTCTGAAAACATAATTATACAAGACTTTCAAAGAATTTTGATACTGCACGTGTGGTGATGGTGATATGAAGTTTCAATAATCATGATGAATTAACACTTTGGAGCCCGAATTAAGTGCCCTAAGTGCCCAGTGTACTCTGCAAAAGACCCAGGATTTAAATGGCTGCCCATTATTTGCATGTTCTTGGCTGACAACTTTGGTTTTCCCAGCATCACAATGGGCATCGACTATAGTCGACTGTAGGCACCAAAGAGTTAACTTGATACTATCCCACCTGAATAAACAATTCACACTTCCATCATGCCAGCAACTTCAAAACTGTGCAACAACAGTAGCAAAATATATGCACATGACATGACAACTTAACATTAATGCATGATATGACAATGTAACTGCACAGTACAAACTCTAACATAAGTGCATATGATGTGACATTAAAGACAATTTAATTGCAGTAAATCTACCAGAGTAATATTTTGTCACTGTCAAGCCAAAAACTGCCATGTGGAAGTTATAGAATTTTACAGGAGAAAGAAAAAATGTTGGGTGCTTGGTGATAGGTGACCTCTAAAAATGTTTTTTTTTGTTCACTAGTTACGTGAATTTGTGTTGGATAAACATATCTGATTTTCTTTATGTGTGACATCCCTTTGTATGCCAATGATATAAATAAATGAATTTAATATCAGTCAAAACATAACTGCATCTTTATTAGACAACAGAGTCTGCCTAAATGAGCAACATGTTTGGCCTAAAGTTGGTTATCTTCAGGCCTGGAATCAACTTTAAAAAACATCACGCGGAAGACAGTATATATGTAACAATTCGGCAATCAACTGCCAAATATTTACTTATATGTTGTCTTCGTCATGATGCTTTTTAAAGTTGATTATGGGCCTGAAGATGACAAAATAAAGGTCGAAACATGTTGCTCAATTAGACACTCCACCATCTAATAAAGATATGCTTGTGTTGACACTGATATTCATTTCATTTACTTGTATTGATTTAGTTGAAGTATGAAATATGCAAGACCTACTAAGCAGTATTAATACAATAAAATCGAAAAAACTCCACATGGCAGATTTTGACTTCAAAGTGACGATCTACTACATGAATTTCAGATGATCATTATATTTAAAGATGGCAAATGTAAAATCTATTCTGTGAATGTAAATGTACCTCATGGATTAATATTCAGCTTTTATTAGAGGGAGTACTTTATGAGCCGGAGAGTGGCTTGCATTTATTCCAGCCATAAAAGTAACATAAAAATAATGACATAATTACAATTTCTCAACTAACACACGCTGTAAAAGAAAAACTTAAGAACACACTAACAGACAGAACTGTTGTGATATACGATACCTAGGAACAATTCCAAAGTTAAGTAAAAATTGTTCAGATTGTGGTTTTCTTGGTTGTGACACTGCATGATCTTTTAGGCGGTTACCAATACTCTGGATAAATATGCTGCCAGATAGAAGAGGAGGCAGCAAGCAGGTTGCTCCAAAACGCTGTTACCCACCTCCAGACTACACAGTGTTACAACCCAAAAAACTATTCTAAATCTTCACAACCAAGCAGGCCTCAAATTTTATGTAAAGATTTTATTTTGGAATAGGCCAAACACAGAAGTGATCACCTCATTTAGCTTTTCAATAAGTTGTCTTGGGGTGAGATTTTTCGCAGCCATCCAGACCAGCCCTGGGGCCCACCCTGCCTCCTATACAATGGGTACCAGGTCTCTTTCCCAGGGGTAAAGCGGCTGGGGTGTGGAGTTGAACACTCACCCTCATCTAGCGCCGAGGTTAAAGAAAGAGTAGAGCTATACCTCTACTCCCCCTCTGGACCTTCGTGGCATGTTCTAGGGAGAACTTTACCTTTACCTTTTATAAGTTGTCTTACAAAATGTAGTGTGCCACATTTATACAAGTACAACACATCTCCAAAACAAAGACAGAAGGTGTGTGTGGGGGGGGGGAGGCTGAATTTACTCATGATTAGAAGTTGCAACATAATTAAGCTGTCATAGCACAATGAGTACAGTGACTACATACAGGCTGGATGAATGGAGATCAGGGTTCAATTGCTGCCAGGGTCAGAGATTTTACTGTTTGCTGCCATGTGCAGACCAGTTCTAGGGCCTACCCAACCTCACATCCAATGCACACTGGAGGACGCTTTTCCAGCATACTTTTACCTTCACATGGAACATTTCTCACTCACTACTCTTATATCTTGGTGACTGCATGCAATACCACCACTACAATGTCTCAAATCCTAATTATTCGATACCATCTTTATTTCTTTAGGGACACAGTCTGAAGTGTAAATGTCTTAAGATGCAAACAGCGATCTTCATGTAGTTTCTGTAAAAATATGGTGCCTGATAATATGGCAATATATACTTAGAAAGGTACTCCTGTTATGTGGACAGTAAAATCTGCAGGACAGAGTGGACCATTTATGTTGCTACGATGAAGGATACAGGATGCACATAGCTTGGTGTGGAAACCTCTTGGAAAATGGTCACTTTGAAAAGTGACAACAAGGGAGGTGAATGGAACTGGATCAGGATCACGTCAAACAGTGGGGTTGAATCTGCATGTTCCGCTACAACAGAGCAAGTTAGTAAGCATATTACGTTAGGACAGAAGTACAATATTGCTTTCCTTTGAATGCCTCTACTTGTGTAGATATCCTAGCAAAATATCAAAAAACAAAATACTTAACTTGGTTATTTATTTCAGTACTTTTTTTTTCTCCCCCAGATTTTCAATACCTTGATGATGTCAGACACAAACGTTAGGGTCAATGCCACTTCCATCTTTGTGATACTTTATGTATTAACAGACACATTACAAATTAAAGGGCATGTCTATGATTTACCACCATGGCAAATTCACACACCTACCAACAACTGCTCATTATACGTTACTATCAATGGAAACAATAAGCACAAACTGAATACAGTTTGACATGTTATTTTACACTCTAAGCAGAAATAATCCTAATATAAGTTTCATATCTTTTAAATACATGGATAAACAAAATTTCTGAACTTCATACTAAATGGAGTTAATGACAGCTGTACCTCAAAAGTTTACATGACTGTTATACAGGCAAGGAAATAAAAAACTAACGTGAGATGGTCTTTAGTGGAATGAACATCATAAACATTGCAGAAAAACTGGTCAGTTGGTTAAAAAATGACTAGAGGAATGAGACAGTAGTTTATCTTCCATTTTGACCTTTTAACAGAGAAAGATGACAATGATGTCCCATTATATGTATATCCTCGTTGCCTGAAAGGGAAAACATTGTCCCACAACAGGCATTTAAATTTAACAGTGATCCAACTGCAACAGAAACTTGGGATTTAACAAGCCGTGTGCTAAGGGTTAAACAAGAAAACTCAGCTAAAAAGGAAACAAATATCAGTGATTGGGCTCCTCTGTCTGCAATCCTTCCTAATGTATACTGCACCTACCACTGCAATGCCACTACTTTTAAGCACAAATGAGGACTAAACAACTGTCCCTCTCCAATCACGTGAACAACACAAAAAGCATATGTGCAAACAAACTTACAATGAACTTCTGCTGGACACCTTACCTGCTGCCTTGCAACATTGCGTGGAGGCTTTGCAACACTATCCACATACGCCAGTTTTGTTTGCCGAACTGGTGTCGACTTTGCTATGGACTGCTGAATGTTAGTGGTCAAGGCTTTCAACTTTGCTTCCCTCTCATCCAAACACCTCTACAAATTAAAGATAAAAGTCACACATAACAGAAATGCAGTGACAATACCATACATCAGTCTTCAGGACACCATTCGATTTATGTATAACGTTCTTTCTTGTGTACGACAGGATAACAAATGCTGTATTGAAGATGGAAGTGGCACGTTGTGTCAAAACTAGAGATAACTGAAGTATGGGTAATAGTCATCTGATCAGTCACTCAAAATTCAGTCTCTATGCATTCCTTGATAATGGAAGTCAAGAGTTCATTTTACTGGCTAGCTAGTAATTGGATATAGGCTGCAGGGATCTGACAGGCAATGTAACTTTTCTATTTATTTATTACTCCTTTGTTAGACCAACAGCTTTTAGTTTACCCACAAGCTACAAATATTACAGTACATTTACATGCCTGTTGCTTTGCCATTTAAGAAGTTGTCTCTCTCACTTATTTAGTTTCTTGCATAAGAAGTTTTTCAACAGACCAGAGAAAAAAAACTTCTTAAAGGAAGAAAATTTCTTATGAGGGAAATGTAAAGATTAGTTCATTTTTGATACACTTTTGTACAAGGGGCAGTCAGAAAGTAATGCCTTCTATTTACCTCTTGCGTTCTTTTTTTATTGGAATACCATCCATCAGGGAAGTCCTTGAACACTCTCGATCATATTCTAAAAATGGCAGAGACTGACGTGTAGTTGGAACAACGAGCAGTGGTAGAGTTTGTGCTTGCTGAAGGTGAGAAGCTGACTTCCATTCATGACAGTTTGCTCAACATGTACGGTGAAGCAACTGTGGATGCGAATACTGTTCGAAATTGGATAAGACAGATTAAAGAAGCTGAAACAGGAGCAGCAGCACTTCATGACAAACCGCAGAGTGGCTGCACTTGCACTGTAGGGGGACAACAGTGAACTTCAACCACTACACTGAGACACTAAGAAGTCTGACTACTTGCCTTCATCAAGTTCATCTGACAAGACAAATGCCTGAAGTATTGCTTCTCCATGAAAAAACTAGGCTGTACACAGAGACTGTGGACAGCATTGCTTTATCCACCCTAGAGTCCTGACCTAGCATGATCAGATTATCACCTGCTTGGTGCTTTGGAAGAAAGCCAGCGAGGATACCATTCTGCCAGTAAGGAGACACTACAGAATGCTGAGTGCCAGTGGCTGCAGAACAGGGACAGCAACTTTTTCTGAGTGAGAATACTTGCTCTTCTTCAAAGGTAGAAGAAGGCTATTGACAAAGATGGACTACACTGAAAAACAATTATGCCCTCAGCAATGCTCTAGTGAAGTTCTGTGAAATTTTTGAACGTACAACTTGCAAATAGCATGAAATAAAAAATAAAAGGTTTTACTTTGTGACTGCCCCTTGTATTTTGATCCAAAGCAATTATTTCACAACATTACAGTTATAAAGATCACAGACATATATTATCAGGGGAACTTGGATATAAAGTTATGGTAGTGCTAAAGAAAAACTCAAGAAACACAAATTATAATAGACCATCTAGAAAATACAATTCCAAAGTAATTTGTTGATGTCATATGCACATTCTTCATTTGCCTCACTTGTGTCCTCCACCTCAGGGACCTCATTACTATGTCTCAAACAACAGAATGAAAAATCATGAGTTGAAAGAAGAGGCACATTCACCAGATATCAATGTTTTAATACAAGTAAGCTTGAAAACTGTTCAGTTGCTTAATGTCTCAAAATAAAGAACAAAACTAGCAGTTACGATCTGAGAGAGGTCTAAACTTCACACCAGACATCAACAAATTTACACAACTGAACATGCTACTGTCTGAAATAAACAAAAGGAAAAGAACGAAAGTGTGAACAACATAATTTGTCAACAAATCTGAGTGCAAGTACGCTCCAAACTGCTCGAGAAGGTAATTCTTAACATAAACAGTGGAACTATACTTCTGTGCTCTCATGCCAAATTGGAACATTTTAGCTCTTAAGCTCACCAGGTACATTTCCCTTGCTGTTTCCATGTCCTGACGCTGCTTTGAGCGGAACTCACGCTGGCAGTGGAACTGCCACAGTTCTCCTGTTTCTTCTATGAGATATGGGTTATAATGCTCCAGCAGGAAGAGTTGGTCTGGTGTGGCATGAAGCAGCACTGGCTTCAGGAGATCATATGGCACCCCTCCTGTGTACTCCAAAGCTGAAAATTTTATATCACAGCAACTGAAGTTACGTTTCAGTACATTCCAGAATCTTATGGGTCTTTACAAGCATTTGCATAGGTACTTACAGCTGCCACAGATGCCCCCTGTATTCAAACTAAATTTTAAGAAGTAAAGATTTGAGACTGTCTTCTGAGATATAATGCTGTGCAGTATGGTAGCTGCATATTCAAAACCTTCTACTGGAACTTATCTTCATTCATAACACATCTTTACAATATCTTATTCTGTTATTTCTTCATTTATCTCCCAAGGCTCTCTTTTTTTTACATCTCTATTAACTTCTCATTTATTATTCTCTCCTCTCCTTCTGCACTTCTTAAAAATTCCATCTCTACTGTCAGTAGCCCACTAAGGTCTGCATTCCCATTTACAAAGAATATCCCTTTAGCTACTGGGAAGGCCATGAAACCAGGAATGCACAACTTTTCCTAAAATCTAGGTGCCACCTCAAAATACTAGGTTTCAGAAGGGTGACACAATGCAACTTCCACACTGTGGACATACAAATATTTGGCACCACCATACATGGCTCCTGGGATTTGTGCACGCCTGCATGAAACCATAATTTGTACAAAGCAATTTCCTTTTCTTTGGGAATTTGAACAAGAAAGTGTGGATGTCTTCTCACATCATAAAAGAAAGATTCGACAGGATTTAATATAATGTTGAAAAAACAACACCAAAATGTTCTCTTTTGTCTCAGCAGTGCAACATGCCAATCCTTGTACTGAACTGTCCAACATATAAATTTGCATGGTTTCTATCCAGGAGCACAAGTGTAACTTAACCAATGCACCAACTCACTGTAAACTGTACAGAGCTGAACTATCATGATCTTAACATGTGATCCCTCTTAACCAGTACATACTCAGCATCTTGTTACTGACCTTAGAAACTCTCTCCTTTTTGATTTCAGTCTTCTGCCGTGATGTTGATGAGATCTGCGCTCTTCTGGGATACTATGCAACATCGAGTAGTAACACTTTACAAAGGTTTCGGGATAACATATCGGTCCCATCTTCAAGGGTCAAGAAGTCCAAGAAGACTTTTTGACCCTTGAAGATGGGACTGATATGTTGTCCCGAAACGTCAGTAAAGGATTACCACTTGACGCTGTGTAGTATCCCAGAAGAGTGCAGATTTCTGCTTCTTTGCCACATGTGATAATTTGGTTAGCAAACGCAACAAAGCAAGTATCACCAAAAGCAATATGACAGTGTTTCACTGAAGCAAAAGGAAAATCAAAAGCAGCAACATTTTACCACGACATCAAACCGCTTTGACTTACTTACCATCGATGTTTTCCTGCAGAACTCTGACACAGATGTCATACAGGGAGGGAGCACTTGCCCAGCTTTTACCACTTTTCACCCCTGAATACACCTTGGTCCTGAAACAAACACGCAACCTCATGAGTACTGAATCTTGGATCATAACACAGGCCTATGCAGCCATGGGAGATACTTAAACATGCTAGCAAATTAAATTTTATTTTAATCTGCAAACTTAATCACTCACCTCTGGTTCTTGGTGGACATTACTTGGCTTAGTGCTTCTTCCTGTGTTAATTGTTTTGTTTTTCTATGTTGTGGAGAATCTAAAAGATTGTAATGTGGAAGAGGTTTGTAGTTTGGATTAATGGCAGGCAGTGTTGTGTCAAGATCAACATCCACATCCAGGGGTTCCAATTTCACACTTGCAGACAGCAAATTAAACTGCAACACATACAATGTATGGTGAAGGCTTGTTGGTATGTATGTTACTTGATTATGCTTGAAGATAAATAATTATGATTGAAACATGCAGCCACAGTCTGGTTTATAATAAATATTACTGGATGACACTGCGACAGCTGCATTATTGGGCTTCAATGTAGATGTCTGTATATATACACACAGCAGTAGGCACCATAAAAAAAAATACAGTAAAACCTCTATGCATCATTTTTCAGGGGGATGAAAAACAAAAACGATACATACGGGAAAACCATTAAAATTATAGATAAGAACAATTTAATGATTATTATTACTTCTTGCTGAGAAAAGCTTTCATTGACGTTTGTTTTGTGCAAACTTCACTCCTCAATTCAAAGTACGATTTTTCAAGGCCTAGAACACTTTCACGATCACTGTCACTCGTGCTGTGCGCATAAAAGAAAGATTTTACTTTCATCAGCGCTTCATGCGTCTCAGCAAAGCTCGGCACAACTTCGGGTTCGCCATCTTTTTCTCCTCCTCCTTCTTCTTCCCCCTCCACACTCCTGGACGCCACGAGGCTCGCGCACAGCTTCTACACCACACGTTGCCACGTGACTGTCCACAGAGACGTAGTCCTCGAATTTATCTTTGTTCATGCCACTGAACTTTTCCCAGTCTTGGCGGAAATCGTCGTCATCATTGGTCAATACGATGTCACTATCGCCTGAAGATTGTCCCTGCACATAACCAGCTTTCCGAAAACAATTTTCGATTGTATGCTGGGTTACTTGTTGCAAGGCTGCCACAGCGTAGTGCAAAGCTTCCAACACATTTATCTTCTTCTTTTTCGTATTTTTGCCTGCATCCATTAAGCAAACAGCTGTTTGCACGAGGCGTTTTCTATAAAGCTGCTTATAACACTTTATTACCCCTAAATCAAGGGGCTGGAGAACACTTGTCCAATTTGCCGGGTACCGTATGACTTTTACATTTCTTACAAATAATGTATCCTTTGGATGTGCGGCACAATTGTCCACAAAGAGGAGAATGTTCCTGTTTTGCGTACCCATACTTGCGTCCAATGAACGCAGAAATGAAGAAAAAATGTCTGTGGTCATCCATGCTTTATTGTTCGCATGATATTTGGCGGGTAATTATTTTACATTCTTGAAACATCGTGGTTTCGGAGATTTTCCGATAACAATCGGCACTTGTTTGTCAGTTCCATCACTGTTAACACAAAGTAAAACAGTAAGTCTGTCTTTAAAGTTTTTCCCGCCATGACGAGACTCTCCTTTGAGAGGCAAGGTGCTATCAGGAAGCACGTTGTAGAAGAGCCCCGTCTCACCTGCGTTGTAAATATCACGTTGTTCATAGCCCTCCAACAAAGACGGCAGTCTTCCAGCCACGCTTCCGTGCTTTCGCTGTTCACTGCCGCACTTTCTCCGGCTAACTTCTTGTATACTAGGCCATGCTGGTCCTTAAACCTTGCTATCCAGCCGTTGGATGCAGTGAAATTTTCTATATTCAGCTGTGCTGCAATCATCTTCGCCTTTCCACGAAGAATGGTTCCATCAACTGGAATATTCAATGCCCGTGCCTGCTGGTACCACATGAAGAGTACACTTTCCAACTCGGCGAATGTCGACTCCCTGTTTTCCTCTTCTTAGTGGCGTTACCACATTTTTCTGTCTGCTCTCGGATTTCGTCCTTCTTTGCGAATATGGAGTTTAGTGTGCTTGGAGCCAACCCAAGGCGTTTGGCAATGTCAACACGTTTCTCTCCAGGATTCTTCTCCACCTCTTCTACTATTTTCAATCGCTCATGCAGAGTTCTCACTTGCTTTTTAGGTTGGGACATGGTCCACGGATTCTAAATTAATAACAGCAATAAAATATAATGAAGTAATAAAAAACAGGAATGAATTATTAACAAAAATAAAATATTATAGGAAAAGGATAATAAACGATGGAAATGGTTAAACCAGGGTAACGGATGAAACTATGAAGCACACAAGAACGCACAGAACCACTTGCAATGAAGTAAAGCTCGACAACAGTGTTGCCAAGTCTTCATCTAGTCCAAAGAAAATGATGGAGAGCAAACAGTTCAGAATGCACTTCCATACTTTTTGATGGAGCCAATCCAGGCAGCGCTAAGAAAACAATACATGTGCGTGCAGTGCACTAAATCATTGTTTCAAATTTAAAAAAAAACTATCCATGCGGGAAAATGTTGCATCAGGACCGTGATTTTTCAACGATCGATGCGATAAAATGACAGTTCGAGGAACGATGGAGGCGGGAAAGAATAGTGTGTTATTTATATGGGGCTAATTCCAGGACCAAATAAGGCAGACGATCTATGCGGGAAAACGACGGTAACGGGAACGATGCATTGAGGTTCCACTGTATTAAGATACTATATTCATAAAGGCAAATACAACGTAAATTTTACTCACAAATTATAATAAACATAGCAAAGTCTTTTACAACATTTAAATCACTGTACTCCACAGAATTACACTGTGACACACATGGGATTCCAAGTTCTTAAGTATACTTTTTCCCTGCTACAATTTATACTAGCCTGATGAAGGTTCTGTAAACAGCCAAAACACTTAGCTAGACATGAACATTTTAATTAATAAATATTGTTATACTGACAGAGGAATTTTACCATTTATTTGCTGAGCACACCTTACCACCACTTGACCATGTGACTTACCTCACCAGACAGCAAGCTGGGACCAGCTTTATCTTTCTTTCTAGAACTGCTACTCTCGGCAGAAGATTTCGGAGTGCTGTGCATCATCCCAGCACTTGTACTTGCTCCTGGTGAAGATGAAGCAGTTTGCTGCTTCTTCTTCTTCATTGGGTCAAACATGCCAAGTGCCTCTGCAAAACTGGCTCCTGTGAAGGACAAAATTGCTCAGAGTTACTCCAACCAAACAAAAATTCCCTGTCCTGACTGACATAAGACAATTCAAATGGCACCCTGTTCAATGTCAGATTTCCTTGGGGAACGTTCACCCTAGAACATGCCATGAAGGCTCAGTGGAGGAGTAGGGGTATAGTTCTACACTCTCTCTCTAACCTCAGCGCTAGATGGGGGTGGGTGGTCAATGCCACATCCCTGGCCGCTTTACCTCCGGGAAAGACCCGATACCCATTGCATAAGAGGATGGGTGGGCCCCACGGCTGGTCTGGACAGGTGTGGAAAATATCGCCCCCAACAGGACTGGATCCCTGGACTGTCCAGGCTGTAACAAGTTGCTATACTGACTACGCTGTCCTGGCCCACAGATTTCTTTTGAGTACTTGATTATATTACATTATGTGTTAATAAATAACTTACATGAGGCACATCCAGAAAGTAAGTACCGTTTTGGGGGGGGGGAACTTGATGCACAATATTTTTATTCATTGTTATCAAATTCTACATACCTTAGTCTACTTTTCAACATAATCACCACCCACACATAAGGTTTTGTATGCCCTGTTCACAGAAGTCAGCACCCTGGGACGTGAGCCATTTTTCAACACTCTCCTTCAACTCATCATCACTGGTGGATCCCCCCCCCCCTACAGCCCAGGCCTGGTGCCGAGCATCTTTCATCTGTTCCTGCACCTGAAGAAATTTCTTGCCAGTAAGAAGTTTGAAAGCAACAGTGAGTTGAAGGAGAACGTTGAGAAATGGCTCACATCCCAGGCAGCCAACTTCCATGAACAGGGCATACAAAACCTTGTGCCTTGTTACGACAAATGCCTCAATGTGGGTGGTAATTATGTTGAAAAGTAGGCCAAGGTATGTAGAATTTGATAAAAATGAATAACAATTTTGTACACCAAGTATTTTTATAGCCAAATGGTACTTACTTTCTGATGCACTTCGTATTCGTTATTCATTAAGTAGCTACACACAGCAAGCATGGCCCTACTTAGAAGCTAATAATCACTTCATCACATGTCTTTCCTTTTACGGAACCATAAAGTTCTGTGCTGTGTTCACAACAGCCTGCTGCTAGTACCTGTCCCAAGTCACCTGAATCCAATCCACCTTATTAGCACCTATTTCTTTAAGATTGATCCATAGCCTGGAGCCATTTCCTCCATCTGTAACTGAGGGTACAACACGTTGCAGAGGCAAGGGACCCTTATTTATTTGTCTTATTTGTTTCTGGTAATTACTAGACTATTGGAATATGAATTTTGTGATATAAATTACACCATAAATGGTCAGTTACTACACAGCCAGTCACACTATGTACAATCTGCTATTGCTCTCATCACAGTTAAAAGTTCTGTTGAAATTATGCTGTTGTAGCATGCACATTATGTTTCTACATTATCACAAGTCATAATTTGAAGCCCTTCCCAGTGTTTTGAGTTCTATGCTCTATCAGTGGTGCTACTGGAGTGAGGTAACACTGATAAAATTATTACATAGAGAAAAAAGTGAAATAATAATAAAAATAATGCTAATCAAAATGACTCACTGATTTTTCCTTACATATCAGTTCCTTATCTTTCGCAGTCTCAGTCCAGACTCCATAAACACTATCTACACATCTTCCTCTCACTCTCCTATTCCTTCGTTTAAGTGGCCAGTTGATGGCTGTCACATGTTTGTCCTATGTTTCCACCCACCACAGGAAAGTTAAAATGTTCATAGGCATTGTCAGAAATATCATATATATGACTTGGAAAAAACCTGGTGCATTCGGCATCCTGAACCAAATTTTGTGGGACACAGCTCTTTAAAATCCATAAAACAGGGACTGTCCAGGAAAACTATGATGAATGGGATCCCTGCACATGCAGATGGGCACTGCTGTGCAGCATGATGATGCTGTCAATGAGTTTACCTGGATGTTTTTCTTGATCTTAGTACACAGCTTTTGAAGAATTTGACAGTAATGGTTTGTGTTGATTGTGTCATCACATAATTTGCAGCCAAAAGCAGGGTCTCTTGATGTCAAAGACCACAAAGACAACAGTCAACATTACTATACCAGTACATGCTTGTGACTTGAATTTCTTTGGTTTGGGTGGAGTGTCTCCATTGCATGCCTGCTGGTTTAACTGTGGGTTGAGAAAGGTGATACCAAGTCTTGTCCACCACAATCTGCTACAGAAGTGCATCACCTTCAGCATGGTAACGGTAAACGTCACCCCATGCAGGCACAAAGGGGAGGCAGATGTATAACTCAAACCCATCTGCAACTTGGCACTAGAAGGAGGTGTGTGGTCAGCACACCACAATCCAGCAGCTGTACCCTCACGGATATCCTGGTACCAACCATACAGAAGGCTCTCAGCATGGTACAAACGCAAATGTTCCAGTGACATTAACAAGCAATGATCCTAGTACGGGTCTGTAAGTAGAGATGGGACCCACTGGAAATGCATGTTGTAATATCCACGATCCCGTACGATTGCATGCATAGTGCTGATGCTTATATTCAATTCCACCTATAGGGAACAAACATTCTGACATCTGTCCTCACACACAGAGTTCTTGACTCATGCAATGTTCTCCAGATTAGCAACAATGTGGGCCTGTCCAAGTCTTCACACAGATGTCTCTTGCTGCTTGCATCTTCGGAATATATGGTGCCAATCCACCAGTGCTGTCTTCAATACACATTCACCACTGCTGTCTTCAATACACATTCATTACCACAGACGACATATCTGCCTGTGAATTTCAGCAGGAAGGTTAATGTCCTTCAGCTCTAAGAAAGTGAATCACCACCCTCTGGCCCAGCCTGGACAAATTCACCACCTGGCGTACCGTCTTTAAGGTGCGCTGCAGTGTCAAACATACTAGCTACTCACCTAGCTGACTGTATTGTTCTACACAAGGATCTGCCAGCGTGTTTACCAAGTCAAACACGTAGCTGCACCATCTACATACCCACAGTAGCACCGTCAAGGGATTTCAGTTGTACATGCCTCATATATGCATGACAAATGGACCTTTGCAGTTCATTTTTTTCTTATATGAATTTCTGAATAAAAATGTCTACTTTTTTTTGTCATATCTTACATGACAACTTAAAATACCCAAAGTAATTATAACTTTCTAAAATAAAATAATCATTAGGGCTAATATTCCAAAGAATGTCAACAACAGAGTTCTTCAGCACTTCATGAAAATGAAATAAAATGGTTTTCTGCAATTTAAGTTAAGTGAAACAACTGATGAGCTGAATGACAATGCACACAAAGTTTTGGCCAAAAAACCTTATGAGAACAAACCACTTCAAAGACCTAGACATAGATAAGAGGATAATATTAAAAGGAATAATAAAGAAAAAGGGTGGATGTAAATTAGATTCTTCTGGCTCAGAATTGGGACCAGTGACATGCTTCTGTGAAAACAATAATGATCTTTCTGGTTTAATATGAGAAGGGGAAGTTCTTACCTACCAGAATAACTATTAGCTTCACAAGAATAACTATGCAATTGAGTTAGTTATGGGAACAAAAAACTTGACTCACGATTATAAAATCCAAACAAGTCAAGTACACACCTGTTGAACAGTCAATACTGCCATCTTCCTCCTCCTCTGCAGAGAGCTTTTCTTTCTTTATCTTTGCAGGTGTTTTGTCACTATGACCTAAATTTGATGACAGTTCAGACACATCAGAAATATTATTGCTGTGTGATCCAGTTTTGGATTTGTGTTTCTTGCTGTTATCATTATGATGGCGTTCTTTACGGTCTACCATGACTTCCGTTTTCTGCTTCTCATCTTTCCTTGGCTTGCTATCAACACCCTTATTCTCAGTCTTGTTTTTGCCTTCATGACTGGAGGATATTCTGCCCTTATCCCGACTGTTGCGTCCCTTTTCTTTACTTGAACAGCTTCTGCTTTTGTGCTTCTCATGCTTCCGGTGGGATCTGTGCAGCTTACTGCTGTGGCCCTGGTCTCTGTCTTGGACACATATAGATCCTCTGGGAGACTGTAAACCATCATTACTACTAGCGTCTTCCATATTTTGGCTCACCTGACTAGTACTCCTTACTTCTGAGTCACGACCACTATCACTATCCTCTTGTTCCACAACTTGGAAACTGTCTTCACCTCCTGAGGATTCACTGTGAACATCATCCTTCCGTCTTCGCTTTTCTGTTTTCTTCCTATTTTCTTCCTCTTGTCTTCGTTTTTTATTTTCACCACCCTGACTGTGCATCTCTTTGAGCTTGACCTGTTTCTCTTCTTCCCTATGCTTCTTGCTGTCTGAGTGCTGCTGATGTGATATTTTGTGCCTGTTTGATCTGTGACGCTCTTCATGTCTGTGAACATGCCTTTCCTCATCTGGCGAGTTGTTTTTTTTCAGCTTCTGGTTGCTCTTCACCATCACTTGAATCCTCTGCAGCCACCATTGCCTTCCACTTAGCCACTAAAGCCTTGGCTGCTTCACCAGTGTCACCTTCGTACTTCCGAAGTGCATTCACAGTACGCCCAACACCTGTGTCCTGAAGGTGCTGAACAGTGACAGGCAGGTGGAACAACTTGCTGAGACAGTGAATCATCTGCACAAGTGAAAAAAATGTTCTGTCACATTAGGTTAAATTAAATTAGATTACAGGTTGGGCATTAAATACCATGGATGTCTTCAGAGTACTGTGTATCCCCTTCTAACATTTAATTTTCCAACATCTCAAATGAAATGCAGTACCTTGCTTAATAGGGCCACTGTTTCATAACGTGAGTTCCCAATCCCCTTTCTGCATTTCATCCAGTTACTGAACATCATTAAATTAATGCTAAGTACAAAGGCTGTGAAAAGATATTACAAGAATAACGAAAAAGTATCCCCCCCCCCCCCCCATTAACCTTTCAAAGTTATCAGGTTTTCGCGGAGAAAATGTTTCAGACTGCGGTCTTGTGGTTTTCACACTGTATGCATGTCGACAGTGATGTTTCGGAGGCACATGTTGCCATGATCTTCAGGGATGGAGTATTTGGTAAAATCCATAAGACCATGATCTGAAATGACCTGTGCCGGCGCCATACGTTGCTTCGAATTACATGCAAACTATTAAACAGCTGTTCACTGAACAACAACCTTTACCTACTACATACATTTCAGTACTTTACAACTAGCAATAAAAATGCGCCATTTACCATACAACATGTTACACGATATCTGGTCGAACCCACTATATAATTTTTAACGTATAATTTCTTCGTCTTCCTGAAAGTGGGTCAGTGGCCGTGAACGGTGCGGTTATTAATACAAGATGTTGTCTTATTCCACTTCCAGTAACAGGTATTTTTTACTTACATTCACAAAGTGACAATACATATCGTCTAGATGGTAGAAAGCATAAATACTCAAACTCACCCTTTCCTTGTTTTCTGGACATCTTTCTATGCTACGTTGGTAATGTTTTATCACGTCAACAACCGACATATTGTACATGCCAGCTGTTTCTTACAAAGTCAAAAGAATTATCACTTTCATATTATATATACGTATATAAAATACAATACCAAACGTACTTCATACATGAATACATTAAATATATTTTTAGCGATAATATTGCTTTGCTCTTATGTTGAATTACTAATAATTATAAAGAACATGTTAATAAAATCTTAATTTGATGCAGTGGTAGGGCCTAACACGGATTAAGAACTCTAATCCGTGCTAGTCACCGCAGGTGTGATAGCAATAACTTAACTGATTGGTTAGTAGAGGGCAGGAAATCATTTTCCATCATAAGTTGAAGTTTTTGTAGAAGATTCGTGTTTTCAGTACATTAAAAAAAGTAAAGGGTCTTCATATAGTACATAATCAATCTCAAAACCATAAAACATTTTCACCTTTGTGATCATAATTGTCCCTATTATCTACATTTCCTCAGTTTTCAGTGGTAACTCTTGGACATTCATAAACAAACTATGGTGGTGTCAGTTTTCTTATAGAGTCAAAAAGACCAAGAAATGTACAGGATTTTACTGAATTATTAACATCAAATTTATATTTTTGTTAAAGTAATTTGTGTTGTTTGGTCTCATTTGAGAAATAAAAAAAAAACGAAAATGGATAAAGAAGAAATGAAAGATTGTTTTGAATGACATACCATTTTCACAGTGCACTAGAAGCATTGCCAGAGGCTTTTCTGATGGAAGTGAAGTACTCATAACGAATGAAAACAATGCAACCGTGGCTTTAGGTAAAGATTAATGTAGTCGACTAACAGCTACGGTACATAGAACTCTCTTTTACCGTGAGCAAATTGCGAAGATATAAATGGCTCAATAATTGTAGCTGTGAGAAAGTATAAATGTTTCGGGGTCAAAGTGGAAAATCCCATTCCAAAAGAGATAAGACAGATTTTGTTATCAACTCCTGACATATTCGGAACGTAAGATTTCTTCGGTTTCGTTTAGAAGGCTACCCTAGGCTGTAGTTTTCCCATACAGACGTCTCAGTCAATCGCAGGAAGCATTTACAAAGTTACTGAAATAAAGGGTTGATGTTTCGCGTGTGTTATTAGGCAAACCCACCTACCCTAGCCTGGCAGTTTCCGACAGCTATTAATTGAACACGTGAAACGCCTTATTGTCCACAAATACGAAGTGTCGCCCTGGTGGGAACACTCCCACTAGAGACTACAATACACCTCGCCGTTTCCCACAACAGCACGACTACAGTGCTCTCAACGGCCCGTCCGTCAACTAGAGATCCGCCCACCACTGGGCGGGACCCACCTACGCAAACAGCCAATCACAGTCCTGTGCTGGCTGGATATAAATCTGGGAAGCGGAGCAGCGTTGCAAAGGAGTAAGGTGCCCCCTGCTGCAGGCGTAATGCTGAAGCAGGAGAACCTAGCCCTTCTGAGGGCTATATCATCGGTGCAGGGTAACCCAGCCCTCTTGCGAGAGCTGAGAAAAGCCCTTGCAGCCAAGAAGACGGCGAAGGCCGCTGCGTGCAGCAAGGTCAAGACGTCTTGCGTGACGCTTTCCAAGCGTCATGCCACCACCACCGGGGCCAGGAGCGTGCCACCATCGTCTTTGCTGACCACATCAGAGCCCTAACCGAGAGTTACGACTCAAAGTTAGCTAGTGTGGGTAACCCCTTAGTTCAGCAATTCGGCAGATATTTACGCTGACTGAGGGCTGACCCAAGTCGCCCTGCGCGAAAGCTACGGGGACAGGTCAGCAGAAATGTCGAGGCCCAAAATGATGGCCAAATCGACACCGAATCGTGTCTAGCACCTATTAACTAGGCGCTTTTCAAATACCCTGACTGATGTTTTTCCGTGATTTATCCTCAGTTGTAAGGTGAATGCCAGGGTATAATAACAAAAAGTCGGGGCACGGCCCAAACTCCCCCCTCTCTCCGGAAACGGCTAAATTACTCGTGTGTAGGTTTTAGATTCCGCGCGAATTTAATTGTGAAAATGCCACTCTAGGTTCAAATCCCAAGGAGCCATCCAACCAAAGTGTACCCCCCACTTAGAAAGACTATAGGCTCCTAGAGCTGTAGCCTTCGGTATGCCAGGTCCCGGCGTAATCGAGACCATAAACTTTTAGCGTAAACATAATCCCCAGTTATAGAATAAAGAATCTGTTATTGAGCCCAGCGATGCGGTAAAACGCAGAAATGGCTAAATAGACCAAGGGACATCGACTTGCGATCAGCGCAAGTCTCCGCCCTTAGTTAACACTTCGGTTGGTTATCAGATTCATTCGGTCGGCAGCAAAGGAGCAAGACAGTCGTTCTGACAAGCCAAGGAGTAAGCCAGTCGTTCTGACAAGCAAAGGAGTAAATCAGTCATCCTAACAACAATGGAGTAAAGCAGTAGGCACACCACGCCTGCCGTCGACCAACGCTTAATCTGCACCACTCGAGCTGTTCTCTCCGCTCCGCTCTCATCCACAGCAGCAGCCAAGCAGTACTGGTCAAGCGAACACACTTCCGTGTGCTCCTGTCTCCGCTCCGCTTTCCACTACAGGGCACCTACATATAAGCGTACTCTGAACGTGCGGCTAACACATTACAAACTATATATCTCATATTGAGATCCTGTACAAGTTGCTGAAGAAACAATAAATAAACCGAGTGGAAGTATAGCATTATCTCTTGTAAAGAAACCTGCTAGCATCCACCACACCCTTATACATTACAAGATCAGTTTCAAAAAGAGTATTTGATGTTCTCTGTGTGGTACGACTGATTCTTGAAAGCGGGCAATGTCAACCATGTAATAAACATTAAACGTTGCCATGGAACACAACAATGCATTTCTATTGCATGGTTGCGCAACATGTTGCTGTCAACAATTCTTTATGGCGACATTATGTCTCCAGCATCAATGAAAGTCCTTAGGTCTTCATGTAAAGTGCTCGATACTTTAGTCCGATTTTAAGGAAATTTGGATTCTCATAAAAGTCCCCAATACCAAATTTCACGAAAATCCGTCCAGTGGGAACAGAGCTAATACATGAGGACGGACAGAGGGGGCAGACATGACGACGCTCATAGGCGCACTTCGCGAGTATGCGAACGCGCCTACAAATTGGTTCTGTTTTAATTTCACCAAATGACAGGAAGTCTTACTGGGCAAGAGCTGATGAGTATGAGTATGGAGTGTGGTTGACTGTTGGTATTTGCTTTTCAGCTACAAACTGGTGGATCTTCAGATCCTCTGGATTCATTTAGTGATCAGTATCACAGTCAGCTTCCCTGAAAGACCGCACATACGAGTATACATAAATGCCATCTCCAACCTATCAATATGTGATTGATCTGATGAGTCTTCCCATCAGGATAGGTCCAGGTGTATTTATGAATGTTTCGGTGCGGGAACATCGTGCTCTTAAGAACCAGATCTTTTGATGTGACAAAGTTTACTACTCTCACACCATTATCATTACTATCCCGATGTAAACTCTCATTCCCGATTGTCCATTTGAAAGCATCCTCCCTCCCCAATATTGCATTAAAATCTCCTAACAGAATTTTCATATGGTACTTAGGAAAATAATCGTAAACCTGTTCTAATTCCTCATAGAAACTGTCCTTTGAGTCATCACTTTTGTCCTCAGTTGGTGCACACGCATTCAGAACAATGCCATTACACCAGCGACCTCTCAGCACTACATATACGACATCCTGCCAAAAACAAACTCTACTCTCTTAATAGCTGATACTATTCTCTGGTGTACAAAGAAACCTGTTCCCAATTGATGATTTTCATTTCCTTTTCCATTGAAAAAAGTATAATTCCCTGCTCTCACTGTGCCTCCTTTGTCCCACCTAACCTCCTGTACACCCACTAAATCTAATTTGTACCTAGCTAATTCCTTAGCTGCTGTCATAAGTGACCCTGACCTGTACAGGCTCCTCACATTCCAAGTGCCAGCAAGTTGAAAATAGTCTATAAAAACATCTGCTACCCGACATTATGTTAATGTAACATAGTTGTGTTTGACGGTAACTGTAGTTACATTTGTTGGTGTTCTTAATCCACTGATAGTTACAAAACACAGTGGGCTGGCAAACATCAAAATCCATTCCAGAACTTGAGGAAGTGATAGAAAAATATGCTTTTGCTCCATTTCCCATATTCAGTGCAGATGAAATGGGAACATCATATGGCAATGTTACAAGGAAATTCTGCTCTGTAAGAGGAAATGGCAAGTGGGTACTGACATCAGAAAGAGGGGCTGCAATGTGACATTAATATTCTGTATGAATGATAAAGGGAAATATATTCCACCTCTTCATTTTCCTTAATATAAAAAAAAAAAAAAAAAAAAAAAAAACACAAACCCGTGACATGTTAAATGTACCTGCTGAGGCTGTTTTATGTGATGAAATCTATTATGCAGTCAGATAACAACTGGGCATTCCAAATAGCAGTGCTCTAGTGAAATAGCACCACCTGAAATAAAACTGACCCACTGGACATAATCTGCCAGGCACATTAAGGCTCTGACCTGCAAAATGTTTCTCCCCAAGAGACATCTTAATGTTATCATTCCATTTTCTTGTCTTCCTTCATAGTGGATGTTTTCAAAGTTACCTTTCCAGCAGAAGGCTGGCTATCATGACTGAGGTTTTTAATAATTTCATTCCACTCTTTTAGTCAAATGCTTGTATGGTGGTAATATTATACACTGTCTGTGTCCTAGTTTTAACATTTATTAAAAACCAAATAAATACAGTTATTTGATGTTACATGTTATATTGTTTATATTTTATTATCTCCTACATATTACGGTTTGTTTAGAACCATCCTCAGGGAGATATAAAACGGAATACATATATGTAGTTGGTTTTTAATAAATAGCTTCTTGTACGGTGTTTAAAATGCCGATCCTAGTGGCCGTGTGGTCTAAGGTATGGGTCTGCAGCCACTCACTTGCTGGGATTGTGGGTTTGAATCCTGCTGGAGGCATGCATGTCTGTCTCTTGTGAGTGTTGTCTATGTGTCGGGCTGAACACTCGTCCACAAGAGACCTACCAACTGTGGTGTGTCCGAGTGTATCATGAAGCCTCGATAATGTGGAGGCCCTGGCCCACTAAGGGCTGTTGTGCCATGGGGAAATGGTGCTTTAAAATGGGCTATGACTACATCATTCACAGCCATCCTTTTGTCTAATGCTGTGTAACTTGCATAGTAGGGACAGCACTGTGTGAGATTCATAACTGGTAATGAAGTCCATACTTGATAACAAGGGTGTGGACACATGCAAGCAGACCAAACGAGACAGACCAGTCACACTGGCCAGACAGACCTGCAGTCCATTGCAGTCAAAACCCCATACAAGCAGCTGCAAAGACCAGTCTAGTGCCACATTTTGTCAGCATGGATAAGTTTAACCAACATTCTATTACCCAGTTTCTAATACAGCATTGCATTATGGCACAAATATGTACACAAGACTTTCAAAAAAGTTTCATTCTTATTCAAATCATTTTGAAATACTTTTGCATAGTCTTCATAATACACAGTTGTTGAAGTTAGACAGAAATTTACAGAAAATGTCATTTACTGTGATGGGAAGCTTCAGTGGCACAATAATTATGTGCAGTAGGGCTATTCTGTATTGTTACTGTAACCAGAGTTAGAATTAGAATCAGAATTTATTTACATTCCATAGAACCTTTACAATGCAAAGATGCAGAACAGGTCAAGGTATGAGTAGAATGCAATATAACATAAGCATGAAATGCCTGGTTTGTACAGCTATTTACCAACATCTTGTTTGAAATTTTATTATCCTGCCTACAACAAGACTTACAAGAATAGGGATTCACAGGCAAGGGGACATACATGGTGTCCATTTTATCATGCCCCAGAGCGTAACAGCTTTACCACATAGCAAACCTGTATACACCAGGAATTAAAAGCACTTTTGAGACTCTCCTATAAAATAAAGGAATCTGATCTGCAGGAGACAAACAGACTATAAATTCCTGGCAGATGCATGCTTCCTGTGTGTTTAACCTCATGTGCTAGCTTCCATGCTCAGCAACATGATAAAATGGATGCTCTCTGTACATTAAATTATCAACTTGCAGACTAAGTCATAAGTGCTTCATTGTTAGAAGCACATTTCATGACATTTGATTTGTCACAATCTGGAAAGTTCCCCTGCTATAAACCATTTGTTCTATATGGCAAAGGCTTCATTACTGCTATTTTGAAACTGTGCACTTTCAAGGTGATAAATACTGACAGTAACATCATCAGCAAAGAGGTTAGGACTGCAAATTAACAGTTGGGGGGGGGGGGGGGGGGGGGGGGGGGGGGGGGGAAGAAAAAAAAAGAAGAATGGCATATGACATGTCATGCTCCACACAAAACCAGGCAGGACTTGTCAGTCTGGCCGTGACTTACACAGTTGTGTTGCTGGAATTTAAGTCTGCCAACAGAGTTCTGCATTCATACTGATCATGTCTGCTTCGATGTGACTGCACCCTCAGGATGCGGTTACAGTGGATGTGTAGTCTAATAATGGACAACTTTGTGCAATGGTAGATGAAAAGTTTCCATGGTTACATTATAGGCGGCTTCCACATAATTGGGACAAATGACAACATATTCTTTTTGGAAATAATGTTTTGAAGTTGTTTCTTGTGGAATCAGGCAGAGAATACTGGGTAAGGCAGGTATATAAAAGGAAAGATGTTAATGGGGTGTTGTATGTGTCACTATTATATTACTATATTGTTGTATGTGCCACCTACTATATTACTATATTGTTGTATGTACCACTATTATATATATTGTATGGCTATCATGTTGTTAAAGGGTTATGTATGTTGAAACAAGATGCACACTAACTGTCACATGTTGATTTGTAATGCTTGTAATGTTTACGCATTGTACTTTGGCATTTGCCCCGTGGTGGTTCGAGCCCCTGATGTGAGACTCAGAATCACATGCCTAGCAAAGGCCAAGACTACTGGACTTGGCACTCCCTGGAAGTGATATAAGTGGGGGACTCCCTCAGATAAGCTCTCTTCTCTTCTCTCTTTTGTTTGGAACATTATGTACGCCTGAGATAACACACAGAGTTGGAGTGTGTCATGTCGCACGCGGGACCAGGGAGTGGCCATCTCATCCTGTAACTTTTGTCTTCTCTTCGTTAATACATCAGTATTCAACATACTACCGTGTCTGAGTAATAACTCGACCCTCGTCCTAAACCCACGTTCTCAAGACCCGACTAACGCCTTCAGTGAACAAAATCCAGGATACGTCCACTAACAAGCAGGGGATTGTCGGGATACAACAGGGGAATATGTTGAAGCTGTACTGCATGAATTACTAGCACAGCCAGGCAATGTTTTTGAGTACTTTCACATGACACGAGTCACTGTCAAGTATATGTTGACCAGAATTCAAGAATGGCTTATGGAGCCTAACAACATTAGAAAATGAATACAAACAGTAAATAAAGCTCTGAACACTGAGGTAATTTAATATTAAACTTGTCTTCCATATGGCTGTATTACAAAAGAAAATCAAACTTTACTGCTTGCAACAAGCACAGCAGTATTGATACTGATGTTGATGCTACACTTTGGTATTTGCACTGTGTTGCAAAGGGCTATATTGCCCTCTGTGACTTGGTTTTAGACAGAATGACACAATAATTAAATAAAACGCCTGTTTTTCCTACTGTATTCCATTTAATGGGGGCAGTGATCTGTGGACTGAAGCACAGATAGGAAAGGTGCCCATTTATGAGGAGAGATCACAGTCCTAAGTCTGCTCCACTGACCTAAGTTCACGTAAAGTCTTAAGACTTTTAAGCCTGTAGTCGAACCTGTGACACGTTTCAACGTGTACGGGAGAGTGCAGACGGTGTGGTAGAAAGATAGTGGCAGCCTCGACCTTGCTGTCAGACAGTTACTCATTACTGTCATCTAATGTTAATCGAAATATGTGTTAATTAATGGCACCTATTCCATAGCAGATTTAACCTATGGCCGAAAGAAACAATGCTGTCCCACGCCAAGTGCAGACATGGGCATTTCAAACGAAAGTAACTCTGGCTATCAGTGACTACATTCAGATTTAAAGGTCAGAAGATAAAGGTTAAGAGGCCTCAGTCATGGTCTCTTGAGAGTTTACTGAACTTCACAAAATGTTGCCAGTTTATGGAGAAGATAAGATTAGTGTAATAAACAAACAAAAATAGTGCCCACAACACTTGTAGAAAAACTAAAAGAATTTGATTCAAGCGCTGACAAAACTGCAGTAATAAATACAATATATCATCAATGAGACTGTCACAGGAAAGAAATGAAAAAATAAAAGTGGTGCGGCTGCAGGCAATACATATGCAACAAATTTGAGGTATTTACATCTGTTGGACTTTTTATTTCATGAGAAAATATGACAGCAAAGTTTTTGAGACACTGACCTAATTTTTCCACTGTAAAAGGTTGGTCAATGAGAAATAATGTAACTGGCTCAGCAAATTTCACAACTTGGGGTTACAGAAATTTCATAGGCACTATTTGAAGAAACTAAAACACACATGTTTCAGGCATAAATTCAATCACAGTATTTATCTCACCCCCTTTTCTTGTCCCTGCTTAGAGGACAATTTATTTTTTGCCTGTATGATCTTCCATCATTACTTCAATGTCATGTATTCATGCCACTGTACAGTCACAGGAAACTTTAATTACTTTTTTCTGCACTTTAGTGTCATGTTTATTATAGGGCACTTGTTGAAACAAAACTATACAATAAAAAAGTATGCCAACATTTCTTACATGAGCCTTGAACTGTACTTATACAAAAGTTTCTTTACAAAGTTTGCTGAAATTACTGGACACATTAATTTTGAGACACAACTTTCAAGAAACTTACATGAGCACACCAAACTCAGTCTGGGAACACAGGTGGTTCATGTTCATCACTGTCAAATTCAACATCTGGATCTTGCACCCATGTTCCAAAAGCATTCTTGATCCAGCCATTCCTGTAACCAATAAAATACGAGCTGTCACACATTCAAGGGTTACAAGGATAACAAAGATAAGGAATTGAATTAAGCATGACATTACTCGCTAAGTGTGCTCAAGGATCAATGGTTCAGTGTGTTCCTGGATGTGCCAGTCTTATGTGCTTTTCCTCAGGCACAACTCTACGGTAAGGGAAGTATGTTCCACCCTTGAATATATACAGTGTAAAACTACCAAATGACAAAAATCACATGTGTTGACATCAGAGTATTTACATATTTCTCTAATACAATTTTAATATCAAGTTAGGTAACATATTTCCAAAAAATAGATCCACTTGCCTGCAGTGCTGAGGCATTCCTAGTGGTTTTTGAATAATGCAGTAAAAATAAAATGCTGTACTAAGCACAATTTACTTACATTCTTAAATTCAGTTCATGTTCTGCCTTCTTGTTCATAGTCACGTTTTCTTCACCGTGTGGTTTGGCTGCTGATGCATGGTTTTCCAGTCTGGATTCTGGACAATCTGATACACTGACATTAACCACATTACTCGTAGAGTTTTGCCAACCTTCACCATAATTTTCTTGGCATTTCTCAACAGTTTTTTCAAGAGGCTTTTTCTTCCAAAGTCCTCTTAAATATTGACGAACATGTGCTGATGCTGAAGGAAGCGTACTATTCTGGGAGACTAATCTGGAAATTTCGGTCCCCTTTGATACTAAAAGCAGTAACATGCAGAATGTAAGACACTTCACACGTACCGACAGGCTGTGAAATTGTAAATGTAAAAGCATAAAGCAACTAGACAGGCAACATACATAATAACATACCACTGAGGCACATTCACGTAACCATAGTTGCTATGGAAAAGCAATAAGTACTAAATATTGAGTATGTGTCTGTAGCCTTAGCTATCCAGAATGCAAAGTGCATGTGCCGTATTATATTGCCATTTGTGGCCTGTCTGCCTCTACCAAACTTTTCCACATTATCTCATAATTGGCAAAATTTTTGGAACAAATGTATTGAACATAAAGTGTGTTTTGATTTCCTCTACAATTTTTGTCAGAAATGTTTCTTATTCTAAGAAAAATTCAGCAAGATATTATCATAAATTTACACAGGTCTTCATGTAAGGTACCGATTATTCTTGTCAGATTTTAATGAAACTTGAAATTTCTCAACAGATTTTTGAAAAATCCTCGAATATCAAATTTCATGAAAATTCGTCCAGTGACAACCAAGCTGTTCCATACGGACAGACAGACATGATGAAACTGACAGTAGCGTTTCATAATTTTGTGAATGCGCCTAAAAATATAAAGTGTCAATCCAGTATTACACGAAATGTTTACTGTCTCAGTGCACCGTTTTCAATAATCCAGATTCATAATACCTCTTGGCCTACTTGCGTTGGAGACCGCAACAACTTGCATATGATAGGATGTATGATATACACAATATCGACAAACATATATGCAAGTAGATATATATTATGTATACTTCACTACCCTTGAGTTTGTGATTTCCCTGATCATGGTTCAGTTGCCCCCAAAACATGCAAGGGTGTATGATGTAAAAGAAAAACAATAGGTATATACACTTACCTGGTAAGTGTGTTTTGTTGATATTTAATAAATACTGCTCTTACATAATGTTTTGAATTTTTCACATGATGCAAATGGAACTGCACCATGAATATCATCACTTTCATCAGTTTCTTTCAAAACACAGCTTATACATTTTTTTATTTCAAAGCAACATTCAAATTGATTCATACTTGAACACCAAATTTTCATACTTGATTATATCACAGAAAATGTGTTTAAGAGACAAAATTTTGTAAGAGCAAGTATTCTTTATTTATTTAATTACACAAAATCAACTGCTAACCAACTACAGAGGGATTACTCTGCTAGACATGACATATAAAATTGTATCAAACATTATCCTCAAAAGGATGACTGCATACACTGAAGAGATAATACGAGAACATCAATGTGGATTTAGACCAAATAGAAGTACCACTGACCAAATATTTGTAGAGGCAAAATCATGGTAAAATGTTACAATTATAACACAGACCTGCACATACTATTTATTGATATTTGACAAGGTTTTGACAGCAAAGACAGAAATCAACTATTTAAAGCCTTAGAATTTTATGGCATACCATAAAAAATAATAAAGCTCGTAAAGACGACATTAAATGATAATACATCCAAGATTTGTAGCAAATACTAGCCGTAGGCCTTTCAATGTATCAACAGGGGTAAGACGGGGATGCACTGTCAGCAACGCTATTTAATATAGCACTAAACATGGTTTTGGAAGGAATTATAGAAAAAGGAAACATTACTTGTAAATCCACACAATTTTGTGTGTATGCTGATGACACTGCTGTGATTGCCAAAACATTACAGATTTAAAAGAAGTATTATTGGCACTGTAAATTGAAAGAAGAAATATCGGCTTAAGTACCAATGAAAAGAAAACCAAGCACAAGAAAATGTCCTCTATGCAAGCCAGAATATATCTCCAAAATCTGACAATAGGTAATTTTAAATTTGAAAGTTTTGACAGCTTTACATACTTGAGATCAGTTGTAAACAATGAAAACAACACTTGGACAGACATTCACTCCAAAATCATGACAGCAAACCGTGCATGCCCAGCACACATTAAACATTGCATGTCCAAACTCATGTCCTAAAATACTAAATTATAGCTATATAAAACTCTAATATGACCTACACTGACCTATGGGTCAGAAAATTGGACAATGATCACAGACGAAACAAACACACTCAGAATATTTGAAAGGACAAATGTAAAAAAATATATGGACTTGTTAAAGAAGGAGAATGCTGGAGAATGAGAACAAACAAAGAGATAAAGGACATGTTACAAAGGCAGACATTGCAAAATTTAAAAAAACCCCTGACTAAGATGGTATGGTCATGTTGAAAAAATGCAAAACCGAAGAAGGCAAAACAAATTGCAACAGCTACATTGGAAGGGATCAGAGAAAGACGACGATCACACAAAACATGGAGAGATGAGGTAGAAGAGGACTTAAATATAATGGGAATAAAAAACAGGCAGGCAATGGTCAGACACCATCTGGAATGGAGGAAGACTGTATTGGAAGCCCAGGTCCACAATAAACTGTAGTGCTTGAGAAGAAGAAATAAACTGCTAGGTTATGCTATGTAGAAAGATAAAGCTGTGAACCAAGAAGAATGTGCCCACTGACTATTGTAAGGTACAGCCTCAGCATTTGTGCAGATGGGCTAAAAAACCTTGAACAACCACAGTCAGAACAATCAACAAGTTGAGACTGGAATTGAAAACTCTCATATACAAAGCAGAAGTCCTAATCACTACACTATAATGTTTGGTGTAAAGAATTTTATTGAATTAAGAATCCAATAACCATGACAGTATATTGCAGGGGTGGCCGAACCTTGGCTCGTGAGCCACACGCAGCTCTTTGACATATACTGTGCGGCTCGCGGAAATATGTTGGCTGAGCTCCTTTTTGCATTACAATTCATATAAAAGGTAAATAAAAAATGTTCAAGCTTTATAACTATGAGAATCCACTGGATTAGAACGTAAGTTTAATGTTCACGATTTTTGTAACAAATGTCCATGTAACAGTAAAAACGTGTGTGTAATATTTGTTCATGTCTTGCGGCTCTCAAACATCTGAAGTTTATCGTATGTGGCTCTTACGTTAAGCAAGTTTGGCCACCCCTGGTATATTGCAGTAACTTACTATTTTCAACGTCCAAGATGGTCTTCCGCTGCAGCCCCAGTTTCTGCTTGCTGCAACCAGTGTATGCTACCTGTGTGATGAGCATCTCACTGCCCTGATCTTTTAATGTTCCATGCCCCATCGAGTCAACCACCAGTCCAGGGTGCAAGTATTTCCTCTGCTCAGACTTCAGTTTCTTATTCTCTAACATCCTCTTATGAGCAAGGTATTTGCTAAGCTCTGTAACATGTCACCCACCAAGAATCATCCCTAGCATTCTTGTTCTTGTAAACAATTTTTTTTCTTCTTTCACCTGCTGTGTGCATAATTACCTTGCAAAATACTTCCGCTGTAATAAACAAATGCTTGCGTTAATAATAAAGTAACATATATCATTATACAACGGGTGTAATCAGCTTGTGTGCACACAACTGATTTAATCATTTTTTCACTAACACAAGTATGACTAAATAAGAAAATCAGATTAACTGTAATATTGGGCTCCCTTCCAGTTCAGCAGTACCACACAAGGAAATTTTTCTGTGAAGATGAAGCAGCTGCGGTATTCTGTAGACAATGCTGGGTGGAGGAGAGGGTGGGAAGTGGGACTGTTTCAGGCTGGTGTGATGGGTGGAAGAGCACGGACAGCTGCAGTGGCAATGTAAACTTCCTACAACAGCTCTGATGAACACAGTAGGCCTTGTAACAGGAGTGTGCACTGTAACAGAGAAATAGCACAAGCCCTAACCTACGTCAGTCATGACTGGCAGGATGAGACATGGGTGGGTGGGGGGATTGGGGATGGGGCAACACCCTGATGTGCCCAAACGGGAGCGTGGCAATACCACACATGTACACCATCACCGCACACTGGATACACTGAAGTAGTGCTAAATTGGAAGAGACCCATTACTTGTCATAATAGGAGGAGCTAACAAGTTACTACAGAAATGAAAACCACACGCCTGCACATGCACACACATACACAAAAACTTAATTAATTTTAATATTAGGGTTGTGTTGGCTGGCATTAATAATTAGCCGTAAAACATCATGTCACCATATAGTATGCATGATTTACATGTGAATATAGTACATATTATTGATCTGTCAATATATAGGGTCATTATGATCTGACTACTAATCACTTCCCACCAGGCTGCTGATCTTATTGAACACACCCCACTCAACAGCTCGCTCCCACATTCCTTATCAAAGAGAGGTTGTGAAAACTCTGTGCATCATCTGTCATCCCTGTAGAGCACTGCATGTTTCTGTATGATACATAAACCAAATACAATTCCTACAAGAAGTGGTCATCATAAATTCAAAGTTTTACCATTCCAAATAGGTCAACGATTTACAATTATGTGAAAAGGTTGTGAGCAACAGGCTCCATTTTAGGCAATAACAAAACAGGCATAAGACACACACTAACTGGGCAAAAGCTTGACAGAAATTGTGCTGGACTTCAGACACCTTCAAGAAAATTAATGGCACTAGTTGCACAGCACACAGTGTGCCTACATCATCAGCACAAAATGCAATAGAACTGCTGCATGAGCATTTGTATGACAACTGTGGTTTAAACACTCTATGACACAGATTGTGAAGCAAGACCAAATAGTGTAAACTGGTACCCACATGGAGTCCACGCTCGAGAAACAGACCCAAAACCTGCTCCGTTTAGCGGTGAAGACTGGTTTCATCCTAGCGGATATGTGATGTCTTAGAATGACAGGTTTCGCAAGTTAATCTACAAAGTGCAATTTCATGATATGATTGCTATGTGTTGTGATAGGAGTGCAGTTATGATTATCTGACCCATTTTTCTTTGAGACCACAAATTCACAGCAATATGTTACACAAACCTAACACCATTTTTGAACACATGTCCAATTACAAGAGTACCTATACCATTTTTTTTCAGCATTACAGTGCAACAGCTCACACAGAAACAATTCTATGCAATGTTACAGTGTTTTTATGATAGAATAACAATGAGGGAATTGTAGCCTTCGCATTCACCACATCTGATCCTGCACAATTTTTTACTTGCTGGGCATATTAAAGAATAAATTGCAAAGTAACAATCCTCACACTGAAGACATCTGAATGAAGGCAATCAAAATGTAGTATTTTCAATTTGACCAGAAGAACTTCCAAGTGAAATGAGTGTGTGCATTTTATGTGACAGGTGTACCCTAGCAAGTAACCCCCACTTAATGTGGTGGATGCATTCCTGAATTATTGGAAATTCTACTGAACAGATATTCTGGGAAATGGGGAAGAGCGAGGGTTATTGTGAGACATTTAACTGAACACATCTAAGTTCTGCCTTCCATGCTACGTACCACTGACATGCTTCTTGCCTTTGCGATGGATGGCGAGCATACTCATTGTGTTGAAGATGGGCCGATGGGTACATATCATGCACGTCAACCTGCGGGACAATATGAAATATACTGTTACTGGGACAAGTCAGCATATATGCTGGCAAAGTTACAAACACCACATGTGGTCTCTGTTAACAGCAGTGACACAGTTCACCACCACATGGCTACAGGCTATTACTCTACAAGGATAAATTCCTACATGTTCCAGCCTTATCGGTAACTAAGGCTGGAACATGCAGGAATTGAAAAATAAACATACAGTGTACTCTCAATCGTCCATGCACAGATTATCCGGTTTGCGGCTTATCCATGCACGATCATAAGTTGCCAATAACTAATGGTGAAGGAGGGAAATAAAGCAATTTAGCACCAAATGCTCGGATAAAATCATCAACACAATCAAAAATCACGGGCTATTTATGTAAACAATAAGCTTCTATTCATAAGCTAGGTATGTATTATGTATATAATATCTAAATTAGTTTTATTTATTGTTTGAGGCTCAATAAAGTATGTTTTGGATGAACCATATTTCTCAATTATCCTTACATCCCCTCCCCACCATTATCCTGGATAATTAAGAGTACACTATATTTGTAAATGAAAACTTGTGTACTTTGCTGGTTACATTGCCAGGCTGTATTATTATTATTATTTTATTATTATTATTTGTGGAGGACAATAAAAGAGCCCCATTACACACTGAAAAATATTTTCAGAAGATGTGAGGCTTGCTTGGAACCAGAAGGTCAGCACTTCAAAAACGCACAATAAGATACGCTGAAATACCGGAGAAACACAAATTCCAAATTTCTGGCCGATGCAGATGTCTTATGCAATGATACTTCCATGAAAGCTCCATTGTTATGGGACACAATAAAAAAAATCCCCATATGAGATACAGCATTATTCCACTAAGACCAATTGTAGCACCACTATTACACACATTCAACTGTGACAACACACTTGTATCTGACAAGTAACCAAGGACGTCTGAACTCAATCTGCACTTATCTGCAAACAGTAGCAAATCTCACCTTCCATTCTTCAATAACATTGCTTCATCATCTGGTATGTGATTGGCTA
Organism: Reticulitermes speratus; assembly: GCA_021186555.1. NCBI lineage: Eukaryota > Metazoa > Arthropoda > Insecta > Blattodea > Rhinotermitidae > Reticulitermes > Reticulitermes speratus. The sequence goes on from JAJKFL010000005.1 coordinate 7,460,926, forward strand.
ACAGCTCACACACTCGATGGTGCTAAAATAAAAAAAGAAACCATTCATCAAAATTACTCAACATTAAGATAATATTTACTTAACAGTGTTATATGCACAATAAATCATTACAAGTGCAGTATTTGGGTGCCAGACTACCGTACTTTCTTTCAAAACAAATTAGTGGCTCCTGCCATCTGCCTCTAACATTTTGCTTTCCATTCTCTTGAAACTGTTCATGTTATGCAACCCAAAAGTTTACCACAATCATCAAAAAACCTTGACCTGAAGCTTTAAATAAGCTAATTCAGTCTAGCATATTCCTCTTTCTTTTGCATTAACTGCACCAAAGAATGCATTCAATTCAGAGGCACTCTTTATTACAGGATGGGAAAAAACAGAATAAATTATTAGTAAGTCTAAAACACTGTCTCTATGAGTGTATGCTTATGCATGTGTATTAGTAAGATCACCATGCTGTCTCTATGAGAATATGCTCATGCATGTGTACATATCCTCTTTTCAACTTTTGAACCAGCTAATTTTCATAAAACATGGTATGCACGTAATGCAACAGGAAACCACCCAAAACCGAACATTCTGAACTCCTTTCCTTCAGAAATAACAGAATATGATAATGTGGGCACATTTTAAGAATGGAAGATGGAATCCCAAAGGTTTTGAACATGAAACCAAAAGGAAAATGCCCAAAAATAAGAGTGAGACCATGATGAGGACAAGTTGGAAACATATCACCAAGAACATGCGAGGAAACTGAGGACAGGCTTAGATGACACAGATAGATGAATTGGATTTGTTGTTAGATGACATACATAAAGCGGAAATATCAAAGGAAAAAGCAGTACGTGAAGAAATAACACTGTGGCAGAAAATCGAACTTGGTTAGGTTAGTGTAACACTAACAGTAATTAACAAACCAAGTAACTACTGGAGCTGGGCATGTGACATTTCACAGTACACAGACAGATTATAGAGATAATTATGCATGAAATGTATTTCATACATTATCAATTACAAACATGGCAAAACAAAGTTATATCTGACAAACCAAACACAGACTTTGTACTTTCATAAACTCTTCACCCCCAAAAAAAGATGAAGAATATGGAGGAGGAGGATGAGAAGTGGTGGTGGACAATGATGAAATAATAACATCTAATAATAATATCTTGTCTAATAACATCTTGTTACATAAGTGCAGCTGTAAGGAATGTGACCCAAGTATTCGAACACCGGACTATCCAATCTGTAGCTAGTCGCTATACCGACTATGTTATCCCCGCTCCATAATATCCCTATACTGACTAGTAATGCCCCAGAAATAATATCCATATACAACAATTTAGTAAAAATATCCTTTTGTAATATTACCCATATACAACACTTAGTCATGATACCCACATACTATTACTATATCACAGGAATTCATAGCTGAGCAATTATCATCTAAATCCAACACTGAAACACAAGCTTTGCAGCCACAGATTTTATGACAGTGAGATGGAAACACGGTGGGCCGGGATAGTGTAGGCGATATAGCAACTCACTATGGGCTGGATGGTCTGGGGATCAAATCCCGGTGGGGGCGAGATTTTCTGCACCCATCCAGGACAGCCCTGGGAGCCACCCAGCCTCCTACACAATGGGTACCGTGTCATTTACACGTGTACAGTGGCCGGGGCATGGCGTTAACCACCCATCCCCATCTAATGCTGAGGTTAAAGCTATACCCTTACTCCCCATCTGTGCCTTCATGGAAGTTTATAGGGTGAACTTTGCCTTTGTAGGGTGAGATGGAAACAGGTGTGACATAAATGTTGAGAACACAGGACACGGACTGCCCCATGATATGATGCCTCAGATGTAGTGGGCTATGTGGAAAAGTAATGTGACTGCAGTACAGTTAAAGCTGAATGGCTCTTATTAGAGTTTAAAATAAAGAACCCCATATACACATTGTAAATGTGTTTTCTGATTGACCAGCATACAATTTTGTTTTCAGCAGTAAAACAGCACATGAAGTACATGGGACCACCTCCTGTATTTGTATTCCAAACGCACACACTCACCATAATTCCACATACCGCAGCAAAATTCATCTGCATACACACATGACCTCCTGGCAAAGATAAGCCAGCCTGCACCATAAGGATAATGTGAGCAGGTGTGGTGAGTTCAACCGCGAACTTGAGAATTAAACATGCTTATTTACTTGTAGTTTATTTAATGACGCTGTCAGTACCTCAGACAAGACAATGATGAACGGTTGGATTGGTAGTAATCTGAAGGGCTGAAAAAGTGGCCTCCACGACGCTCGAACTGGGCACCTCCCTAATACAATACAGCACGGTTATCACTTCAGCCAATGTTCGCTGAATAGAAAATAAGCGTCCTTCTCAGCAGGTCGTATACAGTCAAATAATCGTCATAAACGAGCGAACTTCTCAAACAACTCGCGAATCTGTGGTTGCAGCTTGTGGTTCGACTGAGCCTAAAACGATTACCGTACTAGCAATCTGCTGTTACGTGGGCAAAATCGTTCGAATTATATTTAATACTTATTGTTCCCACCGACCTATCTTGTGGGATTTGCGTATTCAAATAGTTACTTCAATAAAACCTTGCAAAGCCGGCACGGAAATAACAAGAACTCTTTTCATAACGCACCTTTGGACTCCATTGCATGCGGGATATTTCCGACGAGGTCTGGAGTTAGTTTATTTATACCGGAACATAAATACATTACCTTAAGCCTGCGAAGCATATCTAGATCGTCACCGTCCCTCTTGAAAGACATATTCCAACTTGCTGTCACCCAGCTACCAGTAGATAAAACGTTCAATTTACTAGCAGTATGAAACAAAAGCACGTGAACAACTAACACACAGCACACCACACATTAATGCTCTGCGTACACTCTGGCCCACAGATGATTTGACATAAATCCCAAATGGTCACAGATGAGCAAAATCACGAACAAAATCAAATGAACACCATGGATTAAAGCACATGCAGAAAGTAATTTATGAACGACAGTATGCAGGAAGTACATTGACACTATTGATATCCTTGGTCACGAACGTGAGTTACGCCAAGTTGTAATATTTAAAGAATTAATGCACACGGTAGGCATAATGGAATGAAATATATCTAGTATCTGCGTGCAATACTAAGTACCAGCAGCAGCAAACGGCCACTTAAGTTACACTTCATTTCATTTATTTCACATTCCAGAAATCCGTAACAGGTAACATAACCTTTGGATATAAAAAAAGTCAAAATAAATTAATAAAACATAATATAGGCAATACACGTCATGAAAAATACAATATATAATAATCATACATGCAAAATATAATTCACAAGATAATAACTAAGTATATTATATTAGAGAATACAAAAGGCATATGACATGTTTATTGTAGGGACTTAATTGAATAAACACATTATAAAATAAATAAACCACGTATATATAAATATAAATGTAAAAAAGCAGTATCAATTGATTCATGTTAAGCTTTTAAATTGTATGCAATTCTAATAAAAGGTTGTTGATACTAAACTCATACATTCAATTACTTGAATCTCAAAATTATGTGAAACAGTCAGATATAACCTTAACATTTATATTGTCGTCATGTTTGTGACTGAATACAAGTACTCGGCCTTTATCCTGAACATCCCGGTGTGATAATACATAAGTGTAATGAAGTAAACAATCACAACAAAACTTTTTATTTTTTCATTGATTCTTGGCCTAAACATGTTGTAAAGTACACTACATCTCTGAAAAAAAAAGTTTTGTTGTGCTTGACTGTTTACTTCATTACAAAAGTAGCATACTCGCCTTGAGGGCTGCATCAGGTGGTTCAAGCAAATAAATGATGGCAAGACAGACTATTGTCTCCATCATATAAGAATACTGATGATGCAGATAGAGTAGGTCCCTGGAATGTTGGTTTTCTTGCACCACCTGACATGGCTGTCAACTCGAGAGGATTTTATGAAATTTGGTCAACGTAGGACTTCTGATGACGATTCTGTTAAGCATTCGTTCCCATAGATATTTAATCATCTGCTGGTTCAGTGTCACCCTTGTCCCATCTGACCTGTACTGCCACAGAGTCTAAATTGTACCTTACTACTTCTGTTATTACTCCTTTCAATGATGTGTTCAAATATTATGCCCATTTTGCCATTGCTTAGGTCATTCCAAAGAATCTTTCCAATTAAATAACCCTATGTAAATGTGCAATATTTTGTAACATCCTGGTTTGTCATGGTGACTTCTCAGCCCCAACTCAATCTAAAAGATGGAGGACCATCAGTAGTCTAGGTCTGTAACTGCATATATTTGTAATTACCCTTATATCTTCAAATTATAACCCTGGAAATTTAAATCCATGCCTAGTGTATTACAATGTAGTGCACACTTTGCAATGAATTCCTTTAGAATTTTCAGATCATAGGCATGGTCTACAACAGTGGTTCCCAAAGTGGGCGGTGGGATTACCGAGGTGGGCGCTAATAGGTTCGAGAGGTGGAAGGGAGCACTGTTATCACAGGGGGGGGGGGGCGCTAGTAGACAAGTAGTGCATTTATTTTTATAATAAAATTCAAATAAAGTAATTTCTGTGTTAAAAATAAAAAATGAACTAAATTTCTTAGTTTTTTAATTTATGAATCTTATTCAAGCACATATTATTTTTTTTATGAACTATTGCTAGATGAATTATTGTTAATCATAAAAATATAATAAATTTTAATTTATTAGTTAACACATAAAACATTAAGTTTAACTCTTATAATTTTATTTAAACAATTTTTAAATATAAAATAAAAGTGCAAACAAAAGCGAATTTATGTTTATTAAAAAAGGTAGGGGGGGGGGGGCGCTGTGGGTGTGTATATGGAACCAAGGGGGCGGTGGACCGAAGAAGTTTGGGAACCACTGGTCTACAAGTACTTGACAGCAGCTGTGAGGAAAGAACAAATAAAAAATGTGAAAAAAAGTACTTGAATCTGAAAAGACACAGTAGTTTTCCCTAGGCATTGACAGAACAGTCACACGAAGATCATGATGAGCAGAATGTGGCTTGGATGGTTACATGGATAAATGGATGGGAGGGAGAGAGGAAGAGTGGAAGGGAGGGAGACACCATTCAACTTGGCCATCTGGTATTTCTGTAGTCATATTCTTATTATTTGGGGCATCATACCTTCCACCTGCAGTCCTTGCACATAATCCTTCCTTCTAAATAAGAGCACTGATGTGCTCAAAAATAGATTTGTTGTGAGCCATCATGATGAAAATGGGGGGCACAAAAAGCAATGTTTGAACACCCCACCTTGTACTATATAGTGTAACTTACCGCCACACTTTCACACATAAACATAAAAGAGAAGCTGTACACATGGTGACCATCAAGTATACAAAACACTCTCCAAGCTTCCATTGCATAAATAACCACCACCCTGATGTCCATATTAAATAACAAATACAAAACAAACCCACAATGAAGTTAATGTACACTTAACTGGCGACAGAGTAGCTTTGTGTCATCATTATGTCTGGTCCCCAATTGAGTCCATGCCCAGAGGCGAATGGTTCAACCTCAGGGATTCTGAACATCATACTAACAGTGCCAGGGCTTGAAAACAGCCCTCTTACATGCCAGCAATACTAGACACTTCTTGTTGTACATGACATTAATATTCACTCAATAAAAAAAACCTAACTCAGTAGGTTATCCTGATAGTTGCAGTCCCTTTTAATGTTATATTTGCAGTCCCTTTTAATGTTATAGTTGCAGTCCCTTTTAATGTTATATTTGCAGTCCCTTTTAATGTTATATTTGCAGTCCTTTTATGTTATATTTGCATTAGAATCATATGACTCAAGAAACACTGAATTCATGCAATTTAGACTGTCAAGATTCTACTGTTAATTCAAACTACTTTCTACAGCACAACTCTATCACAGCCATCTTAAATGCCACTTATCCATGTTGTCACTTTTAATATGCCTTCTTAAACACAAGGCATCCAGATGCCAAACTACATAAAACAGCCAGAATGTAAAAGCAAATGTGAGATGGCCAGTCAGTGGAAGTGAACCGTAAAACAAGCAGTGCAACAGCCATTTGTATTAGTATGGATGGACAGCTGACTTAAGCTTCATGCAAGTAATCTTTACTGTTGTAAAATACCATGTTTAAAATTTAATGACAGATTTTAGTTTAAGGGATTAATCTGTTACTAACATTCTTATTTAACTTTGTGAGCAGCGTGTGGAAGAAGGATAGCCAAAATCTATTATTCCTGTAAAGAAATGCATATAATTTGTATGTAACCTACAGGTTGTAGGACTTTTTTATTTTCTGAGTACATACAGTTCTTTTATGCTGCAAGGAAGAGTAAACAGAACAGCACACAGAATGCTTGTGCACCTCCTTCAACAGAAATTCAACAAAACCATATGTTTAAAAAAAATCACACATTTCACTTTGGCAAACAAAGTTAACCCGTATATTACACAAATTTCACTCCTTGACCTACGTGTTGTCCCATGACAAACTTAATATATTAAACAACAAAACCAGCACAATATATCTAACAAAACTTATGTACTGCTTACTTCAGTAACAAAAGTGTACACTCTTCTGCTCATGCCAAGTTGGAACTGAGATAGTTAAGCACATGCTGATACCTCACTGCAAGTCTTTTGAAACTTTGTTCAGTAATGCCGCAACTTTGCGTTCTCCATGCTGAAGAATATCCTCAATGGGTTTGCAATACATTGCTTGCATGCATGGTACTCTCACCAGGCCACAATGGTAACCTGCAGCAAGCCACAAGAAGCTGCGGCAGTTAGGGTTCCAGCTTACCTGTGGGACATAGGCATGAAAAAGGTAGAGACAAATGCATCATCTGATCGTACAGAGGTATCATTCAAATCACTGTCAATAATCAAAGTGGTATGCTAACATGCAACTAATGAAAGTAATGTCAACACGATGCAAGACAGTGAACACAAAAATTTAGCACTGGAACCAGTTCTAAATACAGTAGAACCCGGATAAGAAGTCCCTGCATAAGAAGTTTTCCCCTGTAAGAAGTCTGATTTTTAAAGTCCCAAAATAAAATCCATAATGCATACATTAATTTTTCTCCGATATGAAGCTTCCCGCTTATTAAGTTTTCCCCCACCTAAGAAGTCCAATCTCATGATACCAAGAGTATGATTTTTTATGAAATTTTACCCGTTTAATAAGTTTCGATATATAGGACTATCGATATACGCTATGATGCGATCGATCTCTACCGAGGTGCCCCGAACAGCAACATGGCAACACGCTGCTTGAAGTCTTGAACAGTAACACGCTGGCTATGTCAATTGAACCAATTGATGGGTGCTACTGCTGCCTACTGTGTATTACTATCCACATACATCTGTCTACTACTGAATCCTACACCCCAGAAAATGGTTGCGATTACGGTAAGTTATATACATTACGTTGTCTCTTTAGATGCTGTTGGTGGTGTTTACGTTGTTTAATAACTGCAGTCATTAGCGTGTACGAGTCTTTTTTTGTATTTTAATTGGTTACTTCTACATTTATCGTTATTGCAGTAATCATGACCCAAAAAGGAATAAAACGCAAAGCCTTATCACTGAAAGAGAAGTTGAGGGTGATTAGAGAAGTGGAATCAAATCCTACCTTGACCCGAGTGGAAGTGGCAAAGCGGCTGAACATGCCCGTAACTACAGTCAAAGGAATTATGGGGAAAAAGGCTTTTAATAAGCTTTCCCTCTTAATACGTTTATTGCCGGGCATTTAAATCCCCAATGGTGTTAAATTGCCAGCGATTGTTTTAATGTTAAATAACTAGTGCGTCATCTTATAAATTATAAAATATAATTATATAAAAAATTAAATATAAAATGCATATATTTTTTCTAGTTGTCAGCTAGGTTTTAATAAAGATGTAAAATATGTTTCCTGAAAGAACTTATTGTGTGCGTCGCCTATTTAAGGCAAAAGAGCAGAGTAAACTTTAGATTGACTAAAGTCGACGCTGGCAATTTAAAACGTAAATACTTAAATCGACCACGGTCGACTTTGGCAGTGAATGTGTTATTCCCGCTTAAGAAGTCCCTAATCCTCTGGTCCCTTGAAAGACTTCTTAACAGGGTTCTACTGTGTGTTAAATCCAGTCACCATCACACCCTACTCTACAGACATTCATTTCATGTTATCCTCTCATTTCTTTGTGGGTCTTCACAGTCGGTGACATTTTATCTCCTTAATAAAAATCTTTACAATGTAAATCACCCTAACCACAAGGCACATGAGTATTCAGGCTCAATGGTAGATTCTGATTATATTCTTCAGTACTGGTTTATAATTTTAATTATTGTTGTGGTGGTAGCATTATATTATTATTAGCAGTAGTAGTAGTAGTACGAGAAGGAGGAGGAGGTGGAGAAGCAAAGTTGTGCTGTACCCATCTGTAGTTTCGCCCAGTCTTGGTCTGTGACCCACACAGTATCATCTACTGTCTAGTCACTACCTGTCTGATGTTCTTTCACCCGTGGCCACCAGAGACCACTGTTGTTGCATGATTTATATGCTTCCTTGGAACAGCAGAGAGCAAAGTGAAGTCATGCTAATGATTCCTTCCCTGACATGTTTGTCTGAAAAATTGGTACTTATCTCCCAAATTACATAGCATCATGTAAACAGCGATCTTGATTGTGACTGAAGTTCATTGCGACCTCACACTGTTCGTTGGAAACATGAGAAAGGTTTGTGTATTATCCGGTATACATCTACGTGCAGCCGAGGGAACTGCTGACAAGAATTAGGGAATGCCCTCAAGCAACAAGTAGTTTAACATATACACATGATACATACTGACGACAATGACAGACAGAACAGTGTACAGTTTGGCATAACTTACAGCACTTGGAAATGAACAAAAGAGTTCTAGTTCAATTAGCTTAATACATGTCATAGGTTCCTTTCTAATCCTTGTTGGGTATGGAGGTAAATAACCTACTTTCAGTTTAAGAAACACTGATTTGTGACCTCCTTGCAGCTCCATGCAGGGCTGTAAATGGAGGGACACAATGAGAAACAAGTCTGGTAGGTCCGAAATGTCGCATCTGGAGGTACTCTACACATAAAGCTGGAGAGACAAGGCACACACAGATTTTGCTGGCCAAGAAGTGTACACTGAAAGACAGTGTATTCACATACTGTAAATGTACTCGCAGGAATGAACCATGTGTACACTGTAGTATGAGGTGTATGTACCTGTACCTGTGTACCTACAGTAGAACAAAAAAGCTAATAGTCGCTGCTGAATAGGAAGAAGACAAGTTTACATGGTGTGTCCGTTTTCTGAGATAAAACATGAATGCAACAGTATCAACATATAAGTACATGCTAGCAGAAAACAAACAGATGTAACGCATGTATTTATCTTCATTACAATTTGTGTAACAGTGGATGCTGCCCTTGAAACCCACGCTAGTTCAGGATTAAAACGGACACCTGTTTGCATAAATACTGACACAATAGTGCTGAGTATCTCTGCTTGACTGTTCAGCACCATGCCAAGCCTTTTGTTGTGATGCCAATGACCTTCCAAATTGGTTTTATAATAATGCACCCCGACTGTGTTCTCTGTCAAGTGCAAACTTAATTTTTATATACAGTTTAGATGAAGGTCAGTCTTCAAAGCCGTGCCATGGCTCAGGTGGTTAGTCACTGGCCTCTCACCTCAGAGACCCCAGTTTAAACCTGGGCCAGTCCATGTAAGGTGGATACATTTGCACTGGGACAGGGTTTTCTCCAAGTGTGTCAGTTTTACCATGTCAGTGTCATTCCACCATTGATCCATAATCATCTCCATGTTAATACTACTACTATCAGAAGGACAAACAGGTGAAGTAAGGGAACCTTCATAAAATGCAATGCTCTTTTGGATACCAGGGAGCTCTGGACAGAAAGTCCTTTCACATTGCTTTCATCAGTTCTCAGACTAGAATAATAAGGCTGGAATTAGTGAAGAAAAACATTAAATTCAGAAATCAAATTATATTGCACCTGTAATCACTTAATCCTTGCAACATGTAACCATGTCACCATGTTTCCATAGCAGCTCCTTCGTGAAGTTACCTGTAGCAGCACAACTAAGTACAGTGCTGTAAAGTGCACTTACCCTGTTAATGGAGCCGAGGGGGTACGCATCCACATCCGCCGTTTTCATCTTGTCTGACTGTCGCATCCACAAACGAGCTTCATGTGGCATGTGCTTCAGATTGCCCTGAAAGAGAAAACAGTTGAATGTCTGCTCTAATACATTGCTCTAAGTCAGACAGCAGACCTTACTACGTATTTCTTCGGCTATAGAACACCAGTGACTACAAACAGCACCATTCAGAAGCAGACGATATTCAGCTGGCCAAGAAATTCCCTGCTCTGATGGAACCAAAGGCTCATTACAGAGTACAAAGAAGCCAGCCATTCTTTGCTGGTTTCAATGTTCATATTTTGGAAACTTATTATAATTTAAAGATTCAGTTTACTGAATGTTGCTAACTAGTATGTAGCACTCCTGCTTCATACTGGCAACTGCCAGATTCAAATCTTGGCCTGCAGACAAGCTACTCTGACCAAGGTTCTTCGTGATGTTAAGTCTCTCCAGGTAAATGTCACGGCAATATCTCATATTAGGTACAAGTACTTCCTTCCACATGCTTGCCAATTCAATATTAACCAACCAGCCTATCATTTAAATCTATCATTCATTACAGTAATTCTTGTGTGTTTAACTTGCACTGTAACAAACGATAGATCTGTATAATTTTAACACTTAATTACTTTTAATCACTACACCAGTAAGCATTAAATACATTTTAATAATTTCAGTAACTAACAGATTGGTATTTGATGGGAAATTCCATAATTGAAACAGGTCATATATTTAATAATAATATGAAATATAGTAACATATAATATTCCTTTGTAAATATGTTCTCTCTGAAGATGACTAATGTTTAACTTAAATGTAGGACTCGCTAAGAAATAATACAACACACACCAAGTGCAATTGGTTGGAAGTAAATGTCTGTAATATACCGATTGCATGGAATATTCTTAATGTAAAACTAAAGAAAAACCCATAAAGTTATTTAGATATTTGAAAAATGTGCCCTATACTGTTATACTACGAACCAAACAGAACCATTAAACCATCAAAGTACAGCACTGATATTATAAAGCCAAATACTTATTAGTATTAAAACAGGCCCAACAAGTTTTGACCAGACTTGGTCACCTTCAGAGGGCTACATCTAGACACCAAAGGTTCACATTTATATTTGTAAGACCGCACACTTATTATATTAGAATGTGAGTTAACTACAGCTATGGATCAAGCATGTATTTGTACAAATTCAGCACAGTGGATACTTAAAACACGTTACCATGAAGCACTGAAGACCTACCCAGTTTCTGCTGTATTACTCGTATAAGGTGTGCAGCATAGAACATTTTGCACTTTTACAGACACAGTTACCTTTCACTGTTTCTAGGATCCGGTTCAGAAAAAGGGCATAAAGAAGCCTTGATAGATGGCCTCCCATCAAAATAAATTTGCAATATTGTATGTACACTGCATGTACCACAAATATGAGCAGTCAGATCCTGCACCTTAAAAAACAATCCATTTCTGCAGGTTCATCAGCTGATGACAATTTCCTTCAAATTGTATGTGCATTTAAATAAGTTTTCTAGTTTTCTAGTGCAAAATTTCATGTTTATGTTTATCACTGTCAGTAACACCACTCGTCCTGGATTTATGAAGTGACACTGTTACATCTCTTCTTCAGAACATCCAGACTGGCTCTAGAACCCATGCAGCCTCTGTTCAGTGGGTAAAGGGAGTTCTGTCCCTGAGTGTAAAGTGGCTGAGGTGTGATGGTGCCACTCACTTCTATCTAGCACCTAGGTTAAGAATGAGTAGAGCTGTAACTCCCCTCACCCTATATGCCTTCATGGTGTATACATGGACAACTTTTTGTTTTACTTTCTAACAGTTCACATGAACTAACAGTCCCTTGGTATTAAATGTATCACTTGGATTCCAAAGCAAAGATGGTGACACAAACCAATCCCTTGGTGTAAAACCTATGGATTGATTCTGATACTTTTATAATTTCATTTTATGCTTTTTAATGTATCTAACCTTTGTATTTTACATCCCTGAAGATAGCCATATGGTTGGCCGAAACATGTAGGAGTTCACTGTGTATATAAACTATTTTCAATAAACTTGTGTGCATTTCTTCATACTATTATTGCATACATTATTAGTTGTTTGGGAATCCCCCGTCTAATTAATTAATTAAAAAAAAAACAACTTTTGCAGGGGTGTCTCACCAGCAGGAACATTTCTTGTTCAGTAAAAGTTAGTTTATCTGTAAATTTGTTTAGCAACAAGTTCACTCCAACAGCATATTTTTCTGTTGAGTCTATTGTGATTTGCACCTCTACATTTGAGACTACTGATCTCCCAGTGGAAGAAGTTAATGATGTATCAGCTTGCTCAGCACCTGGGAGGCAGTAAACACTGTGCTGCATGTTTGTTTGCACTGTTTTGTACATAATACATGGTTTATTTTTTCATCATGGCCCACATTAGAATTGCTTTCTGTTCGTCACTTTCTATCGGCCAGCAAGATCAATATATTGGTACACCCTATTCACCCCAAAGGTGCTGGATAAACCAACTATTATGGTAATTACCATTGTTTCTACAATGTGCTGTTCTGTGGTGGGGTGGATTGACAATGTCACTTACACACATAGATACAGTCTCCCATAAAAGGCATTTTTGTACCATCACCTTCATCTCTTCAGATTAGGGCATGCACATTCAGAACAACAACATCACTCCAGTGACCCTTAGATATTCTGTACCATGTCTTATAACTAACAAACTTGATCCTCTTAAGTAGAGAATTACTTACTGTTGGGAAGTCACACAGGATCAGTCCACACTTCTTGTGTGCCTGGTCATATGACACAACCTGAGCACCCGTACTGTCCTTGGTTTTATCACTGTCTTGATCCATCTTCTCAGGACAGTCTACATTGTTCTTCATGCTCTCATCAGCTTTGGACATGCTCTCTATAGCCATTGATGACTCCCTGCTAAAACTTCTTTCTGCATCAGCACTATCTGTCACACTTAAGTCATATTGTGATAAACCACTAGTTCGGGATGAAACATTTATATTTTGAAATCTGTCTGTATATGTAACACTGTCAGTCAGAGTGCTGTGTGTCAAGTTTCTAGTTATTGCACTTTCCTTGGATTCAATATCACTTTGAACAGAGACATTTAATGATTCACTGGGACTCTGATCCACCAACCTGAATTCTGTATTAGGCCCCTCTGTCCGTGCATTGTCAGAGCCTGATATAGATACATCGCAATTATTGGCATTCATGTCCATGTTACCAGCACTGTTGCCTTCCCGCAATACAGGCATGCTATCCCTACTTCCTAACTTTGGAAACATGTCTTCAAAGCTGAGTTGAGACTTTCTGTCACCTGAGGAATGATCAACATGCACATTAAGTGGCTGAGCACAGCCACTGTTGATATGCACGGCATCATCAACATCCATCACATCATGCTCATTCGGCAGTCCAGCACTTGCAGAATTTTGTGAGGTGTTTGGTTTTTCTGCAACATCACTATTCTCAGAGCCCTCTTCTTTCTGATCTTCCAAGTGCATAATGTCCGTGTAGCTGATAATCTGCAAAAGGAGCATTTCATTCAAGAACTACAGTGGCATGACAAATAAAATTAATACTGTTCTGCACAGTATAGTATTTGCAGCTACATAACGGTACTGAGCTTAACATCTGTCTACTCTTTTCAGCCTACGTAAACCGACAATAAAGTTCGCGAATTTCTGGACAGCACGAATGGCTGCAGCACTGTGCAGGAATGATGTTGTGCGCTAGTGACCTTGGTATCTTATCTTCCTACTTGAGTAACAGCGTTGCTGTCATGACTTTTGTTTGTGTGCAGCAGCAGCAGCTACTCTGAGGGAGTGTTTCGTGCTTGTGCTGTAATCATGTCCGAGCTGGAATTAGAGCAATGTACAATCATCAAATTTCTTGTCAAACTGGATAAAACCAGAAACGAAATTTCGGAAATGTTAGTGCAAGTTTATGGGGGACAATGCTTAAAAAAACCGCTGTTTACAAGTGGATTGACCGGTTTTCTGAGGGTTGAGAAGACGTGATTCATGATGAGAGGTCAGGTCGGCCATCAACACGCAGAACTGTCAAAAATATTCACAAAGTTCGAGAAACTGTTTGTGCTGAACGCCGATTGACTGTGGGAGGCATTGCTGATAAAGATCAAATTGATAGAGAAACAGAAAAATTTTAATCGAAGATCTGTGCATGAGAAAAGTGTGCGCGAAAATGGTGCCAAAACAATTGACTGACGAACAAAAACAAGAAAGGCTAGAAATGTGCCACAACCTTTTGGAAAGACAAGATGACTTTCTGGACCGCGTTATCACTGATGATGAGACATGGGTTTGCCAGTATGACCCAGAGACTAAGCGTCAGAGTGCACAATTGAAGATTGCAAATTCTCCACGTCCAAAGAAAATTCGCCAGTCAAAGTCCAAAGTGAAGACAATGCTCATCACTTTTTTTGGTATTGGGGGAATTGTCCACTACAAATTTGTACCTCCTGGGCAGAATGTCAAACAGGCCTACTACTTGGAAGTGCTCAAAAGACTCCGTGAAAAAGTCAGGCAAAAATGGCACCAAATCTTTGCTGCAATGTCATGGATCCTGCACATCGACAATGCACCTGCACACACAGCACTGTCTGTTCGAGAGTTTTTGGTGAGCAAACAAATTACCTTGTTTGAACATCCTCCTTACTCACCAGATCTTGCCCCGTGCGATTTTTAACTGTTTCCATTGATAAAGAAACAATGTCTTTGTAAAAAGTGAGTTTCAGAGGTACAGTATACATACCATAATTAAATACTGATACAGATCCTATTTTGGGCAATGGTCCCATGTAGAAGTTACCTGCACCACCATTTCAGAGGTCCTATTACAGTCTTCATCATCAACACATAATGAGTTACCAACGGCTTCTACTAGCATTTTCTTTTTGTACAACCGTAAACTGTCAGATACCATTTAATTTGTAATCTTTACTAGCAAATGTCTATGTGGACATGCAAATAAACAATTGCACTTACTGTAAAGATTTCAATGACCAAAGGAATACCATGTAACACAAACAAATAACATTTTTCTTCACCAACCATGAAACAGGTAAATCCCAAAAAGCTGCCAATATGAATATGGAAGCTGTTAAAAAGTGAGTTGAGAACAATGCTAGTGCCATCTGACACCTTCTGGGCCACAAGTGCACTGCAGAGGCATGCATGGACACTGTGCCTCCCTCCTTTCAAATTTGTTGATTACAGATCAGTAGAATCATTAGTTGGATCTCTCACTGTGTGTTGTCACAGACAGCGCTTGTACACATGGCCATTCAAGACCAGGACTTCTTCGACCATGAAGATGGAGGCAACAAGCTCCTTTGAAACAGTAACTATTTACCAGTCAACATGTCACCTCCCTGAAGACTTCAATTTGCAATTTGGACACTCTCTGTGTCCTAAGTAATCCTAATTATTAGTATATAAGGTACTATTAACACATTCATACCTGGGCAAGTTGGTGCCTGTCTGCATACAGTCTAGGACAGACAGCTGAAACTTGTGGGGGTGCAGAAGCATAGCAAAGTGGAGGAAATGGGAAGCCAGAGGTATGGGTCAGTACCTATTTGAATGTATAGTGAGTCAATGAAAAACATCAGTGCCAAATACACTGGCTGCTAGAACAGCTGAAAAGAGATTTCTATAGTGCATAGATGATCAAATGTTTTTGCACAAATAATAGTTGCTGACGCATGATGTCTCACCAGGTAGAACTCCCAACCCACAGTACAGTAGAACCCGGATAAGAAGTCCCCACATAAGAAGTTTCCCCGTGTAAGAAGTCTGATTTTTAAAGTCCCAAAATAAAATCCATAATGCGTACATTAATTTTGCCGATATGAAGCCTCCCGCTTATTAATTTTTCCCACCTAAGAAGTCCAATCTCATGATACCAAGAGTATGATTTTTTACGAAATTTTACCTGTTTAATAAGTTTTTAAAAATATGTATAAAAAAATTTCATTTCCTTCAAATATGAAAAATCTTAAGTTGCTGTTGATTCATCGATCACTTGCTATCTGACTATCCATATACAGTGAAACCTCTATCCATCGTTTTTCAGGGGACCTGAAAATTTGAACAATACATACGGGAAATGATAGTACCGGGAAACCATTAAAAATTATAGATAAGAACAATTTAATGATAATTATTACTTCTTGCTGAGAAAATCTTTCATTGACGTTTGTTTTGAGCAAACTTTACTCCTCCTCAATTCAAAGTACAATTTTTCAAGGCCTAGAACACTTTCACGACCACTGTCACTCGTGCTGTGCGCATAAAAGAAAGATCTTACTTCCATCAGCGCTTCATGCGTCTCAGCAAAGCTCGCCAGCTTCTTCTTCTCCTTCTTCCCGCTCCACACTCCCGGACGTCACGAGGCTCACGCACAGCTCCTGCACTGCTTCTACACCACAGGTTGCCGCGTGACTGTCCACAGAGACGTAGTCCTCGAATTTATCTTTGTTCATGCCACTGAACTTTTCCCAGTCTTGGCGGAAATCGTCGTCATCGTTGGTCAATATGACGTCACTATCACCTGAAGATTGTCCCTGCACGTAACCAGCTTTCTGAAAACAATTTTCGATTGTCTGCTGGGTTACTTCTTGCAAGGCTGCCACAGTGTAGTGCAAAGCTTCCAACACGTTTATCTTCTTTTTCGTATCTTTGCCTGCATCCATTAAGCAAACAGCTGTTTGCACGAGGCGTTTTCTATAAAGCTGCTTATAATAGTTTATTACCCCTAAATCAAGGGGCTGGAGCACACTTGTACAATTTGCCGGGTACCGTATGACTTTTACATTTCTTAGAAACGATGTATCCTTTGGATGTGCGGCACAATTGTCCACAAAGAGGAGAATGTTCCTGTTTTGTGCACCCATACTTGCGTCTAATGAACGCAGAAATGAAGAAAAAATGTCTGTGGTCATCCACGCTTTATTGTTCGCGTGGTACTTGGTGGGTAATTTTTTTACATTCTTGAAACATCGCGGTTTCGGAGATTTTCCGATAACAATCGGCACTTGTTAGTCAGTTCCATCACTGTAACACAAAGTAAAACAGTAAGTCTGTCTTTACAGTTTTTCCCTCCATGACAAGACTCTCCTTTGAGAGCCAAGGTTCTATCAGGAAGCACGTTGTAGAAGAGCCCCGTCTCATCCGCGTTGTAAATATCACGTTGTTTGTAGCCCTCCAACAAAGATGGCAGTCTTTCCAGCCACGCTTCCGTGCTTTTGCTGTCCACTGCCGCACTTTCTCCGACTAACTTCTTGTATACTAGGCCATGCCGGTCCTTAAACTTCGCTAAACCATCGCTTCAAATTAAAAAAAAAAAAAAACTATCAGTGCGGGAAAATGTTGCGTCAGGACCGTGATTTTTCAACTATTGGTGCGGGAAAACGACAGTTCGAGGAACAATGGAGGTGGGAAAAAATAGTGTTATTTATATGGGGCTAATTTCGGGACCAAATAAGGCAGACGATACATGCGGGCGAACGACGGTAACGGGAACGATGGATAGAGGTTTCACTGTATGCGATATATTGATATATGCTATGATGCGATCGATCTCTACCAAGGTGCCCCGAACAGCAACACGGCAACACGCTGCTTGAAGTCTTGAACAGTAACACGCTGGTTATGTCAATTGAACCAATTGATGGGTGCTACTGCTGCCTACTGTGTATTACTATCTGCACAGATCTGTCTACCACTGAATCCTACACCCTAGAAAATTGTTGCAATTACGATAAGTTATATGCATTACATTGTCCCTTTAGATGCTGTTGGTGGTGTTTACGTTGTTTAATAACTGCAGTCATTAGTGTGTACGAGTCTTTTTTTGTATTTCAATTGGTTACTTTTTCATTATATTTATTATTATTGCAGTAATCATGACCCAGAAAGGAATAAAATGCAAAGCCTTATCACTGGAAGAGAAGTTGAGGTTGTTTAATGTACTAGTTACTATCCTATTGCTTTTAATAAGCTTTCCCTCTTAATAAGTCTTCCTGCTTAAGAAGTCCCTAATCCTCTGGTCCCTTGAAAGACTTCTTAACAGGGTTCTACTGTATCTGCATTCCTTAAATACCATTCAAGTTTTAAGTTAGCAGTCCTAGACTGTATATTCAATGGCCAGTTGTAGGCATATCCTACAACAAAACACACTCATTTGTGTAAAGAAATGTAGAGATCACAATGCTCAGAAAAGTGAAGCAACTTTTCATAAATTAACTGAAAGTTTTGAAATGTGGTTTAGCACTAAAATCAACGCCTGCAAGTACAACAGTCACATAAACAGCAAAATGCTCTCCTTCTGTGAGTGTATCACAAATACTCTTCTTCTGCCACAAGATCTCAAGGCATACTTACCATTCTCTTGTCCCTCATGCCTTTCTCTGAGTCCACAGCTATTAACAGTTGATGTGAGAAAATTACTGTTAGTTCCCCAGCCAATGTGCTCTGGGCCACAGCATTCATCCAATCACAGGTTGATAAGGACTGTAAATCACACACCACAGTGATACAAATTTTTCAAGAAAATACTGAATGTTTGCTTCAGTAGTGCACTTATATCTGGGAAGCACCTGGCATGAAATGTTACAATGGCTCAGGTTGGAGATAGCCTCCTTCAGTTTTTAGAAACAAAAGCTGGACAGATCCATCAAACAGGTTTGCCTTCTTCTCTGCATAACTCCAGTGAGATGGCCTCCCTTCATAATCTTCAATTTTCAGGAAAATACCTACACGCAAAGTGTATAACTTTGTATGCGACTACAAGGTGATGCCCAGCTTTTCAAGTGATGAATTAGAGAAAATAATTATCATCTTATATTTGGGTAAATATGGTATTTGGGTGCATCACTGATTACAAAACAGAATTAAGAAGTTATAAATGGGAAACATGTTGGAACTGCAGGTTCAATTATGTTAGACTTGAAATAAAATAATACTGTATTTACCCAAGCCACCGAATTCTGAGCCAGCAGTGGGTAACTGCCAAATCCAAACTGCCTTACTGGAGTCAAAGTTCCATTTGCATGTCCCAAGCTGAAACAAACAGAACAGACTGCAGAAGAGAAGTAACCATGTCAGGGCATTGCCATTTGGCTGCACAGTCCTCCTCAAAGTCCCTTCTAATGTACTGGGACTGGAATAATAAGAAACTCAACACCAGTGATGTGTATGGAAACAAGTAACTTACCGTATATTCTCGAATCTAAACTGCACCCGAATCTAATCCGCACCCAGTTTTTGGCGACTTCTTAAACGAAAAAAAGTTAGTTCGCGATTCTAATCCGCACCTTTCCTTCAACCACCCCTTGCCCACGGGGCGACTGATTGAATAATATTGGATGTTACCAATGCGTTAAAATCCGACGCTACGCCTGTGGCCGATGAGTCATACCGATAGAGGCGGGGCCTTTCTCAACAGACGTGCGCAATCTCGTCTGAAGCCAGCTGATCTTTAGTTGTTGAAACGTGGGAGGTGCTTGTTCCAATTTGTCGTGTACCGTAGTTATGGAAGAGGGACACCTGAAATCTAAACGACTCTCATATACGGCAAAGTTCAAACGTGAAGTTATTCGGTGCGCAGAGGAGAATGGAAACCGCAAAGCCGCTGCAATTTTTGGAGTTGATGAAAGCAATGTTCGACTAAGGCGGAAACACAAGGCAGCGATCAGCGGGTGTGAGGCGTCACGAAGGAAATTCACTGGACCCAAGAAAGGACGATTTCCTGAAATTGATGATGCAGTCTTCACGTTTTTTCAAGAGAGACGCAAGACTGGACTGTTTGTGAGTTATGATCTACTCGCGAGGAGGCGATAAAGAAGGCCAGATCTTTGAACATTCCTCGAATTATGAGTGATGACGGCGAGTCTGATGAATAATAAATTATAATAATAAATAATAAAATAACAGATTATTGTATTGTTCTTACGTTGTTTATTAATTACGTTATTGTTATATTGTACAGCAGCTCAATCATTTTTCCAAAATGCAGCTCTAGACCGCGAATCTAATCCGCACGCGAATCTAATCCGCATCTGATTTTTTAGCCCTCTAAAACTGTAAAAAAAGTGCGGATTAGATTCGAGAATATACGGTACTTCAGTACATAACACACAGAGGTCCCACCGCAGCGTGCCTATGAGGTATTCATGTCTGTCAGTCCATAACAAAGTATGGATCGCACTACCTATCACCAGATCTTATAATGAAAACTATCATTAAAACAGGAAATTAATCAACATAATTTTGGTTCATCTGTCCTGAACAGATGCCAGCTTTACACGAAAACCTAAAAAGTCCTCTGTTTATGAAGTGACAGCAGTTATATAATTTAATCTGATAAACTTCTCATCATGCATAATGTTTTAATAATATGAACAATTTCTGACAGAATCACCAAAATATATTTTTTGTGCATTATCTGTTCTGAAAATATGGTAGGGTAAAATAAAGAGATGTAAGTAGATTTATACATGAGATGTTGCTATAAATTTTCCACAGTTATTTTATTGCAAGTATTCCTGTATGCTTATAATGGGTACCGGGTCTCCTTTCCAGGGGTACAGTGGCTGGGGCATGGCATTAACCACCCATCCCATCTAGCGCCAAGGTTAGGGAAAGAGCGGAGCTATACCTCTACTCCTCCTCTGGACCTTCATGGCTTGTTCTAGGGTGAACTTTCACTTTATTCCTGTATGCTTACAGCTTAACCCTCTGGTACCTGACGTAAGTTCCCAGTGTACTCTGCAAGAGACTGGGATTTAAATGGGCCGCACATTACTTTGCATGTTATTGGCCAACAACTATAGCCATTGTTCGGCATTATCAACAATGTACTGTGTGACGACTACACCTGTCCTTCAGTGCTGAAGGGTTAATAAAAGGGGTCACTTTCAATGTATTTCCCCTGAACAGTTGTACACTCAGCCTAGTGATATTGTCACTGTTACAAACATTTATCAACTCCTCTTTCGCAATAACCTTTGGCGCTACCATCACATTTTTCTGAACATCTTCAATATCCTGAAATCTTCAACCCTTCAAACTGGATTTAATTTCTGAAAGAGCCAAAAATCACTGGGTGCCAAACCTGGTGAATAAGGAGCATGTTCCAGTCCGATAATTAACGTTTCTGTCATACTCTGCTTGATAGAGAGTGTGCTCAGTGAGCGAGAGCTTTGTCATGATGTACGAACCTTATGTTGGCCTGAAGTTCAGACCTTTTACTATGCACAGTGTCACATAACCTTGTCAATATTTCTACACAGTAAGCCTGGCTGACTGTACAGCCTTGTCTGAACAAACACGGTTCGTTAATTTTTAAGCAGTTTAATATGATATATGTGCTTCTGGATGATGGCTTCTTCCATTATTTTCCATGTTATCTCAACCCCCTTTGACCCATTCATGCCACTTAAAAATATTGCCTTCTTCATTGCTTCTGATGATATCATGTGGTGACCTACACCCATACACATATCAGTTAACAATGGTTCTGTAAGATATGTGGATTCAGCAAAATATGTTAAGTAAAATATTTATTCAACTTAAAAATGGTTCACAAAAATTATTAGAATGTAATGAGAAAATTACCCTCATGGTCTGTTCACATATGTGTATATCAAACAGGTTCTAAAAAATGTGATTCTTCTGCGTTAAGCACAGCTGTTTTCATTCTTCACACGTTCCAGACTACAAACCCTGTAAACTTTTTCACTGACTTACGAGTAGCTGTCATCAAATGAATTCACAGCAGACACCCAATGGGTCAGCCACACACCATCAGTGATGGATCCTCTCTTGCTCACAGTGATGGGTGCGCTGGTGTCTTCTAGGTCCCAGTATTTGGTGGTACGATCAAATGAGCCAGTCATCAGAATATCGGCCATCATCCTGAGGGCTCAATGCGATGGCTGCACACGAGAGACAGAATGTCATCTACGGAAATTACACTACCTAGAACTTGGTTTTGAATAAACCAGCATTCAATTTCTTCAAAAATATATAATTTTATTTAAATATTAAATTATGGACATTCATACTACCAACTTTGCCTTGTGTTAATGTAAGTCACCATCAACAATCTTGCCAGTATTAAACACACTGAGCTGAGTGCAGGATCATATGGACAAATGACAATGGATGTGTTCTGTGAGCAAACGGGAGGTGGAACACCCTTACTTGGCGATATATGAAATGACTATAGACAGTAAATGTTTCATTGAAACGATCAGCATATTTAACCCTTTGGAGCAGGAATTAAGTGTCCAGTGCACTCTACAAAATACCCAGGATTTAAATGGCTGCATATTACTTTGCATGTTCTTGGTTGATGTCTTCAGTGGATATTCAGTTTTCTCAGAATTCCACTGCACCTTGATTACAGTCGACTTTTGGAGCCAAAGGGTTAATGATATGCTTCATAAGTGCTCAAAATATTCAATTTCATGCAAATGACAGTAAAGATTTTCATGTACATGGATTCACAACAGCAGTGCTTCTCCTCAAACAGCAAATATGTAGAGTTTCTAGATCTCTTACACTTGTCATACCTGAAACTACTCCAATATGTGCCTGGAATGAGTGATATGGATACAGAATGTATGATTTGCCCACCCTCTTGCTCAGAAGTGGTGATTCGGTTGCGATGTCCCACACAGCCACCATGCCATTTGTGAAACATCCAGCAATTATTCTGTAGATCAAACAGAGAACACAAAAAAAAGTGCACAGCCTGTTGTATGGATTCTAAATTGTAATATCTCTGTTGTCAATGCAAATAATAAAAATTACTGAATATATCATCAACACTAAACTCATGGCTACATGTTTCATTCCTAATGCACCATTAGGCTACAAATATTATTTTTACAGTACAACTAAAACATATGCACTACTTGACGTGACATTTGACATTCTCATGACACTGACACCATGTACATTTAGTGAAATATATTATACAATGTACATATAGTATACAATTTTATATTTATGATGCATAAATTACTAACTGAGCCTGGCATTCAATGGACCCCCAGTGCAAGGCACCGCCTGCACCCCCACATGGTTATATCCCTGACAGCTGGCAAGTGCAGTTCATATGGCAAATTCCCTATTCTGTATCACCTTACCCATATTAACAAACTGAAGTGGTATTATAGATAATCTTCATTTCCATCAGCTTTTGAACAACTTACTACTACTTTAGAAATGTCTATGACATATATACTAAGCACAATTAACCCTTTGGTGCCAGAAGTGGACTACAGTAGATGCCCATTATGAAGCTGAGAAAACCAAAAGTCAACTAAAATTGTCAGTCAAGAACATGCAAAGTAATGGGTGGCCACTTCAATCCTAGCCTTCCATAGGTAAACATAACTCTGATACACAGCGGACCCACAAAAAACGACTGAGAAAACCTACAATTTACCTCTTAAACTTTTAATATGTACCATTAATTGTTGATTTGTGATTTTGTTGTAATTAACGATAAGGATCCCTGATGATCGTCCCAAAATTAGGGAACCGAAACATGTTGGACTGATTTTACTGTAAAAAATTGTATTGTATAATAAATAAGAAGTGTGCATTTTGTTGGTTTAAGAAATGTGTGAAAGAATACTGTACTCTGGAATTGACACCTACTGTGGAGTTCCTCCAAATATCGGTACATTTCCATCAAACCACACAATGTTACGTTCCAGAAGACACAATTCTTTACAGTCACTGCCATGTGAACCTCAAAATATAGTTGTCTTGTTATAATTTACTGACTTACTGTCATTTCCAAGTACCCAAAAACTGGCACACCTCAAATGCTGTTTTAGCACCTGTATTACCTTTTGACACAATCCTAATGAGTATGCTGGAAATCTCCATGAATTCTTAAGCATTTCTATGTAAGCTTTTGCATAAAAGTACATCAACCTTGTTGAAGTGAGTGTAATTCATGTTCACATGTACCATCACATTTGATGAGTGATTGTTGTTGTTCATGCTAATTTGTGTGAACCACATGAATGGAAGTGTTATAATGTTCTCTTATTGCAAGGTACAAATGATGATTATTCTACCTGTGTCCTTTGCCCTTATACCAGGACAAACGAGTGCACTGCCATTTGGAGTCCCCAAGAAGACATGTTTGTCTATCATCTAGCACGAGTGTTCGGACCGCTTCCACTTTGAATATGGGAATACTGAAAAATAAATGTTTTTTTGAATTGACACACAACCATTTACATATATATCAGGGGAAATGATTTGGCTTAGGTTATTTTATGACCACACAGCTGCTTGATATGAGTAAGATTTTAAGGGCAATGACTGTCGAAGTCTTAATAAAGCTAAATGACCATCCGGCAAGAAAGAGAAGTGTCCTACCTGCCACAGACCTTGTCCTGTAACTCAGACGGAAAGCAAATAGAGAATATCCGTACAGTTCCATCAGAACAAGCAGCACCCAAGAGACCTAGTCGTCTCAGCCCGCACTTAGGTACTTCCTCATCTAGAGTATCATAACAACCAGACGGGCACCATTCCATGCACCAGACTGCACCATAATCGTGGGCAATTCCAACAGCCAGTTTTGGGATGCTGCAAGGCCTGCAAACATATGCAATTAAGTCTTCACACATTTTTCAGTTCATTCAGAACATTTCACAAAATTAACCTTTATTCTACCAGCACAGGGTTCATAAAAAACATATTATTCAAACAGAAAAAGATAAGACTATGAAATAAATGGCACTTTGTAGAAAATAAAACAGAGATTATGCAATGCAGCACTTCCTACAAATGCAGCAAATTTTTGTTGCCTACACACATAAAATTCATTTCTAGGGGTGTTTTCCAATGCAGATCTTCAAAAGGTTAATCTTGTTGGACAAAACAGTACTCTTCTACAAAATCTGGAGAAATATTCCTTTCAATGACACAAACTTCAAATGAGAAGACATTTGACTCACTGCTGGTTGTCAAGATGGCCGAAGTCCCAGATCTGTATAAGTCCACTATGTGAGTAGCTCTGACCACTGATGTATTTATCCTCCATCCCACTGTGACAACTCACAGCAAGGTACTGGTTAGTATGTGTTGTGCGGTAAATAGCAGTCTGCAGGGGAACTGGACACCAAGCCATAGCCCAAACTGGACCACCAGCAAAAAACATTGGGATTCCTGTAACAGGAATGGATTTCTTTGGCACTTCTAGTCAGGTACCTTCATTATAATGAACAATTCATAAGCAACTGTGACTTCTACTGTATGGCAGGTGGTCCATACAGACACTACTGACTCACCCTCAATACTTTCCCCGTTTCTAACTCCATGGAGCAGAGTCAATATTGAGGAGCTAACAGCTGCTCAGCTAATCATGAAATTCCCTGCATTTTGTGGAACCCAGTGGTTGATTATCTTATTCATGATAGCCCACTACTGGTCCCAATCA
The DNA here is from genome assembly GCA_021186555.1 of Reticulitermes speratus. Taxonomy (NCBI): domain Eukaryota; kingdom Metazoa; phylum Arthropoda; class Insecta; order Blattodea; family Rhinotermitidae; genus Reticulitermes; species Reticulitermes speratus. The sequence goes on from JAJKFL010000005.1 coordinate 7,486,734, forward strand.
GATGAATCCAGTCCACACTCTCCCATCCCATTTCAAATCTATTTTATCAATGCCTTCGTCTTTCCAGTGGTCTCTTTCCTTCAGGTTTCCCCACAAAACCTTGTATGCATTTCTCCCCCATCTGTATCACATGCCTGGCTCATCTCATTCTCCTTGATTTGATCACCCTAATAATATTTGGTGAGGTTCCCCATTATACAAGTTTTTCCAGCCCCTCCGTTATTTCATCCCTCTTAGATCCAACCATTTCATCACCACATTCTTACTGTAAGTGACCAAGTTTCACACCCATACAAAATGACTGGTAGTTTTTTAAATTTTAATTGTTATGTTTCTAGTTAGGAAACAAGGATCCCAAATAGGATTTCCCCATATTCTAGCAACAACACATACCATAGCAACTCAGAAACGAATTAAAAACACACGAATGAGCAAACCCCCTTTTTTATGTATACAGAGAGTAAATGAAAATACAACAAACACAAAAATGAAATAAAAATAAAACATCACCTTACTGCCTCACCCCGTTTAAAACCAATACTGGTGATGGGCAAAAAGTGGCGTTATAATGCTGTTTGACAGTAGTCACTTGTTGAAAGAATGTCCCACAAAATCCTGTACAGGTTTCTTGTTTATCCTGCCTAAACTAAATATAAGCCCATTAAACCACCTTACCAACACCACAATAAGAGCAAGAGTCAAATTCTTCAGGTTCCTACATTCCTTGTTTTAGTTCCTCTCACTTAGGTTGGCAGAACTGTGCAATAACACTACATTGTGATGAATGGAGATAATATCCTGATACCTTACCATCAATGACCTCGGCTTCAAATAGCTTGAGGCGTTTCCACTGTTTGACTGCTTTCTGTGGATGCAGCAGCACTTTGTGCTTCATGCACAGACGGGAGATCTGAACTGACTCTGCTGTGTGAGGCAAGTACTGTGCAGCAGCTGCAGAAGTCAAAGCTATCCAGTCGTCAGGTGTGGAATGAATGTTGGGGTACAGCGACTGCATGTAGTTTTCCAGACGACTGAAAAAAAAAAGCACCACTGCATTGTAAGCAGCATCTACTGTCAACAAGTATTAAACCTCTGGTGCCAAGAGATGACTTTAGTTGACATGCAGTCTGATGTTGAGAAAACCAGTCACCCAAAGTCCTCAGCCATGAAGAGCCAAAGCAATTGGTGGCCACTTAAATCCCGGGTCTTTTGCAGGGTACACCATGCACTTAATTCCAGCACAAAAGGGTTAAAGTGCGGGGCTGCTGAATGCTCAAGCAGAGGGTTGCAAAAAGGATTGAAAATGGTTGAGGTGCAAGGGTCACTGTGATGCCCACCCTACTGTACTCTACACTGGGGTTATTAATGTTAATGGGTACAGTCTGGAAGCCTACACTCCAAACATATTCCTCCACAAAGACAGTTCTACAAACACTAGGCTTTGGTGTGAAAAAGAATGTAAAAACTGTCTAACCTACATTGCAGGGACTGACTGAAATTTGACTACAGCAGTTGTACCCAGTATTAGAGGTCTGCATTACGCATGCCTTCCCCACAGATAACCAATCCTTGTCACAGTGGACATTTGGGTTCTTGAAATTAAGCTCCACAGATATGGAAAAACACTACTTACAAAGTCAGTGTCCACTTCACTGCTGGTACATATGGCTTGTCACCAACCACTGGACCACTTGACTCTTTCAATAAGAACTTCATCTTGTTGGCTGTTTCTAAAATGTAAGAAAACCAAGGAATGTTTCGACTTTTCCTCCTTTCATTTTTAAGCTTCTAGTTTAACAGGCCAAGTTGAGATATACACTTGCAACAGGAGTGCTTATGGGAGAATAATAATAATAAAGGAAGAAGAAGGTTCTGTAAAGGTAAAGATAACGGTTATCGTGTAACATGCCATGGAGGCAGAGGGGGAATAAACATATAGCTCCAGTCATTCTTAACCTTGGTGCTTGAAGGGGCTGGGTGGTCAATGCCACACCGTGGCTGATTTACCTCCAGGAAAGAGCCCCTGCATCCACTCTACAGGAGGATGTGAGGGCTCCAGGTCTGGACACGTGTCGAGAACACAAAATCTTCTGCCCCCACCGGGGTTCGAACCCCTAACCATCCAGCCCACAGCAACTTGTTATACAAACTAAGCTATCCCAGCCTCCAAGTAACTGTGTCAGAAGACAAATTCTAGTTTTGGATAAACACAGTGAAACTGCCAATTTACAAGAGGCTGATTTATGCATCATATGGATAGTGTTACATGAAATAGGATAATTATGAATGCTGAACTTGGAGGGTAAGTGAAACACATTCTGGCAAATTATATTGTTTTGGTGAACACCATATCTCAAAATAAAGCAAACTTTATGAACTTACAACTACAAACTATTTTCAAAATGATGCACTTTTCATGCCCTCCATAAACTGTCCATAATGCTACTTCTCTTTTTAATTACATTTTTATCAGTTACATTTGTTGCAGAAGTTTTACAAGGATTTTACCATAATTACAGAAATACCTTTTTGAAAACTGCTGGAAAACTACGAATTACCACATAAAGAAAAGGATTATGATTCTGAAATTCTGGGTAACAGAAAATGATCAAAATAATTTTCTGTGATTTGATGGAGATGTGGTCAATGGCACCAATGTTCATTACTGCTTACACACACGCACGCGTGCACACACACGCAAAGACGAGAAATTAATATAAAGTAAAACCTCGATGCATCGTTTTTCAGGGGGATGGAAAACAAAAACGATACATTAGGGGAAAACAATAGTACCGGGAAACGATTACAAATTATAGATAAGAACAATTTAATGATTATTATTACTTATTGCTGGAAAAAATGTTTGATTGACATTTGTTTCGTGCAAACTTTACGCCTCAATTCAAAGTACGATTTTTCAAGGCCTAGAACACTTTCATGATCACTGTCACTTGTGCTGTGCGCATAAAAGAAAGATTTTACTTTCATCAGCGCTTCATGCGTCTCGGCAAAGTCCGGCACAACATTGGGTTCACCATCTTCTTTTTCTCCTCCTTCTTCTATTCCCCTCCACACTCCCGGACAACACGAGGCTCTCGCACAGCTCCTGCACTGTTTCTACACCACACGTTGCCACATGACTGTCCACAGAGACGTAGTACTCAAACTTATCTTTGTTCATGCCACTGAAATCGTCGTCATCGTTGATCAATATGACGTCATTATCGCCTGAAGATTGTCCCTGCACGTAACCAGCTTTCCGAAAACAATTTTCGATTGTCTGCTGGGTTACTTCTTGCAAGGCTGCCACAGTGTAGTGCAAAGCTTCCAACACGTTTATCTTCTTTTTTGTATCTTTGCCTGCATCCATTAAGCAAACAGCTGTTTGCACCAGGCGTTTTCTATAAAGCTCCTTATAACACTTTATTACCCCTAAATCAAGGAGCTGGAGCACACTTGTAGAATTTGCCGGGTACCGTATGACTTTTACATTTCTTAGAAACGATGTATACTTTGGATGTGTGGCACAATTGTCCACAAAGAGGAGAATGTTCCTGTTTTGTGCACCCATACTTGCGTCTAATGAATGTAGAAATAAAGAAAAAAATGCCTGTGGTCGTCCACGCTTTATTGTTCGTGTGGTATTTGGAGGGTAATTTTTTCATATTCTTGAAACATCGCGGTTTTGGAGATTTTCCGATAACAATCGGCGCTTGTATGTCACTTCCATCACTGTTAACACAAAGTAAAACAGTAACTATTCCCCGAGTCTTTCGAAGCTCTTGTATAAGAATATACATGCATCTCAATCTCGCAGAAAACCAAAATGATAGAAATTAAGGCAATTTTCTCATTCTGGTATTTAGTTCAACATGAAGCAGGCAATCCAGGTGGCACTAAGACAGCAATACATGCGCGTGCAGTGCACTAATCATCGTTTCAAATTTTAAAAAAATTATCCATGTGGGAAAATGTTGTCAGGACGTGATTTTTCAATGAACGATGTGATAAAATGACAGTTCGAGGACTGATAGAGGCGGGAAAAAATAGTGTTATTTATATGGGGCTAGTTCCGGAACCAAATAAGGCAGACAATATATAAGGGAACAATGCAACGAGGTTCCACTGTACTTATAGTGGTACTGCATTACTAAATATTTATTCACTTACGAAGTACTCTATGATGCAATGTAACGTAATGAAATTACATGCTGTACTATTTCTATGGCAATTCTGTCACACTTTGACTACAAACATGTCACCATATTCCAACTCACTCAATTTTGCATATGCTTTATATCTTGATGCTGCAGATGAAACTGTCCTCGGCTTCTTCTTTGAAGATTTCTCTTCGTCCTCCGTTTCTAGCTCACTTTCTGAGTCAGCATCAGAGTTGTCAGAGCACTCAGGAGAGTTTCCATGTGCTGACGTCACATGGCTCAGCATCTCTGGCTCCTCTTCACAGTGGAAGCTACATGTTCGGCATACATAACCCTGGAAACCATGTTACAAAAAAACAAACTGCTGAAATGTGACACAGTCACAACACCATTTTGCTTATTTTTGATAAGATCTCACAGATCAATTGGACAGCTTCCACTTCATGATCTACAATTATTGGAAACACAAAACCTGTTAGAAAATCACTGGAGAAAGTACAAAGTTCAAGTAAATACAGAAGAAATGTTCTCCCTCTACACAGCATGAAGCTTCACACCCTGGCCACTTTACCCCTCTGGTACCCATAAAATACAACGCTTTTAAATTCACACTTAATTTGAAGTGTCGGGGTTTAAAGCCTCAGCATGGGTTCTGCCTTTCCTACATGACTCTTTTGTATTGAAGCTATGGATTTGTATTTCCATGAAGTCAGTTATATAGTCAAAAGTGTTATCTTTGACTTTGTTTTGAGTGGTGATAATGGATGTGAGGAAAGCACACTGCAGAAGATAACACTTCCCTGGGGCACTTCACTGTCACTCATATTATGGAGTAAGATGAAAGATACTCATCAGCACATGTCACAGAGTTTATATGTTATACAAAATAACACCCTCGGACTTCGCCTTTTATGTGTGTGCCACTTTGCCTGATACATCTGCTGTTTCTGCCATGTCACTTGTCCTGGAAACTGAGAACAAACGCATATTGCTTCCACCAAAGTGAAATGTGATCTCCTCTGGTTTTTGCTCTGCATCCTTCATCCAAGTCCTTTAGAAGACGACAATGTAAAAAAGACACTTTCACACACTCTGGTGTCCTTGCCAAGAAGGCTTCTGTATGTTGGACATCAGTGTAGTAATTTTTATGGATGTGCAAACATCAACAATTTTTAAACTTAAATTAAATCAAACTTTACTACATGATTTTGAAATTCAAAGTGAAGTGTTCAAACACTCTGCTGATATTAACCTATGAAACATTTAATTAGAAACTAATACTAACCTCATTTTGTACAACTTCAACAGCATTAAAACCCTTTTCATAACCAATTTAAATCTCACCCCTAGATGCTCTCCACTACATTCAAATGAAAGCATTTAATTAATAATGTGTCCCCTTTCTTAAAAGAAGCAATTTCTCCAAAACTACCAATCCAAAATATATAAAACAACAAGTATCGGCTTGGGGTTCGAAACTCACACTTCATGTTAATGACAACTGAATGAAACCCCTGCCTGGCCTTCTGACAGCACCACAAACTGAAGTTTTAGCACTACTAGGTACTGGGATAGAAAATACTGCCTTTGTAAGAAAAGGAAAAGGCTTAAGTTATTCCAAACGTTGAGCAGAAATTCCTTCACATGAAATATAAGTTTAACATCTTCTGACATTGCTGCTTACGACACATGCCAAATGCAAGATGTTAACAAATTCAGTATCCGCATTCACTTTTAAATCATGATATTCATTCTTTATGTGCAATATGACATTTATGTTTCTAGGTTCACATGCTATGTGCTGTTTTACTGTGGCCTGCCAAAATGTATCTGTGTTGGCAGTATATTCATCATTTTATGATCTAACTTATACTGAATTCAACCAGACACTACAGGATCATGATGGTGGTGTATCACATTTGGGATTATTTACTTTATGTACTATGTCCGCTGTCCCACATTAAAAAAGAACACTATGTTTTGGGGATAGGATCTGACCATGCCCTTGAGTTTCATTTCTAACCTGCAACAATGGACAAAGTACATACAGTGAGTGATCTGAAATAAAACAATCTCACTTAATGTTTGCAAACGGTTCAAATTTTAAACTGTTTGTTTATCCCTACTAAGTTTGCCTTTTCAAGGGTGTAGCAGAAATCCTACTGTGTCAGACAAGGTCCACCCACCCCCCCGAACATCCCATCATAAATTTCCAAACCGCAGTCTGAAACATTTTTACACACCTTATGAACAATTATTCCAGAGTTTCCAACAGTTCCTCAACTGTACAACCAAAACACAGCAGACTTCAACAAGATGAAGTTTTTGTCAGTGAGAATATCCAGAACAGGACAGACTTTAAGCATTCGTGTTCGAATAGAATAGAATAGAATACAAGAAGGGCAGGCACAGTAATGACCCATGCATTTCGACCATATTTGATCCTTTGTGCAGCCCTTATATTCATGTGTTTAGCAGCTGCCTCATTACTGCGCAGACTAATCAGAAATGCATAATACGTATTAGGATTAAGCGGGGGAAAATAAAAAGGATAAAATACACCCTTGAGGTGGTGGACCTAAGGCATAGTGATATAAATGACCCTACAGGCAACGTTTATTCATTGGTGATGCAAATTTCTGCGACTATTCCAGTCACTATACAGAATTGCATTAATGCTAGTACAGCGGAGTCCTGATTATCTGACCTTCAGTTTTCTAACATTTCGCTTTATCTGACATAGTCATACAATGTGCTATTTACAATTTTGTGCAGCACGTGCAAGCACACTCATGCATTTAATCAATTTAAAATATTTCGTTCAGTTTACATGACTGAAAATTGCTTCTTCAAATAATAGTTCTGTATGCTAGCATGTCAGTTGTATTGTAGAGTAATTATTAATACACCAAATTCATACTTAAACTGCACTTCCATCAAATAACACTTTCAGTAATCTAACCACCTATCAGTCCCACTTAGGTCAGATAATCGGGACTGCCGATCCCAGTGGCCACGCAGTCTAGGGCGTGGGTGTGCGGCTGTTTGCTTGCTGGGATTGTGGTATTGAATCCTGCCAGGGGCATGGATGTCTGTCTTTCGCGAGTGTTATGTGTTGTCAGATAGAGGTCTCTGCCACAGGCTGATCAATCGTCCAGAGGAGTCTTACCGAGTGTGGCGTGTCACAGTGTGATTTTGAAACCTCAACAATGAGGCAGCCTAGGCGCACTAGGGCTGCAGAGCCATGAAAAAAATCGGGACTCTACTGTAGTATTAATATCTTTCTAATTGCTAACTTAGATAGATTTAGTAGTCAATGTGTTAATATAAATCAAATACAGAAGTAATGAAATGATATCGTCATGCATCAAATTTCAAAAGTACATGACATATTTCTGTTAGATACCAAACGGCAGATAATGGGTGACAGGGAAGATCAAATTAGGACAATGTTAATAGTAATCTTCCTGATCAGACTTTGTTTTTAAAGTCAAGATTGTCATCTCAAATTCCCAATAAGTTGCCACCTTGTGCATCTAAAAATTACCACCTGTAGTCGACCATTGCTGTTAACATCTGGTGCAAATTTAGCTAACCTGGCAACTTAATTATGAAAAAACAAAACAGTACATTTGCATTAAAATGTATTTCTTGACATCAGTCGGGAGGGGGGGGGGGATCTGCAGATGCACTGAGCTGTCACTTTGAAGGGCCAACAAAATAGATTATGAAATGGATTCAGATGACTAACAACAGCACGTAATTGTGTAGCAATGAGTCACTCATTTGCACAACAACATAATGTTATCGCAACAGTTGGCTGTCCATGATACTGGACATTCCCTAGTGACAGCTAATAAAAATGGACAGCATCAAGCTCATCTAGAATCCGAGATCTTCAGCATCTTACCTAAGGATACTCACCTTTTTCGGAGCCATTGAGCAATTCAAATAATGTTCCAGTGCCTCTTCAAGTGTTTTTGATTCAACATTGCAGCCAACATGACGACAGCAAACTTTGCCCAACTGTTTGAGCGAGCGTTTCCACGCACCACGGGTGAAGTTGTTTATTTTACGAGACTCAACTTTCAAGTACAACCCATCCTGCACACATAACACATAAAGCCTCTGAATGGACCAACCCAATGTGATCACAGTTTGATGAAAATGATAACCCGTTTCTAACTAAAATATGTAATCACGCTGTATCAAATAAAGAAATTAAATATTGGAGACACATAAATTGTAGGTTCAAATTGGAAGGATGTTATGGAATATCTGGAGGGAGGACACGATGGACACAGAAAGGTGACCAGACTTGGGTCACTGATTCCTAAATATTGCCTCCATGGAAAGTAAACAATGTCCAACACACCTTAGTTTCCAAAACACAGGATTTAAAATTCTTCACTTTTGTATAGCTAAAGTTAAAGTTGCCTCCTCAACTGTTAGGCCCAGTAACCAAGGAGAAGACTGCAGACTCATTGTATGGAGTGGACCTCCAGGTTTGAGCTCATGTTTTCCTGAATTGTTCATTTTGCGTAAATAAAAATTTAAAATGTACCTTGAATCACATGTCTAAATGCCTTGTGTTTAATATGGTCATGCTATATACAAGGTCACTGACACTGACAGACCTAATTTTGAGATGCAGTAACTTTTATGAGAAGAGAGATGTAGAGATAGGATATACTGTTAACATGTTCATGAACTCCTGAAGTTTTCATACATACCTTACAAGATGTCAAAGTGCCCACTATTCACAGCCGTGCAAACATGTAATCAGTAATCACTTTCTTGCCATGTTTGTTGAAGCACTTCCGGGGTGACTTGTAGATGATGTAAAACTTGAATTTTCTCTGTGTAAATAAGACTTTTAATAAATCCCCACAGAAAAAATCTAGCAGTGAGAGGTCTGGACTTCATGGGGTCCATGATGTTGGCCTGCCTCTTCCAATCCACCAATTAAGAAATCTGACATTCAGGACATTTTGAATGAAGTGGGGTGGAGCATCATCTTGTAGAAACAAAATTTCACCTTCTTCTTATTCAACGCTATCAATTTGTGGAAAGACAAACAACTATAACATACCCACATAAACGTCTGCTGTGACAGTATGTGCAACAACAACGACCACGCATTATACCACGACACATTAAGTTTTAGGAGTCTTGCGCATGCTTGTAAATTTCATGTGGCCATTCCTGTACCCAGATATGACAGCTGTCCCCATTTCACACATCACTCACCATAAACTCTGTCATCATCATCAATTGCATTCAGCATCAAAACTTGCAAATTCAAATCTTGTGTACTGAGATATACATTCAAATTTACGCAAAATTTGTATTTTATAAGTGTGCAACTTTAGCTTCTTGTGCAAGATATTTTGGATCGTCATTTTACGTGTACTCAGCTGCAAACTCCAATGAGCACTAAGATTTCTTTGGACTACGCTGAAATGACAGCCTTACGATGTTCCAACATCGCCTTCTGGCATCCATGGTTGTCCAAGTGATTCGCGCTTTTCCACACTTCCACATTCCTTAAACTGACTAAACCAGTGTCAAATTGCTTTGCCAACAGGATGATCTGTTCCACATGTATGGCAGAAATTGTGCTTCACTGTTACACTGGGCCTGCTTTGGCCAACCAAATGACATACTGTGCTTTCTCTTGCATACTTGCCATCATACTAACTGCAGCTGTGGCAGTGCATACTATAGCTGAAAAGCGTGCAGCACATACATACGGCGTAAGCACAAAAATATGTGCATGTGCATGTTTAAGGAAACTATGAACTGATGAACATGTTAAAACAAATCTGATTTCTCTTCTCATAAAAGCAATTACATCTGGAAATTAGGTCCATTTTCAATGATCCCATATACAATTGATAAGCGAGATATACCAATTTATTTAAACAGTTAATTCTTAGTCATATTAATAAAAACAATAGCAAAATATTACAATCATGAAGAATCCACTCTTATGGGGTGTTTGGCCATGTCAATGACCACATAGTTGCTGATATTTCAAAGGGTTGTAGAGTCTTCATTTTCATGGTCAAGTAGTCGAAAAAGAGTAACTCTCCTTTCTACTGCATTAAAATTATGGACAAGGTACAATATTGTACTCACAAAATGTTTTGATGGCTGCTCATTGCCGTCTCCCACATCTTCATCCCCAATAAATTCTTGCATACGTGACACCGCTCTGCAAAGCACAGATCTTGACTTAGGAGCACAGTAACAAGAACTCGAGATGCTTATGTTTTGACACCCATCTTAGTGCACACTTTTAACCACTGCAGATAACTTCAAACATATGTGAGATTTTAGGCTTCTACTGCAGTGCAGTTGAAGTCTTTTCTCTTCCCGGATGTTGTGTGACATTGGTTGGTAGTTTGTTACCAATCAATGCCATGCAACATCCCAGAATGAGTGAATACGTCAACCTAGTTATATGCTTCTGCCATGTTTGTAATCTTTATAACCGACCATATTGCCCTTTTCAAGGTAGGATGGAAGTAGTGTAGTTGGAGTGAAGGCAGCTTAGGAAAAGGGGGGACGGGGATTCAGATAAAGGCAGTTAACAAGCCATCGTGCTAGCTGTGAGAAGGTTATGCACAGAACGCTGGGAGGTAAGAAGAGAATTCAAACAGGTGCGCTCCAACCGCTCGCTAGTCAGTAAGGAGATAGAGACCTTAAAGAGAGGAGGAGGTTGTAAATTGTGAACAAATTGTATTGTGGTTCGATTTTTTGTTAAATATATCAGCGTACATATCACCTGATTAGTTTTTACTGACTTGTTTCCTTCGGTGTGAGTGTTAGAATTGTTAGGTAACTTAAAAAATTAACAGTTGTATGTCATCGCCAACACCCTTCCACATCATATTCCCTGAGATAAGCCTTGCTCTCCACTGAACAAGCTAGCAGCTGATCCTCTTACCTATATACGTTAAGTATCGCAGTAAAATTACAGACAACTACTAATTGCGCAGAGACGTAAGAGTAAGGATCAGTTAAATCTTTAACATAAACACTGATGCATAAACTATTTGATACAAAACTTGCAGGTACCCAAATGTTCAATCCACACAAAATGTCACATGTTTAACTATAATGACTTATCAGCTTTCAGATACAAAGATTGGATGCCTGTCACATTATTTCATATTCTACATAAAAATGAATGTCACAAATCTGCATATTTTTGGAGATTTTATCATCATAAAGAAATTCAGGACCAAACTTTAATTAGGGGCTGGAGCTGTTCGCACCTCAGAAATTTGAATGGTTGTCACATACAAAAAGTACTGAATTATAAGAAACAAGCATAACATTCAATGCAGGCTTCATAATATGCCCAGTGATACACAATTTCTGTTGATGTCAAATGTCTAAAGCACACAGAAACCATGTGAAATATAACTTTCATGGAAAAGTATGAACCATTGTGTAACAATGAAACAGAACTTTATACAGCGCGCGATTCTCCTACCCCTGACTTGGTTTTGTAACTTATCACTTTCCATGCAGCTTCCTGACTGAAATCTGTAATGTTCCTCATTGCTCCCGTTCATGTTCCGTGACCAGCCCATTAATAACCTCAGAGATACTATTATAACTTTTTAATTATACTAATAATTCATCTCAGGTTATGTTTTCAACAGATGTGGCAACCAGGCTTTATTGCCTAATGTACACATCATACAGAATGTCCAATGACATGTCATGGTCCTATTTTTTATGGTTAGGGGGCTACTGTCATCTGATATTCAAAAACAGGTAACTGAGCTTTATTAAATTAAAAATTATTAATGTGTAATTCAGTCTAATTAATGTTCAGAATTGCCACCCTCACTCTGAATGCACATTCCATTTCACTTGACCATGCAACATGCAAATTTTGCACAGAATACCACAACATGTGTTGGATCAGATTTCTACCTGTTCCTGGTAAAATATATCCAGCTGACACCATTCCACCTTAAATTTCAGATATCAGTAGCCAGAATCTGACTCCTGTTCTTATGACATTTCTGATTGGGAATAACCTCAGAAATAAACTGCAAAAATATTGACAGTCACTAGACACCCTGTACAATACAAACCCTCTTCCCAAGAGAATAAGTAACAAGGTCATGGGGCTCACTTTGTGGCAGCAGCCCTCTTCATTTTGGACTGCTCTTCCAGTTCTTCCAGCGTGATGACCTCCTCCACTTTGGGGGGGTTCTTATGGACAGTTGACATGTGAACTTTTAGACTCACAGGCAGCATTGATCTGCCACATATCTCGCATTCCATCTTCATCATTTGGCGTTCCTGTGGAAAAGGAATTATTTATCTCTCTGCAATTTTCATTTAACTACTCTTTCAAGCACTCTCTGGCAGTGAGTGTTAGGAGATTTTTTATTTGGATATTACAGGGAATCAAGTAACTTTTACCTTTACTGACTGATGACAATTCTGGCCAATCCTTACTCTTGCCTTGAAAGCAAGTGTTGTTTTAAATAGTTACAAAAAGTAAATTTCCATTACAGTTATTTGGGCTGCACTCCGAATTTAGGTATTTAAATTTTGGACTTTTGTAATTCTGATTTTCAGTATATGATTTTATGCTATACGAAGGAATTAATAGTTTTTGATGCTGCAACTCTCAATTAACAAAGTACCTGTAGGACATGGAACATCCTTACTGATTTGCCTTTCACTGCTTCAGCTTTTCTAGGCATGACAAATGCAAAGGTTTTTTCATGTCACACTACCATATATCAGGCATACACACATTTTGCAATCACTGACTTAACAAACATTTCACACATCATGTATGTAGGTATAGCATGACCTCTCTTCATACCAGATTTCACATGGTTCATTAGTCACTGCCATCAAATCAAAAGGAACTATTCACATGGGTGCCATCCTAGCAAAATATATTAGCAGTCAGGGCAATGCCATTTTTCAATAAACAATAAACCCTTGGCCACCATGCATCCTATATATGGGATGGGCGTACCACTATCCATCAGGTGACTGCATTTTACATACCGTATATTCTCGAATCTAATCCGCACCCAGTTTTTGGCGACTTCTTAAACGAAAAAAAAGTTAGTTCGCGATTCTAATCCGCACCTTTCCTTCAACCACCCCTTGCCCACGGGGCGACTGATTGAATAATATGGATGTTACCAATGCGTTAAAATCCGACGCTACGCCTGTGGCCGATGAGTCATACCGATAGAGACGTGTGCAATCTCGTCTGAAGCCAGCTGATCTTTAGTTGTTGAAACGTGGGAGGTGCTTGTTCCAATTTGTCGTGTACCGTAGTTATGGAAGAGGGACACCTGAAATCTAAACGACTCTCATATACGGCAAAGTTCAAACGTGAAGTTATTCGGTGCGCAGAGGAGAATGGAAACCGCAAAGCCGCTGCAATTTTTGGAGTTGATGAAAGCAACGTTCGACTATGGCGGAAACACAAGGCAGCGATCAGCGGGTGTGAGGCGTCACGAAGGAAATTCACTGGACCCAAGAAAGGACGATTTCCTGAAATTGATAATGCAGTATTCACGTTTTTTCAAGAGAGACGCAAGACTGGACTGTTTGTGAGTTATGATCTACTTCGCGAGGAGGCGATAAAGAAGGCCAGATCTTTGAACATTCCTCAAAGTCGTTTTAAAGCCAGTAAAGGATGGGCCATAAGGTTCATGCGCCGAATGGGGCTGGCATTGCGGCATAGGACGACAATATGCCAAAAGCTCCCAAAAGATTTTGAACAAAAGTTGTTGAATTATCAGCAGTACATCATCAACCTTAGGAAGACGGAAAATTTTCTGATGGGGCAAATTGCCAATGCCGATGAAACGGCTATTTATCTTGATATGCCACCAAACTACACGGTGGAGAAGAAAGGTGTAAAGGAGGTACTTTTGAAAACCGCTGGATGCGAAAAGCTTCGCCTAACAGTGATGCTGGCAGCAACGGCTGATGGGAGAAAACTACCACCCTTGCTAATTTTGAAAAGGAAGACTTTACCCAAATCAGAGGCGTTTCCAAAGGACGTTATAGTCAGGGTCCAGGAAAAAGGATGGATGACGGAGAAGCTGATGTTGGAGTGGCTGAAAATAGTATGGAGTCGTAGGCCTGGAGCCTTCTTAAATCAACCATCAATGCTTGTCCTTGATGCATTCAAAGGGCATCTCACTGATTCCGTGAAGGACCAGCTCCGCAAGATGAAAATGAGCTTGTTGTCATTCTGGGTGGAATGACATCAGTGTTGCAACCAATGGACGTATCCATTAATAAGCCCTTTAAAGACAGGTTGAGGCAACAATATCTGACCTGGATTGCGGATCCTGCCCGTGAGTTAACAGCAACTGGAAAAATCAAACGCGCAGCTCCTTCAGAAGTGGCGCGGTGGGTGTCGGCTGCATGGAAAGCCCTCCCGGAGAGCATTATCGTCAGATCTTTCAAGAAGTGTTGCATAAGCAATGCTTTGGACGAACCGAAGATGACATTGTATGGGAGGACGATGTTGAAGATAAAGATGATAGTGACTGGGTGGAGAGCACGGATAACGATTCAGTTATGAGTGATGACGGCGAGTCTGATGAATAATAAATTATAATAATAAATAATAAAATAATAGATTATTGTATTGTATTGTTCTTACGTTGTTTATTAATTAGTTAATTACGTTATTGTTATATTGTACAGCAGCTCAATCATTTTTCCAAAATCCAGCTCTAGACTGCGAATCTAATCCGCACCTGATTTTTTAGCCCTCTAAAACTGTAAAAAAGGTGCGGATTAGATTCGAGAATATACGGTATATAGTCAATAAATACACTTGCTGAATTTTTTGAGACATGCTGCACAATCTCCATTTTTTCCTTCCTTTTTTCAATCACAGCATCATGCAACTGCTGCCTACAGTGTTTACATATCTGCAAGAAAGAAGCTGTGCACTTAGGGATCCTCTTTTTTTTGTGAAGAAGCAAACACATTATCATAGAATTTTGAAAATATGTAAGTAACTGTGACAAAACTGGAAAAGTTGCAAGAAGAGATGTACGGCCCCTTTCTGAACACTGCGGTAGATCAATATATGAAGAAAAATAAACAAATGCAAATAACTACCAATAAAACTTAAATGCAATATTACACTCCCAAAGCCACTATAAACATGGCAATAAAAAAATTCACCTTAGGAGGAACTGCATTTCAGTTGCCTGCACTGTAGGCAAAAATAATGCCAACTGAGCCATTGTGGTTTATGCGACTCCACCTTCATTTATGATAGTGAAGTAATAATAGCAGAGTATGTGGAATGTAAAACTGGGTACTACAAAAAACAGAAAAGGGTCAGGAGCTAATATTTTGGCCAGGGTGAGAAATGTTACTGCTTCATACTCCAAATTATCTGACATCAAAGCACTGAGGGTTTCCTGTCCGTTGACCACCTCTGATAGAAACTGTGTATACAGCTGCACAGTGCTATGCCCATACTGAGATGTGTCATTCTGCTCCTGCAAATGTACTGAGATTGCCGGGCTGACTACAGACTGACGGACATGTGCTCTGTGGGTGGAAGAATACCATGAGGCAAAGTGTGTGTTGTGTGAAAAGGCATACAGCTAGCTCCCACCTCAATAGACTTCTGGCAGCACTGTAAGTGACTGATGAAGCCCACAACACTCCGTTTATTAGCCCCACAAGTCTCGCAGGTTAACCACTTTCTGGTGTGGTGGACTTTTGTCAGGATCCGTAGCAACGACTTCTCATCATTCAAATCCTGGAATAAAATAAAATACATATTCCTTCAGGTACAATTAAGCATTCTGTTTATACCAAACTGTCATACAGATTCCTGCACTGGCCATATGGCCACAGACCAGAACAACAGATAAATCCATTACAAGAAGCATCTGTTTTATAATTACTGTACCAATTCCATATTTCATTCACCTTCAGCAGTTTAACAGTGCTAAACATTAATATCTTTTTGCATAGACTGTTACTGAATAAGCCTGTATACCCTGCTTTTCTTGCCATCACACACTGACCTCGCACTGTGGAATATTTCTTAAACTTCAGCTGACAGATTTAAATGCCAAGTGTATCTTATACTGGCTGGAGTTTTTCTTGCTTAGCAAGGACATTTAAATTTCCACACAAAGACAAGCATATTACATGCTATGCCATTTGTCAGTACTTTTTACAGACCAGCATATGATTGCATAAAACAATAAAGGCTACAAATGAAATTATTTCATGTGATCGGATGCATAGTCTCAACTGTTTTATGTAGACAACTGTTCATGCCAAATGAAGGCATCAGATTTTATAATAATGAGGGCAACAGATATGTAGATTTATTGCAGAATGTGAGACAGATTTGAATACCCAGTGGTGTTTAACATTTTGGAGTCGGAATTAAATGCAGTGTGTAATCGGGGAAGGAAATTAAATTCCCACAATTACTTTGCATGCTCTTGACAACGTATATGTATGACATCTGGCATGTTAGCCGCATATTGTGCATTGACTGTAGCAGACTTTCAGTTCGAAAAGGTTAACAAGTCTGTAAATCTAGCAGCCCGTACCTTACTTACGCGAAACTCAATGAAGAGAAGCAGAAGGAGGAGATTTGAACTTACCTCAAGCGAATTGGAATGGGGATGCGGGGAAAACAAGCGGTATTCAGGTGTTCGTAAACAAATTAGTATGGGAAAATGGTTATACTCAGGTAGTAAGTGGCCCGACGAGAGGTGACGCGCTGTTGGACATCTACCTCCTCAGACATGATAACATGCTTAACTCTTGTAACATTGCACCCGGAATTAGCGATCATAGCGGGGTTTTATTGGAAGTAGAATGGGATGAAAATTGTCAGGAGAAAAAAATTGAAAGGACAGCTCCGGTGTACCACAAAACAGATGTATTAGGTTTGCAAAACTTTCTTCGGGAAAAGTTTAGCTTATCGGCTGGAAATGGTAGTAGCGTAGAGGAGATATGGAAAAGTTATAAGGAAATAGTATTTGAGGGTATAGAACGTTTTGTACCTAAAAAAATTCTGAGTAAAAATCCGGATCCGGAATACTATACCAAGGAAGTAAAATGACTAAAGGTAAAGGTGAGGAGAGTGTACAATAATAGAAAATTTGGAAGGCATTACCAAGCAGAGCTGAAACGTTTATCCAAGGAGTTACTGATAGCAAAAGAGAAGGCTCAGGAGACATTGTTAAGTTCGGTCTTACAAGACAGAGGTAAAGGCTGGACAGAGTTTTACAAGTATGTTAAAAGACATAAAGGTAATAGAGAAAATATTCCAGCAATCAAGGGCTTTAATGGAAATCTCATCACCGAACCAACAGAAAAGGCCAACTCCCTAAACTCTTATTATGTGTCTGTATTCAGTTCCGAACGAAATACCCCGCAATTCCAATCAACAGATTCAGGTAAACTGTTCACGATTCCATACCTCGTGAGATTGCTGGATATAACGATGAACAACCATTCTATCCCAGGGGACTGGAAAAAAGCTATAGTGGTTCCTATTTATAAAGGAGGAGATCGATCGGTAGTGGGAAACTATAGACCGGTCAGTTTAACCTCAGTGGTTTGCAAACAAATGGAGCACGTTATAGCAGGGTATCTAAGGCAAGTCTGGGAAATGAGTGAGTGGTTATATGAGGGTCAACATGGATTTAGACCAGGGTATTCATGCGAAAGTCAAGTAGTCACAGTTTGTCAAGATATTGCTGATTCACTGGACGAGGGAGTCAGGACTGACGCGATTATAATACATTTTTCAAAGGCCTTTGATTTAGTCCCACATGATAGGCTGCTTACAAAAATTTCGGAAACCGGAGTGGACTTGAGGGTAGTGGTATGGGTAAAGGAATTTCTCTTAGGACGTTTGCAAATAGTTAGAGTAGACGGACATCTATCTGATGAAGTCAGAGTAACGTCGGAGTGCCACAAGGGAGCGTATTAGGTCCGTTGCTGTTCCTCGCTTATGTTAATGATATTTGGAGAAACATGAGTCAAATACACGGCTTTTCGTTGATGATTGTATAATATACAGGAGGATAATGGATAGTAGTGACATTGAAAAGTTGCAGACAGACTTAAATAGATTAGGGGAATGGGCGGTTGAAAATGAAATGAAGATAAATCCAGGGAAAAGTAAAACAGTAAGCTTCAATACAGCTAGGGTGAAGGATAGTCTGAGGTATTGTATTGGGGATCAACTAATTCCAGAGGCAAATAGCTTTAAGTATTTAGGATTAATCATACGCAGCGATCTAAGCTGGGCAGATCGCTTAAATTATACACTAAGAAAAGCATGGAAGGCTCTTCATTTCGTAATGCGTATACTCAAATGGGCAAATAATAATACGAAACATTTAGCTTATACGGCACTAGTGAGACCGATACTTGAGTATGGAGCGGTGTGTTGGGACCCATACAGAGAAGGTCAGGTAAGCGCTTTGAATCACATGCAAAAGAGTGGCAAAATTTGCAAATAATACAAATGAATCGGGTTGGGAAACATTGGCACAGCGTAGAGCGATAGCCCGAATATGCGCCCTTTTCAAAGCATACACCGGGGGACGCGCTTGGAAAATGATAGGGGGATAGACTACTAAAACCATGCTACCTGGGTAGGGACAATCACAGTCGGAAAATTAGGACTAGGAAACAAAGAACAGATGTAGGTAAATATTCCTTTGTAAATAGGACCATAAAAAGCTGGAACCAATTATCTCCAGGTCTACTAGTGACTTTCCCCTGTAAATTAAGCACTTTTAGAAAGAGAGTCAAGAAAGTAATTACAAGCTAAGAGTTTTTAAGTGGGGATTAAATGGAAATAAGGGAAGTGATGTGAAGTGAAGGGGCGTGAAGTGATGTGAAGTGAATTGTTTTGGTTTTGAAGTGAAGGTGAAGTGAATTAAGTTCTTGGGGGATAAAAGTATCATGTACTTTGGTCTGACTTTATACTGAGGATACTCAAACGTACTGAGATTATTTAATGTGTGGGTGTTTTTGTAATATGCGTGTGTTTTTTTCTATTGCGTGTGAGTGATTTTGTACGGTGTGGATGTTTTAGTTAAGGTGTGGATATTTTTGTAATGTGTTCTAATATGTGTACTTGTATTTACTGTATGTATTTTGTTTTGTAATTGTGTATAGTTTGTTTTGTATTGTTACTTTTATGTATATTATATGTCCATTTGTATTGTGTGTACTAGTGTAAGGACTACTGCCACAGGGTGAAAACCCAATTGTAGTAAATAATAATAATAATAATAATAATAATAATAATAATAATAAAATCCAAAAAGGCCGAGAACTAATAACACAGCAGTTACAGAAACACTTCCATCTTCAAGAAGTTTAAATGTCTGTGATCAATATTAGCCACATAGCAACAATAATTCATACTGACTATTAGCGTTCCTGGACAGTAACCATTACACAGATGCCTACAATATGAACCTCACACACTAGTCACCTCTACCCAGGGTCCAAGCCAGGGCTCTGCCATTACAGCACTCCAGAAACCTCAAGGAGGTTGCAATATAACTTACTATTGGATCAGCCCCTTCTATCCAGCCAAGTCCGCAATGTTTCATTCTATTGTGTCGCTCGAAGAATTTCTTCTGCATCTCTTCACTGCACTTTCCACATTTCACCTGTCAAAAAGAAGAAAGAAATCATTTTCAACAAATGAAGTCATTTTGTACTGAAATCACACAGGATAATCATACCAAAATCTTGCTATAATGATCTGCTCTTGACTTCTGAGTTTCAAAAGCTGCTTTCCAGAATTCAAGTCAAAAATTCATTGTGCAGATCAATTTGTGACAAGGAATGATTAATGAAGCATTTAATGATGCACTCATATCATTGTGGAAGGGGCAAAGTTAGACAATAAGAAGAACTGTTTCATGATTTCAGCTTGCATTGCAGAATGTTTCCCCATGCCCAGGCATGGTTGTGTAAAAAGTGACTAGAGTTCTCTCCTGGGGTGCTGCTGGAATGACATAAGAGCATGCTCCAAAGCCCATACAGCATCCCAACATTTCTCCATCCAACACAAGACAGGATCAAAACTTAGCTTCATGAAAGATGTGAACAAACTGCTCATTTCCTGACTGAGTACAATAAAATCATCCACCAAAGAACCAAATGAGAAGACACATCTCCTAATTTCACTACCCTGTGAGCAACAGAGCCCTGTAAACCTGTCTCACAACCCAGTTAGAATGGCAATCTTCCTGATTATAGGCCCAATGTAAGGAATGATGAATCAAAAATTATCACTTGTATGAGGTGATCTAGCAACTTCACTGTCAAAAAGCAGGAAACTAGGACACAGACTTGTGTCCACCCGCATTTAGCACCACAGCATTAAGTTCGGAGATCACCATGTCTATGACACAACCTCTTTTCATCCTCATCATGCACAGCAGTCTACCAAAGCAGAAAATCAAGAGAGAGCTCAGAGATCTTGTCCTGGCGATCTGCCAGTATTATTGGGATATAAGATAGGAGACGCACTTTGCAGATTGTGAATGTGTGAATGGCTATTATACAAAAAGACTAGTTTCAAAAAAAAAGTATTAATGGTCAGCTGGGATAGGGTAGTCAGTATAGCGACTAGGCTACGGACTGGATGGTCCAGGATTCTTATCCTGGCATGGACAAGAGATTTTTCTCTTCTCCAAAATGTCCAGACCAACTCTGGGGCCCAACCAGCCTCCTGTTCGATGGGTACTGGTATTCTTTACTGGGTGTAAACCTCCAACTGGAGCTGAGGTTAAGAATGAGTGAAGTTATATCTCTATTCCCCCCGTATGCCTTCATGGCATGGACAGAGCCAAATTTACCTTACCTGAAAAAGGAATATGAAAGTTAGTGTAATAAAAAGTACAATGGCAGCAGATATTGTGACTTGCTTTTGAAAATGTCCAACACACTTTAAATTTAATTTACTTAATTGTAAGTCTCGTCTGCTTCATGCAAGTGTTCTGGTGCATTTTCTGCTGCATCACCACCACTGCTGCTGCCAACGACGACAAACTCCCCAGAACCTGTAGCTTCATAATCATGATCACACGAGGTACCCTAACCTAGCATATCTTCACAAACATCACACCTTGTTTCTGTAACATTCTCCTGTAAGTGCCTTTTCACCTTCCCTCAAGCTGTAAAAAAAAATTCTGAATGTATTTGCTCTTTTCTCCATGAAAAATATATGTTCTGCCCATCTCATCTTTCTTGTGTGATTTCAGGCTTCTGCCACGATGTAAATGAGATCTGAGCTCTTTTCGAATTCTTTGCAGCATAGATTGGTAGTTTGTTATCAGCATTTCAGGACAACTTAGCAGTCCCTTTTTCAACCCCTTCAAGATGAGACTGATACGTTGTCCCAAACGATGGTAACAAACTACCAATCTACACTGTGTAAAATCCAAGAAGAGCTCAGATCTCATCTTTATTGCTTTATTTTTCTGTTCTATTCACTACCACCACCACCACTATTACTACTACTACTACTACTACTACTAATACTACACTCTACAATACATACAATAGTACAATATAATTACCATACCTTCAAAAGGCTGTCACCATCAGCACTCTGCTCCAATTCTCTCTCTTTTCGCAAAACATGCTGTGCTAAACTGTTGCGACCTCTGCCACGACATCCCCGACCCCTAGATCTACCTCTTCCCCTTCCAGACCGAACAGACTGACCATTCTGTTGCCTCTTAGTCCCATTCAGAATGTTGTCATCGTCTCCATGCTGTCCACACACTCTGGAACAGAATTTAGTTCCAAGCTTCCTTCCGGAACACTGGCACGCACTCTTGGAGGTCTACCTCTTCTCCTTCCAGACTGACCACACTCTCGCCTCTCTGTCTCTATCACAGTGCTGGGATTAGGTTCCATAATGTCCACATACTCTGAACTAGCACAGTGTTCTACATTTCCTTCAGCAACACTGGCAGTCACTTTTGGAGGTCTACCTCTCCTCCTTCCAGAATGCACTATCTCTGTATCCTTCACAGTGCTGACATTCGTCTCCATGGTGTCCTTACACTCTGAACTAACATAATGTGCCAAGTTTCCTTCAGGAACACAGGCAGTCACTTTTGGAGGTCTACCCCGCTTCCTTCCAGACTGTAATACCTCTGTATCCTTCACAGTGCTGACATTCATCTCCATGGTGTCCATACACTCTGAACTAGCACAACGTGCCAAATTTCCTTCAGCAACACTGGCAGTCACTTTTGGAGGTCTACCCCTCCTCCTTCCACACTGCACTACCTCTGCATGCTTCACAGTGCTGACATTTGCTTGCATGGCGTCCACATACCCTGGAGAAGAAATGAGTTCCAAGTTTCCTTCACGAACACTCGCGGTCACTTTTGGAGGTCTACCTCTCCTCTTTCCAGACTGCACTACCTTTCATCCTTCACAGTGCTGACATTCATCTCCATGGTGTCCATACACTCTGCACTAGCCAAATGCGCCAATTTTCCTTCAGGAACACTGGCAGTTCCTCTAGAAGGTCTCCCTCTCCTCCTTCCAGACGGCACTACCTCTGTATCCTTCAGAGTGCTGACACTTGTCTCCATGGCGCCCACGAACTCTGAACTAACACTTTGTTCCAAGTTTCCTTCAAGAACAGTGGCAGTTCCTCTAGAAAGTCTATCTCTCCCCCTTCCTGACTGCACTAGCTTTGTATCCTTCACAGTTCTGATATTTGTCTCCATAGTGTCCACACACTCTGAACTGGCACAGTGTGCCAAGTTTCCTTCAGGAAAATGGGCAGTTCCAATTGAAGGTGTCTCTCTCCTCCTCTCAAGCTGCATTAACTCTGTATCCTTCACAGTGCTGACAGTCATCTCCATGGCATTTAAACACTCTGAACTAGCATCGCATTCCAAGTTTCCTTCAGGAACATGGGCAGTTCCAATTGAAGGTTCATCCCTTCTCCTTTCAGACTGCATTAATTCTGTATCTTTTACAGTGCTGATATTCATCTCCATGATGTCCACACACTCCAAACTAGCATGGCAATCCAAGTTTCCTTCAGTAACATGGGCAGTTCCAACTGAATGTGAATCTCTCCTCCTTGCAGACTGCAACATTACCTCTGTATCCCCCAAAGTGTTGATAACAGTCTTCATGCCATCCACACACTCTGAAATACCATGGTGTTTTGAGTTTCCTTCAGGAACATGGGCAGTTTGTCCTAAAGGTGCATCTTTCTCCCTTTCAGACTGCATTATCTCTGTATCCTTCACAGTGCTGACATTACTCTCAATGGTGTCCACACTCTCTGAACTAGCACTGTGTGTCAAGTTTTCTTCAGAAACATGGGCAGCTCCAATTGAAGTCCTTCCACACTGCATTACCTCTGTATCCTTCAAAGTGTTGATATCAGTCTCCAAGGCATGCATACACTCTGAGGTAGCATGGCGTTTTGAGTTTCCTTCATGAACATGGGCGGTATGTCTTGAAGGTGTCTCTCTCTTCCTTTTGGACTGCATTACCTTTGCATCTTTCACAATGCTGATATTAGTCTCCTGGGCATCCACACACTCTGAACCAGCATGGCATACTAATTTTCCTTCAGAAACACGATCATTTTCAACTGAATTTGTATCCTTCCTCCTTCCAGACTGCAGTACTTCTGTATTTTTCACAGTGCTGACATCCGTCTCCATGGCATCCACACACTCTGAACTAACAGTGTGTTCCATGTTTCCTTCGGGAACACTGTCAGGTCCAACTGAACTTGTATCTCTCCTCCCTCCAGACAGTTGTAGCTCTGAATCCTTCACAATGCTGACATAAGCCCCCATAACATCCACACTTTCTGAACTAACACAGTGTTCTGATATTCCTTCAAGCACACAATCAGTTCCAACTGAATTTGTATCACTTGTCCTTCCAGACTGTACTACCTCTGTATCCTTCACAGTGCTGACATCTGTCTCCATGGTGTCCACACACTCTGAACCAACACAGTGTTCTGAGTTTCCTTCAGATACACAATCAGTTCCAACTGAATTTGTATCACTTGTCCTTCCAGACTGTACTACCTCTGTATCCTTCACAGTGCTGACATCTGTCTCCATGGCGTCCACACACTCTGAACTAACACAGTGTTCTGGGTTTCCTTCAGGTACACAATCAGTTCCAACTGAATTTGTATCCCTTGCCCTTCCAGCTTGTAATACCTCTGTATCCTTCACAGTGCTGACAACCGTCTCCATGGTGTCCACACACTCTGAACTAATACAGTGTTCTGAGTTACCTTCAGGTACACAATCAGTTTCAACTGAATTTATATCCCTTGTCCTTCCAGACTTTAGTACCTCTGTATCCTTCACAGTGCTGACATCTGTCTCCATGGTGTCCACACAGTCTGAACTAACACAGTGTTCTGAGTTACCTTCAGTTACACAATCAGTTCCAACTGAATTTGTATCCCTTGTCCTTTCAGACTGTAGTACCTCTGTATCCTTCACAGTGCTGACATCTGTTTCCATGGTGTCCACACACTCTGAACTAACACAGTGTTCTGAGTTACCTTCAGGTACACAATCAGTTCCAACTGAACTTGTATCACTTGTCCTTTCAGACTGTAGTATCTCTGTATCCTTCACAGTGCTGAGATTTGTCTGCATGCCGTCCACACACTCTGAACTAACAGTGTGCTCCGAGTTTCCTTCAGGAATACTGACAGGTCCAACTGAACTTGTATCCCTCCTCCTTCCAGACTGTAGTACCTCTGCATCCTTCATAGGGCTGACATCCGTCTCCATGGCGTCCACACACTCTGAACCAACACAGTGCTCTGTCTTTCCTTCAGGTACACAATCAGTTCCACCTGAATTTGTATCCCTCTTCCTTCCAGACTGTAGTACCTCTGTATCCTTCACAGTGCTGACATCTGTTTCCATGGTGTCCACACACTCTGAACTAACACAGTGTTCTGAGTTACCTTCAGGTACACAATCAGTTCCAACTGAACTTGTATCCCTTGTCCTTTCAGACTGTAGTACCTCTGTATCCATCACAGTGCTGACATCATTCTCCATGGTATCCACACCCTCTGAACTAACACGGTGTTCTGATTTTCTTTCAGGAACATATGAAGTTACTATTGCATGTGTATCTATCTTCCTTCGAGACTGCAGCACCTCTGTATCCTTCACAGTGCTAATATTGGTCTCCATGTTGTTCACACACTCTGAACCAGAAACAAGTTCTGAAATTCCTTCAGGAATAAGGGCAGCTCCACTTGAAGATCTACTTTTTTGTGCATTTTGACAGGTTTCAATCTTTTCCCAAACATCAGAATCTGCTTTGCGCTGTTTGTTCACAATGCTGAATAATCCTGTGCTCCCAGCATCTCTCAAATGTGATCGAGTTATGTTATTATCTAGAAGAAGGAAAATAAATACATAATATATAGCAAATTTGGAATAATTTTTTCTTACCAAATTTATTTATAATTTCATAACTTCTATTTGTTACACTCATTATTGTTATGTTACAACTGTGTTCAAACAGTGGACAAATTATACTTTACACAGTCTAAACATTCATTTTATTTCATGGTCTCCAACCCGCAGCCACCAGGTTGTATTATGCGTCCTGCGGCCACTTGTAAATTACATATGTACTATAAAATTACAGAGTAATTAAGGCGCTTAGGTATACCACTTATTATTATTTTTCCAAGTGCGTCCCAAGAGCCAGTCCTCCATAAGGGCATGGCCCTTTGCCACAGAAAGGTTAAACTCCCATAATTTAGTTTTTCAAATATGTGTAAAACTTAATACGATAAACGTAGCTGAATGGACAGAGAGACCATACAGATAGAATTGCTGAAGATACATATCAAGAGATGGCAAGGCATCAGAAACCTAGAGGATGAAAAGTATCATCACTGAGAAAATGCCAGAAGAAGGATTTTGAGACTGGTACAGGCAAAAAATGTTGTTTTACAAATATACACTTCAGGCAACTGACAATGTCCAACATAATACTGTTAGAATGAATTAACCATTACCAAAAATTGTAGAGAATCTATTCTTACATAATCTGCATACCTGAACAATTGTCATGGAAATGTACCTTGCCCACCACACTGATCCACTGGCCTGCAATGAAATATAAACAATCTCTTCAATCAATTACATTCATCAACAAACAGCAAAGTCCTTGGATATAATACAATATAAGGTAATTACATTATCTGCTGCACCACGTGAGATGCGAGTATTACTTAATGCTAAACAAATGGTGAAATATTAATTTAATTCAAAACAGTCTATGTAAAATGTATTATACACTAATGTTCTACATATACTGTGCAGTTGCCTTACACATACCAGTTTTATTACCAACCACTGCACGCAGTACTTTTTGCTCCTACATATTGTAGCCAACATCAGGGAGCCATATTACACATACGTGAGCAGCGTATAGTACTTCGATGAATGGTAACATGCACATGAACGTTTTACACAGTTGGTCGCTATATAGTACCAGTAAAATTATTCACATTAAACTACATGTATGGTATTAAAACATAGAATGTTAATATACAAAATGTAATGGCTGTCTCCAAATATGCTGCATTGTAAAACAACTTATATTTTTGGTGGGGTGGAGACCCAAGGCTTTGGTACCCAATGTTTACTACATGAGTGATCGTTCTGCACCGCATTGACTGTAAACAGGTACCTGTTTACAGGTGTGTGTGTGTGTGTGTGTGCATGTGCATGCACACACACACACACACTCATAACCTTGGCACAAGATGGGAGTGGAGATCTTCATTCTTCTCGGACATTGTGTACTGTCATTGGGAGTCTGTCGTCCAACATTTTGAGACTGTGTGGTGGCCAGCAGTGAAAATCTCCGATCCTTGAATATGAGGCTATTACACAGCATCAAAATGTTGGGCAACAAACACCCAGTGAGAGAGTACAGAACCTCAGAAGAACAAAGACCTCAACTGCCCTGCTTCAAAGCTGGAACGTTAGCTTCAACAGCAGTGGTCAGCTTCATGCCCCACACCATCTTACCCCTGAAAAAGCATATATGTTATGGGAAGTGATGCTGTGTAGTTTGGTGTATAGGTTATAGGATGTAACACTGTGTAGTTTGGTGTACAGGTTATGTGATGCGACACTGAATTTGGTGCGTAGCTTCTGGGATGTGACACTGTGTGGTTGGTCTATAGGCTCTGTAATGCCATGCAGTTATGTATAGGTTCTGGAATGTAACACTATATAATTTAGTGTATAGGTTCTGGGATGTGACACCGTGTAGTTTGGTGTATAGGTTCTGCAATGTGATCCTGTTTAGTTTGGTGTACAGGCTCTGGGATATGTTGCTGCGTAGTTTGATGTATACGTCCTGGAATGTGATGCTGTGTGGTTTGGTGTAAAGGTTCTGGAATGTAACACTGTGTAGTTTAGTGTATTGGTTCTGGGACATGATGCTCAATAGTTTGGTGCACAGGTTCTGGGACATGACACTGTTTAGTATAGGAGACACATTTTGGATGAAACTGCCAGTTCCTCTACGTGGAAAACGGAGGCAGTGATGTCCTCCAAAACATGGGTATCTTATCTACCAGACTACACATCACAATACAATGCATAATTTAAGACACCACCATAAGGACCTTAAATCCCCTATACCGAACAAAAAATGAATGTTCTGCATTGAAAACACGTAGAACTGGGCATAATGATAGCTATGTGTCAAATTTTTAAGAAGTGTTCAGTTTATAAAAATGAAGATTCTGACAATTCAGAAAATTACACAGTGTGGAGCTGAACAATTTGTTCTACTTACATTTAATTCTTACAACAACTAAATAAGAAGAATGAAGGGGTGGGACATTAACCTTTATCATACAGGGGTGTGTATTTAAATTTTAGTACATGGTTTATGAAAATGTATTTGAACAGAAAAACATAAATTAAGAAATAAATGGCACTTTGTAAAAAATAAGAGAACTTATGCATTATGTCTTAAAGATGCAGAAAATTTCCTTGTTGCCCAAACATATAAAATTAATTTCTAGGAGTGTTTTCCTATGTGTGTTCATGTATGCAAACGCAGGTCTTTAAAAGGTTAGGTATGATAAAAGATAACATACAACACACAACATATAGGCTGGAAAGCATGCAAAAAGGGTAATTCTGGCAGATTTAAGCACAGATGGGAACAGTATACTAAAATGGGTCTTACATTATGGCCGTGAAAGTGTGAACTGGACTGAACTGACTCAGGACATGGTCTGTGGGCATTTGTGAACACTCTAATGGTGTGATGAATCTGATAGCTGCATAAAAGTGGTGAATTTTGTGTCCTTCCTAGAGCAAGATCCTGTAGCATGGAGTCCAAATAATAATAATGTCCCTTTCAAATACATGAGAATGAACAATACCTTCAGAACTACTTCTTTTCATGTATTATTTTCATCATACAAGCTGTTCTATTACATACACAGCGACTCACGGTGACGCTGTGTAAGCGCTTCCGGCATAAGACATTAGAATTATTTGGTAGCAGACTTTTCTCATATGATTAACATATAATTTACTCTCTTAATTCATTTCCCACCCAAAAAGCATGCAACAAACTTTCCACTCCTGTAATATGATTTTTTGGTATAAAAATCTTAACAATTTCCCCAAAGTTTCCATTCATTAAAATTGTTTCAAATATACAGCAATGAAATAATGCTCTCAGTTCCTAACAAAAAAATCTCCAAGATCATTCCCATACACGGGCATTTCATGAGATGTGACGTGTGGCTTACTTGTGATGCACTGTCTGTTGCACTGGTGGGTGAGTGGACGATGTTCATTAAGCCAGTTAGTGTTTGAGACCAGTTACCCTTTTTAAGGTTATCAGATTATCATGATAATATAAGCCTTTGTCAACCATTCATACATTAGGACTATCAACTAGTAAAGAAATTCAAATCCAGAACATTCAGCATTTTGTTGAGGCATTTTAATAAAACTTAAAATCTGAGATCCAATCTCATTGTATATGGGCCACCTACAATGTAAAAAAGCCTGAGTTTAATGGAGTGCAATGTGACTGTGTGTTTTACTTTAATTTTAATAATATGACATAATCCGTGTGTAAAATTTATGTACATTCTGTATTCATTCCACAATGCATATGTGTGTACAATTTGCATCCTGTAAAGTGATTAATTACAAAACACGTGATCAGCATAGGCATTACATAAAAACCCAACATAAAACATGCCACACTCAATTCTAGAAGAGCCTGACATTATAAACAATATAAATACTGCTTCAAATGTTGAGCACACAAAAATCACCAAAGACCTTGAAATTTTTATATCTTTAAACATGGTTATTTCCAAACAGCTGCAATACAACAAACTGGAAGTGGACAAGCCAGAAAATGACAAAAAAAACAGCAAAATATGACAATGTACAATCAGTTCTTATGGAATCGTTCCGATATAAATCGGTCCTTCACCTACCAGCCGTGATTATAAAAAGTATGTCGTTTTGTGTTAAACAACGTCAGAATCGCTAGAGAAGGCAATACTTAAAATGTGGTTTTGTAATAAAAATCTATCATTAATGCACAATTTATATGGAATAATATTGTAGCAGAAGGAATGTAAATTACAATACACAGTTACAAAATTATAACACATTTATAGGCTTACCCTTTAAAATGTTTTCTTTCTCAATATGCCTGATCAATACTTTCAACCTTGTAAACAGGTTGGTAACAATACATGATCAGTCCAAGGTTGACCTACATAGAGTACACTAGTACTGAAAAATGTACTTAAATAATTAAAAGCTCCTAAATGTAGATAGTTTATATAACATAAATATTAATTATATATATTTTATATGTGTATAATACTACAACCAGGAACAAAATCATACGTCAATTTATACCTGGATTTAAAATAATTATATATTATACTATTATAATATATATATATATACACACACACAGACACACATATAAAACTTATGAATTCCCATGTAAACACTTGGACTGATATTGATACTTATCAACCTTGGATTAAGAAAGGGAATGTAACTTTTAAATAACTGATGTTATACCTGCGATTAACATGTATTATTTTATTTTATTCTGTTTTATATTACTCTATTTTGCATTCTTTCAATTTGTTCTACTCATCTCAAAACTTTTGTGAATGAGAAGTGATTAATTTTATATTATCTTCCACAATATGCTTTTTAAAGTTGTTTAAGAGCCTGAAGATGATCTAGTTTAGGTCAAAACATGTTGCTCAATTAGACATATAGACTCTATTGTCTAATAACAATAGCTGTGTTGAGAATGATATTGATTTGTTTATTCCAATTTGTTCAATTTTTCCAAAAACATCTCAAGATGATCTGACTATATTCAAGACCACCACAACACAATGTATGGCCTCTGAGGATAAACCTGATGGCCTGAAACATGTCAGGCTTGATTAACAAAACTGAATTTTAATACACTGTACTGTGAAGGTCTACAGTATATGTCGCTTGATAACACAGCAGTATGATATCAGTGTCAAAGTCAGGACTGGCAATGACAAGAGCATACTCTAACACACACATGCACATTATACTTACTCATTCAGCTGTCCAGCAGTAATATCTGATTCCTCTTTCTTTAAACAAGTCACTCCTTTCACAGACTTGCTGCTGAATCTAAATTCTGTGGTGTTTGAAAGTGCCCTCAATGCCCTCCTGCTGTATGTTTTCAAAACACTACGTGACGCAATGCCACGGTCATCATTCACCGACTGATGTTCCATATTCTTACAGCCATCAAACTGTTCAGTTACTCCAGCACCAAGAATGTCAGCAACACAATCTACTTCACTCTTCATCTTTCGATAGAACTTGCCTTTATAACTGTCATTGCTATAAATACTGGAGTACTGCTTGACGTGATGCATGTTCAAATAAGACAATGTATCATTCTCAATAATGTCTGGCTTCACATCAATGTCATCTGACTGCTCGCTTGATGATAGGTCACTACTGAACAAATAATTCTCCATGTATGTATGTTGTTTCAAATCCATCTCAGTACTGACACAATCAACTGGTTTCTCCACAGTACAAGTACTACCATCAGGAGTCTGTTCTGAATTCAATGCACCTGATTCCATCCTGGCTGTAAACAAAACAGGTTTGACAAGTTGAATACTAACATCTGGTATGTTT
Organism: Reticulitermes speratus; assembly: GCA_021186555.1. Classification (NCBI taxonomy): domain Eukaryota; kingdom Metazoa; phylum Arthropoda; class Insecta; order Blattodea; family Rhinotermitidae; genus Reticulitermes; species Reticulitermes speratus. The sequence continues at coordinate 7,518,211 of JAJKFL010000005.1, forward strand.
TCATGATCAGTAGATCCAGAGTCTACACTCTTTTCCACACGTTCAATGACAATATCGTCTGCCTTCTCTTTTTTTTGACAATATATCTCCTTCACCCCTATGACTTTGGCAACATTTTGTTCTTCCTGTGCACCACTCGGCTCTTTAGGAGCAGTATCATCTCTCCAAGCCAGAACCTGGTTCACTGGCAACATTTCACTACTTCGACAACTTTTTACACTCGCAACAGGAAAGGATGTAGTATAATGATGCAATTCCCCAGTGTCAGGCGGATACATATTCTGTACACCAGCATCATCGTCATAACCATCCGCTGTGCTCACCTCAGTCTTGATTTTATCAACAGAAACAAACTGTATATGTTCTGTACAAACTGTATCATCTGTGTCATTTCCATCAGGCGCATTCAACGTTATGATAAAGGAATCTTTACAGTAAGAACTGTCTTTGTTCTCCTTTGTTTCAAGTTTAATAGGTTTCATAAGTGTCACAGTGGAAAGAACTTCCTCTTTCTTAATAGTTTTAGAGCTACTTGGTAACAATTTGGTCTGATATGATGACTGTTCTGTGGTGTGAGACTTTTCCATATGAGTCCGGAGCTTCTCCTCTGTTTCCACACAGCCACCACAGTGAGGACATTTGTATGGGTACGGATATCCTCCTATATCACCTCCCTGAAACAGTAAAGGGAACTTAATGTTGTAGGGTAATCTTCATACACTGAGTGCCTGCTACCTGAAATATGATGACTGTATACACTTCTGTCAAGATCAGTCATTACATGTTCCATTTTTTCAATATAAATATACTCTCTAATTAGTAATTAAAAACTCAGATTTTTGCTGATGTAATAGTCCATACAGAAAAATTTGCACTTAGCTTATGTTTCATAAATATCCCAGCAACAGTGCAGTAATTCAAACACTCAGCTTTCTGAAGTGCACGGGGGTAGTGGAGGAGGGGAGGATTTGAAAGGTCTACAGAAGACACGAGTTCAAACCACAACCTTTTCTTTTTGGTGCTTTATGGTCTGTATCAGTGGTGGGATGGGGAGGTTTGTTCTGATCATAGTGTACTGAATGACCTAACAATCTGCAGATACCACAGCTTAAGACATATGACTGATTTCTCAGCTGAGACCTTCCGATTACCAGCATTCATTTCAAGAACCCAACTGTAGTTAGGTCCGGAAAGTGCATCCAGTTTCCAAAATGTATTCATCTACACATACCACATGACGGACAAAGCTCAGAAACCAAGCAATCTTAACTGAAGGTGTTTCCACATTTCTTTTAGCATAAATAATAGTTTAATTGTATGTTTTATGTAGGGTAATTGGAAAGATGTGTGTAAGACAGCTGTTTTCTATTATTCTTTTGCAATCAGCTGGGCTTGGAGCCTACTAAAGATGCATTAGTGTACCGAGATCAGACATGGTGAGAGGATGCACTTGTACCACAAAACAAATTATTTGTGTAATAAAAACAGTTTTTTATACGTCTGTGTAAGGTATGTACATCATGCTTTTCAGGTTTTCATCTAGAACTTAATACAACACATGTAACAATATGAAATAAACAGCAGACAGTGAGTTAAAATATGTAAGAGTTTCAAACTGCTCTAAGATGGCTACATTGATATTACGCATGATTGTCCTGGAATATGTGTTCAGGGTAATGTGACTACGCAGCTGGCCGTTTTACCATAAATGTATTGACTGTTTTGAATTCAGTTTCAACGATACCCCACACAAAAAAGTGAAAAGCTAGAACAGCTGCAGTTCTAACTAGCCCTTACAAAAGATACCTGGTTGAGGAAAGGGAAAATAAAGGGAAAATTAACAGACCTAGACCTAGTGGGAATGGAGGACATGAGGACAAGGGCAGAAGCAAATCAAAAGAAGCCTACCTGAAAAATACTACAAAAATGAGAGAGTATAATAAAATGGATGTTAACAGGGAGAATGTGCAGAACACTGCAAATGTGCATGAAACAAGCAACAGTGAAAACATAAATGAAGTGGAAAAAGCAGACTATATATCCTGCCAACAAACCTTTTTTAATTCTGCTAGTGGTGACAGATGGGTTCAGTGTATGTTGTGTTTGAAATGGGCACATGAAGAGTATGCCAGAATTGACCCAAAATCAATGATGATTTCATGTGTGACTTCTGTTCTCCTTAAGATTTCACTTCCATGGTTAAGACAGAAGATCAGGTTGCCTTTAATGATATCTTTACAATTATTAGAAAACTCTTAAATGTAGCACTGTTAAAAGAGTCTGAAGGGGCAAATAAAGTGGTCAAATTTATGCTATATGGTTGCATTATCCATTACTTTCTTTTAACTATGTTCCATTTCTTTAACAGAAAATGTGGCAGTCCGTTTTATCCAGGAGCCTGGGTAAAATGACCATTTTGTACAGTTTCAGAAAAATTCACATTTCAGATGAACAAAATTTTTACAAACATGTTAAGAAGTATGGAACTTTCCTTAATAATTCACGCAACTACCGCTGTTTTTTTTTTTTTATGTTATTAAAAGTAACAAAGTTCATCCCAGTGGCCATGCGGTTTAAGTCATGGGTCTGTAACTGCTTGACTGCTGGAATCATGAACAGGTTTGAATCCCACTGAGGGCACGGATGTTCATCTCTTGTGTTTGTTGTGTGCTGTGTAGATGCTGGCCTCTGCAAGAAGCTGATCACGCATTCAGAGAGTCTTACCACGTGCATAGTCCCAATTGTGTGCAAACTAGAAGCCTGAACAATGAGGCAGCCTATGTCCACTATGGGCTACTGTGCCACAGGTGGGGGTGGGGCGCTAATGAAGTGTAGTTAAATGATGATTTGCCTTAGGGAGACTGTTTTACATGCATCTCCCCTACTATCTTGGAATATGGACATTCTGTGATTTTCTTTAATTTAGATTGAAGTCAGATCTCTCTCACTTTACCCATTTTGGTCTGACTGGTTATGAGATATTAATGCTATTATGAAAACTTACATTACAATTTGTCTGTAAATAACTCCGTGCCAGAATCATTACACTGGGAATTTTAAATCCATAATGTATGGGTTACTATTATTTAGTATACATACATGATCATGACCCACAAGGAACTTTCACAGGTGTCCTTTTGTTATTGAGTTGCCAAGTTACACCATCATATTATTGCTAATACACAGAATTCCACTGCATGTGAGCACCCACCTTGCCCTTGTAAGGCAAGGAGATGCAAGGAGTATGACAAGCCCATAACTTTATGCATTAAAATGAGAACTTCAACAATTACCTTCTACTATGGGCTCTTGCATTTGCTGTCTTATCTACAAGGTTTGAGGCATACTTACACCATTACATATGCCATAATGTTTGATCATCTCATCCACTGTGATTGCCAGGTAACTGCAGTTCTGGAAGAGGCACTTCACATAGCCTTTTGACTCAATAGCGATGTTCCACGACACTCTGTGTACTTTGCAAAAGCTACGCCTCTTTGCAAGCAACTTCACTTTAGGCCGCACTTCCCTAAGACACAAGGCATTCTTAATAAATAATTAATGCATTCATACCATTTTCAGAGGTCAACAAACATTATTTTACTTCATGAATGAAATGAAAAGCATGATATGTATGGTACAGTTTGTACTGGAGATAAGTGGATAATGTGTTCAACATCAGCATTCATTAAGTATGTATATACATACAAATGTACATATGTTGGTATTTATGTACATATGTACGTACATACAAACATATGTATGTGAGTGATATATATATATATATATCTGCAGGATGAACATGAATATTCCACTGATAATGTATCACCACCATCCTCATACGAAAAGTCATAACAATAAACGAAGTTAGAAATGCTACCATTAGCCGATTATCTGCTATATACAGTTTTGTATCTCCGAAGGTGCAGCAACCTCCTCACATTACACAAATCAGTTTAAAACTGTATTATTGACTACCATGCTGCACTATACTTTCATTCACAATTACTGTTATTTTTCTGCCACTTGGGGCCCTGCGATGATCTGTAATGAAACAGATCATGTGACATAAATCTGCAACCAATGAACTCTGTTTTATAAATAAAAGGACAATGAGACAATTCCATATCCAGCCAAACCGCATACCACACCATGTGTTATACCCATATCTCTTTAGTACCAATTAAAACAAAACTATGCAACAGTAATTCTCAGTTACAGGAAAGTACAGTTCACAGGTTTCTTCCTATAATGTTTCTATGACTGCTATCACAGGGCACAAGCTGCATCTTCCCCTTTTCCCCAAGACTCGGCCTGTGGATAGCACAGAAGAATTGCCATGTATTTTTGCATATAAAGAGACTTCTCATGCTTAAAAAAGAGTCCCACAAAACTACAAGTCATCTTATAAATAAAGAATAAAATGTGAACCTTACATCTTTAGTTTAACAACTGCTATGAATCATTTAACTCCTGTCATAATTATGTGTCACTGAAACTCATAATTGGTATAAATAATTAACAAACAGTGTGTAGTGGAATAGCATGCCCAAAATAACCACAAGTGCAAGATTATCAGGATGAGCTTCAAAATGCCACTTGCAACAGCTGATGCAGCAAAAACAAACACTACAGCCAAGTGACAATTCAGGTAACCACCAGTTTGGACCACACCTGAAAATCCTTGCTTTAACTCAGAGTGACTCAAAACACCTAACAACAGGTTAGGGTGACAGCATTTAACGGCCTTCCTTTTGCAGCCCTCATTTAAATTCTGTCTTCTGCAGACCTATTGTGAATTGAATTCCAGCACCAAAAGGTTAACATAAACATTTTATCAATAACCAAACAATGAAAAAAGTGGTGCTTATAAGATATGGCACCCAGTTTAAAGCATATTACTTTCAAGGAATAAAAAACTTTGTGAAATGCCAAACCAAATACTTTCTACAACTCAGGTATCTAACAAACTCAGTGTCATATCAGAGTAGACTGAATTCTTAACAGACAGCACAATGAAACCTCTGAAATCCCACACAATTTGAATCCACACTGCACAACCTGGACTATCATTTTTATCACAATAATTTATGGATGCAGCACAGCGGCCACATACTTTTGCATTCTACGCAGCACACTCCACCACCCGTCTACCACCCACAAAAATAAACAAAATCAAATACACAGTATTCTGTCTTCTGGAATTTGACACTACATAGTGTCATAATGATTTATACATGTTTTTGAGAATATGTTGCCTCCATCTTAAACATAACAGATAGGCAATATGTATAATGTAACACTGAGGGGTGTTCATGTAACCACTGTTGCCGTGGAAAAGCAATAAGTATTACATATTCTGTGTGTGTGCCATTGTAGCCTTGGTTATCCGGCATGCAAAGTGCATGTGGTGTATTATATTGTCATTTGTGGCCTGTCTGGCTGTACCATATTTTTTCACATTATCTCAAAAAGGCACGATTTTTGGGAAAAGTGTTATTGAACATAAAATGTGTGTACTGATTTTCTCTACAATTCTTGTCTGAAATACTTCTCATTCTAAGAAGAATTTAGTGAGATACCTGTTATTCTTGTCAGATTTTAATGAAAGTTGAATTTTCTCAATAAATTTTCATAAAATACTACAATATCAAATTTCATAAAAATCCATCCAGTGGGAGCCGAGTTGTTCCAAAGGGAAGAACAGGCAGACAGACAGAGAGGACAGAGTTAAGTTGCTTTTCACAGTTTTGTGAACGTGCCTAAAAATGAATGCAGCATGTTCCTCTAAAACCGTGGTAAATTTCTACCAGGCCACACATTGCCATATCCCAGAGGGCAGTATTCTGCAGTCACTGCCATGAAAACCTCAAATCTTACCGAACCTCAATACCTCTGAGTCTATTAACAAAACACTTTAGGATCCCACACGAAGCAGCACTACTGTCAACCCACATCAATGACTTACACAGGCCACGATGATGATCCTGATTGTATGCAGTTACAAAGTAGAAGGATGAGGTGATCTCTAGTGGCACGAAAAATAACATTTCAGGATACCACATGAAGCAGCACTACTGTCACCCCCACATCAATGATATACACAGGCCACCAAGATATTAATGGTTTGCAGTTAAAAAGCACAATGGTGAGGTGACCTCTAGCGGCAAGACATTCACACCAAGTTACATGAAAGTTCACTGGGTGGATCAGAACTTATTATGGGGCAAACACATAAATACTAATTATACCACAGATGTATTTAAGTAAAGAAGGCTGAAAATGCTTTTTAAAGATGTCCATTTGTCTCACCTACAGCCAAACAGTTTAACAGGTAATGTCAACACACCATGCTAGTAAGTCTTCCACTCATTTTGTATTTATGTGTCCTAATAAATGTTACAATAAAGCCTATGTATGGATACCTCTAGCATTTACTTCATAAAGCACTCAGTATATGTCTTTTGCTAATAATAAAAACTTACCATTTGTTTTTAATCATGACTTGCTGCAGCGTCTTCCGGTGGAAGCCATCACCAGGATGTGACTTTAGCATGTGGGTTTTCAAATCATTTTCTGTACCCAAACGACACATGCATATTGGACATGTGTTACATTCAATAGATGACTTCTGCAACACACACAGTGCACTGAAGAACACTCACAGTATCACTATCAAGGATGAGAATCAAATGCCAAGACATGCAGAATGGGGAATTCAATCCAAATGTCAGAAACACTGCATTTTTGGGAACCCTATGGAATAACAGTGATGTTCATGGTAATACTAACAGAACTTTCATCTTTGTATATTGGTAACAGTAACATATCTATAAGGCTCAATAAAAAATTCAATAATTTTTAGGGATGAAATTAATTATATGAAATTTGTAAGACCGAGGTTCTCATGGTGGCAACAATTGAGATTTGTGAGTTAGGAGAGCACCACATAGTGTAGTAGATGTGTACCAATGTATATGAAGAATGTACCACATCAAAAACTTAATCAAAACTGGGCAAGTAGTTTAGAATGACAGCAGCTTTATGCATTTGTAATGTAATGGACTAATGTGGCTCATAATGGAACCTGCCTAACATATTTCGGTTTAATTTTCCATACCAAACTATATCACAAGGAATCGCAGATGGGCAGACACACAATGATGCTGAAAATGAGGTAGCATTTCCACAGCAGTTACAGTTTTGATTGTATTATCCTGTATTGTCACAGCATGTAGTCTCGTAGGTGGTTACAGAGATAATGCCTACGTTTTTAGGGTGGTACCTCAACTCTCCAAAATGTTTGTAACCACACACACGATATACAGTGATACAACAGAGATGCCAAAGATAAGAAGTGCTATAAACTTTTTTTGGTGTGGAGTATTACTTCCGGAAAGATAGTTGTTGATTTGTAAGACTGTAACGTCTTCATGTTATAGGTTAAAATATGCTCACAATATCATAATGTCTGTACACCTGTCTCACTTAAAACATTCTGAAAAACAAATCATGACACTAATGCACACCATTCTGTACTACTTAAATTTCGTACCACCAATAATAAAAACATGGTGAACATACAAGCTTCTGAGTTGGAAGTAACACTAGCCCCACTTAATGAAGGGTTCCGTAATGTTGTGTGGCAATAATCAGGGTGTCTGAAAAGCAATGAGACTGGCAATGCTGCATGTCTGCAAAAGTCTAGATTGAGAAAATGAATGTGTCATGTTGCAGTCCAAAATGAGATGTCACTGCTACCATTAAGTGTCACTTTACACAAGGTATCTGATAAGACCTGCTCTTCAATGTCAGTAGAAAACGATATTTCATACATCTGAAGGCAGAGATGTGTGATAATGTTTTATGTAAAGCTCACAAAAAGAATAAAAGAGAGTTTAGGGGTGTTACAGGAAGCCCATAGCCAAGAAACTATGAGCAGATCTACAGTTTTCAGATGGTGGAATAATTTTAAAGAAGGGAACACAAAGGTGGTTGATGATTCTTCAAGTGGAAAACCCAGCAATGCCATCACAGATGCCAATATTTAGAAAGCTAATGAACTGCTGATGCAGAACTAATATTATGGGAACTGCTTGCCAGTTTAAACATGTCACTGGAGAGGGTTCCACACAATATATCAATAAAACTGGGCATGTACCAAGTCTGCACAAGGGGGCTCCATATTATTTCAGCAGTATCAATAACAGATGTGCATGGAAGTCTGCCAGCAAAATGTCATTCTTTTTTTTTATAGCAAATCTCTAATTTACTGCCCACTATCACCTGTGATAATCAGACACATGACCCCAAATCAAGACAGCAATAAGTGTCTGGATGCATAAAAGCTCACCTGTACATGCATCACACATCCTTCCCACAATATCTTAGTGCCCAGAGCAAAAAACATCAACCTCTGGTGCAGAGGAAGCAATAATAGTATAGCTCTGATCCCTCTGCAGTTTTCTCCATAAGAATGCATACAATATAAAATAACATCTTGCAAAGAAACAAATGAGCAGCAATACTGAGGCTATACCCCATTAAGAATGATTAATGTTGGCAGAAGGGCATAGCAAAATACAAGCAATTCATGGCTTTGGTATGTATGAATACAATGGTACAAAACAATCCAGGAAAAACACCTGCACCTCTAGTGTAGGAGACCAATGCTTTTCAGACAGTGATACACGGACAGTTGACGGGTGGTAGGCAAAGAAATTTAGGAATTACTTTTTTCAATAATTAAATTTTAGAAATGTTACTTGCATTACTAAAATTGTTTTAAATGTGTTGAAATGTAAATAAAAACATTTTATGAAATGTATACCAACATACTATTGCACTCAGCAAATATGTAGGCCGTTCAAATTTAAACGAGAATTTAGTTCCCTTTTGAGCACAAATCAGCTTGTATGAACGTGCTTGTGCTGACAAGTTATGACATGTTTAAGCTTGCAACCCGCACTAGCCAGATCCCTCTCCGCCTCAACCATCAGGTGCAATCAAGATGGCACAGCAAGAAGTACCCAGCAGTGTTGCGCAGCGTATAATTATCAAATTTCTCACGAAGGAAGGTGTCATTCCTTCTGAAATCTTTACCAGGCTTCAAGCACACTTTGGAGATGTTTGTCACAGCTAAGGGTGTTCAGTTGGGCGAAATCATTTCGAGAAGGATGAGACCATGTTGAAAATGAACCTCACGCTCGGTGACCAAGAACTTCTGTAAATCCAGACGTTTTGAAAATTGGTGAACTTATTCGGGCTAATCGTCGCATAACTGTTCTTGAACTGTTACAGGAAGTAGGAATTAGTGTAGGGAGTGCTGAAGAAATTCTGCACAACGAGTTGAAAGTCAGTAGAGTGAGCGCAAGGTGGGTCCCACGGCTCCTGTCACCAGAGCACAGGGAAAGACGTTTAGTGGCCTTTACTCAACTTCTGCAACGATACGAGAAGGAGCCGAATTTTTGGACTCAATTGTGACATGTGATGAGACCTGGGTCCACTACTTCACTCCTGAATCAAAAAGAGCAAGCAAGCAGTGCAAACACAACCATTCTCCACCCCTAAAAAAAGCGAAAGCAATTTTTTCAGCAGGGAAGATCATGGCTACTGTGTTCTGGGATTCCAAGGGTATCATTCACCTGGACTTTCTCACTGGTCAAAAGACCATCAATGCGCAGTACTATTCAACTCTCCTGAATGAAAAAGTGAAGACGGCAATTTGCTCAAAGCAAAGAAAAAGGCAGGATTCAGTTTTCTTCCTCCAAGACAACGCTCGTCCTCACACTGCGGCTTTAATGATGGCAACTCCACTGAAACTAAAGTGGGATGTCCTGCCTCATCCACCATACAGTCCAGACTTAGCTCCATCTGATTATCATTTGTTTGGACCAATGAAGGGGTTTTTAGGAGGCAAGAGATTCCGGAATAATGATGAGGTCATTGCAGCTGTGCAAAGTTGGGTACACGAGCAACCGAAAACCTTCCTTGAAACTGGAATTAAGAAGCTTCCAGAACGTTGGCACAAGTGCATGGCAGTCAACAGGGACTACATCGAAAAGTAGCGTGTAAGACTTTTCCTTTTTGTTGTGAATAAATTTTTTAGAAACAAATTCTCGTTTAAATTTCAACGTCCCTCGTATAAATACAGACTCTCCTATTACTTTTTAACCACAAATAGTCTTACGACTTTGTACACTGCCCCAGTGCACCCTAAACCTGAGGAAGCCTTGAACTATATTATGCTGGTTGGGCCAACCAAAAGCAATATGCCACAGAAAACTTTTTATTGGCATTTGTGACAATAAACATACGGATATATTAAAGTTTAATTTGACAATATTTTAGTCCAGGCAGCAATACTTCAATGCCATTTATTGCTCATGTATTTACAAATGAACTGAACTGCTCATCAGTTTTTGATATTGTTAATTTATGGACATCCATAACATTAATCAGAGACTACTATAGATCTTTAATGTTCACCATCAATCAAACAAATGTGTTTCTGTGACTAATATAGTATGTAGGAATAACTATTTGTTTTAACACCTGTTAACTGACAGTATCAAATATTTTAACAATTCACTACTTAATTTATAAAGATTTACTATACGGACTCTGACACTTATTTATATTGTTTGGTTTTATTATTGTGTTATCATAATTTTGTAATTTATACCACATTATCCATTACTCCCATACTACTGGTATACAGCACAGCCCCACACTTTGAAAAAGTGCAGTATCCTGCTGACGGAGGTGTCAGTAGTTACCAAGGTTACACACCATCAGATGTTCAAATGCTACATACTTAACAAAACACAAAAGAAAACAATTCTGTGTCTAGGACATGTATAATGTGATGCCCATAGAGTGTTACAAGGAGGATTTGGTATATATGTTTACCTTTTCTACAAATAAAAAAGTAAATGAAGTAATAAGTTATTGAATGACATTTTTCTAATTTTTTATTACAATTGAAACAAACTGTTACGTATTCTTATGAATGTTTTTTTACCGATACTTCGAGATTTGCAGTGCTTCATCACACCTTAAAAATAAATAACATGGAAAATTACATTAAGCCCGTCTCATTAATCATAAAATAATCCTACCCCAGTCCTATGATGAAGTCCCACAAACTACCAATGATAAAGAGGCAATATATCAAGTAGTAAAGTATGAGAATAATATAGAACACTGAGATAATCCCAAACAAATTATGGCCTTGTCCCCAAAACACCCCACTCCAGTCTCCAAACCAGCTGAACACTGATAGGCACATACTATATACCTCCGTACTGCTGCCCTTATGTACATGAAAACTCACCCCATCACAATGTAAATAGTGGTTGAACATGTCAGCTTCGGACAGACTGATATAGTTGCACTCCATCATCGGACAATTGATGTGTCCTATCTCTGCCAGAGCCAGTTGCCAATGTACAGCAAACCGAGGCAAATGTCGCTGTGTTTCGTAGCGCCACCTACACATACATTATATTGCTGTTTCCTTGTTCTCACATCATCATATTACACTCATGGTGCACAAAAAAAATTCAGATACTTCATACAAAAAAATCCATGTCAAGAAAATTTGTAATAATATTGTACATGCCAGAAGAAATGTCAGACAATTACTATTAGCATTACATACACAGATGCATATCACAGATCATAACTGTGGGACACTTCTGATGTCCTACCTCAGGTCAAGAACGATAACTGTGATCATTGTGTTCCATTCGAGACAAGGAATTTATTCAGTAGTTCAGTAACTATTAAGGTACGCGCACACTGGAGCGCAGCGGACGGACGCAGCGCACGGAGATAAGATATTCTTCCCTTTACTAGTTACGTGCCATCGCACACTGATCCGCACCGGACGCAACGGAGTGCGGCAATTCCGTCTCGGATTCTGGGAGGGGAATCTTTTTCCGTCAGGCCGGTGCGTCCGGCTGACTCAGCGGTGAAGTTGACGTTATCGTATTGCATGGCGTGACACGGAGAGGAAAATGCTCATGTTGTTAGCCAATCAACGGCCTGCACTGAAATGAATTGCGTCAGCCCGTAGGCGGAAATACGATGCAGTGTGCTTACTCATAAAAATATTGCGACTCGTCCGATGCTCCGTTCCATCCGCTGCGCTCCAGTGTGCGCGTACCCTTACCTTCTCAAGGAAGACTCTACTTTGTGGAGTTAGTTGGCAAGTTAATTGGTATGGGCTCACACAATATGGTTATCAATCATTTGTGAAAGAAATATCACTTTTAAGGCACCCACTGGAACAACTTACAAAACAGACCATTTACTATTTGCACAGAGCATGACTTCTGTCTTAAAGGCACAGATCCTTCACTTGATCCACGGTCCCATTTGTTTTGATCATTGGTGGACATCCCAAGCATTCAATATCTTCAACAGAGGTCACACCACTTTTGAACTTGGAAAACCTCCCAAAAACTTGTGTGTCTTCTCTCCTAAAAGCTACTTCCAACATTTCAAAAGTTTTGGTAGCATTTTCCCCTAGCTGGAAGCAACATTTGAAGCAGACACACTGTTCTTTTGAGTCTGCCATTTTTTACATTTGACAAAACCACAAATGGAACATCACAAACTTAAACTTAACAATACTCAACAATCACATGTACTATATCCTTATTACACACAGGAAATGGATGAGCAGACTGCATTTACACTTAGCAACAGCAGCTTGTGCTAGCAGCAGTAGTGTCATCTCATGGTCAGTCTGTAAATTATTTGATTGCATCACATACATCCTGTGCAGCATGAATCAGACCTCCTAACAAGCCATTTTTGGAACACATTATGGCCAAGTCTCACCTCACATGAGCTATGCATTTTAACCGCATTCAGAATAGCCACGGCTATTATGTGGAATTAGATACTTTAATCCGCTTCCATGTTTTCCATGAAATACTGCAGGTCAGTTTCATATAGTTCTGTGATGATATACCGTATATTCTCAAATCTAATCCGCATCCGAATCTAATCCGCACTCAAGTTTTTGGCGATTTCTTAAACGAAAAAAGTTAGTTCGCGGTTCGAATCCGCACCTTTCCTTCAACCACCCCTTGCCCACGGGGCGACTGATTGAATAATATTGGATGTTACCAATGCGTTAAAATACGACGCTACGCCTGGGGCCGATGAGTCATACCGATACCGTGAGGCGGGGCCTTTCTCAACAGACGTGCACAATCTCGTCTGAATCCAGCTCGCGCCTTAGTTGTTGAAATGTGGGAGGTGCTTGTTCCAATTTGTCGTGTACCGTAGTTATGGAAGAGGGACGCCTGAAATCTAAACGACTCTCATATACGGCAAAGTGCAAACGTCAAGTTATTCGGTGCGCAGAGGAGAATGGAAACCGCAAAGCCGCTGCAATTTTTGGAGTTGATGAAAGCAACGTTCGACTGTGGCGGAAACTGGGTGGACAGCATGGATAATGATTCAGTTATGAGTGATGACGGCGAGTCTGATGAATAATAAATTATAATAATAAATAATAAAATAATATGATTATTGTATTGTATTGTTCTTACAGCATGTACAGCAGCTCAATCATTTTTCCAAAATCCAGCTCTCGACCGCGAATCTAATCCGCACGCGAATCTAATCCACATCTGATTTTTTAGCCCTCTAAAACTGTAAAAAGGGTGCGGATTAGATTTGAGAATATACGGTATTACCTTAGGATTATTTGATTTCTGGATTCTGTCTGTTGTCAGTATTCTGAACAGAACAGAGCTTTTCTGCATCTGGCTCTGTTACTAGGTGAAAAGCTGGGGAGGGCACTACCTGAGCTTGGTCTGATACAAACAGGTGTTCTCAAATCACCACACAACCTACATCAGTCAAGCACCATATATGCACCTAGGATCAAGTTCTCTCAAAAGGAGATACAAAATGACAATAAAAATCATGAAAATATTCATGAAGACCTACAGTGATAAGACAGAAGGGAAATCAAAAATAAAACCCTCACACCAAACCAAGAATAAGAACCCACAAACCCTAATATGGAAGAAATTCAAAACTGACATGATATGCATTATCCAACTACCACTAGCACCCTACATGGATAAAAAACATTAACCCGAAGAACCCACCACATCCCACTGGCCTTCCCTATAGTTTGAAAACTTTCCTGCTGAATCCATACAGGTGAAATCTGCAGACTAGGCTGGCTGACTGGATTCATCAAACATGCCACATGAACCGATTCATTGTGTTCCTTACACCTGCCCTTAGTTTCAACACGCAATATTCTGGCTTCAGTCCACTTTGTACGATGACCTCCTTCATAAGCTGTTGGGGCCAGTTTAGATTTCTGTAAGACCCTCCTTCAGACAGCACCCACATTCCAGGAGCTGCATGACTAGTGGTCTGACCATCCGTCTCACCAATGCAGCTTATATCACATTCACAGGTACAATGGCTGTCTCCTTTTCCTGTCAGATACTCATGAGGACGGTCTTAAAAACACATTCGTACAAGTTCACTTATGAGAACTAGACCACAAACAGACCTGCAAGAGATGGCACACTGCATGTGGCAGAAGGTAAGTTTAAACTGTCTGATCATGAGACATGATTTCTCCACTCAATACTGATGAGTACCATATATTCTCGAATCTAATCCGCACCCAGTTTTTGGCGACTTCTTAAACGAAAAAAAGTTAGTTCGCGATTCTAATCCGCACCTTTCCTTCAACCACCCCTTGCCCACGGGGCGACTGATTGAATAATATTGGATGTTACCAATGCGTTAAAATCCGACGCTACGCCTGTGGCCGATGAGTCATACCGATAGAGGCGGGGCCTTTCTCAACAGACGTGCGCAATCTCGTCTGAAGCCAGCTGATCTTTAGTTGTTGAAACGTGGGAGGTGCTTGTTCCAATTTGTCGTGTACCGTAGTTATGGAAGAGGGACACCTGAAATCTAAACGACTCTCATATACGGCAAAGTTCAAACGTGAAGTTATTCGGTGCGCAGAGGAGAATGGAAACCGCAAAGCCGCTGCAATTTTTGGAGTTGATGAAAGCAACGTTCGACTATGGCGGAAACACAAGGCAGCGATCAGCGGGTGTGAGGCGTCACGAAGGAAATTCACTGGACCCAAGAAAGGACGATTTCCTGAAATTGATGATGCAGTCTTCACGTTTTTTCAAGAGAGACGCAAGACTGGACTGTTTGTGAGTTATGATCTACTCGCGAGGAGGCGATAAAGAAGGCCAGATCTTTGAACATTCCTCGAATTATGAGTGATGACGGCGAGTCTGATGAATAATAAATTATAATAATAAATAATAAAATAATAGATTATTGTATTGTATTGTTCTTACGTTGTTTATTAATTACGTTAATTACGTTATTGTTATATTGTACAGCAGCTCAATCATTTTTCCAAAATCCAGCTCTAGACCGCGAATCTAATCTGCACGCGAATCTAATCCGCATCTGATTTTTTAGCCCTCTAAAACTGTAAAAAAAGTGCGGATTAGATTCGAGAATATACGGTACTTATGGTGCTACAGTAACTATTACATGTGACTGCTATACTTACAACTGCATGGACTTTGGAACAGAATCACCAGACACGACTGATTTGTCCTTGTTATCACTATTCATCACACTCCCATCTTCTGAAGAATCCTTACTCTTCAGCAGCTGAAACAACATTCCCCTCTTACAGTAAAGCACTCCAGATCCACTACCATTCTGATAAATCAGCTACCAGTCAGCACCAACTGTCAGGTGTAATCAGTAAATAGCTTATTAGTGAACAAACTAGTACAATTATGTGATATAATCATATAAACATATCTCACAAAGTATTTTATCCAAGGGGGGAAAATAAAGAAAAAGAAAGCATAAACAACGGAAAAATTGATTTTGAACATAATCTTTGGAAACTGAAGTCTTCTTGAATATTTCACCACGCAGACAGGTAAATTTACCAATTTACATGGTGTAATATCCAAGAAGGCTTAATTCTTCAGCAACACTGTTGTGAGAACCTCAAACCTCACATAATCCTTGGAGTTCAAACTTGCTAGCCCGACAAATTCATCACAATGGCATTCACAATAAGAACAACTATACACATAAAAGAAGGTGTATGCAGAACATAATATTCGAAGACTCTACTTTCCAGGCCAATGCTTTCTGTTTCATCAGTTACGAAACTGAGATCTGACATTCTAATGGGAGTACGAAGATAACTGTCTTATGGGATATGAGGCCATAGCTTGTGTTTGTGTATGAGAACACACAGAGGAAAACTCACCTAGAAATTCATTTTATATATTTACACAACAAGGAAATTTACTGCATTTTTAAGATGCGTGACAAGTGACAGGTGCAAATGAATAAGGATACAAAAAACACATACAATAAAAATAAAAATAAATGGTGTAGGAAGAAGGAAAAATGACAAAAGCCCCAACAAGTGCCTTTTTTAATTTTAATATTCCTATTCAATTAATTTTCTCCTTTCACATTTGCAAAAAAAGAGGCCCTTTTCAGGTCCATGTTCTTGCCAGCTCTCATCGCTTTCCTATCCTCTATTAGTCCACAAGCCTCCAGCTTCCCTTTCACTGACTCTTCTTACTCTCTAATGCCCCATTTTCCATTTATATTTGTTTTGTTTCACCACCTCAGCATTTCTCTGTCCACAGTCCCCAGTTCTTCCCAGCCACCAAATTTCACTGTTTCCTTCACCATTACCCATTCACTCCACTCACCTGTATGAAACATCTTTGGCTGCAATAAGTATTTATCAAGTACGGTTGATATACACACAGAAATGCATGTGGGACATCATGTAAAACGGATGTTAACATTACTGAATATAAATAGCCATAGGGTTAACTTGTGGGGGGGGGGGATGCCCCTCCAATACTTTTTCTACCTAAGATTAATTTTTGGTGGGGGGGAGGGGCACTGAGTTGATGTTCCTAATTCCCATGGTTGGATTTTGCCGGCCCCAGTGTTATTAGCCAAGTTATGCCTATGTAAGCAGCAAATGAAATGGCTTGACAATTTTCTGTACATCTCTACAATATCAACTTTCATAACAATTCTTTCTGAGATTCTTGAGCTGTCAGATGCAGACAGGATAGACGGTAATTTTAACAGACATTCCACCAAGGTGTGAACATACCTAAAAAGAAAGCAATTTTCAACTGGATATGACGGAATCTGTTTCAAGAGAATCTCACCTCTGGTTGCTTCTGCTCATTTCCAGCAGTCTCACCAAGTCTCCTCCTCTTCACACCCCCAGACATCTTCACATACTGCAAACCTTTCTCCTTATTTTCATCTACAATGGCAGACTCTTTCACTGAATGAGACTTGGCAGAAACCTCCATCACTTCCAAGTGCCCCTCTGAATTAGTCACACTCGCTCTGTCCAGAGCCACTATATCAGGACTCACATTCCTAGATTCTAATAATGGAACCAGCTGATTAATTGATAATGCCTCTGTTATGCTTTCTGTTGTACTGCCACCTTTACTCTCATGCATGATAACAGGTTTCCCATTTTTCATTTTTGCAACCAAGCCCAGATTTTTCAACTGAGTAGGCGACAAAATGAAAATGTTGCATCCCTGCAAGTTCTGAAGCTGCTGTTTTCCTGCATCCAATGCACATAACCCCTTCTGGTTAAGGATAATCTTATTTAACTGAATGGTTTTATCACTGGTTCCAGAATTTGATGGTCTGTTACCATCATCTGTGTCACCCTTGCCCATTATGGGGGATGACATCATATGCCACTTCAGATATCTTTACAAGCAACTACCAAGAAGCCATCATCTGAACTCCATCATGAGCAACTACTACCAGGGATTCTAAAAATCTGAAACAGAAAGTAAACAATAAAACACTGAAGCATGTTTGCATAACCAATGTTGCTATGGAAAAGCAATAAGTATTACATGTTCTGAGTTTGTGGCTGTAGCCTTAGTTATCCGGCATGCCAAACACATGCACCATATTATATTGTCAGCTGTGGCCTGTCTGGCTCTACCATATTTTTCCACATTATCTCATAAACGGCATGATTTTCAGAGAAGAGTTACTGAACATGAAATGTGTGTTTTAATTTTCTGTACAACTTTTGCCTGAAACATTTCTCTTTCCAAGAAGAATTGAAGAAGAAGAAGAAAATAAATGTACATAGGTCTTCATGTAAAGTACCAGCTATTCTTGTCAGATTTTAATAAAACGTGAATTTTCTCGACAGATTTTCGAAAAATATTCAAATATAAAATTCATAAAAATCCGTTCAGTGGGAACTGAGTTGTTTCATGCAGATGGATGGACAGATGGACATGATGAAGACGACAGTTGCTCTTCCCAATTCTGCGAATGTTCCTAAAAATTACCAGTTTTATCCACTGAAATACTAGAATTAATTTTTCACTTAAAAACAAAATCTTGCCTGTAAGAGTACATATTTACAGATTGCCAAGACCTGTTCCTATATTCTTGGTGGAGTAACACAATTCCTTCTGCCTGATACGTGTTGCAAATTCTGGACACACTTTAGTAAGCACTTTTGGGGCTGCAACCTACAAAATGTCTGGTGGTAAAATATACATGAAACATTTATATTGGGCTCAGAGGGACATAAAAGCCAGATGTTCCTGTCAATCACTTGCATTACCCACCCACACATACACATACCTACACACTCATTAAAGCAGAAATTACACTTTGTATTTTATGACTACCTAAACAAACCTCAGCTTCCCTGAACCTCTGTTCAAACATCTTCATTCCTTCACTAGGTCAACAGTCCAATACTCAAAGGTTACTGAGGGAATCTTTACAACAGCCCACTCAGATAGTATCTGTGGTATAAAAATCCGTTTGATCATAAGGGTTTTACATATCTGCCTTTCTTGCTAGCCTTCCAATTGCTCCCCCAATTCTCTCTCTCTCTCACCTTTGGCATGTGGAATTTTAAAGATGTGACATTTGGACTCCACACCAAATCATCTTTATGAGACAGAGTGTGACTGGACTGGACTTGTCCAATGTTACAATAAGCAGTCGGGACCTAAAAACACAACACTGAGGAAAATAAGATATGGGAAGTTTTGGGAAACAAGGGATACACACAGATGGAGTTGAGTCAAACATTGGGAAAGGGAGAGACAGCACAGAAGACAGAAAGTCTCTGTGTGCACACAAACACCAAGTTCATTGCGGACGTAAATTGTTGAGCAAGTACACACATTCACAGACTAGACATTAAAATCTGGACTACAGAGCCCCACCGATGTTTCTCATTAAATGACATCAGTACGGACATCACATGTGATGTCAGTAAACGTATTACAAACCCGAAAACAGCAGATGAGATGCAATGACCGTTGTGCTGAGGGATATGACAGCACCACACATAATGGAAACATTTTGCAAACCTCATCATAGGAAAAAAAAAAACATTGATCAAGACAATGATCATACAAATAAGTGATTTAAAACATTTACTTTCAACTCCTTAGTGTACAGGCCTACAGACCTAAGCACTATGTCACCTTCAACATACACACACACACACACATGCACGCGCGCAAAACATCAAATGCCATAAGCTAAACTAAACCAAACTAACCTACTCTTAATCGCCAACATGAAAACGTACTTGGTCTAATCCCACAGTTCAGGACTGGTTATTAACCACCTACGAGTCCAAGATAAAAATAGCAACTTTTACCCACATGTGGAATTTCTGGCACTCACATCAGTCTTTTACATGGCAATGTGTATATGTGAATAAGATACATTTGTATCTTGTTGACAAGCTGGTTCAATGGAAGTAGGAGCAGTGACATTACTGTCAAACAGAACATAAAAGGACGGCAGAAACAAGTTTACCTCTTTAGGAAAACCACCTGCAGATACTACAGATTCCCCGACGATGTATTAAGGAACTTCAAACTGTATAGTTACAATGGTCCAGCTGCTCAAGACACATTAGCTACAGCTGCTGTTTTACTCAGAAACCTAAATACATATTGTTGTACCTTATGTGGACTGTAAAAAGTGCAGGGAAAGCAACTGCAGATGCTTCTTTAGCATGGCAAGGTCTTTTCAGATCTACAGGATCCAGTTTCCATGCTTCTGTACAGACATGCACGTTTATTCCTTTCGTATATTTTGCAATTAACAGAAACATACGACATACAGTAAGTAGAACACGTTAACTATGGACTCATTAAAACCATGTTCTTTTCAGCATTTAGACTTTTTCAGGGGATACCAACCGCTTTCTTCAAAACATGTACGTAACGTTAAAAATTCTGGATGAACGTAACGTCATATAATTGGCCGTTTCTTGAGAGTGCTGACAATAATGATCACGTGCAAACTTGAACTAAATGTTCTCTGGACTTACATAAAACTGTGAGAAAATGCATACGAACTAAGCATTATAACACATTTATCCAGAAAGCACCTCCTTTACATTTGTTACTGCTTAAACAAACCTGCTGTAGTTCAACACATCCCTCCGACCACATCGACGTCCGAACAGACACCCAAACACATCTGCTCGTCTTTAACATGCCATAATAATCAGTGGAGATCTGCTGAGCTGATACTAGATAATCTGTGGGTGACACTACTATACTGCTTGATCCAAAAAGAACCAAGCAGAAACAACTACTGCAGCATAGAAAACACTCCACTAATAGAATCTCAAACTACCACCTCACCACCAACGCGGCCATACACATTACATCACACAACCACAGACTAACTTACACAGACACTTCGCTCCCGTTTGTATTCCAGCCTATACTAAATACTCTGTGAATCCGGCTTCCATGCTGTACCTCATGGATAAGTGATATACTTACCACAGCACAGATTATCTAGTATACCACAGTTTATACGCTGTATACAAGCCCCGCAGTTCGAATTGTGAACGCTGCCACACCAAGGACGAACACAAACGAGGGGGGTGTACCTGCGCCCAATTGTCCCTCTATTCGATTTTTCTGGAAGTAGCATGTTTTCCAGGCAGGTCTCATGGTCAACTGTGTACTCCATGCTGATTATAATATACATTTTAGCGGCGCAATTCTCTAATCGTATAGGGTAGGATGACAGTAGTTTACAAACCTGCCGATCGAGCCACCGACACCGATAAAAGTAGGCAACAAGTCAGCCGAGTGGCCACAGCGGCGGCTCTGTGCGACCGGCAGATGTAACCATAGATTATCTGATGTAACCATACGCGTAGGAAAATCATCCGTGGTAGTATCGTATGAATATTTGGTGTAACTGATGTAAGTGAAGGAAATTATGTAAACGAACGCGGATCAGTTTCTCAGTTACAATCTCCAAACACCCCACCCCCTGTTCAACTGAATAAATATCATACATACAAAGCAAAAGAACATACCTGGGTGGTATTGTTGGTTCACACGAGAAACTCAAAATGAATGTTGCTCCTAAGACTGAGGAAGGCCGACCTAGCGGTTTGCTATCCAACGGGAATTTCGAAATATATGGCCCAAACCAAATTTCAGTACTGTTCACGTCCCCATTTAAAGCAACTTTAGCTGTAAGGTTTGTACACTGGAAAACATGCTTATTGTGGGTTATGTACGAAGGGACACGATTTATCATATTTATTGCAGTTGCAGACACCGGTAGTTACTGTGGAAAACCTAAATTGCAACTCAGTAGAATTGTTAAATTAAAATGTGTAATGCATGTGCCACAAATAGGCAGGCCTATTAGTTTTATGTCCTGTGACTATAACCTTCAGCAAAACTTACATCACTCAATATGGTGTGGTGATTACTTCAAAAATTTGCCAGGTTTTTGCAAGTTTAGACGCTAGACTATCTGGTCGCTATTTCAAAAATTTAATTGTCTATGCTATTGCTTTATAACTCAACACAAACCCTGCTACAAAACTTAGAGTTATAATTATTTTAGTGGTGCCTGACAACTCTAGTCACAACTAAATTATGCTTTTTATAAGCAGTCAGATACTGTACACATTTAATTACATTACACTTTCCAAGACCTTCAAGGATACAGACTATGCTTACTACAAGCCGCACTCTCATTTACTGCAACCTTTTCATGTAATCCACATCTTAGCATCCATTTTGTCACCAGCTGCACCACCATTTAGTTAAAAAGGAAATTTTTCTCTTCTTGATGATCTACATGAAACAAGACTCACCTTGTTGATGTGGCACACATGCATTGAAACAATCCACATACACAAGCACAAAGTATTGGGAGAAATGTATGCTTTTATATTCAAATTTTCCTTCCTGTGTCATACCAAAAAAAAAGTAGGTATACAAAATAATGCAGTGGTAATTTCTGGTACAGATGTCCCTTTCCACCATCCTTGATATCCAAACTGTTAATTCCTACCTGTCTTTCAAATGCTGCAAATGTATTAAAAATTCATGTAATTTTGTCACTACTGTTACAACCCATTGACATGGAAGAGCATTTATACTAACATAATAAGTGCAATAAATTCATATTACAGTTTATGCAACTCAACCTTGAAGTCTGTATCTTACTACATGCCATTATCAAAATAATGCCCCTACCAGTAACTTTAAAAAACTGGAGCAATCTGCACAATATATAGCACCAAGGGCATAGCATTACCAACTTCTCAGCTGCCAAGTTCAAAAATCTCCTGTTCCTGAACTGACAAACCATTTAGTCCATCACAAAATGTTGTTATATTTGGATGTAACTTTCTTGGCTGTAGGTTACTTCTTTGATGAACAAGTTTACCTGTACAGTTGTTTACAATTTAGTATCAGACATGAAATACAAGACAAAACACTGCTAACACAAAGCAGCTGACCTTTCATCAAGTATTAGAGTGGCTGGCTCAGTAAAAGTGCACAAGACACCCTTCAAGGCTGAATCAATTTATCTCCTCACCCAAGCAGCTCACCTATTAATTTCATTTAACTGTATACAGGAAACCCTTGGTCATCCGACTCTTGATCAACTGACTCACCATTCTGACACATACACAAAAAAACCGGTTCTGAATTATTTGTGTAAGAACTTGAATTCAGCATTTAGAAAAAACATTTTACTGCATTTTTGTTGTTCAAATAATATAGCCTACAGAATTCAATTTACAAGGTGATGACATGTAGGCTAGTTTAGGCCTAGTTAGGCCTATGTGACACAGGTAAAACTTCATTAAGTGGTGGATGCTTCCAACAAATATTTAGACCTTACAATATGTTTCTAGAACTTACTTGCTGATTCTGTATCAAAATTACACTATAAAAGTTTTGTTTTTGTGATAAAAGATTCCTAAATTTGCACCTCTAGGCTAGGCTACAGGCTAGGAAGCAGAACCCGAAAAACAAACTTCTTCTTCTTCTTCCCAAAGGGCCCATTGGCAGAAGCTCCGAATTCACTGCAGCCTGAGGTTTATTGTGCAGCCATGTGTTATTCTCTCAGGGCACATTAATTAAACCTGTCTTGTCTTTTGCAAATCGACACAGGTCTTTTAATGAGGCCATGCTTATATCTTTGGGTTCAGCAAAGAACTTCCCAAAGACAGTATAATGCTAGTGAGCCAAGGCCTCGAACAGCAAATAATTTGGTATGTGTTTCAATCTCCAACTTGCAAAATCAGCAGTTTGGATCACCATCAAACAGGCCCATAGAATAGAAGAGGATAGAATATCTAATGGGTTTGAGCCCTTGGAGGCCTGATGCACGTAGGCCTTTTTAACAGGCCCTTTGTGCCCCCTAAAATGCAGATGCTTTCTTAGAGTGTTGTGGCCCAACATAAGGCCACGAACCCTCTAAGTTATACATAACAGAGGAATATATCAAGTACAGGTTGCAAGTTGCGGCCCAATAAACATATTGGCCGAGCCCTCCCTTCCTAAATACATTTCGGTTCCCCTTATGGAGCTCCTGTAAAAAGAAATTTACCTATTCCAGAGCCTTCTATTACATGTCTTAAGAGTCCTCAGTATGGGAGTCCTCCCTCCAGGTTCCCCTCACGGAGCCTCTGTAAAGAGACATATGCTCCCCTTCCAAAGCCTTCCCTGACATGTCTCTCAGAGTCCCCAGTAAAGAAACGCCCCTCCAGGTTCCCCTTACGAAGCCCCTACATAGAGAAACATGTTCCATTTCCAGAGCCTTCTTTTACATATTTTTATAAGTCCCCAGCAAAGGAGCCCCCCTTCCAGGTTCCCCTCGCAGAGCACCCACAGAAAGAAACGGTCCGTCTCCAGAGCCTTCTTTTACCTGTCTCTCAAAGTCCCTGCTGAAGAAGTCCCCCTATGGAGAGAGATGCCTGTCACCCGAGCCTTCTTTTACATATCTTTCAAAGTCCCCAATAAAGGAGCCCCCCTTCATGTTCTCTCTCAGAGCCCCATGCAAAGAGACGGTCCATCTCCAGAGCCTTCTTTTACCTGTATCTCAAAGTCCCTGCTGAAGAAGTCCCCACTCCAAGGTCCCCCATGGAGAGAGATGCCTGTCACCCGAGCCTTCTTTTACATATCTTTCAAAGTCCCCAATAAAGGAGTCTCACCCTCCACGTTCCCTCTCAGAGCCCCATGCAAAGAGACGCTCCGTTTCCAAGGCCTTCTTTCACCTGTCTCTCGAAATCTCCGGTGAAGGAGTCCCTCCTCCAAGGTCCCTCAGCGGCACCCCTATGGAGAGAGACACCAGTCCCAGAGCCTTCTTTTACATATCTCTCGGAGACCTAATGAAAAAGGTCTCCTAATGAAAACAAAAACACGCCTTTCTAAGTCCCCGGTAAAGGAGCATCCCTCCATGTTCCCCGATGGGGCCCCTATGGAGGCAGATGCCCCTTTCAAGAGTCTTCTTTTACATATCTCTTTACCCGAAGATCCTCAGTCCCCCATTCTGTCCCAGAGCCTTCTGTAAGCCAGACAAACCCTTGGACATCTGTAGGAGCCTTTGGGCAGCTCTTATAAAAGGCAATGTTCCGTTTCCAGAGCCACTGATTAATTAATTCATTCATATCTCTCGGAGTCCCCACTGAAGGAGCTCTCCCACAACACATGGGGAAAAGAATACAGTCACCGTCCACGGAGCTCCACGCAGATGGAAGGCCTACAAACAATGTGGTGCGGCCTGGTTCCCCAAGGGGATCGTTCACGACACTGCTATTGACTACCCCAGTGCCATGCAGCCTTCGGCACGATACCTTCCACCTTGGCTTGGGTAGACCAGAACGCCGTTAGCCAGCGTGTGTTCTAGTAACCCTCTACAGTGTATCCCCTCCACACCTGTTACCACCTCCCACGTGACGCAGGGTACTGATTGCCAGCATGTGTCAGAGTAGCCCCCCTCAGGGCACCCCCTCCACAACTGTTATCATCTTCCCACATAACCCTGAGGTACAGACGAGGGGTTGGATTTATGGGAGGCAAACAGGCCCATAATATTCAGGTGCTTCTTCACAGGAGCATGGCCCGTGAGGAATGACACTACCATTCTCATTCTGCAACCAGTCTTGAAGTCACTTTCACGCTACTGAGAGCCTTAAGTGCAGCCTAACTATCAGAAAAAATTAGGCCTTCTTATATTCTCATATGCACATTGTAAAATGGCATATATTTCGGTTTGGAATGCTGTGGCATATTTACCCAGAGAAAATCTAAAGCTTTTCCTATACACCAACCCCTGTCCCTGAATCAGTCCTAGAACTGTCAGTAAACCAGATCAGGGCATCCTCAGGAAGCACGGGGCCTTTGTTTTTCCAGTATTCCTGGTCTATTTTGATCACAAAGTTTTTAGTATAATAATAAACTGGTATGATGTAGTCCTACCACATTTGAAATAAAGGGTCACCTACATTATTCCACATGGTTAGCAACCCTGACACTGTTCTAGGAACATTCAGTTGCTTCCAAATTTGCAGTCTATAGAGTGCCATCTTTGCCTCTGCCATGATCAACGATCTAGAGGAGCCAGATTCAGTAGCACTTCCATTGCTGCAGTAGGGGTCGATTTCACAGCCCCAGTGATAGCTAAACAGGCCATTCTTTGAATACTGCCTAACTGAGTTTTGGTGCATTTTTGCTTAACCTTGAGCCACCAAACCAAGGATGCATGGAAAATGGAAGGTCTAATTACCCTAGTATAGAGCCAATGCACACAGTAGGTCCAAGACCCCATTTCTTACCATACATGCGTCTAGACACCAAAAGAGGAAAGAACTTACTGGCTTTTACCAACTCAACTTCCCCCCCCCCACCCATCCCCCCAGTTTGATCAGATAACCGAGGCTTTACTGTAATATGAAAAGTAATTACTGCATACAATGGGTCTTGCATTTACACTTTATTCTTGTTAAAACATTAATGGATTTTATATTACAATTTTTTACAACCAAATGTTCTATACACAAATCAAGACAGCTGACTTAATATTACATTAACAGTGGACACGCAGTTACATAGTTCATACAAAAATACATTAGCATGGATAAATTCGGTTCTGTAATTAGTTCAGTTAAATTTCCTTCCATCCTTATCAGCACACACAAGAAACAAGAATCTATTGTAACATGAAAGTAGACACAGCTGTACAATTCATCATGTTTAGAGGTCACCCATACTGAATGTAACATTAAACTCATCAGTACACATCAATACTTAAAACAAACTTCATGAAGAAATGTACACAGTAATTAATCCCATGAAGCCAGTCCTCTTTGAGGAACAAAGAGCTACTCATTCACTCAAAAAATTACACCATGTTCAATGGAACCATAAAGTCTTTCTCCTCCAAGTTTAAGGAATAGGATTTCATTCACACTTTTAATCTCAGTGTGTGTTACATGCTCATTCTATCCCCCCTGCCTGCACTTGACCACTCAAGCAATATTTGCTAAAGTGATGTGACAAGATGGCAGTGGTGGAAGTAATTGTAACTGTAATTGTAATTTTATTTATCCTGTTGATCAATACATTGATATAGAACATGTCAACATAAAATTACACATTATTAAAATAAAATAGTATATTATCTACTAAATCAGTAGGCAATTTCTAAGAAATGTCAGTATAAAATTACACATTATTAAAATAAAATAGTATATTATCAACTAAATCAGTAGCCAATTTCCAAGAAATCTTCATTCAGATAATCATCTATTGCATAATAGCACCCCTTAATAAGCAACTCCTTCAATTTCTTTTTAAACTGGTTAATATTTTCTGTTTGTTTGATATTATTAGGCAATTTGTTGTGCTTCAGTTCAGTTCAGTTTATTTGCATTCCAATAAAATCCATATACAGGATAACAATCCATTGGATATAATAGAAACTGTCATAATAGATACAATGGAACAAATAAGAAATCATAGAATGAAGATGTATATATACAAATAGGTACAATTCAGAATCACAAACAAAACACAATTAACATTCGTTTGAGTTTCAGTCATACAGCACACACATAATCCGAGAGCACGAAACCTCGGATACAAACATATGTACGATCAACCAATATGTACAAAGCAAGACACAAATATACATAAATGCAAATCATAACAATAAATGCAATAGTAAAACGAGCCATAGGACAATATAACAAACAGGTACAATGAATTAAAGATAAATTTATCTATTATAATACTTTACATCCAAGATGGCGTCCCATCAGGAAGTGTATCAACAAGTGTGGAGTAATAATCTAACTAATATTCAGTGCTGGTGTATTTTAAATGGTGAATTTGTCCAAAATAATGTTAACAACCAAATGGTGCATACAGAGGTGTGTAAGGAAATAAGTAACTTATATGGAGGCATAAACGATACAATTCTTATTGAATTCAGCAGCACGACAAGCATTTTCGTGAGGTTATAACATCCGAAGTAAATGTCTGGCTAGCTAAAATAGAAAGCTTACAACAATCTATGCTAAAGTGTACTTCAAACGAACCGAAATGGTCAGTGATTGCGACAAGAAGAAGGAAAAGAACAACTGTGAAAGACCAGATAGAATCTTGTGATAAAGTGAATCCTATCCCAGTTATTCAAAATTGTTTTGAATTACTACATAAAGTAGAGGTTAAAACCAACATACATAGGGATTTGATTCCAATACGGCAACAAAAAGTTAATAGGAGAAAAAATAGTGAGTGCCATATACAACCTCGACATAAAATTATAATAATTGGTGATAGCATGCACCATGTATGGCAGAGGAACTTCAACTTAACCTCAATGAAGACTTTACTGTATGTGGTATGGTGAATCCTGGCTCAGATTTGGCAGTTATCTTAAATTCAGTCCTGAATGAAATAGAGAAATTGTCAAAAAATGATGTAGTATTTTACTCTAAGTTCACCGTGCATTTTTTCACTAATTAATGTCTGATCACCAACTAAATGCACTTTATTTAAAAAACCAAAATTAGGTTTCTTTAAAACATTTAAAAACCCCTACATATGTTTCGGCTTCAAGAAAGCCATCTTCAGGGGGTGTCACACAACTGAAATTGTTATTTAAAAATCACGTCCATACGTTCATCCAACAGTATATGCCATATACTGTTGGACGAACGTATGGACTACATACAACTACTACATCATTAATTAATGTCTGATCACCAACTAAATGCACTTTATTTAAAAAACCAAAATTAGGTTTCTTTAAAACATTTAAAGCATGTAAACAACTTTAATCATGTGTACCTATCTCATTCAAATTATGAAAGAGATTTTCATACTTGACATGACCTTCATTTAAATAGAAAAGGTAAAGAATATGCTGCAAAACAACTTGCAATGATGATAAAGAGTATTTTTACTGTAATGATGAATCTCCCATACCTTTACCATGGATCAACCAAGAAAATTCAGCACAGATTAAGCATATGGAACCCTGTATGGAGCAGGAAGACAAGAAAGAAGAGGTGGGTCCCCAACCTGGAAACCTGATTCAGAATGAACAACAAGTAACCATTCAATTAACTAAACAACCTAGAAGACCTCCAACTAACAGAAGTGAACATTGTTTATAGTAGATAAGTCCTATATGAATTCTCTTAAGATTCTTCATCATAATGTTCAGAGTTTACAAAATAAGCGATGTGAATTATCTTTGTTATCTGAACTAAGTTCAACTTATGCAATCATAAATCTACTTCAGATGGAAACAAACATAAAACACTCAAGGATAAGTGAAGGTGAAAATTCTAGTGTAGTATCAACTAGTGACTCAATGAATGAAAATAATGTGAAAGAAATCCAAGAAAACTGGAAATTAGTGATGGCAAAACATCAGAATAAGATCCGAAAACCAACATATTCAGAAGTTTCTCAAAATATTAAATAGATAACTGTAAGTAATAGTTATGCGTACTTAAGCAACTTAGAAGAAGGTAGTGAAGGTAAAACTGCTGGAAGAAACCTTGAAGCATTCTCTGAATCAAGTGTATACTCAAGTCATTGCAAGGAAAGTGAAGGAGCTAATAAAACAACTAATTGTGATGTGCATACCCCAAACCATCTTAAACTATAAAACCTATACTGCAATTGGTGAGGAATTCTTCAACACGTAATATGTCAATAGCTGAGAAGTCTAGTAAAGTTATTCCGACTATATTAAATGGTAAATTAATCTATTATAGCAATAACAAGTCAATTAAAGACAAAACTAGTAAATATGATTTGAAACCAAACAGGGTAGGTACCATAACCTTAAATAAAAAAAAAATTATATGAATGGCCAGAACAGTGAACATAAAATTATGATAGGCGACAGTTTTCTTCGTGGATGTGCCGAAAATGTCAAAACTTATATCAACGATAGATATGAAGTGTTTGGTATAGTGAAACCAGGAGGACCTTAACAAACTCTCAGCGATAAATGACACTAGTAAACTGACTTCTAAAGATCTAACAATATTATGTGGTGGAACAAATGATATTGGAATAACAGCGCATCAGCAATTTTGAAACCTATAGTTGATTTCATTAAAATGAATAACCATACCAATATTTTAATAAGTAGTATACCATGTCACCATGATTTGGCAAGTCATTCGCAGCTGAACAAGAAAATTACAATAATTAACAGAAACTTATTAAGAATTACATGAGCCTATGATCATACTGAAATGTTGATAATTGATAATAATAGGAACTTGTATACTAGACATGGACTACACTTAAACAAAGTTGGTAAATTAATTCTTGTAAGTCAAATAGTTAGACCATTGTGTAGTTCTCAAACAAAAGATAACTTTGCATATAGTAATGAACTGGAAATTAGTATCAGATAACTCTGTGAGTACTGGAAATGTGTCAATACAGGGAAACCAGAACAAGCAGCTTCCATCCTCAAGTGATGACTTACCGATTAATAGGATGTAAAACCGAGTTAAGAAATTACCAGTAACAAGATCGGAAGATTTTTTATGGTAACAACAAATGCTCAAAAAAGCAGTAGTTCACACACTATTGATACCTGTCATCTAAATAGTACTAATGATAATTTAAGCAATAAATCTCATGGGTGTGATTTAAATAGTAGCTTAAACACCTCACCAAATATTAATCGGAATCAGATAGGTAGCAATAACTCACATAATTGTGTTAAGACTGGAAAATTAACATTATACCACCAGAATATTAGAGGACTAGGTAACAAATCAAACGAAATACTTAACTTGTGGTCTATACCATACCAACATATTCTTTGTTTTACTGAGCACCACCTAAAAAACAATGAAATATGTAGCATTCCTATTAATTCTTACAAACTTGCACCCTATTACTGTCAAAAACTGTGTAAAGGTGGAGGTGTGTGCATTTATGTCCATGAATCTATTCACTGTTCATCTATTGATTTGAGTAAATTCTGTAAAGACAAAGATATTGAAAGCTGTGCTGTTAAACTACACCACCTTCCAACTAACATTTGTATACTGTCAATATACAGATCACCATCTTGTATGTTTTCTAAATTTTTGGATTCCTTAGATGCCATACTAAAATTTTTATTTCATAATAGTATTAACTTAATAGTGTGTGGTGACTTTAATGTAAATTTCTCTGATAACACTAATAACAAACTGCAACTTGGTTCCCTTTTGGCCTCCTATAACTTGCAAGGTATAATTGATTTCCCTACAAGAATCTGTAGAACTTCTTACTCAGTAATCGACAATATTTTTATAAATAAATAAGTTAATAATAAGTTTACTATTTGCCCATATTACAATGGACTATCTGATCATGATGCAAAGGTTCTTATCTTATATAGGTAGCCAATTTTCAATTACAGACATGTACTATCAGAATATTAAATGATGATGCTATATTTTGCTTTTCTTACACATAGAATTGTATCCAGACTGTTTATAGAAAATATATTGTATTAATGAATGATTGAGTTCTTTGGACGTGATAGGTTGTATACTGCTGTATATTATTTTGTTGTACTTAATGTGTTTGCATGTTAACATTGTGATGATATGACAAGTGCTTTGCTTTCTATAGCATGTATATGTAGATAAGTCTTCAATTTGGTGTTTGTATTCCTCATATGTTGTATGACCTTTTCCATATCTGTGGATTTTATGGAAGGTAAATAAATGAATGAATGAATATTGAAATTCAAATTACAACTTAGTTATGAAGTTTGGGATGAAGTTTTTGTCGATAATGATGTCAATACAATCTTCAATAATTTTCTTACCACCTACCTAAGGGCATTCTATCATTGTTTTCCTTTAAAGAAATTTAATAAGATAAAGAGGAATAATGACTGGATAACAAAAGGCATAAAAATATCTAGTACTCGCAAAAGAGACCTGTATCTAATTAGTAGGAATTCTGCATATTAATGATTAGGAATTTAACATTTTATATTATTTTATTTATATTCCACTTATATTTATATCTATTGTATACTGACTGTTTATGGGAAAAATATTTTATTGATGAACTGATTTGTGTTCTTTGGGAAGTGATGTTGTATACTGCTATGTGGAAGCTTCCCACATAGGCAAAACAGCTCCTTCCAGAGCAGAGGTCGCAGACCACGCAGATTGGTACGCGAGACCTGATGGTCAAACTCCCCACCATGGCAACGTGTCAACCAATCATAGAGCAGGCAGCCAGCGGTGGCTGAAAATAAAACAGGCCACCAAGACCCTGATTCAGCACACATGATGTGATTCTGGGTATTGGAGTTCGGTCTGAGCTGCAGAGGAGTAAAGACGTTTCAACAGACTGAGCCTAGCAAAGAAGCGAGTGAGGAAACAGAGCTCGCCAACGTGCTGTCTCTACTTCTCTGGGAAGCGGAGCAGTGTTGCAAGGAGTAAGGTGCCACCTGCTGCAAGCTTAATGCTGAAGCAGGAGGAGCTAGCTCTTATGAGGGCTATATCATCGGTGCAGGGTAACCCAGTCCTCTTGCGAGAGCTGAGGAAAGCCCTTGCCGCCAAGAAGACTGCGAAGGCCGCTGCGTGCAGCACGGCCAAAACGTTTTTCGTGGCGCTTTCCAAGCGTCATGCCACCATCACCGGGGCCAGCAGCGTGCCACCATCGTGGAAGGGACCGCAGCTCATCACGGGGAAATGGAAGGCTGAGTCTTCTGGCTCGGACGGCCTGACCACCCCGGCCGCTAGACGCCCAGCGCCCGACACACCGGGCACCTCTGGTGCCCCTACACCATCGAGCAGCCGGCAGCAAGAAGACACGGCAGGTAAGCCAGCGTACGTGCAGTAGTAGCCGGGGATACCAACCCCCGTCAGCCGAGTGGGCAGCCCAAGCCCATAGTCACTGGTTCGGACTCTTCCGAACCTGCTGCCTCTTCCGAGGCAGCCAACAGGCGCATGTCTGTCGACATGTCCGGGCCTCTGGGCAGCATCCAGCTGGCACCACTGAGGCTGGGGCCGTTCCCGCAGGGGAGCGGCCCAACAAGACTCCTGTTTTCGTAACAGGAGTCACCGACACGCGCGGCTTTCTCGCGTGGCTAAGGACTCTATGTCCCAGTAGTCTGCCGCCCAGATGAAGGGCGAGAAATTAATGATCGTGCCGGGTACTGCCGACGGGTTCAGAGCCACAGTCGGTGCCCTCCGATCCCTTGACGGGAGCAAGGGTGTGACCTTTCACACTTTCTCTCTCCCGAAGGATCGTTGTGTACGTCTGCTGGTGAAAAACCTCGGCAGACAGATGCCTGAGAGCGTCGTCCGGGAGGAGTTTGAGGCCCTGGGAATCCGTGTCCAGGGCGTCATGCAGCTCCGCTCTGGGCGCCGCACGCGATCGAACCCCCACTCCACATTTCATGGTGTCGGTGGCTAGAGGCCCAGAGGTGCGATCCCTCTCCGAACTCTGCGGCTTAAGAGTCTCTGTAGAGACTTACGTGGCCCCTAAGGCCCCGCTTCAATGTAAGCGCTGCCAACGCTTCGGCCACACGCAGCGTAACTGCGGATACGCACCCCGATGTGTTGCCTGTGGTAAACCGCACCCCTCCGGGGAGTGCTCTACCCCAAGGCAGCAGCTTGAATGCTGCAGCTGCGGGGGTAACCACACAGCAAACTACCGGGGCTGTGCAAAGTGAAAGGAAGCTAAGGCCGCGCTTACAAAGCGGGCGCCAGCTCCTCGCGTCCACACGAACGGTGGAACCGGTCGCTCGGCTTCAGCGCAAGCGACCTGCGCCGTTCTGCGGAACAGAAGAGCTTAGGCCCTGTATGGTCTCATGTGGTGAGAGGGGGGCGGGTAGTGAAACCCACCACCCCATCCCAACCTGAACCCACTCTCAAGCCGGCCGCGGCCCCATAAACAGGGCAAAGCGTCCGCAAGCAGGAAAGAGGTTAAGGCTACCCAACCTGCCATTGCGGCCCCTCAACAGGTCCTAATGTAGAAACAGGCGACGACTGGTAAATCATCGCCTCCACCTAAGAAGCCTAATCCTGCTTCCATTCCACCTCCCAACCAGTCACCACTCGAGGAGATCTCTCATCTGCTCGACAACCTACCTGTTAACGCGTGTGTGGAGCTGACACGGCGGCTCCTCACAGCGGTACCCAACCTCCCTTCAGGTGCAGCACGCTCGCGGGCTGTCCTGAAAATTGTTATCCTATTTGTAGCCGAATATGGCAGCACACCCTAAGGCACACAGCGCGAAGGCACTACGGCTGGCCTGCTAGAACGCGGATGGCGTGCGCGGCAGAAGATGGAACTGGATCACTTCCTTGGTAAACACGGGTTGACATATGCCTCCTGACTGAAACCCATCTCAGATCAGAGCAAGTCTTTCGTCCCGCAAACTATGTTTGCCACCGTACAGACCGACCTACAGAGGGCGGCGGAACAGCAATACTGGTCCGCCGGGGTATAGACCACTACGCTATACTCGTCCCCGGCCTGACCCATTTGGAGGCAACTGCCATACATGTCATGTTGGCAAGCGGACCGGTGAAAATCCTGGCGGCCTACCTTTCGCCCTCCTGGCCCCTAATCGAAGCGGATCTGTCTGCCTGCCTGAGCGGAGGGCTTCCCGTCCAGATGGCGGGGGACCTGAACGCCAAGCACGTGGACAAGAATTCGAGGCTAATCTTGACAAGGGGCAGGCGCCTGCGTGATTACGACAATGATCATTCCTGTTTGAATTATGGGCCGCAAACACCACCATCCCATATAACTCATCTGCTACCCCTGATGTCCTAGACATAGTAATAACTAAAAACCTAGTCGTCCCAGTGTATCTGGCAACGTGCTCTGCACTAAGCTCAGATCACTTACCTGAACTGATCGACATGAGATGTCGATCATCCTTTCTTAACCTCCCGGACCGCCCGGACTTCAGAAGGACCGACTGGGTAAAATTGCAGGCCTGCCTGGAAGACAGACTTCCGTCCACCCCGAAACTGCATAGCGGGGTGGAAATCGACACATGTGTAGAGGAAGTGTCCAGCGCTATCACTGAGGCACTAGCAGCGTCAGCCCCCAGGAGACGCCCTCGTGACGACCCACGACCCCCAATACCGGCACGTATTCAGGATGATATTCGCCTGAAAAACCGGTTGAGGAGGCAGTGGCAAATCACTAGGGACCCTGCTCTAAAAGCTTAGGTCAACCGCCTTCAGCGGTCGGTGACCCACCAGCTAAACGAGTGGCGAAATGAGCAGTGGAGTGCCACACTGGAGAGCCTAGATCCCGAGGACCAATCGCTGTGGAAGATGACAAAGCGGGTGATGAGAATGCCCACTCCCTCTCCACCCCTGGTCCTCTCTGACTCTGAGAAAGCCGAAGCCCTGGCAGACAGTATTGAGGCTCAGTTTCAGCCGGCACACGACCCGTCGGATCCGGCAGTTATTGAGATGGTTGGCGAGGCGCTGCAAGCATACTCTTACGCACCTGCAAGCTAGCCCAAGTTAACCGACCCCGCGGAGGTACAGGATGCCAACCGGCCAGCAAGGCGCCGGGCCCAAACGGTATTCAACAGGGCTCTGAAGCACCTTCCGCAGCGAGCTGTCTCTCTCCTCGCTGCCATATTGAACGCGGCTCTTTTAGCGCAGTGCTTCCCATCAGTATGGAAAATTGCCCGCATTGTCTCCATACTGAAACCTGGGAATGACCCAGCGCTACCCTCTTCCTATCGTCCCATAAGTCTTCTGGACACCATTGGCAAGTTGTTTGAGAAGATCCTACTTAGTAGGATCTTAAGTGAAGTAAGTGGGCGCGGGCTTCTGCGAGATGAGCAGTTTGGATTCAGACCCAAACATAGCACCTCTCTCCAGCTAACCCGCCTTGTCGAAAGGGTGACCAGAAACTTTGGCGAGATGCGGCTAACATGGCTAAGGCCTTCGACACAGTTTGGGTCGACGGTCTCCTCTTCAAGCTAACGGTCCTTAACTTCCCCTCGCGCTGCTTGTTAGCTACGTAGTAGCATACCTCAGTGACCTCCAAGCCTCGACCGGTGCAGTTCCTAGGGGAGCCAATCCAATGGGTAGACACAGCCCGTTATCTGGGAGTGATCCTTGAAACACGGATGACTTGGTCGCCTCACATAGTCCAGGTCAAGAAGAGAGCTGCCCAAAGACTGGGTCTGCTTAGCTCTCTCCTTCACAGGAGAAGCGGTCTGTCCATCAGGAACGGAGTTCTGCTGTATAAGCAGCTCATACGGCCCAAGATGTACTATGCGTGCCCCATTTGGAGGTCTGCTGCCTGCACCCACCTCAGAAAGCTGCGGGTTATTCAATCCAAGTGTCTTCGCATTGCTACTGGTGCACCTTGGTACATGAGTAACGTGCAAATTCACAAGGATTTGGGAGTT
Source organism: Reticulitermes speratus (assembly GCA_021186555.1). Classification (NCBI taxonomy): domain Eukaryota; kingdom Metazoa; phylum Arthropoda; class Insecta; order Blattodea; family Rhinotermitidae; genus Reticulitermes; species Reticulitermes speratus. Next base: position 7,554,547 of record JAJKFL010000005.1, read on the forward strand.
CCTTTCTTTGCTGAACATATCAGAGCTCTAACCGAGAGCTATGACAAAAGTTAGCTGATGTGGGGAACCCCTTAGTTCAGCAACTCGGCAGATATTTACGCTGACCGAGGGCTGACCCAAGTCGCCTAGCGAAAGCTACGGGGACATGTCAGTAGATATGTCGAGGCCCTTAGTGGCCAAACCGACACTGAATCGTGCCTAGCACCTAAAACTAGGCGCCTTTCGAATACCCTGAGGTTTTCCGTGATTTTCCTCAGTTGTAAGGTGAACGCCAGGGTATATCAAAAAGTAGGGGCACGGCCTGCACTCCCCCCCCCCTCCCCCCGTAGGGCTAAATTACTCGTCTGTAGGTTTTAGATCCTTCGCGAAATTAATTGTGAAAATGCCACCCTGGGTTCAAATCCCAGGGAGCCATTCAACCAAAGTATTCCCCCACTTAGAAATACTATACGCTCTTAGAGCTGTAGCCTTCGGTGTGCCAGGTCCCGACCTAATCGAGACCATAAATCGTTAGCGTAAGCAAAATCCTCAGTATAGAATAAAGAGTCTGTTATCGAGTCCAGCAATGCGGTAAAACGCAGGAATGGCTAAACAGACCAAGGGACGTCGACTTGCGCAGAGCGCAAGTCTCCGCCCTTAGTTAGCACTTTGGTTGGTGCGGATTCAGCACTCCGCATCCAGCGCTCAGATCTGAGTGATCTGACGCTGCTCAGCTTGCTACTGCCGAGACTTGTCAGAGCGCTCCGGCTCTACACTGATCATAGCACAGCCGCCGAGACTTGTCAGAGCTTTCCGGCTCGGCACCGATTATAGCACAGCAGTGCTCGCGGCCACCGGCCGATGCTCACTGGAGTATAGTACCCGGCTACTGGCCGATGCTCATTGGAGTATAGTACGTCTGAGACATAACCACTCTGCTCCCTCGTGCGAGCAGGGTTCTTTTGGACGGGACCACGGTGGCTAGGCGCCGTATCCATTCTCAGCTAGATCACACTTGGGTACAACATCGTACCAGTCTGTACATATGTAAAATAAAGACTGACTCGAATGTACTTACTGTAGTTATCATTTCGATACAGCTAACCTGTAGTAACCTTACCTACAGCTATATATTACACTGTTGTACTCTATGTGCTGGCATGATAAATATTGTGACTGATGATATGACAAGTGCTTTGCACTTTACTGTATATATATATATATATATATATATGTGTGTGTGTGTGTGTCCTCAATTTAGTGTTTATATCCTTTATATGTTGTACGACTGTTTCCATACCTGTGGATCTATGAAAGGTAAAAATACAGATTGAACATATCACTAAATCAGAGACTGGAAGTTATGCAGAAGACTGACGACAGGAAAATCAAGACCACGACGAGAAGAAAACATAAAGTTCTCATCATTGGTGATAGCCACGCGAGAGGATGTGCGGCAGAAGTTTCTCCTAACCTGAACGAAGATTTCGATGTTTCAGGCCTTGTGATGCCAGGTTCTAAACTAGAATCTATCACGAATATGGCAAAGAAAGAAATTGCAGCACTGACCAAGAATGATGTAATCGTGGTATGGGGAGGTACCAAGCAAAAATGAATCATCTAAGGGACTTACACACATTTCCAACTTCGTGCAAAGTAGAGGTCATACAAGTAGTAATCTGTGCTCGAGGGGTTCGGAGCCCTGAGCGATGTAGTGTTAAATACAACTTAAACACTTAAAGCTGGGTAGTGGTGCACTCCAGTTTAAGGTAAAAGGGTAGACAGATTCAATAGTATACCTGTTTATTTAAAAAGTATTTAATATAAGAAACAGCAAGATGGGTGATGTATTACCACCCCCATCACGTGAAAACGTAAGTGAAGCGGAGCGCGTGATGTGCGATTCAACACCCGTATCACTGTCATTCCTGGAGGCATGGGTTAATTCCCACAGTAGTGTTACAATGTGGGAATTCATTTATACAGGCTCAGGTGATAATACCCCGAGCCTTGTAAATATGCCGGCTGCCATGAATAACATTAAAGAGAATTTTCAGTGTGTGCGCGGCATTAGACGGAGCGCGAAACGGTACAAGTAGTAGACACACACTTAGATAGAGAACACTTTACCCAACATGGACTATATATGAATAGACTCGGAAAAGAATGCATATCCAAAATAATATCAGAAAACATAAAATTAATCCTTACAAGAAAACGGCTACCTCCTATCAGTATGAAATGGAAAGAAGACTCCACGGACCGCAGACCAAATGTGAACACGATAGACAGGATAAGCAACGACAAAATAGTGCTAAAAGGAACCGAAGCCCGGACATCTGGCAGACACAGAAGACATCCAATAACAAGGAAAGACGATTTTTTATGGTCAATAGGTCCTTCAAACAAGATGAGTTAAGAAGTAATGATAGGAAGGAACACTGCTCTCACCTAACTAGTGAGGAAAAACTTACCTGGATGACAGTGGACACAAAAGAATCTAACCTGTCAAACAATGATTTAAACCAAGCAAATGGACTTATAAATCGAACCGGTAGTACAAAAAAATCATCAAATCATGAGATATTAAAAGTATTTCACCAGAATATACGAGGTCTAAAAAAGACCACAATGGTTGCTAGATTCAGTAAAATTCGTAATATTTGAATTGTGGGTAGATTGTCTATGTATGCGTGAATTACGAAGTTTTAATTGTGTGAGCTCAACGTACAGGTAGCTCAAGATGGCGGCCGAAGTGATAGAGAAATCTCGGAGTAAGGATGATAAACTGTTTTGTGTGCAATGTAGATGTAAAATAAATGTTCAAAAAGAATGGGATAATAACCAGTTGCAAGATGAAGAAGAAGTAACAAAAATAATACAGGAACTTCAATTCGACAGAACAGAATTAAACAACTTATTGAAAGTAACTACTAGAAGGTCAGTAAAAGAGGTTATATGTTCAGAGATTGATATAAATTTGGCCAGAATAAATAGCCTAAGAGAGTTACAAACAAAAAATGAAGATAAAGGAACAAAATGGTCAATAGTTACTAAAAGAAATAAAGGGCATACTTTTTGGGATTCTCAACCACTATATAAAAAATCGGTATGACCTGAGTGATATCATGATGAATAAGACAGTTGAAAAGCATGTACAGCAGGAAAATGAGTATATAAGTAAAGGAAGAAATAAAATCGAGAAAGGAAATATAATGCAACATAAAATAATAGTTTTGAGTGATAGCCACACAAGAGGTGTATGGCAAGCAATCTGCAACATCAGCTAAGGCAAAATTACGTGGTTCAAGGGATAGTAAAACCGGGAGCTATACTTACAGAGATAGTAAATATGCCAATTGCAGAGACAAGTAATTTAACAAAAAAGGATGTGTGTGTGATATGGGGCGGCACACATGACATTGGAAAGAACGAGATACAAAAAGGTTTAGGTGCCCTTCGGGAGTTTATAAACAGTCATAAGTATACTAAGGTTATAATAATAACTGCTCCACATAGACATGATCTGGAAGCCAATTCTTGTGTCAATAAAGAAGTAAAGACTTTCAAAAGGAAATTGAAGAAATATGTTAAAGCATACAGACATGTACATGTAATAGATGTAGACACAAACAGGGGAATGTATACAACACATGGATTACATATAAACCAAAAAGGGAAGGAACAAATCACGATTAAAGTGGTGGAAGTAATAAAGGACATTCTAACAAGAAAGCAGGAAAACTTTTTTCAACTAGAATGGAAAAATTCTCAGCAGCCACAATATCAACAAGGAAAATCAAAGGGAAGAAGTATACAGGAGGGGAAAGAAGAAGATGGAAAATTCGGGAAAGAACAGAATGTCCAGCAGAGATTACTTCAACAGGAACTATTGGATGGAAGAGGTATGCGAGAGGGAAATAATGAAGAGGAACAGGATGGAAGAGGAAGAAATGTATTTCAGCCAAAAAATCAACAAGAAGAAATGAATGGAAGAGATAACCAAGAAGGGAAACAGGAAGAAATAATCAGTGGGCAGGATGAGTACATTAATCTGCAACAAGACCAGCAAGAAAAATGGGATGTTGAAATTTTATTAGATGGGAAACCACAACAGAAAGATGGAGAAGACAAAAAGGAAGAAGAAGGCAGTAAAAGTGGAAATTTAAGTGATAATAGTCTTAAAAGAGGAATTATAACAAATAGTGACGAGATAATAAGGGTACACAAACATATTATAGAGGGAAAGATCACCAGGAATCAACAAAAAGCAACAATAAAGAATATAGAAGTAGAGGAAGATAATCTAGATAATTGTAATATAGGAAATAATATCATGAATATGAATAACGAAGCTAAAGCTATACCATGTATAATGAATCAGAATCCATTACAGAATGAGATTGTAAGCAGTAAGGGTAGTAGACTATCTACACGTAGTAAAAAAGTACCAATCTTAAGAAACAAAGATTTTTTATGGGAAATATAAAACAAGGTGTATACCCATTGCAGGCTAAAGGAAATTTAGGGAAACATGAAATTAGAAATGGGAACTATGACAAAAGTGGTACTAAATCAATTAATCAAAATAATCTCATAATCTATCATCAAAATATTAGGGGTATTATTAATAAAACAGATGAATTGCTACTGTCATTTACTTCTGAGTTACCACATGTTATTTGCCTATCAGAGCATCATCTAAAAGATTTTGAAATAAATACTATCTCCTTGAACCAATATATCTTGGCTAGTGAATACTGTAGAAAAAATTTTAAGCAGGGAGGAGTGTGCATCTTTATTCAGAAGAGTATTCAATTTTCAAAGATAAACAATATTGTAAATTGTAAAAAGAAAGATTTGGAATTATATGCTATTCAATTAAACCTATTAAATATATGCATAGTATGTATCTACAGGGCTCCATCAGGTGATTTTTTTTATTTCCTGAAAAATTTAGAAAAATTTTTAAATAAACTGTATGACTCAAATAATTTGAAAACAGAGTTTATAATATGTGGAGATTTTAATATAGATTATCTTACAGATAATTGTAGGAAAAGTCAATTTAATTCCTTGTTAAATTCTTATAATCTTTTTAGCATTGTGGACTTTCCTACTAGAATACAGAATACATCTAAATCTGCTATAGATAATATATTTATAGATTATTCGAGATTAGAGACATTCAAATTAACTCCTATCTGTAATGGTATATCTGACCATGATGCTCAACTTATTTTGATCCATGATATTACTTTACAATTCCCTCCCAAATGTCTTTGGAATATAAGGAAAATTGATAAATGCTCATTAGCTGATTTTAATTATAATCTTAGTTTCGAGGTATGGAAAGAGGTTTTCGAAGAGAATGATGTGAATGTTATGTTTAACTCTTTTTTAAATACATTTCTAAGATATTTTTATACTAGTTTTCCCAAATCATCCATTAAGACCCATATTGCAAAGAACAAAGTATGGATTTCACCCAGTATAAAAATTAAATGTAGTATTAAAAGACACCTACACTTAATTAGTAGGAATAGCAATGACCCTAACATTAAAAGTCATTATAAGGCATACTGTAAATTGCTGTCTAGAAACATCATAGAAACTAAACGTTCTTATTATGATAAACAGATTTCAAATTCTAATGACAGAATTAAAAGCACCTGGAATATTGTCAAGATATTAACTGGTAGGAAGTCAGATCACGATGTCATACCTATTGTAAGTACTCTCGATAAAGCATATACTAATCCAAAAATTAGTTCTGATTCCTTCAATAAATATTTCTTGTCAGTAGCGGATACTATTATTAATAATACATCTAACAATTGTAATTCAATTGACAAAAGTAAAAATCCTAGTGAATATTTATTTCATACATTCAAAACTACCTTTCCCACTAATAAATATAGTTTTGTAACAACTAAAGAAATTGAAAATATCATTAACAATTTGAAAATGACTAATTCCTATGCATATGATGAGATCCCTGTCAAAATATTAAATAATTGTGTACATTTCATTACTTCACCATTAACCTATATAATTAACAGATCACTAGCAACTGGTACATTTCCAGATCAACCTAAATTTTCCGAAATAAAACCCATATATAAAAAGTGTGATAAGAATCTCATTAGTAATTATAGACCCACATCATTATTAACTTCTTTTTCAAAGATATTTGAGAAAGTGATATATAGAAGACTTTGTCAACATTTGTCCAATAATAACATTTTGGTGAACAAGCAATTTGGATTCAGAATAAATTCTTCAACTGATAAGGCTATTTATAGATTGCTTGATCAGGTATTAACAGCTCTGAATAATGGACATAATGTGGGAGAAATATTTTGTGATCTAGAAAAAGCTTTTGACTGCATTAACCACAAGATTTTGTTATCTAAATTAGAGTTCTATGGTATTTCGGGTTTAATGCATAAATTAATAATATCATACCTTGAAAGAAGATTTCAAAGAATAAGATTACAATCTAAATATTATAATCTGAATACACATTCAAACTGGGGTGAAATTTCACATGGAGTTCCCCAAGGATCCATTCTAGGGCCTTTACTTTTTTTGATTTATATTAATGATCTTCCTTTAGCACTAAATATGATTTCTACCCCCATTCTTTTTGCCGCTGACACTAGTGTAATTATTAGTAATCCTGATCCTTTTGTTTTCCAAGACAGATTAACAGAAACTCTTAAAAATTTAAATATATGGTTCAATACCAATTTATCATTTTTAAATTTTTTTAAAACACAGTGTATTAAATTTAAAACAAAAAACTTTTATGAGCAAGATAAACATATTAATATTGCATTTGGCAACAAGAAAATTACTAATTCATCGCATATAAAGTTTCTAGGAATTAATATAGTAAACACACTGTCTTGGAAAAGTCATATTGACCAACTTCTTCTGAAACTTCATTCTGCATGTTATGCAATCAGAACTATTAAACCATACGTGAATCAGGAAACATTGTTGATGGTCTATTATGCTTATTTTCATTCTATTATGCATTACGGTATTATTTTTTGGGGTAATTCTTCATATACTATTAATATTTTTCGTTTGCAAAAAAAAGTAATTAGAATAATGACAAGTACTAGAAATAGAAACTCATGTACACAGTTATTCAAAACACTAAAAATTCTTCCTCTTCAATCTCATTATATTTATTCTCTTTTATGTTTTGTGATACAGTAGATAATCCGTGGTCGGAAGTGTGTTAATATAGAAAGGCAAGCTGCAACATTAACATTTTGAACTTGTCCAGAACCATTAGAGAAGAAACGAAGGTTTTAATTTATTCTCAACAAAAGCCAGCAAAGAAGTAGTCGAATCTATTCTCTCCATTTCGTGTACAGAGTGGTTAAGTACTTGCACTGAGGTTTAATACTCACTTTCCAAGATGGCGGAACACGTAGTAGGTGGTGTTGGTGACTCAACAAATTGTCCCAGTTTCTGATTTAAATAGTGTTGGAACTTGTTTGAAATGTATTTCTTTGGAAAGCCAGCTGGACGACACGATCATGGAATTGAAGTCTCTACTTACTATAATTTCTCTCCTACAAGAAGAATCAGGACGAAATGGAGCCGACTTGGTGCAGGTTAGATGCAGTAATATGCAAGATCATTCAAACACTGACTGGCAAAATCAGAACAGCAATGTAAGAAGTAATGAATGGCAGAGAGTAAAAAACAACAAGAAATGGAAAAATAATAGAAGAAATGATATAGAGAAACCGCAACGAATAACTACAATTGTGAACCACTTTGCAGTACTCAGTAAATTAACCAATGATTGTGAACTACAGCAGCTAGAAGAAACAAACAGGAAACAGATAACTAGAAATAGAAAGAAACTAGGAAAAAATAAAATCGTACTAGTGGGGGATAGTCACATGAGAGGATATGCACCCGAATTAATAAATCGATTAGACAGGAAATTTGAGGTTACGGGCACGGTGATGCCAGGAGCAAGAATACACAATATTGTGCATCTGTCTGATCAAGAAATTAACTCTTTAACTAAAAAAGATGTGGTAATATTATGGGGAGGTTCCAATGAAGTTGCAAAGAATGAAACAATGACTGGTCTTAGACATTTAAGAAAGTTTGTAAATAGTAAAAAGAACACAAACTTCATACTAGTTACAGCTCCTCACAGATATGACTTGATGGACTCCTCATGTGTAAATGAAGAAACAAAAGTATTCAACAGAAAAGTGCATAAAATAATGAAATTAGAAAATAATGTGAAGGTATTGAATGTTAATTTAGATAGATCATGTTATACTAGACATGGGCTCCATCTTAATGCAACTGGAAAAGAAAGAGTGATAGAGATGATAATAAATCAGTTACAGACATTTACAATTAAGGATAAAGGAAATGTTATTGCCCAAAATTGGGCACATAATTTAGATAAATATTGTCAAGAAGAGGGAATAGATAATATAAGTATAGAAGATGAGAAACCACAACAGAAAGATGGAGAAGACAAAATAAGAGACCCAGACAAAGGAATTAGATGTTTAGAGGAATCTGGAGACCTTAAAAACAACATAAGTGAAAGTGAAAGTGAGGTGATGTTAACTAAGAATACAGGCAATGAAAAGGATCAAGAAAGTGGTAGTTCTGAAACAAAAAAAAAAGCAAACAGAAACATCCCATTCTGAAGTGTTGCCATGGAAGGATATAAATAAATGCCAGAGGCTTAGTCATGGAATAACAGAAAGTAATACAATGAAAGCTTCGACCAGTACTATGGTATCAGATACTATGTGTGTTGCTAGTTTGTCTGAGTTGGGATCAATTCGTAAATCAAATAGAACTAAAAACCCAACATCTGCCAAACAGGATGATTTTTTATGGTTAATCTAAATGCTTACAAAGATTGTGGAGCATTAACTAAACGTAGTTACTATAAAAATCATAATAAACATAACAACATTATGCATAGTAATAAGGTTGGTAATAAGAATGATGATATAAAGAACCTATTTAAAATATATGATACATTTATGATATTTCATCAAAATATACGAGGAATATCTAATAAAATTGAAGAGCTTTTACATTCATTATCACCAAATACACCACAAGTTATATGTTTAACTAAACATCATCTAAGAACAGAAGAAATCGAAAATATTAATTTAAGTCAGTATACACTAGGAACTAAATTTTGCAGACAAATGTATAGTCATGGAGGCGTACGTATTTTTGTTCCAACTAATATCCAATTTTCTGTTATAAATTTGGATGAATATTGTAATTGTGAGTAAGCAAGTGTTACAAATGGTTTATTTTGCTCATTTTCAGTCACAACTTGGTTACGGAATTATTTTCTGGGGCTCATCCTCATCAATGAAAAGTATTTTTGCGGTTCAAAAAACAGCAATTAGAATTATGTTAAGGCTTGGTCCTAGAAGTTCCTGTAGGGAAGGTTTTAAGAAAATGGGTATACTTACAGTCCCATGTTTATACATATATGCTTTGATGATGTTTGTTGTCAAAAATCGAAATATTTACCAAACAAATAATTCTATTCATAATTTAAACACAAGACAGCAGGAAAAATTACATGTTTCCTCAGTAAGATTATCCTCAGCTAACGTCCAATATGGCGGACGGTCACACTCGGGAGTTAATCACTGTCTCTGATTGTACCGATATATGTGACATAAAAGAAAATAATGAATGTATATGTTGTAGTAAACTCAAACAAGAACTAGAAGACACTCTTCAAGAATTAATTTCGGTGAAAAAAATTATTGAGATACTACAAGAAGATGTGAATAAACTTGGACATGACATAGTAAGTACAAATGAAGTTACTACGAATTTCGATTCAGACTTCGTAACAGTGAATAATAAGTACAGAAGAAATAAGTTATTATCAGACAAGTGTGGAAATAATAATATAACGAAGCTACAGCAGTCTCAACCTATTCCGTTAATTATTAATAAATACGCTGTACTGAATGGTCTACAGGAAGAATCTGTTCTACCCCTGAGCAATAGTAGCATCAGAAAAGCAAAATTAGTAAGGAACAAATACAAATGTCCTCCTAACATGAAGAAAAGGAAAATAATTATCATAGGTGATAGCCATGTTAGAGGTTATGCAGCCAAAATATCAAATGACCTGGGAAAATATTTTGAAGTTACAGGTTCAGTAATGCCTGGAGCTAGAATCGAGAATATTGTAACCTTGGCAGATAAAGAAATAAGTGCACTTGGAAAAAGAGATATAGTGATTGTATGGGGAGGCTCACATGACATCAGCAAAAATGAGTAAAAATTTTGGTCTCTAGCATTTAAGAAAGTTCGTAATCAACAGGCAAAATACGAATATTATGATCGTAACTGCCCCTAATAGATTTGATCTCCATTCAACATCATGTGTAAATAAGGAAATAGCAGTTTTTAACAGAAGATTACTTAAAATGATGAAGACCATGGACAATGTGAACATAATACATACAAACCTGAATAGAAATTATTTTACGCTCCATGGAATGCACATAAATAAATTTGGAAAAGAAAAGATGGCTAAATTGTTAATTAAATACATAAAAGGACTCATGACAAGAAAAGGAGAAGCATGTATCATTTTGAATTGGGAAGAAAATAAAAAGGATCCTATCCACGAAGAGCCCAGGGAAAAGTTAATAAACAATGGAATAACAGAAAGTGATATAATGCAAGCATCGACCAGTGCTATTGTATCGGATGCTGTGTGTGTTGCTGGTTTGTCTGAGTTGGAGGTGGCAGGACTTGATGAGGGAGAAGTGCTCGGCGCTGAAACTGGGTTTGAGGAAGTTTGTGTTTTCTGCAAGTCCCCTAGCAGCTTGGTTCATGATCAAGATAGTGATGTGGAGCATGAGAAGACTGAGGATGTGGTGTGGAGTGCTGAGGATACTGATGGTAATGTTTGTGCTGCTGGTGTGTCTGAGTTGGAGGTGACAGGACTAGATGAGGGAGGAATGCTCGGCGTGGAACCTGGATTTGAGGAAGTTTGTGTTCTCTGCAAGTCCCCTAGCAGTTTGGTTCATGAACAAGATAGTAATGTGAAGCATGAGAAGACTGAGGTTGTGGTGTTGAGTGCCGATGATACTGATGGTAATTCTGTGCAAGGTTAGCCTAACTATGAGTAAAATGGGAAATACTAGGAAATCTGGGAGATCCAGAAGGATTCCTTTGACAAGGTCTGAGGGTTTCTTATGGGCCACAAGTTAACCAGGAATAATGCAGTGGATAAAAGCACAGTGATAAAATATTCATTGCCAAAAAATGATAGGTCAAATTTTGTAAATAATGCCAGTGCAAATGGTGATGTAAAACTTCCGCAAAGTAATATAAATATAGATTTTAAATCAAAAGCTGTATATAATAATGAAGGAGTAATTGGAAGTTTAGGAAACTCTGACAGTCACTCAAAAGGTTCTTCCAAAAACCAGTTTCTAAAAATCTTACATCAAAACATAAGAGGCTTAAAGTATAAAATTAATGAATTTCTATGTCATTTACCCAATGATCCACCACATGTCCTTTGTTTCACTGAACACCATTTAAGAATACAAGAACTATCTTATATCCAAATTGAAAATTATATTTTAGGTTCCAACTGTTGCAGAAAATTAATGCATAAGGGAGGTGTCAGTATTTTTATTTTAAAGAAATTATCTTTCATACATATAAACCTGGATGATTACTGTGCTGAACAGGATATTGAAGTGTGTGCTATTAAACTGAAACTTCCAAATAAGTATATTTGTATTTTGACAATCTATAGAGCTCCAGTTGGGAAATTTAGAGTTTTTTTTTGTTCCAGCTAGATCAGATATTGCAGAAACTAAGCAAATTAAAAATTGATATCATATGTGGAGATTTTAACATAAATTATCTCACTGATAACACTAGTAGGAATCAACTAGATGCCTTATTAATGTCCTATAATCTTGTCAAAACTGTCACATTCCCAACTCCTTTTGATCAAAACTCATGCTCAGTCATTGATAACATTTTTATTGATACTAGTAAGTTCGAAGATTACTTCATATATCCCTTAAGCAATGGTCTGTCAGATCATGACGCGCAAATAATAACACTTCAAGTTCCATATAATATACTCAATTCTCATTCATCAGATCAAGATGGCGGAGACTGAGCTGTCGAATACTAAAGTTGCTTCAAAAGTTTCGGAAAATTCATACACAGATAATAGCTCTACATGTACATGTGATATACAACTAAAACAAGAACTATGTGAGGTACTAAAGGAAATAAAATCTTTGAGGAAGACTCAATTGGACGTACAAAAAAGTGATGTGTTAAGTGATACACTAGCACGTGATGACTGTGCAAAGTGCTGTGAATTCTCGAGAATTTTACAAGTAACAACGGAGGAATTAAAATCAACATAGTTAATTATTAAAATGTTGTATGATGAAATTAATCAATTAAATAAGGTAAAGCAACCCCATTACAGGCCTAGAGAGGCCCTGAGGGGTCCAGGAGGCTGAGGCTCCCAGATTTGTAGACAATCGGCACATGAAAGTGGTAAGGTTGTCAGCCCTACGCACCGGCCGCCTTTACCCCCCAGGAAATATTCCTGGTACTCATTTCTGTTAGAGGCTGAGTCGACCCCAGGGCCATAGTGCGACCAAAACGATTATGTCAAGGAATTAATTCCAATGACACCATCGGGAATCGAACCCGCGACGTTCCGGTTTGTAGCGTAATCAATTAAATACTTCATTCAATTCAAACACAAATGAACAGATATGTGACGGGAAGTTGTTGATGGATGAGTGGAGTATAGTTAAACATAAACATCCACAGAAAATACGTAAATCTGTTGCATGTGCAAGTGTTAATATGAACAATATTAATTTAACTAATAAATATGGATTACTATCGGAACAGGCTGACTCAAGAATGGACCAAGAGAAAATACCAGTGATAGTGGGTGGTAGAATTACGAAAAGGAATTCAACCCAAGTAAACAAGATACATAATAGACCCTCGAAGTCTGTGAACGGGACCATATTGCAACAAATGAAAAGGAATAAGGGGGGCGTGAAGCTTGGTGTGAATGAAAATAAGCAGGAAAAAGAGCATAAAGTGGTACTTCTAGGAGATAGTCATGTACGAGGCCTAGCTACTAGGTTAAATGACATGTTAAAACATAATTGTGTGGTTATTGGTTATGTGAAACCCAATAGTAAGGTTAAGTCTCTGATAAACTCAGTTCCAGAATATGTGTCTAAACTAACTAATAAGGATGTACTGATTTTCATTGGAGGAACTAATGATACAGATGATAATAGTATTGAATGGTATCTGAGTGATATTAATCAATTTGTCACCAAAAATGGTCATACAAATATTATATTGGGTGAAATTCCCAATAGATATAATACATCTGAGTTCCCTGCAGTAAATCAGAAAATAATGGGTCTTAATAGAAAATTAAAGAAATATAGTAAGTCTAATACCCATGTAGATATTATGGAAACTGTACAAGAAAGGAAGTATTACACGAACCATGGCTTCCACATGAACGCTCTAGGCAAAAATGTACTTTGTTCAAAACTCAGAGTAATTATTGATAAAATCTTTATGAGTAATAATGTACTACCAATTCCATTGGAGTGGAAAAAGGAATACTTTGAAAATACTTTATATGAGGAAGATATAACAGGGAATAATATGTCAGAGGATGAAGTTTTTAATATAAAGACAATTCAGGATTGTAGTGATGGTAACTGCAATAAGCCTCAAGACAATGATGGGAATCAAGACGAAATACCTAGTAGAAACTCTAGACGTAATAGGAAAATACCAGTAACTAGGACACATGATTTAAGTGTCAACCATATAGTTAGTAATAATAGATTTACATCCTATAAAACCTCAAAATGTGAGTCACACAATTGTGATAGTCAGGTGAAATCACTTGCTATATATCACCAGAACATAAGAAGTATCAAAAACAAAAAAGAGGAACTAGCTATCTTTCTAAATGATGAGTGTAATAATCCTGATATTATATGCATTAGTGAGCACCATTTGAGTGTGAGTTATCTACATTTTCTATGTTAGAATATAAAAGGGCAACTGGATTCTCACGTAATATATGTAAGAATGGCGGAGTTTGCATTTTAGTTAAAGATAATATATCATATCAAGTGCTGGATCTAACCAATTTATGTAGGGAAAAAATTTTTGAAGCATGTGCTGTAAAGGTAATTATAAATAAGAGGAAACTATGTATCTTAAGTCTCTATAGATCTCCAGATGGGGATCTGAGCCAATTTATTGAACAATTAGATTCTACACTTCTATGTCTAGAAAGCACCAAATCGGAACTAATAATCTGTGGTGATACAAATATAAATTACCTCATTGAAAGTTATAAAAAAGAGCAATTACAATCTGTATTAGATACCTATAATTTAGTACAAATAATTGATTTCCCAACCAGAATAAGCTCAACCTCTATTTCATTGATAGATAACTTTTTCTTAGATAGGAATATCTATAACAAATTCCAAGTCTATCCTGCCATAAATGGTCTCTCGGACCACAATGGACAAATTTGGATACTTGAAAACCTGCAAGTTAAGACGCAAAGCGAGCATGTAAAGGCATTTAGAGAGATCAATGAGGAAAAAATTGCAAATTTTCAACTGGCTCTACAAAATGGAAATTGGGATAAAGTTTATAACCAAGAAAGTGTTAATAGGAAATTTAATAGCTTTCTCAATACCTTTCTATTAATTTTTGAAAATAGTTTCCCATTAGTATTTAAAAAGAAGGAAGACAATACTAATAAATGGATAACTAAGGGCATAAAATTATTATGTAAACACAAAAGAACCTTATATACTCTAGTTAAAAAATCAAGTGATGATAGGCTGAAATTATATTACAAGAGATACTGTATTATACTAATGAGAGTAATAAGAGAAGCAAAGAAATTGCATTATCATAAATTAATAAGTAAATCAGAGAATACAATTCAATCAACTTGGAAGATAATCAAAAAAGAAACAGCGAAAAATCAAGCCACAGATAATATTACAGAAATTCAAGTAGGAAAGAGTAAAATAAATAATCCTAATGAATTAGTAAATGCGTTTAGTAAATATTTTAAAACCATAGCGGAGAAACTAACAACTAAGAACTTTGATAAAAATGAAGCTATGAAATTGCTAAATACTTTTAGTATGATAACATACCAGAAATGAAATTAATTCCCATAACTGAGACTGAAATAAAGAATATACTCAAGACATTGAAATCAAAAAATTCTTCAGGGTATGACGGTATCTCAAGTAGAATATTAAAATACTGTATAGATGAGAAAAGTAAACCACTTGGTCACATATTCAACGCATCCCTTAAGCAGGGTATCTACCCTGAAAGAATGAAATACGCTTTAGTAAGACCTATCTATAAAACAGGTGAGAAATCAGAAATATCAAACTATAGACCAGTATCATTGCTAACAACCTTTTCTAAGGTGCTTGAAAGAGTACTGTATAATAGATTAAAGCAGCATATATACACAAATAATATAATTATATCTGAACAGTTTGGCTTTAGGGAAAATAGAAATACGGAAACAGCGATTTATACCTTAACCAATCATTTTTTAAAAACTTTAGAAAAACACAGTCAAACGGTAGGAATCTTTTGTGATTTAACAAAAGCGTTTGATTGTGTGATCCATGATATTCTTCTGAGCAAATTTGCTGTTTATGGTATTTGTGGTAAAACATTAATGTGGCTCAAGTCCTATCTGGAAAATAGGAAACAAAGAGTTGAGTTATATAATAATGAAGGGGGAAAAAGTTGTTCAGGTTGGGAAACTGTTAAATATGGAGTGCCGCAGGGCTCAATTTTCGGTCCTTTACTGTTCTTGTTATACATCAATGACTTATCATTGGTAATAAATACTGATAACAAGCTATTGCTGTATGCGGATGATACAAGTGTATTAGTAACTTGTAATAACATGCATGAAATTCAAGCAAAATCCAGAATGGTGTTAAATACCTTAAATTATTGGTTCACAAGTAATGGCCTGTCTCTAAATTTGAAGAAAACCAAAGTGTTAAAATTTGACACTTCTAATCAGAAAAATATGTCAGTACAATTAAACTACCAAAAATGAGGTATTACATGATGAAACGCATATTAAATTTCTGGGCCTTGAAATTGATAAACTTTTAAATTGGAAAACACATACTTAGTATTGCTTATCAACGATATTCTAAATTTCATGAA
Organism: Reticulitermes speratus; assembly: GCA_021186555.1. Taxonomy (NCBI): domain Eukaryota; kingdom Metazoa; phylum Arthropoda; class Insecta; order Blattodea; family Rhinotermitidae; genus Reticulitermes; species Reticulitermes speratus. The sequence goes on from JAJKFL010000005.1 coordinate 7,570,855, forward strand.
CTCACTACATAAAGGACTAGTTCAAAGCTACTGAAGAAACTAATGGTAATATTAGTTTCCTTGACCTCATGATAACCAGAGCCCATAACGCACTCTCTATCAACATATACAGAAAACCAACTACTACAGATTTAACCATACACTATAAATCGAATCATCCACTTCAACATAAAACAGCTGCATATAGATACATGTTAAACAGGCTCCACAATTTACCACTTTCCAAACTACAAAAAGAACAGGAACTGAATAATATATTCTACATAGCAAGACAGAATGGATACCCCTTCACACTAATTAACAAGCTGAACAAGAATATACTTAACAGAAATAATATTACGATAGATAAACATATACAAGAGGAGAAAAAAACATGGGTGGATTTCGAATATCACAATCCGATAATAAGGAAGGTCACCAATATTTTCAGAAACAGTAACCTCAAGATAGCATACTGGACAAGCAATACAACATAAAATATACTAAAACAAAACCGGGACACCAATGACATCTATGCAAACAGTGGGATTTATAGTCTACAATGTAGAACCTGCCAAAAACATTACATAGGGCAAACCGGACGCAGCTTGAAGGCTCGTTTTTTAGAACATCATAGATACATCCGATCTAACGAACCGAAATCGGCATACGCCCAACACATTTTAGAACAGGGACATGAATATGGCCCACTTCATGAAACCATGACATTGGTGAAGACCTGCAAGAAGGGTAGGTGCATGAACATCCTCGAACAATTCTTTATACAAACATATCGTAAATTGGAGACACTGATTGAAGAACAACATCCGATAGAAGAAAATCCACTATTTAATTTTGTCATTCCCCCGCCCCCTCCACAACACAGGTATAAAGGCACGATACGTACGCAACACGCAAACCAGTAGGCAGACAGACCTCACCCTCCAGGATACGACATCACAACCAACATACACAGGTATGTCACACAATATTTACAAAGCATTCCGAAATTGTATATATATCTATTTACTTTAATTGGTAATGGCAAGCCTAATTAAAATAAAATTCATCTTCCGATACACATGTGACGCCATACAAAAAGCCAATAAAATATACAGCTGAGTTCCACCTGAAAGAACATAACGACCAACGAAAACAGGATAGCCGGATATACTTCTGGTGCACAATATCGCATACACAACTTGATGTGCGGAAAAACTAACGAAAGTCTACAACATATTGTGCGTAACATGTGATCTACAACACGTCGTGCAACACTAGTGAAAAAGTGAACATTAATATGAAATGAAATTAGAACTTAATATTTTATTATGCAGTTTTTATAATACCTTCACTGGACTGTTTTTAATCCACACCTCTGGATGTGTTTATATTAAGTAACTCTAGTCGCCCTTGATGATGGCCGGTTAACCGACCGAAACATATGTAGGGCATTTTAAAAAACTATTAATTTTTAATAGTGAAAGTGCATGTGTTGGTAAATTTGTGACATTATGGAAAACACATGTTAAATTAATGTTACCCAAACTGGGAAATGCATGTTTTGCAATGAGAAATATGAAGTTGTGTAGTAATATTGAAACACTCAGGATGATATACCATGCATATTTTCACTCAATTATGAAGTATGGGATAATTTTCTGGGGTAACTCGAAGGATGCTAAGAAGGTTTTCCTTTTACAAAAAAAGATTATAAGGATAATGATGGGAATGAAACAAAGAAACACATGCAGGCCAGTATTCAAAAAATTAAATATACTAACATTGGCCTCCCAATACATATTATCTTTGATGATATTTATGATAAGTAATTTAGAGCATTTTACCTTTAATTGTACAATCCATAATAAGTCAACTAGACATAGAGGAAACCTATATGTGTTACAGTCACATCTAACAATAAGGCAAAAAGGGGTTCATTATATGAGTGTAAAAATTTTTAACAGTTTGCCCGCCATATTAATTGACTCAGTACAAGACAAAAAACAGTTCATAGGAAAGCTAAAAGAAATTTTAATTCATAATTCATTCTATACAGTTGATGAATTTTTGCTTTACTCTCAAGACTTATAGTTGAGAAATATAGGAACTAGGTACATTTTACTATACTACTGAGCAGACAAATATGTGACAATTTTATATATCTCACCACATGCATATATATATATATATATGACTAGGAAGTTGTAAATCATTGTGCAATGTTACAGTGCCTATATATATACATATATATATATATATATTTTATTATAATAATTACTTTACCTATTGTACTCTGCATGTTTGTATACGCATCTATTGTATGTATATCAAATGATGTGTTTAGTCTAGACTATAGTTAAATTGATGTCCTTGTAATCTTGTTTGTGATTGTCTTGTGATTTGTTGTTTTTGACAAGTTTTATATTCAGTGCTGATGGCACACTCATGAATACTCTGAAACGCAGATGCATGTATGTATGTATGTATGTACTCAAGGAAAATTAACAAATCTACAATTGCTGAATTTCAATATCATCTAAGTTTCGAAACATGGAACTCTGTCTTTGAAACTGAGGATGTAAATGACATGTTCAATACTTTTCGTAATTCTTTCTTAAGAATTTGTTATTCTAGTTTCCCTCTTATAAAGATCAATAAGAAATTAGGAGCCGATAACTCTTGGATGACTAAAGCCATAAGAATATCTTGCAAACGTAAAAGAACACTGTATACGTTGGCTAGAAATTGCAATGATTCCTCTATAATGAAATATTACAAAGATTATTGTAAAGTTTTATCCAAAGTTATTTTACAGGCTAAGAAAATACATTATGATAATCAAATAAAAAATGCTCAAAATAAAAATAAAAAAACATGGGAAGTTATAAACAGAGAAATTACAAGGAAAACAAATTATGGTAACATACAGGCTGTTAAAATAGGAAATAATAATATACACAATAAGCAACATATTGCAGAGGCCTTCAACACCTATTATCTTTCTATAGTTGAAGATTTAATCAAAAACAAAATTCAACCTCACTCAGATAAGAATAATGTTCAAAATAATTATACTAACAAAGCCAGTTCTGCATATTATTTTTCACAATCTACACACAAGACATATGCAAGAATTAATTATAGACCTGTAACAACTATGGAAATAGAAAATATAATAAAATTCCTTAAATCCAAAAGTTCATATGGGTATGATGAGATTTCTTCAAAGATTCTTAAATTAAGTTCTCCTTTTATAATCTCACCCTTGAATTATATATTTAACAAAGTTCTCTCCAAAGGTGTTTTTCCAGACAGGCTTAAATATTCAATAATAAAACCTCTTTACAAGAAAGGTAGCAGGCAGGAATTGTCAAATTATAGACCTATATCTCTATTTACATCTTCTTAAAAAATCCTTGAAAAAATAATGCAATCTAGATTATTAAATCATCTAGATAAATTTAATATTTTAGCTAAGGAACAGTTTGGGTTTAGACCTAAACTTACCACTGATAATGCTATTTTTGCTCTTACTAACGAAATATTAAATGCCTTAAATAACAAATTAATAGTGGGTGGTATATTCTGTGATATTGAAAAAGCTTTTGATAGTGTAAATTTTGATATCCTGTTGTCTAAACTGCAATATTACGGAATACAAGGTGTAGATAAAGCTTTATACAGATCATACCTCTACAATCGTTAACAAAGAGTGTCAATATATGATACGGATACAAACAGTTTTTTTGCTTCAAATTGGGCTAGAATCAAGCATGGTGTTCCACAGGGCTCCATCCTTGGACCCCTGCTTTTTCTTATTTATATAAATGATCTTCCACAAGAAATAAGCAATAGTTCTAAACCCATTTTATTTGCTGACGATACCAGTATTCTATTAAGTCATTCAGATTTGGGCACCTATAATGTGAATATCTAAACTGGTTTTGAGTCCCTTAATAACTGGTTTAAAAGAAATTTACTCTTTCTTAACCTTGAAAAATCACATTACATTCAGTTTGTTTCTAAGAATAACTCCTTGACCCACTTGCAAATTAGTGATATCAGTGGATCAATTTCAAATGCTACACATACAAAATTCTTAGGTTTACTGATTGACAGCTCTCTAAATTGGAAAATTCATATTGACCAACTTGTAAATAAACTGAGTACTGCTTGCTATGCAATAAGACAAATAAAACCATACAAGTCTCAATCTACATTATTAACAATATATTATGCCCTTTTTCACTCAATAATGTCTTATGGAATTATTTTTTGGGGCAATTGTACACACAGTTCAAAGGTTTTTAAGATACAGAAAAGGGCTGTAAGAATCATTATGGGAAGAGGAAGTCAAGACTCATGTAGGAATTTGTTTAAGGAACTAAATATATTACCTCTGCAATCGCAATATATCTTATCTTTACTGTTATTTGTGTCTCACAATTTAGAAAATTTTATCACGAATCAAGAACTTCATAACCTAAATACTAGGCATAAAAACGACTTCCACTTGCCTCAGGCTACTCTAGCCTGTTACCAAAAGGGGGGTTTATTTCTCAGGAATAAAACTTTCAATAGTCTTCCTTCAAACATTAAATGTGCCTTTGGTAATAAGTTTAAAAAACTTTTAAAAAACTTCCTGACAACAAACTCCTTTTATAGTGTAGAAGAATTCCTCAACAGATAATACTTTGTGGTGGACATTTTAATAACAGTTTAATAACATCTTTAATAATAATTTAATAATATTTTAATACTATTTTTAGCAATAATTTAGTATTATTTCAGTAATATTTAAAAAAAAAAATTTTAGTAAATTTCTTGTAATTTCAGTAATATTTTGGAAATTGATTGAAATCTGTAACACTGGAGAAAAAGGAAAGAATGTTAATGTAAGATACAATACAATACTTGTGAAATTGGTATTTAGACAGTCGCAGTTTCCATGAAATACTGTATCTTTTTTATGCTGGTTTTATTATTTAAGATTTTGCATAATTAATTATGTATAGTTGTTTGCTTCATGTATGTTAAAGTTGACAATACTCTATGACGGTGCCAATGGCAGTATTTATTGTATTGTATATGACAAATTCCATATCCCATGGTACTACCTGTACCCTTTGTGGATCAGCTGAATGTGAATAAATCAATCAATCAATCCAGAGGGGTGTGCATTACTCATCTATCAGAATATATAATAACCTGCCACAAAGTATATATATTTTGAAAGACAATGTGAACATTCTTAAACAAAGATTAAAAAATTTCCTCATTTCAAATGCCTTTTATTCGATAGATGAATATATTTCAAGCAAGCATGTGTAAAGAATTACTTGCTTAGATTAAGAAACTTTATTCGATAGATGAATATATTTTTTACATTTGTGTGATCACTGAAGATTTGTACTATGTATGACTGTTACACTACACTATTGCTTACTATTATCTATTTATGTTTGTTAGCTTTTATATTGTTGAGTGTATTTTATTATTTTTATGTAACTGTAAATAATTGCTTGGACTTGATTGTATTTTGCAATCTAGCTTTGATTGTGACGAGTTCAATATCCGGTCCGGTCTGTGCGGACAATGGGTCTGTTAAACTATGAAGCTATGTATGTATGTAATAGAACTCAAATGGATACCATACTAATGTCCTATAATCTTGTCAAAACAGTCACTTTTCAACACGTTTTGATCAAAATTCATGCTCAGTCATTGATAACATTTTTATAGATATTACTAAATTTGAAGAATACTCCGTATGTCCCCTAAACAACGGTTTGTCAGATCATAACGCACAAATAATAACACTTCAAAATCTTAACATGCCTGATTCTTATTTATTCAATTACTCAAGGAAATTAACAAGTATACAATTGCTGAATTTCAATATCACCTAAGCTTTGAAACATGGAACTCTGTCTTTGAAACTGATGATGTAAACTATATGTTTAATATATTTCTTAATCCCTTTTTGAAAATTTTTTACTCCAATTTTCCTCTTATAAAAACTAATAAGAAAACAGTAGCTGATAATTCTTGGATAACTAAAGGCATAAGAATATCTTGTAAGCATAAAAGAACATTGTATATGATAAGCAGAAGTAGCAGTAAACCCTCCATACAAAAATATTATAAAGACTATTGTAAAATTTTGGCCAAAACAATTTTGCAAGCAAATTACATTATGATAATCAAATAAAAAATGCCCCAAATAAGATTAAGAAAACATGGGAAATTATAAACCAAGAAATTCCAAGAAACACAAATTATGGTAACATACATTCTGTAAAAAAATTGGAGACAATACTATATACAACAAACAACATATTGCTGAGGCCTTCAATACATATTATCTTTCTATAGTAGATGATATTATTAATAATAAAATTCAATCTCACTCAGATAAGAATAGCCAGCAAAATACTTATGCAAATAAAGATAGTACTGCATATCCTTGGCCACAATCTACACACAAGGCATATACAAAGATTAATTATAAACCTACAACAACTAGAGAAATAGCCAACATAATAAAATCCCTTAAACCAAAAGGTGCACATGGATATGATGAAATTTCCACAAAGATTCTTAAAATAAGCTCTCCCTATATAATTTCGCCCTTGAATTATATATGTAATAAAGCTCTTTCTAAAGGCATTTTTCCAGACAGGTTGAAATACTCAATAATAAAACCCTTTTACAAAAAAGGTAGCAAATTGGAATTGGCAAACTATAGACCAATATCTCTCCTAACATCCTTCTCAAAAATTTTTGAAAAGGTAATGCATTCTAGATTATTACATCATTTAACTAAACTAAATATTTTAGCGAAGGAGCAATTTGGATTTAGACCCAATCTTACCACAGAAAATGCTACTTTTGCTTGTACTAATAAAATTTTAGATGCCTTAAATAAGAGATTAATAGTGGGCGGCATCTTCTGTGACATACAAAAGGCTTTTGATAGCGTAAATTTTGATATCCTTTTGTCTAAATAAACTGGAATATTATGGAATACAAGGTGTTCATAAAACTTTATATAAATCATACCTCTATAACCGTTATCAAAAAGTATCAATGATACTGATACAAACAAAATTTCTTTCAAACTGGAAAAGGATCAAACATGGTGTTCCACAAGGCTCTGTCCTTGGACCTCTGCTTTTTCTGGTTTATATTAATGACTTACCACAAGAAATTAGCAATATATCTAAACTCATTTTATTCGCTGATGATACCAGCATTTTACATAGTCTTCAAATTTTGACAACTATAACGAGAACAAGCATACTGTTTTGGAGTCCCTAAAAAATTGGTTTAAGTGAAATTTACTTTTTCTGAACTTTGAAAAAACACATTGTATTCAGTTTGCATCTAAGAATACTTCTTCCACATATTGGCAAATTAGTGATAACACTGAATCAATTCCAACTGTTATGCATACAAAATTTTTAGGTTTACTTATTCACAGTTCCATGAAATGGAATATTCATATTGAACAACTTGTTAAAAAATTGAACTCGGCTTGTTATGCAATAGAACAAGTCAAACCATACATGTCTCAGTCAACATTATTAATAATATATTATGCCCTCTTTCACTCAGTGATGTCTTATGGAATTATATTTTGGGGTATTAGTACCAGTTGTTTTGAGGTTTTCAAGATGCAGAAAAGAGTTGTAAGAATCATTATGGGAAAAAGAAATCGAGACTCCTGCAGGAAATTATTTAAGGAACTGAGGATCTTACCTCTTCAGTCGCAATACATTTTATCTTTACTCCTATTTGTGACTCAGAATAAAAATAATTTTAATACAAATCAAGATCTTTACACACTAAAGACTAGACAGAAAAGTGATTTCCATTTGCCTCAGGCTAACCTTGTTTGTTACCAAAGAGGAGTGTACTTTTCAGGAGTGAAGATTTACACGTACAATAGTCTTCCTTCGGACATCAAAAGTGCTTCTGATAATATTTACAAATTTAAAAAATTCACTAAAAAACTTCCAAGCAACTCACTCCTTCTATAGCTTGAAAAAATATTACAATAGATAATACTTGTGGTAGATAAATTAGTTTCATTATTATCTTAGATATCTTTGATATATTATAAGTTATTGGTCGAATTAGAATGATAAATTAGAAGGCTTTATATTAGATGATTATACTAGAAAATTTTAACACTTTTAAATATAGACCATTTATTGTTTTTTATTCACTGTAATATTGGTAAGTTTGTATTACAATAATTTAAAAAAATTAATAAATAATTTGAATATATTTATAATACTACATATGTGACAAATTCTGTATCCAAAGGCTCTTCCTGTATGGATTGTGTGAATATATAATAAAATGAAATGAAATGAAAGGAAACTACATAAACTTGTTAAGTTCTTTTCACATCTTAATGTACTAGAAGTGGATGCAAATAGGCATTTATTTACGAAGCATGGTCTGCATCTAAATGGACTAGATAAATAGTTATTGACTATTAACATAGCCCATTATATTTTCTCAGTATTGCTGAAGGATGTGGAACGAAACACTAATCTTATAGCACTTAAATACTATGAAGAACAGTCACAGACAAACAGTCTTTCCATTTCAAAAGACTCTACTCAAAAATTCCTGATGAAAGTGCATATACAAAGCGTATTAGAAAGAAACCTGTAACAAGGAACCAGGATTTTTTTATGGTAGAAGGGAATAATTCTAGAGAAAAGGGGTAAAAAATCTTAACAAAAGATGATCCTTGTAAAAACCATGATTATTCATTTTATAGTTCTAAGTCATATCAACATACAAAAGATAGTTACTACTACTTAGCTTCTATATTTCAATTTTAAATTCAATTTATTTCACTTTCCGTAGATCCATTACAGGGTCAAAGACGACATGGATATAGAAATGGTCAAATTTAAACAAATATGCTATGATTATTAACTGTTAGATACAGAGAAATCAGATATTTACAGTATTAAAACACATGCCATGTGTTCCAACATGGCGGACATTAAAGAAAGTGAAGTGAGATTCCTCCGTAATTTTGACGACAAACTAAGTGAAAAGAAAGGAAATACGTGTTTTGTTGTGATGAATTAAGCTCTGAACTTCAAAAAGCAAAGTTGGAAATATTATCTTATGAAAAAATAGTAAAACTGCTTCTGGAAGAAATAAGTAATAACGAGCTTCATACCCAGTCAAGTCTCGTGAAACAAAAAGACTCCCACAATGAGCAACTTCAAGTTCAAATAGCAAAGGACGACTGGATAAAGGTAATAAATAAGGATTCAAAGGTTTATAATAAAAACTTTATACAGCCAATTCCACACATGGCTAATAATTTCGACCTACTAGCTAACCTCGAGGAAGAGAGTGAAAATTCAAGTATTTTATATAAGAAAAGTGAAACTTCGAAAATAGGAAGTCATCAGAAAAGGATAAGAAAGACCCAGTTAGTGAAAACTTTAAAAAGAAAACAGCATAAAGTACTAATAATCGGTGATAGTCACACCAAAAAATGGGCTACTCGACTGCAATATAACCTTGGTGCAAGCTATGAGGTTTCGAGTTTTGTAAAACCAGGAGTCCACATGAATGAAATTACAAAAACTGCAAGAAAATAAATAAAAACCTTGGAAGTGTGAAGATGCTGTAGTGGTATGGGGAGGAGCAAATGATGTAAGTAGGAACAATATGAAAGAAGTTTTAAAATATGTGTCTAATTTTGTGAATGATAACAAAGAGGTAAATATTGGCGGAAGGTAGTGAAGTGGTGTATGAAGTGTCGCCTGAAATCAACGTCTTAACGGACAAATTGAATATAAATAAGAACTGTAACCAATGTTTAAATCTTGGAAGAGAATTAGAAATACTAAGTCAAGAACTCAGCTCGGCTAAAGAGGTAATAAAACTGCTAAAGGAAGATACTGATTTGATACAGCGACACGCTAACGTACGTACGACTCAAGATCATACAAATACAGATTGGCAAAGTAAAAATAGGAATACAAGAAACAATGAATGGCAGATAGTAAAAGACAAAAAGAAATGGAAAAATAATAGGAAAAATGATATAGAGAAACCTCAACAAATAACTACAATTGGGAACCAGTTTATAGAGCTCAGTAACATAACCAATGATTGTGATCTACAGAAGCAGCCAGAAGGAACAAACAAGAAACAGATAGTTAGAAATAGAAAGAAACTGGAAAAAAATAAAATCATCTTAATAGGAGATAGTCACATGAAAGATATGCACCTGAATTAATAAATCGACTGGATAGGAAATTTTAGGTTACGGGCACGGTGATGCCAGGAGCAAGAATACAAAATATTGTGCATCTGTGTGATCAGGAAATTAACTCTCTAACTAAAGAAGATGTAGTAATATAAGGGGAGGTTCAAATAACATTGCAAAAAATGAAACAGTGATTCGTCTTAGACAAGAAAGTTTGTATGTATGTATGTATGTACTATTAATCTAAAATGTGTATCATCTAAAGAAATAGAAGACATAACAAAGTCACTAAAAATAAAAAATTCACATGGATATGATGAGATATCTACAAAAATTTTAAAATTTAGTATTTCTTATATTTCTTCTCCTCTAACTTATATATGTAACAGAATGTTAACTACTGGCATTTTTCCAACAAGACTAAAATTCTCTGAAATAAGACCCATATTTAAAAGAGGAGATAAAAATGATATATCTAATTATAGACTTATTTCTCTGCTCACGTCATTCTCAAAGATTTTTTAAAAAGTAATCTATAACAGATTATACCATCATGTTAAGAATAATTATATTCTCGTTAATGAACAATTTGGTTTCAGGCATGCATCATCAACAGACATTGCGTCCTATAAGTTGACCAGTAACATACTGACAGCATTAAACAATAAATTGCTAGTTGGTGGTATTTTTTGTGACCTCCATAAGGCATTTGACTGTGTCAATTATGATATCTTGCTGTCAAAAATGGAATTCTATGGTATTTCAGGAAAAGCTTATAACCTAATCAAATCCTACCTAAAAGATAGATATCAAAGAGTATTGGTTGACCTTGATTCAAAAAAATATTACTCCGAATGGGAATCCGTTACGGAGTCCCTCAAGGATCCATACTTGGTCCCCTGCTTTTTCTTTTATATAATGACTTACCAAAAGCAATATAAAGATACATGATCAACATGGCAGACAGTGCTGTTTCTAGTGAGTGTAGCTCTGTGTATTTTGACCAAAATACTAAGGAAAACGCTAGTAGTTATTGTAAAAATTGTGACAAACAAAAGATTAAGTGCCAAAAAGACTTGGATGAATTGAAATCTGCAAAACTAATTATTGAATTATTACGGACAGAAGCAAATATAAGCAATGGGGTGTGTAGATTTTGTACTAATGAAGAATCAAAAGAAAATAAGTATACGAGCAATGAAACTAAACTGTGTGTACAAAATAGTGATTTGAATAATGTTCTAATGAATTTAACTGGTAATGTAGATGATGAAACCTTACTAGACATCGAGTTGGATACGAGTGAATTACAGGAGTTACGTAATATGGCTATCCGCCCATGGGTATGACAAATGTTATCAACTGTTGTTACAAAATTGGAAGAAAAACTAATGATCCGAAAAAGTAAATTGCAAAATGAAGTGGTTTTAAAACCCAAGAAAAGTTATTCGGAAGCTGTAACAGATATTAAAACAAACGAGGGAAGAAAAGAAGAAGTAATGCGAAGAATACCAACGATTATAACCTCAAAAAGTATTCTAGAAGAGACAACAAAAGATAATCAGAGCTCACAAGTACTCGGAAATAATTCCTCATATGTTAGACCACATATAATGATCAATGGAAATAACAGAAGGAATAAAATGAAAGAGAAAAAGGAAAACGTAAAATTTTACTTATTGGTGATAGCCATATAAAAGGACTTTCAAGTGAGCTTAAGCAAAACTTAGGTGATACATGTGAGATATTGGGTATTGTGAAACCTAATGCTAGTGTATCAGAATTGGTTGGTACTAGTATAGAAGTGAGCAAATTAACGAAGAATGATATGCTTGTTCTTTGGGGAGGAGGAAATGATGTGTCAAAAAATAATTCAACGAAGGGGCTTACTCAAGAAATTAATTACTTAAGAAGCAATCAACAGACTAACAGTATAGTAATCACTGTTCCCCATAGGTTTGATTTGGATTATAACTCGTGTGTAAATACAGAGGTGAAGAAGTACAATAGAAGATTAATTAATGTAACAAAATACTTGAACAAAGTAACATTGGTAAATGCAGTGACGGAAAGAAGGTATTACACAAGACATGGATTGCATTTGAATGTGAGAGGAAAAGAAATAATGGCAAAGAAATTAATAACTGTAATACAAGGAATAATTGGTATGCAGACAAAAAATGATATTATTCCCATGTCAAGGAAAAATTCTTTACAAGAACACTAGGCAAGAATCTCAAGATAAAAGTATCTCCAATATAACTTTAAATTAGGGATGGGATATTCGAATCCTCGAATCCCGCGAATCTTGAATAATATTCGAGATTCGAAAACTCGAATCTTTGCGCTTTTTTCGTCTTTCGAATCTTTCGAATCCTAACCTAGCGAAATTCTGCCACCTAGCGGAATCTTGAGGAACTAGGGATGGGATATTCAAATCCTCGAAACCCGCGAATCTTGAATAATATTCGAGATTCGAAAACACGAATCTTTGCGCTTTTTTCGTCTTTCGAATCTTTCGAATCCTAACCTAGCGAAATTCTGCCACCTAGCGGAATCTTGAGGAACTTAAACTACTTAGTGCTACTCACTCTATAGCTCAGCGTTTCTAGTTCTACTCAACTGTCCGTAGCATCTCACTTGTACACGTTATCAGTCTACGCTCGGCGTTATCCGGACTGTATTTTTGTCTCACTCTTAGCGTTTCTCACGCTTTTTTTATTATTCCTACGTGGTTTCTATCGCTAACCACAGCATTTACGCTTACTTGGGAGCGATTTATCTTGTACCTCTGGCATAACCTCTTATTTCCTATAACCTACAACCAATGTCACCTATAACCTACAACCCATGAGATGGCACCTTCTGATATCTGGAACTATTTCCAAATTTCGGATAATGAAAATTATACGAATTGCAATCTGTGTTCTGCAAAAATATCCAGAGGAAAAGGGTCACATACTACTTCAGCAATGTGGAAACATTTGAAAGGCAAACATTTATCCAAATTTCAAGAACTGAAAGGTAGAAGTTCACCATCCCCATTACTGACTCCAGCTTCAACCTTAAGCTCTTTGACTGTCAGAGTTGACTCTCCATTCAAAGACAATAATGACCCAGATGATCCAGCTGTTGTTGGGAGTCCTCCATCAGTTAGTTCAACTTCTACACCACGTTCAGCAGCTTCTTTCTATGGAGAACAAAGCCCTTTCAAAACACCCCCAATAAAACGCAAAGCAGTATCGTCTAACCAACCGACTCTGAAAGAATTTGTTGATAAAATGCAACATTTTAAGCCCGGAGACAAAAGAGCTAAAACAATTACCAGATTACTCGCCGAAATGATCTGCAAAGATAACCAACCATTGTCCATAGTGGAAGATAAAGGTTTTAAAAAGTTGATAAATCACCTTGAGCCAAGATATATTATCCCAAGCAGGAAACATTTTGCCCATAAGGTAATTCCAGAGATGCATGAAGAAGAAAAAATAAAAGTTGAGAAACTTTTAGAGAAAACCGAGTTTGTTGGAGTCACAACAGACATGTGGACATCAACATCTTCTGACGATTACCTCAGTTTGACAGTTCACTTCGTAGATGAAAACTTTGAGTATCACCACTTGTGTTTAGAATGCATTGCCTTTGCAGAAGTTTCACATACAGCATCTTCAATAGAGACTTTCATAACTGACACTATGAAAGAATGGAATCTCTTAGAAAAGGTTGTGTGTTTCTTGAGAGATAATGGTCCGAATATGGTTGCAGCTTTAGAACGCAGTACCTTTGACCACTTGCCATGCCTGGCTCATACTTTTCAATTAGTTATCAACGATGGTCTACTTAACAACAGTGAAATTAAGGAAATAATGTCAGCCTGCCGGAGTATTGTGGGATATTTCAAGCACTCTTCTAAAGCCATGAAAGTCTTATGAGCTTTTCAAGCTAAATTAAGTCTTAAACCTGATCGTTTGATTCAAGACGAACCGACAAGATGGAATTCTCAGCTTCACTTGCTCACTCGTCTCATGCAACAAAAGCAAGCTGTTTTATTATCTGCTTCAGACTTAAATTTTCAGGTAAATCTTAGTGCTCGACAGTGGACAACTATAGAAGAAGTGATACGAATCCTAGATGTGTTCGATAGAGCTACATTTGTGGCCAGTTCCAGTCAAGTAACAATCTCAGAAATAATTCCTTTAGTGAATAGCACCATTAATGCTCTACAAAACTTCAAATCAACTTTAGGTTCCATACAGTGTTTTCGAAATGACTTGCTTACATCTCTAAAGAGGCGCTATCAGTCTGTTGAAACAGAAAAATTGTATGCTCTTGGTACTATAATGGATCCCCGATTCAAAGGAAGTGTATTTTTGAGCAAAGAAAACCTTGAGCAAGCTGAATCAACACTGACCATGGAAATTTCTGATATTAGTACTTTGCAAGCAGATGACACTGATCTGCAGTCATCAGAACAAAGTCAAAGAGATACCACTCAAAAATCGCCAACTGAACAACAAGGAGTTCACAGCATGTGGAGTTACTATTCTCAATTGATGATACCATCTACCAGCACTGAGCAAAGTTATAGTTTGTCTCCTGAAGAAGAAATAAATGCTTACTTAGCAGAAACACTGCTTCCACCATCTGCGGACATCTTTAAATACTGGAAGGACAACAAAAAATATCAAAATTTAAAAAAACTCTCTAAAAAGTTTTTAATCACACCACCATCGACAGTAATATCAGAAAGACTATTCAGTACAGCAGGTATCATAGCTGATAAAAAACGAAGTAGGCTAGACCCAGAGCGAGTTCGAATGCTAGTGTTCTTAAATAAAAATCTCTATTAAAGGTTTCTGATTCTTTTAGATTGCCATGAAAGAGTTCAGTGTTTAGTGTTTTTAATTTTTATTAACTTTTAAAATAAACACGTTTTTTATTTTTCTTCATTTTCTGGAAAGAATTTAGTATTCCATGTTTAGCGTTTACTGTTTATCTACGATATATTAACTCTTGAAATAATCCCCTCCCTCTACACAAATGTAAAAAATGTGAACTGTTACTCAAATATTATTTGTATTATTATTATTATTAATATTATTAATATTTATTATTATTTCATTTATTTGTATCTTCTTAATGAATAATATAGGTATATTTTTGAAAATTGTATTCTTAAATGTGTTTTTTTCATTAAACACAGATTTTAAATTTTGCTTCAAATAAAAACTTTTAATTTTAAAATAAATACTAAATGGTATAGAACTAAGTCTTTTTCTCTTTAGTTTTTTCTTATTATTATTGTTATATGAAGGATTCGAGAGATTCGAGGGATTCGACGGATTCGAGAACCTTTTAGGATTCGGATTCAAGCAAATTTAGGATTCGTCCCACCTCTACTTTAAATGATAATACATACCTGCATAGTGGTAAGGATGGAAACAGGGAAGATACGAGAAGTAAGGAAAACCATGTCAATAACCCTGGTCAAGAAATAGAATACTGTACTAGAAGTAATAGAAGACCTCCAACTAGAAATGAGGATTTTTTATGGGAATAAAATCAAATAAGTCGTTTTTAAATGAGATCAAGCATATTAAAGATTCATTAATTCTTATTCATCAAAATATTAGAGGTCTTGGTAGTAAAACTGATGAGTTGATTTGTTCGATAGTAAGCAATAATACAAACCCACACTTAATCTGTTTGTCCGAACATCATTTATCAGATCAGAAATTATCATACATCAATTTGAAGAATTATGTTTTGGGAACAAGTTATGCTCGTTCGCTCCATCACGGCGGAGGAGTTTGCATATATATAAGATCGGATTTAAAATTTACCACTATTAATTTAACACAGTATTGTGATGAAATGAATATGGAAATTTGTGCAATTAAGATTATGACAGGAAAGACCAATATTATTGTATTGTGTATATATAGATCACCTTGTGGGAATTTTGAGTATTTTGTAAATATGTCACACAAAGTACTTAAATTACTATATAAACCTAAAAATGAATTTATAATATGTGGTGATTTTAATGTAAATTTTTTAGAGGAGTGTGGACGTAAGATGCAGCTAGCTTTGCTGTTGCAATCTTATAGCACTTTTCATACTGTTCAGTTTCCAACTAGAATTACTGAGACTACAAGCTCTGCAATTGATAATATTTTTATTGATAATGCAAGGAATAATTCATTTGAAGTTATATCTATCAGTAATGGACTATCTGATCATGATGCACAATGTCTTGTAATAAAAAACAGTTTCAACCTGGAGAATCAAACTGCGCATGGAACTACAACAAGACTCAATTGCAGAATTTCTTTATAAATTATCTAATGAAAAATGGGAAAGTATATATGAACTTAATGATGTAAATGAAATATTTAACTTGTTTCTACATACTTATTTACTTGTATATGAGTCTTGCTTCCCTAAGCACATTGTAACAATGAAACACAAGGATAATGGGTGGATAACAGTTGGAATACGAACCTCCTGTAGATGCAAGGAAAGCCTTTACATTATCAGTAGAAATAATAATAACTACTTATTTAAGTCATATTATAGATGTTACTGCCCTATATTAAAGAGAGTAATTAGAGAAGCTAAAAGGACATATTATAATCAGCTACTTTCATCCACCGAAAACAAAATAAAAACTACTTGGAAAATTATTGACATTTAAACAGGACAAAAATAATAATAATAATCGTTTACCTAAAACCTTTCAAAATAGCAATAATAAAATAAATTTTGATGAGGCTGCACAAACTTCTAATAAATACTTCACATCATTAACAGAAAATCTTAATATGAAGAAAGCCAATGTTTATGCAGCAACGTCATATTTGCATACCTATTTTCCTAATGGTTTTCCAAATACGAAGTTGCATCCAATTACAGAAGCTGAAATAATTAGTATATTTATCAATTTAAAATCGAAAAACTCTTCAGGATATGATGGCATAACTAATAAAATAATGAAACTATGCAGACAACAAATTAGCAAACCACTGACCTATGTAATCAATAAGTCACTATCCACAGGTGTATATAACCGAAAGATTAAAATATGCAATCATTAACCCAATACACAAGAAAGGGGATAAGGCTCTCATAAGTAACTATAGACCAATATCTTTAGTAACTGGGTTTGCAAAAGTATTTGAAACAGTGATCTTTAGAAGACTCAACGACCATATTGAAACACATAAAATATTACTACCAGAACAGTTTGGATTCCGAAGTGGATTATCAACTGAAGATGCTATATATAAACTTACTAATGTAATTCTTAGAGCTTGGAATAATAAAGAGTATGTAACTGGCATATTTTGTGATATAGCTAAGGCATTTGACTGCGTCAATCATGAACTTCTGTTAATGAAACTGCAGTATTATGGAGTTCAAGGTGTATTATTGGAATGGTTTAAATCTTACGTTCAACATAGGAGACAAAGAGTGGAATTATAATATACAAATGATAAACATTATTCTAATTGGGAAATTGTTAGATGTGGTGTACCTCAGGACTCCGTGTTGGGACCCCTGCTCTTTAATATCTACATAAATGATTTCCCCCTTGAAATAAATAAAATTTCTGAAGTTATCATGTTTGCAGATGACACTAGTATTCTCTGCACAACCAAAGACTATCACAATTTAAAAATAAAACTTGATGTAATTTTTAGTCACATGTTTAAGTGGTTTCAAGACAATCAATTTGTATTAAATCTTGATAAAACAAAAATGATAAAATTCACCTCAACAGCTGCTACATGATATCTATTAAATTTAATGTTCCACGACAAAACATTGAAAGAAGCAGAAACGATAAAATTCCTTGGTCTGCAACTAGACAATCATTTGACTTGCAAGGGACATATAGATTTCTTACTTCATAAGTTGAGTACTGTTTGTTTCCTAATGAGAAAATTATATTATATACTAAATATTAGCGGTATCAAAACTGTATACTACGCATACTATCACTCATTGGTGAAGTATGGAATAATATATTTGGGAAATCAATACGGCGGCCAGTGCTGTTGTCAGTGAACATAACTCGAAGTATTTAGATCAAAATTTCCAGGAAGATATAGATAACCAACTCCAGTGTTACAGTGCTGAATCCAATGTAAGCTGTGCAAATTGCATATTAATGAAAGAACAACTTCATATTGCTCGACAAGAATTAGAATCTGCAAAAACAGTGATAGCTCTTCTTCAAGACAACATTAAAGAGGCAACTGCCCAGGATGCTACCAACATCTTGAAGCCGTCTCTATCCAATAAGTCGAGCGGATATGACCAAGCTGGTGATAATTGGATGCCAGTAGTACACAACTTCATCAAAAGGACGAAAACACCTACGGCAACATCAATGAAAACTGAACAATCCATCTGGTCTTCAAATTGCTTTGCGCCGCATTCTAACCTCAATGAGAACCCAACTGAAGAAGTAAGATTAAAGTGTAATAGTGAGTTGTTAACATCATCAAAATACATGGAAAACTCCACTAATGAAACTAGTACTGGCAACAAAATACCTACGATAATAAATAGAAGAGTCACGAATGGACATATAAAGAAGTCAATGGAGACATTAGTGAATTCATCATGTGCTACTGATAATAAAATCAATAAATTTAATCATAAAGTGAAAATAATTGGTGATAGTCACTTTAAGGAGTCATCAACAAGAATAAATCAATACCGCAATACAAAATTTTAGGTATGTAGCTTTATCAAACCTGGTGCAAGTATTGATCGATTACTTAATTCACAGGAAATGGAATTTAAGTGCCTAGGAAAAAAGGACGCAATTGTTATTAATGGAGGTACTAATGACATTGATAACAATAGTGTTAAAAGAAATAGGATAGCAGTGATGATGACTAAATTTATGCAGAAATATAATAATACCAATATAATAGTAGTAAATATTCCCCTCAGATATGACCTTGCAAAGGATTCTAGGGTTAACCTAGAAATTCAGGCATATAACGACAAACTAAGTAAAGCCACAAGCCACGAAAGAAGGAGGTTCTACCATACAGCAATACACACAGATAACCGGCACAAAACAGCACACCGGACCATGCTGCCAATAATTTATGAATTATATCACAGCATGTAGTTTAATCTAATATACCACACTGTTTTACTATTAATTTTAGCAATTTAACAATACTACTATTATACAATTTTATACAAAGTGGTAATAACGAATATTGACTCAACTGTTCTGATGTAACTTAAGAACATTGGTCTATGTACAAACCTCAACAATCCCCCTGATGATGGCAATACAGAAATGCCGAAATGCGTATTGGGGTAATCTTTTAATAAAGAAATCAGTGACAAACTTGTTTTGGTGCATTTGTTGGTGTGAGGTAATCAATTGTACAAAAATGCACGGTAAATATAACGTGAAGTTCAAAAAACTAAGTAAAATTGCAAAGTCATTTAGGCATGTTGCAGTAGTTGAATTAGAGTCTAACAGGAAATATTTTACCAAACATGGCTTACACCTAAATAATATTGAAAAAGAGTGGCTCGCAAAAATAATTGCTACCCAAGTTGATAAGCTCATAAATAACACGAAAAGTAAACCTGTAATTGCCATAAACTGGAAAGAAGATAAAACTAATGACAATGATTTCTCTAAAGTATTGTTATCACCAACACAGATTCATAATAGTCAAGATGATATATCGGTAAGTGAAGTTTCGCGTAGGACTTCAAATAGGCAAAATAAAGCCATCACGAGAAGTAAGGATTTTTTATGGCAAAAGTAATCATAGATAGACTAAAGTACCTCGTACCTGAACAACTAAGTAAGAACACTTTTAATCAGATATATAAAACCCATCTATTAGAAAATTTATATGATAATAAATCGTATTTTATGCATAGTAATCAGGTTTGTAATACATGTTTAACATGGCGGACAGTGGGGTTACGGAAATAAGTGTTTCTCATGAGTGTATGCAGAATACTGCTAAAATTGTTGATCCTATGTGTGTAAATTGCCTCCAATTAAGAAATGAACTTGAAGAGGCGTTAAATGAAGTGAAATCGCTGCAACTAATAATTGAACTTCTTCGAAAGAATTAATTTTCTGACACCGATTCCTCAGATAAGAATCATCATATCGGAAAGGAATTATCTCAATATAGTAAGAATGATTGCACTGGATTAACGACTATGAAGTGGACAGATATAGTAAATGGCAAGAGTTTGACCCAATTAAGAAAAGAAGAAAAGACAGCCCAGAAAGTTCCAACGATAACAAATGGACAAGTATCACGTAGAGTAAGTAAGACAACATCTGTCTCGCAGCATGCTATTAGGAGTAAAAGTGGAAATTTTGTAGGTCGAAGTAAAGAAGTGAACGAACATAAGAAGAACCATAAAATTTTAATTATTGGTGACAGCCATGTTAGAGGCTGTGCAACAAGAGTGAAAGATTGCTTGAATAACAACTTTGAGGTCAGCAGTTTTGTAAAACCTGGATCGACCACTGATACTCTGACTGCTACTGCAGCTAACGAAATAAAGTCATTGACTGCAAGTGATTTGATAGTATTCTGCGGTGGCTCTAATGACATAAGTGCTAATGAGTCAAAACTTGGATTTAGAAATGTCCTTGACTTTGTGAATAAAAACAGTCACACCAACATCTCCATGATATCTGCACCCTATAGACATGACTTGAAGGACTGGTCTTGTGTTAATAGAGAAGTGTGTTCTTTTAATAGCAAATTAAGAAAACTGACTAAAAAATTTAACCATTTATCATTTATTGATTTAGACTATGGTAGAGAATTATTTACAACTCATGGCCTTCATTTGAATTCTCTAGGCAAAGAAAAGTTAGCAAAACAAATAGCCAGCAATGTAAATTCTGTATTTAAATTAAGAGAAAGAACACCAATAAGCATTGGATGGAAATCTGACTACATTAATCTTGTAAAGGAAACGGAGATAAAGGAAGGTTCCAATGGAAAAAATGCATCAGAAGGCACAACTCAGGGAAGAGTATGCAAATCAACTAGAAGAAACATAATAAGTTACTAATTGAGAATCAGAATTTGCACTCATCTTTCTCTTTATTTCATCAAAACATTAGAGGTTTAAATGATAAACGTGATGAACTTATCTCTTTGTTCATTGTTTATAATCTTAACCCCCAAATAGTATGTTTAACTGAGCATTATACAACTGAGCAGAATTTATTCTCTATACATCTTGAAAATCACTACATAGCTGCAAATTTCTCTCGTATTGATACAAAAGGATGTGGTTCTTGTATATTTGTTAGAAAAGATATAGCATTTCATACTGTAACAGTCTCTCAATTTAGCCACGGAAAAATTCTAGAGCCATGTGCAATAAAAATTAATCTTGGTAAATGCAATATCCTTGTGATATGTGTATACAGATCTCCAAGTGGGAATTTTAATCAATTTATTTATCTCCTTGACCTTTTGCTAACGTCCTTGTATGACGCTAGGTCTGAGTTAATACTATGTGGAGACATGAATGTAAATTACTTAAAGGACAGTAATCATAAAATGGAGTTGTCTACCCTCCTGCAATCTTACAACATGTTTAATGTAATAGATTTTCCTACTAGAATTTGTAATGAGTCCGTCTCTGCAATTGATAGTATATTTATAGATAGCACTAGGATTAATCTTTTCATTGTAGCTGCTATTTACAATGGGATATCTGATCATGAAGTGCAGTATCTTGTATTAGAGGAAACATTTATTAAAGAAAGTTAATTGACTTTGAGAGCGCGGAGTATAAATATGGAATCTATAAAGGAACTTTGTGAAGACCTAAAAAATGAGACTTGGGAGAATATCTGTTCTGTGAATTATTCCAATGATATTAATGATCTTTAATCTTAATTCACCTTGCATTTTCATATATTTAAAAATAAACACCAACAAAATGCACAACTTTCAAGGCGCAGACCAGCTCCTTATATCATGATACTATCCAACGCGTTTCGGCTCTTTGCGAGCCATCATAACACAGTTCACGCTCACCGAATACACTTCAAGACGCAACCCCCACAATATACTGCACCAGAGCCACTTCTTCTTCATATCAAATTTTATATTTATATATACTACAACATCAGGAGGACCGCACTGAAACGTGAAGTAAACAAACGACAACAAACGACAACACTACATACAGCGCGAGTGTCTATCGCCGTGCTACAAAAATCCATCGTAAACAGTACAGTGTAGTGCGCGATCTCATGAAACCCTTAGAAGTACGAACATCCTTTACACAATAGACGTGTGAACAGTGTTTTTAATAAGTTATTTAACAAATCATCTTTTTAACTTTGTTTATGACTCGTGTGTTTTTAACTCATGCTCCAGATAGTGCATATTTTTAAATAATCAAACAGATGCTGCATTTGTGAAGCACTTTTATAAGAGTAAAGGATCCCTGATGATGGCTCGCAAAGAGCCGAAACGCGTTGGATAGTATCATGATATAAGGAGCTGGTCTGCGCCTTGAAAGTTGTGCATTTTGTTGGTGTTTATTTTTAGATATTAATGATATTTTTAATACTTTTTAAATAACATTTTTGATTAAATTTGAAAGGTGTTTTCCTCTCCAGTATGTTACAAGGAAACAAGAGAAAAAAAAATAATAATTGGATAACTTCAGGTATAAGGACATCTTGCAAAAGAAAACAGTCTTCATATTCTTAGTAAAGTAAGTAAATGCCCCAAAATTACATCATACTATAATTGCTATTGTAGAGTCCTGAGAAGAGTTATTAGAGTGGCTAAATTAATGTATTATAACAATCTCATAGTTTCATCTAAGAATAAAACTAAAGCCACATGGAACATTATAAGGAATGAAATTGGTAAAACAGGTGGCAACAACCAAGACCCAGCTTCATTTAAAAATAACAATGTTGTAATTGATCCAATTCAAACTGCAAATGTATTCAATGATTACTTTATAAATGTGGTTTACAGTCTTCAAATTGGCCATGTGGATACAAAGCATGCCTTAAATTTACTGCAGAACTCCTTTCCACATGGTTTTCCAGATATGATAAATGTTCCCATAACTGAGGCTGAGGTATTATGTACTATTAATTCTATCCTCTGGTTATGATGAAATTTCAAGTAAACTATTAAAACAATGTGCCCAATACATTAGTAAACCTCTTACTCACATCTTCAACTCTGCTATAAATCTAGGATTATTTCCAGACCGGTTAAAATATTCTGTGGTTCCAGTATACAAGAGTGGAGATAAATCATTAATTTCAAATTACAGGCCAATCTCCTTGTTGCCAGGTTTTTCCAGAATTTTTGAAATACTAATGTATAGAAGATTAGCCCAGCATACACAATGTAATAATATATTAGTTCCTGATCCATTTGGTTTCAGGAAAGGCCTGTCTACAGAAAATGCTATGTATAAATTGATTGATACAGTTTGTCGTGCTTGGAATAATATACTGTATACTATACTGTAGGCTGATGGTTGTCAAAGAGACAAATTTATTGAATTTGCAGCATAAAATTGTTGTTGTAATTATGGAAAAGAAGATTATTAGTCACGGCCTTATGTTTAAAACTATGTTGTTATGATTTTATATATATTGTTGAGACAATTTGTGCTGATTGTATGAGGCTTTGTTTTATATTCTGCTGGAACTTATGATTTATAATAATCATGAAATGTAATATGTGACATATTTTATATCCACTTCTCTATTATGCGATGATGGATCGATGAAATGAAGATTAATGTGATGTAATATCTGATATATCCAACCCAGTTCTGTATGCTGATAATACTAGCTTGATAATTACTAATTCTGACAGCCAAATGTTTGAAAAAGACATAAACACTGCTATACTACAATTAAATAGATGGTTCCATAGTAATCCATTATTATTAAATTTGGAAAAAACTTATTCCCTTCAATTTATAACCAAAAACACTAAAGCAATAGACTTACACATATCATATGAAAATAAACAAATCTCTAGTATACAAAGCACAAAATTTTTAGGATTAATGATTGATAATAATTTATCATGGCATTGCCATATTGATTAAATGATATGTAAACTAAATAAAGCATCTTACGTAACCAGATCTCTGAAACCGCTCTTGTCTTCTGAGTCTTTAAAGATGGTTTATTTCTCAACAGTTCATTCAATCATATCATATGGTATAATATTCTGGGGTATATCAACTCACAGTAAAATTATATTTAAAATCCAAAAAAGGATAATAAGAATTATTACGAACTCTGGTAACATGGACTCTTGTCGAGATTTATTTAAAAAACTATATATTCTCCCTCTTCAGTCCCAATACATATCACAGGATGGCGAACGTGTGTACTAGCCGATCAGTTTCGAGCCCAAATTTTATCAATAGGTGTGATACAAAAGAAGAGAATGAATGTTTATACTGTTATAAACTTAAACAAGAGTTGGATCTTACTCTTCAAGAATTAAGTTCAGCAAAAAAAATCATCCAGATGCTACAAGATATGAATGCTACACCTAACCAAGACGCAGTTAAGTACAGGAAAAGCCAATTCACGTCGCGACCTAAACTTCGAAACAGTGAATGCTAAACCCAGAAGAAAAAAGTTAATATCTAATAAGTGGGAAAATAACATAAGTTACGACAGACTCAACCCATTCCCGTAATTGTCAATAAATATGCTACATTAGATAGCCTACAGGTTGAAGCAGAATCATCTCAGGTCCCTAATAGGACCAGTAAGGTGGCATTATCAAGGAATAAAAGGAAATGTCCTCCCAATTCAAGGAAAAGAAAAAGTCATCATAGGAGACAGCCATGCTAAAGGCATGGCTGCTGAAATATCCAGCTGCCTTGGTAAGTACTTACAGGTAGAATATCAGGGTCTTAGGAAATAAATATAATGAACTATATTGTCATTTACATCATGATCTCCCACACATTTTATGTTTATCAGAACATCACTTGAGTGAGGCTGAATTACAAATTGATTGATTTAACTGATTACTCATTAGGGGCCAACTATTGTAGGAAAACTTTTCTCAAGGGTGGTGTCTGCATATTTGTTTCTAGAAACTTAAAATACAACACCATAAATACTGATGAATACAATATAGATAAGGACATTGAAGCATGTGCAATTCAGCTGGACTCAACATATAATAAATTATGCATCTTAACTATTTATAGATCTCCAAGGGGTAACTTTAAAAATTTTCTTAACCGATTAGACTTGATCTTGCAGAAACTTTATAGTAACAAATATAATATCAACATATGTGGTAATGTAAATGTCAATTATCTATTAGATAATAAGAACAAGAGCCAACTTAATGCTGTACTACATTCTTATAATCTTGCTAGCATAGTCAAATTTCCTACTAGAATTGGCTTAAATTCCCACACGGCCATTGACAATGTCTTCATTGACACATCAACTATTCGAAAATATGATTTATACCCTCTTACAAACGGACTCTCAGATCATGATGCACAGTTATTAATAATAAATAAGATACAGAAACAGGCAAAGGAATCTTGATTTCAGGCTTCCGCCACGATGTTGATGAAATCTGTGGTCTTCTGGGTTATTACACGGCGTCGTGTGGTAATTATTTACCGACGTCGACCCGTGAAGATGGGACCGATACGTTGTACCGAAACGTCCGTAAATAATTACCACACGATGCCGTGTAATAACCCAGAAGACCACAGATTTCAGGCAAAAGAATGTCACACTTACATTAAAAGAAATATAAATAAGTATACTATAGCTGATTTCCAATTGAAATTAAGTCATGAAACATTGAAGCCAGTTTTCGATGAAAATGATGTTAATAAAACTTTTTTAACTCATTCTTAAATATCTTCTTAAGAATCTACTATTCTAGTTTTCCCCTAATTCAAGCAAAGAAATAAATTAACCAAAACTCTTGGATCACACCAGGAATAATAACTTCTTGCAAACATAAAAGAGATTTATACAAAGAATTACAGAATAATAATAATAATCCTACTGTTGCATCTCATTACAAAAATTACTCTAAACTACTGTCGGTGGTTATAAAAAAGGTAAAAAGAATGGACTATTACAAATTAATTATAAACTCCCACAACAAAATCAAAACTACATGGAATATTATAAATACAGAATCTGGAAGAAACAAAAAAGGAAGTGATATACAGGCTCTAAATGTAGAAGATAAAAAAGTCATTGATCAACAAACTATTGCTGAAACTTTCAATGAGTATTTTGTCACTATCGCTGAGAATGTTAAAAGACAAATTAAAAATACTCCTATACATGCTAATAATAATGGTATTGACAATCATACTCATTTCATAGAACAAGCTTTTGATAACCCTTACCCAAATATAGAAAGTAAATGTACAACAATCAAAGAAATTAAACACATTATAAAATCCCTCAAAACAAAAAACTCATATGGTTATGATGAGATATCCACAAAGATTTTGAAATTAAGTTCCCCTTTCATAAGCTCTCCACTAAATTACATATGTAGTAAAATGCTATTCCAGGGTGTATTCCCAGATAGATTAAAACACGCAGTAATAAAACCACTACATAAGAATGATGACAGATGTGATGTGTCTAACTATAGACCTGTATCACTCTTAATATCATTCTCTAAGATATTTGAAATGGTCATGCAAACAAGGATTCTAAAACATCTCACTAACTACAATAAGCTAAGCACTGAACAATATGGTTTCAGAACGGGATTGAAGACAAATAATGCAATTTATAAAGTAACAACTGAGATTTTAAATGCTATGAACAGTAAAGTACTAGTGGGAGAGACTTTCTGTGATTTGGAGAAAGCGTTTGATTGTGTTGATCATGGGAGTTTATTATCTAAATTGAAATTCTATGGAATTAATGGCAAGGATCTTGCACTTTATCAATCTTATCTGGATAACAGATATCTAAGAACATTAATATATAATGACAGAGTCAACAGTAACAAAGTTTCAAGCTGGGCCTACAAGTAACACGAGTAAAAAGAGTGGATTCAAGAGAGGTATTTAATGATATCATTAGTCTAGTGAAGAAAGTCAGGAATACCAATTTGATTGTATTAACCGTTCCCTATAGGCATGACTTAAAGAGTTTTCGACTACAGGATAAATGATGAAATCAAATCCTTCAATAGGAAACTACATAAACTTGTTAAGTTCTTTTCACATCTTAATGTACTAGAAGTGGATGCAAATAGGCATTTATTTACGAAGCATGGTCTGCATCTAAATGGACTAGGTAAATAGTTATTGACTATTAACCTAGCCCATTATATTTTCTCAGTATTGCTGAAGGATGTGGAACGAAACACTAATCTTATAGCACTTAAATACTATGAAGAACAGTCACAGACAAACAGTCTTTCCATTTCAAAAGAACTCTACTCAAAAATTCCTGATGAAAGTGTATATACAAAGCGTATTAGAAAGAAACCAGTAACAAGGAACCAGGATTTTTTTTTACGGTAGAAGGGAATAATTCTAGAGAAAAAAGGTAAAAAATCTTAACATATGATGAGCCTCGTAAAAACCATGATTATTCATTTAATAGTTCTAAGTCATATCAACATACAAAAGATAGTTACTACTACTTAGCTTCTATATTTCAATTTTAAATTCAATTTATTTCACTTTCCGTAGATCCATTACAGGGTCAAAGACGACATGGATATAGAAATGGTCAAATTTAAACAAATATGCTATGATTATTAACTGTTAGATACAGAGAAATCATATATTTACAGTATTAAAGGCATTTTTTGCATTATCAAATCTGACTATCCATTAAGTAGCGAAGATGTTCCATCTGAAATGGAAGTAGACCGACGAAGAAGAAGGTGAAGATTCATCATGATACAAAAAATGCACAAAATAAGCACTATATAAAATATCGCGTTTCTGGGACACCTACGAAAGCTAATAATTAACACAGAATTGAACCAGTGAATGATCAGGAAGATAACACCGAACCTAAAAACATACCAACCATTATCAATGGATGTGTTTCCGATATTAAGGTGAACAGTGTTTTTTTTCTAAGAATGATGAAGTGTTCCCCTCTCATAATTTTTTAAGTGAATCATATGTTAAATTGCTGAATAGTAAAAACAGTTTACTAAAATCTTCAAAACATAAAATACTGTTGATAGGAGACAATCACCTGAGAGGCTATTCGGAAAATATGAAACTTTATTTGAACGATCAGTTTCAAGTAAGTGGGTATATTAAACCTGGAGCCGATGCCAAGACTATATTGGAACAAGTCACAAACGATATTGATAACTTGTTATCCGAAGACTTTATTATTCTTTGTTGTGGTTCAAATGAAATTGGAAGAGTAAAATCAAGTATGGTTTTTAATGATATTATAGGTTTCATTAGGAGAATCACTCATATGAAGGGGATTCTACCCTTAGCTGCCGAACGTCGCCTATAGGCGACGCCCTTTAAATGTGCCACGAAGCCGAACGTCGCCTATAGTCGTCGCTAACAGTGTGTCGAATTTGGAAGCATTTTTTTCACCCCTATCGCAGGTACTGCGAAAGATTTATACTGGGTTAGGTCTGGTGAATGTCATGGCTTCCTTGTGGAGTGAGAATTACTCCCCCTCCATCCCTCTAACCCCTCCAGAAGCCCGATTTAGATGTCAACACTTTTCAAGTGCGTAATTCTCTGGCGTGACTAAGAACGTTTCAAAACACAGCATGCTTTTGTTTATGTCTGGAACTGGAGTGTAGTGTAGCTAGAATTATAAGAGTGGACTATGATACGAGTACTGATTGACGACCTGAGAGGTTGTCAGTGGCGTACTGTAACGCGAAATTTTCAGATGAAATTATTACACAAAACTGGAGATATCCGCGAAAATCCATGTTTACAGCTACTGGGGGCTCACAGACGAGTCTCTTGTAGTTCTGGGGCACTCTTGAGGCGTTGTGGGGCAGTAATGTGCAACACACAGACGTCAAATATAATAAAAACGTCGTGGGCACCTTGAATATCTGGATGTTTACCCAGTATTGACATTGTGGCTTTAGATCTGTTTTGCTGTCACCATACAAGTATCCAATATATTCGTGGCATTAGATTTCTACAGCTGTGCCCAGTAACACACAACAGTCTTTGTGAAGTAGAGCAGTGTGATAGTTGTCCTGCAATGGCTACCAAGAAAGTGAACCTGGATGAGCAAGCCATCAATGAATTTCTGGTTGCAGACACGGACTCAGAAACAGGTACTGAGGCTAGTGATGTGGAACATGAATTTTTTGATACAGAAGAAGAATACGAACAACTACAAGCCTCAGCACAAGAAGACGAGCCACAGGCTGCAACAAGTGGTGGAGAATTACCAACCTGGGGACCGCCTCAAGGAAGGAACACCAAAATCCATCCTTTTGTCGGTCCAGCAAAAGGTGTGAAAAACTGTGAGGCTCCACACATCAACAAAGACAGCTCTCCACTCTCTGTGTTGATGCTGTTTTTCACACAAATTTTTCAGCTGCTGGTGGAACAGACAAACTTATACTACCAGCAAGACTTGGACAGACAAGCCGGACCTAGCCGCCGACTGCCTGACATTACGTTGCCGGACATGATGACTTTCATTGCCTTAGCTCTGCAGATGGGACACAACTTCAAAGACACACTACATGACTACTGGTCTAGACTTAGACAGATTCAAACTCCGTTTTACGGTGAAACCATGACACGAGACAGATTTTTACACATACTGCGATTTTTGCATTTTGCAGACAATTCACAAAGACCCGACCAAGGTGAGGGATATGACCGACTTTGGAAACTAAGGACCGTGTTTGACACATTGAACCAGGCCTATGCTAAATTCTATAACCCTTCCGAACATTTGGCAGTGGATGAGGTAATTGTAAAATTCAAGGGCAGGGTCATCTTCAAGCAGTATATTCCTACGAAAAGGAAACGTTTCGGCATCAAAATTTACAAACTGTGTGACGAATCGGGGTATACATATGACATGAGAGTGTACTTGGGTAAAGACTCACGCTCCGCCACTGATGACATGACTGCAACACACGCAACTGTTAGACATTTGACTTGCAGAGTTGAAGGCTTGGGACACAAACTATTTATGGACAATTTTTTTTCGTCACCGAGACTTTTTGACGACTTAGAGAGACGTAAAATAAATTCATGCGGGACAGTACGACCGAACAGAAAAGACATGCCCCCTGACTTTGGACCGAAAAAACTGAAACTGAAAAGGGGCGACGTAAGGGTGAGGACCAGGGGAAATTTGACAGCGTTAGTTTGGAAGGACAGACGAGACGTTTACATGCTGACTAACATGGACCCGCCACCGGCAGAAGGAAATTTTTGTGACAACAACCGCCCTGTGAAGCCTCACATAGTGGAACGGTATAACCGGCACATGGGTTACGTCGACAATTCTGATCGTATGGCCAACAGCTATTCGATGAGTCGACGTAATTTCAAGTGGACCATGAAACTGTTTTTCCACCTTCTGGATCTAACAGTACTCAACAGTTGGATTCTGTTATCTTCATGTGGGGCTAAATATACCCACAGAGATTTCAGACTTCTCCTGGTGAGGAATTTGATTGAAGAAGCTGGAAGAAGCCAAGATCGCCCCACCCCCAGTTTGGTTGGAAGGCCAAGTGCGGCTGCAACAAACGTTATGAGACTAGGCAGCCGCCATCACCAACATTGGCCAGCAAAATCCAACAAAGTACGCTGCCGTGTTTGCTCAGCGCGTGGCGTTAGAAAGGAAACCATATATAAGTGCGCCAAATGTAATGTCGGCCTGTGCGTGGTGCCTTGTTTCGCGGACTTTCACACAAAAGTGAACTTGTAAACCACCAAAATTATCTATTGTGATAGAATAGTGATCCAAGGTGCCACGGATCGCCTGCAGCAGCCAGAAATATGTGAGTAATAAAATATTTACACTCGATTTTATAGAATGCATGCAATTCAAAGGCCTAAATTTATTATAAAAATAAGTGAACATTTTTTCCCGAATTAATCAATTCATAAACACACTGCGAAATTTTATTTCCTGAAATTTGATGCAAAAGTGTATGAGATATGATTTTTTTTCAAAGAGTAAGCGTTAAGAATTGAAATACATATTTAAAAACCTCGGCAGGGCGCTGTTGCGCGGGGGCATTTAAATCCGGCGTTAAAGGGTTAAGCAATATCATTAAGGGGAACCATCAGGAGTTTGAGACGTAGTTCATCAAGACTATATAGGGAAACTCAGTCCTGCACAGCAGAAGTACAGTGCCTACGATCTAGAGCTGCTGGCGATTTACGAAGAAGTGCGTAGACGTAGTTCATCAAGTTTACAAAGGGAACTTCTTTCTCTGGCAACGAGAGTACCGAATATTGAACTGCATCGAGTTGAAGATATAAGATTGCAATATAAACTGTGATTAACAACATACAGCCGTTTTGTTGGTCTGGATCGCAACGGAGGAAGTTGCTGTAAGAATCATTTCTTAAGGGAATCAAATCTTGATTACATGTGCAGTTGGATTAAATACGCTATAGGGAAACTCAGTTCTGCACAGCAGAAGTACAGTGCCTACGATCTAGAGCTCCTGGCGATTTACGAAGCAGTGCGTAGACGTAGTTCAAGATTACGAAAGGGAACTTCTTTCTCTGGCAACAAGAGTACCGAATATTGAACTGCATCGAGTTGAAGATATAAGATTGCAATATAAACTGTGATTAACAACATACAGCCGTTTTGTTGGTCTGGATCGCAACGGAGGAAGTTGCAGTGAGAATCATTTCTTAACCCTGGAATGCTACCCGGGGTGCACCTGTACCCCACTCACATGAAAAAGTTAAATTTCTTCCTAACAGATGGCGCCACATATCGCTGGCTTCTAGTAGTTTCATATTTCAGAGAGTTAGTTTCGCAGTGACCTTCAACAGTGGAAGAACGCAGTACATTTAGCAGCTAGAGCTTGTGTGGGGTGCACCTGTACCCCAGGGTAGCAATTGTGTTATTCTTCATATTTTTTCAAAAGGTATGTAGCAACGTTTCATTTATGATTTCAGTTTTCCACCCTTGTGTTTATAGTAGACTTCTATTTTATTTTTATTTTTTCTTTAGGAAACCATGAGTTCACAGAAAGTCTTCAACTTATCTAAGGAGGAAGATGTTGCAGCAGCACTAAGAATTCTGTTTGAGTCTGAATCAGAGAACGAAGAAGGCATACAGGACAGTGATGAAGAAGATGGTGTTATTTCTGATTTTCAAGATAAAATTGAAGATGAACAATTACAAAATCCATATTCATCAATCGATCAAACTGCTGCAGATTCATTCGGATTCTGATTCTTTACTTCAAGAAGAGCCGGGTGAAGGGGACAAACTGAAAATTGTTCAAGTTCCAACAAAGTTACAAGGCAAAAATGGTTTTCGATGGAGTGGAAAAAAAGGGAAGCTGCACAGATTACCTCAAAGAAATTTAGTTGTACATTTACCGGGAAACAAAAATGAGGCTAAGAATATAATTTCAGGATTAGAAGCATGGGAATTATGTTTCACAAAGGAAAACTTGGACTGTATAACTCAACATACCAACCAAGAAATGGCAAGGCAAAGACTGAAATATAAAAGTGACAGGCTTACAGAAAATGATGCAGTTGAAGATGCTGTGACAAGTGTTAGACCATCATATACTCGAAACACCAATCCCATTGAACTTAAAGCTTTATTTGGCTTGCTGTATTATGCTGGTGTGATGAAGATGCACGGAGTGTTCACAAAAGAACTTTTTGATAAAGACTCAGGAATTCCTATATTTCGTGCAACGATGTGTGAAGCTCGTTTTAGATATCTAATCAACTGTCTTCGCTTTGACAACAAAGAAACAAGACCCTTCAGGAAACAAACTGATAGACTAGCTGCATTTAGAGAAGTATTCGAGAGATCTTTGAAGAAGATGCAACAGTTATATGTGCCTTCAGAGTACACAACAATTGATGAGCAGCTGGTGAGTTTTAGAGGACGGTGTGCCTTCAAAATGTACATACCATCTAAACCAGACAAATATGGCATAAAAATAGTTATGTCCTGTGACGCAAAGACATTTTATGTTATCGATGCAGAGGTTTACACAGGGAAAGGATCAACTCCAGACAATATTCCAGTGGCTCACTATTACTGCGATAAGTTAACGTCTTCGTTCCAGAATACAAATAGAAATCTAACCATGGACAACTGGTTCATATCTGTTAGTACATCAAAATTCTTACTAGAAAAGAAGATAACTACCGTGGGAACGCTAAGAAAAAATAAGAAAGAAATACCTCCTTCCTTCTTAGAAGTAAAAACCCGAGGAAAAATTCTGCGATGTTTGCATTCAGTGATCCACTAACGCTTCTTTCCTATTGTCCACCCAAAAATAAAAAGAAGATTGTTCTGCTACTTTCCACGATGCACGAGAAAGGTGACGATCCAGATTCAACTACTTTACCTCAAATGATTGAATTCTACAATCAAACCAAAGGCGGTGTTGACACCCTTGATCAGTTGTGTCATACATAGTCCTGTTCCAGAAAAACGAGGCGCTGGCCATTGTGTCTTTTCTACAACTTGCTAAATATTGTAGGAGTGAATTCTATGATACTTCTGGCAGGCTCAGATGCACCAGCGAAAGAAGTAATGAAAAACAGACGTTCGTTTCTGAAAGCACTTGCAATGGATTTGGTGAAGCCTCATATGTTGAGTCGTTTGGGAGTACCAACTTTGCCTCGGGAACTCCGTGAAACTATTTGTCGTTTCCAAATGGTGACTTACGAAGAAGTTGCTACCAGTAAACCCAAACCATCAGCCGGAAGATGTGCATTCTGTGAAAGGTCGAGGGACAGAAAATCAAGGATAAAATGCGCTATGTGTATAAAGTTCATTTGTTTAGAACACCAAAAGAAAGTGTGCCCTAATTGTTCCTAACTTTTTTTTTCAATTTTTTCAAAGTTAAAATATGTTAAAACTTCGCTCTTTTTATGTTTGTTTTGAAAAATAAAAATCATATGAAGCCTATTTCTCACATTTATTATTGGGGTACATATGTACCCCAGGGTACCATTCACGTCATAAAAATGATGGGTAGCATTCCAGGGTTAAGGGAATCAAATCTTGATTACATGTGCAGTTGGATTAAATATGCTATAGGGAAACTCAGTCCTGCACAGCAGAAGTACAGTGCCTATGATCTAGAGCTCCTGGTGATTTACGAAACAGTGCGTAGACGTAGTTCAAGATTACGAAGGGAACTTCTTTCTCTGGCAACGAGAGTACCAAATATTGAACTGCATCGAGTTGAAGATATAAGATTGCAATATAAACGGTGATTAACAACATACAGCCGTTGTGTTGGTCTGGATCGCAACGGAGGAAGTTGCAGTGAGAATCATTTCTTAAGGGAATCAAATCTTGATTATATGTGCAGTTGGATTAAATACGCTATAGGGAAACTCAGTCCTGCAAAGCAGTACAGTGCCTACGATCTAGAGCTCCTGGCGATTTACGAAGCAGTGCGTAGACGTAGTTCAAGATTACGAAGGGAACTTCTTTCTCTGGCAACGAGAGTACCAAATATTAAACTGCATCGAGTTGAAGATATAAGATTGCAATATAAACGGTGATTAACAACATACAGCCGTTGTGTTGGTCTGGATCGCAACGGAGGAAGTTGCAGTGAGAATCATTTCTTAAGGGAATCAAATCTTGATTACATGTGCAGTTGGATTAAATACGCTACAGGGAAACTCAGTTCTGCACAGCAGAAGTACAGTGCCTACGATCTAGAGCTCCTGGCGATTTACGAAGCAGTGCGTAGACGTAGTTCAAGATTAAGAAGGGAACTTCTTTCTCTGGCAACAAGAGTACCGAATATTGAACTGCATCGAGTTGAAGATATAAGATTGCAATATAAACTGTGATTAACAACATACAGCCGTTTTGTTGGTCTGGATCGCAACGGAGGAAGTTGCAGTGAGAATCATTTCTTAAGGGAATCAAATCTTGATTATATGTGCAGTTGGATTAAATACGCTATAGGGAAACTCAGTCCTGCACAGCAGAAGTACAGTGCCTACGATCTAGAGCTCCTGGCGATTTACGAAGCAGTGCGTAGACGTAGTTCAAGATTACGAAGGGAACTTCTTTCTCTGGCAACGAGAGTACCGAATATTGAACTGCATCGAGTTTAAGATATAAGATTGCAATATAAACGGTGATTAACAACATACAGCCGTTGTGTTGGTCTGGATCGCAACGGAGGAAGTTGCAGTGAGAATCATTTCTTAAGGGAATCAAATCTTGATTATATGTGCAGTTGGATTAAATACGCTATAGGGAAACTCAGTCCTGCACAGCAGAAGTACAGTGCCTACGATCTAGAGCTCCTGGCGATTTACGAAGCAGTGCGTAGACGTAGTTCAAGATTACGAAGGGAACTTCTTTCTCTGGCAACGAGAGTACCAAATATTAAACTGCATCGAGTTGAAGATATAAGATTGCAATATAAACGATGATTAACAACATACAGCCGTTGTGTTGGTCTGGATCGCAACGGAGGAAGTTGCAGTGAGAATCATTTCTTAAGGGAATCAAATCTTGATTACATGTGCAGTTGGATTAAATACGCTACAGGGAAACTCAGTTCTGCACAGCAGAAGTACAGTGCCTACGATCTAGAGCTCCTGGCGATTTACGAAGCAGTGCGTAGACGTAGTTCAAGATTACGAAGGGAACTTCTTTCTCTGGCAACGAGAGTACCGAATATTGAACTGCATCGAGTTGAAGATATAAGATTGCAATATAAACTGTGATTAACAACACAGCCGTTTTGTTGGTCTGGATCGCAACGGAGGAAGTTGCAGTGGCCGTTTCAGATAGATTAAATACGCTATAGGTGCTCTGTTCAGTACATCACAAAGGCCACCTGAAGGGATCCCTGGAGAACCTGTGCCAGGGACAATGGAGTGGCATGTCTGGGTATTGCAGCAGGAGATTGCCAAGAGGGGTTACAGAAATTCTTAATGTAGCTGTAACAGTAAACATATTTCCTGTTTCACTTTATTTATTACAAAGGTTTCTTTACACTAATTCATTTTGCAGCGTGGATGAGTATTTCGATCACAATTGGAGTGCTTTTGTGTTGTGTTGTGGTTCGTGGTTTTGAGGACTGTTTTTGTAAGATTAATTTTTAATAGCACACGTTGTGTTTGGAATTGTATGGGGTTTGCAATTGATTCATGCGGATGGTGATAATTTTATGACAATCACAAGATCAATCACTTCTTGGAGGACGATACGGCTCACACTCTCACTTCTCAAGGTAAAACTCAAAAAGAAGTAATGTGTAGTCACTATATCTGTGTTCAGTGCATCGAACTAGAAAATAAACTCAAGAATGTGTTAGAAGAATTAAAGTCTACTCGTTTAATTATAGAGCTTCTGCAACAGGAAACATCATCAAGTCTAACCTCAAAACCAACCATAACAGAGAGAAGTAACATACAGGGAGGCGCGGAGCCGACTGACACATTTCAAATTTCAATATGGCGCGGGAGGGAGAGCGTTTTGTGGTTGGCGTTAAGGGGAGGGATGGAGGAGAGGACGCCATTTCATATAGTCAGTCGCAATGGAGCGTGCAACATCGTGTGACCTCTGTTCGTTGTTATTACGAAACGAAGTGTGTGACAGAAGTGCAGCGTATCTTTAGACGACATTTCAATGTTGGTCGACATGGTCTCGTACCGTCGCGGAATACCATATTGGCTTGGGTGCGGAAATTTGAAGAAACTGGCAGTGTGTTAGACGTGAAGCATGGAGCTCCACGAACAGTGCGCACGCCCGAGAACGTGCAGCGAGTGATGGAAGCTTTTGAGCGCAGTCTTCGGCGCGCCAGCAGGCTCGCATTTTAGGCGTGAGTCGAAAAAGTTTATTTCTAATGCTAAAAGATATCAAATTTCACCCTTACAAATTGCAAGTTGTTCAAAAACTGTACACCAGAGACAAGGAAGCACGCGTTGCTTTCTGCACCGACATGATCGGTTTGCTACGGGAAAACCCGGACATCATGAATAATTTGCTCATGATCGACGAAGCCCATTTTCATCTTTCGGGCGTCGTCAACAAACAAATCATGCGATACTGGTCATCAGTTAACCCTAAGGCCGGCTACACACGTAACTGCATACTTGAACGGTATGCATGTACACATTTATTGTACAAGTAGGGGAGACCGGGTTTAGTTGGCTACACGGGTAAGTTGGCACAACGTTAATATCTCGCCTCTCCTTTGTAAGAGCGCAGCACCTGTGAGGCAGTATGAAGAGCAACATCCTTCATTGCAGGGAAGTTACTTGGCAGTGTGCTCAGAGCTGTATCGGAAGCAAAATTTGGTTGTGTGTGTTTTGCACAGCGCCGAGTCATTTTACAACAGTTTGGTAAATACGTTATTGAGAAGGCTGCTAGGGTTTTATCTGAACCAAAGGTATGTAATTATGCAGTGTATATGTGGCAATGTGACTGATAAGTAACAGTCTTTCTTGTGCATTTAATCTCAGAGGAAACCAACCTCAAAACTGAAAGTTCGTGTTGGGTCTAGCTGATACATTTGCTACGTGGCAAGTTGGCTCACCGTGCCAGCTTACTGCGCGGTCAACAGTGCAGCATTCTGTACGTTTCTTATTATGTCATTTCAATTCTGTTGTAGGAAGCATAATTATGCTCAGAACATATAAAAGGAAAACTGAAAGGGCAAATATTGCCCCAGATACAGTTCTTCGAGCAGTTAGGGCAGTCAGAATAGAAAACAGGTCGATTAGAAGTGTAGCAAGAGATTTTTGGATCCCGTTTCGCTCTCAGAGCTTCAGAGGATGACGTAAGGGGAATTTCACAGAATCCGACATTCAGTATTGGGTACAAGAAAACTCGCCAGGTGAGTTCAGGTTCAGGGCGTAACAACCGTGCAGACACCTGATAGAGTTATTGGGCGCCGTGGTTGCAAACAAATAGGGAGACTGGTGTCCGTTGAACGTGGAAAATTAGTAACTTTAGCCCTGGCCGTTTCAGCGACAGGAAACACAGTGCCGCCATTTTTCATTTTCCCCAGGGTGAAATTTCGTGCCCATTTCTTGAATGGTGCTCCTGCAGGTAGTGAAGGTGATGCTAATCCTACTGGATGGATGAAGGCGGAACATTTTTTGAAGTTTGTGAAACATTTAGTTTCCCACGTGAAACCTTCAAAAGAACGACCAGTAGTTCTTCTCTTGGACAATCATGATTCGCATTTGTCAATCGCTGCACTCGATTACTGCAAAGAAAACGGCGTGACAGTTCTGTCCTTCCCACCTCATTGTAGTCACAAGCTGCAGCCGCTTGATAGGAGTGTCTTTGGGCCACTAAAGACCTATGTCAATCATGCATGTGACGCATGGATCACAAGCCACCCAGGACAAACGATGATCATTTACGATTTACCTGGATTTATCAACATGTCTCTCGACTCTGCAGCTACTCCTGCAAATATCAACGCTGGATTCCTGGCCACTGGAATTTATCCCTACAACAGAGATGTCTTTGGTGATGAGGAATTTCTCTCTTCCTATGTAACAGACAGACCAGCGCCGGCCACAGACTCTGCAGCATTGAATTATAGTAATGGAAACATTAAACACAATAAGTCTGCAGAACCAGGCCCCTCAATAATTCATTCTCCTGAACCAGGTTCATCCAAAAGAACACCTGCAGAAACAAATCCTTCCTCAAGCATGTCCTTGACTCCTGAACTTGTCCGTCCTTTTCCTAAAGCTACAGGCAGGAAAGAAACAGCAAACGCTACTAGAAAGAAAAGAGGTACAGCAATCCTGACTGATACGCCAGTGAAAGCAGCCTTGCAAGACAAGCAGAAATCGAGACAACTGGCAAAAGGAAAAACACATCAGACGGAGAGCAGGAAGAGCCTTTTTAATAACCCTGCAAGGGATTCTAAGAAGAAGAAAATAGTGAGAAAAATTCAGACACACTGCTCAGATGAAAATGGTGGGGAAACATTTTGTTTGGTTTGCATGGACAGATACTCAAAGAGTGTAGCGGGGGAAAAATGGGTTCAATGTCCCCAGTGCCAAATGTGGGCCCATGAAAAATTCCTGGGGATATATTTGTTGCAACTGCAAGTCGGATGTATAAGATGAAGATTTCTGAAGTTTTGTGGACATATATTTCTGTACTGAGTATCATTTTCCAGTGTAATTTGTAATGTTTGTCCTTAGTTTCGTACGGCTTGTAAATCAGTTTCAGTATGTTGTTAGCATCATCTTAGCGTCATTTATGCTGTCCCAGAATATTTGTGACACTAATAATAAATCAGGCTCTACTATATGCCAACCTACCCCATGATATGTGCCAACCTACCCCGTATGAGGCAAGTTGGCACACGTGCAGAGGTTAGAAAAAGGTCCTTTTTCATGGCTTTATTATTGAAATAACTTCTTCAATATATTTTCTTGCATAGTCCAAGAATGAAACTTGCCACCAGTACCATTATCTTTTCAGTGCCATTTGTATGAAAATTGTAAAAAATTAAAAAGTGAGAAGTGTGCCCACTAAACCCTGTCTCCCCTATACATGAGCGTGTGTATGATAATATTGCACAGGTATTTTGACTGTACAAGCGACATGAAAATGTTTGAATTTCTATACTGTATACTTGCACATGTCCTTCATGCGCAGGTGTAACTGAACGTGTGTAGTAGAAGCAGAGACTTGTGCAAGTCTGAATTGCATATACGATGGGCAGTCAAAAAGTTCCCGCAATTCCCCTGCAGACGGAGAATGAGAGATAAGATAGCGCATGCATTGTTGTGGTGGGGAGCTCAGCATGTCTGCTCGCAGGTGCAACAGGTCTGGACAGGTTTCGGCGTGCAGTGTCGTTACTGTTCCGTTTGAGTTAGACGTGAGTGTTGGTCATTCGGCGCACCGAGCCACACATCGCTTGTTGTGCAGCAATTCCTAGCCGAGAAAAACATTCCTGTCGTCACCCAACCACCGTACTCTCCGGATCTCGCTCCGAGTGACTTTTGGCTGTTCTATACTCTGAAAATGGGCCTCAAGGGGACACGTTTCGCAACCATGGAGGACATCAAATCGAATACGACGGCCGAACTCCGGAAGATTCCAAAAGAAGCCTTCCGCCGGTGCTTCCAACAATAGCAGGATCGATGGAGCAAGTGTATGTGTGCGCGCAAGGGTCCTACTTTGAAGGTGATTAGGTAAGCGTTGTCGTATGTCCTACCATTACAGTGCAATACCACCATTCCGGGAACTTTTTGACTTCCCCTATATATCATATATTGCACGGCATGTTTCAGGAACTATGTAACTTAATGCTTGTAGTGAAATTATAGTTGATAATTTCAAATCTTCGTAGGTTCATCCCGTTGCAAGAAATCGCAAGGTTGCTGTTAATCTTTCATGTGGGGTTATAGCCTTTCTCATGATCGTGTCCTGCTTTCTAATTAAAGGAGTGACGAGTGATAAAAGTTTCAAGTACGTATCTTCGTCCATTCGCAAGTAATTATGCCAATCACGAGGGTATATTGTCAATTCCTTTAAAAACTTAGTGTGTGAGTAACTTTTCCTTTTCATTAGCCAGTCTTTACACCACAAGCGACGTTTTTTCGTTGCTTTTTTTCTTTGAACTAAAACGAAAGCAGCTAAAGCGAGCGCGTCGTCGTCGTCCGTCGACGACATGGTTCAAGCGTAAACTGGCACTGTTCAAGTATACTTGTGCCGTCTGGAGGCTATATGGCCGTCAGGTATACTTGTACAATAAATGTGTACCAAGCATACCGTTCAAGTATGCAGTTACGTGTATAGGAACTGCATGAAATGCCTTTGCACTCTCCTAAAGTGACGGTTTGGTGTGGAGTCGGTGTTTTCGGGATTGTTGGCCCGTATTTCTTTGAAACTGACAATGAAGCAGCCGTGACTGTTACTTCAGAACGTTATGTGACTATGTTGGAAGACTTTGTTGCACCTCGCCTTCGAGGGCTTGGCATTGACCCCAAAGCCCTTCATTTTCAGCAGGATGCAGCAACAGCCCACACTGCACGGAACAGTATGGACGTTGTTCGTGGAATGTTCGGAACTGTTTGTTATCTCTCGTTTCGGGGACATCGCTTGGCCTGCTCGGTCACCCGATCTTGCTGTCCCCGATCTTTTCCTGTGGGGATTCTTGAAAGACAGTGTGTTCCGGAGGCGCATCATGACTATTCAAGAACTGAAACAAGCCATTGTTGACGAGGTTGCGGCTATTGATGAGACCTACGGCGGCGCGTGTACGGCAACTTCCGGAAACGCTTACAAGAATGCATTGATTTAAACGGAGGCTATCTTTCTGATATAACTTTTAAAAAATCAGCTTGTAATCTTTGAGTAATAAATGGCATAGTTCAGTGTATTTATCGACGGTTTCGTTTTGTTTTTCCTGTTACTGTTCCATTATCTATGACCCTTTGAAATGTGTCAGTCGGCTCCGCGCCACCCTGTATTACATGAAACCAATAATCATCCTACAAACACAGAATGGGTGAAAGTGAATCCAAAACGCCATGAAACATCAAACAAAGGCAATAAAAAAAAAAAAAATCCAATTCCAGGGAAAATCATCAATTAATTATTATCAACAAATCCTTTCGCAATCTTGGAAGTGGACAATAGTGACGAAGGTTATGTAACTATCGCATCTATGTACAATAAAGTTGTCGATAACAAATTATGTAATAATAAGCAGTGTTCTGGTTTGGAAGACCTCAACGAGCAGAAAGAATACACAACAAAAGCAGTGTTGAATACGAGTATGCAACAAGGAACTCAGAGAATTAATGGATTACCCCACATGAGTCAAGATCTTGATAGTAAATGTCATTTTAAAATTCCTACCATAATCAACGGCACAACATCAGTAATTGGAAACGATACATTACCGAAGAACCTCAAAAGGAACAACATGTAAAACCCTATAAAACCAAGAAGCAACAATCCTGAAAGTACTACTCTACATAAAGTATATGTGCTAGGTGATAGTCATGTCAAACATAGTATTGTACAACTTAGAAATGAATTAAGTTCAAGATTTCAAGTCACTGGTGTGATTAAACCTGGAGCTAATGCAGAAAACATTGTGAATACCTCTACAAACGAGATACAAAACCTTGGTACACATGATGCTATTATCCTTAGTGCCGGAACTAATGATGTTGATAGAAAGAATATGGACGTAGCTCTTATTCAGATTACCAAATTTGTACAAACTAACTATAGTACCAATATCATAATTTTAGATTTACCTCACAGACATGACAATCAACCTTCCGCATAGGTGAACACAAAAATCAAAGAATTCAATAGAAAATTAAAGAAAATTACTGCAGCTTATAATCACGTCTCACTCATAGAAACTAATCTTAAAAGATAACTTTTCACAAGACATGGACAACACTGGAATAAACTGGAGAAAGCCCTAGTTGTAAAACTCTTAAGCCTGAGAATTAATAAATTACTAGAGAAGGGTCCTCAATTCATGTTTAATCTTAAGTGGAAAGAACAATCAACTTTGGTGGATAATATAGTTATAGATAACCAGGGAAATCATGAGCATGATATACAACACCAGGAAACTGTAATAGATAAGAGAAATCCATGTAGAACCTCTAGCAGACAAAACAGGATACCTGTAACCAGGAACGATGATTTTTTATGGGATTCAGATTCCTTGAAGGAGGCAAGTGTCACCATAGGTGTGGTATCAACAGATATGATTGCAAATAAAACTGCTGTGCCTTTAAACCGAAAGGAAGTGAAAGTGCTGGAAGAAACTTCAAAACACAAGAAAACGAACTGTAACAACTGCCAAGAAGAGGAAGAAGCCGCTAGTCTTAGTGAAGAGACCCAGACAGGAAATACTCTAAATTGTTTACCGCCTAAGAGGTTAAGGAAACAACCCTCATACAGAAGGGATGATTTTTGTATGGTGAACAGTGGTAACTCAAATAACCTAAAA
Organism: Reticulitermes speratus; assembly: GCA_021186555.1. Taxonomy (NCBI): domain Eukaryota; kingdom Metazoa; phylum Arthropoda; class Insecta; order Blattodea; family Rhinotermitidae; genus Reticulitermes; species Reticulitermes speratus. Next base: position 7,614,292 of record JAJKFL010000005.1, read on the forward strand.
GTGCTACACTATAATATACAAAGTTTAAACAATAAAACTCTAGAACTGTCTCTGTTTTTTACATGACAATGATATAATGATTGATGTACTATGCTTTACAGAACACTGGTTATCAATGGACCAGATAAGCTTTTAAATGTAGACCAATATAGTTTAAGTAGTAATTTCTGTAGGATAACTAAAAAGGGTGGAGGTTCTTGTATATTTGTTAGAGACCTTTTGCAAACCAAAAAGGTCCGATACTTAAGTGATATAGGTCAGGAAAAAGTTTTTGAACTGTCAGCTGTGGAGCTTTTAGACATGAAGACAGTCAGTGTCTGTATTTATAGATCACCAGAGGACGATTTTGGTGAATTTTTAATAAAATTGGAAACCGTGATTAATAGGATTCAAAATATAAAAAAGAGAACCATCCTTTGCGGAGATTGGAATGTGAATTTTCTTCAAAGCAATAAAAAATCACATAAACTACAAAACTTACTAGAAATGTATAATTTAATCAATAGGGTATCTACTCCAACAAGACTATCAAACTTATCAAGTTCACTTATTGATGTTATGATAAGTGATGCCTTTAATCAAGACATAATGACATTAAATTTTGATTTGGGTCTTTCAGACCATATGGCACAAATTCTATACCAGAGAATTGACGAACCACTAATAAATGTAATTTGTAAAGAAAAACGGTACTTCTCCCAAGAAAAGATGAATGAATTTAATAATATTTTAAAAGCTGAACTATGGGGGGATGTCTATGAATCTGATGATGTAAATACTAGTAAAACACGTCCCCTGGATTTTACGTAATTCGACAGTTGGACGTAATGATACCATAATCCATTGGGTATCAAGATTTTATTTTATTCTATGTGGATGTAAGAGGTGTTTAAAATTGAACTAATGGATGTAAATCATACGTAAAACTTTGACCCCCTGAGGATGGCTTGTTAAAGGCCAAAACATGTAGGGGTAATTGACTTATCAGAATATAGTGCATATTTTGGTGTCTAAAACTTTTAATTAGCTATCAAGATGCACGGTGAACATAACGTGAAACTTCATATCCTATCAAACAATAAGACCAACGAATGCACTGTATTGACCAATTTTATTCTGGCCTATTTCCCTACACGTGTTTCGGAACTTTAAAGTTCCATCTTCAGGGGTTTTTCTTGTCTTATGCTACCAGATATTCACATATTAAAAACAAATTCACAATATATACAATAGTCTGTTGAACAGTCTTAAAACCTCATGTAAATAAATATTCAGAGCACTTTTTAAGTTGTACGATGTGTACCTTTATCAGTTAGAAATGTAAAATCTCACTTAAAAGAATATATAAAAACTGTTTTATAAAACGTTGTAATCTGTTCGTGGTATTGGCTGTTTGTTATTGTTTAAAATATTATTTAAAATCTCCATTTAACTCAAATAATTTACATATAAACAAAATTCTTATTTGGAATGTTTAATTTTTTTACAGAAATGACTACGGAAATATAAAAACTATGCCAGTAGTTGCGTAAAATAATAACAAACAGCCAATACCACGAACAGATTACAACGTTTTATAAAACAGTTTTTATATATTCTTTTAAGTGAGATTTTACATTTCTAACTGATAAAGGTACACATCGTACAACTTAAAAAGTGCTCTGAATATTTATTTACATGAGGTTTTAAGACTGTTCAACAGACTATTGTATATATTGTGAATTTGTTTTTAATATGTGAATATCTGGTAGCATAAGACAAGAAAAACCCCTGAAGATGGAACTTTAAAGTTCCGAAACACGTGTAGGGAAATAGGCCAGAATAAAATTGGTCAATACAGTGCATTCGTTGGTCTTATTGTTTGATTTAAATAAAATGCACGGTGCTAATACAGTGAAATTCATATCCTATGTTCCTTTGTGAGTTGAAAGTATCAGTTATGCAGTTCACATCAACATATCTTAGTACTTCTGTTTCTTGATCAATATTATTGAAATACGTTACTTTCATCGCTATATAATAGATACAATTCGTATAATAATGCTGTTACTCATTACTTTTAGGCTAAATGTATCATAATCATTATAGTAGATTGGACAATACTTTCTACGCGTGTATACATTATTAGGTTCGTAGCAGAGCAAGGAATAAACATTGCGCATTTACATTGCAAAAAACATTGATTCTTATTATTCATTTCTTATAAGTTTCCAGTTCATGAAATGGGCAAGAGATAATGTAATTCGTGCCCACTTCGTGGTGTCCAACAAGATGGCGTCCCGCCAGAAAGCGTATCAAGAGGTGTGGAGTAATAATCTATCCAATATACAGTGCTGGTGTACTTGAAATGGTGAATTTGTCCAAAATAATGTTAACCACCAAATGGTGCATACAAGGGTGTGTAAGGAAATAAGTAACTTATTGAAGATGGCGGACAATACAACCCACGCCGTGGCTACACAGGGTATAATTGGAAATAAAGAACTAATAAACAGTGACTATGTCTGTGTGCAGTGTATAGAATTGGAGAGTCAGCTCAGAGAAACAGTGGAAGAACTAAAGTCGGCTCAATTAATCATAGAACTTCTTCAACAAGAGTCATCTACCAGAATAACCTCAAATCAAGATGATGCCAATAGAAATAACATCTCTCACATAGCTACTAATCAAATTGCAAATACAGAATGGGTGAAGGTAAATTCCAGATGCCGTGGTGCAACTAATAAAGACAAACTATTTAAAAAGGCACCAACCAGGGCAAATGTGCAAATAACAGTATCAAACCGATATTCAATCTTGGAAGTGGATAATATTGAGGAAGGTTATGTAACCCACTCAACTGTAGACAATAAAGTTGTCAAAAACAATTTACGCGATAGAAATCAGTGTAGTAATCGAGAGGAACCTAAACAGCAAAATGAAGTTATTACGAAAACAGTTTGGAATTCGAGTGAGCAGCAAGAAACAAAGTGCATCCAAGGATTATCCCACAGGAGTCGGGATACGGACGGAAAGAGGCGTTTCAAAATACCAACTTTAATTAACGGTTTAACAACAATGATGAAAAATGACACATTATTACGGAGACACATAAAGAACATCAACATGAAGAGTTCTACAGGAATAAGAAGCACCAATTCTGCAAGTTCAGTTCAGCATAAAGTGTTCATGCTGGGTGACAGTCATCTCAGGGGAAATGTTGTCAAACTTAGAAGTGAATTAAGTGCAAAATTTGAAGTTACTGGGATGATTAGACCGGGAGCGTGTGCTGAAAAAATTGTGAATACCTTAGCAGATGATCTACAAAACCTACATACACAAGATGTTATTGTCCTTAATGCTGGTGCTAATGATGTATACAAGAATAATAAGGGGGTAGCCCTAACTCAGATTACTAGATTTTTTCAAAGAAACTATTACACTAATATTATAATCTTAGACATACCACAGAGATATGATCTTTCACTTTCCTCCTGTGTGAATTCTGAAATCGAAGAATTCAATAGAAAACTAAAGAAAATTGTCACTTCATACAATCATGCTTCACTTTTAGAAACAAATCTTAAGACAGAATTTTTCAAGAGGCATGGTCTACATTGGAATAGACTGGGAAAGACCTTGGTAGTAAAACTCATACTCCTTCAAATTAACAAATTAATAGGAAAGGGACCTCAAACTCCGATCAATCTTAATTGGAAAGATAACTCTATGGATGTGTAATGTAAGTAGTTGTAATGAAGAGATGACAACTTTATTAGACAATGTAAATAGTAATAACATGAGAAACCATGAACAAAGTATATGCCAAATGTGTGAATATGCTGACCGTCAACCATATAGAAACTTCAAATTGATTCGAGGCATTAGCCCTTCTAAAGGACATTTCAAATGGAAACAGACTCAGTGCCAAAGTAAAACCTGCTGTCTTTGAAGAAGAGGAAATTGTGGATCAAAAAGCCCTTCGAAAGAAGCTTTCTAAGGAAAATTCGAAACATCCTTCCCTCAACATAACCTTCAAAACATCAATAGTTCACGCTCTCAACACAGGATTATAATAGTGGGCGATAGTCATGCGAGAGATTGCGCAAAGGAAGTGCAACAAAATATGGGATGTGGTTTCGAAGTTCAAGGAATAGTGAAACCTGGATCAAATATGGAAATAATAGTAAATACAGCAAATATAGATATAAGGAAACTCACATATAAGGACGTTGTGGTAGTGTGGGGAGGAACACGGAATGTGGAAAAGAATGAGACAGGGAAAGGTCTTCACCAAATAAAAAAACTTTGTTCAAAATCACAAACAGACAAATGTTATTGTGATGAGTGTACCGCACAGACATGACCTAGAGTCAAAATCGTGTGTAAATGATGAAGTGAAAAGGTTTAATAGAAAATTAAAAAGCTTTTGAAGGTTTTTGGTAATACACGTGTTATAGAAGTGGAGTCTGATAGGGACCTGTTCACAGGACATGGTTTACATATGAACTTAAGAGGTAAGGAACAGGCAGCCAAAAAAAAATAAAAATTGTGAAAGTAATTTTGAATATGTTGAGTGAGAAAAAGTCTGACCCAATTAAGATGAAAGGGAAAGATGACCAAGGGTATGGACGAGGAAGAGACTCATATTCTACTGATAAATGAACCTCAAAAACCGGTAAAAGGAAAAAGTGAACCTGGAAGAAAGTGAAGATAATGGTGGGGGGGGGGGGGGGGGGGGGGGGGGCAAAATGAAGTGGAGCGAACCTTGGTACTATCTAAAAGATCTCGCAGATTACCTATAAACAGAAGCGAGGATTTTTTATGGATAGACCTCAACAAGAAATAAGATTAGTGGCTAGTGAGGTAGGCAAGAGACAGGATTTAAATTCAAATGTGTTATCTATATTACACCACAATGTTCAGAGTTTGAGAAATACGTTACTGGAACTAACCGTTTTATTGAATACAGATTTTGTAGATTTAGACATCCTATGTTTTTCAGAACATTGGCTAAATGATGAACAAATGAGAACTTTAAACATTGAGTATTATAAATTAGTAAAAAATTTTAGTAGAATTAGTAGTAATGGTGGAGGATCATGTACTTGGGTATAAAAGGATTTACAAGTAAGAGAAATAAGTTATTTAAGAAGGGTGGGTAGTGAAAATGATTTTGAGATGACACAAGTGGAACTAGTGGATTTTAAGTTTATTTTAGTCTGTATTTATCGATCACCACATAGTGACTTCTATACAATTTTGAATAAGTTGGAAATAGTGATTTGTAAAGTGCAAGTGAAAGGAATGAAATTAATTCTGTGTGGTGACTGGAACATAAATTTTTTGCAAGACATTGCACAGCTTCGTGCATTACAGAACATATTAATAACATATAACTTGATGAATACGGTGACATCTCCAACAAGGGTCACAAAATATTCAGTATCATTAATAGATGTTATGATAACTAGTAAGCTACAATGCAAAAATTCAACGGAAGTGTTACATTTGGGGTATTCCGATCATTTTGCACAAATATTACATATAAAAGTAAATAAGCCAAAAACAGGACTGGAAAAAAATCACAAGAAGACAGTTTTCAGGAAGGAATATAGAAGAATTTAAGCATTTACTTGACACTGAATCTTGGGAAGATATTCTTTTGAGTGATGAAGTAAATACTTCTTAAGGTACGCGCACACTGGAGCGCAGCGGATGGAACGGACGCATCGGACGAGTCGCAATATTTTTACTGAGTAAGCACACTGCTTCGTATTTCCGCCTACAGGCTGACGCAATTCATTTCAGTGCAGGCCGTTGATTTGCTAACAACATGAGCATTTCCCTTTCCCTTCTGTGTCACGCCATGCAATACGATAACTTCACCGCTGAGTCAGCCGGACTCGCCGGCCTGACGGAAAAAGATTCCCCTCCCAGAATCCGAGACGGAATTGCCGCACTCCGTTGCGTCCGGTGCGGATCAGTGTGCGATGGCACGTAACTAGTAAAGGGAAGAATATCTTATCTCCGTGCGCGTACCTTTATAATACTTTTTTGAACAGATTTTTGTACTATTTTGAAAGAGCTTTTCCTCTAAAGACAGTTTATAAGAATAAAATTTAATAGATTACTCAGGGGATAAAGGTTTCAAGTCAAAAAATGAGACTTTTAAACACTCTAAAGAAAACACAAATCTTTCAAATGAAGCACTGGAATATATTAACAGATACCAGAAAATCTATAAAAGAGTCATAATAGAAGCCAAAAGAGAAAATGATAGGTTCATTTTAAGTGCACATAACAAAACAAAAGCAATTTGGCAAATAATAAATAAAGAAACTGGAAGTTCTTTGCAGTGTGATCACATAATTAGTTTAAAGAATGGAAAAGAGGTAATATCCAACCCACAAAAAGTGGCAGACATGTTAAATTCCTTTTTTACTGAATGCGTAATAGATCTTTTAGCGAGAAACATAAATCATTCTCCGGCACAAACCTCACAGCAGAGGATTAAAAGTAAGACCGCTGTACAAAAAAGGGGATAGACATGAAGTTTGCAATTACAGGCCAATATCAATTTTATCAGTTTTTTCAAAAATATTAGAAAAATTGGTGTACAACAGGTTAATATCCTTCGTAACAAAACATACTGTATTAACAGATGTGCAAAATGGGTTCAGGAAAAACAAATCAACAGAAACAGCTTCCCAGACTTTTATAGAAAGTATACAGGAGGCGATGGATAGACGGTTACATGTCATAGGAATATTCTTTGACTTAACAAAGGCATATGATGTGATAGACCATAACATATTACTGGATAAATTAAATTACTATGGGATTTGAGGGGTTACAAATTCATTGTTCAAAGCTTACTTATCTCACCGAGTACAATTTGTCAAAATAAACCAACTAATGATAAAAATAACAACCAAAATACATATACATCCTCATTGAGAGAAATAATACATGGTGTCACAGGGGTCAATCTTGGGACCACTTTTGTTTCTATTGTATATAAATGATCTCCCATTAAATGTGCAAGGGGCGCAAATGGTATTGTTTGCAGATCACACCGACATACTTGTTATTGATAAAGACAAGGATGCTTTACAACAGAAAATAAATAAGGTCACGAAACAGCTAGAAACACGGTTTCAAGAAAATAATCTTCTAATAAATACTAAAAAAAGTTGCAATGTAATTTCACTTTAATAAAATCAGGTTTGCAGACAGACCACATATAGTCTTTAATAACTCAGAAATTGCTTATTCATCAGAACTGAGATTTTTAGGTATAGACATTACAGAAAACCTTAAAAGGAACATCCACATTCAGTCATTATGTTCAAAATTAAGTAAAACATCCTACATAATTAAATCACTAAGAGGAGTTTTGAGTCCAAATATGTTAAGAAGTATTTACTTTGGAAAGTTTCAATCGCTATTGAGATATGGAATAATATTTGGGGGGGTGGGGAAGTAATAGTATAAAGGTATTTAAAATGCAGAAGAGGGTGCTGCAAATAATTAGTGGACTTGGCAAACAAGAATCATGTATTTTAAGTTTTAATTCACCGTGCATTTTATTATTTAAGATAAAACACCAACAAATGCACAAATTATAAGGTGCAAATTTGCTCCCTATATCATGATTTACCCTACGCGTTTCAGCTCCTCATCAGCCATCATCAGGGGTTATTTTCTCTATTATAAATGGTGCTTTACAAATGCTGCATCTGTGGATGGCACTTTTGATTATGCACTATTTTGGGCATAAGACACTTGTTCATAAGTTAAAAAACACACGAGTCATAAATCAAAGTTAAAATGATGGTTTGTTAAAAAATCTTGTTAAAAGCACTGTTCACTGCGTCTATTGTATAAAAAAAAATTGTTTGCACTTCTAAAAGTTACAGTACATCTATACTTCCTCATAACACAGTTCACTTTCACCGGGTATACTTCAAGACACAACCCCACACCATACTAGGTATGTCATTCTTCTTATTATTACTCTTATTATTATTTTTCTTATTATTTTTATTATTCTATTATTATCTTTTTAAACCCCCCCCCCTTTTTTCATTCCGCTTTTAATACTTAATTACATAACCCTGAATTTACAGCACCAGAACCACTTTTTCTTCCTATTAATTTATACCAAAACATCGAGAGGACTGCACTACGACATATTAAGCAGGATGACAACAACGGAAAGCAATTGCCGGTACACGTCAGAGTCCATCGCAACCAGCGCGGTGCAGTGTGTGATCTACTGTAACTTTTAGAAGTGCAAACAATTTTTTTTATACAATAGACGCAGTGAACAGTGCTTTTAACAAGATTTTTTAACAAACCATCATTTTAACTTTGATTTATGACTCGTGTGTTTTTTAACTTATGAACAAGTGTCTTATGCCCAAAATAGTGCATAATCAAAAGTGCCATCCACAGATGCAGCATTTGTAAAGCACCTTTTATAATAGAGAAAATAACCCCTGATGATGGCTCATGAGGAGCTGAAACGCGTAGGGTAAATCATGATATAGGGAGCAAATTTGCACCTTATAATTTGTGCATTTGTTGGTGTTTTATCTTAAAGAATCATGTAGGCAAATATTTAAGGATTACAGAATCCTCACGGTCACTTCCTTGTATATATTTGAGGTGTTATGTTACATTAACCTTTAAAGGCCGGCAATTTAAATACCCTGTACTGTCAGCGGACCGGAATTTTCTCTGGGGATTTAAACGTTTGTTGCAATGGTTAGGAAAATTTTGAATATCTTGAAGAATATTAACGCTGGATCTGTGAAATAAATCGTATTTAATCAAGTGAAGCATAGAGAACACGGTAATGTATATCATAGTTTATTTATAAAATATTCTGATGCAAAATAAGAATAAACCACTTATCTAAGAGACAGAAATTTTAGTAATATGTTATGTTTCGTTCTCTTTAGCCTTAAATTCTGGCTCCTTTCTCCTGAATTCGTCCCCACTTTCAAGGGAAAATATTTCTGTGAGGTTATTTTAACAACAGCGAAATGCTTTTCGTTGGTGTGATTTCTGTAAGGGTGTACTTACAAAGAGGTTTACAGTTTTACAACCATGAGGAATCTGACCTGCGAAAGGAAAAGTACGTTTCTCGGTATTCATACCAGTGGCCACACTCTTTCAGTGTTTGTCGCACAGTGCAGTGACCCTGTCGCTTGTGAAAATTATTTCTTGTGAGTACATAATCATGGCTCGCAGAAGGTATATTCGTGATGAAGATATTGAATCACAGCTGATGTGTGTTCGTGATTCGGATGACAACATATAATAAGGTATGTAATAATTTCTGTAACAAGTAACTTCCTTCTGACGACTCATCATATACTGCCTTTCTCGGGTGAGCTATGTTTCATTCTTCCATCAAGTACGTAAGGGTAAATACAGCCGGAAGCTTTTAATTTTTTCGTATATTTCGACAAATATATTGTGAAAATGTATTGAAAATTTTTCTGTGAGTACAAGCACGGGCTAGAACAGTGAATAAGTTATACGACTACCAGAAAGGAGATCAGGGTTCGGTTCCCGGAAAGTACATAAATGTTTCTATCGACTCGTATAAATCTTAACTCGATCCCACCGGCTTTTTAATCGATGGGTATCTGGGGCACATGAATGTACAGATGCTGGAGCATGAAGCTGAATACGCTCTAAACAGTGTTGAATACATCATTTTATGGTATATTACCTCCGCGCCCCAATACGCCCCCTTGGTATGAGGCACAACTGTAAAATTACCTTCAAGTCTGTTGTATGTATACATAATATTTACACACGCTTATTGCCCCGCCAATATCGTATTTAATGCGAAAAGTTTACATATATATTTTTGGACAAAAATGTCCGTTTTGGCATTCATACCTACACATAACGATGGACAAATTTGTCCGTTTCGGCTCTTAAAGGTTAAAAAGTATAGAGCAGATATGATGCAAAATATAGATAAATTGAATTGTATAGCAAGGTGCCAAACAATAAAAAACTCGGAGAGTTTTTTGATTTTCAAAAAAGACTTAAAATCCTTTTTACTGGAACACTCCTTTTATACTATAAATGAGTTTGTTAGTTTTGATAAAATTGGATGGTGTAGGTAGAGTTTAAAAAATGTTAACATTTTGGGGTTTGATCAAAATACTTATGTTTTGGACTTCATTGCTATATATGAGCCGTACATATTAGCCTATGTATCATTGTAATGTTTGTACTTATTCATTACTTTTATGATTTTAAGAAATGTAGGTAGTATGCTTGTAACTTTGTAGATTTATTTGTTAACTAAATTGCTGACTGACTTGTCGAAGAGTTACTATGTAGCAAACGGATGAAAATAAATACAATACAATACAACCATCCAGTGCTCAAGGAGTCTAGTACCACCAGTACTGAGTGGTCTTTGATGGAAGCGCTAAATCGTCTAATGGCCTTTCATTAAATGATATTCTGCAAGTCGGACACACGGTCCAACAGGACATGTATTCAATTGTGTTACGTTTCCGGACACATCAAATCTGCTTCACAGCGGACATTGCGAATATGTATCGGCAAATTATTATACACCCACAGGATCAGGATGTACAGAGGATCCTATTGAGATCTTCACCAGAAAAGCCCATTCAGGAATTTAACCTCACCACAGTCACCTATGGGACTGCGTCAGCACCATTTCTGGCAACACGTTGCCTAAAGAAACTGGCAGATGATAACCAGGAACTTCACCCACGGGCTGCACAGGTACTTCGCAATGATTTCTATGTTGACGATTTATTAAGTGGAACTTCAACTCTGGAAGAAGCAATCCAGGTACAAAAGGAAGTATCAACACTTCTACAAACCGCAGGTTTCACATTGAGGAAATGGGCATCTAATCATCCAACATTTTTGGACACCATTCCAGAAGGAAATCGAAAGACTCAGCATCTATTATCATTGGATAATGAAGATGGTGTCGCCACACTTGGGTTACTTTGGAACCCTAACACTGGCCAGCTTCAGGTTAAGGGCAGTAGCACTCACACTACCACATCAAATCATCCTGCAGTTACCAAACACAATGTCTTATCCATTGTTGCGTCCATTTTTGATCCCATTGGCCTAGTAAGTCCAATTATTTTCACCTACAAACTATTTCTACAAACCTTGTGGGAAGACAAGCTACAATGGGATGAGTTACACCCTAATCACAATAGAAATGGAATCAATTATCTCAACAAATTCCTCAAATTGCATATATTACGATAACCAGAAGGGTTAGCTGTTCAGATGCCACAAACATACAATTACACGGCTTCTGTGACAGTAGTGAAAGGGCTTAAGGAGCTTGCCTCTACTTGCACTCAACAGGCTGTGACAACCAAACCACCTGTGAACTGTTATATTTAACCTCAAAGGTCGCACCATTGAAGAAATTATCACTTCCAAAACTGGAACTCTGTGCAGCCTTATTACTCGCTAAATTGTACAAGAAAGCCACTGCTGCACTCAACCAAGACATCAATGAAACCATTTTGTGGACACTCATCCATCATCCTGAAATGGATTCAAGGACCGTGCAGTAAATGGAAGACATTTGTAGGCAACAGGGTTGCCACCATTCAAGAAGACATACATTCTGCAATCTGGAGACATGTGCCATCTCAATCCAATCCTGCAGACCTGATATCACGGGGAACTGACTCCGTAAACCTTTCATCATCTACAGAAGTCACAATCGTTTCATATTCCAACTATTATAACCACTAATAATAGATATGCTCCAAAGGATATAGAGGTAACAAAGATGACAAAGTCGAGGATAGAAAACATGAGAAACAAAACCAAGAAAGAAAACAAGATAAAACAAAAATAATAATAATGGGAGATAGCCATGCAAGAGGGATGGCAAAGGAATTGAAGTATAGGTTAAACGAAGAATTTGAAATACAGGGCATTATAAAACCTGGATCCACTTTGAAAAAACTGGTGAAAACGACCTATTCCGACTTAAAAACTCTAACTAAGAGAGATGTATGTATAGTATGGGGAGGTACTCATGATGTTGGGAGAAATGAGTCAAACTTAGGTATTCGTGCTCTGAAAGATTTTGTACGTACACATGAACATACCAATGTTATTGCGATAAATGTCCCACACAGATATGATTTAGTGCCTACCTCATGCGTAAACAATGAAGTAAAAGCGTACAATAGAAATCTAGGAAAACAGGAAAAGGTACATAAAAATTTGTCAGTGGTAAATGTGGACTTAGATAGGGAACTATATACAAGGCATGGGTTACATTTAAACTTAAAAGGGAAGGAACAAACAGCAAATAAAGTGACCTCAGTGATAAAAGACTTGTTTCATGTAAATAAGGCAATACCACTAGCAATGAAATGGAAAGAAGTTGAGGACAAGGATAGTGAACAAAGTGTTAATAAACAGATGCAGGGTGTCCAAGAAAACAAGGAGAGTTGTTGTGAAAAAAAGGTACTTCCACAAGAAAATGAAAATAGTGAGACTGGAGACAAAAAAAAAAAAAGAACTGAAGAGGTCCTAAAGCAACAAGAGAAAACTGGTGCACTATTGAAGAGACCTCGACGACTACCCTCAGGAAGAAACAAGGTACCGGTTACAAGACATGATGATTTTTTATGGTAGTATTAGTTATGTTTAGTATTAGTCATTAGTATTAGGTAGATCCAACTCAAGAGGGCAGCAGTGCACACTGTTCTCTCACGCGTGGCTATTGCTCTGCCTCCTGGCGGCGGCGTGGATAGCTGGGCATTGTGGCGTGTGCTTCCCGTGGGGCTAGGGGCGAGTAGAAGTGTGTAATGGTGTGTGGTGTTGAAGGTCTGTTTTAGTTGGCCCTCTCTGTGGCCATGTGATTTCTTGTGAGTTTTGTATAACTATTTCAAGGCAACCGTGTCTTGCCACTGTGTTTGTAATCTGTGATAGAGATTCAGAGTCATTGTGATCAATCCTCTCATTGTAAGTATTGTTATGCTCACACGTATCTGATGGAGGTGAACACGACCTGTGTGCAGTTCATTGACTTATTGGTCCTCCGATTGGTGTTATTACTTAGTGTTATTGAACAATTTGGTCCCAATGGGCTCAGATGCAAGAGTGTTAGAATACATAAGACCGTGGAACGTGGATGCATGTGTTGAAGCTATCCGGCAGACATCTTGTGACGCCAAGGCGAGCCACAGTAGAGTGCAAGAGTGTAATAAGGTAAGCTAGTCACATCTCATTTCCCACTCTTCCTCTTCCCTGAGCCATGGATGGAAATAGAAGGAAGCTACTGATAAGAAAACGGGGAATTGCCAAATCCAAGTTAACATCTATAAAAAGGTACGTTGACGCTCCAGACAGCAACGTGGACATATACAGCATCAAGGTGAGGCTCGAAGCCTTACAACAAGCCTGGGATGAGTACAATGTAGTCCAGGATGAACTTGAGATTAAAGACGAAGATCAAGGAGAATATCACGCAGATGACAGGGAATCCTTCTCTGAGAGTTATTATGAGTTAAATGCAAGAATGGCAAGGCTACTAGATACTACCAGTGTTAAGGCAGAACCTCTAGCCAGTAATCCATCATCAGGTTCCGTACAGGCCAGCAGTAACCTGCAGTTACCGCCAATTAAATTACCTGTGTTCAGTGATAAACCAACTGAGTTCAAACATTTCTTTGACACATTTAACTCCCTGGTGGTGAAAAATGAAACACTAGATGATATTCAAGGCCATGTGATTTCTTGTGAGTTTTGTATAACTATTTCAAGGCAACCGTGTCTTGCCACTGTGTTTGTAATCTGTGATAGAGATTCATAGTCATTGTGATCAATCCTCTCATTGTATGTATTGTTATGCTCACGCATATCCGATGGAGGTGAACACGACCTGTGAGCAGTTCATTGACTTATTGGTCCTCCGATTGGTGTTATTACTTAGTGTTATTGAACAGGTACTTCCACAAGAAAATGAAAATAGTGAGACTGGAGACAAAAAAAAAGAACTGAAGAGGTCCTAAAGCAACAAGAGAAAACTGGTGCACTATTGAAGAGACCTCAACGACTACCCTCAAGAAGAAACAAGGTACCGGTTACAAGACATGATGATGTTTTATGGTAAAGAATTTAATGGCAGACAAATCTAGTCAAGTGAACAGTGAAGATGATAATCAACTAGGAAAATCTGATATAAAAGTGCATAATACATCTCCTAGTAATGTACTTACTGATTTTAATATAGCCCCTTTAACTAGTATTAATGTCATACCATTGGCATACACAATTAATAATATTATCAATTAATATCAATTAATATTAATATTAATAACAATATACTCGAAGGGAGATGGAATATCCAACGCAATCCTGCAAATACCAAACGATATACCAAACTGAGAGTGTATAAAACACGTACCACATCAACACGGAATATTCCATCAAGATACTATTCCAGCTCCAAACGCAACTACAGCATATCCACAACTTTATACGCCCAGCGACTCAACACCTCACCACAACACCAACGAATAGTGTAGTGATAAACTCTACTTACCAACGCCAACTCCCAGCCACATTTCTACATCCCATACGTCCACAGCATATAACAACCAGCAACAACACAGTGCATTCCGGAGTGATTACAAAGTGCAAAGTGCCTGAACTAACCATTACCACATGAAGTGACAAAAATGAAGCAAGCTCCACGACCGTAACCCCTGATGATGGTCCACCCGGGACCGAAACACGTGTAGGGTTTAGTGACATAAGAATATTAATAAACTTAGTGCAATAATTGTTGGTCATAGTAATAAATAACATTATAATGTTGCACGGTGAAAACAAAGTCAAATTTAATAATAACCTTTTTAAGGTCTTTCACCAAAACATAAGAGGCTTAAAGAATAAGATACCACAATTATTAGATTCAGTCTATTCCATACTTCCTCATATCCTTTGTATAACTGAGCATCATATGAAAGAGTTTGAAATAAACATGGTATCATTGGGACATTATAAACTTGCAGCAAAATTCTGTAGACAGTATTATAAAAATGTAGGTACCAGTATTTACTGACATTTCAGTGGAACCTGCTACTTCAATCTTCAGTGTGCCACCACAGTTAATGATGATACACCTTGTGGCATATGATGTAACACCATTTCCTGTTATCTCCAACCCCTCCATCTAGCTTTCTCCTACATCCATGCTCTGATCAAGTTGAAACAACACCCTTGTACCATAAATTCTTCCATCAACATCTATCAAAAACTGGTCTTGACCTGGGTCTTTCAAAATTATGTTCCTGTGAGGACTTACAGTGCGGTGGGTCCTTCCATGGCTGTCAGTGATGAAAGCTTGTTAAGTTTAATTCATTGTATTCTCATTGTGCCATGCAAGTTACCACTATATTTATTTATTTGTGTCTGAGGCATGGAGTGTGAGTCACCAGCTGATAAAATGGGGCATTCAGTCTTCAGAGTACACCAGTGTACAACAATAAGTGTTTATTCATTTCTTGCTTATATAGTTACTCAGTAATAAATTTTATATATGTGTTAATTGACTCTGTTGTGGAACTGCGAGTGCTGCTCATCACTCTCATCATCTTTCAGTTCCCTATGGTAAATTTCAAATTGGGCATAAATCGAAAAATCAGGGGTACATCAGGATAGGGTTCTTATACCCTGATAATGGAAGCAGCAGATTCCTCCAAAACATCGGCGAATTTTTTCCACACTCTAGGGAAACACATCCCACAAGGCAGTACTCTTCTATACTTTAGTACTATCTTGACAGAAGATGGTAATGCACTCTTGTTTATGACTACTTTTCTGACAGCATTTCTAACCTACTTATTTCTTGTACATTTGAGGACACCAAAATATAAATACAGTAGAACCCGGATAAGAAGCCCCCGCATAAGAAGTTTTCCCCTGTAAGAAGTCTGATTTTTAAAGTCCCGAAATCCTATTGCTTTTAATAAGCTTCCCTCTTAATAAGTCTTCCCGCTTAAGGAGTCCCTAATCCTCCGGTCCCTTGAAAGACTTCTTAACAGGGTTCTACTGTACCTCAAAGCTTAACAATATTAATGTAATATTCCTGAGGAAGACCAAGAAATAGGACCTACAATCTATAATGTAATGTTTGGAAAATAAAAACGTTTCCTTTGAACGTGTTTTCCCAGATATGCTGTTACAATAACTGTGGATTTATAACACATGATTAATGTCATGTTATTAAGATCTTGACAATCTCTTGCACAGCTATATGTACATGCAACTATATACCTGAACCTTTAACTTCATGGTTCATCTATCTTACCAATTTTACCAGCAGCTCTGGTGACAACTACAGCAAGTAAACAAATCCAATCCTACCTTATATACATATTCCAATCTTGAAACTTGTCACACAGCGGGTTCCCACACAGCATTAGACCCTCTGCCCAATTGACAGATGTCTGGTATCTAGACAGAAACCACAGAATACTAAGATATATACACCTCCTTAGTCTTCAACAAACTCCAACATACTTCAAAAAACATTTCTCTAGCCATCATACTGTGTCTAAAATTAAACAAATGAAACATGCCTTTTGATACAGAAATGCATTGGGTAACAGATTCATGGTTTCAATTTAAATGACTAAAGAGTGCAATTTCTTTGCAAAAAATGAATAAATATATCGAACAAAAAATAAATAAACAGTAAACCAAAATAAAAATAAAAAGAGTGAAGATGTACATATCTTATAGTAATGGTCAACAGTACAATCATGGCAATGGTGCAACATGACATACTCATAGATAGAACAAAGACAGAATTCACAGGACTCAGTCTAGTGGTGGCCTTTTTTTTTTGTGATATTCAGACGGTTAGAAGAGTTTATTATTATTAACATTTATTATAAAGTGGCAGGCTCCTGTGAACAAAATAATGAACCTGGTGGTTCTCTAATAGAACTCTGCTCCATTAAGTTAGAGTAATAAATGCTTCTAGCTCTATAAATTTCAACAGGTTCTCATGCTGGGAACCAGTGTAAACACAATTTTTCCTTTTAGAGTTACAAATCTTGCAACTTAACAGAGATGCACATGCACACAATACTTAAAATGCAGAAAAATTGCACGGAGGCCCATTTGTCAGTTCGTTACATTAATTAATTTTTCAATATCCCATTAAACAAGAATTTGTCATTCTTAATATATTACAGCAGCTTTTAAATGCCTTTTCTGTGTGTCCTAATTTTTAGTGCAAGCATGCAAATATTAAACAAAATTTCCTAAAATTAACTACAAAACAGCACATTTCTTGGTTTATTTTATATTCTCAATATTGCACATTATTACAAAATCCCCCATTTCAGGTTTGCTATGGGGACAATATTCCTGTACCTTAATTGAACAAAAATCTTAAATGGTAGATATATACAGGGTGGGCGAGAAGTCACCGTAAACCAACCAGTATGCAAACATAATCAATCATAATTAATTTGAATCACTTACGTAAGTCTTGGTTACATGTCCAGTGACTCCGTATGTGCACCTTGATGCTGGACACACAAACGGATGCGCCTCTATGTCCTCTGTGACATACATCGGAGCATTTTTCGAGTAATTGTGCGAAAGGCTTCTTCCACAGCTCTGCACAAATCTTCGTTGGTGTTGTAGCGACACGCAACCACTCTTCCCTTGATAATACCCCACAACGAATTGTCTGGGGTGGTAAGCTCAGGACTACGTGGTGGCCATGGCAATGGTGCCAGAGATGTTGGTGAGCCACGGCCAATCCAGCGGCCTGGAAAATGTTCGTTCAAAACATCGCTCACAGAAAGAGCGAAGTGTGCGGGTGCCCCATCGTGCTGCAGCCACACGTCATCCACGAGTCCTCTGTCTCTGAGCTGAGGTATGAGCCACGTCTCCAACATTGCCGAATAAGATGCCGCATTCACCGGTCCATCGAAAAAGTAAGGTCCAATCAGATAATCTGATGTCATACCCGCCCATATCATTACATGCGGTAGATTATGTTCCAGCTCCTGCGTGAAATTGGGATTCTCCTTTGACCAGAACACCACATTTCTGCTGCGCGCACTGCGATGGCACATTCATCACTGAAAAGAACCTTTGATCGGGATACGGCATTTGAGAATGTGTCCAGCAGAGCACGGCATGATTCACAGCGCCGATCCATCTCGGCATCCGACAGTTCATTCATGAAAGTTGGGCGATAAGGCCTCACATTCAAGTCTTTCTTCATGTAGTCTCGCATTGTTGACCATGGCACACCAAGCTCGGACGATCATTTCCGTGTCGACTTCATTGGGGAGCGTTCAATGGAAGCGGCAACCACTGCACATTTCCAAGCGCGTTGTCTTTCTCCCACTCCGCGGCCTGTCTTTAACACTTCCAAAAGCGAACGCTCGTTTTTCCCAATCCAGTAGTGTCGCTCTTCGTGGTGGAGCCTTCTTAAACCATTCCCGGAACGCAGCCATCACTTGGGAACATGGTTTGTCCCGTGTGCTCTCTCTCATGCACCCACACACTTGCCACCAAGTGCTCCTCGATAGAGTAACTGCTTGTGTCAGCCATGCCGAAAACACAACTAAATTCTCTGGCTGCGGCAAATCACATATGCACCATCTTGGACACTGTTGCCAAACTACCATTTTACATTGTAGTGCGTGCTGTGCTGCGTAAACTTAAATTGAGTCTGAGGTGCGTATTGTCTGGGTGTACGGTGACTTCTCGCCCACCCTGTAGAAATGAAACGGAAAATGGCACTCAGTTGTTAATTACAAAACACTTCCTTTAACTATGGAAAACATGAAAAACTAAAAAGACTTGGATCTTTCAAGCTCCCCTTTCACAACACGCTCTACATCATAACCATTCAAAACCACCCACATTGCAGCACAGTGCTGTTAGCTGTTCTTTCAATTTCTTCCTGGTTTTACAAGTTTCACCTCTAAAATTTGTGGCTATCAGGAAGTGTGAAGAAGTGCCCCCTTGACCTCATAAAAAAGGTTTTCTGCTTCACACCCATGTACAAAAACAGGCACCAATTTATCAAAACAATGGGACTGTGCCACAGCTGTCACCAGACTCACCATCAATGCCCAGGTTCGATCCCAGGCAGTCCATGGGAGGTTCATGGCAGGAGCAGCAGGTTTACCTCAGAGTGCTTCAGTTTTGCCATCAGTATCATTCCACCAACACTCTACATTCACTCATTCATTCATTCATCCATCCATCCATCCATCAACACCATATAATACCACCAATGTCATTCACTAACACAAGTAACAAAAACAATAGTGACTGACACTACCACTGGTTTTGTAACCTACGTCATGCACCAGTTTACATCTATGCAGCTTGTCATCTGAAGCTCTAAAATTGTCTATTTTAAGTCTCATTTTGACCTCCTGTGGAGGCTTTGCCTGGACAGCAAAAAAATGGCCAAACATGCAGAAATCGTGCATGTTTGGAGACTTTCAATCCGGATTCTACTGTATACAGTACTGAATGATAGGATTAGTAAACAACAAACTAGAAGGGATGGGACAGAAGTCGGCATATAATGGTGAAGTACTACTTCCAACACCTGCCTGCCATGTCCAAGGTAATCCACAAAATCCTCAGTCAGGAAAGCTGGTCTACAATATCTGAATCTACAGCCTCCCAAGTGAAAGTGTGATATATGAGAAGAAATTAAAACTAGAACTGCCTTACAGCACTACAAACCACACCAGAAACACGTCAGTGATGGCAATAACACACTGAATACAGTAACTTACTATGTTTCTTCCCAATTTTAAGGATTCTGATGCTGGGAACTTCATGAGACAGCATGCCGAGGTAAGCATGTTTAGCTCACTGTCGGACAAATCGAGTACTGGCAGCTTGGGAATATTCTCCATAATGACAGCCAACACTGCAACATAATGTTCAATCTGAACAATAGCGCGGCATAACTGTCGGCAAGATCTGCAAACATAAATTCAAGTAAGCTATCAAATTCACAGGCATTACACAAATAGAGACCGCTTAACAATTCTGTATACAACAGCACAGTCCTAAGGTCATATTCTTCAACCCTTCAATTAACAATAGTTCATCCCAGTTTGGCATTCTTCATACAAAGATAGTACGAAAGTCGACCTGTCTGCCTATCTATGTTATTACTGATTAGATTTTCATAACCATGGTACTGAAAACTACAATGTAAATTGTACTGTGAATGTGATTCTGGTTCATAAACTAACTCCAAGCTGCGGAGTCCATTTGAGAATGTACATCACTCAAGAAATACCTCACATTTTATGTAACCCAAAGATGCATTACTGTGTTTACTAAAGACTTACCACTGGACACTATCCTCCACCAGATATATCCCACTGACACCATTCCAACTATGCCTTGGACCTGCAAGATGTCTCTACCCTTTGAGTTTTCTGACCAACATTTTATGTGAATACTTTCCACGCCCCACCCTTCTCATACTTTTTGACTACATCACCCTAATAATGTTTGCTAAACAGTACCAACTATGAAGCTCCTCATAATGCAATCTTCTCCAAATTCCTATGACTTCCTCTCTCTTAGGCACAAATATTGTGCTCGGCACCCTGTTCTCAAACATCTCCAACTAACCTCCTACCTTAGTGTAAGATGCATTTCACACCCACACAAAACTACACATAAAATTAGTTTTGTACACTTGTATCTTTACATTAGACAGCATTCCCCAAAACGTATGTTTTGTTTTAAAGATGCTCAGGAACTCGCACATTGGAATAAAACCAAGAGAAGATTCAGAACAGATGGCATGTCGTGTATACAGTATCCCATGCCAATGTGGTAGACATTATGCCTCGGAAACAAGCAGATCACTAGATGTGCATCTCCAGAAAAACTGGCAGAATCGAAAACAGGGTCATCTGGAAACATCAAAATTGGCCCAACAGGCCTATGAAGAGGGCCATCATATGGGCTGGAATGAAGCCAAGATTCTTCATACAGAGACCAACAGCAGGTACAGGAAATATAAAGAGTCAGGACATACGGTATGCTTAGAAAATCCCATCAGCCAACCCAGCTTGGAAATATCACATGTTTTGTTCCCCATGATCAACAAGGAGGGTAATACATAATACGGTGTGGTAACAGATTCTGGAAATAATCCTATATGTATATTCTAACACACTCATGTGGTAGTTCTGAGGTTATATCACAGATGGTGCTAGTAGTATTTATACCCACAAGTGAAACACCCGACTGACTGACTTGGTCTACAAGAGCTGCAGGCTGCAACATACTTTGAAAATGTATACATTCTCAATAACAGGAAACACATACTGTATTTGAACTGATGTCCTCACCATAACAAAAATCTTGTACGTTGTTACTGCTTAGTACTAGAGCAAACATTCATCAACACCAATACATGATTCTGGTACATGTTGCCATAAGAACTCCACATGTTATGAACACTGTTGCTGCTTCACAGTCAGTCCTTGGTTTTAAAAGAGAAAGTAAAAAAGAATTCCCTGTAAATAACAAGAACCCTATGTCCAACAGTACCAACTACACCTGTGACTGGTAAAAGTCCTGAGCCCATCCAATATAATTTACATTTACAGCACCAGTTTCTACAAATATATACTTCAATACTTAGTCTTTCAAGTAATCACTACATTCACACAAAAAATGCATGTGCACTTATCGTTTCTATTTGAAATACAAGCCCATTTCACTAAAACTTCGTAGGTTTAACAGTTCCTAACAATATCATGAGAACCAATCATGAGTTCATGAATTTCCTGAACTTCAAAAATTATGATCCAAGATAACTTCTTACCAAAACCGTTTGAATCACAGTAAATAATACTAATTCTTGCATGACGCCAAAGAATTCAAACTAAACATGTCTTTACAGGCAATATTTTGACAATATTCAACTCTGGTTACTGATGTTGAGAGAATGACATTAAACTTACAGAGTGCAATAAGCAGTTTGGGTAATGGTGGTCGACTATGTCTTCATGATGTACTCTTTACTGTATCTGCCTCCATGAGCAACCTAAAAAAAAAACAAATACATAAATAAATATATATATATACAACAGTTACACGTTGTCAAACCACTAATTTGGATTTAAAGCCCTATTACAATGAAAGCATTAACCAAATTACAGCTGCACAAAAATGGTACATGGAAACTTGCTCGACACAGTCTCTTGCAGCCACCTGAACCTCTGCCACCACTGTTACCAACTTGATTATGACTCCAACAATATGGATTGCTGCAAAATTGATGATTGTGTAGTTTCTATTGATCTTCCTATCAGGATATTACATCAACACTCAAGTCATATTCTCTTACAATTTACTGTAGGAAACGAGAATTTAAAACATGAGTAAAAGTTATACATAAATGTAATTACAGTACACAAAAACCTTTCTTGTTAACTTTGCTTTCTGTTACCCCTCAGTCATGAACCATAGTATTTTCAACTCAGAATTTTCATGAGTTTTGCATGCATATCTAAAACTGATTAATATTTAATGAAACATTCTTATAGACCCATTTCAGACTTATGTGACGAGAGCTCCAATTAAAGAGCACAATATTCACACCATTCCACTAATAAATCTCAATACAAACATGCATCATCACACACTTTTTGTCCTTCAAAATTATAAGGTACAATATATGAAGCAATGTGCAGAAAAAGATTTCACATGGTCATGAACATATGATATATATACAGTGAAACCTCTATCCATCGTTTTTCAGGGGACCGGAAAATTTGAACGATACATGCGGGAAATGATAGTACCGGGAAACCATTAAAAATTATAGATAAGAACAATTTAATGATAATTATTACTTCTTGCTGAGAAAATCTTTCATTGACGTTTGTTTTGAGCAAACTTTACTCCTCCTCAATTCAAAGTACAATTTTTCAAGGCCTAGAACACTTTCACGACCACTGTCACTCGTGCTGTGCGCATAAAAGAAAGATCTTACTTCCATCAGCGCTTCATGCGTCTCAGCAAAGCTCGCCAGCTTCTTCTTCTCCTTCTTCCCGCTCCACACTCCCGGACGTCACGAGGCTCACGCACAGCTCCTGCACTGCTTCTACACCACAGGTTGCCGCGTGACTGTCCACAGAGACGTAGTCCTCGAATTTATCTTTGTTCATGCCACTGAACTTTTCCCAGTCTTGGCGGAAATCGTCGTCATCGTTGGTCAATACGACGTCACTATCGCCTGAAGATTGTCCCTGCACGTAACCAGCTTTCTGAAAACAATTTTCGATTGTCTGCTGGGTTACTTCTTGCAAGGCTGCCACAGTGTAGTGCAAAGCTTCCAACACGTTTATCTTCTTTTTCGTATCTTTGCCTGCATCCATTAAGCAAACAGCTGTTTGCACGAGGCGTTTTCTATAAAGCTGCTTATAACAGTTTATTACCCCTAAATCAAGGGCTGGAACACACTTGTACAATTTGCCGGGTACCGTATGACTTTTACATTTCTTAGAAACGATGTATCCTTTGGATGTGCGGCACAATTGTCCACAAAGAGGAGAATGTTCCTGTTTTGTGCACCCATACTTGCTTCTAATGTACGCAGAATTGAAGAAAAAATGTCTGTGGTCATCCACGCTTTATTGTTCGCGTGGTACTTGGTGGGTATTTTTTTACATTCTTGAAACATCGCGGTTTCGGAGATTTTCCGATATCAATCGGCACTTGTTAGTCAGTTCCATCACTGTTAACACAAAGTAAAACAGTAAGTCTGTCTTTACAGTTTTTCCCTCCATGACAAGACTCTCCTTTGAGAGCCAAGGTTCTATCAGGAAGCACGTTGTAGAAGAGCACCGTCTCATCCGCGTTGTAAATATCAAGTTGTTCGTAGCCCTCCAACAAAGATGGCAGTCTTTCCAGCCACGCTTCCGTGCTTTCGCTGTCCACTGCCGCACTTTCTCCGAATAACTTCTTGTATACTAGGCCATGCCGGTCCTTAAACCTCGCTAAACCATCGCTTCAAATTTAAAAAAAAACTATCAGTGCGGGAAAATGTTGCGTCAGGACCGTGATTTTCAACTATTGGTGCGGGAAAACGACAGTTCAAGGAACAATGGAGGCGGGAACAAATAGTGTTATTTATATGGGGCTAATTTCGGGACCAAATAAGGCAGATGATACATGCGGGCGAACGATGGTAACGGGAACGATGGATAGAGGTTTCACTGTATATGAATTACAAGTCATCTCCACATCTTGTGTTACAGTTGCATACAGGTGGAACTACACCTCTATACCCTGTGCACAATATGTCTCCACGGCATGCACATAAAAAACTTAACGTAACTTTACTTTAAATTCACCTCAACTCCAGCCTCTAAAAATCCTGTCAGGCTGGAATGTGGTAAGCCTAGTGAACAATGCCTCACTGGCCCAATTCATTCAGTGAAGGGAAAAGGTAAACCTTATACTTATAAACAGCAAAGTCAAAGATCAAATCAGCACCACCACAATCACAGAACTGAGCTGTGCTATTCTAGAAACCAAGCTATCATCACTGAAGCTCACAATACACAAGAACAAGCCAAAAATTTCTGTTTTGTATTCCATGTTACATGCTCAAAATCAAATGCCAAGTACACTTTTAATAAGTTTTTAAAATGGACAAACTGTTCTGGAAGTCATGTATCAAGGCCAGAAACTACAGGAAAACTAAAGTTCTAGTCTCTTTGCCAGCAAAGAAAATCAAGCAGGCAGGATAGGTACATATCATGCAACATTCAGACACATTAAGAGCTTCACATCCTTGACTCTTCTCAGATGGTTATACCACATTTTACTCTCTGGTGCCAAAGTCGACTGCAGCTGACATGCAATCCAATGTCCACTAAAGCTGACAGCCAATAACATGCAAGTAATGGGCAACCATTTAAATCCCAAGTCTTTTGCAGACTAATTTGCACCCAATTCCAGCGCCAAAGGGTTAATACACTGGGGGTCACACATTGTTGTTCACAGTCTGTACACATATTACAGAAGGTTATTACTGTTATTAGGGTATGACATCTTATTTCTTTCAAAACATTATTATACAAACAACATTCAGACATGTAATCTATCTGCATACAAAATGTCATACTCCTAGATGTGGGCAGTATTATGATTGTACATTTTTATTTACCTTAATTATGAATCATGCAAATGGAAATTTTAAAAAATCAGTAAATGCCAAGGAATGTGACATCAACACACAAATTCCACATCACCGATCATGTCAAACCATAACAAAGTTTGATCTGTGATATGTGGCACCATACTATTATTTAATAATAATTAAGTACATACCAGTATGTATTAAATATTATGAATATACTTCACGTTATATTTACCGTGCATTTTTGCAGTTGATCAATTATGAATATATTTTATCCATCACGCAAAATAAATCTTAACCTCAAAGTTTCATCCGGTCAAAACAGTAAGTATTAATATTATTACTCTGTGTATTTGTCTTAATTACATGTCATACAAATCAAATCACATCATCTTTGTGGCCCATCACGTTTCAACATATATTTATTACCTGTCTGGCTCTACCAAATGTTTCATAATTATCTCATAAACAGCACAAGTTTAAGAAAAAATGTTATTGACATGAAATTATGTTCTGATCTTCTCTACAATTTTTACCTGACACTTTTCTCATTCCAGGAATATGTCAGTGAGGAATTATCATAAAAAAGTTAACCAAAATGAACTTCCTTGACAGACTTTAATAAAAGTCCCTAATATAGAATTTCATAAAAATCCATCCAGTGAGGGCCAAGTTGTTCCACACAGGCATAGAGCCAGTTGGACTGATGCTCATCACCATACCTGCCTTGTTCCAGTGTCCTATATGAGCAATTATTGTTGCTAAGTGGGCAAAACAACTTCCTCATTGAGGTAGCACCCTTCATGTTGTTAAATCAAAGAGCTTATCAATCACCCTGACAAACATGGCTGTAGCCACGTCTTCATTGCAAAACCCTGTTAATGAATTCAGAAAGTAACACTTTTCTACACAGAGCAATGTTAAATCAGAATATGTCACTTTACTTCATAGTACAATTGAATGAATCCAGACTACTGATCTTTACCTATAGACACTGAAGCGTCAAGACCTGCTGCTACAGTCTGGGTCAGTCTGGTGCAGCCAAGATGAATTTCATGGCACTCTGGCAACAGCAAACAGATAAGTATCTGTCAGCTAACACAGCAAATGGATCATATTGGGTATGTCCAGCCTGTACAGATTCAAAATGTGTTCCCAATTAGCAATAACAGGAAGCTGGTTGCCCCAGTAGACTTCAGCCACACATAAAGAAGTTTCAGATGCACTTATGGAGGTGGGGATGACCATGTCCTGTTGCAGTTCCTTTATTCTGAAACTGATGAATGTCTTCCTTCCGGTAGCCCCCATCAGTCTCCGATTCCACGACAATGTTGGTACTCATATCACAGACAGTAAAAACATGGAGTCATTTTCAGCCATTGTGGACTGAAACGAACACAATACAACATTCTTATTTCAAATTAATTGCAGAACAATAACAAGGTGAGGTTTCATTTATGTTTGACATGTACACATCAAAATTAACCTCAATAACAAGACCTTTTTTATTATTATTTATGGTTTACATTCAATAAATCCTCTAGCAGGTTAAAAGAAACTGCAGGATGTAGAAAAAGTCCAATACAAATGAACAAAACACAATACACAAACACATTAACAAAACAAATACAACAAGCAAGACACATCACCAACACCACAAGTGCAAGTGAAATTACAACACGTTCACTGATTCAAGGCAACAGATCAAACCTAAATCAAGTTTAGTCAAAATTATAAAATTTGGAATCTTACTAAGCCTAACTGTACAACCATACAAATATAATAAAGCAATCTGAAGATATCAATATTTGTGTAATATACACGTATTATGAATACAATACATAGCAAAAGTTGGATAATAATTACTAACATACAAATGAATAACAAACATTAAAAAAAAAATGCAGTCATTCAGAACATTACTTGAGCTTAGGTTGTGAACCTATTCACAATTAAAATATTCTTAAACAGTATAAAATGACTTAGAATGGAGAAAAGTACTTAAGGCTGTTCGAAATTGTCCGTTATTGTGAGCTAACTGTTTTATACTTGGTGGCAAACCATTAAAAAGCTTGACACCAGAATAGTAGGGCCCTTTTTGATACAACGACAAATTTGATTGAAGTTTAAATAAATCCTGGTTGCGTCGGGTCTTAACAATTTCACTGCCAAAGTCGACCATGGTCGATTTAAGTATTTACATTTTAATTTGCCAGCGTCGGCTTTAGTCAATCTAAAATTTACTCTGCTCTTTTGCCTTAAATAGACCACGCACACAATAAGTTTTTTCAGGAAACATATTTTACATCTTTAGTAATCCCTAGCTGACACCTAAAAAAAATATATGCATTTTATATCTAATTTTATATACTATTATATTTTATAATTTATAAGATGACACACTGGTTGTTTAACATTCAATAAATCCCTGGCAATTTAACACCCATGGGGATTTAAACAACCGGCAGTGAAAGTGTTAATATCATGAATGTGAGACACAGAGTGATAAAAATCTCCATTATTTACAGTGAATAACAATAAAACTTGACCAGCAAAACCATAACTTACCATCACCTGAAAGAATAAATACTTTTCATCCGAACCAATAATATTTGCTGATGCCACCTGTGTCATACTTCTAGTCAAAATGTTGATTCTCTTCAGTGTATAACACAGCTGTCTCACAAGTAAATGGTTTACTGCCAACAAGTTGGCCATGAATCTAGATAAAACAAATATAATAAAATTTAAAACAAATAATTCTCCACAATATCCATTAACTATTGGCTCTAACAAAAAATATATAGAACAATCCATAAATATGAAATTCCTTGGTTTCAGAACTGATAAACACTTAAACTGTAAAAATCTATGGATCAAATGATGTGGCACATGTTATGCAGTTAAGTCTATGTTGCATATCAGCAACACTGACACACTCAAAAGAATTTGCCTACTTTAACTCTACAATTAAATATGGAATAATTCTATAATACTCTAATATTCTAATAATAGATAGTACTATACATTCTAGTTATCCTAAACTTGAGTAGAACCAAAAAAGTATTCATTCTGCAAAAGAAAAGTGTTTGAATTATTGTAGGTGCTAACCTAGAAATTCATGTACAGATTACAGATTTTCCCTCCACAATATAACTACATATTATTATTAACGAATATCACTGCAAATAAATCTAAATTTCAAAGTAAGCTGCACATAGTATTAATACAAGGAATAAATACCATCTTCATAGACCAACTGCCCACTTCTGAAGTTTTCAAACACATATTATGCAGGCTTCGCAATATTCAACAGTTTAGCATCCAAACTTACAAGTCGCAAGGTGAAAAAGCCCAATTAAAACTGGCATTAAGAAAACTTAAAGGCTGAATTCTGTGCAACATGTGAACATTGAATGCGAAGGACTTAATTCTTCACGTGTGCTGCAACACTTTTACATCACATTAAATACATAATACACGCAACATACCGCATTTGCATAATAAATTAAAACATACAGTACAGAATGCACATTCACCATCACCAGCACGCGTGATCGCAATTAAAACGGTCGTTAGAAAGATGGACAGCGGTTCAAATTGCAAAGCGTTGTCGTTATCACACAGCAGAGCACAGATGATCAGGGGCCATCTATCTATAGTTCAGCAGTTCATCTCACCTGCCGTTCAACTATGATCGCTACCACAGATTACAGTAGCGTAACTTGTTGCATAGAACATGAGATGGGCACTCCCTCCTTGTGTTGCTGTTTAAGTCGGCAGAACGCAGATGTTGGATGCACAATTATCCCCATTACCAGAACAATTTCGCCATGATGTTCAACATCCTACAGACCAGTGCTTATAACTATTGATGCAAATCCTTGCAGGGGACTCTACATTACAAATCATATGCCAATAGGATGTCCCAAGCAATAAACGCTTAAGGTAGACCTCGGATTCAACGTGAATGTATCCAGAGATTAATTAATTCATTCTGTCGTCTATCTTACGACAGGTACGTAGCCTCTTCCTAAACGAGTTCTCCACACGGTGCGATCTAGTGCTTCCTCTTTATTCAGAGATATGCAATAATAATTATAATCATAGCCATAATTTCTCTAACCTGTTAAACTAAACTCGCCGTTGCTAATCATGCCGTCCGTGGTCACCACTGTTTAGCACCTGTCTTGTTCAAACTAGCTGCGCTGCATAATAATTTTGATTCTGATTGATTAACGTGCTAGTTTAACAGCACAATAGTCAATTATTAAAGGAGCAAAAAATCAATACAACATAAATTGCATAAAGAAATAAACGTAAGAACAACACAACATGCTTCAAAGGGAACGTGCAAATTGAAGTTGCTTAAATAAGAAACACAAAACTCAAGAGACGATTTTGCAGGTAAATGGTCCATTAATCCTTTTGAAATGCACGGTATATATAACATAAAGTTCGTAATTACCGAAGTGCCAAGCTTGAGCGTTGTAGTATGGAAACGCATAAGTACAGGATTTTACTACGTGTGATGCTTATGTGATAGTTGGAGCAAGGTTTCATATATATCATAACACTCAGATGTACAATTATAGAAATTTTACACCGCACATGAAAACATATTGATCAGAATCCGACTTCAAGCGGTGTGGTGTGGAAAATTTGATACAATCAATTGTAAGGCTTGTGGCAGATGCAGTACGCTTTCATGTAGCCTCTATCATGTCATTCACGTAAATCTATGGTTGTACAGTTGATGCTTTCTTCATAGGGGTACACCAGTTACCACATAATATGGTACTTATAACATTTTGCATGATATGTATTTTGCCACAGGGACATACACACATTTTCAAATCATCATGTTTACCTTTTAATTCTTAGACTACCTATCACGTATAAAACGTATGAACTTTAACATTTCTGTATGTAAATTTGTATGTCTCCCTCAAGATGGTTAAAATAATTAACCCAAACGTGTAGCGGTGTGAATAAATAGGTTATGTTATACACTTAATAAGTGTACTAGACGTAACAGTAAATTTATCCCTGTGCACGTGACGCAGACACATGCCTCATGCATTCTTAACCTCGGCAATGGATGCAGATGAGTTGTCAGCTTCAAGTGTCTGCCGCTTTCCTCCCGCGAAGAGGCCCTGGAAACTATTAAACAGACGGCTGGGTGCGCCCCGGAGCAGGTTTGGACTATTGGAGAAGGGAAAAATTCCGTATCCCTGACGCAAGTCAAACTCTGCATCGTCTAGCGAATGGCATATTCACTACAATGACTATGCTCAATACTTGTATGGTACATATTTAAATATTAGTCTGTCAATATTTCAGATTTGTAGTGTGTGAATTTATTATGATATAAGGTTGCTAGCTGCTTGGTCACCTCCCAGTTGTACCACCTAATGCATGATGTCCAACATATTCGTTGCTACCCCTCATTCCTAGGCTGTCTCCTGGTTTATCGACCATTGCTCAGAATTACATGCATGTATGACGCTAGGAGATTTTGGGCTTTGAACGGCTATAGAACGCCGTGACGTAGCAATTCTAAACGCGAGCTCGCTCTACATACACAAACATTCGAACGCACACACGCAAAACAGGTTACCCGTGGACATGGATCGTATAACTGTACATGGGTCACTCCATGATATCGTTTGGAAAAATTTTCTGCCATCTCTAAACGGATAAAAGTACTAACAATAGGGTAACACGACAGTAGCTCAGTCGGTAAGAAAACCAACTACTAACCTTCAGCAGTACAACCATCCGTTTTTATACCATACAGCTTTGTATTGACTAACAACGTACACATACTTGTGAACTATTATTAATATACGAGTTTCAAAGCTAGC
Organism: Reticulitermes speratus; assembly: GCA_021186555.1. Lineage (NCBI taxonomy): Eukaryota > Metazoa > Arthropoda > Insecta > Blattodea > Rhinotermitidae > Reticulitermes > Reticulitermes speratus. The sequence continues at coordinate 7,645,384 of JAJKFL010000005.1, forward strand.
GAACTTTTGCATCATATGTGAGCAGCAACAACAAATTCAGTCAAGCAGAATTGGTTGTTGTCATTGTTGTTTTTTTGTCCTTCAAGTGTTACAAAACAATGGGATGAGTATTGTAAATATATGTTGCATCATACACATAACACGGATAGAACAAAAAAACTGAACAGAGCAATAGTACAGGAGTGAGTTACAATAAAATAAAATTGAACAGAAACATATATAAAAAGTAGTGGGTGAGTACAACAGTGTAAAACATGAAGACAGGGAGTGTAAATAATACAACATACTAAAAATGGCTGTGTGTGTAACCGTGAATTTGATTAGGATGACACAGGATGATTCTGTACTGGGCATAAAAATGCATATGTCAATATATTTGGTATAAATTAGAGTAGGATGTTGGAAAGTACAATATGGAATTATACTAACCACATGGTATGCACAACATAATTTTGACTGTTCTGCCCTCTCACTCTATTGGTATCAAACCAACAAATAAATGCAAAACTCTGATCCTGCAGAGTAATTTCTCCATCTGCTGGATGTGAATGTGTGCATTTGAACCAAGATTTCATCTACAGGAATCCAAATTCACTTTCCTGAAATGTTCTAGTCTCTGTCAACTATATAATATGGAACATACTTAATATTCATAATGATTACATAAAGCAAGGATTGGGAAATGTTCACTGTGCATATTGTCCAATCACAGACCTTTGTATTTGAATTTGTTATGTGAGTAGCAAGGCATGTCACTGTTATGAACAGCATATACAATTTTATGCAACATTGTTTTGTCAAAGCTATTTCCATATGTACATGAAATTATCAGAGAAGAACTCTGGATATTGACACAACAAATCAGATTACATATTAAACAAGGGAATATAAAGCAGTGGTACAGTGGCTATTTATCGACTTCAAGAAAGTCTATGACTCAGTTAGGTTGGAGGTGTTGTACAATATTCTTATTGAGTTTGATAGACCCATGAAGCCTGCTAGGTAAATTTAAATGTGCTTAAATTAAATCTACAGTAAAGCCCACATAGGCAAATATCTGTCTGGTACAGCTGCTATTCAGAATGGTCTGAAAAAAGGAGATACTTTATCGCCATGGCTTATCAACTGTGTTTGAGAAATTTCATTCATACATACATAATGCAATTTATGGATCAAAAAAAGTAGTTTAAGTGACAATATGATGTGAAATAAACCACAAAAATGCAAATACACAAGACAAAAGCATTATAAGTGTTTCACACGCAGTATTAAAATGGTACACCAAATTCAGTCTACTGTATACAGCTGATAATACATGTGTAAGTCGTTTTTAAGCATTAGAAATTCATGGACAGAGTAAGAGCCATGTGTATTGAAGTATCATCTTGATGCTTATCTAAATTTAGCTTTTTCATTCATAAGACTTGAGTCTAAATGGCAGAGTATTGAAAACATGAAAGGTTGGCAATTGGTCTGTGAAGATGGTATTTATTCCATGTATTAGTACTGTATACAGGTAAATATGTTTGAAATTTTTCTTGTTTATTTACAGTGAAGTTAACTGTTGAAAATATGTATTCATATGAAAGCGGTAAAATCGCTGACCTCCTATGTGAATATTTAGATTTTGTTTTGTAGAGTAGGTGTCCCTGTACTGTAAGGCGAATTACCCCCAAAATTATTCCATATTTTATTATAGAGTGAAAATGGGTGAAACAAATTGTTTTGAGGGTGTGAGCGCTGCTGATGTCAAACAGACCTAATTGTATAACATGCTCCGCATAATTTAGGAATCATTCGATGAGTATTATTCTTCCATTTGAGGATGTTATCAGTCTATAAAGCAAGGAATTTTGTATTCACAAGCTCATCTATTTATTTTTAACCATAGCCAACACTTGATGGATATTGTGGAGAATTTTTCATTACAAATTTTATTGCAATAATTTTATCTAGATTTATGGCCAACTGAATGATAGCAAACATTTTACTCATATGAGATAGAACTATGATTCACACAAAAGAGAAATCATCAGTGTGACCATAAATAATGACATCTGTGTCATCAACAAATATTATGGGTTCTGATAAGGTATTTATTCTTGGGGGAAGGTCATTTATGTATATTATGCAAAGTAAGAGTCCTAGAATGGACAGTTGGGGAACTGCATGCTTTATTTAAATTCTTTATTTTCTGCCTGTTAGATAAGACCAGAATCAATTTTAACCTGTTCCTTGAATGCCATAAAAATGTAATTTTGCTAGTGAGATTTCATGCCTGACAGATTCAAAAGCCTTGGCCAAATTGTAAAAAAATTCCTCCAACATGCATTTTTTGCTTATGAGATTTCAGTACATTATACACTGGCTTGCAGGCAGCATATTCATTTTTCAGTAGATAACTCTCTTCCCGAAGCCAACTGTTCTGGGACCAATATGTTAGTAATATGTAAGTCAAGGCTTAACCTTCTGTGCATAACTTTCTCAAGCATTTGAGAGAAACCAGTTCATATTGAAATAGGCCTATAATTTGTCATGCATGTCATGTCTCCTTTTTTGTATGGTGGTTTTACTGTGGAGATTTTCAGGCATTCTGGGAAAACTTACGTATAGTGAGTGATTACAAATATAGCTTAATGGGTGGCTAATCTGCAATGTGCAAGTTTTCAAAGTTTTACTTGTTCTTTCATCATCTTGACTAGCAGAAGTACTTAATTGAGTAGAATAATTTCTGTGGAAGTGGAACATTTCATTTTGCCAGAAATTTGTATGTAACATATTTGGCTATATGGACTTCAAAATAAACTGTTGAGGAAATATTTATGAATTACAACATACTAAATTACATCTGAGGCTATCATTTTTTAATTGACAGGTGTATATCAAAATGAGTGACATGCATCGTAGTCTTTAACTGCTTAATGTGTACTGTACATATGGTGTATTTGCTGACCATCATTCTATTCTAATAAGGGTTCAGAAAGTACAGACTGTTTTTTAGACAGTAGGGTTAGGATTTGATATGTTGTGTGTGCTTTGGTGAGTTTTAAGCAGTGGTTTGGACACAAAACTCTTACTGCAGATGTGGCATTGATATGGTCTTTGCCCTGTATGGTAACGCTGATGAATAACAAGTGTTGATCGTTGTGTAAATGTCTTGTCACATTCATCACAGTGATGGGGCCGCTCACCAGTGTGTGTGCGCTGATGCACTTTGAGATAGCTTGCTTTACTGAATGCTTTACCACACATCGTACACACATTTGGTTTCTCTCCTGTGTGAATCCGACAGTGAGCTTTGAGTGTTTCATTGCTGGTGAGGGCCTTACCACACATATCACAAAGGAAGTTGCTCTCACCGGTGTGGCTACGGATATGGAGCAGCAGGGACCGTTTGTATGTGAAAGACTTGCAGCAGGTCTCACACTGATAGCGCTTGGGGTCTTGTCTTGAGTCTGGATGGTGAGCTCGCTTGTGCCCCATCATATTTGTTTTAGATGGATACGCCCTGCCACAGATATCACACTGATATGGGCGGTCACCAGTATGCACATTCTTGTGTCCCTGTAGCTCTGTATTTGTGTGGAAGCCCTTGCCACACATATCACACTCAAATCTGTATTCGTTAAAATGTCGTTTCTTGTGGTTCACCAGATGAACCTTCTGAATACATGTGTAGCCACAAACATCACACTCATGAATTTTCTCACCTGTGTGAATTCGCTTGTGATCAACAAGATAGTATGAACGTTTGAACCGTTTGTTACAAATTTCACATGCATATGGTCGCTCCTCACTGTGACTTTTCATGTGGATCCGTAACCGTTTGTTTAATGCAAACACTTTCCCACAAGTCTGACACTTATACTCCTTTACAGTGCTGTGGGTCCTCAAATGTGAGTTAAGCTGTGCATTACTAACAAATGTCTTGCCACACACAGCACAGTGGTGGGGTTTGTCTCTGGAGTGAATCTGTCGATGTGCTTTGATTTGTCTTACGCTACACACCTTGCCACAGAACTCGCACACCACCCTGGGTTGCTGAAGGCCCTTGTATTTTGCAACATGTGGTTGTAATTTATTCTTGCTGAGCTTGTATCTTCCTTTATGATGTCCATGTGACTTATCATGTTTATCATTTTCTGGCCTGAAAGCAGAAGAATTTATGAAGAAAATATTTGTAGTCACATTGGTATTGACAGAGTATCATTACGCAAATTCTCAATGGTATGTACAGAGGAACGGTATTAAAATAACATTCAAGGGTATTCTGTAATCATCTTTCCCATACCATATTGTCAATTTGAATATATCACAGACATATTTACTTTACACTCTATACGTTTCCCCACTCATTACTGTCTGAAATGATCATAGAGTTTTCTTACCACTAGTTCCCAACAGCTTGATTTTCCAATAGCTTGTTTTTCCACCATTAGCGCAAATCTTATTCCTGTCTCGTGTTTATTTAGAAGTTGATCATCTTTCATCTGCACTTTTCTGAGTAACACATATAAACCTCCATCTAGTATAACCTCACACAAACACCTTCTGCTCTATCCAACATAAAATCCTTTCTATATGTATTATCATCCCGTGAAGGTACATGGGAGCATGCAGAGACCCACATTTTCTGTACCTTGGAATGAGACTGAGGTGAGTGATTGGCTTCATGCTGTGGCTACTTTATAACATGGTAAAGAAATGCTGATATTCTTGAAATATGAGATTTGGTGGGTCTGCTGCAAATATGAAACTTGTTGATACTACCCTTTGACACAGCACATACCCAGTCACTTCATTGACTAAAGATTCCCCAACTAATGAATAAATCGGCATGGTGGTAAAAATATTTGTTAATTGATGCTGTTGTGCAGCACTCTTTAATGCAGACCTGCTCAACCTCTTATGTGGTGTGGGCAACTTCTGCAAGATTGGGTCTCCATGTGGGCCACATTAAATTCAATGCTCAGAATGAACAGTTATAAGTGTTACATATAATTATATGCATAATTTTACCTGTGTAATTTTTATACATCATGTGCAATAAAAATGTTCTGATTGTAACAGGAAAAATTTATAAAAAATTATTTTACAACCTAGGCTAGGGTGCCACTGTTTTTACAAAGTAAGTTAGTAATGTATGTCTCCATAAATAAAAAGCTGAACAGTTTTCAGACTTGCTTCAGTGTTCTATCTCAGCTTTGGCAGGGGAAAGGTTAAAAGTTTTCTCATTTCATATGTGTTTGTGGACAACATAACATGTTGCCTGCAAGCTATGGCTTGACAGGCCTGCTTTAGTGATACATGATTCTGCAGTTTTCTGTTTAGTCACTGTAGCTGAAGGTTAATCAAATAGCTAGATCTCAATACAGAGTGGTCTGCCTTACATGTAATATCAACACATCCCTGCTTGGTACATATTTTAGTGACAGCCATTTTATCTCTATATTACTTTATATAAATTTTTAACTATCAATATATTATCAAGTAGTTCCTACACACACTTATTTTTCTTTTCAGGATGGTGATTTACTACACACCTAATACTCATTACCCATCAAAATCAGTCACAAATTTTTTTATCTGTATTTTAATCTTTAATATGTATTTTAAACCATGAATTGTTTTTTTTTAAATTTAATACTTTATATCTGTGCGCTGGTTCTAATACTTCTGTAATATTTTGATGTATCTATCCTTTGTAATGCATCTCCTGAAGATGGCCATATGAGTGGCCGAAACATGTAGGAGGTATGCGGTGTGTATAATATATTTTCATACAGTTATGTACAATGTTGGTTTTGTTATCATATCTAAAATATATCTTATTCTCTCTCACAATAGAAATTCATTTACTAGAACCACTAAATTAAACCAAGACTTTCTATACCATGAAATCAAAACACTAGGACTGGATGATGTCCTTGACTATTTAAAACAGCCCTGAACTGGAATAATAAACAGTGATGTCTAAAATTCTTCCTCAAGGAGTGGTTTAAAAATTACAAGTAATTAAACATTTGGTTGAAAAATCAGAACCATTCCGTTAAATACCAATTTTATTTGTAAAGACTTTCATTTCACTGTCACTAACTCAAGTCTGTACAAGACCCAGGTTACAACAATTCCTGACATCAGAAGTATTTGCATTTGTACTTTTGAATGCTAATAGGCCAGAATGCATTCTAGAATCTTGTGGTCCTTCAAAGTGAAAGAGTCAAGAAGTGTTCAGATCCTGTTCCAGTGCTTATTTGTAATTTGATCTAGGTGCATTGAAAGGTGTGTGTGGGGGGGGGGGGGGGGGGGGGGGCGACCCTGACACTATATATAATTTATGTTTCATTTTAAGTATGACTGTAATATAACACTGTTTGCAACTGCATTTGTATACATACAAACATAACTACATGTTCATAACTCACTCACCTAATTTAAATCATGAGGTCCAATCTTCTTGTTTCTTTTTTAATTCCAATAAATTTAATCTAAAATGTCCTAAATTTTTTACTCTATTTTTCAAAATTCCAATATACTATTCATCAGCAGATTTCATGGCTGATTTTGGCTGAAGGGTAAATCATGTAAAATGTTTTATATAGTCATGCCTAAAAAAGTCTGTGTTTTTTAAATTTCAATATGGGGGGAGGGGGGATTGCCGAGCTGCAGCCCCCCCCCCCCCCGCCCTTGGGTGTGCATGCCTGATGTGCTCACAAGTTTTACATAATTCAAAAGTGGTGTAATGATTCAATTTAAGCCTACAGATTGAACTATTTGAATATGGAAAATATATGCAGTTGTTATAATGGACATTCTATATTAAGTGAAGTGCATGATGGTAGCAAACTCTCATGCAGAAATCATGTCTGTGAAGCAGACAAAGTGAATGACACAGCAGTCTTTAGTTCCATAATACTAATTTCAAAAGTGGTAATTCATGAAATAAAATTTCATACATGTATTAAATTGGGTGAAAAGAATTATAGACTTGAATAACATCAAACAGTTAGTAAAACTAATTAAAAATGGAATCTGACTGTATTGCTGTAACCCATCTGTGTACACAGTTTTCAAATTAACAGCTTAGTTTTACTGTCACATAGATCATCAAATTTTATACAACTTCTACATACAGAGCCCTCTACAAAGTCAGACTAAGAAGGTTCCATTTATTTCTATGTTACTTACAACATTTTATTCACATTTTTCGGTCCACTCTCTTATACCAAGTTGAAGATGTCACAGGAATACTTTACATGCCTTAATGTGTCCCGAGATTGAGATTATGGAAGTCCTATCTATGACTTTTGAAAGAATATGCTAGTGCTTTGTCAAATGTGGGTTCATGCAGTTTGGTTTTATTTTCTTTATGGACATCCTTAATAATAATCCTAATAAGGACTGAAATGTGTTGGGTACTTCTGTATAATCCAGTGTAAATAAGCTAGAATAATAAATGTTATAGTTGCACTAGGTAAACTGAAAACTAAATTCTTAAACTCAACAGTATTTACAACTTTTATTTGACAAATCCAGAATCAGTGTACACACTTCACATGGATTTGATTTATATACTTGCCAAGACAAAATGGGAGATCCAGCCACTAGTAGTTTCTTCATGAACACAGTATTTGGATCCATTCATCTCTGTATAATTTCTTCATTTTCTGCCCCTCTGTTATAGTAAATAATATCTTAAATAAGAATGAAACCAGTAAGCTGATGGCAATCAGTCTGTTTTATATAAATGACACATGTAGGAGAAAATATGAAGAAATTATGTAGCAAAAGAAAATATATTTTTTCCCCTAAAAAGAGGTATAGGGGAATTTACACAAGTAAGTAATAAGTGTACACGTGTAAGTGTGCCCATGCATGCACTTGTGTGTGTGTGTGTGTGTGTGTACGTACATTATAACAATATCTAATCAGGTATTCGCCCTTCTGGCATGCTAAACAATGTTGATGGGTAACTAACTACCAACCAATGCTGTGTAACATCCCAGAAAAGCGAAGCTTCATTTATACCATGGCAGAAGTCTGAAATCACATACCTCACATAATCATTTCTGATACACATAATTATTTTTGGCTGTGCTCAATCCAACTTAGTTTAACCAAATTTTTCTGCCAGAAGTTATTACAGTTATTGAATGTAGTTGCTGGTTATGCAAGTAAAACCCGTACCTGGCAAAGTTTACTGTACAGATCTAAAGCAGGTATGGCTGATTCTTCTTAGTTTATTTAATGACACTTAAATCTGCCAGTATTATATTGTGCCAAATGATGGACAGATTAATGCGTAATTAGGATGTGGAAAGTGATTGTTATGGTCTAATTTAAGTAGTATTCTGGCATTTGCATAGAGGGGCTAATAAAACAACAATAATTCTCAGACAGGATAGACAGTCTTCAAGCCAAAGTTTGAACTTCGGACTTTCCAAACGTGAAGCAGGAGTGCTGATCAATGACGACGATATGAAGTTAGAAGGCACAAGAAAAATTTATCAAAAAGTTTGTTTTCAAACTGCAGAAAAAACGAGGATGTGATGACTGTCAGTATCAAACCATCATATTCAGACAATGGGAATAAGTTAGACAGCTGAGGAGTTTCCTCCAATGAAATGTTCATGATATAAATCAGTACCATTAGGAATTTGACACATTTCTGACCTGTGGAATAAATGAGATGAGTAGAGAGTTTCATACTCCAGCCAGGGCAAAATTACCATTGCCTTATGCACAAATCGAACCTAGCCATGCATTCCACTGAAATAACAGAGACCAGTTGAAAACAGTGCGATTTTTTAGGTTTTCACAGTGGTGTAGCTGAAAACTCTGTTCTTCTGGGATATGACACTACATCAGTGATTAACCAGACCCTGATGTTTTGAAGCAACATAGTATCCTCATCTTCAAAGATCAAAATATCCAAGAAGAATTGGACATCTTGACAAGGACAATAAGATGGATATTTCAGTCATTGAAGATGAGGATGCTACATGGTTGGGCATCCTGACCCTTGAAAATGAGGGCATTGTGTTGCTTTGAAATGTCAGGATCCAGTTACCTATGACACAGTATCATTTCCCAAAACAGTGGAATACTCAATTGAAAACTGATTGGAAAAGAGTAATTTCATTGCAAATTATAAACCTAACCTAGACAAAGCACAAGAAGGCAGGAAAAAGTTGCATAATGATTTGTACTTGTCAAATATTTCTCAGGTAATCAGATGGAGAATGATGAGGTGGGCAGTGCATGTGGCACTCGTGAGAGCCAAGAGAGAGAGAGAGAGCGAGAGTTGCTTGCAGGATTTTGGTTGGAAAACCTGAAGGAAAGAGACCAACAGAAAAAGTACACATATATGCAAGAGTAATATTAAAATGAATTTTAAAGAAATAGGATGAGAACATGTGTAATGGATTAATCTGCCTCAGAATACAGACAAGTGGCAGGGTGTTGTAAACATGGATGTGACCTTCTATAAAATGCAGGGAATTTCTTGACTACCTGAGGAAATATTAGCTTCTCAAGAATGACTGTAGTTTGTTAGTCCCATATATGAATCATGTACAAAATGGCAATGCTGCAAGTGTAGTAGCAGGCAGTCCTTGTGCTGAGCATTCTATCCATGTCAGTATGAGCTGAACATTCCTTCTGTGTTCTCATGTAGCCAAACATTCCCTGGTCAAATTCCAGGCATGCCAGTGCCTTGTGTATGTGAACATGGAAATATTATTTCACAGGGCAGGTGATCACTGATGAAGCTGTGTATTCACCCTAACTTGCAGCAGTCCTCATAACTTTCTGAACCACTTGTTTTTTGGACTCTGTCCATCGTCCTTTAATGTGAATAAAATGTAAAATACAAATATATAAAACTTTAAAATTCACAACGTTTCGGAGAAGGGCTCTTCCTCCGTCTTCAGCATCACCTGAAGACGGAGGAAGATCCCTTCTCCGAAACGTTGTGAATTTTAGAGTTTTATATATTTGTATTTTACATTTTATGTTACATTTTATTCACATTAAAGGACAATGGACAAAGTCCAAAAAAAAAAAGAAGTGGTTCAGAATATCATATACCATTGTCAGAACATTTTAAAACTCCCTCATAACTTGTTATGCTTTACTGGGACTATGACAGATTCTAGTTCATTATGGTGAAATGCACTGATTTAGACATCACTCTTGGGTGGATTCAAAATTCATTTTTGACCGTTTGAATGGATGTTAATAACCTTGTAATCCCAAGACATGTGACTTTCAGTATCTCTCACTGGGGCATCTTACTCCCAGGAAAATTTCTCCCTCATGAATAGCCAGTAATGACTAAGATTAATCCTCTTAAGGAATATTGGTCAGCCAACGATGACGGGAATCCCTTTCATTATCTGACCAATAAATGGAGTCAAATTTACATTTGTCAGATATTATACTTCCAGAAACCAAACATATGCATACATGACAGCAAGATACAGTACTCACTCTGGGCAGTCATCTTATGTTCACTGCTGAGTGCAGGCACAAAACACTTACCAAGTTATTCAGTGACTAGTTGCCTGTTACAAAGCAATGCCTCTGTTAGATCGTGCTGTACAGAACTCCCACTGTGTGAGTGTCACAGTGAGTACTTCAGTAATATATTATGAATTTATTTAATGTCTTCTGTCTAACAATACCTACTTCCTTGTTCATTTGGAGAACATCCCTGTTAAGACCCTAGTGAAAGAACCGTTGCCTCCCATTGATATAGGCTGTGCACATTGATTTCTCACCCACTCTATCTGTCATAATTAACATGTGCTACATCCTCAGTAGGAGATGTGAGAAAGATGGATGAATATTGCACCAGCCAGCAGTCAGATTAGAATAAGGGTTCACTGTGGATGGTGGTACTCAAGAGAAAGTCAAGAGTGACCACGTGACCTTGCACTATGTCACGCTCCCATGTCACCTAAATCTACATGCAGTCTGCTTTAACTACCTACCTTCAGTACTGTCCTATCCATCCGCATATAAACAACCAATTCCCTTACACAGGTATGTTCCATACTATTACTGCAACTATCATTCTACAAGAAAAAAACTGAAATATACATGATGCATTCATGTAACTTACATGATTATATGGTTGTATTTATATTTCATTTAATTTAATGTTTTTAACATTAACTTGCAGTAGACCAGGGATCCACCCGAAGTGATCACCAACAATTTTAACCATCTCATATATTTATAGTCTTAAAATGTACTTATATTGTTGGTTTTATTTTATGTAATACTCTCACAAGTGTCACTGATGATGATCCCAGGAAGGGATCAAAACATATTGGACTGTTGTACAGGGATTATAATATATAATATCTAAGAAAATAATAATGATAAGAGTGTATATGTTGGTTGAGTATTTTATGTTTGACCTTGCACTGTTTTCCATTGAAAGGCAGTTGACACTTTGACAGAGTCCCATCTTAAAATTCCAATTAGTCATATTAGAATGACAGAATTCACATTCAAATAAACAGTCACTTCAACACTTTAATACTAAATACATTGATAACAATTTTTAAGTGTTAAATAAGCTCTTGGTTTGTATTTGGGATGTCAGGGACATGTCTTCATTATACTTCACGTATACTGATGAAGACAGTATGGTTTACATCTGCATAGTGCCATTATCCAGGAACAGGTTCAGTATTACCACTCAGAAAAAATGTAGAGGACATGATAGAGTACAGCCTGCATGTACAAGAACATTGGCCTCTGAATGGCTCTTAGTGGTTAAGAGAGGCTAGAGAACACTTGAAAACTGTAGATGATCAAAATGTTCTGTAGCTGATGAAAACATCAAGAAAATGAAAGAGTTGATTCATTAAGTGATGAAAATTGAGTGTCACAGGTGAAATACTGAGAACTGTATGATGAAGTTTTGTGAACAATTTAAAAGTATTACAAAAACTGTGAAGATGATGCTGAACATTTTTCCTGAGACCAGAAATTGAAATGGAGCAATTTGTTCCATTAATCATGCTGTTCAGTACAAATAAAAATGTCACTAAGTACATCATCACTTGTGAAGAGACTCTTAACTTTGCTGAAATTTATTGCAAAAAACTTGTGTGTGTGTGTGTGTGTATATAAACTAAATTAGAAATAACAATTGTAATACAAATAATACTGCTCTTTAAAAGACACAAAAGTAGAAGGGTTAAAAGCAAATTACCATAAAAAAAAATGTTCCTTTGACAAAATGTTCTATACAGTTTTTTTCCCCCCTGAAGGCAATATTGAGAAAAAATATTCTATCAGTATCTGGGAATCTTCAACATTTGAGAGATGCAATTCAGAGGAGGAAACACCAAACTGGCAGCTAGCTCACTGCATTCATTGAAAGGACAATGTGCCACAAAACAATGCTTTATGAGTAGATGAGTTTTTTTTCAAAGCTAAAGGCCAGCCACCCATTTTGATAACAAATGCACAAACAGGATTTAACAAATGCAGGAATTAAGAAGGAAAATGGAAGCATAATTACAGCCTTTTACTGTTTGACAAATTAATTTTAAATTGCAGAAATCTTTTTCACAGTACAACATTTTGTGTTGCATCTCATGCACTGAATATTACACTTTGACAGTCCTGAATCATATTTTGGACATCCCTGGTCTCAACTGGGAGACAAACTATTTTGACTGAGGTCTTCTCTTCTTCAGCCTACAAGGCACTTGGTCGGAATGTATCTAGCCATCACCGTACCTCCATACATGTTTCCGGACCTACAATTTATATTCATCCTGCAATTTCTAATCCATTTCATACAATCTTAGTGTTATGAAATGAATACAAACTAAATAGGAACAGTAATGATGCACTGTTGCATCAGAATTCCTACTTGAAATTATGTACCTGGCTAGATCCCACTGGACTACCAATTATTCTGACAGATCTTTTGTTTTTTTCTAGTCCAGCTGATTGTGTGTATCTATAAATAGCCTGCAACTGCTCATTTCCAACCCATAATTCTCATCTGATTATGTGGAATCTGAGTCATAAAAATACTCATGAGGTTTACTTGTTTATACTTCTGGCTATTCTCTGTAATAATCATGGACATCATGACAGAAGTGCTGAATGATAAAGTGTTCCTTCCTTTCAGAAGTTTTAAAAATTGTTCCTCTTTACCACAGTGACATTAAGGAGGAAGATATGGTGCTTACAGCCATTCATGTAATCTTGATGGGTGTCAAAAAACTCTTGCAGATCGATTAAAAAAATACAAAGTAGCATTTGTGAGGAATATTAGGAGGTTACTTCAGACATTTTGAACAACAATGAGAATATTCAATAAATGTACTGCACAAACAAATCAACTATTGAATTTCAAGCCTTCTTGGATGTTATGCCATGTTGACTTGTAAAGATTTGCCAATGTTCCTTCAAAACATTGGTAACTATTTACCAGTTGACATGGTGTATCATCCCAGAAGACATGAATCCTCAGCAACAGCAGTGGGAGAAACTCAAATTCCACAAATCAAATACTGCTAATAATTCTAAATTTTCAACATTTGAGTGCCGTACACCTAGAAACTGACATCATTTTTAATACTTAGCTGAGATGCTAATGCAGTTCTGATTCATCCTAAAAATTTAAAGATATTACTTGTCTCCTTCAAAGCCTCCAGGTATCAGAAATTGTTCATCACAGTTTACATAAACATTGGAAATATTCAGCAGTACAGCAGGTTAGGCCAGTGGTGATATAAATATACTGTTGGATTTCAAAGGCACACAGTCTGAATGTTTTCCAGTTAGTGGCTTAGCATGGTATTTTGATAGCGTTCCTCAGTCATTCAAAGTGAATGCTGAGACAGTATTCTGAAGCAAACCAGATACTCCCACAATTTGCCATTAATTATCATTCAAAACTCAAGTAACCATAAATAATCTCTCCAATTCACAAAGCATCATTAATAAAATGAAAATCAAGTGAAACACCCAATTTATTTCTTGTGTACCTAAGTAATCTGAATTCAGTGCACGTCAGACATATTCAGTGAACGTCAGATATGACACAGTCGAGTTATGTAATGTACTTCAATTCACAATTGGAAAACTGTGCTTGTAATATGCTTGTTCACCATGACTCCTGACATGTGAGTTAAGGAGAGTTCTGGAAACAAATGTTTTGTTACAGATATGACACTCGTATGGTTTCTGACCCGTATGACACCGTCTGTGGACAACAAGAGTGGAACGCTGTGTGAAGGCCTTCCCACATTGCTCACACGTGTGGGGTTTTTCCCCTGTGTGTATAAGCTGGTGTACTTTAAGAGTGTATTGAGCACTGAACGCTTTACCACAAACATTACACACATTTGGTTTCTCGCCTGTGTGATTTCTTCGATGAAGTTTCAATGTGTCTTTAGTTGAGAATGCCTTTCCACAGAAGTCACACAAGAATTTTTCCCCTGAGTGAGATTTCACATGCACCAAGAGGGATTTACGGTACTTAAAACTCTTGCTGCACATCTTACACTCGTGAACCTTTTCTGTGGGCTTGGCATCAGGTTCATGGGTCTTCTTGTGAGCCATCAAACTATTCTTGGATGTGTAGGCTTTCCCACAGATGTCACACATGTAAGGTTTTTCACCAGTGTGTATATTTTTATGTTCTCGGAACTCAAAACTTGAGAAAAAACCCTTACCACAGACATCACACTTAAACATATAATCACCAAGATGTCTTTTCTGATGAGTCTCAAGGCATGCTTTATGCATTGTTGCATAACCACAAACGTCACATACATGATTCTTCTCACCCTGATGAATCTTCTTATGCTTTGTAACTTCATACGATCTTTTGAATTTACGACCACAGATGTCACATTCAAATGGACGATCTTCACTATGACTGCCCATGTGACGCTTGAGCAGTTTCTTGGAAAGACATTCCTTGCCACATGCCTCACATCTGAATTCTTTCTTGCCATTGTGGCACTTCATGTGTATTTTCAGTCTTGTTTTTGTGTTAAAATGCAATTTGCAGAGAATGCAAATGTGCGGTTTTACTCCTGTATGTATATTTTTATGAAGAACTATTTCATCTGCAGAAAATAACTCACCACACACTTCGCACTTTTCAATATCCTTTTTCTTACTTTTAAGACCTGACACGGATGACAAGGATAATCCCCTGGCTTGTGGATAGCTGCCTTTCTTCCAAGGTTGTGCACACTTATTTTGCATGTATTTGGCTGACCTGAAAGAGACAGAAATTTTAAGTTGAGTGTTTGTTCATTTGTTTCCTCGGTTGCTTGTATGTTTGCAGTATTGGTAATAAATGATACTTATATTATGTGACATAGCTAACAGCTTACAGCATCAGAAGGAATGCTATTAAGCATGCAGCTAAGAGAGGGGCTGAATATTATACTTGATGAAGTTTTAGAACCAGCAAGATATGTTTGTTTATATAATACATTTCCTGTGTGTTAGGGTTTAGGTAGCCTGCAAAACTAAAAACAACTGCCCGGCTCTTTACTTAAGATTCCACAGTTGCGGATGTTTAACAGACCATCAGCAGATAAACATAAATAATCATAGTTACAGTTCTGAAGTTGAAAATCTTGATTAGCATGTACTGCTCATGCTCTGATGGGTGCATAATGAACACAACTATCTAACAACTATTTGTTTTTAGAGATAAGTAAAAGGAACAAGGCAGCAATATTAATCATAATCTTCATGTATAAAAGCAGCTAAAAAATTTCTTTTCATATACATTGCAGACCGGTGAATTTTCTTATCATTACTGCTGGTCAAACACAGTCAGAACTTGAACCTAATAACTCAATAACTCACCTCTTTACAGTACTGAAGTCTGAAAATGTGATGTTTTGCCTTTGTGCTGAGGATTAAGGACTTGGGAAAACTGGCAGGATTCATTAGAACAGTTTTCATAGGCATATAAACCAATAAGTCAGGTGAACGAAAGTAGGATTGTAGACATAATTGTTTATTCCAGAAATATCAAAACATGAACACAACATAAGTTTTCAGTGTAATACCTCCCAGCTGAACACATTTATACCAGACAGTGACAAATTTCCTGATTACATAAAAATAAATTTTTGGTAGAGACTGTAAAGGCAATGAAGTTGTCAGGTTCGGCAAGTTGATTGTGGTCTCTTATTTGCTTTGAAACAAGTGAACAGCCTTGGTACATGGACAGAAAATTCCAATGAAGTTAGATTTGTTAAGTGGTCATTGATGCTGAAAGCACAGGAAGTGTTTTGATTCAGCAAGGAAAAAGAAGAGTGAGTATGCACACCCAGTATCATGCAAACATTCTGAACATCTGATAATTGTGTAACCTTGAACTGGCTGAAAAATCTGAAAAACAGAAGACATGAGATTAGGACTAAAAGGTCTCAAATCTCAACAATTTATAGAGAATTTCAGAAGCACTTAAAATATATGTTGTTTTAACCTTTATCATCCTCACAACCATATGCTCATCTCTAAAAAGTACTGGAAAATGACCTAGCATACCATATGCTGGTCTCTGTGTGGAAATTAAATGTCCATGTTAAGCGAATAAAACTCCAGCCAGCAGGAGATACGCTTGGCATTTAAATAATGTCAGCTGAAAGGTAACTATGACACTTCTTATAAATGGGCTGCATTTTCCCAGAAATTTCTTATATAAGAAAATCATATGTGTTAATTTGTAACTAACTTAACAATGATGTACCAAGCACACTGAACAAATACAATGGAACACAGACGAACTGGCTAAGAGTGACAGAACTAGTTGGTATGTGGTTCTGTCCACAATTGGGGGACTTTAACCCAGGTCTGCTGTGTGCTGGCTTCAATAGCCACACAGCAGTGAGTTTCAAGATGAAATATTTGCAGCAAAGTTTCAACAGATCAATTTTTCATGAGCATTGTATATTATTTGTATCATCTGACCAAGTGTTCAAAGAAGTTAAAATATAAATTTATAAACTATAATTCCAGCTGCTGATTTGTGTGTCTGTGAAAAGTGGTCTTTCACTCTGACAAACGAACAGAAAGCAAACAAATTAGCAAACAAAGGATGTGAACTGAAAAATGGAGCGAACAGAAACATCAGAAGATTATTCGCCCATCAGGATAATTAAATCGAGTATATTTATGATGGGCTGGGCAAAAAATATGTATTACAATAAGACAAAATGAAAACAAATTTTTGTAGGGATGTCATGTGGAAAGAAGCCAGCTGGGAGGTAAGAATATATTGAACTGGCTAAGTATATTACCCAGATATACTTAATATTATATATGTTCTGTGCAGTTGCTTTACATATGTAAGTTTTTTACCACCAACCACTGCACAATAAATTAATTTTTACACTCCTACATATTTTGGCTGACCATTTCAGCAATCATCAGGGAGTCAACATACATAGACATTTGCAGCATACATCATGTCTCTGAATGGTGAATGTCGTAGTCACTGATTTTACAGTTTACGATACATTTGTACAAATGTAGTATGTTATTACATAAAATCTATATAAAATCTGTCTCTCAACCAATTCCAGGTTTTCTAGGGTGGAGACCTGCAATTATGCAATCAATATAAATGATTAAAATGGATTCTAAAATAAAGAAAAATAAAATTTTTATTTTATTTTAGAATCCATTTTAATTATTTAAAATTTTTATTTTATTTCAGAATCCATTTTAATCATTTATATTGACTGCATAATTGCAGGTCTCCACCCTAGAAAACTTGGAATTGTTTGAGAGACAGATTTTATGTAATAACATACTACATTTTAACATATGTATTTTAAACTGTAAAATCAGTGACTATGACATTTACCATTCAGAGACATGATGTATGTACGTCTATGTACGTTGACTCCCTGATGATGGCTGAAATAGTCAGCTGAAACATGTAGGAGTGTAAAAATAAATTTATTGTGCAGTGGTTGGTGGTAAAAACTTACATATATTTCCCAGATATTTGCATTTGTTGTAGAGGTGATGTACAATCAGGTCCCACAATTAATTTAATTTAAGTTAATTACGGTAATTCCTTATAAGACACATAGAAATAGAAACAAGAATTACTGTATAACAAAGACTGCATGACCAGAGATCAGAAAGTCAGTTTTATACATAATAATGAACACATTAACATAAATCAAAAGTAAACTATGTTTGGAGCATAACAACCTTTCATAAGGAGAAGCAGCAGCCTTTATCGTGACACCTCTGGTGTGTGTTAAGCAATGTCTTGGACACAAAGCCTTTGTTGCAGATCCGGCACTGGTAGGGCCTCTGCCCTGTGTGATAGCGTTTGTGCACCACCAAAGTAGAGCGCTGAGTGAATGACTTGCCACATATATCACACGAGTGGGGTTTCTGCCCTGTATGGGTAAGCTGATGTACTTTAAGTGTGAAGCTCTTGGTGAATGCCTTTCCACACACAGTGCAGATACATGGTTTCTCTCCTGTGTGTAGGCGTCTGTGCAGTTTGAGTGAACGGCTGTTGGTCAGTGATTTTCCACAAACATCACATAAGTACTGAGTTTCACCTGTGTGGGAACTGAGATGTGACAAGAGATTCTTTTTGTAAGGGAAGCTTTTCCCACAGGTCTCACACTGGAAACGCTTTGCATCCTTCTGTGCATCTGGGTGGTTTGTCCGCTGATGTGTGAGCAAGTTGGCCTTGTATAGGAATGCCTTGCCACATATGTCACATTGATGGGGCTTCTCACCTGTGTGAACATTGCTATGAGCCTGCAATTCAAAATTTGTGTAAAATCCTTTACCACACAAGTGACACTTGAAACGGAATTCACTGAAATGTCTCTTTTGGTGAATCTCTAAGTAAGCTTTGTACATAGTAGCATAGCCACAAATATCACAGACATGGCTTTTTGTACCTGTGTGCACTTTCTTGTGGCCTGTGAGTTCATACTTCCGTTTGTATGATTTATTACAAATCTCACACATGTATGGACGTTCTTTAGTGTGTGTTTTCATGTGGCTTGTGAGCTGTTTGTTTGTTAAAAATACCTTTTCACAAGAAGGACAGTTGAATACCTTTGGAGACACATGTGTCTTTAGATGAGAGTCTAGTTTTGCTGTGCTTTTGTATGCCTTACCACACGTAGAACATATTATAGGCTCTGATGATTCACAGCCACTCTTATGAAGAATGTCCTGATGTCTGCCATACACCTTCCCACAGTCCTTGATCTTCTCGCTTCCATGGGCAGGTTCACTGCTTGGTTTGGAAGGTGCTTTAGTTCTGATGGCATTTTCTTTCTTGGAGCCACTTGGACTCCCTCCAAGACCCTGACTTCCAGACCTAGAAATAAAGATAAACTGATTCATCCCTTTGCTTGCATTAATTACTAGTACAATGTAAATTTCAACTTTAACTCCATGATATAGAATTACTTGAGCACTTCATACTCAGTTGATTTACAAATCTCCTGTTATCATGGAAAATTACTGTTATCACAAAAGTCCACAATTAGACCCTACCTTCAGTCACTTCACTCCATTTTACATTCCACAATCTATTCCACCTAGGTTATTCTCCAAATATGCCATATTGTTGAAGTAGTTTCTTCTCTTTCTTCTGTTATGTGTCTGTATCAAAATGCTACATTTCATCACCATACTAATACCATATGAGGCTCCTCAATAAGCACTTATTTCTATTCTTGTCTACTTTCTCTCTTCTTAGTGGCCCAAATATTCTCAAGCAATCTAATTCCTTCTCCCGAGTGAGATATTTTCACCAAGATATAAAGCAACAGGAAAGAATATAATAATTTAATCCATAAATGCAAACCTGCATTTTGAAACTAAGTGATATGGGATTATAGCCCTCCACAGTACCTGGAGCACACTGCATTTCTGAGTACTGAGTTGTCCTGAAGGTAATGCTTTTGAAGCTGTTACATATTTATATGTTACCGAAAGACTTTTTAATGCACTGACACCGAAATTATAACTCAAACATAGAAGCCATGTTTTAATATGAGAAAGCTTTTTTATTTCCTGTAAGTTCCACTTTTTTTTTAAAACAGATTTTTACAAAATATGGAAGCATTGCTCTTTGATCACACCTTCATATGGTTGAAGACAAGGAAGCTTTTATGTCAAGACTGCTTATTGAAAACAGCTGTTTCTGCTACTTCACACTAGATGTGTTGGTTCAATCAGAATTATTGCCCTATTTACTTGTGTTCTTGGGAGGTTTACCCTCATGACATCATATGATGGGAAAGGTAGTAAATTGCATAACAAATCTGACTTAATATGCTGTCTTTGTTTCCTGTCCAGTAGCACTTAAATATCAATTATTATGTATATGTAAGAGAAGGTAAAACTGTCCCTGTAAACGCCATGAAAACATATAGGAAATGGAGGTATTGCTCCTCTAATTCTTGACTTCAGCAGTAGATGGAGATGAGTGCTCCGCTATAAGTCCGGTACTTTATCCTGGTTAAAATCAGCCTGTACACACAGAATATGCAGCTTGGTGGACCCCAGTGCCAGTCTACACACTTTGGGAAAGAGAAAGGATCCTCCTACCCTTGCGACATATGGAGCCACTATTCCTCCGGTGTCAAGCCTGTAGCCTAATCACTGCACTGATTATGCTATCCTGGCTCTTTAATAGTGCAGGGCAGTTAAATATCAAAGCAGTAATGAAGAAACTAAGGACATATGTAATTACTACTTCCTTGAAACTAGATGAGCAGAAAATACAGGATTTGAGACTTCAATGAGGAAATGAAGAAGATGTTTGTTTCTTACACTGACAGAAGAACATGAATTACTTCTGTGTGAACAGAATCCTGAGGGTATTGTCTGGATTTGAAATGTGGGTAGCAACAAGAGGCTGAATAAAAATGCATAAAGAGGAGCTTCATGATTCAATTGCCAGATATCACTACAATAATCAAATCAAGAAGGATGAGAGAGATAATGCAAGCTGCATGAATGGGACAGAAGAGAAATTCATACAAAATTTTGGTAGGAAGACTTCTTACGCATAGCAGAGCAGACGCATGGTCCAACTTAATCATCCTTTCATTGCATTTGATACTAAATAATCTTTGTGCTTGAAACAGCATTTTAAAATAACCCATGCACCATCCAACCTTCAATCAAGGTAGCTTGGTAAATGAATTCTGTAAAATGTAACTGTCTCACAATGTTGTGATGCACCACTGCTGATTCTATGTAACTTTTTGCAGCTTGCAATAGAGTTGTCTTAATGAGCAACCAGTTTGATAATTTAGCACAGATATTACAACATGTCATAATACTAACCAAATGTTGTTACATAATCAGTAACAAAGATCCAAATTCTAATGTATGCCATAAATGTTGATTAAATTTTATCAATTTTTTATTGGTTTTTGATAATGGTGATGGTTATGTGTTATGTTTATAACATTCTTTACATATTATGAAAATCATAGGTATATCTGACAAATTATGCACTGAGATGAGAGGTTGCTAATGTAAAGAAATCTGGAAATTGTGCAAGGAGGAACATTGTGACTATTCTGAGATCTGAAGGGAGTGGAAGAAGCCAAGAAAAACATATTACATGCTCTGCCTTGGCCACATGTGTACTGAATACAAACAAATAGTTATACAGCTCAGGTGACCTGTTTCACCTTCACTGTTAACCCTCGGTTCATCACGTGGCTATTTCTCACACACACAAGTCGAGTGCTCCAGTCCTCCATCTTGTAAAAATTGTACTAAAAGCATTAGATACATTCATTCTGCAAGACTTAATTATTTACATTACCTGGCTCTAGAAGTGCTGTTTCATTTGCTTTCTCCCTTCAGAAATACAATATAATAACACTTCTATTACTAGATAACCTCATTCCAAAATGTTTTCATGTAAAAGCACAAATAATCTTATATTCAAAACCAAAAATAACCCACCTGCAGACACATAATACAATGCAACACGAAAATGGAGTAATGTACCACTCTGATATAAATGAGCAAATTTACTAGTGTATTATATAATTACAAAAAGTTATGTAACTAGTACCATGGCATACAAATCAGTTCAAACTGCTCTGCCACTCACAATGGCCAAGATCAATGACTAGTAACGGTAGGTCTTCCTTCCACTTCATTAGCTTGAAGAAGGCATGAATGAACAAAAATCTGCATCATCATTAAACACCTAATTTTCTAAGAAAGTTACTGTTGTACCCCTTGTGTCTAATTACAGATTAATATGTTTAATGTATTGGGCAACTTTCCTCTGCACCTTCTACCAACAGTTGGAGCAATTTAAGGCTGCACTATACTCAAGATAAAGTATGTCATGTGAAGGTTAGTAATGTGGTACGCTTGGGTAGACAAAGTGTCAGGAGTAGTAGGTAATGAATGGTGGTGATCAAAAATGCTGGAGTAGGTATGAAAAGTGTGTTTAATCAAATGTTCCATTTCTTACTAACATGTGTATTAAGACTTTGCCCATGTAACAAAATTCTGAGCATGAAATATGCTGTCTGCATTCAGCAAGCACACAAACAAGACTGTGTCAAGAAACATGTTTGTAGGACTTGTTCAGATGTAAATTATTCTCCACAAAAGTTGATACAGAAGTGTAATACATCTTAAATTTTCTGAAGGTATCTATTGATGCAATGTGTCAATTTGTTTTACATCTTCACACAGCTGTATTCCATAGCTTATACTGTATATTCCTACAATTAACCAATTTATTTTCATCAGTCTAATGCTGGTAGTCAGAAACTACTAATTCTAATATTTTATGGTTTGTATACAGGAAAAGTCTTTAGCACTGCAAACAAGTCAAAGAACCAAGATGGAATATGCGAGTTTTGAGATTTACACAGCAATAAAATTGAGGATACCCGTATTTGGGATGTGACGCTGTATCACTGAGTAAGTGGTTCCAACATTTGAAAGGAATGTCGTCATTTTCATTGTCAAGAGGGATGCTAAAGCAAGTTAAAAAGCAGGGATATATAGGCAAAGTGTGGCTAGTGGCCACTGGATGGAGAAGATGGTGAGCCAATGGGGATGTGTGGGAGGGGAACGGATATAAAAATTGGTGAGGCCCTGGAAAGGGCCCTAGACAGCATATTATTGAAGAGGTAATATTAGAAGTGTTGAATAAACTTAAATATATTCTAGTAGTCAACCTAAGAATAAAATAAAGTAAACAGTCCTTTTGTGCATTCTTACTAGGCAAAGGTTGTGAATTTCTATCAGCTTCATCAGGTTCTTGTAGTAAATCACATATGATTTTTGATTTAGCTTCTTCAATATGCTGTTATGCATTCTGTAGTCCTTGCTATCAAAGCACTTTAATAGTTAGTTCTCTGCCCGATGACTGCAGCTATATTTCATGGCATCCCTGCAGCAGCAGAAATCACTGAATTTCAGCAC
This sequence comes from Reticulitermes speratus, assembly GCA_021186555.1. Lineage (NCBI taxonomy): Eukaryota > Metazoa > Arthropoda > Insecta > Blattodea > Rhinotermitidae > Reticulitermes > Reticulitermes speratus. Next base: position 7,668,865 of record JAJKFL010000005.1, read on the forward strand.
TGCACAGCTGCATTTGTTTGAAAATGTCATTCAAAGAGGGAAGTAGAACGCCACACAAAAGTCAAGCAGTTGGTAAAAATGAGAATGTTGAGAAAGTGGTTTTGTGTGAGTTATGTGTAAACCCTCTAACAGCAAAAATGAGTAATTTGTGTGATGCACACTCATGATTTTAATTCAGAATGCATGTAATAATGTATCTCCAATTATGTGGTAACATAACCACAACACACACACACACACACACACACACACACACACACAGCATTCTACTGACTGCTTTAATGAGATTGGGAATATTGAATGATAAGAGAGAAATTGGCATGCATTTTGCTGCAAAGGTCACTTTAGACATGTATCTGTGTTTTAATAGTATGGAAAACAATAAAATAAAAATAAGTTAACATAAAACTATTATATCACTAAAGACTTTTGCAAACATTTGATCAGTGTGTACTTAACACAAGAACTCTCATGAGTGGGCTAACTGCTATTAGTCTCACTATGTGTGTTCAAATGTAGATATTCAGTTCTGCACAATGTAATTCAAGGAACAGTACTCATTTTCACATGTGGAAAAAACATGCCTGGTCATGACTCTTCCGATGAGTGTTGAGCAACGTCTTGGACACAAAGCCCCTGTTGCATATCTGACACTGGTATGGTCTCTGCCCAGTGTGATAGCGCTTATGCACAACCAAAGTGGAACGCTGTGTGAATGACTTGCCACATATATCACACGAGTGGGGTTTCTGCCCTGTATGGGTAAGCTGATGTACTTTAAGAGTGAAACTCTTCGTAAATGCCTTCCCACACACAGTGCAGATACAAGGTTTCTCGCCTGTGTGTAACCGTTTGTGGGCCTTGAGCGACATGCTGCTTGAAAGGGCTTTTCCACATACATCACAGATGAACTTCAACTCCCTTGTGTGAGTGTTCATGTGTGATGTCAGTGAGCTTTTAAATGGGAAGTTTTTACCACACACACTGCACTGGTAATGCTTTGAGTCCTTTCCAGGGTGGTTGCTTCTTTGATGCTTCCACAGGTTTGACTTGTAGAGAAATGCCTTGCCGCATATGTCACACTGATGTGGCTTCTCATTTGTGTGGAAGTTCTTGTGTCCCTGCAACTCTGAGTTTGTGTAGAAACCCTTCTTACAAATCTCACATGTAAACCTAAACTCATTAAGGTGTCTCTTGTGATGCACCTCCAAGTTGGCTTTGTACAATGTTGAAAACCCACAGATGTCACACTCATGTTTGTTGTCTGAAGTATGGACTATCTTCTTATGTCCTGTGAGCTCATATTTACGTTTGTAAGTTTTATGACAAATGTCACAAGTGTATGGACGTTCCTTGCCGTGGGTCTTCAGGTGATTTCGTAGGTGCTGATTTGAGAAAAACATTTTATCACATGCCTCACACTTGTATTCTTTCCTAGCCACATGACTCTTCATGTGCTGTTTTAACTCTGAATTTGTGTGGAAAATCACACCACAGGATGCACATCTGAATTCCTTCGGAGTTCTGTGAATTTTCATGTGCGAAATAAGTTTACTCTTGAGTAAAAAAGTCTTGTTGCAGGCTGTGCAGGACAGTGATTTGTGAGTCTGTTTGTGGCACACAATCTCCCATCTGTGAAAATGTTCTCCACATTCATCACACTTCATCATTTTCTGATGGCTTCTGAGATTTTTCACATACATTTTCTGGGTCTGGGCTGTGGGGCCGATTTTGTCCTTTGTTTTAATTTCCTTGCCTCCAGATTTTCCGAAACTTGCAGACCTAGAAAGAAGATAAACAAAACTGATCCAGCTTATAAAAATAGTATGGCATGTTACTGTCATGCAATAATCACTCTGCTAAAATACATACTTGTATGTAAAGCGATCTGTGTTATGTTTAAAAATGAACTCATTCAACAAGCTTCCCTCCTAAAACACAACGTAACATTTTTGGCCACAGGCCCACACTCAGCACAGCAATCTTGTTTTCTCTTTGTGCCGTGAATCATGAAGCCGGGCTAATACAATCCTTCATAAGCAGTTTTTTCTTCCAAAGCATTCAATTTGTAGACACCAATTTATGAAGGTTGGACATGTGATCAGGTATTATGATTATACCAATTACTGAGTCTACAGTTGTTTGTTCAAATGTATGTACTGCCACATTAAATTCAGTACACCTCTCTCTCTTGTACTGTAATCTCCCCTTTTTCCCTGTATGCAATTTGCCATACACAAAACACCAACTCTAGGCACGGAATGTGTGGAAGCACTGGTGGTGGGGGAGTCACACAAATGATGTCAGCAGAGAACCTCAAATTAAATGGATAGTAAAATAACACTTTATTGTCATATTAATGAAACAGAAATAATACAACACTGACAGTTCTTTGTTGGAACACATATATATAAGACCAACACAAGAAAGTGAATAATGCGCAACCACATCGCACAACACCAACAAGGACCTCATTCGTTAGATCCACACCAAACCACAATTTGAAAGAGCAAGGTCAAAACATTAGTTTAGAAATAACTATGGCAAAAGCAGCACACAGTGGTGGTAAGGGAGCAGCAATTTGTATGAAGGGAAAGGTAGAGGTGGGGGAAAGTAAGGGAACTAGAGAGAGCATTGTAACAAGATGGCGCTGGAAACGTGGCACAACCTTCCCTACCCAAAACACATAGAACTAGGGTGACTTGCAAGAAAAGTTTATTTCATCACCTAAGTTTTTTAATTCGCTACATCCACCCTCTTCCTGGATTAGCATAGCAATCAGGGGCAGTTTATTCATAGGGGCTGCAGGAGAACCCCCACACCTACCAGAAATGTTGAGAAAAATTAAATATCTGAATAAAAGTTTTTGTTAGGAGATATGTACATTCTTTAAAAGCGTATGAATGAAATCATTTCAAATTCAAATACTCGCGACAGACTCTAAGCACTGAGCAGATCACAGCAGGCTGTGCCCCATTCAGCCCTTGCATGCTGGCTTCAGCACAGCTAGTGCGAGTGGTGGGGAGACTCAATGAGCTAAGCGTGTGGATAGGCTGCAGGCAGTGCAGCCCAGACAGTGTTTCAAGGAGAACTTCATATATCTGTTTACCATTCCTAACGTTTCAAACATTGACATTTTGATAACAATTTCTACCTAGCTGTTTTCAAAGCCATATTTGTGAATGTTTTAATTTTTGTATATGTAGTTTTAAGATAAACACGAACAAGAACAGCATGAAGTATTTACAGGGCATCAATATTTTGCAATTAACTCTCACCGAGAAGACCGAGATTAAGAACTTACGTCATGCAACACCTGACTTCGTTATTTCTCAGTCACTGTCAAGCAGAAAACAAGCATATGTGAGAAAATTTAACCCTGATATACTTAATATTATACAGAGATATCACCTAAGAAGTAAACAACCGGGTACTACAGCCAGGGGTATGTATAGACATATACTTGAGCTACTGATATACTAATAAACAGTAATTTTTCAAAATTGAAATTTTATTTTTATTTTATTTTAGAATTCATTTTAATCATTTACATTGATTGCATAATTACAGGTCTCCACCCTACAAAACCTGGAATTGCTTGAGAGACAGATTTTATGTAAATTTTATGTAATAACATACTACATTTTAACATACGTATTTTAAACTGTAAGATCAGTGACTATGACATTTATATTCAGACACACGATGTACGCTGCAAATGTCTATGTACGTTGACTCCCTGATGATGGCCGAAATGGTCAGCCAAAACTTGCAGGAGTGTAAAATAAATTTATTGTGCAGTAGTTGGAAATAAAAAACCTTATATATTAACCCTGGTATATATGCTAAATATAAGTGGTTGAGTGACTGTGCTGAAAGAATAGCTGTATTAGGCCCTTCTGATTACTCATATGATAATTCTACTCATATCTGCAGCCCTACCACAAGAAATTCCCATGAGCTGCCACTGATCACAACTGTCTAACCTCTTGGGGCATCAAACCTCACACTTCAAACTTCCATAGCTGTTATCAGGAACCATGTCCATCAGTGTCTGCTGACCGCTGATCTTCACAAAATAACAACTTGCTTCAGAGGGACCCATGAAGATTACAGTAGTCTTACATTGTCCAATATATGATTACTGGAAATACAGTAGAACCTCGATTATCCAAAATAAAGGGGGCGGACCCGATTTCGGATAAGCAAAATTTCGGATAATTCGGAAATTTGGCTGGACATAATAAGGTGCAATAAAAATAATATTTGTTCAAAAACACGTCTTAGGTTAATAACATTTATGGCACAAGAAAGAATATGATATTTATAGATATAATGCGACACTACAAATTTCTACGGAAAAAAAAAAAATATGATATTTTAATTTGAACTTTTTTTTTTTTTCACAACGTTTTTTTTGGCTGCAATGTCCCTCCACCGCTTTATCAATAACACGTCGGCCGGTGACAACTCCTCGCTTTTCTCTGAATAATCGGCCCCGACAAAGGAGTCCCCTTTTCCCGCTGTTACGTGAACCACAAATAAAGGGCCTCATTCTGTTTTTCATACTCGGCAGTTTTCATCGTTTTCAGATTCGGCATTTTAGACGAATGTTCTTCGAGTTTCGATTTCGATTTTACCCAATCTGAAACCGTTGATATGCCAACACCGAAATCAGCCGCGACATTTCGCAAGATCTCGCCACTTTTAATTCGTCTCACAACCTCCAATTTCTGTTGAATTGTTATTACAACACGTTTTCGTCTAGCCGACATTGTTTGGATTCACTGTTGAATGAAATTTTAAAACTGCACTGTAAAAGAAGCACACACACGTCAATTTGCCACTCGTCCGTACCTGTCCAAAAAAAAAAAAGTTTCGGTTAGGTGAAGTTCGGATAACTGAGGTTCTACTGTAACACCAAAGCAACTCTTCTTGTGCTCTCGTCAATTAGGAAGGAAAACAGGGAATAGACCTGAAACTTAGCAGCCTAGGATAAGCAAAATAACAAGACCAATCCCATGGTAAACAACCGCTAAAGAAAATTGCTACACTACCCTTCAACATACATCTTATGGAGCCCCTCTATACATAATTTCAGTACAAGACCAAAAGGCACAATAGGAAGGTGTGACACCTCCATAAAAGTAGTAAAGAGTGGTGTGAACTTAAAAACTGTAACAAATGGTCACATTCTGTTTTCAAATAATAAGTATTCTGTGAATATGCATGATAATTTTCAAAAGGGCAATGACAATGAAAATAAGATAAAAACAACTGGAAGACCCAGAGAAAGATACAAGGATAAAATATTGAAATGCACTGAGAAGAGAGGGGAGGAAATGAAGTAAAAGAGGAAGGAAAGAAGAGCGAAGAGTGGATTTTCTTGAAACCACAAGATAACCTGCATTAGTATGAACTATCAGAAAAGGAGTTTTGTATTTACCATGTGGAATATTTCTGTGACACAAGTCGTGATACATATTAAAATCAAAGCACACTTAAATGACATTTAACACTTAGCATGACAATGCTGATGAAATGCTGGTCAGAGCAAACTGAGTGGGTCAGAGGTGCACTGCAGACATGTGCGTGTGTGTGTGTGCACACGTGCATGGGTATGTATAGCAAACCAAAATTAATAAAACTAATCCAATAATATGTTATTAATCTTTAGTGTCCTAAGTGACTATATGGTGGTCTCTAAAATGTACTGGTGAATTGCCTAGAGAGCCATTTGCTGATCTCACTGTGCTGCATTTCTGAAATTTATATGTCCATGCTAAGCCAGCAAAACTCTGGCCATCAAGGTGCACACTTCACATTTAAAGTTGCTGGCTAAAGGTTAAAGGTGGTAGGTAAATATCTGAAATACGCTTGCTTACTTTTCATGAGTCACGTTACAATAATGCTTACCTGTTCACTGACATTTTCTTCACTGAATTATTGAAAATACAGTTGTAATCAGTGATTTTTGACAGTTACAGAAACTATAAAGTAAAGGAGTTCCTCCATTAACTTATCAAAACTTTGTAGGGGGAGCACATTTAAGGGTTTGCCTTGGGTCCAAAACACCTTTATGCTGACCATGATATCACTTGATTTGTTGAACTGGAATTAGGAGGTGGAATTTCCTTCATACCAGAAGTAATGGTTATACCACCATGACTTAGTAAATGCACTTCAGTACTGGCATTTGTACAACACCAAATGCAATGATTATATAACCATGGCTTAGTCCATTGGAACTAGGTCATGACATTTCTTGTACACCAGATATCCACATAATGACAGAGCAGAGGCTGAATCTTGTTAGAACTCTTCATACTCTGCATACTAAAACACTCATGAATATTATTTTTCTTGGTAAATTTGACAGTGTCAGTCACAACAGACATATGGCAATTACTCAATGAAGTTCAAGTTTATAAGAGTTTATGCAGACAAATTACCATGCATAAGAGCAAAAAGGTGTAGCTTAGTGGTACAGGGTGTATGCAGATGTACTCAGGTCAAGACATGAAGCTAACTCCAACGTACTGAATTCGAGAGCTATATTAGAAATAAAATGTATGGTGAGGATGTCTGGGTTACTCTATATACCTTGTAAGTCAGTAGATGCAGTAAATTAAATGTGATGTATATTTATAGGGTTCTGTACACAAGAATGATTCTGATAGCATAAAACAAAATATCAGCTTGTTAACTGAAAATTCTTAAACAGGTGTCTTATACAGTTACTTGTCCAATACTGCTATCTGAATAATGACTTCCACACTGTTTTTTCATACGGCAAAATCTTAAAGTTTTAAGGACCTGACAGCTCAAGAATTGACATACGCTAGCTAACCAGCCACTTTGCTAGGTCCCCTGCTCCTTGGTTCAGTTAACTTCGCACATCTTCACAAGTGCTACTACCAACTGGTCTCCAGAATTTTATGTTAAACATCTTCTTGTGTTATACACAATTATAAAGGATTAAATACCTTCAACACAAATAATATGATTAATTGATTTAAGGCAACATATTTCAACAAACATTGGTCATCTTCAGGCCTGAATATGACCAATGTTTGTCGAAACATGTTGCCTTAAATCACTTAATAATAATACACATTAGTTGAGTTGACTGTATTTAATCCTTTATGGTCTCCAGAAGGTTTCCTCTCTTACATGAAACAGAAAATAGTCATCAAAAATGGATAGCTCAGTCATAGCAACATAAGCACAAGCAGCATGAGGTACCACACAGCAGGAAAACTATGATCATTGCCTTCCTTCTCTGCATACGCGACAAGGTGTCACTTCTTCTTCCTCTTCGTCTTTCTCTCTCTCTCTCTCTCTCTCTCTTTTTTTGATTAGGGTTGTTAGGATCATTATGGCTGTTGACAGTAGAATTGTTATGGTCGCTGTTGTTATCATCATTATTATTATTATTATTACTTATCTTGTTTTCACTAATTTCTTGATTGGAAGTGAAGTATACTTTCCTTGTATTAGATAATTATATTATCTTCCTCAAGACAGTTACTGTACAAATGGAAATACATATAAAAAAGATATGATTCTAAAAATCTTCTGTGTGGTTTGAGATTCTCACAGTGGTAACTATGAAGACTGCCACGTTCTGGTAAGTGACAGAGTGTGGCCTGGTAGAATTTTATCAATGTTTCAAAGGAACAGGTTGCCTCCATCAACATCAAAGTGGCAGAAATATGATAGGTTCGCAGTATGTAATGTCTGTAAGTTTGAAGTTACATACTATAAATGTGAAGTAAAGAAGCAAATATACTTACACAGTAAACTAATTCTGTGATAGGATATGGCCTCTGATGTAAGCGGTAATAAAATAAGGAAATAATACTGAGCAACTGTTATTTTAGTAAAAATAAAAAGTAAATGCACAAATGATTCTCAGCTATTTGCTGACTTAAAAAATGTAACCAAAACAAACAATCAACGAGATTTAAAAATGGCTGAGTTCTGGGCTTATCGGTTAACAATGTGTAAAAATAAACAAGTAGGCATGAGGAACTATTTAGGATGAGGATATGACAGGAAGAATGATCATAGGTTGCTGACTTCAGATAGTAATAATCAAGGTCTCCTTGTTACGTTTTGAACATATCTTAAGATGTGAGCTCAGTACAGTCTTGGACACAAAGCCCTTGCTGCAGATGTGGCACTCATAGGGTCTCTGTCCTGTGTGATAACGTTTGTGCACAACCAGAGTAGAGCGCTGAGTGAATGACTTGCCACAGATGTCACAAGAGTGGGGTCTCTCACCAGTATGCGTCAGTTGGTGCACCTTCACATACTCAGGTCTGCTGAATGCCTTGCCACATGTTGCACACACACATAATTTCTCGCCTGTGTGCAACAACTGATGCATCTTCAGTGATCTCCTATTACATAGGCTCTTCCCACAGACATCACAGATGAATCGATTCTCACCTGTATGGGAGTTCATGTGAGACACCAGTGAGTTTCTGAAAGGGAAGCTCCTGCTGCAAATTTTGCAGTTGAAGCGCTTTGCATCCTTCTCTGGGTGATTACTTTGCTGGTGCTTCCAGAGATTTGAACTGTATAGAAATGCCTTACCACACACGTGGCACTGGTGGGGTCTCTCACCAGTATGACTATTACTATGGGCCTGCAGGTCAAAGTTGGAATAGAATCCTTTCCCACATATTTCACACTTAAACTTGTGCTTGCTCAAGTGTCTCTTAAGGTGCAGTGTAAAGTAAGATTTGTACATGGTTGCATATCCACATATATCACACACAAGGTTCTTGCTTCCTGAGTGGACCTTCTTGTGTACAGTGAGTTCAAACTTCCTTTTGTATGTCTTGTTGCATGTATTGCATGTGTATGGACGATCTGTCGCATGGGTCATCATATGCCGCTGGAGCTGCTGGTTTGTTTTGAAGACTTTCTCACATGAACTACAGTGAAGTTCTCTCTATGTGTTTTTATATGGAAGTCCAGTTTCACTTTGCTCCTGTATATCTTACCACATATTATGCAGGGCAAAAACTTTTGAGCCTTGCCACAAACAATGGCATTCATTCTGTGCACAGCAGATGAAGGTGGGACATCTTCATTTTTACCAGTGCACAGACTCGAAGACCTAGAAAGAAGACAAATTCTATTGGCTTTATTCACTATAATGAAAACAAACAATACACACGATAACATCATGTAAGAATTTTGTCTCAAAATATGGTTAATTTCTGTATGTTATATCACTGTATTTGGTTAGGGAAAACAACAAATCAAGATATTTATCTAAAATTTTACTCAACCATTTGCAATGCACTAAACAAATTGACCCATACTGAACTAAGAAATTGTGTTACATTTTCAAATAAACAATTTTAAGGACAGGAGACAAGAAGGCAAAACATAATCAAGTATGACATATTTCCTTGAATTCTTACATACTGAGTCCGTTACGGATGATCACAGTAAATATTCATGTTCAAATGGCCGCAGTACAGTATACATTTTGGACACATTTTATTTTATTAAGAAATAATGTAACTTTTGGAAATAATTCTGTCCATCACACACACAGCAATGCTGGTTATATATAACTGCATATAACCATAAAGTTTAAAGCTGAAAAATACTTCATGTAATACATACGAATTCAAACACAGCAGTAGCATTTTAGAAAGTACTGATTGGGTCATAGGTTATTTAACAGTTCTGCACAATTTACAGATGTTATGAAGATGATTACACTTTTTGATTATTATTTTGCAGTTTACTCATCATTTTACAACTACAGAATGTTTGTCATGAATATCTACAATTATAAGTGCAGCTAAGGAGTGGATCATATTGAATACAAATTCTACCCTTTTTAAAATGAAGGAAAAGCTGAAACTTATAGTGTGGCAGAGAGTGTCTCACAGGGAGTAGTATTTCAGAGCTGTTATAATGCAGTGAATTCACTCAGACTGAGTTACAAGCAGGTGTCAACAACACCTGTAGTTTACCATTCCCATAATTGTGTTACTGGTATGCAATAAAATCAGCCACTTAAAAGCCTGCGCATATGAAATAATGTATGCTCTAAGTTTCCAGTTCCAGTAATGTCTCTTTTGTCATTTCTCATAATGGCCATCCTTGGCATTTCACATATATAACATACCGAAACTGTTTCTATACATTTTTGCTGCTGATGCAAACATCCACTACAGACAAATAAAAGGGTTATTATGTGAGTTTCAAGGTTTTTGCAGCAGGATAGCTAAAGTATCAGTTCTTCTGGAATGTGATGTTGTAGTACTGGGTATTAGGTTCCTGACATTTTGAAATAATGAAGTGGTCCACATTCAAGTGTCTGAAGGTCCACTACACTGTCTAAAGATGTTGGAAACTAAATAACCAGTGACAGAGCATTATATCCCATAAGAACTGATACCTCAAAAGAATTACTGACACAACAGACATTGCAATTTACTTCAACCCTGCTTGTGACTTACGCCACTATTCAAGTAACGTTTGGCATGTTAATCCATTAGGATTCACATTCTTCACCCACACATCCATCCATGTGTCAGGAAATCATCTCATTACAAAACCATCTGCAACATAAAACTAAATAATCCTGATTCAAAATGTGTATTGGAACAGGAGAACACTTGTGGGGAGAATGGCAACTTCAACTGTGAACCTATGACCATATGCCCCATATAACTTAATACACTACTTGAGTAACTGCACTACTGGCAGCATGTGAGTGAGTTGTTCCTGATTTTTAACTCCTTCAGACAGTGAGGCATATATCTTTATTATGTATGAGTTCTACACACAAATTCTAATGGGTTCCTTCACTGTGATAAAAACTGTACACATAATTACTTCTTTTGATCATTCAGAGATGGCAGCTAAAAGCAATTATGAAGCTTGAATTTTTCCAAAATGAGGCATCCATCATAAATTCAACAGAGATTCATGACTGTATTCTACTAAAATTAATAACATAACTTTTCTTATTTGTAACTTCAGAAATATACAAATTTTTTTATTATTTTTCATACATATGTATTTTATATAATTCTCATAATTACATTTTTCCACACAAAAACATCCAATAGTGAAATCTATTCCTGTACCTGGTGCATTTAAGAGATGTGCTGCACAGAACTGATTGTTTACAACATTACACTTCTTGCAGCTTGACATGAACAATGCAGCATTTCTGTCACTGCTGTAGTCACTCTGTTACTTGTGAGATTCCCTGCATTTATAAGTGTTCACAACAACCAGCCATTGAATCTACCCTAACTCATACAAATCCAGTTCACACCCTCTTACTCCGATTCATTAAGAACTGTTCTAATACCATCCTCCTACGTAACCTTAGTTCTTTCAAGTGGTCTCTTCCCTTCGGGGTTTTTAACTGAAGCTTGATATGCACTTCACTTTACACAGGAATCAAAGGACAGAATTCATACACTACTTGTGACACTTCTGATGTGTTGTCAGCAGAGTCCTAGTTACAAACCCCTTGCAACACAGTTCACACTGGAATGGTCTATACCCTGTGTGATATCGCATATGCACTACTAGGGTGGAGCGTTGTGTGAATGCCTTCCCACATTGGTCACAAGTGTGAGGTTTCTCACCCGTATGTGAACGCTTATGAATCCGCAAGTAATTGGGTGAGTTGAATGCCTTTCCACACATATCACACACAAATGGCTTCTCACCTGTGTGGAGACGTCGATGTGTTCTCAGAGAAACACTGCTTGTTACTGACTTGCCACATATGTCACATACAAATCTTGCCTCACCGGTATGTGAACGCAGGTGGCATATAAGTTTATTCTTGTGCTGGTAACTCTTCCCACAAGTCTCACACTGAAAGCGCTTGTTGTGTCGGTCAGGATCATGTATCTGCAAATGGACGTTCAGGTTCTGTTTTAATGAAAACCCTTTCCCACAAACCTCACAGGGATGTTTCTGTCCAGTGTGCATTGTCAGATGCCCTTGCAACTCTGTGTTGCTGTAAAAGCCTTTCTTACAAATGTCACAATGAAATTTAAAGTCGCCAATGTGGCGCTTCTTGTGTACTTCCAAATTTGACTTATGTATGGTTGCATACCCACACAAGTCACATATGTGACTCTTAGTACCAGTATGCACCTTCATATGCCCCGTGAGTTCAAAATTGCGTTTAAATGCTTTGTGACATATCTCACATTGGAAAGGGCGTGCTGTATTGTGACACACCATGTGTTTTGACAGGAGGTTCAACTTCAAGAATGCTTTTCCACAGCACATACATTTGAACATTCTGGAGGATCCATGAGACCTCATGTGAAGCATCAGTTTCACCTTGTTTTTGTATGCTGTACCACAAGTACTGCATGCAAATGTTTCATCATCATTATGTGTACCATTCCCTCTGGTACTGGCTTTCACTGAAGCTGACCTTCTGTTGGACTTTCCAACACACTGACTTGCAGACCTAGAAAGAAAGATATATACTCGTTTTGGTTGTTGTTAATAATAAACCAATGTACAGGCAGGAAGGCATGAAAATTATTACTTTACTACAATATATATTTATGGTGACTGTTGAACTACAGTAAAACCCTTTCAGACAGAAATCTTTTTAATTATAATAATAATAATAATAATAATAATAATAAATAAAAAAAAAAAAAAAAAAAAAAAAAAAAAAAAAAAAACACACACACACCACCACCACACACACACACACACACACACACACACACACACACCACCACCAACACAGAAACTCAGTAAATTGTGACAATGAAGCTCATAAAAAATTCCACACTTTCTTGTACCATCTTATCATGCTCACCTGACCATAAATGTCCAGTATTCTCTTATACATATTAACAAATTAGAATAGCATAGTCATAAGTTTATCCAATACACATTCTACCAAATATTTGCGATGTGCAACACACTCCTATTTTCTGATCAAGATTATTCTCATACAGTTATAATTTAATTTACACAGATAATGTTCTAGTGACATTTCACTGCAATGAACAAAAGCGACAGAAGTTATGACTCACACACAAAATTCAGCAGTGTTTTGGGCAATATGAAGATTTAAAAAGTACTGATCACGGATATGAGAAAGGATGAAACAAGAACAAAATTTTCACTCCCAAATCACTTGGTTAGTGACCACTTGCAAGAGTAGAAATATATGGCAGATAGTATTATGTCTGACCTTGAAGAAATAGCTTCTGGCAATGGAAATTTGATTCACACAGTGCATAATTGGGTCAGTAGCTATGAATTCAAAACAGGTTAATACCTTGAATATTGAACAAGTTAAGAAAATAGTACATATATATAGCAGTTATTGGTACAATACAATTAGCTTTAAACCGATTTTGACTAGTTTATCATTCTCTATTTACATTAAAGTATTTGTTTATAGAGTAAAAGGAATGAGCATGTCAATAGTTTGCTAGGACTGATTTAAATTGTTTAGGGTTATCGCCTAAATTTTTTATACTTTGTGGGAGACTGTTAAACAACTGAGTAGACTCCTTTTTAATATAGTGATAAATTTGATGAAGGTTGGTGAAAGCTTCTGTATTAGTGATCATCAATATTTGTGTTCTTAATCCAGGGAGTTAATTATACATTACTAATTATAAGAATTTGTCATAAAGTGAATACAGTAAAACCAAGATTTTTATATTCCTGTGGGGGCCACCTAAAATAGCGTAAAATCTGGAAGAGTGTAAAATATGGGAGATATTATTATGGACATTTGGCCGGGACAGTACAAAAATATGTAAAATTGCAGAAACTGTAAAATGCGGGAACATAAAATTGGAATTTTACTGGTATTACTTTGTCATAAACAACCACATTAACTTACATAACGGAATTAATTTGTATAATAAAATAATTAGAAAAGTAACATCCTTCAACTCAGAACATTACAAAAATCTGAACGGCAGACTGCCCTCTCTATGATACCTGACAGGTTTGGTGCCAATGATTTGACTTTCACGTGTGCATGCAAGTACCATATAGGCCTACGTTTAATTTCCCCATGACAATAATTTGCTTCAAAATTTCTCATCATTTACAGCTGTTTCATATTACAGATATTTCATTTGTTTCAGTTCAAAGAATGTGGCACCAAAATGTGAACTTCAAGTAGGCCTATATATGTGTAATTTGAGGTTATCACAAAATTCTGTCTACAGTGACTCTTCCCTTGCAAAATGACCCTTAGTCTCTTCTCCTTACATTCCTCCACCTTTTTAGTTCACCCTAACCCTGATCCTCTACTTCCTTATATCCAACTACTGTTTTCCATTTTTGGCTCACTTTTGTATCCTAAAGATTGAGACAATGGGTTGGTACTTATCTACCAAGCTGTATGATGTGCCATTCTGAAAGACAGTAATCTTCAATTAACCTCCATTTAATCACGTGTTGTACATCTGTACCCCAGCTTACAAAGACTAGGTTGAAAGCATTGGATAAATTCATTTTGAAAAATGAATTATTATGACCAATTCCTGGCTCTAGAAGTAATGTTCCATTTGCTTGTCTCCTTAAGAATTACATCACATTTTTGTACTACATAATGTCATTCCAAAACGTCATATCAGAGGACACATCATCATAACTCACTTTCACGAAAGGGGACAAAAAAAGAAAAAAAAAGAAGAAGAAACATGAAACTAGTGAAACTTCTAATAGCTGTACAATATGCAGTAAGTTACCTCATCACATTCAGCAACTGATGTATGTGGGGCACAAATAAGTTCACAAAACTCCACCGTTGACAACAGAAGTGTTAAATGTCAACAAACAATATTTTTCTTGTCATCTAGGCTAGCATTAAGAATATCAGGATGCACAAAATCCAGTGTCACTGTTATGCACAAAATTTAGTGTCACTTTTAAACCCAAATTGTTTCAACACATATTAAGTTATGGCTTATACTTGTGGCACGTAACTTTCATTACATAAAATGTTCCTATCATGCTGTCAGAATGTCACCAAGAATGATACACAACATAAGACTTGAGGTTCTCACAATGACACCATGTTGCTTGGTAAATAGTTACCAACGTTTCAGAGAAGCTTGTTGTCTTTACCTCTAGGGTCTGAAAAGTCCGAGAGATTAATCATCAATCGACACAGTGTCACATGCCATAAGACTTGAGTCTTCAATCATAAAAGACTTTCTCACTGTTACTAGAAGTAAACAGGCATTTAAGAGTGAGTTTCCTTATCTGTATATGTAGGCATTCATAGTTATGTTCTTATCAACCACTCAGAAATATATGGTTGCATTAAGATGAAACTGGTCAATTATAAACAGCAGTTAGTGTGGGGTAAAGAAACCTATAGGATGTAACAGGACTCTCAAGTTAGGACTAAAATGAAGAATGCTTTCAACATGCAAATCCTGGATACATAAATTACTTGGAGGAAATAAACTGTAATTCAATCATATGGACTTTTAGATACCAAATGCACTTGGAAACAGCAAAATTTTACATAAAATGTCTGAAATATGTGCAAGTGCAAAGAAAAGGATCCATCATTGATGCACAGTTATTATGCAGAAAATCATAATGTGGTTGTCTGTGAGATGGTTGTGGATGTCATACAAACAGGAGACATGACCCAGCCAATACTGTTATATTATACAATGTGTCCCTGGGCATGCCATGAAAGCATATGGGGGAGTGGACGTATAGCACCACTCCTTCTGAACCTTGTCACTAGATCGAGGTGAGTAGTCAATTTCATGGCCTGGAAGCTTTATCCACTTGAGAAGGGCCCAAGCTGGGTGGCCACAGAACCAGTGTGGATGTTTTGGGGAAGGGATAAATCTCTTTCATGTTTTGAGGTTTTTGCAACAACATGAGGATTTCATTCTTTTCGCACATCTTGCTGCATCAATGGGCACTTTTGTACTTTTGTGACAAATGTTACATTCAAATGGGGGCTCACTGGTATGAAAATCCAAGTATTTTTTTATAAGTTGAGTTTCAGAAACATTCTTTCATAAATATTGCAAGGAAGGGTTGTTACGTACTTGCATGTAAAGTTGAAAGTAAAGGTAAGGGTAAATTCAGCCAATAACCTACAATGAAGGCACAAAGGGGAAGTTATACCTATACTCTTTCTTTAACCTCAGCGCTAGATGGGGGGGGGGGGTAACACCACGCTTCGGCTACTTTACTCCCGGGAATGACCTGGGACCCACCGTATAGGAGGCTGGGTGGGCCCCAGGGCTGGTCTGGATGTGTGCAAAAAATCTCACCCCCACCGGGATCGATCCCTGGACCGTCCAGCCCATAGCAAGTCGCTATACCAACTATGCTATCCAGCCCCATGAAGTTGAAGGTTGAATTTGTTTTTGTATTTCTTGCTACAAATGGAACAATGCAAAGGCTTTGTTCCAGGAAGCTGAACTATGAATGCTTTTCTTGGTATCTGCACAGTGTTTGTGGCATCCTGTGACATTGGCACTGAATCACTTCAGGACTTCAAATGAGGATAAACCATCTGTAAGAAGATAGCACATTGTCAGGAATTATAATCAAATTATAATTAAACTGCAGCCTCTGTAAAATCCTTAATTAAAATGGTTTGCTTTTTGAAGTAAGAATGCTGTTGTAAGTATGGATTTTCTTACTTGTTTGCATGATGCAAATGGGCAGTCCTGGGTGGTAATGGGCAAGTTTCCCAAACAGGCCTGACAGTTGCAGAACACTATATAATGGACCCTCTCTCTATCACTCTCAGATAAAAAGTGGAGTGAGTCCAGTCACAGCCAATGACCAGTCACAGGCAAACAGAGATACTTGTCAAGGCATCCCAATTAAACTTCAAGTAATGATGGAATGTTCTCTGATTTATACATGACAACAAATACTCTTTCCACCGAACATAATGAATGTGTATTTACAGAAACACAAGAAGCAGGTCCATTGTATACATATATGCAGTACTTACACTTAGCCACACGAATGCAAATTCAGACAGCCAGTGCAATTGAATGTTACATAGTGCCTAATTACAATGAAACAAAAATAAATTATAAAATGAAGGTGTTACAACAAACAGAGTGACTGAAAAAAGGCTGGTCACATGAAACACAAACAGTCTGCTGTAGTTGGTCACAATAAAGCCAAAAAGCAATTTAAAATTCAAATACAAAATATAATTTTACTTTGTAAACCCACTATCTAAACCAGTGATCTCCCAAATCTCAAGAATGATGATCAGATCCTCTAACACTAATCTCTCACGAAAAGTCCCAAACCAGAGTGCTGCAGTATCTTATTGCATAGATCAAGGTAGATTTGCCAGTGTGAAGAAATGAGGGAAAAGCTCCAATTAGAGCAGTTGTAGAGGGAAAAGGACAGAATGAGAAATTGGGCATTACAGCATGTTTCAATCAATGAGTTACAGTCAGGCATAGTACTTTAATGCAAAAGCAGTGAGAATGTACACTTGTTCCATCTGTATCAGGGGTTCAGCCCTTTCTCTTCCAGCAATCCATTCTTTGATGAAAACATATAATGTGCAATGCAATCCCAGCCCTTTTCACTTGAACTTGACAGCCACAAGCCCTGCAAAGTTTGAGAATGTATCCCCCAGGAAAAAATCAGTGCAGACAGCCACATCACTCTTCCTGGAACCTAGTCTGATATTCAATCTCAGCACCACCTAGGCTTGCTCGTCCAAGTAAGATATCTGATGAACACAACTGTCAGGAGCAGTCCCCAGATGGACAACAGACATTCAGTTTGCTGCCTGTACCTCAAAGGGTAAGATAGAAGCAGACTCCACTCAGACAAACTTTGCATCGGGGAATTCAATATAAAAGGACAAGCAAACAGTATCAACTTAACAAAATAAAAATCCATTATATTACTGATGCAAAATAAAAGCAAGGCCAAATTATTACATTGGTTTATATACATAATTTAGTTACAAATAATAAAAAGAATAACTAAACAGACTCTCATATGAGAGAAACAGCAACTCCATGGTGGTTTCTTGTGCTTCTGGACTACGAATCCTGTGTTCAAATGAGTTCCTCCAGCATAAATAAAACCAAAGGTCTAGAAACAATCAGTGGTGCTAACAATATAAGCATTGATTTTAAGGACAACTTGTTCACTCCAGAGCTGAGAGGAGAGATCCATACTACCACCACCTCACCCACAAGAAGATTCCCTGGTTGGTGACTCTACAGTATTGAGTTACTACTCATTCCCTAAGCCCTTTAAAACTGCACACTAATTTTTTCCATTTCTCCTTTATCCTCACGGACAACATACTGTTGCTATCAACTGAAAAATTCCAAATTACGTGCACAGAACTTCACAATTCTGTTCCTGTATAAAGTGGTGAGGAGTAAGTTTAATAGCTTTATTATGTGTGCAACTGAACTTAATCACAGAAGAGTGCAAATTTTCATCTGATGCATGTTGTTGGTTGCAAAATATAATAAATGTAACCTGTAAACTGCAATTGATGCATTCCACATGGGGTGCTTTGTGACAAGCTTTCAGCTATCAAAAGCACGAGTCACTGAACCTGCCTGACACTAGCAAATGCACTGATAATCACCAGTATGGCAATACTGCCAGTGGACCAAAATGGTTGGTGAAAGGTATTTGCATAGGAAATATACAAGCACTTGTAGAATGTACTCCTACCTTCAAGCTTGGCCAATATAAATGGCAACAGATGGCACTAGAAAGTAATAGTTGTTCCTAGACCTATAATCCTAAAGTTTAGTTGCGGGAAAAATGCAGTATAATTGTCATCAGCATTTAAGGGACAAAACCATTTTGTCTCACCCAAAGCGGATATGTAACCAGCCATTAAAGAACTGTCAATTTCTGGTGGCATGATGTTGAGGCCTTACTTGGAGGAATGTCCTACAGTCTTCATTGCTTTCCTGACACTTCAATAGGCTCTCAGAAAGAGGAGAGTATCTCCATACTGCCAGTTACCAGCCTCCAGCATGAATGGATACTATCGAAGTTGGGAAAGGGGGCTTACAATACTTGTAAATTTCCCTCAGACATCTGAAGAAGACAACTAACCATGGCATTCTCACTCACTCATTCAGTCAAATGTGCTAGCAAGAACTTTAAACATCCAGGTCTTAGAATCTGCAGGCCATACACCATAAATTACATTATGGAGCTTCATGCTCAGTTTGCATAGTGAATTGTACACTGTGAGCCTAAAAAAAGACAAAATTGCATAGAGTCCTCTCCTAATGCCATATGAGTAAAAAATTTAAACAATCTGTGTATATATAACACTACAATATAGAATAACATGACCACATTTTTCATTCCTATAACACAATACATACAACATATTATTATTAAACAAATAAACACTTGCTTAATAACCAACTAAATGCACATTCATTTGAAACTATTTT
Organism: Reticulitermes speratus; assembly: GCA_021186555.1. NCBI lineage: Eukaryota > Metazoa > Arthropoda > Insecta > Blattodea > Rhinotermitidae > Reticulitermes > Reticulitermes speratus. The sequence goes on from JAJKFL010000005.1 coordinate 7,688,325, forward strand.
ATAGTTTATTAAATTCCCCTAATATAATATAAAATAAACACTTTTTACTAACCTTCATTCATGTCCCATGACTGGTACAGCTATACGGAAACTGCATCATATTTCAGAGAATCATCTTCAAGGTCAGTTTCTCATTACTCTGTTGAGTTGGTAGAGCCAACAAGAAAAACCATCCTTCACTAACACTCGGAAACTGTTACTGAAGACTCAGAACTCATGAATGTGACAAAATGGCTGGGATCACTACATGAAAATTTTCTCTGAAATTCAAAATTTGTTGCGTGTGCAGTCATTAAGTAATGATATAAATTGCTACACTATGAGCCAGATGAGGTTAAGCAATAGAATTAATAACTGTATTTTCAATTCTTCTATAGATCACTATGCCCCACATATCCTCCTGTTGCTTAACAAATTATCTGTCCAAACTGAACATTATTATGAGTATTCTTACACTCTGTTCTATACTGTACTGCTCTGAAGAAACCAGCCTTCTTCTATATACTACGTACATCTGTTGAAGTCAAGCACAGCAGAACCTCGATTATCCGAAATAAAGAGGGCGGACCCGATTTCGGATAAGCAATATTTTGGATAATTCGGGAATTCGGCTTGACATGATAAGGTGCAATAAAAATAACAATTATTCAGAAACATGTCTTATGTTAATAAAATTTATGGCATAAGAAAGTGTATGATATTTACAGATACAATACAACACTACAAATTTCTACGAAAAAAATCTGGTATTTTACTTTGAACTTTTTTTTCAGAACATTTTTGGCTGCAATGTCCCTCCATTCGGCATTTTAGACGAATGTTCTTCGAGTTTTGATTTTACCCAATCTGAAACAGTTGATATGCCAACAACAAAATCCGCCGCGACATTTCGCAAGATCTCGCCATTTTTAATTTGTAGCACAGCCTCCAATTTCTGTTCAATTGTTATTACTACACGTTTTCGTTTAGCCTACATTGTTTGGAATCACTGTTAAATGAAATGTTAAAACTGCACTGTAAGAAGAACACACACGTCAATTTGCCACTCGTCCGCACCCGTCAACTTTTCACAACAAACTGTCAGGGAGAGGCTCAGAGGTATCTCGCAGCAGGCAGTTCTGGGAATCGCAGCGCCTGACAGGCGTTTTGGTTAACCCGAGTTTCGGTTAAGCGAAGTTCGGATAACCAAGGTTGTACTGTATATGTAGTTTTAATGTATGATGGTAACTACATGTCTTTACAGAAGGAGTTACAGTCACATTATTCAGTTAAATCCTATAACACTGTTCACAACAGACTACTAATATTGACGTACATACATCTGTACAGTGATATAATTCTAAGGGGTTGCAGGGCATTCAGGTGATGCACCCAAATATAAGACCCAGTTACCACAAAATAATGTTACATTAGTTATATATGTGCAGGAGCTCAAATTTATTTATGTAATATGGGTGTCATATGTTTTAACAAGTCACATAATGGTATTTAATTACTTAGGTGAAAAACACACAGAAAATATTTGGCATACAATTAAAGCATTGCAGAATCTGATATTAAAAAAATCATCATTTAACAGTTTAATCTACTATAATGTGAACAGGAATTTTAAGCCAAGTTAATATTGAAGAGACACAACTGAAAAACACCACATTACAACATGCTGGACTTCGATAATTAAGGCATATAATGTACAAAATACACCAGCATCAAGAAATTAACTCTGTATGCAGTTTGTTAACGAACACAAGAAGATTTAAACTTTACAGAAATATTAATTTCTTTCCTTATGAACAGAGATCAAAATATATGTACACAGAAGGCATTTTACGACAATTTATGGTGGTATTCACAATGTGTTACGAAAATCAAAATGTGGGTATGGGAAGTATGGATTTTCCATATGTGGAAATACATTCTAACAGTTTTAGACATAGTAGAAAGGTGTATGTAATCACATAATTTACATCAGCACATTAAAATAAATTCCAGCATGTTTGTTGTATGAGATTTGATATTTTCCTGATGGTGAAAATTTATGTTTCTGTCTGTCGTGTAGTATGGCAGTGGGGTACCAAAGTTTCAAAAGAATTTACTTCCTCTATCTTCAGTGTAAACATGAATCACGCTGGTAAATAACAAGCTACATAGGATAGGTGTGGGGGGATTGGTCATAGATGACAGAAATGACCTGTCAGAGTCAGGGATGAAGGAATGAAAACAAAAGTGGGCAGGACAACAGGAACTGTAGGCCCTATGAAGAAATGGCAATTATAAAAGCAGCCATTTAGGGAACACAGGCAGAGGAAAGTAAAGCAAAGTTTTGAAGATGTTAATTTTTGGCAGCACTGTTATGAGAACCTCAAATCTCACAAAGTCAAGATCTGTCCATAGAACAAACCAGCTTTCATTCATTCAGGATCTGAATGGGAGCTTTCCATGACCTGTCTGGGGCATAATCATCTTTCCTGTTCAAGTTGTCTGGATGGAGTTCAGTGTCTACCGAAGCTTTACTCTCTTAGGGATGTAATGCTATGTGGCCTGGAAGAAATTTACCAGTGTTTCAGAGAAACCTACCATGCAGCTCATGTTCACAATGCAAGATCTGGTGTGTCAAATGTAAAACATCCACATTCATACAGGATGCTGCACCTGCTCTTTGTCTTTAGGGCTATGTCATCCTTCAATGGATGAATAAAACTGGTTATTTTTTTTGACAGGAGGTCCCCAGCCCTGAAGTTGTCTAGAACACCACCCAAGTGCAATGTCTTCCACTGACAGTATCCTGCAGCCCATAAAGATGACAAGATGACTCACCCTGGACAGAGTGGGAGTAAACAACTATGGGATTGTGTACGTATGGGAAAATCAGTGTTCTTCGCACCATTCTTTCTCATTCACGTAAGTCAGAAAAAGCACTATAAATATGTGCAGCTTCCCTGGCCAGATAACCTATATGCATGGGCCATATCATCAGGGAAGTAATAGAGACTCAGCTCTGTCCCAGCAATGCAAACAAAATCATTTCACCATGAAGGGAACACAAAAGCCCCTCATACACACTCTGAAGGAACAAAACAAGGCTTCTTCTAAAGACAAGTCTTGACTTAAGGATTCTGTTCTCTGGTATATGAAGCTGTGTCACTGGGTAGTCAGTTCCCAGTGCTTTCAGATGATACAGTGGTCTTGACACATCAGTAACAGATTACCAGTGATGCAGTGTCATATCCCACAAGAACCGCATCCACAGCTACATCATTGCAAGAACCTGAAAAATCTAGACTTGGCTCTCCTCTGCCCATGGGTCTTAAAAGCCCATTTTGTAACTGTCCACTTCAGGGCTTCCTGCTCCTCTACAGTTAACACTGCTAAGCCTCCATTCCAATTACCCTTTGAAGGGTCAAGTTCAGCAGTAATCTCCTCTTCTACATCCCTGCCTCTGAGTGATAACTCCTTCTGTTCTTGCAACTCATTTCTCCCTACTTTTCCTACACAGCCCACCAATTTTCATTGGCAGATTTGCATTGTGAAGACAGAGGCAGTATTTCCCACTGAAATGATGGTAACTACCTACCAGAATACATGGTGTTGTAACCCACAAGACCACATTATAGATCAAGATTACAGTCTTTTGAGATATAGTGCCATGTATTTTGGGAGATATGTAATAAACTGCTGCTGTGCAGGAAAGAATGGCACAGATGTAGGGAAGGGATGACTGGGATTTGGTGACATTATCTTCTGCCCCCATCATGGCAGTTCCTCTGAGGTGTTGGTGCCCTTTTACTGAAATACACGACATCCAACACCAGCAGACCCATAATTGATACACACCATCGCGAGAACTTCAAATTTCACACACCATGGTTGTTATTAAATTATTACATGGCAGAGTTAAGCTCAAAGAACTCTAAAGAAAATTATTGAATTAAATATGATTTATGCCTGAATAGCACATATAACATAACATACTGCTTTAAAAGCATCAATTTACATAATAACAAAATGCAAAAATGATATACCCTGTTTACAAATTCATCACTTTTTTAGAATAATGTAAGCTTAGATTCACATCACATTCACTTGCTTTGAAACACAGTTTATAGTACTTTACAACATCATGGAGGAATTAAATTCTGTACTGATGGATTGAGGCACATTCAAATAGTCTGCTGACACTTTTTGATTCACAGTGGTATAACAGACATTAAAAATAATTACTTTGACAAAATGAGATATGAACAGAGAAGTGACCACATATCTTCTGAACACACAGTCTGAAGTCCATTAGTCTGATAAATATAGTAGTAATATGGTACATTTCCTCTTAGCCCTTTAATGTTTGCATGTCAGTGAAAGATTTTATGACAATCGATAATCACTTACAATTGCCCAAAATGCATGTGACAGGCATGACCAGTCAGCAAGCTATTATAACCACAAGGCAGAACTTTTTTTTGTAATCTGCCATGTAGCTTGCCCTGCAGTGAAGACAAAACAGCCTATAACTTTTTCAAGCATCTTTCTGTAAACTTACCCAGAATTATAACATTTCAACAATGGGCTTTGTGAGTCACTAATGGCTTTTCTGATGGGCTGTCATAAGAGTCTTAGTAACAAACCCTTTCCCACAAAGCTGACATTTGTAGGGTCTTTGTCCAGTGTGGTACCTCATGTGAATGACCAGGGTGGAGCGCTGGGTATATGACTTACCACATTCACTACACTTATGGGGTTTCTCCCCAGTATGTGAACGCATATGGTCTTGCATGTAGTTGCGGGAACGAAATGCTTTAGAACATACATCACAAACAAATGGTTTTTCACCAGTATGAATACGACGATGAACTTTTAATGAGGTCGTGCTGCCAATAGATTTCCCACATATGTCACATATGTACTTTGGTTCTCCTGCATGGGTTTTCTTGTGTACTTGAAGTCGGAAGTTGTATTGAAATGCCTTTCCACAAATGTCACAAGGAAAACGTTGGGTGTTTCGATCTGGGTCATGAATCTGCTGATGAATGCGTAAATTAGCCCTTCCAGGAAATTCTTTGCCACAGATTTCACACTGATGTCTCTCTCCTGAATGGAGGGCAGTATGTCCTCTGAATTCAGAATTTGTGTAGTAACCTTTGCCACAGATATCACATGTGAATCTGTAATCTTGAAAGTGTCTCTTCATATGCATCTCCAGCGTCAGTCTGTTAATAGTTGCATAACCACATGTGTCACACATAAAATTCTTGTCAGCATTGTGACGCTTCTTGTGTTCTGTGAGCTGAAAACTTCTCTTGTATGTCTTGTGACAGATATCACATTCAAAAGGCCTTTTTGTGCTATGGGTAACAGAATGCTTTTTTAACCGATTCTGTTGTGAGAATGCCTTGTTACATACAGAACAATAGAACTTCTTTGGAGTGTGGTGACTCTCAACATGATACTCCAGTCTGGCTCTGTTTTTATAAATTTTGCCACAGATTGTACAATCTAGGTTTTTGGCCTTTGCATTTGAGGTTAAGTTTCCTGTAGCCAGTCCACAGTGCTCTGTATTTGTAGATGAACCTGCACCCATGTCTTTTACAGACTCTGAGTTGAGTGTAAGGCACTCATTAGTTGAATGTGTCACATGAGAATCCAATACTGGACTTGATGTGATATTGTATGTTGGATCCAGTTCAACTGATTTTGATAGTAGTCCTAATGTATGTAGAGGCAATCCTATAGTTGATTTTGGGATTGTGTTTGACAACATGTGCATGGGGCTGATTGATGGTGTCTCTGTGCTTGGAGTCCCATCTTCGCCACACGGCACAGAAAATGAACCTATTGAACGCATAGAACTGATGGCTATTGCTGCTGTTGAAGTGGGATCCAATATCCAAAGAAAGCTTCTTGAAGACCTAGAAAAAAATAAAAATTAGTTTAAGTTTGTCTCCAAACCTCCTGCTATATAAGAATTTTAAAGCCCTGTATGTTTGCAAATAGTGATGTAAGAGTTGCTTCTGAATGTCCTACCAGGCCTTCATGTGCAACACATAAAGACACACTCTTGGCCATATTTACCAACCATTACTCTATCAACAGAATGTAAAAAGGTGCAGTGAACAAATATTGAAGTCAAATAACAATCACTCCTGCTTCAAACTCTAGCAGGTCCATTTACATTTATATCAAGACTCATGACATTTTATGCTTTAGTTCAGTCCCCACAAGTAAAAGCCAGTGTTTGACAAAGATACCATTCTATCCTATTTCCAATTCTATAGGGGTTTAAAAATCATTGTTAAATAAATTACAAAATGAGAAAATGAAAGCCAATGAATGTTCTCCAAGACATTCAACAGAATGATGACTTTAAATATATAAATAAATGAATGGTTTACAATCAACTCGTTATCATTAAATTTCAATAAAACCAACTATGTGCATTTCTCAACAAAACTAAATACAAATACAGATATAAATATAAATTATGAAGATATTCAAATTAATAATACTTACAATACAAAAATTCCTTGGATTAATCATAGACAACACTTTATCATGGAAAGATCAAATAAACCAATTAGTAACTAAGTTGAGTTCAGCCGGTTATTCTATTAGAACCTGATCCTCAGTTATGTCTCAGGAGAGTTTAAGGATGATTTATTTTGCTTATGTACATTCCATTATGTCATACGGAATAATATTTTGGGGCAATTCGACCCATAGTAATTTAATTTTCAAAATTCAAAAAAGAATAGTGAGAATTATTATGAAGACTAGAAATAAGGACTCCTGTCGTCCATTGTTCAGGCAATTAAACATCTTCTGTTATACTCCCAATATATACTTTCAGTATCAATATTTGTAGTTAAGAATTTGGATATATTCAAATTTAATTCTGCTATACACAGTATCAACACTAGACAAGGTTCTGACTTACATCTACCAACTAATAAATTAGCTAAAGTGCAGAAGGGTGTATACTACTCAGGGGTTAGTGTTTATATTAAGCCATGATTCTTTTACATTTATATTAAAACAGTAAAATATTTTATGTATGTGTATTTTTATTCTTAAGTGATATTTTGAATGGAAAACAAGGGGTGATCTTGGTTCTTATAAATAGTCCATAAATTTGATCTCAACAAGTTTTGCTAATTATATTAAAAGTTATACAAACAACCAATTACTCTTGGCTTGTGTTTATAGTTGCCATGATTTCTTTTTATTCATTTTGTTTTAAAACTAGTTTATCATTTTATGTATGTATATATTATAATATAGCAGTAACTTCACATGTTTTTGAGAGACCGTTTTCATCACTTATTTATTGTTAATACTTTTCTATAGTTTTAATTGGGTATCTGTAACATAATACACATTATTTAATATTATACTTTACATGGACAATTTCCATATCTTAAGGTCATTTCCTATTGGATCTATGGAATGTATATAAATAAATAAAAAACAAATTTGGTTTCTGAATCTGTAGTTCCAATAAGCATCAATAATTATAATTATTACATAATATTAATATTCTGAAAAATATTCTCCACAGATGTTTAAACAAGATTCCAGACTGATCAGTGTAACAGAATTAGTAGCTACACTAGCAGAGATCATTCTCAGTTTGCATAACGCTTCTGATGTATGCGGTATTAGCACTTTCATCTTTAATTAAAATATTATGTTTTCAGACGTATCTTGGCATAAATACGAGTATTTATTAATGGTTTATTTAACAATACTGTCAATAGCTCAGAGTTTACAGCAAGGAATGGCAGGATGGCAAGTGAATCTGTTTTTTGAAAGGATGTGGAAGGAACTGGTTATGGCCTAAGTTGAGGTACTATGCTGTCATTTTGCCTGCCAGAAGTGAGGAACATTACAAAACCCTTCAGCCAGCACAGCTGGTCACCAGGCTGAGATTTGAACATGACTTCCAGAATAAAAAAGAAGGAGTGTTTTATACATGACCACAACATTTGTTCTCTATCTCCTTAAAATCTGGGGATGTAACATGAGTCCACTTCCCCGTTTTTAGGTAGTGGGACCCTTCTTCACACAGAACCAATAGTAACAAAGCTTGCTAAAAAAGGAAAAAAGACTGAAAATATTTGCTGCTTAGAAAATTGTCATTTTTCCAGCTAATTATAATTTACAGACTGGAATAACTTAAGCTGTAGATCAGTAGTAATCCACAAACCACTTGCTGAGGAAACAGTAATAGTATTAGCTAAAACCGCATGGTCAGAGTTGAGGTCCACACATAGGTGCTGGAGTCCTTTATCTACACCATTGTGACAAAAATAAATTTTCTTTTGACAATACTGTCTTCTGAAATGTAACACCATGCAGGCTGGTAGAAACTTACTGACGATTTGAAGGAATATATTGTCGCCGCCTTCAGGGAATAACACTGGTGGTGACAGAAGGATCCTCTTCATTTTTTCCATCCAACAACATCATCAACACTCTCAAAACCTTTGTAATCATTGTGTTTATTCTATGTCCAGCCAGTTCCACAAAACATAGCTTCATTTCAACACCTCACATATGAAGCTTTTCCAATAGAAGACAGACTTCTCACCTCAGAAAGTCTTGCCAACAACGGTGTTTATAACAAACTGCAAATAGTAACATGCAGAGACCACACTTTATAAATTACATTGTTCTATGATCTTCTTTTAGCCCTTCAGTGACGCTGGGTCTTAAATTCCAACCAGTGCTAGGAAGCAGTGTTAAATATACAGTATCATCAAATGCATTCACAATTATATGGTGCACCAAAGCTGGCAGCATGTTAATAATAGGTATGTATATTGTACTGAGGCCGGCATTGGAAGGTTAATAACTGAAGCCAAAACAGGCCTGGGAAGGAATTGGGACCAATCTTTGTTTATATCCCAAATGTTAAATTAAGCGCATTTCATATCACACATAATGTAAGGATATCCTATTACCAGAAGCTGCATTTTGGATAAATTGTAAACTAGTATGAACCAAAATTTGTGGTCTTCTGGATTATTACATGGCATCATGTGGTAATTATTTACCACACGACACCGTGTAATAACCCAGAAGACCACAGATTTCATCAACATCGCGGCGGAAGCCTGAAATCAAGGTTAGTATGAACCAGTTTTTAAACAATTGCCATTCATTTACGGGGTGCATTAGAAGTTCAGGTTTGGAAGAAACATGCATCCCACATGGACATGATGATACATACTGAGTGTCACCCCACAGTTCAGCTTTTCCACAGATGAGTCTAGCTTCCTGGCTTACATCTTCTCCTGGAAACACTTACCACATGTCACAGGGATGCGTATGTGCTGGTGTGCAGCAAGGTTATGTTTATGAGAAATCTCCATATCACAAACTTCACATTGGTAACTCTCAGTCAAGTGCATGCTATTCTGTCTTTTTTTGAGTCTGTTTCATTCAACCATAACAGCACAACATATTTCAAAATAACAGTTCTCTTTAAAAGACACAAATATTTGCAAGAAATAGTCTCATACACATTATGATGGTCAAGGGAAATCATGGTTTAAGCCTTTCAGTAAATGCCTCATTTAAAAAAGTTAATATTATATATATAATATATATATATATATTTACCAAGTTTTTTAATTATTTATTGAAGATTACAATTTACAGTATTTACAGTATACAAGGAAAAAATTACAAAAATTGTTCCGATAACCAATTTAACTAAAATGATTACGTGGACCAAAAGTTATAAAAAGGGAAAAATAAAAATAATATTAGTGAAAAAGAATAAAAAAACACTATGCCTGAAGGTGAGCTGGTTTACAGTAGTATATGTTTCGGTCATTTATGTTAGTAGATTTGTATAAACAGTTTAGATCAGCTATAATTACCTATCTGTTGGACCAGAGGATTAGGATGAGATGGGCATTTAGTTAAAAATTTGACCGTCAGGTATTGAATGAAGTCTCAAAGAGATTCAATATTAAGGGAGTCGTGCAAATGGGAGTTCCCCTGGGATAGTCTCCGATAATGCGCAAGCTCTTGTTTTGGATGACTTGGGAGTTTGAGGTAATTTGAATTACATGTGGTATTGCAGACAGGGGCGGCGTACGTAAGAAGGGATCGAAGTATCAATTTATATAGTGTTAATTTGGAGGTTTGTGAGAGTGTACAGTCTCGATTAAGGAGAAGGAAGATGTTACAAAGAGTACCTACGTCTTTGTTGGAAACGGTACGTATGTGCTTAGTGTAGAGCAGTTTTGGGTCTAGAAGAAGGCCTAAATATTTTACGTCTGAGGCCAGCGCACAGACGCATTATCAAGTTTTACTGGGTCCGGAAGACATGGGCGACACTTTTAAAATAGAATTGATTCTGTCTTGTGTGCATTTAAACGGAGTTTCCATTTGGTGAAGTATTTAAGTAATGTGGTGACAGCTTGGCTTAGTCAATGGGATATGGTGACAGGACGCAAGGATTGGGATAAAAGAGCTGTGTCGTCTGCGTAAAGTACTAGATGAGTGTGTGGAGGATGTGGCATGTCTGAAAGGTATAAGGCAAACAAAGTACTTGATAGCACTGCGCCCTGGAGGAGCCCAGAGGGAGTTTGTTTCGGCATTAAATTTGTGCCGTTTAGGTGGACAGTAAAAGTACGATCTTCCAAGTAGGACTGAAGAAAGAACAGGAGATAAGGTGGAAAGTGCAACAAGATAAGTTTATAAAGGAGGCCAATAAACCAGACAGTATCATAAGCCTTTTCTATGTCGAGTAGAACCATGCCTGTATGTTTGTTAAGGTTAAAGACATGGGTGATGAAATCGGTGATTCGTGTAAGTTGATGGACAGGTGAATGTTTCTTCCAGAAGCCACACTGTTCTGGAGGCAGAATGTGGTTCTGATGGATAAACAAGTTCAGTCTGTGGGCTATAACATGCTCCAAAAGTTTGCTTAAGGTACTGAGAAGACTGATGGGTCTATGGGAACAGGGGTCAGAGGGTGGTTTTCCGGGTTTCGGGATGGGGATGACCTTGGCGGATTTCCAAGCAGTGGGGAAGTGTCCAAATAGCAGAATATGATTAAAAAGAAGGGTCAGGTGGGTGAGAGGTTTACGAGAGAGGTGCCGTAACATTATGGCCGAGATACAGTCATTTCCAGGGGCAGATTTGGTTTTGAGGGACTGAACAAAACGTCGGAGTTCAGCTGGACTTGTGAGATGGGGTTCCTCGGGGTGGGTGGGGGGGGGGGGTGGGGCGCTTAAAAAATTTTCTGACTGAACGATTGACAATGCGGGCGTGATTTGCAGTGCCTAGGTCCAAATTAAGGTGATGTGTTCATTCAAAGTGGTGAGCCAGGAGTTCGGCTTTTTCAGCTGAATTAAAGATCTGTATACCTCCATCAAAAAGAGGAGAAATAGAGCGGTTGGAAGTAGTAAAGTACTTGGCGATCTTCCAAAAAGGTTTCTCTTGAGGGTGAAGCGTGCAAAGAAAGGAGATCCACTTTGCATTTTGTAACTGATTCAGCTGGGAAGTTAGAAGACAGGAGAGAAGTTGGTGGACGAGATAAAACAGGCAGAGTCCAGATCTTTGATACCGTCGATGGAAATAGTTTTTGAATTCGGTGAGATGGACCAAACTGAAGGGAAAAGCGATGCAATTACCTGCTTTCCTGTGTAATGTTTATTACACAAAGGAGGTAAAGTTGTCCTTGTCAATGCCAGAATGGCATATAGGGGAAGTGGAGGTAAAGAACCACTCATTCCTAGCCTCAATACTAAAGGAGGGTGAGTGGTTAACTTCATGGGCCAGCCACTTTACCCACCGGGAAAGAGCCATGGTACTCAAATGAATAGGAGGCTGAGTAGGCTCCACAGCTGGTCTGGACAATTTGGAGGGGAGAAAAATCTCTTACCCCTGCCAGGGTTCAAACCCTGGATCGTCCGGCTTATAGCCCAATCACTATACTAACTACATTATCCCATCCCCTATGTTGATTATATAGCAATGCCATAATGGTGAAACAGCAACTTCGTACTGCAGATCAACCTCAATAAGCAGAATCACACAGGTTGCTTAATGCATTAAAATGTCCTGTCTATATTCTCCAGCAAGCGGTGACCACTGCACATTGCATGTGCACAATGAACGTCAGGAGGAAAGCTCATTAATACATGGTACTAAGAGAATGTCTACTGACATGACACAGAGTGGATCATATAAGTGCAAGTTAGAGTAACTCACTGTGCCACATCTAATGTCCAATATGAGATTCTGTATTTAGTAGTGTAAAATTACGTACTGTATAACCATTTAGCTTTTCTTCATTTGAAGAATAGTAGTATGTACACTAATGGAGAAACATATACTCTACTCAGTCTAAAGAAGTCATGTTTGAAGATTTATGAATAATCTCCTGTGGCCCCCCAGGGGTTCGCAGTCCACAGATTAGTAATACCTGCACTATCGTAAGTTCCAGAGCTCTGAGATATGACGCCACATAAATTGGCACATAGGCAACAACATTCTGGAGGGGCTCGCTGCCACAGTCTTCAGGTAATCCAAGGGTAATCATTCTTCTTTGACTACCTTATGGAGGATTTAGGAAACTTCTCTGATAAGCTGGTACCTATACCCCAAATCTGCATGGTGTCATATTCCAGAAGACTGGAATCTCCTTTGGCAGTGCTGTGAGAATCTCAAATTTCACTGCTATATTATACACCAACAACATTGGTTTCAAGAATGTAACACTGCCACTGGAGGGTGGTACTGCAGTTTATCCAAATCTCATTCATTTTACATGTTTAGCACATGGGCCTCACAAAGTGGTTGTACAAACTGAGGAAAACATAGCAAAAGTGAATAAGTAAATATCAAGCATAAAGAAGGTGTTTGTTAAGGCCCCTCTCCAGACTGAGGTGACAATGATACACTGCCGGAACCCATCCTTGCCTGATGCAGAAAATGGACTGACACTACTCGATTTTATTCTAACCATTTTGAACTCGTGATGCAGTGTGAGTCTGGCCATCTAAGAAGGCATTTGAGATTATATTCTGCAGAGAAATCTAGCTGCAATTAAGACACACTTAAAAATCATATAAAATTATGTAAGGCAACTGGAAACATTGTTCATCACTTATGTAATGTCTTGTATGTCAAAAAAATGTAAAAGATGGAATAAAGTTTAACCCTGCAGAACTCATAAGCAGTGGTGACAGAAACCATGTGATACTACATGAAGAAATCCAGGATAAAAGGCTATTGTTATTGTAGAGAAACATTTATAGTAAAAGGGCTCAGAGCTTCCACAGAAGATGCAATTGAATTTTGCAGCTTTGTTCAAACACTCACCTGTTACATCTTTGGACATCATTAGAGACACGTGTCAAAAACAGGAAACTCAATTTTGATATGCTGCAAGTGTGAAGACATGAACCATTAGTAACTCAATGTGTGCATTTTGTAAGCTTTAGACCAAAGATGCACGCATATTGTAAACTTTTTAGTGGATACAATTCCATTGTCTGATCAGTACATATATTACACAGTCCAATATGGAACTTATCCAGTTATAAATGTGGCAGACCACAAATTTTAGCATCACATAAATGATAACTGAACTACTTCTAATCCAGTACCTAAGCTTATCTTGGATTACAAATAACAGATACAAAATAGGCTTTCGTCCTGCCAGTATGCACAGAAACCTTCTTGAAGAACATTCATGATTTTATCCTAACTGCTTCATAAATATAACAGACCTACTTCATAATAAACCATTTCACCCAACACAAATTTATTATTTGGAGTAATAAATAGAATAAAAAATTCAATGACTTTCAAAAAAATGTTTTTATAGTAATTTCTTCCTGATTGGAATACTACACATGCGAGATACTGATAACATTGTAAAACAAACAAAAAATACCACATTATCTGTTAAGTGTAACTACTGTGATTGATCTAAAAATACACTTAATTACTAAACTAAGACAGATCTGATACAGAAAGAGGAAAATCACTTGTATAATTCCAATTTTGGAAGTTAGATTACATGTAGAATTATAAAATTATGGAAATGTTCTGGGTTTTTATTCAGCTCAGGTAAAACTGTACACCCTCTCAGCATACGGCCTTTTAAAATGCCACATTTCTGCTGTGACCAGGGCATTATTCAATTTAAATTCCCACTGTGGGACAATGCATTCCCTTTTAGATGAAGCAGATGTACATTTAATGGAACAATGTTGTCATATTCATCCATTAAAGGATAGTAAAACATAAGTGTTTAGTTGCAGAAAGTAAAAAAGGAGAATTGCACAATTAAAGTCCTGTGTCCCCAGATAAATAACAAATTGCTTATGTTGCTGGCCACGGCTAAAGTCTTGAGAAGATACAAAAATTCATAGACAAAGCTCCCCTACCCACCCACAAATGCACACATACACACACACACACACACACACACAAAATGGAAATATCTCCAATTTACTTGCAATGAAGGACTGGCACTTGCAGACGTCTATACATGTCCATGAGTGACATCACACCCACCTCTTATATATCATGTTAACTTAACAACATATAGGTAACGACTGTTGAAGGAAGACTCTGAACCACAGACACAAAGGAATAAGAAGTAGGATGCACTTTACACACCCTGTGCTATTTTAATCTCAAAGTAACACTCACATGTTTCATTTTCATCACCAGATTACACAGGCAGAGGAAATTCAAGAAAATTGGTGGATGAATATCTATAATCACACACTGTATAATGAAAATGCTGCTACAAACATTTAGATGAAATTAATTTCGGCTTAGTTTTCAAGATTTGTTTCATGTGACAGTCACAAATAATCAATGTAGCTGAATTTATTTTAACCCTGTAACCAACTAATTAAGGACAATAACAAGCACAATGTCAGGCACAGCATTATATGTACAGGCATGTAAACTGTTTTATAATGACCCAGGTTTTCCTACAGTTCCTGTGAGCTGGATGCTATACGATTCTTCAAAGAATAAACAGTCTTAATGTGGTTTCACAGACAACAGAAATAGTCATTATTATGCTGTTATGAGATCTGATGACATGTAGATAAGTATCAATGTTCTGGAGGAAAATACTGTGTCCAACTTCTTGTCTGTCTTGATGGTAGATGTAGCAGGTTCCTCTGAAACACTGGTAACCAACAATCGAACCGTGTGTATTACCATAATTAGAGTTGGGTTCAAAATGAAAAATGTAGCTTCTACCAATTAATACTCTTCTACGTATGTCACTAAATAACCCTGCAATAAGTACAAATATGAAACAAAACCTGTTGGTAATAGTAAAATATGACTTTGTAAGGTACTACATCTTTACACTACAAACAATTCCAGAACTTACACAATAATCACATGATGACAAAGCAGAAGGATCTATAATGCTTAGGGTACTGTTCGAGATTTCTGTGACTGCCAAATGACAAGTGTTACGAGTCTTACAGCGTGTGAGAAATGGACAACGGAAATCAAATCCCAACAGTATATAACCTACATACGCAAAAAAAGTCAAACTAAGAATTCCAGGTGTAATCTGTTGTTTCACATATACTATGCTGGCATTTACTCCATTTGACAGATTACTTAACAATTCTCTTTTTTGCTGTTAAGGTTTGTAGATAGTGGTTATGAAGGAGAAAACAAACAGTTACATGTCCATTTCAGGTACTGACAATGGTTTTATTGTCTAAAAGCAAGTAGTAATCTTACATTCATCTAAAAAAAAATGTGTTACACTGTACCATCTCCTCACAAAAACCAATGCTGAACATAAATGTATTTGCTTATACATAATATGATTCCATCCTTCATTCTAGGCTGCATGTTTGAATTCCACTCAGTCATCATCCTCATGACACACATAGCCACACACAGACACACACACACACACACACACACACACACACACACATATACACAATGTTATCAATTAAAACGCAGTACTGCAGTACTCAGTGGACCACTTTTGTATAAACATCAACACACAGCACAGGGATATTACTCCCTTTGAATGAAGATGACAGCAATGACAAAAATGTTTGTCTGCAACTAAACATAAAATTATTAAGAAATGTAAAATATCTGTACTTTATCAACATTTTATACATTTTAGTAAAATTTTGACTGATAATCTTGTCTATTCAGTTCACCAACAAATGCACAAACATAAACTACTTTTATAGTTTTATTAATAAAACTATAAAAGTAGTTTATGTTTGTGCATTTGTTGGTGAACTGAATAGTGAGTGAAAATGCATGGTGAAAGTAACATAAAAAAAATTGATAACATTGTATTACAACTTCACATATGCACATCTTTGACAGCATTTATTATAAATGTATTGCTTGTGAATGACCTCACTGAAGATGGTCCATAGGGCCCGAACATGTAGGAGAACCATCACAAAATAAATATGGTTATTTATGGTTCCATGTGCAATTTGTTGGATTAAATACTGTATACTGCACTATACACTGACCTATATTCTTATAACATTTGGTAATGTATACACATTGTATGATGATAAATCACACAATTTTATTATTCTAACAGATGTAAGTACAGCTATACCTTGTCCAACATGGAGGTTATGGGGAGTGACCAGAACATGTTGGGCAAAAGTGCATCATGCAAACTTCTTATGGGAAAAACAGCATTACGTGAACACCAACACTTATGAACCCCCTCTCCTCCATTGCTTAAAATACATACAGTTATAGACATTTACACAGTGCTTAAGTGGCTCATGCTGCTGCTTCTATGGTGGTTGAGTAACTGGCAGTGTATATCTGCGTACATTTAAACTTGTCAATGATCAGGAAATTTTTTTCCCCATATATATGTAATTATTTTCAACTACATACATGAAAACCGGACTGAACAAAACAGCGCTGGGTCAGAGGATATTGTATTAAATTTGTTATGTAATGTATAATTTGTCTACTGTATAAGGTTTTTAGGTGTCATTTTGTACAAATAGGGTCTCTTCTATTATTTTCATTCCCTTCTCAAAGTTCCCTTGCAATTGGCTTTAATAGGGTCATCATTCACTCTGATATATAAATTGAAACATGTGGCCTTGAAGAAAGCATATTGTACTGTACATAAGCAAATAAGTTTGTGTTCAACACTGTCTACTGTGTAGAGATGGTGCAATGCAACAGGCCTATAAAACATCACAACAAGACAATATAGTACAATATTCTTCATCTGGAAATATGGAGGAAAATATAGGAAAGCTTAGAATGGCTAATATACTGGATGAGAAATGAAATTCTCATAAATATATGTAATGTGTTGCATGGGTTACTGCCAAGCTATTTTAAATGACAGACTGAATTAGATGAAAATAAGATCTGTAACTTACATCTGCAACCACAGATTTACACTTCTTTGTCATGTGACAAAAATATAAACATAATACAAATGCTGAATCCAGACAATTGTTACAAAATTGGTGAAAGAGAATTAGTGATGCTCAGGCTACAGTATAAGCGTGTCCTCACTTACAACTATTTAGTGACACTGTCAAGCACTGAACTGTGGTTCTTAATGTGTGTGTTCAGCAGTGTCTTAGTAACAAACGCCTTGCCACACAATTCACAGTTGTATGGTCTCTCTCCCGTGTGGTAGCGCATGTGAATTGACAGTGATGAACACTGTGTAAAATGCTTGCCACATTCTTTGCAGGTGTAAGGTTTCACACCTGTGTGAGTACGCTCATGAACATTCAAGTACTTAGAAGAACTGAATGCTTTGCCACAGACATCACACACGAAAGGTTTCTCGCCTGTGTGGGTACGCTGGTGCGTTTGCAGTGACACACCACTTGTCAATGCCTTCCCACAGATATCACAGATGTAGTTGGCCTCTCCTCTGTGTGATCTCATATGTTTCAAGAGTTTGTTTCTAAAGAAAAAGCCTTTTCCACATGTTTCACATGGAAATCGCTTTGTGTTTCTCTCTGGGTCATGGATCTTCCTGTGAAGTATCAATTTCTTCTTTTCTGGGAATTCCTTCCCACAGGTTTCACACTTATGCTTCTCCCCTCTGTGGTACCCCCCCATGTGCCCTTGGTAGTCAACATTCTTGTAAAAACCTTTGCCACATAGTTCACACTTGAATCTATATTCATGTAAATGCCTCTGCCTGTGGACTTTCAGATTTGATACTGATCCACTTGCATGTCCACAAATATTGCACACATACTTCTTGGTTTCGACATGACGTTTCTTATGTGCTGTCAGTTCATGGCTTCGCTTGTATTTCACATTACAAAGGTCACATGCATATGGACGTTCCAAAGTGTGTGATACCATGTGCTTTTTCAACAAATACATTCTTGGGTAAGCCTTCTGACAAACTGTGCACTGAAATTTCTTTGGAGATATGTGTAGTTTCATATGGGCAGTCAATGTGTTCTGGCTCTTGTACACTCTTGTGCAGAGTGAACAGGGGAAAGATACAATATCGAATGGTCTATTATTTGCTGAAGCCACACTGTGAACATTCTCAATTCTTAGAGTAGAGCATGTAGAATCTTCTTTTTGTATAGCACAGCTGTCAGGTAATACTACAAGAATGATGCCATCAGGTATCCACCTAGAAAGAAGACAGACTCATTATAAGATACTGACCATGATATTATTCCATATTTTATCATAGACTTATGTAATAACATGACACAAAACAACATAACATGTCATATTATGATTATCAGAAAATAATTCAGTTTTGTTACATCTATAGCTCCAAAAGCTGTGTCCTCATAATACCACAATGACCTTACTCCATGAAAGCAACATTTATGACATAAAATAACATGGAATACTATAGAATGAAGATAAATCCCTGTTTCTAATTTCACAGTTTAGCAAAGAAATACTTCACCACTAACTACTATGACCAATATCTCCATACAATTGGCAAGAGAAGTGTGGGGAATTTAAACATACGACCCAAAAGCCATTCAGATGTGTGAGAAAATCATAAAAAAATTCATTTCTTGTTTGAGACTGTGAACATTCCTTGCACTTTAATGATAGGAAATGCATACTGTTCAAATGCAGAAAATATCAAACATTTTGGGAGTCTGGTTTTGGTATGACATGGATTTTAATGAAACAGTAATAACCATAATAATTTTTAAAGCGTACATATTAGTTAAGAAATCTGAACTTAATGAAACCTTCAAACAAAATAAACAAGAAATGTCAACTCTGTGTGTGTGTGAGTGTGTGTGTGTAAACGTGTGAGCTAGTTTCAAATGTAGTGTGTAAAGATGTGACATTATTTTTACAAGTATGGGCAAATGGGAACACTGCTGATATTGTTGAATTTGATATGTTTTGTAGTTTCACATCTTGGCAGTTCAGGGTAACAAATCACAACAACCAGGCTTGTGCCTGCTCAGGGACAGTATGTCCTTGGTTTGACTCAATGTGGGATTCCATTTTGCATTATGAGATACACAAATTCTACAGCTGTTAGAAATTTGAAGGTTCAGAACATGCTTATGACACAGAGATGCAGCAGTGCAACATAATCTGTAGAGGTCAACTTAATAATAAATCTGAGTATTCCCTTCATGCAACAAGCTTGACTGGCAGAAATTACTATGGCCTTTCACAGGACTAATTTAAGATGTTTCTGAGTCCATGCAAAAACAAACTGAAGGGCCCTACCTAGGCATGGTCCTGAACTGATGATGAAGATGGTGTAATTTAAGAATTTACACACAAAATATGTTTTACGTATAAGGCTAAAATAAACCAGCCCATGCAGACACACAGACTGCAGTAGCCTTAATCTGGCCCTGGTCTTTCAATATCTGGACTGTGCAAATGGGCTGCCAAGTGATTCTTGTCGTGTAGACTTATATACCACATGTGCTCCACATGGAAATTTATAAACAAGTGCCTTTGGAAACTTTTTAAGATCTTTTGGCCTAACAATATCTCAAATGCAAAACTGTGGATGCATGCACAAGAGAAACCAATGTCAGTGCAAATCTACTGCAGAAATGGAAGTGGGTCGAACATACACTGAGGGATTCCTCTGGCATACAGAAATAAGCTTTGAGTTACAACCCCGAAGAACAACACAGAAGAGTAAGACCCGAGAAGAATCTGAAGTATAATGATAGAGGAGGAAGCTCAGAGAGTGGGAAAGACTTGGAGAGAGGTCAAGGCAACAGCTGGAAACAGAGTCTGCTGGCACTGCTTCATGGAGAGTAAAAGGAAATTGAGTGACTTGACTGCTCCACATGGAAAACATGCAGAAATGGACACAGACCCACTTCCCCAAATGTCCAACGGCTGGCAAATACATACTACTGAACTTAGAACAAGAAGTGACATAAGAGACTTGAACCCAATGTGAAGTTAACACTCAGCTGAAATTTTATAACCCCATGCAATGAGAAGAACATGTATGTTGCAAAAGCTTCTTCTAGAGACAGGTGCTGTTTAAATTTCATAAACCCAAACCAGTCATCTGCTAGAGACAGGCACTATCAGAATTTAATAGTCACATCGGTGAGCTTTTCACCTACAAATGCAAATTATCCTTACCCATTATCCCTTATTAATCCTGAGAAATGAGGAATGTGTAAAGACAGCAAGCCCAGTTAGAAGTTTGCTTACACACGCACAAACACACACACACACAAGGATGATTTAGTTTACATGCAAACCCAAAGAATTCAAGAAGAGTGGAAGTAAAACAACCAACAACAAATTTTTGGGAGAAAGTCCCTGAAATGTTTTCTTTTGGGTTTATACACCATGCCATAGATGTGTATTCCACGTTTCAGAAAAATATACTGCCTCCATCTTGAGCGTGACTGAACCTGGTTCAGGTGGATGCTGAAGTGGTTGGGAAGAAAGAAATGTGTGCAACTTCCCATATAACCCACACATTCCTTTCTTCCCAACCGCTTCAGCATCCACCTGAACCATATTCAGTCACCCTTAGGATGGAGGCAGTACGTTCCTCCGAAACATGGAACACACATCTACAAAATGGTGTAGAAACCCAAATGAAAACCATCAACTGATCAAGAATCACTGTCAAAACCTGAAAAATTAGATCCCTGGAACATTTAGGAGGGAAGGCTGGGTGGGTTCCAGATCCAGTGTGGACATGTTGATGGAGAGAAAAATTCCTGCCCATGGAAGGAGCAAAACCCTGGAATGCTGATCCATTTTACTGGCTGAGCAACACAGGCTCCAGAACGTAAGGATAATAGGAGATGTATGAAAGTTGTTGTGGCAATCTGGAATTAAGAACTGTAAGCATACAGCAGTCAAAAATTCAAACCCTCAGACCTACACTGTACAGAAGGTTCCAGTGACAGTGTAATAAAGGATATACAGGCATGCTCATATTCCTTTTTCTTAAAACATGTGAATGGCACCAGTGATTTAAAAAGAAACAGATAATTTTAAAATCAGTAGAACAGATGACAAAACATGTCTGTAATGAAAAACACACATATCATACCTGAATAAATATTTGCATACGATAAAAATTCACAAGTTGGTCCTGTAACATGGAGCTTGAATACCATAAAGTTACTCTTCTTGTGCACAAACCACAGCATCAAAAATGAATTCTCCAGAGTATGACTTGAAGAGGAGAAAAACACTTGAGTAACTGGCCACAGCAGTACCAGGTCAGCACTGTACCAGCTACAGTAACGCACCTGTCAATTTAACACAGCAGTACAAAGTCAGCACTCTACCAGCTGTGGTGGCACACCTGTCAACTGGACATGGCAGCACAAAGTCAGCATTGTGCCAGCTGTATTGATGCACCTGTCAACTGGACACAGCAGCAAGAATCAGCATTGTACCAGGTGTAGTGACACACCTGTCAACTTGACACAGCAGCACAATGTCAGCACTGAACCAGCTATAGTAACATATATGTCAACTGGACACAGCAGTACAAGGTCAGCACTGTACCAGCTGTAGTGACATACCTTTCCACTGGACCAGGAATAATGACATGGAGTTGGATGGATTGAGGAAAACTTGGCAATATCCCAGCTTCAATATAAGAGGACAATTTCAGTCAGCAGCAACATGAAAATAATAACCACGTCTTACAACGGTAACACTGTTGCAGAACTGTATGTGCTTATGTTAAATGTTTAACACTTCAAATGATATAAAAAAAAAAAAAAAAACAATTTGCATCGACACTGTGCCATTTTCCTCTTAGCCATACACTACATGAGTTGAATATTCATTAAAATAGGTATCATAAAACTGTCATGGTGTAATATTCTACTGTTTAGGCTGATTCCATTTCAATATATGTACAGATATCATTTTGTAATCAGCAAATGAGGGACTGAATGTATCATTCAATGGTATGAGTTTGCTACCAAGTTCTGAGAAACTCGGTATGTTTATTTGAAATGATGGGTAAACACACAGAACACACTATACTACAGATCACATGGGGCTATATGAACATATGTTTATTTTTTATATGTTAAAACTTAACTAAAAGTAGTTGTGTTATGTGAGGTCACAAATAAATCTACAATCTGTATCATACTGACTTCAATTACATCATTCTGTCCTTGTGAACTTATACAAATATGGGATTCACTGCAAACCTAATTCATACAGATTCTTTTTACAATTTTACAATAGCTAAAATAAAGACGATATTATTAACCATTCAATGTAGGACTCAGTGCATTGTACAGACCTTTAATTCTTCACATCCTTGTGGCCGTGGTGGATCGTATGGTTGTGAATGCATTTAAGGAAACCATAAATTAAAAACCCCTCTGTTCTAGGCAGGTGTTGGAATTTAAACCCCTGCATCGCTGGAGGGTTAAATGTCACTGGTAACTGATACCAGAGAGGGTTCTTGGTTTTAAACTGTTACAGAAGAGATTATGTTAAAAGCAGTTTTCTGAGGTGTTATAAATCTTGGGGTGGGAGATAACATATTCTCAAATGGCGGTTTTAATGGCTGGAAAATCAGTTACTGAATATACAATTCTAGCTGCCTTTATTCTAACTTTTCTTTTTGACAGCAGATTCAGTTTTAAGCAAACTGAAACTGCATTCTTCAAATAAATTGTCGTCATAATCAAACAAAATTATGTTTATAATATGCTCACGTGCTGTGTAGCCCAAAATTTGGCACACAGGTCATTCAAGAATTACTCCCAGAAGTGCATAAAATTTTAATAATTCTGAAAGTGTGTTACACCAGTAACTGACCCTAATATCCCATACCTGTAACACAATGTGCATAAATTTGTGAAATGACTGTGTCATGCTAAGGAATACAAAATTCACACTGGGACCAACAGCAGATGCTGTGCTATTAATTGTCCTTCCACATGTATTTGAGTCACACGAATGCCTTCCCACACAGAAAACACATAAATGCCCTCTGACACACACACACACACCATACCACACATGCCTTCTGACACATGAGCTTTATGGGAATTAAACTAACATCTAATTTACTGAAGGATGCTAACTACTGTTCAAAGGCAGCAACAGACAATTCAATGTCATTATGTGCTTACAACCCAAGAAGATATTTTAATGTCCTGCTTGATACGACTACACACTCAGCTCCACATATTAACATTTCACTGGCATCTCTACAGACATCACCATCGACACTCAAAAACCCATTTGTCTACCAATCCATAAAGAGTGAAGAATTGAGGCAGATGAGTGGAAAAAACTTTGAATTTATTCACTGTTTTTAAATTACAAACTTTTCTTCAATTTCCTCACACATGTCAAAAAGCACAAATCTTGTATACACATTCGATAATGTAATGGACAGTATCCTGTATGTGAAGACCACCACAATAAAGATGAAGCTAGAATGAGGAGAACAAGACAGACATACACATACATAAACTCTTATAAAGTCTGCTGGTTTTCTGTAATATGAACACATGATAAGCACCCTTGCTGGGTTGGTACTTGAATGGAATATGAGTAGGACAGCTTGTGCTGATCCTGTTGCATAGGTTACAACAGCACCACATAAAGCAGACAAAGCCTGGAGATTATGCAAAATAACTCAGGATGCTTTACTTTGAGATGGTACGCATCTAACATATCAATAAAGTGAAAAGTAACAAGTTAAAAAGTTAAAAAATATTTAATCACAGCATGTAGCGGCTCTCATACATTATTCACTCAGAAATCCTTTGCAATTAACACTTCATTTCCAAAGAACAGGCATACCTTAATAACAGCTATGACATCTTTAACATTCTGACTATGTATGGTGGAAATAGATATTATGTCCCAGTCTTGACTATACTTCTCACTCCTCTTGCAAGTCAACTGAATATTGGACTTTTACAACAGTACAGTACACATTACGTAGAATCAAACAGTACTTTGACTGTGGCAGGAATCAACTGTGGTCTATTTAAAGAAACATTCTAGCTTCAGCTTCCATGCACTGACAGAGTTCACAAAAACCTCAGTCACAAGTCCTTGTCATGGGCCAGATTTCAACACAGGACCTCCAGAGTATGAAACAGAATTTTGATCCCTTACACAAAGCCAACAGCAATTTCTTGACATCTTGCCTCATATAATATGGCAAAGTAAATGCTCCTACTGCGCTTAATTATGAACCATGCCACAAAAATGTATGTGGAAGTGGAGTCAGAACACATGGTACTTACAGAAACAAATTGTTAGGTGCTCCTACGTACATGTACAGAATGTGTAGCTGTCAGGTTTACTGACACTACTACACTAAAAAACATCTGCTGCTAGTAAGCAATGCCATCTGCATTTTGGAATATGAAGTTTCTAAGCAGAGGAAAAATATACCAGTAAGAGAAAGTGATAGCTATACAATTACAAGCAGCATATATTCTTATATGGAATGTACCACAATCTGAACTTGCCAGACAGGGCACAAACTAGAACTGAACTGTCTCTCTGAATTGTGTTCGAAGTTTGTTGTTTAATTTTACTGCAGATTAAACATGACATGAAGGAAACAGTGTTCAATTCACAGCATGGGCAAGAGATTTTCTTCTTGTGCACACCATCCAGACTATCTCTGGGGCCCACTCAGCTTCCTACCACATATGTACCAGGGGCTCCTTCCCCAAGGGTAAAGCAACTGAGGCTTAAAGCTAACCACTCACCTACATACAGTGCCTAGATTAAGAAGAGCAGATATAGCTGTGCTCCCCCCATGCATCCTTATTGGATCATGTGTAATTAAACATACGTTAAAATTTAACTTTTATTACATACAACTGATATGCTGTACAAATAAAAGGCTCCTTTCCTTGCAGAAGGTACAGGAACCAGGCTACCTTACAGGTTCTTACAGCAGTGCTGATGAAGAGTTCCACCTAATGGGATCTGATGTCATACAGATTGGTATAAGGTACCAACATTTTGCAGGTGTGTGCTGCCTCCATCTCTGAGATAGTTCAGTGGGAGAGGAAGACAGGAACTATCTTAGAAAACACTAATATGTAATAATTGATACAATACGCTCTACTGACTTCATTAATGCAAATGATTTATTTCATCATGTAAAATTCAAGTTAACACAAAAATGGCATTTGAAGATAATACAATTCAAAGAATACTCAAGGCGTTTCAAGAGACATGTTTTTTAATCTATCACCCAAATTAAGCACTGGATACTAGATTGTCCATTAACTGTAAGCACAGTGACAGACCTGCAATATATGATGTGAATGAATGAATGAAGTTCAAAAATAATATGGAAGTTCCTTGTATATGACCAGATTAGGGCAACATTTCTTATGCCAAATTATTAGAAGCAGGTTCAGAAGTGAGATTACATCCTGGAATATGTCAAATTACAAAATATGCTGAGAAAATGTGTTGTATCAAAAGAAAAGGTACTTAATCCCAGGCAATAAAGAGACTGCATATACAAAGACACTAATGGCTACAAACAGAAATAAAATGATTATTTTCCCTAATCCTGCCAAAAGGTTGGAGAAGATAACATACACCATAAACTACATCCACAATCCCCAAATGATGGGAACCTCAAATGGAAATGTGTCCAAAACAATTCAACAGCACACAGTTAAAGCAAACCCATGAGTGATGTCACTATTGACATCAAATTTATATGCAAAGTTGCATCTAGAGTACCACACAATATTCACTCTCACAAGATACTGGGTTGCTTCAGAAAGGAAACATGTTTCTTGAATAATACAATTAAACATGGCGGCTATGATTAATGTTCAGTTTACATGCCCGTTAAAATACCCTGACTGAATCAACACATGCTGCTGGCAACTGCAGTAGAAGCAGACTCAGAGACACTGCAATGCACTCAGTCATGGTTCTTGATGTGTGTGTTCAGCAGAGTCTTAGTAACAAATGCCTTGCCACACAATTCACACTTGTACGGTCGCTCCCCCGTATGGTAGCGCATGTGAATTGAAAGTGTTGAGCACTGTGTAAATCCCTTGCCACATTCTTTACAAGTATAAGGTTTTGCACCTGTGTGAGTGCGCTTGTGAACACTCAAATAGTTGGATGTGTTGAATGCTTTGCCACAAATGTCACACATAAAGGGTTTCTCACCTGTGTGGATACGTCTGTGTGTTTGGAGAGACACTCCACTTGACAATGCCTTCCCACAGATATCACAGATGTAGCTGGCCTCTCCTCTGTGGGACCGCATATGGATCAAGAGTTTACTCCTAAAGAAAAAACCCTTCCCACATGTTTCACAAGGAAAGCGTTTCGCATTTCTCTCTGGGTCATGCAGTTTCCTATGCCGTACCAGGTACTGCTTCTCTGGGAATTCCTTCCCACATGTTTCACACTTGTGCTTTTCGCCTCTATGGTACCCACCCAGGTGTCCTTGGTATTCAACATTCTTGTAAAAACCTTTACCACAAAGCTCACACTTGAATCTGTATTCTCGAAAATGTCTCTGTCTGTGGCCTTTCAGATTTGTTGCTGAACCACTTGCATGGCCACAAATATCACACACATGACTCTTGATCCCTGCATGACGTTTCTTATGTGCTACAAGCTCATGACTTCTCTTGTATTTCATGTTACAAAGGTCACATGCATACGGCCGTTCTGAGGCATGAGATACCATGTGCTTCTTCAGCATGTACATTCTTGGGTATGCCTTCTGACAAACTGTGCAATGAAATTTTTTTGGGGCTGCATGCAGTTTCATGTGGATATCCAACGCATACTGACTCTTGTATATCTCTCTGCACACTGAGCAAGGGAAGGCCCCAGTACTGAACTGATGTGTATTCCCTGATGCCAAACTGTGAACATTCTGTACAATTATAGTAGAGTTCATGGTGTCTTCTTTTTGTGCAGCAGTGCTGTCAGGCATTCCTACAAGAATGACACCATCGGGTATCCACCTAGAAAGAAGATAGATATATTACCATGGCGTTATTCAATCTGTATCAAATTACATCAAAATTCTTCAACCAGTGATCTGTTTACCATTATTTATACAAGTACAAGTAACACTGAAATAAATAGTGTATTTTAGTAAAAGAACGGCCACTCTGTAATTGACTACCAACTGATAAATAACACAAAACACTGTTATTGACCAAATGAATGTTATGAAAACAATATCTCAGAAAGGTTCAAATGTCATATTCTTCATGGTAACAATCACTAGAGGTATATGAGGAGGTAACAGCTAACAGCCAACCTGAATGAAACTGAAGTTCTAGGAAACATCCCTGCATAACCTGGAAGCCATAAGAATAGCCCCCACAACTGCAGCCATGAAGACAGACCAAGACTGAGTAGTCTGGTTTCACTGCTTTTCCTCCTAATATTCTTCTGTACCATATGGCTCCTACCACTGGACAGAACCACACCACACCACACCTCACAAACCAAATCAAACTCCAACTACACGAACTTCAACATTCTGATTCATTCACATTTAGAATGTTAACTGTAATGTAAAAAAAGATGTTGCAACAGCTTCAACACCTGACATGGCTAAACCCTGAATGTTGAAACTGCACAACAGCCTGTAACTGTCTGCATATCAATGGCAGAGTTTACCACTTGGTGCAAAGTGATGTGGAGGCTTGTGTAGCTGCATGATGTAACTGTTGAAACAGTGGGATAATATTACATTGTTTTACTTCCTTCAAATAAAGAGTCCTAGAGAGGAAAGTACCAACATGTGTAAGAGATTTCATTGGCAATCATGACTAAACATGAGTTCTATTTGCATGTTCTAATATGCTATACACTGACTATGATTTTGTGTGGCTTACTGATTCTGTTCAGGCAATGGCACACAGTATTTAAGAGGGAACCATGATTCTTCCTTCCATTTCTCTCACTCTCTCATTACTAATAATCAATGCATCTTCTCGTTACACAAATGTACGTTTCACATACACAAGCATGCAGGAGCGTGCACACACACACACACACACATATTCACACAATCCCACATGACCTAAGTAGTCAATGAAATAGCACAAAATGAAGACACACAAAGGTAAAAAAAAAAAGGATAATATTGCTTAATTCCAACCACCCACATTTATGGGCATTCTGCTCATCTGCGATATGATGAAGCATCAACGTGTAATCAGACACCAACATTCTGAGACAAAATAGTGTCTTTATCTTCAGCAATTGATCTCAAAATGTCTTAGGATAATCTGACCCTTTAAAATGAGAAGACAATGTTGCCATGAAACACTGGGATCAAATTAACAATTGATGCACCACCACATCTCAGAAGAATGGAATCCACAGCTATACCGCATCAAAAACCTCACAATTTGCATCCACATTTATGAACAGCTGAGGCAATGGTGTATTATTCAACAATGAAATAAAATATGAACCATGGAGAGAAATTTCAGTCTATAAACAAGCAGCTTAGAGAAACTGCTAGTACTCACAAAAGAAAAGTGAAATGTTATCTTGTATTTCACATGTAAAGGATGGAGAGGATGTGGTAAATTGCAAATGGTACACCAAAGGGCCTTCCAAATGGAAATGTGTCAAGTAATTTTAATTATTCAACAGCAATCATACATTTGTAAGCATATCAATGAATGAAATCATATTACATGACTATACACAGGATTAGCTAATAAAAGTAACTTTTGAAGACAGCATGGTGGCTGTGATTAATGTCAGTCTACATGCCAGTTAAAATACCCTGACTGAATTAACACATGCTAATTGTAACTGCACTAGAAATAGAATAAGAGACAGTACAATGCACTCAGTCATGGTTTTTGATGTGTGTGTTCAGCAGTGTCTTGGTAACAAAGGCCTTGCCACACAATTCACACTTGTATGGTCGCTCCCCTGTGTGGTAGCGCATGTGAATTGACAGCGATGAACACTGTGTAAAACCCTTGCCACATTCTTTGCAGGTATAAGGCTTCACACCTGTGTGACTGCGCTTGTGAACACTCAAATACTTGGATGTGTTGAATGCTTTGCCACAAATGTCGCACATAAACGGTTTTTCACCCGTGTGAATACGTCTGTGTGTTTGGAGGGATGCGCTACTTGTCAAAGCCTTCCCACAGATATCACAGATGTAGTTGGCCTCTCCTCTGTGAGACCGCACATGTTTCAAGAGTTCGCTTCTAAAGAAAAAGCTTTTCCCACATGCTTCGCATGGGAAGCGTTTTGCACTTCCTTCTGGGTCATGAATAATCTTATGACGTACCAAATAATGCTTCCTTAAAAATTCCTTCCCACATATTTCACATTTGTGCTTCTCCCCTCTATGGTACCCACCCATATGTCCTTGATACTCAGCATTCGTGTAGAAACCTTTCCCACAAAGTTCACATTTGAATCTGTATTCTTGTAAATGTCTCTGTCTGTGCTCTTTCAGATTTGTTGCTGAACGACTTGCATGGCCACAAATATCACATATGTGACTCTTAACCCCTGCATGACGTTTCTTATGTGCAACAAGTTCATGTCTTCTCTTATATTTCATGTTACAAAGGTCACATGCATATGGACGTTCCGAGGTATGTGACACCATGTGCTTCTTTAGCTTGTGCATCGTTGGGCACACCTTCTGACAAACTGTGCAATGGAAATTTTTTGGAGATGTATGCAGGCTCATGTGGATATACAATGCATACTGATCCTTGTATATCTTTTTGCACAGTGAACATGGGAAAGTTCGTCTTCCAAACTGGTCTGTATTCCCTGAAGCCAAACTGTGAACATTCTGTACAATTATAGCAGAGTTCATGGAGTCTTCATTTTGTATAGCAGAGCTGTCAGGCATTCCTACAAGAATAACACCATCGGGTATCCACCTAGAAAGAAGATAGATATATTACCATGGTGGTACTCAATATTTAACAATATTCTCAAAATATTTCAACCAGTAACCCACTCATAAGTATTTACACTAGTACAGCCAAAACGAATACTGATAATGTATTGTAGTATGAAATTGGCCATAATGTAATGATCCATCAACTGGTAAATATCACAACATATTATCAGCCATATAAATATTTTGATAGCACTATCTCATAATGCTTCCAATGAAATATTCTTGCACCATGCTACCAACCACTACAGGTAAATGAGGAGGTAACAATGTACTGTAACCAAATATACAGCAACTTTAAGGAAACTGGAGCCCTAGGAAACATTCCTGCATAACCTGGAAGCCACTGAAATAATCATAACACCCCCACAATGGCAACCACAAAGACAAACACAGACAGAGTGGCCTTGTTTCATTGCTTTCCTCCTAACATTTTTCTTCATCACATGGCCACTACCACTGAAGAGCACACCACACCATACACCCCCACCCAAACTCCAACTACATGAACTTCCACGTTCTGCTTCATTCATCTTTAGAATGTTAACTGTAATGCATGGCAAGATGTTGCAGCAGTTTCAACACAGGCATGGCTAAACTGGGCATGCCAAAATTGGAGAACAGCCTGTGTGGTGGCTGCATAATTATGGAAGAATGTATCACTTAGTGCAAAGAAACACAGTGGCTTGTCTAGCTGCAGGTTGCAACAGTCGACACAGTACCTGTAGAATGTGACTGTTGAAACAGTGGGATAACATTTCATCATTTTACTTTCTTCAACTAATGAGACACTGAGCTGAAAATATTAACATGTGTAACAATAACAAATTCAATGGAAAATACTGACTAAACAACAAATTATAACTGTTGAAGTGTTCTATTTGTATACTGTAATATGAATCACGGGTGCAAACTGACTACACTTACTATTGTTTTATGTAGTTTACCGAGTCTTTTCAGGCAATGGCAACAAAGAATAGAATTGCTTTAATCTGGCACCCACATGATGCAAGGGATGCCAGATCATTAATCTGCTCCTATATTTTGGCTGCACACTAATTACAGCATTATTCCATTTGGATATCTACTACAGATACTGGTTGAGGAACATCAGGGTTCCCTTCTATATTTTTCATAGTCTCTTCAATTTCTACCACAGATGCTGAAGGACCAGGAAGACTGTGGATCAGGAGTCTATATAATTGAAGATGATAATGGTGATGTAGGAGACAAGGGGGGAGGATGTTACAGATGCCAAAAATTCTGGACATTAGACTATTTTCCACAACTGCTGATTATCAGAATTTCTGAGTATCGGTTTCCAGATTAAAGGAATTCCTTTGTAGCACTTAGTGTGAGCTATGCTCACATCCTTCCAATTCTTTCATTCTCTAATTATTAATCATCACCCCCCCCCCACACACGCATGCACGTGCATTCACACACACACACACACACACACACAAAACAACCTAAGCACTCAATTGCATATCACACAATTAGTAAAGAAACACAAACACAAACGAGAATGATGATCCTGCAGAATTCCAGACATCTACATTTAATGGAATTATTTTCTTCTGGGTAATCATTCGCAACATATTGGAACAAAATAATGTCCTCATCTTCAAAGAGTAAGAAAATGACCTTAAAATGTCCTACAACAATTCAATCCGTGAAGATGAGAACACTATGCTGTTAAGAAACACTAGGGTCCAATTAGCAATTGATGCAATTTCATATCCTACAGAAACAATTTCCTTGACTACATTGCTGCAAAACCCTTGTACTTTGCATCAACATGTATAGTCAGGTGAGGCGATACTAGAATATAATGAATAGTGTAATGAAAAATGAAGCATGAATAGAAAATTCAGTTTAAACAAACACCTTACAAGAGTCTTGGTAATCACAAAAGCAAACTAAAATGTTTATCTTGAATGTCACATGTAAAGGATGGAGAGGATGTAGTAAATCACAAATGATATGCATAGCCCAACACACAAAGCAGTCTACAACACAAGAACTGTGTCAAATAGTTTTAATTATGAAACAACAATCACAGTCTTCTAAACACATCCAAAACTGACACCACATTTCACAGGATTCTCTTATACTTATATAAAATGTAAAGTCAACAGTAATGAACCTGACCATACTTATAAGGTACATGGTTTGCAGAAAATACTATCCTCAGTTAACTAATAAAAATAATTTTTGAAGACAGCATGGTGGCTGTGATTAATGTCAGTCTACATGCCAGTTAAAATACCCTGACTGAAACAACACATGATGATAGTAACTGCAGTAGAAGTAGAATCAGAGACATTGCAATGCACTCAGTCATGGTTCTTCATGTGTGTGTTCAGCAGTGTCTTGGTAACAAATGCTTTGCCACACAATTCACACTTGTATGGTCGCTCCCCCGTGTGGTAGCGCATGTGAACTGACAATGATGAACACTGTGTAAAACACTTGCCACACTCCTTACAGCTATAAGGTTTCACACCTGTGTGAGTGCGCTTGTGAACACTTAAATAGTCAGATGTGTTGAATGCTTTGCCACAAATGTCACACATAAAGGGTTTCTCACCCGTGTGAGTACGTTGGTGCGTACGGAGGTAAACTCCACTTGACAATGACTTCCCACAGATATCACAGATGTAGTTGGCCTCTCCTCTGTGGGATCGCATATGTTTCAAGAGTTTGCCCTTAAAGAAAAAGCCTTTCCCACACGTTTCACATGGGAAGCGTTTTGTATTCCTTTCTGGGTCATGAATCTTCTTATGACGTACCAGATACTGCTTTGCTGGGAATTCCTTCCCACATGTTTCACATTTGTACTTTTCCCCTCTGTGGTACCCACCCATGTGTCCTTGATACTCAGCATTTGTGTAGAATCCCTTGCCACAAAGTTCACACTTGAATCTGTATTCTTGTAAATGTCTCTGTCTATGTTCTTTCAGATTTGTTGCTGAACGACTTGCATGGCCACAAATATCACATATGTGGCCTTTAACTCCTTCATGACGTTTCTTATGTGCCACAAGTTCATGGCTTCTCTTACATTTCATGTTACAAATGTCACAGGCATATGGACGTTCTGAGGTATGTGATACCATGTGCTTCTTCAGCATGTACATTCTCGGGTACACTTTCTGACAAATTGTGCAATGGAACTCTTTTGGAGATGCATGCAGTTTCATGTGGATGTCCAATGCATACTGGTTTTCACACATTTCTTTGCACACTGAACAGTGGAAATCTCCACTAACAATCTGGTGTGTGTTGCCTGAAGCCAAACTGCAAACATTCTGTACTATTATAGCAGAGTTCATGGAGTCTTCTTTCAGCACAGGAGCATCATCAGGCATTTTTACAAGAATGACACCATCACGTATCAACCTAGAAAGAAGATAGATATATTACCATGGTGTTACGCAATCTGTAATAAATTCTGTCAAAATGCTTTGACCAGTAATCCATTCACTGTTATTCACACAAATACAAGCAACAAAAATACTGATACTGTTCGTTTGTACAAAGTTTGCCATAACATAATCAACTTCAACTGGTAGATACCACAACAAATTGTTACCAGCCAAATAAATATTTTGAAAGCACTGCCTCAGAAAGCTTCAAATGAAATATTTCTGCACCAGATCAATAGCAACTGTATGTACATGAGGAGGTAACAGGTAACATAAAGATTTAGGAAAACTAAATGTTAAACTAGCCGACAGCAGTGGCAGCGCGGTCTAAGGCGTGAGTCTTCAGCCGTTAGCTTGCTGGGATTGTGGGTTTGAATCCCGCCAGGGGCACAGAAGTCTGTCTCTTGTGAGTGTTGTGTGTTGTCAGATAGCGGTCTCTACGTGGGCTGATCACTTGTCCAGAGGAGTCCTACCAAGTGTGGTGTGTCTAAATGAGTGTGATTGTGCAGCCCAGAGAACGGGGAAAGTCATGACAGAAAAACAGGTCGAAAGTGCTACACGAAAGAAAAAAAAGTTAAAACAATCTCATTACGTTTTGAATCTTAATACCCTCTCATAATCAAAGCTTTAATTATTAATTACTAATGTTTGTGTATTATGTGTAATATTTATGTGTATATATACTTAGGATCAAAGTTGAACTGTCCAATCTGTGTCTAGTACCACAATATCTTGTACATGGAGGGATACACAAGTGGTACTTTTAATGAAATAAAATATACCATGTGTAATCCCATGATTAGTACCTCCCTGATGATGGCTCAGAGCCGAAACATGTCGGAGAAAGTATAACGTAAAATAATAAGATGCGTGTGTGTGTGTGTATATATATATAATATATATATATATATATATATAATTACTGCCTAACAAGTGTATTTTGTTGGAATTTAATAAACAGTGATGTAAAATACAAGGAAGATGCAAAATATTAAGATGCAGTTTTTGATTTGTGTACAGAAGGGAAAAATTTCTGCTTCAAAAATGAGATCCATGTTTCCTGAGGCTAGAGCTGTACTGACATCCAGAACCATTTTTATGGCTTCCAGCAATTTTATTCCAGTCTGTCTTTTTATGATACACCTTTATACTTGTATTTTCCATTTAATGTTATTACATATTATTCAAGGAGCATGCAATGATGAGTGTCGGTACTAGATGTGGCTTCTCTAACCGCCAATTTCACGCAAAGTCTTGGTCATGTCATGGCTCTTCCACCATCTGAATGCTTGCAGTTCAGGAATGTAAACTAGCTATTAAGAGTTTACTCATAATAATGAGGTGACATATTATGTATGCACAATCAGTCTTATTATTTTGCTGCTCAACATGCTTGATATCAACAGGACGCATATAAGGATGAAGTTCAGTCAAATGTGCCTTATGACTTATAGTTATAACAGTAAATTAAAGCACAGTCACATATATTGCAACTGTAAAACGACTACTTGTGTTAGCTTGGTGGTTTCAAATTTGAGCTCCTGGATGCAATTTTAATGGACTGGTGTATCTAGGTATATTCTAAGTCAGGCTGCTCAACCTGTTGCTCGCAGGCAACATTTTGCTGGCAATACAGTGTAACACTGCCTGCAGAATGGCATTTGAAATGACAAAAAGTCGTTTAACCCTTTCCCTGGCAAAGCAAGATAGAACATAAAAGCATCTTGAAAAATTACAAGTTGTTTATTTATGCAGATGTACCTTACATTACTAACCGACTTTGTAAAAATGTGCTAAAAGTAGCGATATCCTAGCCTATGTTGTTAATTGCATTTTGTATACATTTTTCCTATTATTATCAGTATCCTGTACTTTTATTGCACATAATGTGTAGAAATATGTATAATTATTCATTCTTTGTTCTGTGTATTGAGTATCACGTTGCTCACATGCAGACCAGATTTCCTGCAGCTGTCTGTACCACATAAAAGGCTGAGCAGGTCTGATCTAGGTAACTATTTTTAAAAGAAAACCTTCAAAATCTTTGCAAACTAGGTCTTACTCGATAACAGTAGTAACTACACTTCACGTATCCACACTCAAATATTATCAACACCTTCATGGTTGCTTACTTTTCATAAGTGTGGTGGCATAATTTTAATAATGGTGGCAAATTCAATTTGTCGTAGTCGAAGAAGAGTGGTGGAACTGATGTTACGACCATCGATGTTCGCCGTAATTTGCCTTACAATTCGGCAGCTATTGTAGATGTTGTAGTAGTTGGAATGATGAGATAGTAAAATTATAGCACTATGGAGAATTTTGTGCGAAACTGCTGGCGGCTACGACAAGGCAACCATAAACCGAACATCTCAACAGTTTTACAGTGAATCAATTCGACGTACGACAATCTTAAGAGACGACGATGTCACATCCGACAGAAGTGCGATACAAACAAGTTTCCTAGTGAAAAACATCAATGATGAGACAGTTTTAAAACATAAAGTGGACAGCACACAACACGCCAACCCTGGTACACATGACCAGAAGCCAACAGTGTCACCTTATTTTATTGCTTCATAATTTTAACAATTTTATAATTTCATATCCTTACAACAGCTGCCAACTGTTTAACACTTCACAACGAACAACCAACAAACGAAACATCAACTCCAACATACCCCACTACAGCGGAGGACTCAACTACGACACGACAACCAAAATCCTCAATAGTACAACAGTGAAATAATTCGACGCAGGACAATCTCAACAGACAAATACGTATATAAGTGCAGTATACAAAATAACTCCCAGTGAAAAACACTAATAAATTAAACAACAAAGAACTGAACTACGACACGACAACCAAAATCCTCAATAGTACAACAGTGAAATAATTCGATGCAGGACGATCTCAACAGATAAATACGTATATAAGTGCAGTGTACAGAATAACTCCCAGTGAAAAACACTAATAAATTAAACAACAAAAAAGTGGATAGCGCACAGTGAAGCGAAAACATAAAGATACAGATACCCCTGATGATGGTCATATAATGATCGAAACATATGTAGGGTAACTTTAAGTGATATTTTAATTCAATAGTGCAGTTGTTGGTTGTTAAGTGAATCTAAAAATAAGATTCCAAAACTGGGGAAAAAATACTATGGGCTAAATGTCTTGTTGTGTCACACAGAAAGAGAAACAGACATATTCTAATACTGCATTTCTTACATTTCTTGACTGATACAAAATTAGAAGCACATAACTTATAATTAAATGTTTCTGTAATTACACTGAATGATTATTTAATTTAAACTCTACTTACAAAACCAATACACAAAATAAATGCTCATTATCTCACAGACTTATGGTTAATTCCATACCCATTCACTTATTCACACTCATATGGTACATATTTACATCCCAGCAAGGGAACAGTTACCCTGACTTCACAGGACTGGGTAGTGGCTCAGACAAATCTTCATTCAAACCACAATGATATTTCTTGAATGAACAAGTAGGTATGCACCACACCTACAGAATATATTCAGTTTCCTTGTCATATCATACTTTCTGTATAAAGAAGGTTTGATTATAACTGCTGCAGAACCAAAATCAAACACACTGTGAAGACTTCAGTCATGGTTCTTGATGTGTGTGTTCATTAGTGCCCTGGTAATGAATGCCTTGCCACACAAGTCACACTTGTATGGTCGCTCCCCTGTGTGGTAGCGCATGCGAACCGATAGTGTTGTACACTGTGCAAAACCCTTGCCACAGTCTTTAGAGGTGTAAGGTTTCACACCTGTGTGACTGTGCTTATGAACATTCAAGTACATAGAAGAACTGAATGCCTTGCCACAAATGCTACAAACAAAAGGTTTCTCACCTGTGTGGGTACGCTGGTGTGCTTGCAGTGACCTACTACTTGACAGTGCCTTCCCACAGACATCACAGATATACTTGGCCTCTCCTCTGTGGGACCACATATGGTTAAAGAGTTTGTGCCTCAAGTAAAAGCTTTTACCACACGTTTCACATGAGAAGCATTTACTTTCAGGATCATGAATTTTCCTATGGCGCACCAGTCTCTTCTTCTCTGGGAATTCCTTCCCACATGTTTCACACTTGTGCTTCTCCCCCCTGTGGTACCCACCCATGTGTTCTTGATACTCAGAATTTGTGTAAAAACCTTTCCCACAAAGCTCACACATGAAACTGTATTCTTTTAAGTGTCTCTGTTTGTGACGTTTCAGGTTTCTTGGTAAACCACTTGCATAGCCACACATATCACATATGTGGCTCTTAATCCCTTCATGACATTTCTTATGTGCTACAAGTGCTTGGCGTCTCTTACATTTCACGTTACAAAGGTCACATTCATATGGACGTTCTGAGGTATGTGATACCATGTGCTTCTTCAGTGAGTACATTGTTGGATACACTTTCTGACAAACTGTGCAAGAGAACTCTTTTAGAGATGCATGCAGTTTCATGTGGATATCCAGCGCATACTGGTTCTCGCAAATCTCTGTGCACACTGAACACGGCAAATTCCCACTAACAAACTGGTATGTACTCCCCGAAGCCAAACTGCGAACATTCTGTATAATTATAGCAGAGTTTGTGATGTCTTCTTTTTGTACAGCAGCACTGTCGGGCATTCCTACAAGAATGACACCATCCGGTACGCACCTAGAAAGATGACAGATTATTACCATGGTGTTACTCATTTTGTAATAAATTATGTCAAAATGCTCCGAGTAATCCATTTACCAGTATTTACACAAGTGCAAGTTGCACTAAAATGATAGTGTATTTTAGTACACAATCTGCCATTATGTAATCAACTATCAACCAGTAAAAATTATTATTTTTTTTTTTTTTTTTACTTTTTGTTCACCGAGCATTATTTAATTTTAATTCAATAGTGCAGTTGTTGGTTGTTAAGTGAATTTTAGTAAAAATCATATTATCAGCCAAATAAACATGCTAACAGCAGTACCTCAGAAAGCTGTTCATGAAACATTGCTGCAATATGTTAATGACCACTAGAGGTATATGAGCAGGAACAGCTTACATTCTGCATCAAAAACAAACACAAAGTCACCTTAAATGAAACTGAAGCACTAGCAAATATCCCTGTATAATCATAAAGCCATTAAAGTAGTCAGAAAACTGCCACACCTAAATATTTGAGCTTCGTGTTGTATCTGTTCATAACATTGAATTTTTTTTTCAAACACAATTTTATTCCTTGTATGCTTGTGTAGCTATGTATTTTGGTAAAGCCATATCTTCATCAATCACTTATTGTGTTCAATCATAAAGACAGGCAAACACCACGCAGTCTGGTTTCACCTCTTTTCCTCCAAACATTCTTCTTCACTACACGACCCCTACCAC
This sequence comes from Reticulitermes speratus, assembly GCA_021186555.1. Taxonomy (NCBI): domain Eukaryota; kingdom Metazoa; phylum Arthropoda; class Insecta; order Blattodea; family Rhinotermitidae; genus Reticulitermes; species Reticulitermes speratus. The sequence goes on from JAJKFL010000005.1 coordinate 7,727,563, forward strand.
TGGATAGCACTATAGCACGCAACGCCACACTACACCCATACCAATACTCCAACTACATGAACGTCCACCTTCGGTGTCATTCATCTTCAGAATAGTAACTGTAATGTAGGGCAAAATGTTGCAACAGCTTGAACATGTGACAAGGCTAAACCCTCATGCAAAACTGTACAACAGCCTGTATGCTGTCCGCACATTAATGAAAAAATGTACCACTTAGTACAAAGTGTGGCTCAGATTTGTGAAGCTGTATGGTGTAACTGTTAATAAAATGGGATAGTATTTCACTGCTCTACTTTCATCAAGAAAACAATCCCGATATTGAAATTATAGATGGAGATAGACAACCACAACTAATACAGAAACACAAAGCTGTATACTGCAATGCCCTATTGTGCCATACAGGAGAAACAGACAGGCATATTCTAATATGGAACCAGATGGCTGTGAGCTGCATTGCCCTGTAGCACCATACAGACAGACAGGCAGGCATATTCTAAAATGGTATTTCTCACAGGTGACAAAATTAGTGGCACACAATTCAGAATTAAATGTTTTTTAATTGCACTGAATCATATTTAATTTAATCTCAAAATTGCAAATAACAATACAAAGAATAAATGCCTAGTAACTGACAGAATGTATTGGAACCATCAGGCAGAACTTCAACATATCATATACAAAGTTTGCGGTTATCAAAGAAATGAAGATCCATACCCAGCCTTCCGGGTTATAATGCCCTTTGCATGGTACCAACTGACTTGACTAAAATATGGCATGTCATACACCTAGCATCAGTACATCTAAAATCAGAGACATTTTGATGTACTCAGTCATGGTACTTGATGTGTGTGTTTGTTACTGTCTTGGTAATAAATGCCTTGCCATGCAATTCATACTTGTATGGTCACTCCCACCTGTGGTAGCATTCTGGTGGATGTTGAAATAGAATTGAATGGTTTGCCACGAACGTCAAATACAAAAGATTTCTCTCCCATGTGGGTATGTCGGTGAGTTCGGAGGTAACCTCAACATGACAAGTGAACATTCAAAACAGCCAGCACACACATGCCTGCACCATTCAATAGCTACCCTGATATTGTGCTCCACACCGCAGTTTGAGCGCACTTTTTACAATTCCTAGAAGTAACTGTTGTTGCCTTAATCTTTTAATTATTCCTGGAAAGAGTGATGTATGTACTAATGAAGTGCATAAGGGTAAAACAGAAAAGACAAGACAGGAAATGTATGTATAAAAGTAACATTGAGGTGCACTAATTGTAACCACTGTTGCTGTGGAAAACCAATAAGTATTACATATTGTGAGTGTGTGTCTGTAGCCCTAGTTATCCAGCATGCAAAGAGCATGCACCGTATTATAGTCATCTGTGATCTGTCTGATGCTACCATATTTTTCCAAATTATCTCATAAATGGCACAATTTTCGGAAAAAGTTAATGAACATAAAATGTGTGTTTTGATTTTCTCTACAACTCTTGTCTGAAACATTTCTCATTCTAAGAAGAATTGAATGAGATATTATGATGAATGTACATATCTCTTCATGTAAAGTACCTCTTATTCTTGTCAGATTTTAATGAAAATTGAATTTTCTCGACATTTCAAAAAATACTCAAATATCAAATTTCATGAAACTCTGTTCAGTGGGAGCCGAGTTGATCCATACAGACGGACAGACGGACATGAAGAAGCTAATAGTCGCTTTTTGTAATTTCATGAATGCGCCTAAATATGTCTCTGTTAGAGTAAGTCGAGTTGTTGGCTAAGCCAAGCGCAGCTCGGCCAAGTGATTCAGTCATGTGATCAAGGTAGTTGCATTATAGTACTTGCATGGTAATTTGAGGGGAAAAATCTGCCATGTTGGAAATACCAACTTATGAGAAGAAAAGGAAATAATTTGGGCAAAAAGCTGTTCAAACAACTTAAAATGGAATGTGCCTGAGATTTAAACACGAGAAGGAGGCTGTCATGCCTTCATACAAGATGGTGCATAAGGACATGCAGAAAAAGACCATCTCTTCCTTCACTGTCCCCCATTTCCTCCTCTGCCACACGTTCTCCATTGTTTGACCACCCTGACAACTTCCAGTCAGAAGTGTCATCTTCCTAATAAACACAAAACTTCTAATGTTCTTTATATTTATTAATCATTAATTAAACATGTTAATTTTCATGTTCCATGTGTCTTTGATTCCTGTAACTCCACAAACAGTATTACATAATGAATCACACGGGGATATAGAAACTTACATCATTCTTAAGATTAATTATATACATACATACATCATTCCATGGAGCCATAAATGTGTCTTAAAGACAACAGAATGTGGAACAAGCCATAAACAAAATATACGAAAGTTTGTCATACAAGGCAAGAAGTAAGCGAACAGTCTGTTCTGTATTTAATTCAAGTTCATTTTTTACTCACATTCTGTAATTGGGAAAAATATGTTATATCCTGCAATGCTGTTCAAAATGTAAAGCTGACTTGACAATAGTTCACATAAAGATAGTGAAACTATCACCAACATCACTGCAGGGTTTTATATTTACACACCTTAGATGTTCAATGAAGGTGTTGGAAAGGTCCTAAATTCGCAAACAAATCTTACAGTGTGGACTGCATTGTACCACGAATTTGTTATGCACGATGTCTCTACTCTTCTGGGATGCTGCACAATGTCAATGGACAAGTTGTGTTTTGGGACAGCATGTCACTCCTATCTTCTAGCATGATGATGATGATGATGATGATGATGAGTTACTTTCCAACCAGGACAATGTAAATTAATATCAACACACCAATACCAGCATTCACAATAATCACGACTACATTAATATTTGCTTACTCACGTAAGACTGACAGGTTAGAGACTAGTAGCAGTTTCTTGTGACCACAGTAAAGAAACACAGTTCTTTTATGGCACATGAGGAATTTTTTCAGTAGTTCAGCAACTACGATTATGAAAGATCACTCTGCTACATGGATAAGTGAGTTTAGTTATGTTACCCATTTAGTATGCTGAAAAACGAAAATTCTTTCAAATCATCCACCATGCAGGAATGGTTTCCAAGTCAAGCTTCATGTCTCGTAACTGTAGAAGACTGCATCATGTATTTGTGAAAAAAAAAACAGCCAGGAATTCAGATTCTTCTAACGTACAAAAGTAGAATGATATCCGTAGAGGGAAGTACAACGATCAACAGAATGCCTTCACAGATACAAACACACACAGAAAACATACAAACTGTTTTTCACTGAGGTATGATGTTTGTGCTGCTGTGGGATGACGGTATCAACTAATACGCTATGGAGTGCTAACCACTGTTTTATGATAGTTACATATAATGACAGTGTCAAGTAATAAACTGTAGAGTATTAACTACTGTTATATGACAGATACATACAATGACAGTATCAACTAATACACTGTAGTGTTAACTACTGTTACATGACAGCTACATATAATTGAACAGATTGCCTGTTGGGTTCATAACACATATCAACCCAGTCAACATCCAGTTTCATATTATCCTTGAATTTATATCTAGGTCTTCCAAGTGGTCTCTTTCGTTCACATTTTCTGACCAAAACTTTGTAGGCCTTCCCTCCTACATTCTCTGCTAATCCAATCCTCTTTCAACTAATCAGCCCCATTACATCTGTGAAGCTATTTTCTACAGGCTCCTGTCCTTCCTCCCTCTCAGATCCATACATTCGCCTCCGCATTCTCTTCTCACACATGTGTAGTCTATAGTCATCCTGTGACAGACTATGTTTAATGCTCACAGAAAACAACAGGAATATTTTTCCACTGCCCAATGAATTCAAATTTAACAAATACAACACCATGTTTTGGGGAACAGACTGGCTCCCAACTTCAGGCTTGCTTCTAAAATGTACTACAGTATTATCACAAAATTATAAACACTGTTCCATAATACTAATTTCAAATCAATGATCAATTCACGTTCCATTACAGTTTTGTACCACCCAGTTTTCCTTTCTCTGGCTCCTGCAGGTTGAAAAATATTGAAGATGTGGTTCTGGGAAAAGTGATGCAAATGTGGGGGTGCAACATACTGTTTTCTGAGAAAATATCTGTGTCGCACACTACGTGGGTAACAAAATATTTAATGTATGCATTTAGGTCTATTTTTTCAAATGTATTTCTTACAATTGATGTATTTAACAATCATATATCATCAGAACTGTACAGTAATTTGAAGATCTGTAGTGCAATCAGATATGCTATTTTTTCAGAAACATGTTACCAGTGATCACCTCTCTATCTTTGTCATGTCCCACATCCCCAGCATACCTTACATACAGGCAAGCAGACTTCAATATTTATGCTTTTAGGTAGCAGATAGGAAGATATGAGGTTCTAAAATGAATGACAGCAAGCATGCCTCAAACATAATCTGCTCATAATTACATCTTCAATGCAATTTAGATCTGTTAGTGATATTCCAAAATATTTTAAACCTGATGCATTCTTTCAGCACTTATTACCTGTCCTAATAATTTTGTACTGCCCTGCAGTCATGACACACAAATATATACAATATTTAGATTTGTCTTCATTTACTTCCACCATACTCCAACCTGACATTTGAATGGAACATGAGTGGGAAATCTTGTGCTGATCCTGTTGCGTACGTTAAAGCAACGCACAAAGCAGAGAATGGCGCTAGATATTATGTGAAATAACTGAAGCCATGTACAGTTCATGATGGTTTATTTTAAAACAGTAAATATGCAATGTACTAGTAAAGTACTACAAAAGAAGTCATACAAGTATGGAATGGTTAATCACAGCATGTATCAGCTTTAATATGTTTTTCATAGTTAGAAGTATTGTATAATCAACAGTTCGGTTCCAGAGAATAGACACGCCTGAACAAGATCTGTGATTCACATCTTAACATTCTGACCATGTAAGCTGGTAATCATTGTCATGTGCCAGTATATATTTACTTTCACTTCTCACCCTTCTTGCATCAATCTCAAGTGGCTTGAACACTGGGATGTTTAACATGTCTTTCACAATAGTACACATTACACAATATCAAATGGTAGGTTGACTTCAAAATGGATATGATGTGGAAAGAATGAAACATGGCCTACTTCGAAGGAATATCCTGGCTTTTGCTTCCAGATATTAACAGAAGTCATAAAATGTCCAATCTGGAGAGTCAGTCTGTATGTCAAGACTTGAACCAGCCTGCAACCTCTCTAATATGATCAGCCTGATTTGCTAAACTTAACCACTCAATTTCAGTTTTATATGTCAAATAACAGAATATTAGAGAACTGTAAATGGGGCATATTTGTAATCCTCTAGATCTAAATTTTTTGTGTAACTAATATTGTATATATGTCACAGGACAATGATGAATTCGTAGGTACACATAAGAATTTGTTGCTGCCTGACTTATTGAACACCATAACACTAAAGAGCTTCCACTGCACACAAGCAAAGCCAAATGCAATTTGGAATACACAGTATCCGCAGAGGAATAATATATGGTATATACCGGTATGTTCAATAATGCAGAAATCCTGATGATCCGGCACTTGAGGAGAGTAGCCCCAAGACCGGAAGTTCTGATTTTTACCAAAAAAGAAAAAGCATCATTGAAACACGGAGATCTAAGGGACAAGTTCACAAAGGTCTCCAAGAGTGTCTATACATCAACCTTTGTGGTATTTCCTAACCCCTTGTCTCGTACTCCATCAACTTCTTCAGCTGTGAAGACTCCAGAAAACACAGAAGAGGATCACAATGATCCAGAACCAGCTGAAGGAGGAGATATTCAAATGGAATACTCCTCTGATTAGTTGTAGAGCTTAAGTATCAGAGCAGCAACAAAAAATTACCTATAGGCATGTAGGTCAGTATAGGTACTGTCTGATAATCCAGAATATTCAATAATCTGGCATTTGTCTGGTCCCATGCTGTAGCACAAGGAGAAACTAAAAGTTATGTCATTATAAACCATACGTATTCTGTACGAGATGTCCCAAATCCAAACTCATCAGAAACAAAAATAAGCATGGGTCAAAGCAGAACTGAAGTGTTTCTCTTCATTGCATCAGAAGAAAATGTTCAGTTTTATTTCAGACTACATAAAACTTACATGAGAAATTTCTAACACAATGCACAGGAATCATCTCAATGAATATTAGCATAAGACAATTGACATAACATACATCATAAGAGTGAATAGTTACTCCGTAGTGTACCAAATAAATTAATATAAAAATGTAATTTCAGGATATTAGCAACAAAAAAATTTCCGACAGGTTTATATATATATATATATAATATATATATAAAACTTCACTGTAAGAATGTAATTCTCTGATACACGATACCATGCAGCCTGTCACATACACAGCAATGTTTCAGAGGAACCTCGTTCTTCTATCTTCAGGACAGAAAAAGTGTTCATCTTTGAAAATCTGGTACCTACATAAAAGACTACATATGTTCACATCTCAGACAACTTTCATGGTAATATTCACTGGCCTGACAAACTCTAATCTCACAATATGGAAGTTCCTTGTATAACACCAGGTTAGGGCAACATTTCTTACACCAAATTATTGGTGCAGGTTCAGAAGTGAGATTACATCCTGAATATGTCAAATTATAAAAAATATGCTGAGGAAATGTTGTGTTGTATCAAAAGAAAAGGTACTTAATCCCAGGCAATAAAGAGACTGCATATACAAAGACACTAATGGCTACAAACAGAAATAAAATGATTATTTTCCCTAATCCTGCCAGAAGGTTGGAGAAGATAACATACACCATAAACTACATCCACAATCCCCAAATGAAGGGAACCTCAAATGGAAATGTGTCCAAAACAATTCAACAGCACACAGTTGTAAAGCAAACCCATGAGTGATGTCACTACTGACATCAAATTTATATGCAAAGTTGCATCTAGAGTACCACACAATATTCACTCTCAAAATATACTGGGTTGCTTCAGAAAGGAAATATGTTTCTTGAATATATGTGGGAGTACGCGAACAAGAAAGGTTGAATACCAATGATCTACAACATACATATTCTGTAAGATTTCAGCACTTAAGATATACAGTCCAGCATAAAGGAGATACACTTCATGCTTTAAATTAAACAGAAAATGTAGATTCAATGAAGCAAACCATCTGGCAGGGCTACACTGCCACATATGCAGTCAACTGACATATGAATAGCAGACTGGGACAGCAAGCAGCAAAGTACAGTTGTTGAAGTTGCTGAAATGTGACTTCGGATGCAACTGCTTTCCATGTGAATGTGGGTTAGACACCAAGCACCACAGAAACTACAAGCAAAGATGAATGTCACATATGCACGTATTCTTCTTTGACTGCTTAAGCCCGAAGAAGAAGGAACTACGAACCTTTGAAATATCGGGAAACTACTGGTTTAATCTTCAGCAGCACTGCTGTGAGAAAACTCAAATGTCACACATCTCTGAAATGTTTGACTTGAGTACCAATCTCACATATATTTTATCATGTTTATAGACTGTGAAAGTCTCAAGCCTTATAATAGCCAAACTGCTCTACTCCCATCAAGCCTACATCTTAATCAAGGAAAGAACTAATACAGTAATGCATTAAATACTGAAAGAAAGGGTTATTCCCCAAACCTGCCCCTAGATATTTCTAACAAATGACATTTGTTTGGATTTATGACTGGCATCAAGAAGTAGTCTCTACACCTGATGTATGCCATGTGTTTTATGATGGATATTAAGGAGATGTCTTGAGACAAACCCCTTGCTGCAGATCTCACACTCATAAGGCTTTTGACCCATGTGGTAACGTTTGTGGATGATGAGCGTAGAACTCTGAGTGAAAGATTTCCCACAGAAGTCACAGGTGTGGGGTTTCTCGCCTGTGTGTGTGCGATGATGGACACGCAAATTGCAGCTCTTGTTAAATGCTTTTCCACAGACCGGACAGACCACAGGTTTCTCGCCTGTATGAATTAGTCGGTGAGACTTGAGGGAGTCTTTGCTTGCCACTGCCTTCCCACACACATCACAAACGAAGTGGTTCTCCCCAGTATGGGACTTTATATGCAGTGACAAGGAAGTTCGATATGCAAATGTCTTGCCACATACTTCACACTGGCATGGCTTCCCCAATTGTTTCCAGCCTGGCATGTGAGTCTTCTTGTGTGTTGTGAGGTTGTTGCGATATGGGAAAGACTTACTACATATGTTACACTTAAACGGGCGTGCTCCTGTGTGAGTATTCTTGTGCTCTTCAAAATCACTATTTGTATAAAAGCCTCTATCACAAATGTCACACTTCACCTTGAAGTCATTAAAATGTCTCTTTCTGTGATTCTCCATGTTTGACTTCTGGATTGCCGCAAACCCACAAACATCACAGATATAATTTTTCTCACCAGTATGTATCTTCTTGTGGTATTTTAACTGGTATGAGAATTTGAAAGTCTTGTTGCAAATACTGCATGAATATGGACGTTCATCACTGTGGGTTCTCATGTGTCGTGTTAAAATCTTCTTTGTGAGGAGTTGCCGGCCACAGATGTTACATTTGAACTCCCTGTGAATAGTTTCATGGAACTTCAGACTTGCAATGTTCTTGAAAGTTTGCCCACACTCGCTGCAGACAAATACATTTCTTGTGGCATGTACCACTTCTACAGCTACAGGGACTTCAATTAATTTATATTTTTTTCTATGAGTTCCTGGGGTATTATAAGTTTCAGGTTTTGTCCAAATTTTATGCACATTCAGTTTCTGGGTGAGCATAGTTGTGCAGATGTCAAGACTGTCACTTGCTGACCTAAAAAGAAGAGATGTACAACAATATTATCTAGTCGTATTATGTTCAATTAGTTCATTCTGAAAATGTCAAATTCCATGTTCATGGTGCATCAGTTATTCTCTGTGGCATGATGATTAGGTCACCAGGGAAAATACACTGCTGTTCAGTACAAATAAAGAAGGAGCGTTCAACACGACATCTATATATTGCCAAGGTAGTACAACTTTGCCATATGATACACGGAATCAGTTCATACAGACCTACAATTCACAATATTCGTTCATCTATCCAATATACTCTCTATCTCGTAAATTAGTAAGAATAATGGAAAAGTGTAAATAAAAGGCTGTTTTTATTACAAGGAAAATCTGGGGGGGGGGGGGGGGGAACTGTCAATTTTAAGTTACATGAATACGTTCAAGCCTGAATAAATTTCTTTGCTCATTATATTATGCAACTTCAGTCACACTCGGGGAAAACACAACTACATTTCAGTATCAAGGAGTATGGCACCAATTGCATTATCACTCTTCAAAAACGAATCTGCCATGTGAGAAATAATTACATCACAGGATTCTTTCACTACCCTGATAAGGTCCACTCTGTGCCTCTCTTTGATTTGGATGACACTTACCATTTCTTAATCTGCGAGAGGCAGGCTACTTACTGTCACCATCCTGTTGATGGGGGATGACTCAGATGACTCAAAGAATCCCCAGTCATCGCAGAATTCTGAGCTGTCCCCTGTATTAAGGATAACCTTTCTGCGATTGATGTAAAGGTGATGTAAAAAATCACCCATACTACAGATCAAAGAACAGGATCTCCAATGAATACCTGAAGCAATTTCTATGTGTACTATGTGCAAAAAAGGTAACAAAGAAACTAGAAAAAAAACTGTCTGGATATTTGGTGACCCTACCAGATACAGAAGAAGAAAATGGCAGACCAACTACACACAAATAAGTAAATTAATAAATGTATATGACCATAAATTGTGGGCTGGGATAGCATAGTCGGTATAGCAAATCGCTATGAGCTGGACGGTCCGGGGATCGAATCCCAGTGGGGGCGAGATTCTTTAAATGTATTTGTAACAAATTTATATGTTCGTCACAAAAAATGTCACTCTTCATGCCTTTAGTATGCATGAAATCAAGTAATCCCCACTACATAGCACCTGGTTGATTTTAATCATCTAGACAACTAAGTTTAGTCAGAAGTTATAACGGTGCATGGAAGTAAATATACACGTAAATAAGCTTAGAAGCTTGTGAGCAATCTCCAACACTGCAGATTCTGATTTGAATGCACTTTTTTAAAACAACATGATGTTACACAAACAATAATATTTGTGAGATATGAGATTCTTCCAGTGGTGCTGCTGAAAACTCAAGTCTCCTGGGTTGTAACACTATGTTGTTGGGTGGGTACTTCCCAATGTTTTGAACGACTGTAGTGCTTTCTCCTTCAGGGTCACGCAGTCCAAGAAGAGTACCCACACAGGAACATAGGGTACATTGGGTGTAGGTGATAAAGGTAGCAAAAGATTGGGTGTGTGGCGAGCCACTGGGGTGCGTATTGATATGTACGTGGGTCATCCAGAAATTAAAGATACAACACGGGTGGGAGGGTAAGGGAAATCACCGCTGTGAAGGTGGCAACACTGTCATGTCTAACATACTCCCGCTTACTCCACTGCTGTCATTGCAGTCGTTTTCATCAATGTTTTTGTGTGTTGTGCGAGTTTAAAATGGACATGTCAATTCCAAATCCTGCCAAGTGTGAAGTGCGTTCTATTATTCAATTTGTCAATGTGAAAGGAGGAGCTCCAGCTGAAATTGATCGTCAAACTGTTAGTGTTTATGGTGATGTTATGAACAGGCAGAATGCGGCAAAAGTGGTGTCATGAATTTAATGCAGGAAGAACAGACGTTCATGATGAACAAAGGACTCGTAGGCCATCTTTGATAAACACTGCTCTTGTTGAAAAAGTTGAAGAAAACATTCGTGCTGACAGGCATGCGACGATCAATGAACTGTATGAAATGATCCCTGAAATGTCCAAATCGTTGGTTCATGAGATTGTGAAAGAGAAGTTAGAATACTGCAAGCTGTGTGCATGGTGGGTACCAAAAATGTTGACTGAAAACCACAAGAAAAACTGAATGGGTGCTACGATAACGTTTCTCATGCGCTACTCAGAAAAAGGCGATCAGGTCCTCGATTCCATAGTGACAGGGGACAACATGGGTGTTTCGCCACACACCTGAGTGCAAACAACAGTCGATGGAGTGGCACTATACTCATTCTCCCATGAAAAAGAAATTCAAAACATCAACCTCAACCCAGAAAATCATGGCAACTGTATTCTGGGACCGAAAGGGGGTTCTTCTGGTTGATTTTATGCCTCACAGGATGACCATACACGCTGCAGCATATTGTGAAACACTGAAAAGGCTTAGACGTGCAATTCAGAATAGAAGACGAGGGATGCTGACACGCAGCGTATGCTTACTGCATGACAATGCAAGGGCGCACACTGCTAGAGCAACGCAGCAGTTGTTCCAGAGTTTCAACTGGGAAGTTTTAGACCATCCCACTCACAGCCCAGACCTCGCTCCCAGCGATTTCCATTTGTTTTTGCTTTAAAGAAACATCTGTCTGGCCAGAAGTTTCACGGACACAAAGAGGTGAAAAATAAAGTCACTATGTGATTGCGTGCGCAGGTGGCGGAGTTCTATGGCATCAGGATACAAAAACTCGTACCCAGGCTAAACAAATGCCTTGACAAAGGCAGTGATTATGTTGAAAAATAGCTAAAGGTATGTGTTAAGTTTTTCACTCGATTCTGTGAATAAATATTTTTAAAAATTTTTATTGTGTTTGTATCTTTGCTTCCTGGACGTCCCTTGTACTTGGCAGAGACTTGGTATGCTGGATGAGATGTCATGACACAAAAATAACAGAAAATAAATGTAAAATTACATGAGACATAATACTCATTAGTTGTAATCAGTTTGATGGATGTCGACCTGTTGTGTTTCCAACAATCAATAAGTAATTGGTGAAATCACCATCTAACACAAATGTAAAAAGCTATGCAGAGAAGATGATAATTTAACTATTGCTTATGGATTGTTGGATGCAGATGTGTTAGACAATGATTTAACTGATTATTTACTGACTGCTGGAAGCACAAGGGAATGGCATCTATCAAATTAACATTACATTACTTCAGTATCTATGGTCTGTATGTGTGCGTACCAACAGGAATGATCCACCCCTCTACTGTCACTATCCAGCACACTTCTGGCAACAGTGACATAACAATCATCATTCTGTGTCTTGCCTTGCTAGATGTTAAGAAACTGAAATGCAGCATACACGCATGCATGAGCGCTCACCACCCCTCACCACCCCCCCCCCCCGAAACACACACACACAGGCCTCACTTATGCTCCAGACATGATAAACTGTTCATTTTCCTTGTTGTTGTCTATAACAATATAAAACTGTATCATGGCCATAACTGTACAAACATTTTAATATATCAAAACATTACAATGCATATTATTACATATAAAGTATTAATTACACTGCTCAAAATTCCAACAAATATCTTTATTACAACACAACCTTTTTGAGTTCTGATATAAAATAAAATACCTGAAATTTCATACTAATCTAACACAGTACAAAAGCTACATCTAGGGATCCCAGAAATGTCACATGCTCTACTGTTACTGTGATACATCAAATCACTATTCCTTTATAACCTATAAAAAACTGTCCAATACACATAAAATACTAAAATGGCACAAGACTAGTGACCATGAATTAGATTTGACTGAGGTGATGAAGTAAACAAGTTTTGTTCATCACTGTCATTTCTGTAGCTTATTGTATCAGAAAGCAATGGTGATAAAGCTAACTGGAAATGTGAGTACTGTAGCTGTGAAAAGGGAAATTCAAAATTACGAACATACAAGGCGGTAAATGCTCCAACCTCACGTTCCATCAAAACCCCTACTCCTACATTCCATGACTTTTCTGGTGTGTTTTCAGCAATGTCTTCGAAACAAAGTCCTTGCTACATATGTGACACTTGTAAGGGCGCTGTCCTGTGTGATATCTCTTATGTATAACCAGAGTTGATCTCTGTGTAAATGTCTTGCCACACTGTTCACAGACATAAGGCTTCTCCCCCGTATGTGTACGCTGGTGAATTCGCAGATTGCTCCGTTTGTTGAATGTCTTACCACACAAATCACACACAAATGGCTTCTCACCTGTATGTGTGCGCCGGTGGATCTGTAATGAGGCATTACTTGTCATGACCTTACCACAGAGGTCACAAAGATATAACTGGTTCTCACCCATGTGTGCATTCATGTGTATTGTAAGTGACTTTTTGTAGGCAAATACTTTGCCACATGTTTCACATTCAAATGGCTGCATATCATGATTTAGCTCTGGATGGTGTGAGCGCTGGTGTGCTACCAAGTAGTGTTTGTGGATGTATGCCTTGCTGCATGCATCACATTTGAAAGGTTTCTCACCTGTATGAACCTTTTTGTGAGCCTGAAGCTCACAGTTTGTGTAACAACCTTTCCCACACTCATCACACTTAAACCGAAACTCACGAATGTGTCTCTTCTGATGGATCTTGAGGTAAGCTTTGTATATCGTTGCATAGCCACATATATCACAAACATGATTCTTTTCCTCAGTGTGTATCTTCCTGTGGCCTGTCAATTCATATGAGCTCCTGAATGTCTTCTTGCATATCTCGCACATATATGGGCGTTCTTTGGCATGAATCCTCATGTGATTATACAAGTTCTTGCAAGCTGGGAACACTTTCTCACAAACTGAACATTTGATTTCCTTTGCCAGTTCATGAGATTTCATGTGAAATCCCAACCTGTTCTTGCTATTAAATGATTTTCCACATGTGTCACAAGTATGTCCAAAACTGTTACTTTCTGATTCACATGTCCACTTTAGCCCACCATGGGGTTCATAAACACTGAATTTTTCCAACCCTTTCCTTCCAGGTTTTGAATTTGTTTCGGATGGCTGTTCTGGATTGCAATCACTTTTTGCGGGGGCCATGTTGAGCTTCCACCAGAAATGTCTATATGATGGAAGGTTTCACTTGCAGACCTAGAAAGAAAAGAAACATCAAAAGTTCTTCACACATAACTTGATCCTGCACAGTCAGTGAAAAATACAAATTAACTCTGTCACTCTACGACATTAATCCCATCCAAAACTTCATGCACAGGAGAGGCATAATACAGCAATGACAACACAGCGTCTCTCAGGTAAAATTACAATAAGATGTGGACACCATTTTGTGTGATAAGAACTAAAACATTCATTACCTAACATATTTTGAAAACTGTTCATTATCCACATCAAGTATTTCTGAAACGAAAAACCACTGAATTACAGCACAGTACTGTTACCCTAAAGATGGAGGCAACAGGTTACTCCAAAAGATGGCAACTCTACTAGCCTACATGACATCACATTCCAGATGACAGTCATCTTCATAGTAAGCACCATGAGAATCTCAAATCTTGCAACTTCTATTCAAAGTGCATGTAATTGTTGTTTTGTTACGGTAATTGTATTGTAAATCTCTTGCTGGTTGAATACTACGTTGCAATTCTCTTGATACATATGACTAAGTCACAATGTATACGTATCTTGCATCATACACGCAGAATAAACAATGAGATAAATTTTACATATACGTGCATACATGGAACACTTCATCATTCTGGATGGTAAGTTCAATACTTTATTTTAATACATATGTTTGCACAATATATACATTTCTCAACAATTACACATTATTTTATAACAGAATATGCAATTATATGTGCAAATTTAAATCATTATTTATGTGTGTACTTGTCATTTTTGTTCTCATTAGAAACCAGAATGCACTACTTGTATGTAGAAGTAATACAAAGAAGAATGTGAGATTTCAGGCTTCTGCCATGGTGTAGTTGACTCCTTAGCTCTTATGGGATGTCATGCAGCGTAGGTTGGTAGTTGCTAACCAACTACTAACCTATTCTGCATAAAATCCCAGAAGAGCAGAAGCCACACAGAAAGAAACAGCATGGATGGTGGGTATGAGTGTGGTTAAGGCTCACACACTCTCTCTCCCTCCCCACTGTCTTGTAGTATTGCCATAATATCCCTGGCTACAGCTGTAATCCCCTGCTGCCCCCTACTTCTGCCTTGTGCAGCTAGTGAAGGTTATAAGGTAGAGAGATAAACACTATTCTGGGAGGTAATTGCTTTGAATAGCAGATATACAATAACACCATGAAAGAAGAAAACAAGACTTATTCCCTGAATGATGTCTTCACTGAGAAAAGCATATCAAAGTTACTGGTTAATCCTGCAAGTCTGCAACAATTTTCAGCAGATTCAAGCACATAATTTGGTCATATTAAATACAGTACATATCACGTACTGGATTTTACTGGCAATGTATAGAAGATAAACGTAGTGCCAGATCCCTACGCTGGCAGATGTTGAAAAGGATGCAATTCACTTCCAAATATAGAAGCATGAGCTACACAACAGGACAAACAGAAAATTAACTGACGCAGTTGAGGCTTTGTATTTGCACAGCAATGACATACAGGTACCAGTGGTTAACTATAGGCAAGACATTAACATTACCACAAATAAAGGAACATTATAAGAGAGTTAAGAGTATGAGACATGAATGAAAAAGTAATGTTTTCAATGAAAATCCAAGAGCAGAATGTAATACACCATACGAAGAATACTTACGTATCACTCACACCATCATGGAATTTGATAAAATACTGTACTATAATTATGGCTCTTTATTTGCACTATACTATACTATCCTGAGAATGAGGCAGTAGGCACATAGAAAAGGCTGGCACCTACCACCAAAGTAAATGCCATTATATCTCAGAACATAGCAAAATTCAGTCACTGTCATGAAAACCTCAGTTCCCACAAACAATGTGCCATAATAATAAATACATATCATTATGTATGCTCTCAGCATAACACACAGACTTGTAAATGCCAGGTTCTGTTGCCAGCCGAAGCACCAATGAATTTATATGCCCACTGCAGGATGGTGTTTTCCCTTTCAAACAGGGTGTACATTTAATGGGACATCGCTGCCCATTTGTCCGTTATATGCTAATATATGTTAAAAATGTAAGTACATACAATGACTGGCTTTGTACAGAATGAAACCCCAAACATCAACTCACGCACCTCAATTTTAAGTTTCATTGTTCTGTCCAACCCATGTGCCTGTAACGCAGCTTGTTCCTGCCACAAAAATCTTAGACTTTGATGCTCTGCGAATAGTTGACCCTTAGCCAGAGCACATTTCACAGCAATATTGCAACTATTGTTCACGTAATTAAAATTTAAATCCAGTTATGTACATATTTCCAATCCAGTAAGATAAAACAGAGTGTGGCAGATAGATGTCCCATCAATGATGGTGGAAATGCAAATAATAGATGTTAACACACAAAGGTAAATTTTACATTCTTAAACTGAAAGTCAGGTTCTAATGAAAATAAGACACACTTACTAAACCAATTCAATGATTGACTGACAGACCTGATTACTATGAATGAAGATGCTACATTTGTAAATATTAAATAAATAAAGCAAACAACAATGATGTTGGAAAAAACATGTTTTTATTAAGAATGGCGTACACAGTGTTTACAATGCTAAGGAACACACTTGAACTGAGTTTCTAAAATTCTGAGAAGTATTGTACAAACTCTTTTAGTTACAGTAATAACATAAAATTGGAATGTGAGAAAGCTCTTACATTGTGATGATAATATCTAATGTTGCAGGGGCAAAGATTCATAATAAAAACTGAATTAAAAAATTAAATACCAGAATTAAATTGTCACCATAAACATGACAAATGGAGCACACACCACTTTAACAAACAATTGCACTCTTATTATATCTTGTTATGCTACACAATACAGTCACAGTAAACTAGCCCAACATGTTTCGATCCCTTGTTGGGATCATCATCAGGGACTTTTAGATTCTAAATTACACAATTACAAATTAACAATAAAGGTACACATTAAAAGCACAAGATGTATAAAGATTAAAATTGTAGGCTATCTCTGTTGGTTCCTGGGTCCACTGTATATCGGAAATTGCCTGTTTACATGTGGAAGGCTAAGACAGCACTGTATTACCTTTATTGTTAATTTGTAATTGTGTAATTCATAATACAAAAGTCCCTGATGATGAACCCAAGGGGTTGAAACATGTCTGGCTAGTTCACTGCGACTGTATTGTATAACATAACAAGATATAATAAGAGTGCATTTCTGGTTAACGAGGTGTGTGCTCGAATGACAATGCATGGTATGAATAGCATAAAATGACAAATTATATGAAGAAAAAGTAGTATGTACAGTGTCGCTAGCTGAGCTGAGTTTGACAGATGTCAACAATACAGCACATTCCAGTTACCAACAGCTGAGCCATTATGAACAAACTGCATTTAAACATTGCCACATGTTGATCCATTTGTAAAACTCTCTCATATTACAAGTAGAGTATAACAACTGTATAATTAACAGTCTTTTATATATACTACTCTAAAAGGTTAAAATGTATATATATGTTATGCAGTAACGTAAAGTTAAAATGTATGTTTGGTATCATGTCTACATGTAAGACGCACAAGTTGAAAATAGTTAATTCAGACTTCATTCTTCCCTGCATCTGACTGTTCATATAAAACCCCCATCATATAAAACTGTATTTATTGAAGAGGTAACATTACCCTGCCTTTATGCAGGTATAAGTATTCTGGTTTACATAATTTTCAGTGGTGATACATTTGGGCTCACTAATCTTTTAACTCAGAGCCGAACCAAATTTGCGCACTTTGAAATGTTAATGAAACTGCACAAACTGATGTGTGTTCAAGGGAAACAAGACAAATAACTAAACAAAAACACATACATAAAAGCAGAAATCAAATTCTCTGTGTATAAGGATTTCACATCCACTGTCAGCTTCCTGAGACTGCCATAGTTAGCATATGTAAGTAATGAATTAAATTAACTGAATGGTTAGGAATAGAATAAGTGCATGGGGAAAGTACCAGAGGTAACAGTGGGTTTAAATTAAAGAGAGGAAGACAGATATGAGAAGCACCGAGAGGAATGAAGGATGAAGTGAAGACGTTTAAAAGAACCCTGGAAATGAAGCTCAAACACAATGCACATGGATAGATGGTCCCAAAGAAAAAGTGACAGACAATTTACAATTTCTGATAAAGAAAGAAAAACATGAAACCAAGGACTGTCAAGACTAATCTCGTATGCAATCTAAGATATCGCTGGAATAATAATTACATTGTAGAACAGTTCAAAATTACTGCCAACTTTTAAATGCTCAGAATTCCATGTAAAGAACAACCATTTTGCTTGAGAGTCACAGAAACTGTGGGAAGAACTGACTGAAATAAAGAAATAAGAAATAGCATTATGAACACAACAGTCACTTCACAGAGTACATTAGAGGTACAATTACACAAGATGCAACACAAATAACTGAATGACACATAAGACTCTATGCACTTCAAACTACCAGTATTACACTCGTTTCTTCATTTCACACCTTCTAAAAACCTACCGAACATTAGCAATAAAAAAAAAAAGACATAGTTTGAAACTTCGTTAACAATGAGTACTAATGTTAAAAACTCAATGCAATGAAGACGTCTTTTCATATATCTTATGTCAACAGTGCTACTTATGCATGAACATAACACAAAATCAGAAAACTACGGCTGGGTAAAATATGACGGATTGTATTTAAGAACAAAATTTAACAACAATGATTTGTATATACAAATTCTGTCACAGTTCTAGTTTCCAGACAGCTGGGCCTCAAAGATAATTAAAATCAGGATGTATGTATCAGTGGCTTTTTTGATGCGTTTTCAACAAGGTTTTAGACACAAAACCTTTACTGCACAGCTGGCACTGGTAAGGTCTCTGTCCTGTGTGATATCGTTTGTGCACAACTAGAGTTGGTCGTTGTGTGAAGGACTTGCCACACTGGTCACAACTGTAAGGTTTTTCCCCTGTGTGTGTGCGCTTGTGAATGTGTAGGTTTCCTCGCTTTCCAAAACTCTTACCACATGTATCACACACAAATGGTTTCTCACCAGTATGGATACGTCTGTGACACTGCAAAGATGCATTGCTTGTGAGCCCTTTCCCACAAATGTCACAGAGGAATGTCTGACCATCACCTGTGTGAGAGGTCACATGCAACAATAGTGACTTCTTGTATGAGAACACTTTGCCACATGTTTCACATTCGTAGCACTTCCCTGGACTACCATGGTCAGCTTTATGTGAGTCGGCATGTTGTGTTCTTTGATGGGTCATTAAGTAATGCCTGTAGACGAAAACCTTTCCACACACATCACACTGGAAAGGACGCTCCCCTGTGTGTATATTCTTGTGACCCTGTAACTCAGTATTTGTGTAATATCCCTTACCACAGATATGACAATGAAATTTGAAGTCTCCAACATGCCTCTTTTGATGAATTTCCAGGTATGCTTTATACATAGTTGCATAGCCACATATATTGCAAATGTGATTCTTGACACCTGTGTGTACTTTCTTGTGAGCAGACAGTTCAAATGAACGCTTATATGTCTTGCTACAGATGTTGCATGAGTATGGACGGTCTTTTGTGTGAGTCTTCATGTGCCGTTTCAACAGTTTTGTTGTCATGCAGATCTTGCTGCAAATCTCACATTTGATACTCCTTGCAGCTGTATGTGTCTTCATGTGGAAGGTAAGATTGGTTTCTGCAGTGAAACTCTTTCCACACAGAGTGCACATATGAGGTTTAATATCTTTGTGGATTTTCTTATGGATAGCCATCTGTCTTCTGTTACAGGTTTTACCACAGACTACATACTTCTTTGCATCAGTCACAGCACTCCTACATGTCTTGTGTTGACACAAAGCATCTGAAACACTCTTAGTCCTGCTGTTTGTAGTTACATCACGTCTGCTTCCCTTTGAGGACCTAGAAAAGAACACAAGATATAGCTGCTGAATGTTACCTCGACAGTCTACCTCCTTCTAATCTCAACAGTCTATAACAGATATAACAAATACAGACAGGCATATAACCTGTTTAAAAACATTTCAAACACGTTTACCACAATTAATTATCTGAAAATCAAATGATAAACTGAAAACTAGTATTCTCTCAAGTGCTGTGCAAAAATAGATGTTAAAGGTCTTAATCCCCAATTAGCTAACTTATAATTCCAATTTATTGCCTACTTATGTTCCAAAAAAAAGTATTAAAAACATAACAAAAGGTAATAGGCATAGATACTAATATGGACATGTTAGGTCTATGGTGAGAAGACACATATAAACACATATTAGCTTCTGATTACTTTTGCAATTACAATTGTCATAAGTGGATCACTTGTTACATGCCTACTGCACAGACATTTGTGAAACTAAACAGTGTGGCAGAAAGTGCTGACACATTTTATATTTCAATAATACTTAAAGCCGTTGCTGTCCGCCATTCCATCTTGGGCTGGTGTCCCAGCTTCCCAGCTGTAAACAAAACTGTAATGATCCCCCTTGGCTTTCAGAACTGGTACAGGCACACTGAAAGTTAAAACTCAACCAGAGCATTTTAAAATGTGTCCTCACATTCTGCTACACCTGTATTGCATCACATGCAGTTACTACATGCTGGCTTTGTCAAAATGAGTTCCTCTTCTGATGGCACCATCTTCCTCCAACGTTTATGTTGAAATGAGTTACTAGAGTCACTATTACTGGGAAAGTGACGTAACAATTATCTGAGGGATTCAGTAAAACAGAAGTTCTTTCTGCACAACTCAAAAGGCGTATATGCTTAACATTACACGGAAGGTCCAACTCTTGATCATATTTTGGAATGAATAAACTTACAGGAGACAATGTTTTCCACAAAACACAATTTTATTTACATGTAATAATAATGTCTTCATTCATATTATAAACAAAAATATGTATGTTTAGCCAATATACACTTCTGCAAACTAAATTTGTACCCACTTATTTATGATTTAAGATGATATAGTACTAGAAACATACTTCAAACTCTGCTGGCAAAAGCAGTAGTTCATGGAGTATTACTGCTAATAGCAGCTGCGTACTGTATGGCTGTAGCAAGTCATTTTGTAAGATGGCAGACAAGGGGAAGACTATCTTTTGAACAGAAAGCAAGCCATACTATTTCTATGTGGAAATGTTTAGTGTTACTGTAACACAGATACCTTTTCTGTGCACACTTTGGCATCAGGTGGGATCCTGGTCAAGAAACTTGAGTAACAGTAAGAAGGGGCTCCAATGCTGGAATGAAAAGCACCTCACACTTCAAGCATTTGTACTCCACAGAACATGAAAACCCTCATAAGGACAATGTAGCGTGTTTTTCCCCCCCCCTGCCACACCCATATCGACCTTGGGGCCAGTCCAACTTATGAAATGGGTAATGGGGCTCATTCGGTGGTGTACAGTGGTCACAGCATAATAGTACACCTTTATCTAAGGCAACAGTTAAAAATGTGTGGAGCTGTGCCTCCACTCCACATACGGATTAATAATATGCTGCTTAATCAGTCACATTACAACTCTTGTGTTTTACCCCTCTACAAGTGAATGAAGTTCCTTAATATCCTTACTTCAACCACAAACTCTCCATTATAAAACGAAAAATATAAAAATGTAAAACACAATTGCATGTATTAATGCACAATGTGTTTGATGGACAAAGTGAACAGCATTAGGACAGTGCTGACATTTTGTGATCATAAAAGTATCAAAAACTTTGTACCCATATCTATTTATTTATCCTGCTGGCTGTAGCTGGAAAATTACATAAGCTTATAAATATGTACAACGATGTACTGCATGGTCCACTTCTTGTCTATGGAAGTAGTCCCCTTCATGAATCTTAGAAACCGATGCTCACATCTGAGAGCATTTTACATTCTTCAAATTTCTTATTGGCTGTCTACATAGTAATATAAAGACAAGCTGAGTAATGGAATGGGGCACGTGGTGGCGCAGTTGGTTGAGGCACTGCGCTACAAGCTGGAACGTCGCGGGTTCGATTCCCGATGATGTCACTGGAATTTTTCATTGACATAATCGTTTCGGTCGCACTATAGCCTCAGCCTCTAACAGAAATGAGTACCACGAATCTCTCCTGGGGGGGTAAAGGCGGCCGGTGCGTAGGGCTGACAACCTTACCACCTTCATGTGCCGATTGTCTAGAAATCTGGGAGCCTCAACCTCCTGGAACCCTAAGGGCCTGTCCAGGCCTGTAATGGGATTGTCTTTTGCTTTGAGTAATGGAATATTTTACTGATGGGACTGAGGGCACTGTAAACATAGTTCATCCTCTGAAGAAACTAATTCAGAAAATAAAGATGTGCTTCAACAAACAGGGGAGGTAATTTCTTTCAATGTCGAGCTTTTAGACTGAATCACTTCAAGAAAACACTCTACCAGCCTACCTGAGATGGCAATACACATACTCATGACAAAAACAGAAACATGACTGTTCAAGCCATATGCACATTGAAGGTCAAATTAAATAAAACTACTAACCCTACGATGTTAATACATATTACCTAGTACTTTAAAATTCACACTGCAAACATAGTCACTGCAATTTTTACCAAAAGATAAATTTAATAAGCTTGAAAATATGTGACTTTTCTTTGACTGCAATCCTGATACAAATTAACTACGGCTCCGAAAGTGTTACACAGTGCAATTCACCTCCACAGCTGGAGTAGCACTACACTACTTCTCATGGGACAGGAACTTATGCCATTCAGTGTGTATGCTCCTACATGAAGCAAAAGTATCAT
Source organism: Reticulitermes speratus (assembly GCA_021186555.1). Taxonomy (NCBI): domain Eukaryota; kingdom Metazoa; phylum Arthropoda; class Insecta; order Blattodea; family Rhinotermitidae; genus Reticulitermes; species Reticulitermes speratus. Next base: position 7,750,407 of record JAJKFL010000005.1, read on the forward strand.
TAACTCTGAAGTGTAATACATTGGAACTGAATTAAAACCACAGGTAATGTGCAAGATTGCCCTCCTATACATACAAGTTTCGTGCATAGATGCAAACACTGGATTATATACACTGTGTCTTGTTGTGTGTTTTTAGAACAGTTTTAGTCACAAAAACGCTTATTGCATAGTTGACAGTGGTAAGGTTTTATCCCTGTGTGGTAACGTTTATGCACAACAAGACTCGACCGCTGTGTGAATGACTTGTCACACTGGTCACAAGTATAGGGTTTTTCCCCTGTATGTGTACGCAGGTGAACTTTAGGACTATGTTTCACTGTGAAGTCTTTACCACAGACATCACATATAAATGGCTTTAAACCTGTGTGGATCCGTTTGTGTGCCTCGAGTAAGTGATTGCTTTTCACAGCTTTGCCACAAATGTCACAGAGGAATGCTGGATTCCCCTCTGTATGAGACTTAGCATGCTCTCGAAGTGACTTCTGAAGTTTGTATGCTTTGCCACAAACTCCACAGTCATAGCTTTTGAATGTACCAGTGCCACCACCTTGCCGATGTTCAGGATGTACCTCTCGCTGGTGCCTTGCCAAATCATACTTCACAACATATGTTTTTTCACACATATCACATTGAAACGGTCTCTCCCCTGTGTGAAACTTCTTGTGCGTCTGCAGTTGAACCAATGCAAGGTATCTCTTACCACAAATGTCACACTGAAATCTGAAATCCCCAATATGTCTCTTACGATGAATATTCAAATATGCTTCACGTGTAGTTGCATAACCGCATAGGTCACATACATAACTCCTGACTGTTGTGTGTACTTTCATGTGGGAAGGTACCTCATAAGAACGCTTGAATGTCTTTTTGCATATCTGACACATGTATGGACGTTCATTGGTGTGTGTCATCATATGACTCTTTAATGATTTATTTGTCAAGTGCATCTTGCCACACACCTCACATCTGAAAGATTTTTGAGTTGTCTGTGTCTTCACACTTGTATGAATTTCCTTGTGTAAGAATAAGTGAAATGAACACGTGTATGTTGCCTTACAGATGTTACATGTATAGGGGTAATCAGTAGGTCTAGTGTGGGTCTTCACATGAATATTCAGCTGTTCTATTGTCAAGAATATCTCACTGCATATCTCACACTTCAAACTGTTCATGGTTGTGTTCATACTCATGTGGAAATTCAGACTGTTTCCTGCATTGCATAAGAGAGGTTCAAATTTTGTGCTATTATTCTTCTGGACAGCCATTTGACTTCTGCTGTCACAACCACCTTTAAACTTTTCTACACTCTTCAGTGCAGTGCCAAATCCACCATGCTGATTGCAAGCATCTGAAACTGTTTCAGGCTTGCAGCTTGCTGATAAGCTTTCGGAAGACCTAGAAAAAAAAGGAAAAAAAAAAATATTTTCTGAATAGGACCTTTGTAATGTTCCTGAAAGAATATCACACTTATCTGAAGAACACAAACACAATCTAAAAAATTTAGAATGGATTTTACACACAATACATTGGTTTACCGATTGTAAATGACTACTACTCAGATGGGCCTAACAGGCAAAGCTACTATGGCCCAGCAGGTAAGATGGACAACAATGCTAGCTTTCCATTTTTTGTCTTACAAATGTGGAAAAAATTACATTTTATCTTTCATGTCCAGCAACATCAATTCTTCTTCTTAATACAAGTACCATGCTCTACTGAGGACTTACGAGTTCAAAAACTGAACACTGCTCTTTTATGGCACATAAGTATGCTCTGCATCCAAATCTTGTAGCAGGGATATGCACTGTCTGTGGTGCAAATCTCTTGCTCCTGTGAAATAACGAAGTTCCACAACTTGTGCTTCTCATACAGTTCATATTCTGAAACAGTTCTGCCATGTATCTAAATCATGATGAACAATACCATTAAAAGATGATATTTCCTAATTATGACACATTTCACATATTGTACTTTGCAGCTTTCCAAATGCCCAGGCTATTACCAGTCAAATTCAGTGACTTATCCGTGGTCACACTGTACAACTTCTTGCATTAGCTTCTGTTGATCAAGAGTTGATGACAGCCTTTCAAACTGCATTTTATCAGCTGTCATGCCTTACATAGCTTCCATAGGAAGTAATTCGGTAATAACAATAAACTTCTTCCTAACATCTCACATAAACATGAGTAACTGAACTGTGTCACTTGCATCAGTACTATTACCCAATGTTGCTGTTTAGTGAACTTGGTAAATACAGTGACTAGGTTATACATACCTTATTATTTTACATTACCATATCTCATATAGAGCCATCATTAGGAAGATAAACATAAGGGGAATATGTGTGTGTGTGTGAGAAGCACTACATATACATCTCTTTGTACAGAAGCTAAAGTAGCCAATGGATAAAATATTAATTAGTAAAATTGAAGATTAAGATGTATAAAATATACTGTATAATAATAAATAAGATATGCTTGTATGTTGTATTTAGTTGTAAGTATTCCTTTGTATGCAGGAGCAGGCATTAGATTTTTGCATTCAAACATCTGTGGGATTTTGCCAAATGCTATTATTTTAAAAATTCCCATCTTGTGATGCTACATTGTCAAGTGTACTTCGTGAGTGCACACACTCTACTGAACTGCATATCTGATACATACCACATCTGAACTCCTAGAACAATACTTGAAAGTAAAAACAAAGCAATGAAACTGTAAAACTGCCTGAAAGGACATGCAATTAATGAAAGAACTTATAAGCTTCCTCCTGTTGATCAACAATAAGAATTATTAAAAGAATGAAGTATCTAAACTTCGTGCCATGCCATTGTGCTGGGTTCAGACCTCAGACAGGTAACTCCAACATAAGAATATAACCAGAGGTTGTATATATCTGTTGTATCTGTTTCCTCCGTGATGATGGCCAAAACATGTAGGAGATGTAACAGTATGTAATGGTAATATAGCAAAACTGACTAAGTTACTTACACAGGTTAGTAGTATGATGGAAATTAATGTATTTAAAAATCAGGATGCTGGTAGGTTCAAAGCCTGTCAAGTGCTTGCTTGTTCGTGCAACAATCGAAAGAGGCGCAAACACATATAAGACTATGTTTTCACCATAACATTTAATTAAGCTTTCCAGATACCTTATTCAAGTGAGAACAGGGTCAATTGGCAATGACAGACAAATCATATTTGAACAAAGCTTCTTGACTGGCTACCTATCTGCCAGAGTGGGAAACAAATCAATTTAGCTACACTGAAACTGAAAATTTCAAAAGTGTTATATGCTGGATACTGACAGCTAGAAGAGGAGGGATGCATTAGAGTGGTTCTCTAGACCTAGAGAAGGAAGTGTGTCCTAAAGTTTTGTCCACAGCTGAAGCACCCACCATACAGCACAGTATTTTTCTAAGAGGTCATCAAAGCGAGGTGCACCTGCTTATGTAGTGCAATCAAACAATCGGCATGTAAGCATGCCTAACTGTGCCTCAAGGCAATTTACATCAGCTACCAGGTATCAGACTGTTGCACCACCAAGCAGTCCCATAAATGTTTGCTGGTAAAGACAGCAGCACAGAGGAACATCAACACGTACTGGATGACACAATCACTTTTGTGACTTTGCTGCAGTAGGAAGGTGAGTGGAGAGACCTTCAAAATGATCAAAATGTGCACCCAACAGAAACTGGCTACAAATAGAAAAGACAGACAAGGAGGTGCTTTAATACTCAAAACAGGTTACCCAAACAGAACATATTGCTTCCCAAAACTTGGTTATGATTTGGAATGCCTTTTGTTGTGACTATCACGTGACATGTACTTTCCAGTCAACTGTAAGAAAAAATGTAGTCTGCTTGTTTTCCACAATCAAGAATTCCCTTTTATTTGCTGTATAACTGGTTACAGGTTTTGGTATAACTTGTTTGCTATCATGAGACCATTAGATGAAATGGAGACGGAAGTATCTCTTATTATTATACATACAAATTATCGTTTGTTCATTGCCTTGCAAGCGGATGTGCATGACTGAATGTGAAGTATGACACAGAGTGAGGGTACACTATCCTGTGTTTACAATTATAAAATTCAATATATTAATGAGCCCAAAAAATGCACTTAGTCAGTTTTGCTATATTACCATTACATACTGTTACATCTCCTACATGTTTTGGCCATCATCACGGAGGAAACAGATACAACAGATATATACAACATTTGTATGTATTGTCATTAAGAAATGCATTTCTAGCATGTACAAGACACAGCAGCATGCTAAGCATGCAGAGTGAAGTATTGGTTAAAACTTGGAGAATTAGACTTAATAGAAGTATCTTCAATATTTACATACAAAATTGCAATACCATATAAAATGTTTGCATTCAAACATCTACTGCAATATCTTCAATCAGACTGCATGAATGCAGTTCCCTTAAGTTTGAATTATGATGTATGTGATCTAAGTGAACACACTGTATTCTACAGTGTATAGACAAGTTAAAACTTGTAGAAGGTACTTCATAAGTCTTTTTTGAGATTATCTGGTGCAGGTTACCATTTTCTGAGTCTGCTATGAAATAAACTTTATTCTGAAATTTGTAATGTACAGATATTCACAAACAGTAAGTTACTGTAGCACTAATTTGGATAACAGTCTTATAATACACATACTTTTTAGAAGCATATGGAATGACACAAGGAGATAGGCTGTTTGTGTAGACTTTCTCATTAGGAGGTTTGGTTCTAGACTGATAAGGGGTTGGGGTTAGGGTTATGTTCAGATGTGCCTCTCACTGGGTTTCTTATGACTAAAACTGCATCAGTATTAAGACTATAACATATCTCTGTATATGCCACTTAGTTGTGCATTCTTTCTTACAATGTATTAAGTGTGAAACTCATCTCACATGTTTAGTCCACAGATGTTGTTACCAGTGTGAGAGCTGTGCTGCTACACATCAAAATTGTGTTGCAGGGTATGCCTCCTACAATGTCCACAAAAGCACAATAACAAACCTGACACGTCATTCTTACCTTTTTCAGACTCTGGATCCTGACATTCTGACGTTCTTATAGCAAGAATAAATCTCACTCTTCACTTGTCTGCTCAAGATGCCTGACGTACCTCTGACAAGATCTGGACAATGCTGAGCCAGAGCCAAGAAGCTAGTCATGACAGTGTGGAGGAAGTGCTACTGCCAAACCTCAGCTAACAGTCACGCCAGTACAAACATTAAATCCAACGCACAGTAAGTATATTGCCCTACCCAATTCAAGAAAACCAAGTAATAATGATGTAACCATTACCTCCCCATGCAGGGAATATGCCACTAACAAAATTCTGGTTAAATGACATAAAGAACAATTACAAATTTTTTGTTTGATCTCTTTAACCCCATGATAAACAATAAGAGCAGCAGCTTAATCAACTACACACATGTTAATTAATCACTCATAAACAGACCAGTGATGTGAAATGTTCGAGTTCCAAACATTTAACTTGAACACAGTTAAGAATGATGAAAACACAGAGCATAATTTATTTACTGTTTTATTAACATTTTTAAATAAATTTTACACATAAACATTGCAACTCCATAATTGACGAAAAATCATACAGAGTAAACACAAATGACTTGAGCAGTTTTAAAAAATTATTTAACAAAAATAACTACACACAGAAGTGAAATTTGCACCACAAGAAGAGAACTTCGAAACATGTTTTGTAGCATGAAGATGTGACATAACTGCATTACAAGCACAACTGTCATACGTGATAAAGAATTTTTTATGACTCAGCACCATTCCACAGAGTCTGTGGCCTCTGTCAACAGGGTTTGGAAGAAGCTCCACAGAATATTCACTGTGCAAACTAAACTGATAACTGATGTGCCTGATTTCAAGACATTAGCTCTATCTGCAAAACAAAAGTGCAGGCCATCTGGGTACAAGTGGAGAAACAGTTTGTAGTGTTTGGCTGTCCTTTCTGCAGCCCTCAAAAATAAATGAATTTTAATAGCCCTAAATTGCTTCCACCACAGTCAACAGCATGGAAGATTTTAAGAAAACATCTTCCCTCCTGCCACTTGAAATGACAAGATGCCGTGTTCAAAATCTGCCATGATATGATGGACTGTCTTGGTGCAGATTAAACACATCCATTCAAGATTTGTTCCAGTGCTGAGACAACATTCTACATCAGCACCTTGGTGAATAATCATAATGTATGAATATGGGGAAATGAAAATTTTCACAACACAACCAAACAGATTATATGAACATGTTTCCTGGCATGACCTCTCATACAGCGCATCACTCTTCCACGTTGATGGTAACCAGTTAATGGAATTATCTCTCTTCACTTGTTGGAGACATGCCTGATACTCTACAAAGGAACCAGACATATTTTTTTCAACATGATGGTGTACCATCCCACACACAATAAAGTCACAATATTCCTAAATGCACATCTGCCTGATCCTTGGACTGGCTGAGGGTGGAACCATGTCCTGATAGCTGCATTCTCCATATGCAACCTCCCTCACTTCTATTTCTGAGGTCATATCAAAGACAATGTTATGTCACAGCCAGCAAGTGCAGATGAGTACATGTAAGGTAAATTTACCATGAAGTAACATAGTGTTCAGCAAGATGGTATTGCTTGGATTAATATGGAGGCACAAACAAAGCAAACATTCAACTCCACTAGTGTACTGAAATGATTTTTGAAGTTCCCTACTGCATGATCTAAGTCTCATTTCTCTACACAAGACAGTTTTTATAAAATAACATTTTAAACAACTCACACCATCTGTGTGCAACTGGCATATTACAAAGACCACCAATACATGCACAATGAGAATCTGATATAACTACCTGACAGACACTGTGTAATTAAAATATATAAACATAACAAACTCCAGTACCACCAACATATACAAACCAAAACTTCTAGGGGTGTAAAAATTTTACCCAGTCAGTGTTGATCTGAACACTCCATTACAAGACACCATTTACTGAGTATTGACATCGGATTAAACAACAGACATTATCATCTTATAATTTTCAGTATACAGGCTTAAAAGTCTCACAACACTCATTTTTGCACATGCCATCCCCACATGAATGGTACAGTGTTTTCAGTGCACATGGAACAGACCATACTGAGTTCCATGCACTACAGTGCATGCAGAATACAGAATGTTTTGGTAAGCTTATTAAGTAAAACTGATGTCAAAATATTATCTTTCCAAATGCTGTCACTTTTACATGCACATGATATATTACAGAATTCTGTGAAAATTCAGAAAACTCAGGTAACTGTATACATGATGTTCACCAGCAGAAAATCGGAACCAGAGAAAATAACTAACAGACTGCTAAAATGAAAACGATCATACTTTGTAATTATATTGAAAGCAAGATGTCAATGGGGCGTCTATGGTTTGGACAGAGCAAGTCATGGAGTCATAAAGATGCTTCTTGATCTCTCCTACACACTAGTTGAGGTTTACCAATTTCAATTACCTGAAAGCCAGGGCTATTTGGTTATGGACAGAGAGCTAACTTTTTAGGGGAAGGGGTGGCCATGGCTTTGAAATAAATTTCCAAGCCAGTGAAACAGAGAAAAATCACAAGAATGTTGACACAATTCAGTATCTAAAACTTATATGCAAGAGTCAAGAAAAGGAAAATACCATGAAACTCCGATATCTTTCAAAATAATTAGGAAACTAAATGTGCAGTTCTTATCCATGCATGTACTAAACAGATATTTATAGGTACTTCCATCTTGATACGTTAATAAATGTACAAAGCAACAAGTTGGATGTTTCTTTAGTGTGTTCTTTCTTTCATACCTTTAACTGTATTTACCTATATGTAAATCCAAATGCCAAATGATTAAGATGTACTAACCAAACATTATTAAAAGCTGTGAACTGATGATCATCTAGCCACTACCACATTAAACTCCTGTGCAGCTTGTTTCCTTGGTACAATGAAAACTGTGAAGATCTCTGAAGAAAGACAGCATTTACTTTCAAGATACGAAAATCCAAAATTTAACAGCTTGGATGACATGCATCCTGAAAAATCTTTACCAGGATACACAAATATCGCCTGTCCCATAAAATCAAAATACCTGGTCATGCCACATAAGTACCCTACACAGCCATCACAGAATTGTAAAATCATACAACTGTTTCAGTTCAGCACAGTTTGATGGTAAGAACTGCATTGATGATTTATAATTGACAAGTCACATGAATTGTCATGTAACAAGTATAGTAACATCATCTACAGTAACAACTTAACACCACATGTTCAACAACAAAGAACAATGACAAATCATGTATTCTTTTCTTGGTTTCTTTAATCTCACTTCCAACAGCTTAGATAATATAGAGGCAGATATGATGATTAATACACAATAAACTGGAAAGACTGTGAAAGTGCTCACGGCCTAACTGAAGACAATACCTACTCCAGTGATGGCATCATGTGGTGATGCACAATGTCTGTCATCTTATGTACCCTGCATGGACAAACATCTTGTAAAGGTTGTGCATTATAATAATCCAATCTGTCCAGTTGAAATTTTCTGGGCACAGACTCTGAACTGTGCAGTTAAATCTACTACATACCTAATGTTTGGTCAAGGAGGTAGCACCTGTTTTTCTAATCAGGAAGCCCTAGGTGTAAATCCGGGTCCCAATAGCAACTGTTCTGAGATTTTCGTGGTCTTCCGCGGTTGTTCCAGGTAAATGGCAGGATAAAAACACAAAATAGGAAATCATTACTTCCTTTCACAATCCTTCCAAGTAATTATTCCAGTAATCACCCTACCAATCAACAATGTACAACCTGAACAAATCAGAGTCATCTTATATAAAACATAAATAAACAGCAGCACCCATATGCTTTGATACAGCATGGAGCATCAAGTCACACAAGATACAAAGTTGACTGAAAATCAACTGCTTACACCAAACAAAATATACAGAAAGGATGTCAGATACATTCCCCATTTCACACTGTATACTACAGTTTGTCCCAGCAACCCATCATACTGAGTTTTCAGACTTCTTAAATTTACATGACTTTTTGTGAACGGTGAGGAGAGCCTGACAAATGAACTCATGCTCACACCATTCACACTGGTATGGTCTCTGACCTGTGTGTAGCCGTCGATGTATTGTCAGAGTGGCATGCTGAGTGAATGCTTTGCCACATATCTCACATTTAAACGGACGCTCCCCAGTGTGAACACGGCGATGCTGTTTAAGGTTGCAACTCTTAATAAAAGCCTTGCCACAGATGTCACATACATTAGTCTTCTCACCAGTATGAATTCTGCAGTGAAACTTGAGATGTTCCTTGGAACTCAATGACTTGCCACAGACATCACAGATATAAACATTTGTCCCAGTGTGGGAGTTCATGTGCAGCATCAGAGACTTCTTATAAGCATATGTCTTGCCACAGAATTCACACTGGTTCAGTTTCTTGTCATTTGTCTCTGTATGGGTTTTCATGTGGTGCGCAAGAGAACTCTTGTATGCATAAGCTTTACCACACACTTCACATTTACTGAGTTCCTTCTCAAGCTTTGGAGTGGGGTGGATGCTCCTCTTGTGGGCCCAGAGGCTATGTTTGTATCGGAAAGTTATGCCACACTGATCACATTTGTAGGATTTCTCCCCTGTATGAGAGACTTGGTGTAAAAGAAGTGTAGACTTGTAAAGAAATAACTTTCCACAAACGACACAGTCATGCATCTCTACGTCCTTCTTTGCATCAGAGTGGCTCAACTTTTTATGTTCTACTAAGTTCTTCTTGTTGAGATACTGTTTATTACAAATGTCACAACTGTATGACTTCCTGGTCAAATGCATAGTAGCATGCTGATGCAGTTCAACCTCAGAACAAAAGCTCTTCCCACAGGTGTTGCATGTGAACTCATGAGAGTGCTTCCTGTAATGAAGTTCCAGGTGGTATTCATATGCAGTAGCATAGTCACAGATGTTACAGAAAAACGCTTTCTCCTTTGCATGACTCTCCTTGTGCTCAATCATGTCTTGTGATGAAGTGAATTTATTATGACATACATCACAAGAGAATGGAAAACTTTGTTTGTGAGTTGCTAAATGACTAGCAAGCATCTCGTCTGTCTCAAAATACATGCAGCAACTGCAGCACATATAGTTCTGCTCTCCATCTGTATCAATTTCTATCTTCACAGGAATATCTAAACAATGCTCATAGGAACAGTTATCATACTGCATGACTTCAGATAATTCAGGTTCAGTCTCAGGAAATTTTGTCCAATGAGTTTTAAGCATCTTCACATTTCTGAATGTCTTCCCCGACAGCCCCTTACATTTAGGCACAGATGTTTTCTTGTAAACTCTACTTCTCTTTGGGCCACCAGTTTTTCCAAGGCCTTCACAGATTGCTTCAGATGCATACCTAGAAAGAAGACAATGTCATAATGATCCTCTAGGAATCTACTTCATTATAAAAACACATTATTTTTAATATATAAAAGATGGTTTGTTTATCTTACATTAGGCATACACAACTGTTCCAATTTGATACATCCCCGTTACAGTAGAAAAACAGTCAATGATTCTCAAGTACCCTTCATTAATGCAGTTACAGTAGAAAAACAGTCAATGATTCTCAAGTACCCTTCATTAATGCATCATATTACAACTGTGCCTGAATGTAACAGAACTTGTGCAGCAGGATAATCATTTATGGAACCATTATAGTACGTGCTGATAAGACAATGCCAGGCACAGCAGTGATACTAGTAACAGAATGGAATTACATGCTGATAATAGTTGGCAGAGTGTAAGCTTGCTGAAAAGTAAGACTGTGTCCTACCAGATTTCTAACGCTGAATTTCATGACGAAGTTGCTGGAATCTTACACATAATGTAGCACAACATATATTATGCATGGTCAAAAGGATTATCCAATAACTTAAAAGCAGGACTGAGATGCTGTGATGATGTCTCATATTCTGCTTGTGATCTCTTCCATAAAATTTGGAGCACTGCATAGCATCTTGCTATCAAAAGTCAGCACTGCAGCCATCCGGAATTACCTGCAACTATATTATAAATATTCTTGGTCTTACCAGTGATGTTTGCCTATCCATTGGTAATGTTATGCAGTACCAAATAATATGAGCAGTAGTTGTGAAGAGTAAACTGGAAAGAATGGGCAAGCTAGGTGTTGCAGTATTAGCCCAGAATTCCTCTGGAAAGATTGAAAACAACAAAAGTAGATAATGACTGTGGACAGGAACTGCCAACAATGTAAGTGTGTATAGCCGGATGCATTTCTGAATGCTACATTTGTGGTTCAACAGGCAGATTAAATGTGCATTACTTTACTAGCTTGAACAAAAATGGTTACTACATGCGTAACCTGCTGTAACATTAACAAAATATGTATTTTTCCCATAGCGATTTTACGAGTTTCACACAATTCACACCTCAAACATGGATTATTTCCCTACGAAGCATTAACTGACGGGTCCTTCCAATGGATGTGGAGTGTGTCCTGCATGACACAAGACATGAACTTTTACATGAAAATGGATGAATGTCAGCCTTAGGCTCAAAAGTTAAGCTACAAAGAATTAGTAATTCATGCTGTATTTACAGAGAGAAGCTCTTTCACAACATGACAAATCTTCACAACAGCAGTCACTACATAAAAATAATATAAATGAGGCCAATTCTCACAGGTTGTGATGTTAATATGCCCACTCTGATTATTTTAATCTAAATTTTATGGTGGATTGTGTGCCTACTACATTAGCGAGAAGTGAATGATGGCACACATCTACATATAATTGTACGAGACATCGAAGAGCGGTTAAACCCTTAATTCATCTGTAGTCGTACACTTAAAATACATTGTACATAATAATGTGCATTGTATTTAGATAAAAGATTGTTCAATATGACAGTCTTCAGCCAACAACAGATTTGAAAGCCATTTGCCTGTGAAATTTTGAAAAGTTCACAAGTTATTTGTATCTGCAATTCCTGAAGTACTAACAACTCCTAGTAACAAAATTTTAAACCTTACTTTTACACACACCTACTTAAGTATTTTCTTCACCTCTGTTAAAACATTATCACAGTTCAGGACTTCCTTTTGAAGGTTGTTTGTATGAAGTAATACTACAGGAAACTTCGATTATTCCTTTATTGAATATGATTCAACAAATTTGACAGTATGAAGTACTGAACTATAACCAGCAGACATACAAATAAAATGCCAGTACGTGTTTCATGTCCAAGAACTAATGGCAGAAAATGTATCTTAAGCTCATGACACAATATAAAAATAAAAGCAGTTTGTGTTTGTTCAACAGTCTGTTGCATGAAGTACTGTACAGGTAACAGACACTGTTCCCTCTTGTAAAACTACACACACACACACACACGTGTGCACACACACACTGTACCGTCTGGGAAAATAATAGAAAACAACAAAACTGCTTGAACACACGAAGCTAATCCTGTTTTACAGATATAAAGCATGAATATAACACAAAATGGCGAAAAAATTTAAAGTGAAGAAGAAAACAGCACATGTACATGATTTCAGGCTTCCGCCGCGATGTTGAAATCTGTGGTCTTCTGGGGTATTACACGGCGTTGTGTTGTAATTGTTTACCAATGTATCGGTCCCATCCTGACGGGTCATAGGCTGGCTTTCTTTCCTACTCGGACTCTGGACCAGTGAGGATGGACCGATACGTTGTCCCGAAACATCAGTAAACAATTACCACATGATGCCGCGTAATACCTCAGAAGACCACATATTTCAGCACATGTACATCACTGCACTCACTGCTTCTGCAACTCCCTATCCACACACCACTAACTTTTGGGATGTGATGCCATACACAGAGTGCCTTATCCCACAAGACAGCAGTTGTCATGGTCACCACCATGACAACTGCAAACTTCACAATATTACATATTCTCAGCTGCAGTGTACTTCTTGTGAGTTTTCTGGTGGACTGTAAGCAAAGCCTTGCATACAAAATCATGATTGCACACATCACATTTGTAGGGTCGCTCTCCTGTGTGTAGACGTTTGTGTATGGTCAGTGTAGAGCGTTGGGTGAACGCTTTCTCACACATCTCACATTTATAGGGTCGTTCTCCCGAGTGTGTACGCTGATGCTGTTTGAGATCCCAACTTTTGATAAATGCCTTCCCACAAACATCACAGGTGAAAGACCTGTCCCCAGTGTGTATCTTACAGTGGTACTTGAGGTGAGCTCTTGTGCTAAACGACTTACCACAGACATCACAAGCATACGTATTAGCTCGAGTGTGAGAATTCACATGCACACTTAAAGAACTCTTGTAAGGAAAAGTCTTGCCACATATCTCACACTGATTTATATTCTTGCCACCCTCATCCTTGTTGATGACTTCTTGTACCGGGTCTGGATGAGCAAACTTCTTGTGTGTATAGAGAGACTGCTTGTATCGAAATGCACAGCCACACCTATCACATGTAAATGCCTTGTCCACTGTATGTGCAGGTTGGTGCAAAAGCAGTGTCGAACGATTTGGAAACAATTTACCACATATGACACATTTCTCTGGGTGGCTCTGCCTCTTATGCAGCAGTAGAAAACGTCTATCAGAAAACTCCTCTCCACAGACATTACATTTGAATGTTTTGTCCACATGAATGGCCATGTGTCTGTTTAGCTGATTTTTTAAATGGAAGGTCTGACCACATTTTTCACAGCTGAATGGGAGTGTGTGTTTCCTGAGATGCTGCTTCAGATACTTCTCATGAGAGGCTGAATAACCACACACATTACAAACAAAACTTCTGTCTTTACCATGAGTTTTCTGGTGTTTTCTCAAACTCTTGACGGTTCTAAATTTGTCTGGACACAAATTACAGGAGTAAGTAAATGAATCTCTGTGCGTAGTCATGTGTGACGCAAGAAGTTCAACTGATTCAAAGGTCATGTTACAATCAGGACATCTGAATTCCTTTACAATATCTGATGAATCAGATTCAATATCCATATTTATGTCAGGATATAAATGATCAAATTGCAAGAAGCTGTGTGATTCCACTTCAGTCTCAGGTATATCTTGCCAGTTTTGTTCACATGCATTCAGATTTTTCACCTTTACCAGTTTTCCTTTCATTGATGGTCTGGCACTACAGTCTGTTTTCTTGGTCTCAATAACATCTTCACTGAATGCCTCTGCTGAATACCTAGAAACAAGATAATTTGAAAATGACCATTTATGCACCTCACCAGAAACTATCACTAAGATTAATAACATTATAAATATGCTCCACAACATTACTGATACACCAGACTCTTCATGGTAATGCCACTTCTTGTTCACTTTGTGTAACAATGACATGCTGCATAAACTGTTAACATAATGTACACTTGATTTGGTCTGGAAGCGAGGACGTGGTTATTCAGTCAAGTGACTCAATTTGTATCCTATACAATGGTTAGCCAATAGTTAAAAGGTTTAAGTGTTCAACCAGGGTATGGTACAAATGCTTACTTGAGCAATTATGTCCACTTAGCTGAATTATAAATCCTTCATTACTGGGTTAAAATATTCATCTCCAGTCACAACAGCCTGTCATTCGACCCTATCATGAGCTACCTCAGTCTACATCAAAACTTCACAGTAACTCCAATATGCAGTAATCAGTAATAATAATGCACGAAATGAATATCAAATATCCAAGATCCAGTGTCATCACACCTTACTTTACTCCCTTCAGTTTCCACATCAACATACTCTATGAAGTGCTTTCCCACATGTGCTACATGTTCCACACTGTACCACCTTCCACTTCATTCATACTGGTTAATGAAGGTAACGATACTAGGTAAACCGCATAACAAGGTGAAACCACTCACTACATAATAATTACTGTTTTTCAGATTCTACTCTGTTAAATGTTAGCAAGCAAAGAATTATAAAAGCTACATTCAAGAGGTTTTCTTCAGCATTCAAGTGTCATTAGACTAAACTTTTCTTGTGAATTTATGCCAAGTTACTTCAGTTTCAGGAATTCCACAATAAGTATGGATATTTCCCTCTGTCATAACAATTCACAGTAACAGACATCAAGCACAGTATCTGACAACATGTTTTACTTTCCTATGTGTATGCTCCCTGTTGGAGCAGACAAAAGCCAATGGTTCTCATGTACCCTTCACTAATGCATGATGTTACTACACTGTATGAATGTGACCAAACTTGTCGGACAGTGTAACGTTTTATGAAATTATTACAGTACTGGCTTATAAGTACGAAGTATAAGTACCAAGCGCAGGAATGACACTGGTAGAAGAATAGATTTACACATTTATGAGCATGGTTGGTGGACTGCAGGCTAGATGAAAGGAAATTACAATATTCTGCCACATTTCAAAAACTGACTTTTAGGGAAAAATTTGTGGAGATCTTGCAAATAATATATCACAACATATTCTATGAATCGTTATAAATACTATCCACTACAGTAAAAGCAGGACAGTGGATGCTGTGGTGGCTTCTCATAGTGTTTGTAATATTTCCATAAATTTAGTGGCAATACATAGCATCTTGCTACTAAAGCCAACACTGCTGCCATCCTAATAGATTACCTGCAGCTAATTGATGAAGATTCTTCATCATACCAATTTTTTTGTCTCTGTCCATTTACAATGTTATGCAGTACCAAATTATGTGTGGCAATAATTATGAAGAGTAAACTGGAAACAATGGGTGAGCTAGGTGTCACAGTAATATCCCAGAATTCTTCTGGAAGGACTGCATAAACAACAAAAGTACACAGTGTGGATAGGCACTTCCTCAGCTGAGAATGTAAGTGTATACAGCAAGCTGCGGTACTGAATGCTACATTTGTGGTTCACTAGATAGATTAAATGTTCATTACTTTACTCGCCTGAATAAAATGATAACTATATGTGTCACCTGCTGCAACATTACAAACTCAGCACTTTACCCATAGGACATTTATGTGTTTCATACAATTCACACATTACAATTATGATTATTTCCCTACAAAGCACCAACTGACTAAATTTTTTAATGGACATGGAGTGCATGCTTGTTAAGGAAGAACCGTATTATTTATAATTTCAATGAACGTCAGTCTTCAGCTTAAAGATTAGTAATGATGATATACATATATGCACACTCTCTTTCACTACATGAAGTTTACATTAATAACAGTAATCATGACAGTGTAGTGCACAGAAACCCAATTCTCACATGTTATCATATTAATACACCTGCTGTAATTATTTTCATCTACATTTCTTCATGGAATATGTGCCAATTATATTAGCATGGATGGAAGGACAGCATACATCTTGATATAAGCATACATGTAACATAAAGAAACGGTAAATGTAAATTCATTTGTAGGCATACATATTAAAAATGTGTACTGTAATTGACTGTGGAG
Source organism: Reticulitermes speratus (assembly GCA_021186555.1). Lineage (NCBI taxonomy): Eukaryota > Metazoa > Arthropoda > Insecta > Blattodea > Rhinotermitidae > Reticulitermes > Reticulitermes speratus. The sequence continues at coordinate 7,766,927 of JAJKFL010000005.1, forward strand.
AATGACTCTGACCTTTGCAGAGGTTCTGTTGTGTTCTATCTTGCAACAACTGTACACAAGTTTCACATTATGTTTATTATACACAGAACACCCAACAAACCGACCAGATGAAAAAAAGGGTAAAAAAAAATGCTTTAAATCATGTAAATAAATCTGTCCGATAATAACAGAGGAAATAAATTTTACCTGAGGGGAGGAATCTTTAGAAATATTACTGCACAAAATTAGATTTAGACGACAAAAATGCCGAAGCACATACAGCAACCACATATGTTGAGTTACGTAGTATGTACTTGCTTAAATTACATGGATTCCAATTTCCATATATGTAGATATTTTTATCCAGATCAGACATGCATAGACAGCAATAGGACATCTAAGAAATGCTGGCAAACACGTGAAGAGAAAAGCACATTAGCAAATGGCAATGAAGGAAACCGGCTGACATAAAAAGCTGACTCCTGCACATACCACAACAAACTCTTACAAGGACATAGTCCACATTAGAACAAAGCGCACGACAGATGTTTGTATATACGGACGAAATTTGCTGCAGCACATCAAGAATAACAGAATTTTATATTCAACTGTTTTATACTGATGTGAAGGTGATATAATGTATATGTATTATTTTAATGTATAACCAATTATACAGATCATCACTCTACAGATTGAACCTGGCTGAGACACACTACATATACAAACATTACGAATGCAATTCAGTATATGTTAGCTGGTTTTTAAAGAATTTGGTGTGAGCTCCCTGAGGATAGTACTACAGCACCAAAATATGTCACAGTGTTAATAAAACTACATGACTGTGTATATTATGTGTGGATTTGGTTGGGTTAATAAAGGACAATAAGGTTGATATCATTCATGCTGGGTCAGAGGTTGGCTTCATCGCAAATGCTCAGCTTATTACAAAGCAGGATCTGTGAATAATGAATACCACAGCCACGTATATTATATGTCCATTTGTATTGTGTGTACTAGTGTACGGACTACTGCCACCAGGTGAAAACCCAATCGTAAGTAAATAATAATAATAATAATAATAATAATAACCTGCTCCAATTTTGAGAAACAGGTAAAAGAAAAATTAATCTAAACAAACAAAAAAGGTCAGAGGTCACTTTTTATAATACACCGTACTACACTATGTATGCAGAGATGTTTTCCTGACTTCAGAGGGGTTGCCTGTGATGTCACTATGACAAAATATCAGCCATACAAGTAAAAATGCAAAAATGAAAGACATAGAAGATTGGCCACATTCTCTGCACATGTGATGATGTGGCCCTTCAACATCAACCTCCCCCCCCCCATCCCCCACCCCCCCAATAACCCTAATCTCTGTCACAATTCAGCAATTTCTTTTAGATCCAATAATGTAGGTCCAGCATGCTCTTTAAACTGTTTGTGAGATTTTACAGGTGCCAGAATATCTTCAGTAACTGAAGGTGATTTGCATGAGGCTACTGTCACTATGTGACAACAACTGAAGAACAGTATTATAGAAACAAACACCACTATTTCAGATATTACAGATAGGATTATACTACCAAACCTATATGAAGAGACTTCATCTGCGACAAAGAAGATGCTGTAATACCATCTTGAGATACAAACTCAGATTCCTCATACACTGATCTAGCAAATCCCCTGGATTAGCATCTCAGTATATATATAAAATGTAATAAAATTTCAAATGGTGGTGGTGGTGGTGGGGGGGCAACCTAAAACGTTAAACTGCAAAATCCATCAGCATCCATAAAAATATTCTGATAATTCTAATGTGTAGTTCATCAACTGGATTGTATTTATAAAAAAAATATATTTACGCAGTGATAGAGATAAGTTTTTTTTTCCCAAGGCATATATATTCCCTCTGCAATTCCAGCCAGAACATAAGGGATCCTACACATGCTGTGATGATAGATACTGCTGTGAAATATATTTAAATGACTTGTTCAATGTGACTGTGTTCAGCAACAAACAGTTGTAAAGCCACATTCGTGCGAAATGTTAAAACTTTAACAATTATTTGTATCTGCAATTCCAGGTACTCAGAACCATATGTGATTTCAAGCTTCCACCGCGGTGTGAATAAGATCCTTGCTCTTTTGGAATGTTACGCAGTGTTGATTGGTAGTTAGTTACCAACATTTTGGGACAACCTATTGGTCCCATCCTCAAGGGTCAAGCTATCCTAGAAGAACTGCATCACCCGTGACGATGGGGCCGATAGGTTGTCCCAAACTACCAATCACAACTGTGTAACACCCAGAAGAGCGCAGGTCTTACTCAGCACTACTTGTATGAGGAACAAAAAGCCGAAAACTTCCTTTTACAAACCTTCCTCAGCATTTACTTCATCTCTCTTCACAACTTGTCATAGTTCTGGACTTCTTTAACAGGGCCATTCATTTTAATTAATGCCACATTATACATTAATCATTACTTGTATTGAACACAATTCAACAAATTCAACTGCTTGTAGCACTCAAATGTCAACAGGATACATAATGTTTCATGTCACTAAATTAACAACAGAGAATATTTAAGCTCATGATGCAGGAAAAAATATTATGTGTTCAAAATCATGAAGTCTAAAGGACTGTACTGGCAAAATGCACATGTATACTGCTCCAACTCACTGCTTCTGTAATTCCCTATTCACCGCCCCTGACTTATGGGATGTGATGCCATGCACACAGAGCCCTATCCCACAAGACAGTAATCATCACAGTCACCACGAGGGCAAACCACACAATATTACATATTCTCAGCTGTCAGCTGTGACGCACTTCTTGTGAGTTTTCTGGTGGACTGTAAGCAGAGCCTTGCATACAAAATCATCATCACACACATCACATTTGTAGGATCGCTCTCCTGTGTGTAGACATTTGTGTACGGTCAGCGTAGAGCACTGAGTGAATGATTTCTCACACACTTCACATTCATAAGGCCGTTCCCCTGTGTGTGTGCGCTGATGTAGCTTGAGGTCCCAGGACTTCATGAAAGCCTTCCCACACACATCACAGGTATAAGACCTGTCCCCAGTGTGTATCTTACAGTGGTACTTGAGATGAGATCTGTTGCTGAATGATTTGCCACAAACATCACAAGCATAAGTATTGGCTTGAGTGTGAGAATTCACATGCACACTAAGATAATTCTTGTAGGGAAGTCTTGCCACAGATCTCACACCGATTTATATTCTTGCCACCCTCATCCTTGTTGATGAGTTCTTGTACCGGGTCTGGATGAGCAAACTTCTTGTGTGTATAGAGAGACTGCTTGTATCGAAATGCACAGCCACACCTATCACATGTAAATGCCTTGTCCACTGTATGTGCAGGTTGGTGCAAAAGCAGTGTCGAACGATTTGGAAACAATTTACCACATATGACACATTTCTCTGGGTGGCTCTGCCTCTTAAGCAGCAGTAGAAAACGTCTATCAGAAAACTCCTCTCCACAGACATTACATTTGAATGTTTTGTCCACATGAATGGCCATGTGTCTGTTTAGCTGATTTTTTAAATGGAAGGTCTGACCACATTTTTCACAGCTGAATGGGAGTGTGTGTTTTCCTGAGATGCTGCTTCAGATACTTCTCATGAGAGGTTGAATAACCACACAGATTACAAACAAAACTTCTGTCTTTACCATGAGATTTCTGGTGTTTTCTCAAACTCTTGAGAGTTATAAATTTGTCTGGACACAAATCACAGGAATAAGTAAATGAATCTCTGTGCGTAGTCATGTGGAAAGCAAGAAGTTCAACTGATTCAAATTCAAAGGTCATGTTACAATCAGGACATCTGAATTCCTTCACGATATCTGTTGAATCAGATTCAAAATCTATACTTATGTCAATGAAGCTGTGTGATTCCACTTCAGTCTCAGGTGTATCTTGCCAGCTCTGTTCACATGCATTTAGATTTTTCACCTTCTTTACCAGTTTTCCTGTCACTGATGGTCTCATGCTACAGTCTCTTTGCTCAATAACATCATCAATTAATGCCTCTGCTGAATACCTAGAAGCAAGATAATTTGAAAATCATCGTTTACCCTAATTTTGAACAGAAACTAACCACCAACATTAGTAACATTACACATATGTTCCAAATATTAGTGATACATCAGACGCTGCTTGGTAATGCTCAGTCCTGTTCACTTTCTACACCACTGACATGTCGCATGAACTGTTAGTTTTATGTGCCCTGATTGTGCACTGGAGAAGAGGCGGTGGCTACTCAGTAAACTGCCTCAATTTACATCCTATCCAACAGGCAGATAGTTCAGATGGTTCAACAAATCCCCGGTAACAAGGCTTAGTTAAGGCATTCATGAAAACTGCACTCAGCTAGAAGTACTCTATTACTGTTTTAAAATAATCATCGTTATGATCATAAAATCCTGTCAATAAACTCCATCCTCAGCTCCTTGAGCCCATGTCAAATCACCACATTAATTCCACCACAGAGTTTTACATTGTGTTGCTTTTATTCCCTTGCGTTTTCACATCAACATTCCACATAAACTGCTTGCTGTTATGTGCTAGATGTTCCACATTATATAATCCATCACTTAATTCATACTATTCAATGAATCTAACAATATTAGCTGAACAGCAGAATAATGGCCACATTCCTCACTACATAAATTATCACCTTCTTCAGAACTACACTGTTAAATGTTCCCAGGCACAGAAGCATAAATGTCACAGTTCAGAATGCTTTCTTCAGTGTTTATGTCATTATACTCTAATTCTATTCTTGTGCTTCTATGTCATGTAACTAACTCAAATTACCAGTAATTTCAAAATAAGGAGGGGTATTTACCATTTTCATAACAATACACAATAAATGACACAAAGCAGGCTGTCTATCCATTACAATAAATGAAGCAACAATGCCAAGATTGTTTACTTTGCTGTCTGAACACTCATTACATTAAAAATGTAACTATTCATACTTCACACAGGAATACTGTAAGTAAATTGGAACACCGACATTTAATTCCAGTTGACACTGTTTCATGAGGAGGGACTGACTCAGTCAGGGATACTCTGAAATTTGTACGAGGCTACCAGTTGCTGAATTACTCATCCCATCAACATTTTAAACAGACACACAAATACAGTGTCTCATAAACTCAGAACATCTCGTCGGCCAACAGTAGTACCCTGAACAGGAATTTTAGACATCTTTGCTCAAGGAACTTTTGGTTTAACACAGTTTAGTGATAAGCACAGACATGCTGGATTCTGTCAGTCACATGAACTGTCACATAACATTTATACAGCACAAGTACAATAAAACAGACCAATGACAAACCATGTAGACGGGACATGTAACCTTTATTCTTCATGAAGATAATGTGGAGTTAAACGATTGTACATTCATTCGTGTTTAATAATGCAATAGGGATGTGCCACCGTAAATTAACCAGTGCTAGTCAAGCTTGCATCCATCAATTCAGGAACCTAAAGAGGCCTGATAATGGCTACTCATTTTTAGCCGAAACATGTAGCATTCATTCTTCCTGAATATAATGTTGTGTTGACTGACTGCACTAATCATTTGGAAAAACCATGCATTTTATTCTTAGTTTCTTTGACGTTACTTCCAGCAGATTAGATTATATACAGGCAGATATGCAATTAATAAGCAATACACTGGAAAACAAAGAACAATGACAAACCATGCATTCTTTTCTTGGTTTCTTTAATCTCATTTCTGACAGCTTGTATCATATAGTGGCAAATATGATTAATAAACAATAACCTGGGCAGACTGTGAAAGTGCTAACGGCCTAACTGAAAATACTACTCCCGTGACAACAAACATGTGGTGATGCACAATGTCTGTCATCTTATGTAGCCTGCATGGACAAATATCTAGTAAAGGTTTTGTATCACAACAATCCATTCTGTCCAGCTGAACTCTTCTGGACACAGACTCTGAACTGTGCAGTTAAATCTACTACATATCTAATGTTTGGTCACGGAGGTAGCACTTCTGCTTTTCTAATCAGGAAGCCCTGGGTTTAAATCCGGGGCCAAAGGGCAACTGTTCTGAGATTTTTGTGGTCTTCCACATTTGCTCCAGCAAAATGGCAGGATTAGAACACAAATTAGGAAGTCACTACTTCCTTTCACAATCCTTCCAAGTAATTATTCCAGTAATCACCCTACCAATCAACAATGTACAACCTGAACAAATCAGAGTCATCTTATATAAAACATAAATAAACAGCAGCACCCATATGCTCTGATACAGCATGGAGCATCAAGTCACACAAGATACAAAGTTGACAGAAAATCAACTGCTTACACCAAACAAAATATACAGAAAGGATGTCAGATACATTCCCCATTACACACTGTATACTAGTTTGTCCCAGCAACCCATCATACTGAGTTTTCAGACTTCTTAAATTTACATGACTTTTTGTGAACGGTGAGGAGAGCCTGACAAATGAACTCATGCTCACACCATTCACACTGGTATGGTCTCTGACCTGTGTGTAGCCATCGATGTATTGTCAGAGTGGCATGCTGAGTGAATGCTTTGCCACATATCTCACATTTAAACGGCCGCTCCCCAGTGTGAACACGGCGATGCTGTTTAAGGTTGCAACTCTTAATAAAAGCCTTGCCACAGATGTCACATACATTAGTCTTCTCACCAGTATGAATTCTGCAGTGAAACTTGAGATGTTCCTTGGAACTCAATGACTTGCCACAGACATCACAGATATAAACATTTGTCCCAGTGTGGGAGTTCATGTGCAGCATCAGAGACTTCTTATAAGCATATGTCTTGCCACAGAATTCACACTGGTTCAGTTTCTTGTCACTTGTCTCTGTATGGGTTTTCATGTGGTGCGCAAGAGAACTCTTGTATGCATAAGCTTTACCACACACTTCACATTTACTGAGTTCCTTCTCAAGCTTTGAAGTGGGGTGGATGCTCCTCTTGTGGGCCCAGAGGCTATGTTTGTATCGGAAAGTGATGCCACACTGATCACATTTGTAGGGTTTCTCCCCTGTATGTGAGATTTGGTGCAAATAAGCTTAGAGTTGTAAGGGCATAATTTCCCACAACTGACACAGCCATGCACCTCTACTATCTTCACTGCACCTCCACAAGTCAACTCTTTATCCACAATCAGGTACTGAGTTTTACTATTGAGAGACAGTATGCACTTGTGCCAGCCTTAAAAATATGCTCACAAACATCATTCCCTAACGACAGACTGCACATGGGCTACTTTTAAGTGTGTCACTCTGCATAATGTTCCAGATTATGAGCTTAAAATGACTAATGTATGAAACACACCATAAACCATGGACAGTGAAACGTGGAGGCACATAAAATTTTGGAATTCTTTCAGAGGTTTGTAGCACGGATTCTGGTGACATGGTTGCTAGGTGCTGGAAGGAGGATGTATAGCAGCAAAGAACATTCAAATGAGGTTTCGTGCTAGCTTCACTGAATGATTACTGCATGTAACATGAATGTTACTTAAAAGAACAGGACAATTCTTAAAATCCTAATAATGAAACATACATACTTCAGTTTCTGCAAAAACACTTTTTAATGCAATATCATTTTCATGTTTGTATTTGGCCCAGTTGGCCTGCTGTGGTATTAAAAATGTTGCTTCACATTTAAGGACCTTAAGTATTTTGTTTTTCTATGTCCACACTTTATCACAGTTCAGACGTTCTCACCAGGAATACTTATTTTAACTGAATACTACATGATACTTTACTACTTTATTGACTATGATTGTACAAGTTCATCTGATGCAAAACAGAAATGTAAACAGCATGCACACAGATGAAGCGTGAGTGTAACTGTCATTTTCAAGAATTAAGAGCCGAAAATGTTTATCATGGGCCCATGCCCCAACACAACAACAAAAGTAGTTCATCTGTGTTTGACATTCTGTAGTGTTATATACAGCACAGGCAAATCACACAGTTAAGTCCGGGAAAAATATTTATACTATCCAGAACAATAGGGTAAAATAACAACACTGCTTTAATGCAGGACTACACTTCAGTCTGCTTCATACTTTGGTAAAGTATGTCACTAATTAAACCTGATTCACAGCAGTAAAGCATGAACATAAACATCAAATGTTTGAAACAATGTAAACAGAGACTGCACATGTACGTTACTTCACACATTTCTTCCTACATCCCACCTGTAGATTACTAACTTTTGGGATGTTATGCCATGCACATAACGTACTCCCAGAAGAGAGTAACTGTCATGTTCACCAACATGAAAAATGCAAATATTACAATACTATGTGTTCTCAGCTGTCATGCACTGCTTGTGGGTTTTCTGGTGGACTGTAAGAAGAGCCTTGCATACAAATTCCTGATTACATACATCACATTTGTAGGGTCTCTCTCCTGTGTGGAGGCGTTTGTGAATAGTCAGTGTGCAGCGCTGAGTGAATGCTTTCCCACATACTTCACATTCATAAGGCCGTTCCCCTGTGTGTATGCGCTGATGCTGCTTGAGGTCCCAGCTCTTAATGAAAGCCTTCCCACACACATCACAGGTGAAAGACCTGTCCCCAGTGTGTATCTTACAGTGGTACTTGAGGTGATCTCTGTTGCCGAATGTCTTGCCACAGACATCACAAGCGTAAGTTTTAGCTTTAGTGTGAGTATTTACATGCGCACGCAGTGTATTCTTGTAGGGAAAAGTTTTGCCACAGATCTCACACTGATTTATATTCCTGCTGACCTCATCCTTGGTCATGAGTATGTGTAATGAGTCTGGATGAACATTCTTCTTGTGTGTATAAAGATATTGTTTGTAACGAAATGTGGCATCACACTTATCACATGAAAACAGCTTCTCTGATGAGTGGGATGGTTGGTGCAAAAGTAGTATGGAGCGGGATGGAAACAATCTACCACAAGTCATACACTTGTGCTCTGGATGGCACTGCCTCTTATGCAGGAGTAAATTACGACAAACATCATATTCTTTGTCACAGATGTTACACTTGAATGTTTTGTCCATATGAGTGGTGGCCATGTGCCTAGTCAGCTGACGTTTCAAATGGAAGGACTCACCACATTCGTCACAGCTGAATGGGTGTGTGTGTTTCCTAAGATGATGTTTCAGGTAATTTTCATGAGAACTTGCATGACCACATAGATCACAAAACAAACTCTTCTTTTTAAGATGAATTTTCTTGTGTCTTCTCAAACTCTTGACAGTTCTAAACTTATCCGGACACACATCACAAGAATACATATATGACTCTTGGTGAGCAGTCATGTGGCAAGCAAGCAGATCACCTGACTCAAATGTCATGTTACAATCAGGACATCTGAATTCTTCCCAAATATCTGAAGAATCTGATTCAATTTCTATCTTAACAACAGGATTTAAATGATCAAAATGCAAGAAGCTCTGTGATTCCATTGCAGTCTCAGGTATATCCTGACAGCTTTGTTCACATATCTTCACATTTTTCACCTTCTTGACCAGTTTTCTTCTTCTTCGTCTCTCACGACTCTCTCTTTTCTTGCACTCAATAACAGCTGCAGTGAATTCCTCTGTTGAATACCTAGAAGCAAGATAATTTGAAAATAACAATTTATGCATAAGTTTCAACATAAAGTAACCAATAACATGAGTAATATTACACATATGCTTCACAATACTACTGACACACCAAACTGTTCTCAGTACAGCCATTTCAGGTTCACTTTGTGCACCACTGATATGCTGCAGGAACTGCTAACTTTCAGTAGCCTTGATTATGGACTGGGCGGAGGACGGGAGATGGTGGTTATTCAGTCAACTGCTTCAGTTTAAATCCTATCCAACAGTTAGAAAAGTTCAAATGGTTAACCAAGTCCATGGTAATAGGGCTTATGTGAGTAATTCATGCCATTTCAGTTTAAGTAGAAGTTCTCCATTACTGAATTAAAATAAACACTGATTGATCACAAAAGCCTGTCAATACATCCCCATCTCCAGCTACTTCAGCCTGTGTCAAATCACCAGACCAATTCCAAGATTGAGTTTTATGCTGTGTTTCTTTTATTCCCTTCAGTTTTCATGTCAACATCCTATATGAACTGCTTTACCATACACACTATATGTTCCACATTCTATTAGTCAAATTATTGAATGAACCTAATAACATTAGTTGAATCACAAATTTAAATGCTTAAACTGCTCACTACATATTGACCACCATCTTCAGAACTCTACCCTTTTAAATGCTGGCAGGCACAGAAACATACAAGCCACAGTTCACATGCATTTCTTCAGTGTTCAAACGTCATTAGAAAGCTTTCATCTTGCGTTTCAATGTAAAGGAACTGATGAACTTTTCAGCAGTTGCAAAATAAGGGAAGGTATCTGCCACTTACATAATAATCCACAGTAACAGACATCAAGCAGACTGTCTATCCTGTCCAATAAATGAAGCAACAACATTAGGATGTTCCACTATCACAAGTGGAATCTTCAGAAAACTTACATTAACTGACAATTAATTCACAACATTTCCATTATCAATAATACTTGTTCATATTCCACACAGAAACAGCAGAAAAGAAGACGAACACATGACTGAATAATCTTTCTTGTTGCATGTGGGCAGAATTACTATGTCCAGGTTTAAAGCCACCAGTCTTTCCTGCATGTTCATTGATTATGTCAGATGCATACTGTGCCTGTATAGTCCAGTTTATATTTTGTGTGAATACCTGCAAGAACAATTTTTCATTACACAATCCCTTCGGTCGCACTATGGCCCTAGGGTCAACTCAGCCTCTAACAGAAATGCATACCAGGAATATTTCCTGCCGTAGGGCTGACCTTACCACCTTCATGTGCCGATTGTCTAGAAATCTGGGAGTCTCAACCTCCTGGAACCCTAAAGGCATGTCCAGGCCTGTAATGGGATTGCTTTACCTTTACCTGCAAGAACAACTGACAGAGTTCTCCCTCCTCAAGGATGAAGGCCTGCCAAATGTTAAGTCACTCAATAGCATTCACAGACCTCAGTTATGCTATGTGTATCATTCACTGGAGTATACAAATATTTTTTGTATTCAACTTGTATTCCTCTATTTTCAAATTTATTACTTTTATATAACAATATTAACAAACTAATGTTTCAAGATTAACTGTTTTGTGAACTTTAATGCTTACTTTGCCAACAAATGCTGCAGCATGATCTGGAATAGGTCTGTAAACTATCCAGAGAAAAACGATCTGAACTCCTCGAGGCTGGTTTTCCAGCACCAGTATTTCATCTTGCACTCAACAGATGGCAATGATGTTTACTTCCTTGTTGTTCCATGGTACCTTGTATTGTTTTTGGTCCATTATAACTCCCAATAAACCAGTTTTGTAATGTAATTTTCTGAACATGATTGCATAGGTTACTGACAGCACATGGGAGTCCATGATTTGTTCACATGCATATTTGGGGTTGTTTTTGTTTCTTCCCTATGTTTAAGACTTTTATTAGACAACTCAGAGTTTGAAGTGATGAAACATTGCTAATAAATTGGTTAGTGATGAAGAAATAGTAGATTTATGGACAATTTCTTTCCAAACATTCTGTTGACTAGACACCTTTACAAATGTAGAAATTTGCAAAACAGAAGATTTTTACTTAAACCTCTACTGGACAAATTCAGTCTTGGTCAAAGAGAGTGTTTTCAAGGGGAACAAATATTAGTAGAAGCCTAAGAAAAATAATCACAAAAGGAACTGATATACTTCTCTCAATGCAGTCCACTGCCACTAACAGCACAGAGATCAAGATTTGCTCAATCAAAGGCAAGAAAATGAGAAACCTAAAGTGGCAATGTCCTACTGTAATTACATGGATGGTACCAACACATCAGATATGTTGGCATATCAGTATTTAGATGAATGAGAAACTGTGAAGTATAATAAACACTAACATTTAATATTTTTGGTTGCATGATTCTAGTTCCTACATTTTGGATAAAGAAAATATAATACCACAAATACCCATCAGCAGACTACAACTCATAGTATCTGTTATTGAATACATGGCACAAGAGCGGCTCAATAAAAACAAAGCACCACCTGCGACCTTATCAGGCGAGGGGCAAACTTGTGGATAAAAACTAACACAATTGCCTGTAACTAATGACAGACAGTGTTGTGTATGTTCTAAGCATGAAGGGAAGAGATCCATGAAAATATACAAAGACTGTGAAAAAGGACTCCATTACAACTGTTTTCAGAAACATAAGGGCAGTAGGTTGTGCTTAAAAAAAAATAAGTACAAGTAAAACTACACCAATCTTCAAGCTAGATACCTGAAAGATTCAAGTCACATTAAATATAGTCTGTAGATTCAAATTTTTCTTGTGTAAAAACATGTGAAACTTATGGACTTGACTTTCAAAAAACTATTTATATTAGAAACCCAAATTTCCAACAAACATACTATAATTTTAAATTGTAAGTTCTTTTTTGCCAAACATTTCCAAGAGAAGAAAATGCAAGTGTTCCCATCAAAAACCACAATATCTCAACTAGAAGCTATACAAATTCATGTGGATATCTTCATAAATATAGCAAGAGGACATTTTAAACTGAAACCTTACACTGTGCCACATTTCCGGCTGGCTGTTTTAGCAACACAACAGGTCTTTGCCTTGGCAGCAAATGGGGTTAGGGAATGAAGTGCAGGTGGAAACTCATATATCAAATCAGAAATTATTAAATTTCATACAGTAAGACCCATTAACATGCATCTTCAGAAATCATACACTACCACTCCCTACCTGGCCTTTACTTCTGAATCCCTTACAAAACAAAAACACAGAATGCAAAACCTAGGAAGAAATAAATTTTAAAATGCAGTTTCAGCACGAAAGCATTATTTTTCATGTAAATATACAAACAAAGCTGTTGTCTACATTAAAAAATACACACAGAACTGTTCTGATTGTGATTATTCCTGCTGGAGTAGACACAACCAATGATTCTCAGGCACCCTTCAATAATGCATCATGTAACTATACTATATAAGGGAACTTGTGTACCAGCATAATGATTTGCGACACCATTACTGGCTCATAAGACAATACAATACAAGGCAGTGACACTGGCAAAAGAGTGAATTTACGCTGTTATGAGAATGGTTGGCAGACTGTAAACTAGCTGAAAATAAATTACAGTATTCTGCCACATTCCAACCACTGAATTTTAGCAGAAAGTTGTGGATATCGCCAACAATGTAACACAACATATGTTATGCATGGTTAAACAAATTATCCTCTAATTTAAAAATGGGATGGCACCTGCTGTTATCAGTAAGAACAAACAGAAAAAAAAACATCATATACTTATAAAAATATGCAACATGTGTCAATAGTTCAATTTCCTGGTACACTCTTGGATAGCAGACTAGCATCGACCCCTAAACAAACAACAGATGGCTATAAGCATGAATTGTATAATGACACAAACCAGAACTAAATATTTTATGTTTGGCAACAACATACATCACGGTTGGGGAAAGATGAGGAATATTTGTGAACACGAGGTAAAATGAGCTCTGGAATGTATTCAAAGGCTTGTACCACGGATTCTGCTTGTGTGGTTGGTAGATGTTTTTTGAAAAGGATTGTAGAGCAGCAAGGAGGGTTTACATCAGGTTTATTGCTAGCTTCAGTAAATAATAACTGTATGTAATATAAACATGAATCAAAAACAGGATGATTACAATTCCAACAAAAATGAGATACTTCAATATCCATAGAACCAGTCACCGTAAGTATGGGATTTTCCACTTTCTCTAATTTATCATCATCTTTAACCTACTTAGGTGTTTTCTTCACCTGTGCTGATGTTTAGGTATTTCCAGTTGGGATTACTTCGTTTAAGGAAATACTACACAATACTTCTGACTATTACTTTATTGAATACGACTGAAAAAACTCAGCTCTCTGTAGCAATGAACTATGAACAGCATATATATATGTTCAATATCCATAAAGTAACACTACGAAAATGTTTATCACAAGCCCATTCCTCAAGACAAACACAGAAGCAGTTTGCCTTTGTCCCACATTCTGCAGTGTGATGTACTGTACAGGCAACACATACACAAACACACACACACAAAACAGAACAAAACAACCATTATCGCTTGTAGAAATGTCTATGTGTTTTGTTCTATCCAGTACAAGAGGGAAAATAACAACTCTGCTTCAACACAAATTTCAGTCTGCTTCAAGTTTTGTTAAAAGTACATATCATTCACTAAACCCATTTCACAGAAACAAAGCACGAAAAAAAACACGAAATGTCTAAACCAATGGAAACGAGACTGCATATGTACATCACTGCATTTACTGCTTCTGTAACTCCCTGCACACACCACTGACTTATTGGATGTGATGCTATGCACACAGTGCCTTGTCCTACACGACAGTAATCATTATTGTCACCACCAGTGCAAACCTCACAATACTATGTCTGCACAGCTGTGCTGCTCTTCTTGTGTGTTTTCTGGTGGACTGTAAGCAGAGCCTTGCATACAAAATCATGATCACACACATCACATTTGTAGGGTCTCTGTCCAGTGTGGAGGCGTTTGTGTATGGTCAGTGTGGAGCGCTGGGTGAATGCTTTCTCACACATTTCACATTTATAAGGCCGTTCCCCTGTGTGTATGCGCTGATGCTGCTTGAGGTCCCAGCTCTTAATGAAAGCCTTCCCACACACATCACATGTATAAGACCTGTCCCCAGTGTGTATCTTACAGTGGTACTTGAGGTGATCTCTGGTACTAAATGACTTACCACATACATCACAAGCATAGGTATTAGCTCGAGTATGAGAATTCACATGAACACGCAGTGAGTTCTTGTAGGGAAAGGTCTTGCCACAAATCTCACACTGATTTATATTCTTGACAACATCATCATTGTCCACAAGTTCTTGTACCGAGTCTGGATGAATGCATCTCTTGTGTGCATAGAGAGACTGCTTGTATCGAAATGTGGCGCCACACTTATCACATGTAAACAACTTGTCAACCGTGTGCGAGGGAAGGTGCAAGAGCAGTGCCGAGCGGTACGGAAACAATTTACCACACGTAATGCATTTGTGACTCAATGGTGCCCCCTTATGTGATGGGTGGCTCTGTCTCCTATGCAGCAGTAGGTAACGTCTAAGGGCATATTCTTCGCCACAGATGTTACACTTGAAAGTTTTTTCCATATGAATGGTCATGTGCTTAGTCAGCTGACTTTTGAAGTGGAAATTCTCCCCACATTTTTCACAGCTAAATGAGTGTGCATGTCTCCAGACATGCAATTTTAGATACTTTTCATGATAAGTTGAATAACCACACACATGACAAACAAAACTTTTGTCTTTACCATGAGTTTTCTTATGTCTCTTCAAACCCCTTGCGCTTCTAAATTTATCAGGACACACGTCACAAGAATAAGGATAAGAGTCTTTGTGAAGAGTCATGTGGCAAGCAAGCAGATCACCTGACTCAAAGGTGACATTACAATCAGGACATCTGAATTCCTTCCCAGTGTCTGAAGAATCAGATTCAATTTCTATCTTGACAACAGGACTTAAATGATCATAATGCAGGAAACTCGCTGATTCCAGTTCAGTATGAGACATATCTTGCCAGATTTGTTCACACATCTTCAGATTTTTCACCTTCTTTACCAGTTTTCTGCTTCTTGATGGCCTCTCATTACAGTCTCTTTTCTTGGTCTCAATAACACCTTCAATGAACGCCTCTGTTGAATACCTAGAAACAAGATAATGTAAAAGTGACCATTTATGTAAAACTTTTAACAGAAACTAACCACTAACGAAAGTAATATTGCACATGTGCTCCACAATATTACTGACACACCAGAATGTTCTTGGTAATGCCACTTCTTGTTCACTTTGTGTACCACCGATATGCTGCATGAACTGCAAATTTTATGTGTCTTTGATTATGGACTGGAAAACAGATGGTGGTTATTCAGTACCTTGCCTCATGTAACACCCTACCCAATATTTATGAAGTTTAAATGGTTAGCCAAGTCCATGGTAACAAGGCTTAGTTGAGTAATTCATGCCAATTCACCTTATCTAGAAGTTCTCTATTAAGGAATTAAACTAATAATTGGTATGATCAAAAAATCTTGTCAATAGACCATATTTCCAGTTGCTTCTGTCTACCTCAAATTTCCATATTAATTCCAAGATCAAGTTTTGTACTGCATTGATTTTTTCCTTTCAATTTTCATATCAACATTCTTCAGCGAGTTCAACTGAAAACCCAACCCAGATGCATGGCAAGTTTAACGGCCTTACACTTCAGCATATTGTTTGTGTTTGTGTGTGTGTACACACATACATATACATACAAAAAATACAACTTACCGCATGATAGAGTAGGTGTTAGAAATGACCTCCAATTCTCACACATGCTTGACTTCAAAGGAACTGAAACACTGGGAAACCATATTCTAAATTTCCTATGAAACTCTTCATATGTATTCTTCCTTATATAGTTTTCCATAATGAGAATCCCCTATATCAAACTGCACTGCACACGCATAAACAAAAGACATGTACGTTACTCTGTGCTTCAGAAGCCTGTTATCCACACCAGACTAAAATGGACTGTGTGACTAAAGTAATGCAGCGTACCATACACACGGGGCAGGTCTGGCAGTGTGAGAGTCACACAGCTGCCATTATACTTGCTGTGCAGCATCAGCAATTTCTAGACAAGAACTTCTAACAGTACTTAGTAATCTGTTCACCAGGTGTCAAGCATGTCAGAGAACTGAAAGAGGTCATTTCCATCACCTACCGTAACATGTATTAAGTTATATTATACCTTATATGTCTCAGCAAACATTAAGAATGATTTATTTCTCATGTTCATTCTGTTATGACTTATGGTATAATTTTCTGGGCAATTCTCCCCACAGTATCCACATTTTTTGGCTTCAAAAAAAAAAAAAAAAAAAAGATAATTAGAATTATCACTAATTCTAGAGGTAGAGACTCTTGCAGGGAATTGTTTAGGAATTTGAAACTTTTTCCCTTCCAATCACAGTATATATTTTCCCTTTTGTTATTCATTGCTAAAAATAGAGAACAATTTAAATCTAACTCTGAGACTCATGGCATCAACACAAGATACACCAATATTTTCCATTATCCACCATCTAATCTAACAACATTCCAAATAGAATCATATTACTTTGGAATCTAGGTTTTTAATAGTCTTCCTCCTAGCATAAAAAACTTAGTTCATGACACAAAACAATTTAGATCTAATTTAAAAAGATTTCTTCTTTTAATTTCATTTTATTCATTGGAAGAATATTACAACTACAACAAGAATTATTAAAGATCTTGGTTTATTATTCCCTTGACAACCAGTATTATATTTAACATGTGATTACCACACTTATTTTATACATTTTATTTTATTACCACTAATATTAATAAATACTGTTATTGTTTTAATATGACCCATGCTTTCTAGGCTTATATATTTTATATTGTTTCTGAAGCTAGTAGATATTTCAGGATCAAAAAGAAGGAATATCTGAAAGCTAAAATTAATGAACTTGAAACAAACAATAAAAACAAGAATATCAGAGACTTGTATAGGGGCATCAATGACTTAAAGAAGGGATACCAGCCTAGAACTAATGTAGTAAAGGATGAGAACGGTGATCTGGTTGCAGATTCCCACAGTATCTTGGCTAGGTGGAGGGATCATTTCTTCCAGCTATTGAATGTACATGGGGTTAATGATGTTAGGCAGACTGAAATACATACAGCAGAGCCACTGGTGCCTGAGCCCAGTGACTCTGAGGTTGAGATGGCTATTGAAAAGTTAAAAAGGCACAAATCACCAGGTAGTGATCAAATTCCAGCAGAACTGATTAAAGCAGGAGGTAGGACAATTCGTTCTGAGATCCATAAACTTATTAATTCTATTTGGAATAAAGAGGAATTGCCTGAGCAGTGGAAGGAGTCAATCATTGTACCTATTTATAAGAAGGGTGATAAAACAGATTGCAGTAATATCGAGGCATATCACTTTTGTCAACCACATACAAAATTCTACCCAACATCCTTCTGTCAAGCTTAACTCCATATGCAGAGGAAATTATTGGGGAGCATCAGTGTGGATTTAGACGCAACAGGTTGACTACTGATCATATATTCTGCATTGTCATATATTTTAGAAAAAATGGGAATACAATGAGGCAGCACATCAGCTATTTATAGACTTCAAAAAAGCCTATGATTCAGTTAGGAGAGAGGTCTTGTATAATATTCTCATTGAATTTGGTATCCCTATGAAACTAGTAAGGCTAGTAAAAATGTGTCTAAATGAAACCTATAGCAGAGTCTGGGTAGGCAAACGTTTGTCTGACACATTTCCTATTGAGAATGGTTTGAAACAAGGAGATACTTTATTGCCATTGCTTTTCAACTTTGCTTTGGAATATGCCATTAGGAGGGTTAAGGCAAACCAGGCGGGCTTGAAATTAAATGGTACACATCAGCTTCTAGTTTATGCTGATGATAATGGGCGGAAGCATACATGCTATAAAGAAAGACACAGAAGATTTAGTAAGATATACAGAAGTATAATTTTGCCTGTTGTTTTGTATGGGTGTGAGACTTGGTCTCTCACACTGAGGGAGGAACATAGGCTGAGGGTGTTTGAGAATAGGGTGCTGAAAAGGATATTTGGGCCTAAGAGGGACGAGGTAACAGGGGAGTGGAGAAGACTACATAACGACAAACTTAATGATTTGTACTCATCATCAAATATTATTTGGGTGATCAAATCAAGAAGAATGAGGCGGGCAGGGCATGTAGCATGTATGGGTGAGGGGAGAGGTGCATACGGGATTTTGGTGAGGAGACCTGAGGGAAGGAGACCACTTGGAAGACCCAGGAGTAGATGGGAGGATAATATTAAAATGGATCTTCAAGAAGTGGGATGGGGGGGGGGGGCATGGACTGGATTGATATGGCTCAGGATAGGGAGAGGTGGCGGGCTCTTGTGAATGCGGTAATGAACCTTCGGGTTCCATAAAATGCGGGGATTTGTTGACTAGCTGATGACCTGCTAGCTTCTCAAGAAGGACTCTGCTTCATGGAGTTAGTTAGTTAGTTATTACATGTATATGGAGGCTAATTCCACATCCGTCAGGTTCTTCTTACCAACAAAAATCAATGGAATGTAAAACGAAAAAAAAAAAAACATAAGGAAACAGTCATTAAGCTTGCAGTGCACCTGAGTTCGGTTTACAACTTAACTCCATGTATAAGAACTACTTTCCCACATGTGCTACATGTTCCACATTCTATCCCTGTCACTTATTCCATACTATTTAATTAACATAACAATATTACACGAAAAGCATAAAAGTCGTCGAACTCCTCATTACATATTTATCACTGTCTTCAGAACTCTGCCCGTTTAAATGTTACCAGGCACAGAAACATAAAAGCCAGAGTTCAGATGACTTTCTTCAGTGTTCAGGTGTCATTAGAATGCTTTATTCTTATATTTCTATGTCAAAGAAGTTATGAACTTTTTTAAGTAGTCGCACAAGAACGAAGGGTATTTGCCGGATTCATAATAATCCCCACTAACAGACTGTATCCATTCAAATAAATGAAGCAACAACAGCAGGATGTTCCACTTTCACATGTGAAAACCTCAGGAAAATTAAATTACCTGACAGTTCACAACATTAACAATATCAATAATACGTGTTCCGGTTTCACAAACAAAGGGCGCAAAGTAACAGGAACATGCACTTTTAAGTCCAGACAGTGGCAATCGTGGTGGTGGTGGTGGTCATAGTAGCAGTAGTAGTAGTAATGTCAAAGACAATTATAAAATTATATGGGTGCCCGTACACTGTGAATTAGGATATTAGGATTTATGGTTGTTGGACCTGCTAAGGCTGTTCCATAGAACAAGTAGCAGCTCATTTTCATGTTTATCAGCTTTATTTATAATTCTCATCTGTAAAACTAGTGACTACAAAATTGTTGTTGATACACAGTTCAGTTTTCATGCAGCCCTTTAAGACAACTGCTTGAATCCTTACAGCAGAATGTCATGTGATTTATCAGTATTTATAGAAACCTACCAGGCTGGTTTTGCAAATGTGAACATACAACAGTTGTTTGATGATGTCTTCCTTCATTCGCCCAAGCAAATGCCAGTATAATACTTAAAATTATGTAATGAATACTTCCACATTCTTTCAATGTTATTATTCACTAACCATCCCACAATTCAGACCCAAGAGTCAGAGCTATGAACACCTTCATTAAATAAAAATACATTGGTCTATCCAACAACTTGATGGCTTGGTGCAGACTGTACATTATGCCACCTAAACCACATAACCACTGCACAATATTAACATAACATCATACAGTCGCAACAATTTTAGAAAACAATTGAGGCCAAAACTAAAAACCATCCAAAACCATTAAGTCTGCATTAACAAACAAGGATAATATTCAACACCTGGCAGATCTTGTTTCCCTATAAATACAAACAGTACATATCACAAAAACTTTCTGATTTCACTCGTAATCAGATCATACATGTCCACAAACAGGAAAGGTGGGGTAATGTAAACTAATAAATAAACCTATCATCATACAAAAATACTACATCTGGTTGGCTAGGCCTTCACCACCAAAAGAAGGAAAAACAAGAAACAGTAATTAAGAAAACGTTTATTATTCCCCCTTTTCACAGTTACACACAAAGAACCATTATCTCAAGTGTTCAAAATTCAGCAGATGTAAGAAATGTGCTAACAAACTCAACTTACAAACATAACAGTACAACTGCCTTACAGATCCCATAAATCCTTGAGCTAGGCAAGCAGAAGCACCTCATTGTCTACCCACACAGTCAGGTGTAAAAACAGAGCTACTAGCAGAATCAAAAAGCCATGGCTCAAAAAATTACAAAACTTACTCACATTACAAAGCAGACCACTTTTAAGCACATATATATATGGCACCAGTGTTCATTCTTTTCAGTACTGTCAGCTTGAACCTTTAAACACTGGCATCTTGCATCAGGTGTCAGAAAGATTGGCAGGGAGAATACTCAACAATGTCAAATTTCTTTTCAGTGAGCATTCAGCATTTTGATTCAGTGCTACATGCAAACATACTGATCATAATGACGACAATTACAACAAACACTTCAGCATATACTGTAAACTGTGAAACTTCCATTTCTAATTTGTTTGCCCACAGATTTGCTGATACTGTTAGCAGTCCATATCTCTGTGGGCCAACTAGATATGTTTGGCATGGCTGGAGAAAACTGTGTAATGAGATTCATGATTTGTAATCCACACCAGATATTATTCAGGTGATCAAATATAGGAGGATGAGATGGGCGAGGCATGTGGCATATATGTGGGAATAGAGAATTGCGTACAGTGCTTTTATGGGGAAAACTAAATCTAAGAAAACACTTGGAAGACCTAGGCAGAGACAGGAGGAAAACATTAAAATGGCCATTAAAGAAATGGGATCGAGGGTAAGGACTGGATTAATTTGGCTCAGGATAAGGACAGGTGGCAGACTGTTGTAAACATGGCAGGAAATGTGGATTCCATAAAATGCAGGAAATTTGACGAACTAAGAAACTCTTAGCTTCTGGAATACTTCCCCATGGAATTGCATAGTTTATTAGTTAGTTAGTGCAAAGACATATCACAGGTCACGTAACTAAATCTGCTGGGAGTAAAATTTTGCACAATTCTACCAATTCTGTAATGATTCGGCATTTTTATGAGCATTAAATTCATGTCAAGTGGGAGAGGGTGAGATATTATGATTACAAGAGTTACACTATGTGCAGTATCACAAATGTAACATGTTCTGTGGAATGAATTGTGCAGTCCCACCCCTACCCTAACCAACCTGAATGAAACAAACATAAAATACTCATATTTCACTAAAGAATATTAAGTATGTTTTAAAGGAAAGGTTGCCCATGTTTATGCACTGAACTATGAAAAGGTATGAGATAGCATATGCAAAACACCAAGCAGTCACATTGTTGGCACTAAAGACAAGTGATTGGCCAGCTTCACACTACGGCCGCTTAGTCATTGCATGGAGAAACTGCAAATAATGGCAAGGAAAATCCTTTCCCCTGCCAAAATCAAAGCTTAATTGTTAGTGACTTCAACTGCTGAGCCATTCTATCATTTCACTTCCATAGACAAACACAAAGGTTTAAAAAATTAAAGTAAAACATCTAAAGCCTCCTTAACATTTTGAGTGTTCTTAAAAACAAGACTTTTGTTTTATAGCAATATATGCAACAATGATTAAAAGGATCATCAATTTGGAACAAGGTAACTCAATGCCCATAAGCTATATTTCTCACATCGCTCCCCCCCCCCCCCCCAAACAACCCCTGCTTTTCAACTAAGATAATCTGACAACTTGAACCAGGTCATAACGTGGCAACAAAAACATGATGTTCACACATTTTGTGACAAAAATATGCAAAAAGAAAGTCAGCATCCGTCCACAAGTACAGTTTTATTGCAATGCAATGCTAATGCTACTTACAGCACAGATCTCATATACAAAACAACTTGCACACAAATGTTCCTCGCTCGAATATTATAACTATCACCTTACGCTCACAAGAACACAAATAACATGAAATAACAGGTGCTGATGTTTATGACTTCAAAGGAATGGAACATTGAACCACTCAGCTACTAACTACTCAGTAGTCAGAGCAAACTGGTGCATGGACAATGACAGTATGCACAACATTTACTAAACTTAGGAAACGTCTATTGTGTACCACTTCAATTATGTGAATCTATGGAATACATCTGATTGGAAATGACCCTGTGAAAGAATACACTTGCTACTTGGCATGACTTTTCATGTGGACATTGAGGAGAGCCCTACAGACAAAGTCCTTGTCACACAGTTCACACTGATACGGTCTCTGTCCAGTATGGTAACGCCTATGTATCACAAGAGTTGACTGCTGTGTGAACGCTTTTGTGCATAAGTCACACTTATAAGGACGCTCCCCTGTATGTATACGTCGATGTTGTTTCATATCAAAAGGTTTACTAAATGCCTTGCCACAAATATCACATATATTTGGTTTCTCACCAGTGTGTATTCTGCAATGAAACTTCAGATGATCCTTGTTTGACAAGGACTTACCACAGACATCACAAATGTACACATTAGCACCTGTGTGCGAGTTCATATGAAGCAACAGTGACCTCTTATGAGCATACGTTTTACCACACGTCTCACACTGATGTCGTACTTTCTCAACTGGTATGTCAGAGTGGACTGTCCTCTTGTGTGTAGCCAGATTGTATTTATATGGGTAAGCCTTGTCACACTGATCACACTTGTATGGTTTCTGCCCCGAGTGTGATATGCTGTGGTACAAGAGTGACGACTTCTTAGGAAATGCCTTTCCACAAACATTACAAGCATGAAACTTGGCTTTCTCCTCTGCATCTGAGTGAAACATTTTCTTGTGGTTGAATAGAGTCTTCTTGCAAGAATACTGTTTGTCACATATAAGGCATCGGAAAGGTTTGCCACCATGTGACACTTTATGTCTTTCTAACTGACTCTTTGTGTGACAACCCTTACCACAGATGTCACAATTGTATTCGGTAGCATGTCTCTTCTTGTGAATGCCAAAGTAGAAGCTGTTTGTGGTGCTGTAACCACAAATGTCACACGTACGAATCGTCTCCTGTTTATGGGTCCTCTCGTGCACTATCAGATCCCCAGACTGTTTGAACTTTCTACTGTAAATGCTGCAGGAATGTGTTATATTTTTAGCTTGTGCTGACATACCACCAAAACCAGAGTTTTCATCATAAAGTGAATATGGAATGTCACTGTTCATAATTCCAGAATCATTTCTATTTAACTTTGAAATGCCCCCAAACTTCACTGTAGAAGTCAAACATTCCTCATATGTGCCATGGAACATGTTGTGAACTTCCAACTGGGATTGAGGGAACACTTTCCAACATATTTTGCATGACACTAGTCTATCTTCTAACTTCACTGTCAGTGCACTTGACATATCACTTCCAATGTAATTTGCAGAAGGGATGGCATCTACTCCTACAGCTTGCCTTACTGCTTCAGATGTAAACCTAGAAAGAAGACAGTTTAAAAGTAATGGTCAAATCATGTCCCTTTGTCACAACAAACTTAAATCAGGTCTCATGTTGCATTTAAGTTCAATATTGTAACTTGGCTGGACAATGTATGCAGACAGCATTGCATACAAACACAACAGGAAGTCAGTGTTAAGCAATCGTATTACTGATGTAAGTACCCTTGTTCCAAACATGTGAAGCACAGAAACAATTAAATTAAATGCTGTGGGACTGTCTACGTTCAAATTATAGGCAATACAAAAAAAAATAAAAAGAATGGCTACTGACTCTTCATTTAATAACTCAGGTGGTACTGCTATTTGACAGGACACAAAGAGTTTTCTGAACCAGAATGCTGTTACATTGTATCTAATTTCACAAACATAGACCTTTAACCTGAATTAATACCTAAACATTCTTAAGTACAATTATTGTATGGTATTACAATGCTGTAAATGTTCAGTAGCCTGCAATATCAAGATGCAGGAACATGTCAACTTTATAAACATATATTCTTTTAAAGGTCATGTGCTTTTTGTCCAAGTACTAACATCATCACTACATTATTTCACACTACTCACTTTTTAAACTGTAACATACATGAGCTCTAACATATCTTGTTACACAGAAAACTGCCTGTGGTGTCAGAACAGTACACCTACAGTGTGGAAAGCCACTTTTACTTGAAGATTAAAGACTGCAGGGTAGTCCACGAAGAGCCAAGAAAAGATTCTTTTCTTGGCTATGGACTACCCTGAAGATGGAAGCAGAAAGCTCCTATGCAACATCGGTAAATAATTACCAATCGACAAGGTGTCATATCTTCACCAAGGAAGACACGAAAACCTCAAATGTCACTACTTTCATTTAATAGTACACCCACCTCCACTCATCACACACAATTTTTGAAAATGTGGCTCCAGCCACTGAGGCAGGATTAAATAAGGGGAGAAAACGTCATTTGCTTATTTTAGGACACCATATCATGTCAGTGTGACCATTACATCAACCTACATTCACAACACTGTGTCATGTGAGCATAACCATTGCTGATACCTAATTTCAGAACATCATGTCATGGCAGCATGACCATTACATCAACCTACTGGGTCATGTCAGTATAACCATTGCCGATACCTAATTTCAGATCATCATGTCATGGCAGTATGAGCATTACTTCAACCTACAATCAGAACACTGTGTCACATCACTATAACCACTGCCAATACTTAATTTGAGAATATCAAGGAATTAGTAAAATTGTTATGTAGCAATTACAATATAAAAGTATCAAAATTCTACTCAAATAGGACACAACTGAAAACAGGTCATAAATATAAAAGAGTTCAAGCAATAAATTATCTTAATTCTCTGAATTCTGGCACTAGCACACCTGTGCAGAAAAATTTGCACTGTAATTTGAGGAACATTTTTTTTGTGCCATTAACGTAATGCTTTCAGTGTGCGTGCCATATTAGTATAAATTTTTACTGAAACTGTGTGGTGTCATTCCAGTTACAAGTTCTTTTTAAGTACTGTATTTCTGTGCCAAGTTACATACATGTGCGTTACTTTCTCCACACATAAAACTTATGAATCCTGTACAAACACACAGTGATTTTCTAAATTGCCAGACAGGCACTGCACTGCTACATTATTCATGCTGTATACCTTGATTACCATATAATGCCATACTGGTATGGCATTACACATTTTTACATACACAACATCAATATTGTTTTCCATTTCACCATAATTTAAAAAAAAAAAAGATATGTGAAATACTGATTTTTCTCCAATATATGTTACTAGGCATGAAAGTGAAATTTCTTGACCTTTGACAGACCCAAGTGCATTCGTGCACCCTCTATGAATGGGTTAAATTAAATACATTTAGAATCTCAGGCAAACATCATTTACACGTCCCCCATGACATATTTCATTACTACAGTTACTACACTAACATGCAAATCTTCATTAGAGTCAAAATGTTTTTTATGAGGAAAGTGGGGGAAGGTAACTGACTTGGACTTACATCCATGTATATAAGAGCAAACGTGGACAAATACTGTGGATTATGCGCATAAATAGCATCAACAAACATTTGAATGACTGTTACTGGTCCAGAACAAAACATACGACGGTCAGTCGAACAGTTAATAGAGAATAATCTCTACTGTAATGCCTAAATACATACTCCAAAACACATTCAAAATCTGAAATTGAATGTTAACTTATTCATGAAATGTTATATGAAAGGCATAGAAATACGATGTATACCATTACTGAGAGCGAAAAACGAAGCACAGAATACGCGGTATCCATCATTTAAAATGCTCCCATCTTCCAACATCTACACAGCATTAAACACTAGCTGGTGAGTCGTCATTCAATTGTCAAAGCACTTTTTGTTGAAAGTGGCTTCCAAGTACTGCACATTGAAAAAAAAAGTAGAGTAACCTTCACCACATTACCTTATGGTGATCCTACAAACTTGTTCTCATAACACCCAAACCATCTCCAAAACAGTAACGTTTTGAAAAACCTTACAAAGCATACATTTCATTGATGGAGCAGCCTTAACTGCAATGAAATCTACTGCAAATGTTGAAAGAAAAATTCACATGTAACCTACCCTTTGCAAAAATAAACAATAAAAGATCTCATGCAATGAAAGAAAACATTACATAATAAACAAATAAGCTTACTCGAAGTTTTTGAGCAACTATATGTTAAGATGAGCATACAAAATTGCATGCCTTGTCATAATTCGATACAAAATTAAACCCTAATTAAGAAACTTCATTTTAAGTCATTAATTCATTTTGCTTTACAGCATCATGAAGTACTTATACGGTACATCAAACTTCCTCACCACAAGACTTGCAAATTGAATGTACTGAAACAGGCTATGTAATACAGGCATCCTTGTTACAATTCAAATAACAATCTCGTTTTGAAATCTCATGAAAATCATGTATTATAAATAGTACTACAGCACACCATTTGGATACTGTACATCTGAGTCGAGTAAATACAAGAAGTATGTATTTTGATTTGAGAATTCTTTCTTCTGCCCATCCAATAAATGGCCTGTTCACAAGAAAGAATTCTACCTTCCTGCTCAGAACGATAAACTGAAGGTTAATTCTGACAGAATCACTGATGACACAATTCATGTGATAAACTTAGTCAGAATATTTGACTGATGATGATGATGATGATAATCAGTCACTTTGAGGATCACAATCTGTTACTTCCATTTCCTCATTCTGATGTATCAGGACACAACAATGACTCTGAGCCTGCTCTCTTCAACATAGTTAAACACAATCAGTCCTTAAATATGCAGGTGTTCCAGAGTGATACATCTCTCCCTGCACAATGTGATACTGGCACTGTCATATAAATCACAAACACATATATGCCAGACCAAAAAGAATATTAAAAAATATGTTACTCAACTACTTTTCAAAATATCAAGACAGAAAATTTAATACTGCATGACACCGCTTCTACACAACTGAAGAAATGGTCTTTCATGTAGACACACTGTGCCTCTTCTCGTGGGTTTTCATTAGTGACCTTGTAATGAAGTCCTTATGACATATTTTACATTGGTATGGCCTTATGCCTGAATGGTATTGTTTGTGAACTGACAGGGAGGAGGGTTGTGTGAACTTTTTACCACGTGTCACATACATGAGGTCGATCACCTGTATGTATCCGCAAAAGCAAACGAAGAGAAGAATTAATGGCAAATGCCTTGCCACATACATCACAAACTTCCGGTTTTTCACCAGTATGGACGCGATGGTGAGCCTCTAGTGAAGTGCTACTGGCGAGTGTCTTGCCACAAACATCACACAGAAAACCAGTATGGGAATTTATGTGCTTCAGTAATGATCCCTTGAGCTTGAACTTACTGCCACACACCTCACATTGGAAGCCTGGCACCTTCTGATCAGTAGGATGGGAGTTCTTCACGTGCACATTCAAGTAATACTTGTAGAAGAAAGCTGATCCACAGATGTCACATTTAAATTGTTTTTTCCCTGAATGCACAATCTTGTGATTATCCAACTGATGTTTGGCCAGGAAACCTTTACTGCACACATCACAGTTATATGCATTCAGATGTTTTCTCTTATGAAGTTCCAACGCTCACTTTGATGAAACAGCCTTACCACAAGCCTCACAGTCATAACCCTTACCCTCCTTATGCGCTGTCAATTCATAATTACGTTTAAACGTTTTGGTACAAATGTTACACTCATATGGCCGATCACCTTTATGGCCAACGATGTGCTTATTTAAGCGCCAGTTATCTGAGAATTCTTTACCACAAACCTGACACGTGAGAACTTTATCATGATTACCAGGTAGCACAGAAAAGCCTCGATTTGCATTGATGCTTCCAGTTTTTTGAAAGTGAAGAGTGACGTGATCTTCTTTCAACTCTCTATCTGTTCTGGCAGTAACAGCAAAACTGTTAGACATCACACTTAAATTTGTTTCAGACTGTACATCAAGGCAAGGACTCTTATCAACACATGCTTCAAATGGATGTGTCACAATGTATGCAAATGGTAAATAAGCACAGACCACTGGCACTTTAGAGCAGCCTGCAATACCAGCACTCTCATTCATGCTACAATTTGTATCAACATGTCCTGTACCAGTGGCATCAGACTCACTGTTACTGGGATCTTCTGAAAACATAGAAAGAAGAGAATTTTGTTGTAGTCAGAATATGGAATGACAGTTCCATTATGAGAATATTACAGGGAAACTATCTTGCAAGCTTCTGGTCCAATCCCAACACCATAAATAATTTTCAAGCTCCATTCACATATTTCACATTATATGTCAACACTGGCACTCAGAAAAACTTCCATCAAAGGTGGAAACAGCATTGCACATCTCTCTGAGAATGTATATACATAAAACCAATACATTAAAGCCACTTGTTCATGAAGACATACACGTCTTTAAATAAATAATGCCTAAACCAAATGGTCCCACACACCTAAACCCACTCAAATAATCACAGCAGTACAACCACTGCATGTGGTGGCTGGAAATACCAATGTCTCTATGAAGAAGAGTCACTAGAATGCACAACCAATCGAACTGGTATGAAGAAATGCATGAAGGCATATTCAATACATCTAGTGTAAAGAAATACCTATTTGGAGCAAACTGCAATGTACGCAAAGACTATCCTGACATATCTGAGAGCTTTCTCGGGACATTAAACGATGTTTATTGGTTCTTCGATAGCACGGACAAGATAGTATTAAAAGAGGCTGTAACCACGTCCTTCAACAAACTTCCACAATTTCAGAATTACATCTACTATTAAAATTAGGGTGGCAAGTATCGTCAGGAATTTTATTTTTATAGTCATTATTCGTAAGACATCAGAGGAAAGCATGGAACGTTGTCCAATGCCTAAATATTCTGTTTTTTGTAACCATGTAAGACTCCAACAAGTATTTTATTCTTGCAAATTCTTGCATTCTACATCCAGACCGATCTTTAGGTGAACACACTTGGTCACCAAACATTCATCACAGAGCACAAGAGAGTTAACAGCTTCCTTTTTCCCCTGTTTTGCCTACTTAAGGATGGTCATTTCTGGTCAGTACCACATCACACAGGAGGGACAGAACGTACCTGTGCCCATTGCTGTCCGTGTATTCCACGCTGCATAAAATGTAGCTTCCACATAATCTTAATCTGAGCAAAAAACTCCTTTGCAGTAACACTTCCAGACATGAAGCAGCTCCATGGAATGTGGCTTTAACATGGCACAGAACTCATCTTTTATAGCCTTTCAGTAATGTCATGTCTTTTTATATGGGTTCAGTAAATTCCATTCTTGTCTGGTCTCAGTCTGTGGCATACATCACCAAGTCTCAACCGTGGACACGACGGCCACACTGTGGATAGTAGCAGTTTTCAGTACTAGTAAATAACTGCTGAAAATGCTTCTCCTGTATTGCAACATATTTCCTTAAAACATTCAGTAATTTCTGGGTACATGTTAACATGGCTAGTGTTGGCCTGTGTTACAGGGCTGCAATACTTCCCCTTCAACTGTGCATTAGCACACTGGTAACAGCGTTCCCCACCCTCACGCACTAGGCTTTAAATTGAAAATCAGTCTTTCTTACACAATTTGTTTTTGATGTGAAAGTGTGTACATTCTAAGCTATAAGGCCAGGAAACATGTTCATAAAAAATTTAAATGTAGCCACATGACACAGTGCATCAAAACCAATGGTACAGATATCCAGCAAGGGCAAAATACTTGCCACTCTGCAAGATGTAAAAGACAACAAACTTGGTAAACCAGTACCCTGTAAGAAGTATGAGATGTATGATCCTTTTATTATGGATGTATCCCCAGAACACCTGGAACACTGACCACCAAAACAGACTGACAGGCTTCATGGTATGGCCTTCTTTAAGCAGCCCAGATGTGTTCCACTGAGAAACAAATCACCTGCCTTACAAAATTTAGAGGGTCATAATTACAGCCAAAACATGTGAGATAAGAGATTCTCAAAGCAGTGTTGAATAAGTTCCAAATTTTCTGGGATGTTGCACCATGTTCACTGGTAAATAATTACCACCCTTTGGGAGGAGCATACTGTCTCCATCTTCACACTCTAGTAGTCATGTCAGTAACTATTTACCAGTCCAACAGTCCAAGAGGATTGCTAGATCCTTAAGATGATGGCAAACCTTAGATGTTCAGTTACAGAAGAATCTGCTATTCAAAACAACCCAGATACTCTGAAAACTACTTTTACAAGATCCATTGCAATATTACCCTATACATGGCAAGTGAATCTCTTTAATTTTAAAATTCTGCGTACACTTCCAGTTTATAACAACAAATCCTCGGAGTGTCATTTAGTTAACGTTCTTCATATGTAACAGCTTCAACTAATCATATAAGTCCATTAAAATTCTTAAACAGTATTTTATTCTGGAACATGCTACTCAGGATGGGATAGCTATATTCTGGGACATGTTATGCAGACATGGAGAACACTATTTTGTAGTTCAGTGTGGATGGGTTGTTGAGGCAATCCTTGGCACCTTTCAGTGCAAGGCATGCCAAAATGTTAAGAACACCTTCCTTGTTGGAAGAAGAACTTGGTTATTTCCAGCTTCAATGTGAACTTCTTTTAGAAGCCTACATCACGCTCATAAATTCTGCGTAAGGAAGCCTGTGATGGATGAGTAATTTATGAACAAAAAGTCTCATCCAATCACAGTGCTTAGTTACCACTAATGACCAAATTTAATCTGTATCTAAAGATAAATTACCATACTGAACAATAACCACTCTGATTACTCTCCATGAAGGTATGGATTAGTTTCTTAAGAGGAGACATACCTTTCATAATGTCCTTTGGAAACATTTGGCTCACAAATACAGAGAATACCAACCAATCACTATATATTTCAGAATTTGCATGGAAGTGTTTTCTTCAGAGTTGGGATAATTAGGATTAGGAATTCCACCGACAACACTACAAACCTGCTGGATCATGGTATTAAAATTAAGCAATATCAGTTTGTGTGTTCAATTGTCATACAAGGTTGCTATTCTACAGACATAAATGAGTAAATTTAAATACTCAGATACTAAAACTGCCAAGGAGGGATACTGGAGTATGTAGTATGATAAACTCCAGTGAACTCCAGTGTTTCACCATATACAATTAAATCTCACCTGTAATAACTATGCAATGCATAAATATAAATAACATAAGTTGCGGCATACTTCAACAAATAATTTTTTCACAGAAGGTCACACATCCATAACCAATCAGCAAAGTTTTTACTCGCACGCCTCGCTTGTTACTACATCCACTGAACCATCACTGCTCTAGCATGACAAACTTCCTGCCCTTAAAGCACCAATGCTGAGACAAGCGCATTCTCTGTTGGCACCCTACTGTACATTCCATCCCAAAAACAAGTCATTACCAATTTGGGGGGGGGGGGGGGGGAAGTGACCATAGTGACTTCATCACAGTGGGGGAGGAGTTTTGCCAGGTGGGATGTATGACACAGCAAAGTAATGTGCTGCACATCCACATGTCACAGACAGACAAGCACGACAGTCACAGACCTACTTGACTGATCATTCATCATAATATTCACCCTACAAATATTAAGTGTACAGTACAATATCTGAATCTCTGCACAAGTT
The DNA here is from genome assembly GCA_021186555.1 of Reticulitermes speratus. NCBI lineage: Eukaryota > Metazoa > Arthropoda > Insecta > Blattodea > Rhinotermitidae > Reticulitermes > Reticulitermes speratus. The sequence continues at coordinate 7,799,451 of JAJKFL010000005.1, forward strand.
AATTTTTTCCATCAAAGAAACAAGATATTCCAGGTGATATTCGTGATGCTGTACGAAGTTATATACAGATTCTGATGAGCCAAGATTCAGGGGTCAATGTAACAAAGTTTGTAGAGACAACTGAGGCATTCTACAGTAACCAAAAAGTCATCTGACTTCACAGAGAAATTATTATATGTGGCTTAAAACTGGCATTACAGCATTCTGGGATATGACACAGTGCAGTATGGTTGACAGGAATCGAAGTCTAAGAGAAATCCCCTGTGCCTCTCTCTTCAAGGCAGTAGAGAAAGCAGGTTACATGAAAACATTTGTATCAATCTACCCAACTACAAAGCCATGCCATGCCAGTCCACATGGGATTTGTTGTAGACACTGTGACACCAGGACAGGTTTCTCTCCAGATTTTTCCTGTCACTATAATTCTACAAATGCTACATACTAATATTTCATTCCCCTACCAGTGATGCAGTAAACACTCAGAAACTAAAAGTGTCATTAAATTAAACACCCCCCTCCCCCACCAAAGGTGATCTCAAAACACCTTTATCTCACTGTAATGAGAATCTCAACTCACATGGCTGCAAATGCCCCAGGAATTTCAGAACACAGATATAAAGCATTAGTTTCTGCACATAGCCTCATGCAGGTTGCAACTACTCTGAAATTTACTAGCTTGTTCCAGTTTGTAAACAGATGTGATGAGTAAATGTCCTGATTCTTCAAGTGCTGGACAAACTCACAACATTCTGCCTAAAACAATGTCATGGCACAAGACATGTAAGTGTTCCAGGTGACCTTCAGTGCTGAGTAATAAATATGTGTAAAACATCTACGGTGTTGGTTGTAATTTCCACATAAAGTCACTAAGAAAACTCGTTCTGAAAGCATGCAATAATCTGAAACTCATCCACACTCAATACAAAAAATGCACAAACTGAGAAAACCTCATAAAGAAACAAAACATGTTGTGTTGCAAACGGTTTTGAATCATACTTCAATTTCGTGTAGCCATTCTGGAACACGTTTTAAAGATAAGATTGGTGTTATACCAGTGGACGTGATACTAACCCATATGACTGGAGCCCTGCTAATTCCCACATTTTCTCCCCATCAGCAGAGAAGGACACAAGCTTCATGTTCACACGTAACTAGACAGCTTCACTTCACAATAACACTGAATGTCTCAAATATTATCAACAACTGATCAAGCAACTTATTTCTAATGAAACTGAAGAATGGAGCAATAGGTTACATCACAACTTCAATCATAAAAATGTCACCAGGATTATTTCTTTATATGTGTTGTGAAAAAGATTTCTGGATTTATCAGCATCCAATTTATTCTCATTTATTTTGAACAGACAATGTCTACAAAATATTCCTCACCTATTAGTACAACTGTAACAATATACTGAATTACACATTTAACAATACCGAGACACATTTTTAACAAATGCTCGGTTACCTCTTTGCTGTCACACAAAATGTGCAAAAAATAGCAGATGACCAATACTTGTGTCATTTAGAATACCTTCTATAAATGTATTTGTAATTGGTGATAAGAATAACTTGTATCAGTATTGGGTAATGTGAATTACCATATACATTGTACGTTACATTTATAAAAATCTGAATGGAAATTAACATTTATCCTCCAATATAGGTATATATTTTTGGGTTTGCTTTATTTAAAACATGAAGGTTATTTGAAAAGGAAAAGATAAAATTATGAAACAAATGACATTTTGTAGAAAATTTACAATGTGTCTTAAAAATACAGTAAACCTTCATGTTGCCTAAATACATGAAACAAATTTCTTGAAGTACTTCCATACATGTCATAAATATGGTACGCATGTAGGATGAAGGCTAGTATCATCAAAACTTTCTATACCTTAACCTTGTAATTATTCAAGAACCAAGTATCAGCCACAAGAAAAGTTGTCTGCCACAATGTTACTATTACTGAGAGGTAGACTCAAATCAGTGGGTACACAAAGAATTCATGCACTGACACACACACACACTCCATGAATTAGTCTTATAACAAATTTTCCTTTCATGTTCAAAACTTTTATTAGATAAATTGTAAGCATTATGTATATAAGGAACAGCATCCTATCATACAATGCCACTGAAATTTTACAGTTTTGAATATCTCCCCAAACATAAAACTTCACTTACTGGGAAACATCATGGCATTTCTGGTGAGTTTTCATCAACGTCTTTGTCACAAAGTTTTTATGACATATGTTACAGTTGTATGGCCTGTCACCTGTGTGATAGCGCTTGTGAATAACCAGGGAGGAACGCTGCGTAAATGTCTTTCCACAGAGGTCACATGAGTGTGGACGTTCACCAGTGTGCATCCTCATATGCACACGCAGGTATGAACTTGTGTTAAAGGTCTTTCCACATACATTACAGATCACTGGCTTCTCACCGGTGTGAATGCGGCGGTGAGCACGTAGTGATGATTGACTGCTGAGAGCCTTTCCACAAAAATCACACAGATATCCAGTATGGGTCTTCATATGTCCCAACAATGACTGTCTCAGCCTGTACTTACTACCACAAATTTCACACTGGAAGCGGGGTATGGTCTGGTCATCAACCTGATGGCGATTCTTAATATGGATTTTCAGGTTACCCTTATAAAAGAAAGCCACTCCACACACATCACATTTAAATGACTTGCCTATATGCACTTGCTTGTGCATCTCCAATTCATATTGAGATACGCAACCTTTACTGCACACTTCACATTTGAAATTATATTCACCAAGATGCCTTTTCTTATGGAGTTTCAATGACTGCTTGGTGGATGCAGTACACCCACAAATATCACATACTATATGGTCTTTAATGCCTTTATGTAACTTCATATGAGCTGTTAACTCATAATTACGTTTGTAAGCCTTATTACAAAATTTACAAGCAAATGGCCGATCATTTTTGTGGCTTACAGCATGCTTATTCAAACGACATTTACTTGAGTATTCTTTACCACATAATTCACATCTGAAAACTTTCACACTTTCAAGTGATTTCACACTAATTCTGGGCTTTAAATTAGTACAGACAGCTGTTTCAGTTTTTGTGATAGAATTGCTTGATTCTGACATTATGTTTATTTGCGTTTCTTCAACATCACTGCTTGCATTTATATTCAGTTGTGTAGGAAGAACAACATGGACATTCCCTGGCTTATTGCCATCACTGAAACATGACTGAGAAGGTACATAAGCAAGAGGTATGAAAGTATAGAACTGATTATGTCCACCATCTTGTGCTTCACTCATCCTAAAACCTGTGATATCCATATGTCCAGTACCTCTAACACCAATGTCTTCAATACTGGTATCTTCTGAAAACCTAGAAAGAAGAGAAGGCTGTTATATTCAAACTGTGGTGTCCCAGTTGATTACAATGAAACTTGTCAAAAAGCAGACAACCTGTACCTCTCCTCGGTTTTATTCAATATGGAACTAAACGGTGCAGAGTTAACTTAAGTCCATTAAAAACAATTAAATATGTATTAAAAAGAGCAATCCATAGAGCATTAACTTGCAGAACCAAGATATTAGTAAATCTTGTACTGCAGTTTACACCTTCAATTGTACTAAAGATACTTTACACATGCTAACAAATAAATACATCACAAAGTCTGCAATTATTTCACAGGAGCTAACAACAACAAAAAAATCCTTGCCTGAGCTAATAAAACACTAAATAAAAGCTTCTGCTGAAGATGTGCAGAGCTACAATCAGCTTATGGCACAAGGGATCTTCACTGATTCACCCTACAGAGAAAGCTCAGGTGAAAAAGACTATAGCCTCCCTTATAAAACTAGCACGTTCAGATATATCAATAGTAAGTCACCAAGTTTTAATATCAAACAGCTCCCTACACTCAATACTCAAAGGGCCAGATTTCCTACACTATTAATAGTTTTGTAACGCTACATCAACTGCAGAAAATAAAGGGATCATGTGTTGATGACTTAGTAGAAAGTACAAAAAATTACTGTAATATTTGCCTGGAATTGCTTAGGAAAGAAACTCTTAAACCCTCCTAGCTGGAATTCAAGCCTGGTGCCAGAGTAAAATGAAATACATTTGCACAGAACTAAAACTTCTTTCCAGCTGGAATTACAGACAAGATGAAATGCAGCATTTCCTTTAATTGCCCTTAACTGCATACATTTTAAAAACAAAATGGAAACATTTTTCTCAAATTTCTTTTATTATACCAACAAATGCACCACATCAAATACATATAAATAGTCAATACACTACTCCGACTTGTTTCGGTAAAATTATACCATCAACAGAGAGCACAGTGTACCAATGTTAAAACCAACTGCAAATGGTATTTACAATGTTTCCTAACTTGTAGTGTGTGTGTGTATATGTGCGAGCGTGCGTGTATATGTGTGTGCATTCTGAACTCATAAAATTAAGCTTAAAATACCATTAAAAATATTTCTTATCCAGCAGAGGAAAAAATTTGTACATAACAAAATTATAATCATAGTAGTTGGTGATTAGGCTCTTCTAGTTGTGGCCTTATATATTCAAGCATCTGGTGGGGTTCTGAGTCCAAGCAGACTGTGTGTTTGTGCCAGAGCTGTGTAGTGCGCAGGAGCCAAATACACTCCGTGATGATGGTATATTTTTACCGTAACACACTGGAGTAGTGTCTTCACTATATGTATTTAATGTGATGCATTTGTTAGCGTAATAAAAGAAAAACTGATCCAAAATGCACAGAAGGAACAACTTTATAAACAAAATGGAAATGGTTATAAATTGTCACCTCCTCACGTGAACAAGCTAAATTCATGAACACAGCCACCACTAGTAACAAGAACAGAGAAGCATCATCTATTTGGTATAGGACTTCTGTGGTATAAAGGGTAGTTTAAAAAACAAAAAAACCTTGTTTCTGAAAATTTATTGATTGAGATGTCTTGAAACTCACACACATCAGACAACTGAATCATAACATTTCTACAAAAATGACACAGACACTTCCTAGCATACTGTGAACTGAAGATTCATGTCTCCTGGGATCTGAACCTGTGGAGACTGATAAAAGTTACCAATGTTTTGCAGAAGTTTGCTGCCTACATCTTCAAAGTCCAAGTCCAATGCACAGCCTGAAGATGTAGGCAGCACCCTTCTCCAAAATAATGGTAATTATTTATCGACATGCATGTTGTAATATCCCAGTAAGACTAAATTTGTATCAACTCTGCTGAGAGAACCTCAAAACTTACAATGTGCCATGTGCTTTATTACAACAAAAAACTTAAAATAGAAGGTTCGTTCACAATCAGATTCTGTCTGCAACCCACATATAACCTCAGCAATGCAACATAATCGTCATTATTACGGCAGACTGAGGTAAATGAAACCACAAATTCAAAATATAGTTTTGGAAGTGCTATAACTTCATGGCAATCCTTGTTGCACATAAGGGTTTTTTTAACATTCTTCTCCTCTCATCTGCTTCTGATCAACATTATGTATTTTGGGGCAAGATATGTCTCCTGCCTAAATCATTTTTAATATATGATGTTTCCATGATCGTGCTTCACTCACTCAGTGGGGTTAAGTGGAATCTTAACTTCTGCTCAATACATGACATGCAATATGTACTGGGATAACTGCTATGAAATGAGCAATGACAGCAGAATTTAGGACTTTCTAATTACTTTTTTTTCCCTTCAGAATTTATTAATATTATTGGCAATGTTAAGGATATTAGCAAATGCTACACTTTCAAATATTTTAGTGAAATAACTAAAACATGAAGGAGGGTGTGGCTGCCAAGGTTTTGGTGTAGAGTTTGCTGAGACAGCAAACATGAACATATTTAAATTAAATGTAATGGCACACCCAAGAGACTGTGTAATTTTACTTGCCCATGACTAGCTATTACAAGGGGCAAGTGGAATCACAGCTGTTGTGACCCTCAAGTTACACTTGAAAGGTTCTCAATTGCAGAAATAAAATTCTTGGCTTAAAACACCAAACCTCACAAAATAAAAGATTTCTATGACAATCAGCATGGAAGCTGCAATAGCTTAGGGAAAAGAAAAAAGAAAAAAAAGAGAGAAGAAGAAAAGAAAAAAAGAAGAAAAAAGAAAAAGAAAGAAAGAAGGCCAACTTGGTCTCTGAGCTGTAAGGACAGTTTTGGAAAAGCCTGTAACCTCAGACATTAGAATGATATATATTATGCAGTATTGAACTGGCCCAGCAGTTCTACATAGCCCATTCCATCCTGCACCTTTCAGCCAACTACAATATGTAACTTACTACACAGGTGCGATTACAGTAAACGATTCCATAAGCAATAACAAATGTTACAGAAAACAGTGACACATATAATAATAACTCTACAGAATGTGAGATAATACAAAAAACTGAATTTAAAGAGTATACAGGGATGTATAAACTTCACGGACTAAATTACAGTTCCTGACACGTGATATCAGTGGAATAAATAAATTATTGTCCCTATTAACAAAATGGGAGAAAAAATCCATATATAAAATTTTATTGTAAATCCTGACTACATGATTTATACCATTCATGCTTGGAATTCTCGGTGATCGATGTGATTTCCTTCATATCAGGTTAAACACTGGTATGGTCTTCAGCATCTGACACACATTAAAGGAACAATACATGGATACAAAATATCAGTACAATTACTATAGATTTTAAGAAAATGAAGTAATCCAATTATTATACATTATAATGAGTTTCAATTGACAGTATTCCAAGGAACTTGTCAAATCAATTAAAATGTGTCTGCATGAGGTACAGATAATATAGCTAAATGTTTATCTAATACCCTTCCAGTCCATTACACTTCAAGAAACAAGAGGATATTTTACCCCCAGTGCTTCAGAATTTTGAGACTGTAAGAGCCTGAAACCAACCACAGTGAGAGACATTACAACTATCAAGGCAAAGTCTTATATGGCACTCGGTGTTAAGGGAACCATATTCACTATTAATAACAAACACAACTCAACAGAGTACTCTCTTCCTTCACTCAACATTAACAAGTATGTAACAACATTAGACAGTAGACAGCATTTTCATAGCCACTGCCTTGAAAACCTTGAACTCATTTCCCAGTGATTTTGATGGCAATGAAGGTTACTGGCAAGGGGATCTAGTGCCAACATTCCAATGTCCCTTTCATGTAAAAGAGAGCCATTTCCATGTTGTCTCATTCCACCAGTATTACATGTCAGCACATGCATACCTTTTAATTTCTTCTAAAAAGGCAGGCAACAAATCAGGTATAACCAATACAATACAATACAATGCTATAACAGTCTCCAGTAGTTTGATAAAGAGGTACCAGTGCTTTCAGGAACCTAACTACCAAACTACAAAGTATCACATTCCAGAAAAAGCCTGGCACTCAACACGAGAACTAAAAATCTCACTTAACAAGTCAATCAACGAACATCAATATCTAGGGTTCCCAATGTTCAAATGCTGTTTCCTACACGTTCACACATCCAAATAACACTACAACTTTGTCCAAAACTCTCCACAAAAACCACAATAATTTAAACAAAAATCACATCACACACACTAATTGCACATTACACTCACCCCTCCCCCCCCCCCTACACACACACACACACACACACACACAAATGCAATTTAAGAAAATATGCCCCTATGATACACTGTGACTCTTCTGGTGAGTTTTCAGCAATGTCTTAGTTACAAAGGCTTTGTGGCATATGTTACAGCGATATGGCCTACTGCCTGTATGATAACGTTTGTGTACAATAAGGGAAGACCGCTGTGTAAATTTCTTATCACACTGGTCACATGTGTGTGGGCGTTCACCAGTGTGTGTCCGCACATGGATGCGAAGAGCACTGCTGGTAAAAAACGACTTTCCGCACACGTCACAGACTACTGGTTTCTCACCAGTGTGGCGGAGATGGTGCGAATGAAGTGAGGTTTGGGCAGAAAGGGCCTTGCCACATACATCACATAGAAATCCAGTGTGGGACTTCATGTGTGCCTGCAGCAGCTTCCTCGACCTGAAATTGCGTCCACAAGTTCTACAGCGAAAATCAGATGTGTCTTGTTGAAGAGTTGTATGATGATTCTTAATGTGGGCATTCAGGTCTCCCTTACGAGAGTATGTCCTTCCACAAACATCACATTTAAAGGGTTTATTTCCTGAGTGCAGTACCTTATGACTCTCCAAATCATATTTAGAAATGAAACTTTTACCACACCCTTCACATTTGAAGTTATATTCACCGCGATGCCTCTTCTGATGGAGCTTCAATGTGAACTCTGTAATAGTAGAATACCCACAAACATCACATACATGATCTTTTGTTCCTGTATGCACCTTCTTGTGAGCTGTTAACAGGTAGTTTCGTTTGAATGTTTTGTTACAAACATTGCAGGTAAATGGACGCTCAACCTCATGGCAAATGTAGTGCTTATTCAGATGCCACTTAGTTGTATATCCCTTACCACAAACATTGCAAGTAAATGAACGCTCATCCTTATGACAAATACTGTGCTTATTCAGCTGCCACTTAGCTGAATATCCCTTACCACAAATTTCGCATTTGAATATTTTAATCCTGTCAATAATATTCAGTATTATGCTAGAGCCTGAGTTGCTACTGGTGCCTGGTTTTGATGGCATGGCAATGTGGTCATTTGTGAGCTCATCACTGGCAACATCAACAACTGTCTGTGAAGAAATGTGGGCAAGTGGTACAAAGGTATAAATTCGATTCTGTCTGCCCACTTGTGCTGCAGATATGTCTGTTCTACCTGTGCCTTCACTCACACTAATACTCGGAGCATCTGCATGTCCTGTATCTCTAACAATGGGGCCTCTGATACTGGTATCTTCAGAAAACCTAGAAAGAAAAGAAGTCTACTGCAGTCAAAATAGGATAGCAGCGATAGCTCTACTTGTAGCTCATCATGGGCAAACTTGTCAGCCACCCAGAATCTGAAACCAATTACCTACAGAAGGTTGGACAGGTGTAGCATCTTAAGCCAAGTATCTGAATTCAGTATAACAGCCACCAGTAATGCTTCACCTCAAAATTCAGGCAAAACTAAAGGGTGCAATTTTGAATCATATGCATCAGGAACATTCTTCAAAGCCACTACAACCAAAAGATAATTTTTCATATCTGAACTACTACGAATAATGTACGCAAATAAAAGATAAGAGACACATTTAGTTTCCAGTCCAATGACAGGAAAAAGAAAGCTGGTCTCATACTGAAGACATGGTACCACTAAGGCCAAAATGTGATGGCATTTTAACAAGAGAAAAACGGCTGGTGCTGTGGGCTAACCAAGACACACAATACAGAAATATTAAGAACAATGCAGCAGATCTGTAAATGCTGATTAGGGATATGGACACCTTTAACATCATCAAGGTAAGGTACTAACCAGCATCAGTACCACATACTTTTTGTGGTTTATGTCTTTCATTATTAAGGTACCCTTCTCTCATAAACTGGTTTGTATATACAGCTCCTATTTAGCATACCTCCTCTCCATTACATGACAGACATTCTAACACAAAAATATTAATGTATGTGCCTTGTTACTTACTCAGGTGGGACGACAAAAAATGATAGAATAGGGGTAAATCAGCAATACTGGTTGCAATAAAATTTCAGTAGGCAATCAGGAGCCAATCTGAAAAGCTTTATAAATATATCTATCACCATTTCTGAAAATACAGTACATACCATGTGGTAGTATGTTAGAACGCAAGAAGCTATGGATCGCAATGCTCCTACAAATACAAAATTCTGCAAAAAATGCCGCAGATGTAAAAATTAATTTGAAATAAGCACATAGAACTTAATGACTCAATCTTAAAAATTGTGAAATTTATAAACGAATGAATGGGGTTTTTCATACGTCTGCCTGAAGCCAACACATGATTATGAAACTGCAAAATTTGATTGTTCTCACAATGATGCTGGTGAAGATTCAAGTATTTTGGGATATTACAATGCACTGATAAGCAGAAGTTCCCCACACTTCACAGGCGTGATGTTCCTCTGAAATAAGGCTAATTTACCTGCTCACACAGCAAAACATCCCAGAAAACTTGGATCTTGATAATGTTGCTGTTCATGCCAATATCTGTAAACTCCAGGCTTTACTACCATTCTAAATACACTATACATTTGAAACCTTAAGATGCCTTTCAACAAATATATGCTCTCATGATGTAGCTTGCCACATACAAGAAGCAATCACTGCACGAAATCATCCAGCAATAGGGAAATGAAAGGTATTCACACCGCAAATTATAGACTGATATTTAGACACATAAAACAGGTGGTTAAAAGGTCACATACAACAAAAAATGTGGTTGATGGATGGCATTCCCATTTTTAGCAAATGGATGTTTTCTCATCATGTACGTCTGTGGATACGTTTGGGAAGAAGAAGAAGAAGAAAAAAACCCAACCCCTAAATAAAACGGAATTCTCATAATTTTGTTTTGCAGTCACTCATTTTCATATATCCCATAAAGTAATGTAGCATAATTAAGCAAAGACAAAGTAAAAGAATTCTGCACAAGCATAACCACTCTCACATCTCAACATGGTGGCTATCAATGTACACTGTGAAGGTGTTACTCCAATATTTAAGGAAAATTCACCCAAAAGTTGTGAAGTGATGTGTCAGTGTTGTATAAAATTAAAACTCGATCTACAAGAAGCTACATCAGAATTAACATCATCAAAGGAAATAACAAAAATTCTACAGGAAGAACTAGACACGGCTAGAACCATGGAACATACATGCCCAGGTACGCGGAACATGCAAAATGAAAAAGAACAAATACTTTCTTCACATTCCAATAATTGGATCCAGTACCAGTAAATCAGTATATGAAGCTTAGAAATGTGGAAGAAAGTGTTATGAATTTGTTTCCAATAGCTGTAAATCGTTACGAGATACTATCTAACCTCAAAGAAACGACAGACTCCAATATAGGGGAAATGGATAAGAAGTTACAATATAAGGTAGAAATAAATTACCCTCATGTTGTGCCTACTGGTAGCATATCAATAATACCCTACAACTTGTCTACTAAAGGCTCAAAGAAGAAGTGTAAAGGCAACAAAATTGTTTTTGGCGAACGCATACAACAGACACTGCATACAAATCCAGTCACTGGAAACGAATTTAATTTCCAAAGGCTGATAACAAAAAAATGTCGGCGAAGTTAAATGTTAACACAAATGATGGTGGAAATATACAACATATTTCAGTAAACTGTAAAAGGAAAAGGAAAAAAGCATTCAATTCTGGTAGTGTGTAATAATCACACACGAGGATGTTCCACTAGAGTGAAAGACAAACTTAATGATATTTTTGATGTTACTGGATAAGTGAAACCAGGAACTGTCATTAATGCATTAACCTCTACGGCTAAAGGTGACATGGAAAATTTGACTGTTAACGATGTAATAGTTTTTGGGGTGGGACCAACGATGTTGCTCAAAATAATTCTCATGATGGATTACAACAAGCAGTAAATTTTTGTAAAATACAACAGTCGTACGAATATCATTTTGATGTGTGTTCCACATAGATATGGTGTGACTCATGCTGGGCATAAAACCAGATACCTGATAAACCGTTGGTCAAACAAAAGCTCCAAATATGAAAGACTGATGTACATAAAAGAAACAGAACCTAAAAGTATCTGACAAACAAATTACTAGACAAATTGAAAAGCTGATGCAATGTTAACGGACATAAGTTTTACGTGTGATATCCCACTGTGTGTCTGTGATATAAGTACCTCAAGAATATAATACTCCTAACTGTAGAAACTTTATATAACATAATTGTTAATTATTATATATGTGTTACAGGCAACACAACCCGGGAGAGCACAATAAGCCTAAAGGCTGCGGTGCATCCGGAGCGAATGCCGACGGGCCCATAGAAAGAAGAAGAAGAAGAACACAACCCGGGAAGAAATAATAATAACCCATCCCATTTGAAAATTCTACTCACTAGGAACGTGGATTAAATACATAAAAACAAAAAAGGCATTTTGACACCATACTTTACTTTTCAAGAAAACACTTGGACTGATGTTGATGTTTTATCAACTTTGGATCTAAAAAATAGAATGTAATTTGTAAATAATTAATGCAATACCTCTGACATATTTTATTCTGTTTTATATTGTTTCATTGTACATTATTCCATTTTATTGCACTCTTCTCAAAACTCATGAAAGAATGATTAATCACATAATTATACACTGTCTTCCACAATTTGTTTTTTAAAGTTTTATGAGCCCGAAGATGATCTAATTTAGGTCGAAACATGTAACTACTCAATTACACAGATGACATTATTGTCTAATTAATACAGTGCTGGCTAGACAAACAGCACTTGATAATGTGGCAGGGACTAGTTGGCACTCAGAGACAGGCTCGAGAGTTGATCTCGGGCCCCTGTATTGCCGTTAGGACCAGACTGCTGTCCTTTAGGACACAATCCAGAGTGGTTACTGGCCTACTTACTGGACATAACACTTTGAGAAGACACCTTCACATAATGGGACTGAGTGACAGTCCCTTGTGTAGGAAATGCGGAGCAGAGGAAGAGACCTCAGCTCATGTTCTGTGTGAATGTGAAGCCCTGGCGACACAAAGACACACTTATCTGGGTTCTTTCTTTTTGAACCCTGAAGACATCAAAGAACTAGGTCTAGGGGCGATCTGGACCTTTATTATAAGGACAGGGCTCCTGACTTAGATTTGGTTAAGGGGCACAAAGGGCCTGTTAAAGGCCTATGTGCATCAGGACCATAAAGGGCCCGACCCATACTTCTATTCTATTCTATTCTATTGTCTAATTAAGGTAGTTGTGATGTGACTGACATTGATCTTACCTATTCATATAATGGACGCACTGTCTTGGAAACAATTTTAAGAAGTAAAATTTTCAGCCTGACAGGAAGATCACATTTTGCATATTAAATGGTGTAGTAGGAAGTGCAAGGGCTAAGAACACCCATATAACACCTCAGAAGATGTGAAAAATTAAATGCGCTGCACACCTTCCCAGATAGTTTATCAATATAGTTGCAAAACATGCTGAGGCAAAGAAACTGAACATCACAATGTGTCATACTGAAAGGCTACATTCATATCTTAGTCCAGACATTTAGGCAAGCATTTATGGTATGTTCCTTATGGATCTGTACTTTTTCTTCAATATATAACACAACAGCTGCCACTTGTTAGCAACAGTTGCCCTAAACATTTTTTAACAGCTGTAAAAGTAGAACAACAGAATTCATCTTGTACCATTTAGTCCACTGAACCTGGTGAGGTTCTAGACATGTTAAACTTTCAGTAACTTTCGTTTAAAATTTAAGGAGTGCAATCAAACAAGCCTTTCAAGAATCTGTTACAGCTGCAATCCCATTCCTATCTTCCATCAAACAAATGAACAGTATTGGTACTGACACATTAAAAGTGCCCAGCATGATATAAACATCTCATAATGTCTGATAATAAGCTGAACAATCTACAATACTGAATTTCAAACACTGTCTACAGCATTAGCATATAGTGCTTCATCCTTCACATACTGTTTACCCACATGCAGGATTCTAGCAACAGCTTGGGACAACTCTTGCCTCCGTGGCATCTCAAGTTATATTTTCTGTCCACAGTAACTGCCCTTCACTAACGAACTGCTTTTCAAAAATAAGTAACTTTTTTTTTTAACCTTCTTCATGTGTAACTCTTTGAGATGAACACCCAGTAAGCACAATTTGCCAGCAATTTAATAAGATTCAAGATCTTCTGAGATGTAAAACTGCATAGTCACAGTTACCAGAAATTTAATAAGAAACAAGATCTTCTGAGATGTGAAACAGTGTAATCTGGCACAGATTTACCAGACTTCTGAAGGAATGTGCTGCTTCCATATTCAGGGTATTCTTCTACTGTAAACATGAAAGTAGCAGTTGCTTCTAAACATCAGCAAATCTTTAGCAGACTACATGCCCTGGTATTGCAGCTGACACAGTCACTGCTGTGAAAAATTCAAACCTCATACAATTGAAAAAAATGTTTACAGAAAATAATACATTATTGCACCCCAGGGCATCTACATGCAAAAGAAAAAATAACACAATGCATACCATTACAAGGTGAGCAGAAAAAATTACTATGTTTTAAACTTAACCATTTAATTATATCACTATCTGTGGTCTTTTGGGTGATTACACGGCGTCGTGAGGTAATTATTTACCGACGTTTCGGGACAACGTGTCGGTCCCATCTTCACGGGTCGAGTTTCCAGGAAGGAAAGAAGGACAATGACAAGGAGACTTGGCAGCATAGCGGGGTAGTGGAAACATGCGATGTGACAAGCCAATAGAATGAGAGGGTGGGGTGGGGTTTGGGTGCAAGGTCACAATAAGCTGTACTGTGGCGAAGCGAATGGGAAAATATGTCTGCAATGCATGCCGCAGAAAGGGACACGGCCGAAATGAATGAAAATGTGTATGTGCAAGGACCAGTGAAATGAAAGTAGAAAAAACAATAGGAATAATTAAATTAAATCCAGTAAAAATCCTAGGGAAAGGGAAATGAGAGTAAAAAATTGGTAAAAATAAAATAAAATGTGAACTGAAAATCAGAACTGAGGGGTATTTTCATTTTCTTTTCAATTTTCCTTCCGACTCTTATATCACATTTTATTTTATTTTTACTGATTTTTTACTCTCATTTCCCTTTCCCTAGGATTTTTACTGGATTTAATTTAATTATTCCGATTGTTTTTTCTACTTTCATTTCGCTGGTCCTTGCACATACACATTTTCATTCATTTCGGCCGTGTCCCTTTCTGCGGCATGCATTCCAGACATATTTTCCCATTCGCTTCGCCACAGTACAGCTTATTGTGACCTTGCACCCAAACCCCACCCCACCCTCTCATTCATTGGCTTGTCACATCGCATGTTACCACTACCCCGCTTTGCTGCCAAGTCTCCTTGTCAGCGTCCTTCTTTCTTTCGTGGAATCTCGACCCGTGAAGATGGGACCGACACGTTGTCCCGAAACTTCGGTAAATAATTACCTCACGACGCCGTGTAATCACCCAAAAGACCGCAGATTACATCAACATCGCGGCGGAAGCCTGAAATCAATATTATATCACTAATTTGTAGAAACCACAGGGCAAGAGCACAAACACCAGAATAGATACATGAATCATTTATAGCACAGATCACAGGGAACAGCAGCAGAGCATTCCACAGCAAGTGTATAACTGCTTGCTGTGAGGATCTAGAACAAGTATTCTACTATCTGTGCCCTACCACTAAGATGAATGTCATCAATTATCCAGGAAATACAGAAGGCAATGTACATATAAACGTAATATTAAGGTGTGTTCGCGTAACCACTGTTGCCGTGGAAAAGCAATACGTATCACATTCTGAGTGTGTCTGTAGCCTTAGTTATCCAGCATGCAAAGTGCATGCACCATATTATATTGTCGTCTGTGGCCTGTCTGGCTCTACCATACTTTTCCACATTATTTCACAAATGGCAAGATTTTTGGGGAAAAAATTATTGAACATAAAATTTCTGTTTGATTTTCTCTACAACTCTTGCCTAAAACATTTCTCATTCTAAGAAATATTCGGCGAGATATTATCATAAATGTACACAGGTCATCAAGTAAAGTACCCGTTATTCTTGTCAGATTTTAATGAAATAACATAAGAAGCAGAAGTTACCAGCACTTACATTCTCAAGTTCAAGTTTACAGTAACATATAACAAAGATTATCTTCCAATTGGATATGAAATTCTTATACACAGAACCAATGTGCACAACCTTAACAGCACATTTTGTGTGCATTTCTCTCTACTGACATTCATTACACACAACTGTCAACTTTGTGTAGGTACCCCATGGCAAAATTTTTTTATCTTAAGTAACAAAAATTTTGCACTGCCATAACCTCTCTAAGTGGAACAACTGGGCTGCCTACAAAATGACTCATGAGTTCAGAAACCACAAATGTGACATAAAGCTCAACAGAGTGCACCATCTTTGATAATTCCAATAAGATGTCTTACAAGCCTATGTTTTTCAGCTTATGTATTATTTTATCAGTGTCACTCACAAAATATGAGATGATCAAGTTCTGTACCTTAGCACAGCCCAGGGCATCATCATCATCATCATATCACACTGAACATGTCAAAACTGCCCAAGTAATGGAACATATAATACAGACAAAAAATGAAACAATTGAACTGTAATATATATCCACTAGTACCAACAATTCCAGATCTAGTACATGCCAAAGTCGTGGCGACTTGAGTCTCAACAAGAAACTTGATGCATAGTTCACAGACCGTTAGAAACAAACATTCTGAAATGAGTGCAACAGCAAATACAATACACATATTTAATCTCAAACAGAAACTCTTGCTGTACCACTTCCTTTGCTGCCCAGAATAAAAAAAAAAGAAACAATTTTCTAAGAACAGGCATCAAGCAAACCCAACAACCCAGACCTTAACAGATTTAATACTGAATGAGCACCAAGCTCCAAGAGGTTGCTGAAGTCATGTGTTTTACTTGAAATATCACTGTAAATATCAAATATAACTACAGCTACTGATGACAGTTCGGCAGCGGCACCTAACAGACTGCCAATTCAAAAACATTCTTGTGCTGCTATTACTGTGGCCCTTATTACTGCTGCTTCAACAGAGACTTGTTTTTACAAATGGAGATATGCAAATACTACCAAGTAACAGGACTTCAGCTGAAGCAGTTCCTGATCAAAACCTTGGTCTCCCATGCAATGTAACACAAATTTGGGTGTATCAGCAGCAGATTTACTTGGCATTCTCAATTCCTCAATCAGATAATGTCTTCATGTTTTCTGAGTACAATGACTGCAATACCAAAAGCTCTGCTTAAACCAACAATCTCCAAGCTGTCACCAAATAGTTTCAATAGCTCGTGGCACTGGATGACACAGACTTGTCACAGTCAGAGCTGAAAACTCTAATGACCATATATACAAAACTAACATGTGTCAATGTTACTGATATTAGCCAGCTCTCTCCAGGGTCAGCCTCATACACTGCTCTGTGCCTTTAGAGTGATAGCTAGTATGTGTTAACAAATCAATAAGTCCACTCATGCTAGTTAAACTGTATTGTGGCATACATTTCTAATCAACACAAATGTGGCATATCTTCTCACTGTAAGTCAGTGAGCTGTTGTTTGCTAAATACCAACAACTGACAGACACTCAGAGAACATGAAGTGAGGCTCATGTGAAACATACAAGCTAACGATATTTTATGAAAAATAAAACAAAGATTATGCAGCATGTCTTACAAATGCAGTAAATTTCCTTGTTGCCTAAATATATAAAATTACTTTTAAGGGTGTTTTTCACATGAACACAGATCTTTTAAAGGTTAATGCATGCAAGAAGTGGAGTTTACTATCACTACAGAAACAAAATTGAAATTTACACTCTGTATGTTATTAGGACTTGAAGAAAGTAAAACAGCCTAAGCAAATGAACCAGTCAGTGACAAGCTGATAAACCAAATGTCATATGGTTCCAACAATACACAGTTTCAAGGGTACTTCTGTACTAAGAAATATACAGCCCAGTTAGAAAGCAACGAAAGCCTCTGCCGCTTTCACATATACAAGCAAGAATTTCCAATTAAATTTTCTGTGGAAAGGCATCCCTTCATATGACTATTAGATGTGCAATAACAAGTAATTTTCATTAAAAAAGTTCATGATTTCAGTGAATGATTGTGATACCTCTTTTCAAGTTTGCTGTGCATCTATCACTAATTTAATTGATGTAAAAAACATTTTATCTCTTACCCCACCTCCTTGCCCACAAGTTATTCTTTTTGTGTTTTCCACTTTCAAGATTATCAGAAAGATGGAAAGTTTACTGTACAGTATCCTATGTGTGTTGTCTCAGACATGCTGCCTCTGTGACCAACTGTAAACAGACAAACTGTCATGCCAGTACAAGGATGTCCTGTACTCACATGTAGATGACATCTGCACTAAGAACAGCACTATTGCCAGAAATGACACGCTGCTCAGAAGGGCTAAAAAACATGTGTCATCCATGACTCATTTGTTTACCTCATGCATGCAAACAAATGTGCATGTAAAGCACATAACCACATGCAGCCTGGCACTTGTTCACTGTCATGTCATTTCAGGTCAATGTTTTTGGTTTTGTTTGGCATCTCTCTTCACACACAGAACTCTTCTGGGATGATATATTTTGAGTAACATAAGAGTTATGTATCCTGACTATTTCACTGCTATTTAATTTCCAAGATACTGATAGAAATCCACAAACTTGAAGCAACACTTCAAATAACAGCACTGTAGTAGCGGTTATTTGAAACATTCTCCTATGGCACAGCCAACAATAATTTTTTTTATTCCCACCCCATATGTGGACCCCCATGGTGGGAATCACCAGAAGGAACTTCTGGGTGTAATGAGAAATCAGTTCAAGAGTTTTTCCTCTAGCATAGTGCAACAAAAGTACTGTAGAAATGACAAAATATTGCTCATTTGTTTCTCAAGTATCTCGTGTACAGTCACGCCACTGGACCGAGTGCTTGTGGCATATTCTGTTAGTCTTAACTTGGCATGCATAATCACCATCTTCCTCAGTACAATGGTTACACAAACAATACTAATACGTGAAGTAAAGGAAGTGAGACAATGTTTGAATTCAAAATAATGCACTTTCCAAAAACTTTTACACTTGAAATAGATGACAACTTCACAGGTTTCCAGATGCAGTTCTTAACTATGAACTTATTTCTAGTAAAAATAAACCACATCTACTAAAACACCACCTCAAGGAGTATCTGTATTGTGTATCCTCTGGTGCAGTTTTAGGTTTGTTCTTGTAACAAAAGCCTTGCTACAAACTAGACAATGGTAAGGCTTCTTACCACTGTGCTTACGTTTATGAATACCCAAAGACGACTGCTGTGTGAAGCTTTTACCACACAAGTCGCATGAGTGTGGGCGTTGACCAGTGTGTATGCGACCATGCACCTTGAGGTAACTCTGGGTGTTGAACTTCTTACCGCAGGATTTGCATGCAAATGGTTTCTCGCCAGTATGTGTCCTCCGATGTGAAACTAATCCCGCTTGAGTTGTTACAGCCTTCCCACATATATCACACACAAACACACTCCTTTCCTTTTTCAAGTGTAGCCTCTTATGTGCCCTAAATGCTGGCATGGTGTGAAATGATTTCCCACAGCGTTTACAATGATAGCTGCAATCCTCATCAGGGTCAGGGTGTGAGCTCTTCATGTGGTATGTGTAATGCTTCTTGTTTATAAAATCCTTCCCACATATATCACACTGAAAAGGTTTCTCACCCATGTGTGCATTCATATGGCCTTCCAAATCAACTTTTGTGAAAAAACCTTTGCCACAAGTATCACATTTCAGACGAAACTGACCAAGGTGTCGCATCTTATGGATTTCCAATGAACCCTTGAAAGCTGTCGCATAACCACATATGTCACAAATTTCATTCTTGTCTTTGTTATGTTTTCGTTCATGGGCACGAGCATCATGTTTACTTTTGAATTTCTTATAACACATACAGCATTCAAAAGGTCGGTCCAAACTGTGTGCACTCAAGTGCCTCTTTAGTTTATAATTGAACTCAAAAGCCTTTCCACATTTCTCACATGTGCAGTTCTTCTTATTTCCAGATTCCTTCATGAGGGCAAGTCGTTCACTCTCAATGCCACGAACTGCCATTCTGACATTCTGGTCCTCAAGAACTGGTTCTGATACAAATGGATGAACCACTTCAGTGCTACACTCGATATCCCATTTAGCACAAGAATGTGAGACAGACTGGACTTCTGATTTATGGTGCCAGTGGCTGATCTCACAAACACCTGACTGCATGTCTGACTGACTATTTAACTGAATGTTGTAAAAGTTGTTATTTGAAGATTGGTTTTTCAACATCAGGGGTGGCAAAACGCACACAAACTTATGATCTGATCCAGGGTTAGTTGTGAATATCTGGCCACCTAGCGGACCAACTAAAGTACCTGCATATGGACTTGTGAAGGAAGGTGAACATATGTTTCCAGCACTGGAATCCTCTGATGACCTAGAATCAAGAGAAACCTAATATGAGTCGTCTTCTTTATCCACCTTATTGGGTGTAAGGTCTGTTACTTCTTAATCTGAATCCAGTTCGTGTTATGGTGTTAATGAATCTGCAAATCTATTTTCCCACCTCTACATTTTCCATATTTTTCATTCCCGCACGCCAACAAAATTAGTCTTTCACTCTTCTGTCTCTCACTTTGAGAATACATACTGGCTTCAAATAACCCACATATCAAGTACTGAATTATTAAAATAATTTCTTGGCACCTTACTCTGCAGCAGAACTTAAATCAAGTGTTTGGCAACACAGACACATGAAGAATATTGGGAGTAGAGAATATTTTGACAAATAAGGAAATTTATGTGTGTTCATTGTATAGCAGTCAAATTAAAGACATGATGGTCTGGATATGTAGCTATGGTTGGAAATGTATATACACAATTCTGGTGTGCAATGTAGCTATGATTGGAAATGTACACACAATTCTGGTGTGCAAATGTCCTGGAAGTAACAACATGAAAAGTGATGGGATGTGACAACAGTATTACAATGGGTAGACTGGGACCTCACGTATCAGCACTGTGGGACCAGTGGCCTCTTTTATCAGACACCTGTCAGTAAGCAGCAGTCATTTTGGTAAAACAAACATCCACCTGGTATGTGATATGAAAAAATGAGACAACTAAATCTGTGCTATACATTGGGAAACATCTTTATTTAAAAGGATTTATATACAGGTCTTAAACTTCCACCAAGATAATGGTGTAAGGAAAGATTTTACACTGGTTCAGATAAGAGAAGTCTCAAAATGTGAAACTCAGTGACTATATCGCAGGACATGGACATAATCTCAGAGTATGTAAAACAATTACACCAACATCCTATGACCAATATAGCTAATCATGTCTATGTGCAACAGGACTGTCAAACGTCAAGTACAGTCTAATTCAAAGTTTCATAAAGTGTATTTAATGTGAGCAAATATATTGCAACAGTCATCAAAACTATGTTATCAATTTCTGACACTGGACAGCTGGCAAGGTTTTCTAAATGAGGTGTGTGTACTATAGGAGCCAACTAATAACATACAACAGAGCCACACACAGTAATAATATAGGATAACTGCCTCTTCACAGTTAACTCATGACAGTTTCCTCATGGCCAGTGAATCAACTTCTGACACACATCCACTTTCATCACTAACAAAATATGACAGCACAACCACAGCTCATCGCAGTTTCGTTTGTTGGAAATCCTCTCCAACAAACCCTGTAAGATGGACCATATCATCTTGGAGGCAAGTGAGAATAAGCTCCATCCCAACATGTACAGGGAAGATCACCTTCTTTTGGGTTGGTCATGGAAACCTCTCATTCAATCCACAAGAGAGCAGTGGGAACCTCCCATGATGAGACACAATCTTACATGGCCCTTTTCAGGACCACATGCATCCACGATCACTCCTTTCCTTGTCACCTCTACAACCACACCGGCTCCGGTTACAAACTTCATCCCAGACCACCCTCACTCAACTTCCCACCTCTATGTACCTTTTATGTCCTGTCCATCACTCTGTTTCTATACCTTACACCCTATCACTGGTCAGTTCCTCTTAATGTGACTGCCTTTTCCATCTGCAGCTCCACCCACTGCATAACCCAACCATTCTCTCTGGCTTGCAACCACATCATCCTTACCCACATAACATAAGTCACATTCTCTGGCAGGACTGCTAGACCCTGAAAGACTGAGGCAGCACACTCCTCTCAACAAAAGTTAACTACTTACCAGAAGACATGGTCTCACATGCCAGAAGACTTGAATCTTCAAGAAAAGTCTCTTTGGAGTATTTTTGCCAAAATTAAATGATGAAATACACTATCACGGACGCGCTTCCTTGAACATATTTGTGATAGCACAAACATTAAACGATTAAAGAAAACTTCAGGGAAGTCAGAAAGGAAATGTGGAGGGTAAATCTACAGTAACCTAACTCTTGAAACTGTAGGCACATGTTTAATGTCTTAACCTTTAAGGACAAATGTTTATGCAATGGCCCAGTCTTACATGACTAGACCAATGCTACTAGTGTATTTTTCAGACATTGGTCAATGTTCAGCCACTCACCATTACATTCAGTGAATAACACTCAAAGTCATCATTCAGCCATAAAAGTTTCATTAATATATTGGTCATAACAACTTCAGGAATGTCAACAGAAAACAGTATCAAATGTAGTTGCATATGAAGTCACCTGCTGCAGTACCAGAGTGAGCAGCATTTTTCTACGGATGGAAGGAAATGGACACTGCCCATCAAAACCAGATGAGAAGGAAAACAGTCATGGTAAGGCACATACTGCAGCAATTCCTAACGTCATTACAAAATGGCCTAAAATACTAATGACACAGTGGATTGTACAAAGTATGTGACTTTGTCATACTAAATATAACATTGCGCGCGGGTACACACACACACACACACGTGCGCACGCACATTCTTCTAAAGATTAGATTCCCCTAAATGTACTTTTTCACCACAGGGAAGGAGAATGTGGCCTCAAAACCCTCAAAGATGAATCACCAGGTACAGCAACAACACATGTAAGTTCCCCATCTTCTTCAAACAGGCTTGCATTCTGCCTAAGACAGCTTCATACACGCAACATAGATTTATGTACTCAGAAGTCTTCTGAGTACACAGCCTCACTCTCTCTTTCTCTGAGTCAGAAAAGACAGCTCTAAGACAGGGCATTATGAAGAAAAAATGCATTAATCTGAAATGCCAGGGCATGTATTTCTATATGTGATGTTGCAATTCATGTTACAGACTCAATAAATATATAAATAAAATAAATAAATAAATAAATAACTCAATATAGTTTTCTCGGGCGCACAGCCGCGTCAATTCGTTTGAATACAACGCTTCGGGGACTAGCTCCGTCCCCATCCTCAGGCAAAACTGATTTAACATACAACTCGTCTGTCCCGTGTTTTTCTACCTGGCGCGGCAGGGAGAATCAGACTGGTTTGTAGTGCCCACATAGTTAAGTTGGTGGGCGGGCTGTTGACTGTTGTGCTCCCACGCCTCGCTGCGAGGTCCTTATCTGACGTATTGCGGGCTGCCAGGCTCTGCTCAGTATGAAACCGCCATCCCTGTTGAAGTTGTCCGGATGTAATTTTATTTCAATGGCTTCTTTTATTATGCGGTCCATGTATCCTTTTGTCCTGGCTAGTCTGCAGGTGTTATTGAAATCTATCTTGTGGCCTGTTTCCAGGGCATGTTGAGCAACTGCTGATTTATCTGGTTGCCCCAGTCTCAGGTGTCGTATGTGCTCTTTTCGCCTCGTCTCGATCATTCTTTTTGTCTGGCCAATATACGTCTTTCCGCATTCACATGGGATGCCGTATACGCCGGGTATTTTCAATCCAGGGTCATCCTTCACAGGTCTGAGCATGTGGCAGGTTTTCTTTGCTGGGACGTGTATGGTTCTGATGTCATACTTGGATAGAAGTCTGCTGATTTTATTGGAAGTGGATTGTTGGTATGGCAGAAGTGCTGTAGCAGTTGGTTTTTCGTTGTTTTCTTTTTGTTTCCTTTTTGGGTTAAGGGCGTGACTGATATCCCGATCGCTGTAACCATTTTTTCTGAAGGTCTTTTTTAAGTGCTGTAGCTCTTCTCCTATGCTTTCCGTAACGCAAATTGTCTTTGCCCGGTGTACCAGAGTTCGCAAAACCCCATTTTTCTGTGCCGGATGGTGTGCTGATTCCGCATGTAGATAGAGATCTGTGTGTGTGGGTTTTCTGTATACTGAGTGTCCTAGTGAACCATCCGGTTTCTTCTTTACAATGACATTGAGAAATGCCAGTCTGTTGTCTATCCCTGTCTCCATGGTGAACTTGATGTTTGAGTGTAAACTGTTCAGATGTTGAAAGAAGATCTGCAGTTCCTCCTCTCCATGGGGCCAGACTACAAAAGTGTCATCTATGTATCTGTACCATATGGAAGGTTTCTTTTTTGCCGTGTTCAGAGCCTGTTGTTCAATGAACTCCATGTATATATTGGCCATTACAGGTGCTAGTGGCGAGCTCATTGCTAGTCCATCTGTCTGCTCGTAGGTAGTACCGTCATACACAAAATATGTGGTAGAGAGGGTGTATCTGATGAGATCGGCAAGTTTGTCATCCAGATGTTGTGAGAGAATTTGGTGGTTTCATCCAGCGGTACTTTAGTGAATAGCGATATGACATCGAAACTTACCAGAATGTCTGTTTCGTGTACTTGCATGTCTTTTAGCTTCTGAACAAACATCCCACAGTTCGTGATATGATGTTCTGATTGTCCCACCAGCGGTTTCAATTGTTTAGCCAGATATTTTGCCAGGTCATATGTCGGTGATCCTATGCAGTTAACTATCGGTCTCAGCGGTGTTTCTTCTTTGTGGATTTTTGGTAAACCGTAAATCCGGGGTGGTGTTGCAGCATGAGGTATTAGTCTCTTTTTATGTCATCTGGTATGCCTGACATCTTGACGAGCGAGGTGATTTTTCTTTCCACTTTGTTGGTCGGGTCTACAGTTAGTTGTCTGTAGACCGACTCGCTTAATATAGCTTTCATTTTGGTATTGTAGTCTTCGGTCAGCATAACCACAGTGGCGTTCCCTTTGTCTGCCAGAAGTATTACTATGTCCTTGTTATTCCGCAGTGCCCTTAGTGCATCCGTCTCAGTTTTGGAGATATTCCTCCTGTTTGGTTTAGAATGTTTCAGGATGTGGCATATCTCTTGACGTATTTCTTCTGCAGTATCCTTTTTTAGGTGTTGTATTGCTTGCTCTATACCACTGATGGTCTCTTTTAGATTGGATGCTTGACTGGACGTTTGGGAGAAGTTTAAGCCTTTCCGTAAGATAGATAACGCTGGTTCTTCAAGTTCTCTGTTGGTAAGATTAACTGCGAGTTTCCCGTTGTCCTTGTTATCTTCTGGTACCTTCTCCTGTACAGCTGTTCAAACTTCCGTATCTGTGTTGTTGTTGTGGAAACCTGGGTGAGATGTGCTTGTGCCATGGTGGATATGTCCACCATGTCCCAATCATGTTCGTTCAGTGTGCGAGATAACGACAGGTGCAGCTCCAGCAGCTTCTTCAAAGTTGTGTCCAATTCACATCTGGTGTTGTGTTTTAAAACTTATAAATAAATAACTGTATCTGCATTTGCCCAGATTAGGTTGCACACACAGAAAAAACCAGGGAAAACAAATCTTTCACTGTGAAAAAAAAAAAAAATTTTGTTGCAAGGGATTTGGAGAAGTTTGTAAGCATGAATGCTGTAACCACATAGCCAAAACACAGTGTATTAGGTGACAAGATAAACTGCAGGCTTACAACAATGATAAACAAATCTTCTGAAACTACTAAGCAGTTCAAGGTGATGACTCATTCAAACTGGAGCAAGGAGAACTGACAGGCTCAGCTGCAACACCCCTGTTGGTAGATCCTCTGCAAGAGCATAGCTTACAAACATTAAAGCCCTGCATATCACCACAGTAAATATATCAATGGCACAGGGACACCAGTATTACAGCACAGATACCTACAAAAATGTATGTTCCAGATGGATGAAAGAGTTTTATTTTTGTAAAAGATCTCATGACTTGTAAATAATTTATGACACATCAGAAAGAAGAATATAACTGAAAATTCAGACACCTTTGTTGTGTTGAGAAAAAGATACTGTAAACCTTTATATTTTACACACAATTTCTTTAAAAATGCCATACATGCAATTTTCAATTTGTATGGAACTAATTCAAACTGTCTTGTGTTACATACACAAAGTCTGGTTCTTGTTGACAAAAGTGAATTTAACTAAACCTGTTCTGATAGAGTAAAATTTTCTCGAAAGTCATTTCCTCCCACCTCCCACCCCCACCCCCTTGACATACACATAACCCAACCCATATGTTATTCCTACACAATTCTCACTCATGTGTTAAGTTCTTATACAGCACAATTGACATTTAACACTGTACTGCTGGAGGTACTTCTTTCTATGGGCCCCAGTTAAGAAGCAAACTGGTGTCACAGATACAGTCCTTTCTCTTCTTAGCGAGAATATTCAGCGACGAGATCAAGTGTCAAACACGAAACAAAGATGGAATGAGAATACTTCTCCACGAATATCACACCTGAAGACTATAATTTTCATTGAAGGATCATATCAGTAATGTTTAAAATGTAACAAGCTATAAAAGGTCCCAAAGACTTGATACAATAAACTGCAGAACTTTCATTCTCTCAGCTTTGACAAAAATACTGACCAGTGTGTGAAACCTAACACTTCCATGACCAATTTCTAACAGCAAATGAAGAAATGTGATATGAGCACATAATGTCCTTTGGGACAGTCGACTTATTGCCTATGTTCTATAGTTACATTCATCAAGGAACCAGAAAGAAAAAGAACAAATGATGCAAGTGCCCCATACAAGTGTCATGTTTCCTCAACCATCATGTATAATGTGCTCTACTATGTTTCAAACTGCAAAGCAAATTTTTTGCCATCAGATTAAAGTGGCCAGTCAAGCACTGCAAATAAATTGAAAATTGTAGAAACAACACAGCTCTCAGTCCTGTATACCATGACTTTTCCTGTGACTATTCAGTCTAGTTCTAGTCACAAAGTTCTTACCACAGATGTTGCAATGATATGGCCTGAGTCCAGTGTGGTAACGTTTGTGGATGGTAAGGGATGACACTTGTGTGAAGCTCTTTCCACACTCGTCACACGTATGTGGACGTTCACCAGTATGTGTTCGTTTGTGAATACGTAAATAATCAGCCTTGTTGAATGCCTTGCCACATAGATCACACACATTTGGCTTCTCGCCTGTGTGGGTGCGATAGTGTGCTCGCAATGACTGCTGACTTGTAACAGCTTTCCCACAGATGTCACACAAAAATGTATTCTCTCCTGAGTGCGACTTCATGTGTGTGACAAGTCCTTGCCTGTAACTAAAATTCTTATCACAGAACTCACACTGATGGCGCTTCAAGTCCTGCTGGGAGGTAGAAGGGTGCTTTGTTTTCGTGTGGTAATAAAAACCATTGCGATTCACAAATCCCTTACCGCACACATTACATTGAAAAGGTCTCGTCCCTGTATGTATATTTTTATGCTGCTCCAGGAGATTTCTGGAATAAAATCCTTTACCACAAATGTCACACTTGACTAAGTACTGACCAAAATGTCGTTTCTTGTGTATGTCCAAATTAGTTTTGTAGTTGGTACCATAACCACAAACATCACAGATATAATCTTTCTCCTTACGATGAATATTTCTCTTGTGTTCACTGACCTTGCTCTTGCATTTGAACGTTTTCTTACATATGTCACAAACAAAAGGCCGCTCTTGGCTGTGATTAGCCACATGGCTCCTCAGCTGGCTGTTTGTCATGAACACTTTTTCACAGTCACAGCACTTAAATATTGTGGATGGGGACAGAGTTTTTATAAAAGGCTGTTGCTCACATCTGACAGGACACATCACTGCCTCAGAAGAGGCAGCAACGTCACACCCTGCCTTGTTCCAAAAGCCTATGTTACTTGCATCCAAATGCCTAATATTTCTGTAGTATGTAGTTCTACCAGTAATGTTCTTAACACTGGAATCCTCTGAACACCTAGAAAGAAGAGAAATCTACAATAGACCAACGCTGACAGTAAAAAAGGTGAACTAGAAAATTTGGTGAATACAGCAATTCCAAACCACAACGTAAATATATACTGAAACCGCATTATCCCAACAACTGCGGGGTTTCCCAAATTTACGACTACCGACATAACATTAATTCTTTTTTAAACAAAATAATGACATAAAACTTTAAAACTGTGAACTAGATCAGTGATAAGTGGCCAAAAATGCAAAAGAAAAAAATCTCACACTCCCCATTTATAGGACAAGTAACACTGGTGACTGTAGAAATAAAACCACAAGTCTGCTGCGTAAGATGTGCGCTCTTCTGGGATATATCTCAGAAGAGCGCAGATCTCATCAACATCACGGCGGAAGCCTGAAATCAAATTCCTTGGTAATCGTGTATTGCTGTTGTCTGCTACTATATATCAAAACTGAAAACCACTGTTCTACATTAGTAACATTTCTTCCCCACAGACAGTTGTACTAAATCTCAAACCATAAATTCCCCAAAAATTGTTTGCCAATTCAGCAAAGACACAAACCACATTGCTAGTTTTCACTATTTAAGCATCAGGAACTGAGCTCATATGCAGACATATACACTGTAATCTCAGAATTATGTAGTATTTCATCACAAATGAGGGAAACAAAAGCAAGCCTCTTTGCAGCCAGATACTGGAAGGGAAAACCAGCTCAGAGGACATGCAAAGCTCAAACCAAGAATACACGAACATCTAATGGAAGACGACTTATTGCAGGAAAAAAACTGCACATCACCTAACATCAACCAGTAACTCATAGTCTTATTACGGTAAAAAGGTAAAACACAAATTTAAGTTACACAAGACTTGTTGATATTTCAATGGTAAAAAAAACTGTGAAAACATGTCCCAGATCCCTGGCGATGGTTGGGTGATTTCAGCGTCATTAAAAGAGGTGGCACAGCTGGACAGATGGATCCACAGTTTCAGTGACAGCCATCACCCATTTTAATAACAACCCCATCCATTGCATCAGATCACTGAGGTTACGATAGCCGTTTCAACAGTCAGCTGCAATGCCACTGACTACAACTAGCAAACACTATTCATTACCGTGAAAATGGTCTTTCTCAGCCACGCCAAAGAACCTTTACTATTTACGATTAGAAGTTGTTGATAGTAATGTTTTCTTTCGCCACAATACAGCTACAAGTGTGTAAGACATAGAGTGACTGTCATATAGCATACGCACTGTGCAATTCAGTAAGGTCATCCACAGCACCCCTACATAAAAACATCCTCAGTATGAACATTTACGCGAGTTTGTTTAAATTATT
This sequence comes from Reticulitermes speratus, assembly GCA_021186555.1. Taxonomy (NCBI): domain Eukaryota; kingdom Metazoa; phylum Arthropoda; class Insecta; order Blattodea; family Rhinotermitidae; genus Reticulitermes; species Reticulitermes speratus. The sequence goes on from JAJKFL010000005.1 coordinate 7,828,749, forward strand.
TTTATCTTGATGTGGGACATCACACTGTGTGTCTACACAAGTTACAGGGTGGCACACTAAAAGGAGTCCATACCCACGCAGTCTGTTCATACTGTGTACGTAATTTACAAAGCTGGTGCATGTACATACCCCTGTCATATCACTTATTTCTCCCCTTCTGAGTTCCTGGCATCTGCATCCATGCTAAGGGTACTGTCTTGATAAAAACGGCTTTCTCTATTCCCAAACGTGTCACAACTGTGGACCTTATACGTGTTACCTTTAAATGTGTCAGTCTGTAACAAATACCAATGACCATCAACGCAACTATTTATTAAAAGCTTGGCATCTGTGAAACAAGAACTTTTTAATAAATAGTTCATTGATGGTAATTAATACCTATTAGCTTAAATTATTCCTCTTTAATGGTTTCTCTAATTAGTTACAAAATAACAGAAACGTAGATAGTTTTCACTCTTCAAGGAAAAAAAAAAAGTAATATGGTACAAAGACACTGCAAACCCTCCACCCAATGCTACACCAAGTCAAATCCCTCACGTCCTTCCTACACTCACCCAGTCAATCCTGGCACACACATTCTCAACCAGTTCTTGGTCTACCTTTATCACTGCTTCAAACTGTCATTACTCGCCAGCAGGATTCACTGCAATCAGTGAGTAACAAATTAATCATCTCAAACAGAGGGTGTATGCAGCAAACTGTGACAAGTTCCCCTGCTGGAACTCCCTTTTGCACGTAAAAATATACTTTTATTGGTGCAAGTTTACATGTGGTATGGTACCACAGACGTACCTGAAACGTAGCCTTTACAGTACCAAGCCAGAACATGACACATTCCACAATTTCCAATCACTTTTGAATGAAAATGCAGAACAGCAGAAAAATATCACATAAAATATAACTGTAAATACAGACATACTCCTTTCTTGCAAATAACGTAACACAAGCAGCTGTAAGAAGGATGGAATGGGGGACTATGTGCAAGATATGAAATAGGAAAAAGAGAGTACAGTAAAACCCCTACTTAATGAATTGCTGGGGGATTAGAATATACTTCACTAAATCGAGGTTTTCATTAAATGGAGGTTTATTTGTTTATATGGAGCCACTGTCAGGACATGAAAGAATCATCACTAAATCCGGGATTTCACTAAATGCGGGAACATTAAATCGGGGTTTTACTGTATATGTTTACTTACACAAATTTCTTTTCTAATCCCCATCCCTTTGCATCACTGTGACCCCTCTTAGCCACTCCTGGTGAAAGTATTATGACTCGTCACAAATCAACCTTATCGTCAATTACACAGTATGAACATAAATCGTGTTACTTATAACAGCATTCTTACCTTGTAGCCCTCTACTATGCAAAGCTGTAACATTTCTCTACAATTCCATCCTAACAAACATACCACAGTCAAGTTCAACCTTTCTTGCCAAAATCAATATACAACTATCACGTGAATAAATCGTTATAAAAAACACCCCACCAATCACAACAGCTTTCTGAATCTTCAGTCAAATAGGACAAGATAATACAGTGCAGTTATCAGTCATAATACAAAGGCATAACAGCAGACACACGCACATTTGAATGTGCACGCACACACACAATTGACTGTCACAGCGTTGGTAAGGTATGTCACTGCTTCAGTGCTGAAGTCTTTACTGTATACATTTATACATAATACAGCATGAAACATTATTACAAAAAACAGTACCCACAAGGTCTATGGGGATATATATATATAATATAACAGTTTACAAATTCACATATCTGTGATGTTTAATGCTGCACACAAACTAAGTACCAGAAAAAAGAGGGGGGGGGGGGGGGGGGAACTAGTACAGGTTTACTGAAATGAAAACACCCATGGACACAGTAACAGACCAACACAGACAGGATACAGCACTTACCAGAGTATGGTCCTACAGGCACACATATACACAGAATACTGCAACAAAGCAGGATCATCCCTAGCAAGTTAAGTGAGGGCTGAGGGATTAAACCCATTATGATGTTCATTTAATTAAATATTTCACATTAAAATTTACAGACTCATGCTCTGAAATAATTAGAGTACATAAAAAACTATTCGGTAGACATGACTAAAGAGATGTTAATACAAAATCGCCACAGAAATCCTCAAGTGTAATATGTAAACATACAATCCCACTTTCCACATTTGGTGGCATAAGCACCATGCTAAGAAATAGTAAGGAAATACACATGTTCAGGTATTGTGAGGGTTTCATTCTAAACCACGGAGTCATTAGGTTCCCACAGTATGAATGGTATTCTGGGAGGGTGTCACCACTTTCTCCAAGAAAGCTTCTGTCTCCCTTTCCATGGCAGAAGAATAGTCTGGTTAATGAAAATACTGTTAACAACACCCTACCAAACATGGCATCACATCCCTAAGACAGAAATCCTCAACCAAGGGGTTGTACCATTTGTCTCAATAAGAATCCAGAAAACCTCCAACAGAGCAGTAGTGGTAGTGAAAGAAGTAAAAATGCCTGCAGACTGTTACAAGCATGCACAACCTCTAGCTTCATACCTTTTCTGAGGAAGGCTCAAGTCACCTCTTTCAGTGTCCACAGAAATATTCACCACATCAAATCATAGTTTTACAGTGAAATTAAACACTTGCCAAACATAAGTTGGCCCCCTCAGAGAAATATTCTCTGTAGTCTGCACAATTCACCATGCCTGCATGAAAGCTCTCATTTTGTTCACGCTATATCCAATCCTATTTTCCCCATATAACCTTGTGTTCTCACATTTCAAACAATGTACAAGCATGCCACACCAGTTTATAAATAACTTAGGGTGTGAATGACAAGACACATAATGTTCACCACAGTGCAGATACAACACAACTACAACTGTGCAAGATGAAAAACTGGAGTTAGTACACCCAGCAAGCCTGAGTTGAATGCCAGACTGTCAAAATATTTACGGTGTACTCCATATTATACTCACACCACCTACATTACCTAACGTTATAACAAATCAGTATTATATGAACACAGCAATGAACTACCTGTACATGAGTGTGTAGGGTAATTCTTCCCTCTTGTTTTGCGCTCATGAGATATTTCAGTTTATAATATTTCTTGCTAAAACACCCTGCACCTAGTCAGAAAGTGAAAAATTGCAAATAGTTTTGATTAGCAGAAATAAGTACAGTACTTGATGCAATGTTGAATGATGGGGCTGGTCAGAGTAAAATGATAAAGAGAGTTACTCAGAACCAGAATTGAGTGACATCAGTATTTATGCAATTACAGCACCTTACAGATCAAAGACGGCATTAAATTGGGTTAGTGAACCATGTGACAATAATGAAGATAATGGTGAAAACAGGCATGAAACAAGAAAAAAGACAGATCCATTAAAACCAAAACGTCACATATTTACAATTAAAGGACGAGTTTCTATCAATCTCCAAAGGAACCAGAGGTCAATGTCACACTTTATTCTGTTTCTCCCAAATGTATTGAGTTGTAGCACAGATAATCAGATATGCTGAACATACAGAGTGGTGCACCAAAAACTATCCCTGCCCTGGTTTTAGCAGCAGCAAGCATAGTCACATGATCACAGCAGCCCCATGGGCAGCTAGGATGCCCAGAGACTAAAATTCTTTAATAACAACAAAATAATTTTTCAAATGTAAATGTAAGTGCACCCACCATGCAGACTAAAAATTTTCAAGCCTGTGACTGTACAGAAAATAAAATGTTTGTGTGTTGAACATGGATTTCAACCCCTTCAAACATATAAAAAACAGTGTGATGTTTTCCTAGCACCACCTATTCTTCTCTGCAGTAACGTCCACAAACAAATGCCACTAAATTAAGAGGACCTGTCATTAGAATGATAACAGCGTATCTGTACCAACAAATGATCAATGGTCAATAATGCCCATGCCTGACCTCTCATGGACTTACTTGACAGGCTACAGAAACACTGGTACATTGCAGATCAGTCAGTAACTCTAATAAGAATGAAGAATGGAACAGCCTCCGACCAACATGTGACTAGTAACAGGCACTGGATTGTGGGTCAAAGAGATGTGAATTATGTGAAAGTAATGCTCCTTTGTCAGCAGGGAGCCTGATGGTATATGACATGCAGAATGGTAACAGGTATGGTAGGAAAGTTTGCGTTCTTCACAAAGTCTATGATTTGTATGTTGGCAGACTATGCTGACCAGGACTGTTAAAAGAATCTGATGGGCCAGTGTTCATAGTTGGCAACAGTGTCACAAGAAATTGGCTAAACCTCACATAATAATAATAATAATAATAATAATAATAATAATAATAATAATAATAACAACAACAACAACAACAAGAGAGAAAAAAGTCCTTGCTTGAGCTTTCAAGGAAAACACTGTAAATAGATCCTAGACAAGATATTTTTGATTATCTCAGCAGGGTCATATTAAATATGGCAATGCAATGCTGACTCCCATGCTCTGTACATGGATGTCACTAATGCTGCAAACTTAAAAGAGACAGTGGCTGTGCAAACCTGCATCACTGCACTCACTTGTTCCACTTCCTCCAACTCTTACACCACCCAAGCACCTGCAAGGGTCCACTATTATACTAAACTACCACTAAGACTACAAAGGTAGTGTGTTGTGTGCAGCCTAACGGTAAAATCAGGTTCACCATCTCACTAGTATATAGGATACAGTGCTGGAGTTCATGAGAAGTGTTGGGGCCAGCTGATACAATACCAACAGCCAAGAGGATACAAAATGAAGGTGAGAGGAATAGACAGATCATGAGTAAACATGTTACCCGTGATGAAATCACAAACCTGACGATTGAGGAACAAAATAAAAAAAAAACTGTTAACTCTAGCATTCCAAAAGCAAAAATCTCTCATTATATTACGCTATCAGGGAAGAAAGTGACTGGTATTTGTATATTCCACCCCTTGCAATAGTCTTTTCTATTGTTTCACAGCTTGATGAAACCTTTTTTAAAATTTCACATTAATCAGCATTCAAGTACTTTACAAGCTCATTTTGGGTCTAATCTTAATGACATGTTTAGATCGAAACACACGACGGTATTCAGACACAACAAAAAGTACAAAAATTAAAATCCTGTAGAAAAATGTCTGCAGTATCAAGATTAAACTCCTTGAAACCCTACACATTACAGACAGAAACCAACATAATAATATTCCAATATGCAACACACAGAACAAGATCAGTACATCTTGAAAATCGTAATACAACATCTACAAACATCACCATAATGGAGCTGCGATCCAACATCACAAAGTTGTACCATACAAGGCAAACAACCAATATCAGCTTAAACCATGCATCTGAGTATAAAGTATACAACCCTACAGTACCGGGAGACAATGGATTCAGAGGCCCTACAATGGTGTGGATGTTTGTGTCTATATTCTGTTCATAAATACGGACCAGTAGATACGCATATTATCTGATACAGAGTATGCTGACATACACACACACACGCATGTATCAGGATAATGTGCAAAGAAACTTTCTACAGAGAATTTGCAATTCCTATGATATACATATGAAATTTGGACTCATGATTAAATGTTACAATCCCCACCGGGGATTACAGCTAGAATCCACTACTGCTACATTTCAGCATGCACAACTAAAACGTAGGACCTGTACATCCACTGAATCTGGGTATAACATCCACAAACCCGACCACATTCAAACTAGAAATCTAACATCAAAATGTTCTTCCATGCAACTCTAATGCCATGCAATATGAAGAATGAGTCATTATATCCAATGAACATGCATACAAAATCCACAAACTTTAGCTGTGGTAGGCTTCACACAGGGTGAGATGCAACTGACCTACACCTAATTCAGCAAACACAAACCTTTACAAACTGACATGAACTACCACTTCTATGAATTAACACTTAATGGCTAAGAATGATATCTTCCCACATGGAATATATAATACTCTATTAATATGTACCACTGTTCCAAACAAATTATGGAAGCATCTGATAACATAAAACAGTACATCTGCTACAACTAATTAAACACGAACATGCAGCAGAGTCATTCTTCCGAAGCTAACAGTTGCAGCATTACATGAAAAGTTAATGGTACCTTGCTGTGTTAACAAGAACCTGCAAATGCAGCCTATCTAAAACCAAATGTATCCAGTCCACACCCACAAACCCCATTTCACTAACATCCATTTCATCGTCATTTCCCTGCCTATGTCCACAAAACCCAAGTAGTCTCTTCCCTTCAGGTTCTCTGACTAAAATTTCACTCTCAGACATGCTGTATGCCCTGTCCATCTCTCATTCTCCTCAGAATCATAACCGTCTCCTGGCAGAAGATCTGATAATGTGGAAATAGCCAAACACAAGACAGGACTCGTACAGTTGGCTGATTCCAAAAGTTAAGTACTGAAGTTCAATCAATGTACCCATTAGAGATTATATGAAGGGAATGTAACTATCTAAACTAACTGAACAATAATGAAATAAGCATGTATTCCCGTGGAAGAAACACAGAAATATTAGTTCAACATTAGCTTAAAATTCTGTTACGTTCATGCATGTGCTATTGTGATACTTCAGCACACCATGAATACACTAATAACCAACTGGTGCTAGAATTACATGCCCTGTGTGATACACTGCAGGTCAGAATTTAAGGTGGGGCCGCACAACAGCAGTCATAATTATGTAACGTTTGACATTTTGAACAGCACACTGTGCATTACAAATATGCAACGTTGAGCACTAGAGGGTTAAACCCTTTTCCAGATGGACAACTTGCTAACCAAAGTTTGCTGTACCAGTAATGTGACATGTGAGAACGATCACATGATAAGGCTTCGGGTTTTGACATTGTCTGTGTAGGAAAACAGGTAGACATCACTGACGTTTCAGAGAAATATGCTGACACTTTTGGGGTGACAGTAATGTCCAGCAGCATGTACCTCAAAATTTCATTAGTGTCAACCTACCATCTTACAAGTCAAAACCCAGAATACTATGATCCGATCAATACTTACCATGAAAACCTGAAAATGTGTATGTCTGAATTACTACAGTGGCTAGATAAGTGAGGGCCCCAGGACTCGATAGTTTGGGGGGAGGCACTCTGTAATTACTATCAAAGTTATTCCCACATCTCATAATGGAGTGTCTGTCAGAATAATAGAAACCAGTACGAAAGAATCTACAACAGATTTTAGTATTCTGTACAATTGGGGGCCCCCCTTACCCACAGAGCCCCCACTGAAGCAGGGTCTGCGGAGGCATTACCTGCACCATTGAACACCATCTAACAATAATAAGTTCATTATTTTCCTATGGATCAGTAAAACAAACTACTTCTTGGTTTATTTGTCCATTATTCTTCACCGCTGAAAATTTCTGATTATACTAATACATTTGCATGCTGGCAGAATTAACACCTACAAATTTATGAACCTTGAAATGCTTTCAGTACGGCGAACCTGGCCCTATACATTCTTCTTTACATGACGCGAAACACAATATACATGCCAAAGAGGTGATACCACAGCCCAAAGATCCGGGCAGACAATGCCCAGTACAGTGTGTCCCAGAATGAGCTATGGGAATTCACACATCAAACAAGTCATACATTAAGGAATAGCAGACACTGTTACGCACACAGATTTATTAAGTTAACAAATTTGAAATGGTAACCCATCTTTTATAGGATAGCAAGAACAGCAGACGCAGCGCAAACAAACGTGCCCACTCCACAACGGAGATTTCAATGTGTTTTGTTGCACCCCCAGGTTAGATCATGTGTTACACTTTAAAGACGCCTGAGAAAAGGCTTCCAGATGTGGATGCCCAATGGATAAACCATTCAAGCATGGTATGGGTGCTTTAAGTAAACTGGTTCAGTTTTACATCCAAGCATCAACGAAATTACTGGACCACATTTGTTCAATCAGAAATTGATGACATCACTTACCTGGACATTCCCCAACAAATAGCAATCCCACGGGAGGAAGGAAGGGTGGACACCTTCTCTTTCCAACAGGATGGTGCTCTGCCTCATATCAGTCACAAGCTTGTTCAGTTTATTAATGAAACATTTCGCGACAGTTCTGCAAGGGTGGTGCAAATTCATGACCCCCTACTGTGTCTGATATTACTCCATTAGATATTGTCGGTGTGGAAAGCACGAAAATAAACTTGCCCCTGTACAAACCATGAAGGGATATGGGGGAGTAGAGGTACAGCTCCATGCATTCAATGCACTCATAACCTTAACACTAGATGTAGGTGTGTGGTCAGCTTCATGCCTCAATCCACTTTGCACCCAGGGAAACAGCTGCCAGTACCCAGTGAATAGGAGGTTGACTGCACCCCAGAACTTGTCTCAATGTTTTGGAGAAGAGAACTATCTATTGCCCCTGCTGGGAATCAAACCACAATTCCTAAGTCAACACAACCCACTACACCAACTGAACTATCCCAGCTCCAATCAACTCCCAAAAGTGTACACATTAAAAACAATGACTGTCGCAGAACTCACGAATGTACATACGCAAAGCATTTCAGATGATTACAGAGTAAATAACCATCAGGTAGTGACAGCTATTTTGGAATATGCAAACCTGAAGACAAGGTCTGATCCTGTTACCAAAATATAGTGTATTACAGTTCAATATATATAATGGAAAAGTTCAATATATGAGTTCTAATGTCATACACCATCATCAGAACCCTATAGAATACTAATACTAAAATTATACAGTTGAAAATTCAATGCAGTGGTTAATAAATGAGTAACAAAATCCCACAGCCCCTCAACGGACACACTGCACTTTTGTGAAGTATGACCCTTTGCTACATTGAAACTGTAGTGGACAAAGCAGCATGTCTTTCTACATAGTAACAAAAATATTATTACTTCAAACAACTTTTGAAGTAGTTCTCCCTATTGTGATGTTTTCATAAAATTCACTGCATAATGCACACTTCAGGCACAGTCCTGCTGATATTCTAGATTACACAAGTTGCTCAAATTGGAAGGAAATGTAGGTCAGAAAGAAGACACCATTATCACTGAACATAAATATATACTTGCACATAATACCAGTTTAGGTAATACTGCAAATATGTTCAGTTATGGCCTGAAACACCACACAACACAAGAAAAGGTAACTGCAACAAGAGGTTAAGAATGAGTCTGTTCCACTTGACATTCTGGAGTCAACCTCCTACTGCAGGCAATCCCAAACCTAGAGTCACAACCCCAAACAGGCTGTAAGAGCCTTCTGACAGGCTGCCAACTTTAAAAAAAAAAAAATTAAGTCTAAGAATTTCTGTATTCAATGATTTAACTTTGCTCAGGGAAAACAAGAGTGGAAGAATATGTGCAATCATGTTTAAATTTTATCCTAATTTATCTTTAATACTACATTATAAATATACATGAATTTGCTGGGGTGTTGAGCAGGTACTAATACTAATTGGGTCACAAGGCCAATGTGATGAACGATTTTTTGTCATAGACAAAAAAAGTCTGCGAACCACTGTCCTATTGGATACAAAAACTTCCCTCATTCCAATCAGAGGCTCATCCTCATCACACTCCATCACATCCTCTAACAAGAGTCACTTACAAAATACATCCACATGTGTCATTATTACAAGATTATAAAGGAAAGGAAAATGTCTAATTTTTCTCACAATAAACACCACAACTTGCATAAGTTATCAGTCTCTGGAAAGTGATGTCAGTAATATACAAAAGAATATTTCAACCACATCTTATAGGATGTATTAAACCCATGCAAGGTACAAAGCTCAGCCTCCTTTCCTAATAATTTACTTATATGCCATGACTCTTCTGGTGTGTATTAAGGAGAGTCTTTGTCACAAAGTCTTTGCTGCAAATTGTACAGTGGTATGGTCTCTGCCCTGTATGATATCGTTTGTGAACGGTGAGTGTAGAAAGTTGCGTGAATGACTTGCCGCACTGATCACATGTGTGTGGCCGTTCACCGGTATGAGTACGTTTGTGAATACGGAGATAGTCAAGTTTACCAAATGCCTTTCCGCACACATCACAGACATTTGGTTTCTCTCCTGTATGAGTGCGCCGATGTGCAACGAGTGATGTGCGACTTGTGACAGCCTTACCACAGATGTCACACAAAAATGCTTTGGGCTTTTTTATCCCTGCGTGTGATTTCAGATGAGACTGCAACAGTTTCTTACTTTTAAAAATCTTACTACAGAACTCACACTGATGGCGTTTTGGATCCCAGCTTGCATCGGGATGTTCCGTCTTCTTATGATAACTCAGATTATTCCTGTACAGAAAGTCCTTGCCACAAACATCACACTGGAACGGTCTCTTACCTGTATGAACGTTCTTATGTTCTTCCAGCTCTGCTTTAGAATAAAAGCCTTTCCCACACGTTTCGCACTTAACAGTGTAATGACCATAATGTCTCTTTTTGTGTATCTCTAAGTTAGTCTTATATAGAGTAGCATATCCACATATGTCACATATCTGGTCTTTCTCTTCAGTATGAATCTTCTTGTGTTTCTTCACTTCATATGGACGTTTAAATGCTCTGTTACAGATATCACATGCATATGGTCTTATTTTGCTATGACTAAGAATATGAACTTTCAACTGTTTGTTTGTTGTACAAATTTTTCCACATATCTCACATGCAATTTCTTTCAGATCAGCAGCAGCTTGATCCTTTGTTTTGGGTTTTGCTCGAGGTTCAGATTTCGGTTTGGCACTAGTCAGTAATCTTCCTTTGCGTCTTGCTTTGCAAGTAATTTTTGTTTGAGGTGTTCCTTTACTTTGACACTTTAACTTGTGCTTATTCTCAGATCTTGCATGTCTGCCATCTTCAACTCCCCCAGTGGACTGCTGTTTTGCCCTAGCACTGCCATTAGCCTGACCAACGACACATTCACCCTCCTCTAAACATAACATAAGTGGAAGATTCCCTGACTGCATCCATCGGTAAAGCTCACCACACCCTTCCCCACTGTTTTTGTAATGTTGTCTACACCACCTGTTTTCTTTCTACTTTTGAACTCTTTTAATGTCCTGTTGGTAGCACTTCTAGTATGCCTGTTCCCAACACTGGGTTCCTCTGAAGACCTAGAAAGAAGAGAAATCTAATATAATCCAAGTTCACTGCAAGTTTAAGGGCTTGAATCACTTCCAAACAGTGCACACTTGTGGTGTAACTAACATAGTCACTAACGTGCAGGGAACAGAAGTATCAATCAGAAATTACTTTCAGCTCCAAAATCACATTTGCCTCACTGGTCATATCCCAGCTCATCGTAAGAAATAAGAAAAGTATAATTTCTAAATGCAATATGAGCACCATAACTGTCAACACAATAATGACAGACAAAAAATATTCTGAAATTGTAATTGCCTCAGAACATTAATAAGAATCAGAAAGCCCCCAAAGGGTCCCAAAATTAACAAGGATAACTTGGTACATTCCACTTAGTTGTTACATAAAAATCTTCCAAACACAACAGAGTTAGCTTATGAGATTAGTTAAGCAATGATGCTTGACTTGCAATTCGCTGCATTTCAGAGTAATACGATTCAAATTCCACATACGGACCAGTTACTATTCCTAAGGTTTTCTATAGTCTCTTGTCCCCTCAAACAAATACAGAGACATAACATTCAAACAGGCCACAACTCTGCCATCCAAATACCCCCCACCACCCAATTAACTACCCACATCCTATAATAACAATTCAAGATAAGTCTAAATTACACAGTGTTCAGTCTTCCACCAGTTCCTACTCAAGCCTTGCAATATAAACTCAACTTCCCCATCCTGCACAAACCACCATCCTCAACATACAAGCTCATCATATCCAAACCAAATTGGCTTAAAGATCAATTTACTACCTACTGGCAGAATAACACAGCCACAATACAGACCAGAATGATCTAGCACAGCACACAAGACTTCTTAAAGTGGCTTGCTATTTACATCACAGCATAAGAATATGACAAAGACATGGAGACTGCTGATGCCACAGTTCCACCCGTTTTCAGATATCACAAATATAATGCAGCAAAACATAAGCTTCAGGTCCATCACCTACTACCCTCCAGCTCTGCCTTAATTCATTTACATACTTATAGTGAACAAAGCACACAACAGCTCACACAAAAATTTTTAACAAAACCACTAAATATTGATACTGGCTATGCAATATTATTTGTATGTGAATATACAAGAACTGTCTACCTTGATTCCCAATTACTTTACCACAATGCTTGTAATATATTCACTGTTTATTTAATGAGAAAGTAAATCACCTGTCATATACCACAAGCAAAGTAAAAACCACTGTTCAGCAAATGGGGCTAGACTGACTAGAGCATAAGAAGTAAATGACTGCAGACATATTACAAACAATGCAAAACTGGAGGTCCTCAAAGCAGTGTTACTGAAGGTTCACGTCTTCGGAATGTTACACTGTGTCCACTGATAAATAGTTACAGATGCTCCTTTGAATCGGCAGCGACTACTTAACAGTCAACAAGGCATAATATCTCAAAACACCTGAATCTTCATGTTACCAGCTCCTGTAATATACAGCCAAAGAATTGAAAAGGTGTAACCTATGAAATGAACCAAAACACTCTTACACATAGCATCTTTATTTCCTTCAATCTATTTAACTCTGTTCTGCCAGAAACAACTAGAAGCAACATATTATGCATATAAAAAGACACTGTAAACAAGACAGGCAATGTAGGTACAAATGACACATTTAGGCGCATTCGCATAACCATTGTCGTCGTGGAAAAGCAGTAAGTATTACATATTCCGAGTGTGTGTGTGTGTCTGTAGCCTTAGTTACCCAGCACGCAATGTGCATGCGTCATATTATCATCTGTGGCCTGTCTGTCTCTACCATATCATTCCACATTATCTCATACAGGGCACGACTTCCAGAAAAAAGTTATTGAACATAAAATGTGTGTTTTGATTTTCTCTACAACGTTTGTCTGAAACATTTCTCACTGTACGAAGAATTCAGCGAGATATGATGAATGTATATAGGTCTTCATGTAAGTACCCATTATTCTTGTCAGATTTTAATGAAACTTGAATTTTCAAGACAGACTTTCAAAAAATACTGAAATATCAAATTTCATGAAAATCTGGTCAGTGGGAGCAGAGCTGTTCTGTGCAGACGGACCAACAGATAGATATGATGCAACTAACAGTCGTTTTTTGCAATTAAGGGAATGCTCCTAAAAAAATATTGGCATATATATGACAAAATTTTCTATTTCCATCACTCATAATTATTCCAACATAAGAGCTATGGCAGAGGAAAAGCATGAAGCCATACGTAATCACTGCAAACAGATTACCATCACCTGATTCAGACATCACAAGCGAGGAATACACAAGATTAAACAGGCAGTTGCAACACCCTGTTGGTACATTTATTAACCCTTTGGTTCCAGCATTAAATGTATGTAGTGATGTGTAGAAGAATGGAATTTAAATGCCCCGTGCAAAAGCAGGCTGCATAAGAGCATACATATTTACATGACAATCAGTGCTTTGAGTATCATACTGCGTGCTACATATATACAACATTTGGCACCAAGGGGTTAAGTGATTCTGGATAAAAACAACTCTATTAACATGGGTCCAATGTGGAAAGCTCCTGGAGCCACGGCAGTTTCAAAGAATGTTACAAACACAAACATAGGGGCCTTTAGCATGGTAAATATCACATCCAATTTTCAAACATGGATGACAACATGAAGTTTGAGACACTTTCAGGCATCACATTCATATTATTAAGCTGTAAGGCATCTTAATTTATTTCAAATAAGCAATGACAGTTTGGAATATTTTATAATATGAGCTTTATTCAAATATAAACTGTTTCACCAGACCTTAGTAAGAAAACAGTAAAAATATTGCCCCCCATGCAAGGAAACAGAAAACAATTCATACTGTATATAAAAAAACAGAAGTATCAGTCATTTGTAAGCGGTATCGTAAATTTAATACAACAAAGACGCAACACAATCATGTCACAACTTAAGGTTTATTTCCATCCTGAGTGTCTTTTGAGACACTGCCAAAAACAAAGTATTAACACTGTCCAAAGTTGAAGAACTGAGAGAATGTGAATCTTTAATGAAGGCAGGTATGGGCTTCATATGCCATGACAAATACTCTTGTCACATGACTTCCCTGGCTGTGCAAAATTCAAGAAAGAACTCTTGTTAGAGACAGACTATCTCCATGTGTTGGGGTCCTTCACTGATATTAAAGTGTTTTAGTGACAAAATTTGTGATATCTCTATCCGTAAACTTGATCATTGAAAATGGGATGGCACACAAGTGATGAGATTTGTGATATTTGTATAAACTTGATCACTGAAAATGGAATGTCATGCAAGTGAATGCAAAGTTCTCCACCTAGATGCATGTACCAATACTTCCAAGCACAAAGTCAATGGACTGGATGACAATACATAAAAGGTGGTTGCTTGACAATATGGCCGAGTATCTGGAATGACCAGCAGAGTCATATGAAATCTACTTGGATCTGTATAAAGGATTGTTAGTGTTGAAACAATGCAACTTGCAACTCTCACTACAGTGCACACCTATCTTCATCAAAGATACTTAGTGCACCAATTGGAAATAATCTGTCACTTCATGTTTCTTGTTATATTCTGATAAGTAATGAAACAATGCAACTTGCAACTCTTGCTACAGTGCACGTCTTCATTAAAGATACCTGTCACAGCAGTTGGAACTAAGCTGTCACAAATGGCAGCCAACTGTTAACACAGTATCACAGTTCAAAGTGCAAAGACTTCCTTACTTTCTGTCTGCCTTACGTTAAATCACTAAGTTACATAGTGTTCTTTTTCTTTTAGGGGTCATTTTACAACACTGTCTGTGGGGATCTCAGTTTAAAATTAATATCTGGGTTTGATCACTTGACTGACAGCCAAAACCAGTGCCACTGAAAATATCCCTTAAAAACATCAACTTCGGTTATAAGGGTGGAAATGTAAATAAATCTAAAGAAGAGGCACTCCTGCACAAAGAAGTAATGGTCATATATGATTTACATGAAAACATTTTTTGTGTGAATGCTGATGATGGTTAAAGTCTTTTCAGATGTGATGCTGTGTCGATGGGAAATTAGTTACCAATGTTTTAGACGAGCTTGCTTCCTTCATCTTCAGGAAAAGTCAAAAGATTTTATGTGTACAAAATGATGGCTTCATATAGGGAAAGCACACACCAGGTGATGGGCACAGCCAAGAGCAGCAGTGGTGGTATGGAGTAGGCCGAGTCATGGGTAAAACACTACAGGAAAGACAGTGAAAATGAATAAGTGGGAGAGAGGCAAATGACACAGAGAAAGATAATGAACTAAATGCTGTGAGGAAGCGGGACAGACTAGGTTTGTTGGCTATGACAAGGGCCATAAACCTAAAGATAATGTATCCCCACACGGACATTCCCTTTGTGCCTTCAGGGAGTGAATAAGAAGTTTCAGGGACCTGTTCATGACAAGGTCACCTGTGTTCACATTGTTGAAATGGAACTCGATCTTCATCGCCTCTCTGATGATCGAGTCCATGCATAATGCGACCATTTCTCACAGGCAACTTGCTCTTTCCGACCTACCCTGAAGATGGAAGCAGTATGCATCTCCAAAATGTCAACAACTTATTACCAATCAATAGGGCAACATATCCACAATAGGGCAACATATCCAGAGAATATTTGAATCTTCTGAACATCTTTTCTTCTTCAGCTCTCTTGACAGGCAGCCATGGTGGGACTAACCTGACTCCACCAGCAGTCCCTTATTTTAATTCCACATCAGAAGTTGGTAAGGTAAGATAGAAACAATGCTACTTACACAATGAATAAATGTCCAATTAATGAAAAAAATCTCCAATTAATGAAAAAAATCTCCAAACACTAACACAAAAAGATAACGGTTCTTAAGCGGTTCATGCTGTTACCCTCCAGTCACAAGGACGACAATGAAAGTTCCAAATCCAGACACAAGGCATACAAAGTATGCACATGACAACATAAATATCCTGACTTTTATCTTGAACCAAAGTTGTCAGAGTTCTTCCATTCATGGTGGGGTCATTCGATTTGAAATTGTTCGAAGTACTTGCTTCTTTCTTTCCTGTTTTCTTATTACATTCATTGAACATCAGATCCTTTGTTCATGTCACAGAACTGTAAAAAATAACAGAAGAAAAAATCCTACATCACAACCAGATAAATTTAGAAAGAAAGAAAAAAATTCTGTGTCTTGGAGACACTTAAAGACAATGAATCTTGTGATGGGAGTTGAGAAGGGCCTTACACACAAACCCTTTGTTACAGAGCTGACACCAGTAAGGTCTCTGCCCTGTGTGGTAGCGCTTATGTATCACAAGAGTTGAACGCTGAGTGAAAGATTTCCCACATGTTTCACATGTGTAAGGGCGTTCACCAGTGTGTGTACGGAGATGAAGCTTCAAGTTGCAACGTTTGCTGAATGCCTTACCACACACATCACAAACATTTGGTTTCTCGCCTGTGTGGATCCTGCGATGGAATTTCAAATGCTCCTTATTAGTCAACGATTTCCCACATATATCACAAATACAAATATTCGTCCCTGTATGAGATTTTGTGTGTAGTGCCAGAGAATTTTTGTGAGCAAATATTTTCCCACAAGTTTCACACTGGTTGATTTGTAAGGTAACTTGAGTTTCTGGATGGTTGGCCTTCTTGTGTGAAGATAAATGCCTTGTATATGCAAAGGCTTGACCACAAACATCACACGCAAATGGGGTATCAATAGTATGAATTTTCTTATGTTTGTTCACCTGATAAGAACGTTTGAATGTCTTGTTGCACACATCGCACGCATACGGGCGATCGTCATTGTGCTTAACAGCATGACGTTTCAAGAGCTTATTACTCTTGCACACCCTGCCACATACTTCACAGGTGAACCTATTTACAGCAATGCCAGGGCAGTGTAACTGCTTCTCAGGGAGATTTTGTTCATTAACTTCCTGCTCAACAGTGTTTGTCGTTTCAGTACTACTCAAACTTTCAAACTCCATGTCAGATGTACCTCTATTTTTTGTGTACTCAACACTGGGTTCCTTTGTAGACCTAGAAAGAAGAGAAATCTAATCAATCCCTCCAGGCACTGGTAGTCCAGTACGTCACTGAATAACCATCATTATCATGTGTAAATGAAGTAAGATTTGCAATACCCAATTACCTAAGTATATGGTGAGAAACAATAAAGATTTAAAGCACCCTTTCATACTAAACCATTTCAAAATACTGTCTCCTGGAAATAATAATGATTCTAGATGACACCTCTTATATAAAATATCCTCATAACATTTGCAATAAATATCAAAGGGCATCCTCAGATTGTCTTCCCAGGACTTTACTTATTCAGTCTAAGTAATGAAAATTCAACATCATTCTTAAAAAACAATCAACTTATCTGCGTCACAAGTACACTTCTTTGGATGTGACTGCTAACACCACAAATGTTGGTTTTAAAGAACGCTCTTAGAAGATTCGAACCAAGATGTAACACAAACACCCCAACTCCTCAGTTATGACACAAAACTGAAAGGTTGGCCCTTCTTAACTCCCATGACCTACCAGATGGCCTGAAGTGTTACAACACACACATAAACAATACAAAGCACAAGGTCAAGGAGTTACATTAAAAGCAACCTGATACATGGTAACTTCACAAGCCTTGCAGGAAAACTATGTGGAGAATGAACTACAAAACCTGAACACTCAACAAAAGTGACTTCCCACCTTGCCTTGGATGAACAGGGAATCCAGCTGTGGAATAAGATTTTGGCACTGGGCCAAACCATCTTCTAGCTGTGACATTAACCAGCCACACTGCTTGTATGGAGATGTTAGACAGGAATCCAACTGGTAATAAAAGTAAAGCTCTTGAACCAATTTGCTGTCATCTACACTGATCACAGAGGCAGAAACATCCTCTGAATTGGGGTACACTTAGTCCAGATTACATGACATCACATACCAAAGGACAGCATCTCCACCTGTAGTCAATGCTTCACTGAGAGAAAATCAGTCATCTCAGTGTCACAGTCACAACTAATAGCTAATAGCTGGCCACAAATTACTGGAAAAATGTTTAATACAAATTTGCAATCCCCCCAAAAAGACCCTCATCCAAAGATAACATGCAGAAAGCATTAAAAATAAAGTATTCGTGTAATCTCAAAACCCATGTATCAGCATGACAAAACCAATTCTTTATGATCAGACATACTGTATTATGGCATGTGCCTGCCTATCCCAAAACCTGCCTGGAATCTACATGAAACAGTTCACTAGGTTTGCTGACAGGGAATGGGTATCATGAAAACTGTAATGGAAATTCATCAAATAAGGTAAATGTTTCCTTCACTGAAAGAAAGATACTGATATTACATCTCCAATGCCCAAACATGTATTTAATATCATTTAAAATCTGTGACAATGTTATAAAACCGCTGAACTGCATGATCTGTAAGATACCAGAATATCCAAGAATACATCCAACATTACAACTTCAAACCATGAACTTGAAGACAGTATCATCTATTTACTTCACACTTTCCAGATATCAGGTACATATAGCAAATGATGTGACTGGACTGTGACACAGCTCACTATTGCTACGCACTGGCAAAATGAGAAAATACAAGCACAGCCTCTCACGGAGTGTGGGTAGAAGAGGCAGTATACAACAATATAAAAAAATATGTCCTTCATTACACTTTCAAGCCGTGAAACTTAAAAAATGCTGTTTTACTGCAAACTTTGTACATATATATATATATATATAGGTGATGCAACTTAATCATGATATACACTAAGAACATCAGCATGTCTCTACAAGACCAAGTTATGAAATTTGTTAAGAAAACAGTAAAAAAAAAGTACAGGGAAAAAAATGCAAGACATACAATTATACCAGAAGAATACAATGTTTCAGTAAGTTCCACGATACATCTTTATGTCTCTGATAAAATTAAATAAAACCCATTCCCAGTTCCTTAAACCATAGATAATGTGTTATATACAATGACTCTTCTGGTGAGCATTTAGGAGAGCCTTGCACACAAAGCCCTTATTACACAAGTGACATTCATATGGTCTGTGTCCCGTGTGGTAACGATTATGTATTACAAGGGTTGAGCGCTGTGTGAATGATTTACCACATGTTTCACACGTGTATGGACGTTCACCTGTGTGCGTCCGCTGATGCAGTTTCAAGTTGCAACGTTTACTGAATGCCTTGCCACACACATCACACACATTCGGCTTCTCACCCGTGTGGATACGACGATGGAACTTGAGGTGTTCCTTATTTGTCAGTGCTTTACCACAGACGTCACACAAACACACATTCTCGCCTGTGTGAGACTTTACATGCAGAGACAATGATTTCTTATGTGCAAACACCTTGCCACATGTCTCACACTGGTTTATCTTGACAGGATGATGAGCATCTGGATGGTTGGCTTTCTTGTGGGCAACCAAGTATCGTGTGTAAGGAAATGCTTTGCCACACATGTCACACTGAAAAGGTCTCTCACCTGTATGGAAATTTCTATGCTCCTGTAACCATGTATTAACGAAGAACCCCTTGCCACATATGTCACATCTATACTTGTATTCTTCAAAATGTCTTTTCCGATGAGTAGCTAAAGCAGATCTATAAATAGTTGCATAGCCACATATATCACATGAATGCTTACTCTCCCCTGTATGTTTCTTTTTATGTATGGTGATGTCATACGGGCGCTTAAAAGTCTTGTGGCAAATATCACAGGAGTATGGGCGATCGATGCTGTGAACAACAAGATGACGCTTCAGAACTTTCTTAGTAACAAATACTTTACTGCAAATATTACACCTGTATTCATCCGGATCTTTAAACTGTTCATGATCTTTAGAATGCAAGTCTAGCTCACTCTGACTAGTCAGGGGAATACAGCAGATACTGCAAATAAAAGGTTTGCTGCCATCCTGGTCCACATTCACATGATGGCATGCGTAAACTGCTTCTGCGGATTTCTTTTTCTTTAATGTTTTCCTGGATGATTTCTTTGAAATTTTAGCTTTCACAATGCCAGTTTTCTTGCGGCGAGTAGTGTTGCCGTCTGATATCCTAAGAGTGATAATATATCTTTCACTCGAAAACCTAGAAAGAAGAGAAGGGTTCTCTCTTAAACCATGGAATGATTCCTGTGAGATGATTAACATACTAACTGCAAAACTTTACAATGCCACATAAATCTTAACACATTAAATTAAACTCAATAGTAAAATACTTTCCATACTTGCATAGTACATTCAGTACGACAATGAGAATCACAACACAAGAACATATAGTCAGAAGCTCGCAATCAACTAACAATTTATAGAAATATGTGTTAAATGATAAAACAGCAAAGAAATTTTGCCCAAATTTTGAAATCTGTAACATTTTAAGACTTTGGAGCCAGGAGTTCGCTATCGCAATTTGTTATGCAAAGTGTGTGTGATTAAAGTAACTAAATACAGCATGCAGCCTCTTGCACAAAGAAAAAAATGCTCAATGTAGACAACAAATTAACTTCATATTAACCATTACACATGACATCGCCAATCACTCAGCATGTTAAAATGCAGCCTTCACGTGTACTGTGAAATGTTCATTACAACAGTATTTCAACATTCATACTTTAACCTTACTGTAACGTAACAGACTTACAGAATCATACATACATGTCAAATAAGCATGCAGCTTCTCCAGTTGTAAATTGTAATTCCCAAGTGGTGTAGTTCATTAATCAAATTTATTTTACATTTCATCACAACAAGAAATTGTGGGAGACAAAAAAAAACCCCTCATGTGTGATGGGTAAAGTGTATAACAAAATAACGTATATTTGTTTTACAGATCACTTCACTCAATGATGTACCATTAAGTTTTGTTTTCGAGCTCTACAAACACTGTGTCACAAATACCATCCAAGCAAAACTATGGCCCAATTTAAAATTTAATTCTGAAATGAATACAGCTATGGATATGAACCAAAGCACATTATGATGGTACAAACTTCAAGTTTTCACAGTGTGCAGTTCAGTTACTAACATCTCCCCACAGAAGACACTGGTAGTCACAGCATAAAAATGGAAGACTCCATGGGCAGTGAGAATGTAGCACCCAACAGCAATACTGAGAACAACTTCCCATGTGTAAACTAACCATACACAGTTAATGAAATGAGTGTGGGGCATATCATCAATCTGTTCTGGCCATCCCTCTGTTTCCAAGGCAATTTTCACCAGCATGCAAGAAGCTTCTGAGATGAGTGTAAGAAAGTCCACTAGTGTGCAAGCAAGCAGCTGAGGTTCACTAAAAACCGGGGTGGCATATAAATGACAGTCAATAAAGTCACACAAACTCCAAGTGATGCAGGCAGTGTTTACTCAACACAAAATTATACACTATGGCACCTGCAGCAACATGTACAAGCACATGGAGTTCCAAAACAGTTTTCTGATAAGGACTGTTTCAGTGATAAGGCCACATTCAACATCAGTGGCAAGGTGGACAAGCACACCTGTGTCTGGGGAACACACAACCCAACCCTCATTAGGTGGCACAAAAATTAGCAGGGAGAAGAATGTATGTTTTATACAATAAGCCAAATGAAAATTTATGGGCTGTTTTCCTTTTGTGATAAGCCTGTTATCAGAATTTCTTACATGGGACACAATGTGCCTTGACTATAGGCCACATCTTCCAGCAAGATGGAATTTTCATGTAGGTGAGGACAGTTTTCAAGGTGTATTTCCCTGAATACCAAGATCAGCCAAGCAGATCCAACAGCATTACCCTCCCCACAATCAACAGCAGCAGATTCTTTTTTATAACAAAGTTATGGCATATCTACCCCCTCTAATGAATGATACCCAGACAAGACTGTTGCAGCCTTTGCAAACATACATGCTGGTATGCTCAACCATGTGTGGGATAATCTTGGACACAGAACATTTGTCACATGTGCAATAGCCACAAACAGCATTGCAAAGACACAACAGAATTTAAAGTGTAAAAGAACTTGGAAGTTTGCTCAAATATGATGTGCTACATGAAACCACAGCTTTATTCATTTACGAGTTTCAACTCCTTTCTAATCAGAAACTCATCATGACTACCCTGTAGGTTATGAATGAACTTTCATGGGAGTTCTTTTATGCAAGAAGGAAATGTCTGTAATGGAACCTCTAGGATTAGTTCCAAACTGCACAAAAACAACTCTTCTACCACAACCTAATGAGATCAGTTTGGTTGGTTAACATACACTCTAATGCATTAATTATAACTGTCAATGCACTAAAGGTAACTGACAATGTACTAAAGAAACTAATTCTCAAACCTCCAGAACCCTGAAGATAAAGGAGCTAATGGAACTTTGAAACATCGGGAACTAATTACCCAGCGATGCAGTGTCAATTCCCAGAAGAACAGAATCCTCAAATTAAGCCAGTCTTTACAAACTATACTAAATTTTGGACACCATTTCTAAATTAGATATACTGGAGTCACTGTATGATGTGGTTTAGTTATTAACATTTTGGCATTTTGTCCACCATAGATCTCATCGTACGCTATCAAAACTATGTTGCAAGAGCTTCAGTTATGGCAACAGAGTATATAACATGAAGTTAAGGTATTCATTGAGGCATGTAGAACAGGATTTATACTGCACATCATCACTTACATCCTGCACCTCCTCTACATAACCATATGGAAACACAGTTAAATGCCTGTGGGGTCCGTAAGTCATATAAAGGTTCAAAAACCAAATACGGTGTACACTGATAGAAAAACTAAGTTTTCATACGTATGGATGACATGAGAAAAGTGCAAATGAAATGAATGTATGCACAGCATAATAATACATTCCAATGTCCTACATCAATTTCCTCTATTTCCTTAAATAAATAATATTACAATAAGATTTCATTATACTACATTTTCATTTCTAACAATTCAAGTGGAGGCAGATATCACTTTCAGGCACAGCCATGTTTCAAGAGAAAGTTCTCAATGATGACTGCATGTTTCTGAACATTCAAGTATACAATTTGAAAACACACACATCTGTATAGATCAGGCCAATCTCACAGACCAGAGCAACTGACAGGCTCAAAGTTGCCTGTGATAACAGAAATCAGAGATAATCAAGACAATGTCTAAAATCAAACAGAAGCATAAGACACCATTCTGATGCATGATGTACTTGTCACATTCATGAAACTTAGCATACATTCAACACACTTCACACTGGTAATGACAGAAATGCACATTTCTGGTTAACACATTAAATGCTGCTCTGCACATGCGCATGTGCATACACGCACAATTCATACATTTCATTTAATTAGCGTTGAATAACTGTCATGTTTATAAACACATACAAGTTAAACACCGGCCTTTTTCAAAACAATGAACTCACTGACTTTGACTTCTGAATTTCTTGTACTGAATGGTGCAACTTGGACTGAATGCTTATGTACAGAAAACAAAAAATCACACTTGTATCAACCTCTGTGTGTTTCTGTAACACCAAATCAATCTGTTAAATTTGGTTTACATACACACACACAAAAACACTAACAGCCACCAAAAAAATATAACCAGCTCCAGATTTTCATGTGTACAACGCTGGAGGAAAAATCCTTCCCTCTGTTTTTGGTGTGCCCCCCATCTTCTGATTATAACACAACTATCTTCCATGTATTTCCATTTACATACGTCACACTGGCAATTTATTTGTGAGAATAGCCACATATAGTTTAACCTAATATACAGCAGTCACATACATGTCTGTAGGAAAGCTTTCCTACTCGGACTCTTGACCCGTGAGGATGGGACCGATACGTTGTCCCGAAACGTCGGTAAACAATTACCACACGACGCCGTGTAATAACTCAAGACCACAGATTTCATCAACATCGCGGTGGAAGCCTGAAATCAAGGTATATACAATTTTCCTGCCAATATATGATCTTCAAAGAAGTACAGTAAGAAACATGGCAGTGTTGACATGTTTGCTCTTCTCGGTTGTTCTGCAGTGTGGGTTGGCATGTCAGTCATGTTTCGAGACCGCACAGGTCGCATCTTGACCTTCATGGAAACGATACACTGTCCCAAAATGTCAGTAACATATCAATATACACTGTGCAAAGATCTCAACTACATCGCAGCAAATGCCTGAAATCTTGTGTGGTGGTATTGGTGTACAGATGGAATAATCAGAAGGAACATATCAACTACTAAACAACATGACTTTTCTGATGGGAGTTCAGAAGAGCTTTACACACAAAACCCTTGTTACATAAATGACACTCATAGGGTCTCTGGCCTGTGTGGTAGCGTTTGTGAATCACAAGTGTGGACCGTTGTGTAAATGATTTGTTACATACTTCACAACTATAAGGGCGCTCACCAGTATGTGTCCTCTGATGCAACTTCAGATTACAACGTTTGCTGAATGCCTTACTACACACATCACAAACATGGGGTTTCTCACCCGTATGTATCCTACGGTGAAACTTGAGGTGTTCCTTATTTGTCAGGGATTTACCACAAATGTCACAGATATAGACATTAGCACCTGTGTGAGAATTCATGTGCAGCAGCAAAGACTTTTTATAGGCATATGTTTTACCACATATTTCACACTGATTCAACTTCTTCACAACATTAGATTCAGAATGAATGGTCCTTTTATGGGCATTCAAGTTGTGCTTGTAAGGATATGCTTTCCCACACTGATCACACTGGAAAGGCTTCTCCCCCGTATGTACGTTTATATGTTCCTGTAACTCAGACAATGCATAGAAACCCTTGTCACACACATTACATTTCAGTCTGAACTGTCGTAAATGCCTCTTTTGGTGAATTTCAAGGGAAGATTTATGCGCAGTCTTGTAATTACAAATATCACACATGTGATTACCTTCTCCTGTGTGTACCTTTTTATGCACTCTAAGTTCATAGCGCCGTTTAAAATTTTTATGGCACATTTCACACTGAAAAGGACGGTCCTTACTATGTGCCACAGCATGGCGCTTTAAAAGAATCTGTGATGGAAACATCTTGCCACACGTTTCACAAACCTTTTCGTCTTTCATTATTTCTTTTTTCATACGCACATTACCATGAGCTACAAGGTGGTGCTTCAACAATGATTTTGATGCAACAGTCTTACTGCATATTCCACATGTTACTTCTTCTTCCAGTTCTTTCTTCACCATTTTCAACTTCTTTTGACTCCTGAAGCCTGCACACTTCTTTTGGTCTGCAAGATGGAGTTTCAGCAAACAATTTGATGAGAATACTTTACCACAATTCCTGCATATGTCTTTGACAATAGCTGTTGTCTTTGAAATGTTGTGCTTCCACTTTGATCCTGCAATTTCACAACACACAACACATACTTTTCTTCTGGCAGACAATGCAATCCCACACTTCTTGCAATGTCCTTCCTCCATGTGAGAGGTTTGTGTGACATTCATGACTCCTTCACTGTTGGAAAATTTCTTGATCTTGCTGCACAATGAGTTTCTTTTGGAATTTCCAACTACATGAAATTTCTTTTTCCTTGTAGACCTAGAAAGAAGAAAAAATCTGGAGTGATGCCTATCCAATAAGCTTATTATGAAAGCAATAATACAAAATACACCTGTCTTCATCTTTCTCGCCAGGAATAGTTTAGTGGTGTGGTGCTAGGCCAGTAAGAGTTGACATGAACACAGAAAGATGCAAAACACTTCACAATTATTACTTGCAGGAAAAGTTTATATGCTGCAGTCTGTATTTCCCAAGGACTCAACAACACATGTACACAATTCATACATAATTAATTAATGGTTTTAACCCTATGCCCATTCCATTGAAAACACTAGTGTGTAGTACTATCATCACAGTCCTAATTTTTAAATGAGATTTTACAATGTTTTATTATGCACTACTATAACATACAACAGGTCAAGAACAGATGAACAATGTCCTCCACATAAGGCTGTATTTCATTTTTACTTTGTAAAGAGTGCCTAAAAATGTCAAGTACAAAACAGCATTTCAGAGAGCCAAGGAACCTGTGTGAACACAAAAAGGTACCTGTATGGCACAATTATGCCACCAGGGTGATTACAAAACAAACTGATATGTAATATCAACCACAGTATATGGACTACATGTTAAGTGACATTCATAAAAAAGTGCAGGCAGGTATGCAGGATGGCTGATTGGTTGGTAGGTTATGTAGTAGATTCATATGCTACTTGAAGATGCAGTATCAACTACATCAAATTAAATATATGACTGAGCATGACAAGCAGCTGAAACATTGTGGCCAAACAACTGCCACCATGAACTGCAGACAATACAAAAGGAGTGATGCCAGTTCCACTAATACCCCATACAAATTCCAAACAGAACAGCTTCCATGCATGAGCTGGATGAGTTACAACTGTGCTAACCTCCTCAGTACAAAGGCACAGACCAGTATGTGCCATTCGGCCACTCAGTAAGAGATCTTTGGTATCTGAAACTTTAATTATGCATTCACAGTTTTAAACCATCAACTAAAAATGCCAAGACCTCTCACTTTCAGCATCAAAATGTTGACACCATATACTTCAGAGTACAAACATTCATACAGATCAGTTAATAGTCTGAAACTGATGCACCTGCTGATGCGAAGTTTATTTCATTCATAAGTGGTTGAAGACATCCAAACTAAACCTATGACCACTGACTGTTCTCCCCACTTCACTTAATGCCACAAATAAAACGTGTCCTTCAAGAATATTTCAATCCTTTATTAAAGATGTATAAAGAAACAACGCAGAAAATTATGCATGCAGTTGGCTTAAGCAGATGAAATAAAAAGTAATTAGGTTGAATTTTGGAAGTGTACAAATTATCAAATTAAAAATAAAAAATATCATAAGACAATGAAGATAACATACCACTCTCACAAGTGGTAAAAAGATTCACCTTACTGAAACAAACCATGTTACAAAACATAACATTGTAATCATATCTATATCTAATCACACAAATAAAGAAAACTCTGCACACATCACCAAAAGCATACATGGGGGAGATCAAAATATGCACAAAATTTAAACTGAAAGAACTGAAGCATGAAGTATGCTTAGGAGATTTAAGCAGGCAGAGATGAATGAAATGCTGAAATTGATGTCAAACTAGATTTAGGGGTATGAACTGAATGAAACTGGTTCAGGATAGGATACAGTAAATGGTAAGCAGGACACAGTAAACAAGATAGAAATTTCTGGTTTCATAAAAGGCAAGGAATTTACTGAACAGGTACACAACTATCACCTTCACAAGGATTCTACTTGAGTGAGTTCATCATACTATTCCTTACAATAGCCAACATGCATACTAGAAATCAAACATAACGGTGTCAAAACAATAACCCACACTATCAATCTCTCAATGTTGTAATGACAACAAAATCTGACAAACAAAAAAGCATGGACCTTACTTCTTACAAAATTAAGAACTGCACCACTGTATGGCCCTTAAGTGAAATGAAACATCCTTGCACCATTAAGCCCTAAAGACTGTGTGTCTTTTGGTGTGCCATGAGAAGAGTTTTTGACACAAAGCCTTTATTACAGACATGACATCTGTAAGGTCTTTGCCCTGTATGGTAACGTCTGTGCACCACAAGGGTAGAACGTTGTGTGAAACACTTGCCACAAATTTCACAGATATACGGTCGTTCACCAGTGTGGGTACGCAGATGAACTTTCAAGTAATTCCGAGAATTGAAAGCTTTGCCACAAACAGCACACACGTTTGGTTTCTCGCCAGTATGTATCCTGTAGTGTAACTTAAGATGCTCCTTGTTTGTCAGGGCTTTGCCACAGATGTCGCACAAGAAAACATTGTTTCCTGTGTGGGAGTTTATGTGGAGCAGGAGAGACTTCTTGTATGCAAAAGTCTTCCCGCACATTTCACACCTGTTACATTTGACTTCCTGTTGAGAATCTGGGTGGTTCACCTTCTTATGGGCCACCAGATTGTTCTTGTAAGGGTACCCTTTGCCACAAATGTCACACTTAAAGGGTTTTTCACCTGTATGTACATTATTATGTTCCTTCAACTTAAAATCTGAATAAAATCCCTTTCCACATATGATGCACAGGACCTTGAACTGCTGGAAATGCCTCTTACGGTGGATCTCAAGATAAGCCTTTCGAGTGGTAGCATAGCTGCAAATATCACAAATATAATTTCTGGCCTCCGTGTGAATCTTTTTGTGTAATGTCACTTCATACGGTCTCTTGAACTTCTTCCCACACACATCACAAATGTACGGACGTTCATCACTGTGAATAACCATGTGACGCGTCAGCAGCTTCTTGGAAACAAACGTTTTGTTACACAGATCACATCTGTAGTCCTCCTGCCAGCCACGGTACTCACTATGTCCCTCGTAATGTAATTTGTTCCTACACCTTTTAGTACACGAGACACGTTCATGTACAGCAAGTGCTCTTCCACACGTCAACTTATCTCCTGACTTTGCCAATCGACTAGCCTTGAAAACTCTACTTTTCTTTGGGCCAGACGAGTTGCCATCAGCTTTTTGAAGAACTTGACTGATAACTTCCGTTGCATACCTAGAAACAAAGATCCCCTGTTTTTTACTTCAAATCAGGAATTTCCATTCAAAAAATCCAACAGAAAAGTAGAAACAAGCTCTGAACTTGTCAGTACCCTATGTAAAATGTGCTGCTTACCCAAAGTCACACGCATTATGACATTACCTCCTCCCAGTTAACAATACAATGAAATGTAATTGTCAGTCTCATGGGACAATAAGAAACATGCGCTTTCTCATCTTCACAGCTGTGTCATAAGACCCAAACTAGCAAAACATTCATACTGAAGTTCCTAGAACAGAATTCACCAAACCCACTAAGCTACCAGTACCATCTCATCATAAATAAGACCTCTGGCCTGGAACAGCATATTATCACACACAATTTTGTATCTTCAGGAAGTAGGATACTGTATGACATTTATGAAGCCAAATAAACATATAAATTCATTTAGAATAAAATTAGTGTATTTTCAAATCTATAAATACATAACTGCAACATTTATTTCACGTAATCATTCAATTTATGTGACATGTTTACAGACAAAATCCACTGACATTCTTTCTCTTATCAAATTCACTGCAGAATACACTAAAGCATGTACAAAATGCAAGTCTTTCATATAGGAAATTATACAACTTATTTTTTGCCACTAACTCTTCCTCATTAACTCAAACTGTGGCCTGCATGATAATGCATTATTGGCAAATACCTTGCAAATACACAGGGTGCCTAATCAAAAGAGCATCTCATTATATGCTGTTTCTCTAATAACCCCTTTTCCTAACAAGGTCATAACTAGGGGTCAACGACAGCAATAACCTAATACAGTACAGTTCAGACTGCCAGAGTTATTTAACATGGAAAAGACTGCCACACCTACTACTGCTGCAAAATGACTGTGACATGTTCAGTTTGGTCACCGTTTCTTACTACCTCATATTTATCCCTAATCTTCACTAAAGTTACAACTTTGAGAGCCTGTTACTGCATCGCCTACCAAATCCATGCCCTTCAAAATGAAGTTAAAAAGTAAGTGCCAATAATTGAAGCTGGTTTTAAGAAACAAGAGTGAAAAAAATCACAGTATTTACATACACAAATCAGATTTATGTCATCAGACCAAAGTAACATGGTTTCAGGCATGGGCATGGAAGAGGCCTATCTGTTTCACACTATACATAAAAGCAGAAATTTATCCTCAAAAACCAGGACTACTGCTTTTCCGCACTTTGAGAGGAGCTGTACCTACAAACTCAACGGAGCGGGTTTCTGTTCACCTGATGGCAGACGCACCACAATATGGGATAATGGTCAAAGTCTCACTGTGTTACGCGCTTCAAACTGAGAGATCAGTCAATTTATTTCATTCTCAGCTAAAAGAAGTATTAATACACAACCAATTCAATATCACCAACAGATTGCAGAAATGGCTTCATTACCTGAAGCATGTTATCCCTACGGGGCGCGCGGTGGCGTAGTTGGTTGAGGCACTACGCTACAAACCAGAACATCGCGGGTTCGATTCCCGATGGTGTCACTGGAATTTTTCATTGACATAATCGTTTCGTTCGCACTATGGCCCTGGGGTCGACTCAGCCTCTAACAGAAATGAGTACCAGGAATCTTTCCTGGGGGTAAAGGCGGCCGGTGCATAGGGCTGACAACCTTACCACCTTCATGTGCCGATTGTCTAAAAACCTGGGAGCCTCAACCTCCTGGAGCCCTAAGGGCCTGCCAAGGCCTGTATGGGACCACTTTACCTATGTCATCCCTACACACAGTAACACGTGGGATGAATTGATGAAACCAAAGTCACTGGATATCCAACGAATAATTTACATAATAAATTTAGAACTCCATATATCAGCTAGAAGGATAAAATTTAAAAGAACCCTAACAATAACGCTCAAAAACTTTCAGCGCCAGTCTTCTGGGATGTGTCACCACATACTACACTAAAGATGTATAAAGATGCAAGATTTCACACTTCTGCTGTGGGGTAGTTGAGGTATCTGCTTTTCTGGGATGTTGCATGGCAAAAGTTGGTAGTTGTTTACCAATGTTTCAGAACGACAATGGCCACATCTTCAAGGGTCCAGCCTTCTGGGACTGCTTGACCCTTCAAAAAGGAAATAAAGTTACCCCAAAACATTGATAACCAACTACCAACCTACACCATGCAACATTCCAAAAAAAATGAAGACCTCACCATATACTGATGTTTCACAAGAACTTCCTGCTTCCACCATCTAGGCAAATCTATCCTAATAATGGATGCTGTGGGTTTCTCTAGAACACTGGTACACATGTACCACCAGAACACATGGCATCACATGTAACCGTTACATAGTTACAATATAAGGATCTGAAATCTCTGCTAAACCGGCATTTCAAATGTGATGATGTGTGAAAGGTAAAATATGTACTGCAATGTGTCTGCCACACAGTACTGGTTAACACAACCAATGGCACCCATCTTACTTTACAAACAAGCAACATAAATAATATATATAAAATATAAATCACTGTTTCATCACTAGAGTACAAAAGCCTAAGGCTTTAGTATTCTGCCGTTATTCAATCATTATGTGGGAGCCACAGCTGTAAGTAATCATAAATGGACAAAAGATGGAAGCAATTAATGGCAGCGAGGGATACATCTTTCTGTTAGGACTGCAATCTCAGACTGTGATGGAATAAGTTACCTCTGTCCAGCAATAACACTTCTCTTTAACGATAACTACATCTGACCAACCTGACTTGAACACAATGGTGTGGAAGTTAGTACAGGCAGGAAAATGCCCTAAAATATCACCAAACAACACTGCCTGCAACATCTTCAAAAGATTCTAGTTATGTGGTTCACCTGGCCAGTCTTGAGTACGCCATTCCACTCAAATACATGTTTTATTGTAACTCAGACATCATCAAGTACTCCATTTTGTAACTTAACAGAAACTAAATTAATAGAATTCAACTCAAATTGTCTTCAGAAAAATATTCAAAACAATGTTAAATTGTATTTAAATTGTATTTGTATTTAAAAGCTAAATGTTTCGGTCTAGATACTGACCATCATCAGCCTAAAAAAATATACAACAGTACAACTACAACAATTCTGTCGCAGGCATTGCACATATTTCAGTACAATGTGCCTATTCTATGGCAGTTTCTTAAATACTTGAATATAATTAAAATATCTGGCCAATCTTGAACAGTACTATTTCTGTGATGGCAAGATCTGTCATAATTTAATCACACACACATACTGAAGTACTGGACCATTACAATGAAAGATCATATACTCTGAATGTTCATCTGATGGAGGATTTGTTTTTGATGCTTCAAACAAAGTGCAAGTCCTTGAGGCATATTTCCATTCGCAGTTCTAAAACTGCATATTTTCATATGGGACACTGCAACTAACTGCCCCAATGACATATCAGAACTAAATTCCCCCACAATATATGGTTTATAAGAATATGACAAGACTTTCTTTAATTTAAACTGTAACAGACCAAAAAAAGGGCTAAATGACTGCAACCATTTCATATTAAATGATGTTAAATTAAGGTGCTATTCACAGATGGTGGAACACTGTAACATGGGAAAATGGCCTAATGTTTCTTCAGCAATAGAAGCACATAGCAAAAGAAATTACCTAATCCACATGCAAAAATTATTTCATGCCAAAAAATGTTATGTACCATATGCTAACACAGGACAACACATGCCTTTCAAATACAGCCACCCATTAGCCGCTAGCCAACAGAGCCCATAATACGCAGAATGGACATCAAGTTTCTTGTCCACACTGCTGCGGGTTACAAATATCTAAGACAGGGAGCAGAACGTACGTCATTCCTATACTAATACTGAAACAGGTTACACTATATTTCACTACATATTTCAATCCATGGAACCTTGTTGATTACCTTATTCTAATATGTGTATGGCCACAGAAAAAAACACAGGGAAATGAAGTAACAAACAAGGCTGCATAGACTGAAATATATAGTGAAATAATGTTACTCAAAAGCAACATGATATTTAAATATTTACCAAAAACAGGAAACCACACATCTTGCCTACAACACTCCAGGTCAGACAATAACAAACCAATGTCACAATACTAAGACATGACATCAGATGCCCTGCCTACAGAAATGCAGGTTGGAGTTAAACCAACCTCGTAACGAAATCATATACATGGCCTGCGCAGAAAATGCCAGGTCATAACATGCTTATAAATACAACAAAATTTGTGTTACAAGCCATGTATTTTTTGGTGAGATTTCAGTAGTGTTTTAGAAACAAATCCTTTAGCACACACATGGCACTGATATGGCCTATGCCCACTGTGGTATCTCTCGTGCACTACCAAAGTTGAACGCTGGGTGAATGCCTTCCCACACTGGCCACAGCTATAGGGCTTCTCACCCGTGTGTGTGCGCTGATGTACACGCAAACTGCATCGCCCACTGAATGCCTTACCACACACATCACAGACAATCAGTTTCTTCCCAGTGTGCAAATGGCGGTGGGATTTCAGGGAGTCCATACTTGATACAGATTTGCCACATATGTCACACAGAAACACATTCTGACCTGTATGGGATGCCACGTGAAGGAGCAAAGACTTCTTGTAAGCAAAAGTCTTCCCACAAGTATCACACTGATTCAGTTTCACATCCTCATGTAAATCAGGATGATGTGTGCGCCTGTGTTGAGTTAAGTTATTCTTGTATTCATAAGCTCTATCACAAATATCACAATGAAACAATTTCATTCCCATGTGGGTGAGTTTATGCTCCTTCAACTCCCAGTTTGAAAAGAAACCCTTTTCACATATGTCACACTTCACCTTGAACTGGCCTAGATGCCGCTTTTCATGAAGCTCCAGGTAAGCTTTGTGAATTGTAGCATAACCACATATCTTGCAACTGAAACTCTTATGCCCAGTGTGAATTTTTTTGTGTTTCTTGACCTCATAAAACTGCTTAAAGCTTCGAGTGCAAATATCACAAGAAAATGGCCTTTCCTCACTGTGACTACCCATATGACGCTTCAGCCTCTGTTTTGACTGGAACTCTTTCCCGCAAGTGTTACACTTGTAGTCCTCGCTAATTAGATGGCCTTTCATGTGCAGTTTCAAGGCTGTCTTGCCTGGAATACTGTAACAAACTGTGCAAACACTAGTCTCAGCACTGACACATAACAAACACGTCTCAGAGTTACGAACTGGGTTCCCACACTTTGCTTCTGAAACACTTATTCCTTTGTTGAATGCTGAGCTTCCATCACAACTATATGACTCACTTGATGACCTAGAAAGAAGAGAAGCTGAATTGATTCCTTTGACTTTATAGTGTCAGCTGATATCATAGCACCTTCAACACACAGAACAGCAAGCAAGCCAGAACACTCAAATGTCTTGTCACCTACTCATAATGGAGAGGAATCAGTATTATTGCATTCCAAAATTTACAAATAAGAATATATTTACAATGACTACACTCCAACAGTCAGTAGTAAAATGTGTGCTCCATAATCCATATCTATGTAGATTCACTCAATACGAAGGGGGTGGGGGGAGTGTTCTTATGCACAACAACCTGAGAGTAGGGTTGTACTGTAAGGTAAAATTACAGGGGGGAAGTACACCACAAAACATGAACACACCTTAACAACTATCTGATCCTGTCAATAACACACATGGCAGTGTGACAACACATCAATCTCAAAACAAAAAGATTGCATTACTATGTGGACTGACTTTGTAACGACACAAAATCAAGCACTCACAATTACCATGTATAACTGAGGAGTTCCAAGATTAACTCCGAATGTTTCAACTTCAAATTCATACATAATAAAAGAATATATTTTATGATCTATCTCCATACCAAAATAATTGATACTTGGGTTCTGCTACTATACAGAAACAATTCTGTTACTTATGTGATGCTAATACTGACAAAAATCTACACGCAACTAGCAGAAGACAAATGGTTGTACCCATGACTTCAACAGGATTCACCAAATGGTTGTACCCATGACTTCAAGAGGATTCACCAACTCCCACGTCACAAATGACACTTGGCTTTGGAAGGAAAGCTTCATGACAAAATAAAAATTTGCCATGGTTTATGGCCAGCACATTATCCTGATCTTAACCCCTACTAAGTTCTATTTATGGGGTAACTTGAAAGACATCTACACAGCAAAATACCACACAGGCCATTGAAGGAAAATACCTAAAGGAAATTTTAAGTTCCACACAAATAATTTGTACAGGTGAATTTCAACTCCATAAAACTGGGGAGAGAGAGAGAGAGGGAGGGAGAGAGAGGGTGAGAGGGGGAGGGGGAGAGAGAGGGAGAGGGGGAGGGGGGAGAGAGGGGGGAGGGAGCGAAAGGACAGGGAATATTCCTCAAACATCACGCATTCTTTGGCCGAGCTAGTGGACCGATCCAACAGTCCTTCCACCCACTGAAATACTCGTACATATGGTTACTGTGCAATATGTGCGAAGACTATGTGACAACTTCTCAGTAACAGGTTCTTTGCATCGCTTTGCCATTAAACCCAAACAAATGATGGCACAAGAACATGGATTTCTCAGTTACTATTAAATCTAAGATACGAATGAGTGCAATGATCTCTATTCACCATATACAAATGGGGAAAAAAGCTGTTGCAACAAAATGAAAGCCTATTCCCAGATAAAAAACAAAACCAACATCCAGTACAATAAGATGTGTATGGTATGAATTTGTATGTACTGAGAACTGATATTTTGTAAATCAGTTACATAAAGGTGTGACTGAACTGCTGAAATGAACGCTACACACCCTTCTCCCAATTGCAGTCTGAACCAAGTCATCAGTAACCCTCTTAATATATTATGCATGATATTCCATCACACAATAACCCAATGACTCTATCCAGCAAAGTCCTTCCTGCATACTTGTAACTCAGTAAAAAAAATTTCCCTGCCAAACCCTCCTTACCACATTCAGTCCCACAAGCAATTCCTACCTGAACCAAATAAACAGAGTATCACTACGTCATTTGGATGCCACGGCTGTCCTTCACAAGTCATATTCAAATGGAAAATGCAACATCTTTCACCATATGAAAACACTTTCCTCAGAAATATTTCTTCATAGAGATTCAATAACTCAGCCAAGGACTATGACCCACATTGCAGCACGTGGTCTTGTGTAACCATCAAACAACCAGTGTACCAACAAAACAAAATATATAAAGCTAGCCAAAAGGAAGCCAGAATTTCATTGCCACCTGCTCACCACATCTAGTACATTACACACAGTCAGTCTGAGCACTCAAAACCATGAATCATTCCCAAAAATTACTCATCTCAACATTAATTCTAGCTCCTTCCATGGAACCACATAGCAGCAACACATTCATATGACTACTGATGAGCATCAGGACACAACTGCTATACAAACAAGTTAAAATACAAAGGCACAATTTCACCAACTTTTCAGCAAATTTTTGACAAGTTGGAAAATGCGCTAAACCATTCTGGTGTCAATAAACTAAGCCACTCTAGAGCAAAAGGTACACAAACCACAAAACGTTTATCTTATGGTATTACAAAAATCAAATCCCAAAATTTTTAAGAAAAATAAAGTAACCAGTTACACAGTAATTTTTACGTGCCTCTTGAAGCTGTAAACCCAGTAAACTGTAGAAATCTATACAGACCCAAAATATATATAATGATTATGGTGGAAAATTGGCACTGGGGCAGATTTTTCTAACAGTACTTCAGTTTTCCCATATCACTCAACCAAGCTCCATACTCATTCATTCACCTATTACTGACACTATATAGTCTTCACCACTGGAATCATTAAATAAAATGCTTACAAATGTAATAATAGCCACAAATGTGGCACAAGGACGTCATCTATTCATTGAACAAACTAAGAAAAGCATAAAACTTCATCATCGATGGTTCCAAAGCTGGACTTCAACTTCAAACCCCTCCACTCCACACTTCTTACTGCAAAAGTAACCTGTTTCACATACAGCATTAAAATGGCAGCTGTAACTGCCTATCCAATATGCAGTTTCATTTTCAAATACAATAACAATTCATTTAGTGTGATAACCAGATTCTATATGTTATGGGCTTTGTGATGGGACTTCAATAAAGTTTTTGTAACAAAGCCCTTATTGCACAAAGGACACACATATGGACGTTCACCAGTGTGGTACCGCCTGTGAACGTTCAGCGTTGAACGCTGGGTGAATGACTTCCCGCACTGGTCACACACGTGTGGTTTCTCACCAGTGTGTGATCGTATGTGAATCTTCATCAAACCCCGTGAACTGAATGCCTTTCCACATGTGTCACAAATGAATGGTTTCTCACCAGTGTGCGTTCGAAGATGAAGCTTTAGACTCTGACGACTTCCCACTTTCTTCCCACAGATATCACAACCCACTATGTTTGTTCCCATATGAACTTTCCTATGTGATGTTAATATACTACGTTTTTATAAACGTTTTCCCACACATTTCACACTGGTGACTTTCTAATGGTTTATAATTAGGATAATGTTTGTTTTTCACGTGTTGTGCCAGGCTGCCCTTGTAAGTGAAGTATAAGCCACAAATTTCACACTGATAAGGTTTCATATCCCCATGAACAGCAATGTGCTCTTGCAATTCTATTCTTGTGTAGTATCCTTTATCGCATGTACTACACTTGAAGTCATACTGTTTCAAATGTCTTTTGCGATGTATTTTTAAAGCATGCTTTTGTATTGCAGAATACCCGCAAAGGTCACATATATTTTCCGGTTCTTCGGAATGAATCTTCTTGTGCAACCGTAACTCAGCAGCTCGTTTGAACTTCTTCTTACAAACATCACATGGAAATGGGCGTACATTGCTATGTTTTATCATGTGATAATCATGGCCAGATTTATACTCAAAAGCTTTTCCACAGACTTCACACCTGAAGGGCGTATTTTTTTTTCTTTCCCTCGATACTTTGCCGATTTCTTCCCATGACTTGTCCTTAACTGACTGACCAATACATTGCTGTGTCACACTAACTCTGTTCTTCATGAATACTGAACAATCTTCCAAATTTCCAAAAAACTGACAAGGGGACCTGTAAAAGAAGATATTGAAATATATCACATAAACTGCCTACTACACTAAGTAACAGCCTACACTATACATTTCTCCAGTCAACATCATCATACTTGTATGCTACACTAGTTGTGGAACTACACCAGCAAAAACATTTCCCTCAGTCACCACTCAATGATATCCACAAAGACAGAGTTTCCCATGTAGTTGCCTTTCTGTGCACCCTCCTGCTGCAAGAGCTCTTAAACGAGCATGAGATTTGGCAGAACTGTCCCTACAAAATGTTAGTTTCCTTAGTTGTACAATCGACAAGCAAAGTCCCAATATTAACAGTATGCAGAATTCCTAACTTTTGATTCAGATATACACTGGCACTAAATTCCATTTTACGTTTTATTACTATTATATCACAAACTTATGTTATCATGAAATTAGTATCAACATCCATCAACGTAATGCAAAACACACACGTATGTGACGTACTTCCTGGTTACATTCATATATTACACTGTTATGATACAACACTGTAGCCATGGCAAAACACGTACTCATAAGTGTACGACAAGTACGAGTAATATGACCAAGGTCATTGTATGACACATAGCATTTACATCTGGTGAACATAAGGTGCTCTGAAGCCCCACATTCTAAGCATATTATCACTTCACTAATGTCAGTAGGCTAATTCAACTTCATTCTCAGACCCACTTCTTGTTTTCACAGCATGAACAATTTCGTCAATAAAGTTCTGCATCAGTGGAGCCTGCACATCTGCCTCAAACCAGGCTGACAAGACCTTTGCTCCTGGATTACACCTGAATACATTACATGGAGTCTTCATTTCTCCTTGAGAAATCCTGCTAGCGCCATACATTATGTGCCATCTTCTTCTGAACATATTTTTTTAGTAGACTTCAGCTGCTACTGCTAAACCAATCCTGTATATAGCATTATTCAATGAAGTCTTCAGCGATACTGCACATCACAATTCAGTTCACTGCCATAACAGCCATAACAGGCTCTGTGGGCTCAAACAGTACCTTTACGCATGCACGCAATCTGTGGAGTCATATTCTTCGGCAGAAACATAGTTCTCATGAAGAATGCCACACATGAAGAGATCAACATATATGAATGGAACTTATACAAGCATGGGTCCAGAAAGATTTATTCAGTTTAAGCAATTCGTTACAGCAAACAATATTTTAATTTTGAAGTTATAAAATAGGCAGTTACAATCACACTATGTGCTTTCAAAAGCATCAAATTATGCTGAAGAGGATGCAACACAGTCAGACCAGTTACTACGCATTTCGTAATTTGACCTGTAGTGTTCAGCTACACAAAAACAAAATCTCATAAAATGAATAAATGCTCAATATCAAATTAGGACCATGTTTACTGCCAATCACTGCTCAACCACATTCAATTTGAGCTGCATGAATCCATGTAGACAGGCCAGCCTTGTCACCTACCCCTCCCATCAGAGCCAAACCTTAATTCAGTGCAGAGGGACTATGTTAAAATACACACTGTGCAACCCCCAATTAATATCTCACTGATGTACCATTCAAATTCACTGATCCCAAATCAACATTCTCAGTGCTACTGAAGATATCAGTATCAAATTTTCCTACACTGAAGTTCTTACTTGGTTCGGCATTCAAATCAATTTCTCCCGAAAGAAACCTTAAATACAGGTTTCCCAATATAGTATTTTGCCAGCACCACTCGGCTTATATGTTCAGGGATAAGGACAACAGAAGCATCCACCAATAACAGATAACAGGTCACAGAATAAATGACTATAAAACAGTTATTTTATTACAATGAGGTGTCCAGTACACATCAAAACATGGATATTAGGGTATAAAATCTGAGGCTCCCACAGCAGTCTAGTGTTCATGGATGTAGCACTGTGTAGTCTAGATGTAATCAGAATTTTCCTCCAAATTTTTGGCAACCATCATTTAGGCTACACAGTTTCACATTCCAGAAGGCTCAGTCTTACAAAGAAACGTTTCAAAATAAACCTGAGAAAAATTAAAGCAGCAATTACCTTGAATGACCTGTATCACGTCAGAATCAATCTTATTGCCAAAGCCGCCAAAACAAATTTCTATCTAGAAAAACAGGAGCATCATAAATAAAGAAGTTAGCACACTGAACCTTCAACAGCCTAATTTAATCTGACCAATACCATTTATACTCCCTCTGCATGCTGGCAAATGCTGAGTAGGCTACCTTTTATATGATAAGCAAGCTGACAGAAGTGACACACAATACTGTTCACACAAAATAATATCCCTGCATTCAGTAACAATAGAAGGTATGGTTGTTGACAGTTCTGTACTGGGCTGCATAATGAAACCTTAACAACATGTGGTATTACGACTGGAAAAGGATGGTGGTAGTGGTGTGATTACCGTTCCCAAACGATAACGTAACACATATTGCAAATTTGGTTAAGTCCATCAACAGTATTTTAAGAGACAATCCCCAGTATTTGGGGGGTGGGGGGGCAGTACTGCATTCATTTCTCTCCAGGGACAGAGACAGCAAGTTCCAAAGGGAAGTTGAAAGCTTCGTATACAACATCAAACTGCTAAATAAACAACCTGAAAAAACCAACAGTCTAATCATAACTTTGGGGCAGGCACAGGGTGTCAATGTTGGTTAACTAGAAATTATCAACCACATTATTAACAGCAAAAGACATTACTTACAACAAAAATAACTGACGCTGACTTTGGTCACTACAAAATTTCAACTACAAGGCCCACCACCAATAGAACAGTTTTCAGTCCTACTTCCTTAGAATTTGTTTACACATATTCATCTCATTTATGAACGTACACATCTCAGTTTATTCACTAGAGCATTTACACACATCCTGTAACCAAACTTATTTTCTTTACACACATTCAGCACAGAGCATTTCGTCGCATGGGATATATCAGTTCTGCAATGTTGCCTGATATTACACAATACAATGCACTATATTCACATACATATCTTGAGAAATTATGCTATGTCCTAACAGCCAGATTAAAAACTAATTTGCTACAGTAAACCCACTGACCTCTCAACAATTTGGAAAATAATTATACATTGCCACTGGGCATGTATCAAGTTACCTACATCAATAAATCAATCAACGCAACTACAACATCAAAACAGAACTTGTACTGATTTCTAGAAATACTGATTGTTCCTCTTCACAAACACATTAAACTGTTAGCACTTCCCTTTACCAAGTGACTAAAACGGACAAACAATATAATAATTGGAGATGTACTAATAACACATTAACAGTAATTTAAAAAACAGGAAAACTGAAACAATCTCCATTACATGACTCTCTCTTCCCCCTATGCAAAACTGACCCATTTCAAGCATACATATACAGACAGGTAGTTATCATACTCCTAAGCTTGCAAAAATATGGTGTGGGCTTGTGTAGGTGCAAGGCACACACTATGGCTGTTGTCACTTCTAGAACATGGAAAGCTAATGTTGGTTACTAATGAGTATGGCTTTGACTTTGGCAGGGTAGGTCAAAACACTACATGTTTACAAACAGTAACTGATACACTCGTTACAAATACTTAATGCCAGATGACAGTGATCATCATGAAGCAGACAAAAGATACCCATGCTTCAGTCAGCACTGCAACATAATGCTTTGTTCAAAACATCTACCAAGCTGTCTCTTCAAAACTTCATATTCATACCATGAATGTGAAATGGAGTTCAATTAAGGTATAAAGCAGTCAAAGAGTTAACCACTTTAGTCACATTACAGCATCACATTTTGCCAATAAAATATATCAAACCATCCCTTGAGAACTTTTCAAATTCATGGCATAAATATGCAGTGAAAATGTACAAAGTTATGAAGCACTCAGGCATACCCATGCTTCAGTCAGCACTGCAGCATCATACTTTGCCGATAAAATCAAGACCTCTCTCAAAAGTTTTCCAAATTCACGGTGTAAATGTTAAGTGAAACTGTGATTTCACATGTCCACTTAAGCTGTACTGTATACAGACGTATCAGTTATCTGTAGAAAACATAGCTAAAGATGGGACTAATAAAAACTTCCCACTGAAACTTCAATGGGCTTTGTACTAGTAAATATCGAGCTTGACTGCAACAACTGTTTTTCAGTATGAGTACTTGACAAATGCAGAACATCTAAGCAGTAGCTAATCTACTACTCTAGAATTCACACTGACGATGTCCCCAAGATCCACATGGGAAGAATGTTGGATAAAACTGGTGATATTACATGTCTCATTACAGAAAACAGTTTCAAGCACCCTTGTTACAAATAATTGATTCCTTCCACTGTTGTGGCAAACCATCCTTACTCCAAATAGAAAGTTCAAGGAC
Organism: Reticulitermes speratus; assembly: GCA_021186555.1. NCBI lineage: Eukaryota > Metazoa > Arthropoda > Insecta > Blattodea > Rhinotermitidae > Reticulitermes > Reticulitermes speratus. The sequence continues at coordinate 7,871,113 of JAJKFL010000005.1, forward strand.
TCGAAACATAATGTTGATAAAAACAGAAAATGCAGGATAATGAATATAATGTTATATTAATGCAGCACAACATAATCTACATACCAATTAACATGCCACAAAAAAAATTGTTAATAGAATGTCTAAAACACATTCTCTGAGACAACATTAATCAGTTCTGCCAACCATTATCCTCAACCTCCCCATATCCAACTCTTTAGAGTAATATTTTCATTTAACATACCAACTGAATGCACTTACAGTACATGCCATTACAGTCACTTCACTGCAGACATGTTTTGGCATGACAGTGCTATCTCCAGGGAGTACATGCCAAGCTTAAAACCATTTATAATAAACTGGCTAGATGTAATCCAGTTTACTATAAATGGATTTAAGCTCAGTATGTACTCCCTGAAGATGGTACTGTCATGCCAAAACATGTCAACAGTAAAGTGACTATAATATCCTGTATTGTTAAGTGCATTTACTTGGTACATTAAACGAAAATACCGATTCAAAATGCACAGACTAAATAATTTTAGAATCTTTAGAGTAATGTTTTGAATACAATATAGCTACATAATATGACAGTCTATAACAAAAGTAGCAATGACACTGATTTCCGATACAGAAAACCAAGTGAATAAATACTTTTTAGTGAAGTTTTCTGTCCATGCATGTACCCAAAATCACTCTCCCTAGGTCCTGACATTTCCTGCTGCTATGAATTACCATTTCAACAAATAACCACACTTACTTATGCAAGCACATTTACAAGCAGGTATGATGTTGCCAAAAGAACAAATCAAATTTCATAAATTCCAGCCACACAACATTTTAAATTGGCTTACAGTGTGTTTTCCAGACCCACCAATATTTTGGTCATCAGTTCCACAGATCTCGCACATTCTTCCAGAACAGCAAGATCTTCATAATGGTTTTTAAACCAGGGCACAGAGTCAGGCAAGAACTGTCACAGTTACCAGGAAAGACTAAGGTAGCATCAGTCATTCCAAAAGAAGAACTAATGTATCTGGAGAAAGGACTCCTCAGAGAAAGCTGCAGTTTTGGCTCATAACTCACAGTTTGAGTTCTTAGATTTTCACAGGGGTATGGATGTGGTACCTACTGTTCTGGGCTGTGACACATATTGGATATTTGGTTCCTGACATTGTGAGATCATTATGTCATCTCAAAATGTCAGAAAACAAATACCCAGTGATGCATCGCATCCCTGAAGAACAGATACCTCAGCTTATGATTTAAAGCTATAATGATGGTTCAGCAATACTCTACCATTTGAAGAACAGCTTACTTAAATTACACATCAACCCGCACACTAATACTGACCAGCCACTTTAATGTAAAATATGAATATTTTACCATGTACCACTAATCCAAACAGATTTACTAGAAGTGAGCAGTGTTGGTGCAAAACTTCCAGGATCACTCCCTTACCATGGCATATGTTAACATGAAGAAGAATCGGGAACAATACAATCATATACATACTACTCAAAAAACATTCACAGAACTGCAAGCAACATAATTTTGAAAGATCATGAGCTTCAGCTGTATTAAAGGCAGTGACAAATCTTCACAATTTCACAGTCATATGCATGTATTTCTTCCAACTACCAACAGTTGAGGGAGGATGCATGCAGGTAATTACACTGCATTATCAATTAAGCGTAATGAACCTCAAATAATAACATTTACACTTGTATAACAAATTATATACAGTACTATACCAAATTTTCTATCAGTAACATCTGTTTTACCTATAATCTTCGTAAGACCATACGAGTTAAAAATATGGTCAATGGTCTCATGTTCACAGGCACACTCCTTTACATGCTCCTGTATAAACTGTATGAGCAGTGTATATGAATTTTGGCTGATGTGTGGAGCTTCTGCAGAACATGTAGGCCAGCAATGTACTGGACAATAACAAACATAAGACATTCCTCAAAACATCTAGCATGGACAGTGTTCAATCAATACACACCTGTCCATCTGTTTTAATTCTGAATGGAATAAGCTTAAATTAATATTTCGACAATATGGGTTACACCCAATTTTAAACTTGTGTCCAACATTTTAAGGTTGTTCATTCCGTGCATTGTACTGATCCATGTAGTCGACTTATTGTACCAACTAAATGCACACTACTATTCAAAATTTAATGTTACATATATAGCTCCGACATGTTTCGGTGCCAATGCACCATCCCTCAAGGAGCATGGGATGCCAAGTTTAAAACCAACTGTTAGTAACAAGCCTCTTTTTTTATATGGTTCCACATTTTGGTACGCTGTGTTGGTGATATTGCTATCATATAAAATGTATAACTTATATTATTTTAAAATACATACAGTTAAAACACTAAAACACGATTAACATGTTTCTTACAAGGTGAATATGCTTTTAACAGATTATAATTGTTGCTGGTAGTGGAAGCCCCTAGCATTGTGTCATTATATGTTGATCTTGGTCCAAAGAAGATCGGGTCTGTGTTGCGTAGCATTGTGTATCGAAGCTAGCGGCCTAACTCACAGTTGGTTTTAAACTTGGCATCCCATGCTCTCGTGCACTGGCACCAAAACATGTCCCCAGGTATAAGTGTGTCTACCAATGAATAAGACATTTTTGATCTCCTAGTATTACAGCACTTGAAGCAATAGTCTGACTCAGAGGCAATGAATTGAGGATTAAAAATGTTAAGGATGATCTAGCTGAACCAAGCACATCCTCCATGGCAATAATGTAATGCACAGGTGGTTGTCCATAAATGACGTCACACGAGTTTGGCATAACATGGACCCCTACCCCCCCAGCTCTTGTCACATTTCATAACAAAAGTCTAACTGCACCCCCCCCCCCAAAATGTCACAAACTTAAACCCCCCTCAAGCCACAAGAAAATGAATTGCCTATAGAAAGTATCTGCCATTGTTCAACGCCAAAACACTTACTAGTCCGTACTATTTTGCTAATGCAATGCATCATAAAAAACAATGTGCACAATTTAGGCCTACTGGAAACAGTTACGACAGGCCGCCTGCTTCCAATTCATCAATAGCCGACGAATTGCCTAACTGGAGTATAAGAAGTCTAGCCAGCTCTGCAGAGAATTTTACTGGTTATATTAAGACTTTTGTGACGTCACAATATTTCGAACCCCCCCCCCCCCCCCGTCATACATCGTCACAAAGGTCTCAACCCCCTCCCCCTCGGAGCATGACGTCATTTAAGGACGACCCCTATCCTCAAACAGGTTAGTACAAGGCATGAAATGTCCTGGTAACAGATGCAGTAGTGTATGTTCAGTGTCTCACCATCTCCCAGGCTTGCAGATATTTTGCATGTACTATAATAGCACACAGTATATTACAAATGCGTTCAGAAAATGCCTAATGGCCTGAAAAAAATCTGGCTCCTCACAAACTACAAATCCAGTTCCATGTAATTTAGTATTTTTTGTTTCAAAATCAACTCAGAAATATTTATTAACAAAAATTTTAACAATCACAAGTTTCATTTGAAAAATATTGAATCTTGCAAAATTTAGTAGCAGTCAAACATTAGGCACTACCTGAAGCCTAATTTGACAGAAATGCCACTCCTTAGAAAAATCCACTAACAAAAAATGCTAGTATATCTATATGCAGCTGGTTAAATAAAACTGTAGCATTCATCATTAGTTGTAAAATAACATTTCCCAATGTCAGATGAAGATGTATGCACCCACATCACAGACTGTTACACATTCCAGATAGAAAGCCAAATAAACTAACCTGTTTATTTGAATGTTTTCTCACTTCAAAAGTAAGATAATAGCCACATATAGCACAAAGAAATTCACATGCACACTCAAAAGTAAAAAAAATGTAGAACTCATCACATTCATGTGAATGCAAGCATAGTGTCCAAAAGTTTAATCAATTATATACATATTCATTCATGACAGAAACTTTTTGGGGCCTTCACCACTGGCCCCATATATGGAACAAGTAACTGCATTGTACCTTACATAATATGAACTGAGGAAGACTGAAAAAACAAGAACAGAATTTTTCTCACAAATGCAGTTGAAAGTACCTTAAAAGCCATGACACTTTTGATGTGTTTTCAGTAAGGTGTTTGACACGAATGCCTTGTTACAAAGATGACACTGATAAGGTCTCTGACCTGTGTGATAGCGTTTGTGCATAGTCAATGTGGACAGCTGTGTGAATGATTTGCCACAGAAGTCACATGTATGGGGACGTTCACCTGTATGTGTGCGCTTGTGCACCTTTAGATAATCAGGTTTGCCAAAGCCTTTACCACAAACATCACAAACAAATGGCTTCTCCCCTGTATGAATCCTACTATGTGCTTTCAAAGATTCTCCACCTGACAGTGTCTTGCCACATACATCACAGATGAGTTGGTTCTCACCCAGGTGATACTTTCTGTGGATACGAAGTGAGTTATTGTGCAGAAATGTTTTCCCACAGAATTCACACTGATAGTGCAGCCTATCTTTGTAGTCTGGTTCGTGTTTCTTCTTGTGTAATGCTAAGTTGCTCTTGTAAGGGTAGGCTTTTCCACAAATATCGCACTGGAATGGCCGTTCACCTGTGTGGATTGTCTTGTGCCTCTGCAGCTCTGTGTTGGTGTAATACCCTTTACTACATATGTCACATTTATATTTGTAGTCATTCAGGTGTCTTTTTTTGTGAACTAAAAGATTTGACTTCTGAAATGTTGCATACCCACAAATATCACACACATGTTCCATTTCACCAGTATGTGTTTCTTTGTGTTTCTTTAACTCAAAAGCACGTTTGTACTTTCTACTGCACACATCACACTGAAAAGGCCTGTTGTCAGTGTGTGCAATCATGTGACTCTTCAGATGACCTTTAGATACACATTCTTTACCACATACATCACATTTAAATGTTTCATGGCATTTTGTGTGCGATACCAACTCCGACTTGCTGCCAAATTTTTCACCGCAGGAAGTACAGTCATGTAGTTTATTTCGTCTGTGCATCACTGTCTGATGTGTCCGGACAACTCTAGTAATATGCCTACTCCTTTTTATGTCCTTTTTCTCATCAGTTTTTGAAGGTCTCTTTGTTTTGGAATTAATAACCAAATCATCAGAATTTCCAAAACAATGAGTAATAATTTCTTTTGCAGACCTGGAAAGAAGAAAAAGCTTTATGTGCTACAAAGTTTATCTTCATGAACTAATGTACAGCTCCTTCATTAACATAATCAAGTTCTCCTAGAAAATGTCTGCAACTACTAGGAAATAGTTTTGCCACACTCCTGAACTTGCCTGTAGTAGCTTTGCTACTAAGACAATGAAAATACACAGTCTTGTTCACATTCAAAACAGACCCTTGAAGCAGAACTGAACAACAAAGTAAAATAAACAGTCATAACATTTTCAACAGAGTTCTCTTGCTCATCCACACATCACAACTTTGACGATTTATGATAAAAATAGGTGGCATGAGGGTGGCACTGAACCAGCAGAGAACTATTTTTTTTTTTCCTACAGAAAGGGGAATTACTATTATCAATTAGGATAAAGACTTTTGTACGCAACACAATCACATCATCAGTTTTAAAAGTCAAGTCTGTCAGTGACGGGATGTCAAATGCAGTGCTGCGGAGTTACTTTGTCATAATATGGTTCTGAAAGTTTCTATGAGGAATTAAGAGCAAGTATTCAATCAATTCCCTAAGTAACAAGCAAAAATTGTTGGATTATAATGCAACATTCAGCTGAAATTCATGTGAGCAGAGAAATGCCTGCATGGTTTTGGTGGGGAAACCTGAAGAGATCACCTGGAAGACCTGGTCATACATGGGAAGATACGAAAATGTAGCTTAAAGGAACAGGATGTGAGGGCATTTATTGACTACATGTGGCTCAGGATAAATGGTGAGCCCTTGTTAATGTGGTAATGAATCTTCAAGTTGCATTAAATCTGGGGAACTTCTAAACTAGTTAACAATTAGCTTCTCAAGCAGGACTCTGCTACATCGAGTGGGTTGGTTGGTTGGCTGGTTAGATATAAAAAATAGGTTCCACGGCACAAAAACTTCATATTCAGTGTGAAGTTTAAAAATTTCCTGCATGGCAAAATTACCACCCGTGACACATCCAGTGTGTGGACGAAAAATACACCAATAAATTAGTAAAACTGTAACAAAGTAATCTACGATTCAAGCCTTCTGGGATGTGATGCTGTACTGTTCCCAGCATTTCCAAAAATCCAGAAAGCTTCAACCCGACTCATTTGAAACAATGGGAACCACACACCAATGACAAAGCGTCACATCCCAGAAGACATGAATCCTCAGCAACATCACTGTAAGAAACTCGAATACTGTGATGCTTGTTTAGGAAAGTTACAAATTCCACCCTTCATACTCATATAACAAATTTTTAATCTATTAAGGCTTGTCATTTGCAAAGATTACATTCACAAATATAAGAACAAGAAAGTCAGTAGCTCAGGTCCTTCAGAATTGTCAAAATACACTGATGGCATTCAAAAATATACTACCTCAAAGGAACACAAAACTGATTATGTACCTGCTAAATTCTCAAGACAAGTCAATTATGTGACAAAAATACTTCTTATGCACTAAGAGCAAGAAGAAAGAGGATGAGTAGAGATGGTGTATGAAACTACATTCAAAAGAAATATCAGGGGCTGCTGGCATTCCATTCAACACAAACATTTTGCCTAACTGCAATGTTGCAGCAATTAGTAACCACAAAACCTACATGTTCCTCTTACTGCAATGTTACACGCTCAAATCCAAACAGGTCACATCCTCTACCAAGGAAAGGAAGATCCTACACAGCCTACACTTAACAGGCATATTGAGCAGAAGAAATCATAAATGACATGGCAACACCCATGCCCAGTTACTGTGATAAGCTCAATGACTATGTAGAGAAACTGGTAATATTTGAAGACAAGAGTGTTGTCTTGAAATACAAATACTGTCAGAAAACGCAAGGTCTGCTTAGAAGATGGAGGTCAACATACTGAGACTCATCTATGAAATAAGGCAAGCTGAACTGCAAGGGGAAAAGCAGACCCTAAATTCCCACCTGATAAGCAACAATGCTTGAACACCAGCCGCTGTGGTTCACGAAACAATAAAAAATACCACCTGTAAAGCCTGGTGTATATCGTATGAAAGTCCTTTAAAAAAAAAGGCACTGGCTCCAGGACATATTATGCACCTCTCTAAGGTGACAGTTAACATGTTAATGCAATGTGTATGATCAGAGGCATACCCTGTCCAAACACATACAAAATTAGAATGTTCCTCTGCAGTATCAAGGAAGCTGGTGACTAAATTTCAGCAAAATAAACGATAAAACATCTAAATATTTAAGTATGTCTATTATTTTATTATTCTCTTCCACAAAATACTCATAACAAAGAACATTCTGTTCTAAAATTACAGTTCGAGAAATGAACACTTTAAGTGCAAAACAAAAATTAGAAATTCATTTCACAACGTCTAAGAACGTAATATCTGCCTCCGAAGATGAAAGAGCAAGTGGCTGCCATGTGCTAGAAAAAAGCCCAAAATGTTTCACAGTCACAGAAATTATAACCACCAAAATGCACTTTGTTTAGGCAGGAACCCCTAACAGTCTACAGACAAGTCTCCTACATGCTTCAGCATTTTTGGGCCATTATCATGGACCTTCAAGTGATGACAAAGAGAAGGATGCAATGATAAAACACTGCATATAACAAATCATGCATATACCAGTATAAAAATATAAAGGTTACAAAAAAACACTTCTCTTTGTCATCACTTGAATCTCCTTGATACCGGCCAAAGAGGGCTGAAACATGTAACTACAGATAATCAGGAGTTTCTCCACAAATAAAACATATTTTGTTGGTTTCAATTCCTGTGACTTAAGAAATAAATACATGGAAATATGTAATGCTGTCAGATGTTTCACAATCTACAGACAACAATTTATTCCAGCTTACTGCACTGGTATATGTATCTACATAAAACTTATTCCAACATGTTTCAGCTAATACATGTAGCCACCATCAGGGAATACACACAAGTGTCATGTTTAGTAAAGAATATATAACATAGTCCAAAGGGTAAAATGTATATTCCAGAGCAAATTACAATACATTCGTACGCAGGGGCAACAATGTATAAAATACATGATATAAAATATACAGAACTGAATAAAAATTATTTGCATCCAAACATGATCTTTCCAGATAAGTAGAAAGTTTTGTATATGCAACTACACTGTATACATTTCACACAATGTACTTATCTGACAAGACACCACAATCTACAGCCCATGAGGAAAAATGTCACGTACATATACATCACATCAAACAAGTGCCTCCTCACCACCTCCATCTAGTTAGAAAAACATTCTAAGGGACCGTTCACCAAATATGACAAAACACAAGTGAAAAAAAAACCCCCATTTCCCAAAAAACCAATGCACCCTAATCCAGCTCCCCACATAATGTGTTTCTTTCAAACAGGTATTTCATAATTCTGGAGTTCACAAAACATGTTTGTACCCCCAACAAAAAAAACTGCAAATACTTTGTATATGAATGTATTTTGCCACTGCATAGGTGATATTTACGACATGTTAGTTGTAGTAATACAATGGCATATTACCTACATGTTAAATTTAACTTCCTTATGACAGAAATCATTGTGTTTCTCCTTTTCTAGAATGTCCTACTGCTGATACCAGAAACCCTCATTTTTACTAACCTCCAACATATTACTGTGCTCATTTTTTATATACATGTAACTCCTTAACAGCTCATTACCACCAAGATTTATATCCAACGTTAAAATGTCACATGATTAACTGACCTCACATAATACCAACAGCTACAGTGCATTCAGCCATTCAGACTGAAGCATGTGACACTGTTTGGGCTGGGGTGATAAACACGGCCCACAGAATCAACAGTCTGTAGCTCAAGAAATTACAAATAAAACTTAACAACATTACAGCAGATGCTGCAAATGCTCTGTTGCTGTCAGTAAAATATTCTAAGTATAACACTGATTTTGTTGTCACAGTTAAGGAAAGAAATGGATTCAAAGTGTTCACCAAAGAAAAAGTGGGTGATATCGATAATAGGCTTGTACACTCACATCAAAGATCCCTTAGATTCCCTGCAAAGACCAGGGTTTAAAAATTTTTATTAATGCACCAGGACAGGTGCATGACAACATAGTGCATCTCCAGCATCTACTGTAATCTCAGTAAAGATTTATCTTCAATTTGCTTGGCCATAGGTTTGTCAGTTCCACAAAGACTTCATGTCCCTATGTCCAGCTACAAGAGCATCCACTGCATCTATTTGAACAGTTCAAAAATTTGCAGAAGGCTCTGGAATGTCAACAAGGTAAAGTTCTTGCAATTATATTACAGTCTTCAGGGTACAAAAAAGTAACATTGAGGCTGGGGTCAAATAGTCAATTCAAGAAACTGATCTATTAATGATAGGTAAAATAATGGGTCCAATGGCATAAGGAACTGGGTAGCACTAACTCAGTGTTACAACACTCAATGCCTGAAAAAGCTAGACACACCACAAAGTGATGCTGTATTCAGTCTACCCAATACACCATACCAACAGCAAACACCTTGCAGAATTTCTACAACAGATGTTGTTACTAACGTCCAAAGTTCTCTAGATATGCACACGTCAAGAAACAAGTTACTGGACTTGGGAAACACAATGACTTGTCTGGTGAGTTGTGGGAAATGTTCTGGGTACAAAACCTTTACCACACACATCACACTGGTAGGGTCTCTTCCCAGTACAGTAATGTCTGTGAATAACAAGCATCAACCTCTGGGTAAATGACTTCCCATAAGTGTCAAAGGAGTAGTTTCTCACCTGAGTGTGTGTGTGTGTGTGTGTGTGCACGTGGAGGAGTTCTGGCTTCTTGAATGCCATTCAACACACATCACACACACACAAGGTTTTCCATTTGTGTGTACCCTCATGTGTGCGTGAAGAGACCATCCGTTTGATACAGACTTCCCACAGATATCACACAGATGCAGGGTAAGTGAATTCCCATGTGCAAACATTTTGCCACGGGTCTCACACTGGAATTTGTTCTCAACTATGAAACCAGTGTCATGAGTCATTTTATGCTCTTAAAATGTATATATTGCTATGAGTTACAGAACAGGCGCTGATGTACTGAGTATCAAGGACTCTGGTTGATGAATGAACCAACTATTCAGAGGTAATGACAAGTGTTTGTTGCGCTCTCATAATTACATGAACAGAGGACGATTCAATGTTTATACCATTCATGAAGCTGCAAAGAAAACGATATCCCAATGGAGGACTGCTCATTCAAGTCCATCAATGCTGACTGTTAAATAATTTACAAATTGTCGAATCATGCAAGACCACAGTGTGTCACTCGAGCCAAAAGAATAATTTATTATGCCATATTATGTATGTAAATGGTTTGGTCAAATACTTTAACTCAAAATTTTTGGTTGTGAATTTTCAAATATGCGACACTGAAATGTGTACACATAAACACCAAAACAACGCAAACATATCGGGCTAAGTGACATTCTGTGAGCATCTACTTAATAACGTCATCTTCCTTGACTTCATCATGTAGACAAATGTGCCAATTCAAGAGAAGATTTCAAGAAGAAAAACACAGGTGTATCATTCACATGTGTTCAGACAGAAAAATAATAAAGTTTTTCCCATGCAAGATATGGAGCACGAATATTTTTGTTGCAAAATGTGCATGACAGCACCATGTAACTTCACAGACACACAACTACTGGCCATACACAATACAGTATATATTAATATGGAACAAAAAAATCCTCATGTCAGGGAGAAAGTGCAATTACACTAAAGGTGTGGATGTGGAATGCTGAAGTGCTTAACAAATCTCTGGCCCGCTATTCTTTGCCCAACTATGGCTTCATATCAGCATGTAATCTGTTATTCAATCTCATGTCAGCCAAATGACATGCCATAGAAATACAATATAATTATTCTCAACAGGATTAAATACACCACGTACGCACGCGCGCGCACACACACACACTGCACAGTCCACGGCCACCACATGCCAGGTAGCAGTAGAGATGTCAGCAAAGGCCTCCTGGCCCTCTGTCATTTGTGGGCACCAAGCTTAGTAGCTGTTATTTTTATCTCTGGAGAAGGAAAAAGGTTTGGTGTGAAAATCTCAAGCAAAGACACCTCTTGGAAGACCTATGTGTTGAGACATTAAAACACATTGAGAAAGAATGGGACGGCATACACCAGATTCACCTCACTCCATTATAAACCAGTGGTGCAACTCCCCTGAACACAAACAGTGGGGTTCCATAAAATGTAAGGAATTTCTTGACTAGTTCAGGACCCAGTAGCTTAACAAGGACTATGATCCACCAAAGTACCATATGGAAATGACAAGTGTACAAAGCAATCCTATACAGAATGAAATTACCTTTGAAATGGTTTCACTCCTATAGGTGAACTTGGTTTACTCACTGTGAGGCATGCTTGAAGGCAAAAGGAGTTAAATTCCCAAAATTGTTATAAAATATAGTTTTATGTAGGTAAAGGCTGACATCAAGAGTTAGCACTGCCTGTAGGAAAAACATCTGTGATTCTAATTGGTCACACCATAAACCACCACCACACTATCTCAAGCAGCAAGCTTTCATCTCAACTGAACCCACTGTATTCACCAGGGAAGAAATTCTGAGTTACAGAACCTACACATATGGCACTGTGCTTATACAAACCTATTCATATGCTGAGCCCATTAAATACAGTTCACAATTCACAACCTCTTTCCAAAAGTAATTTTAGGTGTTTCTTCTCAGCAATATCCAGAACCATGAAACAACCTATTCCTCAAAGATATTCCAAACATAGTGCAGTATTAATTTAATTTCTTTTGTGTGAGCGTGCACGCATGCCTGCGCGTGCCACATACTCCAACCACACTGCCTTTTTTTATGTTAATCACCGTAACCTGCTAACGGATAAACCTGTTCACTGCCAAAAGCAGACAAATTCCCTCCAAATCTTATTACATCCTTAGCTGCAACGAGACGCATTTACTGTCAAATATCAAGCTGAAATTTCAAACACACGAGCCTACAATTCGTTCAGCTATCTTGAAGCTTCAACACTGAAGTTCTGGCGAAAAGGGTACACAGACAGGCACAGGCATAGAGAAAATAATAAGATATGTGCTGTGCAATTTAAATGAATATATTTATTACTCAAATGTCAATACATTCAGTTAGCATTTGTGTTTCATATCCCTGAGAATGAAGCAGACAGCATCTAATATACTTAAACTGTTATGGGCATTTTGTTCACTTCACAACCCAAGACTAGTAATAATGCACACACTCAACCTTAACACAATTATCATCTCTTTCATATATGCATACAGTACTGCTAGGAGAGAGTACAATTACCTCATTGTGCAGTAACCTAATAAGCATGCACACAAACACATCATATCCCTGTGTTCAGCATTTTCCACCGATACAAAGTCATTGAAGTCAATACACAGCTCACTTTATAAACATGACATTTATTCATTTAAAGCAATGTAACATGAAAAACTCTCGCTGCATATTACAATGGATTCATCACTTTGAACACTCAACTACCAAGAAAACAATCAACACACAGTGTACCATGTTCTCTCAACCAAAGCCTTGGTGACTGACAGTAAAACATTTACACACGTAGTGGAGGAAAGCCCTACCAAATTTAGGGTGAAGTTATTTTCAGTTCAGTAAGTTTTTGTTTGATATCTCTGATGTGTCATTTTATAAATGATTATTGCAAGACTCACCCACCCAAACCAGACTGACTAACCAACCTCCAGCTTGAAAGCAGTGGTGCACACCATCATCTATTCTAACTCATAGTGCACTTCTTACCAAAAATGATCACATTTTGGGGAGATCTAATGTCATAGTATCTGCTGTTCAAACAATGCAATCAGGCTATCTAAATACACAAACTTCCAATTAATATGCATGACCAGTACAACTGCTGAACACCAAACTGATACAACATAACAGCTGGCATGAATCAGGCAGTGCAGTGACTACACATCAGGTGATCATGGAATGTGGGCACAATTCTGAGCAGAGGTCGAGATTGTTCTGAAGACTTAATTCCTCTGGGATATGATGCCATGCAGTGTCATATATTCATTTACACAACACAACCCAGGAGACTTGAATCTTCATCTACACCTCTGTGAGTAGCTCAAACCCCACAAATGTTCTCTTCTCTATAGCATGAGGCCAATCAGGCCTCCCAGCCAATGGGCACAACCCTGTACGTGAAGATGAACGCTCACTCCACCTAGTACCGAGGGTAGGAATGAAGGATTACACTTCCATTCCCCTTACATTTTCATGGCATAGTGCTTGCTGACACAAGAAATTACTTTACCTTAACCACAATAGCATTAGTGGATCAACTCCAATCACAGAGAAATGATGATGAGTTACGCTGCTGCACACACACAAATTCAGAATATGCATACAGGCCACAACATTCATACATCCATAAGATCAATCTATGATCCAAGAACGCAGATCCTCAAAACAAAAATAAATGAAAATGTAAATTCTGAAAAAGTCTGAAGCCACAGACTCCTGGTTGCCAGCCACACTCAAAGGCACCAGAGATGTTCTGGTTTATCTTGAATGAGATTCTCAGAACAAAGAAATGACAACAGTGATAGCCAAACACGAAAATTTCAAACCTTCTGTATCATCCAGGATGTCATCCTTTCTAGAAGGAATGGATATTTTCACTTCATGAGCACATCAAATATAGCTTCTCGGTGACCCTCCCATTCCCATGCAACTTGAGAAGAAGCACTTTCCCTAATGAGTTGAAGTGTCCGAAGTAATCACAGTTATACACCTCCGTCTTGCAAAGATTACAGTGTGCAAGTCACACTATTTTATCAGAATGGCCAATGGTGAAGCACAAAGGTGATAAAAGAAAAACCAGACTGGATAAAACCGGAACCAAATGGCAACACAACAAGCCCAGAAGTCTTTAGACTTTTGCTCTGTGTGTTCTTCGACACTCTTCTGGGTTATTACATTACGTAGGATTGTAAGACCATTCTTGCGTTTCAGAAGAACATGCTGCCTCCATCGTCACTGTGACTGAAATCCACAGCATCCAACAGAACCAAGAATTTGTAAGAGTAGAATGACCATACAGAAAATATGAAGGAATAATCACTGTCAAAACTGTCCATGTAGCAGACATCTAGAGAAGGAAACTCTTGACCAGATCTCATGAACAGATCAAGATACCAACCTGACAGAAGATTAGCTACTTCATTAGCACAATAATTGGAAACTCAGTGTCAACTTTGAATCAACAAAATTCTGATCCACACTTTTGAAGCATATCCCACTATGACCGAGTGAGATATGAAGTTCTAGTTCTGTTTGTGACAAGCAATCTCAGCACATTACTTTCAGTGCTTTTTACAATAAAACCAAAGCAGGGAATCAACTAAAGGTGAACATGAGTCACACTGTTCTCTTGGAAACGTTGCTCCAATTCAAAATCTTGATGACAGCAGCAGCAGCTTTCACACTACTACGTTAGGAATGACATAGGTATAACTTTTCCTCCACATGGAATGTAGTTGAAAATTAAAAACTCTGTATGAGAGTACTGTGTCATGTTTACAATACACGATCAACATAATTAGAGATAACATTTAAAAGTCTCCACTGAAAAGAGGTGCATACATGATGTCAGTTCTCACAAAATGTCTTAGAACTACCACACACACATTCCACCCCTACTGTGTATACTTCCAGTTATAAGCCAATCAACAGTATGAACTGATAACAAAGATAACCTATAACTTAAAAATGGGCTCCAGGCCACAGAATGAACTTAAAATACAGTGTTCTGCCCCCTGCCACTCTGTGCACTTCTGCAAAGTTGAAGGATTCAGTCTGTGCTGGGAAGTTCCTGCACACAAACATGCTCACAACAGATTCTAAAACAAAATGAACAAACTTTACCAACATAAATAAAGGCATACTCTGCAAGTGGACAAAAAAAACTTGTACTGTACCTATGCAATACTGCATCTAATGTGACTATGTGACATTCTAACAATTCTTTTACATAGACTATTAATTAATATATCAGACAAAGAAAATTCTCCTCATGTAGAGCAGAAATACAACAACAAACAGGCATGTTTAACTTTGCCACAGTGGAAGAAATGCTTGCTTACTTCGAAAATTTACATTTTTCACTCAACCTGCCAGTCTTCACATTATTAATTTCGTTGAACAAAATAAATCTGAATAGTACAATTTCATCCAAACCAAAAACATATCTCAGTATATGCAGCTGTTGCTGCTTACAGACATGCTCTCCCTCTTCTAAAACACATGCTCATGATTTTTTTGATGTGTCATAAGGAGAGTTCTTGCAACAAACCCTTTCTGACACACACGACACATGTAGGGCCTCTGCCCTGTATGGGATCTCTTATGCACTACAAGAGTTGAACGCTGCGTGAATGATTTACCACACTGGTCACAGGTATGCGGCTTTTCACCTGTGTGAGTCCGTTGGTGAACACGCAGGTAGTTGCGGGATATGAATGCCTTACCGCACACATCACACACATTTGGTTTCTCCCCAGTATGTGTCCTCACATGCACCATCAAGGATGCCTTGCTGGCAACATTCTTGCCACATATATCACACACAAACTGGCTCTCCCCTGTGTGAGACTTCAGATGCAATAGCATAACCTGCTTACGAGCAAACCGTTTCTTACAGATGTCACATTCATGTTTCTTTTCTGGGGGTACAAAATTAGGATCATGTGTTTTCTTATGCAGCATTAACCTGTATCTGTATCGATATGCCAAGCCACAGATGTCACACTGGTATGGTTTTTCTCCTGTGTGGATAGTTTTATGCTCTTGGAACGTTGTCTTTGTATAGAATCCTGTGTTGCACACTTCACACTTGTATTTGTACTCACTGAGGTGTCGCTTCCTGTGATTCACCAGATTTGCTCTCTGTATACACGAATAACCACAAATATCACATACATGGTTCTTTTCCCCTGTGTGGATCTTTTTATGGCTTTTTAACTCAAACGCTCGCTTGAAAGTACGATCACAAATATCACATGGAAAGGGACGCTCTTTACTATGAATTACCATGTGAACAGTTAGTGCTCCCTTCGACACAAATGCCTCTCCACACACAGTACACACAAATGGACGTTCCCCAGTATGTATCCTCCGGTGAATCAACATTTTACTTTTGATGAGAACCTTTCCACAGAATTCACATTTGTTTGAAACCTTTTCCTTTTTGGAGCTGCATTTTGTACCCCTAGAGGTTATGTCTCCAGATCTGGAAAGAAGAGAGATGGCAACATGAATTCTTCCAGCTTTTCATATGTACGTTCACACCTATCACTCGGTTTCAAATCAGCTTACAATTCCTATCCAAGCACAATGTAGAGTAACTGTCCAAAAGAAATTCCTGGACTCAGCATTACTAAATCCTGTTTCATTTGCTCTGCAAATTGGCACACTAAATGACAAACACATAACAATCTCTCAACCTCTTACAAAAGATTTCATTCACAATACTTTCCTCTTGAAACTCACTTCTATAATACTATACGTTTTCATCTTCAACACAGGATTATTGAAAAGTGAAAACATCTTAAGCATAAATTAGCAGCCCCATACTTCAGCTAGGGGTTCAGCAGCATAAAATACTCAGCACACAACCCCCCGAAAATGCAATCACTATTCATAAATTGGCACAAAATGCATCTAGTTAATTGATTTAAAAACAGTCATGCTAAATGAATATCAAAATCCTTGGTGGGTCTTCTGATGAGTAACAAGCAATGATTTGGACACAAAACTCTTGTTACAGACTTGACAGAGAAATGGCCTACAACCTGTGTGAGACCTTCTGTGGACAATCAGGGAAGAACGCTGTGTAAAGGTCTTGTCACAATGCTCACATGTAAATGGCCGTTCTCCTGTATGTGTACGCTGGTGAATCTTCATATAAAGTTGTGAATTGAACGCCTTCCCGCATACATGACAGACATTGGGTTTCTCACCAGTGTGGGTACGAACATGCACCTTCAGATAATCTTTGCTTGACAGCACTTTGCCACAAATATCACAGACACACTGGCTCTCCCCAGTATGAGACTTCATGTGCACCAACAGAACTTTCTTATGTGAGTAACACTTGTTACAGACCTTACACTGATGCGCCTTAGCAGGAGGGTCATACTTTGGGTCATGGGACTTGTAATGTTGATTCAGCTGGTACTGATAGCGGTACACCAAACCACACATGTCGCACTGAAATGGTTTCTCCCCAGTGTGTCCCATCATGTGCTCTTGGATTTCTGTGTTTCTGTAAAATCCTTTCATGCAAATAACACACTTAAACTTGTACTCATTCAAATGTCTCTTCCTATGATTCATCAAGTTTGTTTTTTGAATGCATGAATAACCACATATATCACACACATGATTTTTTTCCCCGGTATGAATCTTCCTGTGACTTCTCAACTCAAATGATCGTTTAAACTTCCGACTACACACATCACAGGGATATGGTCGTTCATCACTATGTATGACCATATGCACTGTCATAGCACCTTTTGAAACAAAAGATTCACCACACTCAGTACAGGCAAATGGCCTTTCCCCAGTATGGATCCTTCTGTGAATCAGTAGCTTACTCTTTACAAAGCATTTTCCACAGAATTCACACTTGTTTGAACTCTTTTCCTTAGTTGACCTGCCTTTTGAATTTCCAACAGATTCACTATAGGCAGTATCTGCACATCTGCAAAGAAGAGAGATATAAAATGAATTCTTCTGTTTACGATTCAAGTCTTGTGCTCCATGCATGTTCCAATGAAAGCCAAATATTACCGGTGACTTCTGATGCCAGGTTTATTTACACAATACTACTATGCTAAGTTTGTTACTTTGCTTCACTTAATGCCAGCAACACATTTCCCAATTCTGATAGGCCAAAAGAATGCCAAACTTCATTTAATGCTGACACATTTGCCACTTATGATTGAACAAAACAAAGTCAAACTGCACTACAGAAGAGTAATCAGAAAAGACTATTAATACAGCCACATACACATCTTACCTAAATGAATACCACATCACTCTAAATACACCACTTATGACTAGCACTCCCACTTCCACTGACACATTCAAATTGTTATATAAATGTGAGGAAGAACGGATAGAAGAGAACTGCATTCCAAATTACGAAGTACACGGCAAGAAAAATTCCAGAAGACCAACTAAAATATCTGATTCATTCAAGGAGATTTTAATGGAAATGGGACTGCCACAGGCCCTAAACTTACTGCACTTGATGACAACTTGCAATTATTCTACAGCTTTCTCACAAACAAAATCGCTTAACTGATAACACTTCTGTTATCTACTCAGAGGTGCCAAGGGCTGAACAGCTATCCTGATTGTTTTCCTCAATACAGAGCACAATGCCAAGACAGCACCTAAATCAAAACCACTTCCTAACCCCTTCCTTCCACATCCTTTCCGATTTGTAACTCACTAACCATCCTGTCCTCTGACACTACATTGCGTGGGCTAGTCACCAAATAAACAATAAATATCTAAATACAAATAAATAAAGCTTTGTAATAAAAATCCTACAAATCATCAAAGTGTGTGATTACACAAGCAGCAATATTAACAAGAATCGAGGTAAATCCAAATGCAACAATTAACTTTTCACACATTTTAGCAGTCATTTGTCAGGAAGGGTTTACTCAGTATATAACAGCACACTTCAGTAATGTAACATGGAGGATAATTACATGACTGGCGGAACATCATCACAATGCTTGCAAGCTTTAAGTTCTGAAAACAATACTGTCAGTACATGTAACTTTTGAACGCAATGTGTAACATATTTCCACGCCCCTGCAGCCCTGGGTCCTCAGTTCGTGGAACTTGAATCCGAATTCAGCACACACAGTTAATCAAGAATTCTGCCAGTTAAGTATGAAACAACCATAAAAGCATTGGTATCTGTACATTAAAAAATTAACAAAAGAAATAAGATCACTTTAAAAATAATCAGTCGCTAATTAAACGAGTGTAACTTTCATAAAAAACACAGTTTTAAATTAGTCATATTAAAGTTTAGGAGACGTATTTAAATACCAGTTGTATCTTGGAATGACCCGAGTTTTTCTGGCTTAGCATGGACATTTAACTCCTACCAAGTAAACACACAGAGACCAGCATATGACATGCTAGGTCATTCACTAGTACATTTTAAAAATCAGCGTCAGATCTCGTAGTACAATAAAGGTTAACAGGCTGAATTCAAACTACCCTCCATATAACAAATTATTCTCCCATCTGTTTAGAAAGGAACTTCTGTTACCATGCATCATATACAAAATTAACCATAATATATACAATTGTTGGTCAAGCTGACAAGTTTGGCATAACATAAATAAATACTGCAGTACGATGAAAAATTTTCAGTACTGCCAAGATATTTTTATAATGCTGAGATATGATTTAACAACTCTCAAGAATGCATTTATAGATACATTTCCAAAAAATTTCCAACCATAACAGAAGTTCAAACAGGACCATTAAATTCATGAAATGGGTCCACCATCCACACACAAAGTCGCAAATATGGCTCATTAAAAAGTTAAATGGGTTTGACCTCACATCACTCTAACAGCTGTAACCATCACCTTGTAATTACATAAGATGATGAGAACACACCTCATGATGACTAATTTTATTACTTAGCCATACACAATGCATAGGTGCAAGTGTCACAAATAACTTGTCCCTTCATTTCTTCATAATGGGTCACATTAGATCCCCAGAAGTCCCTCCTACCAAATCAGTCATTAGACATTCAAATGTAAATGATTTGTTTTATAAAACACACCTTACAGGCAGAGTTAATGCTCTGAACATATGTAACAGCATAAATTCTGCGCAAGACAGGAACAGGAACAAAACTAAGTACTTCTGCTTTAATAATGATTTTGGTAATATGCTGAGGATGTGTGACGACACACACAGAGCTGCCTGATTAAATATTCTAAGAAATAAACTGCACTGTTACAAATATACACTGCTCTTCATCTATGAACATATGATGAACCCTATATTTTACCACAGAGGAGGTGAAATATCCTCAGCTTACATGCTTAGTGAAGGCAAACATGGTGAGTACAGCGGCGTTAATGTTTACAATCAGAGGTACTTCATTTAACCCTAAAATGGGACAGAAATTATATTTTCAAAACTTCAAAAAACCTGCAGTTTTCCACCAGCCTGTTACAAATTTTATGATTTGATGAAGGGGCCACATGAATACCTAAGGACCTACATGACAAGAGCTTTGTAGGATGTATGTATAACAGGTCTGATGCACACCATCTCATACTTTACTGCAACTTCATTTTCCCATACCTGTGGCAACCATTCTTTGCACTGAGTGTGGAATAAAATACCAGAATTAACATTTAGGTCACACTAGACTTTCTTTTAAGTCTGAATTTATGTTCTCTGGTGTAGTAAATCCAATTGTAAATAACCACTGCCAAGCTGGATTTCAATCAAAACATTACACACACTAATAAATGAAAAGGTTACCATTTAACTGGGGTACTTCAAACACAGACGCAAACACTTAATCTACATGACAACTCAACACAAAGAATGACCTACCCTACACCTACACACCACCAACCCAACAGTTTCCTGGAACATCATGAAGTAGAATTTGTTAGCTCACAAACTGTGATGGAAAGCACACAACAGTACTGATAAAACTACCAGAACTCTCCTTATGCTAAACTGTACATGAAATATGTTTTTACAAAATATGCATATGGTTTATTCCCAGTATCTTCATTCTAAAAACCAGGGTTGTGTATTTTCTGGTGTGTTACTAAGACAGACCTTGACACAAACCCCTTGTTGCATACATCACATGCATACTGTCCATGAGTGTGTGATCTCCTGTGCACAATTAAAGAGGACTGCTGTGTGAATGATTTGCCACATTGCTCACAGCTGTATGGCCGTTCCCCTGTGTGAGTTCGTTGGTGGATCTTCAGGTACTTCTTGGAAATAAATGCCTTGCCACACACATCACACACATTGGGCTTCTCACCCGTATGAGTTCGTACATGGATCTTCAAGTAGTCCTTGCTTGACACTGCCTTCCCACAGATAGTACAGGTGCACTGGCTCTCCCCCGTGTGAGATTTCACATGCGACATCAACACCTGTTTTCGTGAATATGTCTTATTGCAAATTTCACATTGGTGTGTCTTTTCAGGGGGTTTGTAATCTGGATCATGCTTTTTCTTATGAACAGTGAGCCTGTATCGGTATCGGTATGCCAAACCACAAATATCACACTGAAAAGGTTTCTCACCCGTATGACCATTCTTATGTTCCTGCAATTCAGTGTTCGTGTAGAAACCCTTCTCACAAATTTCACACCTAAGTTTGTATTCATTCAGATGTCGCTTCCTGTGATTTACAAGGTTTGTCCTCTGTATGCATGAGTAACCACAAATATCACACACATGATTCTTTTCACCTGTGTGAATCTTTTTATGGTCTTTCAACTCAAATGCCCGTTTAAACCTACGATTACAAATGTCACAAGGAAATGGACGTTTTTCACTGTGTATCACCATGTGCACCGTCAGGGCTCCCTTTGATACAAATGCTTCACCACAAACAGAACATGCGAAGGGACGTTCACCTGTGTGAATCCTTCGATGAATCAGCATCTTGCATCTTGTGAAGATCTTTCCACAAAACTCACATTTATTGCAACTTTTACCCTGCGAGTTCCTCTCCTTTTTTGTATGGTTCTCTCTTTTGGGGGAAGTCAACCTGCGTTTCTTTTTGCCAACAGAATCACTATTGGCATTTTCTGCAGATCTGGAAAGAAGAGAGATTAGTATGAATTCCCCAATACCGCCATCAATGCCCCCTTCCTCAGAACATCCTCTGGAAATAAGTCCAATACCACACAACTGCTTTCAGTACCAATGACTATCCAAAAACATCCTGAAACAACTTTACAGATCAGCATCCATGACAAATTTAGAATTGACAAAACAAACAGCAGCCTGAAGGAATGTAACCGTAAAGTTCAAGTTCCATGCAATATAATGGATGTAAGACCGTATTCAAGCAATTTGATAACACAGAAAAAACACATCTGAAACCTGTAATGGCGTACTTTGTACAAAACGCCTTTGGAAGATCCGTTACTCTGTAAGCTTCAAAGATGTAACCCTCAATCAAAATACTTCAAGGCCTCAAATGTGTCTGCCAGATCACAGTGGTAACACGGGTTACCTGGGTCTTTGTAGCTCACCCATCACTGTACTGCACTGCTGTTTTCACATAATCATATTTTCAATCTAGAGTGATCAACACATCTGCGAACATCATATCATCCGGACAAAAACGAAGCAAGCTATTGTGTTTCTCGTCCTGAAAATGTTACATGTATGTCAAAAAGGAAAATTCTCGAGATCCTGTTTCCACTTGCAGCCGATGCTTTAAACAATGCAACAATAAGATGAACATAAACAGAGTAGTCTTTTCATGCTCAGTCTTACAGCATCAAACCCTGTATCTTGAGGATTCCATCCTTCATCCCAGCAGCCAAAGACAATCACAATTACTCTACTTTCAAATTATAATAAATATCCCATGCTCAAAGTTCCATTATATGAGTATTGCCAATTTCAGATTCTTCTTACACATTAATCTCATTTCAACCCACTCTTCATCATCTCCTAAACATTCTCGCCGGATAAGCAGCAGTATAAACCGCAGAGCAGCCATCCCTTATCATTAACTGCAATTTGTTCACTTAACAATAAACTGCATAACATTTCACATATCTCTTACTATTGGCATGCTAGATATCAGTACTTTCAATAAGAAACACTCTCAAATGAAAAACTAATTCTCAATAAAACAAATGTGCATCTAGTTAACATACATAGTACTAGTACCCATACTCATCTGTTGGTTCAAATGTCTGCATTCTGTTTCTGCATGCTCAACATTTTATAGGTTCTGATAATATTATGGCACTGAACAAAAACCTGATTTGAAATCCTCTACTTGGACTTGTCTGCAGGCAGTACAAGAGTGGTGATGGATTAGATGGTTACAGCTATTACTAAGAGTGGTGTCAGATTAGTTGGTTGCAGTTACTATTATGAGTGATTTTTGTTTATGTGGTTACAGTTATTACTATGAGTGGCCTTAGGTTAGATGGTTACAGATATTACTGACTGACATCAGGTTAGATGGTTACAGTTATTACTATGAGGGGCATCATGTTAGATGATTACAGTTACAAGTAGCGTTAGGTTACATGGTTACAGTTATTACTGACTGACATCAGGTTACATGGTTACAGTTATTACTATGAGTGGCATCAGGTTAGATGATTACAGTTATTACTGCGAATGACATCAGGTTAGATGATTACAGTTATTGCCCTGAGTGGTGTCAGTTCAGATGATTAAGTTATAGAGCACATATTGCTGTAGACTGACTACTATTAACCAATGAACAATCTTCTTCACAGAATACGAAGGCACTAAGACAGGAAACCACAGTTATCTGTGACAAATATTGAATACTTTCATCACTGAACTCTGAAGAGATGATGTACTGAGGTAAGAACACAAACACTTTCTTAGCAACACAGATACCACTGCTGCAGTCATATTTTCTCCACCCAAGCATCTAAACTGTGACCCCTACTCCTTTTAGGCCATGATGTGCACCAGTTACCTAAGCACACAGGTGCCACAAGACTGTTATCAAACTTTACCTTAACACCACACAACATCCAAATTTTTAATAACACAAATTTCTTTCTACTTAAACTTGATTCTTTCTACTTGTTTACTAGTCTTCATGTCACCAAACTTATATGCTACTATACAACTGGCAAATATCAGGTATTTTCTGTTTTTCTCCTATACCTGTTCCATCAATACAGAATTCACCAGGGATCAGACCCAATTCATGCTCTACTCTTTCTGTATTGCAGCTTTACCCGTAGCAATACATACAAAAACTTGCATCAGTATCAATTGTAACCTTTTAAACACCACCTGAGAATTAATGAGATCAACTCTCCAGCACACAAATTTCCCAAGTGACAAATATTCTCAGTTCAAGTTGTCAGATGTCTACCAAAGCCGCGCACTAAGGCCTCGCAACGAACCAGAACATGCATGAGTACATGCAAACTATTCACATTCGACTGTTTATTTGCAATCAACAGTGCAATGGTAAATCAACTTTCAGCAGGGTATTAACTGGAGAACCAACTATAACAGTATGAGCGTGGTACATGTTTCTGATTCTAACACAATTTCTCCATAGCACTGCATACAACAGCAAGTACAATCAGAGTGTAAGAGGGGTCCAAAAACAAGACCCAACGTAAAAATGCACAGTTAATTAAATAAACATGTGTTAAAACACACAATAGAATCTCAGCCTCTATATGGCCTTACAATTGACACCCTAAAAAAATGAATAAAAGATAAGATTTCATTACAATACCCTATACCATGAAGGAATGGAACAACATTAGCCACACCTACACAATCGTAACACGAATGGTGCACAGACAGCCATAAGATGAGGTCTGCAGTGGTACTCATTTAAACATGGATGTTCCCGCAGGATATGTGGAACAAGGGACTGTGCACAAATAGGCACCATGTCCCTCTACAACAAACGTCCACGTGTTTGGCAAATTTGGCCCATAAAAAGGTGTCCTCCAACCTAAAGGAGGGGAAGGGCTGCCAGATATGTTCAGGAGAGTGTGCAACTTCAATGTAGAGCCGCAAATCAGGAGACAGAAATATGGAGATCATCGTTCAGTCTAAGTGAGTCTAAGTGAGACTGACTTCATTGCAAAACCATTACACAGTTTTACAGTAGATCAAGGCACAGTAACGTTTTTCCACATATTTCATAAATGGCATGATTTTTGGGGAAAAGTTATTGAATATAAAATGTTTTTTTTACTACAACTTATGTCTGAAACATTTCTCATTCCGAGAAGAACTGGGCGAGATCATAAATGTACATACGTCTTCCTGTAAAGTACCCGTTATTCTTGCCAGATTTTAATGAAACTTGAATTTTGACAGACTTTTGAAAAATAATAAAATATCAAATTTTATGAAAATCCATTCAGTGGGAGCAGAGTTGTTCTGTATGGATGGAGAGACAGACAGACACAACGAAGTTAATAGTCACTTTGCACAACTTTGCGAACACAACTGAAAATCAGACCCAGAAATAACCAACCATACCCAACAGCAGAAAGTTCCAATCTGACACTTCCGACTTGTGGGACAATTTCCATGGCCCTACTAATAGGAAACTGAGACAATCTGCCATTAAGCAGACACGCTTTTCTTGTCAACAGTTTCACATTTTCACCTTCACTACAGACCTACTGAAATGCAGTACTCATAACTCTCTTACGCACTTTCCTAACTTACACGCTGCAATTCAGCAATGTTATACCAGCCATAATATATAATATAGCTCCTCAGAACTCCTCCCTCTCATGCAGAATTTGGATGACTTTACAGTCCATTATGACAATCTCAACAGTGTTAAGGCCAGTGAAGGAACAACTGTTTTACATTAAGGACTGTAACTACCATGCTCCAGTTAATATCCTATCTCCTATACAAATCATCACTGTCCACTCCAACCACTCTGTTTACTATATGCTGCAGACACTGCCCAAAGCACTACCAACGGCTTCATCTAACCACATTTATTATCAAAGTCCACCTAATTCTTTGTGATGCCAACACAAATTTTCTGTGTGAATCAGGTCTTACTAACAAAAAGAGCAGAATATAAAAAAAACCATCACTGGCTATTTTACAATTACAGAGTGGAGCAGGTAAGGCAAGTCCACTGACATCGTGGTGGAGCAAAGACATAAGATATAATTTGCAAAGCTGACTTCCGTCACTTGAAAATACTGCATGCATTAATCAATAACAAAATAATATTACACAGATTATTAACAACAAAAATGTTATTAACATATGTAAATATCTGAGCATTCATTCTGTATTATCTTAACACCTGCCAGTAGGAATTTGCCTAATCAGATTCCCTCCAGGTAACAACAAATACTTTCAATAGACAAACCCTGAAAACCGCCCCTGCGAGATCTCCGAACAATTTCCTTGTACCTTTCACACAATCCACTTGCCCTGTGGCCCAATGTAAGCAATTTCTTTTGTGGTGGTAGTGATAATCTCTGCTATATATGAATTCACGTTGGCCCATATCAATTGGACCATAACAACAGTGTAAATTCGGCAGCTGAACACTTTGCGACGAAGTTTCTTCGCAATACAATGTAAACAAACTAATATCAGCAGTGCAAATAAAATGCTGCAACATGTTAATACACTTAGAAACATGGGATTCAAACCACTGCTTTCTGATAGTTCATCAACATGAGATGTATTTAACCTGAACATTATGTGACAAGCTAAAAACAACCAATACCACCATGGACAAAAACATGAAAAAAAGAAACTAGTATACAACATAAACAATTATAAAAACATGGGATCCATTTCTGCACATCCAAGAGTTCAATGTCTAATAGCCTAAAATCACCATTTTTTTAAAAAAAAAAAAACATATGACTGTTCACCCAATTTTCATATTTGTCCCTCACAGCAACCAACTAGAAAGTGGGCAATACCACAAGACTAGCTTGCTAGATGGCAATACATCCTGAATACTGAAAAGAATCCTGCATACTGCACTTCAACAACACATGTTACTGATATTAATTTGAAACACATACACAAAAGAGGTATATCTATACATCACACCATCATTGTGTCTGGTCCAAAACATCATATACATTTCAATCACACCGTGGTCTCCATACACAGTGGCCACAGATTCAGCAGTTCACTAGCACATTAATAAAATACAAGCATTATTCTTATGAGCTTGCTCAAAGTCTTACACCATACCTTAACATGAAATTGTCAGCATGGACAAAATATGTTGCACTATTATTATCACAAACAGGGCCAGTTATGACACTCCAGCCATAAGAGTTTGTTCAGTGTTGCTTACTGTTCTTTGTTCAACTGAAAATGTTTTGATCACGTACGTGACTCTTCCGATGGGTTCGTACAAGTGTTTTTGACACAAAACGCTTATTGCACACCTCACACTGATATGGTTTCTGCCCAGTATGATAACGTGTGTGTACAGTCAAGGTGGAGCGCTGAGTAAAAGACTTTCCACAATGATGACAGGTGTGGGGTTTTTCGCCAGTGTGCGTGCGTTGGTGAACTTTCAAGTATTCACGAGAGATGAATGTCTTCCCACAAACATCACAAACATCAGCTTTTTCCCCTGTGTGTATTCGAACGTGAACCGTAAGAGATGCTTTACTAGACAGTGCCTTGTCACAAATATTGCACATGAAGCAACCCTCACCTGTATGTGTTCGCATGTGCAGAGTGAGTGAACCTCTCTGTAAGAACACCTTGCCACAAATTTCACACTGGTGTTTGTTTACAGGCAGTGTGTTGTTCGGGTCATGCTTTCTTTTATGAAGTGCCAAATTATGTTTGTACGGATAAGCCTTGCCACACAAATCACACTGAAATGGCTTCTCACCTGTGTGAATATTCTGGTGCTCCTGCAACTCTGTATTGGTATAAAACCCTTTAGTACAAACACCACAACGAAATTTGTAGTTGTTGAGATGTCTCTTTCGATGATTCACCAAATTTGACTTCTGTATGAACGCTGAACCACAAATATCACACACGTGATCCTTCTCTCCTGTATGAATCTTTCTATGATCCCTCAACTCACTGGGACGCTTAAACTTTCGCCCACACATCTCACACTCATAGGGTCGCTCCTTGTTATGAATGACCATGTGGGAAGTCAATTTTCCATTGCAATTAAATGCTTCCCCACATACCAAACACACGAAAGGCTTCTCCCCAGTGTGCATTCGACGATGTATCAGTAGTTTGCTTTTTATTAAAACTTTCCCACAAAACTCACATTTGTTTGCACACTTTTCCTTTGATGAGATGCACTTCAAGTTTCCAACAGAATCTCTACAGTGTTTGCCCACAGATCTGGAAAGAAGAGAGGTTTTATAATGAATGCCCAATGCACCTACCCACAAGCACTATATGTAAACCATGGCCTGGTCCATAGCAGCTTCTCTTTTCTTCAAGAAAGCCTCATCTCCCCAGTCAAAAGCAAATTTCAAATTCGAATTATCCCGTTTCACACACACATATATAAGTTCCTTTTAGTAACAGATATACCACAAATATTTACAGCACAGGGCCTACATGTTTCAGCAAACTGCCACCAAAACATCAATCAGTTGGTCAATCAATCAATCAATCAATCAATCAATCAATCAATCATGTATTTCTACTGTCCTGGCACTTGCCCAGAGGAAAAAGGGGGGGAAAAAATCTATCAGGATAACCAGTGTCACGAACCAGAAAACATCTGAACAGACGTCAGGGGCAGTACCACTTGAACCAAACTTCTTGGAAGTACAGACTTGTTATGCACACTATACTCACATTATTGCATGGTTAAACTTCTGTTTTTTTATAATGATCAGCAGAAAAATAATGAACTTCCAAGTTAAACATCACACTCAATATGGGCCTCTCAAACTGCATAACTTAGCCCCAAAAGTGCAAAAGGTAGTTAGTTCCACACGATTCAAGCAAAATGGCCCATGATCCATGAGAAGAATGCTAAAGCAAATATGTAACTCATCAGCCAGAATTTCTTACACCATTCCTGCCACAAAGTATCTTCAAGCATAACTATGTAAGAATTTGTCTATGAATTTTTTTGGGTGTAGTGCTGGTTTCCCAGCCTTGTATCATGTCAAACTTCACCCTCTGCACACCAGGAGAAGTAGTATGACACATCTGAACTAAAAGTATTATCCAAAAGAGTCAATACAAAGTACCTGCCATGGAAAACTGGCACAGTGGACATACAAGCTTAAAAAAAAGGTCTGGTATTTCTGGGTGCTCTATGTCTGTAACACTGAACCTGACATAACATTTATGCCACACACGAAGCCAAGCTATGTATCCTGCTTATCACAGAAACTTGCAAACTAGTTCCTGGCGATGCAAATGTTAGTTCATACAGAGATATATTTGGTAGGTGTTTCTTCTTGACTGCAATACTGTGAGTGTTAAGCAGCTGGAAAATGAATTCATATCTTCTAGGATGTGATGCTGTGTCATTAAGTGAGAAGTGCCTTGATCTTCGCAGTCAAACAGTCCAAGAAGTAAGTCTTTTTTGACTGCTTGACACTGAAGACACTCAATCCTTTGAATGTCTACAGACACTCGACCAACAACAGTTTCACATCCCAGAACACTTGCATGTCCAGCAACACAGCTGTTAGAACCCCAATCTCACAGATGGACAATCACGGGGCTTCACCGCAGGTCACTTGACTGGTCTATGGATTTGTTCTTCCCCTCGCATGGACAGAGGATAAGGCTCCTTGGTACTCATTTCTAACAAATTCTGAACTAAAATCTCATGACACTGTTGGTCCATTTTGCTACCACGAATGTCACCATTAGCCTCCATGTCAAGATTTGACCCCAGGACCTCCCAAAAACTAAGTACTACCCACCTGACAGCAAAGTCTAGTGAGACAGCTATTCAAGACAGCAAGTGCCAATAGCAAAAAGAAAATAATTTCTCCATGTCTTGTATGACTAATCCCCTTGTTGATGTGAGTTAAATTTGTGTATGAATTTTGCCACAACGTTTACCAATGCTGCCTTCTGGTAATCTCAACATATTCATCAACATATGCTGCACCTCTCACTGCCAAGCCACCTCTCACCCTACCCTTTATGGTACTTTTTTATGCTGTGAATGTCCCCTAGCAGTTTCACAACAGTTAGTAAGTAGTTCCTGTGTGCTGCTCATCACACGACTCTGGAAAAAGAACTGTTCCTGTAATGTGGCCCACCCCATCAACCTTCCCTTTCACTATCAGGTGCAAAGCTGTCAGTTGGACTCCTACATCATCTCAATATGCCAGCAACATATGACAGGACTGAAAGTGTACAACAGGAAAGACTATTACTGATCATGGTAGGAAAGTTTACCCCAATACTGCTAAATTCATGTAAATGTCACCACAGCCACTGTGGCTGATGTGGTTCTTTTGTATTAATACATCCATGTGCACAACAGGTAGTGATGTGTCACATATTACAGCAAAATGCCTTAACTTTACTCGCATGGAACTGGACAGGTGCCAAAGTATCAAATATTCTAGATTATCAGATGGTACTTATACTGACCTAATTTCTTACAAGTAATTTTTTGTTACTGCTCCTATACTTGGTCTGCACACAACTAACCAGGAAAGCATTCCATTTGAATATCTCCCTCTGCTGGTTCAGGGTCATCAGGGTCCTCTTCTGTCTTTTCTGGAGTCTTCATAGCTGAAGAGGCTGACAGAGTAGGAGACAACGGGTCAGGAGATACCACAACGGTTGATGTACAGACACTTTTGGAGGCCTTTTAGGACATGTCCCAGACAGGTCTGTTTCAATGATGAAGATTTTTTCTGGTAAAATGCAAAACTTCCAGTATTCAGACTACTCTCCTCAAGGGCCAAATTATGAAGATTTCCAAATTATCGGACATCGGCTGAAAGGCATTCTGCTGCAATCTGAAGAAACAAATCTGAGTTTTCCATTGCTGGCATATTTGATCAACTGTTTAAGGCCTAGTTGTTACTGTATGTACCACTGGGTTTAACATCCAAAAATTTTACATTCTGCCAAGAGCGTATTTGTGTGTTTCATACATGGATCTCAAAACAGTAATTATTTCCCTAACCAGCATTAATTGGTTGATTTTTATAACCAACATAGATTGTGTTTACTGCAAACCCCAAACCGAATATTTAAATAAAATTCAGAAAACTTTTAGTCCTTTAAACATTTAAATTGTCTTCAAGGAGAAATATACAATCCAAAAGAAACTCGCATATGGGAAAATAGGGTAAGTTCTTTGATGTCAGTTTAGATGACAACAAACTGTAGCATGGTGACTAGAAAACTTAGTAACTGATGACAAACGTAAGTCTAACCATGAAAATGATACGTAGTAACTTTGACAGAAATTAAGACAAAACCTGCAGCACCCCCAATGTCATCAATGGCCAAGAGATGCAGTGGCCAGGAAATGCAGTGATGTGTGTGGAAAATTGACGTTCATACACTTTATTGTGCAGTTACTTTCATCAATCTGTATTCATTCTGTTCATCAATTACAATATTCTTGGGCAAGCATTCAACATATCACATATAAAACTCTGATGATAATAATGCCCTCCAAACATTTGGAAGACGAAAACATATTTGTTAATATTTCACATTTTAAATGGTGTTTAACAAGCTCAAACTGCTTGTGATGTTTGCAAAAAAACAAGACAGGCGATGTACACATAACATAACATTGTGCTGCATTCACATAATCAATGTTGCAATGGAAATGCAACAATGTGTTCTGTGTGGTGTTGAGCTACATGTCACTGTCAACAATATAAAAATATCGGGTGATGCACAAGAATATTTTTATGGCAAATAAATGTCACCAGCAACAATAAAACATACTTTCCTCTTCATGTAAAGTGCCCAATATTTTGTCACATTGTAAGCAAATGTAGAGTTCCTCGACAGATTGTCCGAGTCCCCAATATCAAATTTCATGAAAATCTGAGCATTGGAAGCCACACTGATAAATGTGGGTGGGCATATGGATGGACAACTGTAATCGGCACTTTGCAAATGCATGTAAAAAGCAGGACCCTATCTTTAAAATTAGATGTCTTTTTTCATGCTGGTCTATACTTTGCCACAAAATGGCTTGGCAATCTAGGAAGGTTTTTGGAACTACAAGTGTTAAGTGGTGTTCCTACCTGGAAAATTTATTTGAAGCAAAGTGGAACAGAACCAATATGTATAACAGTGGCAAACCAGCACTCATGCATTTGTAATGATTGACTATACAAGCTGGTGCGTTTCATAATGCTATATACATATCGCTCATGAAAGTAATTTGCTGTAACCCACCAATACACAATTTTACAGGAGACAGAAAAAACTTTGACAGATCCTTAATAGAAGAATTTAAGCAGTTTTTTTGTGGATACAACACTTTGACAGACTGTGTTTTTAACCCAACCCTCTAGTAATGTGAGGATCTCAATTTGAGGAACTGTGTGGCTTGCAACAAAGTGAATATGCAATGAGCAATATATCAGTATGTTGCTTCCAATCTGCTATCACAGAAATATTTGTAACCATCTGACACCAACAACTATCAGGTTACAAATACTGACTGTTATACCATCAGGAGGCCATAATAAACAGTGTATTAATTCTAAACATGAAGGTGATCACTCAGGAGTGCTGTCAGAACAAAAAGTCACTTAAGGTAGTGAAAGCTTAAGATACAAGTGTCTCCATGTTTACTGAATTATGATATTAAAAATCTTACATTAAAAAGAGCCAGGTTACTAATATCGATGAATAATGAATGATGCAGAAAATCAGCCTGGTGTTAGTGACAAATTCTGAATGAGATACATATTACAATATGGGACAGAAATTTTCAGTGGTGGATTTCAGCTGCAGTATGCATGGCTTTCTTCTGTTTTTAAGATTATGTTACGCAGATAAATTCACGAACAATACAGAGGACCAGCCTTGAGGCATAATAATGCATAAAATCATAGAAGGATGTGTTCATATATTCACTGCAGAGGTAAACTTGTATTATGCTTGTAGTGTTGTAGTGTAGTACATACATGGAGATGTTGCCATATTCAGAGTACTTCAAATACTACTATAAAAAATCCCATCACATCTGTGGATATGGATTGCCAATTACACTCATTTTTTTCAACGCAGATTTCTCGTTTGTACATCTTATGCAACATCACCTTCACCCTATGCTTATTTGAACTCATTCAAATCCTCTGGCAACAAGATGTTATTCAAATGTACAAAAAGAAACATTTCAACCAGTTTACTGCAAATGGCACACATAACATGATACTGCCAGTCCAACTTGCTGTCTGAGACCCTGTGTCACGACTGTGGCTGCACAAAATTTCTGCTCCCCAGTAATGAACAATGTGTGTGCAGACAGTATCCCTTCAAATGTAATGCATACATCTTCACAGCAATACTGCAACATATCCAGCATAAGCAAGAGCTTATTTCAGATTTCTGACGTTGCAGTGATGAACAAAACAGAAACGAAGTGACATAATAGGCAACATATGGCTAAATGAATAACTCTGACACTGAATGTCCCAGACATTTTTGCAATCTAGATTAAAAGAACTACATTAATTTCAATTCCTGGAAAGTGTAATTCCTTTGCAGACTGCCCAGCAGCCAAGTGGTCTTAATTTGACCATCCCTGTCATAAGATAAATTATAAAAGTCTGCATTACAAACATATTCCCAACACTTCAGCAATACACTGCCATAAAAACATCTTAATTTGGCCATTCTTGACATAAGACAAATTATAAAACTCTGCAATATAAATATTTTCATAACAGTTCCAACGATTTCCTGCCATAACATCTCTTCTCAAAAGCTGCATTAAAAAAGTTTCAGACGTTCTGCATTTCCAAAATAAGTTTAGAGAATACCACCTGTGAAGTAAAGCATCCCCTTCCCTTCACAAACATTGAACAAAATTATCAATACCATTTAATTTCAAACAAATTATAACCAGGTGACTTAAAAAGAGAGAGAGAGAGAGAGAGAGAGAGAAGAAAAGAAAAGAGGAAGCATCACAAATTGAGCAAAAAATTGCCCAAGTCCCCAAAAATTTTCAGCATAAACCCAGAGAAGAAACACCGCAACTCCGTCAGCACCACGCATTTCACGAGCACAATATATATGTATAAAAAAACTGAAATTGAGAATATTCATTCAGTCAATTTCCAAATTATCACACTTTTATTGCATCGTTCAGTGTAAACATAAAAAACTGAACAAGTTACTGAAAAAGGGGATCACAAGGCTGACTAATTAAATATTAACAAGTCTTTTGTACACTTCAAAAGTAACATGTTTTTAAATAACAATAATAATAATAATAATAATAATAATAATAATAATAATAACTAAAATAAACATCAACAGATGCACAAAAACATTTTCAGCATTCAAAATACTAAACATATTTAAACAGTTGTAAATCTTCTTGCACATTACTTCTTGTACTATACTATTCTCAAAGAACGATAGCCATGAATTTGACATAGTACAGTAAGGACAGTGATCTCAAACTACAGTTTCACGCAGTAGCATAAATCAGCCCTCAGCATACATTCTCGTCACGTTAACACGTCACATCTTTATAATACCTACATGCAGATGTTTCACTGTTCACAAAATATGCTCCTTCCCTTCTGCTCTTAGCATACTAAATAATGTGCAAGTTCTACTGCAACTTCAGCCTATGCCTACCACTTACTAGATGAAGATTAAAGGTATCAAAATCCAGGGCCCATAACAAAACAAGACCACCGATGTAATTTTGCATTTTTACACCATGCACTTCACTATTTGCTGAAACAGAGCATCATATAGAAAAGAAAAGGGGTGAAGAACATATTCTGATACCCATATACAAAATGTGACACGTACAATATTCTTCCACATGAGAAACATGCCTTCCAGTTTTAATATATTCCTGTACCTCTATGTCCTGTCTTAGACCTTCATAATTAAAACAGGCAGAGAGAAAAATATACATGCGTCTGCTTGCAGACACATTACACAATGACATGCCCTTTTAAGCATTTTATGTGGGACTGCTATAAGCCTTACCGTTAGAACACACAAAAACTGTAACTTACCATAACTTTGCCCAAACCACTTCCAGCAAAAGACTGTCAACATCAATACAACCATTCTGCATTCCTATATAGGAATTGAAGCCTCATGATCCTGATCACAGCGATAACCTTTAGAAAGCCTAATAAAAACTCACTAGAGCATCAGGCCAACACTTATAGGTTGAGTATGAGAAAAAACACCCTATATTTGTACTGCAGACTATGACAGCAGGGGAAACAAACTATAAGACGTCAGCCCTAGTTTCCCAACACGTGAAAATACGACCAGATATAGTGCAACTGTGTACCACTAGCTACTGCCAAGTTTGTTTACTGTGAATCTGTGTTGTGACACTGCAATAGGACACTGCATTGTTGTGAAACCGACATTTTGGTGTGTTGGTGTTGAATGTGTTCTGCGACTGTTCTAGCCCAGTGCAATGGCAGACCTCAACCCTTTGACACCAGAATTAAATTCCCAGTGTCATGTGCAGGAGACCAGAAATGAAACAAGAGCTGAATAAGGAGACCAACAAATGGATGTCATCTATACTTGACGTTTGGCATTTTGGGCATTACACTGTGTGACAGGTATACGTGATGTTAGGCATCAAAGAGTTGCTAAACAAAGAATTTGTAACAAGTTGTTTTAACCTTGAGAAAACACCTTACAAGACTTACAAAATGCTAACAACGCATTTCATGACAACATCAGTGTAACATAAAACTCTGAAGGGCATTCACATTTCAAAACTGGTCAAACTTCAGTTGAGGATTTTACACTTTCAGGTTGCATATCATCAAGTTGGACTGATGAAAATGTGAAAAAAAAAAAAATGCATCAAGTCATCCACGAGGACAGACAGCATATGATTAATGATGTCGTAAGTCATTTAAGGGAGAATGTAAGGAGACAATGCCCAGACAAGTGGCACCCACAGGACTGGTTTCTGCTAATATGTTCCAGCCCCAAAAGCTTTGCCCATACAGCAGTTTTTCACCTAAAACATGGCAGTGGAGCCCATACCACTACTTCCCCAACCTAGAGACTTCTTCCTGTTCACAGTTAAAGGGATGAAGATTCCTGGATATCACAGCAATTCAAGCTGAATAACACGTGGTGCTGGACAGCATCAAAACCAGGAGTCCGGAGATGCTTCCGGCAGTGGGAGAGGCGGTGGGACCATATAAACTCAGAATGAGACTCCTTTAGAGGGAAAAATACTGATATGTAACTAAGGTAAGCCTAAAATTTTATATCACAGAGGTCTGAGAACTTTTGGCCTACGCCTCATACACGTGCTCATGAAAAACATGACAGGAATACCCAGACATTTTCAATATTGCACAGGAGGAATAAATAAACGCCTGTCTTCTGAGGTGGCACATGTATGTAGCAGCAAAAGCACAGAATAACAAAATCACCAACACTCATAAAAATGTAAAGCTGAATACCTGAGATCAGTTGGCCTGAAAAATCTACCTACACCACAGATGTGGTTAATCAAAACCTGTTCCTTCATGCATAAATATGTGTTAGGTCTCTCAAGGTTGCTACAGCTATGCCTGCAAGATGCCACCGCTACAAGAAGTAACTATGACCACAATCTTTTCTCTTGTAAATAATCGAATGTCACTTGGTACATCACAACAGACTTTCTAAAGCTGTGAATATGACTAGAGTAACATGCTGTGGCATCACAGTATTTAAAGCAGCAAGCAGAATGAATGCTGAGAGCTATAATACACAAGAACCTCTCAATATGAAATTCCCACAGAAAGCAAAAAAAGACATTTCTTAACTGCTAAAGCTATGGCACACACTTCACTTGATAACTGTAACAATTTCACTTAACCACACAACCATAAGCATCCTGTACCAACATAATACTGGTATTGTGAACAAGGAATGACAATACATGACAGTGTTTCTACAATTAACTCTTCAGGCCTTTACTTTAACCCTTTGGTGCCAGAATTAAATGCCTGGTGACACCACAGAAAAACAGAATTTAAATGAGAACTGCATACGAAAGGCCAGTAAATGCCACCACCTTAACCTGACGTAACGTATTTTCAGCACCTCACTGCATGAAGGATACACTTCATCTTTGGTCCAAAGGGTTAAAAGTAAATTCATTTACACATGTGAAGCAGCCACTGATGTAATCCAATCATCCACTCATAAATGTGTCAGCTCCAACACATTACATAATAACAAAACGTAAATCTCAAATAACAAAACCTAAATCTCAACTTCATTATGTAACGCACCTTAAGGTAGGTCTGATAGTGTAATTTAACAAACAATAAAACAAACAAAAATACATAAATAAGGAGTATATTCATTGAGGAACTTCATTACTAATACCACGTAAAGCTGGCAAGAGTATTCTTATAAATATAACCAGTACAACTTCATTACAGGCCACTTCATAAAACATTCTTCAAAGATCATGTTTCCGCATATGTGTGATCATGATGGTCCTTGTCACAAACCCCCTGTTACACACAACACACTTGTAGGGTCTCTCACCTGTGTGATAACGTCTGTGCACTGTAAGGGTTGATGCCTGAGTAAATGACTTACCACAGGTCATGCACTTGTAGGGGCGCTCCCCAGTGTGTATACGCTGATGAACGACAAAGTACTTACGATGTGAGAAGCCCTTCCCACAAACGTCACAAACCAGGGGCTTCTCACCTGAATGCATCATCATATGGCAATGGAGCGACTCCTTGCTTGTCAGTTCCTTCCCGCAGATCTCACACGAATAACTTTTCTCTCCTGTATGGGTCCGTATGTGTTGCAATAAACTCCTCTTCACAGAAAAAACTTTCCCACAGAAACTACATGTTAGGCTGCTTTGTGAATTCTTATGACTTTTGGTGTGATGGTTGTAACTGTTCCTTGTTTCAAATGTCAGATCACATATGCCACAAGCAAATGGCTTGTTACTACTGGAATGTATATCATTCTGATCTGCTCCCAATGCATGAGTTTTCAAGTGTGTGTCAAGAGTCTTCTTGTACCTGAACCGGATGCTACACATACCGCAAGGATAAGGTTTGACTTCCATGTGCATTGCACTGTGCATTTTTAAGTGATGATGAGTCAAGAAGGTTTTGTTGCACACTTTACAACCAAACTTCCTTTCCTCATGACTCTTCATATGATATGAAAGCTTAAAAGAACTAGAA
The DNA here is from genome assembly GCA_021186555.1 of Reticulitermes speratus. Lineage (NCBI taxonomy): Eukaryota > Metazoa > Arthropoda > Insecta > Blattodea > Rhinotermitidae > Reticulitermes > Reticulitermes speratus. The sequence continues at coordinate 7,909,508 of JAJKFL010000005.1, forward strand.
AACGTTTCCAAACACTCTGCGCACCTGAAAAGTGTCTCTTTACTGTGAGTGACCATGTGTACACATAATGCATCACCAGTTGAAAACAGCTTCCCACATTTCTTACAAGGGTAACAGTTAGGAGGCACTGAAACAGGATTGGTGTTGCTTTCAAACTGAATTACCTCAGTTGTAATTTCTCCAGGGTTATTTAGCACATGGAATATACTCGACAGGTTCCCAAATGATCCTTGAGCATTTGTATCATTGGTAGACCTGAAAAAAAAAAATGTCATGAATGACAAATAAAACAATAATATATGCATTTAGAAACAATATTACTAGAAGGTGCATTCAAAAACACATACAAAACTGGTGTTTCATTATCTAATTAACATAATTAACAACTGGTGACCTTAAGTGTTCAAACTGAATATTGACTACACCTTCATTATTTCGATATATCAGGCTATTCCTCCGTGGTGTAACGGGGCTGTCTGTTTGTTCAAGGCACTAAACTGCAATGCAATGAAACTACATTAAGTTTGAAACTTACACTTCCCAAAGACAGCCCCAACGATGAAACCAGTACAAAACGGAAAGGCATTACACCTTTGGAAAATTCCAACAAAGGTCAATTTCCGTTTTATAAGGTTTAAATCAAATGTTATGAAATGCTTAGCACCAAGGCACTACTCTAGGTTCCTCTTTATAAAAACAATATTCAACATACCTGAAAAGTGATCTTCACCAGGAATTTTCCAAGGCTTCTTGCCACCAACCCTGATGCCCAGAATGTTTAAAATCAAAAACAAATCAAATGTCTTTGATTTAACAACAGAAGCCAGGGTTCAAACTTGTCACAAATCACAATCATTCGCTTGCTTCTCAGAATCAACCGTCAAAACAAATTCACTTTCAGTCGATGATTCCTCGGCGCATAAGTTTACTGAGAGAGAGCCATGTCCATCACGAACTGTTACAAAGCATTCCAGCACGAAAAAATGAAACAATCGGTTCAATAAAATAAAATGTTAGAGAAGTGTCATCTCCGTTTCATACAAGTCTCACTGTACAGCCTGCTAGTTCATACCACTCACCACAAAGTTCTGCTTTGACTTAGGTAAATGCAGTTTGTAATCAACAACAGTTTCAGAATTGTGAAAATCAAGTCTGTATGTCGAGCACAATAAGCCTAAGGCTGCGGTGCATCCGGAGCGAATGCCAACGGGCCCATAGAAAGAAGAAGAAGAAGTCTGTATGTGGATAGCAGTAATGAGAATTTAATTACTCTCCAGCAAGACCACACCTCCAGCTCCTATCTCACACTTCAATGTGGTATGTAACCCACACTCCATCTTTAACTGTTGTGTCATAAAGATGTTGCAGTACAGTAGAACCTTGTTTCAACAAATTTCCTATCAAGCAGGCCTACAAACTTATATTCTTTCAATGACAATCATACTTCAATACAACACACCTTTCTCTCATAAAATCTATGTCTCAACCCAACAGAAGGAAGTGACAAACAGTCCCGTAGGTCTTCAGCTGATGTTTCCTCTCCCTCCCACCCACACTTTGATCCATGCAACATGTAGAACTTCAGGATCCAGCTGCTGTCCTTGCAGTAAACCTACCTGACCATGCTATTCAACATCCTGGAGAAGAGACCATTAAAACAAGGTTGTACTGTACACATTTGCAATAGCATTGACACCCTCCTGGGCCCCAGTCACAAAATCACTTGCTACTGTTACAAAGTAGCGAATGCCATTCCAAGAATGCCTTGTTGGTCAACATGAAACCTTCCAACAGAGTTCTACACAGTATACACCCAAATAATCCACCATTTACAACAAATATACAAAACTAATCTACAATAAAGGTCAGCTGTTCTTATACCAGTATGGACTTCACAAAAACATTGTTTTCCTTTGGTACTGAGCACTAATTATTATTCCAACAACTACATATGTTCTACTTATATATTTTTTTATTGAAGTCAGAGTAAACAAAACATAAAAATAGTAACCTACCATCCTATCCAATGGAAGCAGCCAACATCAAACTATACCTAGCATATCAGCAGGACCATTCCTTGGGGATGCAGGGCATTAAGAAATAAATATAAGCAACACTCGTTACATTTTGCACACTTAAAAAAATAAGTTCAATGGCAGCTAAATGAGGGTGAATTTTGAAGGTTCCTAGCCACATATTCTAAATTGGGTTTATTTTGATGTATACTGAAATCAGTATATCAGTATAAAGTTTATGTAATTTAAACTACAAATGACCCATCACAATTATGCCACATAGATGTAGTTTCTCAACTTCCCTGATACAGTAAAACATCAACTTACGTTAAGTTTCGTGCCATTTCTTTCTCAGCTTCTCCTGAGACACAGTTGTCCATAGCCATTAACAATTTTCAAGATTAAAGACCTTCACTCACTAGATGTCACTTCGGCTTAGACTGTCAACATAATCCTGTGCCTGCAAAGGTGCCACCTACATACCCAGTGCAGAACTTCCCTCAGAGAGTACTCATGGCATCCTAGGTTCTGAACAAAGGTCAACACCACCCATGTCATGACATTCTCAATGCAATGTGCAAACCATGCACAAAGTTTGCAGACCACTTTCATTAATTTCAGTTTAATTACAAAGTAAACATTTTAATGACAAAGTACAGATGAGTGACATGTACCAGTACATGTTACTTAAAATTCAACATCACTGCCAGTCAAATGCTTGCAGCAATTAATACAAATGGCCACTGAATTGCTATGTACATTTCACTGCCTACCCATTAACCCTTCAGTACTACACTGAGCAACAGAAGTGGTCACTGCCATGGAACAGTTATGTTGCTGTCTACACTTCACTGGCTAGCCTACTGCCAACCCAGCAGCTCGTTAGGTAACTGGATGATTTGAATTGCTACCCTAAATGGGAGACAGGTCAGCAGTCAAACAAAAACACTTTTTTCCCCCCACAGATTATCTTCCCTCTCCCATCTGTTTTAATTCTCCAAAAATAATGTTGTCACTTTAGTGTTCCTTCACATCTTTTAAATTTTAATTTTCTTATGAGCCACAAGTATCATAATACACTTCCATACTGCTGCCCTCACATTCAATAAACTGTGTTTGGTATTCTAGTGTGCTAAATTTATTTTAATTTTGATTATGCAAGGGTCCACCAACATGTGTGCAACTCACTGAACATGACTTCATCATCAAAACAAATCTAGCAAGTTACGGATTTTGTTTACTCCTATAGTCATTAACAGGCACATTGTAAAAATCATACATGAACAAATACAGAACAGAGTAAGATATATTAATTCATCAATCCATATGGCAAGCAGCAAAGATATTTTCTGTGAATAGTATAATCCCCTTCACACCCCTCACTACTGCAGCTTGTAGGACTGTAACTGAATGGTACCTTCAGATGTGAGGTGACTAGGACAATTACTTACTGTCGCCTGAGATGTGCTGTTACATTGTCTAGCAAACGAAGTACCAGACCAGGGACAACTGCGAAGCTGCAAGCAGCAGGCACCTCTATGTGCCAGTACTTTTCTACTAGATTACATGAGCATCAAGACAATCCAAACAGTACCAGTGATCAATGCCAGTGCTAACAGATCAACAGCACACTTTACATGAGAAGTTTCTTTTCTGCCTACCAGCCTAATTCCAATTACTAGACCAAAATGGTCAATAGTAACCGAATTATTATTTGAATTACAAAAACACACACAGTAACAGCAGATATGGTACAGACTTCAAATCAGCATGAACTGGCTTAGAACTGGAGTTTAAAAAAATACATAAATCTGCCACTCTCAATGTTAGAGTATACTGCACATTTTGTGATGCCAATGCATGGGACACTGGGCAGCAACACCACTTCTCCTACCTTAGTGATGGCCCTCAATTACAGTAAGCTAGACTTCAATTTTAAGATTTGTGTAACAAACTCAGGGTATACTACTACTAATGGTCTCAGAAATCCCAGGTAACATACTGTCATGTAACCAAACTCTCAACTCATGTAACTCACCAAACCCCTACATTCAAACACATTTAAATTAAACACAACAGGCTCAATAAAAAAAAATTAATATATATCAGTATGGGCTGCTAGAACACAAACTACCATACTCATACCAGAGCTTGCAAACTGGAAACAAATAACACCATCTCAAAAAGGGAACAGAAACACAACCACACTGTTAAGAACAGCTGACCTTAAAGTACAAAAAGTGGATCCACATGCATGAATCTGTGCCTGCATGCATGCATGTTCCGTGCATACAGGAAGCCTAGAAGACAATTAGTCACAATGCATATGTATCAGATACTTCCTAACTTCAGCTTCACTACAAAATAATGCATTTTCCATTTTGAGTCAACCCTATTTCAGTTAGCCTGTTATTTAATCTACGAACATTTTGCCTACAATGAACCTAAAAATCCCTGAAGTACTCTTACAATGCAACATAAAATATGATACCAGCTTGTATAACAAGAACTCTATCAAATCTACAGCTAAGTACCTACACCCTCTTGCTAACAAGCCTCACAGTTACACCTGACACTACCTATACTATGTTGCATGACATCATCAGCTGAAGACCTAACACTAGTCCAAAGCAATATCTGTCACACTCACTAGCAACACTCCATGGATGAACTGTTCTTGCTCGCTTCAACAGGGGAAGACAGTCTTCATAGTAGAGGTCATATGATAAAAACTTCTACTGCCCAATGTTTGCCCTCTTACATGAACATAAAAGCAATATATAGAGTATCAATATACATGGGTGTGCAAGTACTAGAGTAAAGCAATATAATAAAATATAGCACAATATTTCTGAGGATATTCTGCAGCCATAATCATATGTGCAACACCCACTCATACAATAACTACTCCCCTATCTGGGAGCTGTAGAAAAAACAAAAAAAACGTTGAGCAGAAACGTTTCTTTAAAAAAAAAACGATGTCTCATCTAGACCCACTTCAAACAGTAAAGTGCACAATAGTTCATATTTTATGCCGTCACATGAAAATTTTGGACGTCACTTTTATTCAAATTTTTAACTTCATTGTAACACATATAGCTCATAATATTGTGGTGGTCCTGTAACTACATTCAGAAAAACAAGACTATCCACACTAAGCTCTGACAGGGGAATGACAGTCATAACACAGGAACCTGTCTTGCTTTTACAAGAAAATATTACTATAGTCACAACAACACAATTCCATGCTACAGTAAACTCAATCATCCAAACTAAAGACTGGCCATGCTGTCAAAAAATAGCATTTCTCCACAGAGATACAACTGAACATTTTCAAAGAAAGATATTTTATTTACTGTGTACCTAAATTAGCTGGAAATAAGTTCCCAATACGAAGGCTGATGGAAGTTCATCTTCATGAAATAATGTAAGCAAAGCATGCATATATGCTGAACCTTGTCAAAAAAAACTTCTGCTAGGCTTACGATTTTGTACTGAAGAACAAGTAAAGAATTTTTGGGGTTTGAAAGCATGGGTCACAATAATGTGAAATGTGTGAAGGTAGTTACAAACCAGAAAATCACAGATATGACGCTCAACAGATGAGACACAACAGCTGCCAAACACGAAAAATATGTCAGGCACTGACAGTCCGAACAGTAATAAAAAGACTGCAGCAAATTATTTCAAAAAACTTAACTGAAATATTAGAATTTTGGCCTGACACATCCTATTGTGCATATCTCCTCATCAGACAAAATACCAGAAACACTCCTATCAAATGGCAAGGCTTCTATGTTAATTCCAATGACTGGTGAAAGTGAGCCTTTTTTAAGCTTCAATACTTTTCAAAATTCTACAACATTACTCTGCTGCATATATGATAGATCACTCATGTTAGATATGTTCTCTGTCCAGATAACTGAGTTCACCACACATACTTCAGTTGCAGCACTTCATGCTAATTAACCCAGGCACAGCTTCAGGTATCTAGTAAAAAATATTTTTATGAATTCAATCCTGATTTCCAATAGCAAAACTTAAGTACAGGAACAACATTTACATTGACTCAAAATGTGTCACAAAGGCAGCCAACACTCTGAATCATCTACGGCTCATATTTATCTCACACACTTTTCAAACCTATGAGCAAAGATTCCACACACTCAACCAAGTACTGCTTTTGTTTCACTAAAAATTTTATTGTGCAATTAAATCACACTGTGTCCTGAAGCTGGCAAATTACTATATTATGCTATTACAGTGCTTGTTATTATGTTAGGTACACCAGTGGATACCCTCATTTTAATTCCTCTCCTGCTACAGCTCAGTTTCACTTATAAACCAATTTCCTCCAAGTAATTGGTACTGGACCTCTGTAATTCGACTTTTAATCCACAATGTTTCTCTTAACGACATTCAAGTTGGCATGTAGTGCCCAATGAAGGCTAAATAAATTACTGTGCCCAAATTCTATAATAAAACAATTAACTGGTAGATATGTGAGCCTCATATTGAAAGAGTTCTTCACCATTCACAGGACAGTAAAGGCCAAATGCCTGGTTTCAGCATGATTCAGCCACTACTCACGTCAGAGATGATTCCCAGACAGCTTTGGTAGGACTTAATACCATGGTATTTGGACAAAGATGTATTACATTCAGCACTACTTCACTTTTGGACTTTTGCCCATCATCTAGTGCTTGAAAAATAAGCTGACAGTGTTTCACAAAGTGGACGTTTACAACCTCATCTAAGAAAGGTTGGGCTCTTGGCAAAATTTGGTTGTACCAATCTGAACTTCATGTTGCCTTGATTTCATTTATGCCATCACAAAAATGTTTAACTGTAAAAACTTCCACTGTATCCTGCTGACAAAACTCCATCTTAGCCTCTTACACTAGTTATAGGTGAACCATCATGGGATGCCCAGAAATGGGTGATAGTATGATCTAGCAGGGCCAACTTTCTAGGCACCTCACTGTATTTTTTTCTGTGCACAGAAAATTATGCAGTTTTTTTAGACGAAGAGTTTACTTTCTATATATATTAGTATTTTTAAGCCCTAGATCACAGGCAAGGTCCAAAAGATAGACAGACCTATTTGGAAGAGGCATTTGGAAGTTCATGACAAAACTTTTCTGAGTGAATTTCAACCTGTCTGAATTACACACAATGTACAGCAACAATTATTTCAATGGTTCATAATACAGGCGGCTTTTATGGGGTGACACTTGACTCATGTCAGCAAAATCTTGTAGCCAATGGTAGTGGGTTATGTAGTCCTGCTGGAAACCAGCAGGTAACAGATGTGTTTAACTTTGTCAATGGATGCACTGCATAGGATAATTACCCATACTAAAAGAAAGTGTAGAGAAAGAAAGCAAGCACTACACATATATATTCCAATTCTCAATCCATACTAAGAATCCCCAAATCACAAAGCCAGATACAGTACAGCGCCGATTATCCAAACAACATCCGAACCACCTCCGGTAAAAAAAAGTTAACCATGTACTGCACTTTCCAATTACTGATTACTATACTGGTTAAAACTATAACCTTGTGTACACTAATTTAGTTGTGAATACACCTTGGTATAAATCGAGTATTCTCATGCACGTTTGATTACCTGAACAATCTGATTAACCGAACTTCCTCGGTCCCAATTAGTTCGGATAATCAACGTTCCACTGTACTATTAAATGTTTGTTTAGACTGGTTAGTAGTGGCTCAATTGCAGTGGTTTCATAAATTTCTTCCTTACATTATACACTTTAACTACAAAATTGCTAATACAATCTGCTGACGACACACCAGCACATGAGCTGACAAACCATCTACACACACAACCAATTTTGTTATCTACTACCAATGGATATTTCAACAAAAAATAATAAAATAAACCTGCACATAAATGTTTTTCCTGTGGTTATAATTTCCAAATATAAGGAACCCCTGAACATGTCCCTGTAAGGCTCAAACATGTCACAAACTATGTTATGATACTGCTCTGGTAGTAGGTAATAAAAACTGGCTGTGTTGACAGTTACACATATCTGTCACTGACATGTTACCACACAACAAAAAGTTCACAAACAAATTGGAGCTCTGCAGGGAAGGCAGATATAGGTTCACAGGGATACAGGTGAAACCTCCACAGTTTACAAGATACAAACTGCAATGACATTGCCACCACCCTGCAAAGGCCAGGGAGCAAATGACAATATTCAGTTTCACAGTATCACCACTGGAATATGCAACCTAATCACAGATGGCAGTCTTCTGCATACATGATTACAATGAAGATCAGGGACAAGATGACAATGTTCAAAGAAAAAGGTAACAAGTCCATCAGTGAAATATGCAACAGAATCATAAACTGCACTTTCTCCCACATCAAGTTCAACCAATTCTCAGGTAACAGAACCTGAACATTCAACATCACAAACACAATACTGAACCAGTTTACTCTTATTCTAATTCAAATGGTTCTGACGATGGTGTACTGTAATCAAAATGACATTTTGGATACTGCCCCTCATCTCACGCTAAAATAACCCACAAGGTTTCAGAGAAGGAATATATGCCTTCAGGTCTTCAGGTGGCAATGGAAAGAAAAAGAACCTACTCTCGTGGGCCCATCAGAAAGCTCTATTACCGGACACCCAAAATACGAGGGCTAGTCAAAAACGAGTGAGAATGAATTTACTTCGTAGCACGCAGTGAACAAACGGTGATGAAACAAGTTGTAGTGTGAAGACCGGCTCTAGTGGGATGCGCACGCAACCTAAGAAGCGCGTACGCGCATGCGTCCAACAGCAGTGGGCTGTAAATGCACGAGTGGTCGGCAGTCGCATATGGGAAATGTAGTCGGTTCGTGATGAACAGCACGTGGCTTTAAAATTTTGTGTCCGTCTACAGAAATCCTCCACGGAAGCATACCACATGTTGCAGCAGGCATACGGCGAAGATGTTCTTCCACAATCGACCGCATTTCGGTGGTTTAAACAGTTTAAGGAGGGCTGTGATTCGATCAGAAAGCAGGGCAGTCCTGGCGCTCCAGCCACTGCAGTGAATGAGGTCATGATTAACACAGCTGCCGCCATTGTTCGGGAAGATCGCCGAATAACAGTGGATGCACTGGCGGACATGTTACACATATCCCACGGTAGTGCATTCACCATTCTGCACAATCACTTGAACATGAGACACGTCTGCGCAAGAGGGGTGCCGAGATTGCTAACGCCTGAACAGAAGCTGGTGCGAGTAGAGGTGTGTCGGGAGCTTCAACGTCTGGTAGCGGAACATGGCGAGGCCTACCTGAATTCCATCATTACTGGTGATAACAGTTGGCTTCACCACTACGATCCCGAAAGCAAACAGGCAAGCAGTCTGGAAATCACCCTCATCTCCGACGCCAAAGAAGGCCAAAGTTGTTCGGTCGGCGGGAAAGGTAATGGTGATTTCCTTCTTTGACTGCCGTGGAATGGTTTACCAACATGAAGTGCCCCCGCATACAACAGTTACTGGGCAGTATTACGTGACAGCTTTGAAGACCCTGGCCGAACACATCCGACGAAAACGCCCTGAACTGCATCCATCTCGTTGGCGCCTACACCACGATAATGCACGCCCGCACGTTTCGAACGTTATTGCCCAATATTTAGCCCGAAAAAACATTGAATGTGTGCCGCACCCTCCGTACAGCCCGGACCTTGCTCCGTGTGACTTTTTTCTGTTTCCTCTCCTGAAATCGGAGCTGCGGGGCCAACGTTTCGACTCAACTGCCGTTCTGAAGAGGGCGGAGGCGGTTCTGAAGACGATGTCAAAAAATGGGTTCCAGCACGCCTTCCAGGACTGGCAGACACGTTGGGCCAAGTGCATACAGCTCAATGGGGACCACTTTGAAAAAGACCATATCAAGTTGGACTCTGCCTAACGTATTTGGTGAGTAATAAATTCATTCTCACTTGTTTTTGACTAGCCCTCGTAAACCCTGGCTGGTAGCACACTGCAGAAACAGGCAGGCCTGCCATTGGTGGGAGGGGGGTTTTTACACCTTAATGAACACAAAAAAACTCCACCAATGACAGAGATGACCATTAACACCATGCTCCCAAGACAGATACAATATGTCCATCACACTTGCAACTAAAATTGTGTATGACATGGCACTAGGTAAATTTACCTTCCACAACCAATGATACATGATTAAAAACTAAATTTTCTGCCCCACTCTGTACAAACATATTCCACACATCAGCTGTTAATAATAAGAACCACACTTTATATTCCAACCATTTGTAAATTAACAGTTTTTAGAAAAAGTTTGAGTATGATTTTTTAAACATGTGCAAAGAGGTAACTAACTCCATGGAGCAGAGTCCTTCTTGAGAAGCTAACAGGTCATCAGCTAATCAAGAAATTCCTTGCATTTTATGGAACCCAAAGGTTCATTACTGCATTCACAACAGCCCTCCACCTGTCCCTATCCTGGGCCATATCAAACCAGTCCACGCCCTCCCATCCCACTTCTTGAGGATCCATTTCAATATTATCCTCCCATCTATGCCTGGGTTGGTCTCCTTCCCCCAGGTCTCCCCACCAAAATCATGTATGCACCTCTCCCCTCACCCATGTGTGCTACATGCCCTGCCCACCTCATTCTTCTTGATTTGATCACCCAAATATTTGGTGATGAGTACAGATCATTAAGTTCCTAGTTACGTAGTCTTCTCCACTCCCGTTACCTCGTCCCTCTTAGGCCCAAATATCCTCCTCAGCGCCCTATTCTCGAACACCCTCAGCCTATGTTCCTCCCTCAGTGAGAGACCAAGTCTCACACCCATACAAAACAACAGGCAAAATTATACTTCTGTATATCTTAATCTTTGTATTTTTGGATAGCAAACTGAAAGACAGAAGATCCTGCATTGAATGATAACAAGCATTCCCGACTTCAATCCTCTCTTAATTTCTTCCTGAATGGATTTTGATTCATTGGGGTTGTACCCAAATATTTGAACTGTTCCACCCTTTCAAAGAATTTATTATCTATCTTTATGTTGTGATTCTGTCCTACATTCTGATTGCGAGACATGACCATGTACTTAGTTTTCTTAACATTTACTTCTAGACCAATCTCCTTACTAGCGACTACTAAAGCTTCTGTGTTTTTCTTTATAGCATGTATGCTTCCGCCTAATATATTAACATCATTAGCATAAACTAGAAGCTGATGTGTACCATTTAAATTCAAGCCCTCCTGGTTTGCCTGAACCCTCCTAATGGCATATTCCAAAGCAAAGTTAAAAAGCAATGGCGATAAAGCATCTCCTTGTTTCAAACCATTCTTAATATGAAATGTGTCAGACAAATGTTTGCGTACCCAGACTCTGCTATAGGTTTCATTTAGACACATTTTTACTAGCCTTACTAGTTTCATGGGGATACCAAACTCAATGAGATTATTATACAAGACCTCCCTCATAACTGAAACATAGGCTTTCTTGAAGTCTATAAATAGCTGATGCACTGCTTCATTATATTCCCCTTTTTTCTCAAATATTTGATGAATGCAGAATATATGATCAGTAGTCGACCTGTTGCGTCTAAATCCACACTGATGCTCCCCAATAACTTCCTCTGCATGTGGAGTTAACCTTGACAGAAGGATGTTGGATAGAATTTTGTATGTGGTTGACAAAAGTGATATGCCTCAATAATTACTGCAGTCTGTTTTATCACCCTTCTTATAAAAAAGGTACAATGATTGTACTGGCCAAAATTAAGGTCATCAAATGACAAAGTGTGGATCCCCAATACCAAAACCAAATTATCATACACTGTCACCACCTACTAAATAAAACTTTAAATTTCACCCACTGATGTCCCATAGCAGTTAATGCCATCAAAATGTGAAGTCCCACACCTGCTCACCATAGAGGCCCAGGTTCAATCCCAGGCCAGTTCACAGGGAATTTGTGGTGGTCAGAAAGGCAATAGGACAGGGTTTTCTTGCGTACTAAAGTCTTCCCCCGTCAGCATCATTCCATCAATCCTCCATACTGATATGCCATTCATCCGCAACTAATGCTACATAAGTTTTGTAAATAAGAGCTCCATTCAACAGGAACCCCCCCCCCCCCCTCCACTTCATCTCTTCCAACAAAGTATGCAAATATTGCAGTGGATAAACACAGTTTGACACAGAAAATATAAAAGTTAAACAAGTACCACTGTGTTTAAAACAGACCATACAAACATTCATTCACATGAAAATCAAGACTACACAGCACATTGCTTCTGTCCACTCACATTATCCAGATTCCAAGTTTCATGAATATTATTTCTGAAAATGTGACAACTGCTAACTCACTTCAGAGGTTCACTCTGTTCACAATGGCACTTAGTTTATCACAAATGTCATAAGTCCTCCAGAAAGCACATTCTTCTCTACTTTGTTTCTACTGCTCTTCACAGATGCACCAAAACATCACTCACGATGCTCAGATCCAGTATCAACCACCAAGAATACAAGAATGGCGGTTTTATGACCAATCCAAAACCATCCACAATATCTACCAGTAATTTCTTCAAGTATACCACATGACAAACAAAACCTGGGTTGTCGCATCATAAAGTATGTCATGGCTACATTTTGCTCCATACAACTACTCCCTCAAGTGTTTCTCCCTTAGCTGTATACAGTTTTGCATATCCACAAACAAAAAATAACATTCAAGCAACTATTTTTGAGCTCTGGCCACATTCTGGCTGCAGGACATAACATACCAAATATATCTGATGGTAAACTTGTAATGCTCAAGGAACATTAAGCACAATATACCTCATCAATGTCCCTGGAACTAGAAACAGCACCCTGGAATGGTGCCAGCAGGCACATTTTGGAGGCAGTGCATTACAGTAAGCTGTGATTGCTCCATCCCACATTTCTCCTAACCCATCAACAATAATGCAGTTTTTTATGAACACATGCACTTGACACGCACACTCCAGGGATGCACAAATTCTGCATGCCTATTCACCTGGGCAACTGACTTTTGTAAGGTGGCACCTAATACTGGAGCACAATTATTGCAGTTTTTTTCTTTACATACAAAATGTGCATCACTACACATGCACCCAGCATTAAGGCACCAGATAAAATTAATGTTCACAAGTCACTTCAGAACTGTGGTCCACAGTATGGAACCTGCTTCATGTCACCATTCTGGCACCTAGAATTTGGAAGTGGTTCCTAGATTTTTGAAAAATTTGTGGAACCCTGGCACATACCGTCCATAAACAGACATATCTTTTGGTCACTGCCCAGTTTTTCACATTTAAAATCCGTAACAACACAGAATCCAAAGATTTTGCCTTGTTGAAAGCAACGCAAAGCGGAAATACGTGGATCAATGGCATACTCAAATTCCATGTTGATGGTGGTTACATCATAGTTCTAAAAATCATTACCTGAATGCCTGCTATCCCTCAGGTGTCTCAATTTTCCTGTTTCCATAATGAACTGGTTTAAGTATTTGAAACTGTATCCTGGATTCAACGGGTACCTGTCGTATGAGGCTTTCCTCATTATTCCCCTAGTTATCTCCAAGTGAATGCAGAGACAATCCTAGTAAGTTATGAAGTTTACACAAAGCATAAAAATTCTAGCCTGATCAACCTGTTATTGGCTCTACAGATTTTCAATTCATGGATACACACTTCTGATCTATTGATCTACACAATTTGATCTAAAGTGATAATTACAGCTGAACACCTAAATTAAAATTTAAGGGCTCAACAATTTTCATAAAATTCTGCAATGAAAACTGAAATCAAAACAAGTGTATCCATTTTCAAGGTGTTTCATGCATGAACACAGCAAGCAGACAAATGAAGTAATCTCCATGAGCACCACAGGACTGCATACGTGCCTAACACTGGCTATGGCTATGGCCATGTCCATACCCCTCCCCAAACTGCCTACATTAACCCTTTGGCGCCAGAATTCACTGCATTATCTACGCTGAAAAAGCCAAGAATTTAAATGCCTGCCATTACTTTGCATGCTCTCTGCGACATATATATATTGTACTCTCAATTACCTGAGTAATGGTCAGTTGGGGGTGCACGGATAATTGAGAAGCACCGACAATTCAAAAAATATACTTTACTGAGCCACAAACAAAAAATAAAACTTTAATTTATTTATTACATACATACTACAAACATAGCTTATGCTGTATACATAAACAGTCCATGATTTTTGTTTGCTTCTGGGGATTCCCTAATTAAAATAAAAAAAAAAAACTAATTTATTTATTAATTACATAATACATAAGCTTACCCACGGAAGACCCCGATTCCTGCATTCAGAATTCTGTTACAGTACACTGCACTAAATCGTGTTATTCCCCACCTTGGTCATTAGCCATTAGCAACTTACAATCATGCATGGATAATCCACAAACCAGATAATCTGTGTACGGATGATCAAGAGTATATATACAGTACTGTGTGCACACATCGAGCATTTTAGCTACACACTGCAGTCAACTTTCTGATCCAAAGGGTTAATCACCGCACAGATTCTCATTTTATGCCGTAACCTTTGCAGACAAAAATGTTATTAAAGACATAACCCTTCTTCTCAGGGCAAACCGACTTTCTAATCCAAGGTAACAGGTTATGTATTAAAAATAACCACTGTATTCCCACAGCACATACTCGATTTGCATAACTAACAAACTCCATGGAGCAGAGTACTTCACAATGTAACAGCTGTACAAGCAGTGAAGAAATTCCCCACCCTTTATGGAACTTGAAGATTCAGTACCAAATTCTAACACAAAAGCCCACAATTACGAGGTCTGTCCGGAAAGTAATGAGAATGAAATTCCTACGCTCCCCACGGCCGTGGGATGGGAAGGGCAAGTCTAGGTCACTTAGGGGTGGGGTGCCAGGTATAGGTTAGAACCCATTTCAGTCACATTCTGGCCTTCACAGAGTCGTGACAGTTATTGTTGTATCACCCTGTTCGAGTGCCTCGTCGTGAGAAAAATGCAAGCGAGTTTGGAACAACGGTATGCGATAAAATTCTTTGTGGAAATGGGTAACAGCGCATCGGAAACCCTCGAAATGTTGAGGAAAGCTTATGGACAAGCTACCCTCTCGTCTGCACAGGTCTACCGATGGCACAAAGCTTTCAAGGATGGACGCGAGTGTGAGGAAGATGAACAATGATCAGGACGCGTCTCTTCATCAAAAACGCAATGGAATGTGGATGCAGTGATGTCTGTACTGAAACGTGACAGACGGTTGACTGTCAGAATGATCGCAGAGGAATTGGGACTCGCGAAAACTGTGGTTATGAAATTGTCACACAAGAATTGATGATGAGAAAAGTTTGTGCAAAATCGCCTCTTCGTGGATCATTCATCATGACAACGCGCTGAGCCACACCTCATTGGCTGTCACAGAGTTTTTGGCTGAAAAACAAATCGCAGTTCTTCCACATCCTCCCTACAGCCCTGACTTGGCACCCTGTGAGTTTTTCATCTTCCCGAAGATAAAGAAGAATTTGAAAGGGCACCATTTCGGTACACTGACCAACGTCCAAACAGCCGCGACACAGGCACTGAACACCCTCACGGTTGAAGATTTTCAGGGCTGCTATGAAGAATGGAAGAACCGTTGGGAGCGTTGCGTGCACTCCCAAGGATCATACTTTCAAGGAGATCACATTAATTTATAAACATTTTCAATAAAAATATTTTTTTTGAAAACCATTCTCATTACTTTCCGGACAGACTACGTAGATGCTATCCTCAATAAGCAGAATCACACTAGGATACACTGCATGATTACTTTTATTTGGTCATTCCTGAAGTACCACCCTACTAATGATAAATTCTGACCACATCCATAATGAGACTGCAAATCCAATATTCACAATGGCAGCAAAGTGTACACACTGAAATGGTGAAGCAATACTTCAAAAATAGTACCACTTTATCGCAAACCATAATATATGCCAGTGATGAGCAACCAAACAGGCACAATTTAAAAACCCAAAAAAACAGACACAGGTCACATAAGCTAAGTGACAATACTGAAAGTCATACTTTTCAATAACATGTTACATTAAGCCTCTAGGCAACTATTATTACTATTAAAGCAATGAGTAATATAATTTTTCACAACTTACAAATTTCATTTTGAAGGACAGAGAAACATTAATGTGAAGCTTGCCCTTGTAACTTTGCTACCAAGTTCTCAACATACATGTTAAGCAGCAACTCAGAAGCAGCTCTCCAATCTCCCATAAATGACTGATCTTATTTTTTAAAATAACTGTTCAGAAAAATTTGTGCTTCTAATCAGGCTTGGCATTTGCAGTACACATATACTCATTGAGCACTGTACAGTATAAGCAGGTAAATAGCTAATAAAGGCCAAGCAGCCAGACATGTCTAAATTTATTTCTGAGGTCCATATCACATTGCTAATCTATCATATCCATATGAAACTCAGCTGGAAGTCGCAGCATTAACATCCGTGACATATACAAATAAGTCGACTGTGGCCTCATACTTTCACAAACCTCAGCAACAACTCAATATTTTTGTTGAAGGTGCTAAATTTCATCCCCCACTGAACCAGTAACAACTGTAACAAAATACTGTACACAATTTTGAGCAATTCTGCATATATATCTTCATGAGCAATGGAGCACCAGTCTCAGCATCCTTCCCATCACTGCCGACAGCAAAGACTCATTGCTGTTACTTCTGGCCAAGCTTTAAGCTCCATCCATCAGCAATGCAGTTAGTTTCTGTACTTGGATATCAAGAGTCTGCAGCACTCTTTCCACTTTACATAAATTTGCACCTGTAGTCGCCATCCCTTTCACTGGCATAAATGCAACTGATTCCAGTTATAATGAACTCCACATCAATTCCACAAATGAAAATAGCAAGGTGTGCTCACATCAGCGACATCAACCTTTACTCCATAAAGCCACTGACAATTAGCAAATTTAACCTTGTGCCAATGTTGAGAATTATTGACTTTTTCTTAACATAGTAAATCCTAATAAGTTAATTACAGAAATGATGTGTCTGGAAATGCAACACCTCTACGCAGTTTCTTCCCCATCATTAAGCAGTCTTATCTTTCCTTGCAACGTCTGCAACTGCCTCAAGGCTTTCTCTTATTATTTCCCCATCACTACACAGTCAACTTTTTTTTAATAAAATTTAAGTTTCTGCTAACACAATTCACTTACAGGCCACAGGTTGCTGATCACTGCTGCATGAAGTGCTGTGGCTAGGTACAGCAACAAGCAATAAAAAGCACTGACTGAGTGACACAACCTGTTATGTTACAGATATCTGTACATTCCCCAAGGAACTACGAGTAGAACATCAACTTACAATGCATCAATGAATATATCTGAAGCAGTAGCAGCATATGTTTCAAAACCGCATTTATGAAACAGCTGCACTCATTATCAACAGTATTGATATCCACATGATTACAAACATGTGTTTTGTATGAAAACTGACCTCTTCAGTAACTATGCACTGTAAAGATTTGTATAACTTGCTACATCTTGTAGGGTGAAGAAATGAATGTTCAAACCCAGACATATCTGACTAGTGTCTAACAATTGTATGCATCAACTGCACAAAATTCATTTCCTGCAGCAAAATAAACATACTCAGCTTCATCACTGCACTTTGTTGCTTAAATGCATCAGGTTTTCCTTTAACTAATTCAAAACTTTAAAATTCATAAAATTTATGTGTGACGTTCTTACATCGCTGTTTCATTATCTTTGGGCATAAAATTTTACAACAGAATGAACCAGAACTATTCTGTAACAACCTTAAAAATGCAGCGAAATGCTACATTAAAAATGTTACACTCCAGTGTGGTGAATAATCAGTACTGCTTTTTCAAAACTTCGAAATCATTAAACTGAGCAAAATGACACAAAACTCAGTTTCTGCATCAAAATAAATGTACTTAACGCCAAATTTGGAAGATATAAACTACCTGTTTTGAGTGAAAAACTAAACTATTTAAAACAGGAAACTTAACAACTTTAGTGTTCACTGTTAAACATTTTCTTCACTATTTAATGTCTAATGTTCAACATTTCACCACTCAAAATAGAGAGAAAACTTTCAACAATTTGTCAAAATTTAGGCAAATCTTACGACATGGGCTACTGAAGACCAATATGCTTGTAACAATCATAATATTTCTAGCACATACTTGCATACAGAACACAATTATGGACATCTGACTTTGTAGCTGCTGACTATACACCTTACGTTTGTATATTTCAAAATGCTAAAATTACCACTGCAAGTAACAGACCTTTCCCCAAACCTATCCAAATGTATCATTAACATTAAAAAACATCCCTACAGAAAGAGACAACATCCTCTAAATATTCTACAGTAGATCCAGATACAAATTTTTGAGAACTGTCAAGATCTGCTCACATAACACAACTTGCTATACACAGATATCCCCACGTGCAAACGAAGGAGCCAGTCAAAAAATTTAGAACTAAAATGTACTTGCACACCCTTCATTAAAACTGGGGCTCTGAACGCTTCTGAAGTACAGGAAAAGTAAAGTGGTGCACTGCAGGCCACAGAATATATGTGAATCCACTTTAAAGAAAATAAAGCTTGGTACTCACCCACTGGCTGATGCAGGTGCTGCTGTACTTGTGGACGGTGCTCCTGGAGTGAGGAACTGTGACTGTGGCTGCGTCTGTTGCTGTGGCTGTGATGACTGCTGGCCCTGCTGAAGACCCTGTTGTTTCTTTTGCTGCTGCTGTTGCTCCTGCTGTATTCCAGAAGGTCCGGCTTCATCACATCCGGCCAGAGAAACATTGACAAACGTTGTGGGTTCCAAAGGTTCATATGGCTCTTCATCTGATTCAGCTTCCTCCTTGCTAGGAACCTCACCACCATCATCATCCCCACTGTCCTCACTGTTAGAGCCCTCCTCCTCACTTTCAGTCTCCTCCTCCTCCTCCTCCTCACTTCCCCCCCTACCATCGTCAGCCAAAACAGCCTCTACTCGACTCAGACTCTTGGCCAATTCTGATCCTTGATCTTGCTCTACTGCCTCCTCTTTCAACACCAACTGTTTTAACACAAAATTATACATGAAATAAATGTAAACCCTCAACAAAACTACTTTAAAGAGCTTAAAATAATTTCATATTCTTAGTCTCCGAAATAAATTTGAAGCTTGGGTCATTCCATGTTAAATCAACACAGCTGATAACCTCACCTACTCTGATATTAATAACATTTGCACCATACACTACAACCCATTAGAATTTGAGGTGCGCAAACTTCCCTAACACTACTCAAATAACTTAAGGAGATATTGTAATTTAAAAGCTTCGAAAACTTCGGGGATTTGCATCACAGATGATCACAATTTGATACTTTGATCATACTTGATATACAAGAGCTGAATTTCGGCTTGTTCAAGTGAGCTTTAAAATTATGTACAATAAATTGCACTGCTACAATACACCAGTTTAAAGTCATTACATTTAAAATTTGATCTCAATAACTTTTAAATGCTGAAACAACAAATCTTACAGGTTAATACCTGCCTGACATACACACAAAGACTGATGGTAGAAGCCTAAAAGTTGTTCAAAGAGTTACATAAGGTGTTACTTGGTTACAAGGCATGTCATGCCATATGCAACAGGACATCAGAAATGTTACTAGGCTCTCTCAATAGATGGCAATCCACGTGTCACAAGTAATATACTGTTTGATATCATTATATTTAATGATGTCAAATAGTGACATCAGAACTGACCACCCTCTTCTGAAACTACGCGCATCCCGTCAGTAGTTAGTTGCCACGTGTACGGACAACTTGCATAAGAAACAGGAGCGAACATAAACCGATACTAACTAACTCCATGGAGCAGAGTCCTTCTTAAGAAGCTAACAGGTCGTCAGCTAGTCAAGAAATGATATGCAACACAATTCCCAGACAGTGATTGTTTTTTCCTCTGCCTTGAAGTGTTTAATTTCTTTATGTTCTGGTCTTCATATGGATGTAACAAACTGTCCTTTGTCACCAGTACTTGAATTATTACATGATATCTTTCATGCTATTAGTTTTTACAATTCTGTAACACACTCTAGATAGCCAGCTGCAGTGTAACTAATATAGACAGCACTGCCTGTAGGATATAAAAATTAATTTCTTTTGCATGGTCTGATTTCCCTTCATCCTTATTTGTAAAAGTATTTCAAAGTTGTGTTACTGTACTGTTTGTTTTGCATCCAACCATCTGTATATGTACAGTCATCTTCAGTGTATATGTGTACACACACACACACACACACCTACACGTAAAGATGTTTGGATGCACAAAATATGAGTAAACAATACCAAATGCACAAGAAGAAATAGTTTTTAATGAGAACTGCAGTCTTAATTTACCTTCTTAACCTGATTTCAGTTTCTAGGTAAATATAATACTGATTAATATTTTAACTAAACAATATTTTCATGTATTACGCACAGCTGACGTAAGTTCCTACATCAAAATAAGAACACCATTGTGTCAATAACTTCCTTGAAGATGGCTAATGACAGCCAAAACATGTATGCAGAAATGCTATATAATAATAAAAATTGTGTAGAGTGAAGTGCAATTAGTTTAGTGTACCTTAAGTAGCATGCCATCACATTATTTTTTTTAATTCTAAAACTAGTCCACTCAATACCTCAATAGTCAAGAAAACATCAAACTCCTCCTGTGCTAATGCAGCAGTATGATGGGTCACTTTGAAGCTTACTTCATGAGCTTTAAAATGTGCCCAAGCTGAACTCATTATGTTACACACAACCAACATCACCACAAAATTTGGGGTCCTCAATACACCTACTTTTACGTTTACTTTAAACTCTAAACTGGCAGTAACTGCATAAACATTTCAAACACACATCTAATGATTTTTATACACTCATTTCAGCTGTACAGCTGCACATACACCAACATCATTGATACCAGAGTTCAGAGAGTATCTCAGTGTTGATCTGGCATAAAAGACTCCCATGCAGAAAGGCTTCAGATATTACATTTTATTAAACTGAGTTACAAGGGGAAGACACAACAGTAATGGCATCTGCGAAAAATATGCTCTGATATTCAAAGGCTCTTTTATAATTTTGGTAATCTTGTTCTTGCATGGAAAGTGAAAAAGAGATCTGAATGTTTCAAAAATTGTTTTACCATTTATCATATTTCCTTACCTCCTGTTTAGCAAGTTATAGACAAGAAAAATACCACTTTTATCGGCCTGTGTAGATACTGGCGAGGGCAAAACATCAGTGACAAATACATGTCCCACTTGCTCAGGATAACATTTCCTTTTTACCTTACACACCAACAGCAGGATAGTTAAGTACAGCATGGGACTGAACTCTGCAGGTGTTTCCCATTTATTTCCCCAGCTTCTAGGGCTATGTGTCGAGTCCTTAACTACAAAAACTTCTTACAGCACATGGAGGAACACAGCACACTTGTTACAGATGACATCAGAACTTACCTGCTCAGTTTCTATCGTGTTGCTAGGGACGCTCTTCCTGTCATCACTGGCAATTTCACCAAGCCACTGCAGTAACTGTTTCTCTGCATTAGCAGTTGTATTCCAAAACTGGTATGCATTGTCCAATTTACACATACAATCACCACATATCTTCTTTGGGAGTTTATCATCCCTTGCAACCTAAAATAAATTGGAAGTTACTTTTAAAAGACACATATACACACAGCAATAATTCTGACACATATGTCCTTTTATTGCAACTAGAATATCAATTCTCAGTTTCAGAGATGACAGCATAAATTTAATTTTCTTGATGCTTTTAAAGCACTGGAGATTTAACCTCAACATAGTCACTGATAGCCAGCGTTCTTTTTCCTTTATATGGCCATTTCTGTACCTGTTGATATTACACCTTGCATTTCACAAATTTTTAAACCTAACCACTTCAAATAAAAAGTACATTCTTAACACTGGATCTCTCTACCAGTTCCCTAAGTTTCGAAACAATTCACTTATTTTTACACAACTTCACGTTATATTTACCATACATTTTTGTACAATTGATTAACTCACGCCAACAAATGCACCAAAACAAGTTTGTAACTTGTTTAAAACTTGTTTTGGTGCATTTGTTGGTGTGAGTTAATCAATTATTTTTACACAGTTTAGTTTAGGATCCTTTTCAAATCTGTTCATTTTCATTTAAAATTTCAGTGCTACAAAATTTAGTGCCAACTGTACACAAGTATATCAAGTTGTGTAGGTCAGCAGCACGTTTATGTTTCACAGAACGGTGGCTTAGCTGAGCGCTCATCAATGAGTTCATATTCTATCTTGAAATAAGTAGGGGAGAAAAACCCAAAAAAACCTTCACTGAATTGGTTAGTACAATACAGGACCGAAGGCATATTTACTTCATTCTCCTGCACAGACTTGTAGTAGACTTTTTGAGTACTGTAGTTTGTGTTATGTCTGTTTTCTGCTCAGTCAAAACAATAAAATACATATGGCACAGCACTGCTCAGTCACACTACCTGAGATCCATACACTGCTGGCCTTCCCTCATGTGTTACGTCCCAGTGCAGTAGAATGGCAAAGAAGTGAATGTGACATAACACAACCAACAGTAGAACCTGAATGACGCACGCTCATCTGAAGCACTATGACATTACAAAGCACGAGGACACGGCAGATTCTTTCATATACTCTGATTTCTGCATTTCAGTGACAAAAATTAACTTCCAAAGACATCAAAAACATGACCAACTGTGGAAAAGCTCAACAATTCACAAACTAAATATTACAGCCCAGATGAACACTTTGCATTTGAAATTGTTGTGCTGTTGGAAGGCAAAGTCATTTTCAAACAATATATACTGAAGAAACACAAAAGGTTTGGCATAAAAATTACAAGCTCTGTGATTCTAAGAGATATAGGCCTACATATAATGACTGCATTCAAGCAAAAACAAATGTGCACATCCTTCGATGAAACAACACAGACTTTTTGGAACAGCCTTTATATGTGTATTTGTTTACTTTCCCCCCTTTCAGAAAAAAGAAAAGAACAACTGCTCGGAGATGTCCATCAATAATTTGAGTACTACAATAATCTTACAGGTGTCAGTAAGAAAAATTATGCTTCATAAGTGTATATTTTAACTAAAACTAATTTCACAAACTTTTACAATCCAAGCTTTTCATACAAATATGGTGAATACCGGCCTCATCTTCATAAATGCAGAAACTTTTAAAAATGTCATGGCCTTGTAGTATACTGTTCTCCCCTTCATACTAGAGGACATTTAAATTACTGGGACTATGTCTTCCCATTTGGCCACTTAGGGTTATGACCTCAAAAACTGTAACTCTTATAACTAACTATTTTATCACGAAGCACATTCTAATAATGGTCTATAATGGTCTGGATCAAAAAGATCTATTTTCAACTCTACTTTACAGAGAAACCAGATTGACCAAAATTTGTTTCTATTCTCTGTTACATAAGTAGGTTCACCACTGTAGTCAACGGTTATCAGTCAGGGGCATGCAATATCAGACATAAACAAAACAGGAAACTAACACTTAAAATAGCAATGAGGCACATTTGGATCTTTACATCCTGAACTCCTCTCATATGATCATACCATTCAATCCACTGGGGTCACATTTTTTGATACTTTCATTTTATGTACCAACTAAATGCACTTGTAAGGTATATGACATTACAGTCACTTCACTCTGACATGTTTCAGCATGACAATGCCATCTTCTGGGATTACATACCATTAAAACCATTTACAGTAAAACGAATTACCGCTATGGATCCAAAGATGTAATTCGCTTTACTACACACGGGTGATAAGCTTGGTATGTACTCCGTGAAAATGGCATTGTCATGCTGAAACATGTCTGAGTGAAGTGACTATAATGATATACAGGGTTATTCAAAATGATTGTCGGGGTTTTAACAACTTGTCATATACAATAAACTTGAGACAGGAGTACCTATATGTATTTTTTTTATTTAATAGAACACTCCAAGTTTTTGTGACATACCTTACAGGTGCTCTATATGTGCACCCTTTGTGATTCTACAAACATCAACACGATAATCGAGTTCGTTCCAAACTTTTTCCAGACGGCCTACCAGTGCTTTTCCTTTTACACACGCACCCTGTCTCTTGAAACTGTGCATACCACCTTCGAATGGAATTGTCACATGGTGGTTGTTTCCCAAATTTGGTGCAGAATTGCCGCTGGACAATTGTAACTGACTGACATTCATGAAATGTAAGCGCACAAAACGCCTTCTCACTGCCGTTCGCCGCCATCTTAGTAAACTGCGCTCCAAGCGGAGAAATGCATAACTACTGCACACCGCACATCATAAAAAAAAAAAAAAAAAACTTTGAGAATTTCTTCATCCATCGGTGCAACTATATACTCCTATCTCAAGTGTATTGTGTATGACAAGTTGTTAAAACCCCGACAATCATTTTGAATAACCCTGTATACAAGTGCATTTAGTTGGTACATTAAACAAAACTATTGGTTTAAAATGGACAGAGTAAATAATTTTAAAACTATAAACACATTACAGAACATTATAACTATTACTAGAGGTAAAGAAATCCAATTACAGGCCTGAACAGGCCCTTAGGGTTGCAGGAGGTTGAGGCTCCCAGATTTCTAGACAATCAGCACATGAAGGTGGCAAGGTTGTCAGCCCTATGCACCGGCCGCCTTTACCCCCCAGGAAAGATTCCTGGTACTCATTTCTGTTAGAGGCTGAGTCGACCCCAGGGCCATAGTGCGACCGAAAGGATTATGTCAATGAAAAATTCCAGTGACACCATCGGGAATCGAACCCACGACGTTCCGGCTTGTAGCACAGTGCCTCAACCAACTGCGCCACCGCGTGCCCCCATAACTATTACTAGTCTCCGTTATTATATCTTGTTACATTTCTTGAAAGAACTAATCACTTACATCTACACTGACTTTACATTAAATTTACTGGTCATAATCTGTTTCACCTTGTTGCAAAATTTTGTTACTACTTACTTACAATTAATATTTCATACACATTCTGTAGACACCTTCATACTCTTCCTACATACAAAATTTCATATTACCAGATATAAGCAACAAATATTACATACTGTGATTGCATGAATAAATTTTCCTTAAATATGCAGTAAGCAAATCACATGAATAAAATCAAACTGCACAGGAACACCACATAATACTACAAGGACTAGGTCACTGCATTATTCCCACATCCTCACAGATCACATATATGTGGCACCATAGTACATTTAGACAACTTCTGTATCCTCTCTAGCTCTACCATATTCCTTGCACAAATCTCATAATGGTAAGATGTTACATTAATGCACATAGAACCTCATGTTATGTGTTTGCTATTTGTTTAACCGAACATGAAAATGGTCAACAGATTTCAGTAAAATCCCCCACGTAACACTTAATAAAATCCATGTGGTAGGAGCAGAGTTATTCTATGTACACAGACGACAAAGCTAACAGTCACTTCTTGGAATGTTTCGCAAACATGCCTAAAAACAGCAATATCTATACAACAGGGCTCAACACATCCAAGGCAGCAAGAATTGATCGTACGCAAAAAGGTTATCAGAGCACCAGAGCACCTAACACTTGACAGTAATTACTTTTGTACATTTTTGCTTTCTTAAAACTCCCAATTCAACAATAACTGCACCACAGAATGGCAGACCTCCAGCAGCAACGTCAACACAAATTTCTTTGTTTGGCATTCACTTGTAACTGTATGTTTTACAGTGCATTGTTCAAAGTATGACTGTCCAAACTGTATGCACTTATTCCATCAATCCTTCCACTTTTCAATACATCTGTGGTAAGGCCATTTTGGAATGACCTGCAGCTGCCTTGTTCTATCTCTGCAACATCTTGCAATCTTTTCCACCTCAGGATGATCTACAACCTGCATGAAAGGAAGAAGTTGCAGAGGGCCAGTTCTGGTAAAGCAGATGGGAACCACTGGGATGTGCATCACCAAGAACTCCCAAACACTTGCAATCAGCAACTGTATATTATTGAGGAGTGAACTAGATAATCGCCATTTTGACACTTTTGGCGAGGAGGAGGAGGATTGAGGAGATAACTTTTGTCAGCCCACTTCACAGGAAACCTCTGTCAAAAACATTTCTGCTACACAGCAACATGCTTAGTGCATATAATTAAGTCTGATATGTCAGTATAAACATAGCTATCTGCCACATCATGTCACGCAAGAGAAGAGTGCAGCAAATGACCGCAGAAAAAAAAAACCCCACATGCACACATGCACAATGTGTGCACATAGTATTATTAAATGCAGCTAGCTGTCTTTACAGAACTTTACAAAGTAATAAGGTTATGTAACATGAAGTTTGTCATCAATAATTCTCCATTAAAATATGAATGAGCTTTAGGCTAGTATGTTAGATTTAATGTAAGTAGATGTTAGATGGGCCGATCCCAGTGGCCGTGCGGTCTAAGGCGTGGGTCTTCGGCCGCTCGCTTACTAGGATCGTGGGTTCGAATCCCACCGGGGGCATGGATGTCTGTCTTGTGAGTGTTGTGTGTTGTCAGGTAGAGGTCTCTGCGACGAGCTGGTCACTCGTCCAGAGGAGTCCTACCGAGTGTGGTGTGTCTCAAATGTGTGATCGTGAAGCCTCGACGAAACAAGGAGGCCCAGGCCCATATAGGGCTGTCGAGCCATTGGGGGGGGGGAAGATGTTAGATGGGACAAGACAGGCTGCGAACCTACGGTCAAATACATGGTATAAATGAAATTAAGGATCACCAACTGAGCATTATAAGAATGGCCAATAAATTAAAATTCTATTATCTGAGCATATAGCTCATATTTTTCATATCATATGTCAACAGCCACCATACAAATGATTCATCCTCATCTGGCTACATTACATATGCAAGCCATGTAGTATTTTGTCACTAGATGGCTCCTCGGTGCCCTTGGTCAGTTTCTAATATTTTCTCTCCATTCTCACATTCATAGCACTGCTGCAGTTTGCAAATCATTTTGACAGTTCTGTGGCAAAATCAGGCATGTCCCTCTGTGGAAACACTAACAGTGGAAATAACAGACTAGCAGAAGTGTATTTATTTTATGGTTTTATAAATCCATCACTTCATTATCAGCGAAAATGGGTAAAAGACGTGTGTTGACATGCTAAAGTCAAGATGAAAAATACAGCAATGAAAGCATGTGAAATTGCAGCTGCATATGAGGTTTCACCTCAAGAGTGTCAGCAGAATGAAAAAAGATGGAACTGGCACCTCACATAAAGCATCGCAACTACAAGGACTTAGGAAAAGATGCTGAAGAAGCTTGGTTTAGGGAACCACAAGAGAACAAAAGCCTAACAGTGATGTTGAGTGAAGCTGGGCCTCACATTATCTCCAGAACAGCATGCAGGCATCCTTGTGTTTGTAAGGCTCGTCATCCTCTGAACCAAAGCTCACAACAGAAGTGAGACAGAACTGTTTGTCATGGTCTCACAAGCACAAATCCTGGACTAAAGATGATCTCCACAGAAAATACATTACAGTATACGAACCATAAATATAAATGTATTAAGTTTCATGATAAATAAAATTCCTAAGATACATTTTCAAAAAAGTAAAATTCTTTACGCTGATAAAATAGTGCAACTAATGGATTAGCGATGGCAATTTGTACAGCACAAACCTGAAGAAATTCTACAGAATCATGTGAAACAAAAAGTTAAATAACTTCAGGATCACAGTCTGGAATATGATGTCTTAAAAAGACACAAATCCCTGGGACAAAGCAGGAGCAGCAGTTCTGGACAACTGCTACTTTCCAAAAATGCAACTAGTGTCCACTGTAAATGACAGCATTCTCATAAAGCATACAGCTCTATGTCACCTCCACAGTGCCAAGTCAAACTGTTAGAATGGCCAGGAAACAACCATGATTTGAAGACAACTGGGAATATCCAGAGAGAATTAAAAACTTCGCCAGCAAAACTTTCTATACCATTCAGCAGCAACTTAGGAGCTGGGATATTATAACTGGTATAGTGACTAAGCTATGGGCCAGACAACCAAGAAAACAAGAGTCCCAATTTCCAACATGAGCAAGAATCGGTCTTAAGTGACCATAACATCTCTGGGGCTCGTCTACCCTCCAATTCAATGGGTACTGGAGCTACTTCCCCCCGGGGTAAAGCAGCTGTGACATCAAGCTGACCTCTCACCTCCATCTAGTGCCTAGGTTAACAATAAATGAAGCTAATGCTTCCACTCCTCCATATGTCTTCATAGCAAGCACAGTGGCAAGTTTACCTATGCAACAACACAGTGAGAGGCTGCTTCAACTCTGGAACCATATCAAGGACTTATCAATTTATGCAAAGAGAAACAATCCATGCTTGGATGCATCCAAGCTCTTAGATATCAAAACGAGCCCAATGAATCATTAGGACAGCCTCTATCTAGCATAGGTGAAGTCAACCATGCCCAGCAACAGGAATATGTAATGCAAAAACACATTTAACTGTGTAATTTATGTAATAAATCCTACTACAGCATAAGAAAGAAAAATTCCTAATTCACAGACCAAGCATTCTAAGTAGGTAAAGGTGGTAATGGCAATCTGCTTGCAGATCCCCACAATATTTTGAACAGATGAAAGACCAGGATACTGTAGTCAGTACAGCATCTAGGCTACATGCCGGATGATCCAGGGGATCAAATCCTGGCAGATTCAAGAGATCTTTCTCTTCTCCAAAACATCCATACTGCCCCTGGGGCCTGCCCAGCACCTATTCACTGGGTACCAAGGGCTCTTTCCCCAGTGGCATAGCAGCCAGGTTACGAAGCTAACTACTCATCTCCATCTGGTGCTGAGGACAAGAATGAGAGCAGCTATGCCTATACTCGAAGTATATGCCTTCTCGGCATGTACAAGGACCCTACCTTCCCCTTTTTCATAGAACAAATTCCAACAGAATTGATCCAAGCAGGAGGTAAAACACAAATGTGTGTCAAATAAGCTACAACTGCC
Organism: Reticulitermes speratus; assembly: GCA_021186555.1. NCBI lineage: Eukaryota > Metazoa > Arthropoda > Insecta > Blattodea > Rhinotermitidae > Reticulitermes > Reticulitermes speratus. The sequence goes on from JAJKFL010000005.1 coordinate 7,938,748, forward strand.
ACAGGAAGGGTCACAAGAACAGTCACCCAATCCTGTGGCAAAAAAATATCTGGTGGCAACCATGTTGTCATTCAGCATTCAGAAGTTGGATTTTCTAGTTATGGCAGGCACACACATGTGCACACATACACACCACCATAAAATATGCGTGGGGAAGTGGAAGCATAGCCCCAAGCATACCTAACCTTGGCATTAGACAGCCAATTTACACCTCCAGAACCCATTGGATAGAAGGCTGAATTGGGGCTCAAGATCCAGTCTGGACACTCTGAGGAAGAGGAAAAGTCTTTGACCCAACTGAGTATCAAGCCAATTTCTTGATTTGCCTGCAGTGAAGTCACTGCCCTGAATCAGAATACTCTGCACCATGGAGTTCACATATAATCAAAACATAGTACACAAGAGTTAACTGCTTGCAGTAAATACTTCAATGAAAAGTTTCTATTTTGTTGCCCAGACACAATTTATGCCACTTCTCCAATCTCCCATCAAATATACGTAATAAATCACATAAAAACAAAACAAATCTGAAGTGTTACCCGCTGACAAAAGAAGTAATTTTACATGTAACAGCCAGCTGCTGCAATGTTTGTGTTCAGAGAACAACAGGCAAAACCACTGTGGTCTTGCACAGATACTGCACTCCCTCAGAATGCAATTACTTTCAATTTCACAATGTTAATCAAACAACCTCTCTCAATAACACACAGACATACTTTAACATCTATAGCACCCTTAGTTTAACTAGCCCATATCATTGGTCACTTCCTGTCAGCTACTTTATCGCACGGAACATGGCCGATAAACTGAGGGGCCACACCCGATCTGTTGCACACGGGTTGTATTCATGAAGTCAGCCTGCTGTTGCAACAGGAATATTACTGCAACACTGCATGGTTCTGTACAATATACATGCTAAATACTGTCATAAATTGTCCTAACCTCTCCCAGAATGCAATCTGTTGCACAACATTTCAATCATGGTCTTGCATGTGCACCGTTATATAAAGACAAAAGCTGCCTAGCCACTGGAACTACAATCGTGGAGGAGTCTACTGGTAGGAAGTTAAAGCTGATATCTCACATAGATATTTTCAAGAGATTATTAAAAGTACAAAGTACACATATACCAGCCAGAAAGCTGGCACGTGTAGTCAAAGTGTTACCATATGAGATGTAACTTTTCATAAATATTCATTCACAAATCCCTTGACCCAAACATTGGCAGACACTGCAAAACTGTACAAAGTGAGATATAATGAAACCCCACAGCCCAACATCTGTGACTCAATAAAATGAAACCTCAGAGCCTCACATATACACATTAAGTACTTTACTGAAGTTTAGGTTCCATCAACAAAATGAAAAATCAGTTCCCTGAACTTATATCTCAAGGCTTAACAGCCATGTCAATAAAATGAAACCTGAAAGCCTAACTTCCTGTCACTAAATAAAAACTCAAAGCCTATACACCCCAGTATCTGCTAGTGAAATAGAATGTCTGGTTTTATCACCTATCCGGTGTACTGTGTTGGTAACCATGATGTCACGTGGCCTAAAAGCAGGGGTGCTTAAATCCCAGGCACCAGGTCACCATGCAGACTACTTTTGTACTATGGCACAAATTTGTGGATCTTCAGCATGGAACTTGCTTCATGTCACCCTTTTGGTGTCTAAAATTTTGATTTGTCTCCTACATTTTTTGAAAATTTGTGCACCTGTGCCCAAAACACCACACACATACATACACTGCTCTGGACAACAAATAGTATGTGGTGTTAGTCAACAGTCTGTAAAATGTTACATCTGAGATGAAGTGAGAACAGTTTGGATTAGACCACAGCACAATATACAGCACAATGAGGTTTTTGTTTTACTGACTCATATTCATGGAAGTTAGGTTTTTAGGTTTCATTTTAATGACACCCACAGAGATTCAGCTTTCAGGTTCTGTCTTTGTAACAGAAGTCTAAGATTTAAGATTTCCTTCTGACATGAACTGAACTTCAAAAATCATTTCTCAATCAGTGACATACAACTGTATTCATTACTGAATAAACAGGCACTGTTCACCATCTAATATAACCAACATATATTGTGCTTTTGCTACACTACACCCCACATTTCAAACCATTTGGCTCATAGATGCCTTCCTAACATTTCTACTGATGTTTCTTTACAACAGCACTTTCAATAGCATACAAAGACTGACCCTTCTTTCATGGCCCACTAGTACTTCTGTGCAAGTAGTCTCATGTTATCAGCATAAGTAGTCTGTCCGGAAAGTAATGAGAATCGTTTTCAAAAAAATATTTTTATTGAAAATTTTTATACATTAATGTGATCTCCTTCAAAGTATGATCCTTGGGAGTGCACGCAACGCTCCCAACGGTTCTTCCATTCTTCATAGCAGCCCTGACAATCTTCAACCGTGAGGGCGTTCAGTGCCTGTGTCGCGGCTGTTTGGACGTTGGTCAGTGTACCGAAATGGTACCCTTTCAAATTCTTCTTTATCTTCGGGAACATGAAAAAATCACAGGGTGCCAAGTCAGGGCTGTAGGGAGGATGTGGAAGAACTGCGATTTGTTTTTCAGCCAAAAACTCTCTGACAGCCAATGAGGTGTGGCTCGGCGCGTTGTCATGATGAAGGATGCACGAAGAGGCGATATCATGACGCACACGCATGACCCTCTGCCTCAAGCGACCAAGAACTTCCTGATAAAATGCTTGATTTACAGTTTCACCAGCTGGTACAAATTCCTTATGGATGATTCCACAGGAGTCAAAAAAAAAACTATGAGCATTGATTTGATTCTTGATTTGTTCATTCGAGCTTTTTTTGGGCGAGGTGACGTTGACGTGTGCCATTCCGAACTTTGCCTTTTTGTCTCTGGATTGTACTCAAACACCCAGGATTCGTCTCCTGTGATCACTCGAGTCATGAAATTCGGCTCAGTTACCAAACAATCCAACAAATCTCGACAGACAAACTGATGGTGTTCCTTCTGCTCTGATGACAAATTCTTGGGAACAAGTTATGCACAAACTTTTCTCATCATCAATTCTTGTGTGACAATTTCATGAACCACAGTTTTCGCGAGTCCCAATTCCTCTGCGATCATTCTGACAGTCAACCGTCTGTCACGTTTCAGTACAGACATCACTGCATCCACATTCCATTGCGTTTTTGATGAAGAGACACGTCCTGATCATTGTTCATCTTCCTCACACTCGCGTCCATCCTTGAAAGCTTTGTGCCATCGGCAGACCTGTGCAGATGAAAGGGTAGCTTGTCCATAAGCTTTCCTCAACATTTCGAGGGTTTCCGATGAGCTGTTACCCATTTTCACACAAAATTTTATCGCATACCGTTGTTCCAAACTCGCTTGCATTTTTCTCACGACGAGGCACTCGAACAGGGTGATACAACAATAACTGTCACGACTCTGTGAAGGCCAGAATGAGACTGAAATGGGTTCTAACCTATACCTGGCCCCCCACCCGTAAGTGACCTAGACTTGCCCTTCCCCTCCCACGGCGCGTAGGGAGCGTAGGAATTCCATTCTCATTATTTTCCGGACAGACCTCGTATATCTTTTACTCTGCAATGGTTAAACCTTTGTGGTGTAAACCAATTATAATTCTGGTGTGATCGTGCTTCATACTGGCATGTCAAATTCCATACAGTTTTAATTAACATTCTTTTGATATAACTGGCAACAAATCATACCCCTTAGTGTTCTGTTTATAATGTTTGTTTTTGAATTTTTTATATTTGTAACTGTCCCTTCATTCAACCTCTTTTTCATGCAATATCCTACAACAAATACGCTGGCTGTATACAACTGTAAACACGTGAAGACTGCCTGCCTATTAATTCAATCAACATATTTACAGCGCCAAGGTTAGGCTTGGAGGCAGAGATGCACAAAAATTTCCAGAAATCTAGGAACCAACTCAAAATTCTAGGTGCCAGAAGCACGATATGAAGCACGTTTCACACAGAGGACTCACAAATATTAGGCATCACCATAAAAAATATAGTCATCCAGGCACCCATCCCAGGATTTGCACATCCCTGCTATGGGGTATCATTTATGACAGATACTTGTAGTTTTGGCTTCCAGAGTTTGATACGAGTAACAGAAAAAATAAAGGACATTTTGTTACTCTAAGGTAACAATTCCATATGCTGCAGTGACTATCCATGTTGGTAAACATGAAAAGTACATGGCTGTCATTCCTTGCAACCAAACTTCCATACCAAAGCAACTGCACATACCATACTATACTGGTATGATCAGTCGGAAATGTTGCTTCTGTTACGAATACAACAATCCTTCAATACACTGGTATGTCTACAATAATAACCACTTCCATATATCAAAAGAAAAAGTGATAGCTTTACTCATTTAGACTGAATTTCCAGTTACAAATGTTGTTTTCATTGCATAAACAAGTCAATCAAGATACTGGTGCATGTAAAAGAGCAAACACTTCCACAAGAATAGGGGTACTAAGTCACATTCTTGCAGTCCTGGGCACATCTATTTGTAACACATGCAAAGACAAATTACTTTCAATAAACTCTGCAAATGCAAAAGTCTACAGCAAAAATGTCTATATAAAATTTAATTTATATTATACTATTAGCCAATTAAAACTGAGCGAGATAAAAAAAACAGATGATTTGCTAACTTGAGCCAAAAACCTCCGAATACCTTACATGGCACACCATACACTTACTCCCATCTCACAACACCATGCCCAGCATACTAATTTAGTTATTAAAATGTGTAATAATCACACATGCAGTATGCATTGTGTCCTAAAATGGACAAACTCATAGTGCAATAAATGCTACTGGAAGTTCCAACACTGCCTTTAAATGTCCCTAGTGCAATACAAAAATGAATTTCATACAACTGCCATATAAAGCATTGATCCCCAAAATCAGCACTCCAATCAGCAGTGCTGATACCTTCGTCATAGCCAGGGAAAATGCGCACAACTATTGCCTAAACAGAATTTGAACCGTATGCCTCTGCGTTCAAGTGACACGAAAACACGTACAAATGAGCTGACGTAACAGCAAAGTACAATGGGTAATTTTCAGTAATTTTACCTTTACCTTTATGTTACTTATCCCCTTTTGTTAATATGTAAGAACTAATCAATATAACAATCAAACACAACATACATTTTTGTAACCAACTGCACAACGTTTCAACTTTATAAACAGGCCATCATCAAGATGTACACAAAAACAAAGATGTAAAATACAACATACACAGAGAGATATTCAAGGCTGAAATCTCCACTTATGACAACTAAAAGTCATAAAACATAAGTCATACGTTATCTTACAAATTTCTGATATTAGTCATGACAGATATGATGGCTTATATTAATAATTCTTGACTTCAACATTCTTCCTAAATCAAGATTCCTGCCTTTAACAATTTAATCCTATATGACGCACGGCCACACGTGTTATGAATGCTGTATCAGGTTTTATGATAATGTATTACGTTTCATAAATACCAGTGGTAACAAACTGAGATCTCAAACATTTCTACATGCATGTTATATATTAGGCCTAAATGCGTTTTCATGTAGAGCCTAATAACACATCCCACTTATAACGCCCAAAGCGTAGCTATTGGTTACAAAACTGCATGTAATGTTCGACGGTTGTTATTTATTGGTTTTCGGTATATTTATACAAGAGCAGATAAAGTTCGTCAACTGGACAGTAATTACTTGGACTGCTTACAACGCATATCAAATTATATCACTGTTGCATAAACATAGTTCCCAGAAAGAAATGCAAAACATCTGCACCGTCAAACCATGCCCCAGACAAAGGAATTGCATTGATCATCGGACAACAAAAAGTCGATAACATGGCGTTTCAACAAATTTCTGACATGGCGTGGGTGACGCTTGGGATGCTTACCTTAACAGGGAGGCATGCTGCTATTTTAAGAAATATCTGGCGAACATCTCCTTCTCCTTCAAAAATTGGTATTGACACTCGTTCTTTTACTAGACAAAGACGACAGAGTTCCATATAATTCAGAGAAGACATTATTCTCCTAGTCTTCCCTAGAACTGGTCGCGCCCGGTGACGCCACAACGCCAGTGAAAGAGAACTGCGTAAAGATCGCAACGTAAGTCAGAGAGGAAACGTAATAAGCCCTACATTTGAAACAGAAATGAACCGGTGCTGCGTCAATGTTGCACAACGTAACTACACACATACACCACAGAAGAACTGATTCCAGAGACACTTCCTTTCATGGCGAAAGCGCACGCATCAGCGGGAACACCACTGCCACCATCAGTCAGAGGGTTTAGACTCATTTCTCAAAACCGTGGCCCCGTACTGGAATAACTTTATTCCTGCAATTCTTATTTTCAGTTCCTTCTGTCTCACATGACAAAGCGAAATGTTTAAAGTAATGCAAATCAAAGTCTTAAGTTCCTTAAACAAGTTTTGTTGCATTTCGTAGCAGAAAAGTTTTAAAATAATATCCAAGTATATATTACAAAGTGGTGTCTTATTAATGCAGTATTTCCACGCCTAGCACGTTTGTTATATGCCTTTTCGTTTCAACGACACTTGCCAATTTACACCGCTTATAATTTATCTCACTCACTTTCGGTTTAACGCCTTTCACTGACTGCGAACTTGGGTGCTTTCGATAGAGTACGTATCTCACGGCGAGGAACAAGACTTGGAGGCCACAGATTATCTAGTTGGAGGCTACGCTCTCACTGCAAACTACGTCACTCATCGTGCGAATGCCGATCTATTCAGACAATGTAGATACGTCTTTGTTTCTGGGATGTTACGCAATGTAGATTTGTAGTAAGTAAACGACGCTTCCGAACAATCTATCAGTCCCATCTCAAAGGAAAAAGCAGTCCAAACATTCTCTCATGACGTATACGTCATACAATTTTCACGCAAACCACCTTTCTCTGTCATGTATGTGGTACTAAAGCACCAGTTACGCACGCACGCAGTGGCCGCATATTTCCTTGGCACTATATAACTCGCTCCGGGATAACACAGATTATCTCCAAGCAGCGATGAGTGACATGAATCAGTGATACCCGCCAGGTAAAGACGCTGCAGTCAACGCCACAAAAAAGAGGGACATTGCCTGACATTTAACGTTTGGTCCTCCCGAACGGACTAATGGTAACACACAAAACAGAGACAGAGAGCAGGTTAACGTATGATCTAAGCCCATCTCCTACAGGGCGAAAGGAAGCCGCTTAGGTGAGAGATAGCAGACGCGCCGTATACCTCGAAAGGCAGATTATAACATGGATGTAATAATGGTTTCACAAGGAAGGTTTCTTATTCGTTGAATAGATCACAACAGAGTAAAACGAAATTTACTTGGTGAGAAAACGGTCTGTGATTAAGGCCATCAGAGATGAACTATCTAACTAATGTGCGTAGAAAGTTCATCCGTGGGTACAGTATTGTAAATGAGTGTGGTAAATAATATTGGACTTTTTTCATTTTCTAATAAGTTCTAATTATTAAATTAACATTGCGCTACGTTTCGGGACCAGGATCTATCCTTTTCTTCAGGCAAGCTTCTGAAACATAAAGTTATCACATAATTATTTTAATGGGTAAACCATTCCCTTGGGATTTGCAAAGAAAAGAATAGAACGACTGTCAATCACAAATATATTTGGACAATATTCTTTAAGAATATTTTATTGTAAAAATGCAAAACCTGCAGCGGATAATATAAATGCCCCATCAGTCACAGGATAACAATATATATGAGAAAAACGTCGACCTATCACAAAATTATGACAAATATAGCATTTAATTTGGTCTTACATATGGCACAGTAATTCATTTTCTAAAGCATATGTTTTCCAAATACACACGTAGTCATTTTGCGATTAGTATAGTACATAAACAAAGAAGTGTGTCAAATCAAACCGGTGGGTTCTTTACCTTCATAGTCATGTTTCCACGAAATTGTGGAGATATCGTTATGGTGAATATTAATGACAAAAATATTTGCTCCTCTTAAAAAATTATCACTCGGCGTTTTCCGAATATTACTCATATCGTGCATTGATTGTAATTACGTATAGCAATAATGCACACAAAACGTATAAAATCACTGGTTATCCATACACTTAACCTCTCCTAGATGTTTCGGCGAATGTTTGCCAAAAGCAGGGAGACGAAAATACAAAGGAATTTTTACTAGCGTAAAATCAGTATGTCAAAATTTATGTGCTGTAAGCTGTCTGCACAGCTAACTTACTTTCTGCCTAAATCAATTGCTAGTCTGCAGTTTTCCTAAACGTATTTATTGCCTATGACACGACACAAAACACTTCCAATTCCAAAATCCCTGATAAGCGTCCCTCATTTGTTCCGTCCCTTGTTCCCTTCAACATTCAAGCACAGTATGACAGCCAATGCCAAATTATACTAGATAAACGTAAATATAACATCCCTCCCACATTTTTCATTCATCTTGGGAAAACAAAACAACAAACTAGAACAATCATTTAAACGCCAAAACCCAACATAATAAACAGACTAATCATAACGGGTGGGTCTTATCTCTTCCCTAACACTTCGGGTTTTTACAGATTCTCAAAATTAGTTGGTGTTTGTTTTCCATCACCAGCTGGCTCAAGGTACACATCACTGGTCAGCGGGGGCCCAACTCATCATGGCCTGGAAGCAGGGATCCCTCCGGATTATCTTCGAAGGAAAGACACGTTGTATAGTTCTGGTACCTTCCGCAAGGGTTTTCTCAACCCTCACCACCCGGACTCTGCCGTCACTCCCAAGGGAAAATTAAATCAACTAACCTCAATGGCCAGTACAAACTCTTCGTGATGTCGTAGACAACTAGACGTACACTCGTCCTTTCGTCTTCCTCTGCTGTCACAATCAGAAGAGCGAGGTACACATTTCTGAACGCTTCTGTACATTTACCTCAGTTTTTGCTGGTACTTGAACCGCTTGAAGACATTAACAATATCCACGACTTCCCAGTGAGGCACACCCACGATTGGAATGCCTCGAATGAACATAGCTGGGTTGAGAGGGAAAAAGTCCTTGGAATCTTCATAGACGTAGGTCAATGTTCTTTAGTTGAACACAGCTCAGCGTCACAGAGAATTTTCAGCAATTTTCACACTCGAGAGAAGTTCTTCGCAAGTTTTCTTCTCAACATTTCATTACAGTCAGATTTACTCGCTCCAATCATTCGCCGCATCAGGCGGCCGTAGGAGGATTGTACTAGCACTGATTTCTTGAATTGGAATTTCGTGTGTAATGTTGGTGAAATCGAGGGAGTGCTACAGGTTTTCTGTCCCTACAGCTTTGGTTCCCATGTCTCTAAAAATTATTTTGGTCGACCTTGTCTCGCTACAAACCATCGCAGGCCCCAACATGAAACCATTAGTGGAGAAACTTGTGATTAATTTCACGTGCACCGCAACATACTCAGCACATGTGAACAGAAATGTTCACTTTTTACCCCCCACCCCTTTCAAGTACAGTGGTTCGGCAAAAGCAACCCATTTACATCGAAGTCAAATGTGCCTCGGACCCTATCCTATGGTAAAAGGTTAGGAAGTTTTCTTCCCTGCATTACTTCTACATTGTACATATTTTGCTATCATTCCTCCTAGCGTTTTCCTCCCGCTAAGAATCCAGGAGTGTCGGTGCAGGTCGTTGCGTATGACTAGAAAGCCCGCATGCGAAACCTGTAGATACCTTGACCTAACCAACATCTTTAACCAGTTCGTGGTTCGACGGCAAAATCAATGGATGTTGGAAATCCTCACCGTTATTTCTTCCTGTAATCCTTATCTTTATCCTGGGAAGAAAAAACTTACCCGTAAAAGCGCAAGGAGCTATTAGTTTCGATTTGAAATCTCCATACTGTGTGAGGACTTCTTACTTCACAGTAATGAGAAGATTCAATTCGGCTCAACATTCCGAATAACTGCAAGATCTTGGAATATTGGGAAGAGAGCTCAAGAAACCGCTTCTCTTCCACGATGGTAATGAGGATACACGGAATTACGCCCTTTCTTTTCATCTTAAACGTTTCTTCTTCATCTAACTGGACTTCAGTTTTAGGCTAGTCTCCATCAAGTTGTTTTCAACCAGGATGACCATTCCACCATTTGGGGCTCAAGAAATCCTTCCAAGAACACCCTCAGGAGAGAACGTCGGCTGAATTGAAATAATGTGGGACATGTTTCCCCCCCCCCCCCCCACCCTTCAAAGACAAGATTCGAATCTTCTTAACGCGATTGTTGACAAATGTCCCCAAATTTCCCTCTTATCCAATACAAGGCCATAGAAGAGTCTGTTCGATAGAGGACAGGAATATATTCCAAATCCATCCCTTCTCTAACCAAAAAATTAATGTGTGTCCCGATGCAACAGGCCAGTATCTCCTCTCTTGATGTAGTTGTATTCCGCTGGTGACCCACCAGAACCCTGGCTTGAATCAGTTGCACGGTTACCTTCCAATTGTTGGTGCTCCTCAGCAGTGGCGGACTGGGTCTAAAAATATTGGTTGCCAGGAGACAAAGGGGGCCCACCCACAACTATAAGGCTATAATTTAATTTTTATAAGAAATAAATAAAATTTTCAAAAAATACATAAGTGGAAAAAAGGTACAATTAAAATTTTTGCAAAATAAATGTACATTTTTTAGTAATTACAGTGTACATATATTGTACATATTACTGGCAGTATACAGTAGATACTAAATGTAAATACAGATTGTTACAATTGAATTTTTAAATTATTTTTTTAATTTTAAATAAATGGTGGATTTTATTTAAAAAAATTTATCAAAATAGTAATAAAACGTAAATTTTAGTTGCATACAGTAATAATATTGGAACTTCTATTATATTTTCAAGCTACTAAAAGGTCATTAATATTTTTAACATATTGTTTAATGTTTAAGGGGGCCCACTTGCCATCGGGCAAGCTGATATCCTGGCCAGTCCGCCACTGCTCCTCAGAAAAACTACAGCAGAATAAGCCTTCTTGCTTGCATCACGTAAGATATGTAAGCTCCAACCGTCTTTAGATCCTCCTGTGGTGAGGCATCTTGGAATTATCATTTCAGACAAGAGTAGGAATACGACAGGCTTCAAATCCCACCTGTCTTTCCTCTAGCAAGTTCGCATCCCAGTCCAAATTGAGGTTCTAGAGGTTTTCTATCAAAAGTTTTGATTACAGCGTCACTGGATATGAAAACAAAATCGCATCAATAACATCGTGGACTGACGACAAATGTCTCATTCGCGTGACGGCCTGATTAGGCTCCGCTAAAAGTTTCATTTCACATGGTAGGTTATCTTAACGTTTATACCAGAAGGGCCAGACACGGGTATAGATTCAAGTTGTACGTTCCAAATTTGTAGCGTGGTATGTAACCAGCCACCTAAATAGAAACAAGCACTAAATGATAGCTGCTTGGATTCTTAAATGAAGATCAGAATTTCTTCCTTACTTTGCACGGATGTCACACAATTGTCCACATAGAGGGAATATCTCTGAATCTCTCCAGTCTTCTTCAGTTTAACTGGGCTAGCTTCCAAGTGTAGATTGAGCATGGCAGCCCGCAGAAATGAACTACATTTGAGTCCAAAGACCTACCGGCGTTGCTTGAAAACCTAGAATTTTGCCTGCTTGAAATTTTCCCGCCACAAATATCTGATAGAAACGCAATCATTCTTAACTAAAGCACGTTTTTAATTTCAGACGACACCATTATTTGTTTCCGGAATCTCATGAATACTGGAGGAATCTATTCTATCAGATTTGGGCCCTTATCAAGGAAATCACACAATGATGGCGCATCCTTTCCCCTGCACGAAGTGTCAAACACCTTACTGTTCATTGTCATGGAGTTCTTCATAAACAAGCGTCGATGCGGCAAGTAAGCAAGATTTCTAACTATTCTTCTGGTACCATGCCTATCAGTTTGTCTTTCACCCTCTCGTCAAACACAGGTTAATATTGATTCTACCTATCTTCAGCTACCAGTCTTGTTGCGGTGCAGACATTACGTTTTCTCACAGATTCCAGATTCTCTTCTGGAGCTTTCTGACTTCATTGCGCCAATCTTCAGCTGTGGTTTTTCTTTAATGTTGTCAAGCGCAGCCTTCCCCAATTCTGGTCTGGTAGTTGTTTCCGCTGGTTCTCTGATCCCCAGGGTATCTAGTCACCATAGCAGAGAAACTGCAGCGTTGTAGTTCAACAGTGAAGTCATAGCTAATGCAGACAACCATTGATTTTTCTCGTCAGGTAACTTGCCCATTATCAACCAGCCTAGCATGTTTCCTACTGCCAACTGTCCACACTTAAAATTGTACATCTGTCCAGTAAATACTTGGTCCACAATTTCTGCTCCTTTCAACATCTCTATGTGGGGACATCCCATTGCTTATTCAGAAAGCCATGTCTTTTTCCCCCTTCAAGTGTCTTTCCCAGGGTCCTCTCTTGAGTCTTTGTATATTCCGTCAGATGGCAGCTTGATCTAATATCCATATTTCAGAAAAAGATTTGCCATCCCAACTGTGCACCTTTATCTACTACATGATGTTAATTTACACTCGGGGTGTAACACTACCGAACAATACATAGTCACCGCTTCAGAACCCTCAAATTGATACCCCAGATCTGTCACACTTTCCTTTAACACATAGAATCGGTGGGACCCAAGACAGATGACAGCCTGTACATCCCGCTGTCGTCCATTTTCTCCTATCAGTTATACCATTCATGTTTGGTGAAAGAACTTCCAGCGAACATTTCTGATTATTCATGTTGGCCACTTTCTCTTCCTTTTGCACTCTAGTCAACATTCTAAGTGGCAATTCTGAACACATGAGCTTTAGATGTCGCTTTCCGCACATGACACACTTCTTGCCTGACATGCAGGAATGTGACCTATGACCTCGTTTATGACACTGGAAATCGACCTTCTCCCTTCGTTTCCGTTAAACTCATTCTTTGAGTTCTGTAGCAGTGTTCTGACGGTCGCGAGAAAATGGTGTGGAAGCAGTCTGTACAGCTAACTTATTCTCTACCTACACCAGTCTCTAGTCTGCAGTTTTCCTAAATGTATTTATAGACTTTCATAACACGAAAACCTTTCAGGTACAGACTTTCTGATAAGCGTCCCTCATTTCTTTCTTCCTTTGTTCCCTTCCACTTTCCGCCACAGTTTGGTCGCCAAGGCCCTATTACACTAGCTCAAAGCAAACGTAGTTATTTATATAATATGTTAAAAGCATAATTTCTCTCTATATATATAAGAGTAAAAATATTATGTTCCTGGCATATACATGAGTAAAAATTCATTAATATGTCGCTGTGTACAAGGTATATAGTGGTGTGCATACAAACATCTTGTATAGAATTCTTCGATCCAGGAAGGATCTAGCACCTGTGACGTGTTGGGATGTATCCTGTTTTAGAGAGTCATCTACGCAACACTCATTGTGTCAGATGTATGGTGTACAATGTAGTATCGGGTCAGTTCGTTTTTTTGAACTTAAGTCCTCTCCTGTCACTATCTGTCCACCAAGCTCATTACTTTCCTTCATGGCGCCTAGTGGACAAGTAATCGTAACATAACTTCCTTATAAAAACATTGCCATACCGGGACGGAACGTAGTTTTATTAACCACGACCCGCCCTCAACGATATTTTACACATGTCCAACGTGTTATTGAATCTTAAACACTATTCACTTATCGCACTATTTCACACACACGCACATTCGAAATAGGATGTCTCCCATTTATGCTCATTGTTTCTGTAATAAACGAAAATACGAACTCATTCTTCAATATTCAGTTGCATATTACTTATATACGCCAGAGTATCGTCAAACTGGGAAGCAGCTACTTCTGAGCAGTGGTTATACTAGATGATCTGTGTATACGAGTTCGCTGCCGTTATAAGTCAGTGTACATCGTTTTCACATCCGTATCCAACTCTTCAGACGCACCACCAATGGTTAATCAGTGGATGATGTATGTAGGAATCATGGATCAGGTCGGTATGCATCGTGAATCGTGTGATCACAGGTAAAGGTGAGGACCAGATAAATTTTGAAGAAGAGTAACTACCACAGAGCGGACAAAGCCTAATGCACACTAATCATGTTTACTAACGCTTATTAAGCGCAACTTTCCTGAAATCACAGAAAGCGCAAATAAGTTGACCTCGAGGTCAGCTTTTCTTCTTATTTGAAAGGTATAACAACACATTCAACATTTTTTAAGCGCCTGGGTTTCAACGAGCTAATGTGAACTAGGCTTCACGATATTGAACCCGGATTACAAACGCAACGATGCTACCACAGATTATCTAGTATGGGATGCTACACTTGGTATTCCGTACAGTATGCAAGGTCGTCTTGTGATTGCGCATTCGTGATTAAAACGTATTGTGTGGTACGTGGTCACTGTGTGAGTTAAATTTGTTGTGTGGGACTAAGGAGTGTCTGAAATCGTCTTTATGACGTAAAAGACCGCTGCGTAACAGTTTTACGATGGATAATAAGACGGCTGCTGTTACATCCCCAAATTGCTGCCGTTTATGTCTTCTCGATGATGGAATTAAATTACCTATATTTGAAGGAGAAGGAGTTCAGAGACAAGTTGCCCACAAAATACAGACTTGTTTTCCTATTTTGGTAATTTTTATGGTTTGGTTAATATCCTGTGTGTATAAACTGCCGTTTGTGGTTGTACAAGACGTGATACGGGAGGCTGTTGACTTCCTCTGCTGTATTAAATTCGTTTATTCCACTACATTACCAGGCGATGGTGAATAGATGGGAATTATGACCTGAAACGTTTTCTGTAACCTGGTGTATCTTTGCTCTCACACCTGATATTTAGCTCTTAACAGATTTTATGTGAAGTATACAACCATGGTCACAATTGGGGGAGCAGAAAACATGATTGTGTTTAAGAATGGATATCATTAAGTGTGTGCAAGTAATTCATTTCTGAACTATGTTGCTCCATATTTTAATCATATGCTTTGCAGTTAATGTTACATTTGTTCAGATAAATATCTTGGCAATAAGACATAAGTATTGCATGAATGTGGATACACAAAGTAAGAATCATAAAAGAGAATTTAACAAGTATGTTGTTCAAAGAACAGATGTAGTTTTATTTAGGACAGCCTTCCTGTATAGCAATTGCTGAAAATGGAACTAGTGACTAGAGGCAGTTTGATGTGGTTAGCCTGTAGATGTCTTCTGCTTTTGTCCAGAAGTATGATTTTGAATGACCACATTGGCCCGTGAAGTTATTTTTAACATTATCATGTTCCTCGTAAGTTTCCAGTACTCATCTGATCCACCATTTTCTACACTCACACATATAATAATCTTCATATCTTAACTGAACATGGACCAACTGAGTATATGAGGTAGTGGGGCCAGGGTATTTGTTTTGTTTTGTTTTGTTTTGGTCTGTCAATTTGGTAGGGTCCACTGTGTGGAATCTGTCATTGTTGATACTGCGAGCAACACTTAATAAGTAAACTAGGGTAAAGTGAGTAGAGTGAGTTATATGTTGCATTGATTATGCCACTACATTTGATGAAAGGAGGGCAAACTCAGGAAATAGTTTTCAATGTCTGCAATTTTATGAAGAAAGAGGCTCAGGATGCAAAATGACAAGTGCCTGAACATTATAGAAAACAGTGCATTGGATCAGCCTATGGGTTGGGCCTTGTAGAGCAGTGAAGATTTCCTGGCATTTTGGCAAATTTTGCAGTTCACATCAGTGATATGTGGGAGGGTGCCAATCAAGACTGTCACCCTCCTACACACTGTTCAGTGCCAGATCTGTGTAAGCTCCCACCCTCAATAACTCCCAGGTTCATTCACCCTGAAGATAGCAACTGCGACGTTTGCCAAAATATTGGGAAATCTTTATTCCTCTATATGGCCCAACTCCGGAACTTGATTAATGCATTAAAAACGCCTAAAGGTTACATTTACAGAAACTGCCACTGTAAGTGTAAAAGTGGGTGGAAGAGAGAAATAAGGTAGGCTTGCCATACATCCTGATGTGTCCTCTTGTTTTGACCCAAAAATTTCCATCTGAGTAGGTTTTTTAAATTTGTACAAATGTCCAGGTTTTTTACTATTTGCTATTTTGTGAAGCTTTTGCATTTTGTAATGGTGCTGGAAATGCAAAATAAAGTACTGCTACTTTAAGAAATGCATAATTATAACATTTTATCAGCATTGTTGAAGTAAATAAAAAGAACATGAGTTGATGGTTTGACCTTTGGAATGTCTCAGAGAATATCAACATAGGAAATCTGAACAACTTCAGTTAAGTGAAATACATGCTTAAAGAACATCTGCCTCTGAATTTCATACCCATGAAATTTAAAGAACTACTAGCAGAGAAACATTGAGAAGGACTTTTATGTACAATTTTTTAACCCCTTTTTTACTGATATGCCTTCTTTTTTTATGGCCACGTGGGAAATGCCATCTTCTTGTGATGGATGTATGGTAATTATGTTGGAATTGGAAAAGGGGGTAACAAACCATTCTCTCCCCATCCTATATTACTGAACCTCGAAGTCCCCACTTTGTCCAGCACCATATATTTTGATATGGAAGGGTCTTAGTTCATTCCCACATCCCAGTGGTATGCATTTTTCTTGGCACTGAAGTTTGGGCACACAACAGTTCTGTGCCTCTGGCATTGTCTGTGGCAATTGTGATGAGTCTAGGCACAAGGAGGCAGAGTGTTACAGCACAGAATTGTGTGTTAAGTTGTGCGGAGCACATGCATCCAGTGATGAGACATTCCAGCTACATGTTTTGGCTAATGTTAGCCATTCTCAGCCCCATTCAAGACATTCAAGTTCTAACATGTTGCATGTACTATATTTGAAGGATCAGTCCACCTTAGAATTTAATACAAAAAAACAGACCAGACAACATGTTTTTCATTGAATTGTAAAGTGGACTGAGCCTTTGCATGTGTTACATCCAATATATTTGAACTTTAATGTCTGAATGGTCTTGAGAATGGCTAACACTAGCTGAAATATGTAGCTGTAGGCAGTCCGTATCAGTAATAAAAATTACTTGTTGTGTACTGATTAATGTAACAGCTGTGTAATGGTTTTTTGAATCTACTTAGTTGTGTTAACCTTTTGGTACCTAATGTCAGGTATACTCATCATGCATTGAGATGCTCAAAATGCCTAGCATCAGTTTAAGGTGACAGCATTTAATGACCTTCCTTATCCATCTGTCAATTTCCAGTATTCTGCAGCTCCAATGGGGCATTTAATTCCAGTGCCACGGGGTTAAGAAACATAGTGGTATGAATGAGACAAATATAAAGGGATTAGGTGTTCCATTTTTCTGGAAGAGAAATGTGCTGAAGGAGATGGGGTCAAGGAAGGTCTTACTTTCGTGGATGCCAGAAAAAAGTATGAGCTCACAAACTAAAGACCAGGACCCAGCTATGTGTGTTAGTTCATTATCCATCCATGTATGGCACTACACCCCCTTGTGGGCCCTGGCCTCCCTCAAAAGGCACCTCCATTCTTACCATTCCCCAGCTAATCTCCTCCATCCTTGTATTCCTAGGATCTGTAATGAATTCTTCCAGATGACATCCTCCCATCTTGTTCTTGGTTTTCCTACTGATCTTGTGTTGTGGAATTTCCCATTAAGAATCTTCTTTGGGATTCTTTCTTCTTCCATTCTTATGATGTGACCTGCCCATCCTAGTCTTCTAATTTTAATACCATCCATGATATTTAGATCTTTATGAGGACTATAAATTTCACCATTTCATCAAGGGTGCCAGTGCCCTTTCTCTTGTATTGTGCCATATATTAACTTTTAGCATATGTTCTGTCATTTGTGTTTGGATCCAGGTTGCATATCCATAGCACAATACTGGCCTGATTAATGTTGTATACAGTCTTATTTTATTATTTTGGTAGATTTGTTTAGATCTAAATATAGTTTGCAGACAGTAATAGGCTTTATTAGCAGCTAGAATTCTGGCTTTGATTTCTTGTTTCATCATTAGTATTACTGATTACAGTTCCTAGGTATTTGAAAGTCCTAACAATTGTAAATATTTCACTACTGCTTGTTTTCCTCTTTCATACCATTGCTTTTGTTTTTTGACATTGATGTTGAATCCCATTTCTTTTGCTGTCTTTTCAGTTCTTTGTATATTTCAGAAATAGCTTTTCATTCTTCCCGTGACATTTATGTCATGTGCATATTCTATTAGTTGTACTGATTTGTAAAATATAATTGATTTGACTTGTACTGACAACTGTCTTTATTACATAGTCCAATGCTACATTAAAGAGGTTGGATGCTAGTCTGTCTCCTTGTTTCAAGTCATTTCCTACTTTAAAACCATCAGTGATCATTGCTCCTATCATAACATGACAGGTCGAGTCTTCAGTTGTATCCCTAGTTTGACATAGTGGTGGGGTTTGTGTGGTCAAAGGATCCTGAGAGCTATGCCAGCAGTAGTGTAGTTAATGGTATGGTCTCCCATGCCAGCCAGGTCAAGGTGATGACCAAGACAAAAAGGTACCCTGGTCCTCCCACCACCACCACCTCCTCCTGAGCACTACAGGTTGCTGTGGCCCATGGCTTCCAGTACAATCTTTCTCCATTCCTAACAGTCTCTGGCCATTGCTTGCCTGTTTTGTATTCCCATTATACTAAAATGATCTTTAACCTTGTCTCTCCATCTTTTACATAGTCTTCCTGTTTTCCTTGTTCCTTCCTTTGTAGCTCCTGCAGTTTGTTTTGGCATTATTTGGTTTTGCATTCTTTCCACATGACCATACCATCTTAGTCAGAGGGATTTTATAAATTTTACAATATCTTCCCCTTGTAATATGTCCTGTTATCTCCTTCTTTCTTATTATTCTCCAGCATTCTCCATCTTTTAATGGTCCATATACTTTCCTTACAATCGTTCTGTCAAATTTTGTGAGGACATTTATTTCTTCCATGGCCATTGTCCAAGTTTCTGACCCATAGGTTAGTATGAGTCATATTAGAGTTTAATATAGTTTTAATCTAGTGTTTCATTACAAGAGTTTGGACCTGGAGTTTAATGTGTGCTAGATATGCTCAGTTTGCTGTCATGATTTTATGGTGAATGTCCACATTTTGTTCTCATTGTTTACAGCTGATCCCAAGTATGTGAATGGTTTAGCCTTTACTGTCTTACAGTTCTTTGGGGAACACCATGTTGTGATGAAGCCTGTCATTTGTTCCATCTTCAGGGGCATACTGTGTCACTTTCTTAGAGATGATTAGTGTGTTTAGTGTTTTGGCATCCTGGTAGGGTATTAGAGGGAAAGTCTATTTGACTGACAGAATTTTTTTTTTTACAGAAGCTGTTGTGGGCTCACTTCATTTGCTTTTATCCTTTTAGGACCAGGTACAGTTTGAAACTTCCATTTCAGCTCACCATTCTTTGCTGTTTACTCTTAAAATTATACAGTCAGTCACCATACCTTGCTGTTTACTTTTAGAATTTTTCTCTCAGCATCTCTGTCATTCCCTTTGATTTTCTGCATAGCTTTACTTCGTTTTAACCTGGGTAACTACCTTTATGGAGCAGGCCCTGTGCATAGCTAATGGGTACTTTGTTCACGAAAACATTCCGTGCATTTTCTGGAACATAGAGGTTGATTGTGAATTTCAGAAGCACCCACCATGTCTACCTATCCTCAGCCAGATGAATCAAATCCATGCTGTCTCATCCTATTTCTGTAAGATATTTTAATAGTATCCTCCCATCAACCAAAGGTCTTCCAAGTGGTCTGTTTCCTTGAGATTTTCTCATCAGAACCCTATATACATTTCTGTCCTTTGCCATGCATGGCACATTGGTTAAGTGAACTTACTTTTAAATTTGAATATTAAGCACCTTAAAAGCCGTTCACATATAACCCATGCAGTTGAGAAAGTGATGTTAAGTGGACATGCAAACAAAATTTGTTTTAATTATTGTTGTTATACCCAGCACAAATATGATATATAGGGAGAAGTCAGAAAGGAAGGTTCCCAGTTTTGTTCCTGTGAAAAAGATGACTCAGCACTCTGTGACTGTTCTACATTAGTACTTTATTCCCATTACCTGGTGACAAGCTTTTTCATTAGCACAGTTGAGCAATGATGACTATGCTGAATGAGTGGACAAAGGAAGAAGTGAATCTGTAATTTGTTTTTTCTGGGTAAAAGGCATCCAGTCCTTGTAAATCTATCATGAGCTTGTGACAGCCTATGGTCCTAGTGTAATGGCAGTGCAGCATGTGTAGAAGTGATGTCATGAGCTCAGAATTTATGATGTAAGCATAGCAGATGCACAAAGACGTGGATGATCATGCACATCAGCCAAGCATGTTGAGGACATCGATGCAGGAGTGTGGGTAGACAGATTGTGCCTCTTGTATGGTTTTAACAGATATTAAATGTTTCACACCAGTCCAGGCTACCAAAAGGCATGCATGCCAACTGCTGGCACTTCTTCACGATAGGTGGAAGTGGGAGGACATTTTAGGCAGAGTCATCACCAGAGATGAAATATGGTTGTTCTGTCACAGTTCTGAGAGTAAGGCAGAATCAGTGACATGGAAGCATCCTGGTTCCTATGTAAAAACAATTCAAGACAGTGACAAGCTCAGAAAAGATGATGGCAGCCATCTTTTGGGACTTGCACAGATTTCTTTTGGTAGTTTTTACTCCTCACTGTCCAACAATCAATGCTGGTCATTATCAGGGCACACTATCTGGACTTAAGGGAGGCTGTTCACTGCACGAGACCTGTATTTCTGTCAAAGGAAGTACTACTGTTGCATGATAATGCACAGTTACACATGGATCACACTAGAGAGAACATCTTTGACATTTCACACTTTAATATCCTTCTCCATCCATCCTGTAGTCCTGATTTGGCACCATTGGACTTCTGACTGTTCCCCAGATTGAAGAAGCGCCTTTGAGGTCTACACTTCCAAACTGATGAAGACATCCAAGAGGAGGTGAGAGAATGGCTACATCTGCAGGAAGCGTCATTTGACCACCAAGGCTCTAACTCTTTGATCTATCATTATGATGATTGGCTTAACAAATATGGTGATGGTGTTGAAAAATGGACCACATATGTGCCTATGTCTGATCCTTGTGTTACTTGCTGTATCTTGTTCAAAATCCAAATAGAAAAAATTGGGAACTTTAAATTCTGACCTTTTAAACTGCACTAAACTAAATCAACCAAACAGATCTGACCAAATCTATCCAAGTCTGTCATTGGATTTAGATTTGTTGGAAATATATGAAAATGTCTCAGAAGAAAATAAGAAAATACTTGTTTTAAATTTTCTAATTCATACAAAGTATTGAAGTATGTTAAAACATCATGCAAGTAGAAGAGGTCTGGCTTGGTCTGTTTATTGTAAAAATGTACCACAAATTTAATATTAATTTTTTTGCAGTAGGCTTGGGTTATGTACTTGTTAGTTTTTAGTGAGGGAGAAGAGTCTGAGGCTTATTTCATGTCTTACAGATATATGTTGGAGATCCTCTGCCGAATATGATTTGCCATAAATGCCTGTTTAAATTGGACAGTGCTTATGATTTTCGTCTCAAGTGTCTCGAAACCAATACTATTCTGAAAAAGAAGTTACTAGATATGAAACATGTGGCTGAGGTGAAACAGTATCTGAATAATTTAGAATCTGCTTCATTGAGCAAGGTGAGTAACACATCTTCATAATCACAGTGAAGAAAGTGTTTCATTTCTGTCTGTAAAGAAAATAATCTGTGCATCATACTTCTTAGAGATGGCAGTGTTTGATACAATGAGAGCAACTGAAACAGCATGCAGGATCGGACCCCAAAACATAGCAGTGTATTAAATTTTAATACATTTGATGGAAAACGTCCATAAAGTCAATGAATTCAAACCCCTATAGTTCATGAGTACAAAAAAATTCATATAGTTTCATAACTTACATAAGATTATCCATTAAATAGTTGTTAAGAGTGTAATCTTTGTAGAGTAAGGTTTAAATTATAGGTGAAAACTTGAAACATTGTACACGTTTAATCCTTTGCCTGTAAGATTTCTGGTTATCACAGTCGTGTTGCTGAGGATTTGGGTCTTCTGGGATGTGAGAACATGTCCTTCAGTGAGCGTTTCTGACATTTGCTCATGTTGCCTTAATCTTTAAGAATGAGAACATGGTCCTTTGAAATGTCAGAAATCACTCACCCAATGACACAGAAGACCTCAATCTTCAACCCTTTACCTGTTAACGATGTAAAAATTCAGGAAAGCTTCATGCATAGCACCTTGTTTCGTGGTGTGTAAGATGAATAATGGTTTAGAAAGTCAATATTAAATGTTTTTTTCAACACTCGTTAATAAGGTACAATGAAAACTTTAGGGTCATTTTTGAGGGAAAAACTGTTTTGTGTATTTCAGAAAATATAGTACTTCCACAAATCCTAGCCTTCTATACTAGCATTAAATATTGATAAAATTGAGGTTTGCATTAGTGAAAGGATTAAGTTATTCCCTCACTACTGTAATTATGAACAGGAGGTGGCACAAAAGATGGTAGAAGCTGAGCTGGTATTGCCTGTTGGGAGAGAGGTGAAGACTTCTGAACCTGTAGTCCCTGACAATGAGGCCCCAGTTGCAGAACATAACATGGGGCCTGTGCAGATTGACAGTAGCTCAGAAAATGTGTTTCAAGAGGTATTTCTGGCAGACTGTTCAACCGATGTGTTTTTTCCGGAGCAGTGCTCTGATGATACCACACAGGAAAATGGAAATAATTTGGCTAAATCATCTAGCAGGTGGGTGCACCTAGCAGTATGTGTTGCATGTTATTTAATTTACAAAAGTAACTGTCATTTATTCTGAGAATTGCCTGGAACAGGTTCATTCACTTAATGAGTGAATGATCACTTTAATTGACCTTTAAGGCAGGTGGTACACATACAGTTGCATGAACGTTTCACACCGTATCTACCACACATTGCATAGACAAGTGTTCACTGTATCATTGGTATAATAGCAATGGTAACAGTATAAATTATGTGAAATAATCTGTCAGTCACTTAAGTGTCCATTACTTGTTTAACAGAGAACAGACAGTGTCTACAGCACCCACCAGTTCTGTTGATAGTGCTGTATCTGGCTGTGCCATCACAATTAAACAGGAACCTCAGGATGAAACCGTGAAAGAGGATTATCCAAATGTATATCATGTAAAATCCAAGGGTGCAGTAACGTCACAACTATCCACACCAAGGAATGACACTCTGCACCATACAAATGTGGAACCTGTGCCTATAGTTCCAGGGAAGGTGAAGCAAGAAAAAGTGGATGCAACAGACATGGAATGTTCAAAGTGCAAAGTCAGATTCCAAGATAAAAGCGAGCTGCAGAAGCATAAGTGTACAGTGATGTCACAGTGGAGCTGTCAGCATTGCAACAAATATTTCAAGTCAAAACATACACTTTATAAACATAAGAAGTACTTCTGTCCAAAGAAGAAAAGTACCTTTGTATGCAGGAACTGTGGTAAGATGTTCAGTTCTGTCATTGAACTGGCACAGCACCAGAAAGTGCATCTCAGAATCTGTGTATTTCTTGAAGAGGATAGTCTGTACACATGCACGGTGTGCAGGAAAAAATTTGCTGCAAGATCGATGTTGGAGATGCACAAGAAGTCTCATTCTTCTGGTAGCTCGTATATGAACCAGACAGAAGAGGTCTCATTCCAGCCAAGCATTCCAACAGGAAAGGTACTGTTGAAAAGATTCAAATGTCAGTATTGTCCAAGTTCCTATACAACACGAATAAAATTAAAACTTCACATGAAAACTCATTTTGTGGGAAAGAAGAATAGTAGTACGTCTGAATGGTCTGTGGAAACCAAGCAGCCAAACAAAAATGATATAGCCAGTGATGCTACACCACAGTGTTCAAAAAACTGCATCTGTAAGTATTGTGAATATGCCTGTGATGATAATGCTGCACTGTGGAACCACATGCTGCAGCAGCACAGTTATCATCAGCCATACAATTGTGGTAAGTGTGGGAGGGGTTTCCGTCACCTTCATGCCTATTCCAATCACCAGAAAACACATTATGTCAAAATGCACTGCAGAGTGTGTGGGAAACAGTACTCATCAGATAAAGCTCTGCGAGAGCATGAGTACAACAAGCACAGCATTCAGAAAGTTACACATCACTGTAGGCTGTGCACAGATAGCTTCATGACACGATCTGAACTCCTAATTCATGGTAGGACACATCACACAAAAGGCAAAATTAGTGCTCCTGTTTTGGAAGAATCAGAGGTGAAGATTGGAACACTTACATGTACTCTCTGCAGTAAACGGTTCCCAAGTGCAAGGACCCTTGTGGCACACATGCAGATGCATAGTGGGACAGGCATGGGAAACAGGAATATGGGCAATGGTAACGTTAGTAACCGGAACAAGGGACCAATGCCTCAGAGTAGCTGTGGGGAAGAGGCAGAACACTGTTCATCCCTGACATGTAAAATTTGCTTCAAGGTGTTCAATAGTATGACTTGTTTGCAGCGTCACATAAAGATGCATGCTACAGGAAAACATGTATTCTATCCCTGCAAAATATGTGGCAAGAAGTTTGTATCGGAATCTACATACAAAAACCACATGGCAACACATGTATCGAAATCATTTCATTGCAATCATTGTAATAAAATATTCTTAAACGAAGAGTTATTTAAGTGTCACATATGTGAGAACACTGAGAAGCAGGCTTGCTTGAAATGTGGAATTCGCTTGACAGAAAAACAGCATCTGAATCATGTTTGTGATGTTAGCATTTCAAAGAGTTTAGAGTTATCAGAAAGGTGCAAGATCTGTCCTGCATTATTCAGTTCCATAAAGGCACGGAACAATCACATGAGGATCCATGGGAACCGAATGATACTTGCAACACCTAAGAAGATTGTTAAAATGAGCAATGGCTTGTACAAATGCACCATCTGTGGCAAATTGACACCAACCCAACAAGGTGCAGCGGGACATTCAAGCATGCACCGTAATGTTCAACCTGTAAAAGCTTACAGCTGTCCTTTCTGTAACCGCAAATACAGCTCGGAGTCTGGCCTCTATAGTCACATCACTGTTGAGCACCCAGAGTTGCCTGGCAAGTTACAGTAGGACATGAAGTCAAGCCTTCAACATTCTAACACACTGGTGGAACTAAACTGGGATTCCTCAGGGGATAAATAACTTTATCTTTACTCTTACCATACCATAAATGCCACTATGTATTTAGGGAGATCTGCATTGATTTCTGATAGAATTATTGTGCCCTTTCAAAAGAATGCCTTTGTACATCAAAATGAAATTTCTACTTTGCTACAAAAATTAACTGTGCAATATCAGCACAATGTAGCAGATACGAAGTTTAATGACTGAAATTTTGAGTCCTGTTGGAAGTGGTTTCTGATAAATTACATGTACAAACTGCTTTTTGGATACTATTATATATGTATGATCAATGTGGCAGAATGCAGGACTATGTTTATTGAGAGGGAACAATTTCAGGAAGCTAAGAATTTAGTCTATAAGGCAATTCTGTTACTATTACATGTCAGATCTTGTAAATAATTCTTGATGTCGGAGAAGGTTGTGAACAGTTTGAAGTGCACCACGCACAAATGGAGAGAATTCTACCATTAAATTCATGCAATAATATGCTGACCAGCCGCAGCAAAGCATGTGCATTATGAAAACAGAAAACAGCTATGTACAATCATCCTAGAAACTTCTAAGTCTGGCAGAAAGTAGTCTGGTTAGAATGACACTGATTTAAATTATGAGGAATTTGTTGCATAGCAGGCTAATTAACAGTGCTGCATCATCTACTGTTCTTTCTAGCAACATCATTAAGTGACTTTCCTAAGTTACACTGTATACAGTGACAAATTTTGAGTCAGCTTTGAAGAGCCTTCTTTGTCTGTATTGTGCATACATGCAACAATTTTAGAAATAGCTACTGAGGAAATGTTCTCACTTTAAAGATCGTGTTTTTTAAGTTCTTGGCAGAGGTGGAATATAAACTTCATCTTTAATGCATTCTCAAGAGTAGGAGGCCAGTCAGTCATCTGGGCACTTTCTTATTCAGAGATCCTGCTACAGCAGTGTGCTGTGTGTGGCGGTTCACCATTTTATTCAAAAAACATGTACAGATGTGACAGATTTTCATTCAGCAAACCAGGTAACACATTGTATCTTTTAAATGTGGCTTGCAATTTTGAACAGTTTATGTTTGGAGCCCCACACAGCAAGATCAGGAATTAATAACGTTAATAAGCGACAAACAAGCACTGTGCCAGCGCATATTATCCAAAACATGTTATCACATATTTTCTCAGAAGAGTTACCATCTTCATACAGCTTTCCAGCACTATGTTGTATTGGCAACATTTCTCAAAATTTAGCACCCATGCCTCCCAAAAGAAATGTGTGAGGTTAGCACTATAAGTATAAGTGTGAAAGTTGCCAAGAGATAAGAGAATAATAATTTATTAAAAGGCTAAGTGGAGATAAACTTCTCAGAGTCTATCACTATCTCAGGAAAGTATGCATCACATATACAGAGGTATGCCTGCACTGTCATGTGTTCTGCAATGTCTGAGGAAAATCACAAAACCAGTGTGAGCCCATTAGCTTTAAATTGGTACTGTCCAAGTAAGATGCAGAAGTAATGTTCAGGAGTGATTAGTAATTTTATCAATGCTGTGGCTGCAATGTAGGAAGGAATTTTATTTTAGTGTAAATACCGAATCTCGAGTAAAATGTTATCTGTATACACTGCTTGCTCTTTTTTTTTTTTTTTTATTAAAAGCTTTATTGACAGTACCAAGTTACATCAATAGAGAATACAAGAATAGTAATCTGTTGTGCCTTTTACCAACTTCTATTTCGCCTAGGAGCAGGAACTTAACCCTGGCCGCCATGTAGAAGATATTCCGGATCGTAATTGTAGTGAAAAACCGCACAAAAGAAACACTACCTTACCTAGAAGCTCTATTTAGAGCAGGTTGTGCTTCGGCCTCTTATGTTTATATTTCTTATACATTGTAGTTAGATCTTGTAGTGTGTAGTGACCAATGGACCGAATGAGAGGATTGGGATGATGAGGGCAGGTAGAGTAGAATCTGGACGCTACATATAGAGAGTAAGGTTTAATATATTCTATGCCAGCAGTAGAGTGAAGGCGGGATATGGGCGTATGTCTCGGTGAATTTGTAATTACCCTTTACTAGTGATGTAAGGTATTTTGTTACATTAGTTGAGGTCGGTGATTTTCAGGATGACTTTCAAGGTAGCATGAATCAAGTTTCCCAAGATATAAGGAATGTATTTACTCAAATGGAAGATGAGGTTTTTCCCTTAAATTTTGTGCTTAAATATGTGAGGTCATCTTAAATTTGCGTATGAAGCGCCAAACCGGACCACACCAATTTAACATCAGAAATAAAAGCCACAATTACTGGTAGTTCCATGAACACAGACCTTGTGGTCATAACTGGGGGGATGACCTCACAACTGCAGGTGCTAGATGTTTGAACAGACCATTCAGAGACCACCTAAAGGAGCTGTATAGTGAGTGGCTCTTGACAGGAGACCATGCTTTGACCCCAGCTGGAATAATCAAGAAGCCCAGTGTGACTCTTTGTCAGTGGATCATAATGGCATTGCAGCACATTTCACCAGAAGTGATTGTGAAGGGTTTTAAGAAGTGCTGTACATCCAGTGCAATGGATGTGACTGATGATATGTTGTGGAATGGCAGTGAAGAGGATGGGAATGTTAGCAGTGAGTGTGAGGAGGAGGTGAAGGTGGAGACAGTACACAAATTGGTAAAGGTAGATAGAATCTGACATGCTTTTTGTATTAAGTATATATGAAATGAATAGTAAAATATTATTTCTAAGCAGACATTTTATTTTTGGGGGATAGTCTTAGATTAAGACTATGACCTGAATCGATGTCAGAATCGATTGAAAACTATTACAGCAATGTACTATCAATTCTCAAGAATTAGCATGCATGTGATTGGTCAAAAAACCCATGGCAAGTGTCATTTACATATAACATACGTATCTGACTCAGCACTGTCATTGGCGGATCGTGAATCATAGGCGTATGCTACCCTATGTTTGGTCATTGAAATACACCACATTTACAGATGTGTGTACTCACATAATGTCTTGCACAATGTAACCCCAAGTTTAGTTCATTTTTTAAGTTTTTCTTTTATGTTCCATAAAGTATATAAATATAAAATGGATTTATCACAAACATTATTATGTTTAAATTTAAAGTGAATATGTTTTTATAACCACAATAGCAATTTTGTTTGGTATTGACACAACCCCCCATAGTTAATTTTGTCTGCCACTGTACATGAAGCTTATATGAAAGGAAGATGCAGATCTGATAAGATATACAACTTCCATGTACAAGGTTTTCAATATGTTGCATATTCAGTAATATACAAGGGAAAATTATTTTTTAAGTTTTATTGTATTCTGTTCCAATGAAGATTACTTAGACTGTGAAATGTTACTTTATAAGGAGTGCAAAATAAATTCTACATTACTATTACAGTTCACCTAACAGGTTTCAGCTCACTTTGGAATCATCCTGAGGGACTTCATTTTTCTCCTGTTAGAAAATCGTGAAATAGAACTTATAATACATTGGCATCACTTATTACATACAAATAATACATTTCTTTAAAACATTAATGCTGCTTATTGATAGTGTACCATTGTTTTAGATATGTAAACATATGTCCCGATTAAGAATATTTGGATGAAAATCGATTCCTTCTGTTCTTATGTAAAAGGCATTTAGTTTCCATTGTCTCAAACACTTATTTGTTTACAATTTTTAATTACTGTATTTGATGGTATTTTGTATTTGTGCATGCCTCAGTTATTACATTTCCTATGCTCATGAAGGTATTTATTTTATTTTATTGATTGCTTGGTATGTAAATAGTTTTTGTAACATTCTAGATATCTGGTGGAGTTTTGTTACATATTTTTATTGTAGACCTTCCCAGTTTCTTTACTCAAATCTGTAAGGATGTTAGATATATCATTCCTGTTATCTGTATTTTGTAAATTTTTCTTTTTGATGTGGGTGAATTAGTTAACGGATTTTAGTATGGGTTTCCCTTACATTCCATAGTTATTGTATCAGAAATGTCATAAATTTATTTAAAAACAAACTTTATTTAATTTAATTCAAAACAACACGTTTTAAAAAATCCACTCAAAATGAACATTCTGCAAATCTTAATATCTGAAGCATATACAAGTTCACTTGTATGACTATAAAATGTTAACGTAGGCCAGGTAGATGGATCTGTAAATGTGATACGGAACACAACTTATCTACAGACAATGTAGATCACGTACATGCACAAAATAGGTCAGAGAAAAAAGGGATGTCTAATGAATATGAACAGACACTATTGCAGACCATATTTACCTGAATATAAGACATACCTGCACAAAATGTGACCTCCCCCCGGCCATCTTCAATTTTCAGGAAAATACTTATACAGAACATGTTTAACTTTGTGTGAAATTACAAAGCAATCCCCTGTTTTCCAGATAATTATTTAGAAAGAAACTATCATCTTGTATAAGGTAAATACAGTATATTTATTTACAAACAACAAACTGATTCCATAACAAAAACTGAAGAGTAAAATCTACATCATAGGTGAAAACAGTATAGCAGAGTCCAAGTACCATCATAATGTAGTGTGCAAACAGCAACATTGAATACACAAGAATAAAACACAGTATATCACAGTGAACTTTAATCAAAAATAATATACAGGGTGGAACCTTTAAATTCAGTTGATAATGAGTTAAATCAGAACCATGCAATCATAATAAATACACACTAATAACACATAAAACAGTTGAAATTCGTAAATCATGGGGTTTTTAAGACACTGA
The DNA here is from genome assembly GCA_021186555.1 of Reticulitermes speratus. Lineage (NCBI taxonomy): Eukaryota > Metazoa > Arthropoda > Insecta > Blattodea > Rhinotermitidae > Reticulitermes > Reticulitermes speratus. Next base: position 7,968,906 of record JAJKFL010000005.1, read on the forward strand.
TGGTTCAATGTCATTACATGATAATTTGAAGAGAACATGTTAATCCAAGCAAAGCAGATTTGGACAAGATAAGAAATTCCAAGTGCTCCAAAAATTTAACATCAACTCGGATTAACAATTACCATGGTATGAGTTATAGTGACAACATACAAATTCAGGACATACAGTATTCTGTTTCAGCTAGCTTAATCTTTGTTGGTGCAACTAAACAAAGGGATCTTTTACACTCTGAAGTGTGTCACATCATTGCATATTATAGCAACACTTACAACTAGGTGTTTCAGCAATCAGTCTGAGTTACATCCTGAAAATTCCTTGAGACAAGCCTCATGATCACTGATGAGGTGCGAACTGCAGCTTCCTGACCAAGGGGCAACAACACTAGGATAGGAGGTTGAGATGCACATGCAAGAGCTAGTTAGGACGGGTGCACAGTATTTATTCTTAATAAATTATTCCCATCACTTGTTTTCTAATTGAACAAAAATAATGCCGCTGAAGATGGCTTCCAAGTGAGTTGATACATATTCGGTAAGTTTGAGTGTGATAAGAAGTTGTTAGAAGGAAATAAGAAAAGAAGAAAATTTCAATTCAGCACTTTCTATACCTGTATTACAGATAAAAAGGTAAAGCTATCCCTATCCATACCATGAAGGCATATAGGGGCAGTAGTGGTATAGCTCCACCCATTCTTAATTACAGCACTAGATGGGGGTGAGTGGTCAACTTAATGCCCCGGTGCCTTACCCCAGCACCAACTGTGGAGGACAAAACAATCGCTTGCCTCTGCCAAGATTCGAACCCTGGATTGTCCAGCCTGTAGTCTAGTCTCTATACTATGCTATCCAGCTGTATACAGGTAATACAGGTGTATTTTCATCCTTCACTAAGTAACATAAATCTCTTCTTCACTAGTTGACTGCTCTGGGATAGACTGTTTAGTTACTTACAGATATTGTTGTTTCTTTTCAAGATCATGCAGTTTTTTTGTTCAAGTTGTAATATATCTTCAATTTTTTCCTAGAAGTTATAATTGTACACCAGTTCTTGTCCCATAATGTAGCTGATTGTAAATTTAACTTCCATTCCTTCATATATAGAAATATGAATTCATCCGTTATTCAGAATTTTTTATAATTGGTAATTTACAGACTAAAAGAGATGTTACACGATTTGGATTTTAATTCATTTGAGACATTCTTACAGACCATTTCACTATCAAGCAATTAATAACAACACAATAAGAGTCTGTATGTACCACAACCTGTATAAAAGTTTGAGATCTGAGTCTTCCATACACAGTATGTATAAGGTATAAATTCCTTTATGCATTCTTGTGTGACAGGCCTGAAGATGACTGAATGTGAAGATGCCAAGACATGTTGTCTGTATAATTCTGTATACTTTAATGCAAGATAAAAAGTTGTGTCAAACTTTTTTTTCAGTTAATATTTAAAATCGTGGAGTGTTCTCCATGAAAACAAATTACAAGGAAGACTGTTGTATGTCTATGTGGAATAAATAACTATACTTACTATTGATTAGCATGGTAAAATGTAGAATTTGTGCATTTTAATTTTTAAATCTGTCCACGTGAAACTTGTATATCTTGTCTCTCTTGTATAAATGAATTTAACTGTATACTGTTCATACCGTGCATTGTCATTTGAACACACAACACTTGACCAACTTATGCACTCTTATATGTTTTTTTTTTACAATACAGTGGCTGTGAACTAGTCCAACATGTTTCAATCCCTTGCTGGGACCATCATCAGAATATTGAGTTAAATATGAATATAAACATATGTGGACATTTTTATACATTTATAATTTACAAATGTCTAAGTATTTTAGATATACACCAACAAAATGCACAAATTTATAAAGGTGCAAATTAGCTCCTTATCATGATTTTAACCCTACATGTGTTTCAGCTCTTTATGAGCCATCATCAGGGGTTTTCCTTATAAAAAGTGCTTTTCAAATGCTGGATCTGTTGATGACACTTGTAAAATTATGCGCTATTTTAGGGCATAAAAACACTCGTTCATAAGTTAAAAACATGAGTCATAAATTATAGTTAAAATGATGATTTGTTAAAAATGATAACTTGTTAAAAAACACTGTTCACTGCTTCTACTATATAGAGATATGTTCGCATTTCTAGAAGTGTAGAAGATCATATATTGCACTATGTTGGTTGTGATGGAATTTGATGCAGAACGGCGATAGGCAATGCATGCTGTATGAGTTCTTGTCATTTCGTTTATTACGTCGTAGTGTAGTCTTCCTGATGATGTGGTATAAATTAAGAGGAAGAAGAAGTGGGTCTGGTGCTGTAAAATCCAAGGTTACGTATTTAGCGTGCAATTTCAATTTAAGTATTAAAAGCAGAATAAAAAGGGGGGTATAGAAAGATTTAATAATAGAATAAATAATAAGAAGTAATAAGAAGAAATAATAAGAATGACATACCTAGTATGGTGTGGGGTACCGTCTTGAAGTATACCCAGTGAAAGTGAACTGTGTTATGAGAAATGTAGGGTTAAAATCATGATAAGGAGCTAATTTGCACCTTTATAAATTTGTGCATTTTGTTGGTGTATATCTAAAATAATAAAAATGCACGGTGAGTTAAGACTAAAGATTGTCTAAGTATGTTTATATTCATATTTAACTCAATATTTTTAACATTAATTTCCAGTGGATCAAGGACCCAACAGAGAGATAGCCTACAGCTTTAACCTTTATACATCTTGTACTTTTAATATGCACCTATACTGTTAGTTTGTAATTTATAATTAAAAAAGTCCCTGATGATGGTCCCAGCAAGGGATCGAAACATGTCGGACTAGTTCACAGCCACTGTATTGTAAATACAAAAATGTATATATAATAAGAGTGCATTTGTTGGTCAAGTGTTATGTGTTCAAATGAATTCTAATTGTTGTGTGTGACATCAATTTGTGGTGGGAAATATGTTTACATCTTGAAGGAACTTTTATAGTGTAGTAGCATTTAATTTATGAAATACAAGATTTGAATATGACTGGCTGCTGATATACATATTTTCCATGTATTTCATGTATATTAGCAAGTACTTTTAAACATAGTAATACATTGTTAGTTGGTATTAGAGAATATCAACTGCCATTAAATACACTTGAAATAGTAGCAATAAAGGATATGTACCTGATTCAGAAAGCCACTTCTGGCTGTTCATGTTCCTCCATCAATGGAAACTCATGCATTTGGTACTCATTTTTACAGACCTTGTAATATCCCTTTTTATTTCATGCTGTATAGCAAAATGCAGAACCAAGAGATACTGCAACACGTGTGGGGGTGGGGATACTAATTCAACTAGACAAGATTCTGACCGTTCTGAACAGGGATAGGATCAAAGTTTATCGATTACACTGGATCAAGTACCAACTCAATTTCTTTATAGCTTTTGATCCATGAAGTTAGTATCCCTTATTCCTTGATTACTACTGTGTTGGAAGAATGTGGATACATAGAGATTTTTGGGACTTAAATAAACTTGAACTTCATGATAAATATAAATTAAAACTGCAGGATGTAAAACTTCAGCACTACATGGGTACTTGATCCTCTCTTTAATATTCAGCAGGAGATGACTGCTCTCAGGTACTTGAATAAAGTGTCTTCTTGAGAAAGTATTCCTGTCATTTGCTTTAACCACTAAAAGTCACTGCATAACTATTTTAAAGTTTAAAAAAATGCAATATGACTTCCATGTTTTGCAATATTGTCTGCTCACAGTGCATAACAGTTGCAACTTTCAGTGCGAGTATTTGAAATTTATTTCACAAACTTTCCTGCTGTTCCTGTCAGTTTAAAACAAACTATTACCTGTACCATGACACAGAGAAAATCAGAAGTACTTTTCAAGTCATAAGCATCCTTTGTTGTATTATTGTCACACAAATAGAATTACAGAGACGAGGATGGTGCATTAAAGTGCACTTACTAGGAGAGGAGAGCATCAGTCTAGACCAGTGGTTCCCAAACTGTTTCGGTCCACCGCCCCCTTGGCTCCATATGCACACCCACAACGCCCCCCTACCTTTTTTAAAAAATATAAATGCGCTTTTGTTTCCACTTTTATTTTATATTTAAAAAATCGTTTAAATAAAATTATAAGAGTTAAACTTAATGTTTGCCGATCCCAGTGGCCGTGCGGTCTAAGGCGTGGGTCTTCGGCCGCTCGCTTACTAGGATCGTGGGTTCGAATCCCACCCGGGGCATGGATGTCTGTCTCTTGTGAGTGTTGTGTGTTGTCAGGTAGAGGTCTCTGCGACGAGCTGGTCCCTCATCCAGAGGAGTCCTACCGACTGTGGTGTGTCTAAAGCGTGTGATCATGAAACCTCGACAAAACAAGGAGGCCCAGGCCCATATAGGGGCTGTCGAGCCATAAGAAAAAAAAAATGTTTGTGTTAATTAAGAAATTAAATTTTTTTATATTCTTTATGATTTACAATAATTCATCCAGCAATAGTTTATTAAAAAATAATATGTACTTGAATAAGATTCATAAATGAAAATACTAAGAAATTGGTTAATTTTTATTTTTAACACAAAAATTACTTTATTTGAATTTTATTATAAAAATAAATGCACTACTTGTCTACTAGCGCCCCCCTGTGATAATAACAGCACTCCCACCTCTCGTACCTATTAGCGCCCACCTCGGTAATTCCACCGCCCCTCAGGGGGCAGTACCGCCCACTTTGGGAACCACTGGTCTAGACCAAGAATGCAGCTGTATCAAAGACCAGTAAGTAATATTATAAATACAGAATGAGGAGACATGATGAACTACATAACAAAGACACCAGGAGAAGTTTCAGAACAAGTAAGGAGAGATTTAGAGGGAAAGGATTAGGAGTATGGACTAAAAAGGAAATTTTTAATTTAATATCTGAGTAGAAAGATTGTGATTTAAAATGTAGGATTATGCAGTGAAAACCCCCTGACACTAGTATATATGTAATAGCTGTGGATCATAAAAAAATATGTATGAAATAAATAGTAATATTTGCAATTATTACACAAAACAAGATGATAAAACTATGGGAATATGAACAAGTAAGTTAATCTAATACTGAATGCATAATGTATGAAAATGTGAATTCATTCAAAATGATAAGATGTGATAGTAAATGAAGAAAAGTTTCAGGGTATGGTTAATATCTGTGTGAAGAAGCGACTTGTATTCCACTACATATTCATGGATCTATTAAACATACGTTGGAAGAAGGTATGAATATATTCCAGAAGAATCTGTTACTTGATAAATTTGTAGCCTTCCTTCCTTATGACCTACCAACTCCATTAAAGGGACACACACTTCACCTCACTTAGTTGCACCTCTTCTACTTGTAGATGTAGAGGGTTTACAAAGAGCTTTCCATCTCTAATGGCCTTGACTTACGGCTCTTACTCCATTCCATTCAATTCCTCTTTCCTTCAAATTCTTTGGGACACACACTCAGGCATGCCAAACATAGAAACTGTAAGCAACTTTTCTATCTGAGAAGTCATCTATCTAGCTAAAACGAACAACTGAACACATGAACTGGTAGTTACAATTTTGGTAGTACCACCCCTGGCTGGAATCAAACTTGCTTTTAAACTTCATGAACTGTTCAAACATTCCCACTGTCAAGAGACATTTGAAACAAACCTCATTTAGAAAATGTGCTAGTGACGGCTACACAAGATTCTGTTTGGTGGTGAGTATACAGTGCAGCCAATTTTAAGTTATACCAGTTACTACAATGCCTTACAAGGCATGCTTATTCCAGGTTTACTTCAGTGGCATGCCACATACATTCACACATGGCCAAGAAACTGCAGTTCCTCTTGGAACTGATAAGTTTCCACATCATCGTACATTACTGTAATATTTCTATCTTTCATAATCACATATAACCTCTGTGCAGTTGGTACATTATTCCTACTTAATATTTGAATCAATTGTGTTGACTGTGCTCTGGAAATAAAGTTAGTTTTCTGCATGTGGTAAATTTTAACGAGACTGTCCAACAACATGCATCAACAAAAACTGATACGCTTCAGCACAATGCAATGCAATCTTGAAAGTGGCTAGTGGATCGTCACAGCACCATGAAGCAACAGCTGTCACAGGTATTGCCCAGCTTCCCTTTGCAGCAGAGTTTGTAATTGTCACTTGTTTCATGTGCACCTGCAGTTGTCAGTAATGTTTTAAAATAAGATAATTTACAGTGTATCAGATTGGAATACTGCATACTCAGTACAACGAGTAGTCTATGGGCTACGTGGTTCAAATCCAAAATGTCCAGACTGGTTGTGGGGCCCACCCAGCTTCCTGTTCAATGGGTACTAGGTTTCTTTCCTGGAGGTAAGGTGGCCAGGGCATGTAGTTAACCACTCACCTCCATCTGGTGCCCCTATGTGTCTGCATGATGTGAGCAGGGAATACCTTTACAATTTTCTTTACTCTAAATTAAAACAGTTTTGAATCTGCTTCCTGGTACAGGGTTTTTCTTGAGCAGTCAATGGGTATTCAAGGAACTTGCTGTTGATATGGATATGGAAGTTTCATCACAAAAGCTCATCCCTGGACCTTATCTCAACCCAGTTCACATCTTTCCATTCTGGCTTCTTTAAATCTGTTTTCAGTGTCACAGTATTTCTGGCTGCCTCAAGTGGTTTCTTACAATGAGCTTTGCCATTCAGTGTTTATTTCCTCCATGCACATCCAGCATATTTTGATTTGATTCAGGGAAATAAATTGTTTCTCATTATGTATTCTTGTCATTACCCAGCCACTGCTCTTGTCCTAGACAAGAAATGATGATCAATACAAAATAAATATCAAACTCCAAATATTTATAAATAAGGGAACACCAACATTATGATTTTCATATCAGGCTTCACTCGTGCTTACCCTTTCATAATCTATCAACAATTAGTTTAGTAAAGCTAACCTCAAGAAACTTTTACCAATTCAGTAGTTCTTTGAAATGTCATATATTTTTATTTTAAGTACAAACAAGGCATGTGTGTGTCAATGATCATGCTCAGAGATGGATAAATAAAGGGAAATATGTTTCATGTCACAAAACCATAAGATTTAAACCAAACCATGTCCAACACTGCATACAAACTTCCTGTACATCTTCAGACTCTAGAATCAACTACAGTGGTCACTCTATAGCCACCGTTTGTCAAAACATTACCCAGGTAATGATTACTGTTCAACTGATAGGGAAATAAAATGCTTCACAATATATAGAGCTGTATTCTATGTATTAAAAACAAGGGAGCAAAAATGTAAGATATGAGGTTTCCCCAAGTGGTGACTATGAAGGTAAGTTTATTCTAGAAAGTGACACTGTATTCTGGCAGATGTGTACAAACATTCAAGGTATATTAAATGATGGACACTGCAGCTTCCTCTGAAATATTGGTACACATCTCTCTGATTACAGTCACATCCCAGAAGATGGTGACCTCCGAGACTAAAACTTGTTTTGTGTCCGCAAGGTCAGCTTGTTTTCAGCATGCTATTGTGTCAGCCCTGAATTTAATGAATTGACAATTATCACACAAAATGACGAACATAACCTCATACCTTGCAGACATCTCAATATCTCAGCCTATCCACATCATTCCTGCACAAACTCCATTATGCTATATTTGAGGTTCTCACAGCAGTGAGGATGAAGCTTGTCGTCTTTGGGACGTGACATTATGCCATATGGTAGATAGGTATCTATGTTTCTGAGGAATGTTCTGCCTCCACAGGCAGCATGCCAGCAAACAGTAATTCCTGTTCATCAAACTTTCATCTTAATTCACCACTTCTTAAGCTGGGGCTCAACTGGCCTGCGTTTGACGGGTACCCAGTGTTAAAAAAACCGGATGGAAGTGTACACAAATGGCCCAGAAAATAACTGAATACAGTAGACTTCTGACACTCCAGCACCAGTGGGACTGACGTGGTACTCGACTATCAGAAGCATCTTTAAAACCTCTAATTTCTTTGCCATAGTCTGTTATATATGCTTTTCTTTTCACACTGTTACTTCCATTGGCAATTCGTCTGATACCATTATTACAAACAGATTTGAAATACAAGCACTTCTGATAATAAGAGAAATGGCAGACTAAGATTATGTGAACTGGTGATGAGCTGACTTGGTTCTGCTGGGTATCTGTTTGTTCGGTTGATGCAGCCACAACTTGCTCACTAGCAAGGAGTGCCAGGTCATTACATCATGGACTACCAGAGTCCTCCTGTAGTTCGACTTATTCAAGTCTGAGTAATCAAAGGGCTGCAATATAGCTTCAAGTTACAAATTAGTTATGTTTTGAATTAACCACATTCAAAAGCGCACAATCCGGTTTAAATTCAGGGAATGTCACATGCTTAGAATTATATGGTATCCGAAATTAACCAGTTTTGAATTAATGAGGTTCTACTGTAATAGAATGTGTAGGAACACGCAATGAAAAGCTGGAGACGCAAGACGAGGGGGATACCTCAAGCAAAGCGTTTTATGTTACCGTGAGTTAATGACCAATCTCTCATTAATTCCTCCAACCTTATTTATTCCTGCAGATGAGAAGGGAAAATTATGGGGCAAATTACATTTGTGATTATGAAAGTTGTATGACACCCATTACTACGTAAACTGGCAATAGGTCATGTATAAAAAAGACACAACTAGCTTATATTCACTGTGTACTTACACATAAGAGTCCAACCAATAAAACTGAAAGCAAAGCATCACACTAATCACCTTGTTATATGAAGCATGGTTCTATCAACAAGATTTTTCACTGTATGGTATTTAGCATAGATGTTTAGTTGTATGAAATGATTGCGAGTGTCACTGCTGATTGTATAGATGACAGGGTCCCCTCTCCAACAAACAAGTACAGAAAGACATTATACTGCTGTTGTTCACATGAATGAGAAGTTTCTTTTAACTCTCACATCCCACTGTACTGTCAACAACTTTCAAAAGAAATATGATTAAAAAAGCTTTCATTTCGAAGTTGTAATCATTTCCATAGCAATGACTATCTGTTATGAGCCGCTCAGCAGCAGTCAACAGACGTCAAAAAGAAATCAACAATATTACATCTCACTAAGTGACAGTAGACATAATAGTGTTTACAAATTAAAGTTATAAATGGTATTAACTCGTAACTAACATTCAGAATACATATAAATTTCAATCACAGTAAAGATTTTGACTCTATGCACATATGAATGCTTGAATTCAGTGAATACCGGTATACACATTTATTTAGATCTTCAAATAAAATGACTGAACGGTGCAATACAGCCCAATTTTGCATCTCGTTTATACATTTCATTAGTATCACAAAAAATTGCAACAGACATTTTAACACATGGCATCACAGTCTGTGCTCCAGAGATTGAGGCCATTCTGCAATGGACTAGATACACTAGCACAAGACTAAAAAGTGATAAGTTTGATACCACCCTTTTGCAACAACTGATCAGGTTTAATTCGTACAATGTGCCATATACAAAAACATCAATACAGCATCAGGTGAACACTTTATGCACTTTTTTGTACAATGACTGCTGCTGCTGCTAAGTTGTGAGGACAATACTGGTCATTTACAGTAGACGAATGTCATGGTTCAGAAGGTGGCCACTTGGATGTTTACATATTCCCTTCTGCACATGCACAGCAAATGTTGGCCAAACACTTTAGGAAGACCCACCCATGCCAGCTTATGATCTGAAGAATGAAGACAAGTTCATTTCCAGTGTTAATATGGTTGAGGCACCACATAATGGCCACCTACAGCAGTAACTGATACCAACACTGACGAAGTCCAAGAAGCAATGTAGAGGTTGCCATTGAAAACAGGGTGACGACTCGGTCTAGAAACAGGGTTATAATACACGACACCATGAAGGATTGTGAATCCTGAAACTGGGCTCATAGACATATCACAAATTATTCATGCGCTATCACAAAATGACATGGACTTGTGACAACTGCTATGAAATCTTCACTGAAATGCAAACACTCTTACCAAAAGTAAGTTTGTAACACAGCCTGCCCAGATGAGGCTACTCTCACTGGCCACAGAAAACACTCACTTTGTCTGTAAGTACCGGACAGACACATTCTGGATATCACTGCAATGGCCACCTGGGTCACCTGACCTTACCCCATGTAACTCTTCACTTTGGAGTATGGTGAAGATGTATATGACAAAGTTTCATAACATAAATGAAGTGAAAAAAATGATCCCTGCTCTCATCCACAGAACTCCTTAGCACACATGTACAGCTACTATGGAAACCACATTCATACAGTTCCAAACATACCTGACATGAAAAGTGGACACATTGAAATGTGCCAGTGTTCATGAGATGCTTATGTAGCGAATCTGAACTACATAAATCAGATTTTACTTGCCATAAGAGTGGTAACAAACTTATGGATCACTATGCATAATATTACGTACCGGCTATGGAAGCCATTTCACAGTACACACAAGAAAAGTAACTCTAGAAGCTACCTCACATTTTATGGAATCAAAGAGTCTGTTACTGTGTTCACAAGATCCTGCCACATGCTTAATGAAATGAATCCAGTATACACACTCCCACCATACTTCTCTATGACCCATTTTAACATCATCCTTCCAGTCTTCAACAAAGTATCTTTCCTTAAGGTCTCCCACAGAAACATCTGTTCCATATGTGCTACATTCCCTGCCCATGTGATAATCCTTGACTTGACTTGGTGAATGGTAAAAATGCCATTTCACCAAGCCTCATGTCACTTCCTCCCTCCTGTTCCAAATATGTCCTCAGCACCTTGTTCTCAAACATCCTCAGCGTATGTTCATCCCCGAATGTAAGAGTCAAGAGGCAAAATTATACTCACATTAATACTTAAATTTTAAGATGTCAGACCGAAGGACAAAAGACGTAACAAGCATTTCCCGAATCTAATCTGCTTATCATGTCTTTGTGCGAGTAATTATTTATTTGTCACTATCACATACGTGCATATGCCAACCACAAATCATATACATAACAAATAAAGGTTCCCACAGGTCCTTACTCTCTCTACAAACAGCTGCAGTGGTAGCATGTCCTCCAACACAGAGGAACATATGAAGCAACAGCAGTCACCAGTTCATTGTGCACTGTGCCATACCATCATGTGTGCAAGTTACCACAACCCTAGTGTTACACAACCAAGCCACAGAAGTCTACCGCTCAACTCTATGCTCAAAGCACTCAACCAAACTCACTTCCTTCTGGCAATGAAGCTGGCCTGTATAGTGCCTACACATTTGATAATCCCAACGTGAGATATCCCATTGAATTTGTAGTATACTTACGTTTTTAAAGAAGAGTTGTGATGTTCTTTCAGCATTACTGAAGAAAACCTTTCAGTGCATTCAATAATTGAAAAAGGAAGACATATGATACAGCAAAAATACTTCATACATATATAAAGCTACCAAGGAAGACAAGCAGCTGAATGACAGGAACAAGGTCAACCTGATCTCCATTTTCAAAGTAACTTCTAGGCAGCCAATCAGATCACATATAAAAAGCTAGACTGACATCCACGTACGTACGTGGCAGTACAGCTGACAAAGCCCGTGTAATTAAAAGACAGAACACGTAAATGCATGCGCTCACAGCAGAAGTAAAACTAAACCACTATACAATGTAAAAAGGGAATATCAATTATTCCAAGGAATTTCAACTACGTTTTAATACATTATGGTAAATTACAGGAAGCCAAAAAACTATAACACAGCGATACATGTAACAACAATAGAGCGATGAGACACCTGAAAATAATGGCATGTTACATCCATATCTCGCACAACATAACAAAGAAAAATATCCCTCACTATAATAAAAATAACAACTTCACATGGGCAGGACTACCATATTCAACTCCACGACAATCTCAAGTGAATTTAAATTGATTTTCAATATGAAAACAGAAGCAATAACCGTATTAAAAAAGGAGCACATTATTATCAGAATACAGTGTCAGTAATGCAGAAAATGTGTCTGTCAAAATGAACAATGTAAAAGGCTTGAGATCTGATCCCTTAAATAGCAATTAAGCAATGTATATAAAAAAAAGTTTTAAACTCATTAAGTTTCGGAAATATACACTAGAACTAAAATATAAGTTTCCCCATCACACTTAATGAAAACATTTAAGACTGATGATGACCATTTACTATAGGTTAAACATCTCTTCAGTAACTGTATTATATATACAGCAAAATTCCATTAATCTAACTCACACATGGAGCAGACAGATGCTGAATTATTGAATATCCCAGATTATCAGACAGTACTTATGCTGACCTAATTTCTTACAAGTAATTTTTTGTTACTGCTCCTATACTTGGTCTGCACACAACTAACCAGGAAAGTATTCCATTTCAATATCTCCCTCTGCTGGTTCAGGGTCCCCTTCTGTATTTTCTGGAGTCTTCATAGCTGAAGAGGCTGACAGAGTAGGAGACAACGGGCCAGGAGATACCACAACGGTTGATGTACAGACACTCTTGGAGGCCTTTCTGAACATGTCCCTGAGATCTGCCTGTTTCCATGATGAAGCTTTTTTCTGATAAAAAGCAGAACTTCCAGTCTTCAGACTACGCTCTTCCTCATGTGCCAGATCATCAGGATTTCCCGATTATCATGGTCAGATTAAAATAATTTTGCTGTAGTAATAAAGTTGTGTTAATGGTCAGAAATTCTTCTTTGGAAACCTATGTAACTGAGCTCAAATCAACAGGCACAAGCATATCAAAAAATAAATTATCAATAGTCCATTCATAATAATACACAGGTAAACGTCCAGGATAACGTAGGTGGTATAATGACTCGCTAAGGGCTGGATGGTCCGGGGCAAGATTTTCTGCGCCCTTCCAGACTGGCCCTGGGGCCCACCTATACAACGGGTACCGGGTCATTCCTGGTCGTAAACAGCAGCGGCATGGCATTAACCACCCACTCCCATCTAGTGCCGAGGCTGAAGAAAAAGCAGAGCTATACATCTAATCCCCCTCTGTGCCTTCATGGTAGGTTACAGGGTGAACTTCAACTTTACACACGTAAATGCTGGTACTGTGAAGGCTTCCCCAACACTTTGTTGCTAGTGCAGACAAAAATACCCATCCAATGTTATGCATGCTAATTTGACTAACACTGCCTAGTAATTGTGTTTAGTAACACACAGAGATGGACAGCAATACAACAACTTCCTCTGTGGGTCAACATATTTGAAAAATTACTGAAGAAAACCCTAAAACTGTGACAAATTCACTGGGATAACGTACATTACACAACAGACATTTGCGGTGATCAAAACTAACAAGGATTCCACAGCACATTCTTCAAGTATAAGTTTGTTTCCCTGTAAACATTAAACAGTGAAATTCAAATAAATGAAGTTCCATGTAGACTGTGACACTGAGGAGCCAAGAGGAACACCACGAGAATTTAACAGATGGAAATGGCACAGCCTTGCAGTTTTCATATAGGAAGCCAGCCAGGTGAACATGATTTCAAGTGTGCTCATGACTGCTGCTCCTCCAGTATTTGTATTACACAACAGTACCTGGTGATCCAACCAATCTGACAGACTACGACCACACCGGCATTTAGACATCTCAACTACAATGTTACTAAGATATAAGGAGCCCTTAGCTGGCTGAGCTATGAGCCATGTTTTCCTCCTGCCAGTCCTGCTCCACAGAAGAGTCCAGATCCAGAATAAGCTGTTCAATGTCTGGCTTTGGGCTTCCTTCACCCATCAACAGCCTGGGGATGCTAACATCAAATGACAAACCTAGACAACAAAAGAGAGGTATTTAAGCTCCCTATTAGCTTTACGTTTAGTAATCTGCACTCATACAATGGTACTTTAGAGGAAATTTTTGTATTTCAGTTCAGCATGATAAATGTGCTATATGAACTGCACACCTTCTTAAGACATAGTAACCATTTGCTGGAACAACACTTGTGAACTTGCTTTCTATTAACCAACGTACTACATGCCACACATGCCATAAAGAATTTAAAAGGTTTTTAATATTAAGAACAGAATGGTTTATATGATGCACTTTTCTGAGCCAGAGCAAAAACTATAACCTTATGTAAAACCTACACTAGTTTGTGTAACTCTGCATTATGTGCCCTTTAATAAAGATTTAAAAATGTCAGGCAAAAACGAAAAAATCAACATTATTGAGAAATGTCATATGTTAATGGTAACTGTTTTAAAAAATTTTCAATTTCCATTTTCTCATACTTGGTTATAATTTAATTACATTCCTCTTATTAAATGGCACTGAAAGGAAGTCAAAGATTTTTGCTTTGGCAGAAGAGTAGAGTACATTAGGGCATGCACTGCAGTGACCCTTGCACCTTGGCTGTTTCTGATCTTTTGTGCTACCCTTTACTTAAGCATTCAGCAGTCCCACACTTTGAACAAAATGCAGTACCTTGCTGACGGAGATGTCAGCAAAGTAGTATGGTTTCAAGAAATGATGGCCCAGGTGCATAAATCCTAATACCGCCAGTGCCTCGCAGTCACGTGAATGTGGGAGGCCATTTCAAATGCCTGTTTGCACCTGTCACACCCAGGACTTTCTCCCTTCAAAGAACATTTTACATTCCTTTTCAGGTGCCATTTCCATGTCCATGAAATGTATAAGTATCCTCTGTTGCTTTCCAACTTCCTCACATGCCCATTCAATGGCACTACAAAATACTGTGACCAGTTACGGTTTCTCTGTGACACAAAATGTGTGCTGCCAGGGAACAGCTGACACCACTAACATAGAATATATACTGTATATTCTCGAATCTAATCCGCACCCTTTTTTTTACAGTTTTAGAGGGCTAAAAAATCAGATGCGGATTAGATTCGCGTGCGGATTAGATTCGCGGTCGAGAGCTGGATTTTGGAAAAATGATAGAGCTGCTGTACGTGCCGTAAGAACAATACAATACAATAATTTATTATTTTATTATTTATTATTATAATTTATTATTCATCAGACTCGCCGTCATCACTCATAACTGAATCGTTATCCATGCTCTCCACCCAGTCACTATCATCTTTATCTTCAACATCGTCCTCCCATACAATGTCATCTTCGGATCCGCTGATCGCTGCCTTGTGTTTCCGCCACAGTCGAACGTTGCTTTCATCAACTCCAAAAATTGCAGCGGCTTTGCGGTTTCCATTCTCCTCTGCGCACCGAATAACTTCACGTTTGAACTTTGCCGTATATGAGAGTCATTTAGATTTCAGGCGTCCCTCTTCCCTAACTACGGTACACAAATTGGAACAAGCACCTCCCACATTTCAACAACTAAGGCGCGAGCTGGATTCAGATGAGATTGCGCACGTCTGTTGAGAAAGGCCCCGCCTCACGGTATCGGTATGACTCATCGGCCCCAGGCGTAGCGTCGTATTTTAACACACTGGTAACATCCAATATTATTCAATCAGTCGCCCCGTGGGCAAGGGGTGGTTGAAGGAAAGGTGCGGATTAGAACCGCGAACTAACTTTTTTCGTTTAAGAAATCGCCAAAAACTGAGTGCGGATTAGATTCGGATGCGGATTAGATTCGAGAATATACGGTAAGTGGACAAGTACTGAGGAAAAATAATGTTTCAAATATGTTTAACTGTGTTACAGGGAGTTTCAAGCAGAACTCATACAACCTACTTTCTTTTTGTGCATAATTCATTACATAAGTACATATTCTGTAAACAATAAATCTGCAGGATATAACCTCAAGGCTTTACACTGCCACCACATTAGTAAACGGTGATTCAGAAATGACATTTCATATGCAATATGTGTTTATTTATGTATCACATTTAAAATACCTAGTGCCGATTGGTTTCTTTGTTCTACCCATCGAAGGGAAAGCTTAAGAAAATTTCCACATGGCCATGAAGTCGCTAATTTACGCTCTATAGAAAGATTATTTTAACAAAAGTTGCATACACTTCCAAGATCTATTACATACATCATTTTAAGGACCCTAAAGCCAGTGGTGTGACACTTCCACCTTGAAAATTGTACAACAGGTGAGGGGTGGTGGGTATGGGCTCCAATGCCAAGATGTTCATATCCACTTACTTAAATGAGTCAAATTTTAAATGCCGGCGGGGGGGGGGGGGGGGGGGGGGGGGGGGGATCTCACACACCTACGCGAGATGATTTGAGGTTTCCACAGCGGTTTCTTTGAGGAGTCAGGTGTCATAGAATGTGATGCACTGTTGCTTGGTTAATATTTACCAGCATTTCAAAGGCATCCAGTGCCTTCATCTTCAAGGGTTACATGGGTCCCAGAAGACACTCTTCTTGGAACCCTCAACCACTGAAGGCAATATGTTCCTTTGAAACATCAGGAAACACTAACCCAGTGACACTGCATCACATATCCAAGATGACCTGAATCCTCATACACCTTCCTTCTGTCCTTTTGTAAGGAAGAACAGTATGGCAAAACGTAAACTCCTCCGAAAAATAAAAGTCAGATTGTGAATAAATCACCCTATTAAAGCTATGGGTATTTGTACAGGGGGAATAATGTCTGCAATAATGATACACAGTTCCATTTATTTCTGTATGAGCAACTCACCATCCCAGCTTGACAGAAGATGACACAGCCGCATCACTTCACTGGCATTCATACTACCTGAGTGGCCTGCACTGTTCCCACATGAGCAATACTTAAAATCAAAACATCCAGACTGGTCTCGGGCCCACCCAGTCTCCTACTCAATTGGTACTAGGGTTCTTTCCCTAGGGGTAAAGCGGCCAGGGTGTGAAGTTGACAACTCACCTCCATACCATGCCAAGGTTAAGGATAAGTGGAGCTACATATCCATTCTCCCTATATGCCTTCACAGCACGGACACGGACAAACTTACCTTTACCTTCTTGCAGGTCTGTTACTTGGGTCCATTTTGAATGTACACATACACATTTAAGTCTTAGTGTGAAATAAATTTAAAAACTTATTTGCAGTTTATGACACAGTGCAACAGGAAGTCACAGACGGCAGAATGATCAAATCACACTATATTTTTAAAAGGTGAAAAAATGAACACTGGCAAAAAAAACAATACCTGTGCCAATTTTTCCCACATCCTGCTTTCCAAACATGCCAACAGAGTGCCTTCTGACTATCTAACAACTCAACTCACCCTGCTTCTGATAGAACAGTATATAAGCATGGCTATAGTCTTCCTCTTGTGGTTTCTGTTTTGTGACTATATCATCATTGAAACAGTGCCACTCGGTTGTGCGTGGATTCTTTGCATAGGAGGTGTAGTGGCCTGCAGCAGAACCTGCATAAAACATTCCTTTTACATTATGTAAAGAAACAACACTCTACATCTCAACACAATCTTAACAAAAGACAAATTATGAGCAGTCAACATACATACACGCACAAAATAATATAAAGTATACGTCCACATGCATGGAACTTGTATAATTGTCAATGTAAACAGATCTGCTGCGTAACTCTGCAAACAAGTACTTGCCAAACATGACTGTGAGCTATGTCCAGTGGGCACAGTGACTGGCTTCAGTCCTCAGTCATGGCTAAAATGTTGCAAATAAAATTTACAGCACCAGTGGTTTTTGTACTGACAGTGAAAATAAACAGGAAGCAAACGAATCAGTGCAGGACAGGGAAAGATGGGCGGCTGACCCCTAAAAACATCAGACATGCAGGCATGCTGTTAGAAACATAGCGCAATTAACTGACTGATGACCGACCGACCAACCAACAAACTATATGGAGCAGAACCATTCCTTAGAAGCAAACAGTTCCTCAGCTATTCAACAAATTCCCTGCATTTTATGGAAACCAAAGGTTCATTACTGTGTTTACAAGAGCCTGCACATGTCCCTATCCTCAGTCAGATTAATCCAGTCCATGCCCCCCACCCATCCCACTTCTTGAAGATCCAATATTATCCTCCCATCTATACTTGGGTATAAGGCTCCTGGAGACGGAGAAATCGGGTCAACAGAATTACCTGCAAGAATCGCAATACATCTGCAGAAGCATTTCTTGATATCAGTGGCGACGTAACACAATAAATGTAAAATTCTAATACACAATCATTAATACACAGTAACTTCTATTACACAGAGCTAATTAAAAATGGTACAGTCCTACGTTCATGCTAATCACCTAACTAGCTAACTAACTAACTAACTAACTAACTAACTAACTCCATGGAGCAGAGTCTGTCTTGAGAAGCTAAAAGGTCGTCAGCTAGTCAAGAAATTCCCCGCGTTTTGTGGAATACGAAGGTCCACTACCGCACTCACAAGAGCCCACCACCTGTCCCTATCTTGAGCCATATCAATCCAGTCCATGCCCTCCATCCCACTTTTTGAAGATCCATTTTAATATTATCCTCCCATCTACGCCTGAGTCTTCCAAGTGGTTTCCTTCCCTCAGGCTTTTCCACCAGAACCCTGTATGCACCACTCCTGTCCCCCATACATGCCACATGCCCCACCAATCTCATTCTTCTTGATTTCATCACTCAGACAACAGCTGGTAGGGAATACAAATCATGAATCTCCTCACTGGACTATCTACTTGAGCCCCCTCTTACCAGGGCCCCTTTAAGCCCAAATATCTTCCTCAGCACCTTACTCTTAAATACCGTCAGCCTATGTTCCTCCCTCTATATGACAGACCAAGTTTCACACCCATACAAAACAGGCAAAATTATAGTTCAGTATATTTTTATCTTCATATTTTTCGATAAAGAAACTTAATACACTACGCACAAAATTAAAATACTTGTAACAGACAACACAGGGTAAGAAATTTAACTGTAAGTCACAATGACTGTCTTTGGGACACTTCCAGTCATCCACACAATGTCCTTGCAAGTGGAACTACTGTTAAATGTTACTCCATTCTACCAGCAAACAAAAGCAAGAAGAGGCTCAGTTTACTGTGAAAAAAGTGAGATATCAGCACATACAGCCATCCATAAATGAACAGGATGTGTTTCAACACTGTTTCTGTAAGGCAAGAATGTCCACACCATTGGGCCACTGAAGAAATGAGATGCATGTATGAAGCTTGTATAGTGAATAACAAGAAATGAGCAAGTGGAAGGTGAACATACAAAGAAACAATAGATGAGACAGAACCCATGTGATATGTGTGCAAAGTACAAAGCAAAATTACAGAAGAACTGTCATAACAAGAAATTACAAATCTGTGCAAATGCTCATTATAATAGGTGCTCATAATATTTGAAAGTGGTTGAAAGAAATAACTTTCAAATCTGCCTCCCAACCTCTACTTATACATACCACAATACAGCACTGAATTACTGCAACTTTAATCCTTCAGAAGTATCATCAAGGTAAATTTTATATTACTTTCACCGTGCATTTTCCAATTCACTGTCTACTAACCAACTAAATGCACTTTCACTTTCAAATTTTATTGTTTACAAGTTTTCCCCTACATACGTTTCGGTCCATACAAAGACCATCATCAGGGGGTACACAAACTACGCTCTATTTACATCCATAGGTTCAATCTGTCACCATATGCAGTCTAGTTCAATTCAATCTATTATGTAGGTTATAATCATTTTCTAAAACACATATTTAAAAAGTCAAATTGTGACGCACGTATAAAACACTGTATATAAGTTCTTAAAAGGATTGTCAATATTGTATTTAAAAGGTTAAAAACATCAACATGGATATCATGTTTTCACACACCTTTGGCTAGTTGTTGTATTTTATCGTGGTTTTGCATATATGGAGGTCATATTTATAATGTGCTGTCTTGTTTTGTGTGCTTTCACTGTATTGTGGTGCGAACTGTCTGCCTGTCTTGTGATCTGTCATGTAGGGGAAGACTTGTAAACAATAAAAGTTAAAAGTGAAAGTGCAATTAGTTGGTTAGTAGACAGTATCATCAAGGTCTTTGCTCTTCTGGGATGTTGTGTGGCTGTAGTTGGTTACTCACATTTCAAGACAAAATACTGGTAACCAACTAGCAAGCTAAGCCATACCTACCATACGCAACACACCAAAAGAGCAAACACCTCAACCACACTGCAGCAGAAGGCTGAACTTTAGCATCAAGATAAAAGAATCAACATTCATGGTGCCTTCAGTCTGGTCTGAATTGAGAAGTTAATGAGTTTCCCATGCCTGTGTAATCACTTGTACTTGCACCAGCAGTACTATTACAGAAACCGTCTGCCTCTGCCTCAGAGCAGTCACTCTTCTTAGACCATCCAGAAGATGGAGGCAGCAAGCTCCTCCAAAACAATGGTGTCTATATTACAATGTATATCACATCACAT
This sequence comes from Reticulitermes speratus, assembly GCA_021186555.1. NCBI lineage: Eukaryota > Metazoa > Arthropoda > Insecta > Blattodea > Rhinotermitidae > Reticulitermes > Reticulitermes speratus. Next base: position 7,989,365 of record JAJKFL010000005.1, read on the forward strand.
TCAAGAAGCTGGAAATCTTCATCAGAACCCAAAATTACTAAATTAATAAACTACAACCAAAGCAGAAAAGGTATCATCTTCAATGAATGAAGACAGGATCAGTAGAGGGAAATATATAGGTGCAGTGGTTTGTGGCTTGCTGGAAAACTGGCCAATCAGGAATGGGTGGATGGGGTCAGGTTATATGGCAGTGGCCCTGAAAATGGCCATAATCAGATGTGCAGTTAAGGGAACTGATTACCCAGTGACACAGAAGAATGGAATCCTCATTGTTAAGGTAACTATGGTTAATACAGTTACTATCATTACTGGATTTTAGTGTCACTTAAGCCCCTCCCAACTCCCATGATTGTAAGAAGTTAAAAGCACGTAGGCTGGGGTGGCATTCAGTGGCATAATGCTGTTGAATGGGAGGATGACCCATGAATGAGGATTTGGAAAAGAGCCAGAAGGAAACAACAGCAGCCTAACTGTCCAGCACATTCATAACATTGGTACAATGCAATTAAGTTGTCAAAAATTATTCTAGTGTCCTATCACTAAGAAAGATGTGCAGAGTTCTCACCACCATAATGGCAAACACATGCATACAGATTGTATGGATGTGATGTTCCACGCTGCAGAAGGGCTGGAGGTGTCACACTGAGACCCATCAGAGGGAAAGTCACTTTGTTATCCAGCTTAACACTCTCACATTCATGGAAAATGAACCTGAAACATAGGGAAGAACAAACATGCAACTAATTTGTCTTGCTCTGATGATTTCTGTTCTTCTGAAATAGGTCCAGTGTGGCATGGAGACTTTCCTGCTCAGAGATAACTTTGGCCCTGGGTGACAGGGTGGACAGCACTGTCCAGTTTGGTATCGATAGGGTCTGGCCTCACACATTGAAACATGTAGCTATATAACATTAACTGAATAAAAGTTTCATTATATGTGGTATAAAAGACATACTGCAAAACACTGGTTGGTATAAGAAGCATATAATGGACTATATTATTCACTGGTGTATTGTGCTCAAGTGAGAGTTCAAGATCCTTAATAATGACGTGCGTTCAATGTTTGCAATTGTCCATTTACACTTTATCGCAGCACTTTTTGTTCTTCCCTTGCTGAGCCACATATCTTCTAAGCCACCTATGAACAATAAGTTGAAACACATCTGCATGGAGAAAATAAAACTTGCTGTGTGAACAAAATATTGTACACGTCTCAGAAACACATTCAATTAAGGGGAGACGGGCATCATGGGGTCTCAAAACTTTGATTTTTTGTTTTTAGCATATTTAAATACCGCGCTCTATTCTCATCAATTGACGTTAATTTTATTAAAATCTGACAACTGGTTAAATTTTAATCAATTACTATTTAAGGCTATGTCCTTTAAATGCCATGCCCACATTTTGCACTCCAGCAGAAAAAGGGCTGAAACCCCTACAGTTTTAGGGTTAGGGGGATATATCTTCGATGTGGAGGGAAATGTTGGCCTGTAATGTTTCACACCCTGCGATTTGTATCGACAGTCGTATCAAGCCCAGTTCTTTTGTTTCTTGAAGTTGTGTGTGGCACATCTTCAGTTTTTATTTGAAAATGCCTAGAACAAAGAAATTTGCATCCAAACAAAAATTTAGAGGAAATGAATATGTACGTGTGAACAAGGAAACAGGTGTTTCAGAAAAAGAGACAGACGTTATGTGCAATGCTGAATATCCCCAGCCTCCACCAAGTTTTAGTACTCATATTTATAATAAGAATACTGGTTCAGCTGTGGCTGATGTGAGTGTATCCTCCATGATGCAAGCAGCCAGAGAAGCTGTAGCAGAGAATGAGAAAGATGATCCATCACATATAACTGCTTGTTTTGATGGTACTTGGCAAAAACATGGACACACTTCTCTGAATGGCATTACATCAGCTACCTCCTTTGACACAGGGAAAGTAGATGTAGAAACAATGGGCAAGTTTCATGTTGTTTGTCACACCAATCCAACCTCCCAACATGAGTGTAAAAAGAATTATGAAGGAACACGTGGTGGAATGGAAGGTGCTGGTGAACCCAACATTTTTTATCGTTCTCTTCATACCCTGAGGTATTTGTTACACAAAGTATCTTGGTGATGGGGGCAGCAAGGCATACCAAAGGGTGGTTGCAGAGAAGCCCTGTGGTCCCAACATATCTGTACAAAAATTAGAATGTATAGGTCATGTACAGAAAGAATGGGAGCAAGACTGAGGAGACGTGTAAAAGAAAAGACAGGAACAAAATCACATGACAGCAAACCTCTTGGAGGCAAAGATCGCCTCACTCAGTCTGAAATAGACAAATTACAAAATTATTATGCTTTAGCCATCAAGCAGAATGTAAACAATTTGGAAGCCATGAAGAGAGCTGTGTGGGCTATTACTTTTCACAAGCTGTCAACAAAAGAGAAACCCTAGCATGGTCTTTGCCCAAGTGGTGATGAGACAGTTGGTGTAAATTCAAGAACAGTGCCAGTTCAGGACTTGCATATGAACATAAACATTCTTTACCAGCTGCTGTTATGGATGCAATTAAACCAGTATTCAGGGCTCTTGCTAGTGTAGATCTTCTGAAGAGATGTCTTCAAGGGAAAACTCTGAATCCTAATAAAAGTTTGAACTCTATCCTTTGGACAAGAATACCCAAAACTGTTTTTGTAAGGCTTGACACACTCAAGTTTGGGGTATATGATGCAGTATTGTGTTTTAGTGATGGTGTACCAAAAAAGAATGATGTCCTAAACATATTAGGTGTCAGATCTGGCTCAAACACAGTGAATGCTCTGAAGCAGACAGACGTGGAAAGAGATGGCAACACAGAGCATCTCAAGAGCAGCAAGAAAAAAGAAAAGGGCACAAAAAAGAAGAGAAGATCAACACGGTCCAGATGATTCAGAATATGGTACTGTGAAGCATTAAGAGTGACTCTGTATCATTATTTACCATCATTTTGAGTGAGGTTAAAATTTAAATAACCTTTTCCCAAAACTACATTTTCTTAACTTCCGGTACCATTATCACATAAAGTATATGAGATGGAAGTCTTGAAATTTCACCATCCCTTGACAACATCATGATAGTCAATCAGATAAAGATTTGGGTTTGTAGTTTCAGCACGAGACTGTGTAGGTGTAAGTGAATATTAAAAACATACTTTAAAAGTAAAAACATATAAATAAAAATACAAAATATATATATATATATATATGGAAAATATATTTCTCGAAAACAGCTAATTCTTTATCTGATTGTGGTCACATTAACACATTCGCTGCCAGGTACTTAAATCCCTGAGGGTATTAAATTGCCAGGGATTTATTGAATGTTAAACAACTAGTGTGTCGTCTTATAAAAAAAATCAATTACAAGGAACCTATGAGATATAAAATTCCCTGTGAAGAGTGGAATACTTGGTTGACAATCTTTTTTACAAAACCCGTCTACAATAGGGTCCAGACCCGAGTCTGAAATGTCGTTCTCATCACCACTCTCCTCAATACTCGATATTTCCAGGACACAATCTGCGTCTGAATCACTGTCATTCGCAAGTTCCTCATCAATAGAAGCCACTATATCCGCTTCTGTTCTAAGCACTTTTCTTTTCCTAGTAGCCATATTGCACTATGTATAAATAAACTCACAACCAACTTCACAGAAAGGAAATACTCTACTGACTGCAGCCTCAGAAATCACTTGCTCAGCTCGAGACTAAACATAAACGCTGTGATACATTTATGGTATTTTTCTACCCTAATGTACGTGACCAAATGCAAATATTTTTTCTAGTTACGTCAGCTAGGGATTAATAAAGATATAAAAATATGTTTCCTGACAGATCTTATTGTGTGCGTAGCCTATTTAAGGCAAAATAGCAGAGTAAACTTTAGATCGACTGAAGTCGATGCTGGCAATTTAAAACGCAAACACTTAAATCGACCAAGGTCGACTTTGGCAGTGAATGTGTTAATAAACTACAGGTGGTAAAAGTTTCAAATTCTTATCTCCAGTAGTTTCTTCAGAATGTGCACCTAAATAAAACTCAATTTAACATTGCTTGCATTGGCTTATATGCTCCCTTCCGTTCCCCTTAAGATCAGCATTTCATAACAGCTGAAAAAAATGGAATAATAGATTATGAACGAATGTACTTTGTTTCATAGGCTTATTTCGTGTTTGAATGCATATTTGAGAGTGAGGAGGAATTGTTGATGGCTTCCAATCATGAGCCAGACATGCAAATCTGCACACATACACAATGAGATTCTCCCTTTTAAAGCAGAATTACACAAAACTGCAAATACCTCTTAAGATAGACGATAAGGAAGTCTGGATATCTCCATACAGAGAGGGTCTTGGTGGCACACTGGTTCTTCTGGCACATGGGGCAGTACCAAGGGTTGTGCTCATCCAGTTGTTCACTGTGCACAGAAAACAAATCAAAACACTTTTTCCTAACATAAATTGCTGTGAAATATCAATCTTAAGAATCTCTGTAACAGGAAACACAAAATACTTTGGCTACAGTTGTATACAGTGTTAGAAACCATAAAGAAGTTCTACTTATTTATTTATTTATTTAGTTAGTTATTTTTTATTTAGTTATTTACGCCATTCACACAAGTTTTCTTCTTCACATTACGGCAGAAAATATGTCCAAGTACGAGTTAAATTCTGTGCAACTGAAAGTCAGCACCAATGCCAGTTCTGTACATGTAATCAATATATCAGAACAGTCCATATCTTGGCAGAAAATAAATGGCAGCATAATTATGTACAAGTTTGCAACACTTTACACTGTAAACAACATCCCTGACACACCATCACAAGAACAAGTTCACTGAAGACAAACAAAATTTCTTTGTATCCATGGAATCTGCCATCTATCTCTTATTCGTTCAGTACGGAACTTGGCAACCTGTTTGAAAATGGGACCACTGACTGCTGCTGCCTGTGAAAACACAGTTGTCCTACATATTCAGGTAAAGTCTGAAGGCAATTACATTCTTGACAAAGACAAATGGGCTGACAGTGTTATCAGACATGATACTGGACCACAAAGTTGTCTTGAACATGCTCACCTATGGTGTGTGGCTTTTCAGTGTCCAAAACTCTGCCTTTGATGGCACACAACAACACTTGGGCAAAAGTGTGCCTCATCCCCCCCCCAACAGTGATACTGTGGTACTGGTACCTCATATTTATGTCAGCATATTATGAAATACATGTGATAAACTGGATCCATTAGGCTTATTGAGCAGCTAAATGTTATGTTGAGGCTGGGATTTGAGCCATTATGCAACATGTTATAAACCATTCTCTTTGGAATGTCTGGTCCTACAGACACATTCATTTGGCCCATGTTGAAAGGACCAATGGATTTGTCACCTTGCTATGTGACTGGCCTATCAAGTTAATTTTGCTTCCATAATACTTCCTGTGCATCTCAAAACTGCTGATACCATCAACAACTGACATTAGCAACTGGGGCATCCCTTCTACCCACTCACTGGAAGCTTCTCTGAAAAATGACTGACTAACTAAATAACTAACTAACTAAACTAAAGTAACTAACTAAATAACCAAATACATAAAGCAGAGTATTCCTTGCCAAGCCAAGAGTACATCACCTACTCAAGGAACTCTCTGTATTTTATGAAGCCCACTTGTTCATTATCATGTTTACAGGAGCCCACCAATGGTCCTTATCCTAAGCCAGACAAATCCAGCCCACTCCCTCCCACTATATTTCTTTAATATCCATTTTAATATTATCCTCCCATCTATTCCAAAGGGACTTCTACCTTCAGGTTTAAGTATGAAAACTTTATATGAATTTCTCTTCTCCCCAGCGCATGCCACATGCCCCATACACGCCATATGCCTTCATTTATTGAGTACAAATCATAAAGCTCCTCATTATGCAGTTTTCACTAGCTACCTGTTACTCCCTCTCTCGTCCAAACATTCTCCTCGGCACTGTGTTTTCTAACAAAGTCAGTCTATTCAATAACATCTGAATAAACCATCAGAACATAACACACATAATGATGTTAAACAACATTATTCACAGCTGTTAATTGAATACATTCAGAGCTATCCTCCGTATCTGGAAGATGTCTCCTCCATCCACAACCTAAGAATGTGCCTTGCCATCTCAACTAGGCAAACATGATGGCCTTAACCCTTGATGGGTGATGTACAGATATACATGCACATGCATGTATGTGATGCACATAAATATTCATAAATACAACTTCAACATTATTTCAAAAGTGAGGATGGTAGCAATGGTATATCAGCTTGGCTTGGCTACAGGCTCAATGACTGAGGTAAGGGCAAAATCCTGTTCTCCACCTAAATGTCCAAACTGGCTCTGAGGATAACCTGGCCTCCTATCCAATGGGTACCAAGGTGTGCCACGGTTAAGAATAAGTGGAACTGTACCTCCACTCCATATATCTTCATGGCATACACAGGGACACCCCTACACTCCTTCACCTGTACATAAAGCCAGCTTCCACATACTGTACTTACTTACGTAGAGAAGCCGTACAATTTTAATTATTTTCAGCATAATTTATAACCATCATTTTGAATCTGATCATGTAACTGTTACATTTCCTCATGTCTGACTCACTTTCAGATCACTGGTCATTATTCCTAATTTAACAGAACACTGCAAGAGAAATACAAATGCCTTTACTATACTGAACAGAATACGGCACCCAACACAGACTATCCCACTCAAAAAGACATATTATTTTTATGGGGCCCTCCGCCAACCCTTACCTACTTTCAATTTCCTAAAAACACCACCTGCATTTATCGAGGAGGCATCACTCTGTTACTACATATGGAAATGGAAAAGCAAAATTTTAAACAAGAGATTGCCAAACATGTCCAACAGCAATAGTTAATAACAAGCCTAGTTTGGATGACATAGTCTATGCAAGCAGGAATGACCGACAGTAATTTTAACTGTAGGACACGGATTTAAACACCAACTTTATCTCCTGACAGCCTGAGTTTTTCTGGCTTAGTGTGGACATTTAAACTGCTACCAAGTCAATACAGAGACCAGCATATGGCATGCTAGGCCATTTGCTAGTACATTTTAGAGAACAGAATATGGTCTCATGGGATAATACAAGGTTAAGACAGCCAAGAGGGAGGAATATGGGCAGTGGCTTCGCAAGCAGTGCACAACAGCATGTACACTCTTACTGAAGAGTTGCGGACATGTCTAAAGTCACATGAATTACCTGAGGGAATATAATGGCTCCATACCTATATAAAAATAGACAAATGTAGGGATGCACATATTTTCCAAAAATCTAGGAGCCACCTCAAAATTCTAGGTGTCAGAATTGTAACATGAAGCAACTTCCATACTGTGGATCCATGAATATCAGGCACTACTGTACGAAATTTAGTCACCAGGGTGACCTGGTGCCCGGGATTTGAGTACCCCTGGACAAATGTACAAAAAGAGTCTGGAAATTCATGCCTAAAGACTCCACCCAATTTCTTGGTGAACAGTCAAACAAGAAAGTCCCTGGATAATATATCAACCAACACAATTTTTGCAGAAAATGTAACTACAGCAGCATGTGATGTGGCAACACATTACACATATTACTGCTTATAAACTTCACCACATGCCTCCATCATGAACATGAGACAAAAATTCCCCATGTGAGACATGAAGTTTTTGCAGCAGTCAGTAGGAACATTATTGTCTTCTAGGATGTGATGAGGTATAGTCTGGTAGACAAATTTATATGGCACAGAATTTCATAACTAAAGAACCTCCACTAACTGTGATTATGTAAGAGAAATTCATTGCTGAACAATTATCACTGTTGCAAGCACTACAGCAATATCTTGGCAGCCACAAATATAAAGATAACTGCAAGGTGGAAACTGTTGTGACCCAAATGGCTGACAGCACAGGACATGGACTTCAATGAACAGGCACTACAGAAGCTCATACCACAATATGATAAATTCCAGACCTGCAGTGGGGACTATGTGGAATAGTAGTGGGACTGCATTACTATTAAAACTGAACTGTTCTTATTACATTATTTTGGACTGAACTGCATTAATCTGGTAGTCCCTTGTGATGCTACTATCTGCAGCAAAGAACATGTGTGCCAGCAACTGAAAGTTTGTCCATAATGTGTGCCTCATAAGCCTCAACTCTTTCCGTTCTACCCTACACAGGTCCCCATGACTGTATTTTGTGAGTTAATCAAGCATAAGCTTTTCTCTGCATCAGTCTGAAAAGCAAAAATCTGCTCAAACTGATAACATACGCATCAAGGGGAGGGGGGGTGGAGGGTGATGCAGCATGAAAAGTTGCAAATTACTTTACTAAATACTTACATTTATACCAATTAATCAAAAAAGTTTGGCTTAAAAAGCTGGAGGTAAAAACATAAATTTAATTTTTTACTGAAATACATAAATTAGGCAAGGAAAGAGATAGTACTAAGAATCTGGACATAAAACATAAGAAGAAAAATAGACAAGAAAAACATTAACATCAGTTTCCCAATTCATACTCTTTAACATAATGTTGCATAAATGAATCCAGACTATAGGTGAGAGGTTTCCACACAGGGGAGAAAAGGGCTACTTAGAAAATGCATGTTGGCCACCTGCAGAAGTGGAGACCACCTGGCCACTAGCTTAAAATGGGAGGATAAAATTAAAATGGATTTTAGAGATACTGGGTGGGAAGGTGTGAACAGGACTCGACTGGCCAAGAATAGGATCCTACGCATTTTCATAACATGGTAATGACCCTTGCATTCCATAAAAGCAGAGTTTTGATTAACTGATACTCCATAACTGCTCAAGGAACACCTTGTACCAGTGAGTTAGTCAATATAATTAAAACAGAAATTTGGGGCCTCGGAATGGGTGACATGTTACATTCAGTGCTGGGCAGCATATGAATTGATTTTAACAGAATGGAAATGAACTGAAGACAAACCTTTCACTAAAAGCCTGAAGGCAGTCATACAGTGACAGTGGATCTTGGTGACGCATGAGCTTCATGCTCGGGTGTTCGATTGCCAGGTCCATACGGTCAACTGGTTCAGAAAACCGCACCGCCAGCGTGTCCCCAGTCTGCAGTAGGAGCTCTCCTTCTGGTGCCACATGGCAACCTCGGCAATGCATTGTGTACATGCAGCGTGAACAGTGATAACCCTGCACAAACACCATGTAGAAGACACAGTTGCAGACTGTTTCATGACAATTTCCTAAGCAATCTTGAAGCAACAAAACCATTAAATACCTCAGTCAGGTGAGTCAGTGACCCAGCCAACACCAAATTAAGCACTTCTACGTTTAAGTTAAATGCATAACCATTCAAGGCATGTGTTGCCTTGACATGTACCTTTGAAGTCATGAAAGAAGACCACAATATGTTCATTACTATAACTACCGAAACCAATATGAACATATTTCATGGCAAAGCAGAAAACAGTAAGACTTCAAAATGTGACTGCCATGATGCAGCACACAGAATTTACAGAGGTGTTCTTTACTTTCAGACTATCATACAATTTCAAAGTACACACACAAACGTAATTTCATTTTAAGCCCATAAAAAAGTACAGCCATCCCTGCGCCGATTTTCATGAAACTCGAGAACACTGAACAGCATTATTGTACATCTCTCATAAAAGGTAAAGCAATCCCATCACAGGCCTTGGCAGGCCCCTAGGGATCCAGGAGGTCGTGGATCCCAGATTTTTTAGACAATCGGCACATGAAGGTGGTAAGGTTGTCAGCCCTACGCACCGGCTGCCTTTACCTCCCCAGGAAAGATTCCTGGTACTCATTTCTGTTAGAGGCTGAGTCGACCCCAGGGCCATAGTGCGACCGGAACGATTATGTCAATGAAAAATTCCAGTGACACCATCGGGAATCGAACCCGCGACGTTCCTGTACATCTCTCATACCAACTTAAAACAAATTCAGAAATGTGGAAAGTACAGACAGAAATTCATTTATGCCCCAAAGTAAAGCATGGTTTTCATTGTGCCAATTTTCATAAAACTCACAGTCGCTCAATACAGTTTTGTGGACATCTCCTGTACTTAATTTATCTAAATCAGGCAAAACACGTAGAAAACATGAGCACAATTTCGGATATATCCTTATGTAAAGTACGACTTTCATTGCACAGATTTTCATGAAACTCAAAATCGTTCAACTGCATTAAGTGGAGATCTACTACATTAAATTTCACCCAAACTGCTCATAAAACACAGAAAGTACAATAAGATTTTCATTTATATCCTTCAGTAAAGTAGGACTGTCAGCCATTTTCATGAAAATCACTCACTTACGAACCTTTGTAAAGATTCTGATACCAAGTTCCACAAAAATCTGACAAACTGTTCAGTCACTGACACTAGGTCACACATGGATGGACGGACAACTGATGGACATGGTCCCCATATAATTTTTTTTTTGTAAAGGTCACCTAAAAACTATCTCAGTAAACACTGTCCATAAAATACCACTATGTACTGAACTGCCACCTGTCCATAACATTTCACTCATACCCACTCAGTTGAATCATAAAAATCAGATCACAGACCACTACTCCTCTTTGGTGCATTATATCAATGCAGTAGCCATATTAAACATGTCACACACTATCATTCTGCAAGAGAAAGAAGCTGATCTTTTTAGTCACATCAAAACTTTCCCTAATATTTCACTTTCCCTTACACATGCATAACATAACTTACAGTTTTAACTCAGCAACTACCACTAAACATTCACAGTTGATACTGACATCCCCTTTCACTGTAACACTCTTTCTTCCTATCATGCTTGCTCAGACACAAGACAAGCCTCTGCTAATATGGCTGACACTGCACCTTTAAAGGTTTTCTTGGAATTCTTCCATACTGGAAGGTCTGTTTGCAAGCACATTACATTTTTAACACCCCCAAAGAAAAAGTCTGGTGAAAAAAACCACAATAATATAATAACATAATAACTACAAATGCTTCAAAATGCACTAGTGAACAAACAGTTCTTCCTGCAAAACTGCTGTGAACTTTATAAACATATACTGTTGCAAAGGCTTACTTCAACCAGCAATCTTGTTCAGTTTCATCCAGTACAGACATAAACTGCATAGTAAGGCCCCTGGTCATTTCCAGCATTTAGTGTCTTTAATGAAAAAATGACCAACAACACAAAACAACATACACACACACACTCATCTCTCTGCTGTTTAATGACACCTCACAGAAACCATATGGAGTGTTGTCTCCATACTCTGCTCTTTTGGCTGATATCCATGTACGGGAAACAATACCTCGTCTACACAGAAAACACTGCCCAAGATACTGACAAGATTTTGAACATGCTGTCTGTATGCCGTCTTATGATATACCCTTCCTGCTTTGCTTGGTGTCAAAAGTTCACAAACTGTATAAACAAAACAGACATACAGCTGGCAACACACTGTAGCCATTTCTAGATTTCTGCAGCTTAATTCATTTTTCTGACAAATTGTTATAAATGGTTTTCATAATGACTACAATAAGTGGCATGAAGTTCATTCAGTATTTCATTGCTGATGACAAAAAAAGAACCTGAATCATATGTTCTGTCTGATGCTACCTGTTTCAGGCAAGTGACTGACAAGACGGCATTCTGCTGCATGCCTTTTGCGTCTGCCTGCATATGCATACAGAAAACAATCAATTTTCCAGTTCCTGTGTAGTGCTGTGAACCACAGCATCTTACTCTGAGGGAAGAATATTAACTGAAAGTATTAAAAAAGAAAGCAGTGACGAAAGCAATTAGACCCTTAAATTAAGATCATTAAGAAACTGAGGAAATATTTAGACTCTTAAAAAATAAGATAATTAAGATATTGAGGACACTATACAATGAAGATGAGCTAGGTTATGATGGGCTGAACACGTAGCTCAGGCACTGAACAAAGGCCAACAACATTGTGACGGAAGGAAAGCAATCACTCAGAAGAATTAATAGATGATGGGAGGACAATGTTACCCCTTTGGCACCAGAATTAAATGCCCAGTGGGAGCTGCAGAAGACCAGAATTTAAATGAGAGCTGCATAAAGATGGCCATTAAATACCATCACCCTATCCTGACACTAGGTGTTCTGAGGATCTCAGTGAGTGATGGGTACACCTAATGTTAGTTGCCGAAGGGTTAAAATGAATGGACCTCAAAAAACAGGTCGTGAGGAAGTGAAATGGATGGACATAAACCACAACAGTGTTGAAGGGTAGCCTGACATACCAGCTGTTCTTCAGCCTCAGGTTCTATTGCCAGACCATTAAATGACAACAAGAAGCATCCTCAACCCTTGAAAATGATGGAACTTTTTAAACTTGGACATCACATTGTGATGTACAAAATCACATGGAGAGGACCATCAATCACAAAAACTGTTTACACAATACTTTAATGTGGACTGTGCTTGTGCTACGTCTTGGCTTAAATAAAAGTCATTATCAGGCACCAGTTAAAATATATAGCAGAAAACAACTGGTAAACAACACACTGAAAAATATAATTGAGATATCAGTTTTACATGTTGGTAATTTACATAATTATTTAGCTAAAACTGTGATACATTGATGTTTTTATGTTGATGGCTTTTACTGAAGATGAAACATGTAGCACAAGCATGATCAACAATAAAATAATGTCTAAAATACTGTTGTAACTGACTAATCCTTTCCATCTGCCTAGCACTGCATTACTTTAAACAGTGGGAGTTGTTAACCCTGCTGCACAGCATAATATCACAAAAGACCGCAATCCTCAACAAACATATTTACACAACCAGGATAATGAAATGCTGCACTACCTTGCTCATAAACTTATGCAGAGACAATTATTGTCCCAATACCAGTTTTAGATTTTTGTGTATCATAAATGTAATTCATATCACTCCCTGTACATTTTTCATATTTTGCAGGCAGTAATAAAGGGAGCCAGCACAAACACTTTGCACCCACCTGCCCGTCAACCAGAAGAATGGAGTAGGGCACGACATAAGGGACCAGAGAGTCCACAGCTGCATACAGATCTTGCCCCTGTATTCGGTTTGGAAGGCGTATGAGATTTGGGTGCCCAAACAATTTCATCAGCTTCTTGTTGTTATTTCCATCACCTTCACTGTCCAAACGGAACACTATGGGGACATTCAGCAACCTGCAAATCACACATGTCCATATTTTAGTGTCTACCCTTCTTGCATGATAATGCAGTTAAAATCAGCCAGCACATATGAGGGATACCCAACACTTTCTATACTTCAGTCAAAATCAAGAGAAATGTCTGCAATTTTTTCTATGGTTAATTCTGAATGTCCCACTTGCTACTGCAGCACTGTGGAACAATACGTTTCCTAACGCATGAGCAGAGGGTTGTCTAAATGGCATGGTATGGTGATGTGCGTTTTAAACAAGGAGCTGTTACTGAATTTCTTGCGGCACAGAATCAGTAACTAACATCCACAAGAAGTTAAAAAACGTATATGGTGTCAATGCTGTTGATAAAAGCACCATCAGTCATTGGGCTTCACAAATAACAGGTTCTGAGAAAGGCCAAGCACAGCTCAGTGATGCATATCACTCTGGCTACCCCTTCAGCAGGAAAAAGTCATGGCCACTGTTCTCTGAGATGTAGATAGGGTTATTTTGTTAAACATTATACCATTTGGTCACACTATTAACTCAGATCTGTACATTCACACTCTTAAAACCTTGCAGAAGCATTTCACGAGAGTCTAACCCCACAAAAATGCTGCTGAAATCCTTCTTCAATATGACAGTGCATGAGCAAGCACAAGTTTGAAAACACAGGAAACAATCACAAAACTCAGATGGACTGTTTTTCCCCACCCACCACACAGCCCAGATCTTGTTCCCTCAGATATCAGTCTCTTTGGAGCCCTCAAAGGTGCCAGCCATGGGAAAAGGTTTGGGAGTGATGACAAGGTTATTGAAGACGTGAAGAAGCGGCTGCAAGTACAAAATTCAAACTGGTACAAGAAGGGAACAGATGCTTTGTTGCTGGCTGGCACAAGGCTGTTGAAGTCAATGGAGATTATGTGGAAAAATGAGGTGTGTAATACATCTGTATAGGTATCCTATGAGTATGTTCAAAGAATTAGATAATAAATACTAGCAATAAAAAAACTGAGTTCAAAACTTTCTCAGCAACCTTCATATTTGATACCAATTGGTCAGTTTCATCTTCTTGGAAATGCATCAACAATTTTTCTGAGCTTGCATTTGGGAAGTATGTTCTCTAGATCCCATCTGCCAATTTGAAAGCTGTGAGTACATGCTTGTGATTTCAACCTCAGATGTTGAAATCCACATACATAATTTTTCTGTCTCCATTTTCTCTATGACAACAGGCAGTAAGCAGGCTGACCAACAGCAGTGTTCCATAATGCATATATGGAACACTGCTGCTGGTCAGCCTGCTTTCTGCCTACGTGCACACCAATACAGGTACGGTTTCAGGAAAGACACAAATCTTGTACCAGAGAACATTCTCCATTGTAATGAAGAATCTACATAAAAAAAGGTGACACACAAATAAGTGTATGTGTCAGTCAGTGTCCCTTACACTGAGCTTTGCTACTCACCTGATAGTTGGCTTGTAATTGCCCAACTTATCAAGTGCGATAAACTCGGTTTGTGGCTTCACCATCACGCCACAAACAGGGCACACAAGTTTGTCACCCCCATAGTGTCTACAGGAGGTCTGCAACAGACAAAATAACGTGCTTTTGCAATGACAGCATCGGTTTTTGAATGGATGATCCTCTCGCTACACCTCTCAGACTTGCAACAATAAAATTATTATTTATGGACCAATGGTGATCAAATGTTGCAGGAACACACATCAGTCATTGTGAAACTTCATCCTGCCTTATAGGGTGCTGGAAGTGGTCACTCGCAGACCCATGCGCAACCGGACACAATGCTCCAAGCTGGCAAATATACAGTGTAACATATCTTCAGGAATGGCTGCAAACTCCAAGCAATTATTTTTTTTTTGGCTGTCAATGGGAGAAGTCCTGTTCATGCAGACCTTCATGAAGTCTCATATATAAAAAATATGGGGACCTTATTAACTAGAGCTGTTCCAAGATAATCAGTTCTTAAAAAACAACTTTCAATTTCCATCATGCTTGTGCTTTACGTATGACAACTTGCCCAATCTTGCATGATGTAGCTAAGAGTTATTCAGTCTCATCAGTCCAATGGATTTACAAATGTATCAAAATCCGTGAGCTGAACATGCACCCACAGTACAGACAAAGAGAAATGGCCTGATAATTATGGTCTGGGAAATGGCACACCATATACCACACCCTATTGGATTGCACCTGGATATTCCGATGTCCAGAAATGTTCCATTGTGTGAGGTAATTTATCCTGAAATGAAATCATGCTTCATTTGCAAAATACATAAGCTATATAACCCCAGAGTGTTGCACTGTTAACTGTAGAAACCAAATACAAAAATGCACATATCACTTCTTGTCCACCACAAGCAACACTTGAACCACTGACATACAGTATGGGTAGACTTTTGTTTCCTTGGAAGCTCCTTAACAAGTGCAGTGTACAGCAATCAGATCTGTTGTGTAAGCCTAAACAACACCGAAGACTAGGCCATCAGCCGATCCCTTACATCCCGTACCACATAACCGGGTAGTTTCTGGTGTCCTGCACAGAGATCTATGATGTTCTAAGTGACTGCTATTTTTTCATAAAATTCTGAACAGCATTGTAATGGTGTTGGCCTGCCACAAATGTGTTATGAAATGACCCCCATGGTTCCTTGAATGACATTATGCACTACTACGTGCAAGTCAGTAACACACACTCAATGATCTTTATGATACACCAATGAAACAAACTGGTTATCACACAACAGATAAGGAAACAATCAAAGATTGACTGATACAGTCCTCTACAGTCTACGGTGTGATAGGATGTCACTACAATGGCCGAGAAACATAACGAGAACACCACAGTCACATAAAGGGTGATTCTGGTGCCGATAATCGGAGGCCTCTGGCAAGAGAATCACCTGTATTCTTCAACACATTTTTCCATACAGTAATCTAAACATACAAACATTCTGAAAGATACAAACATATGCAGGTTAATGTCAGGTTTCTGTTGCAGGTGAATACTATTCAATTTAAATCCCACTGCAGGACAATGTTGTCCCTTTTGGACAAAAAGGTTGTACACTCAATGGGACAACACTGTCCCATTCATCTGTTAAAGGTTAAGTACATGAATAATAATAATAACTCAGAAGGTGCTCCAGCTTTGGCAAACTTACGTCAATGCACGATTCACACAGGACACAACTGCAAGATGCATGCCTTCGAAGATCTGTGTCCATCTCCTCCAGACAGATAGCACAACTCCTCCAGCCATCTCCTTTCTCACCTGGACCATTCTCCAAAGTGCCAGTCAGTCTCTCATATTCACTTTCTGTAAGGGGTCCAATGCCAACAAAGCCAAGTGTGTCAGTACTTTGTTCTGGACTAGTATCACAGGGGTCTCCCAGTCCGTCACTGCTTGGAACATCCATCATGTCTCCACCTCCCAACTCTGACTCAGACTTCTTGTTGGTATCCAGGCTATCAACAGGTCCTGCAAACTATGTAGTACATCAAAATCAGTACACGGTAGCCCAAAACATAGACTGGCTTCCATGCATACTATCAAACTAAATCTTAAACCATCAGCCAGTACACTTTCACGAGTTAAAATTTTAAAGTCTTCATATGCATATTTTACGTAAGTTCATATTTCAAATTTTATGACAACCATGGTCTCTCTGCCAATCCACATATGACATATTTCTACCTGAAATTTATTTGAAACCAGTTTGTTCTATACTGAACATTATTAACTACCACTCCCAGAAACAATTCAAGGTTGCCATTTCTTTGAAGACTTTCTTTTTATAAAATTGAACACTGGGTGTTCTCAAAAAAATCCAAGACAGAATATTTAACTTTAGAAACAGTGAGAAGCCCAACTATGCCCCTCATACTTCACAAGACACCACTGTTTTTGTGTTGTCAATAGTCTCTGCTACCTGTTTGTAACTAGAAAAACCATTTGGTCTCATTAGTTCCATTTCAGACTGGCAACAAATATATTTTTTTAAAAAGGCCATTTGCAAATGTAAGTGTGGAAAATCTGTGTAGTAAATAAGTATCAGTGCAAAATAATCTGAGTGGAAAGGTTTAATTCACTTACGCCTCACAGATCTATGATACTCTCTTTGTTGCTGGTTTCAAGCTAACTAATTTTGTCTTCCAGATATTCTCAATTTTGTTCCTTAAATGTCTACCAGTTTCATGGCTCGCACTGTTCACATTACCTCCATTCAATGAGCTTCAATTCTGCAACAACTGCAATTTAGCCTAACTGCAGTGATATAATAGCTTTGAACATTCTTTGTCAACCCACAGTTTATACTATTTTATCTCATAACAACCTAGCCTCTCTCATTTGATATTTTGAGTAGCTATTCTTCAAGTCCTATTGATGTCAGCATCATCACCCAAGCTATCCAAAGCTGCACACCTCTTACTGTGCCTGCTAAATGAAGAGGAACAGCCATAATGGAATCAGATGGTGAAAAAGAATTGCTAGTAATAACATGTCTGCTAATTTAGGTATCATAATCCTGTTGTGTTTGTCAAATCTATATTGATTACATGGTCCAAGTAACACAACACAATGAATATCACGTATTCATTTACTACGTTTCGGCCGACTTATATGGCCATCATCAGACAGTCGTACAAGTTCAAAAACGAGTCATACAAGTTCCAAAATAAGTATTTTAGGAAGAGGCCTCCCCTTTACAGACACTAAATATAATATTTTGGTATCTTGGTTATTTTCCAAATAGTGGAATAATAATAATTAAAGAAAGATGATAAAACTGAATAAAAACCTAGAACATGGCACAGAAATCCTCTGCTTTGCTCTACGTGTTGTGTGTTGTTGGAAGCACCCTGTGTTGTTCATGACCAATGTTCTGCTTTAAATGTGTGGATGCATAGTGGATATGACTTACATAACTAATATTCAAGGATATAACCTTCTGTTGTATCCATGCATATCAGTTACATGTGAAGGCCAAAATCAAAAGAATCGCTATCTGTGAAATGGCTAATATACTGGGAATTTCATCTTGGTCAGTTCAGAGTATTATGAGAGACAATCTGACAGTGTACATGCCCTGTCTTCTGAGTGGGGAACAAATGGAGAAACATGTCAGCATGTGCCAGGACCTTCAACGGAAGTCTGAAAAACCCAAATTCCTTTCAAAGGTAATCACAGGTGATGTGACTTAATTTACAGTATGACCAAGAAACAAGCAACAGCTGTCTCAGCATCGCAGCCCATCACCTCCACAACCAAGAAACGCAAGATATGTTCACTCAAATATGAGTGTGTGCTGAATGTTTTTTCTTCTCACATTCACATAGTTCTGCACTATGAATCTGTACCACAAGGACAAATTGTAAACCAACATTACTACATGACACCTTATGATGTCTGAGGGAGGGAAAATGTGCGACAAAAGCAACCGATATAGTGGAATTTGAGAGATTGGTTTCAGCACCATGGAAATGCACCTGCTCACTCTGCTTTGTCTGTGAGTTAATTTCTGGCTAAAAAACAAAATGACTGTCACTCCACACCCTCCCCACACACCAGACTTAATACTGTATGACTTCTGTCTTTTCCCACAACTCAAGCTGGCATCAAGGGAAAGGAGATGTCATGATATCACCATAATTCAAGCAAAATCACAGGACACACTTGCCAAGTTTCAAACAATGCACTTTATGAAATGCTTCAAATGGTGGCACAATCTCTGCACTCCTTGAATAAGGTCCTACAGAGACTATTTTGAAGGGTACAACACTGACTAGAAGAAAAGATCTGTTGTTATGAAGAAATAAATTCAGTCCAGAACCTATATGCTCACACCATGTAAAGCAAAATTCCTTTAATCTGATGTCCAATAATTCGGAAGTCCTGATAATCTGGTACATGAGGAGAGTAGTCCCAAGACTGGTAGTTTTGCTTTTTACCAGAAAAAAACTTCATCAATGAAACAGGCAGATCTCAGGGGCATATTCAAAAAGGCCTCCAAGAGTATCTGTACATCAACCATTGTGGTATCTCCTGACCCCCTGTCTCCTACTCCATCGACTTCTTCAGCTATGAAGACTCCAGAAAACACACAAGAGGGCTCCGATGACCCTCAATCAGCACATGAAGGAGATATTCAAATGGAATACTCCTCTGATTAGTTGCACAGTCCAAGTATAGGAGCAGTAACAAAAAATTTGGTCAGCATAGGTACCATCTGATAATCACGGATATTCGATAATTCAGCACCTGTCTGACCCAATGCGAGTTGGATTAATGGAGTTTTGCTGTATACTGAACTAAATTACATTTTTAAAGTAACACAGTTATTAATTTAGCATATTTGATCTCAACAGCTACATAAATATTCAATTACTGGATTTTAAATTCCCATTAAATCATCCCTTCAGAAATGCAGAATTCAAGTTTCACTGTATTTGGAGCTACCATCCACGTAAGGAGGTGTGTCAATTATCTGTACTCTCAGGACATGCCACAGAATTGTGCAAGGGACTGACCAATCATGGCTTTAGAACAGCATAAAATTTAAAAAATTGGAGTTCACTGTTCCAGAAAAGAAGTAATTATAACTTAAAACTATTACTGTTTCAGCAACTTCACAACAAGCAACCAAAGATTGAAATATAAATTATTTAGTTCCTTTTATGGAAACAAGGAGGGGTAAAGAAAATTAATTAAAGTATACTGGGGGGGGGGAATTGCCACCATCTGTAAGATGACCCATGAGCAAAATGCAAAAACATAAGAAATTTCCTGTTTAATACTTTTCATCTGGATTGAAAAAAATAAAAAAACCGCACGCAGGAGCAATTTGGAAAGCAGACACTTTGAACTCTACTGGCTCAGAACAGGGTCGAATATGGGGCTTTTGTACCAGGAGCACCAAACCTCCACACACAAAAGCAGATTTTCAGTCTTTCAACTTCACCTGCTGCTGTGATGTTTCTTCAGGTTTCTTATTGTTCAAATCGATAGCAGCTGGAGGTGGAAGCAGTTCAAAAGCATAAATACTGCGATTAGTATCATTAACATAGCGCAGAAGGGAGTTCTCATCCTGAAAAAAAGAAACAAACACATTAATTATGGGGCTACATTGTTCAACACCAATCACTAACATGCACTTTAAAACCAATACAATTTTGAGGTCACACAATGTGGTGCTTACAAGAAGCCTGACTCTGGGAAAACCGTATTAATTAAAAACACACAAGATCAAAACAGGCTTTGAATTACCTGATTTTCATTATACCTGTCCTACTGGGTATTTACATTCACATTCAGCACATTACAAATGCAGAGACCTGCTAAGAAATGTCAACATGTAAGTGGTGCAGGATGGTGATAGATGGCAGACCTTTCAGGCATTCCCTACAACTGACATGTCTGCTTTCCATTTAATATGGGCAAATTTAAGAAGTACAAAAACTCACTTCAAAATTTTATATCAGTCCTTACCACAGGACATAATGCGAGTCTGATGGAGGCATACAGTTTAACACTTTCTAAAACATCTTATTCAGTTAAATACCTCATGCACAGTATTTAAACACAGTCAAACCCCAGTATAGCACCACTGTTTGTTAAGTGTAATCTGTAGTGGTATATCAAGTGTGGCAGTATATCGAAGGTGGTGGCAAATCGAAATACTGTATAATATGAAACTTCAGCACACAGACTTTCATGGGTGCTAAGTGAGGATGGTGCTACATCAGGTGGCGCTATATTGGGGTATGATTGTAGTTTCTTTTCAGAAAGGAAGATGCCAGTATTCTGACAAGAGGAGAAGGTGATTCTTTTTAAATTGTTTTCTCTCTCTCTCAAAGAAAAAAAATAAGTTTATGCAAGACACACAACCTTATTCAACTTTTACTATTTCATAATTTTAAATAACAGCTCTGCTTTGCTTTTGTTTCTTACAATAAAGGCAGTCAATATATTGTGCTGCTGCACACCCAGATCACACATACGAAAGTCCATTTATTGCAGCTATTACTTGCTAATAAAACATTTATTTCTCTTTTATGTTACGTACGAGTTTGGCACTTCTCGCACAAGAATTACAACTGAGGATGAACAGTCAATAAAACACGCATTAATTTCTTCCCAGCAGACATAATATGATCACACTCTTTATTCTTAACATCAACAAAATGCAAAAACGCAAGCCCATAGAGTGTCCCATGGCATTTACATACTCTCCAGCAAATGCAATCCAGAATTTTACAAGTATGACTTGTTTCACATCCTGTTAACTATGTTTTATAGAATGACTATAGATATATATTAAACCCAGCTACTTAATATCTTATCTGTCTACCTACCTACTAATCTATCCACCCACCTAAACCATCTGTCAGTCTGTCCGTCTACCGGTCTGTCTTCTACCTATCTATTAATTGTCAGCACATTTTAGTAACTTTCACAATTCAACCTAATTAATTTTAAAATGATGTTTAAATGAGTGGTTATTAACAAAACTGCCAAAACAAAGACTTAATTTTGCTCACTCGTCAACTAATGAACCCGAGTTATGAATAACCTGCACTTATAAATCAGAATCCTTTAGAAATCCTCCACTCTTCTCTGGGTCCTAGACTCAAATGAAACGCACACATATGAACCTATAGGAAAGAACTTATTTATATCCACAAATGTAATTACAGGTAGTTCTCATTCTACGCCATTTCGTTTTGCGCGATTTCGCTTTAAGGTGACTTGAAAATTTATACCACTATTCAAATTTATGCGATAATTTTTGGTTTAACATGATTTGGCATAGACAATCCATGGTCGTGCTTATCTTCCATAGGAGGCTAGCAGCAAGTGACGTCACTGTCACGCCATCAGATACGTCTATGGATTGATTACGTTGGTGACATAACCACGCAGATCATTTAGTTTCCTATTCAACAGCATTTGCTTTTCTTACCAACATGAATGAGAAACATAAATCTGCATTACCTAGTGTAATCTAAGTAAAAAATCAGTGAAAGGCAATCGCTATTGAAGAGAAATTACATGTAATAAGCCACCTTGAAAAAGGTGAACGAATTGTTGATATATACAGTACCTTAATGTTAGACTCGCTCATAGCAGCATACATACAATTCATGATAATGCTGATAGAATTAAAGAAAGTGCTAAGTCAGGAACTAAAGTGTTTGTCTGTGTAGCAAGACTACCACAGTCCTATCCGAATGAACCGTACCAAAAAACTATGGATGTCTTACATTTTTAGTGCATTAGAAATAAATAAATATATTGTACAGCAATGCAAGTATACTGTATAGAAATGTATATATACTGTATATAGAGCACATATATATTCTACAGGTCCATATGTCCACTAGTGGTATGGTCATACACTATGCAGAATGAGGTTGTCAGTCCCCTAACCCCCAGGAAATACACAGTTTTAAATGGGAATATTGTGTGTCGATTTGCGCCATGTTTTTCAGGAATGTAACCCTGGCGTAAAACCAGAACTTCCTGTATAAGAATAACGTTTAAAAGAAAATTATTTATGTATCTGCACATCTCTGATGCTTCAGATTCTTGTCCAAAAAGTTGCCATTAATGACAATGTATTACCATTTTATTCTCTTTTCTTCAACTTCTTCTATTTTGAATATGAGGTACACACTGACTTTATACTATCTGTGCCTGATGTGCCACTTCCAGACTAACTTACATGTTACGTAGGCTAGTGTTTTTAGAAATGGAACACAACCACCAAAAGATCTTAAAAGGTCAGCACTGCCACAAAATTTGACACACATTTGTACATTTTTCCAATTCTACAATTCTATAATTATGTTTTTGCTCTATTTCATCAGGCATACCTACGCCATGATGGAAATTTTTCTGTGTTACAATCCCGAGTGACCACATTCTGCTCACTTCAGGACTACACAGTGATTTCACACTACGAAGTAAACCAATTTTTAACCATCCACACTACAAACCCCACACACTTCTATCATCAAATTAGGCAATATTTCCAGTTCAGTTATGTATGATTTACTTAACAACATAGTCAGTTGCTGAGGTCCAGTGGTAAAACAATTAGTGAATAATGCAATGGAAAGGATCTGGTCAAGAACTAACAGCAGATATAGCACAGTGCTTGCCTGGCTGGACTGAGGACATCCTCATAAACCAGTCAGGATAGTCAACATCCTGGCTAAGCTTTAAACTAGGCACCTCCCACATACAAGTGCTTGAGCTAATCTGTTCAATGTCAGTATTTCAAATTCATATTTTAACTGCACCTATACCAAACAAAGTGGTGCATTCCATCAAGACAACCTTTCCAGGACTATAAATCAGTGCATATACTGAAACAGCTTACTTTAACAATACAACAGTTCCAACTTACCAGTATTCTTGCTATGTGGCTATCCAAAACTTCTGCCAAAGCAATATTTTTTGGTGCATCCTGACCTATACATTTAATTAGCTGTTCCTTTAATTTTATGATTTTGTCTTGTTTATTCAAAGTCACGAGATACCGTATGGGATTCTTCGAACTTGCAGGTATAAATGTTACACCTAATGGAAACATAAGAGAAATTAATAGTGATTTCAAAATTTGGTACACACACACATACATCAGATACAAAGAAAGTTTCAACCTTTAAGTTTTTGTACAAGAATCACCTTTTCTCTTCTTTACACCATTAAACTGTTCTTAAACATTTTTCTGTCAGGGTCTACATGGCTGCAGTCTTTTTTTACGGTGCAAACAGACAGATGTAGCACCAGGAATGAGCAATTCAGTGACTCAGGTTTTGTTTGGGATTTGTTTTACTTAACAGCAGTTCTGAGTGTACTTCAAAAGCCTAGTTTCCTATGGCACTGACTTCTAATTCTACAGACTGGAATCCAGTGGCAAGTACTTTCAATAAAAGATAAATTTGCTACCAGAATCACAATCCACAAGAAGTGACAGGTGCCACACCTCAGAAAAACTTTAAGATTTCTTCCATGTTTGAAAGTTTCGTCAATACAGATGATCAAGTTCTGATCCACATCAAGCTAAGTATTGAAGATTTACTACCTGATGATGATAAGGAGGAGGATGGACATGACGAAGCCATCACTCAAAGCTAACATGCAATGTGACCACTGAACATTCCAATGCACTGCAGTGTTTAGTGGAGTGCATCTCAGGCATACATCAACAAATATGGAAAACCTTTCCAGACATGGAGAATTACATTTTTCAACAAACAGAAAGGAACTATAAACAATCCATGCTGGGTAGTCTTTTCAAGAAACTGTGAACATTTTGTATAGTAAGCATGTTTTGAGCTACCGACATACACATTTTTGTGTCTCTTTCCAGTAATGCACACTGATGTTTGTGTTCCAGTAACTGTATCCTGAACTGCAGCACAACAATTTGCCTGATCACGATACATAGTTTGTATTTAATAAATTTCATACGGTCCATTCTTTTCTTGAATAGTAAGTAACATCAGTAGTAACAAGTGTTAGTAATTCACAATTTTAAAAAACCAACAAATGCACTATATTATCAAGTATTGTTCAATATCCCCTACATATGATTCGGTTCCAGTTGAACCATCTTCAGGGGGTCAAGGTTACATTCATATTACATCCATTAGTTAATCTGATGATGTAATAAACAGTAGAACCCGGATAAGAAGTCCTGCATAAGATGTTTTCCCCTGTAAGAAGTCTGATTTTTAAAGTCCCGAAATCCTATTGCTTTTAATAAGCTTCCCTCTTAATAAGTCTTCCTGCTTAAGGAGTCCTTAATCCTCTGGTCCCTTGAAAGACTTCTTAACAGGGTTCTACTGTATATACAGTACACCAAAATATAAAGTCAAGTTACAAACATATTAACAGGCTACAGTGCATAAAAATTTGTTGTATACTCTTTTAAACTGTGACATGAATTGTGTCCACTTTTAGTTTAAAGTATAAATATATGAAATGTAAGAAATATAAAAATGGACTCTTCAGCAGGTAGATTGGTATAAGTTTTAAAACTTTTGCGGCGACATGATTCAATATAGTCTTCTCGGGCGCACAGCCGCGTCAATTCATTTGAATACAACGTTTCGGGGACTAGCTCCGTCCCCATCCTCAGGCAAAACTGATTTAACATACAACTTGTCTGTCCCGTGTTTTTCTACCTGCCGCGGCAGGGAGAATCAGACCGGTTTTATAGTGCCCACTAACAGTAAGTTGGTGGACGGGCTGTTGACTGTTGTGCTCCCACGCCTCGCTGCGAGGTCCTTATCTGACGTATTGCAGGCTGCCAGGCTCTGCTAAAATCACATCCGGACAACATCAACAAGGATGGCGGTTTCATACTCAGCAGAGCCTGGCAGCCTGCAATACGTCAGATAAGGACCTCGCAGCGAGGCGTGGGAGCACAACAGTCAACAGCCCGCCCACCAACTTAACTGTTTGTGGGCACTACAAAACCGGTCTGATTCTCCCTGCTGCGGCAGGTAGAAAAACATGGGACAGACGAGTTGTATGTTAAATCAGTTTTGCCTGAGGATGGGGACGGAGCTAGTCCCCGAAACGTTGTATTCAAACGAATTGACGCGGCTGTGCGCCCGAGAAGACTATATTGAAGGTAGATTGGTTTTTATATACAAATTGGAGTTGACCAAGCCCTGTGAAAGCATGGGAGTATTAATTTCATATTCATTATCATTTGTTAAATTATATATATATATATATATATATATATATATGCCAGTTATGATCAGACATAACTGATATATATATATATACACATATATCAGGTAACAAATGATAATGAATACGAAATTAATAACCCCATGTTTTCACAGGGCTTGGTCAACTCCAATTTGTATATAAAAAACCACTGCCAGCAATTTTTAATGACAATCTTCAATTTTAATGACAATCTACCTGCTGAGGAGTCTATTTTTATATTCCTTAAATTTCATATATTTATACTTTAAACTCCAAAAGTGGACACAATTCATGTCACAGTTTAAAAGAGTATACAACAAATTTTTAAGCACTGTAGCCTGCTAATATGATAGTAACTTGACTTTATATTGCGGTATTCATATATTATATCATCAGATTAACTAATGGATGTAATATGAATGTAACCTTGACCCCCTGAAAATGGTTCAACTGGAACCGAAACATATGTAGGGGTTGATGAATAAATAATAAAAGTGAAAGTGTAGTGCATTTCGTTGGTTTGTAAACAGTGAATTGTAAAAAATGCACATTGAGACTAATATAAAAAAAATATGTAGGGGATATGGAACAATACTTGATAATATAGCGCATTTGTTGGTATTTTTAAAATTGTGAATTATCATCAAAATGCACAGTGGATATAATGTGAAAGTGTTAGTAATATATAATTTGAATATGAAAATGAATATGAATACAATTTATTTGGAATATATGTACCCTCATAAGATGGTTTTGCCTCTAAGAAATTTTTAGGAACACGTCCCTTGAAGAACATCCTAACAGGGTCTTTGCATACTGTCTTAGGCCTCTGGCAATGACAAGCAATGTTCAACTCAGACTTCTTGTACTGCACTCTCTTGCAGGAAGAGTGGACAGTCAAGTGAACTTAATAGGGCCTCCAGAGCAGCTGACATAACAAAACGGTCCTGGGCAAAAGGCACTGCCACAGTCACTCATCCCATACTTTGGGCACACGTCGGAAGTGTACCAGGTCTATGTTATTTCCTAACTTTTGATATACGAAACACCACACTGCACTGGTAACAAAAGAGTCTCACATTGTAGCATGCATAAACGTAAAGCTGTCCCTGTGCACACCATGCAGACATATGGGGGAGTAAAAGTAAAGCTCCAGGCACATTTTTAACCTCAGCATCAGATGGACATGCATGGCCATCTCCATGCCCTGGCTGCTTTACCAATAGGGAAAGAGTTCCTGGTGCTCACTGAATAGGAGGCTGCATGAGTGTGGATACTTTGGAAGAAAAACAAATATATTGCCCCTGCCCTTAATGACTACATTTTACTGGCTCCATTCACAAAAAAGCACAACAAATTAAACAGATATAATTTCTTTAATGTATGTTTCACAGTCATACTGTAATCGAACACTACATTAAATGAATAAAACAAAACTAATTTCACCATAGTCTAAACTCCATCAAAAACTTCTTTCTTTTATTTTTCAAATAGCAATCTTCTGTCAATACAATATTTGTTTTCATGTAGAGGAACCTATGCTAATAACACGTCAAGACACAAGTGAAAAAGGATTAGTGTTGTACGTTGCCCTGAGATTAATGCTGTGGTAAATGTTTATCCTGATCCATGTACATTGAAAACAAGAATATTGACTTGCCGGGGCACCGTTACATATTTTCAGGGATGTCTGCTAACACCAGGTTTACTGCAGAGCATGACCCTTATATTAGTCTTACAATCTGAATTGTTTATCAGACATTATCTATTCAAACACTGTTATCAGTTGGGCTACAAATATAGATCTCCAGGGATGTGACTGCCAACTCCAGGTTTCTGCAGTTCTCATCACTCATCTTCAGTTTCACTTTCTAGGTCTGGCATATCAGTATTTAACCTATGCAACTGGCACACAAAACGATTCAAAATTTTTAAATAAAATTCATTATAAAATTAATTCAAAATTGATTTATCTGTTCCCAAATCATGACATGCATACAGACTGATCCTGCAAGGACATCCCTGGCTATTTAAATGTGGAATGCGCTATAATCAAAAAAAGTGTTTCCAATTTAGACAACATATTTTAATGAAACAAAAACAGTGCACTTTAAAAGTGGAATGCTTTACAATAATAAAAATCTTCTTCTGAACTACACAACATATTTTAATGAAACAAAAAACAATGCACTTATCATAGTTGATTCTTAATAATTACTGCACTCACTATGAACCTGCAAGTTCATAAATGTTTCTGAGTCTGGTAGAAACTGAAGCGTGATGCTACACACAGACCTACACTACACTCCTCACACTGGTATGTCCTAAACTTTTCCGTCTCTTCAGCTTTCTTCCCTTGCCACAGCATAGTACCATATTCCAAATGTACCTAGGTTCAGACTCAGATAAAACACAGGTCTTTATTCTAAGTCTTGATCTTGTTAGTCATGAAATGCACAATACTCAGACTCCATTTCCAGAAAGTTACAGTCTCACCAACAGCCAAATTCTACACAGGAGTGTGTACTTTGCTAAATATTTTGTTTACATTATCACATACAGGTTGCACTTCATGTAACTTCTTGTTCGTGAATGGAGGAGCAATACCACTGCCCACCGCGTTGAAAAATATCAGAAGACATGTTTTTCTCTAGCCAACTATCCAATCAGAGCATGCTACCGTATATTCTCGAATCTAATCCGCACCCAGTTTTTGGCGACTTCTTAAACGAAAAAAAGTTAGTTCGCGATTCTAATCCGCACCTTTCCTTCAACCACCCCTTGCCCACGGGGCGACTGATTGAATAATATTGGATGTTACCAATGCGTTAAAATCCGACGCTACGCCTGTGGCCGATGAGTCATACCGATAGAGGCGGGGCCTTTCTCAACAGACGTGCGCAATCGCGTCTGAAGCCAGCTGATCTTTAGTTGTTGAAACGTGGGAGGTGCTTGTTCCAATTTGTCGTGTACCGTAGTTATGGAAGAGGGACACCTGAAATCTAAATGACTCTCATATATGGCAAAGTTCAAACGTGAAGTTATTCGGTGCGCAGAGGAGAATGGAAACCACAAAGCCACTGCAATTTTTGGAGTTGATGAAAGCAACGTTCGACTATGGCGGAAACACAAGGCAGCGATCAGCGGGTGTGAGGCGTCACGAAGGAAATTCACTGGACCCAAGAAAGGACGATTTCCTGAAATTGATAATGCAGTATTCACGTTTTTTCAAGAGGGACGCAAGACTGGACTGTTTGTGAGTTATGATCTACTTCGCGAGGAGGCGATAAAGAAGGCCAGATCTTTGAACATTCCTCGAAGTCGTTTTAAAGCCAGTAAAGGATGGGCCATAAGGTTCATGCGCCGAATGGGGCTGGCGTTGCGGCATAGGACGACAATATGCCAAAAGCTCCCAAAAGATTTTGAACAAAAGTTGTTGAATTATCAGCAGTACATCATCAACCTTAGGAAGACGGAAAATTTTCTGATGGGGCAAATTGCCAATGCCGATGAAACGGCTATTTATCTTGATATGCCACCAAACTACACGGTGGAGAAGAAAGGTGTAAAGGAGGTACTTTTGAAAACCGCTGGATGCGAAAAGCTTCGCCTAACAGTGATGCTGGCAGCAACTGCTGATGGGAGAAAACTACCACCCTTGCTAATTTTGAAAAGGAAGACATTACCCAAATCAGAGGCGTTTCAAAAGGACGTTATAGTCAGGGTCCAGGAAAAAGGATGGATGACGGAGGAGCTGATGTTGGAGTGGCTGAAAATAGTATGGAGTCGTAGGCCTGGAGCCTTCTTAAATCAACCATCAATGCTTGTCCTTGATGCATTCAAAGGGCATCTCACTGATTCCGTGAAGGACCAGCTCCGCAAGATGAAAACTGAGCTTGTTGTCATTCCGGGTGGAATGACATCAGTGTTGCAACCAATGGACGTATCCATTAATAAGCCCTTTAAAGACAGGTTGAGGCAACAATATCTGACCTGGATTGCGGATCCTGCCCGTGAGTTAACAGCAACTGGAAAAATCAAACGCGCAGCTCCTTCAGAAGTGGCGCGGTGGGTGTCCGCTGCATGGAAAGCCCTCCCGGAGAGCATTATCGTCAGATCTTTCAAGAAGTGTTGCATAAGCAATGCTTTGGACGGAACCGAAGATGACATTGTATGGGAGGACGATGTTGAAGATAAAGATGATAGTGACTGGGTGGAGAGCACGGATAACGATTCAGTTATGAGTGATGATGGCGAGTCTGATGAATAATAAATTATAATAATAAATAATAAAATAATAGATTATTGTATTGTATTGTTCTTACGTTGTTTATTAATTACGTTATTGTTATATTGTACAGCAGCTCAATCATTTTTCCAAAATCCAGCTCTAGACCGCAAATCTAATCCGCACGCGAATCTAATCCGCATCTGATTTTTTAGCCCTCTAAAACTGTAAAAAAGGTGCGGATTAGATTCGAGAATATACGGTATGTTGTGTATAATAAAGGACTTTTCAACTATTACCTGCCCAAATTAACCCTTAGCTGCCGAACGGCCTCTATAGTGGCCGCCCTTTAAATGTGGCACGAAGCCGAACGGCCACTAAAGAGGCCACTGAGTGTGTGTCGAATTTGGAAGCATTTTTTTCACCCCTATCGCAGGTAATGCTAAAGATTTATACTGGGTTACGTCTGGTGAATGTCAGGGCTTCTTTGTGGAGTGAGAATTACTCCCCCTCCATCCCTCTAACCCCTCCAGAAAGCCTTTAGATGTCAACACATTTCAACTGCGTAATTCTCTGGCGTGACTAAGACCGTTTCAAAACACAGCATGCTTTTGTTTATGTCTGCAACTGGAGTGTAGTGTAGCTAGAATTGTAAGAGTGGACTATGATACGAGTACTGATTGACGACCTGAGAGGTTGTCAGTGGCGTACTGTAACGCGAAAATCCATGCTTACAGCTACAGGGGGCTCACAGACGTGTCTCTTGTAGTTCTGGGGCACTCTTTAGGCGTTGTGGGGCAGTAATGTGCAACACACAGACGTCAAATATAATAAAAACGTCGTGGGCACCCTTGAATACCAGGATGTTTACCAGCATTGACACAGTGGCTTTAGATCTGTTTTGCTCTCACCAAACAAGTAGCCGATATATTCGTCGCATTAGGTTTCTGCAGCTGTGGGCAGTAACACAACAGTCTTTGTGAAGTGGCACCGAGACTTTTTGACGACTTAGAGAGACGTAAAATAAATTCATGCCGGACAGTACGACCGAACAGGAAAGACATGCCCCCTGACTTTGGACCGAAAAAAATGAAACTGAAAAGGGGCGACGTAAGGGTGAGGACCAGGGGAAATTTGACAGCGTTAGTTTGGAAGGACAGACGAGACGTTTACATGCTAACTAACAAAATACGCTGCCGTGTTTGTTCAGCGCGTGGCGTCAGAAAGGGAACCACATATAAGTGCGCCAAATGTAATGTCGGCCTGTGCATGGTGCCTTGTTTCGCGGACTTTCACACAAAAGTGAACGTGTAAAACACCAAAATTATCTATTGTGATAGAATAGTGATCCAAGGTGCCACGGATCGTCTGCAGCAGACAGAAATATGTGAGTAATAAAATATTTACACTCGATTTTATATAATGCATGCAATTCACAGGCCTAAATTTATTATAAAAATATGTGAACATTTTTTCCCGAATTAATCAATTCATAAACACACTACGAAATTTTATTTCCTCAAATTTGATGCAAAAGTGTATGAGATATGATTTTTTTTCTAAGAGTAAGCGTTAAGAATAGAAACCTATATTTAAAAACCTCGGCAGGGCGCTGTTGCGCGGGGGCATTTAAATCCGGCGTATAAGGGTTAAGGCAAAAACTGTGAGATTTGAGGTTCTCGCAGCAGTGTTGTTGACAATTCAGGTCTTCTGGGATGTGATGCTGTGTCATTGGTTAAGTGTACTATGATCCTTCAAAATGCTGGGAACCACTCATCCAACAACACAGTGTCACATCCCAGAAGGCCTGAATCCTCAAGCCACAAACTGTTCAGATAGTCGCAATACTTCTCCTAGAGTGCAGCAGCTGTCAAAGTTCTTCCTCTCAAAGAAAGAGTATGGTAAAAAAAAATGGAATATGAGGCTGTGTATCAAAACAAAATATCAAGTTAAAAGCAGTATGGCATCTTCTACGTTTGCATTAAAAATATTTAATATTTAATATAATCACACAGTATTTTACATACAAGCAACCGATCATTTTATCCAGTATTTCAAAACGTTTTTAAATGGACAAGTTATTGAATATACAGTGATTCAACTTACATATTTGTCTCTCCATGGCATGGGGTAAAGGAACAGAGAGGTACATGAACGGTTCATATGTCACGGACACATGTTTGCATGTTGAGCAGACAACCTGCAACACAAACACAAGTTTAAGTGCCACACTTCTTGAATGCATGCAAAGTTCTAACACAAATACTTTGTTATGACGTTACCTAACAATCTTTATTTTGAACCTAACCTTAAATGATCATGCATTATATTACTGTCAAGCCACAGGTGTGACCCATCTGGCTCCATGCAGCAATAACATGATGCCAAAAATAACGCTTCATTTTGAGTCAGTTATCAACAGCTACAGCACTGCTGCTCTATGCAGACTTCTATTATACTCTCAGATAATGTTTGTTTAAATGGATAAGGTTTCTGCTACATCCTTTGCACATAATCATTCTGTCAATAAATCATTTGCGCATGTTATGGGTCTTGCCAACTCTGAACAAGCTACGATGAAAACTGAAATTTTAATACATGTTGGTAGCTGAAGCAGATGGAAAGTAAAGTGAGCAAAAAGTTTAACAGACCACTGAGAAGTGCTGAACTCAGAGACCATACTTGGCTGTTGGAAAAACTACATTTAAAAGCTTGTGCATGTTTGTAGGGGACATGACAAGTTTGTTGTACAAAGCAGTGCAATTAACAAACAGGACAAGAAATGTAACAAACTACTGCTACAAATCCAACAGTCCAGTAATGACACCAAACATATCTGGAAAAATGTATGTTAACAAAGTCAACAATGTAATCTGTGGTCTTTTGGGTGATTACACGGCGTCGTGTGGTAATTACAACAATGCTAGCACAAGCATAACAATACTTGTGACACACGAAGAAAGGTTGCTGCTATTTGAAAATAATAAATTTCGTTACTGAAACCATGCAGTATGCATAATGTGAAGTTGATAAATATGGTACTAAACAGGAGGTCATTCAGTACAGTGACTCCAACACAGCATCACGTGACAGTAACAGTGGGCTTGAAGATGACATATGATGACAGTAACGCAAATGGAAGTTAAGATGAAATCTGTTGAAGGTACAACCAATATTTAGACACAAAGGACAATGATTGTGGATTCTCATAACCTTCCAAAATGTGTGCAGGAGATTTATGTCTTTCTGGCTACAGATATGCAAATGGGACATGACATCAGGGACTCATGGGAAGATCCTGTTACAGTCTCGAACACTTCTACCCACAGTAGTATTGTCTGTGCTAGTCAGTGAGTGTGCATTAACAAAATAGTATTCAATCACTGCCTTAACCTTTACCAGCCTGGTGTCCCAGATACGGGATGGACGTACAGCTGGATCCCCCCTCCAAAAAAAAAAAAAAAAAAGTATTTTATACAGTTAGGCAACAACCAGTTCTTTTTCCCACAAAATGCTGTGTATTTCATAACCTTATCTTTTTTGGTTCATATAACATTCACATTTTACATACAGAGTGTGCTAAAATTTAAATGTCCACTCCCGGGCTGCTAAAGGTTAATGTGGCATGTATTACAGTGAGCTGTTATGTAGTAACATCATGTAATTTCAAAGCTTTTGAAACTGACAAATGATACATTAACTGATAGCAATACACTCATATAAATGCATTCACTAACAACACATCCTTATAGTCCCCATGTTTGTTCAGTGGGATACAGATGTGATGCCACATTAGGTCAATTTGCTCTACCATATTTGTGGTATACCACACAGGAATTCTCAATATTATAAAAACTGTACGATAGTTTTATTGCTCTACTGAGCTCTGAATTACCAACATGATACACTCAGAAATTCAGTGCTGCACAGTAACTCGTAATTCATTTATCACTAGTTAAAATAAGATACTTGTACAGAATATCCTGTTTGAATCTCGATGCAGTATTGATGTTGTCAAATGCACATCCGGCTACAACAGGAATTTGCTACAACAATTTCTTGTACAATTACAAAATCATTACAATGAACTTTCATTGTATTTAAACTTTTAATAGGTTGATGTATCTGATGCATAGTACACAGTAATGTCTGAGACATATCACACTGTCAAATTAGGAAGAGACAGACAGAAATGTGTTTCTGTGTCAGGAGCCTCAGGCTATGATAAGTTTGTCTGAAATAGTGCCAAGAGTAGTATAAGACCAAGACAGAAATGCAAATCAAGGTCAAGAGCCATGAGCTTTCATGAGTTTGCATAAGTAGCACTGAAGCTATAAAATGAAAGGTAATTTGCCAATACTACAGGGAGTGTCAGTATGGTAATGGTGAAGACAGCAATAAATTCGCATTTTATTTGCAGACATTTTTCATAGTGGAAGGGAGGCAGTCATCTTTCATTTGGGTAAATATGGTATATGCCCATATAAGATACAGGTTTTCTATTCATAAAGAAATATTCCTGGCTGTTAAGGAAACCCGGCTGTGAGAGCTAATTTTCCACTAAAGGTTGAAACTTACTGTGCTTTTAAACTGTCCCTGGAATGTGTCAACAATTATGCTCTGGTTGGCACTCAGATGTTTCTCCCAATGCTTCTCAGCCTCAATCTCATCGCTGAGGTTAATGGGAAGGTGTGGGTGGCAGGATGAAGCCCCTGCACCCAGTAACTCATCTGCTGAACTTGTCTCAGCCACCACAGAAGGATCAAGACTCCTCAGCTTACGTTCACACTCCATACGGAAGTTCTTCTCACGCTCTTCCAGTTTCATACGCTTGATGTTGTTGAAGCATTTGCTTGATTCCAGATCTAGCCCCCCACTGCACTCTGGTTGGGAGTCCAGTGATTCATGTAACAGATTAGTCTCTTTGATTCGCTTAACACTCACAGTCTTACCATCAAAATTATGGAACTCTGTCAAGTTAGGCATCTCCAAAGGATCTCGACGTCTTGTATTTTCATACTTGGGATACTTTTCTGAGTCAAATCGGATCTCGTTGTTGGCCTCCTGTTCTGTCACCAAGACATTCACATTTGAGGTTTTAGCATCCTTTAAAATATCTTCCAAACCTCTGAAACATGATGATACATTGTTTAATTGGTGCGCCACTTCATTCTTCTCCAGCACTGACTCAACAACAGACATCTGGCATTCTTTCCTTCGAAATTTTTGTGCAACAAAATTATTGCTGTTATATTCACTATTACAAGTCTGGTTACATATAAAATTAATTTCATCTTTCTCTGATTCATTATGGCTTGTAGTAGGAGTACAGCAACGAAGTTCTTGTACATTTATTCCATCATGTTTATCATCAATGGCAGTCACATCTTTGAAAGGTACAATATCTTCTGGAATAGGTGTGAGACGAAACAGGTTGCGACTTTCTTCTGAACTCTCTGAGCTGTGAGATGACAATGAATGACTACAGCGCAATGCATCAAATGGAATTCCAGTCTGAAACACACATATTAAAACAAATTCTGTATAAAATGGCAGGTATACTCATTCCTGTTCTTTCGTTTTTGCACCCCTCAAACTGCTATGAAGGAGGTGAATTTGGACAACAAATGGATGAAGGAAACTTATACAAGCTGGACAGCTGCTTACAACTAGACAGTTTGTCAAGATTGTTACATGGCAGTGACATACAGTAAAACCCCGATTTAATGTTCCCGCATTTAGTGATGATTTTTTCATGTCCCGACAATAGCTCCATATAAACAATGAACCTCCATTTAATGAAAACCTCGATTTAGTGAAATATATTCTAATCCTCCAGCAATTCATTAAATAGGGGTTTTACTGTATTAGGAACCTTATCACTTGTTCTAGTCCTTAACATATATGAATGTAATAGAAAACAAATACTGGAACTCAAAAAGACTAACCAAGTGCAGGATGCAAGGAATTACATAATTCAGAGTAGTGCAATGTATACTCTTTTCTTAGTAACATTAGGCTATTTCAATAAAACATGTTATTATGGAGAAAACAAGAATCCACATGCAAGGATGGCAGTGAATCTCTTGGATAACAGCAACTCAGAATACCAAGAAAGTGATGGAAGGAAAATACTGAACTTGATTTTATGCTACATTAGTGACAGTTTGAAGATATAGTTATGGTGCTCACTTTAAAACAATTACAAACCTCTGCCAAGGCAGTCAATTTCCTGGAAAAAATCAATTATACTTCTGTAAATTAAAAAGCTAATATAATCTGCTTGGTGAAGTGGATTCAAGGAAATATAATGTCATGGGATGGAGTGTGTTGAAATGAAGTGGCTCATGAGACAGTCCAATGTTCGAAGTTTTCTAACACCAGGAAGTTTTACATTCTATGACTTACCTGAGTAGATGTTTCTTGATCCATCCCATCACACAATTTCCTTGCTGGTTCTCTCTCATCCAGCATCTCACACTGACTATGTGGGGTGGGTGGGGGAGTGGAAACATCAGACACGATACTCTTGCAGCTGGCAGTGTTTAACTGTTCGTGCAGATTGTCCAGGAGCAGAGCAAGGAACTCCTGACAATCATGCTGCAATGACATTCAAACAGTTATATCCATATGTACATCTAACCTGCCTCTTAAACTGCCTCCTAAATATGAAACATAGTGCTAAATCTTTGACCGTGACATTCAGTGAACAGTTACTTCAGAGTCAAGTAATTTAAAGTTCCATAGGACCACAATACTTATTCAAAGATGTGAGGACACAGAAACATTAGTATTAGCTACAGTGTAACCCTACAACTTTGTTGCATCATATAGGCTAGAAAGTGACGTCAGCTGCACCTCACCCTACTCAAGCAGACATATTTATAATACATTCTTACATAAGAACACTCATACTGAGACATAAAGTAAAACAGATATCTAACAGTGAATCTTCAGCATATATCCTATTTACTCAACTACAAGATGAGGCTTTTCCCTTAAATTTGGTGCTTCATATGGATGGTCATTCTAAACTAGACCAAGCCAAGGCAAACCAAGGCCTGCATCACCAAATCTTCATGTGCAGACAAAAGAGAACATAGCATGACTAAAGTTAACTGACACAACCTTCTTTTTTAGGACTTTCACCACTGTCTAATTTTTTAAAGTAGCACAAAGTTTCAGAAGCCAGCTCTGCTTCCATCTTTAGCCACAAAAGCATCTAACCTGGTGGATCCCTCAGATCAAGCTATTCTCAGTCACTGGGCACCATAGAAACATTAAATGTGTTAAGATATGCACCTGAGAACAGATTTAGTCCAAATGTAGTAACAGGAAAATGGCAACTGAAAAATTAAAATCTAATTACAAAACCCAAAAACAAAACCTGGACCAATCCACAACTTAAAAACCATAAAAAGAGCCACGAATTCAGACTGATTACACCACACGCACAACAAAAAAAAAAAAACCAGAACACACATATTTAAAATTCTTACAACTAATGGGGCCGGGATAGCATAGTCAGTATAGCGACTTGCTACGGGCTGGACGGTCCGGGGATTGAATCCCGGTGTGGGCGAGATTTTCAGCACCTGTCCAGACCGGCCCTGGGGCCTACCTAGTCTCATGTACAATGGGTACTGGGTAAAGCGGCCGGGGCGTGGCATTCATCACACACCCCCATCTAGCGCCGAGGTTAAAGAAAGAGTAGAGCTATACCTCTACTTCGCCTCTGGGCCTTCATGGCCTGTTCTAGGGAGAACTTTACCTTTTACCACAACTAATTGTGAATCTTCATGGTTTCAAGTAAGTTTATAAACCAAGAAATATAAATGTATTATTTAGTCAATGTGGATCACAAGGGCATGGCAGTGCATCTCAACAGGAGCTAGTGTAAAGGGTTCTAAGTGCTGTGTATCCAGTGCGATGGATGGGACTGATGATGATATGTTGTGGAATGGCAGTGAAGAGGATGGGAATGTTAGCAGTGAGTGTGGCGAAGATGAAGGCACTGACAGTGAAGATGGAGACAGTGACACTGATCGGTAAACGTAGATAGGACATGCTCTGTGTATTAAGTGTATGAAATTAATAGTAAAATATTTTTTCTCAGCAGCATTTTATTTTTACAGGGTCATGTTAGATTAGAGTCATCTTGCATTTGAATAAATATGGTACTATTCATAATGTTAAATGCAGCCCTGTTTTCTAACATACTGCACCTGCATTATGAGATCTAAGGTTCGCACAGCACTGAATATATGGGCAGCAGTGTTCTGGGATGTGGCAGTGTGTAGTTTGGATGGTTCTGAGACACTACTCTTACACTTAAGACAGAAGCAGTGGGTTTCTCTGCGGTGTTAACACCTGTCTACCAAAACTACACTATGCCACATTCCTGAATACTGCACTCTTAATACATGTTAACTGTCACACTTACTTTCAAACCTAAATGCAATCAAGGTGCACCACTCCAAGACATTTCTGTCTGCACTAAAATACCAACAGCAGTACATATTCTGTGCTTTGGATAGGGTTGCTTTTCTTATCAATATCATGATATCCAGTAACTAAAACCTTAAACGAGTAACACTGAAATGCTGTATTCACAATGTTGCATTAAAAACCTGTGGCTCCGTGCATGAACCCCATAAACCTAAAATTTGAAAAAAAAAAAAAAACTGAGATAATGTCGTCTGTGTGTTGGCTGACCAAGTATCTATCACCTCTCAAAACAGGAACATATTAGGTAGTGCCTACAGTGGCAGAAACCTGCAGTAATCCTTTCCAGAGTGGCGCTTTCCATGCATGAAACCTTGATTTTCTCGGAACAGGTCATGTGTGGGTTATGGGGTTCATGCATGGAACCACAGAAATGCAATCCACTTCTTCCATGTGCTCATTAAAGTAAGTTGCTGCTTCTTCACTTCCTGCTAAGCCCTGTACACTGTGTTGCCAATACCACTAACAACAGCCATCCTGTTATCATTGACATTACATGTTATGAGGTATTCCCTGTGTCCATGTCCTCCAGTACTAACAAATTCACAAACTAGATTCGTTCCATCCTCAGATGAAGGGCTGCATACTCAACCAGGCTGAAGAGAAACTGTCATTTTTAATGACTGGACAAATGTGTCCAGCAACTGAGAATACTTCTTTCTATCAAGCCCAAATGAAGAGGATTCTCTCTACATTTTTACCTGAGGATGGAAACATATCCAGTTTGTGAATGAGTTCTGTTCAGAATATGACATGATGGATAAAGTTTAGAAACCATGTAATCCTAAGTGTAACTTACCACTGTCAGAACTATTCAGACTTGAATTAAACAAACAGTTCCCCATCTTGTACTTCGGAACTAAAACAAACTTGTTACAACTCATTTTTATGAAACACTGCAGCCATCCACCCAAGCACTTGAAACTTTAGTCAGTAACACATGACACCCATGTACGTGTTTTTGGCAGACAAAAAGTGACAATACATGACAGAAATGGGCACAAAAACATGGCTTATTGAGAAACAAATATACCGTATATTCTCGAATCTAATCCGCACCCTTTTTACAGTTTTAGAGGGCTAAAAAATCAGATGCGGATTAGATTCGCGGTCTAGAGCTGGATTTTGGAAAAATGATTGAGCTGCTGTACAATATAACAATAACGTAATTAACGTAATTAATAAACAACGTAAGAACAATACAATACAATAATCTATTATTTTATTATTTATTATTATAATTTATTATTCATCAGACTCGCCGTCATCACTCATAACTGAATTGTTATGCGTGCTCTCCACCCAGTCACTATCATCATTATCTTCAACATCGTCCTCCCATACAATGTCATCTTTGGTTCCGTCCAAAGCATTGCTTATGCAACACTTCTTGAAAGATCTGACGATAATGCTCTCCGGGATGGCTTTCCATGCAGCCGACACCCACCGCGCCACTTCTGAAGGAGCTGCGTCACACCAGCTGATCGCTGCCTTGTGTTTCCGCCATAGTCGAACGTTGCTTTCATCAACTCCAAAAATTGCAGCGGCTTTGCGGTTTCCATTCTCCTCTGCGCACCGAATAACTTCACGTTTGAACTTTGCCGTATATGAGAGTCGTTTAGATTTCAGGTGTCCCTCTTCCATAACTACGGTACACGACAAATTGGAACAAGCACCTCCCACGTTTCAACAACTAAAGATCAGCTGGCTTCAGACGAGATTGCGCACGTCTGTTGAGAAAGGCCCCGCCTGTATCGGTATGACTCATCGGCCACAGGTGTAGCGTCGGATTTTAACGCATTGGTAACATCCAATATTATTCAATCAGTCACCCCGTGGGCAAGGGGTGGTTGAAGGAAAGGTGCGGATTAGAATCGCAAACTAACTTTTTTTCGTTTAAGAAGTCGCCAAAAACTAGGTGCGGATTAGATTCGGGTGCGGATTAGATTCGAGAATATACGGTACCTCATTGCTGACTGTAACACAGAACTAAATTCATTTTCAGGGAAATGTTTAGAGTATATACCAAATTCCACGTCACCATAAGACATATAGTAACTATTTCCTGTACTAAAGAAAATAATGCTGACTGTATATTATCAACAGGAAAATGGTTTTCATCAAAATATTTAAGCACAAAGATTAAAACAAATTAAATTTTACTGA
The DNA here is from genome assembly GCA_021186555.1 of Reticulitermes speratus. Classification (NCBI taxonomy): domain Eukaryota; kingdom Metazoa; phylum Arthropoda; class Insecta; order Blattodea; family Rhinotermitidae; genus Reticulitermes; species Reticulitermes speratus. The sequence goes on from JAJKFL010000005.1 coordinate 8,030,258, forward strand.
CTGATTTGTGGTTTATTTTGTGATACTCTATCAGTATCTTTGAGTACACAGCGAAACCTCTATCCATCGTTTTTCAGGGGGATGGAAAACAAAAACGATGCATACGGTAAAACGATAGTACCGGGAAACCATTAAAAATTGTAGATAAGAAAACAATTTAATGATTATTATTACTTCTTGCTGAGAAAATCTTTCATTGACGTTCGTTTTGTGCAAACTTTACTCCTCAATTCAAAGTACGATTTTTCAAGGCCTAGAACACTTTCACGATCACTGTCACTCGTGCTGTGCGCATAAAAGAAATATTTTACTTTCATCAGCGCTTCATGCGTCTCAGCAAAGCTCGGCACAACTTCGGGCTCGCCAGCTTCTTCTTCTCCTTCTTCCCCCTCCACACTCCCGGACGCCACGAGGCTAACGCACAGCTCCTGCACTGTTTCTACACCACAGGTTGCCACGTGACTGTCCACAGAGACGTAGTCCTCGAATTTATCTTTGTTCATGCCACTGAACTTTTCCCAGTCTTGGCGGAAATCGTCGTCATCGTTGGTCAATACGACGTCACTATCGCCTGAAGATTGTCCCTGCACGTAACCAGCTTTCCGAAAACAATTTTCGATTGTCTGCTGGGTTACTTGTTGCAAGACTGCCACAGTGTAGTGCAAAGCTTCCAACACGTTTATCTTCTTTTTCGTATCTTTGCCTGCATCCATTAAGCAAACAGCTGTTTGCACGAGGCGTTTTCTATAAAGCTGCTTATAACAGTTTATTACCCCTAAATCAAGGGGCTGGAGCACACTTGTACAATTTGCCGGGTACCGTATGACTTTTACATTTCTTAGAAACGATGTATCCTTTGGATGTGCGGCACAATTGTCCCCAAAGGGGAGAATGTTCCTGTTTTGCGCACCCATACTTGCATCTAATGAATGCAGAAAAGAAGAAAAAATGTCTGTGGTCATCCACGCTTTATTGTTCGCTTGGTATGTGGCGGGTAATTTTTTTACATTCTTGAAACATCGCGGTTTCGGAGATTTTCCAATAACAATCGGCACTTGTTTGTCATTTCCATCACTGTTTACACAAAGTAAAACAGTAAGTCTGTCTTTACAGTTTTTCTCGCCATGACAAGACTCTAAGAAAGCACTAAGAAAGCAATACACGCGCGCGCAGCGCACTAAACCATCGCTTCAAATTTTAAAAAACTATCAATGCGGGAAAATGTTGCGTCAGGACCGTGATTTTTCAACAATTGATGCGGGAAAACGACAGATCGAGGAACAATGGAGGCGGGAAAAAATAGTGTTATTTATATGGAGCTAATTTCGGGACCAAATAAGACAGACGATACATGCTGGGAAACGACGGTAACGGGAACAATGGATAGAGGTGTCACTGTATAGTGTTGAATGGCAAATTATAAGTGGATGACATATTGGAAAGGGTGTGGGAGGAAGCAGTCATGGCCTAATAAGAGGCACTATACCAGCAATTACTTGGACAGGCTGAAAAAAAACAATGAAAAACTTCAATCAAGATGGTTTCCCAGCCAACAGACAAACTGGGCCACTCCCAAATACATGCCAAACATGTTACTATTTGGGCCAACTTAAAAAAAATTAACGTCATTCATGAATTAAGTATAAACTGGGAATGAAGACTTGAACAACATCCAGGAAATATAAAGCACTGGTTCAGAATCACTGTGTTGTCATACATGCTGGCAACAGTGCAAAGTATGTTTCATACCTTTTGATGCTCTGTGGTAAGAAACAAGAAACATACTACTGGCAGGAAATGTTCCATTTTTATACATTAGATTTAACAGAAAAACTGCTCCAATATCAGTGCATTCTGAGCACACTTACATATCTAAACTGATCATATGACAACATTTAAACACTCACATACCTAATTTATCTACTAGTACTACCATTACAGATGGCAATACACTGTTCCCAGTACCAGGCCTAAATGGCCTGTCACACATTTTATGAACCAGAATCTCTTTTCAAGACCTTCTGGGAATTATACTTTGTAGGTTTTTAAGGACCCTGTCACCTCTTACTCTTCCAGCAGTTACAGGGATTTACCTAACCCATTACTCACACTACCTGTCATTCTGCCATAATTACTTCATTTCTCTACACTGTCAACAAGGATGCAGCCACCATCCATCTTATGAAATGCTTTAAGCAGTTTATTTATTCAGCTGGTCTGTCCATCTCATAAAAGGCAAATACAAGCTTACTAATTTCCTATTTGCGACTATCTTTAATCATATGACTGGAAGACTGCTTCAAATTTTATTATTCTTTCATTTGTTTACGAATGTATTCATAGCAATTCGAAAATCTAGTGAATACCAATCCCAGGTTTTGTATTATAGCTGCTCAGTGGATTTGACTGTAGCTCACACTAATACCTGTGAAATGACAGAACACAATACGGCAAAATGAAACTACCTGTCGGAAGTCCTTGAACTGCGGATAGTTGTACCCAAGTGCCTGTTTGAACTCAACAGGTCGCAGCACACAGTACTTCCCATTCCACATCTTTTGTAGTAGTGATGCAAACTGATCTGTGAGCGCGTGCGTATTTTCTTTCTCAATGGAGGGCCGTGACAGAAAGGACTGCACAAGGGGTGGAGCAGCAGCCAGGCACTGCAGACCTGATGCCATGAAACATGTGTTGCCCAAGTTCCTGAGACCACATACTCCAGGACATGCTGCTGAATCTATAGCACAAATCACATCTCGTGAGGGAAAAAACGCAGCTCTTGGAACAGCAGCACAAATTTGCACAAGGAACTGTGAGGACATTTTATTGTAACTGAATAAAGTACTAACTGAAATAACAGTCTTATTTGAGGTCTGCAGGTTAACACAAACAGCTCGAAGATTTACTCTCTAACAGGGTCAAATGAATTTCCAAAGCTGGTAAGACTTCTGCCATCCTGTAGTTACAAAAAGTAATTCTTTCTTACCTGTTACATCCTCCTGGACTTCTGACTCACTTGAGAAGAGGGTGCCCAAATCAGGGTCAGGAAATGGGCCTTGTTCCGGAGCTGTGTCCAAGCATGCTATATCATCAAATCCTCCAGGGGGCGGCAAAGGAATGGGAAAATCTCCAGAAGGAGGGGTGACAAAAGCATTCTCCTCACTCCTGTAAATTATAAATATAATTTTCAAAACTCTAAGCACTTAAAAACGATGCACCATGCAGTTAGACCTTAAAACACAGAGATAACATACCAATTTAGATATAGAGATGATAATAATGGGCAAATGCAAGTTCTCAGACATATGACTGCTGTGTGTGAGGTGGGTGTAGCTGACAGTCTACAGTAAAATCCCAATTTTACGTTTTTGTGGGGACCAGCAAAATATGGTGTAAAATCTGTAAAACATTGTTCTAAGGGGTATTTGGCCAGGACCATACAAAAAGTGCATAAAATCATAGAAAATGCAAGATTTGGGAACATAAAATCAGGGTTTTACTGCAGTTACTGCAACCCCAACATTACAGATAGGAAAACAACACCTCATGAGTGCACCTGTTGCTTGTTGCCCCACATACGAATCCACTCCCTTTGCCATTTGGTCAAAACAGACTGATAGAAGGCAGTAGTAAAATCCAAATTTAACATCAAAAGTAAAAAAAGGCACCTTGGGAAATGACACCCCTGGCAGCAGTACCAGTTATCTCATTGTCACTAATACCTACGTGAGCTGGTATTAAAGATATGTTTATCTTAAAAGACCATTTAAAAATGGGTAGCAGCTCATGCACAGGCCCAGTACAAGTAGGTGGGTGAGGCCTGGAGATTGTAAGCCTTGGAGGGTCTGTACACAGTAGAAACTACACAGTGGAAGTTCAACCACAGCAGAAGGCATACTTCCCATATCAGTTTTTAGGTCAGCCTTACAATCTAACACTCTGCAAATCACAGGGGACTGCTGTCCATGAACAGGTTGAGGTTACAAAACACTCCCGTCAGCCACCACAAGTGGACACGTCTTTATAATCAAGAGTTTGAAACTGTTCTACTGACTCCATGGTGATAACCAGATCACGCCCAACTGAAGTTGCTGTTTAGTGCCACTTGTATGGTACTGAGAGCTATGGCAAAGATGATGACTGGATTCTGAGGAATACCATGCTTATGTATGCCAAGCCAGTCTCAGAATCTTCTATTAGATATAAAATTACATTAAAAATAAAATTTAAATGACCCTTTAGTTTCCAGTGATCAAGAGCCTGGAGAATCCCATACTGCCAAGCCGCATCACAGGCCTCGTTGATATCAAAGAAAACAACCATCAGGTGCCACTTGTTAAAAAGGACTGTCTGACCTGCTCCTCAAGGGACACAAGATGGTCCATCAAGAAGCAGTTCCGTCCAAAGCCACAATAAATGGCCAACAACAGGTCCCAACTTGCCAGCATCCAGACTAATGTGGAGGTCAACATTCTTATGGGGAATTTATGGACAAAGCTTGTGAGACACACTGGGCAACAGCAAGCAGAGACAGTAGTCTTTACCCACTTACAGCACAGGAATAATTGCATTTCCTCATTTGCACAGGAAGGAAGGTAAACAAAAATTTGACTGTACAAGTTCAGCAGAAATGATGAGGCAGATGGACGCAGGTGTCTAAACAGTTGGTTATGAACAGCATCAGGCACAGGAGGTATATCACAGGAGCATTTTAGGGTATGAAGCAGTTTGACCATAGAAATAATGCAGAATAAGATTCCACACAACCAGAGATAAAGTTCAAATCCAGACATCCTTCACAGGCTTGGAGCAGATTTGAAGAAAAAGGACAGTGGGTCAGCCACTCAGATCCTTTGTCCTGTGAGTCACCATTCATTCACAGAAAGTGTCAGAATGAAGATGCAGGTACATTTACCTGATATATGATGCAGATGTTCTCACAGAACAGTGAACAGCACAGTTTGCCTACTACGATACTGGCTTCTCCCACAAGACCTGTTTGTACTGATGGTCTCGCACAGAGACATTTGAAGCTGAGCTTATTTGCCTCCACAGGGTGGCATTCAAATGACGTAAGGACTAAAGTAACTAACTCCATGGAGCAGAGTCCTTCCTAACAAGCCAACAGGCCCTCAGCTAGTCAACAAATTTTATGGAATCTGAAGGTTCATTACAACAAACACAAGCGCCTGCCACCTGTCCCTATCCTGAGCTAGATCAATCCAGTCCCTGCCTCCCCATCCCACTTCTTGAAGATCCATTTTAATATTACCCTCCCATCTATGCCTAGACCTTCCAAGTTGTCTCTTTCCCTCAGGTTTCCCCACCAGAACCCTGTATGCACCTCTCCTCTCCCCCATACATGCTACATGCCTCATCAAACCCATTCTTATTCAGAGAGCATTCCAAAAGTCCTCCAACCACCAAACAACAGGAGTACTGTGCAGTTTAGCAGAAGCCTGGTGGAGAACAGGAGTGTACTTATCCACAACATAATATCCAGTGCGGAAATAAGACTCCTCCGTATTGACAAACTGTGAGAACCAACCCAAACAGCCTGTTTTGCAACCTAAACAGTATTATGCTCATCCTCAAGAACACCCAACCATAAAGATGGACAGACCAGAACATGGTCACTCCAGCAACTGTCATGCAAATGCAGTGAGACAGTGAAACTACAAATGGAAAGGTTGAGACAAAAGGGGACCAGGCAAGAGAGATAGATGTGGATATATCAATGTCGGTTACATATGGGGGCAGTTCTGTCAGTCAGTAAAAAGTAAATATGTCGAAGCAAAGTACGGTCTTCACCTTCGTTTTGACACAGCACCTAGTCAGGAACAGTCACTAACATTAATCCATGATTCTCTCCACCTCTAACAGACATACTGAGCAGCCAGGATAGCATAGTCAGTGTAGTGACTAGGCTATGGGCTGGACAATCCAGAGTTTGAATCCTGCCAGGGACAACAGATTTCACTCTTCTCCAAAATGACCATACTGGCTCCAGGATCCACCCAGCCTCACATTCAATGGGCATCTGGCGCTCTTTCCTGTAGGTAAAGCTGCCAGAACATGAGGCTGACAACTCACCTCCATCTAGTGCAAAGGTTAAGAATAAGTGGAGCTATATCTTCACTCCCCTACACGCTTTCATGGCATATATAGGGACAACTATACCTTCTTACCTTTTTTTCTGGTAGCTACAGTATGTCCTGCCTATGACATCTGGCATAAATAATACAATTAATGGAAGAAAAAAAAGGCACATATGAAAAAATATAAGGAAGTGAGGTTTGGCATTCTCATAGTGATGTTTTTTTTAGATTCCATGTGATGCCGTGTTGTTGAGCAAGTGCATATGACATAGCATCACATCCTAGGACAATGGAAACTTAGAACAAAAGAAAATTATGAATGTTTGGAATTGTGACATCAGCTGTGTTCTTACATCACTTCCAGTGAGACTTACAAAATTTTACATGACTGCTTTTTGTTGAACAGTGTATCACACAAAACTACATTTCTGAAATTATCATTACATCTTGGTTGAAATGTACCTACAGGCTTTTCCCATGTTCCAGAGAATAATTATGGTTAGTATATGAAAATATGTTACTGTTTTCAGTTGCTCTGGGGACACTGACAGACTTAAAGATGCATGTTTAATACATTAAAGCAATAATACTATGTCAACTTCAGTGAGACACATGATCTGAAGTGACATATTACTGTGCTGGAGTTCGTCCTCTGATCATGTGCATAATGTTACCATTTTTGCTTTGACACTTAACAATGTGAACATGGGACACCCACATTACCATGTGTTTTCGATTCCCATGACTTCAAGTGGTCTGTCACTGTGCTCAGCAACATGGGATGGCAGTCCCTTCTTCCCCAGCTCTTCTTCCAAGTTTCCAAATGAGTTGTTTAACTGTGGCAACTGACAAAGCACTTCAGTGTTGCCAGATTCTGAGTCCACGTGGTTCTCCTCACTGGGCCCAGATGTCACATCACAGATCAACAAATTGTCCCTATCCATTCAAAATAATAAAGTACACACCTGAAACAGAAAATACTGTGTCATATATTTCTTCAAAGTATATCACACGCACCACCTAAACTAACTCTTTAGGCTGTTCTTTTGCCAGTAAGATTAATTATGCAGTTATAGATAAGGCAGCAATATAACTTATGCAGCTTATTGAATATGACCAATGACAGACGAGAAAGGGGAAGAGGAATTGCACAAGACAGGAGCAGCTCTACATAGGTACAACAAATACATGTGGCAACTTTGTTGGAGAGTGGGTTTTGGGCAAGTGAATGACTAAAACTACAAGATACGGAATACGGATTTTATTAATTTTCTAAGTGAGCACAATATATTCAGGGCGGCACAGAGTTAGGAAGCAGGACAGGCATCTGAAACTGGGGACACAGGAGTTTCGTGAAGGGACGAAAAACATCAACAGTATTCAGTAACCAACAAATGCACAAACATAAACTACTTTATAGTTTTTATTAATATCGATGCATTCCCCTACACGTGTTTTGGTCCGTAGACCATCTTCAGGGGGGTAACAAGCTACTACACTTCACATCGCATGTTTAATGTGCCGAAGAACACACTTGTCTCAGAAGTAAGTTATAAAAACACATCTGAATTTGTAAAATATGTAAAACTGTATAGTAACTTATAATTTTATCATATCAGTTAAAGCCAAAAGTTAAAATAGCAGTGTTGTCACTTGATACAAATACATATTTTACAAATTCAAATGTGTTTTTATAACTTACTTCTGAGACAAGTGTGTTCTTTGGCACATTAAACATGCGATGTGAAGTGTAGTAGCTTGTTACCCCCCTGAAGATGGTCTACGGACCAAAACACGTGTAGGGGAATGCATCGATATTAATAAAAACTATAAATTAGTTTATGTTTGTGCATTTGTTGGTTACTGAATACTAAGTGAAAAGGCACGGTGAAAGCAATATAAAAAAAAAAAGGTCAACATGTTTGGCTGGTATCCAGAGGGTCTATCAGTGTCTAGTAAAGATGAAATTGGAAGAGCAATTACCAAAATAACATCAGTTATGAAAGAAATATTGTGGTAAGGGGGAAAAACAAAGTGAAGTATCTCAAATAAAGTTGGTGTGTCAGATTTACATACAACCTGTCTACAACATCAAGGTGCTACAACCCAATTTCATGATAGAGCTTGAAGAAGATATGAAGAAAGTATGAGGCAGATTTGTGAAAACTGAGTTTGTGACAACAGGTGATGGAAATTTTGGATCTGTAATTTGCAAATAAACTTTTCTCACACATGGAATAGTTCTGATATGACAGTCAGCAGTGACAAAGGATATGAGGGCAGAAACAGTAAAGACACAGTCATCAAAAGTGAAGAAAGAAAACTAGTACCTACAATTTTCGAAAGAAATATGATCCAAATACTGAATGGTAAATATGGGGAAGACGAGAGAACAGATTGACTTCTGGGAAGGGAAAAAAAAAATAATAAAATAATAATAATAAAAAAAATAATAAATAAATATACAGTTCATTACGCATTGATGTCAGAAAAAAATTTGTTAAACTTGATAAATTGTATAGCTGGATCCAAGATCGTGAGTAGTCATATTGCCTTCACAGTAATAACTGAAATCCAAACAAAAGAATAAACAACAGTAAAAGAAGGAAATAATGAGATACAGGAATAAAAATGGTGATACAAAATAACAAGGTGGATGAAGCTGTAAACATTCTAGATATAGTGGTTAAAAAGACAAGAGATAATGTGAAACAACACAAAAGACAGGGTCAGAGAGGTAAATATTGGTTTGATGGACCACTGTAAGAGAGGAAAGAAAATTAGTGGCCTTTCAGAAAAGGAATAATGATGACGGTAGGGAAATACTGAGGAAGGGAGATATGGTTGGCCATTCAAAGATAAATGGAAGGAATGGTAAAATAAAGGAGAAAAGGCGTTAAATAACTTGAAGCAGAAAGAAAATAAAAAGTTGTGTGAAACCATTAGAAAAATAGTTAAGAAACGAAATATGGGATGCATGGTGAAACCATTAACTTGGGTTAGTCATTTCCAAGAACTGTTCACCAAAGACAAACATGAAAACCTAGTGACAGAACCAGAAATAATGGGGCCTCAGTATCTGGAGGAATTAGACAGACATCTTACAACAAAAGATAATAGAATATAATGAAAATGAAAAACCATAAAACTTCAGGTTTTGATGGAATACCAGCTGAAATGTGGGGAAATTTTAGCAACATGAAAGAAACTGAAATGTTGATGGATTTTAGACCAAAAATTTAAAAGGAAAGCTTACCCACAAATAATGTAAAATGGCTACAGCGAGCCTGACTTATAAAAGCGAAGCGAAAATTGGGGTCCTAGTAATTATATAAGACTTTTGTTACTACCAGAGGTGGGAAAAATTGTTCCCCAGTATTTTAGCCACTATGATGAGTGATTGGTTAACAAATAATAATGAACTGTTAGATTTGAAGCCGGTTGTTAAAAAAAAAAACTATCAATAATATTTTTGTAATCAAAATTACAACAGATGGATATCTAAGAGACAAATGGATGTAAAGATTGGTGCTTTATACATCTAGAAAAACTGCTGGAGTCCATAAGCAGAGAAGTCATGTGGAACAAAATGCAAAAGAAAAGGGTCAGTGAGAGTAAGGTTCAATGCATAAAAGAATGTATGCTGAAATAGAATCTGTGTAAACTGGAGCTATGAGGAAGTGACTGGCAATTCTGTGTAAACTGGAACTATGAGGAAGTGATTGAACCCATGAAACAGGATAATGGTGTAGCACAAGGCAGTAATCTTGGCTTATCTCTTTATTACATTTATAGTTGACATTATAGATTACATTAGTAAAGAGGCTGCACACACACCAGTAATAGGAGTGTAAATGGTACCTGGAATACAGTTCTCTGATGATTTGGCAATCAACTCACTTATGCAAAATGCAGATCAAAAAGATGGTGAAATTTTGTGGTAAATGGAATTTAAAATGCAACCTTAATAAACAAAGTAATGGCATTCAAAAAAGGAAGAAAACTGACAAACAGGACATGCTGGTAAATGTATGGTTAGAAACTGGAAGTAGTAAATGAGTAATTATTCAGGGGTAAAGGTGGAAAGCACAGAGACATGGAAGAGACAAAAGGAAACGTATAAAAGTGAAAGGCATACAAACATTAAGAGCAACTGAAAAATTCTTAATGAGGGTACCTAGTATGAAAGTAATATATTAGAACATACAGGGTTTTCGGGGGGGAGAGCTGACAGAATGATACCACTTTGAAGACCTAGGCACAGAAGGGAGGATATATTAAAATGAATCTTCAAGAAGTGCGATGGGCAGGCATGGACTGGATAGATCTGGCTCAAGATAGGAACATGTGGCGTGCTCTTGTGAATACGGTAATGAACATTTGGGTTCCATAAAATGCAGGGAATTTCTTGACTAGTTGGGAACCTGTTAGCTTTCCAAGAAGGACTCTGCTCCATGAAGTCAGGCAGTCAGTTAGTTAGTTAGTTAGTTAGTAAGCTAGCTAGCTAGTCAGTTCTTTCACAGTATAAACTGAAGATCCTTCACTGTTATATCAGTCTGCCACCGGAAATAAACCCAAGTCAATTTCATCCACCTCCCACCTTCACAGGTTATGTTACTAAATAAATCTTAATGTCATCCTACCAGCTTTTCCAACAATTGCCAAGTACCATTTAACAAAAGGTTTCCCACCACAATTCTGTACACATTCCCTGTCCCTGACCCTAGTACATGTCCAATCTATCGAAGCTTCAAAGATTATATTATTCTAAAAATTCTACATAACTGTATCTACTACGGCCTTCACAGGCCCAAATATTAAATAAAAGTGACTAATTGAGAACTAATGGGTTTCTGGACTTTGTCCATCGTCCGAAAATTTAAAATAACTAGATAGCATGATGTTTCGGAAATTGGATCTGCTTCCATCTTCAGGTGAAGGGGGAGGAAGACACCTATTCTGTTGGGTTCCTTAGATAGAGCTAACCTCAATCACTGGTCCAGTGAAACCCATTAGTTCTCAATGTTACATACCATTGTCAGAACCTTTTAGAATTTAAAAGTGACTAAGTTCTAATATTTGGAATAACAGTAAGAGATAAAAATTTAATTCATGAAAAAATTTGAAACAGACAAAAATGTTACCAATCAGTACATAATCTTCTGTCTTCACATATACTACTGAAAAAACATAAAGACTGAATCATAATTTTTCTCAACATTTTACTGGGGCATGTAATGTGGTCTCTCACACCGATGGAAGAACACAGATTTACGACCTCTGACAACAGAGAAGGAATAGCTGGCTACAGCACACTGCATGACAAGAAGCCTCATGTGTTCAAAAATTATTCTGATGTTCAGATCAGGAAGAATCAGATAAGTAGGGAATGTACCATGATCAGGAGATGTAAGAAATGCCTACAAAATTTTGGTCTGAAATCCAGACAAGGGGATATTAAAATGGACGTTACAGAAATAGTGTGACAGGATGTGGACTGGATTCACCTGGCTCAGGACAGGAACCAGAGGCAGGCTTTAGAGAATGAAGAAGTGAACTTTCGATCTCCACAAAATGTGTGTGTGGGCTACCTGAACTAGTGACCATAGGCTTTTCAAGGCGAACTCTTCTCCAAAAACTACAAAGCAAGAGACTACATTTCAGGTCCAAATAACAAAACTACAAGATTATTGTTTAGGTAAATTTATATAAACACACAAAGAAAGGTATTGGACTCCTGTGTGTGTGCATGCATGTTTGTTTAAAAATACCCTAAACAACATTTTTCTGCAACGTCAATTGTTTAAACTGTCTGATAACCATGAATAGGTAACAATATATCCAAGTGTCAACATCACACCAAAAAGCATAAGTGGGTAATGGAGGCTGATCTCCATGTAGTCTTTAATTTCACCTGACAGAGTGTATTGTAAGCTTCATACTAACTCCTTTATCCCCCAGCTCACACTTAGAAAACAGCTCCTTGTACCAAATGGTGAGGTTTGGTCTTAGTTGTAAAGGAAAAAGAGAAAGCATCCACTTATCAGTGCAGCAAGTCAATATCCCAATATCTGTCTGGAGGCAAAAATTACTCAAAAATAGTAAATATTAACATAACGTGTTACAATCCAAATGTCCTTAGGCAGAAAAGTACAATGTATGAAAATAAAATAAACCTTTACAGCTAAAATGAGAACACTGGATATCTACAGACTAAAGCAATGATCAGCCCATGGGTAAAATTCTAGAGGTTTATTTATTCTCCAATTTCCCAAGAAATGCTTCTTCAACTAGGTTTGAAGCCCAACCAATTTCCGTTTTTGTGTAGAAACTGATAATATTCAGCTATTCAGTACAGAATTACGGCAAAAGTACTTCAGGCACATAACACTTGTGTGGCCTTTATTGAAGCAGTATATGGAAAAAAATGACCTTACACACTTAAGAACTGCTGTTGGAAAAGTTGACCTGCTTAATTTAGTTAGTAGTCTTGTGGAAACACACAAACACTTCCGACGAACCTGCTGCCTCTACCTTCTTTTACCCTGAACATGGTCGTAGCAGATTTCTCGGTAACAACTGGACCTAAAACATGGCATTATTTCCTGGTATACCGGAAGATTTACACTACCGCCGTAAGAATAAATATTGCCATCTTTCTAACTACTTTTGCGATTTACACAGTAAAACATTTCCAGCTATCAACCTTGAACATCCTTACGTTTTAATTTTTACTAAATTGCCACTACATTACACATGCCACGGGAAATACGACTAAAAACAAAGCTACACTTCTGACTACGTCACATTTAATTTAATCAATATGCCTCACTAAGGACAATTACTGAAACCAATATATTACATTCGCATTTAAGCAACAGGGACTAATCAACCACAGCATAATTTGTCGAAAAAGGCACACCAACACTTCCGTGTATTTGCCTCCCGATACTATTACAACTTCCCTGATAACACATCAAATAGGAATACTTTTGGAGGTCTATGGCTGAAAACTGAATACAAGTCCTCACACTTGGCACTCAGTAAACGCACCACAAAATCAACCTACCTTGTTTTCGGAGGAGCAGACCTGTGAGCAACTTGTCATTTCTTTACCGACATGAAACCACTCACATGGTTCCATAACGCAAGAGCGTATAGCACCTCTGATCCATGCCCTGCACCATGGATCACAGGTGCAGTGTACGTTCAGTATTTACAAAGACAAGGATTTTCTGATACCATTGCACACGTATACTGAACACGGAACTTGATCATGCTTGAATGTACGCCGTTGATTCAACCCCAATGTGTCTCTCGAAAGACACAAAACTTAGCGGATTCCATACACTATCCGTGATTAACAGTCCCTTGGTTGCGACTGTTATCCGTGCTTGATGGCATTCTTTCGCGGATCGTAATTGACTATGCAGAGCAAACGCACATGACGCTCATTCATTCAGTAGTCCGCTTTACGACAGGTCCGTAGCCTCTTCCAAAGCGAGTTCTCCACAGGGTGCGATCTAGTGCTTCCTCTTTTAATTTCCAGTATCTTCTCTTTTCCTTAAGGTCATCCAGTAGCTGCTTACGTCTTCTCCCTCGTCTTCCCGTCATTTCTATCCTTCCTTCTAACTTTCCTTCAATCACGTGTTTCAGAAGGCAGTTTCTACACAAGATGTGACCAATCCAGTTAGCCTTTCTTCTTTTTATTGTACGTAAGATATTCCTCTCCTCCTTGACTCTGTGTAATACTTCTTCAGTTCTCACACGATCGGTCCAAATGATCTTCTCCAGCACCACATTTCAAAATTTTCCAGATACTTCTGATCTATTTTCCGAAGTGTCCACGTTTCAGAACCATACAAAGCAATGCTCCAAATGTAGCACTTTACTAGTTTCTTCCTTAAATTTAAGTCCAGTTTGCAGGTGAAAAGATTTTTCTTCTTGTTGGATGCTGCTTTAGCCATTGCAATGCTGGATGTAATTTCACGTGTACACCTTGCATCACTTGTTATCATGCTACCTAAAAAATTGAAATATTCCACATTCTCCAATTGCTTTTGATCTATCATAATTTTCATTGGGGCTGGTTGCCTTGAGATTCTCATTACTTCTCCCAAACTTGCAGTACTCGTCTCTCATCTATTATTATATTCCCTTGAGAGTCTTCGGTGCCAACATTTTGAATTCCATGGTTTTCTTTCCAACCGAGCTCCTTTGTCTTCATGCACATTAGATAATAACGTACTGTTCTTTGAAATTCTATGATCTCGTCGCATATGCTCTCCAGATATCCCATCTTGGCGTTGTCCGTGGCTCTTTTCAGTTCGTTCCTCAGTCTTCTGTAGTTCCTCCTTCCTTCCTCATTGTTGACATTCTTCCATTTCCTTCGTTCATCCATTTTACTGATAATCTCCTGTGTAATCCATGGCTTTCTTGCTCTCCTCTCGACTTTTCCCACTAAATCACTCATAGTATCTGTGGGAACTCGCCGATTCCCACAAGAGAGCACGGTGCACTCTTCGCTTCATGCACCAGTTTCTCCACTGCCCGCAGCAGCACGGTCGCGGTGCACTTGTCTCTCGGCTTCCCGCGAAATCACAGGAGGACCACACACTAAATGGCCCTCGCTTCTACTGGGAAAATCCGCCCGCAACTGGGCGGGACCAACCTGCAGCGAGCAGCCAATCACAACGCAGGCAGCTCAACTCTGACCGGTATAAATATAGGGCCAGAAACACCCAAACTTCATCCAACGATCGGTCGCCACACAGGCCTCATCAAAGGAGTGAGCTAGTCGACAAAGGGGTAGACCGTCACCTGACAGCAAGGGAGTAGAGCGGTGGATACACCAAGCCTGCGGCCGACCGACGCTATAACTTCACCACACGGGCGGACCATCTCTGGCCGCTACGACCGCAGCCGACCAGCGCACCATCTGCGAGCTTCTCTCCGCTCCCGCTACGAGGCTCCACATACAAGCGCACTTGCACGTGCGGCAACTTAACGATCTCTCGAGATCTTGTATATATTACTGGAAAGTTAATAAATAAGCTGCGTGGAAATACTGCGTATTTCTTGTATAAGAATCCTGCACCATCCACCACATTGGTGACCCCGACGAAGACAACGTACGAAGAAAACCAGTAATATGCAGGAATCTCCCGACAGTTCCGGAGCACCATTATACAGAACAACTGTACGGCTGCCACCATTCTGGCCTGACCGACCCGCACTCTGGTTCGCACAAGCCGAGGCACAATTTGAACTCGCAGCCGTCACAAGCGAGCGAACGAAGTTTAACTACATAATCTCCCAGCTCGACCACAGACATGCTGCGGAGGTGGAAGACGTCCTCACATAACCACCGGCGGACCAGCCCTACCAGAAACTAAAGACAGAGTTGATACAACGTCTGTCAACATCACGCGAACAACGCGTCCGCCAACTCCTCATGCACGAAGAGATGGGAGACCGCAAACCATCCCAGTTTCTACGGCACCTAAAGAGCCTCGCACCGGAGGTGCCAGATGATTTCTTACGAAGCATCTGGACCAACCGCCTTCCACCACACATCCAGGTGATACTCGCCGGCCAGTCCGAGGGCAGTTTGGATTCAGCTTCGCAACTCGCAGATCGCATATGCGAGGTTGCGCCACGACCCACCACTGCCTCCGTCTCCTCGCCAACCGATGCCAGCTTACTCCAGCGACTG
Organism: Reticulitermes speratus; assembly: GCA_021186555.1. Lineage (NCBI taxonomy): Eukaryota > Metazoa > Arthropoda > Insecta > Blattodea > Rhinotermitidae > Reticulitermes > Reticulitermes speratus. Next base: position 8,046,071 of record JAJKFL010000005.1, read on the forward strand.
GAGGAGCTCTCACGCCAGGTAGCGGCCCTTACAATGGAGCGCACTCGTCGCCGCTCACACTCCAGGCACCGGCGTGACACCGGCAACCTACCAACTAGGGGCCGGGATCCCACAGAGAATGGGCACTGCTGGTACCACCGGAAATTCGGAGATAAGGCGCAAAAATGTACACCGCCATGCTCTTTCCGCCCGCAGCAGGAAAACTGCTCCAGCAGCCGTTGAGGGTGGCAAACGTCTGCAACAACAGCACCGGCCGCCTATTCGTCTTAGATCGCGCCACGCAGCAGTCATTCCTGGTCGACACCGGCTCGGACCTCTGCGTGTTCCCACGCAAGCTCCTTCCGGGGCGCAAAGAGAGAGTCGACTACGACCTCTTTGCGGCCAACGGAACCACCATCTCCACCTACGGATGGATCTCCCTCAGCCTCAATTTGGGGTTACGCCGAGACTTCACCTGGCGCTTCGTGGTGGCTGACGTCCAGATACCCATCATCGGGGCGGATCTCCTCGCCCATTTTGGTCTCCTAGTCGACTGCCGCAATAGCCGCCTCCTCGACGGAACCACGTCCCTATCCACACCCGGCCACGCCGCTCCTACATCCATCCCGAGCGTAAAAACGATAGGCAGCAGTGCACCACTGAACGACCTCCTCGCCCAATTCCCTGCGCTCACACGCCCCACTGGAATCCATCGCGAGGTACGACACAACACTGTCCACCACATTAGGACTACACCAGGCCCCCCGGTTACTAGTCGACCACGTCGCCTGGCTCCTGATAGGCTAACCGTCGCCAAAACAGAATTCGACGCCATGTTGCGGGACGGCACCGCACGCCGCTCCGAAGGGTCCTGGTCTTCAGCGCTCCACCTGGTTCCCAAGAAAGACAACGGTTGGCGACCTTGCGGGGATTACCGAGCCCTCAACGCCCGGACTATCCCTGACTGCTACCCCGTCAGGCACATTCACGACTACGCACACCACCTGGCGGGCTGTACAATCTTCTCGAAGATCGACCTGGTACGGGCATATCACCAAATTCCCGTGCACCCTGACGACATTGAGAAGACTGCAATCATCACGCCATTTGGCTTATTCGAGTTTCCGTTCATGTCGTTTGGCCTCCGCAACGCTGCCCAGACATTCCAGCGCTTCATGGACGACATCTTGCGGGACTTCAACTTCTGCTTTGCGTACCTTGACGATATTCTCGTGTACTCCAACACACCGGAGGAACACGACCTTCACCTTAGGAAGCTCTTCCAGCAGCTCACGGCTTACGGGATCCTAGTCAACCCCGCTAAATGCGTCTTCCGAGCTGCTGAAGTAACCTTCCTAGGTTACAAAGTCTCCGGCGAAGGTTCTCGCCCACTGGAGGAACGAGCTGCGGATCTGCAAGCTTGTCCACCCCCCAAGACAGTCCGCGAACTCCGCAGATTCTTGGGGATGTTAAATTTCTACCGGCGCTTCCTACCGCACGCCGCAACTACCCAGGCACCGCTACACGACGTCCTCGCGGGCCCTCGGGTCAAGGGTTCGCATCCCATTAGTTGGACACCAGAGCTCAAGACAGCTTTCGACGAGTGCAAGGCGAGTCTGTCACGCGCCGCCATGTTGGCACACCCAGACTCCACAGCAACACTCGCTTTGGTTACAGACGCCTCTACCACCGCCATGGGTGCCGTGCTGCAACAACGCGTGCTGAATGCCTGGCAACCTCTCGCATTTTTCTCCAGAAAACTAAGTCCGGCGCAGCAAAAGTATAGCGCTTACGACAGGGAGCTCCTGGCGATATATGAGGCCGTGAAACATTTCCGCCACATGTTGGAAGCTCGGCACTTCATCATCTTCACAGATCACAAACCCCTCGTATACGCATTTAATCAAAAGAGGGACAAGTGCTCGCCACGGCAGTTCAACCACTTGGACTACATCTCCCAGTTCACAACAGACATAAGGCACATATCCGGCAAGGACAACGTCGTCGCTGACGCCCTTTCCCGTGTAGAAGCCATCACCACGCCTGTAACTCCTGATGTACTGGCCACGACGCAGGAGAAAGACGAAGAGCTGCGCACCCTCCTCGAAAGGGATACTGCTCTCCGGCTCGAGAGAACGCACGTCCCCGGCACCACCGTCACGCTGTACTGTGACACCTCCGCCGGCAAGCCGCGACCGTACGTTCCGGCACCACTTCGACGCCAGGTGTTCGACTCCCTGCACGGCCTTAGTCATCCCGGGATCAAAGCAACTGCCAAACTTGTGTCACAGCGTTTCGTGTGGCCTGCAATGCAGAAAGACTGCCGCACTTGGGCACGAGCCTGCCAGTCCTGTCAGCGCTCCAAGATCACGAGGCATACGGTCACACCCTTGGGCAACTTTACGCTTCCGACAGCCCGGTTCCTGCATATCCACATCGATCTCGTGGGTCCCTTGCCGACATCAGCAGGCTTCAAGTACTGCCTGACAGCAGTGGATCGTTTCACGCGCTGGCCGGAAGCCATCCCTATACAGGACATCACGGCGGACACCGTGGCGCACGCATTGCTGTCCGGCTGGATAGCACGCTTCGGTTGCCCACACACAATCACAACGGACCAGGGGCGCCAATTCGAGTCACACCTCTTCCGCTCCCTGGCGAAGCTGTGTGGCATCCAGTTGTCCCGGACAACGGCCCATCATCCTGCCGCCAATGGCCTAGTGGAACGGTTTCACAGAACGCTGAAAGCAGCTATCATGTGCCGAGCAGACGAGCAGTGGACTGCTGCTCTACCACTGGTTCTACTCGGAGTGCGCACAGCATTCAAGGAGGACCTGCAAGCTTCCGTAGCTGAGCTCGTCTACGGCGAGCCACTGCGGATTCCCGGCGAGTTGCTAACTCCATCTACCGACAACATGGAGCCCACAGAGTTCATACAGCAGCTCCGCCGATTCCTGGATCAGCTCCGCCCGGCTCCGGCAGCACGACACGCCTCCCCTACTACATTCGTCCACAAGGACCTTAGGGACTCCACGCACGTATTTCTGCGGCAGGACGCCCTACGCCGCGCCTTGGAGCCCCCATACAGCGGCCCATACAAGGTTCTTGGGCGTACGGACAAAACCTTCAAAATAGCGATGCACGGCAAATCCATAACCGTGTCGGCCGACAGACTCAAGCCGGCCTACATGATGGATGAGGCAAAACACGAACCCAGCACCGCCAGCCCTCCGCCAGCACGAGCGACCCAGCCAGTGGTCGAACCGAGCGCACCACCGCCGCCAGCAGAGAAGACCACACGCTCTGGTCGCCGCGTCCGTTTCCCGTCTCGCTACGAGCCGTGAGCAGCCATCTCCGCGGGGGGGTGATGTGGGAACTCGCCGATTCCCACAAGAGAGCACGGTGCACTCTTCGCTTCATGCACCAGTTTCTCCACTGCCCGCAGCAGCACGGTCGCGGTGCACTTGTCTCTCGGCTTCCCGCGAAATCACAGGAGGACCACACACTAAATGGCCCTCGCTTCTACTGGGAAAATCCGCCCGCAACTGGGCGGGACCAACCTGCAGCGAGCAGCCAATCACAACGCAGGCAGCTCAACTCTGACCGGTATAAATATAGGGCCAGAAACACCCAAACTTCATCCAACGATCGGTCGCCACACAGGCCTCATCAAAGGAGTGAGCTAGTCGACAAAGGGGTAGACCGTCACCTGACAGCAAGGGAGTAGAGCGGTGGATACACCAAGCCTGCGGCCGACCGACGCTATAACTTCACCACACGGGCGGACCATCTCTGGCCGCTACGACCGCAGCCGACCAGCGCACCATCTGCGAGCTTCTCTCCGCTCCCGCTACGAGGCTCCACATACAAGCGCACTTGCACGTGCGGCAACTTAACGATCTCTCGAGATCTTGTATATATTACTGGAAAGTTAATAAATAAGCTGCGTGGAAATACTGCGTATTTCTTGTATAAGAATCCTGCACCATCCACCACATATCTAACACACATTTCTTGATATTGTTCCACTGCACCTCCACATTCACACTTTCACATTTGATTGCACCACGTTTTTCTTCTAGACTATCGTGTACTTCCTGTCGTTGAGCATATAGCTTCTCCAAATCCCATCTTGGTTTTTTCTTGTGGAACCTCATGATCTTCTTCAATCTGGTGCAGATCGTTGCAACCAGTAAATTGTGGTCAGAGTCAATATCTGCTCCAGGCAGTGTCTGCACATCCTTCACACTGTTCCTGAATCGCTGTTTCACTAGTACGTAGTCCAATTGATATCGACACCTATCCCCTGGTGATTTCCACGTGTACAATCTTCTTTTAGGTTTTTTGAACCATGTGTTTGTTACAACAAGTCCATTTCTTTCACAGAAGTCAGTAAGCATTTGCCCGCTCTGATTCCTCCTTCCCAATCCATATGGTCCAACAGTGTTGTGATGTGCTTTATCTCCAACCACACTGTTCCAATCTCCCATTATAATCGTGTTTGTCGCGCCCTTTCCATCCTCTTCAAGAATTTCTTCAATTACATCATACAACTCTTCCACTTCGTCATCTTCATAGTCCGATGTTGGCATGTACACTTGCACTATCAAAATACTTACCGGTTCTGCCTGCAATTTAATAGCAATGAGTCTGTCACTATACACACTCTTCTTAACAACACTTTTCACTACGGTTTTATGCACTGCTATTGCTACGCCTCTTTCAACACTGTCACCCCCGGAATAATACACTGTATAATCACCACTTTTTATTTCACCTTGACCCTTCCACCGCGCTTCACTAACACCTAGCACAGACACTGCGTTCTTCTGCATCTCTTTCTTCAAATTTTCGAGTTTTCCTCCTTGATTCAAGGTCCTTACGTTCCAAGTGCCTATCTTGAAGCTGTTATGTTCATTCTGTGTCTTCTGCTTTTGTCTGTAGTCATTACAGCATGGTGTCTCCCCTAGAAACACTCCCCCCCGGAGATCCGAATGGGGGAGTAGTTTACCTCCGGAATGTTTTGTCTCCAGAGGAAGCATCTCGCATTTGGCATTTGTCTCTGTTTCTGGAAGAGACTATCCAGGAAAAGTAATAATGTTGTAGTTTTTCCATTTGCTTTCCACATCGCAGTACAGCAGCCGTTCAGACCACTCTGGTCACGCCTGTTGCTACACGATCATGAACCATCTCGAGCATCATTTGCTCTGTGCTTCATGTCGCTACTGATGTCGCTGCTTCCGGCATCAGGGGAGTTTTTATTCGGTTTCCCATCTCCTAGGCATCTCTCTTCGTCTGGTTCCTACCCTCTTGATCTGTCCGGCTTGGGAGACCCTACTGGTAGCAATGCTACCGCCGGCTTAGCTCTCAGGGTCACTGGAACTCACAAGCCCCTCTACCACGGCAAGGTGAAGATACCAACAAAGGCAGCTATATAATTTAAAATTAGTAAGTATAAACCAAGACTATAGATTCTAGTACTAATGAAATAGTAATAAATTGTAAGAAATTACTTTCAATGAAGAAATCTCTTTAAGGTAAAGATAAATTGTTAAACATTTTGAGACAATTTCTTTATATCAGTAGGGAGATTATTGTAAACCTTGAAGCCAAAATAGTAGGTTCGTTTTTGATAAGTTGTTAAGTTTGATAGTGGTAGATAAAGGTTGGATATTTGTCTGGTATTTATACCATGAATGTCAGAAGTTTCTTTATATTGATCTTCGTTATTTGCTTCAAACTATGAAAGTGAATATATATTGAGATTGAAGTGGTAAAATCTTTAATTTATTAAATAATTTCTTACATAATCTCTACATTTGGATCCCGTGATAATCGTTATTACCCCTTTTTCTATTCTATATACTTGAATACTATCTGAAGAGTTTCCTCATAATATTATTCCGTAACTCATGAGTAAATATAATAGCGAAAATGCCCAAGGAGCCATCCAACCAAAGTATCCCCCCCCTTCCACTTAGAAAGACAATACGCTCCTAGAGCTGCAGCCTTTGGTATGCCAGGTACCGGCTCTTAACCGAGACTATAGAACGTTAGCCTAATCGGAATCCACAGTTATAGAATTAAGTGTCTGTTATTGAGCCCAGCGTTGCGATTAAACGCAGGAATGGCTAAAGAGACCAAGGGACGTTGACTTGCTCTCCGCGCAAGTCTCCGCCCTTAGTTAACTCTTTGGTTGGCAACCAGTTTCATTCGTTTCCCCGATCATCAACCTACGTACAGCAAGCAGCCTCGACTCACCGACCATCAGCGGTACACTGCAGTCTATTCTAACCTACACAAAAAAAAAAACCCGCACAACGATCTTAACTCTGATCAATGGATGGTGCTTTCCATGAGGAATAGGTACCCCGCGGGTAGAGCCGATGCACATGCACTGTAGACTTGCAAATTGTAGCAGAACACGTGATGTGCGATGAGTAGTGCACGGGGGTTCGTGGTTGGTCGGCCAGCCGAAGAGGGGGTGACAATGTGATTCGTTATCGCGTAAATACCTGCCCTCACATAAGACGTGAAGAGAACCACACACTGACAAATAGAAGTAGTGTGCTCTACAAGCTAGATAGGCAGACTAACCTGACGTTTAACTTGAGACACACACGTACAGGGAACTCTTGTGAATTCTTGCACTTAAAAAGTAAGCTCCTGACTTAGGGAAAGGTAATTGACGTTCTGAAGGAAATAGGTTGACCTCCGGCAATATACCAGCGCCACACCGGACAACGAGGGAAACGTCGGTGAATGTTCAACGGATTCCTTGCGTTCAGTGGTCACTTCTTGTTTACACATGTTGGCAGTTCTATAGCGTCAAATTTTAGCGTACAGTCTTTGTACAGTTTTGGTGGATGCTGGTTTCTCTGACAACATGGCGCCTTGTATGAACGTCGCGGCAATTATGGAAATTGAGAATCACACACACTCTACTCTTTTTTGTATGATCGTATGGAAACTTTATTATTGCGTTATAATATAAAACCATTGTATTGTGGAAATGAAGGCGGGATTTCCTTTTGTCGTATGGAAACTTTATTGTTGCATTATAGTATAAAACCATTGTGTTGTGGTAATGAATACGGGTTTGTTTTACGCATCGTTATTTGATTAAGTGGATACTACAGTTTTCTGAAGTGACGTTGTACACAGGAACAATGAAATGTTGAACGACCATTACACAAAAACAAACCACTTACAGCGATACGAAGTGATTGTAATGCGTGTGAGCGTTTAAAGGCTTTTTAAATAGTGTTCTTCAATCCTACCAAACTCAGCAACAGAGCATAGGATCGAGGTGGAAAAGTCATTCAACCGAACCAACATCACTGAATATGGTGAGCTGGTATTCTGCACAAGTTTCTTCCAGTATTAAGATTACATTGTGAGTCATCTGTTTTATTCATGGTAGCAATAGATCCCAAAGGTGTAATGCAGCCAGTATCATTTTATTTTGTAATAGGCTTCGACATCAAAACCACATATTTTCAACCGTCAATGCCGAGCTGGGATAGCCTAATTTGTGCAGTGACTGGCACAAATGAGATGCTATGGGTTAACCACGGCAAGAGCAAGGGAGTTTTTTCTTCTCCAAAGTGCCCAGAGCAGCTCTTGGGCACACCCGGCCCCCTATTTGGTCCATACTGGGGGTTCTGTCTCGTGGGTGAAACTGACCACTGCTTCCAGTGCCATGGTTAAGGAGGAATGGATTATACCCCTCTTCTCCATAAGCATTTATAGGTTGAGCAGACCGGCCAACATACAGTGATCTGTCAATGCCATAATGAGTTTCTTTATCCCAGTACTGAAGCAAGTACTAGGTCGATTTTCAAAATACTCTGTTGGGGCAGATATTGATTTGGTTATGGGCTTATCTACATTTATCTGTAAGTACATCTACATAAATTTATGGTGGCATGTCAAAAATGTGCTCCATTGTTTAAGGTTTCATACATGTATCACCAAATTCCTCTCATCAGCACATTAGTCTAGGTATTATATTGCAATGGAATACGTAGATTAATGTGTTGGGCTCATTTTCCTTCATTCTAAACCTCCCTCATGATAGCACTCCTGTACCAAAACATTTAGGAGTTTAAAACTTGTTATGAATTGTATTGTATTAAGTGCATTTGTTGGTTGATGTATTAACCTTTAAAAGCCGGCGATTTAAATACCCTGTACTGTCAGCGGACCGGAATTTTCTCTGGGGATTTAAACGTTTGTTGCAATGGTTAGGAAAATTTTGAATATCTTGAAGAATATTAATGCTGGATCTGTGAAATAAATTGTATTTGCTCAAGTGAACCATGGAGAACACAGTAATGTATGTCATAGTTTAATATAAAATATTTTGATGCAAAATAAGAATGAACCACTTCCCTAAGAGACAGAAATTTTAGTAATATGTTATGTTTCGTTCTCTTTAGCCTTAAATTCTGGCTCCTTTCTCCTGAATTCGTCCCCACTTTCAAGGGAAAATATTTCTGTGAGGTTATTTTAACAACAGCGAAATGCTTTTCGTTGGTGTGATTTCTGTAAGGGTGTACTTACAAAGAGGTTTACAGTTTTACAACCATGAGGAATCTGACCTGCGAAAGGAAAAGTACGTTTCTCGGTATTCCTACCAGTGGCCACACTCTTTCAGTGTTTGTCGCACAGTGCAGTGACCTTGTCGCTTGTGAAAATTATTTCTTGTGAGTACATAATCAGCATCATGGCTCGCAGAAGGCATATTCGTGATGAAGATATTGAATCACAGCTGATCTGTGATATTGATTCGGATGAGAACATCTAATAATAAGGTATGTAATAATTTCTGTAACAAGTAACTTCCTTCTGATGACGCATCATATACTGCCTTTCTCGGGTGAGCTATGTTTCATTCTTCCATCAAGTACGTAAGGGTAAATACATCCGGAAGCTTTTAATTTGTTCGTATATTTGGACAAATATATTGTGAAAATGTATTGAAAATTTTTCTGTGAGTACAAGCACGGGCTAGAACAGTGAATAAGTTATACGACTACCAGAAAGGAGATCAGGGTTCGGTTCCCGGAAAGTACATAAATATTTCTATCGACTCGTATAAATCTTAACTCGATCCTACCAGCTTTTTAATCGATGGGTATCTGGGGCACATGAATGTACAGATGCTGGAGCATGAAGCTGAATACGCTCTAAACAGTGTTGAATACATCATTTTATGGTATATTACCTCCGCGCCCCAATACGCCCCCTTGGTATGAGGCACAACTGTAAAATTACCTTCAAGTCTGTTGTATGTATACATAATATTTACACACGCTTATTGCCCCGCCAATATCGTATTTAATGCGAAAAGTTTACATAATATATTTTTGGACAAAAATGTCCGTTTTGGCATTCATAACTACACATAACAATGGACAGATTTGTCCGTTTCGGCTCTTAAAGGTTAAAGGTAAAATTTAAGTCCTGTATATTTCAATCTTAATATTTTTAGACAACAAGCAGGGGACATAAATTTCTGCATTGAACTGTAGCAAGCGTTTCTTCAGTTTTATTTCTAGACTGTTGAAGATGAAGGCACTACGTGCCTTCAAAACAAGGGAACTGATTATGCAGTGACACAGTATCTTGTTCCAGAAAAACAGTCGATTACTACAATCAGTTTTATCACCATTTGTATCAGTATGGTAATATTTTCTTTTGGAGGGAGCTCTATACAAATGTTGTAATTGTAATTGTAATTTTTATTTATCCTGTTGATCAAAATACATTGATATAGGACATGTCAGGAGGCTGGAGCACCTTTCCATATTAACAGGTGAGAAAGTGACTAGTTAGCTATTTCTTGACCTTAAAAGGAAAATATTTTCAGTTGAATAGAGCAAGTGACCTACCAAAAGAAGAGAAACAAGGTGTGTATAAAGTTGCCTTTTATTGCCACTAACTAATATTTTGAAGTCTACATGCAATAATTACCTCATAGTTCTCCTACTGAAATGTAAGTCTTAGCTTCATACTTGGACATCAGCACGAAGAATTGTTTTTATTCTAAAAATTTAGATATATGAACAGAAGTTACACAGTGAGTTTGCTGCAGAAATCAAACTGATTTCAACCTTATATGGCCACTAAATGATGAAAGTTTCTTGGGAATAACATACTTGTAAGATTGAGATCTCAGTCCAGTTTATACTGATTTTATGAATAAATTTAACATGATACATCCCACTGTGCGTATAGAATAAAACAAACTACTTTATGTGTTCCGTTCAGCACAACCCGTATTTACTAAATATTCAAACATCACGTTTCGGTCATTCGACCATCATCAGGTGTGTAATATAAAAACTCAATACAAGGCAAAAGCATAAAATAATTTTTTGTTGTGAGATCTCACAAAATAATATTATAAAATATACGAGTAACTGTTACTATTGGAATTTGTAACATGTGCCTGTCATTATGTATAGGAACAAAGTGATTGCTAATAAATAGTTGTGTTTGACTGCCTTATGTTATCTGTCTCTTCACAAGAAAAAATATTCAGAATTATATTGCCTTCATGCTCAGTATGATGTGTCCCTAAATGCTTGATTTATGATTTTTATTCAACACTCAGTGAATTAAATTTCTTCTTCAACAAAAATCAACATCATTCATTACAAGAAGAAGATTCAATCCTTTTGAATCACACAGAAAAGAAAATGTCTTTAATTAATTATTTCATTCCTTTATATATAATATAAAGTAAGAAAATTTCTGTTTGTTGAAGTCATTTTCACCAAACTGCAAGAGAAGATAGACCCCTTGCTACTGAATGGATGCACAAGGGTACTCCATGATTAGCATCTGTCATACGTAAAATTATAGGCTAGGACAAGATCTTCATTCAGACAGGCACTGATAAAACATGGTGTCCCACAAGGTTCCATCCTAGGCCCCCTATTGTTTGTTGTATATATGAATGATCTACCTAAGTGCATAAACGATATATCCATACCTATTTTGTTTGCTGATGACACAAGCATACTTTTTACTCATTCTAACATAGATGAATTCAATGTGAATATTCAAACTGTCCTTGATATTATACGAATACATACTTGGTTTAAAGAAAATGTTCTTTCATTACATTTTGAAAAAACTCATTTTATTCACTTTAGGACAAGGAATAGCACATCTATTGACTTGGAGATTGGCTGTGATAACAATTTAATTTCTAATGCTTTACATACAAAATGTTTTGGATTAACTATTGATAGTATGTTATCATGGAGAACATATATAGATCAAATAGTAATTAAATTAAGTACTGCTTGCTATGTAATTAGATCCCTCAAACCTTATATGTCTTGTAAGATATTATTATCAATTTATCGCTCCCTTTTTCATTCTGTCATGAGTTATGAAATAATATTTTGGGGGAATTCTTATGACAGTATAAACATTTTTAGGATTCAAAAAAGAGTAATTAGAATTATTATGGGTCATGGGAATAGAGACTCTTGTAGAATTCATTTAAGGAACTAAATATTTTACCATTTATATCACAATATATATTTTCCTTACTCGTATTTGTGGTTAAAAACAGAGATCAGTTTTTGATAAAATCAGAAATTCATAGAATAAATACTGGACAAGGTTCTAACCTTCATTTGCCCCTGGCCAATTTGGATGTTTATCAGAAGGGAGTTCACTACTCGGATATTAAAGTTTTTAACAGTCTTCCTTCTAGCATAAAAGTTTTTTTTTGATAATCCTAAGACATTTAAAATGGTCTTAAAAATTCTATATACAAATTCCTTTTATTCATTAGATGAGTATTATAATAACAACAGTAATAATTAGGTTTCAGACCTCTCAGATTTATAATCTCTTTAAGATTTCCCTCAATTGTCTATTAGGTTACTATATTTATTCAATGCTTTATAATTTACTCAGTGTCGTAATAATTCTGTAATTTAATTAATTTATGTATTCTTTGTATTTTGCAAGTTTCCTTTAATTTTTATTTAATGATTACTTAACATGAGCAGATTCTTATTTACTTAGTATTTAATGTTTCTACTATATATTTATTAAACTGTTATGTACCACTTGGACTTAGATAAATGTATCTGTTTATTCTGGCATCCGACTCCTTTGGTCTTATCACACTATTGCTCACGTGCGGATTTTTGAGGTCCCTTGCATATGTGTATTGCATCCACACTTGTGTATCATGTTGTGCTTGTCTGGGGCCCTCAGTGTTCTCTAGTATATTTATGTGTTTGATATTATTTTCTTGTATATTTATGCTTTATAATGTACTTTTCTGACATGTTCTATATCCAATGGTTTTGTAACCCTTTGGATTTGTACAATGAACGTGAAATACAAATACAGTACAGGCAAGTAGTGGGGTTGTTTTCATGAATATATCTGGTAATAACATTTTTCATCATCATTGAAACATTATCAGTTTTAGAGCATTGCAATTAGAAGTTCTTTCACTCAGGTCGTTTGCTTTCTGCTGAATGTACCACTCATCTGTATCTATTGCCAGGGTTAAGAATGAGTGGAGCTGTCCCTTCACTGCCCCTTTATGCCTTCATGGCATGTGTAGAGACAACATTTCCTATGTCTGAAGAAAGTTCTCATTAAGAATAAAGAGGTCTGTGCTTTAGGCTGATCATTTATCCAGAGGAGTCCTACTGAGTTTGGTGTGTCTGAGTGTGATTGTGAAGCCTTGATAATGAGGAGACCCTGGCCCAGCAGGGGCTGTTGTGACATGGTGGGGGGTGGAACATAGGTATGAGTATGTGGGACAGCTTCTGGTGTGGGTACTAAAGTGCTGCAGAGTTCTCAATAATGTAGAAATGATAGAGTGCAAATATTTGAAATATTATTTTACAATATACATGTATTTTAAATACTTTCATGATTTTCTCTAAAACCGGTGGAATGATGTGGGATCCCGTAGTTACTAAAATTGATGCTGCATACAAGGTACTGATTTAAATGTAAGTGATGGACTGCCTGAAGATGGCTGTGTTGTAGCCAAGATGTGTAGTAGAGAACACCAAACTGAGTGCTGTATATAGCTGTGCTTACTATACATTTTTTGTGTATATTTAAGTATAGCACAACAGGATGTCACAATTAGGAAAATAAGATTTAGTCATGCAGTTAGGATTAAATTACTTTGATTTTGAACCACATCACTATCATTGCAGCCTATAGTATGACATATCGTATAAGAGTGCTGCTCTATCAAAATTATCGGTTTGAGGATTGTTTACTGTTATATACTACAGTCAGTGTTCATTCCTTGAGCCAGTAACATCCACACATCAACACCCTACAGATATGCCGTATTAAAATGCATAACACAACAGTACTATGAACCAAATATGAGTTTGTGCTATACAGTCTTTTTCACTGAAGAAACACTTCATTTTAACATCACAACTAAGACAGTAAGGAAGATAAACTTAGTAAAAACTCAAAAAAAAAATATATATAGTACTCTGAAACTTCTGATGGTAATTAAATGCAGTAATTGTAAATAGCATACTGGTTGGAATATATTTAACAATTTTAAGATTTTCAGTGATCCTTATGGAAAAACATCTCTTTCATGTGCATGTGTTCTAATTTATGACATTTGATTCTGCACACTAAACATTTAATGTACTGTCTTCAGTCCCAATGCTTGGTATGTCCTGTATGTTTTAACAAATGTATGTCACAAATATTAAAGGCTTCAGTAGTTTCTAATGTTGTAATCATATATTTTACTTGAAGATGGAAAATTAAAGTCTGAAGCATGTTTGCAACATTCCCACAAACAGATAAATAAATAAAGGCTTAACATATCCTTGGGTTTACAATGATGGTGTCTTACTGCAAGTCGTTACAGGTTGGTACTCAGCATAAAATGATCATGTTCAAAACCATATATAATAGGTAAAAAGTTAAATCGGTCACTTACTTGAAATATTAAAGGGTTAATGAAAGGGATAAGGCCTTTGTAATATCTGGGCCATATACATTTGTTTTCAAACACATTTGCCCACATGGTGAACCATATGGTTGTTGTTTTTGTCAGTTAGTTTAAAGATGAAAGTGTTAATGTAGGTTTTGTTTCCTTATCTGCATTATGTTGTGACCTTGGAGATTTAAATATTAAAGGGGTTGTTGATAAACAAAAAGGCATAAGGAGTTACCTTCCAGGTTTAAAAAAAGGGCCCAAAGGGGTGTGACATCATTTCTGGACCAGGGCCATACTATTGCTGAGTACTTGGCAATGGTTGGTAGTGGTATGGTTGAAGTTCAGATTTGTTTTATCCCAACTGCATGTGTGAACTTCACTTTCTGTCTGAATGTTATTCCTTCAGTAAAGAGTTAATGTAGGTTTTGTTTATATTTTGATAATTTAAACTTTAAAAGGGTTCACTGTTTATAAATGCAAGATCATCATGGGTTAATTTCCGGTTTAAACATAGGATGTTCCTTATTTTCATTTAATGTACCAACTAAATGCACTTACAGTACAGTACAGTAAGGTACCATTTCTGTGTCATTGTTTAAGAAGCCCTGGATTGTGGTATGAGTGAAAATGATATTTAAGGAAATAAGAAGTCTGTGTCATATTCCAGTTTTATAAAAGAACTGCTTTATTATGGCTGAACACACTTCAAGCATTCTCATATTTGATTATTGACATATTTACAAAAGAGCTGGCTTCACTATGAAATTGGTTACTTCAAGACATGTTCGAATTTGTAGAAAGTTATAAGTAAAATTTTTGTATTGGTTGTCATGCATGGTGATGAGATGCTAGACTGCATCTCTGTAACTGGGATCTTTAAACCTCACAGTGAAGAAAAAACCAAGCCAGAATGATATATGTACATAGGAATTAACATTACTCACAAATGTGCTGAACAAAATAGTGTAATCACTTGAATAGGTCATTAGTGCTATAGTTGATCTCCCTGAACAACTATGCACAAGTTTAGAACGTAACTAGGCAACCCATTATATGAATGTCTAGTTGTATTACAGTCACACTGCAATACAGCCTTATTAGTGTACTTCCACCCTTGTGCGACATCCATTCAAGCACATGAACAGGAATTTCATATCATAATTGCAAAGGAAATCCCTCAATAACTTGTCACATCCATTAAAACTCCAAGAAGTCTCATAGGACAGTTCCCAATCCACCCCCTCTTTTGTTGTTTGACAAAGCCAATGGACTTTTTCATAATGCACACTGTCTTTGATTGACTAACATATGCAGACACATTTCAGTTTGAATAAAATGACTGTGTTGTGTATAGTCATGATGTATTGATTCTATGTGACATGGGGAAAGGGACAGTGTTAAATGGTGGTCAGTTTCCATTATGTACAGTAAAATTGACAAAAAGAACTCTTAAAAATAACTCCATGGAGCAATGTCCTTCTTCAGAAGCTAATAGTTTCTCAGGTAGTCAAGAAATTCCTTGCAATTTATGAAACCTGAAGCTTCATTACTGTGTTCGCAAGAGCCCACCACTTATCCTTCTTCTTATCCAGGTGAATCCATTCCCACCCATCCCATTTCTTTAAGAAATGACACAAATAAAGTTCAAGTACAAATTGGTACATATTTTTTTCCAAGAAGATTAGATTATAATCAGAACATATGTGACGTTTTACTATTATACAACAGCTGTTAAATGCAGATACACACACACCACTTTTACCTTTCCTTTTGACTATTTCACATGCCATATTTTAGTTAAATAAAAATAAAGCAAACATAGAAATAACAATTTCAGTTTACTGCAACCACCACTTCAATGTGATACTGGTGGCAGACAAGTGGCATGGTGATGAGGTTTGACTGTATTGTCTGTCCGGTTCTTCGTATGAGGTGTTACTAGTGTGCAGTTTTTTTTTTTTTTTTTTTTTGTTGGACCGTGGAGCAGTGAAGAACTGTACAAGAAACCATATGTGCCCATGCACATATGCAGTCCAGTACTCTGTGCACCCTGACATGTTCAAGTAACTAACCTCAGTTGTAGTTTTCCCGAGGAATAAGTATTAATATGAATTATGCCTGTTTTTTACCACTGTAAGGTTGCTGTACATCTCCCTTGCTTGTTAAGATAGTGGTTTCTTGTGTGACATATAGAATATGGTGCTGTTATTAATGCACGCTCTAATCCAGTTAACAAGTTTTCTTTGCTGAACCTCTTATGTGATGTTCTATAAACAGGTCATCTACTGTGCATTTTGGGACATAATATTGTGTTCATTTAGTTCAGCACATTTGTGATTTTGCTTACAAGCTTCCTGACAAGAAACTTGTTTAAGTAATAGAGATTACAAATGGTAGCTAATTATATTATTTTATCTTTACATTTATGATTTAAAAATCTTTGTTTTATTGACTGAAATGTTACTTAAAATATAATGCATTTTATGTCTATTTCTGTAACTTTTGAGGGACGAATGGGACAAAGTTGTTCCATTAAATGTACATCCTTTCTTTCCGAAAGGGGAAATACTTTCCTGCACTGGGCATTTAAATTGAATAGTGCTCTGGCTGCAGCAGAAACCTGGCATTTAAGAGGCTGTATGCTACAGATTAAATTAACTATAAAATGACTGAATGTCCTCTTAATGACAAAGATAAGTGTTAATGCACAGCTTTTGTTGTTTTATTTAAATTAGAAGCTCACATTTTTATGTATAGATCATGCACCTTCTAACTCAACAACAACAACAGGAAATATTGTATGGTAAATGAACTTGAATTTGACCACATGTGACATATTTAGATTATCTCATCTTGGTTGTCATATTCATAGAAGCACTTCATTAGCATGAACTGAGATAAGACATATGTACAGTGAACACAGATTGTCTGAAGTATATTTGATACAAACCATTCTGGCAGTTGGCTTGAATCCTGTCGTCAGGTGATTTGTTGCCCTACTGACAAAATTTTTTAGTTTTATTCTAACAATGGCTAGAGTAAAACTGAGACCTGTTTTAATAGTAGTCTGGTAGACTAACCACTAGACAGGTGGTACTAGCCTAGTATGCCAAATATCCTGGGTTGTGTGCAAACCATACACACCAATCACAATCTGCAAGTGGAACAATGACCACCTGAAGACAAAAATAGAGACACCTGCCAAAATGCTGTGTGTGATATATGCCAGACATGGACATTTAGCAACATAATATTTTTACACAGCCCTGTGTCTAAGTATCATATTATGATCTGCCACTTAAAGCCTCTTATGCAAAACTTGCTTTAATATGGTGTACCCAGTTTTCATCTTTGGCGTAAAGTAATGTGAGTAAAACCATTACTTGTGATGCATAAAAATGCCACTATCAGTATTTCATGTAGGGTTCAGGTTTTGATTTGAATTGTTTGAATGGCCTCTGAATTGCCATGGTCATTTAGTAGGGGTGCATAATACCTGGAGGTGAAGGATCATTCTTCTGTAGTAGAAAATATTGTTAACCAGTCACAAATTCAGAACATTCCAGTGTTATTACTGGCTTATGCTCCATTTGTAATCCCTCGGTAATGGCCATGTAGAATAATACTGCACAACAGACACTGAATTAAGAGGAATGAGTAGCTGAAGGCCACTTTGAGAGTGGCTATGCCCTTCACTGCTGAAGGACATGGAAAAGCACCTCAGATATACTTATAGTGTCTACAAAATCTTGAGTTACACTTTTACAGTTTGAGTGGTTCTTTTTTCCCATCTTATTTAGAATCAGTATAAAAATAAATCACACTAATATTTATGTTTCCTGGATCTCCCTTGATAATATGGTTCCACAAGTATGCACAGAGTGCAGCAGCTGCTCAGTCATATTTGCTGTCATTAATTCAGTTAAGCCATTGTGAGAAAAGCAAAACTTCTCTGCAGGTGAGGAGAACTTTATGCAAAGAATAAGCATTAGAGAAATGTCAAAAAAGAAGCAAAAAAATTATATATAAACTCTTTAAGTCTATAATGTTAAAATCACATTATTGCATATGGGTGCATTGTCTCATACAATCCATGACATTTAACAAAACAATACAGACTTTGTTGCGGTATTAATAGCTTTATGTTTAATAAAATGGGCACTTACTTGAAATTAAAAAGTGTTTGAAGTCCAGCAAACATTGACTTAACAGTAAACCTTTCAAAGTCATTTTAGCTTTTTTTTTTAGTTTATTGTTGTGACATTACTACTTAAAATTGCATAAATTGATTTTGTACCTTTTAATTAAAAGTTATTGTTAGTTACACTTTGCCTGCAAAACACTGCGTGGTTTCTGGCATAATATCTGAACTGCATGATGTCCCTCAGTTTGCTTGTTTTTGCCATTGTTCATAGTATTCCACTGTACTGATTTTTTTTTAAATAAATACAGTCTAACACAAAAATTTTATTGTAAAACATTTTTGTTTTGCATAGTTTTGTTACATGGTTCAGTCATGGTGACCATCATCAGGTGAAGCATGTAGCAAAACTATGGAAAACAGAATTATTTTCCAATAACATTTTTGTGTTTGAATGTATTTATGTTGAAAACTGTATTGAAAATGCAACAAGATGTCTCTCCAAAAATTGAATTTTATAGGTTAGTACCTAAAATCAAATGTCTGCTGCAAAAATAAATTGTTAAAGAAGAGTGAACAATGGACTACTTTACCACCTATTAAAATTGTAAGCCCTTATGTTTCATTTTGCAAGGAAAAATTGTCAGTTCCAAGGAATACAATTTAAAATGTCACCACGAAACTAAAACACAGTTTGGTATGACTGTTTTACTGGTTGAATAAAAAGTGATAAAAAAATTCACTGATCTCTCACATATGTCAGCAATAAATTTCAATGACAGTGCAGTCAAACCAAAGCTGGGGTCCATACCAGTGACAGAACGGCCAAACAGATAGCTAAGAAAGGAAAATATTTCACAGATGCTATATATATGTATGAAATACTGCAACTGAGGAACTCCGCCCAGATAAAACGAAGCAATTTCAAGACATAAGTCTTTGAGAATGTACAGTCAGAGGATTAATAGGCGAATTATGGAATGGTTTGCATGAACAATTGAAAGAAATAGCAAAGCCATTCTGTAGTTTTTGTTAGTTTTGTATGAAAATAATGATGTTGCAGGTACTGCTCTACCTTTGATCTTCATCCGTGTTATGACAAATATTCTCCTTATGAAGAGAGCTCACAAATGTGTCATTTTGCATGGCACTACAATTGGAGATCCATTCATGAACGTGAAAGAAACACTAGATCATTAAGTTTGAAATGGGAAGCCTTAAGAAGTTTAAAAACAGATGTTGAAGAAAATGTACAGTTGTTAGACTGGTGCTTTGGTTACATTATCAGTTACATATTGCACGAAAACTCTCTGTTTCCAAGGACAAATCATTATTTATAAGCCGTCCAGTTGCAGTAAAGTCCCGAGGTGTAATTCGTCTATAGTGGTCATAATGTTACTGCTTCCTTTATAAGAAAGTGTGGTTTGTATCATCAGAACACTTCTTAAAAGAAACTGATGTGGATTTTGGTGATGTCCTTTATGAAGCTGAAGTAAGGTGGTCTGGGTTAGAAAAAATAACGTACTAAGAATATTCTTTTAATTTGAAAACAGAAATTGAGATATTCATGAATGAAAGGAGCAAATCAGTAACTAAACTATTGGATGTGGAATGGATTCTTCATTTCGCAGTTCTGGTAAATACAGTATCCCTGCTGAATGAGCTTAACATGAAGCTTCAAGTTAAAGAAACCTTCTCTATGGTGTGTTTTCACATAAGAAAGATTTTGAAATGAAGCTGCAACTGATTGATTAATTAGCACAATGGAAGGGTAAAACTTAGTTCACTTCACTTCTGTAAAAGTATTTTTGAAACCCGCTGGAGGAAAAAAGGTTTGCATGGCTGTAGGAAAACTTTTCAAAGATTGTCTAGTTGCTTCAAAATGAACTGTCATCAAGAGTTAACAATTTCTCAATCTCATTCCGGTAATATCTTTGTTTTTTAAACCCCTTGCAAAGTAAACAACAGTGATGTTATCAAATCTCAGTTGGAAATAACTGACACTAATGATTTATTAAAGAATGCATACAAAGCATCAGACCCAAGGCTGTTTTTCCTGAACTGCCTTCTGAAGTTATCCCAGAAGTCAGGGAAATTCACAGCAGACATGATGAGAGTGTTTGCAGGCAAACATTCTCTTTTTTGAATTGTGCCAGGAATACCTGTTTTGTGTTTACAGATGAACATTTGCACCAGCAATTAAGGATTGCAATGGAAGTAAAGCCAAACACAGGCAAACTTTCGGAAGATATTATTCTGCAAAGATCACAGTAAACATTTGCTCTTCCTTAGTTTTGGAAGCTGGACAATGAAATACTGGAAACTGTGTATTTCATTTAAACTTTATGTCCTGAAAATATGGTGATGCTGGCAATACCTCGCTCAGTATAATATAATAACTGTGCTGTATGTTTTGCAAACATTTTGACTGTTGTTTTCAATTTAAACTGTGTGCTTTTTAAAAAAAAAAATTGTACTAGTAATGTGATTTAATGAATTAATGTTTTAAAACTTTGCAGAAAATAAGCAAAGTATTTTTAACTATAATGTCTTTAAAAACATTTTACATAACACTTTGAATCCTCTTATGTGGAGTCCAATATATATACATACATATAATTTTTTCTTTTTCTAGGTATAAGTACATAAGGGTTAGAAGCTTAGTGAGAGATTATTCTTAATACAACCCTGTAAGAAGAAATGCAGCTATTGTCTCTTTTAAATACGGTTTCATCTTCTGTCCACAGTGTCACTCAATTTATCTGCAGTTCACAACAAAGATACAAATAGACAGTGTGGCCCATTGCAATGAAAGGATTATGGACACTACTTTAGTTCAATGGAAGATCACATTTATCAACCTTTACAGAGAGGAAAGCTGTGTCTTGGGTTTTTTTGCTTTCTCCCCGTAACATAAATTTTGAATGATGGCAGCAGCTTTATCCCCTCCCCCCTTTCCCCCCATTGTGAATGATATAACCTGTCAGTTAAAATAGAAAATAAGGGTGAGGATGCATGACAGTAAACATGTTTACAGAAAATCATTCCAAATTTCCAAAGGAAATTAAGTAATGCTTTTCTGGCAATAGGCCCACATAGGATTCAGGGGTATTTGGCAGTATAAGTCACTGATGTTTTATACTCCTGTGCAATGAAACAAATTATGTGTGTATTACAGACAGTTGTGTGATAAATTGAATTGTTCTGTTACCCAGGTTCTTGCCTTCTCTGATCTAATTTCCATGCTGTGTGAAATTTTTACTCTTCTAGAGTTGGGGTTGTAGTGGGATACCTTAAGGAATAAATATGTTGAGAGTAAAGTTGAGACAAAAGTCATTCAGTTAACTTACACTCTTTCTGAGCTAGCTTGTGGATTTGAAAACTGCCATGGTTTACAGTGTGGAAAACAATCCTTCACTCTGCCACCATCACTCATCTCCAGTTTGTAACAAAAGCTGAGCATTTTGTTACATCACAAGTACAAACAATTCAGACTCTTTGCAGAAGATTTATTTCAGTTGTGGAAGATTGAATTTCTGTTGGAAGAAAAAATATAATGGAATCAGTATTTTTCCAGAACTATATAGAATTGGAAGACTGACAGGGGTATTCCTGCACTCTACGTCCAAATGGAGACCAGTTTAGCCCCATCCCTATCAGCTAGTTGATGTCTATGGATCCCAGACCACCTGTGTATTCTGTATGTGCTTCCTAGAAGGAAGTGTTTTACATCATCTTTGGTGTCACTTTAGACAGCTAGATGTATATACTCTTTACTTCTTATTGCCCCAGCCTCCATATTTCAAATTGGTATGAGGCATAGATGCACCTGTCCTGTGTAGGCTAAATGCTGCCACATCAGTGGGGCACAGTCGTTACATTTTATGTGAAGAGATGCCAGTACCAAAATATAAGTTGCATTTCAATTATGTAATGATCATGGGTAACGAATTTTAAGCGGGCTTTGAATCACTTAACCACCATTTGACTTTCAATGTTAAGTCATTCAAAATGCCATTTCTTAAAATATGTGCAGTTCACTGGCACATCAGGTGTCCCATTCATAATTTTCTTCTGCTGATGAAAGCACACATAGGTTCATCACGGATTTCTTTTGTCCTGTATCTGCAGCTGACACATTAGCTGTAATTTTATCACTTCCCTTTAGCACCATCTCTTTCATGTGGGATGGTAATGCAATAGTGACTTTGGATTTGAGGTTGTAAATATGTATTCTTACTTGTTACACTAGTAATATGAACCTAGCTGTTATACTGAACTAGCAGACACATTTTTTATACAAACAAGAATTCTAAACATAAATTCAGAATTCATATTTCATATTTCCTTTAATGAGAGGCTCATACAGGCAGTTAAAAGGGTAGAGTTTGTTAGTGACAGAATATAGCATGTGTAACACTAAGAGATCATTGTGTGATATTGTTCAGAATGTGTGTGTCCCACCTTATGAGAATACAAAGGACATCTTGTGTGAGCTTTTCTAAGCAGTACATGAAAAAGTTATAAGGAGATAACAAACCTAAAGTTGTCCCCTGTTGATGCCATGAAGGCATATGAGTGGAGTGGAGGTATAACTGCATTTGTTTTTAAACTTCATGCTAGATGGAGGTGAGTGGTCAGCTTCATGCCCCAGCCACTTTACCCAGGGTGAAAGAGCCCCTGGTACCCATTGAATAGGAGACTGGGTGGGCCACAGAGCTGGTCTGGATGTTTTGGAGAAGAGATAAATCCCTTGATGTGGCTGGGATTTGAACCCAGTATCATCCAGCTTATAGCCTAGTCACATTACTGACTACACCATTTTGAGAGTTTACTGCAAAAGTAGGGACAGAAGATGCTTTTGAACTGACATTGAGGAATGATATTTCAGTTGAAACTGCTGAAGATGATGAGGTTAGAGTAAATCTATGCCACATCAATTCTGTAACTGTCAAGATTACAATGACACCCACACCACAGCAGTCATAAATACATTTGGATGCTTCAGATGGGAAGATGCACATACAGGTTGAACATGTCTTCATAGAAAGAAGGTAACATTCATGCATCCTTGAAGTCTAATATTTTAGGGGAGCTGACTGTGACATTGATTGCCTGGTGGTTGCATAAGTGGCAGAGAGACTGCTGGTAAGCAAATGAGCACAAAAAGGTTTGTTATGGAGATGTAGTATCAAGAAGTTAAATGATGTGGAAGTTCAAGAACAGTATTAATTTGAAGCCTTAAACAGACTTGCAGCTTTGGAAAATATTACATTGTGAAAATGTTACCGAAAGAGGGTCTACATTGTGTAAGATCTGAAACTTTCACAGTAAATGTGTGCACAGAAATCTTCTTGGGTTATCAGTTTCATCATAATTTGGTTAAAAACCAACATTTCAGAGACATGCTGTATTGCCATCATGCAAAACTTTTAGGGTCTGGCTATGCAGTATATATCATTCCATCATTATGATGACTGTTTCTAACTGGCGCACTAGGCAACAGGAGGACAGTCAAATTGAGCTCTCATCATTCCCACTTTAGATATGATACTTTGTTACTTAATATGGGAAATGATCTGCCCATCCACCATCAATTAGTCTCAAAACTGAAGTAATAGTATTGGGTAAGACATGATAAAAGACAGCTACACATGAAGAATTGCAACAGGGAACAAGGTTTCAAATATAGCTGGGTGTAGAATGCAGCCATTAGCTTACTTTATGTTTGTTTTGATTTCCACAAACTTACAAAGTCTACTCTTGTGAAATAAGGAAGAAATATCAGGGAAGTGGAAGGAATCAATTATTGTACCTATTTCTAAAAGGGTGGTGAAACTGATTGTAGTATAACTCATTGTGTAGACAAAATTGTTGGGGATCATGAATGTGGATTTTGATGTAATAGATTGACTACTGACAGGATATTCTATAACTATCACATAAAAATAAAAATTTCACTCTATAACCTGCCTCAAAAGCACAGAGGGGGAGTAGAGGTATAGGTCTACTCTTTCTTTAACCTTGGCACTAGATGGGAGTGGGTGGTTAATGCCACAACCCGGCTGTTTACGCCAGGGAATGATGCAGTACCCATTGTATAGAAGGCTGGGTGGGTCCCAGGACCAATCTGGCAGGGGTGCAGAAAATTTTGCCCCTACCTGGATTTGATCCCTGGACCATCCAGCCTGAAACCAATTGCTATACTGACTATGCTGTCCTGGCCCACTATCCATCACATACTGAAGAATAAAGTAGAAGCTCAGTAGTAGACAGCATCAGGTGTTTATGTACAAGTTAGTTGTGATTCGGCTAGGAGAGAAGTACTGTACAATGTTCAAGCTGAATTCATTATAACAAGGGACTATAATGTGTTTAAACGAAATGTGTAATGGTGTCTGTATAGTTAAGCATTTATTTGATTCATTTCCTATTCAGAATTGTCTGAAACAAGGAAATATTTTATTTACCATTGCTCTTCTACTTTGATTTAATACATGCCAAGATGTCCATGAAGGATTAGAATTGAATGGAATGCATTAGCTTCAGATCTATGCTGATGATGCTACTATACAGAACAAATACATGAATGCAACAACAAGAAACACATAAGCTCTATTAAATAACGGATTTTGAAATAAACACCGAAAAGTCTGTTTGTTTATCTTTCATTACCAGAATGCAGAACGAGATTATAAATTGAAATTTATAAATTATAAATGAATTTTAAAAAATGTGGAAAGGTTAAAGTATTTGGGGTCAGTAGTAAGAAATCAAAATCTCATTCAGGAAGCAGTTAATAGGAGATTAAAGTCAAGGACTACTTTGTTATATTTAGTTCAGTATTGTTTGTCCCATCTGCTACAAGAAAATTAAGATTAATTTACCTGTGGTTTTCTGCGGGTGTGGAACTTTATCTTGCAAACTGGATTAGATTAGATTAAAAGTGTGTGTGTGTGCATGCATGCGCATGCACGTATTAAGTGACTCTTGCACTCCAGCCATCTACAATTATGCATCCCCATTATAAGATATAGTCTCCAGCACTTCTACATCTCAAATCCAGCACAATAAGAATGCATTTCCTAATGACAAAATGATAATTCAGCTAGAACCTCATTCACAAAATATGTGAAGCTTTTTTACCTTTGTCATGGAACCTTTGACACTTGTGATTGTATACTAGTGCCTGTTTGATTTCAATAGGTGTTCCTTTAAGTGACACTATCCTGTAGGTAGTTCTGTCACTTGTCTCAGCTGCCTCCTGTTTAACTCTGATAGGTGTTCCTTTAAGTGACACTGTCCTGTAGGTAGTTCTGTCACTTGTCTCAGCTGCCTCCTGTTTAACTCTGATAGGTGTTCCTTTAAGTGACACTGTCCTGTAGGTAGTTCTGTCACTTGTCTCAGCTGGCTCCTGTTTAACTCTGATAGGTATTCCTTTAAGTGACTCTGTCCTGTAGGTAATTCTGTCACTTGTCTCAGCTGCCTCCTGTTTAACTCTGATAGGTGTTCCTTTAAGTGACACTGTCCTGTAGATAGTTCTGTCACTTGTCTCAGCTGGCTCCTGTTTAACTCTGATAGGTATTCCTTTAAGTGACTCTGTCCTGTAGGTAATTCTGTCACTTGTCTCAGCTGGCCCCTGTTTAACTCTGACAGGTGTTCCTTTAAGTGACTCTGTCCTGTAGGTAGTTCTGTCACTTGTCAAAACTGCCTCCTGTTTAACTCTGATAGGTGTTCCTTTAAGTGACTCTGTCCTGTAGGTAGTTCTGTCACTTGTCTCAGCTGACTCCTGTTTAACTCTGATAGGTGTTCCTTTAAGTGACACTGTCCTGTAGGTAGTTCTGTCACTTGTCTCAGCTGCTTCCTGTTTAACTCTGATAGGTGTTCTGTTAAGTGACAGTGTCCTATAAGTAATTCTATCAGTTGTCTTGACTGTCTTCCGTTTAGTTCTCATAGTTTCCTTGTTGTTTTTGTAGATGATTCCCACACAATGCCCTTTGCATGTTTTTCACACTAAGGGAAGGACACCGATTGAGGGGGCATAAAATAAGGTGCTGAGGAGGAAATTGGAACATGTGAGGGAGGAAATGGCAGCAAGTTTGTGAAAACTGCATGAGGCACTTTAGTAATCTGTACTCTTGAGCAGACACTATTAGAATGATCAAATTAGGTATAATAAGATTATCAGGGCATGGAACATACATTTGATAGATCAGAAAAATACATACAAAATTTGGTCAGAAAAGCTGAAGGGAAGAGCCCACTCTGAAGATCTAGGTGTAGATGGTAGGATAATACTAAAATTGACCTTAAAGAAATATGGTAAGAAGGCATTAACTTGATTTATCTGGCTTAGGATATGGTACAGAGATGGGCTTTTATAACATAGCAATGGACTGTCGGATTTCGTGAACAGTGGGGAATTTCATGACAGAAATGACTGCGAGTATTTACTTCTCAAGAAGGACCCTGCTTCATGGAATCAGCTATAATCACATTCATAGCATTTTATAACCATTTTGGAATGTTACAGGGAGTTTCCCAAAAGACTACTTTTCAGTTTTGTTGATTGCAGTATTTAATTCCTTCTGGTATTCATTGCTGAAGGAAATTCAGTGCAGATTCTAAGACTGTGGCAAAAATTTGATTTAGTGGCTATACACATTGGTCTTTTTGTCACATTTCATCATCTCATGGTACAGAAAACATGTTCCTATGTGAGGACAGAGTTATTGTCTGTTTCTGTTTCAAAACTTCCCTCACATTTGCTCCAAAACCGTATTGTTTCCATAGCTGATATTACCATTCTACCTCTATTCTCCAAAACGGGGAATGCACTATGCTGGTTCCTTTAATGGAAGGTTTACCCTTTTGTAACAAGGCTGTTTTAATGCCCCTAACATGAAAAAGTTTAAAAAAGTGGCAGGATGCAGAAAGATGCATCTCTGGGGCACTATATTTATTTACTGAGAATGTACAATGCAGTGCTTTTCATCATGTCACAGATTGTGATACACCGTGGGTGGAGTCGTTACTGCTGACAGAGACCACCTTTTCTGATATTTAACTGTTCTTATTTAATGAAAGACATTCTGAACTTACATTAAGACAGATTTTCTAAATAACAACCTTTGGAAGTATGAAGTTGCATGCTCTTTGATCAAATACTTTCAACATATACCATCTTTGTTTTACCCATCTCATTACAAGGTTATAGAAAGTGTGGAGTATTATGTACACTGTACCTATATAGTATACTTTCATTGCATGGTGCTTAGGAACAGGGATTTTTAGTGTTGCTCAGTAACTAATATTCTTGGAACCTGATTGTACAATTTCACAATGTATTCTGCACTGAAGAATGAGTTTACCCAGCTTCACAATTAAATTGTCAGATACATAGATTGGACCTTACTTTGTTAACGAAATAATTTGGACTGCTTGAAACTCCAAGTGTTTTTAAGCCTCTAAACTTATTTCAGCAGAAGAAAATTACAGATTTCAAGTTTGCATAATAAAACATGAATTTATTCTACTTTTATGAAGTGGGTAGATTTTCTGCTGTTTAGTAATTATTGTCATAATCTATGCATTATTTTCGTCATGTGGTATATCACTTTATGTATTTTGGACTTGTATTGTTCCTCAGTTTCACCCATTGCAGCCCAGTGGTAAAACTCAACAGTCTGCCATGCAAGACTGCAAAGGATGCGACACAAAGTTGTTGATTTAAAGCAACACAATATTTGAATCATTATTCAGTGACACACAACTTACTGTCTTTCAACCACACTTGTGTAACTACCAGTCTTTAAAACATGCTGGTTGTTCATACCAACACCAGGGAAGCCATAGAATATTTGGCACTGTGGTATCATTTGCTCTTTCAAACAGAACACCAGTAAATGTTGGCAAACTTACTTGTGTGAAGTGTCTAAGTGAACCTATGTAGACAGCACATGCTTACTAAGCTGAGGAGATTGTAGTCAATATTGACATAAAGTAGCTTTCACATACTTTGTAAGTTTATGTGGTGTCAGGGTTAGAACAGGGGTGCACAAATTACTGAATCATAACTGTGTATCCCATATATCTGGTGCCAAAGATGATGTGAGAAAAATATCCACTTTTTGATTAACCTAACTGTAAGTTCTGATTCACTGTGTGGACAGTCATGTATAACCCAGAGAAGACTCACCTTTATGTCTCTTGTTCAATCCAGACTGCATACCATGCATGATATTTAGACTAATGACGTAGTGTTATAAGTCAGCAAATTATAATGTCTTAAATAAAAGTTTGGGAAAGAACAAAGTGGCACTAGGATATAAATATCTGATGAGCCAGCACATTACTAGAATGATCTCAGACATCTATGTACCCGTAACCTTTCACTTGACTGGACACAGAGTAATGACCTTCCATTCTATGTTGCATGTAGGGCCTAAACCGCAATGAAGTCTTGATGAGATACTTTGTATAGAGTAAGAAATAATATGTGACTCATTCCTTAGCACTGAAAATGTTCCCCTGTATATGGACCATACAGTAGCAAAACATGATATTAAAGATACCACAGTTTGTAATTTCTTTTAACCACAGCAGCAGTTTTGAATTTGTCTGGCACACAAAAGTGTGTCCTCACAAACACATGCAAAGTATGGGAGCCTGAATGAAGTTTCTGTGTGCACAGCGGTCCACAGAAGGTAGAAGGTTCTGGTAATCCAGAAGTTACATAAATGAAGTTATGCACTATGCAGCACTGGTAAAGTGTAAAATGGTTAATTATTATGTAAATTGAAGGGTTCAAGAAACTTCCTGCACAGTAAGGGACTCACATGTCCTTAATTGGTGGATTGAAATATCTTCAAGCTAGGAAATATTGTCTGAAAATAACTCAGTTTTAAGTCTTCTTTCCTAAGCTGCACTAAAACGGAATGAATGTAAAGTGTTGAACACAATGGTCTGAAATTTAAACTTGAAAACTATGTCAATGATTTACATGTCAGTGTGAGCATCAGAACACCACTTCACAAGATGGCGTCCCTCTAGAAGTCACCAGTAGTACCATAACAAGTTGTCCATTGGCAACACTGGCACTGAGGAGCTGTCAGATGGAGGCACGATGGCTGTGCGCTTCTCGGCACATGTTTTCCTTTGTTCCCTGTTGGAGTCCAAGAGGCTGCAATGGAAGCAAGTGTGATATCTTTCCAGGGGAGCGGCGTACAGTATATCGTTGCCTAGCGTGGTCAGCTGGCCCCGGGTAGCAACTACAGCTACAACTGCAAACTGAAGCACCATCATCCATTGAACTGGAATCCCCTCCTCCAAGATGTCCACTGATGATAGACCCATTCGCTGTGATCACATCACCCTCTAGTCTCACTGCACCTTGTGCTGCCTGCAACAAATATCATTACAACCACTTGTAGATGAACATTTACTGACAAGGAAGCAGTCACACTGTTGCAGTGTTAGATGCCACAGTCCAGTTGACTTGAGTCATTATCTGTACATCTGATGTGCAGAAAATACTGTGTACTGCTTGTACATTTTTTCCAAAAATCCAGTTTTTGGTAATATAACTGTTACACGTGTAACACACATGAAATATCTCTGTAAAGATTTATAGTTTAATTTTGTGTTTGATGTTGACATTTCAAGTGTTTCATGTGTTTAGTCATGAATAATTACTTTCGTTAAACAAGCGTTGAACTCATTAACTAACCCCTGGTGTGTGAGAATGCTGTCATCATTAACTAGTATTTTTGTGGTTTTGCAAAATTTGGATCACATTGTGGACATCAGTAGGGCTCGGGAACATATTAGTCTATATTTAAATGCTCCTTTTCACAAGACTGATAAAAGTCCTGGGATTTGCACACAACAACTTTGCGCATCCTGGGCAGATTAAAAACGTTTTTTTCTGCATTACTCTAATGTCATTTGAGGCACATAGACAGGATAGATGAGGCAAAATAAGAACTACTGTCACAGATAATCTAAGTTATTGTGAGGTACACCAGCACAGAACATGTTTTGAAGAAAATCTCTTTAAAATCTTAGATCAAAGTAGGCTGGCTAAATAAATTGCAGTAGCTAGAAAATCAAGCCAAATGAATGGGGATAGTGTGAAAAATGTAAGACACAAAAATTCTGGAACTTTAAGGAAATATCTGAAAGACAAAATAATGAGCTTGAAACAAACAGAAAAAAAAAACTTCAGATTTTTGGTGGTATATATATATATATATATATATGAATTTAAGAAGGATGATTGAGTTGAAATATTGCTCTGCTTGCAGGTTTTATGATGTTCTGAATAAGGAAGCTATAGAGCAGAGTCCTGCTTGAGAAACTAACAGTGCCCACCTAGTCAAGAATTCCCTGCGTTTTATGGATCCTGATACTTTATTACAGTGTTCTCAATAGCCCAGTACTGGTTAAAACCTTAAGCGAAATGAATCCTGTCTCCACCATAACACCCTGTTTATATAAGACTGATTTTAATATTATTCTCCCATATGTATATGTTATATCTCCCATGTGTGTTACATGCCCTGTCCTTGTCCTGCATGATTTGATCATTCCAATATCTGGCAGCAGTACAGATTATGAGGCTCCCTGTTACACAGTTTTCTCCAGCCAGCTGCTTATTTCTTATTCGTCTTCATTCTAAATACTTCTCTCAGCAGCCCGTTCTGACATACCATCAATCTGCATACTTCCGTTAATGTGAGACGCCAAGTTCTACATTCTTATAAAAGAGCTGGTAAAATTAAGGTAGAAATGTTACTTTATTTAAGTACCAAATGTATGTATGTATGTGGGCTTAACTATCTAAGGCAGATTGAAATGCATACATTTTAACCATCAGGACCTATGTATAGCTTTTTTTAAATTGCTATTGAGAATTTTTTAGGTTGTCCAATCTGTGCATTTTTAGATCAATGTATTCAATTTATTATATCAACTAAATGCACATTGTTTGTTACATATGATTGTTATACACGTAGCTGCGACATGTTTCGGTACACGTGTACCGTCTTCAGGGAGCACAATATGCCAGGTTTAAAACCAACTGCCAGTGATAAGCTGTTATTTACAAGGTTTCACAGTCTGTAGTTGGCTCCATTGTTGATGTCACTTGTGGATAAAAGATACAGCTTGTACTGTTTTTAAAATCTTATGGTTAAGCTATTGTAATAATAATAATAAATAAAGTATACTGCTAGCTCCGATACACAACACAACATAAACACAGCGACCCGATCCACTTTGTACTGAGATACGCTCTACAGACCTGAACATATAATGACACAAACTAGAAGTTTGTGTCATTATATGTTCAGCTCAATATGCTGCTAGCTCCGATACACGACACAACATAAACACAGCGACCCGATCCACTTTGTACTGAGATACGCACTACAGACCTGAACATATAATGACACAAACTAGAAGTTTCCACTGCCAGCCGCAACAGTAATTTTAATTTGTATAAATTATATTTATTATGTAAAAATATTTTAATTATATTTTAACCATAAGTTTTTAGAAACAGTACAAGTTGTACATTTTATACACAAATAACATAAACAACAGAGCCTACTGCAGACTGTGAAACCTTGTAAATAGTGGCTTGTTACTGGCCATTGGTTTTAAACCTGGCATATTGCCCTCCCTGAAGACGGCACGCTTGTACCGAAACATGTCGCAGCTACGTGTTTAACAGTCATATGTAACTATTAATGTACATTTAGTTGGTATAATAAATTGAATACATTGATGCTACTGAGAAGCTGAAAAAGTAAATCCAATTAACTTTATTGACAACCACCAAAGACACATACAGTATGCATTTTATTTGATAGCTCAAAACAAAGTTCGAGTGATTAAGTATAGTGGTGAAGATTCCAAGATAAGATAATGGAGGATAAATCACCTGCTATAATTCAAATACTAGCAACTCATCATAATCGGAGTTAAACGTTAAGTTCTAAGATAGGGTAAAGTAAAGGTACAGTTGTCTCTGTACATGCCGTGAAGGCATGTGTGGTAGGAAGGTACAGCGCCATGCATTCTTAACCTCGGCACTGGATGGAGATGACTGGTCAGCTTCACGACCAGGCTGCTTTATCCCCGGGGAAGAAGCCCCTCATATCCACTAAATAGGCGGTGGGTGGGTTCCAGAGCCTGTCCGCACGTTTTGGAGAACAATCTCTTGCTCCTGCCGGGAATCGAATCCTCGGTCTTCCACACCCTAGCCTAGTCATTACGCAGACGACGCTGTTCCGGTTTCGTAGTAAAGACCGTATAGGTGAATATGTGTGTCATACGGCACTTCGTGTTACCACGTGCTTGTACCGTCGCGATTTGTGAACACTGTTACTTACCTGGAGGGCCTCTGCCTCGTCGCGCCTCTCATCTTCTGTGTTCATGGTGACAAACCTGAGAACGAGCAGGTTCAGCGATGCGGCCACTATTGCCAGCCCAAACAGGATGAAGATGAGGGCGAATGCCACATACTCGGGCTTGGTCTCCAGGGCGCTGTCTTTCTGCAATGCGACCATGTCGCCGAAGCCGATCGTCGTCAGCGTGATGAAGCAATAGTACACGGAGTCGAAGTAAGTCCAACCCTCGTATCGGCTGAAGGCCGCTGCGCCCCCCGCGATCGTGAGGCTGCTGAGCGTTGTCACCACACAGATTAGGTTGATCTCTGACGCTTGGACGTCCTTACACCGCAGCAGACGCTTCACGTTTCTTATCACCACCGATGAGAACTTATTTAGGCGCTCTCCGATGCTCTGGAACATCACCAGCCCCAAGGGGATTCCCACAATGGCGTAGCACATGGTGAACAACTTTCCACCTATCGTGCTGGGAGTGGAGTGCCCGTAACCTGCAGCAGACGTGTGTGTCAAATCTTACAAGCTAGGCTCTGCTGATCGAGTACAAACTTAATCCAGAAATGCCTCTACATTGTTTATTTTACTCGAATTACTTCAGTTTCATTGTGTTTGATCCAGAGGCGTTACGGACCTTTTAAAGCCCGAATCATTTGCAAGTGTCTGAAAGAATTATGGCTCGGTTTACTTCCTTCATGTTTTAGTAGGTGTCCGTTATATGAATTTAATTGGTTGGATGGATCTGTCGTGTTATCTTGTTTAGCCTGTCTTAATATTAAACTAACAGTCCAGTAGTCAACCCCATTTCAACACACGAGGCTGTCATGGCCAACTTTCGCCAAGAATGCAATGCAATTACCCACAGTCCCTCTAGTTTCCAACGGATTTTTATAGCTGTGTCGTATTACTGACTTCATTTTAGAAGCCAGAAACAATGGTCGTGCTTCGAAGAACGAGAATTACGTTACCTAAGTTTAGAAGTTTATCTTGATTAAACTTAGGTTTGCTTGTAAGCCGCTACTCGAAAGTAGTTGATGTTAGTCAGGTAATGGAATTGCCGACGGCCGGGTTTTGTCCGCTCCTCTTTTCTGACTTAACATATGTTCTAGTACTACAAGTCATATATTAATTCCAGGGGTGTAGTTACAAAAATAGTGCCTGGGTCCCTACACAAAATATCTAATATCAACATTACACTGCTCTCTTGAACCCTTATTATTACATATACATTGCTATTATTTGAAAATAAGTAAATACTTAAATATGAATTTAATAAAAAGGTGAAGTCCCTAAGCACGTCATGAAGGCATATGGCGGAGGTGAGTTATAGCTACACTCATCCTTAACCTTAGGTCGTGAGTGGTCAGCTTCACGCTGTGGCCGATTTACTTCCGGAGAGCGCCACCGATACTTATTGAATAGGAGGCTGAGCGGACCCCAGAACTAATCTTGGCATTTTGGTGCTAATCTCTTAATTGAACTATCAAAAATGTAACATTAACAGTATTATTTGACGGATGTAGATAAGGGATAAATACTGAAACGGATATATGACACAAATCCCACGTCAGAAGTTTCTATACATTGTTTCCTTGGAGTTGAATGGAATGAATAGAACACAAAGATTTACTTTGCGCGCTCTACGGCTTTCACCCGGTTTATTATTTTTTTTTCAATGGCTGGACAGCCCCTTGGGGGCCTAGGCCGCCTCATTTTTCGAGGCTTCACGATCACACTCATTTAGACACACCACACTCGGTAGGACTCCTCTGGACGAGTGACCAGCCCGTCGCAGAGACCTCTACCTGACATCACACAACACTCACAAGAGACAGACATCCATGGCCCCGGCGGGATTCGAACCCACAATCCCAGCAAGCAAGCGGCTGTAGACCCACGCCTTAAACCGCGCGGCTACTGGGATCGGCTCATACTGCAGATATGGATCGAAAAGTACTTAAATTCCAACAGGAGTGTAAAACTCTGCCACTTGTTGGCAATTGAACACTCAGCGTTGAAGCAAATTTTTTTACCTCATACGTTTTGGTGAATCACTAAACCAGGCATATAGGTCGCTACCTACCCAACAAACACAAGAGAAGATCATCCATGCCTTCAGTGGGATTCGAATCCACGATCCCAGATATCAAGCGGCCTTAGACCGCAGATCCACCGGGATGTGCATAGTGGTATATTACTATATACCATGCCAGCTCAACCCGTAGCTCGTGGGCAACATGATGCCCACAACACAGTGTTATATTGCCCGCGGATACATTTGAAATAAGGCGTCTTTTAACCATTTCCCTGGCTAAGCCTAGATAGAACGCCGAAGCAATTCCACCCGTTTCCTAGCTAACTATGAACGGAAGCTAAAAATATACATATATTTGTACAGCTACTTATCCTTTATTTTGTGTATTGAATTCCTGTTGCCCGCAGGCAGACGAAAATTTTGCCTTAGTTGCCTGCACCACATAAAAGGTTGAGCGGGCCTGCTTGTATACAAACAAGAACTGCAGCCATGTACTCGGTGAGGTATATTACAGGCGTCGTTTACATTCAGAATGCCATACGGTTTCACGGCACACGCGTAAATGTAATTTTATAAACCCCAATATGACAAGAACGGCCTTCCCCACACCCATTTTCACCCAAATCGGACAGTAAATGTCGAAAGCATGAATATAATTCCATTTACGCTCATTTACAAAGTATGGGTTTCACTGGACTGGTTTTTGTGCAACTTACAACTGCTCCACCGTATTTAGTTGAGGTCTCCTCTACTGAATTTAACACACGTCGGTCAAGAAATATGGGAAGTGAGGAGAGAAACTGATTTACGCCCCGAAGTGAAGTGTGACTGTCACTGATCCCATTCTCACGAAACTCACGCTTGCTTGACAGCTTTTCCTAAAGAACTATAAGGAATTTCATGAACTCCGACAAACAGTTTAGTGGCTGATACTAGGTCACAGACGGGTGGCCCGACGTACGTTGTCTCCATTTCCAGCGTTCCTTCTTTTTTTTTTTTTTTTTTAATGTATGAAATATGGTAACTATTGTAAAGAACTACCAATCTTATTTTCCTGGCTTCAAATAGTGTTGTAAAAATTTAATATCCATGACAGTCAACATAAAATGAATGTGTATATTGTGCTTTTATTGGCTACAAACTTTATATTTAAGCGTCTGTCTTTGAAACATTTTATGAAGGCTCCAAAGAAAATAAATGTGAATAGTATATGGTTGGAAATAAAACAAATGGCCCAGCTATTCTGCATGAGAGAAATGCGAACGGAGTGTTGGTGATCCGTTGATGACGATACAGTACGAGCTGGGTATTCCGTAATGACAGGACTGCGGAGCTGCATGTACACGTGACTGTAAACTGTCGCGAGTTCTCTCGAGAGAATCTAGCAAGGGTGTTTAGACGTGAGAATAATTCCTACCGATCTGACTCGCGGCGAGTGCTCTGGGAGCGGAGAACTGGCGAGAAATCTCAGATTACCTAATTATCGTTTACACGTTTGAGTAAGCTTCAACCAGTTCTGAGAGCAAAAACATGGCGTCGGCCGAATCAGCTGTTTGTGAACACGCTGGAGTGAACTGGGGAAGTTCAGTACCGTTCAGTCACTGACCATGCACGGCTGGGCTTCGCGAAGCAAAATTAGCAGCTGCCGTGTTTTAGCTTTAGTTTTTTATTAAGAGAAGAAATAGGAAAAGAAAATGTTGGATTAAAATCAAATATATTTCATATACATTATTTAAACATATACAGGTCTTATAAATGAATAAATATCAATTTTGCAAACATTTCAATGTAAATGTCGCACATGATACGTATTCCATCGAAGATAATTAGCTGTAATTATTTTGGAAGAGTCTATGGACCTCTCGTAAAACAAACTACAGAATGAGAGAATGAATGAGTGCTTGAATTAATGTAGTGTATTTAATGACGCTGTTAGCAACTCCACTATGTAGCGTCGAATGATTGGATGATAATCAATAATGAAATTGAAAGCATGTAGAAAGTTAAGGTAGGCCTACTATCCTGGAAGTTACCTAGAAGGAATGACGAAAAGCATGAAGGACCTCAAGGTAGTTGGTGTCCCCGAGCGAGATTCGAACCGGGAACCTCCTAAATACAAGTTAGAATCGTTACGGCTCTGGAAAATTTGTTTGGTAAGACAGTTTGCAGGTTCACGTACATAATGCCTGCAATCTACAAATTACTAGTCTATTTCACAAACAGAAGGCCCCTTTAGAGTCTATTGATAGACCTACAGTATATGCAGCACAATACAATAAATTGGTTTCGAGGGTCGTGAGTTTTTCGCTGCACTTCCGTCGAAGTAGTGTTTTAGGCTTCGCCTATTAAAAGCTAACACGTTTCTTTTTTTCGCCATTTTTATAATGTTTGTGCCTGTATTTCCAAACCTCCGTTCGTGCCACATACAAACTTATTAACTTCGCCGCTTTTTCCTTTGTCGATATCTTTCGAGTCGCCATTTATGCAGCTACTCACAACTATACCTATTTCTCTGGTATAGCTGAGAGGAAGCGTGGCGCTGCTTTACGCGGTCAAAGGAAGTGCTCTCAAGCCGAATCTCCGCGATGTTACCATGACCTTCGAGTGTCTGCTCTCGAAGACGGTTACAAGTGAGAGAGCACCACTCGAGAGTAGCTGAAACAGACTCACGCAAGTTTTTTTCTCAACTGCAACGCCACCTTAAGGCCGCGTTCTCACGGGGCGTGAACCACGCGCGTGAATAACACTGGCGTGCTCACTCGTGTTGCCTCCACGCTTGGTGGAAAGCGTGAGCTGTTCACACGGACAAAAGGTTTCAGTACAATCGTGACCATGGACGGGACAGTTGCTGAGGGCTGTGCCGTAGTGTGCTCTGTGTTTTGTGGAATTTTAGCATATAAAATTGTTCGCGCACTCGACAAAAGACAAGAAAAACGTCGGAGAAAGCGTTGGTGGGTTAAGGAGTGGATAGCACGGCGCCCACTTGTGGGAGCATCCAGATTTATTGATACCGAACTTAAACATCGCTATCCAGATGACTTCAAAAATTTACTGCGAATGACAGAAATACAGTTTGAATACTTGTTAAGCAGAGTTAAGAAACGTAAAGTTTCGCTGTCACTGAGTCTTAGCATTTGTGACGACATCTTACCTCACGAACGCCAGCACCACGACTAAAAATCAAACATGGTTTGATCCTGCCACGACAGGATCGTGGACTGCTGACGTCACACGCAAGGTCCACGACTCCGCGTTCACACGGGTAGTGGCCCACGAAAGTGTGATTCACGCGCGTGGTTCACGCCCCGTGAGAACGCGGCCTATAAGCCTGCTATGAAAAGCAATTTGAGATGTTGATTACCTAGTTAGAAGTTTAAGATAATTGATTAGGCCTGCATACTAAAACATTCAGTTGATGTATGGAATTCTGTGAAATAATGCTCCTCACATCTTAACGGCATCATGTAGGCTTGCAGTGTGTGGGTTTGAGATCGGGACGTTGTGTTTCCTGTAAGTACAAGTAGCCTGTTTTTAAGTGTTTTATATTACCAACCACTGCACTATAATTCTTTTTACTTCTACATGTTTCGGCTAACCATCGTAGTCATCCGGAATAAAAATAATTATTGTGCAGTGGTTAGTAATAATAAAATACTTATACGTACGCAAAGCAACTACACGGAATATGCATAATATTAAGTGTAGCATATATTTGTTAACGTAAGTTTTAAGTTTGGATTTCTGTTTCTTATGGCATTCACGAATGGCCCATAATTAAATGCTCTTCGGTAAGGCAGTCCCGATGATTAAAATGGTACAGCTTGCGATTCGCTGATGTCGCCATTCCGAACGGAAAGGAAACGCTGGTATATTTAGTGGAGTCGCTGAAGTGTGAAGATTACACGACCCGGGAAACGAGCGTTTGTGCTGAGGCGGACGTATTTCGGATGTTAGCTTTTGGTTGTTTTATGTTCCTGTATCAGAAGACACACATGAGCTACTAGAAAGATAAATTGGTTATTCCGAAAAAAAAAACTGCATTATTTTGCACTACAAAAGCAAAGCGATAATGCGAAAACAACGTGTCCACTTCATCTAAAACTGATCTTGTGTAAAAACTGAAGGATCAGAGCACTCAACATACGTCTTTCCTTCTTCAGCCTGCCACGGTGTAATTTGTTATAATTACTGAGGCTTTAATTATGGGGTGTGGCGGCATAACAATCACATCCGGTCCGGAGAAGTTATCATTACCAGATTGTAGCTACTTTGGTTTGAGTCTGTTTTGAATCAGACTGTGCTTCGAATGTCTAGAATAACACGTAGACGCCAGCCTAACAAGGTCGCCTTAAAACCAAATAATCAATCAACGAAGCACTTTGTTGAAGTGATCACTAAGCAAACTTTCATAAAAGATTTCAGATATCAAGGCGGATTGCAAACACTGGAAATTACCGTATTTATCGATATGGATATCGATTGTCGCAGGTGTGTGAGGTTTTAATGATCGATCGCGCTCTCACGCCATCTGGACGCTGTTTGTATCTTGCGTTGTTGGAATTGGCACGAGATATACTGGATGCCACGCCCAAAGTTGGCTCTCTGCTAATTCGCCTGCTTATCACACATGTATTTTCACCGAGCAGGTTACTCAAAAGTTAGCAGCGTGATGGCGGTGCCCACTTTAAATTCAGTGCACTCGATTATCCGGGGAAATGGTAGGGAGGGGGACCCCCGGATAATTGAGAAACACGGTTAATCCAAAACATATACTTTATTGAGCTACAAACAGAAGAATAAAACTAATTTATTTATTATATGCGTAATACATGAATAGGTTACGACCAGACGCTTATTGTTTACGCGCACAGTCCGTGATTTTTGTTTGTGTTGAGGATTCTGTTCGAGCACTCGGCGCTAAATCACGTTATTCCCCACCTTCGTCATTAGTCATTAGCAACTTACTATAGTGCACGGATAATCCGCAAACCGGATAATCTGCGCACGGATAATCGTATCGTCTGTATCATCTTTTTAACTCTTGCTTCCTAGTCTGAAGTGTTATTCCGTCATATCTCTAAAAGAACAGGAGTTCCAGGGTTAGGATTCATGTCTTAAAACGAGTTTAAGACATGCATCCTAACCCTTATCAGCCCAATGGTAACCATATGTACCAGCTGCTGTAACATTAAGAAACTCTACAGTTTTACACAAAGTGCATTTATGTGTTTCGTATGGTTTTCACATTAAATGCCAATTATTTCCCTAAACACAACTTATCGTTTGGTTTTTATAGTGGTTACACAGTGTTCTCTGGCTCAGACGGTTAGTTGTCGGCTTCTCGCCGCGAGGGCCCTGGTTCGAGCCAGGGCTAATCCATGTGGGATTTATGATGGGCAAAACAGCACTGGGACAGGCTTCTTCGAGTACTTCGGTATTCCCCTGTCAATGTCATTCCACAAAAGCTTCATACTCAATTTAAAAGCTACTCTTCACAACGATAAACGAGTGAAGCATGTGGGCCTTCCAACCGGAGAGATGCTTTTTTTCGGAAATCGGGGAGAACGAAGAAAGAAAGGCACTTTAATTGTTCATCCATCAGTAGGATTACCATACCTCCGGGTTTTCCCGAACATGTCCTCTTTTTTCAAGCTTCAGAATTGTGTCCGGGGGGGGGGGGGAGGGGGGGTTTTTTAATTTTACAAAAAATGTCCGGGTTTTTTGGCCTTTGTCGATAGTCTCACTTAATTTTTCGGTGGTCGTTACGTACGTTATATTTCGTAGTTCTCGTAGGCAACGGTTCAACTTCAGAACGTTCCGGTCGTTCGTTTTGAATTGTGTGCAGTGTACTGGAGGATGTGTTGTGTGCTGTTTAGTTCATATGTCGCTTTTATGGCGTTCTTACAATGAGGAAAAGAAAATGTAAATTCACGGACGGAGTAAAACGCAAGCATTCGTGCTTTTGCATTTCAAACCGTGAAATATCACAGTAGTTACAAAACAACAGACTCCACGTCTGTTCTACTACCACATACTAGCAGTTGCCTTATTGAAAACGTCCTCTCCATGGATGTCTTATCTTTCTATAACTGAAAGTGTTACTGATTTTTATATTATTTTTGCTCTTTATTAAAATTATTATGTAATATTATTATCACTCTATTGATAGTAATTGTATTAATAAATCTGAAAGCAGAATTTTGATACTTCTTTATATTTCAATGTGTGTATGTCATACTCTATTCCGATGATGCTATATATCCTCTTTTTCGACCAAAATTTGGAAACCCCCCTGCCGCTGATACGACCTTTTTTTTATTTTCGATAAGTGGGAAATTTCCTCTTTTCCTGTGCTGGATATATGACAACATATCCATCAGTCCTCAAGCCGTTCTAGGCGACTGCAGCTGCAATAGTCAGGCTCGCTATTTAGTAATATCCGGTCTTGAGCACCCCGAGGGGCTCGACGCTAAGACAGTCAGACTTACTGTCAGTTGCAGAGTGACTTGGACTATTCCTCAGAAGGTTCAAACTTTACCCTCAAATTGTGGAGTCCGTTTTCTTGGCATTTTTTTTTTTATTTTTCCAAAAACAAACCCTATTTTACATGTGTATATTAGGGTTAAAGTTTAACCAAGTACATATAATAACAATATTGTTACTTACAATTTTCTATTGATATGGTGTATAAAATTAATGAAATGTTTTTGACAACAGTTTCTACTAAATATATTGTACAGTGGCTTATGGTAACTAATATTACATTTGTTTAAGTGCATTTCAAGGCAAAACCTCCTGTGTCCGAATATGGGGCAATCAAATAATAGATGTTCTACTGTTTGTTCACCTCCACAAGTGCATCCATATCCATTCTCTACTTCGATATGAAATCTGAAGTACAAACGAATTCTTGGCATTGAACCGTGATCTGTTACATTTATTGTCATGACAGAACTAAAACCTACCAAGCAGTGATGCTATGACCGTCACTTCTGGCGTGGAGCAAATGTCACTACTTAATGTATGTGCTCGAATAGTAATTGCTTTACACCAAAGTGGAGGTTATGTCTCTGTATAATTCGCACTGAAACCACTCTATCTGATGCGAAGGAAAAGTCACTTCCAGATCCTGGCTGATCAGCTCATGGGCAGTGCGACTTTAAATCTGGCGTGGAGGACATCAAACTCCCAGAGAGATCAGAGCAGTGTAATAGAAGCGATTGAAGCGGTAATTAGTTAATGAGTCATGACGCAACCACGAGTGTAGTGCAAAGGAGACATTTTTTTTTCATTCACGCCAGGCAACCAGACCAAGAACAATATCCATGTAGATCAATATTCATGCCCTGATTTTCTTGTAACTATGGTGATACCGCAAGTTAATCCCATTACAAAGTTAAACCGTACGTCCTCGTATAAACGCAGGGCTAATGAGAGTGTGAAAATTGCACTGCGCTATAGTGAAACGAACCAAACTTAAATTTAGTATACTTACATTAGGTATATAGAATCCTGTCAGCAAAGAGACGGTTAGCAAGCAAATACCCGCACGGGAATTTTTTTAGAAACACGTCCACTGGTCGGTTTTTCCATATATGCATATAAAAACCAAATAAAGTAAATCAATAAAAATTCTTATTGTGGCTAAAAATCTGTTATGTTTGTTAATTAAATAAAATATTAGTAAATCCAAAAGTGATAAAAAGCGAAGAAAACTTTACACTAAAGATTTTTTTATTATGGAAAATATGTTACGATTGCAAGTAAAATAAAAAACAGCTGAAAGTTCTAAACTGATCCTACATGCTTCCAGTAACTTCGATGTGTATTTTATTGGACAGAAAATGAATAATTTCCGCTTCTGGAAATGTTTGAAGGACGTTGTGCTTACAACGGTAATGGATGATTTGCCTTTAAATGTGTACGTTACGGTACTTTATAATATTGTTTGATCAATTTTAATTTTGGAAAGCTGCATTCGCAAAATATTTTTGTAGCTGGTAGTGTCAGTATGCGCGACGCATGGCTATTAAATAACGAGACCTCGCGCAGGTCCTAACATTGACAGTTGCTTACCGCTGGCTATTTCTCCATTCGCGTGCCAAACCACGCTCCGTTACATTAAGGCAGCGTCGACTAATATTTTTTTTTATACAGGGTGTTGTAACTTGCCGCGATCGTGTTTGAATAGCAAGAACAACGAGAAAACATCAAATTTCTTGTACACTAACTCCGTGGAGCAGAGTCCTTCTTGAGAAGCTTACAGGTCCTCAGCTGGCCAAAAAATTACCCGAATTTTATGGAACCCGAAGGTTCATTACCGTATACACAAGCGCTTGCTCCCTGTCCCTATCCAGAGCCAGATCAATCCAGTCCACGTTCCCCATCCTATTTCTTGAAGATCCGTTTTAATATTATCCTCATATCTACGCCTTGGCCTTCCAAGTGGTCTCCTTTCTCCAGGTTCCCCCACCAAAACCCTGTACGCACCTCTTCTCTCCCACCCATTCGTGCTACATCCCCCGCCCATCACTTTA
Source organism: Reticulitermes speratus (assembly GCA_021186555.1). NCBI lineage: Eukaryota > Metazoa > Arthropoda > Insecta > Blattodea > Rhinotermitidae > Reticulitermes > Reticulitermes speratus. The sequence continues at coordinate 8,089,146 of JAJKFL010000005.1, forward strand.
TTCTTGGTTTGATCAGCCGAATATTTGATGAGTAGTACAGATTATAAAGCTGCTCGTTATGTAGTCTTCTCCAGTCCCCTGTTTCCTCGTCCCTCTTAGGCCCAAATATCTTCCTCAGCACCCTATTCTCGAACACGCTCAGCCTATGTTCGTCCCTGAATGTGAGAGACCAAGGTTCGCACCCATACAAAAACAGGCAAAATTAGTTTTGTGTATTTTAATCTTTATATTTTTGGATAGCACACTGGAAGACAAAAAACTCTGCACCGAATTATAGCAAGCATTCCTGCATGTAGTTGATAAGAATTATATGCCAGGATAGTTACTACAGTCTGGTTTATGACCCTTCTTATAAATAGGCACAGTGATTGACTCCTTCCACTGCTCAGGCAATTCCTCCTTATTCCAAATAGAAGCAACGGGTTTACAAATTTCTTGTGAAGCTGAAATTAATCGACACCGAAACCTGTAGTTTGTTACGTGAGGCCTTTGTGAGAAGACTCCCTGTCACAGGTGGTCGATGAAATAATGCCGACTTTGGACATCCTCTTCGGAGGATGTAGTTTGGGATAAGGTTAGAAGTTTCTTTCTGTGCAAATTCCACAGCGATACAAACCTAAATTTAAAATTTACGTATTATGCGGTTATGAAAATGGAAAATTGAAGTGACGAATACAGGGAAGTCAAGATAGATTTCTGATTCTAGAAAAAAATACGTCGGATAAACTGGTCGAGGTTGGCAGTATTACTGAAACTATAAGAATAAGGAAAGTATATGAGCATTGAAACAGTTGCTGTTTCAAAACAGAATGCAACATTAAATTATATATATTGAATTTAAGAAATATTTATCTTATTTGTGAGATTGCCATAGTTTATTATCTTCTTTTACCTCGAGGTCTTTTATTTCTTATTTATTTATCCGAAAAATCAATTTTATTCCGTAGTCGATATGTGTGCCTTTTACCACATTAGATGAGGCAGTTGGCGATAAGGCCTTTCTTACGGCTCTTCGGAACTACATCCAGCATTTCCTTACGCGTTTATACATTTGTGCATTTGTTTACGTGTGTTAGCTAGTCGTTACCATACTTTAACTACAATTTGATTAGAACTCAATTGAAACACTCGCCCGTTTTTATTTCTGTTAGTCTGCCTGTCGAATCGCCCACAGTTTAGTAGTCACTATGTTGGTGAAATCTGAAGTTTTCACATCGATGAGTAGCAATTAAGACTATTCTTCAGGAAAGTTAGTCCCTGTAGTTTGGTAGATAGGTACAAAGATTTCGGAGGAGTCTGCTATCTCCATCTTCAGGACAGATTGCTTCTTATACCCTGAAGATGGACTCGGCAGGAACGTTAGTATTACTACATATCCACCAAAGTACACGGCGTCACATCCAAGAATACCGTAATCCTACTTTATTGATGTGAATTACACGCGAGAGACTTGTGCAAATCTTATTGTATAGAACGTGGTGGGAAGAACTTTACGTACCTTGCCACGGAAAACCAGGCCAAAAATACAGCAACATGGACACCCCTTGAGCCGTCATTTTTATTACGTACATCAAGACCTAAAACGAAGAAAACATTTTAGTGGTTACTACACGACAGGGACAACAAAGTCACCCGCTATGCTCGGTCTGAGAGTCATCTCACCCCATATCTACTCTCCCTAACAAACGTCCCTGCCCACCATCTCTCACGCAAATATCAAATTAAATTTGACTATACATTAGTATTACGAAATCATTAACTAATTAATTATCGTCACAGGCATATTCAAACCTAGTGGCGTTAAGCCTACTGCCCAAAACAGATCCCTTTGTGTAAGACAATTAGCCTAATGCAATTCTTTTGGAAAGCAGGAAGCGGCGAAATACACACATTTGTATTCGTTTGGATTCGAATCAACGATATTTAACGGATATGTCAACTACGCTCTGCTAATTAACAGCAAGTTCACTCTTGTTTACCGCTTAGCACAACTCAAACTAATTTGTGTTATGTTTTACATCGATCAAAATACATATTTTATACTTCGATGACCAGTCTCTCCATGGATACGGTACATCCCAGACATTTGTTTTAAAAATTGTGAATATTAGAGGTTTATATTTCAAATTTCAAGCGAAGAAGCAACCATGTGGGGTTAAAGTGTTACATTGCACTCAATGTTTGAAAGTCTGACGCTGTGGAAAGGTTTTGAGAGAGAAAGAACCGAAAAAAAGATGGCAGTTGTTAGTAAAGCCTCTCGTACTTTAATTTGGTGTCAGCGTCGAGTGGAGCATCTCACTGACACCAACAATGCTGCCGATGTCAGGTCAGCTAATGTGTGAACTGTCGTTGTCAAACTGGCCCTGGGAGAGGTCTTCGAGTGCTTCGGTTTTCCCCTGTCATTATAATTCCACCAATGCTCCATACTCATATTTCATCGTCTACCACCGACGGTATATAATCTTAGCATTTAACAACATAGTTACATAAAGTACCTCTCTGCCTGTGTCTCTGTCACTAGCAATCGTCGAGTCGTGGCGATATACCCGCCTTCCAGTAGGGGCAACGCCCAGATCTGAATGAATCTCCGTGGAACGAGTCATTACTGCTACATCTGACATGGAGGAAATGTCACTACAAAAATTAGGTAAGGTTAGTTTCAAGTGTGGTTTCAGAATTTGGATTTTGACTTACTGTTGTGTTGACAGCTGTAAATAACCCACAAAGCTGAGTCAATTATAAACTCAGCCAAGATTATGTTGGTTTCTTGTGTAATGCCTTTGTTTGAGAGACGAAACTGACTCGCTTTTATCAGAGTTTGCAAAGATTTCGAGTGAAGAGTGTTGCGGTCAAACTGAGGAGTGGCGTTAAAATGCGGGATCGATGTTGAGTGAATTACAAGAAGTGACACTGTGATGAGATGCAGTCGACAATCGGGGAGGGGGGGGGGGTTGTTGAGGCCTCTGAAAGTGGGGCACTGGAGAGTTAACCAGAGTACAGGGGAGAATAACTCGATTACACTTCATACATGTTTGTATGTCCCGTCAATTGCCTTTTGTACATACAGGAGTTGAAGTGGAAGCTCTCTAAAATAACCTTCGATGCTGTAAGTGATCTGTGTGCAAACTGTGTTAGGTGTGCCCCAAACTTATTAACCCACCGGCCTAAGGCTCTTTTTCTGCGCTTTCACACCACAGTGAGGCACGTCATGCGTCTACTGTGACAAACTGTCAGAAGGATTTCTTCTGTCCTACAGAAGAACAAGCAAAATTATTTTGCAGGCCACTGTCAGGGAAATGTCAAAACTTAAAAAGTCGACAAAGTTTATAGAGACATCTTGAATTCTTCATGCTATAAGATAGAATCGGGGGCCACGCGGTGGCGCAGTTGGTTGAGGCACTGAGCTACAAGCCGGAAGGTAGCGGGTTAGATTCCCGATGGTGTCATTGGGGTTTTTCATTGACTTAATCCTTCCGGTCGCACTATGGCCCTGGGGTCGACTCAGCCTCTAACAGAAATGAGTACCAGGAATATTTCCGGAGGGTCAAAGGCGGCCGGTGCGTTGGGCTGACAACCTTACCACCTTCATATGCCGATTGTCTAGAAATCTGGGAACCTCAACCTCCTGGAACCCTAAGGGCCTGTCCAGGCCTGTAATGGGATTGCTTTATAAGATAGAATCGGAAGGGCGTACACAGCAGACGAGACTGCTTATATTAAGGCTGATGGACTAGTAGATGCAGAGTGATATATTGCCCGATTTCAGGCTTCCACCGCGGTGTAAATGAGATCTGCGCCCATCTGAGATATTACGCAGCATAGATTTGTGGTTTGTTACCGACGTTTCGTGAGAACCTGTCGATCCCATCTTCACGGGTAAAGAAGTCCTTCTTGGATTGCTTGACCCTTGAAGATGGGACCGATAGGTTTTCCCGAAACGTCGACAACAAACTGCCAATCTGCACTGCGCAAAATCCCAGAAGAGCGCAGATCTCGTGGTGATAAAACCTTATCTTTCTCCATAAAGAATCAATCAATTGATTGTCCTATTTAACGTGCATTGTTGTGTTTCAGACACGCACATACCAATTAACAAGTGGGGAAAGAGACGGATTAAATAGGGACAGCGTGTCTGTGAGGTAGGGCGCTTCTCTTGGAGTTTCGGGTGTAGTGATTAGGGCGTAAAATTTGTGTGTGTGTGTGTAATTTAAGGTTTTCGCGGCGCTGTAAATTCAGATCAGGACCGCTCAACTTTTTATGTGGTGCGGGCAACCTCGGCAAAATTTGGCCTAGATGCGGGCAACACAAAACTCAATACACACAATGAGGAATGAATAAGTATGCGTTTACGAAACATTATATGCATAATTTTTTACCTTTTGCATTTTTATACATCATATGCAATAAAAATACACTGGCAGTAACTGGAAAACTTATTTAAGAAATGCAATTCACAGCCCAGGCTAGTGTGTCGATATTTTTACACATTTTGTATGTCTCCATAAATAAACAGCTTATAAATTTTCAAAATTGCCTCGGCATTCTGTCCCGGCTTTGCCAAGGAAAAAATTAAAGACGTTTTCTCATTTCAAATGTCTCCGTGGGCAACATAACACTTTGTAGCGAGCAACATGTTGGTCGCGGGCTACGGGTTGAATGGGCCTAGTTTGATTGTGGTCCTCTGAGATATGACACTGCGCAGGTTTGTAGATGGTTATCAGTCTTTCGAGTGAACTTGCTACATTCATCTTCTGAGTAGGACTTAGCAAGCGGTAACCGTCTACAAGAGCATATGGTGTGATAAACAAGAAGACTGCAATATAAAGGAAGCCTTTTCCTTCTTAAAGTGAATCTTCTTTGATTTCAGCTACTTTACCTTCTGTCCCATAACAGATAAGCATATCAAGGCAATGAGCCGACAACTTCCTATTAACGTCTCCGCTCTCCAGCAGTTGGGGTTTGCTGTCATTAGCGTCAAGCAAGTGATGACCAAACGGCCTTCACGTCAGGGTCCAGTCATCGCTATATCCTTACCTCTGTTTCTAGTGACTATCGCACAGCCAGATGTCACAGAACATTTTGACTCTCACTAACCTCGCTGACATTGTTATCAACATAGAAGCCTATTTTTTTCTGTTGAAAAACTAAAGATAGAAGCCTACATTCTTACGCAGTATTTTGGTCACATGTGGGTCCACTGAAGATATCTGTGGTACGGAGGTTGTCATCGCCACCGAAAATGCCCAGAGAAAAACTACTGTACGAGCTGACGGAAGGGTTGCAAGTGCTAGGCGCGGCATGCAAGAATCTGTGCGAGAAAGGGGGCTGAAATTCTGAAAGAAGCCTCTGGAAGGAGTTTCGTTGCAGAAAGGACATCGCCCGCAAATACCTACGCAGTAGCCGCAGAAGGCCCCAGTTTTTTTGAAACAACTGTGACTACCACAAGCTGCGATCTGGTGATCAAACCAACGTGGCCAGCTTCCGACAAATGGCAGCACTGCATTGTTACCCTAATGACCACAGTTTAGCAAATGAGGACGGATATAAAGTCTGTAGAAACATAAAGTGACCGTTTCGTCATTATAATGCTAGCGGTCTATAGATTCGTCATTGGGAAATGAGGGTCAGTCTTCGTAATACGTGCATCAGACTTCGTAATCAGAGGCGTAGCTGAGGGGGGGGGGGGGTGCGGCCGCCCCGGACTTCAGAGTTCAGGGGACGGAAAAATAAATATTTTAAATTAAAAAAATATTTTCCGCCCTCAATAAATTTTAAATTATTGGGCCTAATACAATTACATTCAATAAATAATTGTGATTGGTTTGAAGTTCGTAATATCTCTTAGGGGTGACCATTGTGTTTACTTGCGCCGGGCTCAAAAAATCCTACCTACATCACTGTTCGCAGTTCACTTGCCCTACTATTTCGACCCTTTTCTTATCTGAGAGGAGGTTCTACAGAGAGACGAAAAATACGTGTCTCCGTCTGGTCTAGAGTCGAGATGGACTCGATAAACAGACGGATGGCTCTGTTGACAAGACTTTGGTAATGCAAAAAGGCAAGTCGGCCAGTCGTTCTTCTTCTTCAGAAACGAAGCTCGAGTGACCGACTGATAGCAGTAAAACTGCTACATTGCGGGATATGTTAGTACTTAATTAACATGTATAATAATGGCGACATACGCCTACTTACGTACGGAGTAGAAAATAATACGGGGATATTATCTGCTCTGACAACTTGCGTGACTCTTCAGACGGCTTCGCGTGACGGCACATAGCACATCCTCCGCCACTACTCCAATTTCCCGTGAGTCTGGGTCCACGCCTTTGGTTCAGTGTATTACAGGTAATATTAATTTCAATTCTGAGTATCTAAAAGTGCTATTCTGTGCGGCTCGCTGACACGCATCACATAGCAGACACATTTCGCATTGCAAGTGGAAGTTTTTTAAGTTAAGCTTGCTGACGGGAAGTGACTAGCAACGGTTGTCAGGTAAACTAATATCCTTTTTTTTTTTTAAATAGGCCTATTGCTTTCACCGTGCATTTTCACTTAGTATTCAGTAACCAACAAATGCACAACAATAAACTACTTTATAGTTTTTATTAGTATCTATGCATTCCCCTACACGTGTTTCGGTCCGTAGACCATCTTCAGGGGGTAACAAGCTACTACACTTCACATACCGAAAAAGCTTGTTACGCCCCTGAAGATGGTCTACGGACCGAAACACGTGTAGGGGAATACATCGATATTAACAAAAACTATAAAGTAGTTTATGTTTTTTTTTTTTTTTTTAAATATTAAGCTTTATTTTCTTTGTTGGTTTAATACATCGAGACTCTTCTTACAGGTATCAAGTTGTTCCTTACACCAACTTCCTTTGAATTAAAAAAAATGATTACACTCAAGTGACTGTGATGTATACAATACCTAGATGTGTAGCTGTAGTGAAAAGTAGGTTGTAGCACCCAAAAAAAAACACTACCATCAAAGTCGCTCTATTTAGAGCAGCATATGTTTAGTCCGTTTGTGTTTATATCGCCTATACATGTCCAGAAGGTCATGGAGAGAGTAGTTTCCTATGTCGCCAATCAGTGGATTCGGATGATGCAGGCAGTGGGTATAAAACCTCTCTGCAAGATGATGGACACATGTTTGAAGAACGTCAACTCCTAAGGTACTATGGAGGAGGGGGATTGGAGTGTTACGAGGAGAGTTCGAGATAACCGTAAACATTTGTTTTGTACTGTTTGAAGGGTGCGAAAGTTTGTAGCGCTGGTTGAACACCAGACTGGGGCCGCGTATGTTAGTGTAGATCTGATAGAAGCCCGGTACAGCTGAAGCTTTGTGTTCACTGTTAGCGTGGAATCCCTGGCTAGGAGGGGAAATATGTTCGCCAAGTAGCCTAGCGCAGTGTGAGACGTTCTCCTGATGTGCGTTGTGAAGGTAAGAGTAGGAGTTAAATGTAGTCCCAAGTACTTGACTTCAGTTGACCATGGGATCTCCTGTTCATCTATACAGAGTCTTGCAGGGGGTAGTGGCCTTCTCTTGGTGAAAAATGATAGCTTCCGTCTTGGTGGTGTTTACCCGGAGCCGCCATCTCGTAAAGTACTTTATGATCCGGTCCACTGCTATGTTGAGCCTGCGAGTGATAGTATCCGTGCGCCAGGACTGCGTGAGTAGTGCTGTATCGTCTGCATAGAGAGCCAGTTGGACATGTGGGATGCGTGGAATATCAGATATGTATAACGTAAAAAGAATGGGAGATAGGACAGCTCCCTGCGGGAGCCCGGCTAGTTGTATTCTACTGGAAGAAGGTTGCTCCGTCTACGACCACCACAAATGATCGGTCTGTGAGGTATGAATGGAGAAAGGCGATTAGATATGCCGGGAAGTTGTATTTGATGAGTTTGTGGAGCAGACCCCGGGTCCATACTGTATCGTACGCCTTTTCTATATCCAACAGTACCATACCCGTATGTTTGTTGATATTATACCCATGCGTGATGTGGTCAACAATTCGTGCCAGTTGCGCAACGGTTGAATGACGTTTTCGGAAACCGAATTGCTCATTCGGAATAAGACTATTCCTACGTGCATGTCCGTCCAGGCGTTTTAATATCACCCGTTCCAGTAGTTTGCTCAGTGCGCTAAGGAGGCTGATTGGTCTGTATGAGGCTGGGTTAGCTGGAGGCTTCTGATGCTTCCGGATGGCTATAACTTTGGCCTGTTTCCATGTCTCGGGAAATGGCCGAGGGTCAATGCGGAGTTAAATAATGAGGCCAGATGACTTATTGTGGCTGTAGGAAAGTGACGCATCAAGTTGGGTGTTATTCCGTCCTCACCCGGGGCCGTGCGGCGTTTAAGGGATGAGATATATCTTCGTATTTCCGTGATGCTGACGTGAGGAAAGTCTGAGACGCCGAGCCTATGTCGTTTGATAAACGTATGAAGCACACGATCCACTCCTCTAGAGTGGGGCGTAGATTCATCGGTATTGTTTGACTGTGAATGCGCTCAAACCTGTCGGCGAGTATTTCTGCTTTGTCTGCAGCTGTGTATATCTGCACTCCGTTGTCGAACAAGGGCGGGATGGGGGCGGGTGGTTTTTGAAAGTATCTCACTATTTTCCATAATGTCGCTTTTTGTGGATGTAGTGTTCCCAGAAAAGTGGTCCACTTTTCATTTTGATACCTTTGAAGGAGGGCTGCGACCAGCCGGTTGAGGATGGAGAGAAGTATAGCAAACACGTGTAGTCGAGATCTCTGAAATCGCCGGCGGATGTAGTTTCGGAACTTCACAATCGCTCCGATGGACGGTGGGAAACAGATATGCTGCCGTTTGATTTCTTTCCTCGGTATAGCTGCAGCCGCCGCCTGTAATACCGATGCCGTAAAGTAGTGTACTGCCCTGTCGAGATCTGTATCATTGCGGATGTGGGGGCGTTGAGCGAGAAAGTGGTTTAACCGTGAGCGGTAAAAGAGGCCAGTTTGCTTGTCCATAATCCAGGACCGTTCGATTCTCTTTTGTCCTATAATGGACACGTAGTTTTACACACTACCGGGTTGTGATCTGATGATAATGCCGGTATGGAGTGGGGTGTCGACATGTGGCACCCTCGTGATTAGGGCAATATCAAGGACACTGCTCTGCCCCCGTGGATGCACATATGTAGGGAGTTCCGGGGGATATATTGTCACCGATCGTTCTATACAGTAGTCCAGCAGTACTCTACCGTTCCTGTTTGTTGCGGTACAGTTCCAAGCCGGGTGTTTACTATTGAAATCGCCAAGGAGGACGACCGGGCTTTCGGTGGAGAAAACTGTCTCCAGATCTTCGCGGCAGAGCGTATTGCCTGGAGGATTGTACCCCGAGACGATCAGTATCCGCTGTCGCTGTGGAAGATGGATATATACCGCCACCGTTTCTAGTGTTGTTGTGTCAGGTAGAATAAAGTGGTCGTGCCTTACGCAGTGTTTTACGAGTAGCATGACTCCTCCCCCGTGTTGATTCCTATCTGTCCGATAGATGTTGAATCCAGGGGCAGAGAATTTGCGTTTTGTATTGAGTTTTGTTTCACAGACGGCTGCCACATCGATATTATGGAGATTTAAGAAGTGCAATAACTCTGTTTTTCTCAGTGCGATGGAATTTGCGTTCCAGTGTAGTAGTCTTAGATTTCGGCTTACGGAGATTGCGTAAAGAACCCCATTATGGTGTCTACGATGATCAGTGTTTTATCCATCGGGTTTTGTGCGGCCTGAAGTTGATTTGCCAGCGTTCGCAGAGCTACACATACCCGTTGTAGATTCAGTGTGGAGAGAATCGATTTGAGAGATTCGATTATCGAAGGTAATGTTTGGGTGTCCTGTGGACTAGGTTGTTTTGATGTCACTTGAGCCCAAGTTGGAGCTTGGCGTTTTGCCTCGGGTGGAAGTCGAAGCGGCGGAAACTGCGATTGCGTCAGTGGTTGGTGATTGGTTCTGGTCGATGGACGAGGCAGTCGGCGGTTTCGCGATTCCAGTTGTTTAATGTACACCGGACATCCCGTATGATTTGCCGGATGTTCCCCTCCGCAGTTCACGCATTTGGGTGGGGCTGTAGCTGGCTTCTGGCAGTCCTGCGTTGAATGTGATTTGTCGCATTTGACGCATCTGGTTGGACGGCCACAGTATGCAGAAGAATGACCAAACTGTTGACACTTAAAGCATTGTTGGATCGGTCTCGGATTTTTGTACTTATCCCATTGGACGATACAGTGACATACGTTTGTGATCTTATACACTTCACGGAGGTCCGTGCCGGTCTGGAAAGTGACTATAAACACAGGATATTTATGTTGAACCTGCGCCGTTGACTTATCCGTTCGGACAATTTGCCTTATTTTTTCCACTTTTAGGTTTTTAAGTTCCAGCTCTTGCTGAATTTTCCTCCACTTCGACTGTAGGCGGCACCCCCTTCAGGGCCACTCTCGGTTGTACCTCCGTTGGAAGTGGGTACGTGTGATATGCTAAATTAGCCTTTTTAATTTCTTGAAGTAGGATGTTATAGTCTCCTTCTGTTTTCGTGTATAGTAATAACCTATTTAACTTGGCTTTTACTTCTACAGGTGCTGTTAGTTTTTCATTTAATGTTTTGAGTGTGGTTGTATGATGGGTCAGATAACTATACAGGACTATTGGAGGAATCCTGGACTTACGTTTTGGGGTTGAAGTCACTGAGTCGGTGTTCTCTGTTTCGGAGGCACTGTCTGATAAAACTTCGAAGTAGTTAGGGGATTCAAATGAAGTCCCTGCTTCGTCCTCACGTTGTCGTCTGCCTCGTTTCCTTTTGGATCCCTGGTCGGGACGGTAGTCTGGAGGCATTACTCCGTTAGCCTCATGTTGCCCACTTCACTTGCACTATCTATCACTACGTACTGGTCCCGGCGTACAATCACTCGATTGCCGCCGGCACTAGGAAACACAACACACCACTCCCACTAGCACTCGTCAAGCACAGCGTATCGTACGTCCTACCAGTTACACTGCTACCGACGAACTCCTTGTAGTTTATGTTTGTGCATTTGATGGTTACTGAATACTAATATCCTTTTATTACTACATAATTCTGTTTGGCCGAGTCTTGCATATACAGGGCATACACAAAAGAATGGTGCGGTTTCAATAGTAATGTCTATTGAAACCGCACCATTCGTTTGTGTATGCCCTGTATATACGTGATGTGGAGAACCATGCATTGTACCACTTACGTTACTTCAATGTTTGTGTGCGCCTTCCAAACTTCATTAGTACAGTAAATAAAAGAGCTCGGTAATACTAGCCTCTCCCACCCGGTTGCAGTGTTTATGTCCACTATGGCTCACCGAGATTTACGGTCAGCCTAGCTACGGCCACAGAATGGACAGATTATTGAAGTGTTGTTAAGAAGACGGTTCCATGATGTGTCATTGTTCACGAGAGGGCACTCCCACGAGATTGTGGCTTCATAATCATTACGAAATTTTAAGTATCTTAAAACGTCTCTTTTTAGATACGCTTAGAGAACAACAGATGTCTCGAAAACAGTCCTTCGAGTGAAAGGTGGCCAATATGCTAAAGAAGTATTTGATGCAATACAAACCTCTCATTGGCCGACAATAAAATTAGGTTTACCCGCTCTGTTATCGCACGCGGAGTTAAGTTATATTGCTGTAGATGAGAGGTCGGCCCCCTCTCGTCTGTCAGAGAAAGCCACGCTGTAGACAAATGAAGAACAAGTGAACCACATAGGTTTTACAATTAAACGAAAGCAGTAAAACCACACAGGTATAACATGGTCCATTTGTCCCTTCTGTGTTTAACATACTAGAGTAGACTTCTGTTAATCCGGCACCATTTCGACCGAGGTTGTGTCGGACTATTGGTTATGTGTGGTGGTACTCTTAATTACTTTGTCACTGTCAGTGTTAACTTGATTTGTTTCACGCCTTTACTACCACTGGAACCTTCATTGGCCTCTGACGTCATTATTACAGTCCGATGGGTATAAATATTCGAAATGCAAGTAAAAGAAATTGAGAAAATACAATAATGTCTAGTCGTGACAATGGAAAATAGCGAACTGAGATCACGGGGGTTTATGATGAGCTGGCTCGGTTCCTCTCAGCATCTTTCGGTTCGGCTGATTCTGCAGTGATGTTTATTGCTCCGAAGATCGCTCACCAGCATTTGCCCGTTTTTATGCTGGGCTATCGGGAATGCCGGATCATCGGATTCCGGATTGCTGGAGTATAACTCTATTAAGGGTTCTTCAAATGCTTTTGAAAAAAGTAAATATCACTACCTGCTATACAGTTAAAAAATAGAAACTGAATAATGTAAGGCTGAATTAGTTAAGATAGGTGATGTCTTTTAATAGGGGATTTTTTCTGTAACTTAACAGTGACAAGATAATCATAAATGCATTTAGCTTCAGCTTTTTTTTCGTTTTAACAGAGCTAAAGTATATACAGCTTATAATTTCAAAGAGACAAAACAGTCTGTAGTTGAACATTAAAAATTTTGACCTTCAACCTTAATTTTAATGAGAGAAATGCCGCTGGATTTGAGCAGAAATAAAATTCAAATGCGTAAACAGTAATTTAAACGCTCAACAGTCATTCTTGACCGAAATTTTGAATTTACAAATTTCATTATCGAAAATGTTGCCGGTGGGTCATATACTTCCCGATGGCCTTAGGTCACTTGCCACTGCTATAGATTTCCCCCCCCCCCAAATGGCTCGACAGCCCCTTGGGGGCGAAGGCCGCCTCAGTTTTCGAGGCTTCACGATCACACTTTTTTAGACACACCACACTCGGTAGGACTCCTCTGGACGAGGGACCAGCACGTCGCAGAGACCTCTACCTGACAACACACAACACTCACAAAAGACAGACATCCATGCCTCCGGCGGAATTCGAACCCACAATCTTAGTAAGCGAGCGGCCGCAGACCCACGCCTTAGACCGCGCGGCTGCTATAGATTATAACTGTCCGTATTCATACTTAATTCCAATTGTACCGTGCGAAAACGAACTGTATTAATTAAACTAACGTCACCAGCCTTTGACAGAGGTCAACTTTTATTAATGGAACACGCGTTTCGACTTCTTTTTACGTCACCATCAGTGTCTTCTGCATCATTAGTTCAATATTAAAGCGTTACAGAACTATATAATCTGACATAATTAATGACCTTAAAAGATTGCAGTAATGTTTTAATTAGTCACATGTATTAGTACCTGTTATTAACAAAATTTTACGTAGTGTACAAATTAGTATGTGATATATACGGAGTGTTATATATACAGGGTGTAACGTAATTAAACTACAGATTTCTGGGGATGATAGAGGAGATCAAGGCAATGTATATTAGGATAGGAAAGATTATCCAGAAATGCTTAGTTTGATTGTTAAACACAGAATGGCCGTGCCATGGCTCAGGCGGTTAGTCACCGGCCTCTCACCGCGGAGGCCTGATTTCGATTCCGGGTCAGTCCATGTGGAATTTGTGGTGGACAAATTGGCACTGGGAGAGGTTTTTTCCCCGAGTACTTCGGTTTTCCCTTGTAAATTTCTTTCCACCGGTGCTCCATTACAAGAAAAAAAATAATCATCACCACAGGGTTGCACAATAAGCCTGAAGGCTGCGGTACGTCCGTAGCATCTGCTGCGGGGCCCTTCACAAAAAAAAACAGAATCATGAACACGTTGGGTTTGGAAGGATGAATTGCGTGTTGCTCTGGATCTTAGTAGCCTGCCATTTAGTTTTATTGAGAAGAATCAAATTTACACCTAAAATGAAAATAAATGCATAAATGTTTGCCACGTCTAATAAAACAATGTCATAAACCTACTGCAAGAAACATTTCACTTGTAAATTTGTTTCTTCTCAATCAGTAGTTCTATTTTTGTTTCACAGAACTCCATGTCCAGAACAACAAAATTTAGCAGCAGGCTGCTACCTTCCAGAGCAACATGCATTTCATCCTTCCAACCCGAACGTGTTTATGGTTCTGCCTGTGGCAACCAAACTAACCATTTCCGTATACCGGTTTTTAGCCTAAAATGCATTGTTGTGATCTCTCTATCATCCCTAGTGGGCCGGGATAGCGCAGTCGGTATAGCGACTCGCTACGGGCTGGACGGTCCGGGGATCGAATCCCACTAGGGGCGAGATTTTCCGCAGCCGTCCAGACCGGCCCTGGGGCCCACCCAGCCTCCTATACAATGGGTGCCGGGTCTCTGTCCCGAGGGTAAAGCGGCCGGGGCGTGGAGTTGACCACCCACCCTCATCTAGTGCCAGGGTTAAAGAAAGAGTAGAGCTATACCTCTACTCTCCCTCTGGGCCTTCATGGCCTGTTCTAGGGAGAACTTTACTTATTATCATCCCTAGGAATCTGTCCGTTGAATTACGATACATTCTTTATATATGAATATATCATTATTTGATGGGACTGCATTACATTTTTATGCTGTAATCTGCGAGTGAAGTTACCGTAGAAGGACAGACATGTAATAACTACAGAGCAATAAACTGCAAACTGTGAAGCCATCCATTTGAATGTGGCAGTCCGTCACCTTTATCGGAAGGTAAGAGGTCACGGTCGCACGACTTTAGATCGGTCAGACTAGCTGGAAACTCTCATATTGGATGTGTGGAGAGCCTGCTCTCTTTTGTACAATCCCTTGCTTTTCTAAATATTCTGACGGGGTGTCTATTTTAGGATCAGTAACACCGAATCTTTCATTGTGATGGTCCATACCGCGATATCGTTGTTGATACTTGTAGCATGTGTGTTAAAGGATTTTTATTTTAATATAATATTGTGATGTTTTTATATTGGTGAATAGCATAAGGGTCCTCCAGACTTATTCAACTGATATTATTATACACAATTTCAGACTCGAATATTTAAAGTATTTGTGCTGAATTTACTTCCATGGCTGTTTAGGTCTGATTGACAAGTATCCGTGCAGCTTGGCCGTGCCATGGCTCAGGCGGTTAGTCGCCGGCCTCTCACCACGGAGGCCCGGGTTCGATCCCAGGTCAAGTCCATGTGAGATTTGTGGTGGACAAAGTGGCACTGGGACAGGTTTTTCTCCGAGTTGTCGGTTTTCCCATGTCGATTTCATTCCACTGGTGCTCCATTACTTGTAAAACTTGGTAAAAAACTGCTCATTCATCTATCATCATCATTGGGGTTGCACAAAAAGTCTTAAAGGCTGTGGTGAGGGGGCCCTTCATCACAAACGAAAAAAAAAAAATCCGTGTAGCTTGGCTATATTTATCACGTTTTAACTTTACGGTTTTAACCGGGTGAACTTTATAGTTCGGCGTAAACTGTGCGTGTGATTTTACTCTTGGTTTTTGTTGACTTCGAATTTAAATTTTATACCGGCGCAAATAGCCTCAGACGTTACGAAATCCTTCCCGCCCCCTTCTAAAACTACCCAATTACACTGTCCAAGTCCGGCTGATATAAACTTCGACGTCTACTTTCGTCTATTTACACCCTTATTCCAGCTCCATAACTGACGTACAGGTGTCGTGACACTGCAAAAAAGAACGTAAAAAAGGTAAAGGTCTTCCCGTTCATGCCATGAAGGCATGTTGACGCAACAGATATATGGCTCCATTAACCTCGGCACTTCATGGAGGAGAGTGGTCAGCTCCACCCCCTGGTCCCTTTAACCCCCTTGAAACCGCGGTACCCACTGAATAGGAGGCAGTATGAGCCCCAGTCCGGTCTACATGTTTTGGACAAGAGACACTTTTTTTTTTGTGGTGAAGGGCCCGCAGCAGATGCTACGGACGCACCGCAGCCTTAAGGCTTCTTGTGTAACCCTGTGATGAAAATGAAAGATGACCAGTTTTTTTTATTTTTACAAGTAATGGTGCACCGGTGGAATGAAATTTACAGGGGAAAACCGAAGTACTTGGGGAAGAACCTGTCCCAATGTCACTTTGTCCACCACAAATCCCACATGGACTGACCCGGGATTTTTTTTTGTCCCGTTTCTTTCCTTTGATCTATTTTGTCCCTTTAGATCCTTCCTTCCTTCTTCATGTCACGTATGTTCCGTACTAGTCCTTATACAACAAACACAACACAAACATCCATGCCCCCGGCGGGATTCGAACCCACAATCCCAGTAAGCGAGCGGCCGTAGACCCACGCCTTAGACCGCGCGGCCACTGGGATCGACTATGGATCGAATCCGGGCCTCCGCTGTAGGAGGCCGGCGACTAACCGCCTGAGCCATGGCACGACCTTGACACGTCTCTTGCCCCTGCCGGGATCCGAACCCCGGATCGTCCTGCCCATAGCCTAGTCACTATAGCAGCTACACTATCCCGGCTCCTGTCATGGCATTGTTGTCAGTCATAGTGATTAATCCCATGGAGCTTAATTTTTTTTTTTTTTGAGAAGTTCATAGTTGTTCAGTCAATCAAGATATTTCCCACATTTTGTGGAACCCTAAGGTTCATTACCTAACTCACAAGAGTCCACCACTAGTACTCGTTCTTAGCCATATGAATTCAGTCCACATCTACCCATCCTATTCCACTTTTACTCTTATGCTTCCATCTAAGCCTAAGTCTTGTAAGTGATCTGTTTCATAATAAGACATATCTTGCTACAAATAATGTTAATTGGTGTGGAGTGACGCTATCAAAATGTAGGTTTTATGAGTATAATTTTAGCTTTCGGTTTTTGTATTCGTATTTCTGACACTTTGAAAGCAGTGAATAAAAATTTTGGTTTATTTTATGCCCATTACCTGCAGCATTAGTGCTAGGATGCTTAGTATAAGGCGTTGTCTTACTTTCTTGTTATAGCCTAAACTCTATTACTGCAAATGCAGTTCTGCGGAACGGGTCATGATGGTTAAATATTGCATCTTGTGCGGAGGAAATGCCACTACCAAGAAATGTAGCCCTATTACATTAAATTATTACTATCGCCTGAGACCTGATTCCGTGAAGTCTGGTAGAAATATAGGTCTACTAACCTTTTGGATGAACCTGCTGCCTTTACATTCCGTCTGCTATCCCGAAGATCAATACCGAATTCCTCACAAAGGTTGATACATTTTCTGCAAAACTATACGAACTCGCGTCCTTCAACATAATAACCTTCATATTATGGTTGTGGGATCCTCAAAGCTTACATATATTAGGTTAAACTTTAATTACTTGGACCTTTTGAATTTTAATTTCTTCTTTGATGTAAAGACATTTATTTTAGTTTGTACATCCCATTGGGACACATACGAATTAAATTCATAAATAGAACCCTCGATCACAACTCAATTTTTATAGTTATTTAACGTAATTTAATAATTGAATAAATATTAAATATCTAGATAAAATGCACTTGTGGTCGACGATTTTATTAGTTTAATTTAAGTCACGTTTGTTGTTTTTACTTGTTGAGTCCTGTACACCTAACAGACATAACTGCACAGATTGGTCTGTGTTGACGCCTGTAATTATCTGTATATTTCTTTTTTTACTGTTAACGTCTTATTTTTTTATCCATCAGTTGACACAGTCATTGCGTGCCTAAACACAATTAATGTATTTTAATTAATGTTTTTGAACAGCAACTCTTTCATGTAGTGTAGTTATGCTTATGATGATTTACATTTTAAACATTATTAGTGGAATGATCTAATACAAATAAAATAAACATAATAATAATACAAGTTTATAAGAATAATTGAAATGAAATTGAAATGTGTGTGTATCATTTTTTGAAAACATGGAATTTTATTTTTGTATAGTTTTTGACTCATTGCTTGGTATACGAAATTACTTTTAACTCTGATTCATTTACGTTAGGTTTTAGGTTAGGCTTAACAACTCTTTCTTTTTGCAGTATGTATGTTTTGATGTTTTTGTATTATTTAATGTGTGGGTTTTTTTTTGTAATGTGCGTGTGTTTTGTTTGTATTGTGTGTGGGTGTTTTTGTAATGTGTGGATGTTTTTGTTAAGGAGTGGATGTTTTTGTTAAGGTGTGGATGTTTTTGTAATATGTGTACGGTGTTGTAATGTGTGTACTTGTATTTACTGTATGTATTTTGTTTTGTAATTGTGTATAGTTTGTATTGTATTGTTACTTTTATGTATATTTATATGTCCATTTGTATTGTGTGTACTAGTGTAAGGACTACTGCCACCGGGTGAAAACCCAATTGCAGTAAATAATAATAATAATAATAAAATAATATTTCTAATGAATATGAATATATTTACGGTAAAAAAAATTCATTCGGGTTGTAAGCAAATTCATGTAGGAGCAAGTCACGCAAATTGGACCAAAATGTCTTTTGCTGACTGTAGATCAGTACGAACTGACGTCGCCATATTTAATTAAAACACGTGCATGCAAAAGCCCACTGAGCACGGCCGCTACTTACCGATGGTGGTGAGCACTGTAGTGGCGTAGTAGAACGCCCCGGCAAATTTCCACTGCTTGCCAGCCTTATGGGGCTCCGTCTTCAGTACTACCGTCTCCATCACCCTGAAGTCGTCCTCCGATATGTTATATTTCTTGATTACCATTTTTTCGAGATCTGCAATGACGGAACACACGGGATAAAATCCCTACAATTACAGATGACAAGGACTGCTTTGTTCTGGGATATGATGCCGCAACAATTGGCAGTCGGATCCCGACGTTTCGAAGGAACTTATTAGCCTTGAAACGTCGGGATCCCATTACCCATTGACGCAGCGTCATATCCCAGAAGAAAGGAATTGTTAGCTACACCGCTGCGAAAACCTCAAAATTCGTACAAATTACATTTTAAAGTAAAGCTGCAGTTTTCACCTATATTAGAGACTGGATTAATTTGTATGGGAGTAAAACATGGTCTTTCACGTTAAGGTTGTTTCAGAACAGGGTACTGAGGAGAATGTATGGACCTAGAAAGGAAGAAGTTACGGTAGGCAATACTCGAGTCTTGGTGGTGCCTAATACAAGGTTGTCAGCGTGCAGACTACATGGAACAGAATCTTCAAAGTGCTCGGAAGAACATTCTGTGTATGAAGTCACTAGGTAAATCCAAATGTGTAAGATATTGGTATCGATTGGCGCGAAATAAGTTTGATCAGCAAATTGTACAGGAATCAGAGTGTTAAACTAAAACTGGACCAAGTGGAGACAAGAAGTGTGAAGATTGGAAGAGGAGTTAGACAAGGACGCTGTTTGTCGCCGATTCTATTCAACTTCTACAGCGAATACCTTACGAAGGAAACTCTTGAAAGATTTGGAGATTTCAAAACAGTAATTCGTACTGTCAAATGTGCAGATGACCTTGTGCTACTGCCTAAGGAAGACGCGGTGCTACAGGGCAGGATTGATAGACTAATTGAAATGGGATGATGCTATGGAATGGAAAAGATTGTGGAAGAAACTAAGATGATGATAATCTCAAGGCAACCATCCCCAGTACAGATTATGATAGATCAAAAACAGCGGGAGAATGTGGAATGTTTCAAATATTTGGGTCGCATGATAACAAATGATGCAAGATATACACGTGAAATTAGATCTAGGATTGCCATTGCAAAAGCACTATTCAACAAGAAGAAGACTCTTTTCACTAGCAAATTGGACTTAAATTTAAAGAAAAAACATTTGGAGTATAGCTTTTTATGATGCTCAAAAGTGGACACTTCGGAAAGTAGATCAGAAGTACCTGGAAAGTTTTGAAATGTGGTGCTGGAGAAGGATGGAGAAGATCATTTGGACCGATCGTGTGAGAAATGGAGAAGTATTACACAGAGTCAAGGAGGAGAGGAATATCCTACAAACAATAAAAAGAAGGAAGGCTAACGGGATTGGTCACATCTTGCGTGGGAACTGTCTTATAAAACATGTTATTGAAGGAAAGATAGAGGGAAGGATAAAAGTGACGGGAACACGAGGAAGAAGACGTAAGCAGCTACTGGATGACCGTAAGGAAAAGAGAGGATACTAGAAATTGAAAGAGGAAGCACTAGATTTCACTGTGTGGAGAACTCGCTTTGGAAGAGGCTATGGACACATCGTAAGACAGACAACTGAATGAATGATAGGATTCGGAACTTGGAAAAGCTGATAACGACGTGGTCATTGTTAAGATTTTAAAGAATCCGTGCACTGTTAGGGGTTTAAAGCAGTGGTATTGAACCTGGGGTACGCGTACCCCCGGGAGTATGCGAAGACATCTTAGGGGGTACGTAAAATTAAAAAAAATAAATATATTATTTCATGATATACACTGAATAATCAGGGCCAGATTTAGGGTTAACCACAAGAGACCAGGACGTAAGGATATGCGATTTGGGAGCGCCATTTTCTCTCTCTCTCTCTATCCTTTATGTGATTCTTATCTGGGCGGCTAGTTTCATTTTATTCCACATAGTGCATATACTTTTGCTTTGCTAAAATACCTTTGTTCCTTTATTAATTTATATATGATAGGCAATAATATATTTGTTATTTAATAGCTTGATTCTCCTTTTTCTCATTTAAAACTTATTATTTGATACATTATTTTGGATGTAATTTATTTAACTTATTTTATGTGTAGATTGTAGACTATGTATAACTTGAATTATGCACCAACAACTTTGGGGGTACAAAGTCGAAGAGATATTATATCTGGGGGTACGCGAACAAAAAAGGTAGAATACCACTGGTTTAAATTATGTTCTCAGTATTTTGAAAATAGCAGAACCCGAATAACTTCAGTGCTTTGAAAATCGTGGTACCTATTTAGATTATTGCAAGAATCTAATATTGGCAGTGGTCAGAAGAACGTTGTCAATTGTCGGACAGTAAAACACCAGAACTTTGTCAATTGTCGGACAGTAGAACACCAGAACGTTGTCAATTGTCGGACAGTAGAACACCAGAACGTTGTCAATTGTCGGACAGTAGAACACCAGAACGTTGTCAATTGTCGGACAGTAGAACACCAGAACGTTGTCAATTGTCGGACAGTAGAACACCAGAACGTTGTCAATTGTCGGACAGTAGAACACCGGAACGTTGTCAATTGTCGGACAGTAGAACACCAGAACGTTGTCAATTGTCGGACAGTAGAACACCAGAACGTTGTCAATTGTCGGACAGTAGAACACCAGAATCATTTTCTTGTATCGAAGAACCCCATGAGTATTTGCAATGTAGAGGCCCTGAAGTATGGCCAAGCATGGAAGAATGAAGTCGGTGTTGATACGGGACCCGAATATCGATGGCAGTTAGGATTTTGTCCGTGTTCTGACGCACAAAGGCCGAAATTTGGTAGTGCCCACAAGAACACTCTTTACTCAGACAGCCAAAGTACCGAATATTTATACAGCTTAGGAGGACTTTGTAGAGATTTTATTGCACGGATCGAACTTGATATTGTTAGAGAATAATGTCAGGTATCTGACAAAAGGGTTCAAAACTTTGTCATACTCAGAACTTCGGGAGTATGCAGCTCTACAGAAGTTTTATAGAACTTGTGAGTATGCAGACATACAGCAATTTTTAGAACTTGTGAGTATGCAGACAGTACAGCAATTTTATAGAACTTTGTGATATGCAGACAGTACAGCATTTTATAGAACTTTGTGAGTATGCAGACAGTACAGCAAGTTTTATAGAACTTTGTAGTATGCAGACAGTACAGCAATTTTATAGAACCTTGTGAGTATGCAGACAGTACAGCAATTTTATAGAACTTTGTGAGTATGCAGACAGTACAGCAGTTTTATAGAACTTTGTGAGTATGCAGACAGTACAGCAGTTTTATAGAACTTTGTGAAGTATGCAGCAGTAGCAGCAATTTTATAGAACTTTGTGAGTATGCAGACAGTACAGCAGTTTTATAGAACTTTGTGAGTATGCAGACAGTACAGCAATTTTATAGAACTTTGTGATATGCAGACAGTACAGCAATTTTATAGAACTTTGTGAGTATGCAGACAGTACAGCAATTTTATAGAACTTTGTGAGTATGCAGACAGTACAGCAGTTTTATAGAACTTTGTGAGTATGCAGACAGTACAGCAGTTTTATAGAACTTTGTGAATATGCAGAAGTCAGCAATTTTATAGAACTTGTGAGTATGCAGACAGTACAGCAATTTTATAGAACTTTGTGAGTATGCAGACAGTACAGCAGTTTTATAGAACTTTGTGAGTATGCAGCAGTGCAGCAGTTTTATAGAACTTTGTAGTATGCAGAATCAGCATTTATAGAACTTGTGAGTATGCAGACAGTACAGCAATTTTATAGAACTTTGTGAGATGCAGACAGTACAGCAATTTTATAGAACTTTGTGAGTATGCAGACAGTACAGCAATTTTATAGAACTTTGTGAGTATGCAGACAGTACAGCAATTTTATAGAACTTTGTGAGTATGCAGACAGTACAGCAATTTTATAGAACTTTGTGATATGCAGACAGTACAGCAATTTTATAGAACTTTGTATTCACATACGACAGTATCACATTATAGACTTTCAAAGTGCTGCTTTTTTCAGACATAGCAATTTATAGACTTTGTGATATCAACGTACAGATTTATCCCATCACAACACATATCATCTTCCTGTTTGTTCTCTACATCTTTCGTTTAACATATTCCAAAAAGATTTACGTTAATGTCATGTGCAGGTTCTTAATCTTAAAGAACCCCCATTTTGGGCGACTTGTCAGAAGAAAAAACTTTGCAGCTTATGACACTTTCTTTTTGTTACACATAAATGAAATTCCATGTTGTAAGTTTTTCTATTAAACTTGCAATCGATAGTGGTTAAAGCGTAAATACTCCATATTAAATTATTTCACATTGTTTTCATAAACTAGGCTTTGGATTCCACTCTGAAAATTCCATTGCACCATTCCAGATGACTACGTGACCGGAGTATATTCATTGCGTGTTGTGTAGATGTATTTTAACTAAATGAATTCCATTTACTGAGTGAGATTGTGATGGCAATCACTATCTAACGCCGTTACGCTGAATTACGCCACTGCTTAATCCCACCTGATCCAGTCTAGACGGCTTAACCATTTAATAAATTTTATTGAACCCCACTACATACTCCAATTAACGTAGTCATTGCAATATAACTGCAGTGTATTATATCTTGTGTATAGGAAACAAAATTACCAATATGTATGGCTAGTTCCTGGTTCGTTAGATAAAGAATATAGTTGCTTTGATTGCTTTGATCGACAATCCTTTACGAACTTAGCGTTTAAGTAAATCTGTAGTCTTTAATCAAACCAACACGAAGGACCGGCTTAACCAATTACGCGAAGTACGTTGTCGCCTAAGGCGGTAATATTCGGGGGAACCTGTCAGCAAGTAGGAATAAAGTACTTGAATGACTACACTTCAAAAAACC
The DNA here is from genome assembly GCA_021186555.1 of Reticulitermes speratus. Lineage (NCBI taxonomy): Eukaryota > Metazoa > Arthropoda > Insecta > Blattodea > Rhinotermitidae > Reticulitermes > Reticulitermes speratus. The sequence continues at coordinate 8,112,575 of JAJKFL010000005.1, forward strand.
GACAAGGTCTAGTATCATATTTATTCTGTGCTGTAAGTATGAAGTCATATGAGCTGGGGTTAATTGTGGGGGGAGCGGGCCGTGTAAACATGTACATAATTTGTGTAACACTATATTTTTATTCTGACCTCTTCTACCGACTCACTGTAGGTGTAGAGAGCTATTGTTGCACCTGATCACACTCAATAACACATACACACTCGGCAGGGCTCCCCTGGACGAGGGATCGCCTCTTCGCAGAGGCCTGTACCTGTACAACACACACCATTCACAAGAGACAATCATCGATGCTACCGGCAGGATTCGGACCCGCAATCCCAGTAAGCGAGCAGCCGCAGAGCCACGCCTTAGACCACGCGACCACCGGGATCGGCTTGTAGAATACTTCCCGATGTCTCATTCTATGGATCGCCGCTTTCAGTTATTATAATTTTGGAATATGGAAGCAGTAAAAAAATTACACACTGAGTTATCCGTTTCACCCACATATTTATCCCAGAAAGGTAGGCTATGTGTATAATATTTTGGCTATTTTAGTGTCAAGAGTTGTTTGTAGTTTCCTTCAAGGAGAACGCTTCATATGAAACAGTTTACAGAACTCTGCTGGGCACAGGTGTGCAGTTTTCTGAAAAATCGTTAGGGGAATACAAGTAGTTCATCAAAAAACAAATTGCATATGCGTCGGACGTGTTTTAAAACTGGAACAGTGTTACGATTAAAATCCGGAGCCCACGCGACCTCACTCCAGGCCTGTACATTACCAGGAACAGCGACCGGCGCTTGTGAGATTTGAAGGGGCGCCTATGTGCGTAAGATTACGGCAGGTGCATATTGGGTGCCACTCTGTGTTTGTGGGTTTGGAAAGTGTCGCTTACAGTTATGTGTCTCAAGAAGTACTGTTTGGAGGGTGTCACGTGCTCTCTGTCTCCGGAAGTATCGTTTGAAGTGTGTCACATGCAGTCATATGTCTCAATAAGTACTGTTTGAAGAGTGTCACGTACTATCGTGTCTCCGGAAGTATCGTTTGAAGTGTGTCACATGCAGTCATATGTCTCAAGAAGTATTGTTTGAAGATTGTCACGTGCTATCGTGTCTCTGGAAGTATCGTTTGAAGTGTGTCACATGCAGTTATGTGTCTTAAGAAGTATTTTTTATAGAATTCATCCCATTATGTCCTGCCATTTTAATATTGCTACATTTATTGCCGTCGAACATAAAACTTTATTTCGTTTATCAATAATGCTGCATGTTTCGGTCCTTCTTATGGACCATCACCAGGCAAGAATACAAATTTAAAACACAAGTAGGCCTGTGTATGCATGTGAATATTTGGAATTTGCGAGCTCACAAATTTTACAATTTTATTTCAGTCTTAATGTAAATTGTAACTGTAAATATTTAACGCTTTCGTGTATATTTTATTTTGTTAAAATAACTGCTGTAAAATTCTGCAAGTTACTGAAAGTTACGAAGATTTTTGTTTCGTTCCCTTCATTTTTGGGCTTTGAATAATCAAATTTTCACTCTTCCTTGTGTCTGTAGCTTTTTGCTAATGTGGTCCCTTCTGGACTACTTAGCGTATATTTATTTCCTGTGCAATTTTGTTGGCATTCAGTACTTAATCGTTAAGTTGCGTCTATATCCAGGGTTGCAGTACGTGTTTTAATTGTCTGCGTTTTAGTAGATTATCTGAACATCTCTTGAAGGATATAGATGTTCCCGTTCGCTCCGATTTGTTTTTTGTGTTGATCTTCGTACAAGAGGCATCTCTTTTTGTCTTGAAGTTTTTCTTTAATTTGATTTAGAATTTGTTTTTCTTACTTATCTTTTCTACTATTATGTTATCTATTTCCATATTGCTTATATAGACTTTTAATATTTTGCGAAAGTTGATATCTAATGGGATCTTGGTCTAAGGGATTTAGTTTATTGGTTGCTGTTTCTGCATCTAGGGCTAGTGTTTGGATCCAGTTTTTGTATTTGTAAGGTAAGTTACATTTTATGCCTTTGCTCAGTAGTTTAAGTTCTTCTTGTGTGAAGATTATGTTGGTGTCATCAACTGGTGTACAAAGATCAACACATATAGCATTATTGATAAAGGAAATAAAGAAATGTTTTCTTCGACAGCAATAAATATACCAACATTTCAAGAAGTATTGTTGCAAGAGTGTCATGTGGTATTTACAAGAATTAACCCTTGGTCTATACACACAGAAACCAGAATCTTTACAGCCAAAATGAAACCTGAATCCCTAACTTTTCTGAGTATCTGGGAATAGAACGAAACATCAAAGCCTAACGCTGGCGCTAAAAAATATTTGTTCACCATGATTTTTCCAGTATAATGAAACTTGAAACCCTAATTTTCTCTTACTTAATGTAAATCAAAACCCGACCTCTGTTGATCTTAAATTTTTTTCCCGAGGTTTTGGTTTCTCACAAAGGTTGGATTGATTACACTATTATATCCGAAGAAAACCTGAATCGTCACATTTTTCTCAGAATGTAAAGTTGGTGAATTAAATGCTTATGGTTTCAGTAGTTTTTGTCACCTCGATATTGTGACTTGAGTTTCTTTGACAGCTTTGTTGGCAAAGCTGATCTAGAGTTGCGTGAAATGCAGAAGACGTGATAACTACGAAGACACTAGGGAACATATTTATCACATGTACATTACATTTTCATGAAAATATATTTCTTTGAATGATAAATAATAGTATTTAAGGATAGTGGTGTATACGGATTTGTAAAATGTGTATATGAGAAGAAGACTAAGTGACGATACTCTTGTACAATATTAGTACCTGTATCTGCACCAAATACAATTCTTGTGTGAACACCTGTTAAGTACTGTATTCAACAAATCCCAAGAAGTTTCTTTTTGATTTCAAATTTTTTGGATCTTCTACGTTCTTCCTCAGGGGGTGGTAGTTCTCGTATCACGCGTTACCGAATTTTTGAAAATCTAACATAAAAAAAAACAAGTATTGTTTATTTATTATTTATTTTATTTTATTCATTTTTCACACATTATGGCACTTTACCAGATGTTGTGGACTTTGACTCTCGATCTCTGTGACCAATGTTGTGTGTGACCTCTTTGTGACCTGCTTTGTGTTATTACAGTTACGCTGGGCTGATACTCGGTGCCCTGCTGTATACCGTTAGGCTGATTGAAATGACATTTAGGCCTATCTCTGTATGCAAGTCTTCGAAACTTCTGTAAGAATTTTTATGGATCCATAATTGTGTTCATGATTTTCTTCTTACTCTTCTCTAACATACCGTAGGTAAGTTGATTTTTAAAAATTCGTACCACCTCCATCTAGTGCTGGGGCTAAAATTTAATAGAGCTACACCAACATTCCCTCAAATGCCATCATGGCATGCTTAGGGCCGATAAGCTTTTCAGCTTATCACGAAATTAATTCCTCTTTTGTCTATTGGAAGCAGATGCTGATTAAAATGTAATAGACGCTTCCAATGACTTACACAGCAGACCTTCTATTTAACAGACTAATAAGGGGGTGGCCTTAAAACCCAAAATATCAGTTACTTTCGAAAATGTATTTTAAATCTCATAAAAATGCCACTACTTTAAAATAAACCTTTTAAAAGAGGAACATCGTAATTTGCACAATAAATGCAATAATATGCTTAAAATGTGCAGTATTTAAATTATTATATAAAACTGCAAAGGTACCCCTAAACCCCCACAGGGGGGCTGCCCCTTGTCCCCACTCTTGGTAGATTCGTTTTATCTAAAGGGCTCGGTCTCTACTGTAGGCGCACTGGCAGCTTCACTGTGCGCCTATTTGCGATGCCATGCCTCTTTGTACAACGCCAAAGTCAACCATCACTTGCATTAAATTTAATTTTCATATGCTTTGCCATTTTATCAGCAGCTACGCGTCTTACATTCGTGCCACACGAACTTTGCTCTACATACGTTTTCACCAGAGCTTCCTCTAAATTTGTTTTGCTGGCTTCATTTATTCCCTTGGGCGACCTTTTGCATAACGGCTAGTATATTCTGTATCAAAAAATAATGAACATTCCTGCAGATCTGACATTGTTTTGCTGATATCAAGCTATTTGCTTTTTTTCACCCCATACTTTCGTACACGGCTGCCCCATTTACACCATATTCTAGCTTTTTAATTAACTGTAGCATTTGCATTACATTTAAATGCACTTGAGGTTTTCTTTTTTGTCCTTCTTGGCCCCCATACTTATTAACTTAACGAAAAAGAGGAAACTTGTCTAAAAACAGAGTTTATTTTAAGTATTCTATATATATATATATATATATATATATATATATATATATATAATTTAAAGCTGCCGTGTCGACTAAATTCAATAAAACATTCTCGGGCTAGCAGCCGCTTCAGGTGGTTAAGTGGCGAGTAGACCAACATATCTCTCTCCTCGTCATCAGGGAACTGGCGAAACTTTGGTTTACTCGCTATTCAACCACCTGACGCGGCTGTACTCGCTATTCAACCACCTGACGCGGCTGTTAGCCCGAGAATATTTTATTGTATTCTGCAGATACATCTTGTCACTGTGAAGACAAAAAAATGACGTCTTAAAGAACATCATCATATTTTCTCTCCTCAAATGCGGTTGATACGATTCATTGGTAGGAACGTGAAGAAATTTTATTTTTGAGAAAAGAGTGTTGTCAGCAAATTGTATGAAAATGAATAGGAAATAAGTTCGAAATTTTCTCTCATTTTGCGAGTGCTTACCGGACAAAATGGGTGTCCGTTCAATACTTTCTGAGAGTCAAGGCTCCTGAGTGAGGAAAGAAAAGGAACCAAACACCATAACGAATATCACAGAAAACAGTGGGTCCAAAAGGGAACAATTTGTAATGTTGTTATTTAAATTATAAGAAACAATGTTGTGACACAGAGAAATTAAATGGTAACAACGTGGAAGCATTACGTGGGGATCACTTACTTGTAATGGAGTGTATTTAGGGAGGGTGACGAAGTTTCTTAAAGGTGCAAGTACAAAATTTGGAAAACACCTTCACAAAATTCTTTAAGCAACGCTGTCCTTTCCGATTGTGGTAGTACTGGCATTTATATAGTGAAATGTCCGGACTGCCATAAAGTCTGTAGTATCGACTAGATCAGAAGATCTTTAAAATTACGTCTTGAAGAGCATCTGTGGAGGAGGATTTTTTATTCGCAATACACATATTCAACTTGCGGAAAATTAAGAAGTGCTATGAAGAAAATCATGCATGGAAGTAAGGCGTGGCTAGTTTATATTAAAGAATTCAAATGCAAGTCATTAATATATTTTAGAACCAAACATTAATATCCTGTTATGATTGTTTAATACGTTGAGCCAAAGTAAGACGCCCCTGAAGACGATAAAAATTTCGTCAAAACATGTAAGACATGTTATAAGGATTGTATGAAATTGTTTTATTTTTTGGTGAATAATTTTTTGTAATTTTGTACAAAATATTTTTTTGCTGTCACTTATGATTGGAACTTATTAACTCGGTCTTGGTTGGGTTTCGGGAATTTGTGACTCTGAGTACTGAAGGTCGATGGTCGCTTCCTACCAGCGGTGCGGTTTGTACAGTGTTCAGTTCATCCCCTCTTCGCCACCATCTACCTTCAGGACTCAGTCAGACAGTAGTTTACCAGTCAGCATCAACGATAACGGTCCATTCTGCATGTAGCTCGCTCGCATCATTACCACAAGTGACCAAAAGTAGGCATTCGGCTCACCTTCTAGAACATCCCAACGTCTTTTCTCAGTTTCTGACTCGAGAGCGTCGAAGACTGCGGCTCCGACAAGAAGATATGTGAACGTACAGACTATCAAGGACAAGGTCCGGACGTTTTGCTTCTTCATTCTCTGGTGGACACCATGCTGGGTGGCTGCGCCCCAGAGCTAGGCCGCTATGCTGCTACTCGACGACCCAGTCCATGTCTGCCAGCTTCATAACCTACACACCACCACCTCCGCCCCCACCACCCCCACCAGCACCACCACTGAGCCTGCGGCATGCAGCATAGCATCCATTGCCTGAAACAAAGAAAAGTCCTGATCAGATTGAGCAGTGTCATGATCAGGGCATGACCAATACCCATGGCCTGCAGCTTCCACATCAGTGCAAAGAAAGTCGTGACTGGATTGATACTTCAGGTTCTCACAGCGGCGACTACATAGACTGCTGTCTTCGTGGACGTGGCACCATGTACCCTGATGGAAATTTGTGTTTTGCAGGAATCTGTACTGCCTAAGTCTTCAGAGTACATGACAGTGCTCAATTTGTTTCCGCAAGGCTCTTCTTCCAAATCGAACAACCTGTTGCACCAAGACCAACAGTTACTACTAGCATGTACAACATGGGTCTCCAACCTTTTTATGGCAAAGGCCCACACCGGTTATGGCGGGCTGGTTCGCGGGCCTCACATGGACAAATAACAATAAGTGGTATACCTAATAGCCTAAATTATTGTTTAATTTTTTTAGTACATACATAATTTTAAAATGTTGCTGTTGTCCGAACAATACAAGCTGCCGGACCGCGGGTTGCAGACCCGTGAAGTACAACGTATACTCGTCTCCTATCTTAATGCCATCATCAATTTCATGCAGTCGCCTTTTTGTCGCAAAACAGATTTCGTCGACCGAGTCTCGTCTATAGTGAAGAAAAATAACGACCATATTTTGAGTTAAGTTGGACAATACGTTATTTTCAGTTGATTGGTCAGTTGACAGTTATCAACAACCGCTGCAGCCCGACATTCTGAAGTTGGTAGCTTCTGATTGGCTTTCGACCCACCAGGACTCATGTGCGATCAACATCGTATTCAAATGCAAGTTACAGTTCCGTTAAGGATAATAAGAAAAATTTTCGCCTGTATGCTTCGTTTAGTTTTCGAACAGGGCCCCTTCCTAAGGGAAGTCACTCGCCCAAGTCACTTGACTGCTGTCGCCAGCTGTCACTGTCCGAATGCAAGTCACTCGCCCCAGTCACTTGACCGCTGTCGCCAGCTGGCAGTGTTCGAATGCAAGTCACTCGCCCCAGTCACTTGACCGCTGTCGCCAGCTGTCACTCTCCGAATGCAAGTCACTCGCCCCAGTCATTTAACCGCTGTCGCCAGCTGGCAGTGTTCGAATGCAAATCACTCGCCCCAGTCATTTAACCGCTGTCGCCAGCTGGCAGTGTTCGAATGCAAGTCACTCGCCCAAGTCACTTGACTGCTGTCGCCAGCTGTCACTGTTCGAATGCAAATCACTCGCCCCAGTCACTGCCCACCAACGCACGTTTTATGTGGGTTTGCCGAACTTCAGTCTATGTTAGAGATATACGTTCTTGAGGTCTTCGCTCTTCTGGGTTGTTACGCAGCGTATGTTGGCAGATGTTTACCGACGTTTCGGGACAGCCTGTAGGTCCCATTGAAGATAAAACCGATAGGACGTCGGTAAACAATTACCAACATATGCTGCATAACAATCAAAAGAGCAAAGACCTCATCTTCACGGTGGCGGAAGTCTGAAATCTCGCATGTAAGTTCTTATTGACAGGAATGGTCCACACTGTATGGAATAACAATGACACAATACTTCACGGATTTTTCTTTTCCCCTTACATTCCGCATTTTTCTTCCACTCTCCTCTCCTCTTTATTAAATGTGCTTATATTCTGCTTCCTGTTTCACTTTCCTCTTATTATTTGTTCTGCCATGAATTGTAAGGAATTGGGCACGCCACGTAAAGCCTGTCTCATGCTTTATGTATAACCTTTCTTTATGGCGGTGCACCCCGTCTTCATAACCAAGACTCTTGGCACAGAGGTATGTAAATCTACAACATTTTACTCCAGAATAACAGGGTCGTGAAAAAGAAACATGGTCGTAACTACGTGAAAATTATATCCAGAGCGGAGGAGGTGTTAGTACCAAAATTTGGGTTCAATTCTGGTTACTTTTAAAGCTTTGAGAATTTATCTCTTTATTTTGTTGATAGTCGCGAGTGACCAATGTGTGTAAATCAGCATTACATCCATAAAAACAAAATCAACAACCTTTTTTCCCCTAGTGGTTGTAGAGATCGTTTTAATCGACAAAACAATTTTGCCGTGTAAGGTGATTAGCCAAGAAGAATGAGGTGGGCAGGGCATGTAGCACGTATGGGTGAGGGGAGAGGTGCATACAGGATTTTGGTGGGGAGACCTGAGGGAAGGAGACCACTTGGAAGACCCAGGCGTAGATGGTAGGATAATATTAAAATGGATCTTCAAAAAGTGGGATGGAGGGCATGGACTGGATTGATATGGCTTCGGATAGGGACAGGTAGTGGGCTGTTGTGAGTGCGGTAATGGACCTTGGTGTTCCACAAAACGCGGGGAATTTCTAGACTAGCTGACAACCTGTTAGCTTCTCAAGACGGACTGTGCTCCATGGAGTTAGTTAGTTAGCTAGCTAGTTAGGTGATTAGCATGAACGTAGGACTGTACCATTTTTTAATTAGCTCTGTGTAATAGAAGGTACTGTGTATTAATGATTGTGCATTAGAATTTTACATTTATTGTGTTACGTCGCCACTGATATCAAGAAATGCTTCCGCAGATGTATTACGTTTCTTGCAGGTAATTCTGTTGAACCGATTTCTCCGTCTCCAGGAGCCTTATAGCAGCGCGCCCTGCTTCCGAAAGTTCGAAATGTCGCTGATTCTGAAAGTTTCACGAAAGGCTGAATGCTTCAAATTAGGCGTCGACTGCAGCTGACATAAATTATGTATCCGCGTCGTCCGTTGTTAGTGTTTTGTCAATCCGGGGCTGTGGCATGGAGGTCAGAAGGTCACGTCAGATTTCAGCTCTTGGGTCTTTAATGCGAAAGCTCCTGAACATGTTAGCTACTGGACGCTGGTCTGGCAACGCGAATTATGCACAGTCCGGTCGCGAATTTCTCTACCCTATATTCTGTCAATATTGAAATGTATATTACGTGGCGTTACTGTCGTGGTTGTTCAAATTTTTAACACTGTCAGAATGTGACCAGTTAGATCTAACTCCACGATAAAGATATGTAGATATTGGGGAGGAGATTGAACGAGATAAAAATATGAGCTGCTCCATGCAGGCATTTAATTCAGTGACAAGTTTAGTCTAGATCAGTGTGAGCTAGCATAAACTTGTGTTACTTCTACTACTTCTTTGGAGTGATGTAGCTAAGTAAGAAATATCTATTTATTCTTGGGAGACATTTAAGTCAGAGATAAAGCTATGCTGATTCTTTGGAGAAGTGTAACTCATGTATACAAATGTGCTTACTCTTTCGAGAGTTTTAAATCTTTAATGCTAAATGGGACCCTGTCACCATAACATGGCGCGTCTTCACGTTGCAAATGGACGAGACAGCGGCCACGTAATGGAGGATGACTGCAGATAAAGTAGAGTCCCGATTATACAACGTAAATTGGATCGAGGGACGACAGGATAAGCGGATATGTCGGATAATACAAAAGACTAATAAAACACTAAAGTAAATATAAACTCGAGCAATAAATTAGGAAGAAATTACAATAAGATATCAAATAAGAATACTCCACCACAAAATGGCGTTTAATATAATGTAAGTTTGTAAATGAAATTTTATTTTTTAAGAAAGAAGTAATGTGTGTTTGGTCCTGATCCTCGTTCCGTTTTTGCAACAAGGTTGCACCGGCACCTGAAAAGTGATACGTCTGTAGCGGTCGCCTCCCTTTTTTTTTAAACTTATACGCAAGTGCTGTTTTAGCAGCTGACAGTGCCCATCTATGGCTTATCCTATCAGCCTTCTATATTTCTTTGTTACCATCTTCTAAATGGTCGTCGTGATCATGAATCGCAAGTACTACTACTACTATGTACTATGCTTATTTGTCAGTGCGCCGTTCTTCATCTTGATTCTTCCACTATTGCATATGGTAATTTTGCACACTTTCACATCCTTGGTATAAGTTTTAAGAAAGGAACAAGATTTTCGAAAATTTCTTCCGCTGTTTCCTGTGTCGGTTTTATCTTCAAAAAATTTTTTTTTCATATAACTTTCTCCACAATCACGCTAGTGTTTTTTGCTTATTTCCTAGGAAATTTGAGCTACAAGAGCGCAGACAACTAGTCGGAGGTCCCCCCTCCCCCCCCCCCCCCACGACTCGATAATCCCAGCCTCCCTATAATTATTAGCGAAGCTACTCCCAGATCTCGTAATAGGGGTACAGAATACTGCCTTCTTTCAGAAGAACGAAAAGCAGTCCGAAAAAAACACAAAAAATATATTATTCTGTACATTTGCGGCCCCCTTCATTTACATTCCCTCCCCGCGCGCTGCGGATTCTGCGGTGGTCTTATTTATGCCAGCGGTGGCTGCCCAATAAACATCTTTGAAGCTAAAGATGCTAAATAACACTTACTTGGCCCCAGGAGGGGCCAAATAAATGTTGTTTATTTACGAGTAACATTAGGGCCCCAGGAGGTTGAGGCTCCCAGAATTTCTAGACAATCGACACATGAAGGTGTTAAGGTTGTCAGCCCTACACACCGGCCGCCTTTACCCCCCAGGAGACATCCGTAGTACTCATTTCTGTTAGAGGCTGAGTCGACCGCAGGGCCATAGTGCGGCCGGAAGGATTAGGTCGGGGTTTATTTTCTTCAAATTTTTTGAAGTTTTCCATCCTTCACGAATAACTTCTAAACGTTAGTGAGGAAGTACAGACCTACATTTTATCTTCGTTATTTCAGTGACATCTTGATTGATATGTGGAAACCATGTGGCGAACTTTTGTGTAGAAAAATCCAATTATTTCCCGACTTATTCATTCCATTTCATTAGTACTGTATGGGAAGATGCTTTACGAACATCAAGAAGAATAATTACTTGTCTTTCCACGTTTTTTTATTTTAAAAGCCCTTCTACTAAAGGGAACCGGGGTAACGTAATGGCTAGGCTACGGGCTGGACGATCCGGGGCTCGAATCCCTGCTCTATAAGATCCAGACCGGCTCTAGTGCCCAGCCAGCCTTCTATTCAATGGGTACCATGGCTCTTTCCGTGGCGGGAAAGCAGCCGAGGCGTACGGATAACCACTCACCTCAATCTAGCGCTGAGGATAAGAATGAGTGGTGCTATAGCTCCACTCCATCTGTATGCCTTCATGGCCTTTACAGGGACAGCTATACATTTACCTTTTCTACTGAATGGACTAATTCAGTAGAAAACCAACTGCGAAAGTTGTTGAGTTCATCCACGCACTTTTTCGGCCACTGTATCCAACGGAAAGTGATGTTGGAATTTGTTTTTAACAGTTTATGATTTATGGTTACTTGAGGCATTACAACAGGCAAGAATCATCGCTGATTCTGTGCTTTTATATCCAGGAGCTGAATTTTCTTTGCGGAAGGCCAAGCTTTGTATGGAAGCATTTTAAAATTTAAGCGAGTTTCTTCGCAGTCATATAGCTGTTCATATTATACGCCTCCATTCTTTATAAGAGCCTGGGGATGCTGTCTAAATTTTATATATATTTCCGAAACTGCCGATAATTTTACCTACCTGTTGAGCTACTTGACTCCGCAAGAGGGTTTTCAGCGATCAATAAAACCTATACTAGCTGTGAAGTCGGAGTCTCCTTCATTCAACTCCCTGTGAAAAATTAGAGCTTGTTTCTGCAGAAGAGGTTCTGTTGTTGGACCAGTTTTTTCCCATTGCTGTTAAAACCACATAAACAAAACTTCACTCAACCTTCTCTCATTCACGTATTTTTATTGCCTTTCCTTCTTTGCGGTCTTTATTTGAAGCTTCAACAGAACGCCACTTCCCAATTTCGTTTCTTTTCCTCTTCTAGTCACCAACGCCACATTTTTCTGGCGCTGCTTGCACAGTTTCACTTTATCTAGTTTTTATAAAGTGTAAAGTTTTTATTGCATGGAAAAAATAACACTTTAGAACCACTAATTTATGAGAAATTAGTAATTTGCCTTAACAAACTAGGCACAACTGCACTCTTGCAATAGAAGCCAGTAACGAAAGCACTCTAAACTACTAACAAAAGTGAGGCGTGAAGGTTGTGGGGAGTATAATCCTTTCCATTACCAGCTGAGTTGGTTATAGGTAAAATACAATGGTAAATGTAAAGTTCATCCTATAACATGCCATGAAGGCACAGAGGGGGAGTAGAGGAATGACTCTACTCTTTCTTTAACCTCGGCGCTAGATGGGGATGGATGGTTAACGCCATGTCCCGGCCGCTTTACCCTCGGGAAAGACACCCGGTACCCTTTGTACAGGAGGCTGTGTAGACCTCAGGGCCGGTCTGGACGGGTGCGGAAAACCTCGCCTCCACCGGGATCCGATCACCGGACCGTCCAGCCCGTAGCGAGTCGTGCGGTGTCCCGGCCCACTAAAATACCATGACTTCTGTAAAATTTTTGTAAGAGTAATACAGCAGTCTGAAGACACAGCGTGTGGGATAACAAGCAGTGCCCGATAATAGAGGCTGTGTTGTGTACCGAGTAATCAGTAGCGGACAGCTGATAGGCGTGATATCAAACTTGCGATTTAAGGATGGCCTCCCAATGCCGCCGAGTAAAAAAGTCAACGTGTTACGAAATGTTACACAGGTCTCGAATTTCGTCAAGTTTTTTGGTAAGCCCTAAATTACTAACTAACTAACAAAGCAACTAACTAAATCTATGGAAGAGAGTCATTCCTGAAAAGCTAACAGTTTCTCAGCTAGTCAAGAAATTCCTCGCGTTTTATGAAACCCGGAAGTTCATTACCGCATTCACAAGCGCCAGCCACCTGTCCCTATCCTGAACCAGAGCAATCTAGTCGATGCTCCCCATCCCACTTGTTGAAGATCTATCTTAATATTGTACTCCCATCTAAGCCTAAGTCTTCCAAGTGGCTTCTTTCCATCAAGTCTTCCCACCAAACGCTTTATGCATCTCTCCTGTACCCCATACGTGCCACATGTCCCGCCCATCTCATTCTTCTTGATTTGATCACCCGAATAATATTTGGTGGGGAGTACAGATCATTAAGTTCCTCCTTATGTAGTCTTCTCCACTCCCCTGTTACCTCGTCCTTCTTAGGCCCAAACATCCTCCTCAGCACCCTATTCTCGAACACCCTCAGCCTATGATCCTCCCTCAGTGTGAGAGACCAAGTTTCACACCCATACAAAACAACAGGCAAAATTATAGTTCTGTATATCTTAATCTTTGTATTTTTGGATAGCAAACTGGAAGACAGAAGATCCTGCACCGAAAGATAACAAGCATTCCCCCACTTCAGTCTGATATTAATTTCTTAATGAATGGAATTTTGATATGTTAGGGTTCTTCCCAAGTATCTGAACTGTTCCACCCTTTCAAACGATTTATTACCTATCTTTATGTTGTGACTTTGTCCTGCATTCTGGTCTCGAGACATGACCATGCACTTAGTTTTCTCAGCATTAGCTTATATACCAACTTCCGTACCAGCGACTACTAAAGCTTCTATGTTTTTCTTTGTAGTATGTATGCTTCCACACAATATATTAATATCATTGTCATAAACCAGAAGCTGATGTTCATTCATTCTATAGTCTGTCTTACGACAGGTCCGTAGCCTCTTCCAAAGCGAGATCTCCACAGGGTGCGATCCAGTGCTTCCTCTTTCAATTTCCAGTATCTTCTCTTTTCTTAAGGTCATCCAGCAGCTGCTTACGTCTTCTCCCTCGTCTTCCCGTCATTTCTATCCTTCCTTCTAACTTTCTTTCAATCACGTGTTTCAGAAGGCAGTTTCTGCGCAAGATGTGACCAATCCAGTTAGCCTTTCTTCCTTTTATTGTATGTAGGATATTCCTCTCCTCCTCGACTCTGTATAATACTTCTTCATTTCTCACACGATCGGTCCAACTGATCTTCTCCATTCTTCTCCAGCACCACATTTCAAAACTTTCCAGATACTTCTGATGTGTACCGTTTAATTTCAAGCCCTGCAGGTTTGCCTGAACCTACCTAATAGCCTTTGGTAAACCTATGCAACTGAATATGGATGTCGGATTTGGGACTTGGAATGCGAGGAGTCTCTATAAGTCAGGTTACTGAAAACATTTGGGTAGAACTGAGCAAAGTATACGTTGTATTTGGTGGGACAGCAGTAGGTCGGAGGGCTGAAAGATGACGCAGAACCGTCAGAGGATTATACTTGTTTTCAGTACAAAAATGAATGAAAATCATCAGTTGGGTACAGAAATTTTGTTTTACATAAGACAAGCCTGAGGATAAAAGTGATGATTAAAAGGGCAGTTTCTGTAAGCATGTATTCTATCAGTTCGTACGTAACACATGAAAATTATTTTAGATTTTATTGCAAAATTATGGAGACATATTTTCAAATCGAAAATTTGTAACGGCAGTTTCCATGAAACTAGTAATTATAATGGCAGTAGACTAGCAACCTTTTTTTTTTAATGGCTCGACAGCCCCTTGGGGGCCTAGGCCGCCTCATTTTTCGAGGCTTCACGATCACACACTTGTTGAGACACACCACACTCGGTAGGACTCCTCTGGACGAGTGATCAGCCCGTCACAGAGACCTGTACTTGACAACACACAACACTCACAAGAGACAGACATCCATGCCCTAGGCGGGATTCGAACCCACAATCCCAGTAAGCGAGCGGCCGCAGACCCACGCCTTAGACCGCGTGGCCACTGGGATCGGCCTAGCAAACTTTGCCATATGTAAAAATCTAATTGTCAATAGTACAGTGTTCCATATCGAAACATTCATAAATTTTCTTGAAACTTTTCTGATGGGAAGACGTAGGATTCAACACATCTTCGTGGATAGGATTGGTCCGAACTCTCTGTAGCTCTGATTGGCCAGACTATCTTAAATTGTCCAATACAATTGACAGAAAGCTTTTCTCCGTATCACTTCAGCATCCGGCCAAACCAGTTTAGCCATCCTGAAGATAGAGGCAGTAAGTTCTTCCGAAACGTCAGAACACATAGCCACTACACGGTGCAAAAACCCAATTGAGGACCACCGTCTGACAGACAACGACCGTGAACCCGCGAAAATTTATAAAGATAACTGAGATATAGATCTACGGTTGTTATTTCGAGAGATGTAATTCATCGCTGAAGCTATGACTAATTTTTGGAGTATAAACTCAGATGTGCGGGTTTGGTAGGCGTTTGAAGTGTTTACCGCAGATATTGCATATACTGTTCCTTTGAGGGGTTTACTTTGGAGACAAATGTGTGCTTGTTCTGTGGAGAGATTTAAGTCGGTAAAATGCTACGCCTTTTAACCAGACATTTTTAAATCTTAAATAAAGCTGTGCTGATATTTTGGACTGAATTAGTTTGAAGATAAATATATGCTGGTTGTTTGGAGAGATTTAATTCGGAGGTAAAAAGTTGGCTGGTTATTTTGAGAGATTCGACCTAGTTATAAAGCTATGACTTTGCTTATATTTGAGATATATTTTTCCCGTGACAAACCTGTGCTGAGTGCTGTACTGTTTATTGCTTTCTTTTTTCAGTCTTTTAATTATTTGAATCCACAAATGGTTCACTGAGTATAATTACTTATTTTGAAGATTCAAAGTTCACAGTAATTTCTTATTTAAGTTGTTTCGTTGCAGAACTATTCGAAGATTCCAGTCTTCTGAGATATTTAAGCCTTGTTTTTTCTTGAATTTCCTTGAGGATGGAGGCAGTAAGCTCCTCCGAAACATTGGTACGTATTCACACGCGCCGTATTGCAGAAGACGTGACTCTTCATCAGCAACTCAAATCTCGCACATTTCACTATTTGTTACAGGGCTAACGACATTCAATAGGATATGTCCTCCAGGAATCCACTCAGGCTGCTTGTGTGAACTTCAGTTCCATACCAACAAACCAACAAAGAAATGTGCGCGTACGTACGACTATAAACGAATTGGCATTCAGAGTGTAACCCAATAACCCAAATTTTAAACTTTCGGAGCCCTTAATATCTGACATTGTCCGTGTATTGTGTCACTATTTATTAAAATCCAACTAAATACACTTATAGGTTATGTACACATTATTTTAAATTTACCATATCTGCGACGTGTTTCGGCTCGTACTGAGCCATCTTCAGGGAGGTAAATAAGTGTATATTCAAATTTTGGGTTATCATCCCATTGTATGTGTAATAAAGTATATATTCCCTTGTATTTATCTCCCTGAAGATGGTTTAGTATGCGTCAAAGCATGTTGTAAATAAGATAAATGTGAAATAATACGGGGTACATAATCTATAAGTGTATTTAGTTAGATTTTAATAAATAATTCGAATCCCTCTTCCGAAATGGATTCCATTCCATGAGGCAACTAAAATAACAAAATGTCTGCAGTTAAGAAATACAGTAAATTTTTAACTCTACCGACTAGGCCTATATAAATTTTATATTTCTTTCACCGTGCATTTGTTGGTTACTGAATATTAGGCCTATATAAATTAGATGAAAAACCTGCAAGCTACTTAATTAAGAAATTTACGCTCAACATAACTTTCCTGGAAGCTCTTTGATTGATGTTAAAGGGCTGTCACTCTTTCCCATTTAAACATGAGGCTATTATTTTTACCTTCTTTTGTTTCCCCTGCACATACGTAGACCTCATATTGTGTTTTAATACAGTATTGTTTCCGCTGAAAGTAATTTTATTAGAACTTGACCTTTAACGGTAAGCATTGACAAGGAATACTTGTGTTGGTTCTGCCAACAGAAGCTTTGGATTTCAGTTAGGCTAAGAGTACTGTGGAAATAGATAGAACATAGAAAACATAGAAAGTAAACGGGCCGGGATACTGCTGTCGGTATAGCGACTTGCTAGGGCTTGTCGGTCCGGGGATCGAATGCTGGTGGGGGTGAGGTTTTCCGCACTCGTCCAGACCGGTCGTGGGGCCATCCCAGCCTCGTATAAAACAGGTACCGGCTCATTCTCGGGGGTAAAGTGGCCGGAGCATGGCGATAACCACCCACCCCATCTATCGCTGAGATTAAAGAAAGGTGTATAGCTGTACCGGGGCGCGCGGTGGCGTAGTTGGTTGAGGCACTACGCTACAAACCGGAACGTCGCGGGGTCGATTCCCGATGGTGTCATTGGAATTAATTCCTTGACATAATCGTTTCGGTCGGCCCTGGGGTCGACTCAGCCTCTAACAGAAATGAGTACCAGGAATATTTCTTGGGGGGTAAAGGCGGCCGGTGCGTAGGGCTGACAACCTTACCACCTTCATGTGCCGATTGTCTACAAATCTGGGAGCCTCAACCTCCTGGACCCCTCAGGGCCTGTCTAGGCCTGTAATGGGGTTGCATTACCTTTATAGCTGTACCCTTATTCCCCGTCTGTGCTTTCATGGCAGGTTATAGTGTGAACTTTACCTTTTATCATTAGATGGTAAATTTTACTTGGAAAAGAGAAACTAAATTATGAGGATTACTGTCTTTTGGAATGTGACGTCGTGCACCCTGGTAGATATTTAATGACGATTAACAGTTCTCCAATGTCTCCATTTTCAAGTTTCTGTACCTTAAAAATGGAGTCAGCACATTTCCCCGAAACTTTCATAAACAGCTACAAGACTGACCAGCATCACATCCCCGAAGACAGTAATTCTTTTCTATAGTGACTGTACTACATACGGACAGTCGACTGTTTGGGGTTCAATTCTTGGTGGGAGCAAGAAAATTATCTTTTCTGCACAGGCGTCTAGACCAGATATGAGGCCCACCCAGCTTCCTGTGTAATGGGTACCGGTTCTATTCCCAGTCACAAAACAGATGCTGCCTGATGTCTACCGCTCCGCCCTATCTAGTTTCCAGATTAAGAATGCATGGTCATATACATCCAATTTCGCATTTATTTTCAAATTGTGGTGCGTAGTTAAACCCAATGACAACTTATTCTTTACTCTAGCTTTGACTTTGATATACAGGGTATACATAAAAAGAATGGTGCGTTTTATATGTATATATACATATAAACCGCACCATTCTTTTGTGTATACCCTTTATTTTATTTATAAAGTGGGCTTTACTTAAAGTTTCTAGCCACTCACGGAATGCACTGGCCCATTGATTTACAACGTGGCTGTTGGAACCGATATTCAAGTTGCAGATGACAGCTGGGGAAGCATATCCTGAACTAGTGTTTACAAATTCTTTTCTTACATTGGGGCCGTTTTTGAGTTTGAAAAAATGCGAATGCTCCCCTGATCAGTAAAATGCAAATACTTTATCTACAGTTTTAAATGATCCATAACCGTGCATTGAACAGTAAGGTACGGTAACTAAAACCAACAAATTCACAAAAGTTTATGAAAATATATTATAAACGTAGTAATACGTCCCTGTTTAATTGGTATGTTGATAATTTTTTTTCCTATGGCTCAACAGCCCCTTTTCGGGTGCCTAGGCCTCCTCATTTCGAGGTTTTATGATCACACACATTAGACACACCACACTCGGCAGGATTCCTCTGGACGAGTGACCAGCCCTTCGCAGAGACCTCTACCTGACAACACACAAAACATCACAACATGCCCCCGGTGGGATTTTTTTTTTTTGCCTGTCCGGGTTTTTTTTCCCTTTGATCCATTTTTGTACTGTTCAAATCCTTTCGTCCTTCATGTCACTTTACGCTCCATACTACCGTCCTTACGACAAACACAACACAAACATCCATGCCCCCGGTGGGATTTTTTTTTTTTTTGGCATGTCCGGGGTTTTTCCCTTTTGATCCATTTTTGTACTGTTTAAATCCTTTTGTCCTTCATATCACTTTACGCTCCATACTACCGTCCTTACAACAAACACAACACAAACATCCATGCCCCCGGTGGGATTCGAACCCACGATCCCAGTAAGCGAGCGGCCGCAGACCCACGCCTTAGACCGCACGGCCACTGGGATCGGCGGTATGTTCATATACAAGTCTTTTATATCGAGTGTTAGGAGTCTATATTCATGTTTTATGCTGAGGTTTGTCAGGGTATTAGCTAATGTGATGGAATTGGATGTGATAAATTCATTAGGAAGATTGAAATTATTCTCGAGTTTTTTTTAAAGAATTGGGCCAACTTATATGCTGGCGAATTTATATAATTTACAGCTTGACGGATAGGAATGTCGTCTTTATGAATCTTGAGTTATGCTTTGAATTTAGGAGGCGTAGGATTGATTTGTAATAGATATTTGATCTTGTGTTTATCAAGGAGAACGCTGGATTGATGGAGAACTTGTAATTGTTTTTGACATGTGGGATCTTTAGGTAAAGTAAGGAAATGATTATGGGTAAAAAAGTGTTGGTTTTTCGTTGGTATCTATTGACAACCGTTTTCATCAGCTCGTGTGACAATTAAGTTATGTGTATGTAACTTCTTGCGAAGTTATTACGTTTATGGTATATTTTCATAACGCTGTGTGCTTTTGTTGGTTTTAGTTACAATATCTTACTTTATCAACAATTAAATGTGATATAACACGTTCACATTAGTCTAAAATCAAAGCGAAGAACGCATTCAGGCGTAGTGTAACAGAACGAATGTCGTTGGCTTGAAATGAAGGGTTCACAGGGAATCCGCTGAAATCTTGTCTAATGAGGAATTTCATATTTATGGAAGTACTTATAAGTAACATTATGTCGTTCAGGGATATAGCGGATCTCTCTTATTTCGCGATACACAGATTTTACACTGCCGCTAGTTGGGCACATTTACGAAAACCTGTAGACTAATTGTTGAAAAAAATAACCAGATTATGAAATTATAAGCTGAAGTCGAATTAAGGATGAAGAAATTTTATATCGACCCCCTCTTCCTTTTATGTTGTGCGGGCAACTTTGACAAAATTTGGTCTGCATGCGGACAACATGAAATTCAATACACAAAATGAAGAAAGAAAAGTATGCGTATAAAGATACGTAATTTTATCTGTGTATTTTTATATACATAATGTGGAATAAAAATATGTTGAAAGTAATAAGAAAAATTATTAAAAATGCAATTCTCAACCTACGCTAGGGTGTCAATATTGTTAGCATATTTTTTTACAAAATTTTTTACAAAAAGCGCGGCTTTCAAAACCGAGCAGAGACATGCATTTCCAAGTGTGGCTCTTGGCAATTATAGTTGTAAGCTAGCAGAGGCATGAGCTTCAAAATGTGGCTGCCACACGCATAGGTTCATGATCCCACGATTCTATGAACTACCAGTTCTCAGATTCTGAGCCCATCGGACAAAATAGTAATTGTCCATGAAGTTCGTTTACATGTGTTAACAAAGCGATTGTGTATGAGCTACGTTAGACGGGGGTAGGTTTCAAAGTTAATGGGTTTAATTAAAGTCCACAAAAATGCATTGATTATTGTTGACTATGAATATATTTGGATAATCAAAATTTAAATTAAAATATGACACATCAAATTCGGCAGTCATTTCAAAATGCTATATGTTTCATCTCCCTTCTACAGATACGAAGGAGAGATGGAGGGAGAGGAGTATGGAGAAAATTACGTAAAGAGGAGCTTTATAGTTCGTAATCTTCATCAGATATTGTTAGGGTCAACGAATGAAGAAGAGATTGCAGAAAAATTTAATGTGAAAACCCACTGTAGTGACGTAGCCGTAGATGGGAGGATAATTAGTGAAGTATTAAGGAAATAGCCTGTGACGGTGTGGAGTGGAATAATCTGGCTCAGGACAGGTTTCTTCGACTACAGATGCTGGGTGAATTTCTTGACCAGGTGAAGGACTGACAGCTTTTTAGAAAAGACTCTTGTCAATTGATTAAACGTGTTACTCTTAATGTAACTAAGCCTTAATTCCATAAAGGGGTTTCCTCCACGCTAAATGTAGTATTTATTCTGCCTACCTCCAATTGCACACCAAAAACCCAGCAGGTAAATTGCTATTTTATATCCGTCATAATAACGACCAGAAAATATTTGGCGCTCACCCAGACCTCTATGCAAAAAAAAAAAGAGACAAACCGCTTATTAAGTCAAAGATGTCCCTATGCAAGGCATATAGGGGAAGTAGAGGTATAGATCCACTCATTCTGGACTTGCACTGGATAGAGGTCAATGGTCACTTACAGGGCCTCATCTCATTAACCCCAGAGAATGAGCCTCCAGTGACCCCAAAATCGGACTTTTGTAGGAAAGAAAAATCCTGGATCATATATTATTCGAACCACCGTTCCTCGGTCTTTCAGCACGTAGCAAAGTCACCATACCGACTACGCTATGTCTGCTTCTCTAAACCAGTGGTATTCAACCTGGGGTACGCGTACCCCCGGCGGTACGCGAAGACATCTTAGGGGGTACGTAAAATTAAAACAAATAAATATATTATTTCATGATAAACACTGAATAATCAGGGCCAGATTTAGGGTTAGCCACAAGAGACCCGGACGTAAGGGCATGCGATTTGGGAGCGCCATTTTTTTCTCTCTCCTTTATGCGATTCTTATCTGGGCGGCTAGTTTCATTTTATTCCACATAGTGCATATAATTTTACTGTGCTAAAATTCCTTTGTTCCTCTACTAATTTTTATATGATAGGCAATAATATATTTGTTATTTAATAGCTTGATTCTCCGTTTTATCATTTAAAACTTATTATTTAATACATTATTTTGGATGTAATTTATTTAACTTCTTTTAGATGTAGATTATAGACTATATATAACTTGAATTATGCACCAACAACTTTGGGGGTACAAACTCGAAGAGAAATTGTATGTTGGGGTACGCGAACAAAAAAGGTTGAATACCATTGCTCTAAACCATTTAGTCTGTAAACTAAGCCTAGTGGTATGTCAGTTGGCATACCTGCGAACAGAACATGCAGCGCCGTTCAACATTTTACAGTTCGCTTAAGTGTGAAATATTCCCTGCTCCGAAATTACCTTGACTCTATTGTCAACCATTTTAATTATAACCAGTCACCTTTACGCCAGATTTAGACTCGCACACATCAAAGCCACCAGACTGCATTCTATGTATAGAGGAAGACATTTTCTGCTCCGAATAAGCTACTTCTTCGATGGGATAGTGTTCGTTTTGAACATACAGGGTGATTTTTTTCTTTCGTCGAATTGTTTAGTTTAGTCGTAAAATTAAAACAATTTATACGTCTCCTTACTTTGGCATTTAAGTGACAGTGCACATAGGAAAACAGATTTCAATATGAAATATTTTTCATGTTTTCTCCTTCATGCTGACCTGCTGACTTCGAATGTCAAAATTCCGTGGTTAAATTTGCAAAGTTTCTATGGTGACGGGTAACATAACATCTCTTGCTGTGCTGCGATTTTAAAATCAATAATTATGCGAGGGTTGACCCTGAAAATTATGTACTTAAGAAATATCCCTATAGGGAATTGTCACATAGATTTGAAATTGGTGACAAATGTTCCATAAACAACATGTCTTCTGTACAAACCACTGCTATTTCTTTTGTCCTTTCGTGGCATGGACAATCGTCTGTCCGTCCGTGCGTCCTTCTTCACGCATGAACACCGACTTTCGTATTGCCGCTGTAGACCTCCTCTCAGAGATCGTGACTTTCTTTGCCCAGAAGTATCAATGAGACACTCTTGTGAACTGTTAGTGTGAGAACAAACACAGGCGACATCGGAATTTTGTTATGTGAGAACAACAGCGTAAGTGAGGTGAGAACAGCACTAGCATCATGGGAGTTTTGTGAGATGAAAGTAACACTATCACCATTGTACGTGAGAACAACCCTGGTACCATTGGAGTTTTATGATGTGAGAACACGACTAGAGTCGTTGAAATTTTCTGACTTCTCAACAACACTACCGCCATTGGATTTTTGTTTAGTCATTACCTTCTGTCACGATATTCCGTTTAGGAAAATGGGTGATGACGTGATGGGTATAGGAACTATTTTTGTGCTCGTATAATGACTGTTGAATCGTAATTTGCTTCTGAAATCTGTAGGTCAACTTGTACAAACGTATGAGTCCTGTCTATCTGTACAGGAATTTGCTAGAGACATTAACTTCTAGTTAAGAATGGGCTTAAACCTGTACAGCCTGTAACATTTAATTAATTAATTAATTGTTTGTTTACTTATTTGTTTATTTATACCGTCGTCACACAACTACACAATTAGTTCCAGGGTCGGGTTAAGACATTTCTGGGACCAATGCAAAAAATAAATTTGGGGGCCCTACATGCGCGTGTTTCTGAAATGGCAACACAATGAGAGCAATGTAAGAATTCACACACAAAATTTTTGACACAAAATCTGAAATAAAACCAGCCTTTTCGGATTCTCCCGAACCCTAAGGCCCCATGAAGCCGCATAGTTTGCTATAGCCTTACATCGACCTGACTGGTGCTGTACTCTAAACTCAGTCACATAAAATAAAATAAAATCAGGTATATGTTTTGGCTTCTAACTTTAAGTCATTTTGTCGAAAATTATAGAACGCATTTTCTTTTGCTGGCCAAACAATGATTCTGTTCGCGTGTTAAAACTCCGCCGAGCAATCTCGGTTGAACAGTGTTGGTGGAAAGTTATGAAGTTTAATTGAACTTCCTCGCACGAATTACGGGTTTTCAAACTGCAAGGCTACGCGCCAATCCACGACCCAGATTCAAAATTTGCAATCCTACTAGCGCTCGGAACCGCGTCGAATATAGTGACATCCAAGCACTTTTGGTTTGAACTTTGAAGCAGAAATATAAGAGGTGCGAGCCACACGTTTCCGTCCTCGAACAACGTAACAGTTTTAGGCTTACCTCTGTTACAGGTCTGTACTGTTTCCTGCAAAGTAATCCCCTTCGGAGTTTACACCGCGCGCAGCACCTTTCCCACTGCTGGAAGCATCTCTGGAAATCCCGGTTCGTCATGTTGTCCAGCACTGCCTCCGATTCAGCTTGAACCTCGACAGCAGGGGTCGGCAAACTACGACCCGCGGGCCAAATCCGGCCCGCCGCCTCTTTTTGTACGGCCCGCGAGCTAAGAATGGATTTTACATTTTCAAATTCTTTAAAATTTCAAAGTACGCGCTATAACGGCCCTCGTATAGCTTCGAATTCGCACGCTGCTTGGTGGCCTCTGCTGTGACGTCACGCAGTTATAATTCGGCAGCGTTTCCAGTGAACATTTGCAATCAATTGTGATGATAGGTAGTACTAACTTTGAACCCCAATTTGGTGAAATGTTATCTAAAAAAAAGCAATTACATTCTTCTCATTAGTAGAGCTGTATTTCAAACAATTGTAGTCTACTTATTATTATTATTATTATTATTACGTTACATTTTGTTCAATACATTTGTGAAAACTTGTTTTTTTCCTTGTTATTTAAGTAGGCCTACCTTCATAAATATCCTCGAGTTTGCCTCTTGGCCCGCAGAGCCTAAAATATTTACTATTTGGCCCTTTACAAAAAATGTTTGTCGACCCCTGCTCTACAGTATCCTCGAATCTTCGTCCCTTTAATTGGATTTGCGTCTTTCGGAGGAGGAATAAACCACAAAGGGAATGAAATTTCTGTCTTTTGGACAAGATCTTGCAGATGTTTGCATAAAGTCGGTTTTATTTCTAGTCGCCATTCAACAGAAAAGCACAAATTTTGCAGCAGTCCGCCTTTGTGTTTAAATCGGTTAAAACTCATCGGAATGAACGGTGTTATAGGCCTAGAATGTTGCAAACATAGTTTTTCTTAAGCCGAATATCCTCATGGATGACTTAACGCATCCTTTTTTTATTTTTTTTTTTCACATTTTATAAAGCCGACTTATAGATGGACGACGGGAACTTTCAAAATTCTCAACCGAAGTTTGGCCACTTTCGAAACATGAATACTATTCACAGTTTTGTGTTGTACTTAATGGCGGCATCACGAAAGGTTCTGCTTGCGCATTTGGTAAGTCTCGCAAGCTGATTTCTCAAGGTTAATACAAAACTTGGTACAAAAAATCTGTTTCTTATGGTTTGTAATTTTACTGGGCTGCAAAGATCGTAGAACGCATTCAACACAAACACGCTCTCTATGTCTGCAGCGACACTCGCCACACTAATTCTCAATAAATTAACTCAGCGGTACCTAGCGGCGCACAGCTACATTATATCCGGTTAGCGTTGTAGGCGCCCAGACCGAAAACGTTTTCGCGCATGTATTGTTTTGATGGAAGTAAAAATAGAGGAAGGCATTTTTATTATCTTGGTATTGCCACGCTTTATTATGAAGGACAGGCTGGCTCAGGACACAATATGCAATACAGTTTTACTCATTTTGTCTGATTTATGAAACTCGACGTACGTCAGTTACATTGCAACAATAATGTCCTGTGCAATCTTCTGCACGCTAACAAGTTCTCAATTAAGCACAGATATAATCACATTTTATAACTCTGTTCTAGACAATAACTTTATCTGTTCATTATAGAAAAGGTTTAATGAGAGAAGTCTAACTAACTAACTCCATGGAGAAGAGTCCTTCTTGAGAAGCTAACAGGTCGTCAGCTAGTCAAGAAATTCCCCGCGTTTTATGGAACCCGAAGGTTCATTACCGCACTCACAAGAGCCCGCTACCTGTAACTATCCTGATTAGTGGGTCCCTGTCACCACGGTATGGCGCGTCCTCGGGTTGCGGATGGAGGAACGGCCTCCGAATATGGAAGGTAGCTGCGAATATGCAGTCGCGGACAGCCGACAAGGGGTGGTCCTCCAGCTTGGGGGTTGGGCGAGGTGCTAGCAACTCCTCACCGTAAAAAATTACCATGTTACGAAACACTACAATGAGAGAAGTCTACGTGCCTTTATTTTCTGTAGAATATCTAAATTGAGAAAAAACTTTTGGACGTCCAGAAAATATGTAGGGGGCAGGAAAGTTCTGGCCAGGAAGAGGCCTCGAGATTTTTACACTAGCATTCTGTGAAAGGGGCGAATATGTTTAAAAAAATGTAATCGCTCAGTACAATGTGAACCCCAATTTTCTTCATCCAGTACTAATTTTGATTTTCGTAAAGAAAAAGAGGAATTTGTTGAAAGACTGCCCCCCAAGATCATATATACAAGACTGACATATCATCATACACAATATGTGAGCTATGTTTCGTGTCGCGATAGAGCATTTTGCCTCACGAAGTCCAAATGTAAAAACCGTTGTCATTCTGGACTTTATGACGCAGAGTTGCTGACATTTACTGACGGTAGTCACATTATTTGTTTTCCGAGTCACAGTCAGCCTCCTGTAAACCACATAAGCATTACTATAAATAAACACAACGATGACTCATGAATTGGGAAGACAAATTGCAAGTACCCATGCATTTTCACTTAAATGCAACCTGTGCTGAGAGTAAGTTAGATGCAGAGGAGTAGGAATGTGTCATGATGCTTCAGAAGACTTCTGCTCAGTTTCTGATGGTTGTTAAAGAAATAAGACAAAAAAAAAGATGAAAACGACAGTTGAAATACACGTAATCCGATGAAGATTGTCTGTGCAGAATGCTTTTATAATAACTGTGCTACAACTTTGAAATTAGATTGTGTACAGGGCCTAAAATATGAAGAAAGTGTACACGAGATGCGGATAGAGCGCAGTCCCCATTATCCGACCTAAACGGTCCGAAGGACGATCGGGTAATGTTTTTAAAATTACTATCCTACAACTTTGAAATTAGATTGTGTATAGGGCCTAAAATATGAAGAAAGTGTACAAGAGTTGCGGATAGAGCGCAGTCCCCATTATCCGACCTAAACGGTCCGAAGGTCGATCGGGTAATGTTTTTAAAATTACTATCCTACAACTTTGAAATTAGATTGTGTACAGGGCCTAAAATATGAAGAAAGTGTACACGAGTTGCGGATAGAGCGCAGTCCCCATTATGCGACCTAAACGGTCCGAAGGACGATCGGGTAATGTTTTTAAAATTACTATCCTACAACTTTGAAATTAGATTGTGTACAGGGCCTAAAATATGAAGAAAGTGTACACGAGTTGCGGATAGAGCGCAGTCCCCATTATGCGACCTAAACGGTCCGAAGGACGATCGGGTAATGTTTTTAAAATTACTATCCTACAACTTTGAAATTAGATTGTGTACAGGGCCTAAAATATGAAGAAAGTGTACACGAGATGCGGATAGAGCTCAGTCCCCATTATCCGACCTAAACGGTCCAAAAGACGATCGGGTAATTAAAAGTGTTGGATAATACGGAAGACTAATAAAAATACAAAGGTAAATATCAGATTGATATTTATCCTTAATGATAATCAAATTACGAATAAAAACCAATAGAGCATCAAATAAAAAGTATCTCATAAACAACAATAATATTCAACATAATGTGAACCTTAAATATGAATTTTCTTTCTGTAGAACTTTGTAACAGGCTTTTGTTTCTTTTGCTTTGCGGCAAGGTCACGCCAGTTCCTGAAAAGTAGCATATTTTTTCCGGTCGCCTCCCTTTGTTGATCACTGTAAGCAAGTGCGATCTCAGTCGCCTTCAGTGCCACACTATGTCTCATTATATCAAATTCCTTTACTCGCCAGCATAAATCACAATATCTACTATGTCATTATCAGTTCACCTGTTGTTCTTCATCTTGATTCATCCATTCTTGCATGCATTATCCACACTTTTACAGCCTGGTGTAAGTTCTAAGAAAGGCAAGTTTCTTCCACTGTTTCCTCTGACGGGTTGTCTTCAAATTTTGTTCTTCTTCTTCTTCAAGTACTTTTTCCACGATCATGTCAGTGTTTCTTCCTCCATTTCCTCCCAGTCTTGTGCTGCCCAGTAAACAATATACAGTGGACCCTCGAACTTCGAACGGTTTTATGTTCGAACAACTTTAAACTCGAACAAAAACTCGAAAGTCGAACAAAGAATCACGTGGTCGCCTTCTCTCTCTGCTTGGTCTAGATGAAAGAAGGGTAATTCACCTTCCAGTGAACAGTAATATCCCTCCTACTATTATTATTGATTGATTATTATACAATATTTTTTATGTATGTAGTATTATAAATAAAAATTTTCAATTATTGAAATTAAATATACTTGTTTTATCATTATGATCTTTTGAAATAGGCACTTAAAATGTTTTATATTGGGTAAATTTTGGGGGTCTGGAAAGGATTAATTCAATTTACATTATTTCTTATGGGGAAATTTAACTCGAAAGTCGAACAACTTGAATGTCGAACCGTCTCCTGGAACGGATTGTGTTCGAAGTTCGAGGTTCCACTGTATTTAGGTTCATGTTCTTTAAATGTTGTAATATTTTCCTACATTCATAAATAAATTCTAGATGTCACTGAAGAAGCCTACGCCTATATGCGTTCTTCGGTTTTTCACTGGTACTTTTATCCATAGATTGACACAACGTGTTGAAATTTTGTGATACAAATACTCTTATTTGTTCATTTATTTTTTGCCTTTTGGGAGAAGGCTTATTATGAGCACACTGACAAGTATTGCTTTTTCCACACTTTTTTGTTTTAAACACTTTCCCCTGTGAATGTTTACCGCTTTTCTTGTACAAGAGATCGTCATATTGGTGTGCCTTTCTCCTTTTATTGTGTGAAATACGAACATAAAGTTCAACTGACCTTTCCGTATTCTCATTTTTCATCGCATACCTTTTTTTTTTCGGGCTTTCATTTGAAGCTCTGACAGAATACCACTTCTCAGTGTCGCTTCTTTTTCTCTTCCAATCACCAACAGTCATACGGCCAACGCTGTATTTTCTGCCACTTTTTACATACTTTCTCTTTTATGTAGTGTTTGTAAGACTTCAAGTTATTGCTCCGTAGGAACAACCACCTACTCTCTTTCCATTTGACATTTTGAAGAACATAATCACTACTTTGTGAGAGATTAGCAACTGCCATCAACAAACCAAAGCACAACTGCACTCGTGTAATGGAAACCAGTATCCACAGAAGATTATTTACAACAACTGGCAACGAGTACATACATAAAATGTACGTACTACAAACAGGGTAAACACGGAAACCTAAACTTTTCTATTTGGGCGTATATACGTGGTGGGAAGTGTAATTAAGTTCTGCTACACGCCGATTTGACTGTTAATAAACATGTAATGATTGTTGCGAAATGAATGTTGATAAATGTAAAGTAGAATTTTGACCACACGGCGCGTTGAATAAGGTAAGTTGGGGTAATAGCTTCTGCAGCGTACCTGCAACGTCTGTGGGAGAAACGAACGAGACAAGAAAGGGTGTAGCTGCATGGTGAAGGAAGTTACACAGATTTCCCAATAACGCTCTTTACAGCTTCTTTCAGGCAGATCAGCAGAACAAAACTGTTAGATAAAGCAAGCAAAATTCATGCTTCAACAGCGTAATAATGTACGATACGGAATCTCAGCAAAATCCGTGGAAGTGACTTTTTGGTACACGAACATGTCCTTATGTAAAGTGAATTATAGTCGGTCAGTATGACTAAATAGCGAAATTACCACATAATATTATGCTGAGATTTCTCGTATTGAATTATTGAACCATAATCTGAGCAAAAGATTAAGATACTTGAGGTATATATATCATATATATATAAATACGCCGTATATCATAATCTTTTGCTCAGAATTTGGTGAAGGAATTCAATACGAGAAATATATATATATATATATATATAATAATATATACATTAATTTATAGATTCGTAGTAAGTTGGATATCGTGTGAATTAATATGGCTGGACATAGGAATTGCCAGACAGATTTCAGTGAAAGTCTCCTTTAACGAGTTCCAAAAAGGAATCTGAAAATCTTAACGGTGTATATACATTCATTTCAGGAAAATGCCTCCCGCATAGTTGCGCTTCTATTCATTCAATGCGAGTATAAAATAAATCGCCTACTAACGTTACTTAAAGTTTTGGTACAAGTCTCAGACACAGAATTTTAATAGATATGTCAAACACAGGGGCCCTCTTCTTTGTGAAAAACTCCAAAAACACGAGGAAGTTAAAATACCATAAAATCAGTAGTAAAATAACTTTTTTTCAATGGCTCGACAGCCCTTAGGGGGCCTAGGCTTCGTCATTTACGACGCTTCACGATCACATTGATAGACACACTACACTCGGTAGGACTCCTCTGGACGAGTGATCAGCCCGTCGCAGAGACCTCTACCTGACATCACACAAACACTCACAAGAGACAGACACCCATGCCCCCGGTGGGATTTTTTTTTTTTTTTCCTTTCCGGGGTTTGTCCCCTTTGATCCATTTTTGTACTGTTTAAATCCTTTCGTCCTTCATGTCACTTTACGTTCCATACTACCGTCCTTACAACTAACACAACACAAACATCCATGCCCCCGGTGGGATTCGAACCCACGATCCCAGTAAGCGAGCGGCCGAAGATCCACGCCTTAGACCGCACGGCCACAGTAAAATAACATTCACTATGGCATAATTTGCAATGATAGGTTTCTCCGGCCCTGCATTAGAGATAATGACGAACGTTTTCTCTGCAACATGCAAAATATCCGTATGCAACAACGTCATATGTAACAGTTTATTTGTTAACTTATAATTAAATAAGTTAGACACTACATTTTCTGTATTATATTTTCCTTAATTTTTAAAACGTTTAAGCTTAATTAGCTTCGTATTAATGTTACGCACACGTGTGTTGCACGAACACCGGAATCGAGTCGTTACCATCCTTCATTCCTATTGTAGTGGCCGCATGTTTAAATCTTTACCAGGTTACGATCTATTCTTATCCATTGTTTGTGATTTTCCTCAGTTTTTTCCATCAAGATGCCGGGATAGTAAGCCGCGAACGGTTTCTCCTTCATCCTTTCCAATTCAGTAGTTAAACCTACCAGTTAACACTATACGAGTATAATCTGAGTTACTAACAGTGTCGTTAAATAAGTCAGTAAGTGAACAAAAATGAAACCAGCCTGATAAGTTTCAGTGTAGCCCGCTCAATAAGAAATTTCAACTAAATGCGGTTGGTAGTTCCGTTAAGCATACTAGTTATATAGATTTTTTTACATGGTGAAGGGCACCGCAGCAGATGCTACGGACGCACCACAGCCTTAAGGCTTTTTGTGCAACCCTATGATGAAGATGAACAGTTTTTTACCAAGTTTTACAAGTAATGTAGCACCAGTGGAATGAAATTGACAGGGGAAAACCGACAACTCTGAGAAAAACCTGTCCCAGTGCCACTTTGTCCACCACAAACCCCACATGGACTGACCCGGGATCGAACCCGGGCCTCCGCAGTGGAAGGCCGGCGACTAACCGCCTGAGCCATGACACGGCCTTAGATTCTTTTATCATGTCCCTGAGACTGCAACTGTCACGGGAGGTCCCTGCTGATGCAAGCTTTCTATCGGATAAAACTACCGTGCTCAGGAACACGATAAAAGGGACAGCCGTGCTTGATGAGTTAATCGAGACTTTCCTGCTGTTTGTGAAATCCTAAATTTCAATGTTTCACGAAGAAAGCTCGCCTTTGGATCATGTCGTTGTACAATTTTCATCTGATTTACATTTGCATGACCAATTGTGCCTAAAATTTATTTTAATATTATTCCTCATTATAAAACTCTTCCAAATAATCTCATTTCATAACGTTCCACAATTAAAGTTAAGTAGCAACTGTTTTTTCCTCCTTGTGGTCTGCACATCTACCGTGTTTACGCACGTAGGTCCTCATCATGAAATTTGACCCCGTCCCCCCTTACTCTGTATCACGTTCTATTATTATCCTCAACATACAGCGTGTCCGTCTGCTTGTTTACTTTTCGTACCCTTGAACGATATTGTTACGTAGTGACACGGGACACAACTTCGATCAAAGTGCATTAAGGAATCAGTTGCTCTTGGAATAACAAATACTATTAGCTCATTAATATGTCGACGGAATTAAAAAATGAAAATTCTGTGTTCGTTTACAGACAAACGAAAGCGTAGTCTAAATTTTATATCTAGTGAAAAGTCATTAGTGCAAATTTATTCCGATTTCTTTTTTGTTGGTTATTTCATGTGAACGACCGGGCCGGGAAGTTTTTCTACCGGCTTCTTGCCGACAGCACTACTCTCGGCTTTGTAAGGGACCTTTTAATTTTAAAAGGAGTCGGGCGCAAATGGCCTTTGACGCTGATGGGTCTTAATACGTGCTCGCTGAAACAATTGCTGAGTGGGAAATAGTTAAGAAAATTTAGTTTGTGTGTACCTCATTTACCGCAAAGTTGCGGAAGGCGACTATGAGCTTTAAATCTGTCCGTCCACCTGCATGAAACAACTCCGCTCCCAATGGACGGATTTTCGTGAAATTTCATATTGGGGAATTTATTCAAATAAGTCGCGAAAATTCAAGTCTAGTTATAACTGGGCAAAAATGTCAAGTACTTTACGTGAATACCTAAGTACGCTTATGAGAGTATCACTCTCTGAATTATTCGTGGAATTAGAAACGTTTCGGATGAAAGTTGTAGAGAAAATCAAAACGTACATTTCATGTCATGTAGGCCTACATTTTTTTTAAAATAGTTCCTTTTACGAGATAATTTCGAAAAATACGCAGAGCCAGACATGCCATAGGTGATGTCACATAATATGGTGAAAATACACGCGATTTTCGTGCCGGGTAATTAAGACAAAAATACAGACAATAAGTAATAATACTTACTGCTGTCGACTGAGGTAACGTTTGAGGTTGAGATGCAATTTGCATGACTGATACTTACGGCGAAAATACGTAGTCAGTGTTTAAGACTTACTATTTTTTATTTGATTATTACTTCGTAATATTATGGCACCACGTACGGTAGATTGTAATTTGTTTTGATGTCACGTAATAATTGATGACGTAAAGTTCTTATTGTGACGTCACATTCCTATAAATCAAAATATTTAACATTTATTTATTACATCTAGGAAAATGACACTTCGTGTCTACAAAGATTATGAACAAGCTCATACATTGTGTACAAAATATGTTTTATAAATCTGAAGTTACATTATATTTCGACGGACTGAAATTTTGAGATTATTTGTGACCGATAAATTTAACAAAAACAAAATCAACGTAGGCATATATACAGGGAGTTCTTCAAATAAATATAATAAAGGTAAAGTTCACCCTAGAACAGGACATGAAGGTCCAGAGGGGGAATAGAGGTATGGCTGTACTCTTTCTTTAACCTCGGCGCTAGAGGGGGGTGGCTGGTCATTGCCACGCCCCGGCTGCTTTACCCCCGAGAATGACCCGGTACCCATTGTACAGGAGGCTGGTTAGGCCCCAGGGCTGGTCTGGACTGGTGTAGAAAATCTCGACCCCACCGGGATATCGAATCCCCGGACCGTCCAGCTCGTAGCGAATCGCTATACCGAGTACGCTTATAGCAGACCCTAATAATAGTAAAAACATTCTATTATATGTACATTATATATATATATATTTGTGAAGAAGAACAAATATTGTAACCCCCCCCCCCCCCCCGTGAACTAAATGGTATGATCGTGAGAGAAGAGTCCCGGACGCAAAGATCCGAACGCGCCTCAGTGTTACGTTGTACGAGTATTCCTGTATTTTTGTTATTCTCACCGAACACCCCCATTGCTTGTGTAAGGATTACACCTTACACAAGCAAATAGTGAACACGTAACAGCAGATACAGTGACCATATACCCAACATAGTTGAAGACATTTTATCTATGTTATCTATCTAATGAGTACCATATAGCTGGTGTAATGATAAAGAGTCCTGATGATGAACTGATACAGTTCGAAACATGTCGACTATTTATTGACATAAGCATATATTAAATAGGAGATAATAAATTGTACATTTGTCGGAGTGAGACTGTATATTCCTGTCTTGTTAAGTTGTATTTTCATATCTTTGCTGAGAGCGAAGCTGGACCAACTCGAAATCCACCAAGGATGAGTCACTTTTGTGGTTATGCGCATTTAGTATGATACATACGATGCATACTATTGCTACAGTAAATGCCATGTAAATTAGGACAAGAATTCATAAATACGTGAAAAATTTTGGTCTGACAGTTTCCATTCTAGACAGTAAGAGAAGAACCAGAAGACGTGTGCGTGCTGCGTCCACAAAAGACAACTGTATTTCACGAACTCTATGACAGATATTGTGAAGCAAGACTGAATTTTGTGAACTGGTACCTTGTGGGGGTGTATGATAGAGAAGTAGAGCCTAAATTTCTTCTGTTTAGCTTAGGAACTTGGTTTCAGTGAAAGGGATACGTAAAACCTCAGAATAACATATTTACCCTGTTAATACACGAAGTGCCATTACGTGATGTTCAAGGTTGATGTTTGGTGTGCTATGAGTACAGATAAGATTGTTGGGTCAATTTTTCTGAGAACATAAATTTTCGCCGATATGTGACACTTATTCTAACACTTTTTGAACACCAGTGCGAGTACGAGAAATCATAAGCCTTTGTTCAGCAAGACAGTGCAACAGCCCTAACCACAAGCAATTCTATACATTGTTTATAGAGTGTTTTGATGACAGGGGATTGCTATCACTTCGTACACCATATATGAACCAGTGTGGGGCATCTTAAAGGATAAAATGTACACTAATATTCATCGCACTGAAGGCACTGTGAAAGAAAATATTTGGGACAAATTTTCTTCAATTTCATTAGCAGAACTTCGACGTACAGTGAACAATGTGTTTGTTAGACCTGATGCTTGTCTGCCGGTGAAGGAAGTAAATCCAATACAATCACTGAAAACCTAACGTAACCGCACAGTACACTGAAATGAAAAGTGTGGGCCCCAACTCACGGCAGATTCGAATAGCGACGGTCGCTGCTTTGCTTGCCATGACGCGAAGCGGTCGTGCACAGCGGCAGTAACGAGAAATGGAAAGCAATCAGAATGGCAAAGCCTCGTACTTCGTAGCTATCGCCAGGTACCACTATAGTGACCTATTGGCGAAGGGTGAATTTGGCGAGGCATATATTACGCTTTGGGAGAGAGAGTTATAAATGGAAAACTAACGTGAAGATACATCTTAAAGAAACACTGCTTGGGCTGGATTTATTTGGCTCCGGAAAGGATATAAATAAAGGAGCTTTTGAACACGGTACTAGAAATTGGGGGTCTGTAAAAAAGCAGGAATTTCTTGTCCAAATGAGCGACTGTCAGCTTTTCAATAGGACTCGGCGTCCTGGATATGGATATCTCAAAATCACGCAACTAAATTATATAACTGTGTTGCTGATGCACTTAGTCGTTCTGGAAGGATGTAGCTGCTACGGCAGGATCTGTGGTACGTTTGTGCCCTGCCTCGGAGGGGTTTGTGTGCTCACGAGAAATTCCGCACTTACGTATTTTACCCCCTGACAAAGACCATTAAGCCAAGCGCGAAAATTCGTACGTACGGTGCTAAAGATGTCGATTTGCTGAACTCTTATGATTGATAGCTTACGCTCGACCATCTTATTGAAATTCGGAAGCACAGTGCCCTTGAAGAAGTTCAGGAAAGTGAGCCTAAGGAGAGAACCATGACAGTTTTGAATTTGACTGAGGGGCTTGGGCTTATTGAAGCTGGCATCAAGATGTCTGATGACGTTCATTCGAATAAGCGGCGAGCATCAACAAGTAGAGGAGAGCCAGAAGGAGAAGAATATCTCTTTGTCTCTCCTGAACTTAGTGCTTGATTTCTTCAAATCTTCTTCAGGAATTCGTGCATCACCACCTCTATTGTTGGACATTGGAGATGATGAACCAGATGACCCGCTTTCTGTTCAAGGACCAGTGTTTCCTTCTTAAATTGGCATTTATTTGTCATTTAATATTTTTTTGTCAATTTTTCGTAAGTATGAATACATATTCTTTCTTGGTCAAAATAAATTGTTTGGAACGACCCTAACCATTTTAACATTGCGTTTATGGGAATATCTACCTCAACTTACGTCGTCTCGACTAACGTCGCCGGTCTGGGAACCACCTACGATGCAACTTCAGGGGATGACTACTCTTAAATTTTTCGTATTCGGTTGTTGATCGCAAAGCACTTTGCGGCGTCCTTATCGGTGAACCGAGTTGCCCATTGCCGAGGTTGAGTGTTCATACGTTGCTGTATTACACTAATTGAGGGTTCGGATTTCAGTAATAGTGACACGCTGTAAGAATATGGCTTATAATTCATTGGATATTTTTTATGAGCAGAGAACGCTGAAACTGTATTTTGGAAAGCGTGTTGTGAGAACGAATGATGCAAAGATATTCGTAACTTAATTACTTCAAGTTGCACATTTTTTCAGTACATCAATATGGTGCCTACAGATCATGCTTAGGCCTTTTATTGGAACTAACACCTCGTAAAATAGAGAGCTTATTGGATGACCGCTTGCATTTCCCACTTAAATCAGATATTTTGTTAAACGTAGGCACTTTATCTTAAGGAATTATAATTAAAGTTCTGATTAAAATATTGTACAGTTTTGCGGATGTTTCTTTGTTTGTCATAAGGTCCATCACTCTTGACATATATCGCGATATATATGAACTTTTATCCGCAAGATTTGTCTCACTGTCCGATGTTCTTTCTTTTGGGAGGTCTGTGTATTCCTGACAGATCAACCACCCGAAATATCTTCATTTAGTTCCACACAAAACATTAATAATGCTACACTTGCAAGAGCACAGTACTTATGAGTTTACTTGACAGTATATTTTTAACTGATAACTTATCTTGTAATAATCAAATACAGTAGTTAGGGAATCAGCTACGTAGGTCCGTAAATTATTTGAACTTAATACGTTTGATGACAAGGAGAAAGGCATAAAGAAATAAAAATTTCTCTACATCACGGAAAGTACGAAAACTTGAACAAGACAGCCCTGAGAAGTTTGGGATTAGGGAGGTTTTTCTGAATGCGTAATTAGGTAAATATATCAATAAATAAGAAAACACAGATTAGATACATGGATTTACAGTGACGATGTATCAACTGATAATGTCGAATAATGTGTCGGTGTATTTCACCGAATGTGAAGAAAGTGGGGAGAATATAGTCGTGACCTATTTCGGGAATCTTGACAGCTTTTACTTGCTTTCGTAAAAAAGAAAGCTACTTGTAAATTCATGTTAGATTGGAATTCGAGCCAGTAACCTCTGAATGCAAGTCTGGCGTTTAAAACAAAATTAATTTTCCTCGTTTCATATAGACTTTATTATGAATATTAGAAGAGCCGCTTTGATTCAGCACGTTAGTGAGGGTTGGCAGTTATGATACTGTGAAGTGTGGTACAAGCTTACCAACTCTTCGGAGGATACATAATGCCTCCATATTCGGCTACTAATGTATGATGAAGATAGCGGTCTTTCCCCAAATGTTGGTAACCACTTACCAAACTACGCAGTGTCATAATTCAGACGACTGAAATTTACATGCTCACCACCTAAAAAATGTGAAATATCATTTATGAAATACAGTGACTGGCATTAAGGCAACAGTGAAAATACAGTTTTGGTGTTGAGGAAAAGGAAGTTTTTAAGCACTCGGGGAAATCTGAAGAGAAAAGGCCGGCTTTCATATGAGACAAAATGTTTGAAAGAAGCAAACCGTTTGGCTTCGTAGATTTACAGTAATTTAACAAAAGTCGGTTTGTTTTAGAGATTTACTGTTTCTCAATAACAGTCGTGCCATCTGTCACGTACAGGAAAGTATTTGCGTGTTTCTATCCATGAAATTCAACACCTGTTTCATTATGTTTCTGAGAGGCTGTTAAGTCCCGGGAATGGCAACTGAACTGCAAGTAGTTCATTGACAGACAGTCCGGCCTACGTTAAGTAACGATGCAGATAAAAATACTAGATCAGGCAAACAAGCCTACTTGACATGAGACGAAACAAGCACAGTCTGTACCAGTGGTATTCGAACCTTGATACGTCGAACTCGGTGTTCCGCTGGCGACTTTCAGAGTTTCTGGAAGAAAATTTACTTTGTAATGAAATTCGTAAATGTAATTTTGAAAATCTGTTCTTGTATTTTTTACAATTTCCTTCCAATCTTGGTCCATAATCAGAGTTCTGTTTATTTTAGGTGTAAATCACCGATAATAAAATTTTGATTTCTTAATTTTTTTTTTAAAATTAAAATGTTTATTGTATATTTTAAAAAGATTTATTTCATTTTGCACCCAAAAAAGACACCGTTACTCTACTAGGGTTTCGCGAAAATTCATGTTCAGTCACAGAGGTCCACGGATATTAAGCAGTTGAAGACAATTGGTCTGTAGTATAGGCGAGCCCTGAACACACAAACGACATTCAGGGAATACAAATTCTTCTACAATGTCACCCACATATCTGTTCTTCATTGCATGAACTGCAACTATTTAGAGTTCATCAAAAATGTTTGCGCAAAAAGAACTATAAACCTTTATTAGACTCTCAAATGAATTCATCATCTAAGAAAATGCAGCACTCCAGAGCCCATGCAGTCTCCCACTTTCGCTACGACACACTGCGGAACTGTGACCAAACGCACTCTTACGCACTGCACATCCAGCATTTACGACAAACAACTCTACTGTTAAAAGAGAACAACTTTCCAAATGTGACAAGTTGGTTGAAAAGACGTCATAACTGTAGTGCGTATTTTGACCTTGCTTGACTTTCAGTGGGAAACGACCATACCCAATAATATTCTGAAATCACTTGGTCCCTCTAAGTGGATGTAGTCCATTTTTTGTGTGTGTTTATCCATTGCACATTACAACGGAATGATCTACTCCAATATAAGGAATGGATTGCTTTGAAGATGAGCGACGAAAAATCGTATAGTTGTATAAAGCCTATCAACAGCCGGTATAATAAAATGCCTATTAAGTAGCTTATTGAATGCCCTATCAGTTCAATATTTGTACTAGATTCGGATTCTGGTCAGGATGCACAGAATTATGCCGGTTGGTTTACTTTTAGAGAGAAACATTCTATGGGATTTCTCTCCACATTTCTAGGTCATCAAGAAACACGATTTTAAAAAAAAGTACTGAAATGTCTAGAGCATACCGGTTTGATGGACCGGAAGACCGGGAGCCAGAACGCTTCCTCATTTGCTTCTTGCAGCTACTCACTTGACAGTTCGCCTTCCATCGATCACCATTTCCGTACACCTCGAAGCAAAGTCTTTAAAGACAACCAACACAAGCACATGGTTTTCCCCAGAAGCTACTTACCGCCGCGGAGTGCAGCTTCACGCGGGTCTCATGACAACCTAATCTCACCCCTCACACCTGCAACATTATGGCGTCGGGTCCGCCCGCCAGCCGGCGGGGAAGCGCGCGCCGCGCAATCGATACTCTTGTCTGACGTCACTCCACATTCTACCATCGCTCTCTGTTACGAGCGGCGTTTTTAGAAATTTCGGGACGCTCTCGCGTTTAGGCGTTATTTTCGAAGCAAGATTTAATTCAAAGATGTCACTTTCATTTACGCTAAGACTCATTCACAGACCGAGGAATAATTCCTAACAGTGGCGTAGATAACCGGTCGGGGCCCCCTCTGCGACTTGACAATTCTTAGCGAAGTTATTCCCAGATCTAATAACAGGGATCCAGTATACTGCCTTTGTCAGAAGAATTGAACTCAGTTCGAAAACCCCAAAACAAATTTTAGTACGTATTCTGCACTTTTGGGGGGAGTGGAGCATCTCCCGCTTTGCGGGATGTGCCGGTACTATATGTATGCCACTGGTTCTAAGTTTATAAATTCTTCTGAAACCAAACCAAATTAAAGCTTGCGGTTGCATATTCATACCTTTGAAACATCCCACGATTTATGTTATTTTCTGGGCCTCAACTACAAATTTCTGTTATTCGCTTCGCACTTATCCGTGTGGCCACACGTAACATACACGTATTGAAATTAACTCATATTGGAAATAGATTGAAATCAATTTCCACATCGTTTACACGTTAAAAATGCCTCAGTCATGTGATCAGAAGCAGAATACTGCCATGTTGCTAGTACAATTTTTTTTTAGGATCACATTTAATGGAGATATTCACTTCCTTGGCTAACTTTTATAAATTGTTCAGAAGACCGTGGCAGGAACCGATATTTTACGGGCACTTGCCATTTATGTACTGTGCCTGTGTTCGCCTCAAACTTTGGTGAGTTTCTTTAAAATGGGCAACGACCTTTGCATACCCGTCTGCGCATTAGTCGTCTCCCGATATCGGTCTATTGACCCGCATTAAGTTTTATATCAATATTCTGTGGGCACTGCCCATTTACTGAGGTGAAGTTCATGTAAGATTACGCGGCGTTTCGGGGCTGTCTGTATTCCCTTCTTCAGGTAGGTGTATCGGTGGTTGTGGCGGTTAGAGTACTGTTCTGGTATTCAAAATGTCCCGTGACTAGTCTGGACACTTGTTACCAGTATTTAATAAAAACATTAAACTTGTAATAAGCGAAATGATAAACGGTAGCCTAAAACGGGAGTGGATTAACTCCAAAAATGTTGTATATATCAAGTAGCCTTAGGCTGCCACAGAAAATGGACAGCGGCCATCGACATTAACTAAATAAGTCAAAGGATCTTCTTGAGAAGCTAAGAGGTCCTAGGTTGGACTTTAAACGACTTGCTTTCGCATAGGCGAACGCATGTAAAAAAACACCCCTTGAAATTTATTTTATATGCAGTTGAACTCGGGTTATAGCGTCATGAAAGGGACTGAATATTTTAAGTCTTTATAAACGAGTGTTGTTATAACTGAGAATTGTAATGTTATGGTTAACAGTGAGGAATTAATTGGTACCACAGGATATCTGACGCTATAGAAGAGGTGTCGCATAAACCGATGTCGTTATAACCGGATTCTACGGTATTTAGGCAATAAGGAAATATACTGCATTTTTAAAGGCATGCTGCATAATCTGTTTTTAGTTTCACAAAATTCCATTTACTTCGTAATTTTATCTTTTTCTGTTCAAATAATACGTTTTTCATAAACCAAGAGTTAAAATTTAAATACCAAACTGGTCGTTTAAAGGTCTGTCAAGACATTTCCCTCATTATATGAAAGTCGAAGGTTTATTGCCGCGTTCACAGGAACTCATTACTTATCCGTTCCCTAAACCAGATGAATCCAGTCCACGCCCTCTCATCTACATTCGTGTCATGAATTAACCATTGTCACAGACATTCAGGAAACCGTTTAACATTGCTTTATACAGTGAGCTGTACTTTAGAAATTAAGACCACTAACATCTACATCGTAAAGGCGCGCCTCGTCGCTTTCTTTTACATGCAAATTGTTGTTTGGAACAAAATGTCAACCCTTTTCACGTTATAGAGTGATTAGCTGCCTCCGCATCTCCAAGTGGCTTTTACACTGTGGTTTGGCTAATAGCTCTTTCTGTCGTGCGTAACTAACGGACTCGACATACGACTGTCAGTGTAAAATGTTCACACTGCTTACAGGCGTTCCTTCAGCTGAAGTTAAACCGTATAATTCCTCTTGAATTTATTCCTCTCTAGGGCTCACAGTACCGGTCAAAATCTTAATACCGGTACTGCGGTATTTTTAATTTATGAAACCGGGATACCGGTGTTCCAAAAACAAACATTTTTCTCAATAAATTTTGATGACATTTAGGTTCAATGACGTAAGGAAAGAACAAGTAATTACTTGAATTCATGTTTTAAATCAAACTTTTACTACAATAATAAATATTCTGACAAAAATTATTAAAAATACGGTTATTCTGAAAACAAAACTCGTAGCTTTGTGGGCCGGGTCTGCGCATTACATGGCTTTATGGGCTACAATTCCAGGGAAGGTAATCTTTTGGTTGTTGCGTCTTATCTTGGTGATAAGGATGTCATGACTCGCCTTCATTGTTGTTATAGAACTACTTCGCTAAGAGAAAAATAATTTTAGATTTTTATAATACAACAATCTCTGAAATTATTAATTAACATGCAATATTTACTTTTTCTTTTGTGTGCAACAAAGTGTCCAGTAAACCAGATCTGAGTTTCATGACGTTGTCAGCTTCCCGTTACATCTGTATTGTGTATAACAATCCCTCAGTTGCAAATTCAGTAATATTAATGATTTAATGTTGTCGATTTTATAACCTTATTGTGAATAAATCATAAACAATTATTTTTAAATTAGTACTGAAAAACCGGTATTTTTGTATCAATACCGGTGTTTGAATACCGGAAAAAAATCACGGTATTGTAAGCCCTATTCCTGTCACATGTGTCCTTAGCAAAGAATATTCAAATACATACCATCCAAACACGCTTTTAAATATTCTATAATCACCGTGCATTTTTCACAATTATTGTTAAGTCACCAACTGAATGCACTATTTATTTTAAAAAAAACACTATATGGTTTCTTAACCCTACAGGCATGAATAGAACTAGTAATGCCCGTCGGCAAAATTGAACGGTCCTTTCTCACCCAAGTCTCCTGACTGCCTGCCAGATGGCTCTGGCAGTCACATCAGGATTGAGTAATACTTGTGCGGTCAGTGGGCTGGTCACCCGCTACATCAACGCAAATGACCATAGAAACCTCCGAAAAGAGGCCCCCAGTGCTCCGCGATTGGATCGACAAGGGAACTAACTAACTAATATGGTTTCTTAAAATATTTTAGTAAACCCCTGCATATGTTTCGGCTTCCTCATGAAGTCATCCTCAGGGGTGACGATAATTTTTACAGTTTTAATATTAATTTTAATACTCTTATCATATGGTGTGAAGTGACAGTACAGACTAAACACAGTGAAGGTGGTGATTTAGCATTTATACAATGACCAATGTATAGACGTGTTTTTATACAAGCAAGTTTTCTGACACCCCTGAGGATGGCTTCATGAGGAAGCCGAAACATATGTAGGGTTTTACTAAAATATTTTAAGAAACCATATCGTGTTTTTTAAAATAAATAGTGCATTCAGTTGGTGACTTAACAACGCTTTTAAATGTATAAATATACCTGTTTATTCGTCTTCCTCTATTTTTCGGTTAATTATTTCACCATCATCAGGGACATGTGCAAGTCATCGTACAGAAATATTGAGTTTATGTGCTTCATGCGGTATATAGTCTACAGGTTAAACACAAAAGTTATGCTGTTATACGTATGGTAAGTCCGTGTAACAAAACGCATATTTTCAGTGTTTCTTTGTTACGTATTTTTCCTTAGGATTTAAAATTATCATCTTTTTCAGGTAAAGTTAAAAACTGTAAAGTTT
The DNA here is from genome assembly GCA_021186555.1 of Reticulitermes speratus. Classification (NCBI taxonomy): domain Eukaryota; kingdom Metazoa; phylum Arthropoda; class Insecta; order Blattodea; family Rhinotermitidae; genus Reticulitermes; species Reticulitermes speratus. The sequence goes on from JAJKFL010000005.1 coordinate 8,155,884, forward strand.
TTCCTGTCCCCGCCATGGAGGTATATAGGGGAATTAGAGGTATATCTCCACTCATTATTAACCCTTTAAAGACGAAAGGTTTCTGACTCAGTGCGTACCGCGCAGTAGACACCTTCCACCTCGGCTATACAAAACCAATCTGTTAATGTTGTATAAGCCAAAAGCCAAAAATCGCTGTTTGTTCTCAGAGCCATACAAAACACATGAACGCAATGTGAGCAACATTTAGAATTTCTGATACCTGGTGGTACGTGAAGTATCTGCTAGACTTTAAAATGTTACACTCGGCACTAGAAGGAGGTGCGTGGTTAACTTAAGGCCCCGGCCGCTTCAACCCCCTGAAAAGGACTCCGGTACGCATTGAATATGAGGCTGGATAGGCCCCAGAGCCGGTCTGGACATTTTGGAGAAGATAAAATACCTTGCCTTTACCGGGATTCGAAATCGGACCGTTCAGCACGTAGCCTAGTCGCTATACCAACTACATTTTTTTTTTAGGTATTCTAATATTTGTTTAAAAGATTGTAATTATTATAAGAGTATCGACTAGTGACATTTGTATTTCCACACGCAGTAATTCCTGCTTAAATCTCTTGCGTATTGTACACATTTATAGGCCTATATCCAATTGTCGTCATACGTCATATGCAAATCATATTCTTCTCAGTCCCATATTTGCATATTGTAGTGCGAAGCTGTAGATTTATTGGACTTGCTAATTTTGACGCTTGTGTATCTTGTGTGACGGTCGCTAAATTGATCGTGTCACTCGAATACGGCAAATGCAATTGCGAAGAATCGAATTCCGGATCGTCCAGCCCGAAGCCTGCTCATTATACCGTTACGCTATCCCCGCTGCCACCGAGAATGACTAATTAATAATTGATTTTTATTATGTATTTGAAAAAAATATATATATATGTTTGTGGACCCGAATAGCGTAGTCATTATAGCGACTTGGTACGGGCTGGACGGTCCGGTGATCGAAACCCGGTGGGGACGAGATTTTTCGCACCCATCCAAACCGAACCTGGGGCCCACCCAGCCTCCTATACAATGGGTACCGGGTCTCTTTCCCGGGAATAAAGCGACCAGGGCGTGGCGTTGACTACTTAACCCCATCTAGCGTCGAAGTTAAAGAAAGTGAATTGTGGTTTAAATTGGAGTTTTATGGTCTCTACTAAAATCAGATGGGAGGGGCATGTAGTACGTTGGGGGAAAGGAAAGGTGCATATAGGGTTTTGGTGGGGAAACATCAGAGAAAGAGACAACTTGAAAGACCTAGGCATAGATGGGAGGATAATATTAAAATGTATTTTAAAGAAGTGGGATGGGGCATGGATTGGAGTAATCTGACCCAGTATAAGGACAGGTGGCGTGCTCTTGTGAATGTGGTAATAAACTGCCGGGTTCCATAAAATTCGGGGAATTTTTTGACTAGCTGAGGACCTGTTAGCTTCCCAAGAGCACTCTGCTCCATGGAGTTAGTCAGTTAGTTAGTTAGTTAGTTAGTTAGTACATTTTCTAGTGAAAAGCGTAAAGTTTTATAAACCCTCCTTAATTGACGAACTATGTAACCAACCAACTTCATGGAGCAGAGTCCCTCTTGAGAATCTAAATCATACGTAGGCAAATATGGACAATCGATATCAGGACATGTTCTGTTTAATCGGGAACTTTACGAATAAAGGAATGTGCGGGATTTGAGGTTCTCACAGCGGTGTTGATGAAAATGCAAGTTTACCGGGGTGTTATATATAGACTCTTTGACACCAAAGGTGAAGACACTGTGCTGCTTCGAAACGTCGATGACTACCATTCGAGACGGCGTAGCCTTCCAGGCGACCTCGATCTCCCTCAACAACGTTAAGAGACCCTCGTATCTTGCAATAATGATCACCTTCACATCCCATCTCCTTCTCGATGTCTTCCAACGCCTTCTGGACACCGTCCCTATTGCTAAGCTTGTTATCCTTTACTTGATGCACAAATGATTTACGCTGCACTATCGGTGTCCAAACCGGTCACTTTTCCTCTTAAGCTACTCTCATGTCTTTCAAGAATATCTCACGAAGCTTCCTGCTCCAGACAATAGGAGCATTGTCGTTTCTGGCCGTGGGTTATGCAGCTGGATTACCTGAATTTAAATACGTTATCAGTTTCACAGTTGGTTGAGGCACTGTGTTACAAGCCGGAAGGTCGCGGGTTCGATTCCCGATGGTGTCATTGGAATTTTTCATTGACATAATCCTTTCGGTCGCACTATTGCCCTGGGGTCGACTCTGCCTCTAACAGAAATGAGTATCAGGAATATTTCCTAGGGGGTAAAGGCGGCCGGTGCGTAGGGCTGACAACCTTACCACCTTCATGTGCCGATTGTCTAGAAATCTGGGAGCCTCAAATTCCTGGAACCCTAAGGGCCTGTCCAGGCCTGTAATGGGATTGCTGTACCTTTACCTATTATCAGTTTCAAACTGACTGGTTTGGTTCGGTGTGTATCCTACATATTCTTGCGTTTTTTTGAGGCAAAATATTTCCATAACTTCTAAACGAGCAGGCGACGAATGTTCCTCGAACGTCTGCATAAAAAAGTTACCTTTTGCCGTTGTAATCGGCGTCACAGTTGCGTATCTACACTCCCAGCAGGCCACATCCGGCAGCGTTTCAGTAACCTGTTTCTTCATCATGACGTCGTTATGCTGCGCTGCTGGCTGCATGGATTCTCATTCCGAAAGCTGCTTCCTTTCTTTATGCACGTATTTTCCGGCAGTATTCTTGGTTCCTTCTGGAGTGTGTTCCAGTTGCAATGAGGAATACTGTGTGTCTTACTGTACTCAACAGACAGTTCCCGGGACTTGTGTTGATGGCAGGATGACGAGGCTTGGCGATGCTGGTTGTAGCCACAACGACTCCTTGCAGCTTGTGGGCCGGGGTGTCCCAGAGGGAACTCGTGTCGCCTGTTCTTTTCAGCCTGTGTGTGAGCGACGTGCCCACACCATCCCGCCACGTCGAATTGGCTCTGTTAAGTTGATGACATGGCACGTCCCGCCAGCCGACACTGCTCGTCGAATACCTGAAGACATCTCAACAGCCTCGAGCCCTGGATGTGGGAGTGGAGTATCGCCTTCAAGGTATCGAAGAGCACCGGACTCCTTCATTAAGAAGGCAAGACGCGTCCAAAAGCACCGGCTCTTACATTTCTTTGGTGAGCTGATTCAGTGGGTCGATACAGCTCGTTATCTGGGGGATGACTCAATACGCAGCTGACGTGGTCGACTAACATAAATCAGGTCGGCGAGTGGCAGAACGTAGACTTGGCATGCTAGGCCCTCACTTTGATAGGAGAAGCAGACTGTCTGTCAAAAGCGGCGTTATGATTTATAAGCAGCTCGTTTGTCCTGCGATCAACTACGCGTGCCCTATCTGGAGGTCTGCTGCCAGCACCCACGTCAGGAAGCGGTAGGCCATTTCAATCCAAGTGTTTCCACTTTGTGACTGACGCAAATTTTTGCGTTGGTAACAAACTAATTTACGAGGCTATGTGGGTTCCATTTTTTGCCGATTACATCAGAGCACTAACCGAGAGTTTGGACTTAAAGTCAGCTGATAGAGGGAATCCCTTATTTCGGCAGCTCGGAAGGTACTTGTGCCGACCGAGGGCCTAACGAATCAAAATTTTATTCAGGAAGAAATTAAGAACAGATTGAAGTCAGGGAATGCTAGCTATCATTTGGTGCAGAATCTTTTGTCTTCCAGTTTGCTAAACAAAAATATAAAGATTAAGATATACGTAATTATAATTTTGACTGTTTTTTTGTATGGGTGTGAAACTTGGTCTCTCACACTGAGGGATGTTCGCGAATAGGGTGCTGAGGAGGATATTTGGGTCTAAGAGGGACGAGGTAACAGGGGAGTGGAGAAGACTGCATAACGAGGAGCTTTATGATCTGTACTCCTCACCAAACATTTTTCGAGTGATCAAATAAAGAAGAATGTTATGGGCGGGGCATGTAGCACGTATGGGAGACAGGAGAGGTACATACAGGGTTTTGGTGGGGAAAACTGATGGAAAGAGACCACTTGGAGGACCCAGGCGTAGATGTGAAGATAATATTAAAATAAATCTTCAAGAAGTGGGATGGGGAACCATGGACTGGATTGCTCTGGCTCAGGATAGGGAAATGTGGCGTTCTCTTATGAATGCGGTAATGAACTTTCGGGTTCCATAAAATGCGGGGAATTTCTTGACTAGCTGAGAACCCGTTAGCTTGTCAAGAAGGACTCTGCTCCGTGGAGTTAGTTAGTTAGTTAGTTAGTTGGTTAGTTAGTTGGTTGGCTAGCATTTAGAATTTTTTAAATATTAAAACTGATGGTACATATAGTAATCACCAGGCTCCTAAGGGTTAATGATCGGTCTTGAAGTCATTTATGAATCGTTAAAAATGTATTAAAACTTCACATTTTACGGCGAAAATGTATGTGACATAAAATGTGACCTACCTAGTTGATCCTTACAACTTTCTCCGAATTGGCTTTCATTCAGATGAGTGTTTAGCGAGATAAGTTCTAAAATGAAAGTATCTATAAATGCTCTTATAAAATTGTCATTATTGCATTATTGTTCTCCTGTTTTAAGTCAAAATGTGTACTAATGGCACGGTTTAGTCAAATTTCTCTATATAAAATGTAATCTAAACGTACCATCTCGAATTAAGACACGTGGAGAAATGTACCTTCCCTCGTGTGCCCTCTGTGCGAAGAGCAAGTTTCTTCCAACCAATCATAAGACGTAATGTAAGGCTTTGGGGCACGCGGTGGCGCAGTTCGTTGAGGCACGCGCTATAAGCCGAAAGGTTACGAGTTCGATTCCCGATTAGGTCATTGGGATTTTTCATTGACTTAATCCTTCCGGCCCCACTATGGCCCTGGGGTCAATTCAGCCTCTAACATAAATGAGTACCATGGGTATCTGCTGGGGGGTAAAGGCGGCCAGTGCGTGGGACTGATAACCTTACCACCTTAATATACCGATTATCTAGAAATTCTTGGCGTCTCAACCTCCTGGAACCCTAAGGGCCTGTCCAGGCCTGTAATGGGATTGCTTTACCTTTAGCTAGGCTTATTTCGGGGGATGCCTGGGTTTGAATAGCGGGTGGGTGGGTCATGTGCTATTCTGCCATAGAACTTACGTCTAAATGCTGTCCAATTCATCAGTTACGCTACCATTCGACGCCATGCCGAGTGTCTGAAAGACGCCGCTTATTTTGAGCTAAGAATCTTGACATCAACGTACTGCAAGTCATAATCTGTACCAATCCATATTTATGCTTAACACAAATTGTGACACAGCGCACGTACTTCCGCGGCTTGCTGTTCGCAATGGTCTCCTGACATTGCCCAGGCAAAACGAGCTTGTTTGAGAGCAGCACGTACTGTCTTTATGTTCTGTATGACAGCAGCTTTGTCCCTAACGCTGTGTAATATTTTATCTCATATACAGTTAGCTCTCGATTTACGCCGGGGATGCGTTCCTGGACGAACCGGCGTAATCGGAATCAGCGTAAATTGAAACGATTTTATAATGTAAATCAATGGGAAGTCAATGACATGCGTTCCTGGACGAACCGGCGTAATCGGAATCAGCGTAAATTGAAACGATTTTATAATGTAAATCAATGGGAAGTCAATGACATGCGTTCCTGGACGAACCGGCGTAATCGGAATCAGCGTAAATTGAAACGATTTTTATAATGTAAATCAATGGGAAGTCAATGACATGCGTTCCTGGACGAACCGGCGTAATCGGAATCAGCGTAAATTGAAACGATTTTTATAATGTAAATCAATGGGAAGTCAATGACATGCGTTCCTGGACGAACCGGCGTAATCGGAATCAGCGTAAATTGAAACGATTTTTATAATGTAAATCAATGGGAAGTCAATGACATGCGTTCCTGGACGAACCGGCGTAAATCGGAATCAGCGTAAATTGAAACGATTTTATAATGTAAATTAATGTGAAGTCAATGACACGCGTTCCTGGACGAACCGGCGTAAATCGGAATCAGCGTAAATTGAAACGATTTTATAATGTAAATTAATGTGAAGTCAATGACACGCGTTCCCGGCACCCAAACATCGACGAGTAATATAATGGCATTGCATTTAAAGCTCTGAAATAACGTAAATATAATAAAGGGAATTTAAGAAATATATTTTGTACACTTACAACCGGCAATGGCGTAACGAAGCAGCGTTAGTTCTCTGACGAAGTCCCTGGTTGAGGATCGTCACGTTTTTTAAAGAAAGCATGCAGTGTGGACTGTCGTGATTTCTTCTTTCTTTCCATCAAAATTTCATGATAAGGCCTCATTGATGCCATAACGCTCCTCTTCGCTGTTGCACTCCGCTCCCAGTCGTGGTCAATCTCGCAGAGCTAATCAGTGAGTTTATCTATGTCTGAGAGGATGCGCTGTAGATCGCTTGTCTTCATTTCACGTAGAGGAAGTTCTTCTTCCTCCCTTTCCTCCTCATCCTCTTCCATCAGCGATGTAAGAATTACGATTTAGTATAAGAAGCAGTACGAGAAAAATTGTAAAACGTTATAAATAATAGTAAAATATATTTTTTTTCACTTTTTTGACCTCCTGGTTTCAAAATCGGCGTTATTCTGAATCGGCGCAAATTGGACCGGCGCAAATCGAGGGCTACATGTATACGATTTTTCTTGATGCACCAACTGCTTCATATATCACGACACGTACAAATGAAGAGATGTAAAATCCGGCAAGCGGGCTGTAGCGGCATGCAGGCTTCCACGACCAATCCAACGATTTACGTAACACTGATCCAAGTACTCTGTGACGTGACCGAAATGAGGTGGAGCACCGTCGTATTGCAGTCACGCATTTAATCCGGCTTGGAGAGGAACGTCTTCCAAAGGAAGCGGTATGTCGTTTTGTACAAGTGCAGTTAGCAGACTGCTTTTAAACGTTCCTCAGGAACGATTGGATCGATTACAATGAAAGTTACGATATCCGGCTCCCCCCGGGACCAAAGAGTTGCCAGATCTTGTAACTGTCCAGATATTAGAAGGTTATATGTAATGTATGTCTTAGTGTACGTAGCAATTTCGTGTACAGAGCTAAGCATTTAATTTGTCACTTTATAGCGTGTCCTGTTTTTCCTGCTACACTTTTCGTTCCCTTTTTGTAACTCGTATGTAATATGGTGTGTGTGTGTGTAGTCTAAAGAAATACCAACAAAACAATGCTATTTTACTCTCTTAATGATCACATTCACAACACTGTTGCTGGTTGATGGAATTGTGAAATGTAATGGGCCTCTGTGAATTTCCGGTTAATAGAACTTTCTGCATCATCCAGTGTCAGATATCGCAGCTTTTGTTATACAGTAGAAACTCGGTTATCCGAACTTCGCTTAACCGAAACGCGGGTTAACCAAAACGCCTTTTTTTTTACGCGATTCCCAGAACTGCCTGCCGCGAGACACCTCTGAGCCTCTCTCCATCAGTTTGTTGTGAAAAGTTGACGCGTGCTGATTGTATCTGTAAATATCATACATTTTCTTGTGCCATAAATTTTATTAACATAAGACGTGTTTCTGAATAAAAGTTATTTTAATTGCACCTTATCACGTCAAGCCGAATTTCCGAATTATCCGAAATCGGGTCCGCCCCCCTTATTTCGCATACTCGAGGTGCTACTGTACTTGTCTGTCAGTTAGAGCGCATCACACGTTTAGCGCAGAACGCTGTAGGAAGTTCTTTGCAATGGAATGTTGAGGATTACTGAGGGAGCATATGTGGCTGTTGAGGCTGTCGGTTACCCCATATCGCTCAAATTGGGGCCTCATTACAAAACAAAATGTGTTTCACAATCCGACGCTCTTCCACAGTTCAACAGATATCTGCTGGAGCTGCCTAATCCTCGGGGCAGATATTTGCTCGAGCTGCCTAATCCTCGGGACAGATATCTGCTGGAGCTGCCTAATCCTCGGGGCAGATATCTGCTGAAGCTGCCTAATCTTCGGGAGAGGTATCTGCGAAAGTTGCCTAATCCTCGCGACGTATATCTGCTTGAGCTACCTAATCATCAGGACAGACGGATGCTGGAGCTGCATAATCCTCTGGACAGATATCTGCTTGAGCTACCTAATCCTCGCGACGTATACTGCTGTAGCTGCCTAATCTTCGCGACAGATATCTGCTGTAGCTGCCTAGTCCTCGCGACGTATATCTGATGGAGCTGCCAAATCCTCGGGACAGATATCTGCTTGAGCTGCCTAATCCTCGCGACTTATATCTGCTGGGGCTGCCTAATCCTCGGGAGAAGTATCTGCTTGAGCTGCCTAATCCTCGGGACAGATATCTGCTTAAGCTGCCTAATCCTCGGGGTAGATATCTGCTGAAGCTGCCTAATCCTCGCGACTTATATCTGCTGGGGCTGCCTAATCCTCGGAGAAGTATCTGCTTGAGCTGCCTAATCCTCGGGACAGATATCTGCTTAAGCTGCCTAATCCTCGGGGTAGATATCTGCTGAAGCTGCCTAATCCTCGCGACAGACGACTTTGCATAAGCCTCGCGAGAGACATCTGCTGGAGCTGCCTAATCCTCGCGACAGATATCCGCTGGAGCTGCTTAATCCTCGAGTTCCCCACACCACTATGACGGCATGGCCGTTTGACAACAAAGGCCTGATTACTAACCCTGCCACGTGTTAGATATGGTCACCCTTATCTGTCTTGGTCCCTCGATACAAGGATAGCTGATCTGTGAAAATAAAGCCAATTAGTTAGGTCAGATACTAATTTTTATTGAATACTATAATGCCATAAGCCATCACATAACTTATTTTAAGAAATTAAACTTTCGTACGACACGACTCGGCATGTCTCTGTCTTGTGTATTGAAAGCGCTGATCTTATTGCTTATAACTTGCGTGTGCTAAAATGTGATATGGCATCAGTGGCGAAATAGGTTGCTGGAAATTATTATGGCTTCGACGAAGCAACGCTAACTAATTAGACCGCAGGAAACTGCTCTCATTCCTTGAAGCCCAGTGTTATGACCTCACCATCATCATCATCATCATCCCTACAGCATAGTCTTTAGTTACTTGCAGACACATATGGGAAAACATTCTTTACCAAGTCCCGGTTCATTTACAGCGAACCCCTTTGGTTGATATAACCTATTCGCTTTATCATAGCACTGTGTATATTATGCTGGGGACGAGTTTTTATGTAATTAGAGGTTATGCGGGTTTAATTTAGTAGACTCGTCACTTTTTTCAAAATTGGGGAGTGCATAATTTACGTGGTGTGCGGGTATGCTGAGTAAAACCACGCTGTTCCTGCCCGTAAGTGAAGGGGGCACTAACACATCCAGGTTTTCCACGAATTCTGAGAGCTTGTCACAAATCCGCAACCAAGGGGCGCAGACCACCGACGACCTACACTTCTCCTTTTTTTCTTTAGGAGCTCGCCTGTCAGTAGCTCCTGGACCGCCGTCCTAGATCAGGGATAACGAAGTTACGGCACGTAAGCGTATTTGATGGCCTGCCATATTTTCTCTTGAAAATTACACTCATTTGCAAGTTTATTTTTTTTGAGAAGGGCCCCGCAGCAGAAGCTACGGACGCACCGCAGCCTTAAGGCTTATTGTGCAACCCTGTGATGAAGATGATGTTTAGGTGGTTTTTTCCTGTTTTTTCGTGTAATGGAGCACCGGTGGAATGAAATTTACAGGGTAAAACCGAAGTACTCGGGGAAAAACCTGTGCCAGTGCCACGTTTTCCACCACAAATCGCACATGGACTGAACCGGGGAATCGAACCCGAACCTCCGCGGTGGGAGGCCGGCGAGTAACCGCCTGAGCCATTGCACGGCCCATTTGCAAGTTAGGAGCACTAAAGGTTCAGTGAGAAATGGACTTAACTGACTCAACTGTTTTTATTTTTACACTTATAAATAAAATTAGTTATAGAAATGTTAATTTTTCTAAAGTAATTTACTGCAACAAAATTTGAAAATCAAAGTAATTAGGGCTTGGAAATGCTGCGTAAAATGCCCCCAGGTCCAGATCTCACTGTTAATGGCCAGCAATCCTGCTATCACGTAACAGACCTTTTTTATATAAATTTCAAGATTTGATGACACTCATTCACGAAAAGTTCCTTCAAAACGTGTACTGTGAATTAATTTAACAGTTTTCCCAGTATGTGAAAGAACCAGCTACGTTAGGGTAGGTTCCAATGGAGGCTTTCGTGTTAGAAGTGGTGGAACATCGGGTTCTGTTTCCATAGCTACCAGATAAATGAATATAACGTTGTAGCAGATATCCGTATGACTCTGCGAAAACGTAAAGTGAAATGTGAAGAGAGAACAGCTACGTGCGGCAAATACCGGAAGGCCGGGCAGCAGATAAGCCAAGCCTTTCCGTCTGGCTGAGATATCTAAATTTTAATGCGCACATGTAACATTGTTGCGTCGTTAAGCTTTGAAACACTAAGCTACCGCTCGAGGTAAGCGTAATTTATGCGTCATTTATTGGAGTTCGCTTACAATTCGGTGGCCTGTAGAAAGCTGTCGGCTCGATGCTATTCTGCAAATTCTGTTTCGCATTGTTACTAATTTGCCGATCCCAGTGGCCGTGCGGTCTAAGGCGTGGGTCTGCGGCAGCTCGCTTGCTGGGATCGTGGGTTCGAATCCCACTGGGGGTATGGATGTCTGTCTCTTGTGAGTGTTGTTTGTTGTCAGGTAGAGGTCTCTGCGTCGGGCTGATCACTCGTCCAGAGGAGTCCTACCGAGTGTGGTGTGTCTATCAGTGTGATCGTGAAGCGTCGTACAATGACAAGGCCTAGGCCCCCTAAGGGGCTGTCGAGCCATAGAAAAAAAAAATTGTTACTATTTTTCATCAAAGCTGGATGAAGTTTTGTTGTTGAGAGGATCTCTTCTTTCTGTTTCCGTTTTCTGACTAAATAATTTGTGTTTAACGTAACACATGCTCTTTCTGTTTCCGTTTTCTGACTAAATAATTTGTGTTTAACGTAACACGTACTCTTTTTGTTTCCGTTTTCTGACTAAATAATTTGTGTTTAACGTAACACGTGCTCTTTCCTGCCCCTGTCTGTCTTGTTACCAGCCGAACTACGAGGAAGAGGACAAGGAGTCTCGCGGTCGGACGCTGTATCCCGTCAGACGAAAGCGCAGCCTTACGTGTGGCAGCCAGAAAGTCTAAAGCAGTGGTATTCAACCTGGGGTACGCGTACCCCCTGCGGTAAGCGAAGACATCTTAGGGGGTACGTAAAATTAAAACAAATAAATATATTATTTCATCATAAACACTGAATAATCAGGGCCAGATTTAGAGTTAGCCACAAGAGACCCGGACGTAAGGACAAGCGATTTGGGAGCGCCATTTTTTTTCTCACTCCTTTATGCGATTCTTATCTGGGCGGCTAGTTTCATTTTATTCCACATAGTGCATATAATTTTACTGTGCTAAAACTCCTTTGTTCCTCTACTAATTTTTATATGATCGGCAATAATATGTTTGTTATTCAATAGCTTGATTCTCCGTTTTCTCATTTAAAACTTATTATTTAATACATTATTTTGGATGTAATTTATTTAACTTATTTTAGATGTTGGTTATAGACTATGTATGTACTCGTACAACTTGAATTATGCACCAACAACTTTGGGGATACAAAGTTGAAGAGAAATTACATGTGGGGGTACGCGAACAAAAAAGGTTGTATACCACTGGTCCAAAGTATAGGCGAACCCGTTTATAACGACATCGGTTTATGCGACACCTAGTCTATAGTGTCAGATATTCGGTGGTACCAATTAATTCCTCACTGTTAACCATGACAGTAAACTACTCGGTTATAACAACACTCGTTTATAGCAACACAATATATTCATTTCCTTTCATGACGTTATAACCGAGTTCGACTGTATTTAGTGTCTTCCTTCATCATTTCTAGTTGCGAGTGTTCAGCGAGGACAATTATGACATCTCTTTGGTATTACTTAAAAAGTTACTTGGACAGCTTGATCCTAAGCTGAACTCACTTCTGTCCTTCGAAACGTCGGTAACTAACAGTCGACATGGTGTAACATTCTAGAAGACAAATCTTCAGTAACACTGCTGTGAGGGTCTCAAATATCGTAAGCAAATCGCCAAGGAAATAACTATTTGTTGTAACCCACCGATACACAATTTTACAGGAGACAGAACAAACTTGACCGATCCTCAGTAGATCAACACTTAAGCATGTTGTGTTTTTACAAAAATATAAGGCGAAGCAATTTTTGTGGACACAACATTTTGATAGAAGGTGTGTATGTAGCCCAACTGTGTAGTAACTTAATTCGGGAATATCAGTTTGACGAATTGTGTGGGTTACGACAAATTGCTTCTTCATGAGCGCAATAGTCCCTGCCTTTTATGCAGCTCGCAGGTTCTGTGTCATTTTCAAAAAATCCGGTCACCGGACCGTAGCCCTATTAATCTACGCAGTGGCGTAAATTTTTATGTTGTGGGTGGGAGTACTGACGAATTCTTGTTTCTTTTTTGGAAATGGAGTTCTTAAGTCCTGGTTTTCACGACCATGCATCCGTGAATGCGTGAATGATGATGTGTTATTCCGTGTTCACGCAGAATACATTATATGGCTGCGGTTTGTGAAAAAAAAACACGCGCGTGTTTATCAGTTGATCACGCATGCGTTATCACTGATCCGCGTCACACCCCCTCTTGCCATGCAATCGACTTTTGCATGCCACGCAGACCAGGTGGTATAAACAGGTTTATTTTCAGCTGTGGAATATATATCCTTTAATGATATTTTAGTTGAAGAATTTAATTGATTTGGTGAGAATCCATCCTGCCCTGTACCATTAGGGTCATAAAAGTTAATATGTTATGGAAAAAATTACAAGAGCGTGGTGTGAGTCGTACCCTTGCCACCTTCACTGATGAAGTGACAGCTTGAACCCCATTTCCCACGCACATGGCTTTTGTCTTCCCTTTCTGCTCAATTCACAAGCCTGTAATCGAACTAGGCCTGTCGAGGACTATGTGACGCATATATAACAGACACGTCTGTAGAAAACCATCGTGCCGCAAGCGCAATCACGCAGTTAGCTATCACGTAGGGCGCATTCAGGAATTCGGGGCTCTGGAAAACTCGGTCGCGTGTGGATATAACCGAATCGCTCATAGAACCGCATTCATGCGACATCTGTACGAAAAGTACGATACCTTGTGCTTTCGATTGCAACGAGTGTTACTAATCGAACGCGGCGTTGCTAATCGACGGGTCGAATCGATATATGTTCATGACGATCATATGATCATACCTGTAGGGCCAGAAAGAAGGTTGGAGGAAAGTGTTTGCTATTAGTACTAGAATGTTGAAAATAATCGTATATTTAGCGGCTGTAATTTTAACAGGTGAGTCATTGCTATCGCCACTTTTCTACATTATATAAAAGCTTGTACCCTTTCGATAGAGTGTAGAAATTCAGTATCTTGATGGAATTTATTGGAACCTTTTCTGAAGGTTTAACAGTAAAATACAAGGGACTGGAATTTATTTAATCGCATGCATGTAGTTATTAGATATAAGCATTAGGCTTCACGCTTCGCATTTCGGTGGATAGTTGGATGAAAGCTTTTAACTGCTGGTTGTCTTCAGTCTTCCCAGCTGAACAGCTAGCATCAGTGACTAATTCAAGTAGGCCAGGTACATTTATTCCTTCTTTCATTATACTTGATGTCTGAAAAAATAAAATTATTCGGAAATCATATCCACTTTTCAGGATTCAGGTCGTTTTAGATGTGACACTGTGCTGTGGGGAAACACTAATCGAGCAACACAGCCTTGAATCATCAACAGTACTGCTGACCAAACCTCAAATCTTGCATCCCATAGTCACACTGGATTTAATTTATGTTCAAATTTAGGCATTAATATCAGAAATACAAGTGACAAAATCTGGGAATTCAGAGGTGTACATTTGGCATTCTTGCATGATTGCAAGATATGTAACACTGAATATTAGTTGCACACAGGGTTTCATGTCCAGAAAGTTTTGTTAATGGGCAGCACGGATAAAGAATAGAGATCACTTATTAGTCTTCTGAGATTCAAATTTTTACAACATTTCATTCATTAACACCTTGAACTAAGCTTCAAGATTGAGGTTTTCACAGCATTTTGACAAAGATTACAGTGTTTGTGATATGATGCAGTATTGATTCATAGTTACAGATAGATGTTTCAGAGGGGCCTGCTGCCTCTGTTTTCAAGGTAGTCCAAGAAGAGTAATGTGCATAGAAGAAATGGTTACATTATGTACTGAAATAGTGGTTAGGCGATTGTTAGCAAACCAATAGGAGAAGTATTGTGGAGCAGGTGTAGCATTGGGTAGAACATGACAGAGGAAAGAATGAAAGTGGAGAAGTGGGAGGATGGATCCAAGTGAAGAAACTGTGGAGGAAGGAAAGTCTGGGTACTCTGGCCTAGGAAAGGACCATAATGCTAGAATGGTATATTGTCCATGAGGAGGTTTTCTCCATTCTTTCAGCCTGTGAATGGGAGGTTTCTCTGACCTGCTGAACACAAGGCCATCCTCCCTCTTAATATTGTTAGGATGGAGCTCAGTCTCAGTTGCCTGCATGATGATCTGGTCCATATATTCAGATTTGGTGAAGATGACACTCATAGTGCCAGATCTTCTGATATTTTTTAAATACAGCTGCAGTGCAGTAAATGGTATCTCAGTGGTTGCACTCATGATTGCCTCACATGGAGAAATTTATAATCCTTTGGCACTCAATGACGCATATGCTGCATTACATGGGGTGAAGATTTCCTTACAGTGCAGCATATGCATTAGCCAATTATGGCCATTCTTGTACAGCCCTGTTGGAGATTTCTTCCTGCCATGACTAACTTCTGTAATTATGGTTCTGTGCAAAAAATTAATTCCTGTAATTTAAATGTCAGCATTCTGCAGATTGCATCTGGAATCTAATTCCTGCGCCAAAGGGTTAGTACCCCCCCCCCCCACTTTCTTTTGTATATATCAAGAGTTAAGATATACAGTCCTACATTTGTGTGGGTTAGACACATTGTGCTGCTCTTTTGTATCAACAGTTCAGACACAGACAGTCCTGCATTTATATGGATTAGACACATTGTGCTGCTCTGGGGGATAAGTTAATATCCACACTCTTTCTTTGATATCTGTCCATGTTTAAGACAGATGCAGTCCTGCATTTATATGATTTAGACACATTGTGCTGCTCTGGATGGGGAGCTGTAGAGTGCCCTATACACACTGGACCATACAACATGGCACCTGTTCTATCTCATTTACTGCCAGCAGCAAGAGGCTTCCTTCTGTCCGTGGAGGGATAAAGTCTTCCCTTCCTCTTGTATAGGTGTGAATATACTTCATGTTCCAAAATCTGAGAAAGACTGCTCATTCACAAGTATTTACAAACCCTTTGGCCTGATGATAGTTGCTTATGTAAGATTATAGAGTATGTGGCAAATCTTGATCTTACTGGGGGCCCTTGAGAATTGCTGTCTTCTATCCAGTGGCACGTGTGTTGAATATTCACGTTCAAAGTGCCGTCATAATGCTGTACCACCTTGTCTGTCTTTTTCAACACAAAAAAATAGCCATAACACTCCATTGTTCTTGGACTGCTTGACACTTGAAGATGGGACTAGTATGTTGTCCTGAAATGCCAGTAACCAGCTACAAACATGTGTCGCGTCATGTAACATCCCAAAGGAGTGAATGCCTGAACTCTCTGCTGCTGGAAGTCTCTCCAGCTTCTTTGAAGATCACAATTTATTTATTTACATGCTCCCATACAGCTTTATTAGAACTGTTTTACAGGTATAGAGGTCATGTGTAACACAGCACTGTTTATTCTCCTCTCCCATTAACCTCTGGTTTGAGTCTCTTTGTGATATGAGTAAATAGTCTCTAAACACACCAACACTACCTGCAAGGAGAATGTTAATGTAGTTAAATGTCTTTAGGAGCAGTTAACTAATTTCATAACTCAATGGAGCAGTCATTCTTGAGGAGCTCATATGATTAGTCCTCTGCTAGTCTATAAATTACCAACATTTTATGAATCCCAGAGGTTTATTACCATGTTCACAAGAGACCCCCACTTGTCCCTGCCCTGAGCCACATTAATTTAGTCCATACTCACCCAGTCATATTTCTTTAAGATCCATTTCAATATTATTCTCTCATCTAAGCCTAGGTCTTTCAAGTGGTCTCTTTCCATTAGGTTTCCCCACAAAATACCTGTACGAATTTCTCTTCTCCCTCATATGTGCCACATGCCCCTCCCATCGCATGCTTCTGTGACCACCAAAGTAATATTTGGTAAGGAGTACAAATCATGAAGCTTCCTACTATGCAGTTTTCTCTCACCTTGTATTTGTTCCTCCCTCTTAGGCCAAAATATCTTCCTCAGTAGCTTGTTCTCAAACACCCACAGCTGTGGTGTTCCCTTAATGTGACAGACAATATTTCACACCCATGTAAAACAACAGGCAACAATTATTGTGCTATATATTTTAATCTTTATGCTTTTGAATAGCAAACTGGAAAGTAGAACATTCTGGACTGATAGCAGGAATTTCCTGAATTGAATCTGCTCTTTAATTTTTTCATGTATGTAGTTTTGATTTGTTAATGTGATTTCCAAATATCTGAACTTTGTCATGTTTCCAAAGGATTTATTAGCCATCTGTCTGGTGTGATTTTGCTCAACATTGTGTTCACATGACATGAACACATCGTTTTGTCAGTATTTACTTCTTGACCAACCTTCTTGCTAGCAGGTAACAAAACTTCTGTGCTTTTCTTTGTAGTATTTATTTTTCACTCATAAATTAACATTATCAGTGTAGCCCAGAAGCTGATGTATCCCACCCAGTTCCAATCCCCTCTGATTTACTTAGACAGTCTTAATGGCACTTTAGTTTCAGTTATACGACAAAATTCAGAAGTATACTCATTATAGCAATTGTGCAAAAGCAAGACATAACATAAATCTTTTAAATCTGTCAAATCCTCATAATTGTTTTTCTCAGACAACAATAAGTGTTAAATTCTGAAGTAGCTTTATGTCTTTGACATCACCTGCTGTATTTGTAGTTCTGGCTTATATGATGGGATTTTCACACACATGCTGCCTTGTATATTTAAAGCATTTCCACCAAGGGTCTGGTTCAAGTGATATGTTTCTGTCTTGTATTTTGGAAATTCCCATTTTGAATTTGGCAGGGACATCAGATATCTCACTTGAGTTTTTCGTAGTTTACCTTGTTTCCTTAGACAAATGCTGGGATTAAGCCATGACTTCTTCTTTGCGCTACCTTTTCAACTCATTATTCACTAATTATGATACCTTTTGACGCTATCTGGTCTGAGCTACTAACGACATCATGAAATAAACTATAAATAAAATGAAACACTTCTAGTATATTTACAAGAGAATTCCATAGCACTTATAAGTCGCATATGAGACCTTCACTCATCTGGGACGTTATGCAATATGCTGTGTAACATCCTAGAGGAGAGAAGGCTTCAACTTCACCATGGTGGAAGCGTGAAATTCTACAATTCAGCATATACATGATATTATGGTATTTTAAAACAGCCTGTGAACGTTCACTTTCATGTTACAGCATATGGAGCTGGTGAACTCGTTATCCTGCACTCACCAGCCTCAATGAAGTTCAGTGGATGGGAACAGATAGATGAGAGTATGGTAAAGGAAATATTTGCAGTGTGTATGGGATTCACAGTCACAAAGGTACAGTATACTGTCAGTGCATACCAAGTTGCCTGACATGAACTAACAGGAGAGTGCAGAAAATTACATAATGAGGACCTTGATGTGTTGTATTCATTGCTGTGTGTTTGTGCAGTGACTAAGTTAACAAGACTGATGGATATGATGTGTGGAATGCATGAGGAATGGAAATTACAAAACTTTTATTGAACACCTGATGGAGAAATATTTTGGGGATGAAGGCAAACATCAGAAACTATATTAGTGGATGTGGAGAGGCCATGACCTGAGTATGAGCTGAAGCACCATAGGACAGAAATATTAGTGGATGTTAGGAAAGTTTGTTGTGAGAAGGTGAACTAACTTGATTGAACCCGCTCAAGAGTGTTTCTGGTAATGGCCTTTGTTGACAGAACTGAGGCTTCAGGTTCCAGTACCAGATCGTTTGTCTCATATTTTCCACCCGTAATGTAATATGTATGAGGTAATAATTTGTTCTTTTGTGACCAACGTGTGGTATCAGTGGGGTACAGTTATGTTTATGTATTTATTTGTGGTTTTTTAGTGACTGTTTATGCGTCTGAGTATATAGTGTTTAATAGTAGGATTGGTGAGGATTTGGGAGGAAGATATTATGAGTTCATCGCTGTACTAGAATGTTACTGAGCATTGATTTGTATTTAGTTACCGATGTTTTAGTACAGCCTGTCCATTCCAAAGACCTCATGCACACCAGGGCAGAAGCCTGAAATCATGCAAAGAAATTATGAATTAATCTGAGATACCATCTCATAACTTGCCTGAATTGATTAAGCAAAATCACAGAATATCACTGGATAGCTAATGTCCCTGCTGGTGTTCAAACTTGTCACCTCCTGAATACAAGTCAGAAGCTAATTGATTCAGTCACCTGGCTCAATGAATGGGTAGAAAATGTAAAATGATCATCATAGAACACAAATATTTCTTTTAAAATTGGGTGCTGTAGCATCAACTTTTACTGCTATTTGTAACTATTTGCTAACATACATAAGGACAGAAAGCATTTGTGTGTGTGCATGTGCATGATAGCCTGATTTTACTTAAGTGAGCTATGAGTATAACAAGACATCTTATTTAACTTTTTAATCCTGGCCTCAGTGCAGCAAACATTCCTAAATGCATACAAGAGCACTACAAATGTAAAACCACTCTGTTCTGGGCAGTAGTTGAAAATTAAACCATCACGTCAGTGAAGGTTTAAGAAGATGCAGGAGCAAGGAATGTTTGTGACTGAAAATTTTTGAAATCATCTCATTCTTCTGTTTTATTTGACTATTCACTGCAGCGAGTATGGTCTTACATAAAGGGATAATGTATAGAATATATGTGAAATTTGTTCTTGGAAGGATTGTAGTGGTTGCTTTTCCTCAGGAGCTCTGTTTTGCAGTGTGATAGGCTGGAAATAGAGGTTTTCCATCTATGCCAATTTTGACTGAATGTATCCTGATATTGCCTTCCACCCAGCTCGTAGCAGTAATTTTTCCCGTTAATATTCTACAGGCTGTGTATTTTCCATGCAGGGTAGTGACTGGCCAGGATTGTCGGTGTCACATCCGTTCTCCTTTGCTGAAGCAATAGTTGTGGTGGTAGTTGATGGGGTTACCAGCCTGGGATTAAAGGAGGGTCACCGCTATCCAGTTGTCACAGATGAGGATGAGTCTGTGATATGGCAGGCTCTGCATGACCGTGTCTTGAGCCGTTACCCAGGCCAGAATGCCACATTGCTGAGAATGGATCTTGCAGAAGAGGTAAAGTGTGTACGTGTTTCTGTTCTGCTTGTTCACAAGTTGAAGTTCAGAACAGTCTTGCCAGGGGGATATTCAAGTCTTAACTATAATAGTTTACATAAGTATGCACGAATTTCTGCTCCCTTGTGCAGAATGTGTCTGTCTGTTCTGTTGTGTTGTATATTCTAATGGAAAGTGGTATCCTTAGATAGGAATGACAGGTGCTTGTTTTTTCATTGCTAGATGTTTTACTCTGAAAGCTTAGGAGCCAGTACCCCATCACGGCAGTGATTCTCATATTTTAATATGCTTTCATCCAATCACCCTGCAGTCTGATTTGGTCTAATGATTGGCTCTTCATGCACTACCTACTCTGGAGACAAATTAACCTTATGCTTATGTGGTTTGCAGCATCTGCTGCTGATATTTTCAAAAGTTTCTGATTTCATGCAAAAATTGTAGCACTAAAAACATGTTTGTAACTGTGCAAATTACATGTCATGTTATATTGTTGCAAAAATTCTGAAGTGCAGAACTTGATCACTGGAAGCAAGTTTGAAGTGGCAAGATTATTCATGAAGATGTACCATAGTCATATTTTCACAGCTGTGAACATCTTTACCAGTGTGGTTCACCTCCAGCCTAGTGTTCCCATCTTCTGTTCCGTCTCTGCATTTCAGTCAATGTTAGCCAAATGCAGTCTGTCAGCAGACTCCCATTCTTTGACCAGACACCACTTCCAGTACTCCCAACATTATTGCCAAGATGTGCTGGTTTGTGTAACAGATACTCCAAACAGAGATGATAGCAACAGTTGTCAACTTGACTTTTTGTTCACCGTGCATTATGGTAATATATAAATAGATATGTCAACCAACAACTGCACTAATTAAGTTTTATTTACACTTTACAATTGCCCTACATATGTTTCGGTCACAAAGTGACCATCACGCACAACTAAATAAACAATGGACAAGTGTAGTGAAGTGCACTTACGTGCGTACGGAGCCCCTGATGATGGTCACTTTGTGACCGAAACATATGTAGGGCAATTGTAAAGTGTAAATAAAACTTAATTAGTGCAGTTGGTTACATATCCATTTATACAAAGTTGTCAGTTTATGTCAGGAGGTTCAGAGGCAAAATTTTCTCCCAGATGGATGGGGAGTGGGGTTACAGAAACCCACTAACAATCATGAAGTTTGGATATTCCCATATCGCACAGATGTAGCTATTTGGATTATAAATCATTAGGCCCTTTTTTGGTGGTGACCTCCATTCCCTATGTTGCTTAAAGTTTTCCTGAACACAGCTGATAATTATGTGTCATTGTTGTAATGAATGTCTTATGAATGGAGCCATTTTTATTTGTTTTATTTATTAATATATGGTAATGATCTGATGATTTCTTCACAGGCAAAGCCATATTCTCGGGTCTTTGGTGATTATGAAAACACGCCCAGCAACTGGACTGTCAAGTACTTGGATCCAGCTGTGTCTGAGGATAAAAGGTTCCTTGATGAAATGACAGTACTCAGCAACATTGCAAAACTGGTAAGAACTGCAGCCCAACAGCATGTTGTGATGGAAACTGATTTATGTGTGATAAATGCAGAACATTTTCTGATACCAATATGCCATTCTTTTTGTCAGGTGGAGTCTGGACTTGTGTACAGGGATGGTGTACCTGATGTCTACTGGAAGGTGGTGCGTTCATTGCATCCTGTGGTTGATTTTCATGGTCCTGATTCTGAGGCTGCAAAAGAAGCAAAACAGATTCTCCAAGATGTGATACACATCATCAAGAAGGCTTACAATCTGGCCTACAAGAAGCGGGTTAGTAGTATGACACATGACCCATGTAACAGTTCATAACAGTGTACCTTCATGGAGATGACTAAGCAAGTTGGCTTAGTGGTAAATCTTCTGTTTTTTGTTTGGGAGGTAAAGGGTTAAAGTCTTGTAATGCCTCCCCCAGAGTGTTGCTACCCTACAGCTCAATTCTCTGAAGTAGGTTCTATCGGTAGCGTCCGATAAGGCTATCGCTGGATTCCCTATTTCTAATTTAGCTGCCACCAACCGATTCTATATTCAAGCAGCAATCGAATGCTCTGCTTTAACAAACTATCCGTTTTGCGTGTCAATTACTATAGCAGGAAACAGCAGCCTGCACTTTGCTCAATACGCACACAGGTAATTGTCATGTCAAATAATAAGTCAATTTAAAGTATAAATAATAACCAGTACTCATGACAAAATAAAAATTTACAATAAACCACAGTTAACAATTTCCAGTTAAATTTCCACATAAGTTAAATTAACTGCTGCCTCTTATCTGATTAACAAAATTAGCGCCGCGTTGCTAATAATTTAGATTTCAAATTCTGCACAAGTATTAACACGAAGTGTCCATTCCAGTATCGTTCCAAAACAGACATAAAATCTATCAGCTCACTTACCTTGTACGCTCAGCCATAAACCAGTATTTATCATCTTCGCCGAAGTAACTTGCAGGAGCTTAATGTCGTCTTTACAAAATTACTGAAACATAAATGAGAACGTTGCCTCGCGAATCCCTTATATAAACAATTAAGCAATTTCCGCCTCAGCATACTTCGAAGTGCGGTGAACCAACGTTCACTGCACTGCAGGTATACCTCTAGTGGGCAATGTCAACAAAATTCAACCAAATACCTAACTCAAAATTTAAACCTAACACAAAATCAAAAGGTAAATCTACGCTATTATACATTCATACAGTCTCAACCAGGATTCATTCTGTCCTGCTGTTTTTTGTGGTGATATCGGTCAGAGGTTCAAGCAGATGCAAGAGTGTATTTAACAAATACCTTCTTCCACATCTGTCTAATTTATGCTTATTGCTTCCCACCATCATCATGAGTGCTTACGCTACAATTAGCTTTTAAACTTGCAACCAAATTAAATTGTCCCTCTCACACCCTTTGACAATCAGGTGCAATCAAGATGGCAGTGCAAGCAGTACCCAACAGTGTTGCCCAGCTATAATTATCAAATTTCTCACGAAGGAAGGTGTCATTCCTTCTGAAATCTTTAGTAGGCTTCAAGCACAGTTCGGGATGAATGTTTGTCACAGCCAAGAGTGTTCAATTGGGCAAAATCATTTCAAGAAGGACGAGACCTGTTGAAAATGAACCTCACGCTCGGCGACCAAGAACTTCTCTCAATCCAGAAAACGTTTTGAAAATTGGTGAACTTATTCGGGCTAATCGTCGCATAACTGTTCTTGAACTGTCACAGGAAGTAGGAATTAGTGTAGGGAGTGTTGAAGAAATTCTGCACAACGAGTTGAAAGTCAGTAAGGTGGGTCCCACGGCTCCTGTCACCGGAGCACAGGGAAAGACGTTTAGTGGCCGTTACTGAACTTCTGCAACAATACGAGAGAGGAGCCAAATTTTTTGACTCAGTTGTGACCTGTGATGAGACCTGGGTCCACTACTTCACTCCTGAATCAAAAAGAGCAAGCAAGCAGTGCAAACACACCCATTCTCCACCCCCATAAAAAGCGAAAGCAATTTTTTCAGCGGGGAAGATCATGACTGCTGTGTTCTGGGATTCAAAGGGTATCATTCATGTGGACTTTCTCACTGGTCAAAAAACCATCAATGCGCAGTACTATTCAACTCTCCTGAATGAAAAAGTGAAGTCAGCAATCCGCTTAAAGCGAAAAAAAGGCAGGATTCAGTTGGCTTCCTCCAGGACGACGTTCGTCCTCACACTGCAGCTTTAACGATGGCAACTCTACTGAAACTGAAGTGGGATGTCCTGCCTCATCCACCGTACAGTCCAGACTTAGCTCCACCTGATTATCATTTGTTTGGACCAATGAAGAGGGTTTTAGGTGGCAAGAGATTCCGGAATAATGATGAGGTCATTGCAGCTGTGCAAAGTTGGATACACAAGCAACCGAAACCCTTCTTTGAAACTGGAATTAAGAAGCTTCCAGAACGTTGGTACAAGTGTATGGCAGTCAACAGGGACTACATTGAAAAGTAGTGTGTAATACTTTTCCATTTTATTGTGAATAAATTTTTTAGAAACGAATTGTCATTTAAATTTGAACGACCTTAGTAGAAATCAAAATTTATGCCCGTTTTCAAAATAGCACTTGGTCCTGTAGTGTAAGCCTTGTATATATTGTACCTGTATGACGTCAGAACTGGCTAGTCATTTGTTACAACACTGTGTCATTCTTTAAAAGACACCATCTTCAGTGATGCTTATGCTACTGTGTATAGTTGACACTTCTGCTTTATGTTCAAGAGGGAGCTGGTTCAGATCTTGTCAGGAGACCAGCTATTCAGACTAAGATGTTCTGTAGTTTTTAGGTTCATTCGCATAGTCACAGAAAGTGTCTATTAGCTTTGTTGTATCTGCATGTCTACATGTATCAGCGCACCTCCCACTGGACCTATTTCCATGGAATTTGATACTGGGGACTTTTATGAAAATCTGTCTAGAAACTCCAAATTTGGTTAAAATTTGACAACAATATTAGGCACTTTACATGAAGAACTAAGTAACTTTTGTTATTATTGGTGACATGAATTCGCCATAAAAGCCTTTTTTGCAACACTCAGTATTTTTATGTTGTTGACAGTGACACATATCTCAACAATACACACAGAACATATTGTTGCAGTTCCATTGCAACAGTGGTGTTGCAAACATTCAACAGTGTTACATTATACGTACATTGCCCATCTTGCCTTTAATCCATCAAGGCAAATAGCACTGTAAACCAGACCACAACCGCTTCTACATCCATCTCATCTCATAGTTTATAATTACTCTATGTATAACACGTGAGATGTATGACAGTATTTCACAAAGCATTGTCATACCAATGAACAACCAAAGAATGCTCCAGCAGGCTTCAGTGGTGATAACATGGTACAGATGAAATTGCGTGAAGGTAGCTTTCATGCGATTCCATGTCACACTCTGTATGGCAGTAGATATTGAAGAAATATGCAACTTTGCTGATGATAATTTGAGTGTTGCTGTTTAATCTTTCATAAAACCAATTCTTTAAACACTGCGGTATTCTGTGCCAGCATACATGTTTTAACATCACATGCCATAGTCTGTGCGTTACATGGAGTCAAGCAAAACCAAAAACAACGCTTTTTAAACTCATTATAAACTATCCATTAAAATCCCTAGTTTAATTTTTATTTGTATAGTCTTTAAGTCTGTAACATATAAAGTTTGTGGAAGCTTCTGGGTTTCAGAAATTTTGAGAAGAATGATTTTAATTTTGATTGTAGTGTGTTTAAAAATTGTTGTTGCTTCATATATTGACAAAATGTTTTACTGTTTCGCAGGCCTTCACTGTTTGTTCTTTCATGATACTCCATAAACAGGTTTTCCCTGTTCATAGAACTTTTTAAAAGTTGTGTCTGAATTTTTGTTTTTAAGAATTCTTTTGTATTTTTCTAATTTTTGCTTATATTTGAAGTTTGTAAACACATATCACGGGGGCACGCGGTGGCGCGGTTGGTTGAGGCACTGCGCTACAAACCGGAACATCGCGGGTTCGATTCCCGTTGGTGTCACTGGAATTTTTCATTGACATAATCGTTCCGGTCGCACTATGGCCCTGGGGTCGACTCAGCCTCTAACAGAAATGAGTACCAGGAATCTTTCCTGGGGGGTAAAGGCGGCCTGTGCGTAGGGCTGACAACCTTACCACCTTCATGTGCCGATTGTTTAAAAAATCTGGGAGCCTCACCCTCCTGGATCCCTAAGGGTCTGTCAAGGGATTGCTTTACCTTTAAACACGTATCACATCCATTTGTAGATTTCATGTACAGTAATGTCTTGTTGTTTGTGACTCAGACCCATCAAACTGTCAAAAAGATCAGAATTACGAATAACAGAATCCATTTGCAATGTAAAAGTCGGTAATTAAACTGTAAGGTAACTCAGAAAACATAAAAAGCATGAAAGTTTATTGTTGTTAACAATACTTACACTTTTGGAAGTGTGAAGTACATCAACGGTTGAAGGAGTGTCTCATTCCATAAAGTGTGAAAGCTGTCAGCCAAACTTAATGAAGGACAGAGCTTGAGTGTGCTGAGTTTGATGTGTGCAACAGCGTGACAGTGGGGGGAAGCTGACTCGCCAGCCATGTGATGTCCCACTTCATTGGAACCAGTCATGAAAAGTCAAAAGAGTGATATTAAAGTCTGTTATCATGAAAGGTTTGAATCCCGAACATTAAGCTTTAAGAACATTGAGAACCTACTGTATATGTATTGATTCTAATGTGTCGTTTATTGTCTGTCATAGTTTCACAGTTTCCTTCCTCGTATCTTGAACCATTGCCTCAAGCTCCATATGGTGTGAGATGGTTAATCTTTCTCTAGCATTTACTTCAGCTTCAAAGACAAAGGGAGGACTTTTGCGTTTGAAAGCAATGATTGTGCCATTGAGTACAGTGTCATTGTGATAACAGATCTTTGAAAACTGTGATGAATTGGTGGTAATCATTTTGTTCTATATCTGTTAGGTGACCAAATATAACCCTAGGATTTGTGATTGTTTGTTGATTTGTGAAGTACTGTATATTCTCAAATCTAATCCGCATCCGAATCTAATCCGCACTCAGTTTTTGGCGATTTCTTAAACGAAAAAAGTTAGTTCACGGTTCTAATCCGCACCTTTCCTTCAACCATCCCTTGCCCACAGGGCGACTGATTGAATAATATTGGATGTTACCAATGCGTTAAAATCCGACGCTACGCCTGGGGCCGATGAGTCATACCGATAGAGGCGGGGCCTTTCTCAACAGACGTGCGCAATCTCGTCTGAAGCCAGCTCGCGCCTTAGTTGTTGAAACGTGGGAGGTGCTTGTTCCAATTTGTCGTGTACCGTAGTTATGGAAGAGGGACGCCTGAAATCTAAACGACTCTCATATACGGTAAAGTTCAAACGTGAAGTTATTTGTTGCGCAGAGGAGAATGGAAACCGCAAAGCCGCTGCAATTTTTGGAGTTGATGAAAGCAATGTTCGACTGTGGCGGAAACTGGGTGGAGAGCATGGATAACGATTCAGTTATGAGTGATGACGGCGAGTCTGATGAATAATAAATTATAATAATAAATCATAAAATAATAGATTATTGTATTGTATTGTTCTTACGGCACGTACAGCAGCTCAATCATTTTTCCAAAATCCAGCTCTCGACCGCGAATCTAATCCGCATCTGATTTTTTAGCCCTCTAAAACTGTAAAAAGGGTGCGGATTAGATTTGAGAATATATGGTACTAGAGCTGCATATGTTATGACAAGCAGTGTGAACTTACTGACAAGTTTGTGTGGAACATGTGTATTGAAGAGTGCTGTGGTAATGTCCCTAGTGTATGGAGTTGCATGTATGAGAGGGGGGAGGGGTGTGAAAATTGTATGAAAGCCTGAGGAGAACTGCAAAAATGATGTTTAAGACGTTTAAGAAGAAACAGAAATTTAGTTTGACTTTGTGATTGTACAGAATTATACTTAAATGTATCTGTTTCCTTGGCATGTTGGAAAGGAAAAGTCTAAGAAACAGAAAAGGGCATAATTGGTAAAAGAAGAATGGTGCAGCAACCTGTGGTATAAACTGTTAACTGGATTGGTTCTTGTTTGTGCAGGTTGTTATTGCTACAATAAGCAGTGATGTTAGTCACACAAGGAGGACCCGTAGCCTCATGGCAGACACGGTGAGTACTGATCAGATAGCCTAGCATTTGCTGGTGATTAGTACCAAAACTTAATTGAAAATAATTACTATGTTGTCTGGGTAAATGGTTACAAGAGTTTTGAAGGAGCGTACTGCCTCCATCTTCAGGTAGAGGTGAGCCAATTTGGGAAAGGGGCAGGTTATATAAGAAAGGTGGAGAAAAATGGCAATGGAGCAGAGCATAGTAGGGGTCTGTCATATCTAAGCATGGGGAAAGCAAGATCACCACCCCCTCCAGTTGGCTGTGAAAAAAAGAAAAAAACTCACGCATAGGAGGCAGCTGTGAAATGACAGGAGCCTGTGAAAAGTAAAAATGCTACAAAAGACCTTGGGCATAGGAAACCAAATAAAATTTGTTCTTACAAAGATTCTTTGTTCCTTAAATGTGTAAAAAAGAGACATCCATGGTCTACTTAGTAAGGTATCGTCTCTCTGTTTTTGTTGTTGGGATGGCACTCAGATTTGTGTTGGCTCCCTGATGATCCAGTCCATGTGTCTGGATTTTTGTTCAGAATATTTGTCTTCTGTGACAGGATACGGTGACCCAGATTATGCTCTGTGCTGCTAGATGCACATAGTGATGGTGTTCTTTTACCCTGGTCTGAATGGAGTGGCCCAACTGTCTAATGTAAACTCTCCCACACTTTTCAGAGGCTGGGATATGTGTGTCACGTAAGGATAAGTACATTTGAACATGAGTGAGATGTACTTTCATTGATTAATTTTATTTTTTCCAACTTCATTGACAATAATTATTGGAGTTGGGTCAGTAATAACACAGTGGCTATGTTTAAATGGTTTGTTTGTCCATTTGCATGTATTCAGGAGATTCTGAAACTGTTTTAATGATTCCAGTTGAACAGAATGACAAAACACCATGACGTAGATTTGTGTGGTTAACATAGAAAGCTGTCATTATATTTCATACTGTTAACTATTATTATGTGGGACTCGGGGCATTAAATGCTGAATTTTAACTCGAGGATGTTAAAATATTACAGAGAATAACAAAATCTCAGCTAAATAGCGTCTTTAAGTCATCATGAATGGAAGAAGCATGCTAAATTGCAATGGTTACAGGATCCAAGCCAAATTAATGATAATAATCTGAACAATGTAAGGCCTGAATGTAGTAAACATTTCAGGAACAAAAAGCAGGCAGAAGGAATGAACTTAAACAGTAAGAACAAGAATAACAGAGATTTGTGTAGAGGCATTAAATGAATTGAATAAGGTTACCAGCCTAGAAATAACTTGTGATGCAAAGGGTGATCTGCTTACAGATTCCCACAGTAGTTTGAAAAGGTAGTAGAATTGTTTTTGTCAGTATTGAATGTACATGATGTTAATGATAGCTTTTATTTTAACCAACATATGCACTACACCTTTGTCGTCATATATACCCCTGGATCACTGTTGCCTGTTGGGCGTTTACAAATTTCACATTATATTCACCGTGCATTCTGTCTTATATAATAGCTTTTATTTTAACCAACATATGCACTACACATTTGTCGTCATATATACCCCATTACTTTTGCCTGTTGGGCGTTTACAAATTTCACATTATATTCACCGTGCATTCTGTCTTATATAATAGCTTTTATTTTAACCAACATATGCACTACACCTTTGTCATCATATATACCCCTATATATACCACAAAGGTGTAGTGCATATGTTGGTTAAAATAAAAGCTATTATATAAGACAGAATGTACGGTGAATATAATGTGGATGTTAATGATGTTAGGCAGACTGAAATACACACACAGATGAGCCAGTAGTGCATGAGCCTAGTTCCTTTGAGATTGAGAGGGTTATCGAAAAGTTGAAGAGTTGTAAATCACCTTGTACTGATCAAATTTTAGCAGAACTGATTCGGTCTGGGTGTAGAACAGTACGTTCTGAGATACATAGACCTATTAATTCTGTTTGGAATAAGGAAGAACTGCCTCGCAAGTGGAAGGAATCTATTATTGTAACTTTTTAAAAGCCAGATGGCACAACTGTAGTAATTATGGAGGAAAGTCACTCTTATCAACTAAATACACACTTTTAGTCAGTGTTATTATCAAGTTTAACACCGTTGTATATGCGGATATTGGGGATCAGCAGTGTGGATTTTGATGGAATGGATCAACTGACCTGATATTCTGCATTTATGAAATACTTGAGAAAAAAATAGGAATACAATGGGGCAGTACATCACTTCAAGGAAATCTATAATTCTGTTAAGAGGGAAGTTTTGTATAGTATTCTGATTGAGTTTGGTATAACCGTGCAACTAGTTAGGTTAATTAAAACGCATGTAGATATAACTTACAGTGAAGTCTAGATAAGCAGATACTTGTCTGAGAATGATTTGAAACAAGATACCTCCTGGGCACTGCTTTTCAGCTTTGCTTTAGAATATGCCATTGGGAACGACCAAGTGAATAAGGAGGGACTGAACTTCTGCTTTCTGCTTATGATGCTAATTTCTTAGGCAAAAACATAAACACTGTAAATAAAAATGCAGAAACTTTATTATTTGCTAGTAAGGAGGTTGGTCTAGAAGTAAATACTGAGAAAATTATGTACTCGTGCATTTTTTTATGTCTTGTGAACAGAATGCAGGACAAAATCACAACATGAAGATAGCCAATAAATCCTTTGGATATGTGGTAAAGTTTATGTATTTGGGAAGAACACCTACAAATGAAAATTAAATGCATGAAGAAATGACAATCATATTAAATTAGTGGAATGCCTGCTACCGTTCACACCAGAATCTTTTGCCCTCCCAAAACCTATAAGAAACATAAAGATAAAGAACCATAATTTTGCCTGTTGTTTTATATGGATGTCAAACTTCTGCCTAACATTAAGGGAAGAACATGGTTGAGGGTGTTTGAGAGTTATGGTGCTGAGGAAGATATTTGGGCCTAAAAGGGAGGACATAACAGGAGATTGGACAAAACTGCATAGTGAGGAGCTTGATGACTTGTAAAAGTAAAGTTCTCCCTAGAACAGGCCACGAAGGCCCAGAGGGGGAGTAGAGGTATAGCTCGACTCTTTCTTTAACCTCGGCGCTAGATGAGGGTGGGTGGTCAACTCCACGCCCCGGCCGCTTTACCCCCGGGAAGAGACCCGGTACCCATTGTATAGGAGGCTGGCCAGGGCCGGTCTGGATGGGTGCGGAAAATCTCGCCCCCACCGGGATTCGATCCCCGGATTCTCCAGCCCGTAGCCAGTCGCTATACCAACTGAGCTATCCCGGCCCACTTGATGACTTGTACTCCTCCTCAAATATAATTCTGGTGATTAAATAAAGGACGATGATATGGGCTGGGCACATGACATATGCGGGAGAAGAGAAATTCATACACGGTTCTGGCAGGACAAGGTGAAGGAAAGGGACCACTTGGAACCTAGGCATAGATGGGACGATAATATTAAACTGCATCTTAAAGAAATGAGTTGGGAGGGCATGGACTGAATTCACCTGGCTCAGGATAAGGGCAAGTGACAGGCTGTTACAAATACAGTAATGTGCCTTCAGGTTCTATAAAATGTGGGGAATTCCTTGACTAGATGAGGAACTATTGGCTTTTCAAGAAAGACTTGCTCCATGATTTAATTTAGTTACTGAGTTAGTAGTAGTGTTGAAAAGATATTTCAGAGTTGTAACTGTTAAAATATCGTAGTAAAAGATTTATTACTAAATTCTGTAGTGTTTCTACTACTACAATAATTGAACCTTATAACCATTTCTCATTAATAGTTCATTTAGCCATTATTTAAAAAGATTATATATTTATCTTGCTACATTTTTTGTCATAGATAAGTGTGCTGAGGAATTTCCCAAGCTCTTGGGCACTGTATCCACTTAGATGATGGGTATGTTTCGTGAAATGAATGTAATCATGGACCATGTATTGTGCTGTTTGCAGGAGGGTCAGCAGGCAGACATCAATCTTGCCCCAGAGTACAGTCCAGAGTACCCAGTTATTTTCAATATCATTCTTTGGTTCGGAGTTGTTTTTTCATTTTCTCTTCTAGCAATTTCACGTAAGTTTAATTCCTGAATCAGTCTCTTGAACTCACATGAGAGAATTTTGTAATGTAATTGAACTTTTTGTAACTTATGTTTTGCTTCTAAATACATTTTTATTTCAGATTTTATTATATGATTTGATTTGTGGGGGTTAGAGATTGTTATTTATGGCATTAATTACATTTGTTATCCAAAAGGTTTTAGAAGACATGCCTGTATGAAAACGGGTGATATGGAAAAAGTCCTTGCTTCTTATTTTGGTGGCTTTTACACATAACAGGAGCAGATTTTTTTTTTGTCATGCACGCACATGAGCAGGAAGGAGTAACTTCAGTAGAATTCTTGCGGTCCACATAGACAAGAAAATAAACTGCCCTAAGTATCAGTTAAGCAAGAACCTGTCATCAAATATTCAGCAGTTTCTATATTAAAAAGGTTTTTGAAATTAGTATAGAGATACATTTGTTCAGATTATTGAAAGATTTTTTAAATTTATAGGTATTATTGTAATTTTAAGAAAGGGAACACAGTATTGCCCCTTTCAGTATACTACTGTAATTATACATGAACACACTTTTTACACCTTCCACTAGACAATATAGTGACAAGGTTGTTATTGTGGCTGGTATTTATACAACCTTAAATAGTCAGAATTTAATCCAGAGAAGTCACATTTAAGATGTCTGTATTATTAACAGCTGGTACCTGGTATCAGAGTTGAAAATGGCCTTATTAGGCCAAAACATGTAGTTAGTCAGTTTTTTTTTAAATTTTGTACAGAAGGTTTTAAATAAATCAGCTGTATTATAGGGATATTGAATTTTGTTTATTTTATATATATATATATATATATATATATGTATGTACACACACACACACACACATATACGTATATATATATATATATATAAAAGGAAGGAAAGTAGATTAAAAAGTTTTGGGATGAATGTTCAGACCAGACAGAGATTAACTAATAGGTTAATGATGAAATTACCTGATGCAGAATTTCATAATTTGTATTTTTCCATGGTATTATTGGTGACAGAGTCAAGAATTTTGAGCTTAGTCATGTGTGTGGTTTATTTGAGGTAAGGAGAAAATACAAAATTTTTTTATTGCACCTGGTTGTAGATGAGAGCATAATATTAAAATCACCTGTAGGCAAGTAGCTTGTGAGAATCCAGACTGAACCAAATGGTCTCAGAATGTTAAGTGATGATTTGCTTCTCTGATCACAGTAACAAACCTTCACATTCCATGACCACGTGAACTTACTTGAACTTGATGTTTTGTTCCAGTGTTCATTGCAGACATGGATCCTGGGCGAGACTCAATCATCTATCGCATGACGAGCACCCGCATGAAGAAGGACAACTAGATTGCCTTTACATTCCTGTGTAGTGTCTTGGTTGTAGTGTTTGGTATGTTACATGGTGTCATGTATTTTTATAACTTGTAAATTAATTCTATTTTGCGTGTGTTGTACAGAGGCGTGTCATGATTAGAAGAAAAATGGACTAGTTGTATGATATCTTCAAATGTTATTAGAGTGTAGTGTTTCTATACATTCATAGTTTGGAAGTTCATATAGGCAGGTTTAAGGTGGTCTGGGATATGGCGTAGGCACTTGCCATGTAAGTGCTTCATTCTTGTTTTAATTGTACATAAGGGATAATGGTAGAACAGACACATGTTAACACTGTCATCTCTGTTCTGAGCTATTCTGTTTATGTTTATGCTCAAAATTTGCTTGTCAGTGAGACTGAAAGTGTAAAATGTTGAACTTCTGTGGCATGTGGTAGCAAGTTCAAGTGTGTTGCAGATGCAGTGGTGTTAGTACACACATTCCAGTTGTTGTGATTAGGGAGCAGCGATTATTGCGTTACATGTCCACAGATTATGGTAAGTGAGCTGTCTCCATAATAATCTGTTCCACACACCTTCACCTCTGGTAATCTCAAAAGTAATTCATGCCTTCATACCACTGGCCAAGCCCAGTGATTTGATGCTTAACAATCTCTCGCACACATAAATGGAACAGAGCACAAAATGAAAATTAATAAATAAATAAAACATAGTAATAGCATATGAAAAACTTTTGTGAACACAGGAATTGTCAGACAGCTCCTGTAATTCAGAGTCTGTCAATCCTTTACTAATGATCACTCACTATATCTTATCAGGAATGGCAAACTCACCTATTTTATAAGTGGATACCATAACATTGACTGACTGGAGGCAAAGTGCATCAGTTAGACTTAGTTGGGAGGCATTTGCTGCAAATGAGCAAACTCTCCTGCTCCATACACGTGGGAGATTTCGAGTTTAAATCAATACAAGAGATGTATTAAGTGTTTCTGCTCATTGAGGAAGGCCATTTTATATGTCAAGTATTAGTTTAAATATTTCTTACCCCTTTTATTGGATAGTGCGATGAACATGTGGGAGTCGCATGACGTATTGTGGGATGATGAACATGAGTGCAGTCAGGTGGCATGTTGTGGTATTATGAACATGAGGGCAGTCAGGTGGCATGTTGTGGTATTATGAACATGAGGGCAGTCAGGTGGCATGCTGTGGCATAGTGAACAGGAGGGCAGTCAAATGGTGTATTGTGTGATGAACGTGAGGACAGTCAAATGGCACATTGTGGTGTAATGAACGTGAGGGCAGTCAGGTGGCATGTTGTGGTACACTGAATGTGAGGGCAGTCCACAGATGTAAAGTAGCTGTCAGAATATACTTTGTGATTGTTTCCAACACATGTCCTGGTGATTGATATATTTGACAACCACTTTTATAGAATTTTTCTTTAATATTACTAGATTTATTAAACAAGCTGTGAAATGCACCTAAACTTTTAAGGTGGACTGATTTTTTAATTTCACCATGCTTTCTGCAGATTGATATTCAAATATCAGAAAGCAACCCTAACATTTGTGTTGGTGTCCCTACCAAAAGCTGCAGCATGTAGAATTTCTTAAATACGGGTGCATTTATGTCTTATATCATTATAATGCCTGCAAGATGAATGTAAGGCAGCAGTCAACTAAATCTGTTTGTGACTCCTTAATGAAATTAAAACCTTTCACATTTTGAGCTGAAATGGCCAATAATCCTTGTTAGGTGGGCAGTTTTTCATACCCAGTAAAGTGTTTGTAACAAGGTATCTTTGAATTTCTCAGCTGTGCATTTCTTGTATGCCAGTCCATATTTTTGTGTAGCATAAAGATTTGTTTGAAAAACTTTACTTTAGACTCTTTACTGGTTGGTAAACTGGGGCTGTTGACAGTGTCTGCATCTAACCAAACTGTAGATGCTGGTTGTATGACCTGCACTTTTAAATGTGGTACTGAAGAACTCCACATCTCCTGACCCAGATCACAATCCAGTGTATGGACTGTGAGACCACAAACACTGAACTTGTGGACACAAGAGCATCCTCAACTGCAGAGTCATTTTGGAGTCTGTTGGTAAGTGATGCAGGTAGATCTTTAGCAGTGTAAATAGTGAAAGAAACATCAGCAATGCTACAGCAGTGTAATTCAGTAACAGTGAGTTTGTACTAAAACCATTTTTAATGAAGCAGATGGTGCTGTTTCTTTTGTCACACAGGAAATAATTTGCTGGAAAGGTTATTTGTATGGTATTGGCTGTACTGAAAACTTGAATCACATTTATTGGAACCCACTTATTTTAATTTTAAATTAAGGAAAGTGTTTGCAGGCAGGCACAACCTATCACAAACCATATTTCGGAATTACAAATTCATAGGTTTTTTAATAATGGAAGACACTTCATCCCATCACCCACAACAAAATATAAGCAACTGATGATTTTATCTTTTCAGTGTAGCCAGTACCATATAAGTAAATAATCTCATGTCTTTTGGAATAGAAATGTCAAAATGAAACCTAAGTGGCATTATAAAGAGCTGTGAGATAGGCAGTACAAAAGACCATTGCTCTAAAATTGAACACTTTTTGACCATGAAAAACTATAGTTACAAATGAGGAAGGGTCATTCATATACCATTGTGAAACTATGTTCTTTTTCTGCAAGCTAATATCTGGTGCCTCTGCAGAAACCTTATGGTAGTGAAATAAACAACAAATAGTACTGGAAAAAAGCTGATAATTTATTTTACATATGATCATTGGCTGTAGTAAAATTGTCAGGGTTTCCAAAAATGTAAGACTTGATAGTAAAGCAAACAGGGTATACCAACACAAAGAGTACAGCCACATCTCATTAGGTTACAAGTAGCAGCAGACACAGATAACCATGGTCAGATTAATTTAGATGCTGCGTAGGATGGATACTAATATGGGTGGCAAACAGTGGGCTTACTGACGTCAGTATCAAAGGATAAATCACATGGCTTCAGTGCACAAAGTACGACACAGGGTTGCAACAAATTAATTTCTTTGGACATGAAAATGTGAACAGATGCACACAATGTTTTTGGAGGGTAAGTTATGTGTC
Source organism: Reticulitermes speratus (assembly GCA_021186555.1). Classification (NCBI taxonomy): domain Eukaryota; kingdom Metazoa; phylum Arthropoda; class Insecta; order Blattodea; family Rhinotermitidae; genus Reticulitermes; species Reticulitermes speratus. The sequence continues at coordinate 8,191,811 of JAJKFL010000005.1, forward strand.
ATCTAAAAGGATATAGTATATTTTACCATCGTGACAAATTATCAAAATTAACTTACCTTCATTCTTAATTCTTGTAGTACAAGTCTTGTGTGTATTTTGTTTTGTAAGAACACAGGCTGGTTTTAATTTTCATCCAGTCAGTAACTAGTAAATATATGCAACCCTGAAATCAGAAGGACTGGTGGGGTTGTGATTGTCAGAAAATATTATAAATTGGCACTATAAATTGTGTAGTCTTGTATCTTTCACCTTGTATGAAAATAACTTCACAATTGTAATATATGTTTGTATGTAGCTGTGTATTATTGAGTTGTATGTATCTGATGTTAGCTGTAGATATTCTGTATCATAGTGTATTTACTTAGTAGAATAAAACCTCCAGTGACTCATGTTTTGTTTGTGTATTCTGTGGATTGGCCCATTGTTGCATCACAAGGTTTCACTGTTTTCCTGGGAACCTTCAAAGAAGATGAAAGATTGTACCTTGAAATAGACCACTATCACTTATATTCCATCATTTGACATGATATGACACAGTTCACAAAACATCACATTCAGGAAGAAACAGATTTATTTGCCTCGACTGTGCTGGTAGTTCAAGAACTCCCTCAAGGAATATGGTCACCAGGTACTGTGTACTTGGTTAAGATGACTTGTTCAAACTTTTTATCTCCTGAGTCTGTGAAAGAAGAACTTTGATTTTCGTGACCCTTTGAAAAGAAAACAGTTTACTGCTGTGCATACAGAAGAGTGCTGTTTTGCAGTTTAATTTATTGCTCATTACGATAGAGTAAATTCATTAGTTCAGTGGCCATATGTGTAAGGGGTGATCTGTTCACACAGTTTCAGTAGTTATTTATGACTGTCATTACATTTAAGCCAAAACCCAATAACTGAACATTGTTGGTCTTTTTTTCCATTTAATCAATCAATCAACTGTGGCTCGACAGCCCTATATGGGCCTAGGCCTCCTCTTTCTGAGGTTACGTGTTCTTGTGCATTTGGCAGTTCGGTGACCAGCCGACTGGCCGCACTGTTTAACTCAATCCTGATGTGACCGCCAGAGCCATCTGGCAGGCAGTCAGGAGACTTGGGTGAGAAAGGACCGCTTGAATTTCGCCTACGAGCATTACTGGTTCTATTCATGCCCGTAAGGTTCTTTTACATGCCGTAAATCTACGACATTTTTTCCATTTAAGACAAAATGAATTGCAAACAAACTGTGTGTCAGTTATAGTAGATACCTATAGGGAGCAGCAGTGCACAACTCCTTTAAGGGTTGTGAAAAAAAAATCTGGAAATTATTAAATACCATTAATGTTTTTAGCATGTTTTACAAGAGGTGGAATTTTAAAATGGCAAAATTATGTGTATGTGTTACTGTGTTTAACATATGTTCATCTAGAAATGCCTTCATCTAAACTATTGTGCTGAGGTTCTCACAGTAGTGATGATCTGAGATTTTAGGCTGTGTTGACTGGTAAAGAGTTACTGAGGTTTTAGAGGAGTACTGCCTTCATTTCAACATCAAGCAGTCCAAGGCACTCCTCTGATACATCGCTGTCTGTTTACTGGTCAAAATAAAATAACATCCCAGAGGGCTTGGATAGTCCAATATTCATATCAGTTTTGCTATGTAATTAGTTACTCTGCAACAATCATTAACCTTTTTAGGTGCATTCGCAAAATTGTGAAAAGCAACTATTTGCTTCATCATGGCTGTCCATCTGCATGGAACAACTCACCTCCCACTGGATGAATTTTCATTAAATTTGATATTCGAGTACAGACGGACCCCGACTTACGTAGCTCCGACATACGTAGATCCAGACTTACGTAAAAAAACTTCTTGCGCCACTACCACCACCACCACTCCAACCACCACCACACCCACCCCTGCCTCTGCCTCAATTGAATACAACAGTGACTCCAGTATCGATTATTAATTATTATTATTGTGTTTTTTATTAATTGTTATTAAAATTATTAATTATTACTATATCAATTATTATTGTATATAAGGTATATAATAAAACATGGCTCTGAGTTACGTAAAAATCGACTTGTGCATCGGGTTGCGGAAACGATCCACTTACGTAAGTCGGGGACTTTCTGTATTTTTTACAAATCTCTTGAGAAAGTTAAAGTTTCATTAAAATCTGACAAAAATAACTAGTACTTTACATGAAGACCTATGTGCATTTATGATAAAATATTGCTGAATTCTTCTTAGAATGAGAAATGTTCGAGACAAAATTTGTAGAGAAAATCAAAACAAACATTTTATGTTCAGCTTTTCCGAAAATTGTGCCGTTTATGAGATAATGTCGAAAAATATGGTAGAGCCAGACAGGCTACAGATGACAATATAATACGGCACATGTGCTTTGCGTGTCAGGAAATTAAGGCAAGAATACAGGCACATACTCATAGCATTTAATATTATGTAATACTTTTGCTTTTTCACAGCAACAATGGTTATGCAAGCATGCCTCAATATTACATTGTATGTACATTACCTGTTTTGTTTAAATCTAAGTGTCTTTCGGTTTTTGTTTTTATTGTAACTATGGATTAATCTGCAGGAAGCACAGGGGAATAACAAAGACTGTAGGCTGTAAGTTGTGAATTAGTTTCCAATTAATGTTTTGGTATAATAATTTTAATTTTCAGAGTGAATTAATTACTTGGTTAGCATAGCAGTTTGTAAACTGTTACATTATTAAGTGATGAGAATGTTTCAGGCTACATTTCGTTACGAAGGTGTGACCTTTTGCTACTCTGGTACATGTTGTTTTAGCATGACCTGACCTTTCAGGGTTGCATGCCCTCTCTCTATACGCGGGATCTCCAAACGAAACCTACAGCAATTCCAGAATGTCAGCAGTCCTGTAGTATTTTATGTGTTGTAACTGAAACCTTGTAGGAAGCTTAGTAATGCTCTGACTTTATCACTGCCTCATTTTCTTATGACGTAACTGTGGATCATTTCTCCATAATTGTGCTTCAGAGAATGTGTTATCTAATTATCAACCATATACAAATTCTGGCATATGATTCTGCCCCCAGGATTCTTCTGAACAGGTAGAGGAGGAAGTCTGTGCAGTATTGAAGGAATCTCTGTGTGCCATAGCACTCTCAAAAAGCATCTTTCCTGTGGAGGAATATGGTGGCATGCACTCCATTTAAGATTTGCTCTCAGTCCCACAGGAACTTGACCAGCAGGTATCAGCTACAAACAGCCATACCCCGATCATCCCTTTTAAATTGCCACAATACCTATGGGACATAGCCCATAATTTTGTAATCACCTGTGGGACAACCCCATGGTGTGTACATCTTCAGGTACCTTCCATGGACTTGTGTCAAATGCTATCACAGTACTCGGGAGACAGTCATTTTCACAGATGTGTCTCTGCTGAACATGTTAATAGGGTATGCATGTATCCTAAATGAGCAGGCCTTTAAATGTTAATTGCATGCTTTCATTTCAGTTTTTATGGCAGAGCTATGTGCACTCTGTAAGGCAGTTGAGGCTGTGGGTTACCTTCTGCCGTGCAGTTTCTACTGTGTACAGACTCTCCAAGGCTTACAATCCCCATATCTCACCCACTGACTGATACTGAACTGAGTGGAACGAGCTGTCAGTTATGTTTCAAATGGGGTTGTAATATAACCGTATCCAAGATACCAAGCCATGTAGTAGATATCTGTGGCAGTGAGGCATCTGATGCTGCTGTCAGGGATGCCACACTCGAGGGCACCTTTTTGCCTTGTGTTTGAAGATTGGACAACCTGTCACTGTCAGCCTGTTTTGACCAAATGACAAACTGATGATAGCTGGTAAAACCAGTGGTGCACTTAGGGAGGTCTTTTTGCCCTCCCCTATCTGATAGCCACTGCCTAAAGGAAATCCACCCATTGGTGTATATACCTGAGTGTGTTCTGCACATTTTAATCAAGTGCTGTAGATATACTATAAGATATGAATGGTTTTGCCTGCCGCTCGGAATAAATGACATACTGTGTGACAACCCTCAAACTTTTGAGCTGAGTTTTATCCCTTGTATGTGTGTTACCAACACTTTTTGATATCTTACGTAACTTTTCTCTCCCTTTTATGCTTTCATTATTAGCCTCTGCAGCTGTTGCACCTATAATCGTACTACTAAAGCTGCTTCTACTACTACTGCTGCTGCTGCATTTACCTGGGGCCAATAAACTCTGGTGAAAGACATTTCTCAAGATTCACTTGCTGCATTTCAAAGAGCACATCCTGTGTAATTTCTTTTACAGCCTCTGCAGCTGTTGCACCTATAATCACACTACTAAAGCTGCTTCTACTACTACTGCTGCTGCTGCATTTACCTGGGGCCAATAAACTCTGGTGAAAGACATTTCTCAAGATTCACTTGCTGCATTTCAAAGAGCACATCCTGTGTAATTTCTTTTACAGCCTCTGCAGCTGTTGCACCTATAATCACACTACTAAAGCTGCTTCTACTACTACTGCTGCTGCTGCATTTACCTGGGGCCAATAAACTCTGGTGAAAGACATTTCTCAAGATTCACTTGCTGCATTTCAAAGAGCACATCCTGTGTAATTTCTTTTACAGCCTCTGCAGCTGTTGCACCTATATTCACACTACTAAAGCTGCTTCTACTACTACTGCTGCTGCTGCATTTACCTGGGGCCAATAAACTCTGGTGAAAGACATTTCTCAAGATTCACTTGCTGCATTTCAAAGAGCACATCCTGTGTAATTTCTTTTACAGCCTCTGCAGCTGTTGCACCTATAATCACACTACTAAAGCTGCTTCTACTACTACTGCTGCTGCTGCATTTACCTGGGGCCAATAAACTCTGGTGAAAGACATTTCTCAAGATTCACTTGCTGCATTTCAAAGAGCACATCCTGTGTAATTTCTTTTACAGCCTCTGCAGCTGTTGCACCTATAATCACACTACTAAAGCTGCTTCTACTACTACTGCTGCTGCTGCATTTACCTGGGGCCAATAAACTCTGGTGAAAGACATTTCTCAAGATTCACTTGCTGCATTTCAAAGAGCACATCCTGTGTAATTTCTTTTACAGCCTCTGCAGCTGTTGCACCTATATTCACACTACTAAAGCTGCTTCTACTACTACTGCTGCTGCTGCATTTACCTGGGGCCAATAAACTCTGGTGAAAGACATTTCTCAAGATTCACTTGCTGCATTTCAAAGAGCACATCCTGTGTAATTTCTTTTACTAAGCAACCCAGAGTGAAGAAAGGGACTTTAACATTATGGAGTTCAGGAAACATGGACATATGTGTAGAATATTCATAGATTAAGCTTTTTTAATAAGTGGTTGTGACAAACTTAATTCCAAGTACGTTTTACTAGACAGGAACATATATACAGTTTCTCTTGGTAATTCAGATCCTTAGGTGGTCTGGCCAATTTTGGGACAGCTACAACCCAGTATTTCTGCTGTAAGGAGTATTACTTTAGCATTGAGTTACGATTTTTTGTATGTCACCTATACCATGGAATCTCCCTCTGGTGGTCCAGATTCCTGGGTAATCTGCCCGTCTACCCCTCACCCCATATATTCTGGATGACAGTGGGATTACTGTAGTTACCGTATATTCTCGAATCTAATCCGCACTTATTTTACAGTTTTAGAGGGCTAAAAAATCAGATGCGGATTAGATTCGCGTGCGGATTAGATTCGCGGTCTAGAGCTGGATTTTGGAAAAATTATTGAGCTGCTGTACAATATAACAATAACGTAATTAACGTAATTAATAAACAACGTAAGAACAATACAATACAATAATCTATTATTTTATTATTTATTATTATAATTTATTATTCATCAGACTCGCCGTCATCACTCATAATTCGAGGAATGTTCAAAGATCTGGCCTTCTTTATCGCCTCCTCGCGAGTAGATCATAACTCACAAACAGTCCAGTCTTGCGTCTCTATTGAAAAAACGTGAAGACTGCATCATCAATTTCAGGAAATCGTCCTTTCTTGTGTCCAGTGAATTTCCTTCGTGACGCCTCACACCCGCTGATCGCTGCCTTGTGTTTCCGCCATAGTCGAACGTTGCTTTCATCAACTCCAAAAATTGCAGCGGCTTTGCGGTTTCCATTCTCCTCTGCGCACCGAATAACTTCACGTTTGAACTTTGCCGTATATGAGAGTCGTTTAGATTTCAGGTGTCCCTCTTCCATAACTACGGTACACGACAAATTGGAACAAGCACTTCCCACGTTTCAACAACTAAAGATCAGCTGGCTTCAGACGAGATTGCGCACGTCTGTTGAGAAAGGCCCCGCCTCTATCGGTATGACTCATCGGCCACAGGCGTAGCGTCGGATTTTAACGCATTGGTAACATCCAATATTATTCAATCAGTCGCCCCGTGGGCAAGGGGTGGTTGAAGGAAAGGTGCGGATTAGAGTCGCGAACTAACTTTTTTCGTTTAAGAAGTCGCCAAAAACTGGGTGCGGATTAGATTCGAGAATATACGGTACTTAACGGAAAGTTCTCATTTTTAATTTATTCAGCAGAGCTGGTGAATTTTGATTACTAACTTTGGCTGGCATTATTCAAGCAGAAAATAAAGTGAATGGCAACAGGTGTAAACATTAATTTTACTTCAAGAACCCTTCGTGACAAAGGATACAGGTAAAGCCATGCTTACACATGCTGTTGTAACCACTCCACACCAGTCATTGTGCCATCACATTATGCAAGTCCTGTAAATTACATATTATGAAATGTAAAGTCGAATCTGTTCTTAAGTAATGAAGTTTCATGACATGAAGATGTATGGGGGAAGGGTTCCGCGCATTCTTCTCCTCAGCATTAGATGGAAGCAGTACTGAGCTTTAGTCCTGGGTAAAGAGTGCCTGGTACCCGTTAGGTAGGAGGCTGTGTGGGTGAAAGAGTTCCATGAGCATTAGGTGGAAGTAAGTAGTGAGGTTTAGGCTTGTGTTTCTTTATCCCTGGGTAAAGAAAACCCTGTACCTGTTAGATAGGAGTCTGTGAGGGGGGAAGAATTTCTTGAGCATTACGTGGAAGTAAGCAGGAGCTTTAGGCTTGTGTTTCTTTATACCTGGGTAAAGAACGCCCATTACCTATCAGATTGGATGCTGTGTGGGTCCCTGAGTCAGAATGTGATGGGGAAGAGTAAAATCTTTGCTGCTGTCAGGGATCAAACCCTTACTCTCTGACCATTCAGCCTGTAGCCTGGTCACCATACTGAGTTATATAGGATGTAATTTATTTTCAGATTTACTCTTTGATATCTGTTGAGAGATATATAAAAAGAAGAGCAAATGAGATTAAGAAATCAAGCATGTGTACACTTGTCAGCTTTGACTTTTCACTTGTTTCAGATGAGCGTATGTGTTAAACCTTGGTTGTGAGAATTTCCAAGGAATTCCCATTAGCTTTTTAACTTTGCATGTGCTGTTCTCAAAATAAAGTAAGAGTTACTTGCAGCCCTTTTAATCTGACTCCTCTAGTTTACCATGAATGAATTTACTTTTTAATGCCATTCTACCATTCTGTTTGCAAGATTTTGAAACTTTTACAAAAAATTCTTACACACCTGCTATGACTTGTGGTGTTCTGGTTTCAATACCTGAACATATAGATCATTAGAATAAGATTTATTTTAAGCATGTTCTCTTGTGAATGATGTTGGGAGTTCATTTGCTTAAACATTACCTGCATACAAAGAGCAGTGCATGTGCACTTGGCAATGCAGTGCATATCTTGGTAATGAAATTGATGGCACTTGAAGATATGCTGCATAACCTCTGAACCTGCACTATCTGTCACTTATAATATGAATGAAACACTTGTAGATAAAGAAAGATAAGAAACATTTGCTGCAGAAGTGAGCAGCTCCACTTAAGGCACTGTGCTGTGGATAATGATCATAATAATGATGGATAATGGCACTGGATAAAGAAGTTATTGAAGAGTGATTAGATGAGGATTGGTGAATGATTACCAATATTAGCTTGCTGCCTCCATCCTCAGAGTTTATGCAGTCCAAGAACAGTAGCCACACCAAAAAAATGGGAAGAAAACAATGTATTTTTTGGATGTAAAGGGTAGATGGATATGGGAGGTAAAGTTAGGTCTCAGATGTAGTTTGTAAGCAGAGCCATCGAAAGTTCTGTGAGGTGACAAGATCATGGATGCATTTGGTATCACATCACGAGACTTGAATCTTTTTCAACAGTGCTGTGAGAATCTCAAGTTTTCATAATTAGATTAGTTGTGTAGTACTAGGCAATGTAAATTTTAATTGTTATTCACTCAGGCCATTATTTTTGTATCATGATGTGAATTCTTACCTAGTCCACCCTGATTTTTTCCACAGTCTTTGAAAGCCAGTTATGTCATAGTTCCCCCTCACATGCCAAAAGAGATTGCCATTACAATGCAACACATAGCAAGTTCTTGTTGTCTGGTTTGGAAACCTTCAGATTCCAAATGTGGTCATATGAAGGCTTGCGAAAGGGTCTGTACTTTAACCAACTAAACTAATTACATGAAACAGAGTCCTTGTTAAGGCATAATGGTTTCTCTGCCAGCCAAGAAAGCCCTCAGATTTTATGCAATCCGAATTTTCATTACTTTGTTCACAAGAACCTGCCACTTGTCCCTATGCTGAGGCAGATTAACCCACTCCACACCCTCCCATCTTATCTGTTCAGGTCAATTTTAATATTATCCTCCCATCTTTTTCAAATGGTCTCTTTCCTTCAAGTTTCCCCACCAAAACCCTGTATGCATTTTTGTTCTCTGCCACATGCACCACATGCCCTGTCCATCTCATTTTCCTTTATATGATCCCCCATATAATATTTGGTGAGGAGTACAAATGATGAAGCTACTCATTATGCAGTATTCTTCAGTCTCCTGTTACCTCCTCTTTCTTAGGTCCAAATACATATCTTCCTTAGCATTCTATTCTTGAACATCCTCAACCCCAGGTTCTTCTTGTCTAGTATTATGTCTAGGTGGCCTGTTTTTACATGTCAGGAACATCTTAACCTCATTTTTAGAGCCCTTGCTGTGTTTTAATTTTTAATTCAATGTGTTCCATAAAATTTCTCCACTGTTATATAAAATGTTTTATTGGTGGTATTTGTGATTACATTTTAATTTATTTTGTCTTTAAAAAGGGCAATTTCTACTGATACTGGAATACAAGATTTGTAGAATGCACAGTATGAAAACTGTTCTCCTGTACTACCAACCTCACCATATGCATATGTGCTCCCTGTGTTAATAAAAAAAGGCTTTTGTGTCCATGTTATAGTAGTGCTTTATTACTTCTGTGACAGTGAAAACTGTAAGTAGTCCTAGTTGACAGAGTTATGACACTGTAACCATTATGTCTGGTATGGCAAATATTGCCACCTCCAAGTACAGTTTCATGTTTGGTTTGTTTAGACATTACATGAGTGTGACAGTCAAATACAAGCCAACGAGACAGGAAGGAGCTATTGCTATTGCCATAGACAATATGTGAAAATGTTTTATCCCTGCTGTGATCTTTTCCATGGAAAAATTATGTTGCTGCTGTTTCTAAGGGCTCTTGTTTTTCCCCATTTGCCACAGACCTTCCTTTTGAATAATCATTTGTAATTGTAATTGTAATTTTTATTTATCCTGTTGATCAAAATACATTGATATAGGACATGTCAATATAAAATTACACATTATTAAAATAAAATAGTTCAATATAACACAAAATGTTTTCCGTAGGTTTTCCTAATATTACATTTCTTATCAGTCCTGCCACAAAAAACATTCTAATCATACGTACAAGAACTCACATTAACTGAACACTGTAAATGTTTTACAGTTTAAGTATTTATATTTATATTTATTTATAAGTTCCAGAAATCAATAAGTGGATATAGAACCACGTCACAAACTCAAGTATGAAAGCACAAAATACATACATTAAATAATCACATCTAAAACAGAGTACTAAATACAAACAGTATGATCTAGTATTTTTTATTGTAACAGTTATCCAATTAGGTACTCATCCACAGTATAAAACGAGTGAGTATTCAAAAAATGCCTTAATGCAACCTTAAACTTTTTTAAATTATAAGAGGTTGTGTCAGATTATGAGACTACAATAACATTTCCTGCCAAGATAAGTCTTGTGTATTTTTAATTTTTGTGGTTCATTGAATGACACTCTTAAATAATTGATATCTGGCATTAATCTTGAGTGCTCAGATTATATATAAGAGTGGGATTACAATAGAAAATCAGTTACTCAGCAAATATCACAATGTACTCATCGCTAGGTGTTGCTGTGTTGCTGCTGTTCAGCTGCTCATGTTATTCTCAGGTTGGTTTTAAAGCCAAATACAATATGAATGTTGGACCAGCTTGCACAACAGGGCTTGACAAATACTGGGCATAATTGTACTTAGAAATTATTCGGAGCATTAACTGTTTAGTAAATGAGTATAGAAGTAAAGCATTATGCAGTAAAGGGCATGAAGATAAATTTCATTACATTCTTAACATAAACATTAGATGGGGGGTCCAGGTATCCAGAATCAGAACCAGTCATTGTTGGCAATGTCTAGTTATAATATGTGGAATAAAATATATAGGATATAATTATTTCTTCTTGAGTCTTATTCATTTTACTGTATATAATCAGCTTCTCACCTCATTTAAAAGTGACTGAAAAATCTTCAAGATCATTGAGACAGATATGTGTTTCACCTGAGGCAACAAGAAATGAATACAACATTTTGGCAAAAAAAAACCTTAAGGAAAGAACTTTCTTTGTAGAATGAGAATGTTGCATATAAGGTAAAAACTTACTTAATTTTGGTTGGATAATCTTATGGCAAGAGGTGAGCTGCAGATCAAGGCATCCAATGTACACAGGGACCTAAAATTAAATACAGTAGGCCTATTTTGGTTTTAAACCATGCAGATAGAAGCTGCTTAGGAAGATCATGAAATGCATACAAAATATTGCTGGAAAGGGACATTTTAAGACCATGGCAAGCTTTGTGATTCTGTAATATATGCAGTGAAGCTTGGGATATCCAGTACATCCTGGACCAAAGGGTTGCTGGACATCTTAATTTTCTGGATATTAGAATGTTATGCCTAATGTGTCTTAGTGTACCTAGCAACCTTGTGCATAGACCTAATGCATAATTTAATTTGTCACTTGATATCCTGTCCTGTTTTTCCTGCTGTACTTCCTACTCCCTTTTCATCATTATTTATTTAGCACAGGTGCGCACCCAGAATTTTTCTCTGTGGGGTGGAGGGCGCTGACCCTGTGGCTATATAGAATTTATGTTTGATTTTAAAAGTTGTTTTATAAAAATCATGTTGTAAGTACTCTTAAGTGTAACATAACACTGTATGCAACTGTATTTATATATGTACAAGTATAACTACATGTTCCATGACTCATTCACCTAATTTAAATTACAAGGTCCAATATTCTTGTTTTTTTTTAATTTCATTGAAAACCACCCAAGTTTTTTTGCTTTGTTTTTCAAAATTCTAATGTACTGATTTCAGTGGCTGATTTTGGCTGAAGGGTGAATCATGTAAAATGTTTGATATTATCATGTCTACAAAATCTGTGTTTTATAATTTCGATTTGGGGGGAGCTGCAACTCAGCAGTCCGCCCCCCCCCCCCCCTCACACCGCCGTTGGGTACACCCGTTTTAACGTGGTGTATGTACAATCTGAAAACCAACAATACACCAATAATTAATGGCCAAAATCTCAGAATCGTTGCTGATAGAATGGTGAAATGTAATGGGCCTGTTGGTCAATTTCCAGTCAATTTACAGATTATCCAGTGCCAGATATCAAAGCTTTAACTGCAGTACTAGAAACATGAGATGCAAGAGGAAATTTAAGTTTATCTTTATTAATAGCTTCACTGTCCACCTGAACTTAATTCGGTCTCCCTGAAGATGGAGGCAGAATGTTCCTCTGAAACGCTGGTATAAACTTATAACTACACGGTGTCAAAACCTAGAACACTGTCATTAGATTTTATCAGTGTTATTAGTTAATTTCCAAAGTATATTTTACTCTTATCAATTGTACAGTCACAACCAACACATTCAAATGTAATCAGGCTACCGGTTTCAAAATAAACAGCCATCATCAGGCCATGACAGAAAACTACGAAAATTAAAAACTTCATACATTTGGTAAGAGGAAGGTCTCCCCCTTTTACAATTACATGTATAAAATGTATATCGATGTTCATTTCCATGTGAGACATATTCCTTGCTGGGCCCATGTCCATTCGATATTCCAATTTTTACCACACTTGACTGAGAATATCTGGAGTTACATACCACAACTGTACAAGTTTGGTGTTTCTTGTTTCTGTAGAATTCCTCATGTTGACATTCTTTTTGTGGCTCCATAAAAATGTATAATTTTTCTTCATTGTAGATGTACCGTTGATTAAAGTTGGTATTCTAAAACACCTCTTTCCGTCTCTATCTTGTCTCCTATGGGATAGTCCTTGAATACACTGTATTCCTTGCTGCTCACTCGAATTCAGGAATGTTTTCGTAATAACTCCGTTCTGCTATTTAAGTTCCTGTTGATTAATACACTGATTTCTATCGAGTGCTTCATTATGAACAACTTTATTGTCCTCAGCTGTGTTGGTTACATAACCTTCCTCATCATTATACAATTCCATGACTGAATATCGATTTGATACTGTTGTTATTTGTACATTTGCCCTAGTTGGTTAAAATAGGAATATTATACCATCTTCAATGATTCTTGGGACAAGAAAAGTTTAACTGACCTAATCGCGAAGTAAGCTGAACTCAGTTTTGGTATAATCCTATCTATATGGGTCTTACAAGAAAGTGTGTTGTGCAATGTTATTCCAAGAAATTTTGTGTTGCAAATATTAGCTTTTTCTTATTTTCATGTGAAATATTTAAATCAATGAAAGAGCTATTTTTAGTTATAAATTGCGTATAGTGTGTCTTGTCGATATTTAGTGACATTAAATTAGTACTAAACCATCTATTTACATCTTGAAAGATTTTATTAACATTATTTTTAAAATGTATAGGGTTGGGGCTAGCAATAATTATGCTAGTGTCATCCGCGAATAGAACAATTTTAGAGTTTTCATCTGTAATTTTTGGTAGGTCATTAACATAAAGTAAAAAAAAAGCAGTGGACCAAGTACTGAGCCTTGGGGGACACCATGTTTTATTTCCCCCTCCAATTAGAACAGGAGTCAGAAGAATTATTATTTAAAACCACTCTTTGATATCTACCCTCAAGGTAAGATTTAATTAGTTTATAAGCTGTACCTGTTAACCATAAAACTCTAATTTTGTTAAAAAGATGTGATTAACACAGTCAAAAGCTTTCTGTAAGTCGCAGAAGATGCCTCCAACCAACATTCTATTGTTAAACGCATTTAATATTTCATCAATTAATTTGTAGGAAGCCTTATCTGTTGATAAAGAATTTCTAAAACCAAACTGTTCCTCTACTAAAATATTGTTATTCTCAATATGTTGCAGGAGTCTGTCATATATGAATTTTTCTAAGACCTTAGAGAATGAGGTCAGTAAAGAGATCGGTCTGTAATTGGCCACATTATTCCTATTACCCTTCTTAAATAAAGGCTTTACTATAGAATATTTTAATCGAGTAGGGAAGGTTCCAGGTAGTATAGATTTATTGCAAATCTAGTTTAAGCGGGAACTGATGAAAGGAGACTGACCTTTAATATTTTTGTTGAGATTTCATCATAGCCATGTGAATTTTTTTTATTTTAAGGAGTTAGTAGTTCTTTCAATAGCTTTAGTTGATGTATTATTAAATTTTGTATTGGGAAAAGGATTACTAGATAATTTTTATAAGTAATAATTTGGATTTTTATTATTACTCTTACCTTTTGTGTTACTGCATCTGATGTCATGAGTGATTTTTCCAGCTATTGACGAAAAGTATTTATTAAAAGTGTCAGGAGAATTTTGTAATTATTAGTTATATGTTTATTTAGTCTACCTGTTTCTGATTTTATAATGTTTCAAGTTGTTTTCATTTTATTAGTAGAGTTAATAATTTGATTATTATACTTAGACATTTTTTCCTCTTTAACAACATTTGTCCAAATTTTTCAGTATCGTTTATAGTACTTTTTTAGATTAGTATCATATAATATATAGTACAATACTGTCCCAGGATTCATAGCTCAGTCTGATTTTAAATTCCTCAATAGAATATTTATTTATGTTCCTAGTAGTATGAATATGATGATTTTGTAGTTGCAAGTTTACATCTTTTATTATTAACAGTTGAGCATCATGATATGATAACCCATTATGTAGAGGAAATACAGTATAATTTATAAATTTATAAATGTCAATAAATGTATTGTCTATTGCAGTGCTGGATTGATTTTGGGTTCTGGTGGGTAAATGTACTATAGGAGATAGATTATAGGTCAGTAACATAGCATCAAGTTGTTTTTTTTTGTCACTGACTGCAAGGCAATCTATGTTTACTTCACCACATATAATGAACTTTATATCGACTTTATAAAGTGACTTGATAATACTATCTAATCCAGTGTAGTTGAACCAGCTTTCAATCTGGGCATCACTTTCAAGAGATGACAGGGTCTTTGTTATCTCATGGACAAGTTTATTGTGTAGCATTGTATCTATAGTGGTAAAATAAAGGAGCTATTTTTGTGATCATGGATTAGTTGAAGATGGGTTAATGTCACTTGAAGAGACATGACTTCAACTAGTGAGGATTAAGTCTACACATATATCATTGTCATCAGTACTGACAAGATGGGGGGGGGAAGCCGGTACAAATTACTGGAGCCCCACATATGTTGCACTTTTTTTTTTTTAGTATCCTTGATTGTTGATTGTACAAATTCACCCTTTCAGACCAAGTCACTCTGCAACTGAGAATCAGTCTTTCCAATTTAGTGTAAATATTTTTGACTGGTCCGCCCTTACTGGGGGCCCAAAAAATTTTTTTCACTGGGGCCAGAACCCGCTCTCAGTGGCCCTGTCTGTCATAAGACTGAAACTCCTGCAAGACAGTCTGTATAGACCAATAGCCAGCTATTAGGTAGGTGGCAAAGCTTTGGTATTGTTAGAATGATTTTAAGATTTCAAAAGATATATCTGAGGACAATGCATGACATCCACCCAAAATGAAAATATTTTAATGAAAATATAAAAAAATTATGAACATTTAACTAATTTAACCATTGTCAAGCTGTACTGCTCATAATTTTGTTCCTGTTAAGTTTACTAGAGTAGTCAAGGCCATCAAGGTGGTGGCATTTTTATTTGTGTTTAATTTAATGATACTGTCAGGTTGAATAGCATTGAATCATTTCATATAGTAATAACTAACTAAATTAAATTAAGTTTCAGACCAACTGATGCACACTAAAACCACTTTTATTGTAGCTTTATTATAATTGTTAAAATTATACCTGGGGTATAATTTTAATAATTATAATAAAGCTACAATAAAAGTGGTTTTAATGTGCATCAGTTGGTCTGAAACTTAATTTAATATGACGAAGATGCACGGTGTCAACATTGTGAAATTAATAACTAACTAAATAATTCCATGGAGCAGAGTCCTTCTTGAGAAGGTAGCAGGTCGTCAGCTAGTCACGATATTCCCAGCATTTTATGGAACCCGAAGGTTCATTACCGCACTCACAAGAGCCCGCCACCTGTCCCTATCCTGAACCATGTCAATCCAGTCCATGCCCCCCATCCCACTTCTTGAAGATCCATTTTAATATTATCCTCCCATCTATGCCTGGGTTTTCCAAGTGGTCTCCTTCCCTCAGGTCTCCCCACCAAAATCCTGTATGCACCTCTCCCCTCCCCCATACATGCTACATGCCGCGCCAACCTCATTCTTCTTGATTTGATCACCTGAACAATATTTGGTGATGAGTACAGATCATTAAGTTCCTTGTTATGTAGTCTTCTCCACTCCCCTGTTACCTCGTCCCTCTTAGGCCCAAATATCCTCCTCAGCATCCTATTCTCGAACACCCTCAGCCTATGTTTCTCCCTCAGTGTGAGAGACCAAGTCTCACACTCATACAAAACAACAGGCCAAATTATACTTCTGTATATCTTAATCTTTGTATTTTTGGATAGCAAACTGGAAGACAGAATATCCTGCACCGAATGATAACAAGCATTCCCCGACTTCAATCTGCTCTTCATTTCTTCCTGAATGGAATTTCGATTTATTAGGGTTGTTCCCAAATATTTGAACTGTTCCACCCTTTCAAAGGATTTATTATCTATCTTCATGTTGTAATTTTGTCCTGCATTCTGATTGCGAGACATGACCATGTACTTAATTTTCTCAGCATTTACTTCTAAACCAATCTCCTTACTAGCGACTACTAAAGCTTCTGTGTTTTTCTTTATAGCATGTACGCTTATATATTAACATCATCAGTATACACTAGAAGCTGATGTGTACCAGTTAATTTCAAGCCCTCCTGGTTTGCCTGAACCCTCCTAATGGCATAGTCCAAAGCAAAGTTGAAAAGCAATGGCGATAAAGCATCTTGTTTCAAACCATTCTTAAAAGGAAATGTGTCAGACAAATTTTTGCCTACCCGGACTCGTACTATAGGTTTCATTTAGACACATTTTTACTAGCCTTACTAGTTTCATACGGATATCAAATTCAATGACAATATTATACATGACCTTCCCCCTAACTGAATCATAGGCTTTCTTGAAGTCTATAAATAGCTGATGCACTAACTAACTCCATGGAGCAGAGTCCTTGAGAAGCTAACAGGTCATCAGCTAGTCAAGAAATTCCCCGTGTTTTATGGAACCCGAAGGTTCATTACCACACTCACAAGAGCCCGCCACCTGTCCCTATCCTGAGCAGCCTGCACTGGCTCATTGTATTCCCATTTTTTCTCAAGTATTTGACGAATGCAGAATATATGATCAGTATTCGACCTGTTACATCTAAATCCACACTGATGCTCCCCAATAATTTCCTCTGCGTATGGAGTTAACCTTGACAGAAGGATGTTGGATAGAATTTTGTATGTGGTTGACAAAAGTGATATGCCTTGATAATTACTGCAGTCTGTTTTATCACCCTTCTTATAAATAGGTACAATAATTGACTCCTTCCACTGCTCAGGCAATTCCTCTTTATTCCAAATAGAATTAATAAGTTTATGGATCTCAGAACAAATTGTCCTACCTCCTGCTTTAATCAGTTCTGTTGGAATTTGATCAATACCTGGTGATTTGTGCCTTTTTTTAGGTTTTCAATAGCCATCTCAACCTCAGAGTCAAAGGGCTCAGGCACCAGTGGCTCTGCTGTATGTATTTCAGTCTGCCTAACATCATTAACCCAATGTACATTCAATAGCTGAAAAAATGATTCCTACACCTAGCCAAAATACTGTGGGAGTCTGCAACCAGATCACCATTGCCATCCTTTACTACATTATTTCTAGGCTTTTATATAGTAATACATATTGAATTGGAAGGGATGTAGAAAGAAGTGGTTGTCGCCTAATTTAAGGTATTGTCCTAGCATGTGATTGTAATATAGTGCATGAACCAATAAATTGAACTGTTTAGGACAGAAAACTGGGCATACATAAGGCACTGCTTAAAGTATTCCTTTGAGTGTGTGCATATGAGATATTCCAAAGATAAAAGTCATTTTCTTTGTACTCAGACAGCTAAATGAAGAACCTGATATGTGGTTTTACTCTAGAACCTTTTCATTCATTCATTCATTTTATTTTACCTTCCATTAATCCCCAGATATGGAAACAATCATACAATATATAAACGATATAAACATTAAATTGAGGATATATTTATATACATACAGTAGAGTGCAAAGCATTTGTCATAACATCGGTCACAATGTTTATCATGCTTACTCATAGAGTATTTGTCATGTCATCAGTCACATTGTTTATCATACTAACACATAGAGTACAGCTGTGCAATATACAGCAATATACAACATCACTTCCCAGGGAGCACAAATCATTCATCATACGATATTTTTCATTCACAGTCAGTATACAATAAGAATAAAGAAAAAGAAAAGATATAAAAATGAGTGAATCAAATATTAAATAAAATAATATAAATGTTAAGTTCCTAATCATTAATATATTTGTTGAAAAAATTCTTCAACATTATAAAAGGAATTTTCTAAAAGGAAATTTTTTAGTGTAGTTTTAAAGTGCTTCACATCATTAGATAATAATTTAATATTAAGTGGTAAATGGTTATAAATTCTACTTCCGGAGTATAGAACCCCTTTTTGAAATAATGTTAAATTTGCTGAGGGTAAGTGTAAATTATAATTATAGCATGTATTTATGTCATGAATTTGTGAATTTGATTGGAAAAGATCTCTATTCTTTGCAATAAATAAGAGTAATGAAAAAATATATTGAGATTTGAGTGGTAGTATTTGTAATTGTTTATATAATTGACGGCATGAGTCACATCTATTAGAATTTGTAATAACTCTTATTATCCTTTTTTGAATTTTAAAAATAAGTTTACTATGGACTGAATCTCCCCAAAATATAATACCATATGATATTAGAGAGTGTACATAGGAGAAATAGATCAATTTCAATACATCCAAAGACACAAATGGTTTAATCGCCCTAATGGCATAACAAGCCTTATTCAATTTGGAAGCCAATGTAATAATATGTTCCTTCCATGACAATGTATTATCAATAATTAATCCCAAAAATCTAATGCTGCAAGTATCAGTAATGACCTTTTTATTAGAAAATTTCGGAATTATTGTTTCATTTTGATTTTTAGTTAAAAACTGTAGAAAGTATGTTTTATCATAATTCAGCCTCAATAAGTTACTATGAAACCAATTGTTTCTTATGGTAAGAACTGTATCAATATTGCTTTTGAATTCCACTGGATTTAGTTTTTAAATAATCACACTTGCATCATCAGCGAACAATATCGGATTGGCTAATTTACGTATAGTTGTGGAGAAATCATTTATATATATTAGAAAGAACAGAACCCTAAAATTTGACTACAGCCTAACAATTTTAAAGAAGCAAATGCCTCATTTATCTGTTTTGATGATGACATAAAATATGACAAGGTAAATATTCAGCAAATTGATTTACAGAAGGATGACTTTCTGGAGCAAAGATAGCCCAGTAAGGACAGTAACTCGGTTTTGGTTGATGACTGAGGAACTGGGGTACAGGTCCCAGCAAGGACAGAGATTTTCCTCAGCATCCAGTCTGGTTTTCTAGCCTGTATTTCCTCCTATTCCACGTGTACCTGGGGTAAAGTGACCAGTACATGTAGTTCACCCATTACCTCCGTCTGGTGCTGAGGTTAAAAATGTTTGGATCTAGGATATCATATTTCCTATTTCAATGTACTCGTAGATATTAGTCAACCTAAGAAAAATTAATGATCAACATTTCATTACAACAGGAATGATCACATGTTTAATAGAACGGACATATTCTCAATTTTGTAAGTAATTTTAATATGTAAAAAGAATCCATGAATATACCCAAGTTTCATGTAGCTAGGAACACTGTCGTATAATATTGGATTTTAGAAGAAAACAAAACGCTGGGCATATTAATACTCCATGTTTCTTTTCTTATTTATGCAGTGTATAATATACTTAACAACGTAAAGTTACATAAAGTGATATTTAAATGAAATTTCATAGCTTGCATGATGTGAATAACCTATCAAGATTAATTCAACCATTTGGAAATATGACAGGTTGAATAATACACTAGTGACTTTGATTATGTGTGTTATATTTGATGGTAACAAAATAAAACGTCAATTTTAATCAAAAAAATCATGATGCCAAATATTAAACTAAATTGGCTGTATTCATTTTTTGTTCTAGGGACAGAGAACCTTATCTGGTTACAGGGCAGTTGGTAAGTGACATTTGTTATTAAAGTAGCATGCATGTACGGCTATATATGCTATGTGACACCAAGACTGCCTCCTGTTAGGGGCCTTACCACTACAATCATACTGACTCCTCTTAGAGGTGTTAGAACTACATCCAGTCTGACTCTTCCTAGGTGGCATACCAATTTTCATACTGACTGTTATCCCACTGTTATTATGGACTCTACCTTAGCAGAAGATTGTTGTTTCATTGTCCTATAAGTTCCTTTTGGTCATCCACCAAACACTATCACCAGTTTCTTCTGTCTGTAGTCTATTCAAGTAATGTCTGCAGTAACATGATGAATGACTTTCTAGCTTCCTCAACAAAAACTTTATTACATGAGTAAATCTGTGGATAAGCTGAGTGGGTTAGCTCTATGTTGATGTATCATACCTAAGTTGACAAGGTATTTAGTACTGACTAAGGTTTTCTAAGGAACTACCCCAAAATACGTCACAGTTACTTCCTCCCCATCTTTCCCATTTTGCCATTTATAATCCTAATTTTAATTGTATATATAAGTAGCGAAGTTGATGCATATTATGAAACAGTCTATGGATCAACCTTGATACACCCAGTTGTGAATGAACAGCAAAGTTCTCCTTTATGTTACATTTGTAATAAAGCCATATCAAACAGAATCTTTTCTGCACGATTAAAATACTCAGTTATAAGGCCTTTGTTTAAACAGGGTGATAGGGAAAATTTAGCCAATTACAGACCAATTTCATTACTAACCTCATTTTCTGAGGTGTTTGAGAAGGTAATATATAGAAGAATATTAACACATGTAATCAATAAAAATATTTTAGTAAATGAACAGTTTGGTTTTCAATCTAAATTGTCAACAGAAAAGGCCACTTACAATTTAATTAACGAAATATTAGAAGCTTTAAACAACAAAAGAAAAGTTGGAGGTATATTCTTCGATTTAGAGAAAGCTTTTGATTGTGTTAACCATAATATTTTATTATCTAAATTAGAGTTTTATGGAATAAAAGACACCATGTATACTTTAATTAAATCTTATCTTGAGAACAGATATCAGAGAGTAATACTTAATGATAAATGTTCTAATAATAATGTTACTTCTAACGACTAGAGTCGGGCTGCGAAGGTTGTTGTGGGCAGACGTGTTTGTGGTGAGCTCCTGAGTAAGGACAGACTATGGGTTGCTACTTGGAAGATTACCGGGCGAGAGTGGGTACCTGGGCCGGGAGGTACACGTGGCGTGGCGTGCCTACGCGTGGTGACGCTAACCGAGATACTGGACATTGCTTGGGATTGACGATGCTGAGTTCAATGGTTTTAGCTGTTTTACTAGTGATTGGTGGAGTGGAACGAAATCCCGGTCCTGTTGTGGAAGGAGGTAACACTATGAAACTTTTATGTACTGGTTGTGGCAGGAATCTAAGGTCGGGAATCCAATGTGAATTATGTGAACGTTGGTATCACTATAGTTGTGGTAATGTGAAGGCTCAAGCGGCTGAGAGAGAGAAGTGGAGCTGTGATAAGTGTAGGACTGAAAGGATTCGAATGTTGGAGGAAGAATTGCATAACGCTCTGCGACAAATTGATGAACTGAAGGCTAGGAACAGGAATCTTGAAGAAAAGTTACTACGGGCTGGAGCTGGGAAGAGGGACATAGTGCCGACTGAGCAAAAGGCTGCAAAGTGCGTGGTGGTGGGCGATTCAATGGTGCGTAATGTTGGAACAGAACATACAGATATGAAGGTGGAGTGTTTTCCGGGGATTCAAACTGAACAGCTACGCAGAGTGATAGATAAGAGGGATCTAGGTTGTCCAGAAACTGTTATTATTCACGTAGGTACAAATGACTTGAAAACAACGCGAAATCTGGATTTTGTAATGGGAGAAGTGTATACGCTTATGGCTAAGGTTAAGAATAAATGTCCGAACTGCAGACTTGTCCTGAGTGGAGTGCTGCGACGTAGAGATGTATCATGGCGGCGTATTGGTGCTCTTAATGATAGATTCGACTGGATAGCAAACGCCCTCGGAATTACATTCGTTGATCCGAACAGCTGGATACAGGATGGGGATTTTGCTGGAGATGGGCTGCATCTGAACGGAAGAGGAAAGAAACGACTGGGACAACTGTACGCTAGGGTTAGTGGACTTGATGGCGGAGGATCTTCACGGAGGAAGGAATGACATACTTCGGTGGATGGAAATCGCAGAACGAGGACAACCAGGGAAACGCGGCAACCATCAATTGAAAAACAGAAGACTTTACATGAAGAAAGGGGGACAGAGACGAATAAATGGGTGAGTAGGGAAACTGAAGCTAGGTCAGGGGTTGAATCTATAAGTACAACATCTGCATATAGGGTTGAAGGTAAGTCGCTAGTGGTGCTACAGGTTAACTGTAGGAGTATATATAATAAAGCCTTAGATTTCTGGAATTTAGTTGACACATACAACCCTGATGTTGTTATAGGTACGGAGTCATGGCTTAAAGAAGACATTAGCAATGCTGAAGTTTTTAGGGCAGATTTTACAATTTTCAGAAGAGATAGGACAGCCCGTGGTGGTGGGGTTTTTATATGTGTTAAAAATTACATTGCCTGTACGGAGCTGTGGGTGGATGAGGATTTTGAGATGATCGCGGTGGAAGTGAAAGGAATGGATCCAAAATATTCGTGGGAAATTATAGGTATATACAGAGCTCCTAACGAGGAAATGTTGGCGATTGAAAGACTAGCAGCCCGTACCTTACTTACGCGAAACTCAACGAAGAGATGCATTATAGGAGGAGATTTGAACTTACCTCAAGCGAATTGGAATGGGGATGCAGGAAAGACAACCGGTTTTCAGGCTTCCGTAAACAAATTAGTATGGGAAAATGGTTATACTCAGGTAGTAAGTGGCCCGACGAGAGGTGACGCGCTGTTGGACATCTACCTCCTCAGACCTGATAATACGCTTAACTCTTGTAACATTGTGCACGGAATCAGCGATCATAGCGGGGTTTTATTGGAAGTAGAATGGGATGAAAATTGTCGGGAGAAAAAAATTGAAAGGATAGTCCCGGTGTACCACAAAACAGATGTATTAGGTTTACAAACATTTCTTCGGGAAAATTTTAGCTTATGGGCTGGAAATGGTAGTAGCGTGGAGGAGATATGGAAAAGCTACAAGGAAATAGTCTTTGAGGGTATAGAACGTTTTGTACCTCATAAAATTCTTAGTACAAATCCGGATCCGGAATATTACACGAAGGAAGTAAAACGACTTAAGGTAAAGGTGAGGAAAGTTTACAATAAGCGAAAATTTGGTGGGCATTACCAAGCAGAGCTGAAACGTTTATCCAAAGAGTTACTGATAGCAAAAAAGAAGGCTCAGGAGACATTCTTAAGTTCGGTCTTACAAAACGAAGGTAAATGCTGGGCAGAGTTTTATAAGTATGTTAAAAGACGTAAAGGTAATAGAGAAAATATTCCTGCGATCAAGGGCATTAATGGAAATATCATCACCGAACCAAAAGAAAAGGCCAACTCCCTAAACTCTTATTATGCGTCTGTATTCAGTTGCGAACGAAACACCCCGCAAATTCAATCAACAGATTCAGGAAAACCGTTCACCATTAGTATCAACATTTTAAGGAAACGACTATCAGCAATCGGGAGAAATAAATCCGTCGGACCAGATGGCATTCCTGGGGAAATTTTAAAGTTAGGTGGGGAAGCCATGATTCCATACCTCGCGAGATTACTAGATATAACGATGAACAACAATTCTATCCCAGGGGACTGGAAAAAAACTATAGTGGTTCCTATTTATAAAGGGGGAGATCGATCGGTAGTGGGAAACTATAGACCGGTCAGTTTAACCTCAGTAGTTTGCAAACAAATGGAGCACGTTATAGCAGGGTATCTAAGGCAAGTCTGGGAAATGAGTGAGTGGTTATATGAGGGTCAGCATGGATTTAGACCAGGGTACTCATGCGAAAGCCAAGTAGTCACAGTTTGTCAAGATATTGCTGATTCATTGGACGAGGGAGTCAGGACTGACGCGATTATAATAGATTTTTCAAAGGCTTTTGATTTAGTCCCACATGATAGGCTGCTTTCAAAAGTTGCGGAAACCGGTGTGGACTTGAGGGTAGTGGTGTGGATAAAGGAATTTCTGTTAGGACGTTCGCAAAGAGTTAGAGTAGACGGACAACTATCTGATGAAGTCAGAGTAACGTCGGGAGTGCCGCAAGGGAGCGTATTAGGTCCGTTGCTGTTCCTCGCTTATGTTAATGATATTTGGAGAAACATTGAGTCAAATATACGGCTTTTCGCTGATGATTGTATAATATACAGGAGGATAATCGATAGTAATGACATTGAAAATTTGCAGACAGACTTAAATAGATTAGGGGAATGGGCGGTTGAAAATGAAATGAGGATAAATCCAGGTAAGAGTAAAGCAGTAAGCTTCAATAGAGCTAGGGTGAAAGGTAAACTGAGGTATTGTATTGGGGATCAACTAATTCCAGAGGCAAATAGCTTTAAGTATTTAGGAATAATTATACGCAGCGACCTTAGCTGGGCAGATCATGTAAATTATACACTAAGAAAATCATGGAGGGCTCTTCATTTCGTAATGCGTATACTCGAAAGGGCAAATAATAATACGAAAAGTTTAGCTTATACGGCACTTGTGAGACCGATACTTGAGTATGGAGCGGTGTGTTGGGACCCATACAGAGAAGGTCAGGTAAGCGCTTTGAATCGCGTGCAAAAGAGAGCGGCAAAATTTGCAAATAATACAAATGAATCGGGTTGGGAAACATTGACAAAGCGTAGAGCGATAGCCCGAATATGCGCCCTTTTCAAAGCATACACCGGGGGACGGGCTTGGAAAACAATAGGGGATAGACTGCTAAAACCATGCTACCTGGGTAGGGACGATCATAGTCGGAAAATTAGGATTAGGAAACAAAGAACAGATGTAGGTAAATATTCCTTTGTAAATAGGACCATAAAAAGCTGGAACCAATTACCTCCAAGCGTACTAGCGACTTTCCCCTGTAAATTAAGCTCTTTTAAAAAATAGGGTCAAGAACGTCATTACAAGCTAAGGATTTTTAAGTGGAGATTAAATAAAAATAAGGGATGTGAAGTGAAGGGGTGTGAAGTGATGTGAAGTGAAGTGCTCTGGTTTCGAAGTGAAGTGAAGTGAAGTGAATTAAGTTCTTGGGGGATATAATTAGCATGTACTTTGGTCTGACTGTATACTGAGGATATTCTAACGCACTGAAATTAATTAATGTGTGGGTGCTTTTTGTATTGTGCGTGTTTTTTTTTCTTGTACTGTGTATGGGTGTTTTTGTAAGGTGTGGATGCTTTTGTAAGGTGTGGATGATTTGTAAGTTGTGGATGTTTTTGTAATGTGTGTACGGTGTTCTAATATGTGTACTTGTATTTACTGTATGTATTTTGTTTTGTATGTGTAAGGGTGTTTTAGTAAGGTGCGTACGGTTTTCTAATATGTGTATTTGTATTTACTGTATGTATTTTGTTTTGTATGTGTATGGGTGTTTTTGTAAGGTATGGATGTATTTGTAAGCTGTGGATGTTTTGTAAGGTGTGGATGCTTTTGTAAGGAGTGGGTGCTTTTGTAAGGTGCAGATGTTTTTGTAATGTGTGTACGGTGTTCTAATGTGTGTACTTGTATTTACTGTATGTATTGTGTTTTGTATGTGTATGGGTGTTTTTGTAAGGTGTGTACGGTGTTCTAATATGAGTACTTGTATTTACTGTATGTATTTTGTTTTGTATGTGCATGGGTGTTTTTGTAAGGTGTGAACGGGGTTCTTCTAATATGTGTACTTGTATTTACTGTATGTATTTTGTTTTGTATGTGTATGGGTGTTTTTGTAAGGTGTGGATGTATTTGTAAGGTATGGATGTTTTTGTAAGGTGTGGATGCTTTTGTAAGGAGTGGATGCTTTTGCAAGGTGTGGATGTTTTTGTAATGTGTGTACGGTGTTCTAATGTGTGTACTTGTATTTACTGTATGTATTTTGTTTTGTAATTGTGTATAGTTTGTTTTGTATTGTTAATTTTATGTATATTTATATGTCCATTTGTATTGTGTGTACTAGTGTAAGGACTACTGCCACCGGGTGAAAACCCAATTGCAGTAAATAATAATAATAATAATAATAATAATTGGGGTACTGTTAAGCATGGTGTACTGCAGGGATCAATACTAGGACCGCTACTATTTTTACTGTACATAAACGATATACCTAAAGTCACAATTAAATGAATTCAAATGTTAACCTTAAAACAATACTATTTGCGGATGATACAAGTGTAATCATCAACAGCTCCAATTTTTTTGATTTTGAACGAAATATTAATATGGTTGTTAAAAATATGAATGAATGGTTCAATGCAAATTTACTCTCCTTAAATTTGGATAAAACTTATTTTATGAAATTTCAAACTAAAAACAACTCTCTTATCGAAATGAATATTACTAACAACAAAATAATATCAAACACCTCTGATCTAAAATTTCTAGGAATCATAATAGATAACACATTGTTCTGGAAAAATCATATTGATATGATTGCTCCTAAATTAAGCCAGGCCTGTTTTGTAGCTAGAGTGATCAAACAGTTTTTATCACGAGATACTCTAAAGATGATCTATTATGCGTACTTCCACTCCATTATGACTTATGGGCTAATATTATGGGGAAATTCCTCACATAGTGGAAATATCTTTAAGCTACAAAAGAGAATCATTAGAATAATAATGGGAGCCAGATCTAGAGATTCTTGTAGAGAACGTTTTTAAAGTTTTAAAAATATTACCTTTAACATCTCAATATATTTTTTCTTTATCCCTGTTTGTTGCTAACAATAAACATTTATTTAAGGAAAATTTTGAAGTGCACAACATTAAAACTAGGAATAACTCTAATCTTTTTCAACCACCATCTCATTTAACGATTTATCAGAAGGGACCTTGCTATTTTGGCATCAGGGTGTATAATAATCTTCCCTCCGAAATAAGGAAACTATCACGGAATATTAAACATTTTAAAGCAGCTCTTAAGGATTTCCTACAAATCCATTTTTTTTATACTTTAGCAGAATACTTTGATTACAAAAATAATTAATTGTCTTTTATATTCTATTTATATACATTGTTTGTTTGAGTTGTGATGTGCTCATTTGGTTAATTGGGATGAGCATTTTGTACACATTTTGTGTTCTCTGATATGATACGCTCAATTGTTCTCTTGGGAATTGTGTTTTGTATGTGTTACTGTTGTGTATTGTATTTTGGTGACTTGTATTGCATGTATTGTGTTCTTGTGATTTGTATTGCTTGTATTGTGTTTTGCTGTTATGTTTTGACTTGTTCCATATCCAAAGGCTGGGTTGCTTGATTTGGATTTCTGAATGTGAAATAAATGAATGAATTAAAGCTCAGATCTCTTGTTTCATTATACGAATTTGCTGCAGACCCTTGTCACAGGGACTGCCAGGACGGCAAACCAATGACATGCGAGTACAACTTCACTGTAGGAGAGTATGTCACCATGAGGACAGCCCAGTGTGCTTCATGCATTACTGAAAGTGGCCAGCTGGGTAATGCAGAAGCCTGTAGGACCACTGGCTGTATAGCTGGTGGGGGGCGTGTCCGCATTGTTTCTGCAGTCAACAGCCAAGTTCCAGGTCCTAAGATAGAGGTGTGTTAATGTATGGGAACATTCTGGTTTTAATAGTACTGAACAGCATTTGAATTACCGTAGTTTTCAAGGTAGAGTGCTTCATACTAAACCATACAGAAAAGAGTAATCACTCCTTGGAGCAGAGTACTTTTTGAAAAGCTGATAGTTGATGTGATACTCAAGAAGTTTCGAACTTATTTTGTTACTTAAATGCATTACCAAATGCATCCAGTTCATGTCCTTGACCATAATATCTCTAATATTCATAAAAATTGTCTACCATATATATATGTGTATATATATTTCAAACAGTCTCATCCCTGTAGGTTTTCCAATAAAAATTTTGTATGCATTTCTCATATGTGTGCTACATTCTTTGCCAATCTTGTCATCCTTGAATTTCTTACTGTAACAATTGGTAAAAAAGTAAAACTTATGAAACATTTTGTTTTAAATTTTTCTCAGTTCTCCTGTTCCTTTCTCCTCTTGGGTCAAAATATTATCCTCAGCATCAAGTGTATGGACATTCTGAATTTAGAAAAAGAGCTCCATTTAATTCACTAGGAGTTAATTTTTACAGAAGATACTTAAACTGGCTAGATGCAATTGGAAGTGAAATGAAACAGAGAGAGAAAATATGTGTGTGTGTGTGTGTGTGTGAGAGAGAGAGAGAGAGAGAGAGAGCATAAATTCACACACCCACAATATTGCTTTTACTCTCCAAGCTGCATGTCCTGCCAATTGCAACTTCTTTCATTTAAGAACCGTACACAACACATACGGAACTGTATAAAGTCTAAAGTTACTTTTATGTAACTTCCTGTATTTCATACTTAATAAATGTCACTAACTATATCCCATATCATTTTGTTTTCACATAATGGTGATACACAATTTCCATTGGCTAACAAGTCATTTGCAGCCTTAGAAAATTAGTTACCATTTAACTCTTCTGTTTGTTTTACTGACTGTTGCATTCATTTCAGAATTAAAATTTGTTCTTCACATAGTATGTCCTAACTTGAAATTGGTGTTCAGGTGTGTGAAGGAGATAGAGTGGTTGTGAAAGTCACGAATGAATTTGGCAGTGAGGGTGCTGTCATCCACTGGCATGGAACTCACCAGAGGAGCACACCCCACATGGATGGCACACCTTATTTGACACAGTGCCCTATCCAACCACACACTAGCTTTGTGTATAACTTTACTGCAGACACGCCTGGCACGCACATGTGGCATGCACATATTGGTTAGTATTTTAAAATTTCAACATTTTAGAGGAATATGCTATATTTACAATCATACATTAAACCCCACCTTCTATACAACACATTTTCTGAGTACCCTCTCCTAACAGAAATATAGGGTAAAACAGAATAGTTTTTACAAGCTTTCAGGGGTTGCAGAGGGTTCAGGGGGAACAATTTTAGATAGGGAACATGTGGTCAGCAACATCTCCTTCTTACCGAAATCGGTGTTGGTCCTGCAGCCGAGAAGTAGGTAACCAGTGCATGTGGGTTGGTGAGTAGGGGGCCAGTCACCTGGCCGCTTCGATCACCTGACTTGGCCCCACTCAACTACTTCCTTTGGGGTGACCTCAAGAGTCTCATATATGAGGCCTATGTAGAAATAGAAGAGGATCTGGTAGCTAGAATTCTAACAGAATATGAAGCTTTTCAGAGCAAGCCAGGGATGTTTTAGAGGGTGACCAGAACATGGTGCATTGCTGCAATTCCTGCAATGAATTCAGTGGCTGCCACTTTGAACAGCTCTTGTGAATTAATTGAAAATAATGCTGTTAAAATTTCTACACACAGTGTAGAACAAATAACATTTATGAAAAGGAAATGAAAACTTTAAAAAAAAGCTGATCTTAAAAGTAAGCTCTTGCAGGTTGCCCACTTTCCCAGACATAGTATCGATGTCAGATTCGGTATGAAGGAGATGTTTCCAATCACAGGTACACTATCTCAAATTGTTCTCCCTTGAACCCTTGTGACTTCTGAAAGTTTGTAAATCTATTTAGTTTTACCTTATATATGGCAGAAGGGAGACTGCAGTCAAACAAGTGAATGTTGAGGTTCTTGGACTTTGTATTGTCCTTACATTGGCTGACTGGATATCACAGTTAAGATAAGAAATGTGTGTGATCTATAATGTTGATGATTAACCACAGAGACTTCTGAGTTGAGGGTATAAGAACGAAAAACTCGATGGTTACACTGAGAAGCCATTGGCCAAAAGCTTCAGATGAATTTGTGTCCTTAAAGAATGTAATAATTAGGTAATCTAGACAAATATGTCACATGCAGAAGGAACTTAAGGTGGTGTGTTACAAAAAATTACTAATTATGAAACAGCAACTTATTCTAAACGTATGCAATTTGAACAATGGCTTTACAACACAGAAGAGTTTTAATTTTGCAACATTTTAGATAAATCTGAACAGGTTAATTGGTGCAGTCAGTGATATCATGGCAAACTTTATACTGTATATGCAATCTGTGTCCATTTAATTTATAACTTGGGTACAGTACTTCTAAAGTTTTATGAAATGAAAGTTTCTAGGGTGTTCATTTACATCAGAAAAATGAGAAAAATAAAGACAGCTCTTCCTCTTTAGGAATATTTCTGTAGCCTAATTGAAAACAAAATTTGACTAAATGTGAGTCTACTGATCAGTATGCAAATTTGCTTTACATGTGTTTCTGGCATTTTAGAATGTTAAATATTTCATCCTTGCCACTATATTAACAGAAAGATTGTTATCACACAGGTTTTCAAGAGGCAGATGGTGTGTTTGGAACCATGATTGTTCGACGTCCTGTCAGTAAAGAACCACACAGCGACCTGTATGATGAGGATAGGTCTGAACATTCGATGATTGTGTGGCACTGGTTTGGGAGTTCAGCTAGGGAAGTGCTCACCATTTCGAAGTACAATGGGTCACGCAGTAGAGGAGAAGGGCTCATCATTAATGGTCTGGGAGGCCTTGAGGCATTTGAACTTCCAGTGGAAAACACATTTGATACAATACCAAGAGAAGTGTTCAGAGTTCAGAAGGTGAGATTTCAGTCAATAGCAAGGTCAAGAATGCCCAAACCATAGTTTCAGAGCACAGCTGCAAGAGATCTGTAATATATGAGTATATGCAACTCTAGAGTATGTCACCATCTTCTTGGTGTTTGTTTCATAGAAGTGCTGTACTTTGATATAACGACTGTCTGTAAGATTGTGACAACCATAGACCATGTATTTTTACAGTACTGCAGGAAAAGTTAAATTTAGTTAATTTGATGTGGTTTAAAATTTTTCTGCGCACAGATCTGAAGAGCTTAGACTATGGAAATATAGAGGAACCCAACTCAGTATAATCTGAGGCACAAATTACACGCTATGTTTCCTCCATCAGACATTATTCCTGCCTCCATTCTACCAAACATATTATTTAATAAGTGCTATCATAAAATGTTTTGCACAAGTGAACTTCCTTGAGGTGTGTGGTCAGCAGGTAGGTGGAGCCGTAAAATAATGATTTTCAAATGTGAAATTCATGAGGTTTTGGGTCTGTGGGTAAGTTGTGCCATCATCAATGGTTTGCACAAGGCAATTTTGCTGAGGTATGGGGTCATTAGGGTTGTTGGTGCCATCATATAATGGTTTTCACAAGTGAAATTCCCTCAGGTGTGGGGTCAATAAGTGGGTGGTGCCATCATATAATGGTTTGCACACATGAACTTCCTTATAGTGTGGGGTCAGCAGGTAGGTGGTGCCATCATATAATGGTTTGCACAAGTGAACACACATTGGGTGTAGCAGAATCTCCACATTGATACGTGCCCCTCAGAAATGGATTTCTTCACCTAATCAGCTAGTAAATTTTCCATAAACAAAATAACAAGTTTAGTATTCTGGTTTTTGTAGATTGCTGTTCATCAGTATTGAGTTGGTATATTCTTTGGAGAGTGGGGTGACTCTAGTGTCAACATAGTTCCTTAAACTGTAAACCGATCTTTTATATTGTAGCATGAATATGGTCAGTTACTGAAATGAGTAGAACAGTTTAAAAATATATGCTTAGTAATGGCATTCATTGTTAACAGTGACAGCTGCGTGGTTTAGGTTGCTAGACTTGATAAATGCTCATTTTGGCTGTAGAATATCACTGTTTTATATACAATGATGACAATAATATGTATTTTATAGTAAAATTAAAATCCAATATATATATATATATATATATATTTACATTAAATAATAAGATTACAAGTATCATCATGACTCACCATCTTCACACCTTCAACTGTCAATATTTAATCACAGACTTTAGAAGAAACCAAAGTTGAAACCATCTGAAACAAAAGTAATAATTACAGAACTTATTAAAATTTATCTTCAAAACACAGGCTGATATTTCCATAAATGTTCTAGACTTAAACAATAGTAGATTGAAGACTTCCAGACAAAGGCTTGATTCATGGCTATGTGTTGAGAGCTGAATGTCCAACAAGGCACGATAATGCCGACAGGTGTTACATTATTAATTGAAATATGTATTTCAATTGTGTTTCAATGTGAAAATACAGATTCTTGTCATTGTTTTTGATAAATGCTGTTGAATCTGAACATTTATGTAGGTGTCATTCTGTTGAATCTTGTGTTTCTGTACAACTTCCCTTCCTTCTTTCATCTTATTTTATTCCATCTTATTGTGTGGTTTGCTATTGTTCTACCATTCTGTTTCTTTCATTTTGACTATGAAATGCATAGTTCAGAAACTCCTTGCCTCTGTCATATAAATAAGAAAAGCATGAACAATAATAATTCCCTTACAGGGCCAACGGTACCGGTTCCGTGTTATCTACAACAACCAGATTCCTTGTCCAGTGCAGCTGTCTGTGCAGAATCACAGTCTCCTGGTTATTGCCAGTGATGGTGCAAGCTTCCAACCTGTTGAAGGTGACATCAACAGTGCTGCAGACGTTTGGTTATAGAATCCAAAATCCATCATCACCAATAACGGTGCCTGCCATTGGACATGATCCTGAACCATTCACAACTACCTCCGACCCTCATAACCTAGTATCCCAAGATATTTTCTTATATTATCCCAATATGTCCTAATATTATTTTAAAGTAGAGTTTATTATCTTCTAGTGTGTTTTAATACTGTTGTAAGGTGCATCATGATATTGTCCTAAGTCATTCCTAATACTGTCTACAGTGCTTCCTAATGTTGTCCTAACAAAAGTCCCAATTTGTGTTAATGTAATCCCAATATCATCCTATTACTATCCTAATATTTTTCTAATGTACATCTGAATATTTCCCCAAGGCACATATTAATACTGTCCTTTGGTACATTCTAATATTATGCTACAATGCATCCTAATATTGTTCTATTGCATATCGTAAGGTATGTCCTAGTATTGTTCTGAAGTCTGCCTTGACATTGGCATAAGGTAATGTGCAACCTATTATGGTTCTAACGTACATCCTAACATATATTCTAACGTACATTCGAATATTCCTAAGGTGTTTCATGATACTATCCTAAGGTACATCCTAATATTACCCACTCATGTCCTGCTCATACTCCAAGTGATGAATGCTGAGGTTTCACAACCAAAATTCTGTTTCTATTTTTCATGCTTAACATGTGACCTGTATATCCAGCCCATATGAGGAACCCTGTGTACATTTCTCAGTTTCATCATATGTACTACATATCTGGCCAAACATAAGCTACTTCCCGGCTCAGAAAATGGCTGTTTATGTAATATTCTCTAGTCCCCTTTGCTTTATCACTTGAGCATTGTTTGCAGACACTTATAATTTATGTTCATTCATATGGGTAAGAGGCCATATTTCACAAGCATACAAAACAGATGGTAAAACAGTCTTTCGTATTGCAGTACTTCCTGTTCTGGAAAGTAGAGAGTAATTTTTGTACTGAATATTTACAGTATATTCTTCTATTAATTTCACAAAATTATTTTAGTAAACTTCACAATTTATCACAAAATATGGGTGCTGGAAATTTGTCAGTCCCATCAGAAGGAAATGCTATAACATGTGGCATAATAAAACAGCCCAGTAATAATGTATTAGCCTGTATTCAGTTTCATTCATAGCCAAAACTTGTGCCAGCCTTCATATGTGTGTCATGCTGCTGCAGCTGCTGCTGCTAGTGCTGTTGTCGCAATTTATTTACCTGTTTATTAAAAAAAACTCCATTACATTCAGTTTATTAAGTCCAATTTACACGTTGACTCGATTGTGCAGTTCCAGTTTATTTCTCATCTACATAATGTCAAACAAGAATCAACATAATGATAGCTAATAAATCCCATGCAAGTGTGGCAAAGGTCAAATATTTGGGAAGAACACTAACAATAAAAATTGCACTATATGAAAGAATTAGAGCAGTTTAAATTTGGGAAATGCTTGCTACAATTCAGTTCAGAATCTTTTATGTTCCCTTTGCTAACTAAATGATAAAGATCAAAAGTATGAAAGTATAACGTTCTGCTATTTTATATGGATATAAAATCTTGTTTCTCACATTAAGAGCAGAACATATGTTGAGGGTGTTCAAGAACAGAATGCTGAAGAAGGTATTTGGGGTAAAGACGGAGAAGTAATGGGAGGCTTGAGAAAATAGCATGATACGGAGCTTCATGATTTGTACCCCTCACCAGATATCATTAGTGTGATCAAATCAAGAAGGATGTGATCGGTAGGGCATGTGGCATGAATTGGCAGAATAGAAATACATACAGGATTTTGGTGGGAAACCTTCAGGAAGGAGACAGCTTTGAAGACCTAGGCATAGATGGGAGAATAATATTAAAATGGACCTTAAAGATGTAGGATGAATTCATCTGAGTCATGGTAATGAACCTTCATGTTCCAAAAAAATGTGGGGAATTTCTTGATTAGCTGAGGTCCTGTTGGTTTTTTCAGAAGACTTTGCTTCATTGAATTATTTACTTAGTGTACATCTTCATCCACTGCTTTTTGCAGTACATAACCCTTTAACTGATGGGCTATTCTTAAATTATAAATAAACTATATTTTTAATGCTGTGTGTGCATACATACATTCCCTCTGTTGTGCATTTTGTCCAACCCCCTCCCTCCTCGTTTTGGGGAAAGAAATTAATTTTTACTACTATCATGCAATTTTTTAACTTTCAGTTTTGTCCTTAGGAGCCAGGATAGAGTGTCAATATAGTCATTAGGATATTGGATGAACGACCAAGGAATTGCAATTCGATACTTGGCAGGGGCAAGATATTTTTGTCTTTTCCAAAGCGTGCAGACTGATTCTGGGACCCACACAGCCTCCTATTCAATGGTTTCTGGGCCTCCTTCCTCGAGGGTAAAGTGACTGAGGCGTGAGACTGACCACTCACCTCCACCTAGGGCTGATGCTAAGAAAGTGTGGAGCTATACATTCACTTCCTTATATGCCTTCATGAAGTGCACTGGGACAACTTTTCCTTTACTTTTAATTTTGTCTGTATATTAGAATAAGAGAGCAAGCTTTCATCAACACAATAGAAGGTAAAATACTGTTTTTATTCCTTGTTTCTTTCTTCCTTTTCTTCTTCCTTTAACATCCCTTTTTTCTCAAGTGCTGGTATACTCCTGCAACCATATTTTCTTAATAAGTTGATTGTGCCTGGAAAGAAATTTTGTCTTCCACATACATTCTTTGTACAGGCACAAAAACTCAAATATTAAAAAAAAAACAAGCTTGTTCTGTGTACCGAGATTGATTTACAGTAATTTTGCTGAAAAAATATAATTTTGTATGTTGATATTTCACAGCAAATTCCATAATGCTTAGTGGAGGTGAGAGGTATGACTTTGTACTGAAAGCAGATCAACCAGATAACAATTACTGGATACGGTTTCGGGGGTTGGGAAGTTGTAGTGGTGAGAGGAAAGTACACCAGGAGGCAGTGCTGCATTATGAAGGTGCTGATGAAGCTTTGCCTGAAGTGGA
Source organism: Reticulitermes speratus (assembly GCA_021186555.1). Classification (NCBI taxonomy): domain Eukaryota; kingdom Metazoa; phylum Arthropoda; class Insecta; order Blattodea; family Rhinotermitidae; genus Reticulitermes; species Reticulitermes speratus. The sequence continues at coordinate 8,227,601 of JAJKFL010000005.1, forward strand.
GTCAACATATGAAGACGCTGTTGCCACAGGGACGGTATGTTTCATTTGCTGACTGACAAATGGTCTGTGAACGTTGTATTAACTATATGTGTGTCAGCAGCAATACAAATGGAACACATCGTTGTGTTTCCATAGCAACAATGGTCATGCGAATGCAACTCGATATTACGTTATATGTACATTGCCTATCTTGTTATGCAAAATTTTATGTACTATCCATTATCTTCAGTATGTTCATCCTGGACATCTGCATGAAAAAGAGTGATACCGATTGGATCATAATTAATCTTGTTCCAGAGAAATTACATGATTTTCCATCAGCATTATGAGTAGCTTAATATTAAATTTCTGCTATCGCATGTTTTACTCCTCAGTTATATCATTACATTTAAATTAAAAGTTATGAAAATTAGATCTTCATTGCCACTGTAAAATAGATGCTGTATTACAGGGAATACAGCCACTTAACTTCTGTTTTACACAAGCTGAGCATCATAATTCTTTTACAAAGTGGTTAAGAAAACCTGTTCTTGTATGATTATAATTCTAGTTGGTGAATCCAATTGGAGCAATTTCTGTCAACTATTCTGCCAACGAACTTATATATGTGTCAGATCTGCAAAATGTGGATGAAGAAAGAGCCCAAAACATCAGTGGTGATGCAAATCAGATCATTTATGTTGACTTCAAGAACAATAGATATGGTGAGTTGAAAATATGTCTGGCATGTACAGGTTTTGTTAATCTCTAGCATCATATTTCTGTATCTTGTCTGTGGGAATGACTCTGTATATTATTACTGTTTGTTTTTATATGCATGTCACCCCTTTTTTATGCCATTACTGTTCTGCATAGACTATTGTTAGAAAATATTTTTGTAACAAAAATTGTAAAAAAAAAACAATAATCATTCGACTGTCTTCAGTTTTCTGTTGCTACAGACAACAATTGTTCTGACACATCTCAGTGCCAAGTGAAGTTTCCAGAAAAGGGTCAGAAATATGAGCGCTACAGTTATCTAATGACATCTATAAAACATACAAGACATGAAGGATATATACAGTATAAACTGTTCTATGACCGACTATTTTTACCCATAATGCTTGTATATTGAATACATGTTTCTCTTAAAATAAGAGTATTGGAACATTTTAAATGGTATTAGAAAATGATACCTCATGTATGAAATTGTCCATTGTATGTGATGTCCAGGAGTAATACTTCGGCTTACTCCTGTGAATGAATGTGTGTGTGTTTTTATGTTTTGTCTTTGTTTTGCCTTTTTGTGTTGTCTGATGCTTATTGACATGTTTCATATTCTGATGCAATTGATGCGGAGATTGGATTTATGAAATGAATATGTATGTTATGTTATGTTATGTTATGTTATACTAAGCTTCCTCTAAAACTAATCTAATATTGAGAACTAATGTGTTTCTGGACTTTGTCCATCATCCGGAAATTTAAAATAACTGGATAACACGATGTTTCGGAAACTGGATCTGCTTCTGTCCTCAGGTGAAGGGGGTGGGAAACACCTACTCTGTTGGGTCCCTTAAATAGAGCTAACCAGTGAATGAGGTTAGCTCTGTCTAAGGGACCCAACAGAGTAGGTGTTTCCCACCCCCTTCACCTGAGGACAGAAGCAGATCCAGTTTCCGAAACGTCATGTTATCTAGTTATTTTAAATTTCTGGACGATGGACAAAGTCCAGAAACCCATTAGTTCTCAATGTTACATACCATCATCAGAACCTTTAGAATTTAATCTAATATTATTTGTATTCTGATTAAATGCACTTACAAGTAACAGGCATGTAATATATTATCTCATGGTATACGCTGTCCTACATGTTTCGGCTGGAGTAAGCCATCTTCAGTGAGAATCAAGTACAAAGGGAGGAAAGACATGTAAACATAAGTATTCATCATCATGAAATATGTAAAACATATACGTATAGGATATTTCAGCAAGGTATCAGTATTTTAAATGACTTTTAATGTTGGTAACTGATGTTTGTATATATATCATTATTAAAAATTGGATTAAAAAGACATTGAACCACTGATGTCTATATGAATAACTTTCATTACAGTTCATTTGTGTTTGTGCTTTTTGCATTAGAATATATATATATATATATATATATATATATATATATATAGCTGTCTTTGATCCTAATAAGGATATTTTAAATATTTGATGATGATGTATGCTTATGTTTACATATGTACTTGAGGCAAAACGTGTAGGAGAGTATACAGATAAGATTTATTCCAACATAAACTTATCTGTATATTACTCATTGCACAGAAGATGTATAATATTTTGTATGTAGGAGAGTGTATACCATGAGATAATACAATATATTTTTGTTACTTGTAAGTGCATTTGGTTGGAATTATATAAACAATATGCTTAATGCGCAGAATATGAATAATATCAAGATAATCTAATATATCCACACCTCAGAAGTACAAACAAGAGACATTCATCATCACAGGCCTTAAACTGGAACCTGTTCCAAAAAGACAGTAAATGTGGAAGATTTAGCTCTTCTGTGATGGGGGTGGTTCCCATTGTTTTGAAGGCTCTATGATCCTTCAAAACTTCAGGCACCACTTATCCAACAATACAGCATATCATCCCAGGAGACTTGTATCTTCAGCAACACCACTGTCAGACCCTCAAATCTTGAAAACTAAATACCTTTTACTACCATCCAGATTGTATTTAACTTCTCGTGAAGCCAAATAACATACTGAATCATTCAGACTGCAATTTTGGAGAACCCTCACATAGTTAGGTGTACCTTACTAGGGTTAAATCCTGAAGGAATCATGTGATGCTTTATTTCTGCAATGAATTACTGAATTGAATCCCTAAAGGTAGAAAAACTTGGCATCATATGTAGCATACCTGGTCTCATAAACCGGTGGAAATTGTGGCCTTTAGTCTTTACAAGCATCTGAACAGTCATCCACAAAAAAGAATGATTGGCCTATTCAGTAAATGCAGACACATTCATCTCAGACATTTATTTAAAATATAATATTGTACGGTGGATTTTATTCATATAATTCCAACTAAATGCACTTAGAGTTAACAAACATATATTGTGTTATGTAACGGTATACACTCTCCTACATGTTTTGGCTAAAGTAAGGCATCCTCGGGGAGAATCAATCACAAAGGATAAAAGATATATGTAAACATAGGTATATGTCATTGTCAGATATGTAGAATATACAAGTATAGGATATTGCAGTAAGTACCAGTATTTTAGATTATATTAAAGTAAATAATTTGTTTGTATATTTACCATTATTAAAAATTACATTAAAATGCCTAATATTAAGATTGTATGGTGCAGTTCATGTAGAGACAGCAGTCACAAAATAGTTTATTTATGCTACTGAGACAACTAATTGTATTACACTATATTACACAAATATGTGGCTACATGTTTTGACCAATCACAAGGTCATCCTCAGGCCACTCAGACACATAAAAACAGAATTACAATTGCAAGTTTTTATTTTGGGTCAGAAAGAGATCTCATACTTTTATGCAATACATAGTAACAAAATTTTTTTAAATATTTTTTTAATTTTATTAACATGTATTGTGTAAAACAAGACTGAGATCTCATTCTGACCCAAAATAAATACTTGCAATTGTATTCTGTTTTTATTCGTTCGGGTGACCTGGGGATGGCCTTATGATTGGTCGAAACATGTAGCCACATACTTGTGTAATATAGCCTAATACAATTAGTTGTGTAAAAGGCATAAACTATTTTGTAATTGTGCAACACAACGGGTATCTAACATAAAAGACAGCAGTCACTTATTACACAACATGGTGTTATTTTGTACTGAGACATTTTCAAGATACTTTCTTGCTGTATGTGGATCCAACATTTATATGCCAAGAAAATATGTTACAAACAAATCAGCTGAGAATGAACAACCTGTGTGAATGCCACGTTGAATCTTATGACTTTGCTATTACCCATTACACAGCATTCTTCACATGTTCTCTATCAAAGCACATTGTGTCAGTGTTATACAGGAAATTGTCTTAGAAAACACTGCATTCCTGCTTCATGCATCAGAGGTTCTCTACTCAGAGGACAGCTATGTAAACAAAGCAACAATACGTAAAAAATTATTGTTATCTTCCAACACATTTTTATATATTGAGGTTTGTTAGACACATGTGTATGAAGATACAAACAAATTTTTCGAGATGTGAAACTTGTATTGACTCTGCAATTTTTAGGTTTACAAAGCGGTGAAGTTGAGGTCATCATCCTTCTAAGATGTGGTGCTGAGTTACTGCACAATTGGTGCATGACGTTTCCGAGACATCATGGTGGTCTGATCTTCAAGCGTCAGCATGTGCAATTGACTTATAAAATAGCCTGCAGTGGAAAGTTTGCAAGCTGAATCACATCATTTCATGTATAATGCTGCCCACGAACTTCAGTTCATATCTGCAATAGGATACTGAATGATGACCACTGTATTTAATATTCCTAGAGTATGTAGTGTAGGATGGTAGAATGATTTGTGACTAAATTGGAAAGGACGTCATAGCTTCTTTCCAAGCAATATCCCAGCATATGGGTGAGGGGACTAGGAAAAGCATAGGAAATGTCCTTCAAGATACCCACCTTCCAGAGTGAGATATGAACCATTCAACAAAAACATGTGGTACTTGTCCATTCTATCACTCATGGTACTGTCTGTCTGTTTCAGAATCGCAGGATATTTTTGGTTCATGGCCACAGGTGAACTCTCGCACATTCGGTTACCCATCTTTCCCCCTTTTGACACAACGTTATGACATAACTCGAGATATGTACTGCACAGATGAAGACATTTGTGCTGATGGCTTGTTCTGTGCATGCCCATATTTGTACGATGTGAAATTGGGAAACTTGGTCGAAATTGTGTTCATTGACCTTGGTAAGTTATGCCCCTGATCTTTAATGACTCTGCCTTGTGTCATTACTGTGTAATGATACTAGAAAATATTCAACAGTCATACAACAGATTAAACAGGATTACCCTTTCAGAGCGAGGAGGTGGAGATCACCCATTCCATTTACATGGCTATGGTTTTCACGTTGTGGCTGTTGGTGTAGTTGAAAATAACATATCCACGGATATTGTGAGAGAACTAAATGAACAAAACAATATCTCTAAGAACTTCAATGGACCTGTAAAAGATACAGTGTCTGTTCCAAGCTCAGGATATGCCGTGATTCGATTTGTTGCTGACAATCCAGGTAAGTTTCTACTGTAACTGTAGAATAACATAAACCTCAGGATAGTTGTACTGCACCTGCAACAAGTGCAAAGGAGAGTGCAAAAGATACCACAATAATGTGTTCATTTGAATTCGGTTTCCAGACAAAGACACATATGCAGTCTGCAGTAACTTTTGAAAAACTCAGCTAATTTTCATTAAATTTAATAGGAATGTCATGTCATTGATAATTACCCAAACACCATATTGATTTGATATGGAAACCTTCAAGGTAAGGCCACCGCAATTCATTGTATCCTAAATATTGAAACTTCTGTTAAGGTGCCAGGTTGCTGCCAATTTCATACTTATTTTTTTCCCTCCCCCCCCCCCATCTTGGTGGCAACTCCAGGCTCTAGCAACCTTATTGGCTTGTTCACTTTCCCTGAGATCTAATCATCACCCAAACACCATGCCCTATAAATAGGACACTTTCACCTGTTCCCAGCATTCATCTTGGACTGCTTGACCCTTGAAGATGGGACTGGTAGGCTGTCCTAAAACATCAGTAAACAACTACCAATCCCAGAAGAGCCTCAACTTCTGTTAAGGTGATTTTTGTCCAAAATGGGAAACAGCAAATTGGTCAATGCACAAAATATTTTAGATTTGTTGATCATACATGATTAATCATTATAACTAGTGTACAGAATTGTAGCTACAAATTTCTTACATGTTCATGTTGAGAAGCATGAATATGGCAATGATGTGAACTTATGTTTATGTGGAAGCAGCTCTCTGCTATTCAGTATAGAACCAGTAAGCGATGGTGTTTCAAATACAGATAAAGATGAAGTGATGAGAATGTCTAAAATGTGGTATAATGGGAAATGATTTGTCCTCAGATTTCATATGACTGTGTGTGTGACATGAACTTGCTACAGAAGTGTAAACAAGCCTCTACTAGTTTTCATCCTGCCAGACATACAGAACTTGTTTCATTATCTGCAAATGACCATTGAAAACTACACACAAGAAATCATATTTTAGCAATTAACTATTAGAATTTCATTAGATTCACACACATTTTTCAGGAGTTGTAACAAGCAGAACTGTTCATGTGTATGTTGGCTAAGTGAAGGACAAAATTACATTTTACGAATAAGTTTTAGTGCAGATGTCGTGTACTACATTTCTTAAATGTCCATCTGTTCAGTGCTCAGACATTTCATACAGAATGACACAATGATGGGAACTGGTACATTTTAGATCTTCTATTACTGTGCCTGAAAGTGATATATCTTGTCACTACATATTAATATTTCCATTTTCAGGTTTTTGGTTTTTCCACTGCCATATAACCAGTCATGCTGACATGGGTATGGGGTTTGTTTTGAAAGTTGGTGACCTTAATGAAATGCCCCACGTACCATATGACTTTCCTCGTTGTGGAAACTGGGCGGAAAGTACTGAAATTCCTAGTGGTGCAGCTCATGGTTCACATGTGGATACCACCATAGTGGTACTACTGTGCTGGTTTCTGCTCAGTGTTGCAAACTGTAGTGTTTGACATCATAGTATGGTGTCTGTCATCTCTTTTTTAATACAGTTCTGAAAATAAAACTGAAAATTGGTTGTCTGTATTCATTCTTTAAATAAGTATAACAAGACTGAAACTGATAACTAGTACAAAACATTAGCGTGGCATTAGTCACAGCCAACATCATAATGTAGAATCCTATGTGCAGCCTTTGGGCATCACCAGAGATTTTATTTCTTACCCTGCTGGGTATACCCTAGGAACCCCAATCACCAAAAGTATAAATGGCCAACAACCACAGATAGTCTGAAAGATGATAAACTACCTGTTTCATTGCAGGACATACACAGTTTTCGGTTTGACTGCAGGGCATACGCGGTGTTCCGTAGAGGGTCTGAGTATGCCCCTTCATTTTTTCAAGTTGTATAATAACACAAAACAGCAGTACTGATGGGTCGCAGACCCCATCGGACATTCTCCCACTCCTTGAAACTAAATTGAACTCATAGTTGAGTTGGTGTGTATGTCCGAAGGTAGCAGCAAACTTTGACTTTTTCATAATAACAATAACAATCATAACTAAAATTAAAGTTTGGCTAGCTATCTGTATGCCATTGTAAAGAGTGCGGTAGAGGCAGTATTTATCAGCTAGCCATATGTGCACTGATGTTGTCCAAACTACTACTAGCCAGTAACTCCTATGGAGCAATAAATGGTAGCACCAGCCATATGAAACTATTCCATCTCCTTGTCCAGGATTCCTTCTGACTCATTACCCACCTGTTTAAACCATATACACAATTCACTTTAATCTGGGACAAATCTCACTGCATGTGGTCTCATCTAGTTCTTTCAGTGTGTATCCTTATAGATCTGATTTTCTGATTCTCTAGTAGAAACAATGCAGAAGGATGCAAGAGAGCTCAGGTAAGGTGTGAGTTTTCTTCCCTTCCAATTCGCAGCTCGTAATAAGGGCTCCAAGCATCTGAATTAATATTCCTTTTACACAAGCCCTTAAACTCTGTGATAATCCAGAATTACACAACAAACAAGGCATAACATCCCAGAAGAGTCAAGACCTCAACGACACTGCGGCAGAAGGCTGAAATCTCACATACATAACAAGCTACCTCTCTTCCTTTGCTGTAACAAAGACAAGTGGGACAGTAAGTGCCTTTAAATAACTGATAGTGCTCATGGCCATCCTATTAATTCTGAATACTATGCAGTAACATTCAAGCAGCTTTCTTGACTCCTTGTACCTCTTCAAGTGTTGTGTGTGTTATTTAATGACGCTGTCAATTGTTCAGATTACATTGGGTCAGTGAAAAATGAAAGCATACGGAGCATTTGTGGAATGACACTGACAGGGGAAAACCAGTACCAGTGCCACTTTGTCCACAACAAATACCACATGCACTGGCCTGAAATTGAACCCAGGCCTCCATGGTGAGTAAAAGCCTGAGCTTTGGCATGGCCAACACCTCTTTTAAACTTCAGCTCATGGCTCAAGGTGTAATAGCCACTTTCAAGGCATATTATTTACTCTTGGTCATGAGATACCTCATTTAAGAATCTGATGGTGAAAGCAAGCCAACAGTACAAGAACTGTGGAAGAAATACAAAAATGGCAATAGATAATATTGGTTCAGCCTGCGAGATTCACTCAAAAAAATGTGAATGGTGAGTGGAAAACCTTGCTGCCAAAGTCTGTGCAGTGTTTCACTCTGTATAACAAAGCCCAACAAGGCATTCAAGAAAGAATTGTGAAGCTGGCCACTGAAGCCGGTGACTAAGTTATGAAGAGTACATCCAGGAACTTTTAAAACTCTCAAAAGGAGAAATTTTCTGATGAATAACTCATTCAACTTGACAAGGATGAAGATCCTAATCTTGTGACAAAGACATGCAGAATATTAGATACCAAAAAAATGTGCTAATGTTCAAACATTTTGAAGTGACAAGAGCAGGTCTGGATGAAAATTGGGAAAGACGTTTTTCTTTCAAGCAGTACTTAAATGTTTCCCTTGCTGCGGCCACAAACTTTATGAGCTCAAAAACCGGCTGCCAAACAGATTACACTGGGAATCATTTTTTTATCTAAAAACTGTTGAGCATCAACCTTGTACATCGGGAACTTTGAGATATGGAACTTGTACTTTAACATTCTATGTGGCCTCATATAATTTATATATACATATATAATACATCAATGTAAGCCCTTCAGCCTACTGGACCCAGTAAGGCAAATTTATACAGTTTTAAATTTATTATTATTGAACACCTAATTGTGACAAAATAATTTAAAGTCAAATTTTATATTACATTCACCGTGCATTTTCATTCAATATTTAACAATGAATGTGCATTTAGTTGGCTGTGAAATATTGAATTTAAATTCAGTTTTAACTTTGTTAATACCGGCAGGATTACCATGTAATATTTATGCAAGGGCACTGATGATTACTCCATTGAGCCAAGCTGAGTAATTTGTTATATATTACACTGGTGTATAAAAGGCTTAATTTAGTGTATTATATATCTACATCAGATATATGAAAATTGATGTAACATTGGGCAGAGACCAGGACAATGCCTCACAAACTGTCAACTGACAGCTGCTGGCTACCATCACTACCACTACCACCCAATTGATGTCCAGATCTTGTTTTGTAATAAATACGATTTGTTAACTAACTGACAAGATGTGATGATTAACATAAAATTTTTATAAGAAATGTTAAGCATTCCTGTCACTTATTCATGTGCATTCATTCATTTACATTAAAGTCGATCCAAAACGGTTGGAAAATCTACTGGATATTAACAAGAACATCTTAATTTTACTTGTGAACTTCGTCCAAAATCTGCTCCATTACAAATTTTTAACAGCTTGTATAAAAACTAGTGTTTGTAAATAACTCATAATGACATACGTAGCAATGTATGGTGTCAAACCATTATAATGCGCCACAAAAAATACACAAACTAAAGCAGTATGTGCCACGTTAAGATCCCATAGAACGAGTATGGGGCTTTTACATGCATGGGAATTCAATTTCTCTCATAGTAGCTTTCGCCTACGAGTAGAAACTTTGGGGCTAATTTTGATCGGTTGGCGTGGGATACTGTTTGATACTCGAGAACATAACTGTATACCTATATACTAAAGCTTTCTCGTGTTTATTATACAGTCTTGCCATCTTTTTCCTTTCGTAACACTTTGCTGCGGTATGTTCAAATATTTTTTCTCTTTCTCGTAAGAATATCTGTTGGTCATAGTTGCTAATTTGATCTACGATTAGTTTCGAACGAATTATGGTTATCCTTCCCGTTTCATTCAAACGGGCCGAATTATTTCACTAAATATTCATGACAAATTACTGCAAATGTTGGAACAGTTGTACAACTATTTACAATGCAGTTTACTCTTAACGAGTTCAATTTGACCCACTCTCATGACCTTACACACATCACACTCTGTGTGAGGAAAGCCTAATATGGAGATGGGAGGGTCAGTGTGTTGGTGGGAAATGGAAAGTATTACGTCAAGCAACAAGGGCGTGTAATCTTTAGTAGGTAGGTCTGTTTGCTAAGTGCAGCTGCTATCAGTTTATTTACATTTAAGATACAGAACTAAGGTAAGCAAAGAACTTGATAATGTTGAGTTGGGTCCAGTATTGTGTTATTCTTACATTAAATGAACGAGTGAAGTTTTGGGGTTTATGACGTGTATATAATAATGCTGGTTCGGTAGTCGTATTTCTGAAATGCAAATAACTTCTGTCTTCTCTATTCCAGAGAAAAAAATTCTGATACTGGAATTATGATTTGAGAATGAATTGCCAGATATGCGTGACGTCAAGTGCGAGCAAAAGCTTTATTAGTACCATGTTACGCTTTTATTTCTCACTTCATAATATAGTTTACGGTCATGTTTTGGCCGACAAGTTGGAGTGGATTTGCAGTTGGTTGCGTTGCAGTGATTCGTATGTCCATCTTGGCCCCTTTGGCAGCCGTTGTAGAGTGAGGTTACAAGAAGCAGGTGTACGTATAGACGTGCATGAAATGTCTCTTTCCTGTAGTGGACACAGCCGCCAAACTGTAGATGTGTGACATGTCCGCAGTTTTTGCGGCAGTTTGTTACTGGAAATTGTACAAACAAGTCTGTAGCTAAGAGAGAATGTTTTGGTTCTTGTAGAAGACAGGAAAATTTATTTCGTTTGTTAGTAATGTACCCTTTTTCGGTTTGATCAAGTTTAATGCTCCACTTTTTCTGCATCTCGAACTGACTTAAGAGTGTGACTGCAGTCATTGTGATCACAACACAGCAGTGTTGCAGAGAGCATGTCAGAGAAATTTCCACGCAACACAGTGTCACAAATTTTCTCAAGACTAAATCATGGAGAGGGTAGGTTACACTAGGTGAGGGCAGGCTGGTTTCAGTTTCAATAGGGATAGGATAAATTGTGTTGGGTCAGGTTATGATACAGTGCCTGAAGGTGCTGTAGGACAGGGGTGCACAAATCCCAGGCACCAGGTCATTTGGATGACCAGATTTTGTACTGTGGCACCTAGTATTTGTGGTTCCTCACCATGGAACTTGCTTCATGTCACCTATTTGGTGCCTAGAATTTTGAGGTGGCTGCTAGATTTTTAGCATATTTGTACACCCTACTATAGGGTAGTATAGGGTTATGGTTGGAGGTTTGTTTTGTACTGTTATTAGTCTTGGTCCTGTGTCTGGTGGTTGTCATAGATTTGCAAAACAGATCACCCTTTTCAGCTTTGCACTTCCTTCTAAATGTATGGCCTGCTAGGTAGTTCAGCAGGTTTGTCTACAATATGGGTTCTGGGCAGGGTGTTCATTTTAACACTTTCACTGCCAGGTATTTAAATCCCTGAAGGTGTTAAATTGCCAGGGATTTATTGAATGTTAAACAGCTAGTGCGTTGTCTTATAAATTATAAAATATAATTATATATAAAATGTGTATATTTTTTCTAGTTGTCAGCTAGGGACTAATAAAGATGTAAAATATGTTTCCTGAAAGAACTTATTGTGTGCGTGGCCTATTTAAGGCAAAAGAGCTGAGTAAATTTTAGATCGACTAAAGTCGATGTTGGCAAATTAAAACGTAAATACTTAAATCGACCATAGTCGACTTTGGCAGTGAAAGTGTTAAGTTGATAATTATGTCTCATTATAACAGGTTGACACCACCTCTTACTCCACTTATTGCATTAATGTTGCCCACTCAGTCAACCACGCACATGCACGATGAGTAGGAAGTGACAGACAGTATTTGTCAGATAAAATAGGGTCCAGCACCATGTTTCAGACTGTGTATTGGGATGTGTTTATGTTATCTCGTATGTCACATGCTGCTGTTATTGGCAGTTGGCTGCTTTTGGGTGTTTTACTTCTTCAGTGCCTCACATGGAGGTATGGATTTATGAATTTTGTCAGTATTTTCGTACCTAAATGTTTATGTTACATACTTTACTGTCTCCAATTCTTGGAGCATGCACAAAAGTACACATTTCTTTAGGAAACTCTGCTTTTCTTTGGTACTAAAGTGAGTCAGAGCCCCTTTCTTAATGTGATAATGCTAGCAAACTAAGAGAACTCGAAATTTTTTGGACAAAAGTGTTAATAAACGGTGCTTTCATATCAGTTGTATCTGTTAACATGGAAAGTTACCGGTTTCTTAAAAGATTCAAATACAGCTTCATATCTGGCCAAAGAGTGTGTATCTGGAACCTTGAACAGTGTTTCTGGAGATGAGGCATTAACTGGAGATTTTTGCCATCCATGCAGTGTATGTAAATTAAGAGAAACATGCCGTTAGGTCCTTTGATTGGGATGCACATCTTTTCATTGACTGAAAATAATTAACATTGAATTGTTTTGGTTTGAAACAGGTAATTGTAATTGTAATTTTATTTATCCTGTTGATCAAAATACATTGATATAGGACATGTCAATATAAAATTACACATTATTAAAATAAAACAGTATATTATCTACTAAATCAGTAGACAATTTCCAAGAAATGTCAATATAAAATTACACTTTATTAATAATATAGTATATTATCTGCTAAATCAGTAGCCAATTTCCAAGAAATGTCAATATAAAATTACACATTATTAAAATAAAATAGTTATTATCTACTAAATCAGTAGCCAGTTTTCAGGAAATCTTCATTCAGATAATCATCTATTGAATAGTAGCACCCCTGAATAAGTAACTCCTTCAATTTATTTTTAAACTGGTTAATATTTTCTATTTGTTTGATATTATTAGGCAATTTGTTGTAATAGATACAGCCTGCTACTGATGGTTGACTGTTGTAGATTTCTAAGTTATGCCCATATATATGATAATCTTTATTATTTCTTGTGTTATGTGCATGTATTTGTTTATTTCCAGTGCAGTTACACCTTTCTTTTACATATAGGATTGTTTCTTGAATGTTTAATGAATATACTGTTAGTATCTTTAGATGTCTAAAACTATCTGTGCAAGATTCCAAGTGTTTTAACCCTGCAATGTACCTTACTGCCCTCTTTTGAAGAATAAAAATTCTTCTAGTGAGTGCCTTAGCACTTTGTCCCCATACGATGATTCCATATGACAGAAAGAGATAGCTGAATCCGTAATATAACATTCTTCTTCTATTTAGATCAAGTAATTTTGATAGTCTATTAATTAAAAATAGGTTTTTGCTGATTCTACTACAAGTCATTTCTACGTGATCTTCCCAGCTCAGGGTATTATCAGTTACTACTCCCAGGAAATTTGTACTTTTGACATTCGTTATTTCACTATTCTTTATTAGTATTTTTAAATTACTTTCCTGTCTGCTATGTTTTGTCTGGAAAAGGATGTGGTGTGTTTTTGATGGATTTATAAGTAAATTATTTATCTGGAAATATTGCTCAACAACACCTGTATTAGCTGCATTTATTTTTTGGAGTTCCTTAATATCATGTCCTACATTCATTATTATTGTGTCATCAGCATACATGAATGTTTTGCCTTGTGTTAGATGTGGGATGTCATTTATGTATAAAATGAAAAGTAATGGACCAAGAACAGAGCCCTGTGGGACTCCATATCTAACTGGGAGGCTGCTTGTCAAATATTCTTTCATTTGCTTATTTTCTATGTTTACAACTTTTACTTGTTGTGTTCTGTTTTGAAGATAGGATTTGATTAGCTTATGTGGTATACCATGAACCCCATATTGATATAGTTTATCTAAGAGAAAAGTGAAATTGTTTGGATGTCTGATTCTGCTGGATAGGAGCGTGGAGTGAGCAGTGTGTGACACACAAAGGGTTGCTGTTATAAAGTTGTTGTGCTCAACAAAATTTTAAGTAGAAACATATGTCAGGCTTTAAATAAAGGAAGTTGACTTGTTTATCCGCCAGAGAACCAGGCAAATTTAATTGAATTTTTTTCATACAGATTGGGGTTTCCAGGACATAAGTGTAATGAGAACATCACAAAATTCATTTCAAAATTTGGTGCCCTGAATGCTTTCTGCATTCAAGCAAATATCTGTGTAGAAGCACAGTGTGTGGTCTTATATTCTGAAATCACACCATGTGGAAACAATTTAGGTAATATTTAAGTAAACACTCCATGTCATCCAGGAAGATATATTCCAGTGTTCTGATCAGCAGTGATCTTCAGATACCATTCATTGACTGGTGCTTAGTTCAGTGAACTTTACCTGTCAGCAAGGATAATTGAGCACTCTTAGTCATAAAGTAAGAATTAACTAAATGATTTTTGTGAATAAACAAGCCTGCTGAAATAAACAAAACAGTGTACTTGTTCATGGACATCATACATATTCTGTGATGCAAGGGTTTGTTTGCTGTTGCCTCTGATGCTTCCCACTAAGTAACCCTATGAGAAAAGTCTTTTGTGACACCAGTGAGTGAATCACAGATGTAACCAAAAAAGCTAGGGCTCCACAAGTATGTGTAGGGATGGTTACAGCTCAGAATTAAATTATGTATTCACAATAGTAATGGTCACAATTTTGTTGTAGCAATAATGCCTTAAGTCAGACATTGAGGCAGGATTAGTGGTTTCTACTTCAGAACAAATTAAGGAAATGTGCAGAGTGAATTTGGAATAGCTTCAACATATTGCATTAATGAAATAATTTTGTGCCAAATATTTATGTTCTAAAACATCCTATTGTTGCACTCTTAATTTTCCTAAAGTTAGTCTGCAAATTCACAACCCAGCATGAATTGCCAGCATAGATTCTGTGTAGTTCATGATAACATGGTGGATGCTTCCATTTTCAATAATTTTTTAATGTAAGAAACAATTGAAGGTTCAGAAATTTCTTCTCGTGTTAGCTGAAGAGGAGATCAATTTGTACAGGAGAGTATTTTTACAAGTACGTTAGAGTTATGTAGTTTTGCTGTAGATTTTTACTTGTACTTTAAAACATTTTCCAGTGTATGTGGGTAAAGACTGTTGGATTGAAACACTTCCCACTCCAGACGTGAAGCTCCATCCATGTTTTTATCATTATATGGAAACTTTACATAAGAATTTAAATGTAATTTGACATAGTGGGTATCTTCATAATCTGGTACTTGATGGGAAGTAGAACACTTCGAGTTAGTAAGTGAGCCAAATAGATAGTTGTCAGTCAGTATGGTGGGATGGACCACCTGACTTCATTTGCAAGCAGGGACAGGAATTTTGTTGTTTGTCAACATGTCCAGACTGTGTCAGCCTTCTCTCCAATGGGCATGGCAGTGTGAAGGGCACTTTTGTCAGGTTTTTAAGTGGCTGGAGTTTGAAGCTGATCTCACCTTCATATGGGTGCCAAGGTTAACAGTGTGTGAAGCTCTACCTCCTCCAGTCTTCAGTGTATCTTCATGGTGGATTGCTTAACATGCACAGGAGCTGGAATTAAGTGCCCATTGTACTCTGCAAAAGACCTGGGATTCAAATCGCTGCCCATTGCTTTGCTTGTTCTTGGTGACGACTTCGGCAGATGTTCGATTTTCTTAGCATCACGCTGCGCATCTACTGTAGTCGACTTTTAGTACTGAATGGTTAATCATTTTTGTGTAGTACATATTCAGAGGCAGACATGTTTTAATGATAGGGGACTCAGACATTTACTACATACTGAAAATACTGTATAATATAATTTAAAGTCAACTATAAATGTACCAGCTTGAGTTCCTGAAACTGTTGCATTAGTAATAGAGCAAATAATTGTTAATGTATCGTCCCAGTGCTGTCTAACTGAGGTATGTAAGAGCCTGCTCGCAGGTTACTAATCTCATTGTATAGACATTACTGTGAAGGTACTGAGAAGATAAGGATCTGTCAGGAGTTAGTAAAATTGATATATTACATTCCTTTCAAAGAGATTAAACATGAACTGACATACTCAGTAAAATAACAAATGTGAAGACTATAATGTTGTCTTCGGTATTGCCTGATTTGTGTATCAGCGTTGCTGAAAAATGAAAAGAAATTCCATTGTCAGTTCATTCCACACAAGAACCAGTATTCTGACTGTAGTTAAACTGCACCAAAAGCTGTTAATCAAATTATATTTTGACACACATGGGTTCTTCATTGTTACAAACATGCAAATGGTTATACAGTTTTGATTCCATCCATTTGTGACATTTTACTCCATCAACCTTGGTGAGGATATGTTGTGTATGATATTTAGTTTAGATTTTACCACACACATGGGTATATCTCCGTGTATTCTTCATTGTATTGTGACTTATTAGATTCTTATGGAATTATGTTTGTAGGTCTCCTTTTAATGTCTGTCAGCAAGCTTTCCCCGTATGTTTGATGTAATTGTCATATGTTACAGGTTGCTATTCAAATTTTAGATTGGAAGTATGAATGCTGTTAATTTTGAGTTTTTTCTTTGTAGCATTTTGCTGAGATTTGAGTTGTGCAGTTGAACTTGAAGACTTCACAAATGCCTGGGTGAGTACAGGTGTTGGGTTTTTAAAGTCTGTTCCATTATATTAACTTACATTTAAGTGAAGGGGCTTGGTGTAGTGTCCATTGGTTTTCATTCTGTACACACTAACCTTCTGATTTCATATAGGCAATCTGCCAGCAGAATTCATAAAATGCATTGAATTCTACTTTTTCAAACCTTGTGGTGCTAATTTCGTATGGAGATAGGCATATGTAAGTTACGGTCATAAGCGCAAATTCTACTTGAGTTGTATTTTTGTTGCTTGAAGTTGTAAATATGTTACAGCTTATTACACAGGTCAACAAAATTTTCATAACATAAAAGACAGCTAACTATTTGAATTAATTCTTGTATGCTGATTTCAAATCTGGGTTCAGATATTTTCACTTTTGTATTTTCTCTTAGTGTTCTTCTAATTTTTATCCACTGTAATGCGAGAATATGTTTTCTTATTGAGTAAAATTTCAAATCATGTAATGAGTGGTATGCCCATTTATATGTTCTGTGTATGAATTAAAATTGAGAGCAAAATAACTGAATGCTAGATTATATATATATATGTTATGCAGACAAATGTACACAGTATTATGTTATTTATTGTGTTAAATAACATAATACTGTGTACATTTGTCTGCATAACATATATATAATTAAAAATGTACGGTACAGGTAACGTAAAGCTAGATTATATGTGTATGGTTTCTTGAAAATAGGTGCCAGTAGCTTGAACTGTATAGCATAAAATGACAGGATGATAAGTGAATAATGAATCAGAAAGGATATGGAAGGAAGCTTTTGTGGCATGTTTAAGGTACCCTTCAGGAACTTGCCTGTAAGGACTGAGGAAACCTGTGAACACTGTAGGACAAGGTAGTGTTATGATTGAACCAAATTGGACAAGCTAGTACAATGTCCCAGTATCAAATTTCATGAAAATCTGGTCAGCAGTTCTGGAGTTGTTTCATGTGAGGATACAGACAGCAAAGCTAATAGATACATTTTTGCAACTTTAGTTGCAAATGCACCAAAAATGAAAAATTATAAATTTGAATAATGTGACCATATTAAACCCACCACCTTACTTGAATTATATTGTTCCTGGTCATTCATAATTTGTAATTTACCTGAGTCAGCATAACTGTGAAAGTGGGACAAAACAAACCATCTCACTTTTAAACACCACTGCATGTGAACCTGTTCTAATTCTATGTGTCAGAGTAAGTTGAAAGGTGTTGTTAAATTCAATGGAACTGAAGCGTTCTGAACTTGGTTGGGGGGGGGGACTGAAGTGGCAGTGTTAAAGTACTGCTTACGTGTGTAAGGTGTGGCAAGGTGAAGAATGAGTGGAGCTGAATAATGTTTAGGCAGAGGGATTACGGTGTGGAAGTGTGTGAAGTTGGAGCTGCAATTAAAGAGAAAGAGATGTAACAAACAGCTGAAGGAGCAGTGACTCAGTATGCTTCTAGATGTGCGAGTGTGTTCACATGCCTCAGAGATCCTGATGTATGCAGTATAATAGCTGACTTGACATTAGCAAGTAAACATGAGTATGGGCCTGGCACTTGTTGGCTGTCTGAGATAAGAGATAAGAGAGGGGTTGGCTGCTTGCTGTGTGAACAGTCTCTTTTTCTGGTGCTGTGTGGAGACTTAATGTGCTGATTGATTGTGAAAAGGGTTCATGAGTGTGGATTTTTATTGTTACAGAACTTTGCATTGGAGTTTGCTTCTTGTTTTGATAGTAGTATTAGAGACAGCTGCATTGTTCATGTTAGTGTGTGATGAGTCATATTGCTTGATATTGGCAAATTTTTGTTTGGCTCGGAAACTGTGTGTGATCCACAACAGCTCACTTATATAGATGTACAATATACCAACTTAAGGTTTTTATACACTGGTCTGAATAAAATGCTTAAGTTGGTGCATTATACATCTGTATTAGTGATATGAAGCCACACAGAATGTTAAAGTACAAAATTGTGATAGCTCAGTTGGTACAGTGACTAGGCTGTGCAAGTTGGGGCAGGGACAGATTTATTTAATCTGCATAGGATCCAGACCAATTGCAGGGTTTATACAGCCTTCAATCCCATTGGTACTGTTGGCCCTTTCGCATGTGGTAAAGGGGTTGGGGCATGAACCTCACCAATCAGCTCCATCTGGTGCTGTGGTTGAGATGCATGGAGCTGTACCTCAACTCCCCCACATATCTCCATGACATGGTGCTTAACTAAACACAGGGACAATTTTACATCATTAACATTATTTGGTCTTTTGGTCTAAAGGAAGACCATTCTTCAAAAATTTAGGTTTCATTAAAGAAACAGTTTTTGCCTGATTTTGTAAAAAAAAAAGTGGCATTCCATCAGTCATCATGATATAGCCATAATTTTTTGCCTTTAAATTTTCAATTACATGTCTAAATTTTAGTGTGGGTATATATAGTGTGTGGTTTTATTTGATTGTGTTATTGATTTTTAGGAGGAAATCCAGGTTTTGTGATTTTTTCAGTTGTGCTTCACCTAATTTATTTATCTCTGAGAGATGACTTCTAACATTATGAGTATGTTTATGTACACACACCGCGCGCGCGCGGGAGTCCAGTTGTTTGGTGTCCAAGGATTGTAACTGGCTGTTTTTTAATGGACCAATCAGAGTGGGTTCTCCCCTTTCCTCATTCCACCTGAAGCTGGAAGCAGGACCAGCCCCAAAAAGCAGTGTGTTTTCTTAAGCCAGAGAGCCTGGACAGTATCCAGAATTTTGTTTGTGAGTAAGACATAGGGTGAAAACAAAGTACAGAGAGTATTGAGATGCAAGAGAGGCACAGTAGCTGAGAAATGGAGAATATTTGTACACTGACAAAATACACAGTTTGACAGTTCATCTATTTCAGCAGGGGTGCACAAATTTTCCAGAATTCTAGGAGCCACCTCAAAATTGTAGATGCCATAAGGGTGACATGAAACAAGTTCCATACTGAGGACCCACAAATGTTGGGTCCCACAGTACAAAATTTAGTCACTGTAGCAACCTGGCACCCACATTTGTGTACGACTGCGTGAAAGTGATGAAATAACTAGGTTGAGATGGGTGGAACATGTAGCACACATGGGCAAAACAAGTAACAAATGTGGAAGGAAAGACATCTCCAAGGACAGGCCATTTTGGAAGATATATAAAAGTGGATCTTACAGGCATATATTGTGAAGATATGAACTGAACTCTGCAAGCTCAGGATGGGGTCAGTTAGTAGGCTTTTGTGACTGTGATGAGCCTTTAGGTTCCATAAAACAGGGAACTTCTTGAAGAACTAATTACTGCACAATGGAAATCATGTATCACAGAGTAGTATTGATGGTTTGTTATTTTCTTTGACTATTAACAAGCATTATCAACCTTAAAACTTTAGAATGTGCTGAGCCATACACTACATCTCCCAAAATTAACCCGTGTCATTGGTCCACTTTGTCCTACACCCTAGTCTTCCCTTAGAATGTGCTAGTTACTGTCATGGCAGAGCGATGGTTTCATTGTGTCGTGGGACTGGGCAGAAGGAACTACTCAGCAATAACTTTAGGGGGGACCTGGTCAGAAGTGTCCGGGGTAAATTCGTACCACATTCATTTGAGGAAATCAGGTTTGGGATTTCTTTTATAAAATTGCAGTCTTTAGATAGTTGCACAACAATTAGCATACAACAGATTGATTATAAACATAATAATAAAGCAAAATGCGGAAGAGTTCATATAGAAATATCTGGTCATATGCTATTGTTCTAGCATCTTGTAATAGAAGGCAGGGAGGAGTAGGGACAGAGGCAGCATAAGATTCAGTGACTTTGGGGGAGGCAATGTGTAGCTCAGAGTATAACTTAGTGTCCTCATTACGATGTACAAATAAAAATGTTGCTTATTATGCTTGCTTTTGCTGAAGAGGACTGAAGTAGAGGGAACGGTGAGAATGAGGCATTAACAAAATTGCTTGACAGTGGAGACAAGCAGTTTACTTTCCTGGTATTGGTGTTCTCTTCAGATAAAGTTTAGGGCAGGTCTGTCAAACTCAAAACAGGTTGCAGGCCGAATATGAAATTCATCTTTACATCTTGGGCCGCAACTTATGATGTCCCATTCCCTCATCATCCTTCATTTGTAAATTTTCACTGTAGAAAAATGGAGGGTCATAAAATACTCTCTCTTTATTGTGCTTTAACTTTCCTTAACTTCCATCCATTCTTGTTATTTTGATGATGGGGAGCAGTGATTGAAATCAAACTTACTTGTTTAAATATAGGAGTGAGCACTGTAGGCACACAAGTCTTTGCCTGGCAGAAATGTTTTCAGTATTCCGCAAGAATTTGCTGTTGTGTTGGGAAAGGAAGACACTAAAGCTTTGTATCACAACAAGATTGGGCTACATCATAAAGCTGTGCAGGGTGCATGTTTGAAAGATCTGATTGAGGGTGATATGAGACATGGGCAACACACAAGTTTACACACATGGATTTATGTTATGTTAAATGGATAGACAATTTTTAGGTCATCAATATCAACTTCTTTGCTTTTTTAGGGTTATGTGCTACTATAGGTGCCTTTTAAATATCACCCATAAACAAGATTTCACCTCCAGTCATATATAGGATGTCCATCTTTATTGCATTTGTTTTTGGTTGTAAAAGATCTCCAAAACTTAGTTCTGTGACTATGTTTCATGTGGTTTTTTCTGGGTTTCATGAAGCCAGTTTATTTGAATTTGTCTCATGTGTTACCTGGGTCTGTTGCTTCCTTTGTGCCCAGGTGTTTAAGAAACACCTTGAGTTTGCATCGCGTGTTTACGATTGCTGCAGGACCTCAATCACAGAACTGAGATAACTTGACAGGATATGCGGAAGGACAAAGATCCTAACTTCAGTTGAACCTGTTCCTATGAATCCAGGTTTTTGAACACATATTGCTTTGCATTAGAGTAATTTTATATTAGTATTTTACTCATATTGCTTTACGTTATAATTACAGATATGCTTTTGGAAAGTTCTGTTGCAAATTCAGTGGGAAGTCCCATATAAAGTTTCTTTGTCTCCTCTCCTCCTCTCTCTTGTATTCATTTCCTCCCGTTTTTATTGGTCCTAGATGTGAAGAGTGTACATATTAAGACCATCAGTTGTTAAGCACCATCTGTCAGACACTGAGAGTAACTGTGTGCTTGGTGAGCGTATAACATTTGTACATAGCCAGTCACCAGCAGTTTCCTGTTACGTATTGTGTAAATGATATAATGAGGATATGCATGCACTGCCAACTGAACATTCTGTGAGTCTTTTTTGTTTAGAAAAGGTGAGACTTTTTTTGTAAATCTGCTGGAATACATAGTGCTGTTCAGAAGTGGAGTGGTAACGTACGTAGTTACATGACATCAGCATATTGAATGTGCATATGAATTTGTTGTTGTAAGAAGTTTACTTTGGAGAGTGGTGAAAACTTAGTAATAACACTTACCACTAAGAAAATTGTGTTAACATGTATTGTGGAGACAGCACACAAAAGACAGGAGGTAGTACAGCAGCAACACATATGAGCATACCTCTGGCATTGAAAACACTGGAGCACAGTGAGTTGTATGCTCGCAGAAAGAAGAGCTCTGGCTCTTTAAGCGCACTCCACAGAACGGATGACATGCTGTGTGAGTATGACACACTGGATTCTGCATCATTATGTGACAGCAGTGATAGCCTGGTGCTGCCACCTGAACTGCCCCTCCAGAAGAATAACAGTTTGAGCACTACACAGTTTAGGTAATGAAATGTGTATTTTCACAGCAGGGTTTTGTTTTTGTCTGTGTTTAAAACAAAATTGAATGTAAGGTTTAAGGACCCTTACAGAGGCTAAGATACAGCTGTGCCTAAGCATTATACCGTGAAATCATATAGAAGGCATGGTGGTAAAGTTCCAGTTTTGTCACTGTTAATGATTGATGGAGGTAGAACTTGATTTTATCCCTGGGCAAAGTTCCTGTATTTGTTATGTAGGAGGTATGGTGGGCCTTGGCATTGTTGTGGACATGGTACGGTAGAAAAGGATGTGATCACTGACCATCCATTCATTGTGCTGTTAAGTTAATATATGCTGTAAACAAATTTGTGAAACATTAATAACAGTACTTCATACTGTCAACACAACTTGTTATTGTTACTAGTAATAATTAGTCGCATCATCTCATAGTAACATGTTTCAACTGTAGTAAGTCATCATCAGGCTAAACCAATAGGTATAAAGATGTAAACATATTAAAAATGTATGAAGTTTAAAAAGTTTGTGTAAACTTGGAATGAGATCTCATCCTTACAAAATTATTATAACATAGGTTTCCTTCATTCATGTTTCTGTGTTTAGTTGTGCAGAGATTATTATATCTTAATATTATTATTATTTATTTGGTTATAATTAAAACTTTTATTTTATTACAAGTATAAAATCTTCCCCCATGGTTATTGTTTTGTTCTTTGTGATTATTATTATTAGTAGTAGTAGTAGTATTGATACATCATGATGCAAAATACATACTCATGAAAAAAAACCAACACTCTACACATATCGATAAAACCCAGTTTATTATTCTCCTACATTTTTCAGCCCTATAAGGCCATAAACGAGGATATCACGTAATAGTGTAGGAGACTACTACTGAAGTTCCCACCTACCTGTACCCCAAAGTCAGCTGACCTGTTACATACAACTGAGTGCAGAAATTCAGTAGTCATAGATGCCCCAGAAATGGAGAATTATTTCTGTGTCATTAGTATAACATTATGTAAAATGGTGTGAGTTTACAATCTGAATATATAGGTTATTCAAAGAAGAGTTGCATATGTAATCCCACTGTCTTTACTAACATAGATAAATTGACATAACATAATTTTACATTTTGTATTGTACCATGTAACTATAGAGGGTCTTAGATAGCTCCACAGCTTGACACTTGGATGAACCTGGCATTCACTCATCAACATCTCCTGGAATCCAGTATTGAGATTTTGACATGGACGTACATACATATGAGGAAGACAGTAACATATAATATGTTTATGTCATGTGTGTGGCTTTGAGCATATATGTAGAGCAGGAGTGCACAAATTTTGCATAAATCTAGGAGCCACCTCAACATTCTAGATGCCAGAAGGGTGACATGAAGAAAATTCCATAAGGAGGACCCACAAACATTAGGTGCCAACATACAAAATGTAGTCGCCTGGGCAACTTGGTGCCCAGGATTCATGCACCCACTTTGTATTAATCCTACTTAGATATTGTTTTACTCTGTTTAATATTATGCGAGTTTTATTGAGTCTTAAAAATTGTTGATGAGCAATCACGTATATGTATTTAGATTTTATACAAACACAGTGGTGTGTGTTTGTAATTTCCCACTGCTGAAGGTAAATATGACTATTGAATATTTATGCCAAGCTGTTTGAAGCAGGTTGGCTGACTTGGAGAGTGCAGTTGTGTGTAGACATTAGTAATCTCCGCTGCTATTAAGGGATTTCCGTGAAAATGGCAGTATAGGGTGAAACCTATTGGAGAAAGAGAAATTGGTTTTTATCTATATTGATTTGTGTACTGTGTTGATTTTTAATTGCGCGATTATGTATTATGTACAGGGTGAGTGATGAAACAGTATGAAGTTTTTCTGTATATTTATACTACAACTTATATTGTGTTCAGTTAGAATTCAGGAGTTGTGATGGCTATAGTTTGGGGTTTGATTTCCAACTGAGGCAACTGGTATCTTCTTCACATCTTCTTCACAGTGCCAGCACAGCTAGGCTTTGGTCCAGCCTCCTGTATATTAGATACCATGGGCTGTTTAGTTTGGTGTAAATGTTGTGGTGTCTGAAGCTGGCCACTCACCTCCAATTAGTTTTGAAGTTAAAAATGTAAAGTTATATTTCCCTTAATATTATTCATTCCATACATTTTAACTTTATATTTAAAGTCACCACCCAACAGGCAACTTACTCCGATAAACAGATATTGTATGTTTCAGGATATCAAAACAGCATAGATTGTTCAACTTTTATACAATTTTTAACCAATATAAGACTCAAACAACCACAATTTTTAACTTTTATTTGTTTTAAACAGTGTATGTGAACAATTGTAAAGAATTCATGTAAATAATTGTGCCAGTTGGTGTAACTAGTGTGCGATTTTAGATAATGTGTCCCTGAAGATGAACCCAAATTAAGGGTTCGAAACATGTAGGACAGTGAAAGTGCACAATTAATGTGATTGAATTGTACATTTGTCAGACTTTAAATATATTATATTTCCCTCTTCCTTATATATTTTCATGGCATGATGTTTAAGCACAGGGACAGCTTTGCCCTTGCCTTTAGTTAGAATGCTGTGATTGTGGTGGGAGGCGCTTGATCTTATTCTGTGAGAGTTACTTATTGAGAGTATAAGACACTTTTGTGAGCACCAAGAAGCGAATTAGTTACACATTTCTTGTATGATGAAGATTTGGTTGTGTTAGTAACTGCTTCCATTTCCGTGTTTGAGAGTTGTGGAATATGATGAACTTTTGAGGTGGAGCCAGTATTTTTTCATTCTGTATGTTTTTCATGAATATGGTAGATTGAACTGTGACCCAAATTGTCTCTTCTCCTTTGGAAGGTTAAACAAGTGAGAGATGATATGCAGATTCTTAGAAGACAGAATGCCAGAATTTCATTCCAAAAGAAGACCCACAGTTTGTAAACCCAACTGTGTGTAGGAAATAGTGTATACCAGGGGTGCACAAATCACAGCTGCTGGGTTGTCATGACAAATTTTGTATGATGGTACCTAATACTTTTGGGGCCTCAGGATGAAAATTGCTTCATTTCAGTCTCCTGTCACCTAGAATTTTGAGGTGACCATTACATGTTTGGAAAATTTGTGCACGCCTGGTGTATACAATTCCATTTTATGCAGGTTAGCTCAGGCAGTCATACTTCTGACTTGTATTCAGGACATGTTACTTTTGAATCTGGGGCAGGATAATATTTTATATTATGCCATGACTGCAGCCTTCTGCATCTTTACACCTGTTACCAATCGATCATCCTACCATATTATTCTATACAGTCCGAGCTACTGCTGGTGTCATTAAATAAATCATAAGTAAATAACAACATGTAAGGAAATATGCGCATTACAGAGATGCATCCTATGTGGAGGCATAATATACAGTTCTGTTTACTTTGTGAAGTGGTGGTGAATGCAAGCTTGAGGTTTTAGTGGTCATTTTTAAGTTTCAGTGGAAAGAAAGCAATTTACCACACTTGTGGTTGATTGGTTGGTGCTGTCATTTTCTGTTGCAATGGGAGGGGAATGGAGACTACTAATGCTGCCATGTGTTGCAGTATCAACATGCCTTTGGGGAACATGTTCTGCTCCCGCTGTGGGGATGGGTTTGAGCCACACGAGAAGATTGTGAACTCAAATGGTGAATTGTGGCATCAACAGTGTTTTGTGTGAGTATGCGCTGCATTCTGAAGGGATCAGTAAGTGGCATACATAGTAGCATAATCCTTGTTAATGTTCTTACATCCTTCAGCTGAAAATTTAATTTTTAGTGCATTTTTATATGGACATATTTTCTGCTGCTTATATGAATCTAAGACTTAATCTGAATCAAAGACTTAATCAGAAAACCAAGAGAAATAAATGTGCAAATTAGGATATTTGTTTTTATACTATCTGTGGTAAGGTACTTTGGATTTTGGAAAGATAACACAGTAGTGCGGACTGTTGGTAGTTCTATGTATATTCCTTCTTGACCTTGAAGAATCAGGTGGGGAAAATGTCAGGTTGCAATTGTAGAGGAGTTCATATGTCTTCATACTTGTTGGTGTTAGTGTTTACATATGATTGCATCATACAGAGAGTATTTTTTTATTTCTGGACCTAGCGCTGCAGAGTGGACAGCATTATCGCTCACTGTGCAGTTGTGATGTTGCCCGCTCTGCGATGAGCAGTCTGGCAATGAAAATCGCTCTGTGTATCTCATACACATTACTGGCATTCTCCAGTACCTGGCATTTGCCATGGTAGGTCAATGAAGAGAGGACAGTTAAGGAAAACCATTATGTAAACTTCATTGGGAAATGAAGCAACCATTTTATTATGACTGTATACAAATTTTTACCTATCAGCATTGATTGTTATGTCCCATGAGTTCATGATGATATTCTAAGAAGCTAGTAAGTCTGAACAACAAGTGGTTGTAAGTCTGCGAGCGCATTTATTTTGAAATTGTAAATGTAAGTATAAACTTTCGTAGGTACAGGTGTTCAGAAGGAAACCTCCTGATGGTGGCTGGACCCAGTCACAATGTGTTGGCGGTGTGATAATAAGTTGCTAATTTATGTGAACATTGTTTTGCTTTGATGGGTGTGATTTGCATTGATGGTGGACATACTTAATGCGTCTTTCATATTTCCAGTTGTGCGCAGTGTTTCCGAGCTTTCCCAGAAGGAATTTTCTATGAGTTTGAAGGCCGTAAATACTGTGAACATGACTTCCATGTGCTGTTTGCACCATGCTGTGGGAAATGCGGTAAATAGCGTTTTTTGTAGGCCAGCAGTGGCACTGGTATGTAGTTTGTAACTTATTGATACCTGGCAGTCATAACATGAACTAACAGAAACCAGGTGCTGTTGGGTTATGTGCCAAACCATACTTTTGCGACAGCATCAGTCCTGGAACTCTATTGGTTGACTTTGTGAAATAGTCAGCCCCCCTCCCCTTTTTTTCCCTCTCTCTTTTCTTTTTGTGTCTGTCTAAATGTTGTTGCATGCCACATATAATTGCGTATTGTGTTTTAACCATAAATGAATTTTCATCACATTTTATGTGCAAGGATGTTGTCTGTGAAATCTGTAGACAGAATTTCTTTATGTCAGTACAAGATTTAGTTAATTAATTGGTTTTACTTTCTCTGTACATAATTTTCTTCTCTTTTATTGGTTTTCTTTCTCTATACTTAATTTCCTTCTCTCTCTCTCTCTCTCTCTCTATACTCTCTCTCTCTCTCTCTCTCTCTCTCTCTCTCTCTCTCTCTCTCTCTCTTTCTCTGTATCTTCAGAAGAAAGCCCAGTACATATGTAAGATTTTCAAACTGTGTCATTCATTGGTGGGAATGAAAGGTTGCATGGTTTGAAGATTTGTTTATGATTTATCTGTGGTGACTGTTATGAAGTGACACAAAGAATTCTCTTCATTCTAGAAATAACAGTTATGAATCTGGGCTTTGGTCCTGTTTGTTTCTATATCCTCGAGTTGTCACCGTTGTTCTAGAAGTTCACAGCTTGTTCTCTGTCTCTTTCTGTGTCACAATTAGAGTTTCAGGAAAATTGGGACAGTGTGCAAGTTTAGTATTTCACTTGAATAATATAAAATAATATGATTCTGAAGTATGATTTCTTTGTTTATTCTCTTTGTTATTTAATGCCACGTTGTCAGCTTGTGGTTATATACATTGGTTGTGTTCTGCATTAACGTTCTTTCCCATCATTTGCCAGGATTGACTGAGAAAGACGATGTAATGGAACAGAATGTGATGTGAACTGTAACCTCTGCCAGTCTTGTCACTTGAAGTTGTTTTACACTTTTTCTTTTACAGGAGAGTTTGTAATTGGTCGAGTGATCAAGGCCATGAATTCCAACTGGCATCCTCGTTGTTTCCGTTGTGAAATGTGTGATAAGGAATTGGCAGACTTGGGTTTTATCCGCAACCAGGGACGTGCACTGTGCCACGAGTGCAATGCCAAGGCAAAAGCTGTTGGTCTTGGCAAATATATGTGCCATAAGTGCCAGTAAGTGTTTGTTCAGTACATAGCAGTGTGGTGAGCACATCCAGCACTTAATCTGTTGAAATACAATACAACCTCGGTTATCCGAAATAAAGGGGGCGGACCTGGTTTCGGATAAGCAATAGTTTGGATAATTCGGAAATTCAGCTTGATGTGATAAGGTGCAATAAAAATAACATTTACTCAGAAACACGTCTTATGTTAATAAAATTTATGGCGTGAGAAAGTGTATGCTATTTACAGATACAATACAACACTACAAATTTCTACGAAAAAATTCTGATATTTTACTTTGACCTTTTTTCACAACGTTTTTTGGCTGCAATGTCCCTCCATTCGGCATTTTAGACGAATGTTCTTTGGATTTAGATTTTACCCAGTCTGAAACCGTTGATATGCCAACACCGAAATCCGCCGCGACATTTCGCAAGATCTAGCCATTTTTAATTCGTCTCACAGCCTCCAATTTCTGTTCAATTGTTATTACAACATGTTTTCGTTTAGCTGACATTGTTTGGAATCACTGTTAAATGAAATTTTAAAACTGCACTACAGAGCCACACACGTCAATTTGCCACTCGTCTGCACCCGTCAGCGTTTCACAACAAACTGACGGGAGAGGCTCAGAGGTGTCTTGCGGCTGGCAGTTCTGGGAATCGCAACGCCTGAAAGGTGTTTCAGTTAACCCAAGTTTCTGTTAAGCGACGTTCGTATAACCGAGGTTCTACTGTACTGTAACATGTGAGGGCCAGTGAGAAGAAATGCTTCATATTTTTATGTATTTTTTATGAGAATAACAAGTACATAATTGAAGTCCTTGAACATTCATCATAATTTTTTGATAGCCGCATCTGTTTCATTTTATGGGTGGCAACACCACAGTGGATTCTAAAATAACAGAGATTGAGGGGCATTTAAAACAATGAGCAGTGCTTGAGTACTTGGGTGCTGCAGGTGAGAAGCCAACGTGTATTCACAAATGTTTACTCATCATGTATGGTGAAGCAGCTGTGGATGTTAGTACTCTTTGATGGTGGATAAGACAGATTAAAAAAGGTGAAACAGGAAGAGCAGCACTTCATGATAGCCTGTGGTGTTGCTGCTCTTGCACTGCAGTGATACTGAGTTGATATGCAGCAGGCATTGCATAACAACAGATGAATTGTGCTCCACTCTGTCCATTGGTAAAGGCAGTGTAATGGCAATTTTTGAAGAGCTTTGCTATTCAAGGTCCATGCTCATTGTGTACCACAGTTGCTGACAGATGAACACAAAGAATCAAGGAAAGCAATTTCCACTGATCATTACAGAACAGGGGGTGAGGGCTTCCTGTTGAAAATTTTCACAGGGGAGGGGTGGAGGTGCGAAACCTGGGTTCACCATTTTGAAACTGAATCCAAGCCCCAGTTGATTGAATCAGGGAAGAAGAAATTCAGAAGTGCACCATCAGCATGAAAAGTCATGGCTACAGTCTGGGGATGAGAAAGATGTTATTGTGAATGTCTTGCCTAGGGTGACAACAGTGAACTGTAACTGCTCTATTGAAATACTATGAAGTTTGAATGCTTGCCTTCTTGGAGTTCATCCCACAATAAAAATGTTAGAAGTGTTGCTTCTTCATGACATTGTCAGGCCAAACAGCAGTCTGTGCACCACTGAGGCAATTATAAAATTTAGATGGACACTGTTGCTACATCCACCTGAGAGTTCTGATCTTGGACCATCATATTTGCACCTCTTTGGTCCTTTGAGAGAATGACTGTGAGGCAATCATTATGCAGATGATGAGTCACTGTAGAATACCATGGGCCAGTGGCTGCAGAGAAAGGAGAGCAGTTTTTGCCAGATGGGAATACATGCTTTCCTTCAAAGGTGAAAGAAGGCTGTTGATAAAGATGGAGACTGTACTGAAAAATAACTGTGCCTTGAGCAATATTGTAGTGAATTCCTGTGAAATTTTTACACTTTTGACTTATAAATAGCATGAAATAAACAACATAAGTTATTACTTTCTGCTGACCTATATATTTGGATAAGAATAGCTTTTAGTTTTTGTTGAATTGCGTGCTTATTGTAAAATCAGATGTTTACTCCAGTTGCTGTGTACACTTCAGAAGTGCTTGTGTTTCAGTAGTCATTAAAAACTGCCACAAGTATATATATATAAGTATTCTGATTATGAAATTATTTGATTCAAAAGATGTGCATTTGATTATTTCAGTGGGCTGATTGATGATAAGCCATTGCGTTTCCGAGGTGAGGTTTATCATGGCTACCACTTCAACTGTACAGCTTGTGGTGTGGAACTCAATTCAGAGGCTCGAGAAGTACGCAGTCGTCCTGGGTTTGCAGCCAATGAAATGGTAGGTAAAGGTCACCCTTTAATGTGCCATGAAGGCACTGAAGGAAGGTAGAGGTGTAGCTCTACTCATTCTTTAACGTGGGCTTTAGAAACAAGTGGGTGGTCAATGCCATGCCCTGGCTGCATACCACTGGGAAAGAGACCTGGTACCCCTTGTACATGAGGCTGGGTTGGCCTTGGGGCCAGTGCGGCCAGGTAAGGAAGGTCTCACTCCGCCAGGGTTTGAACCCCAGACTATCCAGCCTGTAGCTAACCTGGAGTGAAATACTATGTGCTAGACAGTTTCAAGTCGACTGTAATGGAGCAGAAGTGTGTTTTAAATTTCAGGCTGTGTAATTGGTGACACAGAGAGATGTATGTGTTGCTTTCAGAATGAGCTATACTGTCTGCGCTGCCATGATAAAATGGGTATTCCCATTTGCGGTGCTTGCAGACGACCGAT
This sequence comes from Reticulitermes speratus, assembly GCA_021186555.1. Lineage (NCBI taxonomy): Eukaryota > Metazoa > Arthropoda > Insecta > Blattodea > Rhinotermitidae > Reticulitermes > Reticulitermes speratus. The sequence continues at coordinate 8,259,055 of JAJKFL010000005.1, forward strand.
TGAGGAACGTGTGGTGACTGCACTTGGGAAACACTGGCATGTGGAAGTAAGTGTTACAATAATGAGCAGTTGCTTGTGCAGTCATATGTATTCTCTCGTACTGCTGTTTGCTTTATGCCGTATACATTATATTGACTGGATGAGAAAATGCAATGTTACCGACTTATCCAGATTCATGCCATCACAGGTCATAAATATCCAACAAATGCCTGTGAAAAAGAACATCAAGAGTATAGAGACAACAAAGATATCTGTGTGCACTTTGTGGAGTTCCTCTGCATCCTGAATGCCGCAACATGAAGATCCACACCCTTCAAGTTTATTAGAGATTATGTATGACCGCATTTTTTTTTTTCTATTCCAAAATTTGTGAAATATGACTGTATTATTTCAGGTAGTGTTAAACCCACAGTCCTAGCTCCAACCCTAGCATTTAAAATGAGGTCTGAGCTGATAAGACCAGCAGTAAATATGTGTAGCATTGTACCACGAAGACAGAAGTCAGTGTAGAAGTTTAGCTTTACACCTGAGCACCAGATTCATTAACTTCACACTTGAACCTCTTGAGCCCAAGGAAATGCCTACCATTGCTGGGAATTAGACCCTGGTTGTCCAGTCCATAGCCAGTCACTATACTGACTGAGCTATCCCAATTCCCTTTCCTCTTCATGAACACATTCATATTGTTATGTGGTCCCAGCTTCATATCCAGTTTATGTTTGGGTGTAGAGGCAGCTGATCACTGGTCAACATCTGTTGCTGCATTTCTTACATGTCTTCATGTTGTGGTAATTTCACTAGACAGAAATTGAAAATATTAGCTGCTGCAGTTGATTTGTCTACATTTGCTGCATGCTGGTCACAGTTATTAGTATCCTAATGTAGATGGCATCTTTAGTGTAGTACTGTGGGTAATGACTCTATGTTTGTGCAGCATTTTGTGTGTGCCAAGTGTGAAAAGCCTTTCTTGGGACACCGCCACTATGAGAAGAAGGGCCTGGCTTATTGTGAGACACATTACCATCAGCTGTTTGGAAACTTGTGCTTCGTGTGTAACCAGGTCATTGCTGGCGATGGTATGTCTTTCAGTTGAAATCTCATCTACCTACATGGGAACACCAAAACTAATAATATTTAGGGACATTACTTAAATAAGGAAAGGAGCCAAAATATCAAAAAGTACAGTAAATAGATTCTCTCACTCTCACTCACTCTCTCACACACACACACACACACACACACAACACACTGTCTTTGAATAAGTAATGTACAATATCAATGTCAAAATGTATAAGTTTTTATTGTGAGAGAATGTGCTGTGAAATTTAGGTTCAGATTAGTTCAGTAGGGAAAAAGTAATGAGAAGTACCACCATTACCTCTTAAATTATCTTAGAACTGGATAAGAGATGGCTGAGAGAAATATTGAAGTGTCAGTGAAGAAAATTTGTTCCATGGAGGTTGATTTATAAGGTATTTTTAAGCTAGGTTTATTGCAGTTGTTTGTGTCTTGATCCCTCGTGTGGGAATTTAAGTGGACTGCTGTTCTAGATGGAGTGGCCATTTAAATATGTGCACTATGGTTTTTTTTTTACCTGTTTTCTTTTTATGGGGGGGGGGAGTCAGAGAATAGAAGTGCAAAGAAATGGTATGTTGATAGCAAACATCTGCCTGAAGCTATGTAAATGATACACAAAAGCTACCTTCCTGCCATGTGTGAATGACACACAATAGTATAGTGTCATGTGAAATTAAAAACATACAAACAAGACACGTTATTGCCAACTGTGGATGGCATTATGTGTCATGGGTGTCACCTGGTATTACCACACAAAGAGTTACATTTTGAAATATATGTTACATTTTAAGTTTTTACCAGTAGATTATCAGTAATGTGTCCCCATTACCAGAGTCTATATTTAGGAGTTTGGTTTAGATGTTACTGATTTTGTATTAATTCACTTATTGTTGTTGAGTCAAAGAGCTTTTAATAGATTTGGATTCTGTGCAAGTCTGTTTGTTCCTTCCACCTAAACTGAAGTATGTCTTTGTGTGCCATTCAGAGGTTGGTGTGCATTATTTGAGAGGTTCCCTGCATTATTTAACTGTGTTGTTTCCTCTTATAACTCTGGAACATGAAGAGGCTAAATAAACTAGTCTGTGGTAGTAGTGGTGATGATAGTGTGTTTGTACCTCTGTTTTGTGTTAAACCAAATGGCTGTTTATGTTATATGTTCACAGTGTTCACTGCTCTCAACAAGGCATGGTGTGTGCATCATTTTGCCTGTTCTGTGTGTGACCAGAAGATGAATCAAAAAACCAAGTTCTATGAATGCGACTTGAAGCCAGTGTGCAAGAAATGCTATGACAAGTTCCCCAATGAACTGCGTCGTAGACTGCGCAAAGCACATGAGCAGACACCCAAGAAAGCATCTGTTTAGGTATTTGATCTTGGAGGATTATAATCTCAATATTTGGTGTGGAAGTTGATGAGTTTGGTGGTTATGTTTAATCTAGTGTGTATAGATTGGTTATCCGCAGCCTGGAAGATCCAGCTTAAGTATTGTCTTTTGTATACGATAGACACTGTAAATCTTCAAATATACTTGCCAGTTTTGATTTTGGATGATGTGAAACACAGGGGTTAAAGAAACAGGCAGAAAATCACTTTTCACTTAACCCTTAATGGCCAAACAAAAAAAAACTGTCCCATTAGCATACAGCAGCACCTCAAGCAACATATTTTATATATTTAGGCAACAGGGATACTTAACTGCATTCTTTTTCCCACAAAATGCCATGTATTTCATAATTTTATCTTTTTTTGTTCTGGTGCCAAAAATTAAATTCAAAGAGGACTTGTCTTCAGTGTTACACAAAATGTACAGGTGTTCCCTTGCGGAATAAATGTTTTACAGTTACATTTACATTCACATAAATACGTTTTAGAAATCCAGACTTTGTCCATCGACGATTGAATATAAAACAAGTCACTAGTAAATTCACTACTAGTAAGTCACTAGTAAATTTAACATTGTGAGTTGCAATAAGCAACCTCGTCAAATATAACAACACAAAGGCAGTCTAGGTTGCAATAAACAACTGAGTCAAATAAAAACAACAGGTAGTAAGTGTAACAACTATTACAGTAATAACACAATAACAAAAGAAATTAATAATACATGTATGATAAAACCAATAAACTTGAATAAAGATGAGAAAAGAAGCATTAGACTTTTTTTAGAGTGTACTAAGAATTCATCAACACAGTAGAATGCATTGACAAGAAGGTATTTTCTCAACATTGATTTAAATAGTGCCTTATTATTCTGCAGTTGTAATAAATCTTTAGGTAAGGCATTAAATATCCTTAAGGCAGAATATGTAACACTTTTCTGTATAGAGCAGGGGTGGCCAAACTTGCTTAACCTAAGAGCCACATACGATAAAGTTCAGATGTCTGAGAGCCGCAAGACGTGAACAGATATTACACACACGTTTTTATTGTTACACGCACATTTTGTTATAAAAATTCTTAAATATATTTACTCACCATGAACATTAAACTTACGTTTTAATCCAGTGGACTGTCAGTTTATACCCGGTAAATAATTATAAAGCTTGAAAATTTTTTATTTACCTTTTATATGAATTGTAATGCAAAAAGGAGCTCAGCCAACATATTTCCGCGAGCCGCACATTATATGTCAAAGAGCTGCATGTGGCTCGCAAGCCGCGGTTTTGCCACCCCTGGTATAGAGGCAAGATGAACAGTTGCAAGATGTAATTGATTTTTACTCCTAGTATTGAAGTTATGTATCAAAGAATTAGTCTTGAAATTATCCGGATTATCACAAATAAACATAATTAACCAGAAAATATATGAACTTGGAACTAGTTAAATATCCAGTTTAACAAACCAGCTTCTACATGAACATCTTTGTGAACCTAACTATTATTTGTTGTTCTCAGGTATTTAGATTTTGAATAATATTCATATATTTATGTTATCAACTGGAAAGTTCATCTGACTGTGAAGTTTTATACCGTATATTCTCGAATCTAATCCGCACCCGAATCTAATCCGCACCCAGTTTTTGGCGACTTCTTAAACGGAAAAAAGTTAGTTCGCGATTCTAATCCGCACCTTTCCTTCAACCACCCCTTGCCCACGGGGCGACTGATTGAATAATATTGGATGTTACCAATGCGTTAAAATCCAACGCTACGCCTGTGGCCGATGAGTCATACCGATAGAGGCGGGGCCTTTCTCAACAGACGTGCGCAATCTCGTCTGAAGCCAGCTGATCTTTAGTTGTTGAAACGTGGGAGGTGCTTGTTCCAATTTGTCGTGTACCGTAGTTATGGAAGAGGGACACCTGAAATCTAAACGACTCTCATATACGGCAAAGTTCAAACGTGAAGTTATTCGGTGCGCAGAGGAGAATGGAAACCGCAAAGCCGCTGCAATTTTTGGAGTTGATGAAAGCAACGTTCGACTATGGCGGAAACACAAGGCAGCGATCAGCGGGTGTGAGGCGTCACGAAGGAAATTCACTGGACCCAAGAAAGGACGATTTCCTGAAATTGATGATGCAGTCTTCACGTTTTTTCAAGAGAGACGCAAGACTGGACTGTTTGTGAGTTATGATCTACTCGCGAGGAGGCGATAAAGAAGGCCAGATCTTTGAACATTCCTCGAATTATGAGTGATGACGGCGAGTCTGATGAATAATAAATTATAATAATAAATAATAGATTATTGTATTGTATTGTTCTTACGTTGTTTATTAATTACGTTAATTACGTTATTGTTATATTGTACAGCAGCTCAATCATTTTTCCAAAATCCAGCTCTAGACCGCGAATCTAATCCGCATCTGATTTTTTAGCCCTCTAATACTGTAAAAAAAGTGCGGATTAGATTCGAGAATATACAGTATTTCCACATGTTTCGTGTGTTTAGTTTTATCCAAATGCTTGGTTGTGTCATGTATGGTGTTGGACCATAGCCCTGTCCCATTTATGATCACCATGCTTTGCACCCCACCCTTGTCACTTTTGAGGACCTCTCTCTTGGGTTGCAGCATGTTTCTGTCTCTTTCACCCTGAAGATTGTGATTGCAGTGTGTGCTAAAACATTGAAACACAATGTGCAACCAAAGTCATAATGTTGTGTTAAATATGGACTGTGGAAACTGAGGGATGAGGGCACTTTTATCTGTTTTCTTCCAGATGTGTATCTTTCCTACCTCATGGAAGAATTTTAGCTCACTGAGTAGTCATCCTTCCTCATTCTTCTTGCTTCACCATCTATAAACATTCTGACATATAATTGTGTGCTACCTAACCTCTTTAGTTGATACAGTACTGTTAAATAACACATGAAGCATGAACTGCCACAAGTAAAGGGAATGTCATATACCTCCATCTGTCCTACAGCAATACAGTACATTTCATTTAAATGTGATCCTCAGAATCCAAAGGCTGTGGTTTACTGATGTATTGGGAAATGCACTGAAGGTTGAAGGGAATTGTGTAAGCCAATGTTATCTTTCCTTTATTTCTCGTCTTACATGATATTAAAATAATTTGTAGTTTCTTTCTTATTATTGCCATGTTTTTTTATCTCATTGCAAATTCTAGTTCAGTGGAAGAGAAAAATGTGTGTATATTATTTCAGGCATGCTGTCTGAAAGCCAAATCATAGTTGCAGGATACCTTCCCATTAGATTTGTTACTTTCATTGCTGGTTTAACCATGAAACCTTGACATTTAGTGGTTCATAATTTGAGCAGAGGGACAGCTGTGCACACACAGTTCATGCAGAATGTGAAGTGTCTCCAGTCTGCATTCATAAATGTACAGCACCAAAACGTGTGGTTAGTGTGTGTGAATGAACTGCAGAGATCTTCTGATACCAAGAATGTAGGAACTTGGTTATTGTTCATGTTCATAAGAAATGTCAAAAGTTAGGAAAAACATTTTTTCAGTTATGTCGGAGCAAGACCAACGTGTAATATTTTCTCATTTGGCTTGCATATGTAGACAAGAATGTTGCCTGTACATGTCACATTGACTGGATAGAGGAATACCAGCAAATATTGAGCTAAGGTAAGTGAAGAATGAATTTTGTATGTTTTTAATCTGTTAAGTTTGTAAGGAGCTTAATTGTCCTTGTATAAGAAAGGATAGAAAAACAAGACAAAATGCTATTATTATGAATGGTGATTTGAATGTACCTTTTAATGAAATATGGGGTTACAGGCAGATAAATTTATTACCCATAACCCTTTTAAGTGGATGTAATTTCAAAGTCACAAGTGTATGATCTCTTAAAGTCTTAATAAGCTGCAATATGATGTAGCTAATGTTCACTGCTGGTATTAAACCATATGCTAGTGACATCTGGTACAAATGTAGCAGACTTGACAAAATGAATTGGCAAATTTCAGTGAAATTTACTCAGGGTTGGAGCAAAAAAGGGGATTTTTGTAATAATTGTTTTATATTCTTTAAAATAGCCCTGATATATGTAAGATACACTTCATATGACATATTGTTAACTATAATTTATGACCAAGCATTTTTTCAGCTGAACCAGCCTTTTTCAAAAGTACAAGCTTGCCACATGTATATATGTTCACATGGCACATTCTTAAAATTGCACAGTTAGAATTTGCGTTACTGATTCAGCAGACAGCTTTTTCATCTTTTGTCCATCAACTCTGCAATAGCAAGAAACCTTGCTCGATATTCCTGTTACATGCAGGAATGGCAAAACAGAATTGTGCCAACTTCAGTAATGCAAGGTGGTTGGCAGTATTAATACCTGTACTAAAATATGCTGCCCATCCTGACAGTTGAAAGCAAAATAAATATTTTTTTGTCACATATCTACTTGGTGAAATATTTCTATTCCACCAGTGAAGTGATGCATGTTGATATTTGTTTCACTCATCAGTTTTTCCATACTGTGACAGATTAGAATCTCATCAGTATCAGAACTTTCACAGATGTAGTCTTCTACACCCCTGTCTCTCTGGTCCATTGGTCAGCCCTGTTTGTCACCCTGATGGGGTGTAGCTATACAGTCTCTTCAGCTTCCTCCTCAGATTGTGGGTTAAGTATATGCTTTAAGCATGGTCTTCACAATGTCATGTTTGTGAAATGTAGGGACGCTTATAATAAAACAATCAAGTACCTGCTTCATAGCTTTGAGGAGAAAGATTTCTTTCATTACCCAATACAGCTAGCTTCAGAACAACAAAAGACCAGAATATAAAAGAGTACTGGCCATGAAACCTCTCTCTCCTCCTGAAAAAAATGACCTATTGTAAATAAAGGCATGATGATTTGAACAGTGAGATCTGTGTAAGTTTAGTATAATTAGGTTCATGTATTCCTACGAGCATGGAGGAAATGAGACGTCCTTTTGAAACAAGCCTCCAATCCTGCTCCCAACCCATCATCCCATGTATGGGGTATAGTGTGTGAACTGTGTACAAAGGCTTCGTCTGTATATACAATTGGTTCCCCTTCTTCCCTGTATGCTTTGATAGCGTGCAGGTACTTGACTCTGAGCGACCAGATATCATGCCTTTCCACCATAATCTTTCGGTTATCAGAAGCCTTCTTCCACCTACAACAAAGTGGTACAAAGGTTAAGCATGGGTATTTAGATGTACCATGTAACTGGAGCTCAGAATACACTGGGAGTCTTGGCAGAGTGTCAGGTATCATAATTTATGCCTATTATGAATATTAAACATCCCCAATTCCCATTCTTCTGAGCACCAATCTCAGTGAGGAAACACCTCCTTTATAACAGGTAGATTTGGACACTTTGGTGTGGATTGTCTTGAGAGTTGATCTCTCTCAGTGAGATGGAAGTATGGACCATTCTCCTCAAAATGGCCTCATCGAAATTATCTAAGACATTTTTGTGCAAACTTTCGGTCTGAGTTTATGTGATGTTGAAAATGCCAATATCCCACATACAGTTCTCGTACTAACGTGTTGATTCAGTGACTCCCTTTTGCACTTTTGAAAGAGGAATTGTTATACCCACCTCAGATTCGTGTTTCATGAATTTGTACACATTATAAACTATTTCACACCCACCACTCTTTTTACCTGCTTCTTCCCACATTCAAGTGACATTTTCAAGCTGAGGTCAGCATTTTTTCTGTGAACAGTACAAATGCTGCAAGCTGATGCGCACACCTCTGCTGCCAGTGGTCGACTAAACTGTCACCCCCACCAAGTTACATGGACCCTTCCATTTCAATGAAAGATGAAATCTGGTTTCTGAGCATGCAATGAGGAAATGACTGCAGATCATCTAGTAGCCAGTAGTTGCCATTCAGCTCGTGAACAGAGCTGGGGTATCACAGACCCCACCACAGCACTAGCATTTGAGTTTCCAATCTTGAATGTAAGTTATAGTGTACGTGATTATCATTTTAATGTAGGTTCACAAATGTAAATTGTTTTTATTAATATATGGAAAAATAATTGTATTTACTATAAGAAGTGTTTTGACATTATGGGATGGCTTACAAGACACACAAAGAGTTGTTGAGAAAGGTTTTGTATGAATTTGAGGAAGAAGAAAAAGATATGAAGATAATGAAGATGGCAGCGATTGCTGCGGTCGTCCTGCCCATGCCAGTGACAGCATAACAGCCTAGAGAGACCATATGTGTTCAGCTACTCTTCAGATGATTTGGTTGAAATGATGACTGCTGCAGCTTCTGCTTCAGACAGAAGCTTAATAATGGACAACTGGTTTGTCAACATTTCTTGGTCCTCTGATAAACACAAAAGTTGCCTACTGTTTGGACAATAAGAAAAACAAAATAGAAATTCCTCAAGACATTTCTGAAGATTGGAACTGAGTATGTCAGAGAAGCTGCTTCAGAAAGTACAACCTAATATCGGCCTTGAGAGCAACAAGGCAAAATTTAGGGCAAAGCCAACATTTAGACAATCCATCCTCTTAATGAACAAGTCAAGAAGACACACATTGTCTTGCCCAAGATCTAAGGATAGAAAGAGAAAATACCATTGTCACAAATGTCATAAATTTGTATGTTTGGAGTGTGTTCCTGACTGACTGAGCTGGGAGTGAAGAAGACTAAGTGAAGCCATTGTATGTGTAGAAATGAAATTAGTTGACCTAAGAATGAAGTAAGTTCACCCTGTAACAGGCTATGAAGGCCCACAGGGAGAGTAGTGGTATAGCTGCACTCTCTCTTTAATCTTGGTTGTAGATGGGGTGGGTGGTCAATGCCACGCCTCGGCCGCTTTACCCCAGGGCAGGTCTGGACAAGTGGGGAAAATCGCGGCCCCACCGGGACCCGATCCCGGACCGTCCAGCCCCTAGCGAGTCTCTATACCAACTACGCTCTCCCAGCCGACGCTGTACCTAAGAATGCGTAAATTAATTCTGTTAGGCCTATTTTTTTTACCAGTTTCATAATTTAGCCGGTACTGTATTTCCATGACCACAAATTAACTGAAGCTGATGTTCACACAAACCTGATGCACAGCGTGCGGATTCACCCTGTTGTAAAATACACACCGTTGTGCAAATTGTTTCAGCGTGTATGGACCCCTGAACAGAGCCAGAGAGTAATAAGTCTCAAGCTTTTGATGGATGATAGAAGCAGAGCCAGGTTCCAAAATGTGCTTTATAAGGGTACATGGCTGTGAAGATCGACGATAAACTCGTGTCTAATTAAATGCTCCATGTTCTTCTGTACACGAAAACATATAATTTATTCATACTAACAATTCCCTTCCGCCCTTTAAATGTTTCGGGCCCTTTTAATATCAAAATTTGTAAAATTCCTGTAGCTTGTTTCCTATGGAAGATATTGTGATCGGTAAGTTTGGTATGCAAAGCGGTAAATTTTGATCCGTAAAGTGGCTGCGGATCTGTGGTGGCTACCCTGAGTCGTGACTCCATGCTCGTAACACGAGGGAGGTTGGAAATATTTGTGGCATGGTTGATGTATTTTTTTTTTTTTGTGTTATAGTTTCATATAAAACATGTCTTTGGTTAAGAAATTTAGTGTTGGTCATCGTAAGTGTTTGCGGAAATCGATATGTAAAAACGTGAAAGCCGCGGATATAAGCGTAGACATTGGAAATGGTCTATCTTCATACCTCTGCCCAAGAAAGATGTCAAGAGAGTTCACAAATAATCGCACCATTCCACGAATCCCTCATGCAAGTAAGATCCTAAATTGAGAATAATTCAGAAACGACTTGAACCGTATATAGAACGTGAGATGCCAATGGAACAAGCAGGATTCAGGAAAGGGCGTGGGACAAGGACCAAATGGCCAATGTAAGATGGATCATGGAAAGGACAAGAGAGTGCAACAAAAATGTGTATCTGTGTTTCATAGACTACTGAAAGGTCTTTGATAGTGTAGAGCATTTAAAGATGTGGAACCATATGAGAAATGTGGGAATAACCAAACATTTGATTGGATTAATAAGAGACCTATACACAGAGCAAGAAGCCAAAATACAGGTCGAACAAGGCGCAACAGATTGGTTCCCAATACAAAAAGGCGTAAGGCAAGGCTGTATTTTATCTCCTGGCCCTTTAATCTACACAGCGAGAACATCATAAGAACTGCGGGGTTAGAAGACATGGAGACAGGTGTCAAAATAGGGGGACGAAAAATAAACATACGATACGCAAGTGATACCACTCTACTAGTGGAAAACAAGGAGGACGTGGTGAAACTGATAAAAAGGGTCAAAATCAGCAGTAAAAAGGTGGGCCTTAACTGAACATAAAGAAAACCAGAGTAATGAGCTCTGAGGAACAAGGAAACATATTAGTAGATGGTGAAGAAATAAACACAGTAACAAGCTACAAGTTTATAGGGACTCTTTTCACTAATGACAGTTACATCAAAGACAAGATCAAGAGAAGAATAAGCTTGGGCAAAGCAGCAATGGCAAAATTGTGTAAAATTATGAAAGATTCAGAGTTTTGACGAACACAAAAGTTAAGTTGGTGCAGACAGTAGTCTTCCCAGCAGTGCTTTGTTACTTTCCTATTCCTTGTACTTGGCCCTAGGGCCAATGGGAAGTTTTACCTGCGCTGGCGAATTCCTTCGCTCTCTTGCTGAGGTGGGTTTCCGTGGGAGTTCTGAGAGGTGCTGTTACCAAGAGGACGGTGGTACTGGGACGGCCAGCAGCTGGAACCATCTTGGTGAGAGCATGAGTGAATTAGCCAGTTTTTCTTTGGTTTTCCTGTTTTCTTGGTTTTTTTTTTCTGGGTTTCCCTGAACCTTGCCCCGGACTGGCTCCACCTTCCCGGGAATAGGTGGATAGTTATGTACGAGTTATCTGTTAGAAATAAATTGTGTTGAATCCTTTTTGTCCAGGTCAGTACTAGTTAGATTTAGGTTTATGCGTGTCTTTGTACACATTTTTTGTTTCTCTTATTTGATGTGTTAAGTAGATTTTAATCTATGTTGACCGTGTACTTCCTTAGTTTTTATTCCTTTATTTTGGGGCCCAATTCTTAGATCTTTTTTTTTAATCTTTATCCATATTGTACTCTTATTTTACTTGAATTAAAGTTATGTTAGTTAGATTCTGGTGTTTTATTTAGATAGGAATTTCACGTGGAAGAATTAGTGCTCCCAGCAGATCCCTCTCTCAGGAACCCCCATCCTGCTGGTCCTGCCAACGCGTAGCGTGGTCCCGCTAGGGTTACGGTAGCGGTAACCTTGGCGGATCCATAACAATAAAACAAAACCATATGGTGACACTATAACCACTGAAATGCCTGAGTGTGTAGGTCACATTCAGAAAGCTTGGGCATTCAACTAAGGAAACTGCAAAGAAAAAAAATACAAAAGAGAAGAAACTTTCTGGTGCTAAACCTATAACTGGGCAAGATCACCTAACTGATGCTGAAGTTGATCTACTGCAAAGGTACTATGGTTTGGCTATGAGGAGTAATCAGGGGAAGTTGAAGGAAATGAGGAAAGCTATGTGGGTTATATTTTCCCACAAAGCATTAATGGACAGCAATGCACATCCTGAGCTGTGCCCTGAAGGTAATGAGTCATGGTACAGACACCATGGAGCAAAGGCAAGAGAAAAAAATACTCTTTCAAACACTCACTGCTACATCCTGTACTGGAGGCTATAAAGCTTATCTACAAAGATATAATAGAATACATTAAAGGGCCGGCACGGCAATTTCTGATCTTTTGTGCAACCCTTTTCTTAAGCATTCAGCAGTCCCACACTTTGAACAAAGTGAAGTGCCATGCTAATGGAGATGTTGGCAGTCACCTGGTTTCAAGAAATGCTGACCCAGGTGCCTAAATCTTAATGCTGCCAGTGCCTCACAGTCACAAAGAACATGAGAGGCTGTTGTAGATAGAATAGAATAGAATATATAATGGGTTGGAGCCCTTGAAGACCTGATGCATGTAGGCCTTTTTAAACAGGCACATGTGCCCCCTTGTTTTCTAATGTTTTCTCTTTGGGGAAACCCTTATCCAAAAGTCCTACAGGATTGATCTTGGATGAGTTTTCCTAATAACCTCTGGGTCTGGCTTACCTGAGCCCAGAAAAAATATCCAAGCGTGACTAAAGCATCGCACTCATTTACTCTATGGAAAGACGACTCAAATTCTTTCCCACTCCTACATGTGAGATAATCACAAAGTCCATCACATGCAAATGCTTTCTTAGTGTGTTGTGGCCATTCATAAGGCCCCAACACTCTTAAGTTATACAAAACAGAAGAGTAAATCAGTTACACGTTCCAGCCCAATAACCATATTGGCCAAGCCCTCTCCTTGCTAAGTGCCTTTAGGTTCCCCTTACAGAGCCCATATAAAAAGAAATGCTCCTTTTCCAAGCTTTCTATTACGTGTCTCTTGGAGTCCTCAGTATGGGAGTGTGAGGCTGTTTCAAATGCCTGTTTGCATCTATCACACTTGGGACTGTCTACCACCCGCAGTTTAAATATATGTCCTTTTAAATGAATGTGCCTAGCTTGTAACCTGGTCATTATTCTTACAAAGCTTTAAGTGATGTTAGGTTGTTAGAAAAATGTCTGTAAGAAGCATCCCAAAATCCAAATGAGCCATATTTGGGATCGTTGCCAAAAAAATGTATTTGTGAAATTTCAGACTTTACAAATTGGTGTTCTTGTTGCAGTGATTTATTACAATGAAGATACTCCTCGCAGATGCAGTGTGTTAGAGGGACTGTGCATGATCTATGGTGAAACATGAAAAACGTGTTGCTGCCATTGACCAACTTCAAGTTATTCAGGCTGTAAAGACTACTAAGGAGCATTCAGAAGAAGAAGGAAAAAAAAGGAAGAACATCAAAAGAATGCAGGAAATGAGGATCTCCACAGTCAAGGTTAATATGGACTGGGAATGTGTTAAATATTGCACACCTTAGCAGGGAACGTATATTTCTACTTGAAACTAATTTTTCCAAAACTTGAAGTTCTCCATTTTTTAAATTCTGTAACTCTAGTTACTATTTGCGTTAGAGAGCTGAAACTTTGCTGTCTTTCCAACATAAATTAGCTTTCAATGCCCTAATAATCACCTTAGGATCATATCTAAGTGTGCCCACGTTTCTTTGCACTCGAAGATATACTACTCACATAGTTTAAATATAAAGTGTACAAGTTTTCTTAATTTTCTGCAACAGTTTAGAAGCAGGTTCCCTTAACTAAAATGAGACAGTGGAAAATGTGCAATGTATTTGTCAGTCTAAGAAGTTTTGAGGTTAGTTTTAAGTTTTGATTTGAAGCATAACCCAATTAATTAGTTGACCTGGAAGATGACCACTTACCTCAGTGATATTTTCCTCAGATCAAGTGTGTGTGTGTGTGTGTGTGTGTGTGTGTATGTATGTATGTATGTGCACGTGCATGTGTGGGAATTCATCTCCATGCCCTCATGCCTCTTGAAGGTATAGTGCTTATTTACAAAAATACATATATGGCTGTATGATAAACACTTTCTTGTGTAACAGTAATGCTTATAGATTTGTATGATGCCTACTTAAAATCTTGGCCAGGGCATTTCCTATCCTGGTTGAGGCTGTCTGTGGTTTTTCCCACCACATCCAGCAAAATTCCTTGGTAGTACCATGATTAGGCCATGACCAGTTCTTTCCTAACCATTTACAGTTCATCATTTGGCAGCCCTTGTAATATAGTGATGTTTAGTGTGAGATATTAATAGCATCATAAAATAAGTCATAAAAGGAGAGTGTGTGATAAACGCAATGCATCATATACTATGTTTCTACACATTTCACAATGCTGTGTCATCAGCAAAGACAGTGTAGTAGCAGATGAGCAACTGAAGATGGTTGTTAAGTTGTGACTTGTAATGGATGTGGGTGGAAGTATTTATAATTTCTTCAGAGTACTGTTCTAACATTTGATGATTGTGATGAAGGTATGGTGCCTTGTACTTTGTTAGAATGGCACCAGCATTCCAGAGGAACCTGCTGCCTCCATCTTCAGAGTAGAAGGGAAGAATGGAGTGGAGTGGAGGAAGTAGGCTCCTTGAAAATGTTGGTACATTTGTACCAAACCACATGGCGTTACATCTCAGAAGTCTGGGCTGTTAGTGCGTCATATCATCCTTTACATGAGGACACTGTAGAAAACCAGTGTTGGTTGAAGAACTTCCATATTGGTAAGGTCACTCAGAATGAAGTCAGAATTTGTCTCTCTGGATATTACTACACAGATAGATTGGAAGGTTCTGTTGGTTATGTATTTAGTAATTCAGGACACAGGTGCACAGTGTGTGATTCAGATATGTTTACAGTGGGTGGCACATTTGTTTCATTTCAACTGTGAGCATTTAAAGTTGTGCTACTTAATTTTAAATATTGCTTTAGCAATGGTCCCCTTCTTCAGGTCTTCCAGAGCCTCTTTGTGTTGACTGAGAGTATATGTCTTGATTCCAAGTTGTCCATAGTCAAGGTACCTGCAGACAAGAACAGACACCACCTTTTACCACTTCTCTTGTTTTATGAAGAATGTATGTTCATGGTAATTAAATTCGGTTTTTATGTTGCTTGTAATAATGGAATAATGCGTTTTTTTCTCTCATAAATTAAGAAAGACATATTGTGCAGTACAGAGTTAAAAATGACCAAATGTTTTGTGGTTAGAATGGGGTTGGCCAAAGTTTGAATGTGTAAGGGGTAGAATGAGTAACATAAGGCCACCCTTATGCCATTTCCAGCCTGACATCCATGTGAGTCTCTCGGAACTGAGTCCTTGTATTGTATTAACATAGCTCAGCTGTTGAGGAAATGCCACATAAAAAATTTTAATTCTGTGTAAATTTTAAGTTTATATTTTTGTTTTGCTTACTATGTTGATGGTAGTGAATAACCAGTGCAGCTAAGTCAAATTTAGAGGTATTAACCAACCAACCTTGTGTGTGTTTGCAGATTGTCTGTCCTTGCTCTTTCTCATTTTATCAATTTTTATCCTGTACGTTCACATGTCTGGGCGTAGCATAAAATTTACCTCAATGTGTGTGGATGGAGCACACAGTTTTCAAATGTATCGTGCGTATTTGTAATTGTGGAACAGAATTATTTTATGTTTGTTGATAGAGAAAGATTCTTTCTTTCATTTGTCTTTTGTACTGTTATTTTTGTTCACTTCAAAATATTGGTGCTGATGAATGAGGAAGTTCCTGTCTAAATCATACAATGATTTGAGAATAAAATACAACTTACCTGGAGCCCATGGCATCCATCCAGCCCAGAGCCTTAGGGAAACTGAATGGGTTGATGTTGACTGCAATGATGGTCAGCTCATTCTTGTACATCAGGAATGGGGAAATGCTGCATCCAACAGTAATTTTTGTTTGAATAAAATGAAGCTCACAAGTGTAAGTTTTTATAACGTTTTGCTTTAGTGTGTGGTGGACATTTTTCAGCTAAATGAAGGCAAGAAAAGACGCATAAATTCTGCATGCTGCAACTACTGGCAGCAAATTGTACATAGTAGCAGGCTTCAAAGTGCTGAGTTTTGCCACACAATACATTTTTATTTCTGCATAATTCAGGTGTTTGCATTTCTGGAAGAGAAGTAACTTGATAACATGGTAATTTCTGTACTGGCTGTCAGCATTGACCTTTGTGATTAGTGCTCATATCCTGACCCTAGAGATTAGTCGCCGTCTATGACTGTGAGTTACTTGGCTTAAACAACAAAGATTATTCATAGCTTTCCTCAGCGGTGTGACATAAATGCTGTGAAAATGTCTCGTGTTATACTATGTAATTGTAATGTAGTGACATTTATGGCATATATAATTAATCAATGTGAATACCAACCACCCAGGTTAAACGAAATGTTGTAAGGCATGTGTAATTAGGACAGTGTGAAAACCAGGAAACGGCGCAAATTGTTGAGCCAGCATGTATGTGAAGAAACCTTGTAGTGGTTATATGGAATAATTATGCTGACCAAAGGTGGTTGCAACGCTTTAAACGAGGTCGCTAAGCGGCAAACGCTGACATCGATTGCGAGAGCAATACAAATGCGGAAGACTATGAATATAAAAGGGTCGCCAAAAGTTGGAGAGGGGGTCTTTTTTCCATCATTCTTAGCCGACCGTTGTCGTTCTGCAGGCTACCGTGACCGAGGTGAATCTCGGTCTCGAACCTCGAAGAGACCACACGTCATCCAGGGGGACAGACGGGTCCTGAGATGGAGATCAACATAGCACTGTTCATATTAACCATCGCTTCAACCACACGAGGTAGGACGGGTTACTTGTTGAGACACTAGGGTCCTTGGTGGTTTGGTTGGTTTGGTTAGTAGATGGAACTGAAGCGAATATGCCTGTCGCCTCGCCCGTAAAAATGGAAACTAATGTAAATTTTTTAGAATTAATAATATTGTTTTTTGTAAATTGATAGACAACATACTGCTCTTTACCCCCTTAAGAAACCCATTCGCTCCGAAAACCCGAGAAGTAAATCGTAGAGACCGACCTCCCGCGGCCTCTGCGTCCTTTTATTAGATACCTATACGGGAGGTGGTGGCACGCTACCGGATCAGGTTTCGGGACTCTAAGCCCTGACGCCCGGTTCTAAGCTTAATGCGCCCCAGGGGACGATCATACGAATGAGTTGGGAATTTCGGAGGATCGAACCCTGCGGCACAACAGTAATCTTTGTGGTTGAGGTAGTATAACACTATGTAACACGACACACTCCTACCATTCTATGATACCACAGCATCCTCCATTCCATCCAATAGAAAGCACAGAAACAGTGCCATCTTTATACAGTGTACCAACTAATGCCTATGTTTTCATTACCAGAACAACAATAGCCAGCAAAGTATGTCATCTGACTCCAATTCACATTATTAAATTTAGAGCAGTTTTTCTTAAGGTGTGTTAATATTACCATTTTGTCTTCTTAGTGGTAGCAGTTTATCACACTGAAATTATACACCTTATCTTTGTGCCTTCTATGTGCCTAATCTGACTTGATGCTGGCTGAAGAGTGAACGAACCATAGTATGACATCATCTCTGTCAAATTTACCTTATTCTTGCTTCTGGTGATGTAATGCCAAAAATACACATCTTGCCTCCTGGGTTGATGAGTGCCAGGGCCTCTTCGATAGCGCGTGCATAGCCACTGCAGTCAATTACCAGGTCCACACCCCAACTGGGGTCTTTCACTTTGCGATCCTTCAGTTCATCAGGGGTAATAATGTCAAACCCAGTTCCTATCATGAACAACAAAACACATGACTTTGGTAGAAGGAGGCTAAGAAAGGTTTGAGGCACCAACGAAGACAGAAACATTTCACTGGACAGTCAGCAAGCATAGGATGGGAACTGTAATAGGTTGTTTTGCCTGATACCAACTGTGAGTATGTAAATGCTGCACTTGATTTCACCTTCCCCTGTTGTGTACCTGTGGCTTTGCCACCCATCATGTAAAGATTTGTGGTGGTCAAATTGCTGGCTATGTCTTGTTAAATGTTTAAAACTCTTCAAAAGTTCTAATTAGAATACAGGTGGGCATACTGCATTAACTGACTCCATGGAGGAGGATTCTTCTTGAGAAGCTGATAAGTTTTCAGCTAATTGAATCATATAAATTTTTGACAGTGGTTTTGCTTAAGTTATATCACTTATATTTATTAGGATTTTTTTCCATCGTCACATCACACAACACTACACAACGTTTCCGTAATGTTGTGTGGTGCTGTGACAATGGAAAAAGTTCTAATAAATATAAGTGCTAAAATTTCCTTAGCTAACTAACTAACTGACTAACTAACTCCATGAAGCAGAGTCCTTCTTGAGAAGCTAGCAGGTTGTCAGCTAGTCAAGAAATTCCCCGCGTTTTATGGAACCCGAAGGTTCATTGCCGCATCCACAAGAGCCCGCCACCTGTCCCTATCCTGAGCCCGTTGCTTAAGTTTTACCAAAGAATCAGGTCCGAGTCTTTGTTAAATGATTCATAACTTGGTAATTTTTTATGGTGAGGAGTTATTAGCACCTCGCCCAACCCCCAAGCTGGAGGACCACCCCTTGTCGGCTGTCTGCGACTGCTTATTAAATGTATTTGCAGCTACCCTCCATATCTGGAGGCTGTTCCTCCATCTGCAATCTGAAGACGCGCCATGCTGTGGTGACAGGAACCCATTCTACATGACCACTGCATAGAAATACAGAGATTAAAGCTGGTTTCCTACATATGGCAAAGATTCAGAAAGCCATTATCCTCCCAAGGACAACATAGGCAGTTCAAGAAAATAAAAAACAGGTCATATCAAATGATAGGAGCGTCAAACACAGGTGTAATCATGACAAATAACAAGGATTTATAAAATAGTAAGTCAAAACTTTATCACTGGCAAATTGCATAAGGAGTACTTGATTTATGACTTATCAAGTGTTTGGTATTCTGAACAGAATGTGATGTTTTGGAAACAGACTCTGTTCCCATGTTGAGGTGAACAGATGGGTCTGATGGAAGGAACTGTTCTCAGTCACTGGTATAAGGAGTACTTGATTCATGACTTCTCCAGTGTTTAGTAGTCTGAACAGAATGTAACATTTTGGAAACTGGCTCTGTTTCCATGTTCTGGTGAACAGTTGGGTTTGATGGAAGGAGCTGTTCGTAACCACTGGTACCTTCCCATCTTTTGACCTGATGATGGGAACTGATCCTGTGTCTGATGTGTTTGTTTCGGAATACTAAGTGGGCTAAGTCCAGAATTTGAGTTGTTATGAGAAGATACATGCATGAAATGCACACCTCATTCCTGATTGGTTTTAAAGTACCAATTTTAATTCCAGTTTTCTCATCAGTTCTTAAGTTTTAATCTTTGCTACAAGATAATTGAAAACAAATATAGAAGTGTAACAACATATATCAAATATTATATGGTACCATGAATATGAGAATACTTAATTATGTCCAAAACTTGTACTTCCTATGTACTTCATGGTGTAATGGGCCTTCCTCTTTCTGGTAATAATTCAGAGATAATAAGAATGATAACTGTGAGAATTGATCAAACGTGACTCAACGTGTGGGTGGGGAACTCCTGTCTGCCAGAGAACAAGCAGTGATGGCTGAGTGTTCAGTATTACATTTCTGTTGAGTGCAGTTTTGTGTATTTGTCTCTGAAAGCAGGGTTCTGTAAATGGTATTTGTTGGCTTACGGCAATGCTGTATCTAGTTGGAAAAGCTCTGTCCCTCTTAAGGTTTTCCATTTTTTTAGATAAGTGGTGCCAAATTTATTACAAATAGTTTATGTCCCTGTAACTACTCCCAAACATGGATCACCTGCCATACCATTTGATCATACATAATCTAGGGAATAAAAAGTGAACATTATTATTGATAAACAAAGAACTGCTGTCTTGTTGCTCACCTAAATTCTGTGCGAGTTTTCTGCGTGCGTCCTGTGGCTCACTAACAATCACTCTGCGATGGCCCTGAAGGTGCAGAATGCTGGCCCACAAGTTGCCAATGATTCCTGCTCCAAGAATCAGGATCCTAGATCCCACAGGAATAGGAGCAATGCGATCCCACCCATGGGATATACACGACAGGGGTTCTGTCAGGACAGCTATAAACATATACATTTATGTGTGGCTGCAGCTTTTCTAGATCCATAAGATTATTCCTGTTCGCAGAATCTGATATTACCTTGCTCCAGTGTGATGTTGTCAGGGACCTTATGCACCTGCTGAGCTGCAACCTTGCAGTATTGAGCCCAGCCACCATCACTCCATATTCCAACTGTGTTGTTGATTCCTCCTACCTTACAGTAGTGGTAGTTGCCACCATGACATGACTGGCAGTTGTGGCAGCCACTGTGACAGTCACCTCACCAGTATCAGGATTAGGATTCAGTCAGTGTCTTTATACCCTCATAATGACATTTTCTTTCAATAGGTTTTGCTCAAACTTTAAGGTTACAAAGGAATAAAAGAGTTGGAAAATATATAAGTATAGCCTTTTATGGTAAGAGGGATGAGGACTCAGTTACCAGTTCAAAGATTTTGCAGGAATAGTTTTCATTAGTGATGTGGCAAAACTGCCTAGGCAGCTCTGCAGTAAAGTTGCTGGTCAGGGCTGTTGGATGCATCAAACTTAGCTTCATGTAAATGCATTATAAGTAGCTTGAGTCATTGTTGCTTGTACTGACCACCACTAACCTGAGCACCACTATAATACAGCATAAAATTTACACAGAGTGGAATGAATACCACCATTGGTTTTAAGTTTTCACAATGTATAAGTGTTGGGTGGATGGCGTACTTTCCTGTTTTAATACCAACTTCACCTTCCCATGTTATGCTGCTAGGAACAAGTCTGTTGACTAAGTCTTGCATCCAGAATGCAGCAACTTTCCTATATCATTATATCAGTTCAGTTTCATGTATCACTGAATTTTGTATGTAAACAACAAGGTATGTAAAAGCATTGCTTTGTTGTGTTGACATGTATGAGTCACCTTTAATCAGTGTTTCATGCTTGGTGTTAACTTTAAT
The DNA here is from genome assembly GCA_021186555.1 of Reticulitermes speratus. Classification (NCBI taxonomy): domain Eukaryota; kingdom Metazoa; phylum Arthropoda; class Insecta; order Blattodea; family Rhinotermitidae; genus Reticulitermes; species Reticulitermes speratus. The sequence continues at coordinate 8,280,145 of JAJKFL010000005.1, forward strand.
CAGTGTTCAATATTTACCCTGCATGCCACAGCCACCTGTGACCCAACGTTTTAAATTCAGTGTTGGACATAAAAACAGTTGTATAATTGATTTGACAAAACAAGGGCAGTTATTTTGTGTTTCACACAAAGATTATCTTGCTTGACTGGTATGACCTATTGATGAAATTCCTTGGCAGTTCACCAAGCTGTCAGTGTAACAGAATGACCTTTGTTGTGATATGCTCTTTGCCCCTGACACATACAATTAGGAACCTGACCTGCAGAGTTCACTTACCCGATTGTTTTCCTGTGTTCTTCCACATTGTTGGTACAACTGTTGATTGTCATGTCATTTGTCCTACAATTTCTTTTCCAAGTTTCTCTGGCTGCCTAAGAGAAACAGGTGTCTATCCCCCCCCCCCCCCGATAATACAAACCAGGGGCATCCAACCTTGTTTGATGATGGGCCACAACTGTTATTGTTGGCTGGTTCATGGGCCACACATAAAAATAACTATAAGTAATACACCTAACTGCATAATGCATTGTGTAATTTTTATAGTGTCTACATTTGAGTTCAGTCATCGTAATGCATTGTTCATGGAACTGGTCACCAATTAACATGGGGTTGATGTGGTGGCAGTCCGCTCTGTGGGTGTTGAAGAGCATGTGAGACTATGTTATGGATGGCATTCAGGCAATATGAGAGTGAGAAGCTGGGTTAAGGAGATGAAGGAGGAGCTGCATAGTATGGGCCTTATGTATGTATGTATGGAAGAGCCAGCAGGAATGTAGTGAGATGAGTAAGATGGGAAAAGATAGATGTAATGACATAGATAGACAGAGATGGTTTCAAAAGTATCTGAAGAGAATTAATGTTTTATCAAGGTATAGATGGAGTATTTGGTGTTATTTTTGTATCCTTCTGTTTTTTTGCATTAATGTATTTTCTCACCTGTTTGGATCCACAGCAATGCGGTCACCAGGTTTCAGGTGTGTGACCTCTGATCCAACAACTGCTACCACTCCACTGAACTCATGGCCAAGAATGACTGGAGCATCACGACAAGGGAATGCTCCCTGCAAGGTATTAGAATGTCAACATTTATAGAAAAGGTCTACAAACAGGTTTCCAAGGTATATTATTTTAGATAATACATCAATATCACATGTGCAGAACTTTTCCAGAAATGTTTTTCTTGTATTGTGTTTGTATGAAATTAACAGTTGGAGGTTATTTTGAACTACCAACAGATAAACCTTAAGTATGTGACATTTGAGGTTGTCACAGTGGAGTTGCTGAAGATTCAACTCTTGTGGAATGTTATGCCATGTCGTTTGGTAAATACGTCTTTACCAGTCAACATGGCATAACATTCCAGTGAGACTTGAATCATTAACCATTGAGTAGATGTGCAGGCATATAGAATTGCCATTTGTATTGACTGTACTGTGTGCCTGATGCATATTGCCCATTCAGTATTGCTTCAGTGTCTCCATCATTCAACATTCAAGGTAGGTGCCAATGAAGAGTAGTGTCTTCTCATATGTGCTGCCATGTAGTCTACTAGAAATGTGCTAGTGGTTGGAGGAACATTCTTCCTCCATCTTCAGTGTAAAAGAGGATACATGTCATTATTGGTGCAGGTGGACCATTACTTGGTAATGCAATTGAAATAGAAGTGTTTGTTGTAATGAATATGCCATAAACTTTGGGGGTGGGGTGCATGGAAGCACTTTGCCATTGAGTATATTGTGTCCACATGTTATCATGTAGGTAATTTAGTTTGATGTTTAGGTTGTTTTCTTGTTTTAATAACCATCAAATGTGGCTGATGTAAAGTGAAGTACCAGACTTCATGCTAATGATAGTGCAGCATTGCTACTAGGTACAGAGAGAGCATTTGGGTATGGTTTTTTAACTAACTAATTCACTCTATGGGGAAGAGGCTAGTCAAGAAATTCCTCACATTTTATGGGACCCAAAGTTTCATTACCGTGTATACAGGAGCCTGCCACTTGTCCCTATGCTGAGCCAGATTAATCCAGTCCATGCCCTCCCATCCTATGTCTTTAAGATCCATTTTGATATTATCCTCCCATCTTCACCTAGGTCTTTCATGTGGGCTCTTTCTTTCAGGTTTCCCCACTAAAACTGTGTACAAATTTCTTTTTACCATATGGCCCACATTGCCTTCAACTCCCTGATATATTTGGTGAGGAGTATAATTCATGAATCTTCTCATTGTGCAGTTTTCTCCAGTCTGCTGTTACTTCCTCCCATGTAGGTTCAGATGTCTCTCTCAGCGACCTGTTCTTGAACACCCTTAACCTATGTTCTCTTGTACTATGAGAGACCAAGTTTCATATCCATATAAAACAAAAAGCAAAATTATATTTTCATATATCACCATATGCTACCACTTGCACAGTGGATATTATTATATTTATGGATACTATCTGCCTTTACTAGTGCTGGGCCCCGCAGATAAGCCAGTTTGGTGCACACAACAAAGATACAATATACTAAAGAAACAATATATATTGTAACCTACAGAATAAAGAAAATACAATAAAGCCAATCAAATACAAAATTACAAAATATGTACATATGACGGGAGACTTACCAAGCAATTGCTTGTCTCATACATACCGAAATGAAGTTACCTTGGCGTCGTCGTGGGGCTAAACCCAACTAAAACCAAAGACCTGGGACCACGACGGCCGCCAAGGGACTCCAACCCCACCAGCTCACCGCCAGACAGAATTTAGCCCCCATGGCCGAGACGAAAATTTGGAAGTAACTTGAAGATGGCTAGGACCGGAGTGATTACATCAATCATACACATGTAGGAAGAAAACTCGGGACAGGAGGGGAAATGGAGGGAAACCAAGTAGGAGGAAGTGATGCGCGCGTCAAAGGTCCAAGGTTCGATTCTCGTGGAGGGTGCTGGGACAAAAATCCCGGCACAATATATTATAATTTTTGTGTCAAAATCTCATGTCTGTTTTCCATTGCTTAGGTCATTCCAGAGGATCTGTGCAAGCCTGAGGCTCTGTGTAACATTTCATGTTCAGGAGTTTATAGCCCCTCATCCAGCTCCCAAGGTGGGGGACTATCACTTGTCAGCTGTCTGCAACTGCATATTTGCTATATTTGCAGCTCCTGTCCATATCTGGAGTCTTTTTCCTCTATCCAAAAACCAAGGACCTGCCATGCTGTGCTGCTAAGGACCCACTTCTTACACGACACAGTAGTTATTAATGTACCTCAGCTATGTGTAGGTCAGTTCCACAGATTCCAGCATAAGCAACCTCCACGAGCACCTCATTCTTGGCAGGTTTAGTGGGCTGAGGTGCCTCAATAAACAAAATTTCTCCTTTCTTCTTGTCAAACTGAACAGCTTCCATTGTGTGGGGTGTCATGATACCCTGTAACAAGATGTTTGATTGCTAGATACCAGTTCAGGAAAATGTAACTCTGAACAGGAAACAGTAAGGCATAATTCCTTCAAATCCATTTCTTGCAGGGTATTCTGTATGTATCGTATCTTTACATGAGAAATTACATAGTGTAAAGACCCATGTTCAGTGGGTCCCTGTCATCATGGCATGGCACATGCTCGGGTTGCTGATGGAGAGGTGGCCCCCAGATATTGGGAGTAACTGCAAACTTATTGAATAAGCAGTCACAAGCAGCCAACAGAGGATGATCCTACAGCTTGGATGTGGGCAAATTGCTAACAACTCCTTACCATAAAAATTCAAAATGTTACAGAATGTTACACAATTAATGACCTAAGCAATGGAAAATGGATATAAGATTTGGAACTTGGAGTGTGAGAGATCTCTGTAGGTCAGGGTCACTGAATTGAAGAAAGATAAGTTAAATTTAATGGGAGTACAGGTCAGATGGGATAAGGGAGGCCATGAACCAGCAATTGTTAATTCGGGAGAATTTTCCTTATACGAGAGAATTTTATTAGCCATTATGACAGTATATTTTGGTAGTGACAGGATGTCATATATAGTGCTAAGAGGTCACTGTTGTGATGTCATAGTTCTAAGTGTGCGTGAGGATAAAAACGATGATGCAAAGGATTGTTTCTATGAGGAACTGCAGCAGATATTCAATCAGTTCCCTAAATGCCACATGAAAATTCAATTATGAGATTTCACTGTAAAATTAGGGAGAGAAGGTGTTTTTAAAATGACAATTGGGAAAAAGAACTTATGTGAAACCAGTATGATAATGGGGTTAGGATAGTAAACTTTGCCACATCCATATTTCATCAAGAGCACAATGTCCACACAACAAAGCATTCATAAATACACTTGACCTCTCCTGTGGCTAAGACACAATCAGATTGATCATATCTTGATAGACAGGAGATGGCATTCAGGTATCTTTCAGAGCAGCCGAGTGCAATACTGATCACTATCTGGTGGTTACTTAAATCAGAAACTGTCTGTAAGTAAATTATAAAAGCAGAAGATGGATAGGGAGAAGTTTGATCTCAAGAAGCTAAATGATGTGAAAGTTAGGGAACAGTGTCATGTTAAAATCTGAAGAAGGCATACAGCTTTGGAGAACTTAGATGGTAGCAGGGACATTGATAGGAAAATATTAGAGAGAATATAAAAATTTCAGCTGAAGGGAGTCTTGGTAATTGCAAATAGAATCAACATGAAACATGATCACTGGAAACAAGAATCCACAGGAAGATATTGCAGTAAATCAGAAATCCCCAGTCCTGGAATTATTTTAACATTATATCAAATTACCACATATTTTAGTGATTTTAACACTAGTACTGATATGTAACATGTATTATGTCTTATGTACAGACTGAGATCTCAATCTATCACCATTTAAGTTAAATATGCAATTGTAATTTATTTTATGTAAAATATTGGCCTGAAGGTGACCTAAATGGAGTCAAAACATATTGCTGTGTACTCTAAAGATCTAATAGTAATATTAAAAAGCAGCTGTGTTGATGACAATTACGTACTAATTTGTAATACTATAAAACACAACAGTATTTCTAAATGAAATAATGGAGATGATCTGAAAATGTAAGAAGTGAAACTAGCAGACATTTCAGGAACAACGAGTGGGAATATTTGAAAGGTGAAATTAATGAACTTGAAACAAGCTGCAAGGAAAAAAATGTTAGAGATTGTATAGTGGCATAAATGATTTCAAGAAGTGCTGCCAGCCTAAAACTAATGTGGTAAAGCATGAGAAGGGTGATCTGCTTGCAGATTCCCACAGTATTTTGAATAAGTGGAGTAATCACTCTGTCAGTTATTGAATGTGTATTGGGTTGATGATGTTAGACTGAAATACGTCAGTCAAGCTACTAGTATCTGACCCTAGTGCCTCTGATGTTAAGATTACAGTTTCAAAGGTTAAAAGGCATAAATTACCAGATATTGATGAAATCCTGGCATAAATATGACCAGTCAGGAGATGGTACAGTACGTTCTGAGATCCATAACCTTATTAATCCTGCTTCGAATAAAGAAGATTTACTCTGCAGTGAAAGGAGTTTATTATTGCACGTATTAGAAGGGTGATAAAACATTACATTCATTATGAAGGCATAACACTTTTATCAACTATCTGCAAAGTTTTATCCAGCATTATTTTGTGAATGTTTAGTCAGTATGCAGAAGATATTATTTTGGATCATCAGTCAGGATTTTGATGTAATGGATCAGCTACATATATATTTGGTATTTGTCAAGTACTTGAGAAACATGGAAATACAGTCTTGCAGTATATGACCTATTTATGGACTTCAAAAAAGCTTATGATTCGGTTAGGATGAGGTTGTACATAATTTATTTTATACTTTTTTGTGTATATGACTATAGAAGTTGTGTATGACAGATCTTTTGACATGTAGATGATTTGTGAATAATTAGTGTGTGCAGGCAAGCATGAACACACACACAAAGGATTTTTTATTTATTTTATATCATTTTGAGATATTTTAATTATGCCTGTTCATAATAACTTATGTTTTGAATGAGATAAGTATGTTTACAAATTCTGCCAGAGATGTATTATAGTTATTTTGTCAAAAGCAGCAAGAGGGAAATGTATTAATGATTTGAGGTTGTGTTTCAAAATGACATGGAAGTCAGTTGTTCCAAAATTTAATCTGTTATATTTTGTATGTTTTGTTATGGTATTTTGCTATTTTGATGGCTTCTTCCATGTTGATATTTCAGGTTTTGCACCATTTAAGTTGAGGATTCTTGTGTTATGGGATGTTAATGCTGTATAGTAAGGTTGATGGTTCTTGACATTGCAAGGACTGTAGTGCCTTCATCTTCAAGGAGCTGTCATCCTTCAAGACGGCAGGATGTGAACCCCCCTACACAGCATAACATCCCAGAAGACCAGAATTCTTGTTTCATATTATTTATATTGTAAGCACATCACATTGAGTTGTTACTTTTGCAGCAAAGTGAAATGAAATGAAGCTGTTTTATGACTGGCTTATTCTGTTGACCCTTAATGCTTTGATAGGATAGTAAATATGACATCAAATTTTATGTGTGAAACAGATATCCTCATATAAATATTCCTGGCGTTTATAACTTGCTCCAGGACTGTCTCCAAACATTAGTTTCAAACATGTCAGTCTCCTTCCTTTCAGCCTACTAGTCATTATCTTATCTCATTCAATATCCTAACTTTAAACAGACACCTGATTACCTGCATGGGCAGTGAAGTGCTAGCTGCATGTGCTGACCATATGTCTACTCTGAATTGCTTACCTGTGTGCACTGAAGTGCTTACCTGCATGTGCTAACTGTATGTGTCACTGAAGTGCTTACCTGCATGTGCTAACTGTATGTGCACTGAAGGGCTTACCTGCAGTGCTAACTGTATGGTACACTGAATTGCTTACCTGCATGTGCTAACTGTATGTGTACACTGAATTGCTTACCTGCATGTGCTAACTGTATGTGTACACTGAATTGCTTACTGCATTGCACTGTAGTTACATGAATTGCTACCTGCATGTCAATGTATTACACTGAATTGCTTACCTGCATGTGCTAACTGTATGTATACACTGAATTGCTTACCTGCATGTGCTAACTGTATGTGCTTACTTGCATGTGCGACCATATGTTATACTGAATGCTTACCTGCATGTGCTAACCATATGTGTATCACTGAATTGCTTACTGCATGTGCTAACATTATGTGTACTACTGAATTGCTTACCTGCATGTGCTACCATATGTAAAACTGAATTGCTTACTTGCATGTGCTGACCATGTTGTTACTGAATTGCTTACTTGCATGTGCTGACCATATGTGTATACTGAATTGCTTACTTGCATGTGCTGACCATATGTGTATACTGAATTGCTTACCAGTGCTGACATTGTGACTAATACTGCATTGTGACCTATGTGTAACTGAATTGCTTACCTGCATGTGCTAGACTCATATGTGTACACTGAATTGCTTACTTGCATGTGCTGACCATATGTAATGTTTGATCACACTGAATGTTGCTTACCTGCAGTGCTGCATAGAACTGTGTACTTGGTGTACCAGTCTGAATTGCTTACCTGCATGTGCTAACCATATGTGTATCACTGAATTGCTTACCATGTCCATATGCTATACTGATTATGTGTCTGACCTGACTGAATTGCTTACTTGCAGTGCTGACCATATGTGTATACTGAATTGCTTACTTGCATGTGCTGACCATATGTGTATACTGAATTGCTTACTTGCAGGTGCTGACCATATGTCTATACTGAATTGCTTACCTGTGTGTGCTGAAGTGCTTCCCTTGCAGTGCTGACCATATGTCTATACTGAATTGCTTACCTGTGTGTGCTGACAGTGCGTGTACACTGAAAGTTCTTACTAGCAGCTTGAAGTCATCTAAATGCTTGATGTGTTGTGTTGTTATTGTTGTCGTTATTTGCTTGACTTTAATGTCATAAGGCATCAGTCTGGGGTCAGTGTCAGTGTTAGCTGCATCAAGTGTGGTGGGGAACAGAACTGATACGCTGTGGCAAAACAGCCATGTGTATGATAAAGCCTGGGACACAGTGAAAAATGTAACAAATACAGGGAGTTCAATTGAAAACAGAACCAAGATACAAGGCAGGCTTAATGGCCTTGCATGTTCTGATATATTATGTGGTTGATGTAGGGGTGTTCACGGCACTCTAAATCATACACACGCTGCTCTAACCTACTATGTAACAGTTTACTACATGGAAAATTACTAGCAGTTCTTCTACATATACAGTTATGCCAACATTATTAAGTAATTGTTTTATGCAACGACTGGTGTACTCCCTGATGATGGACCAGTAGGGTCCGAAACATGTAGGGGTGTAGTGTGTTTTTTGAATATATTTTTGTGAATCTGTAACAATTTGAGTGCATCTATTGGTTGATATTAAAAACAAGGTGCCCTACTATCATGACATTTACCGGAGGGTCTGTGGAAAACCACGAGCATCGAAAATTAGGATAGCTGGTCTCTAGGCCGAGGTTGTAATACAGCACATCCCGGCAACATATCGCTTTAAACTTTGATCGCGTTTTGTGCAACAAGTTTCCTTCGGTCGACATGTTATCGAGGGGCAATTTCATCTCGATGCTCGTCGAGGAATCGCGTACTGGGGCTGGACTATGATCAGTAGAAACTTACTTACTGTGATATAATCAGAAGCAAAATGTCAATCTGTGAGTGCGCATGCGTCAATCTTAAATGTAACCATCATCAGGCGGCTACGATGGGTGATGAATCACAACAGAATTTGGTGATTTGCAGTTCTAAATACGCTTCTTAGGATTCCACACATCCTGCGGTGTTCAAAATATTATCCTAAGCATTCGCTATGTTTGTGATCTGCTTCCATACATAATAGTGTTAAAACCTTCCTGGAATACTGTGTGGCCATTTGAGTCAGTTAAATCCAAGCACAGTGCCAACTAATTTGGTGCAATACATTGACAATGTATACTTCACGCAGTCAGCCATTGCGTTATTCAATGGAAATGTGCGTTTAAGAATTACAGTGAAACCCGCTTAAAACGACCACAGTTAGGAAGTTTCCCCATCCAATATGTTACAATAATTTAGTACCAGAACTTTCTCATAAAAGTAACATATATGTTCCCCTTTAGTAAGTATATTAATGTAACATCGGAGACTCGCATTTTATTTGGGCACAAATATGCGGTGTCTATTTAATAAATGATGCCGCTAGCTTCATTGGTCAGCATTAACAGAAAAGAACAAATAAGCAACGTAGACTACTTTCAGTGTTTAGTCAGTGGTTAGTTATGATGCACTGTATTTCTCAACTAAAGAAGATCATATTAATATTAGTCAATCCCTTTTATTTACAACGAACTAAAAATACAGGGTTTTCAGTCAGAACACAACTACTCAAACTTTTTATCTATTTTATGACTTTACTATTAATGTAATTAATACACAGCTACAATTATCCAAAACATAAACAGATTATATCAAACCAACTGATGCACAATTAAAAACCACTTTTATTGTAGCTTTTATAAAATGTTTGTACCCCTGCATATGTTTCAAACCTTAGTTCATCGTCAGGGGTTTTTTGTCTTTAAAAGCTACAACACTTCAATTACATAATTTTTGAAGCTCAAACAGCACTTGTGTCCTGATATTGTGATAAAGATTGTTTTGATATAATATGTAACACATTAAAACTTAAGTTTATGAGTTAAAATGGTTAAAAGTTGTAAAAATAGTTGTATAAGTTTTTTGGATGCGGAAGTACTGCCGTTCTTTTTACCTCCTGGTAAAGCATAAGCATGTGCTGTGTGTGCCTACTTTTGCGGTGCTGTGTGTCACGTGAAATTAAATCCAGAATTGCCATGGCAAAAACAGCATTCAACAAGAAGAAAAATCTTTTCACCAGCAAACTGGAATTAAATTTAAGGAAGAAACTAGTAAAGTGCTACATTTGGAGCATAGCTTTGTATGGTGCTGAAACGTGGACACTTCGGAAAGTAGATCAGAAGTATCTGGAAAGTTTTGAAATGTGGTGCTGGAGAAGAATGGAGAAGATCAATTGGACCGATCGTGTGAGAAATGAAGAAGTATTACACAGAGTCAAAGAGGAGAGGAATATCGTACATACAATAAAAAGAAGAAAGGCTAACTGGATTGGTCACATCTTGCGTAGAAACTGCCTTCTGAAACACGTGATTGAAGGAAAGTTAGAAGGAAGGATAGAAATGACAGGACGACGAGGGAGAAGACGTAAGCAGCTACTGGATGACCTTAAGGAAAAGAAAAGATACTGGAAATTGAAAGAGGAAGCACTAGATCGCACTCTGTGGAGAACTCGCTTTGGAAGAGGCTACGGACCTGTCGTAAGACAGACTACAGAATGAAATGAATGAGTGTGTCCTGCCTGTCGTGTTGTGGAATGCTTCCACAACACGACAGGCAGGACAAAAGACAAAAAAACCCCTGACGATGAACTAAGGTTTGAAACATATGTAAGGGTACAAACATTTTATAAAAGCTACAATAAAAAGTGGTTTTTAATTGTGCATCAGTTGGTTTGATATAATCTGTTTAGTAAAGATGGACGGTGTTAGTAACGTGAAATATCCAAAATATAATCTTTAGTCTTAACTCACCGTGCATTTTTATTATTTAAGATGTACACCAACAAAATGCACAAATTATAAGGTGCAAATTAGCTCCTTATATCATGATTTTACCCTACGCGTTTCAGCTCTTCATGAGCCATCATCAGGGGTTCTTTTCTTATAAAAGGTGCTTTACAAATGCTGCATCTGTTGATGACACTTTTAAAAATTATGCACTATTTTAGAGCATAAAAAACTTGAAACGCGTAGGGTAAAATCGTGATATAAGGAGCTAATTTGCACCTTATAATTTGTGCATTTTGTTGGTATATATCTAAAATAAATCCAAAATATAGTTTTGTAATTATACATTTTAAACCCCACTATCTCGTTCTTCGTAATATACATATTACGTGCGTTATATACTTTATATAACACATTTGTAACGTCCTAGGTCTACGACCGATATTGCAACTGTATTATTTCCTTCATTGTATATTCTTGGGACGGGCCTGATGATGGCTACAAAACAGTAGCCGAAACATGTAGCTGATTTGTTAAATAGTAAAGTTGTGTTTTGACTGCAACCCTTGTATTTGTAGTTTAAAGAGAATAATTTTGGTTTTTGGGTTGCTGTGGAGTACATTGGACTTAAGGAGGAAGGAACGAGTTGCACAAGCAGGAGTAAGATACATTGTGTTATACACCAAATGTTATTAGGGTGGTCATATCAATGAAGATTACATGGGCAGGTCAAGTAGCACGTACGGGAATGATGAGATGTTCACAAATTCTTGGTCAGAAAACGTGAAGGAAACATGTAGTCCAAGAAGAATTTCTTCTTCAAATTTCATCTTGGGCTGCTTGGCCGTTGAAGGTGGCATCGATAGGCTGTGCCATCACATCGGTAACAAGCTGCCAAACTACGCCGCGTAACATCCCGGAAGAGCGAAGGCGTGAACTACACCGCGGCGGAAGCCCGAACTCTCGCGTGAAGGAAACAACTTTGAAGACCTAGGCATAGATGGGACGATAATATTAAAATTAGTCTTAAATAAATACATTAGGATATGTGGAGTGGATTCGTCTGGCTCAGGATAGAAGCTTCTGTGAACTGGTTAATGAGTCTTCGGGTTCCGTAACGGACGAGACGACTCTTGACTCGCTGAGCAACTGCTGGGTTCTCAGGAAGTATTCTGACTCATGGAGTTAGTGATGTAGCCTTATCGACAAGCCTTGTTCACAAACGTTTTCATTGCGCTTAATTACCACACCATGGCGACAAGAGGGAGTGGAGGTATAGCTCCATTTATTGTAACCTCGGCTATAGATGGAGATGAGTGTTTAGCTGCATGATCGACTGCTGAGCTCCCGGTACAAATTTAGTAGGAGCCTGCATGGGCTTCAGAGCAGGTCTGGTCGCTGTAGAGAAGAGGCAATATTCTGCTTCCGCTGGGAATAGAACCTCGATATATCTAATGGTAGTGCCTCGGAATTATTACATGGAACCTCAGTGCTCATATAGGCTATCTCATAGTATTATACACACACAGACGTCAGTAGATGAGTAGAAGTATGTGCGTTATTTATTGCAAGGTACCTTGATGTCAGTAATGTTAATTTGTTACAAAACTTTTTTTTATAATTGCTATCACCGCGCATTTTTCACTAATTCAGTTTTTTACACCAACTAATGCACACACAAAACCACTTTTTTGTAGTTTTTTATTATAGATTTTTCACCCCTACACGTGTTTCAATCCTTGGATCATCTTCAGTCAGCACATACCATTCCACACAATAGCACGCAAGGCAATACGCTCACAGGAATATACCACGATTCTTGCACAAATAACCTTGCCGTTGTTTTAAATATTTTAAAATTCTAATTGTGACTTTAACTTATAGAAAATCACAAGTTTTACAGTTTTATGAATTTACAAACTCAGATGTTTCTAAAACTTAATATTGAGACAAGTGTGCCTATTAGGCCCTTCTAGCATGCAGTTGAAGTGTTAGTGGCTTATTAAAGATGATCCAAGGATTGAAACACGTGTAGGGGTGAAAATCTATAATAAAAAACTACAAAAAAGTGGTTTTGTGTGTCTATTAGTTGGTGTAAAAAACTGAATTGTTACAAAACTGTTTCTTCTCGGTTTTATCCGTGCCACTGTTTGGCAATTGTGCCTCTCATAGGCTTGAACTTGATAGAGTGATTCTGTGAATGGAGCTACAGGTAGGGTTCCCATTCGTCCTGTTTTTCCCGGGACTGTCCCGCTTTTAAAATAAATGTCCCGGTGTCCCGAGAACTTTTTTCGGGACACCCAAAGTTCCCACTTTTTGTTTTGGTATATGTTTCATTCGTATCACTGCAGTAATGCAATTTGTCCGTCTCCTATACTGATGATTAGCGAATTCAGTATTATCGTTGGTTTCGTACGTGTGTTGGTGAAAATCGATCAGGCGTTTGTTTGGTAATGTTGGCAGGGTTGTGAAATTGTAGCACGTAAATGGTGATAAACAGCAAAATTTGTGAATCATCCACAGATACCGTGCCACTGATTGTGTGTGTGCTATACGGCCTGCCTTCCTAGTACCATTTAACATTGCTCTTCAAATGCAGAGCTTTAGTTTTGGATCCGTTTTAATGTTGATCAAAATACAATGAATGCACATTTGCAAAGGGGTCTTACTTAGTGTCCTTAAAGCACTTGGCGTATGTATGAGTTGCAGCTTGTATGTGGAAAATCTGATTTTTAAAATATGTGCCCCTTTTTCCTCAAATGTTCCAGGTTTTTAATAGAGATTTCTGAAAATATCCCGCCTTCCTTAAAAGTATTATGGGAACCCTCGTTACAGGACCTATTTATTTGCATATATTAGGTGATAAATTGTATTCGTTGCATCAAGTTTCTCCTAAAAATGAAGCTAAGCTATTACTTGCGCCTGTCCATGCACTGTTAGTTTCAGATAACTGGCTATGTATGCAGCAAAACGGCAGTCCTGCAAAGCTCTGTCGAACTCTTCCGCAGACCTGAGCGACGACGCATTTTCCGCCAACCTGCATTCTAATAATTCCGTTAGTAATCTGTGACCATCATTTTTCGAACATCTTAGCTGACCATTGAGCCTTCCACCCTTGCTAAAACTGAGTCGTTTTATATGGCGTGAGGGAAATGCTACGAGTAGCGTGTAGTTTGGCTTTGGGTTCTTAGTTGTCGACATAGTCAATGGACAACGGGTTTGGCGATGGCGTTCCAATCCCGGCATGAGTAAGAAGTTTCTCTCTTCGTCACAGTATCCAGACCGGCTCTGGGTTCCTCGCAGCCTATTCAGAGGGTGCTGCTGGCTCATTTCCCGGGACAAAGCGTTTAGTGCTTGAATTTGAACACTAACCTCCACCTAGAGCTGAGTTTAACCACGTTAAATTGTAAACAATTTTATTGCCAACTAATTGCACCAATATTTGATTTACAAAAGTACAACCTGTAGCCGCTCAGTGGCGCAGTTGGTTGAGGCACTGCGCTACAAGCCGGAAGGTCTCGGGTTCGATTCCCGATGGTGTAACTGTCGATGGTCGCACTATGGCCCTGAGGTCGACTCAGTCTCTAACAGAAATGAGTACCAGGAATATTTCCTGGGGGGTAAAGGCGGCCGGTGCGTAGGGCTGACAACCTTACCACCTTCATGTGCCGATTGTCTAGAAATCTGGGAGCCTCAACCTCCTGGATCCCTAAGGGCCTGTCCAGGCCTGTAATGGGATAGCTTTACCTGCTGCTTTTACCTTTACAACCTGTAGCCGTCGTCAGGAAGCTACAGTACTCAAATACAGCGTTTTTATGTGACTTGTCAATCGTAAATGGTAATATATATACATAGATATATATGTATCGTCACTTATCAGGGGCCACCCAAGGGGGGCTGCCAGGCTGCAGCCCCCCTCCCCAAACCCCCCAAAACAAATTTAAAAAACACAGATTTTGTAGATATTGCAATATCAACAGTTTTACGTGCTTTTTCTTTCAGCCTAAATCGGCTGATAACTAGTACATTAGAATTTTGAAAAATAAATTAATAAAATAAAAAAAAAGAACATACACTGTGATTGAGTCATGGTACATGTAGTCATATTTGTATGTATATAAATGCAGGTGCAAACATTGTTAGGTTGTACTTACGACATGATTTTATGACATAATTTTTAAAATCAAAACTAAACTACGTAGAGCCGTAGGGTCAGTCAGTCCCCCCCCCCCCCCCCCCCAGCTAAAAATTCTGGGTGCGCACCTGACTTATTATTAAATAATACTGTACAGTGACAATATATATTACCATTTACAATCGACAAGTCACATAACAACGCTGTGTATGTCTTTGGATATTGCAACTCCCTGATGATGGCTGCAGTTTATAGCCGTAACACGTTGTAGTACTTTTGCAAATCAAATTTTGGACAGTTAGTTGGCAATAAACTTGTTTATATGTGCCAGTTGCACGGAATATGTACAATACCAAATTAACCACGTTAGTTCGTGGCTAACCCAGTAACAGTCCATTAAGTTGATACGTGTGCCGGCAGTGTTTTTCCATATACATTCAGATGTAGCTGGGACTGTCCTTTTCTGTCTGTACCTACCCTTATTTTGGCAGCACTGGAAATGCTGAGGATAATATTTCCAGTCTATCAGGTTGCTGTGACAACAGGTAGAGGCGGCTGATAACAGCTGATATGACTGTAAGTCCCCGAATCGTCGGCACACCACTGCAATTCTGATAAAGCATATTTAGCCATATTTGTGGTGGCGTTGCGTGTGGAGTGACGAGTGTTGTGTGTGCTGAGGCATTCTGAACGTATTTGAGCCCACATTTATGAGTGATTGCAACCAATTATAAGCGTCTATTTCGTGTATTGATAATCGTAAAAGGTGTTACTGGCGTGTCGTTCTACGTGTGCTGCAGAACTAAATAAACGTAAGTCTTGTTTTTGGCCGAGAACATTCTGAAACGTGTTGTACGAAGGCTGTTTGTCATTTTACGAGATGAGTCCAGATTTTAACGTATCTGAGTACAGTCGAACCCGGTTATAACGACATCGGTTTATTCGAGACCTCGTCTATAGCGTTAGATATTCTTTGGGACCAATTAACACCTCACTGTTACCATAACATTATACCCCTCGGTTATAACAACACTCGTTTATAACGACGCAAAATACTCAGTCTTCCTCATTACGTTATAACCGAGTTTAACTGTGTACCGGTTCTCAAAATGGTTTCAAAGAAATTGTAGGTTGTGTGGGAATTCAGGCTCCAGCCGCAGTGTAGTTGAGGCTTTCGCTTCTCTTGGATGTTACGCCGAATACATTGATACCGACATTTCGGGACAAATTTTCGGTCTCATCTTCAAGGATCAGACATGACCCTTGAAGATAAACGACCAACGTACGCTGCGTAACATCCCAGAAGATGGAACGCCTCAAGGTTTGGGCTGTTTGCCTGCTTTTGAGCACTTGGGACGAATTTTTTCCTTATTCAGAAATTTATACTACTCGAAATAAACTTTTATTATTACAGTGTGCTGTGAAGCAGGCCTATAGGGTGCGCAATATATATATATATATCGTTTTTGTGCCTGAATATCAATTCCCTTGTGCCACACACTTCCCACAAGCGAGTCTGAGCGCCATATTATGTCGTGTACAGGCAATGTAGCGGCCACAATGAGGTTCTTATAGCCATAGGATTAGTAAGTGCGGAGAGCGCGTATGCTCTTGCTTCTATCTTTTGATATTCCGGTATAACTTTGGAAGTTGAGTGAACTTCACGCCTGTGAATCAGTTATATGCCTCACATTTGCTGGTCCCCTGTACTATAGATAAGTAATCATTTTGATAACAACGGCTATTCGAAATTCTCCATCAAAGTCCGTTACTTGATATGTGAAGCAGCGATTACATTTCACTGGCTTTCCAGTAGCCGGTCAGGCGCCGGTAGATGATCCGTGGGCGCGTACATATCTGATTCGCTGCCGTTACCGGCAGACATAAAGTCAAACTTTTTCTCTCCAACTTTAATTTTCCGAGATTACTGTCATCACATTTCTGTCTTTCTGGTTTGTTACAGTTTTATTGCGTAGTCTGTAGTGACTACGCTACGGGCTGGACGATCAGGGGTTTGAATCCTGACAAGGGCAAGACGTTTTCTGAAGTTTCAACTCTTCTGGGGTGTTACGCACCGTTAATTGGTAGTTACCGACGTTTCGGGACAGCCTATCTGACCCATCTTCAAGGGTCAATGTAGCTTGACCCTTGAAGGTGTGACCGATAGGCTGTCCCGAAACGTCGGTAATTAACTACCCATCAAGTTGCGTAATATCCTAGAAGAGCGAAGACTTCATTTACACCGCGGCGGAAGCCTGAAATCAGTAATTTTTTTTTCTCCAAAACGTCCAGCCTCCCATTCAATGGTTACGCCCGGGTAAGAACAGGCATGGGCTTGAAACTGACCACTCACCTCCATTTAGCCTCGAAGTTAAGAATGAGTGGAGTTATACTTCCACTCCTCCTGTATGCCTTCATGGCTCGGTAAAGGTAAAAAAGGTAAAGCAATCCCATTACAGGCCTGGACAGGCCCTTAGGGTTCCAGGAGGTTGAGGCTCCCAGATTTCTAGACAATCGGCACATGAAGGTGGTAAGGTTGTCAGCCCTACGCACCGGCCGCCTTTACCCCCCAGGAAAGATTCCTGGTACTCATTTCTGTTAGAGACTGAGTCGACCCCAGGGCCATAGTGCGACCGAAACGATTATGTCAATGAAAAATTCCAATGACAACAGATGCGCAGTGCCTCAACCAACTGCGCCACCGCGTGCCCCCCTTCATGGCTCGGACCGGAACTATTTTATCTTCACGTTTTGTCTACGATAAGTTTGGGCACGGTAGATCGGTTCTTGCTTTCAGAAGTGATTATCGAATGGATCAAACGTTCGGTTATCCTATTTGACTGGCGGGAAGGTTGGGTCGCAGAAACAGATAAGTCGGTTTTTCGGGGTCCGCCTCCAAGCCCATCGCCTACCGTAGATATGCGAAGTTAGGACGCCAAGTAACCGAAGGCACGCAATGTTATGGAACATGAACAACACACATATAACATAATTTTGATCTAGAATGAGAAAGTAAGTCGTAAAACGCTTTTTAAGGCCTAAATGTATATCGGGAGCATCCGCCATTTAACGAAGTTTGACCTGTGTCGTGTAGGCCTGCCTGGGCCTAGGCTACCTTAAATGTATTTGCTTTGTAAGTGTAATTCTGTAGGCCGCGTTTTGTCGTCACACAAATACAGTTTCATGTTACATAAATGCTAATTTAAAGTTTTTACACCTCAGTAATTCGGAATCGTCTTTCTTTTTTCCGTGTTCGGAAGGGCGGGGCGGTTAATGCGGTAGTCGGTTGATCGAGAATCATATGACCGATGGTTTGCTGTATATCATTCTGGTTTGTATTCGAATGACTGACTGACTTCACTTGGATGCAACCATTCGAATAGTGGCAGTCAAATGAAAGAATTTTAACGTGGCAACCAACTACTTACCGTTCAGAGATTAGGTTAGTATGTAATTGCGTTTTATTAATAAATAGAACCGTCAATCAGAACTCATTTTTTTTTTACTTATTTAATGTGTAATACTACATGTTTCGGCCTGCATGCCATCATCAGGTGTTACAAACTATAAAACACTTTGAGGAAGGTTAATTACAAGAGTAAGGTCGATAATGGTATGAGATCTCTTTCTTTACATGAAAGTAGGATTTTAAAAATATTTCATGTTTATTGATATAATTTAAGTTTTTTTTATATATATTCAACTATCATTGAAGTATACAAGGATGTTACTTTAGAAACTTTTGTGGCCAGTACTCTTGTAGAAAGGTTGTGTGTATTAAGTTTTGATTATTGGTATCTGTTTCCACGTAGAAAATTGCTCGTAATCTGTGGATTGATTTCCGTGGTTTTAGTTTATGTGCTTTCTTGAAGACTTCTTGTATTTTACTGATAACTCAAATATATGCCGGTTTTGTAGGTATGAATGTGGCTTTTGACGGTAAGTGTATGTAGATGGAAGGTGTGTTTTTATTATACTATAGACCCTCGAATGAACGGACTAATAGGGAGAATGGGTGATCCGATAATGCCGATTGTCCGGTACTTCCGAATTATGTATGTATATATATATATATATATATATATATAAGCCTAAAAAGTCACCAAAACAGCAATACAGTGCTGTATGTATAACACTAATGCATACACATAATACTGTACACAACTGCCCTGTTAGCGTTATCACTTTGTCTGAAAGCCATCGTTAATTGAAATTTAATAAATTTCAGATAAACACAACAAATCCACGATCCATATTATCAAAACAGCAATACACTACCACCTCCACGTGTCAGCAAAGACTGAGCGCGCGTCCGTGTCCGCCACGTAGCGGCCGCTTCGCTAATTAACAGTCAAGACCGCTAATTTCACATATTCCCATTGCAGACCAAAATTTCGGAACCAACAGATTTCGTCTGTTATTTCCGAAATCCGTACATAAGAGGTCCGTTAATTCGAGGGTCTACAGCAGTGGTATTCAACCTTTTTTGTTTGCGTACCCCCAGATATAATTACTCTTCAACTTTGTACCCCCAAAGTTTGTTGGTGCATAGTTCAAGTTATTCATATTCTATAATCTACATCTAAATTAAGTTAAATAAATTGCATCCAAAATAATGTATTAAATAATAAGTTTTAAATGAGAAAAAGGAGAGTCAAGCTATTAAATAACAAATATATTATATGCACTATGTGGAATAAAATGAAACTAGCCGCCCATGATAAGAATCGCATAAAGGAGAGAGAAAAAATAAATGACGCTCCCAAATCGCGTGTCCTTACGTCCGGGTCTCTTGTGGCTAACCCTAACTCTGGCCCTGATTATTCAGTGTTCATCACGAAATATATATTTTTTAATTTTACGTGCCCTCTAAGAAGTCTTCGCGTACCCCCGGGGGTACGCGTACCCAGGTTGAATACCATTGGTATACAGTATAGAAATTGTTTATGTGTAACAACGGGATGTACAAACTAAAGTTTATGTAATTAGGGGCTACGTCTTTTATCATCTGACATGATTCATCAAATGCACTTAGAGACGTCTTGTTAAAATTAGGTGACAATCAGTGATTTAGGAACCTTGGCATTTTTCCTGACACTAACCCTGTTTAAGTCGGGGTAGTTCGGTGAGTACGTACGGTGACTTGACAGGGCGCTGGCGTGCAGTGTTGAGTTATATAATGTTACGTCTGCACTGCGGATAATGTCGGCCGGTAATGCAAGCCTGCGATTCCAGTTTGTCCTCGGCATTACACAGCCCATGACGTCCAATACGCTGATCAGTAACTCAGTAGACGTGTTTGTTTTGTATGTAGATAAAAACAGATGACTCATAACAAGCGTTTCGGAAGAAATATCAGTATGTCGGCGGATAAATCTGGTTTGGAAAATCTCAGATCTGTCGTTCGACAGAATATCCACGACATGTTTTGCTCACACTTTCACCCTTTCTCCCTATTGTGCTGCGTCAGAGATGGGGAACATATTAAACAAGATAGGCAATATACGTAATATACGTAACATTGTGGCGTGTTCATGTAACCATTGTTGCAGTGGGAACACAACAATGCATTTTCTATGTTGTTGAGATACATGTCACTGTCAACTATATAAAAATATTAAGTGTTGCACAACAATGCTTTTATGGCAAATTTATTTCGCGGCCAAAATAAAACGTACGTAGTTCTTCGTGTAAAGTACCGATGCTGCATCGCTCATGACCTTTAGACGTATAATTTGGCTAAACAGATCGTAATGACAGGTAAGACTTTGCACAGTTTTTCAGTTTTTGTAAGTGCTGCCGAAAACAATTTACGAGATCAGATGGAATTAATCAATTACGAAGCAATGAGTATTAAATATTATGAGGGCGTGACTGTATTCTTGCCTTAGTTATCCGGCATGCAATGCGCCATATTGTCATCTGTGGCCTGTCCGGCTCTACGCCATTTTTCCCATTGTACATAAACGGCACGATTTTCGAGAGAAAAAAAAGTTATAGAACATAAAATGTGTGTTTTCTTTTCTCTACAACTTTTGCCTGAAAATTTTCTCATTCTAAGAAGAATTGAGCGAGATATTATCATAAATGTTCATAGGTCTTTAGGTAAAGTGCCCGTTATTCTTGCAAGATTTGAATGAAATTTGAATTTTCTTGACAGATTTTACGTTGCATTCACCATGCATTTTTGCTTAATTGAACAATTTGTATACCAACAAATGCACACAGACATATAATGTCAATAGTTTATTTTATTAATAGTAATAATATTAATTAATAATATAAATTAATATTAATAAAAAAACTATTGACATATGTCTGTGTGCATTTGTTGGTATAAAAATTGTTCAATTTCTTGACAGATTTTCGAAAAATCCTCAACTCTCAAGTTTAATGAAAATCTGACCAGTGGGAACCGAGTTGCTCCATGTGAACAGACAGACGGACAGACATCACGAAGCTAATAGTCGCTTTCTGCAATTTTGCGAACGCGTCTAAAACGCAGACGGAAAATGAAAATGGGAGCAAGGGAACCCCATAAGTGTCTACTAACCGAAGAGTCACAGGAGTCAGGAACTCGGCAATTACTAGAGGTTCCGATCAGCGCAGCATCAACTTACATCATAGTTGACTTCGCTGAACTGACAGGACTCGCTTTCACCAGCGCCCGATCTTGTTCGAATAAGCGACGGACGTCTCCGTCATTACATCTTAGGGCCACGCCGCGTTTTGCTCTGTTCAAATTTTCTACACCTTTTTCCCACATTTAGTTGAGAGAAGGCCCCGAAGTTTCCCGTAGAAGTTTCTTCATTTCCTAACGTAGATCCAGAGGGTCCGCCTGAGGTCGACTTAGAAATAATCTGGCCGGCTTCTCTCTCATTGACTCATGCCAAGCCGTGTTAAAGTCAATGGGGAAGACAGGACAGGCTCTGAACCCAAGTAGTCCGGAAGGGATTATGGGAAATGGACAGAGTTGTTTTAAGATTGCGAATGAACCGTTCCACCTGATTCGAAGATGACCTGCGAGGGCTGGTATTAAAAAGGGGACCCCCCCCTCTCACCAAAATAAATGTTCCTGAACTAGGCCTGTCAAATGCGCGGCCCGCACAGGTCTATGGTTTGGCCTGGTCACTTTTTGATATTTCTACATTTCTCTTTGTCTTATAGTTTTAGTGCATAGTACGTGCAAAATTAAACACAAGGAGTTTCTTACATTATTGCACTTTTGTGCACTGAAAAATTTACAAAATAAAAATGACGAGGGAATGTGAGCGCTTAATTTTGTGAGTACACTAAGTGCTCAACGCAGACGAAACCATTTTTCACGGGAGTGAGGGGGTGGGGTAGTGTACTCCACCAAAAACCGAAATTTCGAATGAAATTCGCAGAGGGATATGGGATGTCGACTGAACTCCGGATATTTGAATATGTGAATACGATACGTGCCGTGTTTAGTATTAACCTGGACAAGCAAGTAGACGGGATCTGCACACTGGACGACGATACTATCCACAGTATGACGTAATAACAGTATCTGATTAAGACAATATGGAACTTTTACACATTCTTAATTTTAATTGTGATCCGTAATAGACTATTTTTAACTTTTAATTTGTAGTTAGCTTAAGTATATGTTCTTGTGTTTTTATTTTTTGACGTAATTAGAATAACGTAAAGAATTGAATCTTGATATAGAACATCTCCGTTCGTGTAGTAATCGCTAGTGTATGTTTTATTCTATTCTTCGATCACACACAACAAGCTATATTACATACGTTAACTTGGCGACTAGTTTCGGCTCCGGAAATGAGCCATTATCAGGCCACTAACAAGACTATAAAATGGAAAGTTCTATGTATTATGTATTATGTATTATAGGAGGAGGAGATCTCCTTCCTATAATATACAGAGCTTTCCATTTTATAGTCTTGTTAGGCGTCTGATGATAGCTCATTTCCGGAGCCGAAACTAGTCGCCAAGTTAACGTCTGTAATATAGCTTGTTGGGCGTGATTGAAGAGTTGAATAAACACACACTTGTGACTAATACTCCAACGGAGACTTCTGCATCAAGACTGTTCCTCTCCTTCGCTTTCAAACGTGTCAAAGTCAAGTATCCAGGTTCACACACGTGCAGCTGATGGTGCATCGATCTCTCCGGTTAACACAGTGACGGGCAGTGTCACCATCAGCAGAGGCATGGCGACTTGCGTGGGACAAGCGCAATTCCCCTGTCCCCCCACCCTCTCTCCACCACCGACGCAGGGACTTCCAGAAATTGTCCTGCAATAATACTTCAGCCGTTGGTCTCAAAGTGCATATCGACCTTGGTACTGGGTGAAAAACTCGGGGACTCCAGCAGGATAAAACTGGCGGTGGAAAACCCGGAGTTCAGGAAGGTAAAGCAGATGGAAGACAGAAAGAACGGCAGCGGCGACCCAGTGAGGAACCTCTCGCTACCCACTGATGGGTCTTAACCCCAAGTTTGAAAAACTGTTGCAGAGGCAGTTGTTGCAGGGTAGTTAAAGTACATCGGCCTGTTTATTTTGTTTGTCCATGCATGAACATCGTGAAGGTTTTCACCACGTTTTTAGTATTTTACGTGGCTTGTGCGGTCGTCTTGAGATATGCAGTTGAAATCGCCGCTAATTATCCACTTCTATGGCAGATCCCACCGCGGTTGCGTTGCTTAGCTTTTAAGGAGTTTCTTTCTCTTTAGGCGCGTTCGCAGAATTGCGAAAAGCAACTATTAGCTTCGTCATGTGTCCGTCCGTCCGCATGGAGCAACTCGGGTACCACAGGACAGATTTTCATAAAATTTGATATTTGAGCATTTTTCGAAAATCTGTTCAAATTCAAGTTTAATAAAAATCTGACAAGAATAAGGGGTACTTTACATGAAGACGTATGTCCGTTTATGATAAATAGATGACAAATGATGATATGAATTCTTCTTAGAACGAGAAATGTTTGAGGCAAAACATGTAGATAAAATCAAAACACACATTTTATGTTGAATAACTTTTTTGTCCCCCCCCCCCCCCCCCCCCCCCCGAAAATCGTACCGTTTATGAGTTCAACGCACAGTTTCTACGAGTAAACTGTGTATTTATCTTCCTTTTTTGCCAAGCTGATGATGGCCAGTTGGGCCGAAACACGCTGTTGAGTTGATATTGAATAAATGAATTGTGCCTGACTTTTTTTGGTGGTGAAGGGCCCTGCAGCAGATGCTACGGACGCACCGCAGCCTTGAGGCTTATTGTGAAACCTTGTGATGAAGATGATAATTAATTTTTTCCTTTTTCCTTGTAATGGATCACTGGTGGAATGAAATTGACGGGGTAAAACCGAAGTACCAGGGGAAAAAACCTGTCCCAGTGCCACTTTTTGACTGAATTACTGTGATTCTAGATGACTGTTACTTCACTTTATATTCACCGTGCATCTTTGTATAATTGATTATTTCCACAACAAATGCACCAAGACAAGTTTGTCACTGTTTTCTTTATTAAAAGAGTGCCCCAATACGCATTTCGGCAATTATATTGCCATCATCAGGTGTTTTTTTTAAGTAAGTTGTTACATAGACCAATTCTTAAGTTACGTCATAACAGTGAGTCAATATTTGTTCTTACCACTTCATATAAATTTGTATAATTAGTGGTATTGTTGAGTTGCTAAAAGTTATTAAAATTAACAGTAAAATCGAGTGGTATATATAAATATATACCACTCGATATAAATATATACCACTCGATTTTAATGTTAATTTTAATAACTTTTAGCAACTCAACAATACCACTAATTATACAAACAAAAATTTTACAAACAGTAAAATCGAGTGGTACATATAAATATATACCACTCGATTTTACTGTTAATTTTAATAACTTTTAGCAACTCAACAATACCACTAATTATACAAATTTATATGAAGTGGTAAGAACAAATATTGACTCACTGTTATGAGTAACTTAAGAATTGGTCTATGTAACAACTTACTTAAAAAACCCCCCTGATGATGGCAATATAATTGCCGAAATGCGTATTGGGGCACTCTTTTAATAAAAAAAACAGTGACAATCTTGTCCAGGTGCATTGTTGGTGGAAATAATCAGTCTGTTACTTGTTTCAATGTGTATCCAACTTGTGGCCACTCAATGTAATTTTGTGCTGTGTGTGGCCATGAGTGTTTTGTTTTTGTTGGGCAGCTTTTGTGTTCGTATTTTAGACATAATTGGGCCATATGTTCTGCAGAATTACACGTGTATCATGTGGCTGGTTGCCCTTTGAAGTGCCTTGTGTCTTTTTATCATTCTATTAGATGATACATGTTTTGTTATTAAATACCCTAGTATTGTTGTATATTTATGACCTGTATGCCCTTTCCTTCCTTTACTTATCCATGTGTACTTAAGACTTTATTTTTTCTTTTGATAGCCCAGGTGAGGAATTTTCAGTTCAAATTATTTGTACACCTTGTTCTGCCTGATATAATTTGACCCAACTATGTTCCCCATTGTTATATTCATGGGTCAGTTTTCCTCCCGTATTCTGTATTATGTATTCATCTCTGTTAGTCTCATTAAAGTTTCTAAATACATGTTGTTTTATGTTGTCCACATATATATAGTTTTGACTTTTACTTCCTTGCTGTAAATTTCATGTGTATCAAAACCTGCAATTCCTGGTGTGTCATTGTCAAAAACACACAAGTGTGTATCCTGCTTTCACGAAGGTTACTTTTCTTTCTTTGGTCTATCTACTGGGTGTGTTATATTACTGTAATTAAATATTTCTCACGGTACTTGCGGTGAAACAGGTTATTACTAATCCACATCTGTCAGTACCTGGCATCAGTCATCGTTATGTGGGATTGGTGTAGGGCATTAGTTTTTATCCTGTTTGTGGTGCTGGGGCCTTGCCTTCAGTAGACATGGCATATGTTGTAGACTGATTATCTTCTGAAGGAAAGGATGTTCAGGGTGTCACTGAATTTTGCATGTGAAGTGCACAGGTCTAATTGCATCAGTATACCAAACATTGGACTCAGTATTGTAGAGACTTACAGCAACTTATCTCATGTTGTGTTCACAGATTTGTGAAGCATGAATGCACAATGAAGCATGGAAACAGTTGGCACTCCAGACTACCGGAGGCTGAGGCCTGAAACACCAGATCAAAGGTAGGATCCGAGGATTTGACTTGAAATTTGCCCCAAGTGTCCAGTCTCGATTTTCATGTCAAGCTGGATTGCTCCAATTGCTGACTGGGAGATGCAGAACGGACTCTCAAGGAGTTTTCTTTGCCTTTTAGATATTTGGATGCAAAGAATTACTAATAGAAACTAATACAAATACTGTACAATTTTAACCTACTTTTACTAATTGTTCAGTTTAAGATATTGATATTTTAACCATCTAGTTTTATAATGTACCATTTACCAAGTACAGTTCACAACAATGTGTTTTAGCATCAAATGCTCCTTTGTGTCAAAAATCTCCCTGATAATGGCTATTATTATCAGCTGAAACATTTTGCAGAAGTAATAATTTTGTCTCCAGAGGAAGCATCTCGCATATGTCTCTGTTTCTGGAAGAGACTATCCAGGTAAAGTAATAATGTGGTAGTTTTTCCATTTGCCTTCCACATCGCAGTACAGCAGCCGTTCAGACCACTCTGGTCACGCCTGTTGCTACACGATCATGAACCACCTCGAGCATCATTTGCTCTGTGCTTCAAGTTGCTACTGATGTCGCTGCTTCCGGCATCAGGGGAGTTTTTATTGGATTTCCCATCTAGGCATCTCTCTTCATCTGGTTCCTACCCTCTTGATCTGTCCGTCTTGGGAGACCCTACTGGTAGCAATGCTACCGCTGGCTTAGCTCTCAGAGTCACTGGAACTCACAAGCCCCTCTACCACGGCAAGGTGGAGATATTATATATATATATATATATATATCCGCAAACAGTTTCCCAGATACAGCTCAACAACATGTTAACCTCAGTCCTTTAGATTTTTATGTGTGGGGACACTTAAAAAATCTAGTGTATTCAGCTTCAATAGTAAATGAAGAGACATTGCACCAGCACATTTTTTTATGCCTGTCAAACCATTTGCAACCGCCCCAGGACCGTTGAAAGGGTGCGACAGTCCATGACCAGACATGTCCATGCATGCATTGATTCAGGTGGAGGACATTTTGAGCGTTTGTTGACTTGATAAACAATAAAAACTCAAATTAAATTGGGAACGTGTATTTTGAATGTATTATGTCAGCTGTAAGTAAAATATCACATAGTTAAGGTACGAGTATTTATTGTTCTACAGGAAGCCGAGGCTGTAGTGCTACTAATGATGATGATAAGGTATTTATTTTTGAATGTAATCTTTCAATTAAAATAAAAAACCACTCATTTCCAGACTTATGTTTATGTGAAATTTTTTCTTTGCTGTGATGTGGAGAACTCACTCTTATATATAAAGCTTCTTTATCTGTATAGTCTTTATGTTTTTGCTTAGTAAATTAGTATGAACAATGTAGACCAGTGGCTGTTATGTCCCATTCAGTTTTAATCCTTCCTCATCTTCATGGATCCTCCTAATATCTCGCTTGATAACAGTGATATGTCTGATTAATTACTGCTCATGCTTATCACCCTTTTTATAAATATGGGCAATCACAGACTCCTTCCACACTTCAGGCAATTCTTCCTTGTTCCAAACAGAATTAATATGTCTATGAATTTCAGAACATATTCTTATACCATTGTCAATTTTAAGTTGTTAGATTTAAATATTGTTCAGGTTTTTTAATTGAATTTGTTTGATTTCTTGAGAAACATGCATGACAAGCCAGTTGTGGTTAAATAAAGCTCCATTAATGGGCTTTTTTAATGATGACATGACCTTACACCTGACAGATTAAATATGAAAGCTAATTTACTGTTGAAATAGTACTGATGGCAGCAACATTGTGGAAAATCAGCAGGATGGTCCACCCCCTGTTCCTTCTCGGGTACACTTGCCTACCAAAACACCTACTGTGCGGTATGTGCCTGACAGTGGCTGGTCACGTTACTGGGTGGCTGTGAAGTCCTTAGTTCCATTCAGGAGGACCCATGGGTGAGTACAGGTACTATTGTTATTTTGCATAGAACTTAAAAGGTGAGAGAAATTCTGGGGTTTTTTAGGTAAAGTACTCCCTCTTGATATTGTTTAATACATCCTGTGAATTCCTATGCCTGCAAAGATACGATACCCATAATTTTTTTGAAAGAAATAAATGGAATTTGTCATCTTATCCTTCACATAGTACATCAAGTTGGCCTTTGATGGATGTCACAAAACTGAATATTTTCATCATTTATACATGTTCTCAATTGTCTGCTTCTCTTGGCTTATATTTTATCAGTTGTTTTACGTTCAATGAGATGTTTTCCTCAACTTGTGTTATAGTCCCTCTAAAGTGATGAGGCTTTGAGAACTTAACCCACAGTGCGATAACTATTATGAAGTGCTGTGGGATATTTTGGTATATGAAGTCTGTCCAAAACCTCAGAGTTTGGCTACATTATTACAGGTCTTGCCACTGGATGGATGCTTATGGCAGGGGTGCACCAATCCCGGGTGTCAGATCACCGTGGTGACTAAATTTTGTACTGTGGCGCTTAATAGTTTTGGGTCCTCAGTATGGAACTTGCTTCATGTCACCCTTCTGGCACCTAGAATTTTGAGATGATTCCTACATTTTTGGGAAATTTGTGCACTCCTGGCTTATGGTGTAATCAGAACTAGATTAACCTTAATGCTGACAGTGGAATGAGAGTAAGCAAACAGTTTCATGGAGTATAATGTTTCCTGGAATGTGATGCCTTGTAGTTTGATAGAAATCTACTGATGTTCCTTTCAAATATCATTAAATTTCTACTCGACTCTGCTGCATCACATTCCATCTTTGTAGTCACTGTTGTAAGAACTTAGTTCTCAGGTATAATTTCGTACCTCCAGCTATTCACGTGCCATTCCTGTGGACCAGGTGGGCCTGTTTTCATATGCTACATTCAACTGGCTGTGGAGCACTGTGGGTGAGATAGATGACACTAACCTGCCTACGTGCTCATCGTTTGACTCCTGTGATATCAATGGACAGAGGTAAGGCTTGGTGCCAACTGTGTTATATTGGTACACATGTTGTGAGAGGTTCAGCATTAATTGCGGTTTTTAATTTAATACAGACTTCATTATATCTGGAGAGAGGAGGGTGTGCACACAGGGCAGCTGGCCACATCCATGTTCACTGTGATGTGGAAGTTTGTGCGAACACGTGTCATCATTGCTGTCCTCATCTACGTGTTGGGTATAGCATTCAGCGTTCAAGGGCCCGTAAGAAATCTATTTTGAACCTGACATTTTCTGATGTAGTATTATGCTAATCTAGTTTGACTCTGCATAAGTACCTATCTTCTTACCTATGTGTTGGTAGATGCTTACACGTTTTTTGCTTCAGAAATTCTAGAGATAAGGTTTATTGTCTACTGTATTAATTTGCCATATTTTTAATTCTCAAAAGGAGACATCAAATGCCTTTTCAATATTTAAAATTTATGCATGTATGAAGCAATTCTGACAATCTTAGTCACTAGTTTACTGGCACTCTGTACACATGTGTGCACATACAGAATTTATCTGTCTTGAATCTCCAATTATTTTGTCAGTTCTCATGCTCATGTATGTTTCACAGCTGAGAAAGTCAATCTTATATTTTTGATGAGAGATTTGAGGTTCACATAGCCTCTCTGATGAAAGTTCTAATCTTCTGGAATGTGACACCATGTGGATTAGTATGCAGATAATGACATTGTGGAGGAGCTTGCTGCATCCATCTTTGGGGTACTCTTCTGCCCTGAGGATGGAACCTTTATACTTTCTGCTTTCAAACTTCAGAATGTTAAAGAAACATATTATGTATATCAATAAACAGCATGTAGGTTATTCAGTCAGCACCAGGACCGTCACGAGGTCTGGTACTGGGTGGTCCATGGTTTACCCAAATATCAACTGGCTCAGCCAGGGCCCTACCAAGCAAAATTCCACTTGGAAGGATATAATGTAGGTACTCATAAAGTAAAACATGAAATCATCTGAAAGATGTTTGTCTCATTATTTTAACATATTATTACTGTCTAATACTTGAGTTATGCTTATATCCTTACATACATGCATACATACATATATATACATATACATTCACCGATCCAATATCCACGCAAGTAGGATTGGATATGGAATTCGTCAAGAACAGAGTAGATTGCAGTATGCAATCAAGTCAAAACACTGAGATACAAATGAGATACAAAGTTACATAGAATTAGTAAAACACTATAAATATCAAGAAAATTCATACTCACTCACTAAGACAAGATAAATATATGGATTACAATAAATAATAACAAGTCAACATTTGAAAATTAAGTATAATAAAGGACATACACAGAATACACATATATGTTGCTAATAATAATGAACTACAAAAGGAGTGCAACAGCAGTTGAAAAATTATTTGTTGCTGGTTAACTGTCTGAATCCCTAAATACTGTAAAGGCTTTACAGTAAAAGATTATGTTTACAATTTTTGTAAACATGGATATTGTAAAATTAAATATTCTGAGGTGTCAACAGAAAGAATAAACCATCAAGTTACCACACATAACCATTTTTTTACTGTTACAACTCCAGATCTGTCTCCGACACGTTTTGATCCTTACTGGATCATCTTCAGGGAGAAATTCCTGATAGATACAAAGTAATTGTCAGTCCTTACATTATTTGTTATACTTTTTAATAATATTACACATACAGTTGTATGTTCTCTTTTAATATACCGGTAGTTGTACACAGCCTGAGGATGGCTTGACATAACCTTAAGATGTAGCAGAGTGTGGATTTTAATAAACAAGTGTTTTGTAAGATGGTTAGTTATTATTGGTGTGTTTGTGTGCACGCACTTGTGCGCAAGCCCGTGCACACAAGCAAGCAATGGGCTGAATCATATCAAATTTATACTTTCCATTATAAAATATTTTTATTATAAAATCTGCTAAAATCCTTTAAAACTGTTTTGTTATTGTGTTACTGTATGTAGTTTCCTTCTGTTATTATTTTGTATTATCATTATTTTTATATTACGGTTAATGTATGCTCAACCTTTTTGACATTTTAAAATGATACATAACAGATTACTAGTGAAATAAGTTAGATTGCCTCTACTACATATTTTGCTGACTTACATCGATTTAAGTATCCGTAAGTGTCTATTGTAATATATTCTGAAGTCTTATCTGAACCATAATGTAATATTTTTGTTGGGTTCCAGCATTTTTGTTCTTTGTATGTACGCATCTGTTATTTCACTAGATATCAGAATTTCATCCGGGTGCAGGCTTACATCTTTATAAATCTGAAAACAGGTTTGTATGGAAGTAAAACAAATTTTTACTGATTTCAGCATATGTTACTGTAAAAAATTTTAGAATAGAAAGTGAAACAAATAGTGTACGGCCTGACAATGACTTTTGTATTCATCAGTTTTTTCTACCTGAAGATGATCCAGTAGCCTACAGATCAAAACATTTAGGAGATAGACGAAAATGGAGGAAATGGTGGGCCCTTTAAGCATCTTTTATTCCCTTTTTTAAGGTGATTAATCCCATTGTGTTACAAACAATAAAACCAGCTTCTTTGTCCATTCAATTGATTGGATTTATCTTTTCTTCCTATGAATGTGACTGCATTCTGGAAAGACTGTAGGGCCTCACCCATTTTGTGCCTTTTATTGTGACAATAAAATTGGCATAATAAAAGTAAGGCCTACTGCCTTGCTTCCAAATCTCAGCACCAAAAAATTTTGCCACCAGAAATAATCTTGGTGCTCAGCTTTCTCATGGTTGTGGGCTATGGCTTTAAACATATACAGAAACTCTATTGTTGGCCGTTCGTTCTGTTTTTGTAGAAGCTTTCACAAAGTTGCAAAACACAACTGTTAGCTTCATTATGTCCGTCCGTCTGTATGGAATAACTATGCTCCCGCTTGATGGATTTCTGACAAAAATTTTTTGTGAAGTTTTGTAGTGGGGTGTTTTATTAAAATATGCAAGTGAACCTAATTTTGGTTAAAATTGAACGAAAATAGCTGGTACTTTACCTGAAAGCCTACGTATGTTTGTGATAGCTTTGGTTATTAGCGTGATTGCTGTTAATCTGCGATGTCATCATGCGATTTGTGATGCATAATTAAGGAAAATGAAAACGGGTAGACATAATATTTTATATTTATTGATTATGTACAGGAATATGAAATCTGGTATGTAGAGAGACTGTGAATATACCTACAAATTGGGTACAACGTTTTTAAACTGGCAATTACAAAATATTTTGATGTGGTGAGGATTTGAGGTTATGTCTGAACAACGAATTTTATGGGAGCAAGGTTGACAAATAGGAAATTCTGCAAAGAAATATAACAACATGCCATAATAATAATAATAATAATAATAATAATAATAATAATAATTCTGTAGTCTGTCTTATGACAGGTCCGTAGCCTCTTCCAAAGCGAGTTCTCCACAGGGTGCGATCTAGTGCTTCCTGTTTCAATTTCCAGTATCTTCTTTAAGTAATAATAATAATAATAATAATAATAATAATAATAATATCTGTAATATTTGTACAGTTTTGAATGACAAAAGTTTTGACCCCAGTGGATTAAGTGGCATGATGTGATATGGTATGAAAATGAGTTTCATGAATAATTTCATGAATTTGAAAAATTGGCGTGAAGATTCAGGAGCTCACATTACACTTGTAATGCCATTCATTAGATTTGGCAAAACTGGAATAGACTTTTGCGTGAGTAATGCCATGAAATTAAGGTTATGCATATCACTGTGTTTTACCCCTGGGAGAAAGAACCCCGGTACCTGAATGGGAGGCTTGATGGGCCCCAGAGCCAGTCTGGTTGTGCTGGAATAAGAAATCTCTTGCCTCTGCCGATTATTGAACCCCAGATTGTCCAGCCTGTAGCCTAGTCATTAGACCGAGCAACTCTGGCTCCATGCGAAAGTTAATTGCCATATTTTTTGTGAGAATATACATGCCTCCCTCTAGTGCCAAGGGTAAGAGTGAGTAAAGCTATACCTCTACTCCCATATGTGTCTTCATGGCATGTGCAGAGACGACTTTTCCTGTATGTACTCTTCACTGGTAGTAACAAACCATTTTATTGTTCAGTTTGGCTCAAATGATAATGCTTCTGGCTTGTGTTCAGAAAGTGCCTGGTATGAATCTTGGCTGGGACACTGACTAGCCTGACTGAGGTTTTTAATGGTTTTCTTCAGTCTCTTTAGGAGACTTCTGCATCAGTACCTTAATCATTCCACCATCACTTCCTTCCATCCTTTGATATTCATTATTCTCTACCACCTGAGAATTCGATACCATGTTATAAGTGGCAGATATGTGTATGTAAGTTGATATACATACATACATATATACATAGTATGTATTAAAACACTTAGTGCTGTGGACTCTGTGTAAATTCGTGTGTTCATGTGCTTGCAGTTAGATACAATAACTTGTAATTTTGCCTGATTTATGCTTTGTGGATCCTTCACATTTGACTTTACATTAATCTGTTATTCAGTTATTCACCTGTCATGTTTGTGGAATCTTCTGAAACATTTGAGGGGCCTGGAATATGATGTATTGTTTTACTTTTTCACAGGTGATTTGTCTGAAAGGCTTTCTGTTTGCTCTGAATGGCAGTTCAAACACTAATGATGGTAACTATACCAATGAAACAGCAACTGAAGACATCATTGCCATGGACCCCAAAGTCGAGGCATTGATTTGGGCAGTGGGTCTAGTTGTTACTGAACTGGTTTCAGTGTTGCTGACTGCTTGGAGCTTGAGCATTGTTTGTAGGTTAGCATGTTCAAATAAGGTCACTTGAATGTGGAGCGACTTGTTTTTACAAATAGGTTGTAAGAGCAGAATCACTATGGCATTGTCATTGAATAGTTAGTAATGAATGGCACTAGTTAATTCCAGATTAACTGGTCACTGGGGCATAGGCATTGCATTTGGGATAGAGAACATACAACTACCAAATGTTTGTACAAAATTGAATGTTAAAATGTGTGTTTGGTTTATTTCTAATGTTTTCACAATTGAAAGTAACAAATAATGTACAGCTGAGTTGACAGAAAGCCACAAAGCTACAGCATAAATTAGTGGATCTCCATAACTCATAACCCAACCGTAATGTGAGTCTGTAATATCGTTGTAAGATTATGAAGTTCCTGGAATAATTATCATGCAGCCTATCCTGTTACATGACACTTGATCACATTGAAGATGTGTCTGTGCATGTTTTACCTGGGCAGGCTGTGACAGAGATAAGAGGTGTGTGTTAGTATCTCATTGAAAAATGAGACCCTTGAATTTGGAGCAAAGAAGTGACATTAAATTTTGTATGGAATAAGGAAATAATTCATGTGAAATGTGTGCAATGGTGTCTGAAGCATATGGCACCAAAGGTGAGAAGACATCAAGCATTTTCAAGTGACATAAATGTTTCAAAAGATGGTTAAGAGAATATGGGAGGTATCAAAGAAGTGTTCATCCAAACACGCATAGATTTGATGAAAATTTTGAAAAGTCTGGGTTCTTTTTTGTTTGGACAAGGCCATACAGTCAGCCAGGCTTATTATGTAGAAATATTGACCAGGTTATGTGAAGTGGTGCATAGAAAAAGGTGTGAACTTTGGCTTCACAATTGGTTCATCCCTTAAGGCAGGGGTCGGCAAACATTTTTTGTAAAGGGCCAAATAGTAAATATTTTAGGCTCTGCGGGCCAAGAGGCAAACTCGATGATATTTATGTAGGTAGGCCTACTTAAATAACAAAAAAAAAACAAGTTTTCACAAATGTATTGAACAAAATGTAATGTAATAATAATAATAATAATAATAAGTAGAAAGCAATTGTTTGAAATACAGCTATACTAATGAGAAGAATGGAATTGCTTTTTTTGAGATAACATTTCACCAAATTGGGGTTCAAAGTTAGTACTCCCTATCATCACAATTGATTGCAAATGTTCACTGGAAACGCTGCCGAATTATAACTGCGTGGCGTCACAGCAGAGGCCACCAAGCAGCGTGCGAATGCGAAGCTATACGAGCGCCACATATGGTTCCGTTATAGTGCGTACTTTGAAATTTTAAAGAATTTGAAAATGTAAAATCCATTCTTAGCTCGCGGGCCGTACAAAAAGAGGCGGCGGGCTGGATTTAGCCCGCGGGCCGTAGTTTGTCGACCCCTGCCTTAAGGCAATGCTCCAGCTCATTGAGCACTCCCTGTCAAGCAGTGTGTGACAGAAACATCTATTGTTTGGCTGGAACACCGCCACCTCCCTCCCATTCACCACACCAGATCTGGCTCCCAGTGACTTCTGTCTGCTTCCAAATTGAAGTTCAGCTTGAAGGGACAGAGACTAAAGATATCAAAGACATTCAGAAAAATGTGATGGCTGCACTGACATGTTTCCAGAAGTTACAGTGTCACTACTCTGAAAGTGATCCCTCTCTTTAAGCTGTAGGTATACAGGGATATTTACAGTGAAATCATTCTGGGAACTTTGTGACCACGCTGTGTGTTTATGTGTATCTATATATTTATATCAGCTTGGAGAAAGAGAAGACATATCACTACATTGTAATTATGTGTCTTTCTGAAATCACATACAAATTTTAGTAGGAAATGTGAAAGCACCAACTTTACATGCCGCTACCGGAAATTGGGCTAAGGTATGAAAAGTGTGTACAGTTATTAAGTTATGAATTTTGTTATTTGAGGTATTGCCACTTGTATGTAACTAGAGTTGAACATACTGGGAAACCTGTAACGAACCCAGTACGGAAATTTTTCTGTCACTGGCTTATTCTATCCAATGCAGACCAATTGATTCAAAATTTTGTCCTTATTATGCCCCTCTTGTATGCATGCCACTATGAATTGTGTTCCAGAACTGCAACACGGTTGCGCTCAGCAAGCATGGCTCTTATCTACAAGAAGCTGGTGCACCTTTCCAACCTAAACATCATCTCAACACAACAGGTAAGCGTGTTCTAGACATTCACCAACAAAATGCACAAATCACTAACAAGGTGCAATTAGCCCCTTATCATAATCAAACCCTACACATGTTTGGCTCTCTATGAGCCATCATCAGGGGTTTTTCAATAGTGCTTTTCAAATGCTGGATAGATCTGCTAATGACACTCGTAAAGTTTTACACTGTTTACGTGTGTCATTAGCAGATCTATCCAGCATTTGAAAAGCACTATTGAAAAACCCCTGATGATGGCTCATAGAGAGCCGAAACATGTGTAGGGTTTGATTATGATAAGGGGCTAGTTGCACCTTGTTAGTGATTTGTGCATTTTGTTGGTGAATGTCTAGAATAATAAAAATGCACGGTGAATTAAGACTAAAGGTAAGCATGTGTTTGTGTGCACAGTAGACATATGGATTGGTTAGATTTCTGAACTTCTGCTTTTTTCCAGATGGTCAGTCTCATGGGGACAGATGGACAGAAGTTGTATGAGGCGGTGTCTTATGGTTTCCACATCATTACAGCACCCATCGTATTTCTGTACTGTATTGTGTCCTGTACCTTCATTTTGACCAGTAGCAGTCTTGATGTGGTAATAACAATGTCTGTGTTCCTTATCACATGTCCACTCCTGGTGAGTTTTAGTACAAAGATTCATTTGTGTTTAAATGAACTTCTTTTTTTTTTGTCAAGAATAAATGTTCAGTACAGATGAAGGGATTTAAAGCCTAATATTTAATCAAGTGCTTCTTGTAACTTTAGAATGCTTTAATTTTCTTAGACATTACTTAACAGTGTACATTAAAGATAATAAGTGGGGGAAGAGACATTTACATGAGGAGTAATTTGGCACAGTTTGATGTTGTCTGTTTCCTAGTATCAGTGTTTTATTGTCCTAGTCTTACCACAGCTGTGTTCTGTTCTTTAAATACTCTCGCAACTCTGCTACATGTTTTGGCAATTGCTTTGCTGTCATGGATATAGTTGACACGAAGAACAGCAGATCATTTCAACTGTTTGAAATTATGGATTACCATAACATACAATTAAAATTATGTAAAACTGTCACTTGAACACATATGCATAAGATAATTATGATATGATCATAGCCTGTCATCATCATACTTTACCGTTCGGTTATAAACACATGCAATTGCTCACTGTCACACTTATTACAGCTTCACTTAGATACTGGATGAGGCAGTGGACTGTTAATTTTGTAGACTTATTATTTTCAAGTCATATTGTACTTGTTGTAAAATTCTGGTCTTCTATGAAAGTATTTATGTTTGAAGGGGTGTCATGTTGTAACGGTTCTAATTTTGTATGCATGCATTTGTAGTCTGAAATATGTAACAGTTCACTTATTGTGTAAAAAAATATTTAATGAGAGCAAAAAATGAAGAAGAATTATGATATATGATTATGTATCTGGTACTTGTACAGCGTGTACCAGGAGGAATGTGCCTTACTTTGGGAGAAAATTCATTAGGTTAATTTACATGATATTACCAAACATACCTCTGTCAAAACTTGAATGGTTATGAAGAAAATGATGTGAAAAAATGTGGTCTTTCTTGTGGTTCCACATACTGTATCTGTATAACATGCTGTGTTATCCATACACTGCGCAGGTCTGACCTTGAGCCAATCAGCACGCCAAGCCATATGCCGGCCAGTAAAGTGCTTGGAAACCTAAGGACAATTTTTATGAAAGTGGTCCAAGTTTTTGTAACTTACGCTATGTTTTTATGTCACTCACATATTCCTTAGATGTTAAGTACAAGTGTTAAAATTACAGAAGCTACATATCCCTCTTTGGACTACTTGGACTGCTTAACCCCTGAAGATGGGACTGATAGGTTGTCCCAAAACATCGGTAACTAACAACCAATCAACACTATGTAACTTCCCAGAAGAGGGAAGATCTCAGATTCCTCCTCATTTTTATATGTATTTGGTAATCGATAAATGTTTAACCGATGTCATTCTTTAAAACTTACCTTGTCATCATCTCCATAACCTTTCAACTTTGGATGTAGGTATGTTTGGTTATATCAGTTTAATTTAACGTGCAGAACATTTTCCTGAAGTATGGCACATTTCTCCCGGCACACCTGCATGTCAAGGGTGAGAGGGTGTTGAACCAGTATCATATATATATATATATATATATATATTATATATATATATGTATGGTGCACTGAAGATGTTGCTAGTTGATCAGATACTTAACTTTCCTTAGTGAAGTTGTGTGTTTGTTATTGTTTGGTGTTGCTGTCTGTGACTGTGTGAATTATACTGATAGAATGTTTCAAGAATAGGGTTTCATTTATCTGTGTGATTTTTATTGAGGTGTGTTTCCTCTTGTACTCAATGATAAATGTGGTATCTTCCTATTTTGTTCCTTTTTTACCCCTCTTTTCTTCATTGTGCAAGACTTTCCTTGTGTTCTTCATGTCTCCCTATTTGTGTCTTGTGTTCAGGATATGTGTGGCATAATTAGACATACCTTTATTGTATTTTATGGCATGCAGGTATTGTTTGATCCAGGTTTAAAATGTTCATCTGGTTTGGCTAACATGCTTGGGGGCAATCTAAGCAGTTCATTTTGCAAACATAACTCTTTTCAAACATATTGGCTTTCTTTCTGATAGTTTGAAAGTATCTGTACTTATGTTGATAACCCATGTCTTAGCTGACATTCATTGTGTTTTCAAAATGGCATCTTAGTAATTCATGCTTTGTGTGGATCTTCTGAACACCTGTTACTGTAGCATTTAGTGCCTGTACTGTTACAGTATGTATTGGTTCGGCTTGCGAGTCACTTAAGCGCCAGAGCAACTGCATTCTGCACTCAGCGGCTGAGGCTTGTTCATGAGATGCTGGTTCACATCAGACTTGTTAAAATGACTGTATGGGAAGGAGTTTTATGGCAACGTCTGAAAGGTGAGCTGTTCAAAGTTGTAAACAGTGGTAACTGGTCATAAATATAATTGTTCTAGAATTTAAGTGTGTCTGTTCATTTGTTGCAGGGACTAGGCGCCAGGAACTGGGCTGCACAAGGCGACAGTACCTATGTGATGGTTTCTGCACGTCCGTGATACACGTCATACCAGTCGTAGCTCTTGTTTTGTTCCTGAGTTCCAATACAAATCCATGCCTTAAAGCTTCTGAAGTTCGTGGATTTCTTAAGTTTCAAGACAGAAATTACATTTATTTTTGCACTCTGTACCAAGTTATTTTTGGCATGAGCCATGTAACAGTTTCATTATTTGGAATTATATAGATTAAGCATATTGCACTTTCTAAGATCAATATTTTCATTTCTTGTTCAGTCCTTTGTTTATTTCTGAAGTCTTATGGCCACTGCCTCAGTCTGTATGGTTGCTGTTGACATTTCAGTCTTTCTCGACTTAAGTAGCTTTTATCGTTAGTTCAGACCTTATGGTCATTTCCTTGTGTTCTTCTGGATTATGACAATGTGGTCTGTTATAACTTGAAGATAGGGGCATCATATTTTTCCAGAATGTTGGTACCCATGAGATGCATGATGTCATAACCCAGAAGGCTACAATTAATAATTTTTGTTTAACAATTTTTGTTTTGTTCATTGTATGTTGCTTCTTATCTGGTATTTTTCTTGTTCTTTTAAATATGACTGACACTTCTCAGTCTTCAATTTTGTATTTGTTACTGCTAAAGCTGTAATGATGCTGTATAATGTGTGAAGTGGAATTTAAGGTATTATGATATGTGCATCATATTTGTCTGAATATATTGCACACTTTTTTCCCTCCCAATACTTCTTCTAAATTTTACTGTGTATTGTATTTGCACAGTTTGACTTCTGTTCATTCTGTTTAATTTACACACGAAAAGACTGAGTGAATTATTTACAAAAACGTTTACTACATTAGTAGTCATCACTGCGTTTAAAAACTATTTGAAAAGTATTATATGTTCTGTCTAAAGAAGTTGTTTTTCTTTAGGTAATGTGAGAATTGTAGTGAATATTGTACAGGATCACCAAGAAAGCAGTCTGTAGTTTTAAAGTTGAGTATCCCATTTATCTTGAGACATAATCAGTGGCTTGTGAAATGCTCAGCAATTCCCAGTCTTCAATCCATGTCTACTGAACACGTGCACTTAACTGTCTTAGTGGCAGTGAAATGGTGTGCCTCACATACAACTCTACATTCATGCCGTTTCATCTCGTACCCATGCCAGTTAATAAAACTCCATTGAATCTCCCATGAAGCAACCAGTTTTGTGCTTCTCATGGTCCTTTCTTCAGTCTGAACATTTTCTTTCATGATGTCTTTGCACTGAATTCAGTGTACAGATGTGTTTGATGTTTAGCCACTCACTTAATGACCAATTTGTTTCAGGTGTTTCCAGTACTGGCTTTGTTCTTTGGTCACATGAAGGATTCCCTTTATAGGTTCTGGCTTGGAATGAAAAAGGTTTCAGATGCATTCCAGTCATTAGAGAGGTTTAAGGTAATATCGCCCACTGTTGACTGTATTTTGTGACATAAATTGTGCCTTTGTGTAATTCATGCCCTCCTACTTAGTATTTTGTTGTGGAAAGCTATGATTGCATTGTACAGGGGTAACTGCTGGTGGTACAGTAGTCATTGTATTGTGCTGAGGAAAGGAAATTTATTTTTATAATACTTTGTATTAGGAACTTAAAGCCATTGCACTGATTTTGGCTAGAGAATGTATTCTTCATATTAATTATTATTATTCAGATTTTAGTGTTAATTATTATTACTTTTGTAATTATGGTGTATTGTACTGTAGTAGAGTTGGTTAATTTTAATTTTACTTATCATATTTACAAAAAATGTAAGAGCCACCAAGCCATTGTAAGGAAACAGTAAAAATAAAGAATTCATCCATAAATTGCAGATCAATTAACTAAAAAAATGAAATGATAAAAGTAACTTAACTGGACATATTCGGATGTACTTATGGTAGGGTTGCCATAGACCCACCACAAGAAAAGATGATATTTTCCCATGTGTCGACCATAAAAAACGGACATATCGGTGAAAAAAGGAGGTTAAAAACGAGGACATGTAAATAGTCACAATTTCATTACATGGAAGCAGCTCTCTGTTTCTCTACTAGTAGTTCTTTGAATTTCATATAGATGAATTTCTGAGTGAGACATTCATTAAGCTTGCTTTTCATCAAGTTCAAGTTATTCAGAATTTCTGCACTGAAGTTTTCTAAGACATTGTGAAAGGTAGCTGCTGGACTCATGTTCTTATTTCTTGACTCATATAGTTGCTCATGAAACAGCAATTTGTTGTAACCCACCAGATACATAATTTTACAGTAGACAGAAAAAGCTTGACAGATCCCTAATAGACCAACACATAAGCATGTTATGTTTTTATGAAAATATAAGGAGAAGCAGTTCTTTTGTGGATGCAGCATTTTGAGTGAAGGTGTGTTTTTAATCCAGCTGTCTAGTAATGCGGGAATCTCGGTTTGACAAATTTTTTGTGGGATACGACATTTTTGTAAGTGTGATGATAAGGTAATATGATTATGTATTTATTGAAAAAGAGAAATATTTCTTGTATTTTAGTACCACTATAATATGTGAAAGCTTAATAATAAAAAGCCAGGACATTTTAAAATAATTGAACACCCCGCCCCCAGGTGGAAATTTTTGCTTTGAAAAAGAGGACATGTCCAGGGAAAGAGGATGTATGGTAGCCCTAACTTCTGACTGAGCACTGACTGTAGGAGACTTGGCCTCATTTGCCATGTTGTATCCATGTGCTTCCCTTGTTCTGAAACTTCTTTAATATCCCATTATTTTAGAAGCTGTTTGTCACACTAGTTATGCTTAATAATGCAGGACTTCAGAGCATTGTATGTTCTTTTTTAAACTTTGTGTGGTTATTGTTCCACTGACTGTCTTAGATGTACAGACTCCTATAATGTGATGGAGATCAGCAATGCATAATACTCTTCTGTTGTTGCTTGTGCTAAAGTTTGTGTTTGAAAAGGTATTGCTTGTTTTCACTTTCTGCATTTCATTATTATAGTTAGTTAATGCTGGCTGTCTTAATGTTTTCAGACTGTAATGCTGTTGATTCAGGCTAACACATTTGCCGAGAAGCCCATAAATCCATTGATGGCCTTGAATATTTCAAATGCCACCTTTGTGTGGGATAGTGTGGGAGGTGAAAGTCAAGGTCAACAGCCCACAAGGAAGAGGAAGAAGAACCAATCAAAGAGAAAAGTGTCGTGAGTTACACAATTCCATATGAAAAGAGAAGTAATGAATAAGTATTAGGAACAAAATGAATGGTTTAAAGCAGAGGTGTCCAAACCAAGGCATGTGCTGCCAGGTTGTGTTATGTGGCCCGCAGCCACATTTTACTTTATGTATATACTATAAAATCTACCCAGTAATTTAGCTGGTTAGGTATACCACTTATTGTGATGTTCACACATGCAGCCCGTGAACCAGGCCATCATAACTTTTGTGGCCTTTGCCAAAAAAAGGTTGGACACCTCTGGTTTAAAGCAAGACAGTCACTGTAGGCTGTAGGAGTTTAATGCCAGGCACTTTATCCCAGGCAAAGTAGATTTTCTTGTAAATGTAAATGCCTGTAGAATGTAATGAAATAATATGTTTTTAATACATGTTTTAAGATTGTAAATGTTGTATAGAATATTTGCTCCTCTAAAGTTCCAGGTGATTACACTGAAATCAGTATGTGGTTCCTATTGTATTGTGTTGTTTTGCCGTGGCTAGGGTTTGGAGAAGACACAAACTATCCAGAATGCCAGCTTATCATTTTTAAACTGCAAAAGTCCAATTTTGCAAATTTTAAAGTTTTTGCAGTGATGTGGATGAGCTGCCAGTTCTTCTGTGTTGTGACACCAGATCACTGGATATTTGGTTTCCAGTGTTTTGAGGTCCATATGACCCTTGAAGATGAGACCACTAGACTGTCTTTGAAATGCTGGGAACCAGATGCCCAGTCATTCCATGCCACATCCCAGAAGAAGTGATACCAAGTCCTATTTTATTTTCCAAACTTGGAAAACTTTTACAAAACATGATAGGAACTGCACACGCGCAGAGTGTGGATGCCAATGCTCTGTTCACGTGCAGAAGTGAGATATGAGCACTTGTATATATGTGTGTGTGCAGAAACATGGGTAGGTTTTGTGTACAGTGGCCATTAAAATTGTTCCATGTCAACAAAATTTTGAAATGGCTCGACTGTTTTTCGAATATTCTCCAATATCAGATTTTATAAAGATCCATTTAGCCATTCTTGACTTGTATATGTACTGACAGACAGATGGCAAAGCAACTGTAGTAGGCATTCTGCGTATGTATATATGCCTGTCTGTACGTGTGTATGTATGTATGTATGTATGTATGTATGTATGTGTGTGTGTATGTATGTACACAAACGCACATACCTACAGCATTTTTGTTTTGTTCACTGACGGTCCCATCGTGGAATCATAATGTGTTAAGTGAGTGTGACTGAATTCGGTACAAGACCGTGACAGTATGGCAAGTGTTTTCCTGTGCTG
Source organism: Reticulitermes speratus (assembly GCA_021186555.1). Lineage (NCBI taxonomy): Eukaryota > Metazoa > Arthropoda > Insecta > Blattodea > Rhinotermitidae > Reticulitermes > Reticulitermes speratus. The sequence continues at coordinate 8,323,691 of JAJKFL010000005.1, forward strand.
TCACAGCAGCCAACCTTACCCCTGTGTGTTCCAATTTCATAAACAAGACTTTGGTGACAAAGTCAGGCCAGTATAACCATTGTACACTACGTGGTACTCAGTTCCTGCACTCCGATTTACTAAATTTCGGTTTCTATTGAATCACAGTTTTACGACTATCACAGTTGATATGAAGTAACTCACTGCCAATATCAGCCTATAAGTTAAGTTTGTTCGACTGTACTTTCTAATTTTGGATTTGATTAGTATATTGTATTGACACTATTTCTTTAGTATGGTGAATCAAGAATTTATTTTTGCTTCATCTCCATCAAAGTCTGTCTTTCACTAGTCTGTGATTATGATACTGCTATTTAGGCAGTGAAGATGAACTGTGATCGTGTGCTTTAATATTTTGTGCTTACAATTTTCAGACACAGAACTCTTGAGATGCAGAGGCTTGCAGAATTTAATCTTGAAGTGAAGCCAGCACTGGTGGACATTACTTTACTTGCACCAAAGGTAAAGTGGTTTTATTATCATGTCTGGATCACAAACTGTGTTTGGTAATAATATTAAATTATATCTATTGAAATGAGCTAATTGGGAAAGCTTGCATGACTGGTGTCGCAGCATCATGAGGCACAAATGACCTGTGTTTTGTGGTGAGAATACAGTTGGCAGGGTTAAAAATTTGTTGATTGAAACTACAATGTGCATACATTTTACAACATTTGGAATATTTAAAAATAATAGTTTTTTCATCCATTTTCTCTGGACCAATCAGAGTTGGCAATCGAGTGACCCACCATATTTTGAGATCCTGTAAACCTGTTAAGACACTCTTGTACAGGGTAAGCTGATCGGTATCTGTGGGGCACCCAAGTGCGGTAAGTCCTCATTGCTTCTCGCTGTGTTGGGTCATCTCCGTGAAATGTGTGGACAAGTGCTGCGTGATGGAAACTGTGCCTATGTTGGGCAAAGACCCTGGATTTGGACTGCCAGTATACGTGACAACATTGTGTTCAAGGAACCATTCCAACATAAGAGGTAACCATCAACTGTACACTTTTATAAATTTGAACACATTCTTTAACCAACAGTAGTCATAACTGGAAATTGTTAGCTTATTTTGATTAACCTTTTAAGGCCTAGCAGTGGCTCTGTACCACCAGGTTTAACTTTCAAAAATTCTACATGGTGCTCACATTACGTTTATGTGTTGTGTATGGATCTCAGAGCAAACAGCGACTTTTGACTTATACAACATTAACAGATTGGTTTTGTATAACCAAGGTGGACAGTGTTTACTGTGCAGTACACACTGAGTTCTTGTATAAAACAGACACAGTTCATCTTTAAAGGGTTAAGCTACATTTGCTGGATAGTTGTCAAGATGTTCATGTTTGTGCAATAGGTGTGTGTGTGTGTGTGTGTGTGGGAGGGGGGGGGGAAGCCTATCTGACTTTAATTTCAGTCACACTTTCACACGGTGCACACTGATTGTGGTGGAATGTGTATTGTGTTGGATGTAGAGACTGCACCACTTCATAATCCATTTGTCAAATTGACAGTACATCTAGTGTGAAGTAAACCATACTACAACACTCTGATTGATCAAATTGTTGTAATATAACTTTTGTATCTGTATTGCTACCTAATTACTGTTCATTGAATCTTGCTGCTGTAACTTTTACATCTGATATGTAGGATATGTCTCTAATGAAAATATAGGTTAATGTATTTTGTTTAGCTTTTTGTGTCATTAGTTCTCTGTAACATTAAAAAATGATTATATTAAAGACCACAAGTCGGCCCATAATACATTTCTTTATTTCCTATATTGCGTGGCAAGGAGGAACCCATATGTTCACATTCAGAAGTTGCTAGTTGATCTGTTCTGTTTGTGTCTATACAAATTTGTGTGCTCATCTAATAACCATTCTGTTCTGTGTTTCCATTTACAGTATATTCTGTATCTCTTCATCATACATTCCATCAAATATTATTTATGCTTCCATGTAGACGTTTCATTCAGCATAGTAATGAGTGTTGTTACCTGTATTTGCATTGTGATTAGAGCATGGTTTCATGTAAATTAGGAATGTGTACTCACATTTAATTTAACAGAGACATTGCAACACATAACAATGAATTTTGTTACAGCTACACATAACTCACACGCTGTCTGGAGATTACCAGCTTTCGGGCACAGAGTTTTTTGACTTACGATAGAGAGTTCTTTTATATCAGCAGCATTGTGTATTGCTTGTTGACAGGTACTACAGTGCTGTTCATAATTGTGCACTTAATGAGGATATTGACAAGCTTCCTCATCATGATGACACACAGATTGATGAGACAGGGCTTTCACCAGGACAGAGGCAACGGATTGCTCTTGCTAGAGCTCTCTATTCCAACAGGTAAGACCAGTGATTTTTCAGAATTTTATAGTAGTTGTTTCATACAATACAGTCATGTTTCAGACCACATATGAATTGATCATTTATCTGTCTTTATTTACAACACTTTGTTTTGTGGATATTGTCATTTGAAGTACCACTTTCAGATCACAGCTGTAGATTTACCTTCTTGAGAGGTATCTTATGGTTTTCCCAGTCTTTTCGAGTAATTGCTTATGACAGTCCATGATCTACTTTTTCTAACATTCCATAGCTGTTAATTGGCATTGGTGACTGGTTATTTTGTACCCACTAAATTGTTGCCAACTTGCATTTGGAACTTTGATAAAGGCAGGCTGGGTGGAACAACTTAGTGTTGTTTGGTTACTTCCAGGTCTGGCCTGTGCCTGCCTGGCAAGCATGTTAGTAGAAATCCACATATTAGGTGAGAATATAAGGCAGGGTTTCATTTTGTTGAAATGGTAAAGTAGAAGAGAAGAAATGGATTTTATCTGTACAAGCGGCTTAGTGTACTTCACATTATTAGACAAGAGGGAAAGAGAAGACCTGTTGAAACATTAATGCTAGTTTTGGTTGGCTGGCCTTGAATCTACACAGAGTGCAGCTTCTCATCCAAAGAACATGTGAACCAACAATGTTGTGTTTGTGATAGGGACATTTACCTTCTGGACAACCCACTGAGCATGGTGGATGCTGACACAGCAGCGGTGGTTTTTGACAGGTGTATCCTGAAGGCTCTCCATGGTCGAACAGTCATTCTGGCAACTCAACAGGTCCAGGTAGAGTCAACATTTGAAGCAGAATGCTTTATTTCTTGTGTCATTGTTGTAAGGTCAACATTACATTACATTACATATTACATTGTTGCACATTACTGTATGAAGGTTGTTATATAAGGTTAGCATATAGTGACCATTGCATGTTACTGTATCACAGTTGTTATAAGGTCAACGCATATTGTGCATTGCACAATACTTTGCCAAGGTTGTTATAACTCAACACTTACTGCCCATTTCAAATTACTAGATTCGAGGAACTGTGATCTATGGTGAGAAGTGTGAAAACATTTTTTACATTCCACTTTCTACTTCAATCAGTAGAGGTGATCTGAGTCTTATTTTCTTTACTTCTAAGAGTTATATCAAAATGAGATTTAACAATTTCATAGTTTCTGCCCTGAAGTTGGAGGCAGCAGGTTCCTTGAAAATGTTCGTAACCACCTGTCAGACTTTATGGCATCATCAAGCCTCAAGACCAGAATCTAAAACTATGTAAGAAGTTAAAATGATATTCTTGTACTCGTCTTTGCTTGTGAATTTGTAATCAATATGTCCACTGTTAGTGTCATCCCCAAAGAATGCAAGGTCTGCAACACTTCTCAGTTGCTATTCCTGGCAAGAAGATTTCCATTTAGTTTTCAGTGACAGTAAGGTTTGTGAAATACTATGCTTTTAGAACTATTTTGTTACATGTTTTTGTTTGCAAAATGGAGACATACCAACAAAAAATTCTTAGTGCCTGGATAGCAAATGTTTTCTGATTACCAACATTTTCTGTATATGTGTGTAATATAATTGGTCTCTGCAATTCTTCATGTCTAAGGGTTAATAATGAAGGATGGGTAAGGCTAATTTGCATTTGTAGGTCAAATAAACTTCTGTAGTAGAGCCATGATGATTGTCATCAGTGTATATGTTATGGAAAAATTAATGGATATGTGATAACAACAAGGAACAAATAATGTATGTAGACCACAAAGGAATGCTGCTTACTTGTGAGAGTACAGCAGTGGTGATATGGAAGCCATAGTTTACATACTTTTGACAGTATGACACTGTTTATATGGCAGTCAGTTTTTATACTGGAGAGAGTAGAACGCTCTTGATGTAGCAGTTACAGTTGACTTACTTGTGACAGTATGACACTATTGATACAGCAGGCACAGTTTATATACTTGTGAGAGTACAGCACTATTAATGTCGCAGTCACATGTGACATACTTGTGTGTGACAGTGTGGCACCATTGATACAGCAGGCACGGTGTACACGTATGTACTTTTGAGACTATGACACTGCTGATGTGGCAGTCACTGTGAGGGTGTGACACTATTGACATGGCAATCACAGTTAAAAAATAAAGTGTAACACCCAGTAAGATACTTTCCACTGATAATATTTTCCTTCTTAAACTATGTTGAAATGTCAGCTGTTGGTTTGATTTACCTAGCACTGTAATTGTTATTATTTTTAATATCATAATGAATCTTGAAGGTTTGTTAAATTTGTAAGTCTGAAACCTGGCAATGATCTATGTTAGTTTATGGAATTTGGATAGCATCTTCATCTGTAGAGGCATCTTGGTTGTAGATCTTTATCTTAGTGCTTATGCTTTTCGAATTTGAACAGAATTCCAACTTTCAGTTGGTTCTTTGGATTCAAACAACATTTAGTTGGCTTATACACATTAGATTCCTTTATCATGTCACAAGAATTTATATCATTTTGTAGCTATTTCCTATTCGATAACATGTATTTGCTGGCTGTTGGACATTTGAGGATGGGGTGCACATCTGTGTCTTAGATTGCTACTGGGTCGTGCATTAAGTTTTGAAATTCAAACATTGCTGGTTGCTGCTTGCATCAGTCTACCTAAAAAAAAAAAAGAATCTAATGCCATCTGTCAGTCCAGCTAGTAGAAGGAGGGCAAAACTTGAATTTATTGTGAAATTCGTCTTTGAGAGTAACTTAACTGCTACATATCTCTTTGGAAGCATATGTTCTTAATCTCGAAACTTGTAAGAAAATGTAGTATTTGTTTCCTTCTTATTTTTTTGAAGTGCTAAGATTATGTAATGTTGGTAATTGATGACTGGATGGGTATGGAGCACTGGTAGAATAATATTGGCGGGAAAACAGTTTCGGAGGTAAACCTGCCCCAGTGCCACTTTGTCCTTCACAAATCCCACATGGACTGTACTTGTTAATATAAAATGGATTCCATCTTGTAGTAGAACAAAGACCTGGTGATTTGCAAGACTGGTGCTTTGTTGCTGACAGTGCCGGACATTATTTGTGGTATGAGAGCAAGAGCACTATTGGATTGTCACTTGCACAAAATGTGTGGCACAATATAGATTTATTTGCATAACTCACTGATCTGTTGAAGACCATCTTTGTGTATGTGTCACCTCTGCTTTCGGTTTGTAAGTGTGCAGGGATAGATGCTTAGCATGGTGGGGAATGAGGGTGAAGAGATGCAGGAATCAAGTAATACCCTAGCATAGGCACGGTTTTTTTTTTTGTGGTGAAGGGCCCCACAGCAGATGCTACAGACAAACTGCAGCCTTAAGGCTTATTGTGCAACCCTGTGATGAAGATGATTAGTTTTTCTTTCGTTTTTCCGTGTAGTGGAGCACCAGTGGAATGAAACTGACAGGGAAAACCGAAGTACTCGGGGAAAAACCTATCCTAGTGCCATTTTGTCCACCACAAATCTCACATGGACTGACCCGGGATCGAACCCAGGCCTCCGCGGTGAGAGGCTGGCGACTAACCGCCTGAGCCATGGCACGACCGTATAGGCATGGTTAGTTTTTAATGTTCCTACCTTCTGTTCCTTGTTGTTTGCACATGGGTTATATTCTTGTTACTGAACTGAGGCTGTAGAAACAATTCTCGTGCTTGGTTGGGATGATGATGCTCAAGGCTTCACCTCTCTGGTAAGATCATGATACACTCTGGCTGCTGTCAACAAGACCAAGGCACTTGCTGCTAGCAAAGATTGTCACTACCAACATCTGCCTGGCTATACAATAGAGGAAAAGTGGAGCAGCTCAGTGGAGGTGTGCAGGGGTTTTTTATTCCTAGGACATTTTTCTGTGGCTTCAGTATAGGAGCTGAAACATGTCGTCATTGTTAATATATGTCAAGTATGGCTGCATGTTCTCTTGAGACAGCCTTATGGCCAAAAGTTTCATGCTAGTTATTATCATTTCTTCCTTCTGCAGTTCATGACTCGCTGTGATGAAGTGTATCTTATGAGTAATGGCAAGATTGTTCAATCAGGCACGCATGAGTGGCTCATGGAACACTCCCCTGAGTATTCCAGTCTTATCAAGGCCTGCACCCATGAGAATGCCAAGAAGTATTTTGTGTGAGTGCTACGGTTTGTTGAAATGATTGTTTTTTATTATGTTTATTTGACACAGTTGAAATGGTTTTGACCTTTTCAACCAAGATCTACTTCTTTTTTCAACAATTTTGTTTACATTTCTAAATTTGCATGTATTATCTCCATTATATTACAGTGTAACTTATGAGTGGTTACAAGAAAGTTTCTGGACAATATTTTTTTCTGTATGATGGCTTACACTTGCTATTTCATGTTGCTCACCCTGAAGTAGTCCCCTTGCAACTTGCTACTGTGAGCCCAATGAGTGTGCTCTTGTTGGAAGTATCTGTCCTCTCTTCAGAACTCCATAAGTGTAGCCTGCAATTGTTCATATCATGAAATCTTGTGGGCAAGTGGCTAAGATTGGAGAGACAAGGAATACAGACATAATTTTGATAGGGAAACCCATTGAAAAATGACCACTTGAAAGGTAAAGAAAGAGACATGTTACAATGAATTTTAGGTAATTTGTTGGAAATTTCTGAGGTCATGCGCAGTGGTGTGAGTTAGTTCTAGTTGCACTGAACATTTACGTTCTGTTACCAGTATTAATTACTTTGGATTTAGTACAGGTGATAAATTTGAATTTGTTTTGAGCAGATATTTTTTTGAGAACTATTATGCTGACATGGACCTGAATGCAAAAGAATGAATACACAAGTTAGGGTGGTAAGCCATTGAGGGAGATCCTGGACTCGTTAATATTACTTTGCAACATTTAGTTTTAGGCACTTTTGCATGTCTGTGTAGTGGCTATTAAAATTTCTTTGCCTGCTAGCTTGTCTGTATGCATATAAAAACTTGGGAACTGCGGAATGAATTTTCATGAAATTTTATATTGGAGAATTTTACAAAAAATTAAGCCATTTCATATTGAATTTAGAGTGCTTAGTTTTAACCATCACTTCATGTGATGACCTAGATGTATTTCTGCACACAGTTGTGTTTACTCCTCAGCTCTGCTACTGTACATTTCGTGTGCAAGATGGGAAAATAAAAAGTAGAATTTTTCTCATATAAAGTTTTTGTGCCAAAATGGAAATCTGGTGTTGAGATAGTTTGTGCTTTACCCATACCCTAGCAACAGAGCTACAGGTGAGCACAATAGGAACTGTGCAGTTGCAGTTCTGTTGCTAGGCCCTGCAAAGGAGTGACAGTTATGCTGTGCATGTTTCCTAACTTTTTTTGTCTTTGCTTATTTTTAATGTACTGGCAGTTTTGTGAACACATGGTGTGATCAAATAGTTTCCAGACTGACGATGAGGTGACACTGCTGCTGGTATGAACTTCTACTGCTAAAGGTAGATAGAGTAAAGTCTGCTGAGTTATTTTCTGCTTGGAATAAGGCTGTAGCATGTGTGATTATTGAGTAATGCCTTGTTAGGTTAAGTGCGTGTTGTTCCACTGGCAATTTTAGCATGTGTAGAAAATGGCAGACTTCAAAGAATAGTGTGTTTGAATCAGATTTTGTTTTAAACTTGAGGAAAGTTCCTACCAAAACTTTCAAAATGTTGAAAGTAGGTTTCAGAAAGCAGACAGTTTAAAGAACACAGTTTTTGAATATTTTTCGAAGTTCAAAAGTGGTGTAACCTCTGTGAAAGATTCTAAATGTTTGTGACATTCATCAGTGAGCAATACAGATGAAAATGTGGCTCAACTGAAGGAATTTGTCTTCAAAAACAGGAGAATCACTATCCATGAAGTTGCTAACATTTTGGGAATTTCATTTAGTTGAGCTGAGAGCATTTTGAAAGAAAATTTGACATGCCTCAGACTGCCAGTATATTCATGCCCTGCCTGCTGAGTGAGGAGCAAAAGTTCAATCATGTCAGTACATGCCAGGACCTCCAAGGAGGCTTCAAAGACCCAAATTCTTCTTGAAGATAATTGCAGGTGTTGAGATGTGGGTTTACAGGTACAACCAGGAAGTTAAGTAAGGCATCTCAGTGGAAGAGCCCATCATCTCCACTCCCAAAAAAGGACAAGATAAGTCCACTGAAATGCAAAGAGCATGCTCATTGGTTTTTTTATATTTTTTTTATATATTCACAGAGATGTGCATTATGAATCTGTTCTATGAGGACAAACTGTAAACCAACATTATTACATTGACACCTTACAGCGTTTGTGAGAACGTGTGTGGTGAAAACAACTTGACTAGTGGAACTCGGTGGGGGGATTGGTTTTTCCACCATGACAACACATATGCTCATTTTGCTTTGTCTGTGTGTGAATTTGTGGCTAAAAACAAAATGACTGTCATTCCACACCCTCCATACTCACCAGATTTAGCACTGTGTGACTTCTTTCTTTTCCCAAAATCAAGATGGCATTAAGTGGAAGGATATTTAATAATATCACCACTACTACAGCAACATCATGGGAAGTACTTGCCACATTTCTAACAGTGTACTCGAAATGGTTTGAGTGGTGGCACAATTGCTGGGCTCCATGTGTAAAGTTTCAAGACTATTTTTATGGGGACATCTAGAACATAAATGTTGTTGTTATGGGGAAACGAATTAAGTGCGGAAACTATCTGATCACACTACTTATCTGTTATACCTTAATAAGTGCATTAGCTGATCCTCCAGCTGTTAGTAGAACACTACAGTATGTAGTCTTTGCAGTCATGTTATGTCTACTAAGGGTCACTGGGAAGCAAGAGGATGAAGCACACTGCATGCATTATTTCACCTATAGTTGCTACACCAGCTGAGAATTTTATATACTGATCTGCGGATCAATATTTTGTTTGAACACAGGGAAACTAGCAGACGCCATATAAGAGTATCTTCAATGACAGAATTCATCAGTCAATATATAATTCAGACCGACAACACCAGTGTTGGGCCCTGTCACAATAATGGGGAAGGTAAGGACCTTTGAATTGCGTACAGAACGTTGTTCCGCATATATATTGCTCTTTACTTATATTATGAAGTTTTATTTTATTGGCAGATACATTGTATATGTGAATTATGTTTGGACTGGAAAAATACCAAAGTACCAATGAAATGTGAATAACCATTCCGATTGTCATTCACAGTCATGCAGAACATGAACATATATAATTATATAAATCATTGAACTGCCAAAAGATAACAGAGACAGGTTGTTGATAGTGTACTACGAAGGTGAAGTTATCCTGTGCACACCATGAAGGCATATGATGGGGAGTGGAAATAATAGATGGAGGTGAGTGATCAGCTTCATGACATGGCCACTTTACCTCCAGCAAAGTGCCCCAGTACCCATTGAATAGGAGGCTGGCTAGGTCCTGGAGCAGAACTGGACACTTTGGAGGAGAAACAAATGTCTTGTCCTTGCAGGGAATGAAACTACACTTCTTCAGTTGTCCAGGCTGTAACCTAGTCACTATACCAACTGTACTTCACCGTAATAATAGAGACGCTTGCACAAACATTGCAAATGATATAAAGCAGAAGTCTTGAAAGTCTGGTAGCAGGTAACACTTATCTTATCTCATTAAATTTTTGGACATTTTCCATTGTCTGAGTAAAAAAACTACTTTCCTTTTGAGGTCCATCTTCAGGTAGAATAAGTACCTGCTCTATAGAGCAGTTAAATAAATAAAGGTAGACCTTATCATGAGGCATATGCCCTGTATTAAGGATTATCTTTATTTCTCTGTTTTGTGTCTTGTTTCTAAGGCTGCGGTCAGAGTGGCGCCGACATCGGCCGACGACCGACGTCGGCCGAACTCGCCCGATCTTTTCAAACCAGCTGGAAGGCACGTGCTTGGTCTCAATACAACCGACTTGTCGGCCGATTACAACCGATGTCGGACGGAGATCGGTCGAATTCAATTCAGTTTGTTTTTTTCGGCCGATTATGACATAAATCATGATGGACTGCGAAACATTAATTAGTTTGGTTCAGGAAAGGAGAAGTTTATGGGATGTACAAGATAAGCAGTACCACAACAGAGATGTTGCCAGGAAGCTGTGGGCTGAAATAGCAATAGTTTCCTTCTTCATTCTAAAATACTCGTAAAATTTGTCCGCTTGTTCAAGCAATTGAGGAAAGAGTGTATGATACTCGCCGAATTCTTCTCGAGATACATAATTTCATTCACATGGAATCTTTTTCTTTTCAATAACAAATATCTTAACACAGAACTCGTCTCCAAACACAGAAATGTTGGAACGTCCATTCTGCCGACAACTGACAAAGTAAAGTCGGCACTGTGACCAAGCTATCGGCCGATTCACATCGGCTGACGTTGGATGAAAATGTCTGACGACCGATGTCGGCGCCACTCTGACCGCAGCCTAACCTGGACAGCAGACGTAGTCTACATGAATTACTATCATGATGATACTAGACCATACTTGCCATACTCACAGTCCTTTTTAGAACCACACAGTCTTGCCAGTTGTCTTACAGAATGGTTTCTGTTGAAGGATTTTTTTTTCTTTGTTTGTTTGCCATAGATGTAGATCATCTGGATCTTGTGGATTTGCGCCCGCTTGGTTCAGTCAGAGCTTATGTGGCTTCCTTTGGATCTGTGTGCAGCTATGTCTGGATGATGTGTGGTTTGCTGTCACAGCTGCTGTACAGTGCATGTCTGTTTGGCATTCCCATCTACATGCTGCTTGTAAGTGCTGTCATGCTGCACTGATTGATGTCACATGTTGTTTTCAGGCAGAGAAGTGAATGTGAAAATACAAAATATTATTGATTTATTCTTAGGTTATTTAATGATACTAAGGATTTTAGAAATCTGTTTGAATGTAAAGTCCCACCACTCTCCTGGAGAAACTGGGGGACACGGTGGAAATAAAAAAATATTTGAACTGGGTTCGTCCCTTGAATGCATGTTTGGAACATTACTGATATACCACCCATGTGGCCGTAAAACTCATGATGGATGCATTGGTGTGATGGCAGCCCAAAGCATGTTTGTTGACTGTTATAGAATATTAAACTTACAAGGATGTGGAACTTTTCCCTTATTCTGATGGAAAATAGTGTGTAATGTTATTTTGAACGGATGAGTGTATGAGTGGTATGACTGGCTGAGGAATGGAGAAAATACATAACAAGGGAGTTCCTTTGTATTTAACATGTTATGTTGTTGGTCATCGTGCAGTATAAAGCATTTGTATGGTCTGGGCAAGCGGTGTTCATGCAGAAAAGAAGAAGAACTGTATTTTCAGTTTTCTTTATAAAGCATTCAAGAGAGAGAGATGAAGGATAATATTAAAGTGGACCTTGGGGAATTGGATTGTGAGACTGGGAGCTCACTTGATGTTGTTTAGGGTAAAGTCAAACTGGGCTTCAGTGATTATGGTGATGTAACTTTGGAGATTTTGATAGAAGGCTAGTAAGTGCATGCATTTGAGAAACTCTGAATTTATAGCCTCTGATGTTTGCATTCTTCAGTTTCAGAACTGCAGCAGCATCAACTTTATATCTTTGAATGCAGCTCTTCTGGTACTGATGTGTATCAGTGGCTTGGCATGGAGCTTCTCATTTACCACAGTAATATACATAAGTATACGTATTACAAGTAATGTAGTCAGAGAACATCTGTATATGGCATACCCCTAAAACTGAATACAGTATTCCCCCCGTATCCGCGGGTGATACGTTCCAAGACCTACCGCAGATGCCTGAAACCACGGATAGTAGGGAACCCTATATATAAAAGAGCAGAGTAAACTTTAGATCGACTAAAGTCAACGCTGGCAAATTAAAACATAATACTTAAATCGACCATGGTCGACTTTGGCAGTGAATGTGTTAATATTTTCGGGCCGTGGTAAATCGCGGATAACTGAAACCGCGGATACGGGGGTTCTACTGTATATGTGAAAGGAAAGTCCTTTATCCTGCTGGGGTAGGTGTTTAAATTTTAACACATGGTTTATGAAAAAATGTATTATTTGAACAGAAAAAGATAAAAAATTATGAAATAAAGTTGTGGAAAATAAAACAGAGATTATGTAAATATCCTTGTTGACTAAATATATAAAGTGAATTTCTAGGGTTGTTTGTCATTGCAGGTCTGTAAATGGTTAATATGTTTCTGCACTGCATATATGTAGTCAGAGTGTTATGACCTTCCAGAGAAAAATCTGTAGCCTTTACCAGAAATAAACTGCTGCTTTATTACACTCTGGTATATTGAGAATATGGGCAGAAATTTAATATTTAATTGTATTCTAGTACTTACATGTGATAGAAATAAATTCTGTGAATAAACCAGAGCAGCCATAACTGTTTTGAACTCATTTATTATTTTATCTGAGACTTGAATGTGGAGAGTGGCAGACATGTTGGTACTCATTAGATTGTCTGTTGTATGCAGACTGTGGTGGGAGTGTCAGAGCGAGCGCACAACTCGTGGTTTAAGAAGCTGTGCAGAGCACCAGTGGGATACTTCCAGGCTTCATCTGCCATGATCTGTGTCCTGAACTTCTTCTCTCTAAATGTGCAAGACAGTAAGTGCAAACAGGCAGTAGCTCTGTGATACGAAGGCCAGTAGAAAAGTAATGCCTCCTATTCTTTTATTTTAAATGTGGCACTGGGTTGAGCTTGTTGCCTTATCCAGCAGATAGCAACACTGTGTAGCTCCGCCAGAATCATCAGTTCTCCAGTCGCTCGTGTGCATTCAACAAAATAGCAGTGCCAAATGGCAGATGTTGTGGATGTACGTATTAGGCAGAGAGTGGTGATTGAAAAAGTGTGTTGATAATTAAGGAGACTTTGTGGAAAAATAATCTCAACTTTGTAAAGGATGTAGTTCTACCCATGATACATGTAAATTTCATTATAATTGTAATTACAGTTTCTGAGAAAAAAATAGGAGGCATTCCTTTCATACTGCCCCTCGTATTTACTGTGCTGGTTGTGTGTGTGTGTGGTGTTTTGTTTAATGACACTGTCAGTTACTAAGATTATACAGCACAGGTGATAAATGGTGAGATATGAGTATGGAGCACTGGTGGAATGATACTGTCAGGTGAAAGCAGAAGTACTCAGAGGAAGACTTGTCCTAGTGCCACTTTGTCCACCACAAAAGCGACATTGATTGGCCTGGGTTTGAACCTGACCCTCCACAATAATTCTGGGGTATATCTGACGTATGAGTTTTTAGTCCTATGTCCAAAATTGGTCGTATCACTGCCATAGACCAGTTTCACCATGCAGCAGAGGATACTCTGCATTATTGAAGGACATGTTCTGCAGTATAAAACCTACAGAGACATTTGTTCCTATGTTTGCAGCTGTATGTGACAGATTGTGTGACACAAGTTGAATTTTACCTTTCTTGATTTCCAGAATACCAAACTGGGTTTAAATTTGTCATGCCTCAAAAGTGCAGGACTTTCTGTTTCAATAGATAACAATCATCAACCAGCAACTGCACTAATTGTAATTATTATAACACTTTAAGATTGCCCTACATATGTTTCGGTCACAAAGTGACCATCATCAGGGGCGTCGTACGCACGTATGTGCACTTCACTTCACGCTGTCCACTGTCTACTATATTTGCATAGGGAATTTTGTTTGTACACTATTCCACGATAGTAGGTGTCGAAGATTGTTTATTACGATCGTAGGTCGATATGTTATTAGTATTCACTTGTATGATTGTTTACACTGATGTCTTCCATTTAATTATATGTGTTACTCATGTGTCCACTATCAGAATGTCTATATATATGTTCATTGAACATTGTCCACTGTATTGACGATGTTTTTATTGAGTGTTTTTTGTGCTGCTCTGCTGTGATAAGAGGTGTGGTGTTTATTCCGATTATGCGTCGGTGGACGGGTTGATGTCCATTGTTGTTGTATGATCTGTGGCTGTTTATCAATGAAGTATGGTTTCGGATATCTTTTTATGCTGCACTTTGTAGGGTATAGTATCGGTTATTCTTAGGAGTATCGTGTGCCGGATTGTTCACTTTCACTGTTTTGACTATAGTTGTTATCACAATGTCCACTATCAGAACGTCTATATGTGTGTTCGTTGAGCACTGTCCACTGTTTTGACGATGTTTTTGTTGAGAGATTAGCACTGCACTGTTATGTTGGAAGTCGTGGTGCTTATTGCGATGTTGCGTCGATGAGCTGGGTGAATAACCGATACTATACCCTACAAAGTGCAGCATAAAAAGACATGTAGGGGAATAGAGGTATAGCTCCACTCATTCTTAACATAGATGGACCTATCGTCATGACATCTGAGATTAATTTATTTTCATTACAGAGACATGTGCAACCAGCTGGCCATGTGAAACATAGAAGTTGGGGCTCACATACTGGAAGTCCGTGTCATCCTACCCATCTTATTACATATACAAGTTATAACAGACATTGTTTTGTGTGTTTCAGTTGATATGAAACTTCCACTGTCAATTGAACTGTTGCTACAGAGCGTGAGTTTCTTCTTCTGTGCCATGTTTGCGTTACTGTATATTTCACCATACAGTCTTGCAGTAATACTCTTTGCTGTGTTGATCAGTGTTGTTATCCTGGGACGGCCTCACAGGTACAGTACCCATTGAGGGCCATGTGACTGTCACATGAGAGTTACTTAATTTACATTCTTAATGAGATGTGTTCTAAATGTTTTAAATTTCAGGGTGCACACTTAGGAGTTCAAGATTATGTTATATGCCAGGGATGTGTTAAGAAGTAGCATCAAAGGATGAGCGACACTCATTTTTATTATTTCAACTTATATGCCCAGTGGTATAAGGTATAATGGGCAAGTCCTCTGTTTCTTCACATAATCGCCAGAGCAACCGAGACATTTATCCCAGTGATAGAGACCCTGTTCTAATTCCAGCAGAGAAGATACAGAGGTCAGTTGTGCTTCCTTCAGGTTCCTCAATGTTCTGAAATAAAGTGGGCATTTACTGTTTCACCATGACCTGGAATGGAAGAAGGAGAAATCATTGTGTATCCCAAAATTCTGTCAGCAAGAACTGCTTCATGTGTCTTGACCATTGACCATTCATCCAGTTTGCACCTAGTGATTTTCACTTCTGTATCACTGAAGAAGTACTTCATAGGAAAGGCTCATGACTTACAAGATAAACATGTGATGTATCACTGGGACAGAGGTCTCAGTTGGTCTGACACATCAAGAAACAGGGGATATGTCTGTTATTGCTTGTTGTTGTGGACATCCATGTTGACAGGTGGTACTTAATGAAGTGTATGTTTAAGTGTAATAGGAAACTGCGACTAGTAGGGCAGGGATTCCTTTTTGACCGTTCATATCGTAATTATATGCATTTTATGATGAGAGAAGTGTAATGAAGTGCAAACCTGGGAATTAATAAAGCTCCCTGCCCCATTGGGACCGTGGAATTTCTATTATGAAAGGTCCTGAAATGTTTTGAGTAAGTAGAGGACACTCTTTATTATATGGTTAGCTGAAGGTTGCATATTGCTGTCTAATAATTTTTTTTTTATATTCTTGTGTTATTGTAGTATTGAGTATCAGAAAATTTTGTAAAGAAGTCCAGATTATTATGTGTTGGTAGTTATGCCATGGCTGAGAGAATTGGTTGGGTGGAGATGTCTTGATTTTGGTGGTCTTTAGAAAATAAATTATGAATGGGCCACTACAGGTATTCCAGCAATGTACTTGGTTAAATCTACTGGCATTTTGAATCTGCTGCAGTTACTGGTTGTCTGAAGATGGCCTTAGAGTGCTGAAATACATCCTATTAACCTGTGTTGCCAAACATGGATGCACATAGGATAACACCCCTAGAAATTCATTTTATATGTATTTAGGCAGCAAGGAAATTTGATGCAATTTTAAGACATGCCAGTTTATTGCAGTTTAATGCAGTTTATTTCATAATTTTATCCTTTTCTGTTCAAATAGTACATTTTTCATAAACCATGCTCTAAAATTTAAATTTCCATCTTGGTCAGCTAAAAGTTAAAGTAACTTCTGCTCTGATTATGCCTGACTTAAAAGGACAGGATGTATATCCTAAGGTCGTCTGTTACCTTCATATCACCCGTCCTGTTGTCACAAGTAAAGCTCTTGCAATCCAATGTTATGTTGATGAAGTGCCACTGCGTAATTCAAGATAACGAAATTTGTGTGGTATAATCATTGCAGTTTGTGTGAGGGAAATGTTCTGACCAGAAATTCTATATGTTGAATACAAATGTCAAGTCACAAATAATTGCTGTTGTTCGTTGAGTTTAGACCCATTTGTGAACCTGTAATTAACAATCTCTTTGAATTGTTAATCACTGTATTGTGGTTATTGGGCCTGCATTGTTGTGTCTTAGTTTTAATCAGAGTTAAACAGTTGCTGGCATTGAAGTTCATGAAGAGTTGGATACAGCTGCATTCGCTTTGTGTGCAGAAATTGGTTGCTGAAATTACATGGAATAGAAGAGCTGTCACGTATCCCACTATACCAGCATGTGGTGACGACAATAACAGGAAGAACCACCATCCAGGCGTTTGCTAAGGACAAAGATTTCATTGCAGAGTGAGTTGATTTTTAAAACCAACAAAAAAGTCACAAAAAAATTTCACAAGTTGTTATTTTTGTTTTACATACTTGAGTGTTATAACAAAAACTAGTACTTTAGTCTATTGTGAACATGGGTAACAGGAAACATTTTGAAGATTCCAGTCTTACAGGATATGACACGTGTTGTTTTATTATATAGATACCAATATTTTTAATGAGCTTGTTGCCTCCATCTTCCAGGTAGTCTGTGAAATGTAAGCCATTTAGAAAATTTGATACTGTGTAGAAGGTCAGGGAAGGTGGTTGGTACAGTGTGCCGCTGGGAGCTGTGGTAAATGTACTGTGGGCATGTCTGCGGATGGAACATTCAGGATTGCCGAAAACAGGATTTGGTTTATATAGGAGATGAAAGAATGGACAACCATTGTCTTGAAGGGCAATCATTTGTGTGGGTCCCCAAGAGGGCCATGATATTGCATCCTCATCAGGAGTCTTCCTCCATTCCTTCAGGGAGAGAGTGAGAGGTTTCCTTGACTTGCTCAGGACAAGGCCCTCCTCCCTATGAGGATGGCCGAATTTCTCCTTAGATTTCCCACCTCAAATTTTGAGCTGTTGATGCACCCTAATTCTGGCTGTAAGTGCCCCCTAAATATATCACTTAATCATTCATGAGCAGGGAAAATTCTTAACTCTATCTTGGTTGAATGCTGATGTTGGTGGCATAGGGTATAACTTACCTGACACTTATCTGAGTTACTGAAACCACCACAGCACAGAGAATGCTTTGTGATTGTCTCTCTGTTTATGGAAATAACATGCATGAAAGCAGGCTTTAAAATTATTTCAGGCTCAAAAAAAAAAACAAAGAACAACTCACAACTGAGTGCTTGGTTCTTCGTCCATAGAAATTACATATTAGCTTCTAGCAATAGTTTGTATCTCAGTCCAGTAGAATCTGATATTGTGTCCTATCAGAGTCAGTAAAATGAAGTAAAGCGAAGCTGTCCTTGTGCGTAACGTGAAGGCAAGTGGGGGGTGGAAGTATAGCTCCATAGATTCTTAACCTTAGCACTATAAGGGGTTGAGTGGTCAGCTTCATGCCCTGGCTGCTATATCAAAGTAAGGGTTGAAAATAAATCTACTTCCTTAAATAGTAAAGTTTTTACTACCGTGTTATGACTGTGGAAGTTGACTAACACATGGAAAACGTCTTCTGGTCTAAACTTCATGACAAAATACTCCAGCAGGGCCTTGTTTCAATGCGGAAAGTGGAAATTGCTCAGTCTATGTCATGGAAAACATATTTTGGACTAGATACAATTCATAATGAAATGTCCAGCATTGTTCATAATTTACTAAGCTGCTCCTATCCAAGTTCTTTGGTAGCATGTGCGTGTGAAACATTTTCCTCTTCAGGTGGCACAAAGCAATATAAATGCTAATTCTTAAGCATCACAGGTACTTTGCATTTAGATCTAGTTACTGGCATTGCACTGTCCAGCTGTGTTTGTAAGCTCTTGGAGAAAATTATTAATTCACTCCTGGTTTGGTAATTGGACTTTCACAGTCCTGTCATGAATGTGCAGTGTTGCAGGCTGCATATGTGCCGGTGATTTGCCCCAGGAAGTTGTAAGATGGATTAGCCATAGAAGTCTAAATGTCTTCTCACAAAGTAGAACATGTTCCCTAGAAGTTACCTCCCTTACACAGAAATGCAGCTCGCCTCTTTGAAGTAGTTGAAATCCCTGCATCAGGATATTATGTTCCAGTTTCACCAACAAATGTGATGACAACGCTACCTGCATCTATCTGCTCAGTGCTGCATCATGTTGGTTGGCTATCAGAGTGCAGTTCATTGCAGGTGAGTGGTGAAGCCTGCCCTACATGTCAGACCACATCGTGCCAGCAGTAATAGAACCATACTCTGTGACTCGTTTAATGATGATGATAGCGCACCAGCACAGTCTTGGGGCCTCTAGTCTGTCAGTGAATCTACACATTTTTCTTGACCTGGACCACAAGAAGCTCTGAAATGCTGTGGCATATAAGCTATACAAAGCATACAGATACTTTCAGGAAAAACATGAGACCTGCTAGTGAATGGGAAAAAGAGAAAATGCTTTGTTTATATTGCTGGAAGTCTGGTAAGACTGATCAGACTGCAGAATTTCCCTTTGGTAAAATTATAGTGGTGCTTGACACTCATTGTAATCTAATTAGGCCAGTTAGTTATCTGGCTTGTCACAGACATAGTAGTACATGTTATCAAAACATGGCCGTTCATAAAATCTGTAATTCATTTGGTGTTTGATTAAGCTGTGAGAAACTACAGAAGAGCTCAGCAATATTCTTTCTTCCTGTGGTTGTTCACTGTCCATTGTTTTCTCATTGGTGATTCTAACATGACTTCACGTTATGAGGTTTAAACTTTACAGTTTATACAGTTTCTGTAAATCTATACTGCACATGATTGACAAATGAAATTAAAGTACTTCATATGAAAAGGAACATTGAATATTCTGGTCTGGCGGCAGCATTTGTGTGAACTAGTATTCACTATTCGTATGGTTTGGACCACTGTCCTTCCCTACCTCATAAGACAAATTTGACATATTTTGCTAAGTGCTATGATATTTCTAACATATTTCTTGAATATTGATTGTGTTTGGCAGCTGTAACAACTGGTCTGGTGGCAGTTGTGCTGGTATGCACAGACCCTGTCTTCTGGATAGACCACCAGCGTGACTACATTGCTGGTTTTGCGCTGGTGATAACTATGCAGCTGGGCAGCTGGCTGCAGTGCATCCTACAGTCAGTGGCTGAGTCCGAAGCAAGGCTCAGGACATTTGCAGAATCCAGCCGCTGTATACAGGTGAGAGTGTTGTGATGTGCTTTACATGGACCAGTGCTTCAGTTGTGAGTCTTTAAATCAAGGGGTAGATTTCCCCAACATAAAGCCTCTCCATTGACACCTTCATACATTGTTCCCTGCCTTCACAAAATATCCAGATCTGATAAATGACCATACTCATGTTGGGTACAATAAATCTGCTGTCTTATTATTTTTTTTTTTTATTATTTTGTGACATTGTCAGGAACTTGGAAGTACCGTATATTCTCGAATCTAATGCGCACCCTTTTTACAGTTTTAGAGGGCTAAAAAATCAGATGCGTATTAGATTCGCGTGCGGATTAGATTCGCGGTCTAGAGCTGGATTTTGGAAAAATGATTCAGCTGCTGTACGTGCCGTAAGAACAATACAATACAATAATCTATTATTTTATTATTTATTATTATAATAATATAATAATTGGGTCCAGTGAATTTCCTTCGTGACGCCTCACACCCGCTGATCGCTGCCTTGTGTTTCCGCCATAGTCGAACGTTGCTTTCATTAACTCCAAAAATTGCAGCGGCTTTGCGGTTTCCATTCTCCTCTGCGCACCGAATAACTTCACGTTTGAACTTCGCCGTATATGAGAGTCGTTTAGATTTCAGGTGTCCCTCTTCCATAACTACGATACACGACAAATTGGAACAAGCACCTCCCACGTTTCAACAACTAAAGCTCAGCTGGCTTCAGACGAGATTGCGCACGTCTGTTGAGAAAGGCCCCGCCTCTATCGGTATGACTCATCGGCCACAGGCGTAGCGTCGGATTTTAATGCATTGGTAACATCCAATATTATTCAATCAGTCGCCCCGTGGGCAAGGGGTGGTTGAAGGAAAGGTGCGGATTAGAATCGCGAACTAACTTTTTTTCGTTTAAGAAGTCGCCAAAAACTGGGTGCGCATTAGATTCGGATGCGCATTAGATTCGAGAATATACGGTATATTGCGTTGAGTGATAGGATGATTCAAGAATGATGAATTGGAATGGACTTGAATGGAAGTAGTCGTGACCTAATTAATGTACTGTCATGACGTTTGCCTGGAGGGATGGAGGAAAACCATGAAATATCTCAGTTACTAGTTGATGACCCAACCACGATATTGATCAGGCAGTTTGCCAAATACACGTCTAGAGCAAAACAATCCCCATACTATCAAATTTTAGGTTGGGGTAGATTTAAGATTAGTTATTAATTAATGACTTGTGTTTTGAGTCATAAATAATCACTGTAGTTAAGTCAACTCTAAACAAACGGACAGACTGACAGTTCATTCAATTTAAAACACCTTTTACAACAAACCATGGTAAAATTCATTTTACTTCTTCAATCAGTCAGTCATTAATTTCTCCAAGGATGTAAAGAGTTGCAACTTTCACATGAAGACTCTTAGTTTCATATTAGTCATATCTTCAGCTGGTAAACTGAGGCACCGCTGAAGATGGTCCAGGGCCTTCGGCCAAATGGAAGTTCACAGCTCTTTTCATACCAGTCTGTACAGATTGTCAGTGCATAAATGTGGGCGCTTTTATTTAATAACATAATCTAATGTTAAAAATGTACTACAATAATATTACAAATGACACAAAATATATTTAATTAATACTTACATGGACTTTTGCTTACATCATCCAACACGGAAAACATGTTACAGTGAAACCCCAGTTTTGTGTTTTTGTGGGTATCTCCTAAAAATGGTGTATAATCCGGGAAAATTGTTCTTATGGGCATTTGGCTGGGACTGTACAAAAAGTGCGTAAAATTGTATAAAATGCAAAACAGTAACAATAACAGCAATGATGATAGGAGTGATGATAATAATTAAACTAATGAACAGGAGTTTTAAATTTTTGGTATAATGGAGCTTGACATCTTTGTTTATGGTAGCTGGGGCCATAGCCCCTGTTAACATACATGAGACTCTGAGCGTCGGAGCATGTGAAATGCTCCGACGCTGACCAACAACATCAATTGACAACGTGCAATAGACCACAACCGCAAGTGCACCAGTGTACATAGTGAGACAATGTATAGTGCCTAGATGTTAAGAAACCCAATACGGGTCAAAACAGTGCAGTGAGTGTTACAGTTAGTGGACACATGAAGAGTAACCCCTGAAGATGGCTCAGACAGAGCCGAAACATATGTAGGGTTGACAATACATGTATAATAGTGCAATATTTGTTGGTTTATAATATATAATATCTCAAACATGCACGGTATGTACAACTTTAAAGGTGCAACCATTACTACACATTGGTTATTTGTGCAATAAAAATTTAAAAATATGTATCTGTCTGTACTCTAAAAATTACAAAATACCATAATCAACACACAAACTTGTGTAATGTGTGGGTTTGGTATGATGTTCCTTGCTGTTTTGTATTCAGGGAATCGAAAGTGAGGAAGAGACTATGAAGACAAAGCAGAAACTCCTCCCTGCAAACTGGCCTACAGATGGCAGCATCACGTTTGAAGATGTGGAGACAGTGGAATCTCCAGTTTTCTTACAGGGCCTGAAAGGAATGTCATTTGAAATTACAACAGGGCAGAAAATAGGTGAGTTATCACTTAACTGCGTGCAGACACTGGTTGCTGGAATGCATTATCAGAGATGCTAGAAATTATGGTTACTTTATCTTTTGCTACATTTTTAACATCTTTAAACTTCACTGTTCCTCTCTGTGTCTCCATTACTGTTGTTGGTACACCTTGTCTTTCTCCTTCCATGTTGTAAGTTTATCATGTTTGTTTGTTCTTCCTCTCTTTGCTGTTGTTCAGACACAGAAATAAATAGCATAAAGAATGGTGACAATTTGCAGTATCAGAGAGATGAAGCAATGGGCAGTTTTGGATATTGCAAACAAACTCTGTTGTGATTTTACACACATAACCTAGTATTGTTAGGATAATAATATCAAGGATATTGTGATGGGTTGGATTTATAGATCAGATAGGAACACATGAAACCTGCATATACTTTTCGTGAGAAAATTTCATGTCAGGTGGGCACTTGGAGGACAGACAGTGAATTGGGAGGGTAACATTAAGATGGTTGTCAGTGAAGTAAATTGTGAGATCAGATGCAGATGGAACTGGCTGCAGATTGTGTTGAATGTGGGCTTTTAATTTTGTGGTACTTACCCCTCACCTAATTAAAGAGGAATAGAAATGTGTGAGGTGCAATACCTCAGTGAATATACCACTCTGATGCTGCCATCTATTGGAAATATAAACTGTGAACATCAGTTTCAGATGATAATGAACAAAATGTACCCGTAATTCATAGCCACTGATCTCAGAATCTGAAATCTCAAATTTAGTATTAGTTACTGTATTTGCATCGATGTATGTTAGATAAGAACAAACAGCATTTCACATTGTATTGACCGTGCATCTTATCACAATTGAGGATTTATTTTACCAACTTATGCACAATATTACAATAGTGTCATTTACCCCTATACGTATTTCGGCTTATTTTTAGCCATCCTCAGGGGTTGTAGAAATATAGCATAGACTATACATCCATTGTACAGATAGTTACATCCATGTGAGTAAACCATCAAAATATTACTCTGTGGTTTTCAAAAGTTCCACTTTGAGCTCTTAAAATATATGTATATTAAGATACTAAAATTTCGTTAAAATATGTTATCCTCAACAAACAGCATGTTTAGGCTGTTCTCTGACCTGTTTATTATCAGGATGTCAGGGTCGCATAAGTTGATGCTGAATGTAAACAATTACAAGTATGATGTTTGCCATTTTTAAAAACTGAATTGCTCAGTGCTCTTCAGTGTGGAATTTAATTCACAAGGTAAGCATGTAAAGTGGTCCTTTCAGCAGAGAATATTTACACTGTCAGATGCAACAAATTAAAACAAGTACATTAATTGCATTCTATATACTTTCCACCCTACATGATTCAGCTTAGTATAAAGTCACCTTCAGCAGTACAGTTCAGTCTGAAAAAAAAAATATTCATTTACAAGACAATTTTAACTTACATATTAATAGATATACGGTAAATAGATACATGGCAGTTAAAACTCACCTCATAAATAAACGTTACATGTCCGATGTTATGTGTCGTTGTAGGTATTAATCATATGTACAACTCAAGCTAAAACATCACAGAATGTAAATAGTGACTGTCGGTGTGCTTGTTTTAACATGTCACATTTTGATTGTGTTTGTAAGTCAAATGAAACAGTCAAAAACTTGATGTTAAGGGAGGCTCTGTATTTGCTGTGGCTTCTGGCAGGTGTGGTGGGTCTGCCAGGTTCTGGGAAGAAGCTCCTTGTGGACACTCTGTTCCGACTGGTTGGTGTAAAACATGGTAGGGTCCTGATTGGAGGTACAGACCTAACCTATGTGCCACTGCAGACACTGCGATCGAGGATGGCCATTGTTTCTCAGGACCCTGTGCTGTTTGCGGGCACTATCAGGTGAAGTGGAACTCTGAAATTATGACTTCAGTGGTATTGTATGGAATCCTTTTTAGGTTGCAAGAAACAGAGAACCAGTGTATGTCATATGACGTTTGGCAGTGATAAGAAAAACACAGAATGGTAGTAATATGGCTCTTAATTCATCTGCACCAATCGACCACTTTGCACCAAAACACGCTAAGTAGCTAAGTAAGGCAGTTACTAAGTAACTGACTGACTGACTACAAACCAACCAATCATCCACCTAAACTAAACTAAACTAAACCAAACATAACACGACAGAATTTGTTCAGATTTTCTGGACTCAACTTGCAACATGCCTGTGTTTCAAAAAGTGGTATTAAAGCACTTGACAACAGCTGTCCATACTTCTCAACAATAATTGTCTCTTTAAACACTTCCAGGAACAACCCCAAATATGGAAGATTCGAGGTTCTCACAGCAGTTTTGGGACAAGTGTTTTGGGATGTGATGTCTTGTAGATTGGGATAGTATAGTTGGTACAGTGACTAGGCTGTGTGTTTGAATCCTGGCAGGGCAAGAGATTTTCTTAGGGTCCACTGAGCCTCCTATTCAATGAGTACCAGGAAATGTTTTCTGGGGGTAAAGTGGCTGGGGTGTGAGGCTGACCACTCACTTCTATCTAGTGCCAAGGTTAAGAATTAGTTGAGCTATACTTCCACACCCCCATATTCCTTCATGACATGTATAAGGATACACGTGTTTTCTGGCTTCCGCCACAGTGTAAATGAGAACTGTGCTCTTTTGGGATTTTACGAAGTGTTGAATGGTACTTCTTACCCACATTTTGGGACAACATATCGGTCCCACCTTCGAAGATGGGACCGATGGGTTGTCCTGAAATGTCGGTAAGAAACTACCATTCTATGCTGCATAAAATCCCAAAAGAGTGCAGATCTCAAGTATAAGGGCACATTTAACGTTTACCTTTGTAGACTGGTAAATAGGTACCGATGTTTCAGAGGACCTTACTGTCTCCATCTTCAGCGTAGTCTTTGTGGACTACCCTGAAGATGTCCAAAACACCGATAACTGTTTACCTATTGACACGGCAGTATGTCCCAGAAGACCTGTGTCTTCAACCCTGGATATATTCCTGTCTGTCTAGCACGTCCACTTTGCGAGCTTTGAATATAATTAGTTTGTTCTGTTTTTATTATTCACGCCAGTTCTGAGCAGCTCTGTGTTTTGTGGTCACCACACCCGCCAATTACTCTTTTAGAAAACTGGCACAATGACAACACGTGTATCTCACAGGAATAAAGGGAAGGGGAATTTTAACCCTTCCAGCTTCACAGTTTTCAGGCATTGATGCATCCTCCAGACCAAATTTTCTTTTCCAGATGTGTTTACTATTTGTTTGTTGATTTTGTTCTGCTTCTTCAACTGAGGTACATTCCTGTATTAATGAAGTATATTCTTTTTAAATACACGTACATTTTGAGTAAGACTTTGCTAAAAGTTAGGTGACCTGTGACGGTTCTTGTAAAATGCATGCAAGTTGTTTTGACAGGCTGAACATTGATCCACGCAACATATACAGTGACTTGCAAATTTGGGAAAGCCTGCAGAAGGTGAACCTGCAGGAGTGCATTGAGAGGCTGCCTCATCAACTCAATACTCGTGTGGACCGTAATGGTGACAAGTTGTCAGTTGGGGAGAGACAGTTGTTGAGCCTTGCCAGGGCCTGGCTCAGGAATATCAAGGTGACAGTATTACTAATGTAACATTTTTGTTATGTGCTGTTTCTGTCTGCCTATTTCTGAACCCCATTTCATTCTGGAAGGGAAAAAAGAAATATTCATGAGTTTTGTACTAAGTGTCATTGTAGGATTACTAAGCACATTAAGTCTATGAATGTGGTTTTAGAAAACATCATGTTATCAGTTTATATGATAAAACATCATGCCCACAGTTTTAGAGCCAGAGTCCAGTAAGTTCTGTTTAGGCAACTCTTATCGTTATATCCATTTAAAGTATGAAGTCTGTCTAAATAAGGTTAAAAAATTTGGTTCTCACTTGCAGGAAAGCACATGGCATTTCCATTACAAATACAGGCAGTCCCTGTCTTTTGTACATAATTCGTTCCTGAAAATGTGTATGAAAGTCAAGCAATAAACTTATATGCTATAAGGGGGGTTCCATTCTCATTGCTTCAAAGTACGTAAAAATCCCTCTTTATGGGCAACAAACAAGACAGTTGTACCAACAATTACTGTAAATTCATGCATGAATTCAACCAAAGGTAAGTAGCTGATTTTAATGCTGAGAAGAAGTACTTGCTGATAGCATCTTATCAACTTTCTTGAAGAAATGGTCAAGAGAAATTTGTATGCTGTCCTTCTTCTTCTCTTGATAGAGGAGTCAGTAGCAAGCTGTATCACTATCAATGGGTGGATCACATTCTTCCATTATACTGTACTTAAGAATTGTTCGAGGTGATCAAAGGCTTCTTTCATTTCTTTCACTGTCAAAGTTTTAGTTGGAGGACTGACAGTCATCTTTGGCATCAAGTGATGTCTCTTTTTCCTCTTGTATGTCAGTGAGATCTTCATTTGACATCAGCTCTGAATAAGATGCAATTAATTCACCCACATCTTCAATGCTGACAGCCAAGTTCAGTTCATTCATAAGATGCACAACTTCCTTTGTGACATCTGCAGGAGTCTCCTCAAAAAGTTCAAAATCCTGCACCAAATCTGGGCATAACCTCTTCCAGCAACCATGCATTGTGGATTCCTTTATTTCAGCCCAGGAGTCGCCATTGTTGTTTACTACATTCCAGATGTTACACCGTTTCCAAAATTCCTTCAGGGTACTGTACATACAAACTAAGAAACAGTTTTGTGAATGAACACATTAACACTGCTGTATGAACACAGATAATAACATTGCTGAGACCATGCAGAGATTGAAGTGTTGGCTTGGCTGACAGACAATGCCACTGTGTGATAGCTTGAAATGTTTGTCAGCTGTGTATGAGAGTCCGAATGCAGTGTATGAAAGATGGATTAGACGTGAGACTTTATAATGTATGAGAGTGCAGGTACTAGGCCTGATGATGGCTCTATAGAGCTGAAACTGATAGCCTAATGTGTTAAAAATATATATGTTGGTTGTGACTGTAATTACTGACAAGAGTGAAATATACCTTGCATGTACATGCCAACAGGCATGTCTAATATTAAAGTCCACAACTTTTGTTTGAAACACTTTTTACAGGAATAAGTACATAAAGATATGCTCAGAATGCCCACAGAAATGCATGTAGGTCTTCATGTAAGGTGCCTATTATTATTATTGTCCATCTTCAACAAAAATCAAGATGTGTCAAATTTTAGCAGATTTCCCCATACCAATTTTTATAAAAATCTGTTCAGCTGTTCTCAGGACTACATATGTAGACAGCAAAGTTAAAAAAGGCACATTTGTACAACTTTTCATTGGGAAAATGCCAAAAACTGCACAAAGACAGAAGAAACCCAGACAAATATGGACTATGTTGGTGCACAGTGATGAAAGGATATTGTCAGTGAGCTGACTGACTCAACAATAACGCATGTGACTTCTGGTTTGGAAGTAGACGGTTCAGATATGATTTGGGAACATGATATCATAACGGGGTTCTATGTTGGTTTCCTCACTTTCTCTTGAATTTAAGTATTAATAATCAACCTTACAAATCTTGAAGCCGTGAATGTTGTAGCAGGGCAGCCTGAGTTCAAAGTCAAGGACTGCCATCCCCAGATTAAAGGTTAATTGAGTGATCGGTGTATCTTGCAAGGTGATATATGAAAGAAGCGTTTGTGAGCAGCTTCGAAAAAATTAATTTCCTAAATTTTTGTAGCTGAACCCAAGGGCTGGATGAGCAGATTCACATTTGTGCATGTCATGCAGGGACAGATTGCCCATACCAACAGGAAGTCAGAAAGTCGCTACTTGACGCCTTTAACTGCCCATAACTTCTTGGGTGCGAGGGTACCCAGCATATGTAATGTATTTCTTTATAGCACCTCACTGACTGTATGATATCACTTTGTATTTTTTTGAAGAAAACTTCTACACAGAGTATTTACACTGCCTGAACTGTAGATGTGATCGTGAAGTTGCTGCACTGGCATGGCACCGTTATTTCTGATGTGAGCTTCTGCATGTGTATTAGCAGAGGCAGCATGATTAAATATATGAGTTTTGGAGGATTAGGGGGAAGCAGTCATGGTATATTATCAGGCACCACAATACAGGGGTTTTACCTCTGAACGAGTTATGTCCATCAACTTCTGCTTTCTTTTTTTAAGAATGCACCATCACTTGACAGTAAATAACATCTGAAATATAGTCATTATGTAACCAAATAATAAATAAAACATGCTGCATTGCTTGTTGTAAGCTTAACTTGCATTGGTACTAGCAGCCACAAGCTGACTACAGGTAACACCCAGTGTGATGCTGACAGAACCAAATGTCCACTAAAGCCGTCGCCAAGAACATACAAAGTAATGGGTGGCCGTTTAAATCCCGGGTCTTTTGCAGAGCATACTGAGACTTAATTGTGGTATCTAAGGGTTAATGGTATGAATTCATTTCTTGAAGGTTGCAAAGAACTAGTGCAGCTGACTCAACATGAAGTCAATCCATCAGTTCTTCATTAGATCACATCATTCGTCCCATATTTATAGCTTAATCCAACAACCAACAGTTGAACCAAACTTCACAGTGTACTCAGTGTGTTTGTGTTGACAGGTGCTTGTGCTGGAGGAGCCACAGGCCACATTTGGAGAAGACCTGGATGCTGTGTTGAACCATGTGGCATGGAACTTGTTCCCTACTGCAACTGTACTTACAATAGCCCACCAAATCAAATATGTGGTGCATTGTGATAAAATTATGGTTGTGGATGGCGGTAAGGTATGTATGAGAGAATTCATCTTATTATTGACAGAATTTAACCTTTATCCGTTGAACATGACACATGTGTACCATTAAATGCAACTCATCATGGACAAAAGGAAAAACGCTGTCCTGTTCAGGGGCACTTAATAATGTAAATAACTCCCGCTGTCAGAAGCTACAGTTGGATTTAAGGCCGGATGTTAAAGGTAAAGCCCCTTCTGAAGGACCAGCCTGTTACTCCTTATACATTAAAACAAATGTTGGCAGTTGGTTTGTAGGTTATTAAAGTACACTCTACCAGCAGTGGAGGCTGTTTAGCTGTATGCTATGACTGAGAAGAGCTAGTCATGGTGTTTACATATTAAGGAATTATACAGCAATACTGGAATGGGAATGAGAGCTAAGCAGAACCACACAGTCCTGTCAGTAAAATGGGTGGTGCAGCCAAGACTGCTTTAAAAATAAATTGTGCTCTGCTTTTCATGTCTTGCTTCTGTGTTCTTTATAGTAAGGTGATGTGACTTCAACACTGTTGAAAGCCAAAATGTACTGGTATGTTTGTACTGAAACTGTTGCCTCTCTTTCTGCATACTACAGGTAGTGGAATTTGACATACCAAGTAACCTGTACCGAAACCGACAATCGTACCTGTCACGAATGATAAGTGCATCCATGGGTGATCTCTTTGAGACTGAGCTGTGAGGATCCAGAGAGATCAGTAACACAGTATGGTTCCTCTGTATTTTATCATGACAGAGCATGTAATGATATCCCTACCCCACATGAGGGTAGGCAGCAGTTTGTATTAATTTATGCTTTTAACTCTCTGCATGATGTCAACAAGGTATCTCACCTCCTCATGACAATTTTGGCATTCGATAATGTCAGTAGAAATATGTTTCTCTTATTATAATGTAAAATTATATTGTCGTCGTTGTAGTCACTGTGCCAAAGACAGGACACAATAATGCCATGTACCCTGCTGTGATGACAAAGTGTGCAGACAATTTGTCATACTTGAGAGTTGTTGACAACATTTCCATAACATTCTCAAATTGTATCAATCCATGAACTCCTTCCCAGAAAAATCAGAATTTATAAACCCGTCTATAATAACACTATTATGAGAATTTATTTCTGTGTCCTCATCTCTCTGTAACCAGAGCAGCTGCATCCCTCCACACTGCTAAACCTATGGTGTTCCACAAAACATCCCCTTTCTGAAAAGAAAATATGTTAATATGGCCGTGTAAATGGAAGAGGCTATCCAAAATTACATTTTTCTAAAAGAAATAATGTCATATCATTGTTCCTGTGAATTTTTATTGAAATACTGATACAAAAGATCTGTCACCAAGAATACTGTGTTTTTTTTTCTTTTCTCTTCTTTCTTATTGCTTTGTTTCTTCTTATCTCCCCCCCCCCACCCCCCACCCAACCTTCTGCAGGGTTCTGCATATCACCAAGGGTCTGCAATCCACAGTTTGGGAACTACTAAAGGTGAGATACCTACCCTAACATTGGATATTTTGTAGATGAGATGAGATTTTAAGTACAGAAGGGGCAGGGGGAGACAGAGAGGATAAAATAAATGAGAAACAGAAATAATTTACAGAAAAAGGGCTTGGGAGATAAATTAAAGTCACTGAAAAGCTGCTACAGAAGTGATTTATGAATGAATGAACGTGGATCCGAAGAAGGTATTGAGCATGCAACTGAAAGGAAAATGCCCAAGAGGAAGACCAAGATGAAGATAGGAACAGCAGTTAGGAAACATGCCACAAAAAAGGAATAAACCAAAGAGGAGGAGCTGTTGGAAGACATACATGGAGAGGCTTGATTGTGGACAGCCTGCATAAAGTATAAACTGCTACAGAACAACTCAGATGAGTTTAATTTCTCCACTGCAGTGGCCACAGCATGCTGGTAGAGGAGATCTGATGAGCATCTTGCCACCAACAGCAACTGCTGCCCCCACGACAGCACTGCATGCTGCATCAGATAGCAGCAATGGCATTGGGTTTGACAGCAACTGCAAACATATGAGATGCCACTTCACTGTTATCACTATGTCACTGTTATATTCGCTTAAAATTCATCATAATATAGTGGCTATTATATTTACCACCACAGTCTCTTATGTTGCATACAGAATCTGGTTCTGGCAATTAACACTGATGTTACCCTGTACAGCTTCATTAAGTTGATCTTTGCAAACAGACACAGTGTGTTATCTTTGAGGTAGGAAATAAACTTTTAAATGTAATGTAGATGAATTTCATGCTTCAAGGATTAAAGTTCAGTGTGACTATTCCCAGCTTAATCTCTTTGTTAAATTACCTGGGCATGATGTTTTTCTATGTTCAATTTCCAAATCTGTTATACCCAAGAACCCTTAAGTGGTGTTTTCACAGCACAGTGTATAAAGTAAGTATTATGTTCTCAATACCTTTGTCGTCACGTCAGATACATCAGGAACAACGATCCACAATCAGCTTACACAACACACATTCTCAATAACGTACATGAATATGGAAGTATTAATAATAATATGACCCTACTAAAACAAGCTAACAAAGGACCACATATGAACTCACTAGAATAATTCTACATCCAATTATTTGCACACAATAGAAAACTAATAACAGAACAGATACCAGGAGAATTTAACCCTCTATTCAAATTTGTTTACAACCTTCAGAGTCGTCACTTCACATGACTTTGACCTATATAAACTCCCACCCTGATCTTTGTACAGTCAGTAGGCCTCCAACAAATCTATAGTGAAAGCAGAATGACTGTTACAGGTATGTACGATCAACGACCGTTCTACCAAACAGAATTTTAATTGTAATTTTAGCTTATATATTTTAACTTAGGGACGTTTTAATATTGTTTTTAGATATCAATAACCAAGTACATCTAACGGCATTTTAAGAATTTTATATACCAATAATATAGCTGTTGTAATTTCAACGAAAGAGCCCCTGAAGATGAGCCTTATATAGGTTAGAAACATGTTGGGCAGCATTTAATAATAAAAATTGTGTTAAATAACATAAAACTGTGTACATTTGTCTGCCTAAGATATATATAATTAAAAATGTACGGTACAAGTAACGTAAAATTCAAGTAAATACTTTTATGTATGATGAACTATTTTTGAAAAATTTTATGAAACTAATTTTCCTGCAACAATAGAGTGAAGGGGTTCACAGTGTAGGCAAAGTTCAGACACTAAAGACATTCAAGCAGCCTCTTTACATTGACATGCTGGTTATGGTTAATATACTAAATGCTTTTACTAATATAATAACAGTTAATAAAAGAAGTCTACTTACATTCTCTGCAGCTTTTTCAGCACAAGTAGACATGCTGAGCCCAGTAAAGTCTGGCTCTGCCCTGGCACGCGTATTGCTACCACCTAGGAGGGTGTGCCGCAACCCTTCACTAAGACGGGTGGTGCCTGCTGCAAGGTCCAGAATATTGGTTGAGGCTAGGTCAGGTTTATGGCTGATACTGTATGTGTGGTCAAAGCTCTCTCTCAGGACACTCAGGTTTCTGTGGGCAATGTATCAGGCATTTGTGCACCAGTCATTACAGATACAACACAAGCTTGTGTCAGTGCTTACACGGTCAGCGTACCTGTATGTGTTAAGAAGAGATTCCCGAGCCTTGCCTCTCTCCTCCAGCACTCGCTTCAGTGCCTCCTGCAGGTCAGTAGCTTTCTGACTCAGAGCTGCCTTCCAGCGTGCAAGTTCCTCCACCATCAGACTGCACAGAATTATGTTACATTGCCAGACACTACTGTATTTACTACGGTATTGGTCTTCACAGACAACTTTCAGGAAAATAGTGACACAGAACATGTTTACCCTTTAATGGATGAAAGGGATGTCCCATTAAATATACATCCTTTTTGTCCAAAAGGATGAACATTGTTCCACAGTTGGCATTTAAAATGAATAATGTTCTGGACACAACAGGAACCTGGAATTTAAAAGGCTGTATGCTAAAGGTTAACTTTATGCACGATTGTAAAGCACAAAGTATGAGCGGTCCAAGAAGAATGTGTATGTTACATACGTAAGGGGAACTACGGTAATGAGCAAATGGGAGTGGTGGTGCAACAGGTTGGTGCCTGGTACGCAAAGGAAATGATGGAGTTTTAGGATCTAATGGGTAGGTACAGATAGGAGGTGAAGTGAGGATTGTATGGGATGCGGTTGGTATGTACAGCCAAGGAAAGTTACGGAATAGAGGGATCGTGGATGCATGTGGCCTTGAACAGGACCATAATGCTAATGTGTAGCCCCATGGGAAAGCTTCCTCTGTTTCTTCAAGGAGTCAGTGAGAGTTCCATGGAATGCTAAAGATAAGGCCATCATCCCTGTTCATACTGTTGGGATGAAGCACAATCTTATTCACCGCCATGGTGATCTGGTCCACATAATGGGATAAGGTGGAGAGGATCTTGGTGTCTGGCAGTTGATGTGATGCTCCCAGCTGACACTTTGCTCAGCGACTGCTGACTTGTCCAACTGTCCTAGCCAGGAATGCCTGCGGCAAAATTTCACCCTTGTCTCGACAGACAAACCTGTCTGCATTTATAATCTCTTCCATTTGTGCTATATGCCCCACCCATCTGATATCCTTTTACTTAATCATCCTAACAGCATATGGGGAAGAGTACAAATTATAAAGTCCCTAATTATGCAACTGTTCCCAGCCTCCAGGTACTTCATGTCCCTTACATCCAAATATTATTCCAAGTACCCTGTTCTCAAACATCCTCAATCTAGTAAATCCCTTAGGGTGAGAGACCCAGGTTTCACATGTATAAAAAATAAGAATGAGGTGGAGTTAGAGGTATTGGAATGGAAAGATCTTGCAAAGTGATGGCAACCTGCAAAATGCTGACTACTCAGTAAAATAACAAACCTGCTGGCAAGGAACTTGCTTCTCCACACCTCACATTGCCCTGCAAGCCACTCTGTCTGCTCCTGGTGCGTTGAAAGTCGCTGTGCTGAGTTCAACAAGGCACGTGCCAACTGTAGCTTGTCCTCCGTCAGTAGGTGAACCCGAGTCTGTAAGTCTTCCCCGACTGCAGCCACCAACAGATTCTTGAGCTCACCATTTACCTGCCAGAGCATTGGAGTCACTTTCAATAGCATAAGCCCCATTTTTCAACATATTTATGGTGCACATTCATGCGCGCGTGTGCACACGCATGCACACACACACAAAACATGGATTTTCCTGAAGTGTTTTTTTATTTTCTCACAGCAGGTTTCAAAAAACAATGTAACATAAGGTATGCATCTGTGTGTTTGTGCCTGCACCATTTAATACTTTGAATACAACATGGAATCCACCTCAGGTATATAATCTGCTTCCATTCTGAAAACTCTCGCACATGAACAAGTGAGCACAAAAGTTACTGTAGCACTGTATTGATTATAAACATGTTAATGAGTGTTACATGTTGAATAGTACCAACACAATGACCACACAGGCCTCTCAAGATACATTAATGAGGAATAAGCCTTCCCTGTGTTGGGTCTCATCTGATATATGGTACTTATTTTGTATGTTTAAAAATACCACTGTGTTTTCTAATTTAAAATATCTTAAGTCTGTTTTAATGGATACATTGAATAAAATCAGATCACTAAGCTATTATTTATTTGGATGATCCATGTGAAGGAAGATAGGTGCAAGTAATTATTTACAGAACTTCTGACTTGGCTACATGCTGGACAGCTGAGGAGCCAAGGTTTGATTCCCAGCAGTGGCAAGAGAAATTTCTCTTCTATAATGGATCCAGAATAAAAACTTAATATTAACTGCAATACACTGAACTAAAATGCACAGGCCCCTACTCACAGCAAATTGGAAAAGTAGCAATCACTGTGACACCTGCCATCACGGTGAAATGGGTAAATAGCGATGTGAACTGTCAACATAATGGCCCTGTACAATGTCGTAGCACTTCAGTGTCACTCCAAAATATATAGTAATATATACCGTGTTATTACCTGAATACATAACATACACAGGGTATCTATCAAACTTCCACTTCTCAGATCACTTTTCTTGCCACTCACCTGGGCCTGGAACTTCAACTGACTTTCCAACTGACCATTCTCTTCTTTCAGGGTCTTGATCACATCCTCCATTGCTTTCCTCTCCTGCAGTGCAACATCAATCTGCCCCTCATCTGCAGTCCCTTTGCTACTATCTTCATGTTTTGTTGTACCATCTTGAACACTTGCCACATTAGTAACCACAAGTTTTAGATCAACAGATTTCTGTGAAAGTTTTCTCTCACTTTGTTTTCCTTTCTTTTCGTATGGAATTATGGGTTTCACAGCGGCTTTGTAAGGTTCATATGGAACAAACTTCGGTTCTTTCCCCTTTAGGTTGCCTAACAATATCTTATCTTTCTTGGTCTGTGTCACATTCTTTGGAACCAAATTAACTATTTTCCCAGTAATAACTGGAGGAGTGGGTGTAAAATGTTTGAAGTCTGGAGCTCTGTAGATCAGCTGGTTTCCCAGACTATTCTTATCACGTTTCACATGAACAGCCTCATTTTTAACCTCTGCTTCATTTTCCATGCCATCTCCCTGCATTCGAACGGGCGATGGTAGTGCCTGCTTGACAGCATCTGTAACATATAATTTGGCAAACATTTAATAAGACAAACAGAAAAGTTAATTTTGGCCATAATTTTATTTAATTTACTTATCTACACATTTAAATTCCTGTACCACAAATGCTTGTCAGTATATTTGCTACAGGTGACATTAATATATATATATATATATATATATATATTTGTATTGTATTGTACTTATATTTACTGTATGTATTTTGTTTTGTATGTGTATGGGTGTTTTTGTAAGGTGTGGATGTTTTTGTAATGTGTGTACGGCGTTCTAATATGTGTACTTGTATTTACTGTATGTATTTTGTTTTGTATGTGTATGGGTGTTTTTGTAAGGTGTGGATGCTTTGTAAGGTGTGGATGTTTTTGTAATATGTGTATGGCGTTCTAATATGTGTACTTGTATGTACTGTATGTATTTTGTTTTGTATGTGTATGGGTGTTTTTGTAAGGTGTGGATGTATTTGTAAGGTGTGGATGTTTTTGTAAGGTGTGGATGCTTTTGTAAGGACTGGATGCTTTTGTAAGGTGTGGATGTTTTTGTATTGTGTGTACGGTGTTCTAATGTGTGTACTTGTATTTACTGTATGTATTTTGTTTTGTAATTGTGTATAGTTTGTTTTGTATTGTTATTTTTATGTATATTATATGTCCATTTGTATTGTGTGTACTAGTGCAAGGACTACTGCCACCGGGTGAAAACCCAATTGCAGTAAATAATAATAATAATAATATATATATATATTTTAAAAGAGCTCAATAAGACTGTGTGCTACCTGTTTATTAAACTTTAAATTCACTCCAGTGTTAATGCAACACAATTTGCTACTCTAGGGTCACTGTACCTTAAAACATCAAAATCATGTCACATCATGTGCAAAAAAAAAAAAAAAAGAGAGAGAGAGAGAGAGAGCAGCCCATGATAGTTGTCTTTTATTCCGTAACTTATAAGTCATAATTTTCAGTATGACATATTTGGCATGTTTCCTGGCCGAAAACTATTACAAACAAAATACTGTCATAATACACGATGACATGGCCATTTGTTGATATTACTTCGACACTGGTTTTCCTAACCAGCCATTCCTTAGAGTACTTTGAAGTAATAAAATGCGACAGCAAGACGTCGATCCATATCTGTAACATGAAGTTATAACAGAACAGTTGAACTTACCACTTCCAGGATGTTTTAACATTACTATAATCTTAATTCACATTTACGCAACAACGATGTTAATTTCTTGCAGGATTAGGCACTTGCAGCACTGCTTTTGTTGTGCTACTTTTGACACCATAGGTTAATTTCCAGCACAGTCGTCACTATTTCATAATGACGTTGAAGACGGTTACGGCCTAGATAATCTGTGGTTACGACGGCACGTATTGCTTCCTGAAACAAGCGTATTAATGTAGACGTACGTGAGTCGTCAGTGTTAATGTTTGCCTAGTATTGTGGACTAGTGAATTTATCATAACATATAAAGGCATAGATGATCTGTGTAAACGCTTGGACTGTAGGTAACAGTTGAAATCCTACACAGATAATTCGTGGTCGAAAGCATGTTAGTAGGCACATAAGCTGTTGTAAATAAATCGACCAAAATGAAACGTTCCAGAAACGAAGTTGTTAAAGCAACAGTCGGTTCATACTTGAAACGACGTCATTACACGGTACGTGAAGTGAATAGACCTACCAACTTCCTA
Organism: Reticulitermes speratus; assembly: GCA_021186555.1. Classification (NCBI taxonomy): domain Eukaryota; kingdom Metazoa; phylum Arthropoda; class Insecta; order Blattodea; family Rhinotermitidae; genus Reticulitermes; species Reticulitermes speratus. The sequence goes on from JAJKFL010000005.1 coordinate 8,361,391, forward strand.
TTCACGTAAGATTTGTATTAACGTTGACATGATTATTCGCTTACCGAACATAACCTCAATACAAGCTTGCTTTGGAGGGGTAGAGCATACCAAAGTTTCGTCTGCATGCACCTTCGTAGAATTTATACTTCTTACATCGTAATTAGGTCTTAAATAAGGGTATGCAATGAGCAGTAGAGCACTAGCTGGGAGTGGGATAGCAAAAGAGTTAGTAAAAGTAAAATTGTCTTTCTACACATGAAGGCATATAGAAGAGCAGAGCTGTACCTCTGCTCATTCGGTTTCAGTTTTATTTCCGTCTAGTTTTTGTCATACATGTGACTATAGACTCGTCAACATTAAATATGAATACAATAGTTAAACAAAGTCTCAAACCATCATACTGCAAGATTATATATATATATATTTATACACTAACAATTCAGTTACATAGATATAAATTCATCCACTGAGTAAAATGCATGACATAAAAGAAATTATTTTAATTCCCTCTTAAAGGCCCTATAGTTATCCAGTCCCTTTATATAACTAGGCAATTTATTATACAATTTAGTTCCCATACTTATTACACTCTTTTTTATTTATTATTATTCTTAACCTCGGCACTAGATGGCACTAGTGGTCATCCTCGCACTCCGTCTACTTTACTCCGGAAAAAAAGCCACCCAGTACCCATTGCCTAGGGGACTGGGTGGACTGCAGAGCCAGTCTGGACATTTTGGAGATGTGAAAGCTTCTTGTCCTTGCCGGGATTCGAACCCCGGATTGTCCAGCTTGTAGCCTAGTCACTATACTGATTGTACTACCTTGGCTCCTTTGTTTAGATTAGTATTAAAAAGATACGGAAATTTGAGGTGGTTGCTGCAGTGACATAAGAGTGTCCTGGGATGTGACACCATACATGATGGTAAGTAGGTACCATTATGCCAGGCATTTAGTATGTGTAATGATGCTTTATACACACACACACCCAGAATAGCATTGTTTTATATGCACACAAATCCAAACTGTAACTGTGGATTATACATACAAACCCAAAGCCTAACCTTAATCTATACAGTGCATTACTGTTGGTGTTTTGTTTATCTGTGTTGGCAACTGTAACTTTGGCTTCACTGACTGGATATGGTGTGGTGAGAATTGTGTATGAGGTAGAATGAAAGAAATGTGAAAACAAAGTCATCCATGTTCCATTTGTATTCTTCTGTGAAAGCAAAATTAATATATTGGATGGTTAATGAATGAAGGATATTAAGCATTTAAGTATTTGATCAAAAATAAATGTTGACACTGTTCAATTCTGATGGCTTGCTAATTAAAGTCCAGGGGTTTGTTGCAGGATACCGAAAATTTCCGCAAGTCTGAACTGCAGTTGAGTCAGACAAATGAGCAAATGGCTGTATTTTCTGCTGTTGATAAGGAGGTGACTAGAAATAACACAATCATATTCAGTAGCATCAGTAATGACACATTGCAGATTGATCAGCAGTTTACCAGGTATAACCATTTGTAATGTTTTATAGTAGGCTGTATAGGTTTAGATGATGGTGCTCATAAATTATATGCAGTGCTGTTTATGTTCAGAATTTGTACCCGAGTTATCTGATAATTGGATTTTATATGTCAGAGTTTTAACATTTCTTACTATGTTCTGTTGTACTTAGCAGCTAGTAGACTGTCTAATTGCTTTTATGTTGCCATCATTTCTTACATGGATACATAATGGAATGCCGTAAGGGACCAGCTGTCTGCTACCCAGAATTTTGTTTGTACACATATTGTTGTCTTTCTCTGTACATTCCGTTATAATCTCATATGGAAGATTCTTACAGCAGCCTGTATTTGTGAAGTTTTGGTGACATTTAACCTTTAAGAGCCGGCGATTTAAATGCCCTGTACTGTCAGCGGACCGGAGTTTTCTCTGGGGATTTAAACGTTTGTTGCAATGGTTAGGAAAATTTTGAATATCTTGAAGAATATTAACGCTGGATCTGTGAAATAAATCGTAATTACTCAAGTGAAGCATGGAGAACACGGTAATGTACATCATAGTTTATTATAAAATATTTTGATGCAAAATAAGAATGAACCACTTCCCTAAGAGACAGAAATTTTAGTCTTCTTTTGTTTCTTTATCGTGTCTGGACCATTAATGGAATTTTAGTAATATGTTATGTTTCGTTCTCTTTAGCCTTAAATTCTGGCTCCTTTCTCCTGAATTCGTCCCCACTTTCAAGGGAAAATATTTCTGTGAGGTTATTTTAACAACAGCGAAATGCTTTTCGTTGGTGTGATTTCTGTAAGGGTGTACTTACAAAGAGGTTTACAGTTTTACAACCATGAGGAATCTGACCTGCGAAAGGAAAAGTACGTTTCTCGGTATTCCTACCAGTGGCCACACTCTTTCAGTGTTTGTCGCACAGTGCAGTGACCCTGTCGCTTGTGAAAATTATTTCTTGTGAGTACATAATCAGCATCATGGCTTGTAGAAGGCATATTCGTGATGAAGATATTGAATCACAGCTGATCTGTGATATTGATTCGGATGAGAACATCTAATAATAAGGTATGTAATAATTTCTGTAACAAGTAACTTCCTTCTGACGACGCATCATATACTGCCTTTCTCGGGTGAGCTATGTTTCATTCTTCCATCAAGTACGTAAGGGTAAATACAGCCGGAAGCTTTTAATTTCTTCGTATATTTGGACAAATATATTGTGAAAATGTATTGAAAATTTTTCTGTGAGTACAAGCACGGGCTAGAACAGTGAATAAGTTATACGATCACCAGAAAGGAGATCAGGGTTCGGTTCCCGGAAAGTACATAAATATATCTATAGACTCGTATAAATCTTAACTCGATTCTACCGGCTTTTTAATCGATGGGTATCTGGGGAACATGAATGTACAGATGCTGGAGCAAGAAGCTGAATACGCTCTAAACAGTGTTAAATACATCATTTTATGGTATATTACCTCCGCGCCCCAATACGCCCCCTTGATATGAGGCACAACTCTAAAATTACCTTCAAGTCTGCTGTATGTATACATAATATTTACACACGCTTATTGCCCCGCCAATATCGTATTTAATGCGAAAAGTTTACATACATCTTTTTGGACAAAAATGTCCGTTTCGGCATTCATACCTACACAAAACGATGGACAAATTTGTCCGTTTCGGCTCTTAAAGGTTAAAGAGTGTACAGGAAATCTTTTATATTTGTGTTATTCAATAGACATTAAGTGAAGAAATTAGACAAGTACAGCTGTCTCGTGTCACCTGCAGTTGTGCCAGGTGGATTTGGAATGTGCGCGGTTTCCATTGCAGTGGTGTAGTTGGTTGAGGCACTGCACTAGAAGCTGGAAGGTCGCGGGTTCGATTCCCAATGGTGTCATTGGAAGTTTTTGTTGACATAATCCTTTCAGCCACACTATGGCCCTGGGGTCGACTCGGCCTCTAACAGAAATGAGTACCAGAAATATTCCCTTGGGGAGTAAAGGCGGTCAGTGCGTAGGGCTGACAGCCTTACCACCTTCATGTGCCGATTGTCTAGAAATCTGGGAGCCTCAACCTCCTGGAACCCTAAGGGCCTGTCCAGGCCTGTAATGAGATTGCTTTACCTTTTACGGTTTCCCATTTGTATCCACTGGTATTTTGTTTTATGTGCCAACAGTTTTTATTTGCTTGTGCACAGATACAATCGGGAGCTTCATCACTAAGAGATTGCAAGAGGTGGGGATGTAATGGTATTTGAAAGCAGTTTCCTCAGTTCCAGTTTAGCTGGTGTACATTGTTGTGACTGTTTTTATGTTTTATGTCCAGTTAATGTTTAAACATGTTGTTATCTGTTCAGTGAAGAGACAGGCAACTTGGGCTGTGATGAGTATTGACTGTTCCTGTGGTTGCTGTAACTCTAAATTTCCCATAATTCATTGGTGTTTCTAATTACAGTATTTCATGAATGTAGTTCTCACGGTTTGTGAGGGATTTCTTTGTTACAGATCGTAACAAAACATACGTTTCTTCATATTTTGTAACATAAGAATTCATTCTTTGTCGGTGCATGTGCTCAGCAATTCTGAGTTTATTACTATGCCATGATTATTGTCTAGATATTGTCTGTTTGGTACCAACAGTTGCAGTAAAATACTGTATGCTGAGTTTAATTGCCAGACTGTGAGGAATCATAAGAGTGCAGGAAATTGAAAACAGAGATGACTGACCTGGGACCGTAGAAATGAGTACCCAACAAAGAGAAGTCTTATGCTGTGGAATTCTGATCAAGGATTTCACTCAAGGGTTCTTGCACCATGTGTTCAGTAATTATGATATTAAGTTGTATTACACTATTCAGGGTCAGTTCCCTATACAGTGTTTTACCAGCAACTCTCCTCACAGTCTGACAAACATACTCATAGGTGGTGTTTGGCATGCATTGTGTGTGTTTGTCAAGGAGATGATTCAGTTGCCTGAATTTTTACCTTAGACTGAAGTCATGGATCAGTGAGATCAAGTCAGAGGACTGCAGGAGTGAGTTGGCAGCACTGTTGTGTCCCTTGTTCTGCCGCCTGTACCTAGAAATGTTGAGAGGGGGACATCGGCAGTCTGTAGCCAAGTTTTTCAAGCGACATCAGGGCCTGTTTCTGTCCAAAGAACACAGTCGAGAGTTGGTGGAGGAATTGGCATGCATTTACAGTAACCAGGATATTGATTCCAGCCCTGCAGTCAAAGTTTTCAGGTAACTGGCAGGTGATAACAGCATTGTTGAATATTTGTCTAAACATGTGGCTCTCTAGTTGCATGATAGCTAAATTATTTGCATGCACTAATATCCTGTAAAATGATACTAATGGCTTTGGAGTACTCAGTCTCTGGCTCACAGGGTGACTGCAGTATTCATTATTTGTTTTATATGGCTTCAAATTAAATGAACTCATAACAATTTAATACACATGTTAAGTACAGGATGTCTAGCTTGTTATGAGTCTGGGTCATGTGTAGTTGGGCAAGGTGTATGCATGTTAAAGTAGGAGTAGCCGGTTATTCTCCACCTATTTCCCCCCTCGGCATTATGATCTTGCTCTGTTCATATCATGTCAGGCCCAAATCAACATAACTTCTGATGTGACCAAATTGCATTTCAATGAAATTTTGTTATGTTTACACAGTCTGATGTGTAAATGATAAATGTATTCTTTTTTGTTTTGTCATTTCCTTAAGAGAGTTACTGCATTTTGAAATTTGATTTCTCCTTAAATTTATAACTCTGGTCCTAATTAACCCTTCAGTGAGACACTTCAAACCCCACACCCTGGGTGTCTGCAGTAGTATTTTTTGTGTTGCTTTCATTTTTGCAGTACATTTTTTAAAGTGACTTAAATTTTGATCTACATGAAATAAATAGATGATGTTTTCACAGCAGTTTTGTAAAAAGTGATTCATAATCTCGCCTTTTTATTTGAATGCATTATGTGCAGGAACTCCAGGAAGCAAATTAAAAGTGCAAGGTGTGTGTGGTAACTTTTAAGACATCCATCCAAACACAAATCAGCTTCACAATCAGCACACCAGTAAATAGGTGCTTTTCGTACATCTCATTTAGAACACAAGACACATCTTCTCTGAGGTTTTGCTTTTTCCTCAGGAATGGGAAGCCTCTCCAGAAAATGACATTTATTGAGTCTTGTAGGAGTGGTTCATTGGACAGATGACCATAAACAAGTTGAGGTATGCTCGATCTATGTCTTTCTGCAAGTTACTTTGTCATTTGGAGCCTGAATGTTTCATAATCAATCACCAAGTTGGATAGCAGAGACTGCAAAATTATGAGTCATAACATGGAGTAATTTTTTAAAAACTTTCACATTTGAGAGTTTAGTCACTACCTTGCATATGGATGTTGCAGCCAGAACAACAATGGACTGTATTATGCCCTCACCCACTTACTGACATGCATTTCATCTGTGTGGTATGTAGAGACCTTTATCACTCTCTTCTTCTTGTGCCGGGTCTGAGCTGCTGTGTCGTTTGAGTGTTGACCAATATGCTCTGCCTTTTTCATCCCCCCACCCAGCACTGTGGGAGGAAGGAACATTTCATCTGTTAACACATAAGGTAAAGGATGCATGAATCTCAGGCCCCGGGTTCCCCGGGGGGAATAAATTGTTATGATGGTGCCTGCTATTTATGGGGTTTCTGTATGGAAGTTGCTTAATGTCACCCTTCTGGCACCTAAAATGTTGAGGTGGCTCTCAAATTTTTGGAAAATTTGTGCACCCCTGCATAAGTCACCAATGCAGTCGGTCATTTTTTGTTTTAGAAATCATTCTAACTGTGGTGAATTATAGAAATTATCCATCGAGAGGGTGTGATTATGATGTAGGTGAGGCTTTACGAGTTCCAGTACTGTTGCTGCACTTTATTTGTCTGTGGATTTACAAACTGATTGTGTAGTTTCATGCCCTGCCCTGTGTAAATGATGAATGACTGGACGTAGTCTTTACTGGATTCATAGGTTTCATGATTTTATGCCAAATTTGGTAGCTTGCATGGGTGTGTATTATTTGAAAGACAGATTTTTTTACAGGATGAAAGACTTGTCTGTGGCAGTATTTTTGGCATGTATGGTTGCTGAAATCTGTAGTTCAACTGTTGAATTACAGGTCAAATATTGAAACATTTGGCTGGCCCTCCCTATTCACTTATTGCCAAATTATTCACCAGAATGCAGGTATCTTATCGTGAATTTGATTTTTTTGAAGGGAGGTGTTTCAGAGAAGATAGGAGTGTACAGAAAGTAGTTCTTCCTGTCCTTTGTGTTTGTTTATGTAATATTCCGATTAGCGTGAACAATGCTAAAACTGCATACATTTCATCCAGGGTGACATCTTTCCACTGTCCAATCCACAAGTGATAAGTAAATGTTGTGTCACTTTTAGCTATTTGTTGCTGTGTGTATTTGCTCGTTTATTTGATCAAAAGAGAGTATCGGAATTAATCTTATATAAGGTGCATAATTTGTTGGTTCATCGGAAAGAACTGATCCCGTTGTTCTCTGACTGCTAGTTGTGTAGGACACTCTGACCTTCACATCATGTAAAGGCATTTCATGAACAGCATAAGTATTTTCTGTGGACGAGTATCTCTTGTTATGACTGGTTACATATGTGCTCAGTGCTTTGTCAGAATAAAGTGTATGTTCTGGGTCAAGAAGGCCATTGAACACAGATTCCTGAAACCATCTACATTATCACATTCTTATCGTGCAGTCTGGAGGCACCAGTCTGTGTACAACAGTATTGTTGGAGTGTGCTTTTTAATATGCTACTTTCAAGAGTCTATGGACATAATGGCACTTTCAGGCTTGCCTCTGATTTGTTGCCAACTCATCAGGTTTTTATTTGGTCAGTAGATATCTGAAGGTTTTCATTTTGTCTAATGATAATCCTGTTGCTTGAAACTATGCGACAGTTCTGTAAGCTTTTGCTTGGGAAGGTACTACACTCTCAGGAAGTTGTCTGTTAAACTTTGGCATTTCCAGTGTGAGTTATGCTTCAAAAAAGTGTTTGTATAGAAATACGTTTTGTTCACTGCTACATTACATGTTATTTCACAACCTGCAACAATCCTATCATATCCATTGACCCATTCACTCCTCGAAGAATGACTGTACATCTGTCTGAGCCAGCATGAGATTTTTTTTAGATGGAGGCAGTAACCTGCCAACCAGAGATTTGCTTCCATGCAACACATGTTGTCATAACCTAAGAATATATTTTTGGGAAATTGTACCAGTGTTTAAATTTTTATTGTTTTAAATGATGCATTTTAACAATTTATTTTATGTATTCATATTGTAAGATTGAGATCTCAATCCCATGACACTCATTCATGTAATTATGATCTAATGTACATTTTCATAAAACAGAGCAACCTGAGGATGACCGTTTAACAGTTGAAACATGTAGCCTTGTAAAAATTAACGTATTACTATCCAAGGTTAATACAAAGTTGTGGAGATGGAAACAGATAATCTTCCTCCTGATTTGAAAGCTTGAAAATATTGAGTTGAAGTATTTCACAAGTGACGGTTAATAAACTGTAAATATGCTTATTAGTATTTAGTTAGTAGAAGCTAGGAGATCAGAATCATAACAGTTTCATTTCCTCTTTGGGTTTATGAAGTCAGCTTAATTTGAGGCTGAACTAACTCTTAGTACTGAGTCACAAACATACACTGTTTGTTATTTCAGGTCATGTAAATATCGTTTACCATTGTCTGCATCATCCATGGGTGCCCTGCAGAAGTACCTTTCTCAACATGGTCATGTGCTTATTCTTCAGGTTTGTGAAATTTGTTTTGTGTTATTTAGGCAGAGTTATGGCTTGTGGAGTGATTTCTTGGAGTAAAAAAATTCTGTCAGATTGTAAGCCCTTTTGCATGAAATTATATCACATTTTAAGCCCTTTTGTGAAGAGGTTGTATGTGCTAATTAACTAACCCCATGACACCATGGAGCAGAGCCCTTCTTGGGAAGCTGACAGGTCATCAGCTAGTCAAGAAATTCTCCACATTTCACGGAACCTGGAGGTTCATTACCACATTCACAAGAGGCTGCCCCTGTCCCTATCCTGAGCAAAAACTTAACCAAAGGATCAGTCCAATTCTGAGGCTCTGTGAAATGTTTTGTAACATGGTAAACTTTTATGGTGAGGAGTGGTTAGCATCTCAGTCAACCCCCAAGCTGGAGGACCACCCCTTGTTGACTGTCCACTATTGCATATTCAATATATTCACAGCTACCCTCCATATTCGAAGCCATTCCTCCATCTGCAACTTGAGGATGCACCATGCTGTGGTGACAGGGACCCACTTATGGCCGGGTATATGTACTTGATTAGTAAATCTATGTTATCCCTCATTATAGCAGTTTGTTAATATAAATTTTTTTGTATGAATTTTTTCAACAGAATCAACAAAATGTCAAAATGAACAAAAACTTCTAGTGACAATTGGCTGTTATCATCCTCATCATTACCTTCTTGGACTAATTTCATTAGCTGCTAAATGACCTGAATTCACGTACGCATGTAAAAAAACGCCCATACAAATTCATTTTATATATTAAGGCAACAAAGAAATGTGTTGCATTTTTAAGACATGCTGCATAATCTGCATTGTATTTTTAAAAAAATGCCATTTATTTCATAATTTTGTCTTTTTCTGTTCAAATAATATGTTTTTCATAAACCATGCACTAAACTTTAAATACCAATCTGGTCATTTAAAGGTTAAACTACAGACTTTGTATTAAGCTTTGGTATTCCCATAGAAACCTCGTTCTGTCTACAGCACTGCATCTGTCTTGTCCACTTCAGAATTCAACACTTTGATCCATATACATAATAATGCGTTCACAAACATGACTTTATAACTCTGACAAAATCTGTCTTTTTTTCTTGCCTTTTTGTAGCATTGTTGAAGTTCTGTGCAGACATTGAAAGTTACTTAATTTCACATTAAAGTTGTTAGAATAGAATACCCAATGGGTTAGAGCCTTTAGAGGCCCGATGCACGTAGGCCATTTTAACAGGCCCTTTGTGCCCCCCAAAATGCAGATGCTTTCTTAGAGTGTTGTGGCCCAGCATAAGGCCACAAACCCTCTAAGTTATACATAGCAGAAAAATATATCAAGTACAGGTTCCAGCCCAATAAACATATTGGATGAGCCCTCCCTTGCTAAATACCTTTCGGTTCCCCTTATGGAGCCCCTGTAAAAAGAAATGCTCCCCTTCCAAAGCCTTCCCTGACATGTCTCTCAGAGTCCCCAGTAAAAATAACCCCCCTCCATTTCCAGAGCCTTCTTATACATATCTTTATAAGTCCCCAGCAAAGGAGCGCCCCTTCCAGGTTCCCCTCGCAGAGCTCCCACAGAAAGAGACACTCCATCTCCAGAGCCTTCTTTTACCTGTCTCTCAAAGTCCCCAGTGAAGAAGTGCCCCCTCCAAGTTCCCCCATTGGGGCCCCCATGGAGAGAAATGCCCGCCACCAGAGCCTTCTTTTACATATCTTTCAAAGTCGCCTGCAAAGGAGCCCCCCTTCCAGGATCCCCTCTCAGAGCCCCATGCAGAAAGACGCTCCGTTTCCAGAGCCTTCTTTTTACCTGTCTCTCAAAGTCTGTGGTGAAGAAGTCCCCCCTCCAAGTTTCCCCGACGGGGCTTCTATGGAGAGAGATGCCCCTTTCCAGAGCCTTCTTTTATATATATCTTTACCCGAAGAGCCTCAGTCCCCCATTCTGTCCCACAGCTGTCTTTAAGCCAGACAAACCCTTGGAAATCCACAGGAACCTTTGGGCAACTCCTATAAAAGGCAATGCTCCGTTTCCAGAACCATTGATTAATTCATTCATTCATATCTTTCGGAGTCCCCACTTAAGGAGCTCTCCCACAACACACGGGGAAAAGAATACAGTCACCGTACACGGAGCCCATGCGGACGGAAGGCCTACATACAATGGGGTGGGGCCTGGTTCCCCAAGGGGATCATTCACGACACTGCTATTTACTACCCCAGTGCTATGCAGCCTTCGGCACGATACTTTCCACCTTGGTTTGGGTAGACCACAGCCCCGTTAGCCAGTGTGTGTCGTAGTAACCCTCTACAGTGTATCCCCTCTACACCTGTTACCACTTCTCATGTGACCCAGGGTACAGATTGCCAGGATGTGTCAGAGTAGCCCCCCTCAGGGCACCCCCTCCACACCTGTTACCATCCCACATAACCCTGAGGTGCAGACAAGGGGTTGGATTTATGGGAGGCCATTAAAGTTTTTACAAATGATTATTGTATTGTATCTCAGCTATGTGCGAGCATTGCCTGTTTCAAATAGTTTTATCATTTAATACAGTTATTGTTCTTATTGGTGACTTTTGGAATGCAAAGACCTTTCTTTGTAGTTTGTTTGGTTGTTTGTTGTCATATATAATTGAAATATTTCTTTTTGTAAGTAATTGATTGATCATATTATGCCCAGTTGTCAGCAAGTACTGAAATATTCTTTTTGTACTGTATTTCTGTCATAATAACATCTGAAGACATTTTGGGTGATAAAGAATTAAAGGATATGTTTTGCTGTTTCACTTCATGTACCTGAACTTCATACCTCTAGTGTGGTGTCCACATATGAACGTATTACACCTGTTAACAAGGTGCTGCGGAAAGCTTTTTTCTTCCATTATTTATTGTAGCTTATTTCACATAACCCAAATTAAGATTGTGGAACAACTTGTGCATGGTGGGTCAGTGCACTAGTGTCTTATATCAGTTGTGATGTTTCAAATGTCAAAATACCACATACACAGTTATCAGTGGACCATTCACATGTGACATATATGTGAAAAGCGGTAATACAAGAAAAGTAAAGAAAAAAAAAGTGCAGCTGAAGTTTCAGAATGTCTCACTTAACATACAGCAGCTGTCCCTATATATATAAATTATTTAAGGCAGGTGGGGTCGTTACTGGATGGAAAGATTAAAAGTCTAAATTTGGTAGATTGCATGTTAAAGAGAACTGGATGAAGTCATTGCCAGTCTTGTATATACCATATTTGCTCATGAAATTTATGCACCCTTGTACCTACACATTCATGTCTGAAAGTCGTAGTGCATAAAGTTTGTGAATACTGTGTTGTAGAATGTAATTTTTGTGTGTTCAGTTCTTTGCAGTATAATTGTGAACTATTTTTTAACTGGTATATTTACTCATGTTTGACACAAATTCCTGCTCATTATTGCTTGCCTAATCTAAAATGATATTAAGGCTGCATGCACCTTGACTGTAATGATTACAGTGACAACAACATTATTGTTATGAGGGGACTGTTGATGCACGTACAATATATAATTCAGAAAGTGATACCTCCTCTTATTCATGCTGTTTACCAGTTAGACATGTGAAAGCCTCCCAGAAATTCACTACAGGATTGCTGAAGGTACATTTATTTTTCAATGTAGTCTCCATCTTTGTCAGCAGTCTTCTTCCACCATTGACCATTGACCAAGAGCATGTATTCCCATCTGGTAAAAGTTGCTCTCCCTCTGCAGTCATTGGAACACGGTGTTCTGCAGCACCCTGTCGTCTGCTTAGTGATGTCCTACAAGCTGTCTTTCGGAGTCCCCACTTAGGAGCTCTCCCACAACACACGGGGAAAAGAATACAGTCACCGTACGCGGAGCCCATGCGGACGAAGGCCTACATACAATGGGGTGGGCCTGTTCCCAAGGGGATCATTCACGACACTGCTATTACTACCCCAGTGTCATGCAGCCTTCGGCACGATACTTTCCACCTTGGTTTGGGTAGACCACAGCCCCGTGCCAGTGGTGTCGTAGTAACCCTCTACAGTGTATCCCCCTACACCTGTTACCACTTCTCATGTGACCAGGGTACAGATTGCCAGATGTGTCAGAGTACCCCCTCAGGCACCCCCTCCACACCTGTTACCATCCACATAACCTGAGTGCAGACAAGGGTTGGATTTATGGGAGGCCATTAAAGTTTTTACAAATGATTATTGTATTGTATCTCAGCTATGTGCGAGCATTGCCTGTTTCAATTAGTTTTATCATTTATACAGTTATTGTTCTTATTGGTGACTTTTGGAATGCAAAGACCTTTCTTTGTAGTTGTTTGGTTGTTTGTTGTCATATATAATTGAAATATTTCTTTTGTAAGTAATTGATTGATCATATTATGCCCAGTTGTCAGCAAGTACTGAAATATTCTTTTTGTACTGATTTCTGTCATAATAACATCTGAAGACATTTTGGTGATAAAGAATTAAGGATATGTTTGCTGTTTCACTTCATGTACCTGAACTTCATCCTCTAGTGTGGTGTCCACAATGAAATATTACACCTGTTAACAAGGTGCTGCGGAAAGCTTTTTTCTTCCATTATTTATTGTAGCTTATTTCACATAACCCAATTAAGATTGTGGAACAACTTGTGCATGGTGGTCAGTGCACTAGTGTCTAATCAGTTGTGATGTTTCAAATGTCAAATACCAATACACAGTTATCAGTGAGCATTCACATGTGACAATATGTGAAAGCGGTAATACAAGAAAAGTAAGAAAAAGTGCAGCTGAAATTTCAGAATGTCTCAGTTAACATACAGCAGCTGTCCCTGTATATATAAATTATTTAAGGCAGGTGGGTCATTACTGGATGGAAAGATTAAAAGTCTAAATTTGGTGGATTGCATGTTAAAGAGAACTGGATGAAGTCATTGCCAGTCTTGTATATACCATATTTGCTCATGAAATTATGCACCCTTGTACCTACACATTCATGTCTGAAAAGTCGTAGTGCATAAAGTTTGTGAATACTGTGTTGTAGAATGTAATTTTTGTGTGTTCAGTTCTTCGCAGTTTAATTGTGAACTGGTTTTGTAACTGGTATATTTACTCATGTTTGACACAAATTCCTGCTCATTATTCTTGCCTAATCTAAAATGATATTAAGGCTGCATGCACCTTGACTGTACTGATTACAGTGACAACAACATTATTGTTATGAGGGGAACTGTTGATGCACGTACATATATAATTCAGAAAGTGATACCTCCTCTTATTCATGCTGTTACCAGTTAGACATGTGAAAGCCTCCCAGAAATTCACTACAGGATTGCTGAAGGTACATTTATTTTTCAATGTAGTCTCCATCTTTGTCAGCAGTCTTCTTCCACCATTGACCATTGACCAAGAGCATGTATTCCCATCTGTAGAAGTTGCTCTCCCTCTGCAGTCATTGGAACACGGTGTTCTGCAGCACCCTCTCTTCTGCTTAGTGATGTCCTTACAAGCTGTCTTTCAAAGGACCAAATAGGTTAAATTCTGATTATAAAGTCACATACTGTAGGGTGGTTGTGGCAACACTGCCTATTCCGATTTTGTGACGGCCTTAGTAGCCTTATTGTGTGTGGGCTGGCATTGTCATGGAGAGCAATGTATACAAATGATGAAACACAAATTGAGAATTTTATCAGTAGTAATATTATTACACACGTAGCGTAGTGTACAGTGTATGTGAGCTTATGCTGTTCACTTGTAGGTTTTGCATACCTGGTTTGACTTTGAAGTTGGAGGAACTATGAAACTGGAGGACGAGGAGGAGGAAGAGGAAGAAGAAGAAGAAAACAATGGCAATGACAGTACTAATACTGGAACTAGTGAGAAGGTAACATTTCCTGTTATGAATTAGACAAGGCATGATACAACCAGAGTGCATCATTCATCTACAGGCTGTAACCAAACTAACTAACTAACTAACTAACTAACTAACTGACTGACTGACTGACTAATTAACTCACTCACTCACTCACACACTTGGTGCAAGACCAAAACCCTTCTTGAGCAGTTAATAGTAAGCTAGTCAGGAAAAGTTGTGTGGAACCTAACAGTTCATGTAGCATTAAACATATACCGTTACCTGTTTGCATTTGAACAGGTTGGCTCTACTAATAGAGCATCGGATTCAGAAGTCGAATTGCAGGAATTGCAGGAAGTGATTCGATTGGTGCGGGAAGGACCGCCCCCCCCTTACCCATTATTGCTGTACACAATAATGAACTCTGATAATAAGTGAGTATAATATAATAGACAAATGAAAGTGTAGTCTTTATCTGTGTGTGAGATTTGAGGTACTCACAGCAGTGAAAATTTAGATTGTGTCTTCTGGGTAACGGGCAGCATAGTCTTTAAGGTGGTTTGCATTATTGTGCTGCAGTCTATGTTCATCTGTAATGTAGTGCTGACCATAAGCACTAAAATTGTGTATTTATCATCCTTTTTTAACATTGAAACCTGAAAGTAATTCAAGAAGCAGGCAAAATGGAAATTACACTGCTTGTACAAGGGTGTTCTGAAGTATTGCCTCCATATTTGTATCTTTACAGCCAGGCAAGGTATTGAAATTAAACAAAGCATAAAATATAGTTCAGATTGTGTACTTTGTTTCTATACCTCACATTCCCACATAGTCCTGTCTCATTCGATACAACGCCGCCAGTGCTGAACTAGTTTTTCGAACCCATCGGTATAGAATTTTTCAGGTTGTTCTTGAAACCATTTTGCCATAGCAGCTTGAACTTCTTCAAAACATGTGAAACAATTGCCTTTGAATGTTTCTTGAGAGCTCCAAACAACCAGAATTCTTATGGTGCCAAATCCAGGCTGTAGGGGGGGTGTGGAACAACCTAAAATCCGATAATCTCTACCGCCACCAAAGTGACAGCACTAGTGTGGGGTCTGACATTATCATGTTGAAGAAGAATGGGTTTTTTTTTTCAGACAAATGCAATAGATTTGTTCTTTCAGCATTTTTATGGTCTTCACGTAAGTGTCGGGGTTGATTTCTGTCGATTTTCTTGAATTAGTTTGTCGAAGTTTTGCCTGTTCAAATCGTGGGTTTTGCTGACAGGCCTTCCACACTGTGGCTAGTCGTTCAGGTCCATATTTCTGCTACTGTCCCTTGATGTTATTACCCAACAATGCACAGTACTTATGTCCACAGTTATCTTCACCACAGAAAGCCAATAATTGCCAGTGAATTCCTGTAGGAGTTTCATTTTCGCAAAAACACAACAGCAGCTCGCTGTTTGATGCACTTTGACACAGTTGAGAACGAGTCATGCATTTTGAATGGAATGTGACACAAACTACTATGTATACCAAGATGTACTCCAGGAAAATTGAAGCCCATGGAACAGTGAACAAGTTCGGACAAGTACCGCTTCAAGGTCACACCACCTGCGCGAGATACATGCGCAGAGGCATTACTTTCAGAACGGCCCTTGTAGAAAACAAAATGTTGATTTCTGAGATAAAGGAAAAACTTTGTGAACATGTAAGTGAGAAGCAGAAGTTAGGATGTGTTGTATCAATCGGGATTGATGATTTTCTTGCAAGAAATGGTTTTTGTATTAATTAAAAAGGAAGTTTGTA
Source organism: Reticulitermes speratus (assembly GCA_021186555.1). Classification (NCBI taxonomy): domain Eukaryota; kingdom Metazoa; phylum Arthropoda; class Insecta; order Blattodea; family Rhinotermitidae; genus Reticulitermes; species Reticulitermes speratus. The sequence continues at coordinate 8,377,402 of JAJKFL010000005.1, forward strand.
CCAATGGTAGGATTCTGGTTTGGGAAAATACAAGGCTGTTGTGTACGTGAATGAAGAACATTACATTTGAGTTTCAAAGCATTTTGTATTATGTACTCTTATACCACACATGTATACTTTAACCTTTATCTTACTGGGGTGGGTTTTTAAATTTTAGTGGGTGGTTTATGAAAAACATATTATTTGAACAGAAAAAGATTAAATTATGAAATAAAAAGCATTCTGTGCAAAATAAAACACATTATACAGAATGTCTTAAAAATTTCAGTAAATTTCCTTGTTGTCTAAATATATAAAATGAATTTCTAGGGACACAGGTGTTTAAAAGGTTAATATGTTGGTAAATTCACATAAATGTATTATTATTTTTTATCCCTTGAAAAGTGGCAGATCTGATTCAAGAGCATGGGGTTGAGTATTTGACAAGATATGGTGTTATGCTGATGTATCAGTAGTTCACTGCCTTCACAAATCATATTGTGTTCTGTGCTTTGTTTTGTACATTCACAATTGACTGTAGGTGTTTGTAAATAAAATATAAGAATAATGATAAGATGAAACTAACAACCATGTACATCCATATCATTGAGTACTATCTTGCATCACGTTGTGCCACTGTCATTCATTCATTCATTCTGTAGTCTGTTTTGTGACAGATCAGTAGCCTCTTCCACAGCGAGTTCTCCACAGAGTGCGATCTAGTTTTTCAGTTTTCTGTATCCTCTTTTCCTTAAGGTCATCCAGTAGCTTCTTACTTCTTCTTCCTTGTCTTCCCATCACTTCTGTCATTCCTCTACTTTCTGAGCCGCTGTCATGGCCAGTTACATTTTAATGCAGCCAGTTTGAGTAATGCTGAATATCTCAGCACTTTTGTAAGATGTTTCATACTTGGTTTATGTTAAATGTAAGAATGCTGTATTGTTTTACTACACTGTTTTGTGGTATGGAAATTAGGTACCTTTGTAAATCATGTGATGACCTAAAGTTAAATAGGTACCAAGCCAATGCCCAGGCTGTATGGTAACATGTCCCCAGAATCTGCAAGCTCCATATGTTGCATCTTGTATCTGATACATCCATGTGTATTGTGTTCTCAGTGTAGCATGTGGATGCACGTCGGGTGCAGTGGATGTACTGGCTGCTGGTTTGGGTTCTGAAGTCAGGCTCTGGGGCTTGACCCAAAATAAGATGTTCAACACTGTAAATTGTAACGTTTCACAGATACAGCTGGCATGTGATGTGAGTCCCAGGGAGAGGTTAAATGGGTGAGTTAGAGTAACAAATGTTGTGTGATAGTTGTAGCTTGTTTTCTGCATTGAAGTTATCTGTATTAACTTTGGAACAGTTAAAGTGGCAAGTTCAGACTCACCGTAAGTCATGCAGACCATGGCGCATGGTGTCTAACATCCGACTGTTTTACACTTGCTAAGATTCAGCCCTCCAACTGTACTTCAGATAAAGTGCCATACTCTGTTTAATGTAGTCTTATGATAGTCCCTTGGCTTGATGATACAAATGCCCAGATGACAAAATCTTATTTCAGCCAGAACCTCATGGTCACTTGGGACATGTAACATTGTTTCTTCTTTGTCATGGCATTTTTATTGCAGTCATTTTTATGGCTACTTGGATGTATTGAATGGGTTATGTGTAATTACATTGCAATAAATGTTATTATTGTTTTCAGCTGTTATTGCTGTTGTATGTATAATAAAAGGTTCAATATCTGGCACCTCTGGGACCAGAGGGTTGCTGGATAGCGTGATCTCCCAAATGTTAGAACATAATGCCTAATGTGACAGACCTAACCATTTAATCTGTCACTTCAGTGGCCAGCTGACTTTGGCTGATGATGGGAGCAGAGCCACCTTAAAACATGTTAGGTTCTTAATGAAAGATTAGCTGATGGAAAAGTAATAGTCTGAAATTGTGTTGTGTTGTGCTGCAGGCCTGACAGTAATGCTGTCTGTTTGCGTGGTCACAGTGGATCTGTACAGGGCATTGCACACATTCCTGATGGACTGCTGGTGTCAGTTTCTCATGATGCAACTATGCGTGCATGGAGGAAGGATGATTTCTCATGTGCTGCCATCTACAGGTAAGGCAATATATTGCAGAAGAGTTTTCTGATACAGTTTGACAGTGGCTGAAATGTCTATTGTTCCTCCTCAACCGTTTGGTGCCAGAATTAAGTGCCCCATGTACTGTGCAAAGGACATGCAACTTAAATGGCCACCATTACTTTAAATGTCCTTGTTAATGACTTAGTCGGTGTTGGGTTTTATCAGCATTATGCTGCATGTCAACTGTAGTCTACTTTTGGCACCAAAGGGTTAATAATCATTCCATACAAAGAATAATAAGGAATGTAATTTAAAGCAGTCCACAACTTTCCCACCATTTATGAGGTTTGAATGAATGAATGATGAATGAATGAAGAGGTGAATGAATGATTGGCCCCACATGCAGTGGGCAGTTTGCAATAAATAGTGAGCTGTGATGCATGTGGAATGGATTCCTACAGTAGCATGATCTGTTCTTTCAGGGGACACAACTACCCCATCTGGTGTGTAGATGTGAGCACACTGGGATTTTATGTTGCCACCGGTTCTCATGACCGAACAGCCCGTCTTTGGTCTCTGGATCGCACATTTCCATTAAGAATATTTGCTGGCCACAACCAGGATGTTGAGGTAAGTTCTGTTCAACACCACTGACAATGCCTAATGCAGAGTTTGTGATACGCTATGCGCTAACCACAGTACTGTATTTCTCAGGCAGTGCAGTTCCACCCAAATAGTTCCTACCTAGCAACTGGCTCCACTGATAAGACAGTACGTCTGTGGGCTGTTAATGACGCCAAACTGGTGAGGGTATTCCCAGGTCACAAGGGGGCAGTCCAGGCTCTGTCCTTCAGTCCAGATGGGAAGTTCATTGCTTCTGCAGGTAAATGCATGTTGTGTCCAGGTGCAGTTGGTTTTTGTGATAGATTACATTTCACATGTCACATAACCCTCAGTATGTAAAGACTGCAGTGATCCTTCTTCCACAGTCTCCCAGTGCATCCACCTCAATACCACAATGTACCATTACTCTTATGATGGCACCTAGAAGACTGCATAGAGAAGTGTGTGTTACATTGTGTCATCCTTACAGATACTACTGTGCTAAAATTTGAATCAAATTTGCATCTTGTATTTCACTTCACTTAGTCTAAGCTCTTCTACTGCTAGGTGTATAAGATTTTATACATACTTCTTTGGTAAAACAGTGCAGCATATAGTCAGAAGAACAGGCAGCTGATCCACATACTGCCAGACTGTGTAACTGTCCCAAGTGGTCTTCTTGGCATTACATTTTTTTAATCCAAACTTTGTATTTGTTCCTTCCCCCAGTCATTCTGCATGTCTGTGTATGTAATCTCCTTAATTGTACATGTGGTGCAAAAATGATGCATGTGACTGACATAACATTTGTATCTCATCAGCAACTACAGTTTTTATAATAAAAACTTGTCAATTCTATATTAACCTTTAAACAACCTTTTAGAAATTTATTTTATATATTTAGGCAACAAGGAAGTTTACTGCATTTTTAAAAATGCTGCGTAATCTGTTTTATTTTCTAAAAAAAAATGTCATTTGTTTCATAATTTTATCTTTTTCTTTTCAAATAATATGTTCTTCATAAATCATGTGCTAAAATTTAAATCCAACCCAGTCATTTAAAGGTTATTAAAATTATTGTGGATCAAATACAGTTTGCCTCATAATGTAGAAAGTAGTCCTACCATACAATATTCCATGGAAACTCGACCAATTTTGGAGTTAAAATGTTGGCATAGAGATATGCACCCAATCCTCACTCGAGGAAGGTGTTTCATTGTTGTGTGCATTGCTTATAGAAACATAAAACTATGTAACACAGTTTCAATGGGCCATGTGTGCAGCCTGATCCCTTAACTGTTTTTAGCATAATATTACGTAAAACCTGGAAGATGCCGTACTGTTTTTATATAGTATTTCGGTCTGTTTTACCACTTCATATCATGTTTTGTCCATGGTATTTTGTTTGGAGGAGGAACACTGACAGGTGCTGCACTCTAGGAGAAAAATTGGTATTATATGAACAGTTGTTGTCTTTTCTAAGTAGGCAGTGGTTGGAAAATCTTTATTTATATTTACCATGCTCTGATTTTTTATTATAAATAATTTAAAGGGCCAGAACTGTGTGAGACAATACTGCTATCAGAATATAAACAGATAAGAGGCTAAAAGAGTAGCAGAGAATTATGTTCTACTGCTTAGAGTAGTGTTTTTTTAAATTAGAAGAGCAGTTTTGTGCACCTGCTTGTATTGGGTGTGAATTTAGGAGAGGACAAGCGTGTGAGAGTTTGGGACTTGGCAGCGGGTACAGTGCTTTTGGAGCTGAAAGGGCACACGCAGCCTGTGCTAGGACTTTCGTGGAGTCGTGACAGTGAGTGCGTGGCTTCATGTGGTTTGGACGGTGCTGTACGGCTGTGGAATGTACGTGCACATTCTGGAAACTCGTCAAGGTAAGATATTTCTGTGCAGTGAAAGGAGGAGCATTTACAGCAGGAACTAAGGGACAGGTGCTTTAACACAGGGTCAGAGAAGAACATTCCACAAGTGCTGCACCTAATATGATGGCCATATTTTGCTTATTTCCACAATAAACTTCAAGGGCAAGAAACATGATCTTTGAGATTTTATTTACAAGGCACTGCTTTAACAAGAGTAATGAAATTTAACAATTTGGCTTGGTCCACTGTATCTCAATAGAAAAACCCCTTCTTTAAAATTTGCATTAGAAGCTGAGAATTGGATAATAAGAAAGCCCTTGGTGTGTGATTGAGTCACACTTCATTTCCATGGTTATGATAAAGCTTGTTTTGTGTGTAATGCCACAAATCCAGTTTCCCTGGAGGCGCACCCTGGTTTCCATGGTTGTGATAAGAGCTTGGCTGTGTGGGTGTGATGTCACAACCACAGGTTCCATGATCATGAATCAAGAAAGGGCTGATGAAAGATTCCATGGTTTAGCACATCATTGTCATCGCTGCCACTGCCATCATCATCATCAGCAGCAGCAGTAGTGGTGGAGGTGGTGGTAGTAGTAGTAGCAGCAGCAGCAGCATAACAGCAACAATAACAATAAAAGGACTCTAATACTAACATTTGAATGTTTCTCCAAAGACCCTCATAAGGCAATGCCACATAGTTCTCAAAACTCCAGTTTGTTGGTCTCATCTTAAGACCTTGCAAGTGAAATTCTCTCAAAAGTCTCATGCATTTCGGCTCATTTAATACCATCCCTTGAGGTCAGCACTTCTGATGTTTCTTGACATCTTTCGTTCAAAACGTTTCCTGGGGGGGCTTCCTTTTCAGTTATGATGTACAAATAAATAGTGGTATTCTGCTTAAGTGTCAGTAAACATTTGTGTTGTGTCTATTGAACATATAACATCTGTTTGCTGACTTGTAACATGGTGTGTTTCAGTGCTGGCTGTAACTCTGACGTCGTTGCATCATATACTACAGGATGTAGCAGTCTTCTTTCTGTTGACTATTCTCAGTCCAACACTTTGGTCTGTGTTGGAGTCACATGAAGTTATGCACATCAGGTTAATGGGCAAGATGAAATTTTGCATGCATGAAAGTCATATAAAAGCCGGTGCGTGTATGTATGTATGTATGTATGTATTTATGTATGTATGTATATTTGTCTTTAGTTGGTATTTCATGTAGACTATATCAGCAATAATGTTACTACGTTTCAGTATTTTGGGGAGCTTGTCTCAAATATTATATGATTCCTGAAGGACCACAGAGTATAATGATGCTGTTAAAGTCTCTATAAGTGAGGTAGGTTTGACTTCAGGCTCTTCAAAAGTGGTTTAAGGTTTTCTTCTTTATGACCAAATTATAAAGGATGTTTTGACCTATTATGATGTTCATTCTGCTCCTGCTGCAAAAAGTTTTGCAGTGTATTACCGTATATTCTCGAATCTAATCCGCACCTTTTTTACAGTTTTAGAGGGCTAAAAAATCAGATGCGGATTAGATTCGCGTGCGGATTAGATTCGCGGTCTAGAGCTGGATTTTGGAGAAATGATTGAGCTGCTGTACAATATAACAATAACGTAATTAACGTAATTAATAAACAACGTAAGAACAATACAATACAATAATGTATTATTTTATTATATTATTTACACAAAAATGATGACATAAAATTCAAATTCACAAGAATATGAAATTGCATTTTGTTTATTTAGGCAGTAAGGATACATGCTGAATTTCTAAAGTGCTCTGCTAAAAGCGTGTTCCATTTTCTACAAAATGGAAGTAATTCCACCATTTTATCTCTTCCAGATAAAATAATATTAAAGTTTTTCTAACGATAGCGCAAAAGTTTAAACGGCCAACACGGGGACCGCAGACCCGATCACACAGGGCTTGTGCCGTAAAGTAGGCCACTTATCTCGATTTAAAGGGCAAAGCTGAGAAATAAGTCCGGCCGCTAAAGGTTAACGCATTGGTAACATCCAATATTATTCAATCAGTCGCCCCGTGGGCAAGGGGTGGTTGAAGGAAAGGTGCGGATTAGAATCGCGAACTAACTTTTTTTTTCGTTTAAGAAGTCGCCAAAAACTGGGTGCGGATTAGATTCGAGAATATACGGTAATTGTAGGGAAAATATCACACTTAATTTAGTCCACCTCTAATTTGAGTTCCTTCAATAGTTTGGCTACAAAGATAGTTTTAAAATGTGGATCACTTTAACAGTGTGATTTGCCCACAGAATTGAGCAGTTGTGATACTGAGTTCTCCAATTTGTGATGAGAGTTTGGAAAAAATTAAGGAGCTTAGACAAGAATGGAGAATTTTCTACTAGACAATTTTTTTTTTTGCTGTAATTACAGTTTATAACATTGCCTGTTGTGCAGTATGAGCAAAATATAATTATTACCTTTTTGATATCTGATGCATTTTCAATTAAACATTTTTATAAACAGTTGTATTTAATACGTCCACTACACCCATGTCTTTTTCCACCACTTCTTGACTCTGAAAATTGTCAGTACCAATTTCATGTTCTTTCTCACATGCTCACTGTGCCTAAAACTTGTCACTGCATGTATCAGGTTTTTTGCATGGCTTGTTAAACTTGTGACTTAGAGAAGTCACCAACAATTCTGAGATGTTTTGGGACTGGTAACCTTGAAACAGTTAAACTTGGAATACACACAACTTAATTCTTTTAAAGCTGTTACAGTGTAAATGATAACAGTAACCTGCCACAGGTAGCAGTTTTCAATTGGAATGCAGAATGTAGGGATACATCTGGCAACTTGCTTTGGTATAGCAATGGATACCAGTGTCATAGTAGGAATGTTGTGTTAAAGTGTTTGCCTCATAAGCTGGCCAGCAGTCCAGCCAAAAGGCTTTGTACAAGGGAAATGTAAAAATTAAGATAATTGTTTCTAACGGCCTGAGTAATATTAATTTTATTCCTTTCATACACTACAAAAGGACATTAAATGTCAAAACCTGTTTTAACCTTTAAGTAATAACTGCCCTATGTGTAGGATGCAAGTAGGGTTAGAGGCCAAGAAGTGCATTTTATATACAGTGAAACCTCTATCCATCGTTCCCGTTACCGTCGTTGGCCCGCATGTATCGTCTGCCTTATTTGGTCCCGAAATTAGCCCCATATAAATAACACTATTTTTTCCCGCCTCCATTGTTCCTCGAACTGTCGTTTTCCCGCACCAATAGTTGAAAAATCACGGTCCTGACGCAACATTTTCCCGCACTAATAGTTTTTTTTTTAATTTGAAGCGATGGTTTAGTGGCTGTACGTGCATTGCTTTCTTAGTGCCACCTGGATTGGCTCCATCAAAAAGTATGGAGTGCATTCTGTACTCTTTGCTCTCCATCCTTTTCTTTGGACTAGATGAAGACTTGGCAACTCTGTTGTGGAGCTTTACTTCATTGCAAGTGGTTCTGTGCGTTCTGGTGTGCTTCATAGTTTCATACGTTACCCTGGTTTAATCATTTCCATCCTTTATTATCCTTTTCCTATAATATTTTATTTCTGTTATTAATTGATTCCTGTTTTTATTACTTCATTATATTTTATTCCTTCTATTTATTTTGAAATCCGTGGACCATGTCCCAACCTAAAAAGCAAGTGAGAACTCTGCACGAGCGATTGAAAATAGTAGAAGAGGTGGAGAAGAATCCTGGAGAGAAACGTGTCGACATTGCCAAACGCCTTGGGTTGGCTCCAAGCACACTAAACTCCATATTCGCAAAGAAGGACGAAATCCGAGAGCAGGCAGAAAAATGTGGTAACGCCAGTAAGAAGAGGAAAATAGGTAGGGAGTCGACATTCGCCGAGTTGGAAAGAGTACTCTTCTCGTGGTACCAGCAGGCAAGGGCATCGAATATCCCAATTGATGGAACCATTCTTCGTGGAAAGGCGAAGATGATTGCAGCGCAGCTGAATATAGAAAATTTCACTGCATCCAACGGCTGGATAGCGAGGATTAAGGACCGGCATGGCCTAGTATACAAGAAGTTAGTCGGAGAAAGTGCGGCAGTGGACAGCGAAAGCACGGAAGCGTGGCTGGAAAGACTGCCATCTTTGTTGGAGGGCTACGAACGTGATATTTACAACGCGGATGAGACGGGGCTCTTCTACAACGTGCTTCCTGATAGAACCTTGGCTCTCAAAGGAGAGTCTTGTCATGGAGGGAAAAACTGTAAAGACACACTTACTGTTTTACTTTTTGTTAACAGTGATGGAACTGACAAACAAGTGCCGATTGTTATCGGAAAATCTCCGAAACCGCTATGTTTCAAGAATGTAAAAAAATTACCCACCAAGTACCACGCGAACAATAAAGCGTGGATGACCACAGACATTTTTTCTTCATTTCTGCGTTCATTAGACGCAAGTATGGGTGCACAAAACAGGAACATTCTCCTCTTTGTGGACAATTGTGCCGCACATCCAAAGGATACATCGTTTCTAAGAAATGTAAAAGTCATACGGTACCCGGCAAATTGTACAAGTGTGCTCCAGCCCTTGATTTAGGGGTAATAAAGTGTTATAAGCAGCTTTATAGAAAACGCCTCGTGCAAACAGCTGTTTGCTTAATGGATGCAGGCAAAGATACGAAAAAGAAGATAAATGTGTTGGAAGCTTTGCACTACACTGTGGCAGCCTTGCAAGAAGTAACCCAGCAGACAATCGAAAATTGTTTTTGGAAAGCTGGTTACGTGCAGGGACAATCTTCAGGCGATAGTGACGTCGTATTGACCAACGATGATGACGATTTTCGCCAAGACTGGGAAAAGTTCAGTGGCATGAACAAAGATAAATTCGAGGACTACGTCTCTGTGGACAGTCACGTGGCAACCTGTGGTGTAGAAACAGTGCAGGAGCTGTGCGTGAGCCTCGTGGCGTCTGGGAGTGTGGAGCGGGAAGGAGAAGAAGAAGAAGCTGGCGAACCCGAAGTTGTGCCGATCTTTGCTGAGACGCATGAAGCACTGATGAAAGCAAGATCTTTCTTTTCTGCGCACAGCACGAGTGACAGTGATCGTGAAAGTGTTCTAGGCCTTGAAAAATCGTACTTTGAATTGAGGAGGAGTAAAGTTTGCTCAAAACAAACGTCAATGAAAGATTTTCTCAGCAAGAAGTAATAATTATCATTAAATTGTTCTTATCTATAATTTTTAATGGTTTCCTGGTACTATCATTTCCCATATGTATCGTTCAAATTTTCCGGTCCCCTGAAAAACGATGGATGGAGGTTTCACTGTATTTGGGAACAAAGATACTTAGTGTATTTTTTAAGATACGCTGTACAATCTCCATCCCCCCCCCCCAAATGCATTGTATTTCATTTTGTTATCTTTATTTGAGCCACGTAGTACGTATTCGTGTTTTACGTAAAGTGTGTGGTAAATGTCCAACCCCAGTGGTTTAAAGGTTAAAGGGATATCTTCAGATTACATGATTTTGTTTTAAACAATTTTAAAAGCTGGAATTGTTCCTGATTAACATGCTTGATGTAACACAATTTCTGCACAGCAGTAGTACATTCTGATAATTTCCGTGCAGATCGAGACACATCTGTTTTGCCTGCACAGTTTGTCCTCACTGTTGGGCAGCATGATGAATTAGGTACTATGTCATGTTTGTCAAGTGACTTTGTTGAGTCAGTTCTTGAGTTCTGTATTCATCTTTTAAGTGGAATAATGAGTGGTAATGGCAAGATGCATGTTGGTGGTGTTATTGTTGAACAAAGTGAGAGCTGTGAAAAGATCTACCATCAGAGCAGAAACATAATATGCTTAAGCCATATGATAGCCATGGAAGACATGATATTGTACACATTAGAACAGGGGTGGCACCAGTAAAATCAAATATGGTGAAATGGGGCAAAACAAACTCCGACGACTTGTATTGTGGCTGTGGAGAGGTACAAGATATGGGACATCTCCTGTCATGCAGGGACTGGCCCCAGAAATGCACCCTCGAGGATTTATGGCTTGCAAATAAAAAAGGATTTGACGTAGCCCAATACTGGGCAAAAAATCTTTAATTGAATGGTCCGGACACGATAAAGAAAGAAGTGTACACATTATTGACATAAACAAAGCAGTGCTGTGTGCTGTCCATGAAAACGTTGCCAAAATTGCAGTGAGTTTAAAATCATTGAAAGCCTTCTTGTGACATGGATTGAAAACAGGTTTAGAAGAATTCATCTGCAATCAACATAGACATAAAGACAAAACTGGACACCTTCCTGAAAAGTTAAAAGACTTCCCTCATGAAGCCAATCTAGAATTCACAGCTAGAGTCTGGTTGGTTCAACAAGTTCAAAAGTGATAGCAGCTTCACAGCACAAAATTTCTGGAAAATTAGCTGGTTCAGATGTCGCAGTTGCTGAACAGCTTTCTGAGTATTACAGAAATTTGTTAAAGAAGGTGGTTATTCAACCATGCAGGTGTTCAGTGTAGATGAGACAGGCTTGTTTTGGAAGAGGATATATGCAAGAACAGACATTTCCAAGGAAGAGCAGAAGGTTCCAGTATTAAAGGCAGCAGAGGGTTGAACAGTGGTGGTGACATTCTGTGTCAAAACTACTGGAGATTATAAGCTTAAGCCTAGTGTCCACTACTGTGCAGATAATCTTGGGGCCTAACAGCATTTCTCAAATCGTCCCGCCCCTTTACTGGTGTTCTGCAAAGGAAGTTGGATGTTGCACCTAATATTCACTGTTTTGATTCAATGTTCAACTGCAGCATGAACTAGAAGCATACTGCAGGCCAGAAAATACGGATTTCAAGAATTTTGTGTTGGTTAATGTTCTTGATTGGGACTTTACTGAAACACACTGAAGTCATCACCTTGCTGCTGTCCCTGCTCCCTCAGTATGACACATCTCTAGGCAATGAACTAAAGAGTAATTGCTACATTTAAGGCTTATTATGTGTGGAAGACATTTGCTAAACTTACTCAGGCAGCTGATAAAAAAAAAAACCCAGTGTGACAGATTTCTGGAAATCCTTCAGTATCAAACAGCATATAGCTACATGAATGGAGTATGGTATAATTGATTTATCATTTTGATCATGATTTTTTAGGCTATTAGTTGGGCAAAGAAATGAGAAAAATTGCAGCAGCGATGTGTTTTACTGGCTTCTTTAACCAGTGAAATTCTTTAGTTCACTTTGATGAAGTAGACAAGGCATAGTCAAGATTTTGTAGTCACACAAAAAGAGCTGTAAACTGATGTACTGATGCAGAAACATGAAGAGCTGGGCCTTGTTTCTAGGGATCCTAATGCAGACATCTTTGATGAAGATGTGCCTGTATATGATACAACAGGGGAGATATATTCATTAAACACCAACTAATGCACATAAACTTTGTTCACAATAGTTTATTCTTAAAATTCCCCTATACATATTTCAGTGGTTTAAACCACCATCTTCAGGGGGTCGTAGAGATTATTTAGCATAGACCATACAGTTATTACGTATGTGGTTACATCCGTATATGTAGAATATGAGTGGTCTATTATTGTCCACTTCTTACAGTATTGTAAAATAAGTTATTATAAAAGGAGTAAAATGTTGCTAAAATGATTACATAGCTTGTAGTCAGTAAGAAAATTATTGGCAGTCTGGTCTTGAGGTTCTTTGTATGTGCATTTTAAATTGCCGTAAGAAGGTCATCTGTATGTACTGGGTGAGCCGCGTGACGTTCGTGTCGTGTGGTTGCCGTGCGATGACTGGAGGTCAGATCTCAGGTCATCTCCTCTGACTGATGTTTTTCAGTAGCATTTTCTTGATGAAATAATGGGGGTGAGGGGGGTGTGGATTTTACAGAAGGGGCTGTATGAAGGAACAGAGACTTGTTGGAAGGTTCTGTATGTGTGTGTATTTGCTTCACTTTGAGGAAAAAAAGAAGAACTACTGCCTGGAGACGACGGTGAATAATTCGTGACTGCTGGAAAAAATCCTGAGGCTGTTAGTAAGAAAAATTAAACCTCATTAGTGATAATTTTAACTATAATTTAATTTCACACAAACTTTTATGCCTATACGAGCCTTTTAGACAAGTACTGTGAAAAAGAGACATGTATTTATAGAAGCAGAGAATTTTAAAAATGACATGGCATTGCGGGACAATGTTTTCCCGTTCGGCCATTGAGGGCATTTAAATTCCTGGGACATTGTTTTCCCATTCTGCCATAAAGGGTTAATGAGGGTGGTAATTAAAGTTCAAACTCAGAAAAATGTTTGGTGTTCTCCATATATTTTATTTCTGTTTTGACATAGTATATTTACATACCATATGTACCACAAATATAAGATAGCCCTACGTATAAGACATCCTCCCTTCACATTCTTCAGTTTTATGGAAAGTCCCTATACATATCATTTTTAACTTTTTGCAGGATTGTAAGGCATCCTCCCATTTTTCAGATGATGAATTAGGAAAAAAAATTCTCAACTTGTATTTCAGTAAATGCAATACATAAATTGCAGAGCTAAGGGAGTGAAGTGAAAGTGTGTACAATGTAAGGGCCATGAACTGTTGGAAATAGTGTGTTTTTACGAGAATTTTTGTTTTAATACCTACATGGATTCAACCATAATTCAGCCTATTCTGACTTTTTTTTTTTGGGGTTCTAAAATTTGTATACAGTGGTATATTATTGTTAGTACATTTCTTTGGACATGCTCATTTTCTGTGTTTAAACCTTTTACAGTTTGAAATTTTTAAATTTTAAAACATACACAATGGATAGCATCAAAAGAAAATGTTCCAACAGTTCATTTATTTAGTGAGACTAATATGTATTTCTCATTTTAGTTGTAATAACTTGCAAATTTAAGGGTTTGATTATCCTTTCCACATCTCCCGATCCATTGTCATAATTAATCAATTTACCTTTTGAATTGAATGTCTAATATGATGTGACTGTGTTCTTGCCTTATCGAGCCAAGTACAGCCTTCCACTGATCACTGAAGTCATTGTTCAGTTATGATGAATAATCGCAAATATTTACATTTCATTTTGGTAAAGGTATATTGTCACTGCCATCACTTGACGTAGGTTAACGTTATCCTATTTTCATTTAATGTACCACATATGTTTTAAAATTTAATTTATGTTCTATACCTCACCTGAGTAAGATTATGTACATTCTATACCTCACCTGAATAAGATTATGTACTGGAAAACTAACTCAAGTCTTTGCAAGAGTTTAATTTAGTGATGTTGGGTTATGCAGTGCCTGTCCATCTGTTGAGGACATTTTCAGAACAGTACAGTTGCTTCTGAAAATTAGTATGTAGTACTGGCCTGAGGACTGCTGTGAAGGGGCAGACAGCAACCTGTCAAAATATAAGTGCTGTGGTCCTTACTACAAAATTACTAATGTATGTGCTAGATTTCAGGCATATTTCTACTTGATGTGTTGAAATAATTGCACCTTTGTAGGTTTAACATTTTGAAACCATAATCACAGGTACTGGTAACAAAATTATGTTATGTATCGATTTCAGGAAATAATCGTATGGGTTAAAAACTTATGTCCTCTTACATTCCCAATGATTAGATCAACAGCTGCAAGCCACAAGTGTAATGTGTTGGTGTGAGATATGACCACTTAGTTTACGCAGTAGCGTGTGCACAGACTGGCTCAACAGAATTTCCACAGTCACAGGGCTGACTGATCACTGGAATTGTATGTATTGATTGGTGTTGTGTTGGAATACGTCTTGGAGTGGTAGTAAGTGGAACACAAATGCTATCAGGCAGTATTTTAATATGCAGAAGTATGTAACCCATTGCATGGGAATGTTTGGTTAAGCCCAAGACAAGTAAAGCAGTTCCAAACTTTGAAATAATGCAGGACCCTTGAGACTCTTTAATATCTCTGCTATTATATCTTGCCATTTAACTAGTCTGAGGGAGCTCTTTTCTATTGGCATATCAGCTCAGCTATGCTATGGCTCAGGCTGTTAGTCACTAGCCTTGTTGCTTCACAGACTTGGATTCGGTGCTGGATCAGTCTGTGTCGCATTGGTGGTGGACAGAGTGATGTTGGGACAGGTTTTTCTTCGAATGCTTTGGTTCTCTGCAGTCACTTTCATTATACCAGTGCTCCAAACTCTTATTGCATTCATCTTCCACAAAGCACCGTATAGTCTAGGCAATTGACAGCTTCATCATATAAAATGCCTTTGTCACTGTCACTCGATGTATTGTTTCCTCTTATTTCATTCTCTGACATCCAACAAAATGGCACGTCAGCAAGTAAAAGTGCAAACTTGAATGGAATATCAGAAGGTCATTTTAAATGTCCACATGAGAGGTTAATCTCACACAATTGGACAGTGAAAATTATAATTGGCAGGATCATTCTGTATAGGGGGAATCGTGATGTTATGATAATAAGTTCACATGTCAAAAATCTTAGGCCTGAGGTAACAAGGAATTAGAAGATTATTTAACTTTGTAGATATGTAAAAATTAAGTGAAATATTTTGAAATCAGTGATGATACTACTGGAAAGTTTACGTGAAATCACGTTGCAAAGTTAATTGAACATTAATGGCTTCAGTCAGTTGCTGGCTTCTGTAGATTTCTTAGTCGTAAACATGGGAAGAAAAGTGAAGGGGAAATTCAATGAAGTGTGCAGAGTTGTGATATATGGAAGCATCTCATGAAGAAAATTAAGAATAAAGAATGAAATTGTGAGTGGCATAAAGCCAGAAATTTGACATCATAATGTCAAGTGGAACTTGACTGTAGGTGTGAGTCAACACACCATTTATTAAGAATTAATAATACAGGCATTTCCAAGTTAGTTTGTGAATACAATCCGAATGGCAGTAGAAACATAGGTGGTGCCAGGAAAAGATGGAAGGGCCAACACCTGTGAAGACAGAAACCTCGAATGGCTTATACCCTCTTGCTGATAATGACTGTCATGTCAGAAACTATGTATGCTTTCCAAAATTATTTTACTTGTGTAACACCAATTGTACATCTTCATTTATACTTGTGTGAAAATTTGTGTTTTGTCCAGGGTTTGAAACTTTGTTGGAAAAGACAAATTGTAGCTAAGAGAGACTGGGGAAACAGAGATCATACAGTTGCAGTTGTTACCATATTTCTACACTAATCTTTATCGCCTGGATTAGGAAATTAAAATCCATCTGTTTTGGCCAGATTTTAACTTTGGGCCTGATGTTATTTGTAATGAAGAAATATGATAATTTTGCTGGACCAAACACATGTTCACCATAGAAGGGCAGTACATGGTCAGTAAAGATTAAAAGTAATTAAATTAAAGAGATTTGGTTGGGCCAGACACATAGAACAAGAGATGTTCCGTATAGACTTTTGGCAAAAAACCTGGTGTTATTCACTTAAGGTCTAACAAGAAAGCTAATATTAAAATGGATCTTCAGGCAGTCAGTGAAGATACGGAACCGGTTCAGACTGCGGTCTTTTGGGGTCATTTCAGTGATGAGCCTTAAGTAGTTACTACAGCAACTGCATATTATTGCCGATGCTTGGTTCGGTCAGTACATCTCCAGTTCCTGACCGTGTTGATCACCAGTTGTCCTGTGCGTTCTGCAGCACAGTCAGACACCCAAGTCCCGTGTGCTGTGTGTTATAGTGTTTGCCCTTTGTACCGTCATGGCACTATCACCTCCCAAACCTGACCCAAACAGTTGCTTCAGCAGTGGCAGCACGGCATAGTGGACGTCCATGTTGGCAAAACAGAAGAGACATGACACACAGAAACCCTGTAACAAAAGAAACCAGTGCCTAGTTACCGTGTACAGGCAGCACAGACATGGTTAATGGGCATCACCAGAGAATTCTTTGTTGTCCTGTATCATATCGTTACGGGATCACTTATTTGACAATGCCTGTATAATGACTTTACAGGATCACTTATTTGGCATTTATTGTATCATATCCTTAAGGGATCACTTATTTTACAGTGCCTGCATTATACATGTATACATGGGATCACTTCATGGACATGTTTTCTGATTTACTTAATTGTAACCTGTGTCATATGGTGCAGATTTGTCCTTCATAAACATCATTTTTTTTTTCCAAACATATGCAATGTACTTACAGTACAGGACCTGAGCAAAGTTTAAACTCAGCTGATTCAAGAGTGCAAACAAATGCACGCACACACACACGGCACGTATGCATTCCATGGATCCATATGTTTATGAACTCAGCTGATTTAACAGTATGCATACATAACCTTGATTTTAGGCTTCCACCGCAACATTATGAGATATGCGCTCTTCTGGGATATTACGCAGCTTCGTGTGGTAATTGTTTACCGACGTTTTGGGACAACGTATCGGTCCCATCATTAAGGGTCAAGAGTGTGTGTGTGTGTATGTATGTTATATTATAATATATATATATATATATTTAAAGCATTCCATGGATCCATAAATTTGACAAATTGACAGTTGGATGTGGAATAAGTTATAAACATATCCAAAGTATACGGAATTATTACAATGCAAAATGCTATAAATATTTTGTATGCAGTATTATGAATCATCTTTACACTTAAAAAATTCATCTGCAGAGTAAAAGAAGTGTGTATTTAAGTATCTTCTTAATGCTACTTTAAATTGTGCCTTTTCATTCTTAACACTTGTGAGACCATGTGGTAAAGTGTATAAAATTCTGATGCCAGCATATAATGTACTTTTCTGAAAACATGAAAGGTTGACATATGGTCTATGAAGATGGTGGTTATTCCTTGTATTAATACTGTGTACAGATGAATTTGTTTGAGGAAACATCTACAGCATTATGTAATTTACACATTCTTAAGGAGTGTACCTGGGAGGGTGTGTCCTGTGAGGCTGTCCAGGTTTTGAAGATCTGGTCTTCTGGGTTGTCATGCAGACTGATCTCAGATATTTTGAATGAATATACCACCTTTAAAACACAGGGACTCAAGCTTCCAACTCAGTTGTGGGAACCTCCAATCTCCCTTTCTCTTACTTTCCAGCCACACCTTCATGTGTTGCACTCCATTTTCACAAACATTTTTCTGACCATATTACCATGTAATAAACAGTGTAAGGCATATTGCAAGGCATGAAGCTGGGTGGGAGTAGTGTTGATGGTGGAGTGGCACAGGAATGACGACAGGACGATTTACTGCACTGGTCCCACAGTGAGCAGTAATGAATGCTCCCTTCTCTAAGACTATGAAATTGTTGAAGGTGTAGAGTGTGTCTCACCAAATGATATGCATTGCTGGTGTTTTGGAAATATAACTACTGTGTTCGGCTCAGTTTGGTCCTTTCTTTAAGTTTTTTTTTCTCCCCCTCTGAGAAGCAAGTACTTGCATATAACCAAAGCAGATGATCTGCCCCCAAACCCACATTTTCCCAAACTATAGGCATTCTAACCTGTAATGAGACAACCACAGCAGAAAAAACCTGGTAGAGCTTTTCCCCAGGCTCTCCTGGCTCTGGCCGGAATGGAATGAGAATGTGATGGATCCCAAACAGTGGTACCAGAATAAGGGTGGCTCGGACAGCCTTCCGCATGCCCAGTGGTGCTGGATTGTCTGATGCACTGTGTAATTTGGTGAGGAGGATGCGAACTACATTCACCAGGAATACTGTACTTGCTACCATGGAAATGAGCACTGGTGCTGTTAGAATCCACTGTGTGTGACTGTCCTCCATCCAGCACCTGCATCAGAGTACCAAACTGTTAGTGAGGTTGCATTAGGACATCAGAAATACTTAATTCCTAGTACCACTTGGTAATGGTTTTATGTTTGAGCCATGGCAATGCAGTTTAAACATGTTACTGGTCTTCACATGTGTCACTCATGCAGGACATGTGGAATAGGTTGGTGTATGCATAACATTAGAATTTTATTTGGCATGTGCCGAATTACATTCTTATCCACAGTACCAGCTTCCTGATTTTGTTCAGTGTCTTTCAGCAAATTCTGGGATGCTACCTAAATAACGCCACTGCCAGTTATTTACAAATGCTTCCTCATTCACTGTTCGCCATACATCCTACCATTCATAGTCAATATTCTGGCAGCACTGTAAAATAAATTGCCCAGACTATAAAGTAGACAGTAACAATGCAGTACTTGCATGTTATATGAGCTAATTCAACTAACTCCATAGAGCAGAGTACTTCTTGATAAGCTGTTAACTCCTTGGCTAGTCAATAAATTCCCTACATTTTATGAAACCAAACGGTTCGTTACCATGTTCACAACAGCCTGCCACTTACCCCTATTCTAAGCCAAATTAATCCTGTTCTTGCCCTCCCCTTGTAGCCTAGGTCTTCCAAGTGGCCTTTTTCCTTCGTGTTTCCCCACCAGAAACGTTGTATGCTTTTCACTTTTCCACCATACATGCTGCATGCCCCACCCAGTGTATTCTTCTTGATTCCATAACCCAAATAATATTTGTTGAGGAGTGCAATTCAGGAAGCTTCTCATTATGCAATTCTCTGTAGTCTTCTGTTATTTCCTGCCTCTTAGGTCCAAGTATCTTCCTGAGCACTCTTTATTTTCAAGCATCCTCAGCATATGTTCTTCCCTTAATGTGACAGACCAAGATTCACACCTATACAAACTACAGGCAAAATTGTAGTTCTCTGTATTTGCTCATTGTATTCTTAGATAGCAAACAAGAAGACAAAATATGTGGACCAAATGGTAGTAGGCCTCCTCTGAATGTCCTCTGTTCTTAATTTCTTCTTGCATGCAATTTTGATTTGTTGGTGTATTTGTGTTGTGATTTTGGTCTGCATTCTGTTCATGAGATATTAACACATGTTTTATTTTCCTAATATGTACTGCTAGACTAAGCTCCTTACTAATGACTAATAATACGTTTGTTTTTTAAATAGAATGTGCCTTTTCAGAAGGTCTGAATACTTTATGTCTCCCGTTTTTACATACAGACAGTTTATATAGCTAGAGCCTGTCCCAGTAAACAAATTTGTGTACCGTTGTGAATCATCTGGTATTGATCCCCGTACTCCAGCATAGACAGCTGTGAGGATGAGTGGCAAACCCCAACCTGTGGCATGAAACCAGCGCATCACCACACGGTCTTTGACAAAAACTACGACCAGTGCCAGGTGTAGATGCAGACCCTCGCAGAACATCCACATGTAGTTGGCGACCATGAGGTACTGCAGGACTATGTGCAGAGTTTGGCAGAATGTCTGTAACCAGGAAACGAGAGGCACCTCAAGGCAGTCTTGTTGTGGCATAGCTCAAGATTTTAATTAAGATCTTTCAGGCTACAAGTTTTCATGTGATTTTAATTACAAGGTGTTTTTAGGGAATCAAGGTGTTTACATTATAAAAACTTCTTAACTTAGAGTAGCAGGAAGTAAATTGCGATGATGGTGGTTTATGCATGGTTTACAGGCCTTGAGGATTAACCTGGTTATTGAAATATGTTGGGCTTGGCCAATCAATGTGAATTTATAATTTTTTATATTGTAATTGTCAAAAAAAATATGCATTAGGTTTTATTGAGCCTAATTTCAGAGGTATTCAAATCTCAGTGACAGTTTTGAACAAAACTTCCCACATACTGATTTTTTAACCTCATAAATAGCTGATATTTTGTGCCATTAGTCTCAGATATTAATGACTCAGTTGAATGTATTTCATTCCCTCTAACATCATTAACCCCATGCACATTCAATAGATGGCAGACCTGATTCTTCCACGTATTCAAAATACTGTGGGAATCTGCAAGCAGCCCACCCTTCTCATCCTTTGCCAAGTTAGCTGTAGGCTGGTAAGACTTCTTAAATTAATTTATGCCATCATCAAGTCTCTTAATTATCTTGTCCTGACTGTTGTTTCCAGTGCATTCATTTCTGACATTCCCTCATTTGATTTAAGATATTCTGCCTTTTGTTCCTTACATATGTACAAGTTCTATGTCCTACACTTATTCACTGATGTGGATCCTGTAACCACTGCAATTTAGCCCGCTTCCCGTCAACCAATAATTTCTAACTTCTACATCAAACCATGGATTATGCATCTTTAATTTGTTTGGCTGAAGGTTTATTATTGCCTTGCATTTTGATTTTTTTTTTTTTCAAACTTCGAAGAGCATGTAAAATATAGAAAAACCACAGAGCTAAAGCATTGCATAAGTCGATGAATTACATAAATGGAAATAAAACAGTGATTTAATTTATTTTAAATTTTTAATGTATTCTGAGTTGTATTGCCAACTTTCATTAGTGTTCTTTTGCAGCAGCAATCACCCCTGAGGGAAATATAAATGTATTAAATGATTTTATGGCAGTGTACTGTTTTGGAATGCCTGTATTTGATGGTTTTACTCCTGTTTTGTGTTTTATAAAATAAATTGTGCTTACGCCTTATTGTAGTTTTAACTATGGTGGACCAAAAGGTGTGGAACACATATGACAATGTTCCATATTATGATGTACAAGGAGTGGCCATTAAATAACGAGACTGTTTTCAAATAGACTTACTTTATTAATGAAGTTATAGTATCTAAATGTTATCCCCTTCAAAGTAGTTTCTGTTGGAAGCTATGCACCTCTCCATTTGAACCTTCCAGCCCTCAAAGCATCCACTGAAGTCATTTTGTGACAGTGCTTTAAGTAACTCTGCCACTTTTTTTTTTTACAGATGTCTTCACTTGACTGAAAATACCTTCCTTTTTCAATTTTTGAAAAGAAAAAGTCGTATGGACAATGTCTGATGAGGACTGAGCTTGTCCAAGCATTGGTATTTGTTTTTCAGCTACAAACTGGCGGACCAAAATCCCTTTGCTGCTGGTTCATTGTCTGGATGCAAAGGCCAGTCGTAAATCCACAAATCTGGTTTTTGTTTTCGAATCCTTTCTTGTAATTTTGATAAATCTTGAATATAGAAGTATTAGTTCACTGTCTGAATTGGTGGTACATATTTAACCATGAGTCTTCTGATGTCGCAGAACACCAGTATCATTATGTAATTTTTATTTTCACATTTAACCCTTCTCTGGTCGCGGGAATGCAGGAGTTTTGTTTCTGGGGCCTCGTAAAGAGAGAAGTTTCATTGCAGGTGACCACAGTGTTAAACAAATTTGCATCGTCAGTTTTCTCCATGATTTCAGAACACACTTTATTGGCGACTTTTGAGCTTTACATTCTTTTGGACTCTTCCCCCCCCCCCAAATCTATTGTTAAAATTTTGTTGCAACGTTTCTTTGTTCTTTTTCAGCTCCTCTGCTATCACGCTGTTGCCTAATTGACAACCTGCTCTCACAAGTGTCTTCACTTTTCCACATTTCCATCAGTTTTCATCATTACTGGACAGACCAGTCCTTCGTTGTCGTCCATGTGTTCCCTTCCTTCTGCAAACCTCTTTTAGGGAACCTTCTTGATACACCTCGCATAACAAATGGAAGGTTTTGATGGCAGTTTTCTTAAATTTTACAAGAAATTTAATGTTTACTCGACATTCAGTCTCTTTATTAAGGACGACTGTGGCAAGTTACAAGCAATTTTCACACTGGACATTCTGTTGTGTTTGTATATGTTACCTATATATTATATTTCCTGAAGATTGCGTGGAAAGGAAGGAAACCAATGAAACTACATCTTCAGATCATCTACAATACTTCCCTATTGCATTACTTTTTATGTACTCCATTAACTTTAATATTCTGTATTGACATAAATAGTACGTTTTAACTTTTTATATTGTCATTACATACTGTAACACCCAAAGACTGAGATCTCAATCTACCCGTTTAAAATGAAATTGTGATTGTAATTTTAATCTTATTTACTCTGATGGCCTGAAGATGACCACCTAGTTGTCTAAACATGTTGCTGTGTTATCCATTGCTAATACATAATAACTAGTTGTGTTAGTGGTGAGTACTAACTAACTACCTTGTAAGTTAAAAGCAGTTTATACAAAATGTTGTTACTTGACGCTATGTCAACGAAACAGGGCGTGGTTTGGCTTGCTTCTGAGGGAAGGTAATTAATCTGTATTTACTTTGGTGTCTTAATGATCAAGGTCGGGAGCTGCATGCTGTCTAGTTATGTAGTAGCCACACTTGTTGTGTGTATGGGTTTGTAGTGTAACCAGACAGAAGAAATGAATATATATTGTAATGTACCATTTCTTTTGCATGTATGGATGCTGGTGAATTATGTTGTATTGAAACTGAAGACAGCAGTGAAAGGTGCTGCAAGTCACATTCTGCTTCTAATTGTAATTCTTCTACCCACTTACACAAGTAACTGTATGCACTGTAAATATGTTTCACTATTACCCCATTCTCCTTCACAATGGTGGGATCATCGACGACATACTTGTACCAAACAAGCCACATGATATTGTTGGAAGCAAATGATAGAAACAGCTGCACATGGACAGCTATCCTCGTGCATTTCAGGGATCTGCAGAGAGAATAATGTTAGTATTAAGTGGTTTATGTGGTTTTGCTAGTGTTTTTGGCATGCAAATGGCACCTGCAAACTTAATCATAGAATGACAGCATTCCATTTTTGCAAACAAGGCCTTGACACTTTTACAATAATGTCACTGTTCAAATAATTTTAAAATAAGTTAAAGTCTCTACCAATCGTTAATATGATTTGTTTGATGTGCCAAAACAACAAAATTGAAAGTAATCTGCCAGTTTACATTTATTAAAACGGTCAGTTCATCAGCATTTTGGCAAGTGATAGTAAATTCACCATTCACCTTAACCTCTCATAACTATGCAGCGTTTTGTTTTCAGTTTCGTGAAGGTATAGCATTCACCTTTCTGCTCATGTGCAGTTCATTGTTGCAGTGTCGAGTACGTCATGTCAGCAGTAAATTTTAAATTGTCATCACATTCCAGCATCTTTAGTCAGGCTTGGTCTTTACTTAACAAAATCTGAACGAATTCAGACCAAAATATTTGTGTGGAAGATTAGCTTCTTTTTGTGTCACACAGGTTTACAGAACTTTCTAAGCCCTCTTCATTTCCAAGCCAAATTTCGAATTTCATTGTATTTTTTCCTTCAGTTATCTCAGTTGAAGTGTTGGAAATTTGTGATTGTTTCATAAATGTGTGGGGGCTACCCACATGCATCAATCTCTCCGCTTTCCGCAACAGCACCGGGAAGGAGAACGCGGTACACACGCCGCAGCAGCCTCTCCGTTTCCCGCAACAGCATGCAGCAAAGTCATTCAGCCGACTCCGCCCACTGGCCACGGGATTGGCGCACAGCAAGAGTCGCCAGCTAGCCAGTCGCAGAACAGATTGTCCCGTGTCCAGCAGAATAAATAGAGGGCGACTTACAGACAACCAGCACTCCCGCCACGTCGAGCTGGCATTGTACGCGGATGACACGACAATCATTGCCACGTCCCGCAGCTCGGCTCTGCTTTTTAGCTACCTAGAAGCATACCTCAGTGATCTAGAGAGGTGGTTGAAGGCGTGGAGGATCGCCATCAATGTCTCGAAGAGCAATGCTATGCTTTTTGCGAAGGCAGGGTGGAGGTCCTCCAAGCTTCGACCGGTGCAGTTCCTAGGAGAGCCAATCTAGTGGGTAGACACAGCCCGTTATCTGGGAGTGATCCTTGTTACACGGATGACCTGGTCGCCTCACATCGTCCAGGTCAAGAAGAAAGCTGCCCAACGACTGGGTCTGCTTAGCTCTCTCCTTCACAGGAGAAGCGGTTTGTCCATCAGGAATGGAGTTCTGCTGTATAAGCAGCTCATACGGCCCATGCTGGACTATGCGTGCCCCATTTGGAGGTCTGCTGCCTGCACCCACCTCAGAAAGCTGCAGGTTATTCAATCCAAGTGTCTTCGCATTGCTACTGGTGCACCTTGGTACATGAGTAACGTGCAAATTCACGAGGATTTGGGAGTTCCTTTCTTTGCTGATCACATCAGAGTTCTAACCGAGAGCTTCGACTCTAAGTTAGCTGGTGTGGGGAACCCTTAGCCCAGCAACTCGGCAGATATCTACGCTGACCGAGGGCTGACCCAAGCCGCCTAGCGCAAGCTACGGGGACAGGTCAGTAAATATGTCGAGGCCCTTAGTGGCCAACCGACACTTCACCTAAAATTAGGCGCGTCTCGAATACCCTGACTGAGGTTTTCCGTGATTTTCCTCAGTTGTAAGGTGAATGCCAGGGTATAACAAACAAGTCGGGTCACGGCCCGCATCCCCTCCCCCCCCTGTAGGACTAAATTATCCGTGTGCAGGTTTTAGATCTTCGCGAAATTATTTGTGAAAATGCCACTCTGGGTTCAAATCCCAGGGAGCCATCCAACCAAAGTATTCCCCCACTTAGAAAAACTACACGCTCTTAGAGCTGTAGCCCTTGGTGTGCTAGGTCCCGACTTAATCGAGACCTTAAATTTGTTAGCGTAAGCAAATCCCCAGTTCAGAATAAAGAGTCTGTTATCGTGTCCAGCAATGCCGTAAAACGCAGGAATGGCTAAACAGATCAAGGGACGTCGACTTGCGCTCCGCGCAAGTTTCCGCCCTTAGTTAGCACTTTGGTTGGTTGGTTTACAACCAGCACTCACTCGCTCACTCATCACGAAGGGAGTCACACAACAAGCGGCAGACTCGGCCGGTGGGACCGCGCCACTATGCGCCCAACTCGCCCACTTCGCGGCCGACTACTCTACTGGGAACCAGCTGCCATCACTCATCACTCGCTGTACTGACGTGTAGCCTACGCACGGCAACAGCGAGCCAACTCTCGGGACATCATCGGCACACCGCCGTCCCGACACAACATGGAAGGAAAGCACGGTACATCTTGCCGCTCTCCACTTCCCGACTCACTGAGGAAGGAGAGCAAGGTACACTTCCAGCAGCCACCTCTCCACTTCCGACTCACTGAGGAAGGAGAGGACGGTACATCTTGCCGCTCTCCACTTCCAGCAGCAACCTCTCCACTTCCCGACTCACTGAGGAAGGAGAGCACGGTACATCTTGCCGCTCTCCACTTCCCGACTCACTGAGGAAGGAGAGCAAGGTACACTTCCAGCAGCCACCTCTCCACTTCCCGACTCACTGAGGAAGGAGAGGACGGTACATCTTGCGCTCTCCACTTCAGCAGCAACCTCTCCACTTCCCGACTCACTGAGGAAGGAGAGCACGGTACATCTTGCCGCTCTCCACTTCAGCAGCAACCTCTCCACTTCCCGACTCACTGAGGAAGAGAGGACGGTACATCTTGCCGCTTACCACTTCCAGCAGCCACCTCTCCACTTCCCGACTCACTGAGGAAGGAGAGCACGGTACATCTTGCCGCTCTCCACTTCCAGCAGCAACCTCTCCACTTCCCGACTCACTGAGGAAGGAGAGCACTTACACACACTCGTTGTACCAACACACTTTGATTGAAGAATATATTGACTGTTTATATGTGGATGCTGTGTTATCCTTTCCAGGAATGGATAACCCTGCCAGTATCCACAAATGTTACAGACGTCTGGTACGTGTTACCAAGTGTAATGATCTTTAGCTTCTGTTTTTCATCTTCTACTTGAACAGTTTATAATATTTTATCAATGGGAGGTGTATGTGAGTTACTGGTATGGAGTATGTGTACTATTTTCTCTGCTAAAGCAGTTCACTATTACAGTCTTCAAAACATCCAAATGGATGCAGGTTGGTTTTGTCTGTGCGTCTTATAAGTAAATACAAAGAGTAGTGACTAGGTTACCGGCTGGACAACCGAGGAATAATGTTTCAATTCCCTGGGTTGAGCAAGAGAATTTTATCTTTTCAGAAAACATCCAAACTGGCTCTGGACCCATCCAGCCTCCCTGTCCCCTCCCTATTCAATGGGTAACCGGGCACGTTTTCTCAGAAGTGAAGCCGCCGGAACGTGAAGCTGGGCACTTATATCTAGTGCTGACATTAAGAATGAATGTAGCTGTACTTTCACTCAGCCATATTACTTTGTGGCATGCAGAAAGACAAATTTACGTTCATTTTCTTAATCTTGCTTTTGGTGGCAAACCATAAATTCTACAGATTTTGAATGCCCCCTGTCCTTAACCTGTATCTGGCAGATTACGTAATTGACCATAAAATACCGCTGTCTCTATACCAGGGCTGCCAACTCTTCATGTTGCGAGACCGCTGCCTACAAGAATACCTAACAGCCTCACTGACTGAGGAGCTGTATGGACGGGGTGTTTATCGATTATGCAAAAGTTCTCGGTAGCTTAGACAACTAAAACCTGGTGCAGATGCTGGAACTTGCGTTCATTAGGGGTGTGTTGGACCGTCATTACATCAGGAGAAGAGATGGACTGATCCTATCCGACAACAACACAGAAAACTGGCTACCACAAGGTGATCCATTGCGTACCCTCCTCTTCAGATTCATGATGACAGATACAGAGAAGTCTAATTCTCCGAAACGTGAGAATATTGACATATGCAGATGGTAGTGTCCGACTGTTGTCAAACGCTGCGTGTTACAAGCATCATTTTACAGCTTATTTGCACTGGATGGCAGAAAACAGCTTGGCCACGAACAAGAATATGGAGATCAGAAAGTAAGGCAAGGTACGAGTACGGGTTATTTAAGGGCCCCACACATAACTCTACACTCGAACCGTTTCCCGTGACTGTAGGCAGCGCAGCGAACGCTGACATCCCAAACTGCCGTGAGTCGGCCTTTTATTCTATGTATTGCAGTTAATATTAGGGGTTTCCTCACCACATATAACCTTTAAAACTCATTGATTAAGAGTACACACCACTTTAATATTGTACATTTTCCGTACAATTGTCTTATACACACAAGTTTATTGTCAACTAACTGCACAATTGGTTTTACTGTTGCTACATGTTTCGGCTGCAAACTGCAGCCATCCTCAGCGAGCTACAAGTGTTGAAGACTGCATATTTATTTAATGACACTAATATGTGTCCCAGCACGCTGTACACGACTTCAACACTTGTAGCTCCATGAGGATGGCTGCAGTTTGCAGCCGAAACATATAGCAGCATTAAAACCAATTGTGCAGTTAGTTGGGAATAAACGTATTTGTGTGTGTGTGTGTTTGAGTACATAGCACATTAAGCGACTGCGTTTTCACCACACAGCGTATTTACATAGCCTATGTGTTACGTACGATTGTAACAATAAACACAGCTTCTTTACCCAAGAAACATTCACCGATTGGATTTGTTTAAGAATGGATGCGGGCTGTGTTCTCTGTAAGGTAGGAGATGAAATTTTGTGTCCACTCATATATCAGACGAACGTCAGTCCTCCATAACGTTCGAAGTGCTGGAGAGGTTTGTGGTGTCAGCGTTTTAAAATTTATTGATGAAAGAAAAATTGTATGTTCTTTTATAATGTGACGTATATTGAACAAGACAGGCTTGGCACTTATAACGTAACATTAAGGCGCGTTCGCGTAACCATTGTTGCCGTGGAAAAGCAATAAGTATTACATATTGTGAGTGTGTGTATGCAGCCTTATTTATCCGGCATGCAAAGCGCATGCGCCGTATTATATTGTCATGTGTGGCCTGTCTGGCTGTACCCATACTTTTCCCCGTTACCTCATAAACGGCACGATTATCAGAAAGAAACTATTGAACATGAGACGTGCCTTTTGATTTTCTCTGCAACTAACGTGAAATTTCTCTGCAACATTTGTCTGAAATATTTCTCATGCTAAGGAGAATTCAGCGAAATGTTATCATAAACGTACATAGGTCTTCATGTAAAGTATCCCCTTATTCTTGTCAGATTTTAATGAAACTTGAATCTTCTCAACAGATTTTCGAAAATAAATATAAAATTTCATGAAAATCCGTCTAGTTGGAACAGAGTTGTTCCAGGCGGACGGAGGGACAGACAGACATGCAGCTGTCATGACAGCAACCAACTCATGTAATGATTGTAACAAGATGCACAGTATGAGTAATGTAAGACATGACGCTAATAGTCGCTTATCGCAATTTTGCGAATGCGCTTAAAAATTGTGTCAGAATATAGGTTACATATTGATGTGGATTCATTGACTTAGAGAATTAGTCCCAGTAATCCTGAATTCCACTCACAAAACACCGCGCACGAACCGTAACACTGGAAAATAATAATTCGTCAATTAACGTAAGGTTTGGGCCGTGCCATGGCTCAGGCGGTTAGTCGCCGGCCTCTCACCACGGAGGCCCGGGTTCGATCCCAGGTCAAGTCCATGTGAGTCGGTTTTCCCCTGTCAATTTCATTCCACTGGTGCTCCATTACTTGTACAACTTGGTAAAAAACTGCTCATCTTCATCACAGGGGTTACACAATAAGCCTTAAGGCTGCGGGGCCCCCTCAAAAAAAAAAAAAAAAAAAAAAAAAAAAAAAAAAAAAAAAAAGGTTTTCTGCATACTGATACCCAGTATTTTGATTGTCCACGTGCCCACTGAGATGATATCGAGCTTTATCAAAAACAGAACAAGCGTAGGGTTTATTTATCCAGCAAACCCCCTTCTCTGAAGCTACTATTTCACAAAATTCTATATCTCTTCGCGATCTGCGATGTAGAGTTTGTGAAGCACATTTGTCGTATGCTTTGTAAATGCCGCAGCGATACTGCGTTTCAAGACGACGACACAAACACGCCCGTTTGCTGTGATGTGCGACAATTCTTTTGAACAAGACTACATTCCAGCAGCAGTTTTGTCCAGCTTTCCTCGGCACGTGTTTTGTGCTTGTTCTCTGAGTGAGAAATTTGAAACGCCTGGTTTCAAAAACTTTCACTTATTTATAAAATGTTTTTCTCTGTAGAATTGGCGCATCTGGAAATTTTCGTCTGAATTTACGACTGCACTTCTTATAGGAGCCGTATTTAGCATATCGGCTGCAGATGAGTCACAGAGATCGCAAAGTGTCCGGTAAGCAGAGTGGGAACGAACCGCCGCGTGGACTTGGTCTATACCCGCCGACAGGCGGAGGCTAACGATCGGTGTCATTTAAAATAATGGCACTGTAATTCGCTGTGAACAACACGTAGGCTACTAGAAATTGCTGCGTGGTTCAGTTACCTGGGGAATAATGCCTAGGGAAGGATCCAGGGTGGAGGGGGGGGGCCCCCTCTCGAGTCATTGGCTTGTGCGTATTTATAAAAACATAGTTCTGAAGGTATTTTGTGAAAATGGAGTGGTGAACTCTTTTATTAACTTTATCAACAAGCGTGCGGCTGCCAGTCGAAAGCGCTGAAGACGATTTAATTTAGTATCGGATTAGACTTATTCTCATGAATATGTAGACAGAGTAGTGAAACTGACAATATTTTTATTAATAAAAAACTTTATTTTGTTTTATTTTTGTTTACGTGACTTTTTTTTACAGAATTAAGCATTATTTCACACAGATTGTATTTTTCTTTCCAAATTTCATTTTTTTTATCGTTAAACACATGTGACCCCATTGAAAACATTTCCTGGATTCGCCACTGATAATGCCACGAGTGGGAGGGGGGGGGCATTTTGCCCATACATCGAGGACAGAGTTGTGTCTGCATTCCGTGCAGCTCACGGCATCCTTAACCTCGATCAACTGTCAACTTGCACAGTAGACTGTATTTCAAAATGCCCATGCTGCCAGAGGCGTAGCTGGTGGCAGGGAGTGGTGCGACGCCCTGGGCGGCAGAGTTCAAGGGCTGTAAAATTACATTTAAAATGAAAAAAATCTATTTTCTAAACTCAACAAATTTTTTGTTATCGATCCAAATAAAAGGATAAATAAAATAATTTTCGGTTGTTTATTATTGAAGTTCAAAATTTCTGTTAGGGACGGCCATTGTGGTTACTCGCCCCTGGCTCCAAAACACCTAGCCACGCCACTGCCTTCCACCCGTTCAATATATCTCCCTAAGATCCATTATAACGTTAAAATGCCAACTCTTTTTCGGTCTTCCAAGTTGTCGCTCTCCACTCCCTTTCATCACCGACATTTTGTATGCATTACTTTTATCCTCCATCCGCCGTGGGATTTTGACATTTAATAATTTATGAAACCAAAAAAATAAAAAAATCTACAAAAACAAAACACAGTTTTAGTCTAAGGATGACTTACGTAGTTGCTGTCTTTAAATAAAAATTGTAGTCTTCTTGGCTTCTCTGCAATTGATCTTTAGAAAATCTGTTTACTTCATATACAAGTAACATGC
Organism: Reticulitermes speratus; assembly: GCA_021186555.1. NCBI lineage: Eukaryota > Metazoa > Arthropoda > Insecta > Blattodea > Rhinotermitidae > Reticulitermes > Reticulitermes speratus. The sequence continues at coordinate 8,408,215 of JAJKFL010000005.1, forward strand.
ACCACCTTGTAAAATAACCCGCCGGCTTTGATGGTAGCTACTCAAAAAAATACTAGGTGAAATACATAACTGACGACATCTGTTGTTAGGTAATATCCTGAACTGTCCAGTGGCTCGTAATATAAATAGCGGGCTGAGCGTATAGAATGTGAATTTGTGTGAAAGTTGAATATTCCATCTAGTGACTGTTTTTGAAGTTATGTAACGACATTTCAGGTGCAGTGGATATGTGGCTTACGATAAGAAGAAAAATTTAACATAAAAGGCAACTAGGTAAGGATTTGGTAAGAGACGGTCGCGGTTGTTTGGCAAGCAGATGTACTGTTACACCATTCGTCTGGAGAATCTAAGAAAAGCCACGAAGCTTCCAAGGCTCGAACCAGTCCTCCCCCCCCCCCCCTCCCGAACTCAAGTCAAGATCGTCACCTCTACTACGACGTCCTGCAGGATGAGGAAAAATTAATCAAGGTCAGTGGGTACTGCATATCCAACAGTAACTTTGAATTATACGTTTGTGTGCCTAGTTACTCTCTAATGGTATTACCCTACTTCTTAAGATATAGTCCCTTTTTCCATTACAGTTTCTGTAGATATAATATCATGCGACAGGAAGTGACAGTATATTGCAAATTCCGCGCACTGAGGTGGAGCAGAAAGTGATTTCTTCCGAGCTGAAAAGTGCGAGGTCTTTTGCAGCAAGGCTTTCCAACAGAGCAACCAACGGGCATAGGGAACAGCAGCGACACAGCTTGTGACGTCGATCGTGCTAATCGCTGCCATTCCTTATCCTTTAGCCTACCAGGTGGTTGTACTACTCTAATCAAAAAGAGTTTAGTATAGGCCTATCATGCATATGAGCAACCATTTGAAGAATGGCAAACGCCAGAACTGTAAAACGGAGTTGCGGACGTTGCTGTTGCATCATCTCTATACCAGGAATATTTACTTCACAATTTAAATGCTGTTTGAAATATTATGTGCTTATGTAAAGTAGGCAGGCCTGTACAGGCACAGGTAGTTACTTGTTCGAGGGGGGATAGTGAGGGATGCGGAGTAATACGTATTTGTGATAAACTACCTCAGTTGGTGGACTAACTCGGAAGGATTTCGTGGTGTTTGTTGCATTGTACAGTTAAATCGGAGAATTATTCGTGTAAAATAATGCGGGCCTAATGTTTATTAGTAAGTTTTTTTTCTGTTATGGTGGTTGTCATAGCGAATTACATTAAAGATACACTAGACAGTATGTTCAGTTTGTTGGTCATAAAGCTGTAATGTGTGCATGCGTGTGTCTTTGTGTCGAACAGGCAAGATATCTGTCGGACAGGATGTTCAGGCAGTATTCAGGGGGAACAAAACAAATTCAAAGCACATAGTGAAGTGAATAATTTGAAACTTTTCAAACATGATAAGATCGCTGTTAAGTGAAACTGCTTTAGTGTTTTAAGATGTGATGGATGTTGTCTAAAGCAAAGGGTGTAAAGAGGCAGCAAATTGTGTTCTTCGAAATATCGCTGGAAACGAGGGACAAATTCAAAAACACGACCAGGAACACACAGAAGGCAGGTATGCTCTTCAAAATATTACTAACTAGTCTAAATTTTTATTCTTATTGGGAAATGACAAGATATTTTGAACACGTAACTTGCCTAGGTCCAATATTTTGCCGATATGTGAAACATATAGCCTGTGTGCGGTACTGGACAACACTAGTTATTGTGATCAGCTTTAGAATCAAATACAAGCAGTCATTGATTACATGGTGTCTTTATGTAAAAGTATGGCGTTGGTTTGCTGAATTGTTTGTGTACACAGTACTAGACTTTATAAGACTTTATGTTTGTAACAGGGTATGTGCTGTGGAGGTAAATTCAGAACTTGATGTTTCGCCATTTGTTTGTGAAAAAAAGGGTCGATTGATTACATCCTTATTTAGTTGGTAATTTTCAATTTTCTGAATTGTAATTGATATACGCGGTCGCTCGCGAGTATACTCAACTTCCGAAACTTCTTGTAGCTGGGGAGAGGGGCGTGGCGTTTGGTGTGGTCACCTGCGGCGACAGCAGAATGGGTGGCAAAATGAATTTAAATGAAAAAATTCGATTTTCTGCATTCAACCAATTTTAAATTATTGAACCAAATAAAAGAAAATTCAGTAAATAATTTGATTTCTGAAAGTTTACCACTTCTGTCAGGGGCGGCCACTGTGGTTACTCGCCCCGGAGGCCAACAGACCAAGCACCGCCAGTGCGTGTAGCTAGGGACATACTGGATACAGCTGGTCTGGCAAGCCCTAATGGAAGACAATATAAAGACGTGAAGAATACAGTTTTTTCTGGAATGCGAGTCTGTGTATTCAGGGTTAGCATACGTCCTATTTTCCCCGGACGTGTCTGCTGTATTTGACGTAAAATCTACTTGCGAGCGGATTTTGTTCAAAGACTAGACTGTCCAGGGTTTTAGCCATTAATATTGCAACAAAGAAGAATGACAGTCATTCAGTTTTTTAGGCTAATGAGCGAACAAGAACGGTTCTTTCCATGGTTTATATATTCGGAGAATAGGGCCGCGAAGAGCGGGTTCGGGCCCCGGTAAAAAATTTTTTCGGGCCCTCCAACAATGGCGGACTGATTAAAAATATTTACACTTAATCGGAAAGCCTGACTCTCATTTGCAGAGTGACTTGGGCTTGGCCTTAAAGGGTTAATTTGTACAGTCGACAGATAATGATTCCATTAAAATTATTCACAGTGTCCGCTCCTAAGGGAAATTATGGACGTTAAGAAAGTCGCAATAGTGTATTGAATTTCCTTTCATTTGACTCGATAATTTAAAACCTGTTGAGCGTAGAAAATCAACTATTTCATTTGGCAGCTCATTTTTCCGCCCCTTGGACTCTGCCGCCCAGAGCGGCCGCACCACTCCACTGCCCCCAGTAACGAAACTTAGGCTAGGCGCACACTTGCGATTTTCTGTCGCGCGATTATTTAGTCGCACAAATAGAACACACTGTTTTCAGTAGGAATGCGCGCACATGCGACTAAATAAAAGCAGCGATTAAAAAGATGCAACCAGCCCTATTTTACTAGCGACGCGACTGTCGCGAATTAAAATGGGTTACATAGACAGGAATGAACCTGCACACACTTGCTTGTGCTGCTGTTCAGTCGCAGTTCAATCCTTGGAGAGAAATCTATCATTGAAAATTATTGTATTTGAATTATTTGTTATTGATATTGAATTATGTCTGATAACGAATCTGCTGTTGATGATTCACCATCACACATTGTTTTGGACACGGAGAAATTGATTTTTGAATTGGAAAAACGGCCTGCTCTGTATGACAAAAAATTTGACTTATAAGTGGGTGCACCCAATGTTTTCGTTTGCGTCATTTTTTGGATTTCATACGGAGTAATAAGGCAATCACACAAGTACTTTCGATGAAATCCATACCATTACTGAAATATACTAGCGATTTTTTGGTCGCCGTGTGCGGACCACAATACTTTTCGGCGATTGCGACTTTTCAGTCGCGGCGGCAATAAATCGCAAGTGTGCGCCTAGCCTTAGATGACAGTCCGGGGAAGATGTTCTCAAAAAGTCAGTGTTTAACCACCGGTAGGCTCGTAGTCGCCTAAAGCCGAGCGAAATATCGTATCGAATTGCATTCCTTTGTCCACCTCTTTCCTTCTGTCTGATACTGTTGTCTCTGTTTTTATTACGAAAAGGGATATATGAGCGGGGTCAATTGTTGCTTTATCTCAGGACTTTCTATTGCTTACATCATATTGACCTATTATCATATGTTTTAAGGAAAATTAAACAATAATTGGAACAGCCCTCTTCTTCGCTCCAACAAATACAGTAAACCTGTGTGTAGGCTTTACCGCTATTTTGAAGGAACCTCAAACAAACAAAGTAGCACATCAGTTCTCTTCACTGATACCTTTCGCTCAGTCGTTTCTACCTCTTTGGAATCAAAACGGTCCTGACTTCCACGCATAATGTACACATTCATTTCGGATATTGTGAATGCTGATAGGCAGTTCTGTACAATAATCTTGTCCAGGCGAACACCCAAGGGGGGGGGGGGGGAGCTGCTGGGCTGTAGCCTCGCCCAAATCGAAACTTAAAAAACACAGTTTTTTTTGACACGATGATATCAAACGTTTTACTTAATTTATCTTTCAGCCGAAATCAGACACTAAAATCGGCTGATGGAATTTTGAAAAGTAAAGTAATAAACTTAGAGCTCTAAGATGAAATTTAAAAAAAACAAGAAGGTTACAACTTGTGATTTAAATTAGGTGAATGACTCTTGGAACATATATTTGTATGGGTTCCATGACAAAAGCCCACACGACGAAAGCCCACACGACAATTGCGCACAGATAAAACCCCACTGTCATGAATGCTCACAGGAAAAATACCCACACCGATAAATGCTCACACGGATATATGCTCACACGGATGAATGCTCACACGGATTAATGCTCACAAGGATAATTGCTCACAAGGATAAATGCTCACACGGACAAATGCTCACACTGGCGAATTGTCACACAGGAAAGTAATGGTAGTGTAATGAGGGGGACGAGGTTGAAATATCGCGCTGACTGTAACAGAGACATAGCCTACACGCTAACCTAAGTTTGTGTCCAGTGGCCATTCCCTTCATATACAGAACAGAGACATAGCCTGAACGCTAACGTAACTTTGTGTCCAGTGGCCATTCACTTAATATACAAAACAGAGACATAGCCTACACGCTAACCTAAGTTTGTGTCCAGTGGCCATTCCCTTCATATACAGAACAGAGACATAGCCTGAACGCTAACCGAACTTTGTGTCCAGTGGCCATTCACTTAATATACAAAACAGAGACATAGCCTGAACGCTAACCTAAGTTTGTGTCCAGTGGCCATTCACTTAATATACAAAACAGAGACATAGCCTACACGCTAACCTAAGTTTGAGTCCAGTGGCCATTCCCTTCATATACAGAACAGAGACATAGCCTGAACGCTAACGTAACCTAATTTTTGTATGTGCGTACTTTCCTGTGTGACAATTCGCTCGTGTGAGCATTTGTCCGTGTGAGCATTTATCAATGTGAGCATTTAAACTTGTGAGCAATTATCCCTGTGAGCATTCATCCGTGTGAGCATATATCCGTGTGAGCATTTATCGGTGTGGGTATTTTTCCTGTGAGCATTCATGACTGTGGGGTTTTATCTGTGCGCAATTGTCGTGTGGGCTTTCGTCGTGTGCGCATTTATCCGGTCACCATTTGTATGTATGTAAGTGCAGTTTCAAACAGTGGTATGTTACGGTTATACTTGTGACATAATTTTTATAACATGATTTTTAAAATGAAACTTAAATTGTGTAGCCTCAGTGTCAGCCCCCCCCCCCCCCCCCGCAATGGAGAATTCTCGGTGCGCGCCTGCTAATCAGAGCTCATGACCACTGTTGCTACAGACCAGTGGTATTCAACCTGGGGTACGCGTACCCCCGGGGGTAAGCGAAGACATCTTAGGGGGTACGTAAAATTAAAAAAAATAAATATCTTATTTCATGATAAACACTGAATAATCAGGGCGAGATTTAGGGTTTGCTACAAGAGACCCGGGCGTAAGGACATGCGATTTGGGAGCGCCATTCTCTCTCTCTCTCTCTATCTCTCTCTCTGCTTTATGCGATTCTTATCTGGGCGGCTAGTTTCATTTTATTCCACATAGTGCATATAATTTTGCTTTGCTAAAATACCTTTGTTCCTTTATTAATTTTTATATGATAGGCAATAATATATTTGTTATTTAATAGCTTGATTCTCCTTTTTCTCATTTAAATCTTGTTATTTAATACATTATTTTGGATGTAAGTTACTTAACTTATTTTAGATGTAGATTATAGACTATGTATAACTTGAATTATGCACCAACAACTTTGGGGATACAAAGTCGAAGGGAAATTAAATCTGGGGGTACGTGAACAAAAAAGGTTGAATACCACTGCTATAGACGGTACATCTAATTTGAGGGAAGCATGCTGTCAACAGTGATTTTAAGCACGCGGAAGAGCTCTGCCGAAAATGCTATGTCCAAAAAGTGTGCTGTTTTACGGGATAAGCTAGGACGACTCCGTTGGTGCCTTTTCGAAGGATGACAATGGTGCACTGACCCCCTCAGTCTAACCTTAACCGATATGCAGGGGACATGACATTCCGGGTTTGGAGCCACTGGTGTAGTGTGTCCCTTCCAGGACACAACATTGCAGTGTCCAAATCCTCCCCAACCAGTTGGCAGGGAACCGAGAGCATTCGAACTGCACCAGATGGAATCCAATAAGTAAACCCGGAAGAATGAAGGGGTTACAGTCATTCGTACTTCTGTTGCGAGGTTCCAAGCGAATAAACAATTCTATTCTTTTACAATTATTGGATAGTTTGCAAAAACCAAATTATTCGATGTTTTGATTTTGCCATATCGCAAAATTTTACTGCTGTCTGCATGAGAGGAAGCTGAAATGAGAGACAGGGTAGAATATAAAGCCACTAGCAATTGTAAAGCATAGTAAGACACGTGATATTTGTGTGATCCAGTGTCGCTGAAAGCTAGGATCACAGTGGGTGTAGACAAACCTGTACTTGGGGCATGGCGTGTTCGTGTCAGTACACGAAGTGTCGCTCGCGAAGGACGCGCTAAGCGTTTGTCACACAATCTGTCTCCATCCGCCGTTCCGACATGATTTAAACTTACTGCACCAGAACTCGGCTTCTTCAGAATTTTTTTTTGGAGTTGGCGCATTATTGGCGGTAAATGGCACATTTTTAGACGCGTTCGCAAAAGTGCGAATAGCGACTACTAGCTTCGTCATATCTGTCCGTCCTCACACACGGAACAACTCAGCTCCCATTGGACGGATTTTCATGAAATTTGACATTTGAGTATTTATCGAAAATCTGTCGAGAAAATTCAAGTTGATTAAAATCTGACACGAACAACGGGTACGTTACATGAAGACCTATGTACATTTATGATAATATACCGCTGAATTCTTCTTAGAATGAGAAATGTTTCAGACAAAGTTGCAGAGAAAATCAAAACACACATTTTATGTTCAGAAACATTTTTCCGATAATCGTGTCGTATACGAGATAATGTGTAAAAATATGGTACAGTCAGACAGGCCACAGATGACAACATAATACTGCGCATGCGCCTTGCATGCTGGATAACTAAGGCTACAGACACACACTCACAATATGTAACACTTAATGCTTTTCCACGGCAACTGGTTACGCGAACTCGCCTCAATGTTACGTCTATACATACATTGACTCTCTTGTTCATGATACAAAGAGAAGTGTTTTCCAGGCATTTGCACTAGTAAGTAACATTACCGGCATCGTAATGACAAGAATGAATGTATGGCAGATATTGTGATAAGTATTGGACCCGTGGAAACTGCAATTTTCATGTTCTAGCTTTCAGCCCTATTCTATGCGGTGCAATGTCGTAACACAGAGAAATTTAGATTAGATGGAATTATTCATAACTACATTTGTGTTTTATGTAAGTTTGAGGTGCAACTCACCGGAAGGAGAGAAATATGGTGAGTGAGACACACAGAGCCACCACTGAGATGATGTAGCCTGCAATATACAGGGAGTTGACCAGCCGTCGGAACTGAGGACAAAAAACGGAACATCGTAGTTATTTAAGCTTTTAGTAAAGACTAAAAACTACTGAAGTTATTTGTCTAAAATGAAACAAAGTATTGGATTTACAAACGTCTAAAATGAATTTAAAGTTAAGGGATTTGACTTAAAATGTTTTTGAACGAAAATTAGTGGGATTGAAAGCAAAGGAGTAAAAAAAATTTATCAAAAATTTGAATTCCTCGATTTGGAGTTCAAAACCCACTCGTGGGAAGTAAATGTTCTGCCATGCATAGGGTTTGTAGTCTGTGTGGAAAGTACACATTTTTAAATTCTCTTTGCTGCATTTTACGTTCAACGAAGGTGCATTATGCAGCCTGTATACAGGCTACAGAGTGGCCCAAAAGTCAGTTAACTGAAAACATTTTTCGTATTACCTGGAATGTTCAGATTTAAATCTGCTAACACTGGTACGAGTCGCTCTTTTGCATCGACCATGCAGAACCTCATTTAGAACAGTTTTATTTGGCGCTTTTCGAAAAAATGCGAAAAGCGACTATTAGCTTCGTCCGTCCGCATGGAGCAACTAGGCTCCCACTGGGCGGATTTTTGTGAAATTTGACATTTGATGATTTTTCGAAAATCTGTTGAGAAAATTCAAGTTGAATAAAATCTGAGAAGAATAGCGGATTATTTACATGAATATATATGTATATTTATGATATACCTCGCTGAGTTCTTCTTAGAATCTGAAATGTTTCAGACAAAATTTATAGAGAAAGACAAAACACACATTTTATGGTCAATAAATTTTTTTTTCGAAAATCGTGTGCAGTTTATGAGATAACGTGCGAAAAGCTGGTAGAGTCAGACTGGCCACACGGCGCATGCGCTTTGCAAGCCGGATAACTAAGGCAAGAATAGAGACACGCACTCAGAATATATAGTATTTATTGCTTTTCCACGGGAACAATGGTTACGCGAACGCGCCTCAGTGTTACTTTATAGTACATTGCCTGTCTTGTTATAAATTCAGTACGTAATAAAGAGATAAACAATATATTTTTGTGTATATCTCACTAAACATTTAACTGAATTTTTGGCCACTGTGTATAAAGTTGACAGCAATATCTTATTTGCGTAATTATTCTTTATTTCTGTGAAATTACAATTTATAATTTTGGTTATATATATATATATATATATATACACTTGCGTGATGTGGTGCTTTGCTACACGACAGACTTAACAAACATTTCATTTGTTCTGTAAAGTACACATTAAGCTCACTTATTGCAGTCAGTTTTTAAAGGACGTGTGCGCGTGCTTGTGATCATAGCACAGAACTGTGCTTGTGATCATAGCACAGAACTGTGCTTGTGATCATAGCACAGAACTGTGCTGCACAATGACCGGAATGCACTTTGCAAAGTCTGTCCTACAAATTCCAAATTCACCTTCACGCTGTGCACCCTTTTCCTGACACGAGACTGTGGGTGGGGGGGGGGGGGGTTTGTGGTGGTGATAAAGCGTTATATCTATTTCACCCCCCCCCCCAATTGCTCGACAGCCACTAGGGGGCCTAGGCCTCCACATTTTTCGAGGTTTCGCAATCACACTCAGACGCACCACACTCGGTATGACTCCTCAGGACGAGTGATCAGCCCCTCGCATAAAGATCACTACCTGACAACACACAACACTCACAGGAGACAGACATCCATGCCCCCGGCGGGATTCGAACCCACAATCCCAGCAAGCGAGCGGCCGTAGACCCACGCCTTAGACCGCGCGGCCACTGGGATCGGCAATTTCGAACCCACAATCCCAGCAAGCGAGCGGCCGTAGACCCACGCCTTAGACCGCGCTGCCACTGGGATCGGCGCGTTATATCTATAGTGCAGGAAATGCCACTACTATTACAAGACTGATAGTACAGTACTAGAAACGACACTTGCGATATGCAAGTGATATCATTACTAAAATATACGTCATGTTCGAGTTTCTGTTTTATCTTCTAATGGCTTTGGACCCCCAACTTTCTGCTGTTGCACTCTTTGGTCAGATTTACGATAAGAAGTGTCTGTATGTGAGGTTTTGGATAATAACTGTCTTGAATGGACAGGTCCTCGCTTGATATTAAGCAAATGATGTGTGTGCTTATAAATTTAACCGCAAAAAGTGAACATTCCCGTTCATACCTCCAGGTCTTCCATGTCGACACACGTCGTGTAGTTAGACCAGCTGAGGCCTGACTCAGGGTGCCGAAACCAGGTACCGTCCTCCATACAGTGTCGGAATGCTAACCCTGAAATTATATCGGTTTAGGCAGCTAAATGTGCAAAAACGAAAATATTGCAACATTGAAAAGTAATAAATTATTTGAACGTGTGACAAATTCAGATATGTGGAAAAGAAACAAACAAATGCTTGAAGAAATTTAGTGCAAATTGAACTCAGACAATGCTTGCTATAATTCAGCACAGAATATTTTATCTTGCAATTTGCTATCCAAAAATATAAAGAATAAAATATACAGAACTATAATTTTGCTTGTTGTTTTGTATGGGTGTGAAACTTGGTCTCTCACACTGAGGAAGGAATGTTGGCTGAGGGTGTTCGAGAATAGGGTGCTGAGGAATGTATTTGGGGGTAAGAGGGACGAAGTGACAGCGGAGTGGAGAAGACTGCATCATGAAGAGCTTTATGATGTATACTCATTACAAAATATTATTTGGGGAATCAAATCAAGAATGAGATGGGCTGGGCATGCAGCACGTAGGGGGAGAAGAGAGGTGCATACAGGATTTTAGAGGAGAAACCTAACGGAAAGAGACAACTTGGAAGACGTAGGCGTAGATTGAAGGGTGAAATTAAAATGGACCTTTAAGAAGTGGGATGGGGGGAATGGACTGGATTGATCTGGCTCAGAATAGGAACAGGTAGCGGGCTCTAATAAATTCAGCAATGAACCTCCGGGATCCATAAAATGCGTGGAATTTATGGACTAGCTAAGGACCTGTTAGCTTCTGTATATGAACGCTGCTCCATGGAGTTAGTTAGTTAGTTACATATCATGCAAAAAGGGTCACGCAATGATCGTAGACTAATTTTAACTCTCTTGAATATAAGATAGTTCATAGTAGTAAGAAGAAAGCGGACTGTGCCCATTACTAACAATGAAATATGTTGGTTTTCTTTTGTGGTGAAGGGCCCCGCAGCAGATGCTACGGACGCACCGCAACCTTAAGGCTTATTGTGCAACCCTGTGATGAAGAGAAAGAGTATCAGTTTTTTCATTTTTCCAAGTAATGGAGCACCGGTGGAATGAAATTGACAGGGGAAAACCGAAGAAACTCGGGGAGAAACTTGTTCCAGTGCTACTTTGCCCATCACATATCCCACATGTACTGACCCGGGATCGAACCCGAACCTCCGCAGTGGGAGGCCGGCGACTAACGGCCTGAGTCATGACAAGGCCAAATATGTTGGTTTAGTTGTTCAGATTGCAATTTTAAGGTGTGCTAACTGCCTTGAATATCCAATGTAATCACTTTGATACAACAGTCTGAAATGCAGAGGAGGAATATAGTCAAAACATTGGCACATTTTTCAGATATGCAGATCTACTTTCCTATCTGTAAAAGTGTACGAACTTAGGAGACATTTACTGAACTTTTTCAAGGTATTTCCAGGAGTATTGCGCAACCGAACCGCTTTCTAGAGTGACTAGTCAGAGTTGAGAGCAGATCACAGGGTGTCGATTATCTCATGCAACAGCCGGCGGTAATACGTTTCTCTATAATTACCGCCGGCTGTTGCATGAAATAATCGACACCATGAAAGGACTGCTAAACAATCGATTATAAAAGATTCTCAAATCTTAGTCAGTTTTATTTACAGATTTTGGAAACTTTAAACACTATTCTGAAATGTTTCCTGCCAGTGTTAGCGAGTGGTTCTTGAAATAATGTGGAAGGTATTTTTATGTGTTTGTTCTGAGGACTGAAGTTTAAGTTATGTATTTGTCAGAAGAGATTTACAGTGCAGTATTTTAGACATGGTCATCTACATGATGGCTTGAAATGTGGGTGTGGCATTACCAGAAATTCAAGTTCTTAAGCCATAAAGCTCTGTCCCTTGTTATTTAAATATACCAGCAAGTAGTGCATTTATCTGGTCGGTCATTCTGTGCTTCGACGACGGTCCATAATTCCGTACGAAGAGCATAAACTCAACAAAGGCCATTTACGACAACTGAGAAGAAAATTCTTAAGCCCTATAAAGCCTCCCATAAATCCAACCCCTCGTCCGCACCTCAGGGTTATGTTGGTTGGTAACAGATGTGGAGGGGGTGCCTTGAGGGGACTACTATGACACATCCTGGCAATCCGTACCCTGGGTCACGTGGGAGGTGGTACATGGTGTGGAGGGGATACACTGTAGAGGGTTACTACGACACACGCTGGCTAACGGGGCTCTGGTCTACCCAAGCCAAGGTGGAAAGTATCGTGCCGAAGGCTGCATGGCAATGGGGTAGTCAATAGCAGTGTCGTGAACGATCCCCTTGGGGAACCAGGCCGCACCACATTGTTTGTAAGCCTTCCGTCCGCGTGGAGCTCCGTGTACGGTGACCTTTTCCCCGTGTGTTGTGGGAGAGCTCCTTCAGTGGGGACTCCGAGAGACAGGTATAAGAAAGCTCTGGAGGGGGAGCGTCTCTTTCTGTGGGGGCTCTGAGAGGGGGACCTGGAGGGGGGCTGCTTTACTGGGGACTTGGAAGGATATGTAAAAGAAGGCTCTGGTGACGGGTATCTCTCTCCATGGGGGCCCCGTTGGCGGAACTTGGAGGGGGGACTTCTTCACCGCAGACTTTGAGAGACAGGTAAAAGAAGGCTCTGGAAACGGAGCGTCTTTCTGCATGGGGCTCTGAGAGGGAACGTGGAGGGGGGCTCCTTTACTGGGGACTTTGAAAGGTATGTAAAAGAAGGCTCTGGAAAGGGCATCTCTCTCCATAGGGGCCCCGTCAGGGGAACTTGGAGGGGGGCTTCTTCACTGAGGACTTTGAGAGACAGGTAAAAGAAGGCTCTGGAGACGGAGTGTCTCTTTGTGTGGGGGCTCTGCGAAGGGAACCTGGAAGGGGGGCTCCTTTACTGGGAACTTATGAAGATATATAAAAGAATGCTCTGGAAATGGAACATCTTTCTCTATGTAGGGGTTTCGTAAAGGGAACCTGGAGGGGGTTATCTTTATTGGGGTCTGAGAGACATGTCAGGGAAGGCTTTGGAAGGGGAGCATCTCTCTCTTTACAGAGGCTCCGTGAGGGGAACCTGGAGGGAGGGCTCCCATACTGAGGACTCCAAGACACATGTAATAGAAGGCTCTGGAAAAGGAGCATTTCTTTTTACAGGGGCTCCATAAGGAGAACCGAAAGGTATTGAGCAAGGGAGGGCTCGTCCAATATGTTTATTGGGCCGGAACCTGTACTTGATATATTTTTCTGTTATGTGTAACTGAGAGGGTTTGTGGCCTTATGCTGGGCCACAACACTCTAAGAAAGCATCTGCATTTTGGAGGGCACAAAGGGCCTGTTAAAACGGCCTACGTGCGTCTGGCCTCTAAGGGCTCGAAACCATTGGGTATCCTATTCTATTCTAAAGCCCCTATAAAACATTTCCAATTTCTGTGAATCAGTTGTAGATCTTTGCGCTGAGAACAAAGATTGCATGGAAATGAAGTTGTTATAAAAACTGTAAGTTATTAGTTTGCTATTTTTTCTAAGGTTACACTTCGTTATGATTTTATTCCCTTACTTCAGCAACCTTTTCGCTGAAATTTGCATTATCTCTCTTTTACGACGTACTTCTGGTCAATTTCCAGAATTTTCACTGTTTGGAGATTTTGCAAATATTTTGAAAATGCCACTCTCATCTAGTGAAGTAAATACATGTCGATGTTTAGCCCATCTTATGTGGTTGACAAACCATTTACTGTCGTGTGTGTTAGGCGTGTGTGTGTTTTATGTATGTTATTTAACGACGCTATCAGCTGCTAAGATAATATAGCGTCGGTGACGGATGAATGAGTTTGGAGCAGCGATGACACGATACGTGAAATGGAAAACCGAAATAGTATACTTGGAGATAAATCTTCCCCAATGCCACTTTGTCCACCACAAATCTCACTGAGTGGACTGACTGGCTACCGCGGTGACAGGCGAACGACTAAATTCATGAGCCACGGCAAGGCGCTGTGTGTGTGTGTGTTTGTGTATAGAGACCGACTTCTTCAAATGGGAACAAACACAATTAGGTTGATCAGATCTTGAAAGTGATAACATACACCAGTCAAATACAACTAACGTCCGGATTTCTGGGGGAGCTGAAAGTGCTCCTGATCGCTATTGGGTTGTTGAAAAATTAGGGGAAATTGTCACTAAGCGAATAATCAACGTGAAGGATTTCACGTAATAGGATCTAATTTGGAGAGAGAGTTCTGAGCGTACAAATTGTTGCTTTGTGAAGTATTACTGCATTAAGCATGGTCTGAGAAACTGGGTCACATTAGTAACATAAAAAAGGTTAAGGTCACCCTAGAACAGACCGTGAAGGCCCAAATGGGGAGTAAAGTTATAGCTGTATTCTTTCTGTAACCTATGCGCTAGATGGGGGTTGGGTGGTCAACGCCACGTCCCGGCCGCTTTACCCGGAAAAGAGACACAGTACCCATTGTACAGGAGGCTGGGTGGGCCCCAGGGCCGGTCTCGACGGGTGCGGAATATCTCGCCTCCACCGGGATTCTACCCCGGACCGTCTAACCGGTAGCGAGTCGCTAGATCGATTACTCTATCCCGGCTTAGTAACATAAAACAGGCCAGATTTCAGCAGATGTAGAATGCGAGCATGAGGAATGGAGGTGGAATGAACAGCGTAAGATATGAAACCAGTAGATATTTCAGGACACTGGGTGTTGTTGGGGAGAACAACATTTAACTGGACCTTAAATGGGATGTCGTTTTATTTTTTTTTATTCAGGATAGGGCCCAGTGATGAATTGATGCGAATAATGATAATGAAAGTTTGGATTTCATAAAAGGCGACAAAACTCATTAATGTGTCCTCACGGTTCTGCTGCCCGTAGCAAGTTGCCTGAGGTTCCATGGATCACGTTAAGTGACCTTGAGAAATGCCATGATGAACTTTGTTAATTTTATGTTGCTCATACCGTGCATATTCTTACAGTTAATACATCAACCAACTTATGCACCTAATAAAATACAATTCATGACAAGTATAAGACTCCTACATGTTTCGGCACCGGAATGCCATCCTCAGGGAGTTTTTTTTAGAACAAAGGAATACAAGCCCAACACGCTAATCTAGGTACTGTATCACCCTTACTGGAATGATTAAAACATTACAATTTTAGAACACACAAAGTTGACAGGCATAAAATTGCGATGTTGTGATATTAAAGTTGAGCTGTTCCAGGTATAAGTCCGCAGTTGTTTATACTCTGTATGGTGCATGCATACAAACATCTGTCTGTCTGACACGACACACATGACAAGCTCTATCCGGACGAGATCTGTTCGTATCACATCAGACTGAGACATGTTTGTATGCGTACTCCATACAGAGTATAAACTGCGGACTTGTAACTGGAACGGCTCAATTTTATGCCTGTCAACTTTGTGTCTTCAAGAATCTTAACATTTTAATCATTCCAATAAGAACGATGCAATACCTAGATTAGCGTGTTGGGCTTGAATGCCGAAACGTGTAGGAGTTTAATACTTGACTTGAATTTTATTTTATGAAGTGCATAATTTGGTTGATGTATTAATTGCCATGATGAACGCTTATGGACTGTGTGTAGCAACACCTTGCTGCAAACTCACGTCGACTGTCGAAGCCAGCAACGAAGTAAGGGCAGGGCAAGAAGGCAGTCTCGCCAGCTGCGGTGTGGTTCCAACACGAAAGCCCGTCGAATGTCAGCGGGCAGTACACCCCTTCTGCAACAGAGGATATAGCATAATGTTATCTTGACCGTGTTGCGTGCCAAAATGTTGCTGAGTACACATCTACTGAAGCAACAGCATTGGACGTCGTTGAACAGGAATTGCAATTAGTTTTGCAATTGAAATTAATTGTAGTCAGTGTCTTCCTGATGGTGACAGAGTGTCGAGTGGTCGAAACAGGTTTTTAAAAAGTAACATAACGAAATACACGAGAACATGGAAAATATATACACGTAACGTGTGCGTAATAAAAATACGCGTCGAATTTATACGAATTGGAATATTTTTACATTCAATTTTATATTAAACATACAGTTAAACTACTGATTAGCCAATAAACACACGTCTTTTTGCACGGCGAAACAGTCCCAATGAGCCACGGCCTCATTATCGAGGCTTCACGATCACATTCAGACACACCACATTCTGTAGGACTCCTCTGGACGAGTGATCAGCCCGACGCAGAGACCTTTAACTGACAACACACAACACTCCAAGAGACAGACATCCATACCCCCGGCGGGATTCGAACCCACAATCACAGCAAGCGAGCGTCCGCAGACGGTTTGGCCACTGAGATCGACTAACACATGTCACCAGACTGAAAAATCTTCAGGAAGATATAATGTAAAAAAGAAACGTTAAAGCTTAACACGTATTTTAATATATGGACATTACGTCACATGGTTGATAACAACTGACTAGTGTGAAAGCAGTAACTAACATGTAGCATATAAAATGTGAAACTGAGATCTCAGTTAAATTAAGTTATAGACCAACTGATGCACTTTTTAAAGCACTTTTTAAGTAGCTTTATTAAAAATGTTAAAATAGTACCCCTACACGTGTTTCGATCCTAGGATCATCGTCAGGGGGTTTTTTGCTAAAAGCTACGTCACTTCAATCACATGGTTTAAAATATTCCATTGGCACTATAAAACATGTGTTAAAATCTTGTAAAAAGATATGTTAAAAAGTTATAAAATTATAAAAACACTGTAGATGTTAGAAGTGCGGAACTGCTGGCTTGTGGTATTGTGGTATTATAAGCATGTGAAATGTTTTCGCGTGGTTAGCGAAGTTCCGCACTTCTAACATCTACAGTGTTTTTATAATTTTATAACTTTTTAACATATCTTTTTACAAGATTTTAACACATGTTTTATAGTGCCAATGGAATATTTTAAACCATGTGATTGAAGTGACGTAGCTTTTAGCAAAAAACCCCCTGACGATGATCCTAGGATCGAAACACGTGTAGGGGTACTATTTTAACATTTTTAATAAAGCTACTTAAAAAGTGCTTTAAAAAGTGCATCAGTTGGTCTATAACTTAATTTAATATGACGAAGATGCACGGTGTCAACAGTGTGAGATCTCAGTTATTTAACACATTGAATGCAGTTGTACATTTTAACTTTTTATGATGATAGCGGGCCTGAAGACGAAGAAGCTCGGTCGAAACATGTTGTCTTAAGTGATAATTTGTTGAAAATACATAAAATAAAATTATGTTGACTGTAATAATTCCTTTATAATTGCGAGCAGATTTTCATTTCTGACAATTGGAACATTGTTTCGTCTTTACCAGTCTTTACTGCACAATCATTCGCCTGAGTTACAAGTAGTGAATAGCAATTTTTGTCTCTAATTCTTGTTTCCGCCTTTCACAATGAGCTCACGTTCTAGTCTCATTGCTGTCCACGCACCTTTCCCCTGTCCTTATTGTATACATTCAGCACTCACATGAGGAACTGAACCCACGACGTGTTGCGATACTTTTCTGTCTGGTGTCGCAATCGTTCAGTGGTCACGTGAGCGCTTGAACTCACCTGGAGGTGTGTTATTGTGCCGTCTGGAGTAGCACTCTGCCAGCAGTCGCATAAGGAACTGAGCGTCCGTGCTATGCGCGGGAGAGGCTGACATTTTGTGGTCTTGCATGCGGTCGTACGGCCGCTGCAGGCCCTGAAATTCATTGAAGGACAATTTATAAACGCTAGCAGTCGAATTTCGTAACTGCATTCCCAGAAATTTGTGAGTGATACAGCTTAACCTTTATGTCCAGCGTGAAGGAAACACAAAAATATATTTCCCATTGTGTACGTTTGTGTGTGAAGAGATAAATTTAATTTATCTTTCATCTCGTTGATGCTAAGTTATAGATGGAAATCTGCTGTAACTGGGAATAGAACTCTTTTTTCTTTTATAAATACAAAGGTTAAGTTCACCCTGTAACAGGCCATGAAGGCCCAGAGGGGGAGTAGAAGTATAGTTCTACTGTTTCTTTAATCTCGGCGCTAGATGGGTGTGGGTGGTCAGCACCACGCCCCGACCGCTATATCCCCGAAAAAAAGAGACCCAATATCCATTTTACTGGGGGTTTGGTGGGCCCCACGGCAGGTCTGGACGGGTGCGGAAAATCTCGCCCCCACCGGGATTCGATCCCCGGACTGTCCAGCCCGTAGCGAGTCGCTATACCGTCTGCGCTATACTTTTACAAACGAGTTCTTAGACCACGGTTACTGTCGCAGCTGTCTCAGCTGACTGTCTTGTGGGATGTCACGCCTTACATTCTGATGTATATTGAACATTTTAAAGAAACCTGTCCTCTGTTGTCAAGGCATGCAGGCCTATTTTTCTACACTGATAATAGAGGCATTGGGGTTTCCTGAAACGTCTGTACGTATCTCTCAGATTACACGGCTTCAATTACCAGAATATTGCCACCACCTTGAAAATCTCAAACCTGACATAAGATGTAGTTGTTTGGAACTTGACAAGATGACGACACTTGATGAGAAAATTGGATGTTGCGTGACACACAGGAAGACGAAAGATGCAGCAAGACTTGATTTAAGACCGAAATTTTATCCTATATGTTCACTTTGTAGGCCAGTATAGTACGTAGATTGATATATGGTAAAGTGTGAAAGAACTCACCGTGACGCATTCCGCGTCCAGGCCGCAAGATGTGTAGTTCATAGCGTCACCGTTCCCGCAGGGAGTGCTGCACGAGTCCAGTTCACTGCAACAACGCGACACTCTTAGGCTAGATTTATTGTACAGGGCATGGGTCTCCAAACTTTTTTATCGCAAAGGACCAAGCTCGTTATTGTGGGCTGGTTCGCTGGCCCCACGTGAAAAAATAACAATAAGCGGTATAGTTAACTGCCTAAATTATTGTGAAATTTTTGTAGTATATACACAATTTACAAATGTGATCGCGGGCCGCATAATACAACCTGGCGTGCCGCGGTTTGGAGACCCATGCTGTAGGGGCTGTCACGTTCAAGTCAACAGCCGTTCTAATATCCTTCAATGTGTTTGAATAGATGTGTCATGTCTTGAACATGACAGCAAATGTGGACAACCCTGTGCCCACAGGGCAGAACATCTGAACGGCTCTTGACCGGAACGTGACTCCGCTTATAATGTGATTCGGGAGATATATCAAACCTTGCTTGACACATGTTGCAGTGAGGGCTGAAAACCGCCTCTTACGGCATACTAATAGAATGTGAGCCACTGCTGATGACTTCATTAGAGGAGCTAAATGAAGTAAAACGTTCGATTTCTTTAACGTTTGCAATTTTGTTTGACGTATTGACTGTCGTGTCGATCCCAGTGGCCGTGCGGTCTAAGGTATGGGTCTGCGGCCGCTCGCTTAGTGGGATTGTGGGTTCGAATCCCACCGAGGGCATGGATGTCTGTCTGTTGTGAGTGTTGTGTGTTGTCAGGCAGAGGTCTCTACGACGGGCTGGTCCCTCATCCAGAGGAGTCCTACCGAGTGTGGTGTGCCTGAGTGTGATCGTGAAGCCTCGAACAATGAGGCAGCCTAGGCCCCCAAGGGGCTGTCGAGCCATTGAAAAAAAAATTGACTGTTGTACACAATTCCAATATGGAAGTTGCATTGAGACCCATTAATTAACTGCCCTCATTCACCTAAGTAGTAAAATTTGTGTGTTTTGTGTGGCAAATATAGTTGGTTTTCAAACTGAGTGAAGACACAGTGTGTGTTAAGATAGTAGGGTGCTGAGGATGATGTCTGGACTTCAGTAAAGTAAAAGGATGCTAGAAAATATTGCGTAACGAATTTCAAGATTTGTGTTCCAGACTAAATATTATTAGGCTGACAAAACAAGGACAATGAGGTACCTTACACACAGGGGAGAGGGGAAATTCTTACGGGGTTTTGATGTGAAAACCCTAAGGCAGGGCCGGCCTTAGGCCGCTTGGACCGATTTGACGCCATCGGGCCCCGCGCTTACGGGGGGGCCCTGCCCTCATGAGGGATTCATGCGTTAGTAATATTTAAAAATACGCAGTGTGATGCTACACAAAGCTCTCGGACTAATTTGATAACACGTTAATATATCAAAACGTTAGTCCTGTTTTGCTCTGCACAACAACTTTTAGGGGCCCGCCACAGGATCGCAATTGTACACCGCGTTTGCTAAGTCCGGCACTGCCCTGGAAGGATATATGCATTGTAGGGAAGAAAATGGTGAAACGGAGCTTAAACAAATAAGATGGCAGAATGTAAACTACCTTAATGTGACTTAGGACATGGACAGTTGGCTTGAATTTCTCGTCGTACTTTTGCCTCTTCTGCTTTAGAATACGGTCCGGGATAGCGTAGTCGATATGGCTACTCGCTACGGGCTGGACGTTCCGGGGATCGACTCCTGGTGGGGGGCGAGATTTTCCGCACCCGTCCAGACCAGCCAAACCAGTCTCCTGTACAGTCAGTACCGGGTCTCTTGCCCGGGGGAAAAACGGTCGAGGCGTGGCGTGACCACCCACCCTCATCTAGCGGCGAAGTTAAAGAAAGAGCAGAACTATATCATTACTCCCCCTCTGGGACCTTAATGGTCTGTTCGAGGGTGAATTTTTACCTTCACCCATTTAGAATAAGACCGCACTCAATGGGCAGCTTGGTCACAATACTCCTGAGCGACAGCTGTGTCATTCATCGGTAAGAGTGACATTGAGCAAATAGAATTAATAGAATGGTGACATTAGAAGAGTTACAGGTATTTGATAAACTAGACATGTGTTTTTTTTTTCCTATGGCTCGACAGCCCTATATGGGCCTAGGCATCCTCGTTTCGTCGAGGTTTCATGATCACACACATTTGAGACACACCACAGTCGGTAGGACTCTTCTGGACGAGGGACCAGCTCGTCGCAGAGACCTCTACCTGACATCACACAACACTCACAACAGACATCCATGCCCTAGGCGGGATTCGAACCCACAATCCTAGTAAGCGAGCGGCCGAAGACCCACGCCTTAGACCGCACGGCCATTGGGATCTGCAATTTGTTATTTATACTTTATTTTTTTGGAATGTTACAATGTAAGAAAAATTTTGATCTCTTATTTCCCTTTTATTATCAAGGCATTATGATTCGTATAAGCGTGTATCTCTATGTATGCTTACATCTGGCCTGATGATGGTTTAAAAGCTGAGCCGAAAATTGTAGCCTTTATGTTTTAATATTATTACACTACTGAATTGCGATGTATCGGCTGAAGTAATCCTTTTGTTTCACGTAACGTAATGCTTACACGATCCAGAGTCTCCTGTCACGGTGTTACAGCGGTCAGCCTTCACGTCGCATATAGGCGCAATGCAAGGTGTGTGTGTGTGTGTGTGTGTATGTGTGTGTCCACTGCCGCGGAGAGTGTGTGAATGTAACAGTGCTACCGTACCGAAATGGTGTCAGTGCGAAGCCTACGTTCCCAGATATCACAGAGTGTAACATTACACAAAGAAAAACGACACCGGAGAAACCAAACTACCAGACCTCATGTATCCTGTGATCACAGCCTCGCTTCCAAAATGGGGAGGTCCTAGGTAGCAGCTCCAGTGGGCCAAAGGCTGGGCCACCGTGACCAACACAGCCAGCGGCCAATAAATACAGCATTGATGGGGACATAATGGAAAATGGAGACATAATGGAAAATGGAGACATAATGGAAAATGGAGACATAATGGAAAATGGGGACATAGTGGAACAGATCATGGCAGGTCTAAGATAACTAGAAACGAGCAGTGGCGTAGTTGGGTTTCTTGGCGCTTCTTGCGAGTAACCATAATGGCCGCACCTAACAGAAATTGTAAGTTAATTATACTCATTTATTAGGCGCGTTCGCATAGTTGCGAAAAGCGCCTAGTAGCTTCGTCACGTCCGTCTGTCCGTCCGTCTGCATGTATCAGCGCCGCCCTCCCACTAGACGGATTTTCGTGAAATTTGATATTGGGGACTCAATGAAAATCTCTCGAGAAGGTCCAAATTTGTTTATAACCTGGCAAAAATGTCGGGAATTTATATGACGACCTACGTACCTTTTGCTGTTACCGGCGGCATTACATCGCCACAAAAGCGCTCTGTTCGAGTAAAAGGGTATCAGGCTCTTAGAAAAGCCGATAAGGTATAAGCATTTTGCGAAGGCGCCACAATGTCACATTATACGTAATTGCCTATCTTGTTGAATTTCATCCTATTTGGCTCAATAACTTAAAATTTGTTGGGCGCAGGAATTTTTTATTCAAATACAGTGGAATCTCGAACTTCGAACACAATCCGTTCCAGGAGACGGTTCGACTTTCAAGTTGTTCGAATTTCGAGTTAAATTTCCCCATTATAAATAATGTAAATTGAATTAATCCGTTCCAGACCCCCAAAATTTACACAATATAAAACATTTTAAGTGCCTATTTCAAAAGATCATAATGATAAAACAAGTATATTTAATTTCAATAATTGAAAATTTTTATTTATAATAGTACATATATAAAAATATTGTATAATAATCAATCAATAATAATAGTAGGAGGGATATTACTGTTCACTGGAAGGTGAATTACCCTTCTTTCATCTGGACCAAGCAGAGAGAGAAGGCGACCACGTGACGACCACGTGATTCTTTGTTCGACTTTCGAGTTTTTGTTCGAGTTTCAAAACCGGATTTTCCTCGAATTTTTTGTTCGAGTTTCAAGTTGTTTGAACATCAAACCGTTCGAAGTTCGAGGCTCCACTGTACTTATTTTGCCGCCTCTTGCACTCTGACACCCCAGACGGCCGCAACACTCGACCCAGCTACGTCACTAAAGAGACTAATCGTCGCTCGTCATGTGAGCTGTTTCTATATGCAGCGCGAGACACGAGACATAAAAGTGGGGAAGAAGCATGTGTCTTGTACGTCACTATCTACTTAAGATCACTGATCGATACCAAGCCGACATGTGTCGGCAGGGGTTCCGACTGCACTGTAGACAGTTGTATATCGGAAATAGACCCAGCGGGCAAGTTATTAAAACGGCAAAACTTTGCTCGCCTTTGACTCTATGTGAATGGCTTAACATCTTATTTTTGGGATCGAATCTTCACAGATGGAGCTGCCGCTTAAGCCCACTTTATCCTAACTACATGTGATATGGGATGTGGAATCTTCACGCCGTAAATATTACACACTGAAGACGGAGGCAGAAGGTTTCCCGTAACGTTGGTACCTATCTACCAAGCTACACAGCGTTGCGTACTAATCTCAATAAACTGTGATTTTCATATATTATGTTATTCATTTTTTTTTCTATGGCTCGACAGCCCTGTATGGGCCTGGGCCTCCTCGTTTCGTCGAGGTTTCATGGTCACACACAGTTGAGACACACCACAGTCGGTAGGACTCCTCTGGACGAGTGACCAGCTCGTCGCAGAAACCTCTACCTGACAACACACAACACTCACAAGAGACAGACATCCATGCCCCCGGTGGGATTCGAACCCACGATCCTAGGAAGCGAGCGGCCGAAGACCCCACGCCTTAGACCGCACGGCCACTGGGATCGGCTTATGTTATTCATACCGTGCATATTTTTGTAATGAATACATCAACAAACGTATGCACTCAATAAAATACATTCAGAAGCAAGTATGAAACTTTCACATGTTTCGGCACCGGGGTGCAATCATCAGGGAGATATTCAGAACAAAAAGTAGAAGACCAACAGCAGCTAGATATTGTGTCTCCCTCCTTAAAATGATTAAAATATTAACATTCTAAAACTATACAAAGTTAGTAATCATAAAACCACAGTGTTGTAAATTTAAAATTTTTAAAGTGAGCCGTTCCAGGTAGAAGTTTCCAGCTGTTTACACTCTGTATTGTGCATGTATACAAACATGTCTTGATCTTGATTTCAGGCTTCCGCCGCGCGATGTTGATGAAATCTGTGGTCTTCTGGGTAATTACACGGCGTCGTGTGGTAATTATTTACCGACGTTTCGGGACAACGTATCAGTCCCATCTTCACGGGTCAAGAATCAATCGGACTCTTGACCCGTGAGGATGGGACCGATACGTTGTCCCGAAACGTCGGTAAATAATTACCACACGATGCCGTGTAATTACCCAGAAGACCACATATTTCATCTGTCTTGATCTTATGTGATCCGAAGAGATCTCGTCCAGATGGAACGTGTGAAGTGTGTCGTGTCGGGCGGTGTGATACACAAACACCGACTGACACGTGACTTTGTGCTGTGCACAGGGACAATTTATGTTACTTAACCGTTGTAATATTTACGTTGGTTACTTGTTTTGTTTTATGAATAATTCTTTGCTGCTCTTGTGCGTCAATGTGAATGAGAAGTAGTGCGTTAATATTTAATTTCATTGGCACAGACGCAGTGCAGTCAGACAACGTAATTAGTGGCTGTGTTTGACTGCTCTCCTTGGTCTGTGTCCTTGTAATAAGCAGAGAGGGACCTCTCACGTTAAAAGAAAGCTCTTTCAGTTCATCTTGAATGCAGAAAAATTACACTTTCAGAAACGCAACCCTTATTATTATATTTATTATTATATTGTCCAAGGTGGGCCGGGATAGCGTAGTCGGTATAGCGACTACGCAACGGGCTGGACGGTCCGGGGATCGAATCTCGGCGGAGGCGAGATTTTTCGCAGCCGTCCAGACCGGCTCTGGGACCCACTCAGCCTCCTGTACAATGGGTACCGGGTATTTTCCCGGGGGTAAAGCGACCGGGGCGTGGAGTTGACCACCCACCCTCATCTAGTGCCAGGGTTAAAGAAAGAGTAGAGCTATAGTTCTACTCCCCCTCTGGACCTTCATGGCCCGTTCTAAGGAGACCTTTACCTTTTACTTTACCTTAATACTTTCCAAGTTTAACATGTTTTGATACTGAATGCGGTTTTCGGGACCCGAACTCCACGTATAACGGATGATTTCCGTTTGTTTAAGATACTGGTAGTTACATGTAAGTAGCGTAGCTAGATCGGCCATAAATCCATTAATTGACAAATAATAATGTCTGCAGTGTAAGAAATTCCTACTGCAAAAGCTCCCCCCCCCCCTTGGCGCGACAGCCCCTAGTGGGCCAGGACCTCCTCATTATTGAGGCTTCACGATCACACACTCAGACACACCACACTCGGTAGGACTCCTCTGGAAGAGTGATCAGCCCGACGCAGAGACCTCTACCTCACAACACACAACACTCACAAGAGACAGATGTCTATGTCCTTGGGGGGGATCCGAGTCCACAATCCCAGCAAGCGAGCGGCCGCAGACCCACGCCTTAGACCGCGCGGCCATTGGGATTGGCACTGCAAAAGCTTGGGACGACTAAAATTTATTTTACGAGAAATTTTATGCGGCAGTATTGAGGAAGCAGCGTAGATAATTCGGCTTTAAATTGAACAATTAACTGTTAAATTGTTGCAAGTAATTAATGATGTTGCATTGACATTTAATCACGGCTACTGTCGCCACCCACATAAGGGTTCTCACTGAATTTAACACGTAGTTGCGTAATTGTATAAAGATTGATAGAATCCTTCTGGAGTGCCAATCCCGACGGGCTCTGGGGCCCACGCGGGCTCCTGTTCAGTCGGTACCAGAGTTATTTCTTCTGGTGGTAAAGCGGTCGGGGCGTGAGGAGACCAGTTACCTCCATCTACTGCCTAGGTTAAGACTGCGTGGGGCCAAGCCTCCACTCCCCATATATGCCTTCATATCGTGGACAGGGACAAGGTACCTTTTTTATTGTTAGAATTATCTTTTTTCTATTGGCCACAAAGTGTCAAATGTTAAAGAGAGGAAAGGGGTAATAAATTGAAACTATACTTTGCAAATGTTTAATATATATTATGCAACACGTTTCGGCTTTAACTAAAAGCCATCATCAGGCATTTTAAAATTATTTCTATAAATCACTTGCACACAACACGATGAAATTTCAAGTAATTGAGCTCTCAAACTTACAGTATTGTGTGTGTTGTAAAAGCCGAAAGTAGAACAATAAAAATACAATAATACACATTAGGATATATTAAAGACGTTATATTATCCCTGTGCACTTGATGGCGTGGAGAGATACTTCCAATCATTCTTAACCTCGACACTAGATGGAGGTAAGCAGTCAGCGTTACGCCCCGGCCGCTTTACCCCCAGAGAAAGAGGCCCCACTACCCAATGGAATTTGAGGCTGGTTGGGCCTCCG
Source organism: Reticulitermes speratus (assembly GCA_021186555.1). NCBI lineage: Eukaryota > Metazoa > Arthropoda > Insecta > Blattodea > Rhinotermitidae > Reticulitermes > Reticulitermes speratus. The sequence continues at coordinate 8,434,425 of JAJKFL010000005.1, forward strand.
AGGTGGTCTCAAGACCTTCGAGAAAAATAAATCTGTTGTCCTCACAGGGGATCGAAACAGGATTCCTCGCTTTTCAATCCCGTAGCCTAGTTATTATACTGACTACGCTGTTACAGCTAAAACTATACGAATATGAAGCAAATTATCTTTCCAGTCAATAATATTTGCATCATAGTATAGTTTATATGCCACAACCATGCTTTATACGATAGGCTTAGGGAAGAGGGTGGGTTGACTGCTTAGCTAGTTGTCCCAAAATTTGCTGTCGTGCATACGTAGTCTTTAAAGAGGGAAAGAGGACACTTTTCTGCTACAACTGGGCTAGTAATGCTGTTGGTTAATCATATGACCTCAGTTATAGAGACCAGCTTTCGCTACTGCTAATTCCAACCCGCGCAATTTCCTTTGAGCTTTGTGACATCGCAATCATCACGGCTAATTGCAAACAAATTGAAATGATTCGGATGTATTTGCGCCTTGTGATCTGGCAGATTGCTGTAACTGTTGGAGACATCTGGTGGAAAGATTCTTCCATAATTGCTTCATCATACAAACGTTTTATTTGGCTAGGTTTGACATGGAGGTTTCTTGAATACTTGTGATATCCATTACAATATAAAGTTTGTATTATGCTTTACGCCGATCCCAGTGGCCGCGCGGTCTAAGGCGTGGGTCGGCGGCTGCTCGCTTACTAGGATCGTGGGTTCGAATCCCACCGGGGCATGGATGTTTGTGTTGTGTTGTAAAAAGACGGTTGTGGACCGTAAGTGACATGAAAGGACGAAAAAGGACTAATACAGAACAAAAATGGATCAAAGGGGAAAACCCAGGAAAGAAAAAAAAAAAAAAAAAATCCCACCGGGGGCATGGATGTTTGTGTTGTGTTTGTTGTAAGGACGGTAGCATGGAACGTAAAGTGACATGAAGGACGAAAGGATTTAAACAGTACAAAAATAGATCAAAGGGGGAACACTCCGGACAGGCAAAGAAATAAATCCCACCGGGGGCATGGATGTTTGTGTTGTGTTTGTTGTAAGGACGGTAGCATGGAACGTAAAGTGACATGAAGGACGAAAGGATTTAAACAGTACAAAAATGGATCAAAGGGGAAAAACCCCGGACAGGAAAAAAAATCCCACCGGGGGCATGGATGTCTGTCTCTTGTGAGTGTTGTGTGTTGTTATCAGGTAGAGGCCTCTGCGTCGAGCCGATCCCTCGTCCAGTGGAGTCCTACCGACTGTGGTGTGTCTCTCAGTGTGATCAAAAGAAAATTACAAACCTCGACACTGAAACGGGAAAACCGGAGTAGGTAGAAGAGGACTAAATAAAATATGCTTTACTTCTTTTCGAAGAAGGGTTTCAGGAACGGAACGTGTTTCTAGATCATTCCGAGGCTCAAATTCCTGTGGCCCTTACACACGGACTTCACTCAGGGTCGTCATAATATTCAGTCATTGCGATGTGTTTTGGAAGGCTAGATAATCTTAATACGTGGGGTGGTTATGGTTTCGCGGTATAGCAGGTGTTTGACGGGGAAGTTAATGTGCTGCGATAATAAATTGGGTTCAGAAATTGTTAGGAATAGAAGCCTTATTATTTCGGAAAAAAATTATTTTATATTCAACAATTAAGGGACTAAAATTACTATTAATTTTTTTATTGAAGGGCCCCGCAGCAGATGCTACGGACGCACTGAAGCCTTGAGGCTTATTGTGCAACACTGTGATGAAGATGATTAGTTTTTTTTTTTCCAAGTAATGGAGCACCGGTGGAATGAAACTGACAAAGGAAAACCGAAGTACTCGGGGAAAAAAACCTGTCCCAGTGCCACTTTGTCAACCACAAACCCCACAGGGACCGACCCGGGCCATGGCACGGCCCTACTATTAATTATTATTAAAAAGTTTAGAAAACAAGTAATTTTTACTTACATTATTTCTTAAGAAAGGAAGAACGTCAGTGAAAAGCTTATCCTGTTACTTCGTCATTGACATTTTTAAAGAAATACATGGATATTCTGTAAAACTATGAATGAAATGCACTTGCAGTATTTATTATTAAAACATGCTTAAGATTGAAAAGGTGCAGGGGGTGATGGAGATTAAAACTCCGTATTTTTATCACTTATCCCACTGTAAATTTCCCAACATCAGATTTTTGCCCATGCAATATACACAAATTCCGTTAAAACGTATATTTTTTTTACCAAATTAACTATATATGCGAATTTCACACTGTCAGTAAAAAAGGTGTCCCATTTGATGGAGGCGCATTGGTTAAATGTGTTCGACATATCTTGCGGGCCACTGACATAAGTCCGGTTGACTGTCACTGCTCAAGATGGCCAGGAAATACTTCGAGCCATCGCTGCTGATGAATAGAAATGTCGCACTGACCTTTCCCTCACTAAGACCCCTTGTCCTTATGTGACAAAGGGTCTGCAGTGGTCCGTGACAAACGTGGAATTGGGACAACGATTTCTTCGCCAATCTCTTTTAAGATGACCATTTGATTATTCATGATATAGAACCGAAATTTGTAAAATGGTCCGAGCGTACAACAGCAGGGAGATGATAAGGACCGGACACTGTCTCTGGCCAATATATTGGAGAATAAACTGTGTACGTATACGAGTGTCTATCGGCATCAAATTGCTATGCGTTTTACCGCGTGGAGCAGAGAAAGAGGGGCTGAACACACAACACCAAGGTTCTTATACAAGTGTCGAACAGAGCCGTAAATTCTGAACACGTAGAAGATAGAACCTTATACGTGTCTGGAACAGACAGGTGAAGGCTGAACACATAGCAACAAGAATTCTTACAAGTAGAGAAGACCGCAATAAAAGCTGAACAAGTAGCAACAGTTTTATACAGTCATGGGTCAGAGCAACAAGGGCTGAAAAAGTAGCAACAACAACACTTACACAAGCATTGAACAGGGCAATAAAGTCTGAATACGTAGGAAAAAAATGAAAAGAACTTACACAAGTGTGCAACAGCAATAATGGCTGAACATGTAGCATAAATAATCTTATATCAGCATGGAAAAGGACAATAGGCTAATGGCTGAACACGTAGCAACAACAGTCTTACACAAGCATGGAACAGAGCAACAGAGGATGAACAAGCAGCAAAAAGAAACTTACACAAGTGTGGAACAGAGGAGTAAAGACTGAACACGTGGCATCTACAATATTACACAAGTGTGGAACAGAGCAGTAAAGGCTGAACACTTAGCAACGAAAATCGTTAGAGCAGTAAATGCCGAATATTTAGGAACAGTAATGTAGCCGAACATTATTGAAGCATTTTAATATTAGTATTGTTGGAGCAGTTCGGCTCTCCCCTTCCACTCGTCTAAATATAGCAGCAACGACAAGGGACCAGGTGTCCCGAGTCAGTTGGCTGCAGTAAAAGGAAAGGAGTAGACGGATGATATTGTGCTAACGTTTGTATTGTAATAAATTAAATAAAGTTAAACCTTTGAAGAACGGTCTATTAATTTGATGTATATCAAATTAATAAAAAGTAACCAGCAAAGTTCGGTTACAGTAATTTTTACAAATATGGAAAGAGAGCAGTAAAAGCAGACCACGTGAGAACGGATATCTTGTACAAGTGTGGCACCGAGCAGTAAATTCTGAACACTTAGGAACAAGAATTGTTACAAGTATGGAGAAGGGGAGTAAAATCTGAACAGGTGGCAACAGAAATATTATACAATTGTCGAACAGAGCAGTAAAGTCTGAACACTTAGCAACGAAAATCATTAGAATTATGGAAGAGAACAGTAAATGTCGAACCGAAGGCCCGGGTTCGATCCAGGGTCAGTCCATGTGGGATTTGTGGTTGACAAAGTGGCACTGGGACAGGTTTTCCCCCCGAGTACTTCGGTTTTCCCCTGTCAAGTTCATTCCACCCGTGCTCCATTACTCGGTAAAACGAAAAAAACGCTAATCATGTTCATTACAGGGTTGCACAATAAGATTCAAGGCTGCGGTGCGTCCGTAGCGTCTGCTGCGGGGCCCTTCACCACACACACACACAAATTTCCGAACACTTAAAAACAACAATCTTGTAGAAGCGTGGCACGGAGCAGTAAAGGCTGAACACTTACGAACGAAAATCCTTACAAATATGGAACAGAGCAGTAAAAGTTGAACACATGACAACAGAAATCTTGTACAAGTGTGGCACCGAGCACTTAGGAACAATAGTTTGTACATACATGAAACAGCAGTAAAAGCTGAACACTTAGCATCGATAACGTTTAGAATATGGAGGTAACAGGTAAAGTTCTCCCTAGAACAGGCCACGAAGGCCCAGAGGGGGAGCAGAGGTATAGCTCTACTCTTTCTTTAACCTCGGCGCTAGATGAGGGTGGGTGGTCAACTCCACGCCCCGGCCGCTTTACCCCCGGTAAGAGACCCGGTACCCATTGTATAGGAGGCTGGGTGGGCCCCAGGGACGGTCTGGACGGGTGCGGAAAATCTCGCCCCCACCGGGATTCGATCCCCGGACCGTCCAGCCCGTAGCCAGTCGCTATACCGACTACGCTATCCCGGCCCACAGAATATGGAGGATATTAAAGGAAATTGTTCATATTTGCCGTGTACAAGCTTACAACGACAAATAATAGAACAACATTTCTGTACATCTGAGGATTATATTAAATTTTCGTTTGTTTATAATACCACTTGCATCATGTTTCGGCCTGTGCTCGGCCATCATCAACGCAATCATTCATAAAGACATTAAGAATTACATTTGTGTTACACGGACATTAACAATGAGACGTCGGATATAACACTGAAAACACACAAACGAAAGTTTAATACAAACCTATAACGCTGATAGCTGTTGGTGTTGGTTATTATATAATAATTGTTCCAGTTTACAAAGTGTAATCTCTCAATAGACATTTTGTATCAGCGAAAGTCTGACGAAAGTTATCGCGGCTCCAATAAAACCACAATTATTCATTTTATTCGATGACATTTGGGATATTTGGCTACCTGCAAGCCTCCCCTTACATGTGATTCGCGGTCAGTAACACGGTTTCCACATCTATCCAGATCTCACGCTTTAACGAAAATTAGCTAAGTACTCGCAGCGTTTACCGTAGCTAGAGCAGCAAATAACTAGTTTTATGGCGCACTAACGCGTTAACGGTTAGTGCCGCGAGTTCATGTCCTTCCTGTAGTGTGAAAAGTCCAAGTTTAATACCTCACAAACCAGCATGAAAGTTGTCGATTCTTGTAAGTTAATTTTTAACCCATATTTATCCGTAAGATAAGGAGAAGAAAACAGACTGTGGTTCGAAAGGCAGCAACAATTTCCTGCCCTTTATATTCACTAAATTTCTTCGGATATGTAACTCATTTGTTACTGTCCCGTGAATGTCAGAGTACATCTCAGTGAATTTTCACAAACCAGCAAATAGGTTAAGGTGACCGGGTTATAACTGTTAACATTACATTTGTAATGGATAACACGTCACTACATAAATCTAATTCTTTTGCAGTATAACTGTAAACCAAAGGAGAAATTACGTGAACTCAAAGTTTCCTTTGTTTTGACTTTAATATTGTGTTGGGGTTCTCAAATACGCTCTGCAGTTGAGTCGAATTTAAACCCATTGAACAATTATATTTTATTGGTATAAAAATACGTTTAACCGACCTGGAATCCCAACCGTTACCATGTGCAGTATGACACATTCATGACAAAGGAGACTCTGGTTGGCAGCTAATGGCACTATACATGTTCACGTGCTGTGCAGTTGACAGCTAATGGCACTGTAGATGTTCACGTGCTGTGCAGTTGACAGCTAATGGCACTGTAGATGTTCACGTGCTGTGCAGTTGACAGCTAATGGCACTGTAGATGTTCACGTGCTGTGCAGTTGACAGCTAATGGCACTGTAGATGTTCACGTGCTGTGCAGTTGACAGCTAATGGCACTGTAGATGTTCACGTGCTGTGCAGTTGACAGCTAATGGCACTGTAGATGTTCACGTGCTGTGAAGTTGACAGCTAATGGCACTGTAGATGTTCACGTGCTATGCAGTTGACAGCTAATGTCACTGTAGATGTTCACGTGCTGTGCAGTTGACAGCTAATGGCACTGTAGATGTTCACGTGATGTGCAGTTGACAGCTAATGGCACTTCAGATGTTCACGTGCTGTGCAGTTGACAGCTAATGGCACTGTAGATGTTCACGTGATGTGCAGTTGACAGCTAATGGCACTGTAGATGTTCACGTGCTGTGCAGTTGACAGCTAATGGCACTGTAGATGTTCACGTGCTGTGCAGTTGACAGCTAATGGCACTGTAGATGTTCACGTGCTGTGCAGTTGGCAGCTAATGGCACTTTAGATGTTCACGTGCTGTGCAGTTGACAGCTAATGGCACTGTAGATGTTCACGTGCTGTGCAGTTGACAGCTAATGGCACTGTAGATGTTCACGTGCTGTGCAGTTGACAGCTAATGGCACTGTAGATGTTCACGTGCTGTGTAGTTGAATTCAGTTAGTGTTTAGGTACCTGGAACGTTGTTCACAGTACAGAGTAACTATTACACCGGAGTCGGCTGCTATCAGGAACAGAGCAAGGGCTGTACGAATACTGTCCAAGCCACTTTACCCGAGTGGCTGGCCTGGTAAGACGCGATAAGGGTGACACGCGGATTGACTCGCCGAATCCCGTGGGGTCGTACAACTTACAACGTAATTGAAGTCTTGACAGCCCAGCAACATATTTATCAGAGCTAGCACCACAACTATTGCCATATCAGTCACAGAACGTCGCAACATTTTCGGAATTAAAACTAATTTTGCGGAAACCGAAGGTAAGGTGTTCATAAGAGTCCCCAAAATTCAGTGGCATCAGCCAGATTAATCTAATCCTGTCCACACCCTCATATCCAACTTCCTTCACATCAGTTCTTCATTCTCCCAATTATAGTAAGTGGTGTGGTCACTTCAAATTTCTAATCAAAGTCTGTACATTTTCCTGAGTTATACCATTCATGCTACTTGCCCCGCCAATCTTATCGTCTTGCATTTGCTGTTTTAAATAATACTGTATCTGGTGAAGTATAGTAATAATAAAGCTCCTTCCTGTGTAACTTTCTCTAGCCTCCTATTGCTTAGGTCCAAATATTCTCACTGTAATCTCACTTTTGTGTTCTTCCCTTCATGCGAACGACTCAGTTCCACTCCCGTACAAAGCAACATATTTCAGTAATTATAGTTAGGCGTGTCTTTACATCATTAAACAACAGATGGAGAGACAAAGGATTCTGAACCGAACTGGACTGTACCAAAACTTCCCCCGATTTTATCTGATCTTAATATTATCCTGAGTCGACCTCGGTGGACTAGTGGTTAGCGTGCTCGCCACTGGACCCAAGGTTCGCGGGTTCGATCCCGACCGAGGTCGATGGATTTTTAAGGATGATAAAAATCCGGAGCACCACTTCCTTCGGAGGGGAAGTAAAGCCGTCGGTCCCATGTCGTAGATTTACGGCATGTAAAAGAACCTTACGGGCATGAATAAAAATGTTGCGTAAGCCAAATTGCCTCCATTTCTCATCCAAGTCTCCTGACTGCCTGCCAGATGGCTCTGGCGTGCACATCAGGATCGATAGAACACTAAGCGCGGCTAGCTGGCCGGTCACCAACTGCCATGAATGCGCATGACTTAGTAACCTCGAAAAGAGGAGGCAAGAGGAGGCCCAGGCCCATATAGGGCTATTGAGCCAAGAATTATTATTAATATTATCCTGAATGCAAATTTGATTTGTTTCTGTCGTTCCAAAAGTTCTAAATTTGCCACACTTTCGGAAGATTTATTATCTACGTTCCTGTTAATATTTCGGCCTCCATTCTGTTCACCAGACATGAACAAATACTTAGTCGTCTTAGCACTTAGGCTTTACTTCTAGACCAACTTCCCAATACCACGTAACACAGATGCTGTGATTTTTTTCGCACCTGAGTATTCGCCCATTAAATTATCACCATCACCGTACACCAGAATCTCATGTATTCCACTTCCGATTCAGTCTGGGTTTCTCGGACCTTCCTAATGGCACATTCCACAATAAGTTTGAGAAGCAATGGAAATGAAGCATCTCTTTTGAGTGACGTCATTACTAGTGTTGTATCTTTCATTACAAGTAAAACTTAGTAAAACTACCTGGGCGCAGCAGTTTTTCAGATTTTTTAATCAAAATACTCATATAATGGTACATATTTCAGCAGACTTCTTCTGTCTTCTTGGTAGTGAAATGGATAAACGTAGCTGAAAGTTTTAACATACTAAAATACGAGTACATTAACATTATTACTTCTTGATTCCGCCCCACTGTCCGACCGTAGCAGCACGCGAGTCGATTCGTCGTTTTGAAGTGCTCAATCTCCGGTTGCTTTATTTAATTTTTATATATTCTGGGAGCGATGCTTACATTGTTTTTACTGTCTGTGGAAATAAAATATCCAGTGTTTAGCCAAAAAATGTTTCAAATTCTCTTCTTTAATTATTCATTTACAAAACCAACATATGCACAACTAATATACATAAGACTACATAACCAACATATGCACAACTAATATACATAACAGTACAAGACCAACATATGCACAACTAATATATATAAGACTACATAACCAACATATGCACAACTAATATACATAACAGTACAAGACCAACATATGCACAACTAATATATATAAGACTACATAACCAACATATGCACAACTAATATACATAACAGTACAAGACCAACATATGCACAACTAATATATATAAGACTACATAACCAACATATGCACAACTAATATACATAACAGTACAAGACCAACATATGCACAACTAATATATAAGACAACATAACCAACATATGCACAACTAATATACAAACAGTACAAAACCAACATATACACAGCTAATATATGAGTACAAAACCAACATATACACTACTAAAATACATAACAGTACAACACATTCCAACTCCCGTACAAGACCAACATATTCAGTAATTAAAATTTACGACAATTGCTTTACATCATTAAACAACATGATGGACAACAAGATTCTGAACAGTACGACTGTACCAACACTTCCACCTATATTACATCAGATACTATACATATTATCTGACAGTACAGACCTCGGTGAACTATGTTAACGTACAGCCACATAGACCAATTCCATACGATCACCCTAGCACAAGCATAATTTTTAAGAGTACAAGACAACCTGATGCACCACTTTTCGAGGACAGTAAAGACCACGATTGCACAATCTAATTTACTACATGTACAAGACACTTAGGGCACAATGAATAAAAATGTTACAAGCCAAATTGCCCTATTTCTCATCAAAGTCCAACATGATGCACTATATGGTACTGCGTGACATCAGGATCAAGAACACTAAGCGCAGCTAGATGCCGTCACATCAACCAAATCGCTATGCACATTAGTAATCAAAAGTAGCAAGAGAGCCCAAGCACTAATATACTGTTACAGCCAAAATTATATTAATATTATCCATGAATGACAAATATGATTTATTCTAGTCGTTCACAAAAGTTCATAAATTGCCAACATATCGACAATAATTACTACTACAGTCACTGTATAATATTTCAGGACCTGCCACATTCATAGTTCACCAGCATGACAAATACTATACTCGTCTTAGCAACTTAAGGCATATATACTTACTAGACCAACTTGCCCAATACCAACGTAAACCACAGATGACTGATTTATTTGCACCTAAAGTAATGCCCATTAAAATATTACATCAACCGTACAAGTCCATCATATTCCACTTGATTCATACGGTATCAAGGACCATTCATATGCCACATTCACAATAAGTACAAGACACAATGGAAACTAAGACATCTCTATTTAGTGACACAAATTACTAAGTGTCGTAATCTTTCATTACAAGTAAGAACTTAGTCACAATACTACACTGGCGACAGACACATTTTTCAAATATTAATCAAAATAACATACAATACACATATCAGCAACTTACTTCATGTACAAGCCCAATATGAAATGTATACATACGTAGCTGAAAGTATTTAACATACTAAAACATACATTCACAACTTATTACATTAGCTACCGACCACTTGCCAAATGTAGCAAACAGCGAAGTCGATCGTGTTGACATGCTCAATACTCGGTACGCCTATTTACATTAATATATCATAACAGCGTACCATTGTTATATTACTCTGTGGAAAAAAATATGCCATGTTTAGCCAGTAAATGACTCAAATTCCACTTAATATACATAATACAAAACCAACATATGCACAATAATATATATAAGACTACAAACCAACATATGCACAACTAATATACATAACAGTACAAGACCAAATATGCACAACTAATATACATAACAGTACAAAACCAACATATGCAAACTAATATATATAAATACATAACCAACATATGCACAACTAATATACATAACAGTACAAAACCAACATATGCACAACTAATATACATAACAGTACAAAACCAACATATGCACAACTAATATACATAACAGTACAAAACCAACATATGCACAACTAATATATATACAGTACAAACCAACATATGCACAACTAATATATATAACATACAAAACCAACATATGCACAACTAATATACATAACAGTACAAGACCAACATATGCACAACTAATATACATAACGATACAAACCAACATATACACAACTAATATACATAACAGTACAAAACCATCATATACACAACTAATATACATAACATACAAACCAACATATGCACAACTAATATACATAACAGTACAAACCAACATATGCACAACTAATATACATAACAGTACAAACCATCATATGCACAACTAATATACATAACAGTACAAACAACATATCACAACTAATATACATAACAGTACAGAACCAACATATGCACAACTAATAACATAACAGTACAAACCAACATATGCACAACTAATATACATAACAGTACAAAACCAACATATGCACAACTAAATACATAACAGTACAAGACCAACATATGCACAACTAATATAATAACAGTACAAACCAACATATGCACAACTAATATACATAAGATACAAACCAACATATGCACAACTAATATACATAAAGTACAAAACCAGCATATGCACAACTAATATATATAAGATACAAAACCACATATGCACAACTAATATACATAACAGTACAAACCAGCATATAGCACACTAATGTATATAAGTACAAAACCAACATATACACTAACTAAATACATAACGTACAAAACCACATAACACAACTAAACATACCAACAAACACATATACAACAATATAATATACATATATATAAAACACTACAATTCTTTGTTTACTTCTCCATGTTCAGGCGGAACTCGGCCATCTTCAGGAAGTATATACACCAATATTTAAAACTCGTTAAAAATACGTTACAATAGTAATACGTATTATGTCTTAGTTATTTCTGCAGCTAAATTCGGAAGTATAAGATCTTGTAAAGCGTGGTTAAAATTCTATTGTTTGGTGTAAGCGTAATACATTACGTAGTCGTTTTTATCTCTTTGTTTTTGCAGCTAAAATATAAAGTCTCTTCTTTAAGTTTCATATTACAAATATTATAGTCTTATTTTATTGTGTTGCTTCCACATAGCAATTGTAGACTACGGCAATATTCCTCCTGTGTTGTACTTGATACACTGCCAGGTTTTCCAGAGAGCTCTGTTGATCCGACCTTCTCTCAGTATAGGGCACACGCATGCACCTATTACGGATTCTGTTTACATCCATGAAACCAACAGCTAAATAAGAAGATATATTTGATTTATGAAGTCGGAATAAAATTTTGTTCCTCATATTTTTGACGTAGCACTCCCAAAATTCATCAAAATTAATGAAGGCAACCAGATATTGTGTATTTCAAATTGGTAGATGTTGCTTTCAATAATAGACAGCCGAAGAGAACCGAATAATAACCTTAACGTGCAGCAAAGTTATATATTTTTAAGTAAAACTTTTCATATTTTTTCTCTACTAATACTTGAGAGAAGATAGAAAATTTGCGAAATATGCAGGGTTATATCAGTAGGGTAGGGCGGGGATATTCCTTTCATTTGAAGTTTGAGGCATCGAAAGGCGGGCTAGAACATGTTCTCAAAAAATTACACCCTGTGCAAAATGTAAGTAATTTATTGCCGTTTGTACCCCAGTTTACAGAAAGTGAGAATTTCTACTGTATAGTCACAATTAAATACCTGACCAAGTGATGTAATAAACAGAAATACAGTAGGCCCTCGATTTAACGGACTAATTGGGGGAAGGGGTGTCCGCTATTTCCGAAGGCCCGTTAAATTGAATGTATTTTAAAAACATATATTAATAACGAACTTACAATGTACAGAATGTATTAAAATATTATAATGTACAAGTATGAATAAAATATTATTATAATGTACATTGAGTAATTTATACACGCCACTAAAACATCTGTTAAAAATATAAAAATAAATTTACGACGTGCTGTATTCGCGAATAAAAAAAAGTTCTAAATATTTCCTTTAGGACAGAAATTTTTTATCCATTAAATCCAAAGTCCGTTAAATCGAGGGCCTACTGTATGAAAAAATAGTGGGCTATTCCGTTCAACTGTGTGACCATTCTGTTCACTTAAATTTACTTTGCAGAATCACAAGTATTTCCCACACATGAACTGCTTTCTGTCTACGGCCCCAACACAGACTTCGTGATACAATGTATCACACTTCTGGCACCTGATCCAGTCACCCTTTTGTACAGATTGTACTGAACAGTACTTCAAGCCACAGAAACCACATGGCGTGTTTTCATCACTGTCTTCCTGAAGGTATGGAAAGGCGCCCTTGCTCTTAGGAGCTCGGCGTGTTTTCTTTTTAGGAACGGATTTCGCATTGCCTTCTCCTTCTCCATCTTCAATTTCCTTTTAGCCATTGTTTGTTTAAAATATGAGTCCGAAGTAGCTTGTCTTGTCTCTTGCCTCTTTTGGCATTCCTTAGCAGACATTTTCTCCTCTGGTTTTGGAACTGTCACACTTAAAACATTGGTTTTCACTGCTTTAGTTTTTGATTGGGTGTTAGTGGATGGTCCTGCTTCATTTAGTGTGAAGCCGACTGGAGAAATGGTGGTTCTGAAGGTTTATGGCTTTTGGATTGGACCTTACGGGTGCCTGCTGAAAGGGAGTAGGCTGAATCTTGTAGAAAGTATGTATAGAGCACCAATTTGTGTTCGGGGATGATTTATACCTTCCTTATTAGCAAACAAGAATGTCATTACAATGTTATGTGGAATAAGTTATCAGTGACGTCACCAAAAGATGTGTTTCTAACCGAGCGGAATAGCCCAAGGTGCAGGGTTTCATAATTATATTCCGTCTGAAGGCAGTGACAAAAGACGAATGCCATCTTCTATGCAGAGGCACTTTATAGGCCTGACTCTAAAACCATGGAGATTTCCACCGGAAAATATAGACTATTCTGTAAGCTGTGCCTTATCTAAGAAGGCACATTTTTATATGAAGACCAAAAACACAATTCAAATCATTGACTATTCACGGTTTGAGCCATGGATACCTAAGGTGACAATTTCAAAACAGCAAACAAGGGCTTGGCGCTGTCGCACACATACAAAGGGACACAACGATTGCAAAACAATTTGCTTATTTTGAGCGGAATCACGCCATGGGCGGATTAACCACGCCCTACTATATTTTAATTAATACATTCGGAATTATATTGTACTCTGATTAAAGGGTACAAACAAAGTCCGTGTGCACGCTATGAAAGCGTGTGGGGGACGCAGATGTATAGCTCCACTCATTCTTAATTTCATTAATAGATGAGGGTGAATGGTCAGCTTTGTGCCCCAGTTGCTTTGGAGAAATTTGGACGCTTGGAAGAAGAATAATTCTTTTGCCCTTTCGAGTATTCGAACCACGGTCTCTCCCTTCTATCATCCCCTGCAGTGCCGAGTCACTACACAGACTGAACTATCCCAGCTCGTTTGTTGTATCCAGGTGCTTTTGTTAAGTAGAAAAGCTACTTGTTTCAGACCTTTGTGTACAGAAAAGTATGAGAAACAAATGTACCTACCCGGACTTTAACAGGCTCAGTTTAAACACGTTTTAATTGTGCTACCAGTTTCATCGCTGTGCCGAATTTAGTGCGCGTGTTGTGTAATGTGTAATGAGAAACACTCTGATGTTATTATAATCACGTTTTATGACACGGAACAAAAAGGACCTTTTGAATACGTTGAGCATTGCTACATTTGGTATCAACAGTAATTACAAGGAACGTGTTAAACTTCATGATACGAAAATTAACCATTTCAACCGTTAAAATAACGGATTTATTTCTGTATTTGTCTTGTTTCGGTGGCTTTGGTGATAAAACGTTACGAATTCTGCCGGAAGAAATTTTAACTGTGTATGGCGTACTGGCCTTCCCTTTAGTAGCCAAACTGCTGCTTATGCTTGTAGGTGGCAGCCCTGTTTGTATAAGAAGTGAAATGCTCTCCTGCTGTCCTTATGCAGTTGTGTTTTATGGGGCACGAAAATAGTAGCCGAGAAGTGGCACTCACAACAACGTTCTAAGCTCCGTAAGTTTGAATTTAATGTTTTGTTCTGTTCCCTTACGACACCCATGTCCACCTGGTGGCCTGCGAACCGTATTTGGCCCGTATGAAATTTTTACAAGACCAACAAATGCACTTTGGTGTATAAATGTGATTTTATTGTATAGTAACCACTGACATGTTTCGGCCACTCCTGTGTCCATCTTCAGGGTAGTAAGAAGAATGCAATTATAATTACAATTTGTCGGAATCAATCCACAGATAAAAATCATATAATTTTTTTAAATTCACATTAAAAGAGTATCGTATGGATGAGTATAAATATTGGAAGATAAAAAGTTTTTTGCCCATGGTGTATTGTGCTGTGCATCATGTACATAGAAGATATTTGCAGTGAATTATAATTTTATACTTATCCATACGGTGCTGTTTTAACTGTGAATTTAACCAAAATTATATGATTTTTTAATGTGGAATTATTATAATTATAATCGTATTCTTGTTCTTATCACCTTGAAGATGGCCACATGAGTGGCCGAAACATGTCGGTGGTTGCTATGTAATAAAATTACATTCATACACTCAAGTGCATTTGTTGGTCTTTTTTTAAAATTTCATACATCGGATTAATGAAAGGAACATGGAATATATAAAACGTATTTAGCCCGTTTGAATCCTTTAGGCAGACCGCAAATCTTTTCAGGCAAGCCGTGAATGCGGCTCAAAGATTAAAGTTTATATATAGAAATGGTCAATTGGATAACATTGTAAATTGGGTTATCAGATTTGGAATATGTATATTTCTTTCACAATTTCAAAGCACTAACGCATGTGTTATTTGTTAAAAGAAGTTAAATTAATTAGGAAACACGACAAAAGGAAAAATATGACATGTTTATTGCAAAATGTAAAACTCATAAATTTTGCTAATCAGAATGGTCTTTACACTTCAGTGACGTTGGGGATTAAGAACCAAATATTGCAGCCATAAAGCTAATAATAAAACAAATGAATCAGTAATTAACTAAAACTCTACGCTGCGTAACATCACAGAAGAGCGAAGATCTCAAATGAATCAGTAATTTAAGAAGTTTTTGTATTTGCCGATTTCATTGCAACACACTCAGAATTTTGTAGACGACAAAAACTGTTCGAGAGGGTTTCGATGAAACAGCCCAAATCACAGCTCAAATCATCTCTCCGGAAAATTTACGAGAATTCAAAACACAAACCTCGGTATAAATAGTGGCTGAACATAAAACGAGAGAACAAATGATTTCAGTCATCAATTAAAATCGATTATTAAAGTGTTTCAAGCCTAATCGATGGCAGTGAATGAAAGCACAGTGGTTAACAATACTACTCTACTTGCAGTGCCTGTTCATGTTTGTAACTCACATTCTGTTATAACCGTACATCTGCTAGAATTAATTTCTCTGTATGGAACTAGTGCTGAAGACGACATTTTGTGCGAGATTGATATTTCACTAACAGTCTGAACCGCCACTTAAACTTTTGTGCTTTGTTAGTAACGAAGCTTCTGATATGATGGATACTAACACAAAGAGAATTTCTGTGGCAAAATAATAAGACCGGAAACGTTTTTCAAGAAATGTGTTAAGGATTATTTAAGGTTAAAACTAGGATCCAGAACTAACTACATAGCTAAGTTGTAAAATCCATCAGGGTTTGTGAAAATGTCTTTAAAATTCCCATGCCGTAATTTAGCAGATGCATCGTGTTTGTAAAAGACTACGTTATGCAGCGTCAGGAAATTATGTTGACAGAAACTCCGCATGTTTTGTCCCCCAGGCTAGGGCTGAGATACAGGTTCTTAAGCACGCTGTCAAGGTCATAGTCATTCTCTCGAGTCATTCATAGTGCATCTGTTACAGTAGTTTGCTTTCATGTTTGTTATTTGAATTTTACGCTTGATGCGACGGAATATATGAAACCCTAGCAGCTGAGAGTCTTCTAGTCAAGTTGAGCACATCTGTCTGCTACGTCGGTCGGCTAACGGCCTGTCTTCCACGAAATGTCACATGAAACCTCTCAAGCGAAGGGCTGCATGCTATCGTTTCTGGCCCTTCAGGTGTTTTGCCACTAAATGTGACGAAACACTAGAAAGGCTCGCTTAAAGTATGGCGAATTTAATTTAATTACAACAAGCTGGCACTCGACATTCGATGGGTTGACTTGTTAGTTTCTTTAAACAGTTTAGCGCAGTTTGAAACATCGACATTTATTTGTTACATTTAATTTTACACAAAGTTACTACTTCTTGCTATTACTTCCAGGGCAGTTCCAGCAAGGATTTTTACTAAGGTCGTTCAAATTTAAACGAGAATTCGTTTCTAAAAAATTTATTCACAATAAAATGGAAACGTCTTACACACTACTTTTCAATGTAGTCCCTGTTGACTGCCATACACTTGTGCCAACGTTCTGGAAGCTTCTTAATTCCAGTTTCAAAGAAGGCTTTCGGTTGCTTATGTATCCAACTTTGCACAGCTGCAATGACTCATCATTATTCCGGAATCTCTTGCCTCCTTAAACCCTCTTCATTGATCCAAACAAATGATAATCAGATGGTGCTAAGTCTGGACTGTACGGTGGATGAGGCAGGACATCCCACTTCAGTTTCAGTAGAGTTGCCATCATTAAAGTCGCAGTGTGCGGACGAGCGTTGTCTTGGAGGAAGCAAACTGAATCCTACCTTTCTCTTCGCTTTATGCGGATTGCCGACTTCAATTCTTCATTCAGGAGAGTTGAATAGTACTGCGCATTGATGGTTTTTTGACCAGTGAGAAAGTCCAGGTGAATGATACCCTTTGAATCCCAGAACACAGCAGTCATGATCTTCCCCGCTGAAAAAATTGCTTTCGCTTTTTTTGGGGGGTGCAGAATGGGTGTGTTTGCACTGCTTGCTTGTTCTTTTTGATTCAGGAGTGAAGTAGTGGACCCAGGTCTCATCATAGGTCACAACTGAGTCCAAAAATTCGGCTCCTTCTCTCTCGTATCGTTGCAAAAGTTGAGTAACGGCCACTAAACGTCTTTCCCTGTGCTCCGGTGACAGGAGCCATGGGAACCACCTTGCGCTCACTTTACTGACTTTCAACTCGTTGTGCAGAATTTCTTCAACACTCCCTACACTAATTCCTACTTCCTGTGACAGTTCAAGAACAGTTATGCGACGATTAGCCCGAATAAGTTCACCAATTTTCAAAACGTTTTCTGGATTGACAGAAGTTCTTGGTCGCCGAGCGTGAGGTTCATTTTCAACACGTCTCGTCCTTCTCGAAATGATTTCGCCCAACTGAACACCCTTGGCAGTGACAAACAGGTATTACCACTTAAGAACATCTTCTTCTGGCCATCTGCTTGCCAATTAACTGTCTACATTAAGTCCTCTGCGTAATGTTTCTTGTTGAAGTCACCGGTCGTTGTTTCCACATTAAGATTGCAATGCTTGTTGCCTAAATTTCGTTAAGTTTCATCAGCAATCTCATAGCGCGAGTAATTATTCTAATTGGTTTCTCTCATTCTTCAAACGTAAAAGCAAATGGTTAAGTTGTTCCAGCACGTAACTAAGAACATGCTATGAGGCAAATGCAGAATTCGAAGTAAAACTGCAATTTCGCCTCGGGATACAGTGACGTGAAGGTCACTTCTTGCAAACCGCTTATCCGCGACAAATGACCCACACTCTTTTAATAGGAATTCAGTGACGTAAAGTCAGCTTCTTGCACAAACCGCTTTACCGCGACAAGTGAGCCCCACACTCTTTTAATAGATTACAGTGACGTGAAAGGTCAGCTTCTTGCACAAACCGCTTTATCCGCGGACAAAGTGAGCCCCACACTCTTTTAATAGAATTACAGTGACGTGAAGGTCAGCTCTGCACAACCACTTTATCCGGACAAATGACCCACACTCTTTAATAGGAATTACAGTGAGTGAAAGGTCAGCTTCTTGCACAAACCGCTTTATCCGCGGACAAAGTGAGCCCCACACTCTTTTAATAGAATTACAGTGACGTGAAAGGTCAGCTTCTTGCACAAACGCTTTATCGGGGACAAAGTGAGCCCACACTCTTTAAGGAATTCGGCGGGCCTCACAACCGTTTGGACGAAGTGGATAAGACAAAAATTGCAATTTCTCCTTAAGTATGCAGGTTACTCAATGACTTGCCGCGTGCTTTGAACCCTTCCTACGTGCCCTTTGAACTTAGCCCGCGACGATATAGCTACCTGTTTAAGATCTGAGAACTCACGTAAATGATAACTGTAATAACAAAGTCATTATGTAGTAATAGCTGTCCGGAAGAGCTATCGCGCTGAGCTGTGAAGTGACACAGAATTGTGCGCTGTAGCCGAACATTATTGAGCTTCAAATATAGTACTTTTAGGGCAGTTCGGCTCTCCCTTCCACTCGTCTAAGAATAGCTGGAAGGACAGGGCCATTGTCCCGAGTCAGTTGCGGGAGTGAAAGAAGAGAGTAGACGATGGTTTTGTGTGACGTTGTTTGTAATAAATAAATAAGTTATCTTTGAAGAGAACAGTCTACTAATTAATGTATACAAATTAATAATAAAAGTAACGCAGTTCGGTTATAGCGCGCCGTTAAATATTGCAGCTTTTGCATCTTCTCTTGCTGTTCATCGTAAAATTTGACGCTACTGACAGCGTCGTTAAAATGAAAAATAAATGGTACGTGAGATAGGTACTTGTAAATTTTGTACGGTTTCACACTGCGGATTCATGAGACCGCACGGTTACCTGGCAAGTTGCATTGGCAGATTGTAGCAGATAATTATACACTTAACGTTTGGAAATGAGATTAAATGCTTTGATATTAAGATGTGCAGACTTCGGAAGCTCCCTGTTTCACTGCAGAGATGATAGCATAATGACTGAAGTGTTAAGTAATAATTTAATAATATAAGACGAAATGCTTTGATATTAAGATGTGCAGACTTTTGGGCTGCGTGTTTCGCTGCAGAAATCGTATCGCAGTACCTCAACTGTTAAGCAGTCATTAATGAATACAAGAAATTTATATAACAAAGTGATGTCACTTGTAAACTGTATATTATTTTCATCGTGCATTTTCCATTTAATGTTTCACAAACCAACTAAATGCACATTATTTGATACTATTTTATATAGTTACCCCTACATATGTTTCAGTCTATGTATAATAAGTATAGTTTTTTTAAAAAAAAACCCTGATGATGGTCTGTAAATAGACTGAAACATATGTAGGGGTAAGTAGTAACTATATAAAAGAGTATCAAAGAATGTGCATTGAGTTGGTTTGTGAAACATTGATGTCACTTGTATTTGTTTAGAGATTTTTGCTTATCTGAAATCAACTTATGGCAATATTTCTTAGCAGAATATTCTCTAAATCCATTTTTTTTATATATTGCTGTCACCGTGCATTTTCATTAATTCAATTTATTTTACACCAACTAATGCACACGTAAAACCACTTTTTTGTAGTTTTTATTGTAAAATGTACCCCTACACGTGTTTCGATCCTCGGATCATCGTCAGGGTTTTTTTTAAAAAAAAACCACTATCACTTCAAAATATGCAAAATTGAAGTGATAGTGGCTTTTTAAAAAAAAACCCTGACGATGATCCGAGGATCGAAACACGTGTAGGGGTACATTTTACAATAAAAACTACAAAAAAGTGGTTTTACGTGTGCCTTAGTTGGTGTAAAAAAATTGAATCTCTAAATCCAGTTATTATTTATACTCTAAATTTACTCGCGAAAGGCACATATTTGAATTCCTTGACATTTCAACGAAAAACATATAAGCCTACGTTATAAACAATAAAAATTTAGGAAAATGAATCATAATTACGCAAGGAATTGAAGCTGGGTAACACTGTTAATGGAAGACAGAAAGAAAAGATTTGTTCCTACTTCAGTGAAATGTCTCTTTACAGAATTTAAACTACACTTTTTCGAAATAATTTAAAATGTATATCATATCGCCTTACTTGTTGAGGGGCCCTAAGCTGACCACTACAATCTCTCTGCTGCCCCTGAAAACAGGCAGCTCAGTGGTACACAAAGAGAGTGCGCGGAGAAGTGACTTAGTGTGCTAGACACTTAGTTGTACAGGGTGGGGCACAGGAACCAAGTGTTTTTGGAATAATCAGAAAATCGTTAGTTTTTGCTGTAAAAAAAATTTATTGGTAGAACAACATTTGTAAGAACATAGCATTTCATAATAATCATGAACGGAAAATTAAATCTGGCATGTGATGTCCGTTTTCGTTGACGCATTGTTGAAGGCGTTCAAGAAAATTGGCCTCCACTCTTTCCAGCAGGTCTCTGTTGATTTTGGTGATTTGTTGACGGATCGCTTCCTTCAATTCATCTAATGTACGGGGTTTGTCCTCGTAGACACGTGACTTGAGGTACCCCCATAGAAAAAAATCACATGTGGACAAAATCCGTCGTACAGTACGATTGCTGATTCGAAGCGCAGCTGAATGTCTCCGAGCAGAGCGGCCTGGGCTTTGCAACATCGCTTGTCTGACCCTTTCAACGTTCTCTGGAGTACGCACAGTACGTTGGGGGCTGGGCGGTGTTTTTTTTATTATTGAGCCTCCTGTTCGAAGATTGTTAACCCAACGTAAGATTGTGTCACGAGCGGGAACAGTCATTTCGATGAATATTGAATCTGCGGCGAAACGCACGCTGAACCGCGGTCACCGACTCGCCACTCCTAACAAAACAATCATACGCGAACATGCGGTGTTCTAGCTTCCACGGCTCCATGATGGCAACTGAAAGTGAAATGCTATGAGCCAAGGAATGGAATGCCACCTGCCGCACGCCCCTCCCTTTCCTAATGGCCGAGTACTACCCATTCCAAAAACACTTGGTTCCCGTGCCCCACCCTTTATTAGAGTTCACGTGATGCTGCTCAAATAGAATCATACACGGTTATGAGTGGCGTTCTGGAAAAACTGTACGTTGTCTTCCTTAACTTTCATTGTCACCCGCAGACGCAGTCATGTTTGAAAATATCGAATTGTACGCAGAACAACGCCTATTTAAAGATTTTAATTCTTCTGGGATGTGACACTGTGTTGTTAGGCGAGTGGCTTCTGACGTTACGAACATTGTACTGCTGTCATCTTCGGTATGATGCAGTTCTTCCTATCTCGCAACCTCTGTTTATCCCATAGAGTGAATTTATGCTGGCTTGAACAATTGAGGCTTGAATTGTTTGAAATGTGTCGTGGCGTCGACTTGGTTTTTAAGCATTCTATGAAGATTTAATAGTGGTCACTTAATATCGGACTTAATTACAGTTTAGTGTGTTGGTAGTACTTTATATCCACAGGCCATATGGAAGAAAATTAAATGGTTTGATTTCACATGTAAAGACGCAAGATCAGATTAGAGTACTACCGAGAAAGCAAATGCGATGTGCGTTTAGATAAGGGTGAATTAACTGTAAGGATACGTGACTGACAAACATATTCTAGGTTCTGACAGCCATGTTTCAGAACATTTAAATCTTCTGGTACGTGGCGTCTTATTGATCGGTAAATAATGGTAAATAAGAATGTTTCGGAGGAGATTGCTGGCTTCATCTTCAGGGTCCAAAATGTCTTAAGGTAATTTTTTATTCCACCCTGAAAAAGGTGGCAGCAAACTCCTCTGAAACATCGGTAACCATTTATTTATGTACAGGCGCCATACTCCGGACGTTTCGAAAGTTCATAAACACCGCTGTGACAAACGCAAATTCAGTCAATTTTGGGACACATATTTTACAGATGTTCAAATTACAAACGAGCAGACTCATATAATTTTGTATCTCAGCTGAAAACAAACACCGGACCACGGCCACATAGAATCCTATTTGCCTTTCGACGGGGGCCCTCTTTCCAGAGTTAGTACTGTCGGAGTGTCAAACCGGCCACACCTGTGCATCGAGTCACAAAGACGTACATTGTCAGCTCCATGCCCTTTGTACGCCTGAGACTTGCATTTTGACAAGTACGCATATGTGTGTATGTACTACCTGCTGTTAACATTCAGAAACTTTGTACTTTTTTTTTTCCATTGGCTCGACAACCCCTTGGGGGCCTAGGCCGCCTTATTGTTCGAGGCTTCACTATCACACGCTCAGACACATCACTCACGGTAGAACTCCTCTGGACGAGGGACCAGCCCGTCGCAGAGACCTGTACCTGACAACACACAACACTCACAAGAGACAGACATCCATGCCCCCGGTGGGATTCGAAACCACAATCCCAGTAAGCGAGTGGCCGCAGACCCACGCCTTAGACCGCGGTGTCACTGGGATCGGCACATTGTACTTTACCCTACATTTTATTCCTTCTTTGTAATTGTCACAGTTAACAACGATTATATCCCTAAAGCGGATATCTTTAGCATATTTTGGACCTGAAGCAGGCCGTAAACGTGTTAATGAGCAGACAGCAGCAATAAGCATCATCGTTTACTGGATTCCAAACTGTCAGTCAAGGAAGACAGAAGGCTCAATGTCCCACAGAGTTTTCAGAGAAACCGAAAATAATATTGATGAAATATCGAGACTCAGAAATAACATTTCTTAACAGAAAGCAAACACTGCAGAGTAAACAAACGTCAGACACGTAAATATAAAACCTGAATTATCTCCGTGCGGTAAACCAAGCTTCACTGCACAGTTATACTCAACTGTATCGCCAGCGGTGTTCAAATGGTTTTTTTTTTTTCTGAAGGCAACAGTGTATGGGGGCATGAAGAGAAATAAGAATCTCGCGCCACGTATCCATTTTGTCTGAATTTAGGGGCACTCTGTCACAGTCTCAAATGATTTTGAGTCCGAAAGCCAGCGAAATAATGCTACAGTGGTTTCGTACGATGTACATTTTCGTATTAATCTTACTGCCACTGAATTTGTGAGGAGACTCTGAAGACAATACAGTTTAACCTCACTGACGCTGGATAAATTCTAAGTACGAATGGGGTTGAAAGGAATAGTCATAGAGTAGTGTCTTGCGACAGTTCAGAACCTCTTCAAAAGCAAGTTCTCCAGAGAGTATGGTCTAGTGCTTCCTCTGTCAAATCTCAGTACTCTCTCTCTCTTGAAAGGAACGTATTGTGCAAAATCTTGTCCCTTGTTCTCTAAGACAAGTCTCACTTCGACAAGTATCTCTCCGAGGAAATGCAATAAAGAGTACAGGGTGTTCACTTCGTTACTTCACATTCAGTCATTACGGGACCCGGACACTATAATTACGATTGAAGAACAGATACTGATATGTAATTATATAAAGCAACAGATATTGATGTTTGGTTGCAAAAATCAGACCTTACTGTCGAGATATTCGTACACATATCATACGACAACTGACTGCACCAAGCAAGCTTACTTTTGTAAAAATAAAAGTATTTTTGAAACTTTTATACTTTGGACGAGACTTTCTGCACCCGCCCAGACTGGCCCTGGGGCACACCCACAATGGGTACCGGGTCCTTTTCCCAAAGGCAAGGCAGCGGGGGCGTGGTGTTGGCAACCCACCTCCATCTAGTCGAGGTTAAAGAAAGAGTAGAGCTATAACTCTATTTCTCCTCTGGGCTTTCATGGCCTGTTCTAGGGTGAACTTTTATATACGTACGTATATCTTGTATTTATATGCGCTACATATTAATGCTGAACTGAGCTGTATTTTAATTTTCGCTATACGAAGAGTGTAAAGAAACGTAAGTGTAGCGATCTTTAGTACTATTATACAGTTATATATTCCCTTATGTCTCCCTGTTTTCCATCGGATGGAGACGGGATAGCGTCAGTACTGTGACTAGGCTACGGCCTGGAAGATCCGGAGTTCTATTCGCGGCAGGAGAAATAAATTTTCTCTTCTCCGAAAATGTCCAGACCGCCTCTGCGGCCCACCTTACTCAGCGGATACCGGATACTCTTTCTCCGGGGTCAAAGCGGTTGGGGCGCGAGGCTGATCACTTATCTCTATCCAGTTCCGAGGTTAAGAATGAGTGGAGATGAGGCAATTTTCCATTTAGGTTTTCAGTCTGATTCTTTTACGACTTTGCAGTGGCACCGCACTATCATTTAGTCAGTTTGTTATTTATTGTAACTCCTGTGTGGAGGTTAATCTGGACAGCGCTTTCAGCAGAGTGCCTCATTACGGGGTGCAACGGGTGGGGTTTGGTTCTCGCGTGTGGCAAGCAATTTTGTTATCGCCATTAGTGCAGACTGGCTCTGAAGCCCATCCAGCATCCCCGATGTCATGGAATTTTTCTTAGTCGTAAAGAAGCCGCAGCGTGAAGCTATGATAATCCCCATATAATTCCGAAATTAAAAAAAAAACTCCATGTTTTTCGATGGCGTGTTTATGAGTCATACCCCCATCCAAGGCAATATTTCCCAGAAACATTTGTGCATGAAGTTTTAAAACGAAAATATTGTTACAAACTTTATGTCGTATATTATACATGTTCCACCCTAATGAACTTAAAAGTGTGATTAAACAAAATTGGATGAAAAGTAAACTTACGAATGCCGTATTACGTAACTGTATCCTGATATTCTATCCAGCCACTCTTTACATTACGTTTTGTATTCGTGATACGTGTGCTTGCCACTTGTAGAAATCTTGTGTCTGTGTAGTGACAGTGTTTAGTCTAGTGACACGTGTTTAGTCTTCTCAAGAGTTTGCGTTGTGCGAGTAGCAGCGACTGGATTTACGTTTGTTTAGGAGAGGTCAGCATGAGCTCTTTGGAGGACTGCAGTGGAGTGAGTGCGCATCGCCTTGTGTCCAGATGGAAGCAGCGTAGCGGTATTGTGTCTAGACTTAGACGTGTTTACCAACTAGATAAAGAAATAACTTTCGTTGAGACCACGACCGTCCGTGTGTCTGTGACCTGGTATGAGACTGAACCCTTTGTAGGATTTTTAATATATGTGGTAAAAGAGTTCTTTAAGAAAACTTGTGTAACTGGGCGTGACTTTCATGAAAACCGGCTATTTTAGTGACAGTCATAATATATTTCAGTACGTAAATGAATTCCTATCTGTACTTTTCCACATTTCTATCTGTACTGTCCATAGGCCTATCTGTACCCGTACTTTCCATATTTATTGATTGCTTTAAGCGAAATTTGATATTGATCTCTACGTCATGCCGTTCATTAATTGTGAGTTTTGCGAAAATTGGTTTAGTGAAAGCCATACTTTATTTAAGGGCGTAAATGAAATTTAGTTGCGCCATGTTTAGTGCAGTTTGTACACAATCCGGTACGGAAGATGTGCACAAACTGTATTCAGTGATTGTGAGTTTCGTGAAAATTGGTTTAGTGAAAGCCGTACTTTATTTAAGGGCGTAAATGAAATTTAGTTGCGCCATGTTTAGTGCGGTTTGTACACAATCCGGTACGGAAGATGTGCACAAACTGTACTCAGTGATTGTGAGTTTCGTGAAAATTGGTTTAGTGAAAGCCGTACTTTATTTAAGGGCGTAAATGAAATTTAGTTGCGCCATGTTTAGTGCGGTTTGTACACAATCCGGTACGGAAGATGTGCACAAACTGTACTCAGTGATTGTGAGTTTCGTGAAAATTGGTTTAGTGAAAGCCGTACTTTATTTAAGGGCGTAAATGAAATTTAGTTGCGCCATGTTTAGTGCGGTTTGTACACAATCCGGTACGGAAGATGTGCACAAACTGTACTCAGTGATTGTGAGTTTCGTGAAAATCGGTACAATGGAAGAAATACTTTTTTTTTCCAGTAGTGCAACAGCCCCTTGTGGGCCAGGGCGTCCTCATTATCAAGGCTTCACGATCACACTCAGACACACCACACTCGGTAGGACTCCTCTGGACGAGTGATCATCCCGACGCAGAGACCTCTGCCTGACAACACACAACACTCACAAGGAACAGACATCCATGCCCCCGGCGGGATTGTAACCCACAATCCCAGCAAGCGAGTGGCACCAGACCCACGCCTTAGACCGCACGGCCACTGGGATCGGCCATACTTTATTTACGGACATAAATTAATTTCTGCCCTTTCTTCCCGCCTTTGTTCTTCGATATGGATGAAAATTGGTATAGCACATTTTAACATAATGCTGTTGAGAATTTGTGAGTTTCGTGAAAATCAGCACTAGGAAGGCCGTACTTTCCTTACGGACGTAAATGAAATTACATTTCATGCGTGTACTGTGAAGCCGTATGACATTTTTAAAACTAAAGAACGCCTTGTTAAAGTCTGCCTACTACGTCACGGAGTATAACAAGTAGCCTTGCTGTGAGAGAAATACAGTCCACTGAGGGTGTTTGATTGGGAATGCGAAATGGTAATACCTGGATTGTTAAGAATTATAATCTCAGACAGTAATAGGAAGATGATTGTATTTGTGGCACATATGCGCTATGGCTTGACACATCAGGTTACATTACTGAAACGATTTGAATATGGTACATTTATAGGTGGAGACCATGAAACAGATGCTTGAAATGGTTTACCTGAACCACAGATCCGGCGGAAATATCTTGCAGTGTAGGATTCATCTACTGTAACCAGCTGGGACTTCAATCTGACTGCCCGGTGCGGAATGTTAGGTTGCACACAGCACTTGTCAGATTGTACTGAACCGGTCATCCGAATAACCTGATATCCAGATGCTGTCACCCCGAGGTGACATCGAAGCCACTTTCCGCTGAGAACGCATCGCTTGAAACTTCGCGGCAATTTGGTTGGTAGGGCGTCAGTTTGGGATGAGAGATAATTTGTCAAACGCACAGGTCGGTTGCTGTCCAATCGTGTGAGCCTGATAAAAGAGAATGTGAAAGGAGGTGGAAGTAAGCTGCGGATTTGGAAGAAACGTGTATGGCACATCGGCAAGAAAAGAGGTTTAGTTGTCTGTGTGTGTGTGGCGCGCGCGCGCGCATGCGCATGCGCCCGTGCGAATGTCTGTCGCAAAAGCGAGCTTCTTAATGTGCAGCAATTTCCTACCTATGCGTGATTTCAGGCTTCCGCCGCGGTGTAAATGAGATCTTTATTCTTCTGGAATGTTAGGCAGCGTAGATGGGTAGTTAGTTACCGACGTTTCGGGACATGTCGGTCCTATTTTCAAAAGGCCAAGCTGTCCAAGAAGAATGCTGGCGTTCGTCTTGGACTGCTTGACCTTTAAAGATGGGACCGATATGTTGTCTCGAAACGTCGGTACCTAACTACCAATATACGCTGCGTAACATCTCAGAAGAACTAATATCTCAATTCCTGACTACTTTTCAGCCTTCGGTTACAAGGATAAACTGTGTAATGAAGCATCTAGTGCCGAATTCTTATCATCAACCTCGCTGAGCGCACTGCCGTTGTGAGTGACAGCGATATAATGTAACATGACACTAACTATGAAATTCAAGCCGACGTTGATTGATTAACAAGCCAGTTACAGCTGCAGCAGTTACCACATGCGAAGAAGGCGGAACAACTGATGCCCAGAATAACCTGTTGACGTGAAGAGTGCGTCGCTACCAGAAATTAGGTCAAGTTGGTTCAAGTTGAATCATTCAGTTTTATTAAATAATACAACCAACATGGTAGGCGTTCATGAATCACAACGCAATTTTAATTCAACGTTTTGTACGTGTTTCGGCCTTTTCTGCCATCATCACTGCTAAACGAGCATAACATGCAGGAGAATGAGCAACAGGGAAGTCTTTTCAATAAAATCGCATTAATAAATCATTGACTACTCGACTGCGAATAACGAATACGCAAATATGAAAGTATTTCCATTGATTTTTCCATTTGTAACATATCTAGTATATTTTATAGGTGGTCGCTAAAATTACTGTCATTAAAACCTTATTCACACACGCACATTTCCCCACGAGTAGGCCGTGGTTCAGAAGCATGTTCTAGAGCAGTGGTATTCAACCTGGGGTATGCGTACCCCCGGGGGTACGCGAAGACATCTTAGGGGGTACGTGAAATAAAGAAAATATTATTTTATGATAAACACTGAATAATCAGGGCCAGATTTAGGTTTAGCCACAAGAGACCCGGACGTAAGGACATGCGATTTGAGAGCGCCATTTTTTTTCTCTCTCTCTCTCCTTTATGCGATTCTTATCTGGGCGGCTAGTTTCATTTTATTCCACACTGTGCAAATAATTTTGCTTTGCTAAAATACCTTTGTTTCTTTATTAATTTTTATATGATAGGCAATATTATATTTGTTATTTAATAGCTTGATTCTCCTTTTTTTCATTTAAAACTTATTATTTAATACATTATTTTGGATGTAATTTATTTAACTTATTTTAGATGTAGATTATAGACTATGTATAACTTGAATTATGCACCAACAACTTTGGGGTACAAAGTTGAAGAGAAATTATATGTGGGGGTACGCGAGCAAAAAAGGTTGAATACCATTGCTCTAGAACTCATACACCACAGGCGTATTCAACTGCATTATCGAGTTTACGCTACTGAATTAATCTGTACGATTTAATTAAATTTTTATTTTAAAACCGTCGTAAGGGCACTGCCTTCACAACACAATACATGCAAGAACATCCATACACTCAGCGGGATTCGAACCCGGTAATCGAGTGGCCGCAGAGCTACGCCTTAGAATGCACGGCCACCGGGATCGGCCAGTCATATATTTTATGTTATAAATTAAGCTTCTCCTAGCTGCAGTTAGTATCAGACCCGAACTCTGTACACTGAACAGGTGAATGACAGATGTAATGTCACTTCCAGTAATCATGGGAATTATATAACACAGTCAATTTTCAAGCTGTCACTTATTTAATGAGAACTGTCACTTCATTAGTTTGTATTTGAGCTGTCAGACAGAACAGTCGGAGGGACAAATGGAAAGGCCTGGCCCCTGTCTAAACCGTATGAAACGCCTCAGTTCTCGTCTCGAATGCGCCATTGAAAGGAAACACAATTTTTAGCTTCCTGTATGAAATTTATTTTATTTTTATTTTTTTTGTATGGCTCGACAGCCCTATATGGGCCTGGGCCTCCTCGTTTCGTCGAGGTTTCATGGTCACACACTTTAGACACACCACAGTCGGTAGGACTCCTCTGGATGAGGGACCAGCCCGTCGCAGAGACCTCTACCTGACATCACACAACACTCACAAGAGACAGACATCCATGCCCCCGGTGGGATTCGAACCCACGATCCTAGTAAGCGAGCGGCCGAAGACCCACGCCTTAGACCGCGCGGCCACTGGGATCGGCATGAAATTTATTATCTGTGACTAAATAAGTAACTTAAAATATGCACTAGCTTCATAATACTGAGGTCAAGAAAAATTGAATGTATGACGTCCGACGGCTTTGAAGAAGGAGTTGGATTTATACGTAAGGTATCGCGCGTGGAGTTGTGACATGTATGAGTGCCGGGCACCATTTTGTTCTTCATTTGTGTACTGATATTATACTCGGACCGGTCCAAGATACAAATGGCTGGAGAATAAGATATAACCAGGAGCTTGACAGATTGATAGAGGTCAGGACATAGTGAGATTATCAAGGCACAGAGACTAAGGTGGCTGGGCCACGTAGAACGAATGCCAGAAACGCAGATGCCAAAAAGAATGCTGAAAGGAAGACTTGATAATAGAAGAAGAAGGGGACGTCCTAGGAGAAGGTGGATAGAAGATGTGATGATGGACCTGGCGACAATGGGAATCAGAGGATGGAGGATAAAAGCAACCGATAGAGAAGTCTGGAGGGCAGTTGTCAATGAGGCCAAAACCCACCAAGGGTTGTAGAACCAGCGAAGAAGAAGAAGTGGAGCAGAGCATTTCTTGGGAAGATAATATTCACTTAGCATGTTAATAAATTCCCCTAAAAAATAGAACAATAGGGGCAGTAAATCGCAACGACATTTTGCAGTGTCATAATGTATATTATGCTGCTACATGTTTCGGCTTTAATCAAAAGCCATCATCAGGCATTATAAACATACTGACAGGGAAAGTGCTTACATACAACATGATAAAATTTCACCTGTAAAGTAATTCCCTGCTAATTATTACGAAATCAGAAATTTCGTTATTGTCTTTATAAAAGTCTGCCACTGGTTTCTATCCTGAGCCGCGTAAAACCAATCTACACCCTATATTTTTATGTCCATTTCAATATTATCCTTCCATCTATCGCTTCAGTCTTCCAAATGATTTTTTACCCTCAGATTTTCGGAGGAAGAATTTTATGCATTCATCAAATTTTTCATGCTTGTTACGTAACACGCCAATTTTATCATGTAATTTAATATTTTAATTTTATTATTATACATCTTACCAAGACCTACAATAATTTTACAACCGTCAGCTACTATACGACCAGAATTTACAATTTCGTTTTGTAAGAAACACTGTAAGCTTTGGGATTCCACAGAATGAAACCGTATGGTGAAATATATATATATAATTATATGTGGTGCATTTTACCTAATTTAAAAACATTGTGTTGATGGCCAGATGATGGTCGTATACGGCCGAAACATGTAGCTGTTTCTAAATAAAATGTAGTTATGTTCGACGGCATAGTAAAAAATTTAATTTTTTTGTTGATATGTTTATCCTAATATTATTTGATGGAGACTAAATATTAGGCAGTTGCTCATTACGCAACTTTGTTAACGTCCTTTAACCTACACACTCGATTCTCAAAGACACTGCATCCTCGTGACTGCAGATTTTTTTTTCAATGTCTCGACAGCCCCTTGGGGGCCTAGGCCGCCTCATTTTTCGAGGTTTCACGATCACAGTTTTTAGACACACCACATTCGGTAGGATTCCTCTGGACGAGGGACCAGCTCGTCGCAGAGGCCTCTACCTGACAACACACAACACTCACAAGAGACAGACATCCATGCCACCGGTGGGATTCGAACCCATAATCCTAGTAAGCGAGCGGCCGCAGACCCACGCCTTAGACCGCACGGCCACTGGGATCGGCGACTGCAGATTTACACCCAGATAAACCTACACTTAACTTGGCTACTTAAGGTCTGGCTCGACATTTGTCACGCCATTTAACCAGATATTGTTATTAATATAGGATTATTTCACCATAACATATGACACTTGTAAGTCTAAACGGGTTAATGCGAGAGACCTATTCCTCTCCCACATCGAACAATTATGCAGTTGTGTAGCCCTGTATTGTAATCGTTACAACATTAAATAGCACGTGGATGGTGTAAATTGCTCAGCTGATAATATTCCGAACGTCTTTTCGAGAGGAGACCAGTTGCAACCTCCGCCAAGAGAACTTGTCCCATTATGACTGAGGTTTTTTTTTTAGTTTTTTCTCAGCCCCTCCAGGCCAGGATTGAACCTGAAATCAGAACAGAGTCGCCTCCTTCCACATCCTTTCCAATTCATTGTTCATTAACCATCCTACCGTTATACGCCACACAAACTTCTTATAGGGGCAGAGTCATTAAATAAGCAACAAATAAAGAAGTGTCTGGCGGGAAAGCAAAGATTCCGCAAAGAACGGTGGTAAGAATTCCTGAAATTAATGTTTTTTTTTATAAATACAATTCTGTTTGTTACATTCTTTACTGAATATGTGCAATTTGCCCAGCGTCATCTAACACAATCTCTAACCATAATATGTGCAATTTGCCCAGCGTCATCTAACACAATCTCTAACCATTATATAATTATATATATTATAACAATTATATAATGAGACTGAGGTAATAGAATAAAACTGGAACAAAAGACTTGAGTACTATCTGTATTTTATTCAAAGTACATCCCTTCTGCATCGATACAGCGAGTGGCACGATCTAGCAAAGACTGGAACGATCTCTGCACGTCTTCTTGTGGTATGGCCCGAAGACTCGATGTCACAGCTCCTTGGATGTCTTGAACATCTTCAAAGAGGCGCCCTTTCAATGGTAACTTCAGTTTGGGGAACAGAAAATAATCACAGGGGGATAAATCAGGGGAGTAGGGCGGATGATTGAGCACGCACACTTGTTTTCGGGCTAAAAATTCTTGTACAGCAACTGCCCGGTGAACCGGTGCATTGTGAAGAAGAAACCAACTGCCTGGTGCTGAGTACTCGGACCGGACACGGCGAATTCTCTTCCATAGGCGTTCCAGATCACTCAAATAAAAACTTCCAGTGACAGTTTGTCCCTGAGGGACAAACTCGTGTATAATAATTCCCTTGCTGTCGTAGAAACACACAAGCATTGTCTTCACTTTTGACTTTTGAAAACGAACTTTTTTGATTTTGGTGATGCTGGTGACTTCCATTCAGCACTTTGGCTTTTAGTTGTGGGATCATAGCGAAAACATCAAGTTTCATCCTCTGCTACAATCGAATTCAAGAAAGTTTTATTTCTACGAGCAGTTTTAATGATGTCTTTTGCGTACTGAACACGCTCGTGTCTTTGATCATCAGATAATGAATGCGGCACAAACCGGGAAGCGACCTTTCTGTTGCCCAAGTCTTCCACTATGATTTGACGAATCGTCTCCCTGTTAACACCAAATTTATCAGCCATCATTCTCACAGTCACACAACGTGCTTCTTGTATTCGTTCTCTCACTTTCACAATGAGTCCCTCGTTACGAACAGAAAATGGACGCCCAGGCCTGGCTTCATCTTCAATCGTTTCCACACCACTTTTGAATCGTGCATACCACCTGAATATCTGTGCACGAGATAAACAATTATACCCACATACTTGTCTCATCAATTCCACAGTCTCAGCTGCAGTTTTCCCGAGTTTAACACAGAATTTAATGTTCGCTCTCTGCTCCATGCCGCTACTGTGACCACGTCCTCTCACTACCTACACAACATGGCGCCGTATTTCCCGTCATGCTCAGCGTGGGGCGTTGCGGTGTTGCCAGATTACAGATGAAGGTTGGGCACTTGGATGGCTGATATGGCCGTCACAGCATACATAATTGTCACAGCATGGCACTGCTGATATGGCCATCACAGCTTATATACTTGTCACAGCATGGCATTGCTGATATGGCCATCACAGCTTACATACTTGTCACAGCATGGCACTGCTGATATGGCCATCACAGCTTATATACTTGTCACAGCATGGCATTGCTGATATGGCCATCACAGCTTACATACTTGTCACAGCATGGCACTGCTGATATGGCCGTCACAGCTTACATACTTGTCACAGCATGGCACTGCTGATATGGCCGTCACAGCTTACATACTTGTCACAGCATGGCACTGCTGATATGGCCATCACAGCTTACATACTTGTCACAGCATGACACTGCTGATATGGCCATCACAGCTTATATACTTGTCACAGCTTGGCATTGCTGATATGGCCGTCACAGCTTATATACTTGTCACAGCATGGCACTGCTGATATGGCCGTCACAGCTTACATACTTGTCACAGCATGGCACTGCTGATATGGCCGTCACAGCTTACATACTTGTCACAGCATGGCACTGCTGATATGGCCGTCACAGCTTACATACTTGTCACAGCATGACACTGCTGATATGGCCATCACAGCTTATATACTTGTCACAGCTTGGCATTGCTGATATGGCCGTCACAGCTTGTATACTTGTCACAGCATGGCACTGCTGATATGGCCGTCACAGCTTACATACTTGTCACAGCATGGCACTGCTGATATGGCCGTCACAGCTTACATACTTGTCACAGCATGGCACTGCTGATATGGCCGTCACAGCTTACATACTTGTCACAGCATGGCACTGCTGATATGGCCATCACAGCTTACATACTTGTCACAGCATGGTACTGCTGATATGACCGTCACAGCTTACATACTTGTCACAGCATGACACTGCTGATATGGCCATCACAGCTTATATACTTGTCACAGCTTGGCATTGCTGATATGGCCGTCACAGCTTATATACTTGTCACAGCATGGCACTGCTGATATGGCCGTCACAGCTTACATACTTGTCACAGCATGGCACTGCTGATATGGCCGTCACAGCTTACATACTTGTCACAGCATGGCACTGCTGATATGGCCGTCACAGCTTACATACTTGTCACAGCATGGCACTGCTGATATGGCCGTCACAGCTTACATACTTGTCACAGCATGGCACTGCTGATATGGCCATCACAGCTTACATACTTGTCACAGCATGGCATTGCTGATATGGCAGACATAGTTGTGAAATGGCCATACAAGTTTACTTCATTGTGACAGTATGACACTTCTTATATGTACATAATGTGTTCTGGGATTCGAGAAATACATCTTGTAGGTGTCCAAATGGGATAACACGTGTGGAGTTGTAATATTTTGTTCATATAAGATGTGACGTTTTTTGTGTTGCCTACATATGTGTGTGTATGTCTAACAATTGGCACTGTCCTTGTGTTTGCATCATATCCGGCACATCTTGTACCGGACCATATTCGTGGCCTGTTTGGTTATGCGTTTAGCACAATTGGGCGTTTCTCTTCTGTTATACAGGGACATTATTTTGACTGACAAATGTCGCTAGTTGCTTCACGTCGGCTCACATTAACTTAAACAACTTTTCCGTGCAATGACCATCGTGTTTGTTAGATGTGACGCGTGTCTGCGAGCCGAAGGGAAAATTTTCCAAGAATATTCTTCAAAATGTAGAGAGTAAAATTCTAATGTTAACTTCAGTAGACGGAATTAAAGCACGCGGAACACGATTCACGGCAGACTGGAATAGCAGCGACCACTGCGTTGCCTGCCGTCACGTGAAACGTTCTGAGCCAAGTCTACTTGCTGTTTCTTTTATGTTCTTTTTAACTTTTTAACTCTCTCTAGCACTTTCTGGGTACTTTGAACTAAATCATTTATTCATTCCAAGAAGCAGAACTAATCTTGAGAAGGCGATGGTATTTCAGTTGCTCCAAAATTTCCCACATTTTATGGAAACAAGGTTCATAACTGTGTTCAAAGAGCCTGCATTGATCCAAATTCTAAGCCAGAGTGATTCAGTGTCATATTATTCTTGAAACTTCACTCAAACAAGTCAAAATGTCTCTTTACTTCAGGTTTTCGAACTGAAATTCTGTAAAGTCTTCCTGACTCTCGCAGGTTGCTGCGTGTCCATCTCATTTTATGCACTTTAATTTTTTTTTGTCCTGATAATTTTTGGGTGAAGTGTACACAGTATAAATCTCACCGTTATATACTTTTCTACACGGCTTACAATGACAAACTCCATTTTCCCAACTGCAGAGCTGATCCCTTTTTGCAGGAATAGATCCATCCGTAAGCGGCGATTAGGATTCCCATTTCAATAGCAATACGTATAATTGTTTGCCAAGTAATTACCACTACTGTAGTCCCACTGAAACTACATTGTAATCTGTTAATTCCCTTGAGACTGTTTAAAGTGAAACTGCCCTATTATGTACCTAACACTCGAAGCCCAAAACTCCCGTTTCCGCTAAACTGGCCGTTGCAAAGGTCCCGTCCAAGTAACAGGAGTAAATCTAGTCACGGTGAAAATGACCATTGGAGCAATATTTTGTTTCAAGATGCCACTGCCTGAAACTATACTGGATTAGATGGAAGCATGCTATAGACGTTGCTCTAGCCATATTCTTTGCTCACCTCATACAGATTCGTTTTAATGCCATAGTGTTCTTTTTCGTGTAAAAATCTTTAAAAAATTTCTGTGGCATAAAACAACTTTTAAATGGGTAGTGTATTATAATTTATTCTCATTACGTATGCCAAAAATTTATGAAAACGATCATATACTGTAATGGTTACAAAATGTTGCCCCTTGGTAGAATAATCTGCATGCAGCCTTGCATGTCTCTTTCACAAAGTAATGCATTGCTCACACAGTGTGAAGTCCTGAATTCAAGTTTTCTTTTATTCTTATTATATGGATTGTTTTTAATATTTGTAAGCGAGTTATTTAACGGCGCTCTCAATTGCTAAGGCCGTGTAGTGTCAGTGATAGATGACTGAGTATCGAGCATTGATTGAATGGTACTGACAGGAGAAAATCGAAGCACTGAAAAAATATCCTACAGCAATTGGCGTCGGATTTTACCCGGATGTCCGTGGTCAGAGGCCGGAAACTCTCTGACAAACGGCACGGTTATTGTTCACGCTGATTCTTTAGGTTACGAAGCTGTACTTCTGATTTACATTATACTTACAGAATGTCTCGACGTCCTCTGACAGAAGTCAGGACAACTCTTACAGACTGTGATCAACGGTACGAGTACAGTGAGTGAAACCAGGAATAAGAGAGACATTTCATAAGGTAGAAGAATATATATATATATATATATATATATATATATATACATATATACATTTCATGGCTGGACAGCCGTAGTGTGCCAGGGCCTCCTCATTGTTGAGGTTTCGAGATCACACTCAGACGGTTCCATGACAAAAGCCCACACGACGAAAGCCCACACGACAATTGCGCACAGATAAAACCCCACTGTCATGAATGCTCACAGGAAAAATACCCACACCGATAAATGCTCACACGGATATATGCTCACACGGATGAATGCTCACACGGATTAATGCTCACAAGGATAATTGCTCACAAGGATAAATGCTCACACGGGCGAATTGTCACACAGGAAAGTAATGGTAGTGTAATGAGGGGGACGAGGTTGAAATATCGCGCTGACTGTAACAGAGACATAGCCTACACGCTAACCTAAGTTTGTGTCCAGTGGCCATTCCCTTCATATACAAAACAGAGACATAGCCTGAACGCTAACCTAAGTTTCTGTCCAGTGGCCATTCACTTAATATACAAAACAGAGACATAGCCTGAACGCTAACCTAAGTTTGTGTCAAGTGGCCATTCACTTAATATACAAAACAGAGACATAGCCTGAACGCTAACCTAAGATTGTGTCCATTGGCCATTCACTTAATATACAAAACAGAGACATAGCCTACACGCTAACCTAAGCTTGTGTCCAGTGGCCATTCCCTTCATATACAGAACAGAGACATAGCCTGAACGCTAACCTAACTTTGTGTCCAGTGGCCATTCACTTAATATACAAAACAGAGACATAGCCTGAACGCTAACCTAAGTTTGTGTCCAGTGGCCATTCACTTAATATACAAAACAGAGACATAGCCTGAACGCTAACCTAAGTTTGTGTCAAGTGGCCATTCACTTAATATACAAAACAGAGACATAGCCTGAACGCTAACCTAAGTTTGTGTCCATTGGCCATTCACTTAATATACAAAACAGAGACATAGCCTACACGCTAACCTAAGTTTGTGTCCAGTGGCCATTCCCTTCATATACAGAACAGAGACATAGCCTGAACGCTAACCTAAGTTTGTGTCCATTGGCCATTCCCTTCATATACAGAACAGAGACATAGCCTGAACGCTAACCTAACTTTGTGTCCAGTGGCCATTCACTTAATATACAAAACAGAGACATAGCCTGAACGCTAACCTAAGTTTGTGTCCAGTGGCCATTCACTTAATACAAAACAGAGACATAACCTACACGCTAACCTAAGTTTGTGTCCAGTGGCCATTCCCTTCATATACAGAACAGAGACATAGCCTGAACGCTAACCTAACCTAATTCTTGTATGTGCGTACTTTCCTGTGTGACAATTCGCCCGTGTGAACATTTGTCCGTGTGAGCATTTATCAATGTGAGCATTTAAACTTGTGAGCAATTATCCTTGTGAGCATTCATCCGTGTGAGCATTTATCGGTGTGGGTATTTTTCCTGTGAGCATTCATGACTGTGGGGTTTTATCTGTGCGCAATTGTCGTGTGGGCTTTCGTCGTGTGCGCATTTATCCGGTCACCCACTCAGACACACCACACTCGGTAGGACTCCTCTGGACGAGGGACCGGCTCGTCGCAGAGACCTCTACCTGACAACACACAACACTCACAAGAGACAGACATCCATGTCCCCGGCGGGATTCGAACCCACAATCCTAGCAGGCGACAGGCCGCACACCCACGCCTTAGACCGCGCTGTTACCGGGATCGGCAATGCAAATGTTCAGATCGTAAGGAAATACTGAACGAAGAGGGGCAGTCAGAAACAGCCACCTTATGACAGACAGTCAGAAACAGCCACCTTATGACAGGCAGTCAGAAACAGCCACCTTGTGACAGACACCTTGTTGTACCTTGCAGCGCGAAGTGTACACAAAGTATGACTCATAAAGCCGTGGAGTGACGAACGAGCTACAGAAGCCTGCTGCTATCGCTATGGAGGGGATTTTCATCGTAACATAAAACCGGGATGTCATACAAGTATTCCGTATAGGGACTAGTCTACGGACTGGTGATTCCGGGGTTCGAATACTGGCAGCGCCCAAGTTTTGTCTCTTCTCTACAACGTCAAGAGTG
Organism: Reticulitermes speratus; assembly: GCA_021186555.1. NCBI lineage: Eukaryota > Metazoa > Arthropoda > Insecta > Blattodea > Rhinotermitidae > Reticulitermes > Reticulitermes speratus. The sequence continues at coordinate 8,473,516 of JAJKFL010000005.1, forward strand.
GTTCTGGGGTCCATTCAACTTCCTACTCGAAGGAAACCGGGGGCCTTGCCCGGAAGTAAAGGGGCCGGTGAGTGAAGTTAAACCACCCGCCTTCTCCTAGTGGCGAAGTTAAGAATAAGTGGAGCCATATCTCTATCCCCTTATATGATTACATGTCGAGGACAGGGACAACTTTTGTTCTTCACATTTTAACCGTTCAATGCCGGCATCGGCTCACTGTACGGACCTTTAATTTCTTACATACAGCCGGCCTCGGTGCACTGTACGGACCTTTAATTCTTCACATGCTGCCCGCCTCGATGCACTGTAGGATCGTGAATGTATTTACGAATATTATAAATTAAAAACCCCTTCTTGTTGGGCAGTCGTTTGAATTTAAACTGCAGCGTCATTGACGGGTTAACGTGAAGCAAGACCTTGTGCGTTACGGAACAAGCAAATGAGGGTGGAAGTACAAGAAATGAAGCAAGTGGCGTCTGAAGCACGTATAAGCGTGGAAAGCAGAGGAAGACAGCAGGCATTTGTAGATTACGATTAAGTGACCTATTCAACTTACGTACACGTATTAAGCCGTGTATCGATTGCGCGCGGCTGCCGCGCGCAGCTGTTCGTGCGCGGCAAATTCGTTCGTTTGTGTGTGGGTAACCGTGTTCGTGTTTACCCAGCATCGAGCGCGGCAGCCGCGCGCGGCTGTTGATCGTCGCTGTTCCTCAGATCTCGTGAGATCACCATGAATACTGCACGTGCAGCGGCTGCCTTTATGTTGATGTTCAACATTATCGAATAAAAGAAGAAACCGAAACGAAAAGTGCGTTGGTGGATGAAGGAATTGTATCGTCGGCGAATGCAATGTGGAAATAGACTTATGCGAGATATGACATTTGAAGTAGTGGAAGATACAGTTAAAAATTTTACGCGAATGTCATTATCGGATTGCGAACACATAACCTCATTTATCGAGCCAAGCGTGAAAAAAATGGACACCCAATTTCGAACTCCTGAACTGGCATTTTCATTTCGTCACCTATGTCCTTCCATGCGTCCACGCGTATACTTTTGTTATGATAATTAGCACTTTTTGAATTCCACAATATCTCTTTAGATTTATAAAGCTGTATGAGAGCTAGACACTTTTCATTCTCCATTTTGCCGCGAAAGAAACACCGGAACGCCACACGACCGTCTCAACTGAACGAGAAAAGCACACTGAAATCTCTTTGCCGCGGGTCAAAAAACCGCTCCGATTTGGCTCGACACGCGGCAAGTTCGCGCGCGGCAGTGTTCGTTCTGCCGCGCGCAGCAACATGGTTTCGACTTTGCGAGGCAAAACAACGAACATTGCCTCGCGCGGCAGCCGCGCGCAGTCGATACCCAGCTTTACACATAGGCAAACAGTCGGTATGCAGGCCTGGTGAGGGTAATTTAATCTTCGGTTACTGTGTTTTATGTCTCATTTGGCAAATGAATGTATATAGCTGTGTCAGAATGTGGTGACAAATGCCTGGAGTCTACGTGCAACCTTCGTTAAATAGGTGTGACCGATAATACGCCACACGTGTTTTATGGTTAATGCAATACTGGATTATATTTCATACCATGTATGACCAGAGCGAAGTGGACAGATTATGAAACGTGATTAAAATAAACAGATTCGGAACATTTCGCAAAGACATCGGATTTGCCTACAGTCAACCTCTCGTAACAAGTTGCGAGAGTGAAACTCGCCTACACCAAAATACGTTTTACAGCTCTTTAGAGCTCTGGACCATAGGTGTGTTGCAGATGTAGTTGTTTGCGTGCTAACGGTACCACCAATCAGCAAACAGTGCTGGTTTTTGACTTATTATTTGCTTTAATTCACACGATGATCACAATTACCCCTATAATAATTAGATAACAGCTATATTATGTAATGTACAGATCGTGTATTTAATCTCTGGTTTGAGCATTTGGAAGACCAAGGAAAAGTAAGGCAAGGTCAGTAAGCGGAGTGTTCCGTCATCATTTTTAAGTACTTAACTGCAACATTAGAATTGTTCAATTGTGTTATGTGCCTCACAGAGAGGTCATTCATTTTCATTCTGTAGTCTGTCTTACGATAGGTCCGTAGCCTCTTCCAAAGCGAGATCTCCACTGGGTGCGATCTAGTGCTTCCTCTTTCAATTTCCAGTATCTTCTCTTTTCCTTAAGGTCATCCAGCAGCTGCTTACGTCTTCTCCCTCGTCTTCCCGTCATTTCTATCCTTCCTTCTAACTTTCCTTCAATCACGTGTTTCAGAAGGCAGTTCCTACGCAAGATGTGACCAATCCAGTTAGCCTTTCTTCTTTTTATTGTATGTACGATATTCCTCTCCTCCTTAACTCTATGCAATACTTCTTCATTTCTCACACGATCGTTCCAACTGATCTTCTCCATTCTTCTCCAGCACCACATTTCAAAACTTTCCAGATACTTCTGATCCATTTTCCGAAGTGTACACATTTCAGCACCACACAAAGCAATGCTCCAAATGTAGCACTTTACTAGTTTCTTACTTAAATTTAAGTCCAGTTTGCTGGTGAAAAGATTCTTCTTCTTGTTGAATGCTGCTTTTGTCATGGCAATTCTGGATTTAATTTCACGTGTACATCTTGCATCATTTGTTATCTTGCTACCCAAATAATTTAAATATTCTATTAAGTGAGATAAATATATTATGTTGAACGAAGGACACTCATTTGCAACACTTTTATAAATTACGAGTAAAGAAAAAATATCGGCGAAGGTTCTTTAAGCAATATCCTGCGTCAGCAGTGCCGTGTAAAAGAACAATATGCACAACGTTGGGAAGTGTTCAAATGACAAGCCCAGTGCTGAAGGAAACGACAATATGGAAACGTTAATTTTTAACTGAAGAGAAATTGGGCGATATTGGCGCTCGAATGGAAAGGAAACCCCACAAACCTTTTATCCGGTTGGCTGTTAAATGTATGGTGTCAAAACCCTTAAATGAGAGGCCTCCAAAACTTATACAGCTATGCACGCCCACATACAATCAGATCCGTACAGCAACTCTTTTCTTTTGTCTGGAAAGCAAGACGCTGGTACTGCAGGTGATTTCAATAACCGGAATCCAAAAGATTTCTTAATCAGGAGCTCGCTTTTTTTTCTCTCTGAGAAGTCATGGTTTACATTAAATGGGAATGTCAAGAGCCACAGTAACATATAATGGTGTTACAAAGATCCCCAGACATTCCGTCAATCTCCTTTGCACAACTTTAAATTCTGGTGTGCCGTGAGTGCGCACAAAAACATAGGACCCATGTTTGTGGACGAAAAAATCAATTCCTGCCGTTACATTTAAAAGATGTTAGCATCATACTTCAACGATTTAAGAAAAAAAGAAAAAATTACCCTTTATGTAGGACAATGCCATAGCCTAGCAAACGAAATTCTCGGTGGCTGCCCTACAAGAGATACTCGACGAAAGTTTGATAACTCACGGCTGACCCTTTACAGCTTTATATTTGAATTTTTTATTACTATTACTAGTATTGCCGGTCCCAGTGGCCGCGCGGTCTAAGGCGTGGGTCTGCGGCCGCTCGCTTACTAGGATTGTGGGTTCGAATGCCGCCGGGGCATGGATGTCTGTCTCTTGTGAGTGTTGTGTGTTGTCAGGTAGAGGTCTCTGCGTCGGGCTGGTCCCTCATCCAGAGGAGTCCTACCGAGTGTGTTGTGTCTAAAGTGTGATCGTGAAGCCTCGACAATGAGAGGCCTAGGCCCCCAAGGGGCTGTCGAGCCACTGAAAAAAAAATTACTAGTATTAGTATTAGGGAACACTGAAAGAAAGTTTTTATGTGAAAGATCCACATTCTTTGGAAGAAATGAGATTATTTGAAGATAAATTGCCATTGTTTGAAAACAATACAATATTTTCAACTGGAACGAGGTATGTTTATAACCTGAAGGAAGGAAACTTGGTGCTTTTCTGGGAAATAAGTTTATCTGAACTGCAAGGGAAATGCGGAATATATTCTCTCGGCGGAGGCATGCTTGCTATGCGATGAAACTCTCGGGACAACTGTCGTGCTGAGGTCGGAGATTAAAGATACGGTCTGTAATGATTTATTAATAACGAAGCCTAATTCCGATTGGTAAACCCTCGTGCTTGCACTGGTACACGGAGTACTGGTAACGGTTTAACTCCTACATTCTTTGTAATTTTACTGACCGACACTTTATGGCGTTTCTATAAGCTAGGACTTCGTGATAATTACAAGACTAACATGTCTCTGAAGTTTAAGTTACATGCTTGCTGATCCCGGTGGCCGTGCGGTCCAAGGCGTAGGTCTGTAACTGCTTTATTGCTGGGATCGTGAGTTCGAATCCCGATGAGGGCATGGATGTGCGTCTCTTGTGTTTATTGTGTGTTGTGTAGGTAGCGGCCTCTGCGACGGGCTGATCACTCATTCAGAAGAGTCCTACCGGCTGTGTGTGTGTGTCTAATTGTGTGTGAGCTAGAAACCTCAACAGTGAGGCGACCTAGGCCTGACTTGGGGTGTGGCATCACAGAAGAAAAAGGAGTTGGCTACTTAAAAACGGTTCTCATTAGAATTCACTGTAATTCAGCGAACGCCAGGTTTAATAGCTTGTAATTAACACTCTGCTGCAGATCACACGGCTTGGATATGAAAAGAAACAAATTATAAGTCTCTCTGCATATCGAAATAGCACTCTCAAACTATTCCGAGTAATACCCGCCCTCATGCAAAATCCATCCATCATGATGGCGACTAGCTGAGAAGTGACGCTGCCCGAATAGCAATGGAGTCGTTGTAATGAATGGAGTCAACATGTGCACAGTCTAACTTCGAGTTTTCGAATTACGTGACACTGGAGAACTGCCCTAGTTTGCTGTCGACTGAGGAATGCACGAGGTACTACGTGACAGTGAGGGGTAGTGCAGGACACTTTCATTGTCACAGCTTCTCTCGTCTATAACGATCAGAGGAGAAATTCGAATTGGTTGCAGTAAATCTACAACAAGCTTAATGTAAGGCATCCAGTTGTGCTATCTTACCGACAAAATGGCATTTAATCACCGTCAAAAGAGCTTTATTGGTTGTATATTGAACAGTCTTCTTAATTAGGCGAAATGTTTCTATCAAATATGGTCATCTTCAGGGCAACAAGTAATATGAAATGTATTATGTTACAAATATATAAAAATTATGTACCACTGCTTGAGATCTCAATCTTACAAGCAAGAAAGTAACATGTTTTTGAACTTTAAATTGTAAGACTGAGATCTCAATCAGTTGATACGTACTTTTTATAAATTTTAACATAATACATTTTGTATTACTGGTTGGCCTGAAGATGGCCATATTTTTTCGAAACATGTTGCCTAATTAGGAACACTGTTTAATTGTTTCCCCATGGCACAACAGTCCCTAGTGGGAGGGAAATTTACAGAACGCTGAAAAGTGTTAAAACAAGCAAAGAAACGCGGAAGCTGGCAGCATCAGGTATCTGATTACGGTGTAAATGCTGAGATTGCAAAAAGACACGCAATGTAAGTATCGCTTAACACTGAGGCGCGTTCACGTAACTATTGTTGCTGTGAAGAAGCAATAAGTATTGAATATTATGAGTGTGTGTGTATTCTTGCCTTAGGTGCTGTGCAGTTTGCAAACGGGTGGCGTGGAGGGGAGAAGGGGCACGATATCTGCCGTCCGTCTGGTCGCCGTATCGATAACATCATACGTACTGTGTGTGTGTGTGTGTGTGTGGAAATATGCTTCCTCAGGATTTCTGTGGATTTGGCAACGGCGGACTGTGGCCGTGATTGCACAGTGCGGTGTTTCAGAGCAAAGCTGCCACATCATTACGACATACGAAAAAGGGCTTACTAGGCATTTGGACTTCTGTTATCCACACCGCAGCTAAGGGCAGGTCGACTTTGTAGCAACTATAGTGATGAAATGGTGGGAGACGCGTAGTGTTTATTGTTCGCGTTCTGCGTCGCCGCACATTTGTTTGGCGCATGTTATGTTATTTATCCAGAGGGGTTGTCAGGGAAGGTTTACATAATAGGGGAAAATAATTATATTCACAAAGACGAGGCCAAAGAATGAGATAGAGAATCTCAAAATTTTCCAGCATCCCGTGCTGTTGGAGAAGGAAGTGTGCGTTATATGAGGCACAAGAAGACCACTTCAAACCCAATTGCTAAATATAAACGCAGTTGGGAATGACAGAAACAATGAATTCTGGAGCAACAGAAATTTCTTAGAACGAGAGTCATTGAAATCAGTCATCCTTAGAGAAGGAAACAAGATGGCCGTGTTAGTGGAAGACAAGGAATTCACATAATACGGTAGACGGACCATCAGTCAACAAAGCATACACAATGTTAAGATAATAAAAACTTATATACAATGCAGCAACGAAGACTAGGTTTATAGAAGCACTGTAGTCTACTCTCCGTTCTGGGCGCAACTTCTTCCACACAAAGACGCCTAAACATTTAGTCTGTAAATCCGTCCATTTGTTTGTATCAAACAACTCAATAACAGCTGAACGAATTTTTATGAATATAAATATTGGTGAATATTACGAGAGCCGATCCCAGTGGCCACGCATTTCTAAGGCGCAGGTCTGCGGCCGCTCGATTGCTGGGATCGCGGGTTTGAATCCCGCTGAGGGCATGGATATTCGTCTCTGGTGTTTTTTCTGTGTTGTGTAGGTAACGGCCTCTGCGACGGGCTGATCACTCGTTCAGAAGAGTCCTACCGGATGTGTGTGTCTTAACCTTTAAAGTACGAATGTTAGATATATCTAACGCAGCCTGCCATCCCCAGTGGCCGAATGTTAGATATATCTAACGCTGTGCACGCGTGACGTTTTTCAGCTCTGACAGTGTTTGCTTTAGCAGGAAACCCAAACAAACCCATTGAGGGCCCCACCAGCAGGTCTGGAATTCGTGATGAGCAATGATGTCATTTATGGCGGTCCGGGTTTCGATATTATTTATGACCGAACTTGACCTTTGGCTATCAGCTGAGGAGGTGGCAGGCGAAATACAGTAGACCGTTGTATGAGGTTGAAACGTAGAAGCTGGACCAGGAAGGGCTCAAGTTTAGTCTTCTGGCAGCTTTCGTAGCAGTGTGGTTTATCTGATATTGTTTTGCATTGGCGGACTGGCATATATTGTGACAGTGGCGGATTGGTTATGTACTTCAATCCATAATTTTTTGTAACATTTATTGACAAAGCTTCAGGTGGCATTTTTCACAGTCGTGTTTGAGGTTACTTTATCGGCGCCGAACTGATAAATATTGCATAACTTCAGTGGCGGATTGTAAGGAAGTACTCCTTACTGGTTGTTATCTCTATTTGTTCTTCAGTGTTTACTGACACAGTTTCATCTGCATTACTTTCCCAGTGACCCAATCATTATGTGATAGACAAACTTTATATCAGTGGTGAATTGTCAATAACTTTCATCTATTCGGTTTATTTGGGACCCCTTGAAATGGAACCTCAGATGCGAGCTAGATATTCAAAACCACTCGAGCCAGACGAAATAGAGGAAGTACTGATGGATGAGGAATCTGATGAGGAATTGGAAGAGACAGACGAACTTATGGAATCTCGTGTGCAGTCCTCATCCTCAGAAGACGAAGATAGTACTAGGGAAACCGAAGTTACGTTTCGGGCTAGAAGAGCCGGGGATTCGTCAAATGTCGTTGATTTCACTGGACCTCCAAATGGCGTCAGCCGATCAGCTGCCTCAGATATAAATGCAGAATCCTCTCCCTTTTCAATCTTCATTCTCTTCTTCAGGCAGATTTTTTAAATTACACTAGATGATACGAATCGCTACTTTCATCAGTATATGGCATCCAAAGACACAGCAAGCACTTCAGCACGGCCAGATTCGTCAGAGAAATTGCCTTCAACGGGAGGAGCGTGTATGTTCGTGAGAATGTAAACATCACGCGTATCTATATTTCTTCGATCGTAATATCAGGTGGCTGTAGTACTGTAGTAGAAGACTACATTGGTCTGTGCATAGTGAACTGCTTCGAGAAGTGGCATACGCGTGTGAACCTGAGTCGCTAGACACAGAGAGCAGCGTTCAATGTTGTGGCGTGAGTCGACACATATCGTTGTACAGATGGAACAGAATACATTTGCCGGTGCAAATAAGGGTTGTATATTTCTGTGAACGTAACATCACACATTCCTACGGTGTAAAGCAAGGGGTAAGTACAATAAAAATCCCCAGAAGTGACATAAAATATATTACACTAAATAAATTTTGAATTTATCAGAAAGTTCCGCGAGTACGTTTTATTGCTAAAAATTGACACTTCGTCCATAAATGTAGAAATTTACTCTCTTTCAAACAGTTTTTATTTCATAATTTTATGTTATATAGAGCGGAAAATATATCTGTTTTTGTGGAGGTCTGCAATTTTAAGATTTAAATGCCCGAAAAAGTCCGGCCAGCAGGAGACTAGGGGCTTTTAAAGTCGGTACGTTAAAGGTTAATTGTGTGTGATATAGAAACCTAAACAATGAGGCGACCTAGGGCCGAACTGGGCTGTAGCGCCACAGAAACAACAAGACAGGCAATGCACGCATAACGTAATATTGAGACGCGTTCGCGAACCATTGTCGCCGTGGAAAGGCAATAAGTATAACATATTCTGACTGTGTCTGTAGCCTTAGTTATCCAGCATGCAAAGCGCATGCGTCGTATTATATTGTCATCTGTGGCCTGTCTGGCTCTTCCATATGTTTTCACATTATCTCATAAACAGCAAGGCTTTCAAAAAAAAATGTTTAACATAAAATGTGTGTTTCGGTTTTCTCTACAACTTTTGTCGGAAACATTTCTCATTCCGAGAATAATTCAGCGATATATTATTATAAATATACATAGGTCTTCATGTAAAGTATCTGTTATTATTTTTCAGATTTTAATCAAACTTGAATTTTCTCGATAGATTTAACAAAAAAATACCCAGATACCAAGTTTCATGAAAATCCGTCGACTGAGAGCCGAGTTGTTCCATGCGGACGGACGGACAGACCGATGGACAGACAGACAATCGTGACGAAACTGGTGGTCGCTTCTTGAAATTTTGCGAACGCGCCTAAAAAGGAACTTATTTTTGGTAAAGATTCTGAACACGTTACATTTGTCGCATATAATCCAAAACATCGCATCGCCGTCGCCATATGTGTAAGCGTTCACTTACGTAATGTGTATTTAGCTGTTCAACAAATTTCAAGTGCCTTGGTCCCGTCGTTCTTTACTCATTGCTGTCAAACCGTGAACTACATTAAATTTACGCAACGCAGCCGTATGTTTACTTTACACTTTATGAAGATATTTCCTTGATCAACGTTTCATACTTTCCCAACATCTTTCACTCTATATAATTTCAGGATACTAAAGAAAGAGTGGCTAGTATCGCTTCCGCATCACGGTTTCGCGTGTCCGCCATCATGTTAATACTGAACATAAAGATCATCGTGCCAGTGTTTCCTCCAGTGGCATAACGTTGATAACAGTTTTCGTGGTTACAAGTTAATTTGTTCAAATGTTGAAACAGGAACACAAAAGCCTACATGCTACCACTCGGGGACGGAAATCTGGCTACTACAAATAATACCCACAGAAATTATTTCGGTGAGAATGCTGAAAATGAGGTACAAAAGTGAAGTTCACCCTAGAACAGGCCATGAAGGCCCAGAGGGGGAGTAGAGGTATAGCTGTACTCTTTATTTAACCTCGGCGCTAGATGGGGGTGGGTGGTCAACGCCACGCCCCGGCCGCTTTACCCCCGGGAATGACCCGGTACCCATTGTACAGGAGACTGGGTAGGCCCCAGGGCCGGTCTGGACGGGTGCTGAAAATGGGGACCAGTGCTAAGTTACTCCTGGAAGACTGTTTTGGTGCCGCTAGCGGTATCAGTAGCATAGTCTGAGAACGGCCACTTTAGGCTGCATGGAATTGCCTATTTATTTACGTATTATGTGTTACACATTGCGTCTTAAAATATTGTTTTAACGTATTAATTCAATTTCCGAGAAGCTCGGCATATAATGGCCTTAGCATCGATCGAGTGAGTTATGTGGCGGTGTTTACACTTTTCTTGCGTTCTGTAGTGGCGGCTCCTCTGCACGAACAATCGACTTGGTAAACACAGTCGATGTTGCGGGTGTGACGACGATTTAGATGGTAAGTGTTAAGGCAGTCCACTCGCAAAAGAAGTACTAGTCTCGACATTCGATTGGGTACATATCCTGTCTTGTCGTGGGTTAGAACTTTAGAACATGTCTCATTGCCTCGCATTAAGGCTCTTGAAGAGTGAGTCGTGATAGCACAAGCTCATAATCAGTGTACAACTGCCGCTTATAAAAATTTGGTTAAGTAGAGGTAGTGCTAATAACAATAAAGCCGAAACCTGTAACTGATTATTTAAAAAATATATATAGTTGCTTTCGACCGTAGTGTATTGGCCTTTTATTGTTACTGTATACACAACGGGATGAACCATCTCAAAGATGTACAGCAGTTGTAAATTTGGAAGTGACTTGATTAAAACACTGCAAGTAACAATTGTATTTCACATTGAGAAACAAAACGACGATCAGACCAACAAGTGCTTACTTCTTTCGCCCATTTCTTTTCCTTTTCTTTTTAGGCGCGTTTCGCAAAATTTCGAAAAGCGCCTATTAGTTTCGTCATGTCTATCCGTCCGTCCGTCTGCATGGAATCACTCGGTTCCCACTAGACGGATTTTCGTTGTTTCACTTTTCAGTATTTTTCGCATATCTGTCTGGAAAATTCATATTTCGTTAAAATCTGACACGAATAACGGGTACCTTACATGAAGACCTATGTACATTTATGATAATATGTCGCAGAATGTTTCTTAGAATGAAAAATGTTTGAGACTAAATTGTACAGAAAACCAAAACACAAATTTCATATTCGTTAACTTTCTCCCGAAAATCGTATCGTCTATGAGATATTGTGGGAAAATATGGCAGACCCAGACAGGCCACAGCTGACAATATAATAAGGCGCATGCGCATCGCATGATGGATAAGTAAGGCTACAGACACACACTCAGAATAGTTAATACTTATTGCTTGTCCACGGCAACAAAGGTTACGCGAGCGCGCCTCAATGTTATGTTATACGTACATTGTCTGGGTTGTTTATTTTCTTTTCTGTCTTCTTCATTGCCCTTCTTCTTCCTTGCAGTTTTTTCGTTCCAACTGCCCTTGTTCCTTTCATTTTGACACAGACACTGTCTTGTGGACTGACTGGATTATTAAACGATTTCTCTTGCTCTCTCTCTGTCCCTCCCAATAACTCCTCGCTGTTTGGCTTGGAGCAATATACGTAGTTCCACTGCGTATCCATCCGGTGGCTTCACTATGATTGCCAGGTCAACTAACTGGGCGTCTTTTCATTTCATCAAAAAGAACTCTATGCATGTCACAGGCCGCTCGATTGACGACTAATATAAAGTTTTCTGTAACAGAGCATAAAGCTGTAGACATATCCAGTCTTTCCTTTGGGCCCAATCTCCACCTCATCGAGAAATTGACAGCTATAACCAGAAGTTCAGTGTTAGTTACATAACTATGTATGTATACATGTGTGTATGTACGTAGGTACGTATGTATGCATGTATGTGTTTATGTATGTCTGTGTGTATGTGTGTATGTATGATTGTGTGTATGTATGTATGTATGTATGTATATACGTATGTGTTTTTCGTTGAAGATGGGACCGATAGGCTGCGCGGAAACGTCGGTAGACAGCTACCAACATATGCTGTGTAACATCCCAGAAGAGCGAAGGCCTCAAATACACATTCTATGTCCGATTATTTTTTGTGTAAGTCTTGCAGTTTTAGAAATGATTGAACAACAGGAAATGTATGTATAAACGTAACATTGAGGCGCGTTCGAGTAACCATTGTTGCCGTGGGAAAGCAATAATTATTACTTATTGTGAGTGTGTCTGTAGCCTTAGTTACCCAGCATGCAAAGCGCAAGCGCCGTATTATATTGTCATCTGTGGCCTGTCTGGCTCTACCATATTTTTCAACGTTATCTCATAAACGGCACGATTTTCGGAAACAAGTTATCGAACATGAAATGTGTTCTGATTTTCTCTACAACATTTATCTAAAAATTCTCATTCTAAGAAGAATTCAGCGAGATATCATAAATGTACATAGGTCATCATGTAAGGTACCCGTTATTCTTGTCATATTTTAATAAAACTTGAATATCCTCGACAGATTTTCGAAAAATACTCATGTCAGATTTCATGAAAACCTGTCCAATGAGAGCTGAGTTGTTCCATGCGGGCGGGCGTACAGACAGACAGACAGACATGACGAAGCTAATAGTCGCGTTTCGCAATTTTGCGAACGCACCTAAAAGTGGTGCTATGAGTACTTTTCCGAACATATACCCATATATAATAATAATAATAATTCTTGGCTCAACAGCCCTGTACGGGCCTGGGCCTCCTCTTGCCTCCTCTTGTCGAGGTTACTAAGTCATGCGCATTCATGGCAGCTGGTGACCGGCCAGCTAGCATATACCCATATATAGAGCACTCAATAATGTCCTTCGGAAATACCCATCCTCCGTCACTACAAACAACAGAATTGGATTAAGTTATAAACCAACCGATGCACACTAAAACCACTTTTTAAGTAGCTTTATTATAAAATTGTTAAAATTGTACCCCTACACGTGTTTCGATCCTAGGATCATCGACTCCTCCGTAGTACTCCTCACCGCACAACACGTAGTACACTCCGCTCCACGCAAAAACATTTCATATGCTTTTAATACCACACGCCAGAAGTTCCACAATCTACCATCTACAGTGCTTTTATAATTTTACAACTTTTAGAGAATCTTTTTACAAGATTTTAACTTATGTTTCAAAGTGCATATAGAATATTTTAAATCATGTGTTGACGTGACTGTAGCTTTTAGCAATAAACCCCCCTGACGATGATCCTAGGATCGAAACACGTGTAGGGGTACAATTTTAACAATTTTATAATAAAGCTACTTAAAAAGTGGTTTTAGTGTGCATCGGTTGGTTTATAACTTAATTTAATATGACTAAGATGCACGGTGTCAACAGTGTGAAAACAGAATTGGAATGACATTAGTTTTGTTCCGCTAATGCAGAGACATATCGCAGTCCGACTTCGAAGCATATCCTTATCAACGTGTATAAATATTTGATTTTCTTAATGTGTGTACTATAACTGTGGACAGTAAATCCTTAAATATATAATTTATTTACTCATCCAGTATATAGTTTTTGACATTTTTCATGCGGCTTAGCACCTTATTGCAGTGCATAGTTGCGTGCGAATTCCATGTCTGTTTACTGTGTGGGAGCAGTTCATCGTAGTGTCATGTATTCAGTTTAGCAAAGCGCTGCATTTCCACGCATCGTCTCAAAATGAACAAGTTCTTCTTAGTTGCAGAATGCCACTTTTTCTTCTCATATTAGCTAAACTTTCCTTTCTTATAAGCACATGGATATCAGCGTGCCATTCTCAATTCATTCTGCTTAATTTGTCTGTTAAATACACATACTGCATACTTTTTTAAGTCTTTGTTTCATTAGTGGCGAAATTTGCGATCGAACTTTCAATCATTTGAATGTTAGTCAAGTTCCTGGATATCACCATTTTCCACTACACTGCAGACAATGGTCAATGTTTGGCTCACTTTTCGTATCAATTACTGAAGAAATGGCACAACTAAAATTAGATACGTTCGCAATGGTACAAAATAGAAGCAGTACTTATTAATTTTCTGAGACGTAGCATTTGAAATATCTTAAGTCACTAACATTTCGTTAAATTTTTCTTTACCCAAAGCAGTATTTTAATAATGGTTATCAGGTGAGTACCATATAATTCTTTAATTCTATAATTAATTATATATTAATTATATATTAATTACATAATTTAATTCTCTCCTCTTAAACATTTTGAACCATATTAGATCAGGGCTGATATTTACACAAATTTGCACTGTGACATCTCTCTCAGTCCCTTCACGTACTCAACAAATCATGTGAACATTTTTTCCCCCAGAAATTACTCCCACAAATTTCCATACGCGATTCGTTCTTTATTTTATTCTAATCCTTCGTTCTTTTATTCGTATCCTGCTGTAGCAATCCGAATATTCCCCAGTTTTCATCTCACGCTCAGAAAGCTCCTGCGTGGAGACCAACGACTTTCTGCCTGCACTGGGTTCAATTAAGCTGGTGGTTCCGAAAGGCAATCTTTTTTCTTTGACAGGAAATATTTCCACGTTTATGTATAACTTGCTAGTGCTTGGACCTGAATAGCACTGTGGCTGGAAAGACCGAGGCCTTACGGAAACATGGGGTTAGGGAAACCGTGGACGTTTCGACATCGAAACTTAATGCACCTTGACAGCTTCTCTACTAAACAGAGAAAAAATGTGTAAAAATATTAGCGTAAAGTACAAATACATTCTCCTAGAAAAGTATCACAGAAAGAAGTAAAGCAGTAGTAGCTGAAAGCTAGATATTCGATTTTAAACATCATTACAACACTGACCCCAAAAGGGTACCATAGTGCGGATTTTTTGTTTCATATGTGCAGAAATTAAAAAAAAAGCCCAGGAAGCGGGAAATCAAATACAGCGTTTAAAAAAAACATTATTGTATGACGAAGTACATAACCACGACTTTCGTACATGTTTGAGATACAATTATCTTGCAATACATCCAAATAATGACCTAACAGTTAATTAAAATTTCGCAGCTTCGAAAGATGGACACAAATTCCCGTCTGTCGCTAAACACTTCAGTCGTTACAGCAGCACTTTCGTTTTACCCGATGTGCCTCTCTGAATAGTCTGGACGGAGGCACCGGAAAGTGTAACGTGTAGATAACGCGTCACTGGTACAGTGCAAAATGCCAAACTACCAAGCATAGGCGTAACTTGGGCCGGGGGGGGGGGGGGGGGGGGGGGGGAGCAAATGCCCCACCAAATATTTTTCTACCTAAGAATAGTTTTCTTTTGGCTACTGAGTTGAAAAAAAAAAAATTGGTGTGAAAGTGGGGTAAAGGGGTGTATGTATATTAAGGACTGGTCCAAACTAATCTTCCCCCCCTCTTTCTAACTTGACTCCTTCGTAAATTAAGTTCCTAATACCCATGGGCGGTTTGCCCCCCCAGTGTTATTAGCCAAGTTGCGCCTATGCTACCAAGCACAGACTTGGCACTTATACTACGCACATGCTTATTTCGGCATATAAGAGTCTGCACATCACAGACTAATCGACTGGTGCTATTTTGTGCCTTTGTGGACAGTATGTCCTCTGTTGTTTTATATGGCCCCAGAAGCTTCTAACATGAATAAGATAGGCAGTTTACGTATAACGTAACACTGTGGGGCGTTCGCGTAGTGTTTGTACCTCCTCGGCTTTTTTAAGAGCCTGATGCCATTTCACTCGAAGAGAGCGTTTTATGGCGATATAATATCGCTGGCAACAATGAAAGTTACTTAAGTCTTAATGTAAATTGTCCAACATTTTTGCCCAATTTTAACGAAATATGGACTTTCTCAACAGATTTTTAAATTCCACAGTATCAAATTTAACGGAAATCCATCCAGTGGGAGCCGCGTTGATACGTGCGGACAGACGGACGGATATGACGAAGCTAAATTTGGTTAGAAGCTTGGGTGGTAGGATGTGGGCTGAATTCATTTAGCAAGAGACAGAAAAAATGGCGAGGTCTTGCTAATACGGTAACGACCCTGCGAGTTCACACAAGACAGGAATGTTTTTCATTATCCGCGTGACCATCAGCTGGAATCTCAAGAATTGCTCTGCTCTGTGGGGTTACATTCTGCGGATTTTAATTTTGGACAACTTTTTGACCTTCCTGTAATTACATTAGGAGCTGGGATAGCGTAGTAAGTATACTGACTATACTAAAGCCGCGTTCTCACGGGGCGTGAACCACGCGCGTGAGTCACACTTTCGTGGGCCACTATCCGTGTGAACGCGGAGTCGTGGACCTTGCGTGTGACGTCAGCAGTCCACGATCCTGTCGTGGCAGGATCAAACCATGTTAGATTTTCAGTCGTGGTGCTGGCGTTCGTGAGGTAAGATGTCGTCACAAATGCTAAGACTCAGTGACAGCGACACTTTACGTTTCTTGGATTTATACCACAACGAACCTATTCTGTATAATGCCACTTTGGATGAGTATCGAAATCGCGATTTAAGGGCGGCGGCAGCAAAACGAATATCAGCCGCTTTGAACATACGTGGTTTCGGACCTGCAGAAATTATAAGGAAGTTCAAAAACCTGAGAAGTTCTGTATTTCCTCATATTGGTGTCCCGTTTTGTTATAAGTGGACTGATTCTGCTTAACAAGTATTCAAACTGTATATCTGTCATTCGCAGTAAGTTTTTGAAGTCATCTGGATAGCGATGTTTTAGTTCGGTATCAATAAATCTGGATGCTCCCACAAGTGGGCGCCGTGCTATCCACTCCTTAACCCACCAACGCTTTCTCCGACGTTTTTCTTGTCTTTTGTGGAGTGCGCGAACAATTTGATATGCTAAAATTCCACAAAACACAGAGCACACTACGGCACAGCCCTCAGCAACTATCTCGTCCATGGCCACGATTGTACTGAAACCTTTTGTCCGTGTGAACAGCTCACGCTTTCCACCAAGCGTGGAGGCAACACGAGTGAGCACGAAAGTGTGACTCACGCGCGTGGTTCACGCCCCGTGAGAACGCGGCCTAAGGGATGGACGATACAGGATTCGAATTCTGGTACGAAGAAGAGATTATTTTCTTCCCCAATACGTACAGACCGGTGTGCCAACCCAACTTCCCATTCAGTGGGTACTGCGGTACTTCCCGGGGGATACAGCGGCGGGGGCGTCATGACCACTCAACTTTACCTAGTGCCTACGTTAAGAATGAGTGGAGCTTCTACTCCTCTTATATGCCTTCATGGCGTGGACAGGGACGACTTTACTCTTTCACACGTCATTACATCTGAAAACTTGTAGATCAGAAATCTTAACGAACAGTACTTGGAACCGTAACAGGCTCGGCAGCATATTCTTAAGGTGCAGGGTGAATCACGTTGCATTCATGGCTTATGAAGAGTCGTGTCAGCACAGTCTGCTTCTGGCGATGTGCCAACGCCTAATGTTTTGTCCACAAAGTGAGAGTAGGGTCCTCTACCGTCTGCAAAATCAAAACCGAATCCGAGGGGATCAAAACAGGCCCGTAGCCAGGAGGGTGCAAGTGGGTGAAATGCACCGACTAAATATCTGTATGGACCCACTAGGAATCTGCAAAATATCAAATACAAACATGCTGATCAGCCCGCAAAGACGTGCGACACCTTACCGCATCCACGTGTTGCCTCTGTCGAACCGCCGTGGTTGTAAAGAACTCATTTGTAATCATGTGTGTATATGCAAGATGTTTTGTGCAGTGTTACAGAGCGCGTTGTGTAATTAAAGTGTTGATTTTGTGGTCTTGGCAGAGGCGCTCTTTACGCTTATGCATACACAATATGCAGTATATCGCTCGGGAAACGGCAATTCGTCGTAACACACACAATTCGTCAAACTGAGATTCCCGCATAACTAGACAGTTGTGTTACGAATACACCTTCTGTCGAAATGTTGTGCCCACAAAAAAAAATTGCTTGTCATAATTTCTATTGAGGTTCGGTCAAGTTTATTCTGTCTCATTTAAAACTGTATATTGGTGGGCTACGACAAATTGCTGTTGCATGAGAGATGTGTATAATAAAGCATTATGTAAGTACAGGGCATACACAAAAGAATGGTGCGATTTCAATAGTATTCACTATTGAAACCGCATTATTCTTTTGTGTATATCCTGTATATAACCTTATGTACGTACATGCAGCCGCACTGTAAGCTGCTGCACCCACTGCGGTCATGGTCTGGCTACGGGCCTGGATCAAACGACCGTCTCCCCATCTAAAATCTTCCTGGTCGCACCGGAACAAAGTAAACCAGCCGGAGCATGTGATTCGCTGCAGTGATCGGATTGCCACAAATTGCAGGTGGCGGGGACTGACAAGCAAGTGAATCTCCGCTGAGGGAATTTGAGTCAGTCTCTCAATCGATCGCATCCGTAGTAGTTGGAACACCGAGACAATAGGAATGATCATGTATGTCAAAATTGAGTTAGCTGTGTCTAGTGGAAAGGATTAATAATTCTCGTGCGTGTGTTAGCGTCATACAGAGAGTACGTACAGTGCTTGGGCAAACTGAAAGAGTGATTTCTTCACATCGAAACAAAGAAAAAGGTTTATATAAACGTATGCCAGGATATGAGTAGTTTTTGAATTTGATTGAAAGATTATAATCAAAAATAAATACCTTAACTATGTAATATTTTACTACAAACTGACACATTACACTTACAGTACACGTTCTCAGTTTAATAACTGTCGAGTTCTTATTGTTTATAAAGTCGCAATTCACAACAAACGCTAAATAATTCCACCACGTGAATTAGTGCACCCATGGACACGTCTCATCACGGACTGTCGTACCCATCATTTTCAGCTGGATCTGAATAAGCTAGGGCTTTTAAGTGCCCCACAGATAAAAATCTAAAAGACTGAGTTCAACAGGCGTTTGGGCTATACCTCGAAAACCAAAGCGTTTGCGGGCATATATAGATTTTTTTTATTTTTAAGGATTTTTGGCGCCCGGGGTCGCTAATCACAATGGCCGCCCCCTAACGGAAATTATTAACTTAAAAATAATCCTTTATTGAATTTTCATATATTTGGCTCAATAACGTAAAAGTTGTTGAGAGCAGAAAATGAAAATCTTCAATTAACATATTAATTTTTCCGCCGAATTTGCTGCCCGGGGCGGCCGCAAAACTCGCCCCCTCCCCAGCTACGTCCCTCTATTGATATGAACCTTCTTCCTTGCTTTGTTGCGGGGAACTCACTCTTGAAGCTTGTCAAATCATGTTCCATACGCTCTGTATATTTTTATACATAACTTCTGCTACCACTGACCCGATGCTCAAAACAACTAAGTTGAACTAATCCGAGCTAATGTGTAATTCAGTTGTCACATAGGCCAATGTCGTCGTAATTATCGTCAAAATATAATATAGCCACGAGCTGGATCCTATTGGTCCATTCCAGCTCCTGAATCTGACGTCACCCCGCAGGGGTGTAGCTAGGTATTTAGCGCCTGGCCCTAGTTATCACTACGACCGCCCCAAAAAATAATAAACTTTAAATAATTACAATTGTTTACTGAAATTTTATTATATCTCAATAATTTAAAATTTGCTGAGCGATGAAAATCATTTTTCTCATTTAAAACATTTACGTGCCGCCTATTTTGCCGCCCCTTGGACTCTTCCACCGAGGGCGGCAGCACCACTCCCTCCCACCAAGATGCCCCCCGGCCACAATTTCTTTACTGACTTTCAAGCCTTCTTTTATGTGGGTGATATATTTATGATACTTCAAAATGCTGTCAGTTCCTTAGACTATACAGCGTCGAATGATTGGATGATTTATGAATGAGATACTGGAAATAATTTCGAAAGAGGTGGTCGTGGATTAATGCAAGTGTTATCCGTGTATTTGCCGGGAGGAATCAAGGAATACGACGAAAATTGTCAGTCGATCTACGCGGTGACCCGGTCGAGATTCGAACAGGACATCTCCCAAATCAACTACGAGCCGTTACCCTACGTCATTCCGTTCGGTGGGGAGGTTGGATGGCATAGGTATAGCGACTAGTCTACGGGCTGGCAGTTCAGGGGATCGAATCCCAGTAGGGGCAAGAGATTTTTTCTACTCCAGAACGTCTGTACGGATATGGGACCCACACAGTATCCTATTCAATGCGTACCGTGCTTCTTTCCCGGTGCTAAAGCGGCCGGAGCATGATGTTGACCACTCACTTCCATCTAGCCGAGCTTAAGAATGAGTAGAGCTATACCTGTACTCCGCTTATGCCTTCGCGGCGTGGACAGGCACGGCTTTAACTTTTACCTTTTTCTACCAATCCGTTCGGTGGCCATGGTACTGCGAAACCATTTGGTGCTTACGGGTAGGATCGGTTTACATGAATGTGTTGCCTGCCCGTCATATAACCCCAAAACTTGGATGACCAGAGTCTGCGATTTTGGATTGTACATCCCCGAGAAGAGCTCCCTTTACTGCAATTAACGAATTGTCTTTACAGTACTGTCATTAGGGCTACTGATCCCACCTCTAATACACGGTGTAATTTTGTATATAAATTTCACAATTATAATAAATCGATTAGGCAGTAAAGTTTGTCGATCACTGCGCGTAAGTTTTCACACGTACAATAAATTGATTAGGCAGTAAAGTCTGATGATCATTACTCGTATGTTTTCGTATTTCTACGCTCTCTTATCTTGACAGGTTTAGTGCTTCACTCTGGGATTTCGATAGCTTGAAATTCCCGCACTTTGTCCGAAAGTTTTTAGTTTTCGCAGGCACGATACTTCTGACTGGTGTACTTACACGCCATCCTGTGCTATAGCATTATGCTCGTGATGATTGTACCTGACTGGAGCTCGAAGCAAGTAGTTTTGTTTTGCTGAGAGTTTCAACTTGTAATTATACGTTATAATGAAATAAGAAACTGCTGCACTAAAATTCAGACATGTTGAAGGTAAGTCAGTCATTAGTTGTAAGTTATTTAATTTAGGATAGAAACTAAGTGAAATTTAATAGCCATCTGCTTTTAATAACGGCTCACGTGTGGGTTGTTCAATATCAAAGCAAAACTCGGCGGAAATGACAGAAGTTATAAGCTTGCTGATTCATTACGCTGTGAAACATAAGAGCAACCTGCCACAATAAAACTTTGCTGTTGAATCATGTCGTCATTTCGTGCACATCGGCAGAACCAACGGAAACTTTTCGCCATTACGACTCTCAAACCAGCTCGGTGCTCTGTCAGTTAACAAGGAAATTGCGTTTTCAAAAGTGAAGGCAGCCACCGTCTCGAACCTAGTTTCTTGTTTATAATGCCAAGCGAAGCGTATGTTGCATCTTACCCCAAGCTGTAGGCGTTGTTGTGATTAGGCTACGGGTTGGACGACCGTGAAATCGTGGTTTGATTGCCGGCAGGCAAAATAGACTTGCCTCTTCTCCTAAGATTCCAGACCGGCACACGTAGCCTCTCCTCTCCGTTGTTAAAGCGGCAGGAGCGTGAAGCTGACCACCAACCGCTATCTGGTGCCAATGTACACTTCTCTAGTACCTCTAGAGCAGTGGTTCCCAACGTGGGCGGTACCGCCCACTGGGGGGCGTTGGGATTACCGAGGTGGGCGCTAATAGATACGAGAGGTGAAAGGGAGCGCTGTTATTATCACAGGGGGGCGCTAGTAGACAAGTAGTGCATTTATTTTTATAATAAAATTCAAATAAAGTGATTTTTGTGTTAAAAATAAAAAATTAACTAAATTTCTAAGTATTTTAATTTATGAATCTTATTCAAGCACATATTATTTTTTTAATAAACTATTGCTAGATGAATTATTGTTAATCATAAAAAATATGATAAATTTTAAATTATTAATTAACACATAAAACATTACGTTTAACTCTTATAATTTTAATTAAACGATTTTTTAAATATAAAATAAAAGTGGAAACAAAAGCGCATTTATGTTTTTTAAAAAAGGTAAGGGGGCGCTGTTGGTATGTATATGGAACCAAGGGGGCGATGGACCGAAAAAGTTTGGGAACCACTGCTCTAGAGCAAACCGTCGGTTATCCTATCTAACTGAGGGATGCTGAGTCGGAAAAGTAGGTAAGTCGTTCGTTGGGGGTCCGCTTCCTAGCCTATAGCTTAGTCTAGAGGTGCCAATTTACGAAGCCATGTAACAGAAGCTAGGCAAAAATTTAGCACAAAAGCAGCACATGTGTAATATAATTTTGTTGCAGAAAAAGAAAATAAGTCCTACAACATATTTTAAGGCCTAAATATATGTCGGGAGCTTCCGTCATGTAACGAAGTTTGACCTTTGTCGTGTAGGCTTAACTAGGCCTAAGCTAGCCTAAGTGTCAGCGTTTCGTAAAGGTAATTCTTTAGGCTACAATACTGTCCACACAAAAACACAAAAGGATATGTTACCTAAATGCCAAATTCAAGTTCTCACACACAAATACTTGGAATCGCTCTTTCTTCTGGTGTGCCGGAAGGGTGAGACGTTTAATGCGGGGTAGGTGAAGCGAGAAACGTATAACCGTGCATTTATTGTACTTAAATCCATGCACTGTATAGCAGGATTACATCCACAAAGTCCCCGTCATTTTGCTTGACAACGTTCAGTGCCAGTATCACAAACATTACGATTCTCCTGTCTCAGTCACATGATTGTATCCGCTACGTAAGCAGAAGAATACTGGCACCTCCAACGCTCTGATTACAGAAACACACTGATCTATGTGCACATGACTCCGCGCACTCTTCACACGTGTCATCAGCCTAGGCTCGCTAACGCTACCTGCGCCTGAAGCTGGAGAATTTGTGGAATTAATCCTGCTATATCTTCATGATGTAGAGCTCAGTATCAGTGTGAGGAGATAAGACTAAATACAGATCTTGCTGCAGTGGTTTGCAATCATTTGACCTGCATCGCTTTAAGAAACCTGTCAGATATTTGAGCAGGCACCAGTGGTGCTACTCGCTACGAGCTGGACGGTCCGGGGATCGAATCCCGGTGGGGGCGAGATTTTCCGCACCCGTCCAGACCGGCCCTGGGGCCCACCCAGCCTCCTGTACAATGGGTACCGGGTTATTCCCGGGGGTAAAGCGGCCGGAGCGTGGCGTTGACCACCCACCCCCATCTAGGGCCATTACCTTTACCTTACCAGTGGTGCTAACTGGCTGGGAGACGAGATGCGTCGCTCGCAGGCGCGCAATTTGTGCGGTCTAGCGTATAAACACGTATGGCCTGGCTCATTGACACCCCAGCATACAGTGTGACAGACTCCATAACCGACAACAGAAGATCGTGGTGGAGTGGAAGCACATCAGTCAGTGTGAAGTCAAAAGTCGTATGTGCTTAACGGCTTTGAAAAATCACTTTTAAAAGGCATGGGAAAAGGGCATCGTCTATATAAAGTCGAACTACAAGCTACAAGTAAGCAATAAACAAGATGGGCAATATACGTGTAACGTAACATTGTGGCGCGTTCGTCTAACCATTGCCATGGAAATGCAACAATGTCTTCTTTGAGTATTGTTGAGCTACATGTGACTGTCAATAGTGTAAAAATACTGGGCGTTGAACAAGAATGCTTTTATGGCGAATTTATGTCGCCGGCAACAATAAAACTTACTAAGGTCAACCTGTAAAGTGTCCTACATTTTTGTCCGATTTTAACCAGATTTGAGGTTCCTAGACAAATTTTCATGGAAGTCCCCAATATCAAATTTCACGGATGTCCGTCTAGTGGGAGCCGCGATGATACGGACGGATATGGGGAAGGTAATAGGCACTTCTCGCGACTACGCGAACGCGCCTAAAAAGATGTCATGTGATAAAGCAGGGGTTCACAATTTTTCCAAAAATCTAGAAGCCACCTCCAAATTCCAGGTGCCATAAAAGTGACATACGTCTTAAAGCTTCACACTGAGCACCCACCATTCTGGAGTGACCTGTGAAGGTCACTGTTATTCGGTTCTTTCTGCTCGGTGCATGTGAACCGATGCACATTTTTGTATGTAAGGCAAAAACTGCATTAACTACGCTAAAACTTCTAAGCACCAGTAAAATATTTAGTCGCCCGGGCTACCAGGCGCTCAGGATTTTTGCACCAGTTATAAAGATTATTTCACGTAGTTGAAATCCACTCGAACTTTGGCCCTGGGTGGCAGTGAGTAATTCTTGTCACGTTCCATAAGATTTATTGCTGGAGAAGGGAACCTGCTGAGGGGGAGAATCACAGTTCTTGGTCACCCTACCCTTAGCCTAGACACTATACATACCCAGGGTTTCTCATTTAAAGTTTCCAAAATAATTTAGTAAGCTAAACAGATTAATTTGAAGTTGTATATACCGTGCATGCTTAAGATATTATTTACTTACATACCAACAATGTTGCACATAACAATATTAGTTGAAATTGTCAAACCCTACATATGTTTCGGCTCTGCCTGAGCCATCTTCAGGGGTACTACTATTAGGCGTCCACTACTTTCACACTCACTATGTTGGTTAAAACAAGTATCTGGGTTTCATTGCAACCGAGGGTCTAGACACTGTCGCACTATACACACTGGTAAATTTTAAGGTTTGGTTTGTTGTTTGTTATAACGTTGTGGAGAGATGCTGGTGATCGGTGTCGAAGCAGACGAAGTGAGGTCCTGTGTGGGAAGTATATTCTGTGGTCCTGTGGAGTTTACTTCGGTCCATGCTGGTTAAGTTTTATACAAGAAGTCTCGTAGTTTCAGTGCGCTTGTCATCCGCCATCTTGTCACTGCCATCTGGATGTTGTTTTTGTGCCAGAGTCTATTAGGAGTTGTATCTTTATATGCCTTGTGTTACTGGACTATGTTGCTTACATTTGTTCAGATATTTGTGTATTCGTAAGTTTGTGAAATAACCTGTTTCGTATTTTAGAGGTTACGATTCCGAGTATGATCCTGATGGCCATTTTTACTGACTGAGCTATTTATCATTTTCCTCATTCTCTTCAGGAATATCCTGGATTTCACCTCAAAACAACACGGCTGCTTATATAAATTCCATATTATTGTATTCTCTGCTAGTGGGAGTTTTATTGGGTGTAATATCGGGGCATTTTGCACACTTGTTCAGTTGTGGCTACAAACGTGAAAATTAAAAAAAAGAATTGTTTTACGAGAACGAGAACAGATGGCGTTAGTGTTATTGCACGGAACATTTCGCAATTCATTACGGAAGAGAAAAAAAGACTTCGGAACCGACTTTGGCAGACAGTTGTACAAGACAGAGCTGTCGCAGGAGCACAAGTTTCTTGTTATACTCTTTCTTCCTTTCCTTCGTGTCTCAAATTTCAGTGTTTTTCATTTTCGTTTCCTTAAGTTAGTTTATTGCAATAATACTCTTTCTCCGCGGAACAACCCTAACGAATCGAAATTCCATTCAAGAAGAAATTAAGAGCAGATTGAAGTCGGGGAATGCCTGTTATCATACGGTGCAGGATCTTCTGTCTTCCAGTTTGCTATCCAAAACTACAAAGATTAAGATATACAGAACTATATGATCAAAACAAGAAGAATGAGGTGGGCGGGGCATGTAGCACGTATGGGGGAGGGGAGAGGTGCATACAGGATTTTCGTGGGGAGACCTGAAGGAAGGAGACCACTTGGAAGACCCAGGCGTAGATGAGAGGATAATATTAAAATGGATCTTCAAGAAGTGGGATGGGAGGGCGTGGACTGGATTGATATGACTCAGGATAGGGACAGGTGGCGGGCTCTTGTGAGTGCGGTAATGAACCTTCGGGTTCCATAAAAAGCGGGGAATTTCTTAACTAGCTGAGGACCTGTTAGCTTCTGAAGAAGGATTCTGCTCCATGGCATTAGTTAGTTAGCTAGTCTTTCTCCGCGCAATGTTTGAACATCGCTATTCTTAAAGAGAGGCAGCAGATTTCGTTCGTCATATTTTGAATTAGGGAACGAAGGCATGTTAAGTGCTAAACTAAATGACAAAAGTAAAGTTCACCCTACAACATGCCATAAATAAAAAGGGGTGAATAAATGCATAACTCTACTGCTTCTTTAACCTCTTTGCTAGATGGGGTGAGTGCTTAACACCGCGCCCCGGTCGCTTTACCCTCCAGAAAGTGACCAGGTACCCATTGTACAGGAGGCTGGATGGGCTCAACACCGGTCTGGAGGGATGCGGAAAATCTCGCCTTCGCCAGGGTTCGACTCCCGTAACGTCCAGCCAGTAGCGCAGTCTCTGTACCGACTGAGCTATCCCTGCCCAACAAAGATATAGGTACGCCACACATACGATATCGTAATCTAGTTGTAAATTTGAAAGAGAGTCGAGCTTCACACTGTAGCCGAACATTATTGAAACATTATTAAATGCTAGTATTGTTGGAGCAGTTCGGCTCTCCCCTTCCACTCGTCTAAATATAGCAGCAACGACAAGGGACCAGGTGTCTCGAGTCAGTTGGCGGGAGTAAAAGGAAAAGAGTAGACGGATGGTTTTGTGCTAACGTTTGTATTGTAATAAAATAAACAAAGTTAACCTTTTTGAAGAGAACAGTCTCTTAATTTGATGTATATCAAATTAATAAAAAGTAACCAGCAAAGTTCGGTTATAACACGCAGTCCCCTGCCACATTTTAGACACGTGGGGGATGGTCGGTTTGTACCGTGCGTCATAAGTGGTACCTGCTAAATGTTTGGACAACTGCTGCTACTTGCCATTTCACGCAATAAGGGGCCGCAGTGAGCCTTGCTGTACCTTTGAGGCGCTTTCGCGAAATTGCGAAAAGCCACTGTTAGGTTCCTCATGTCTGTCCATCCATCCGTCTGCATGGAACAACTCGGCTCCAAATGGACTGAGTTTCATGAAATCTGATATTTGAACATTTGTTGAAAAAGTATCGAGAAAATTCATGTCTGATGAAAATTTGAAAAGAATAAAGGGTATTTCACATGAAGACCTGTCTATGACAACATCTCGCTGAATTCTTCATAGAATCAGAAACATTTCCGAAAAAGTTTGTGGAGAACATCAAAACACATATTTTGGGTTCAACACCTTTTTTTTTTCCGAACATCATGCCGTTTGTGAGATAATGTGAAAAAACACTGTACGGCCAGACAGGCCACAGACGACAGTATTATACCGCGCATGCGCGTTGCATGCTGGATAACTAAGGCTACAGACACACACACAGAATATGTAATACTGTTTTCCCACGGCAAGTATGGTTACGCGAACGCACCTCAATGTTACGTTTATACGTACATTGCCTCTCTTGTTGTGTAGTGAGCTGTGTTCGACGAAAATCTTTCGACGGCCTTCAGCAACTAGCAATCCTCTCAGGAAAGCGGAGGTGAATACACACCACTTGTCCGTACTGTGTTATGTAGTCCTGTGCAAGGTTGAAGAAATATATGTGAGGATTACGTAGATAATTACCGATAATTTTGCGCTTTGTTTCAACAGACGGCTTCCTTCATAGGTTGTGTTCTGAGAAATGGCGGCATAAAATAACCGTTATTATCTTCCGTTTGCAGGCATTCCCGCTCGCCCTCCATCGTTCGTTAATAACAGGGCAATAATTATTTTCACTGCATGTGCATTTAATGATTATCAGATGGTCTGGGATGGAAAATGAGTAGCTCAAAAAGCAGCACGGATTAAAAAAACCCTGGAATTAAAAACGAAAACCTTTCAGGGTTGTGAAAAAGTAGGAACGGCGCCTAAGCATTTAATATATACATCTCCAAACCTCACAAGGATGATTTATAAGCATAAACTAGCGGTACAAAATTAGGTTGAACTCTGTATTTATACTGGAGCAGCAAGAAAACACCACAAAACAAAACAGGTCAGGGTTTTACTTTAACTGAAATGAGTAATACAAACTAATTTTGATACCCCACGGTAGACGCAAAATGAGATAAAATACAAATTCCCGTCTTAGGCAGTCTTCACATTTCATGTCTTCTTTATATTCAGAACAACGGCTAGGAGGTCAACTGATATGCATGAAACGTGATGGCAACATAAGTAATTATAATAAACAGGATGTAAAAAAATATATAACACGAATTGTGTACACCGAATATTTAGTTTCTAAGTTAATTTAGCCTCTGCACTGGTTGTGTCCTTAGTAGACGTAACGAATTATTGGGTTTTAATCTCCAAACTTTACGATAAATTCCAAACCGTAAAAAACATGACCATACAATATTTGATAAGACAAAGGCACTGCACGTTTCACCTGATATATTTTATATGACTACATCCAGTGGCGTAGATAAGCGATCAGGTGCCCCTCTGCCACGAATCGTTAATCCAGGCCCCCTATTATTATTATTATTATTACTATTATTACCGAAGTTACTCCCAGATCTCATGACAGGGATCCAGAATACTGTCTTCTGTCAGAAGAATGTAATCCAGTCCGAAAGAATGCACAACAAATTTTAGTGTTCTGTACGTTTGAGGCCCCCCCCCCTGACTGACGGGACTCCCTCGCGTCGCGGTGTCTGTGGGGGTCTTATGAACACCACTGACAAAATTTCTAGACTGTATACGTATTTTTATACTTGCAGAAGCCTGAGATTTCATGCTTACACACACACACACACACATGTATATATATATATGTATATATATATCGTACTTATATAAACACTATCTATCTACTTTTTATTTCTTTAAGTCGACCGAAGTACGGTTTAGCCAATACAAGCCAAAAATTGCTGTCATTTTTATAATCCTCTGTATCTTATAATAAACGCAGGAATAGAGTTAAGTCAACTGAAAGAAATCTACCCTTATCACGCTTGAAGCCAAGCTGCTTCTTGGGTTTAATCCAGAGCAAGTGCGTCGTATACGTTAGGCTTTGCACAAAGATCGCCTTAAACATACGTGCTGCAGAGTTGTGTAACAGGAAAGGACTGGCACTAAGACTGTGAGGAGAAAGTGAGAAGTGAGGAGAAACCCGACCCTAAGTGCAAGGAAACCAAACGCAATCAGTATGAAGAGGATATCGGGTTTCATTCAGGAATAGGTGGTCCGGTTTTGCAAACGTACAGAAGAGTTGATGGCTAAATACAAGTTTCTGCCAAAGCGTAATGCGGATGAGACTGGGATATTAGCTGTCCAAGAACCTGGCGTTAGTCTAGCACCGAAATGTTAAAAACAGTCGACTCTGGCGAGCGTCGTGTAAGCAGTAGCCGACACTCTCAGGTCTCCGCTGTCCATTTACTTTCGACAGAGAATGACATCACTTCCGGAAAAAGACGGAGTGGATTCTCGACGAACTTTTCGTAGACTAGTTGCAACACAACAAAATGGATCTTCAAGCAGTAGGATGGGGGGGCATGGACTGGATTGATCTGGCTCAGGATAGGGACAGGTAGCGGGCTGTTGTGAATGCGGTAATGAACCTTCGGGTTCCGTATCGTGCCGAGAATTTCTTGACTAGCTGAGGACCTGTTAGCTTCTCAAGAAGGACTCTGCTCCATGGAGTTAGTTAGTTACTTAGTAGTTGCAACACATCATGGAAATTGTAAAACCTGTGGCAGAGAATATCGTTCTTGACAATGGCCAATCATAATAGCCGTAAAGTCAGTTTTACAGAAGAAATGGCGTTGTGACGTTGTCTGTCCCGCCCCACACATCACACAGGCTGCAGCCCTCAGACGTCACATTCTATAGAGCGCTATAATTTTACGGGAAATGTGATCTCTTCATGACGATCAGGCATATGAAGATTCCACTTATAATCCAGCTGGCGTTAAAAAGAGATGTATTCCCGAGTAGCCTCAAATGGAAAAGGTATTCGTGGACGTCAAATCAGTGACATTTATCCATTAAATCCTTAAGATATTTTAACAAGCTTTCTGGCACCAATAATATTAAGGACACAACAAAAAATTATTAAAGTAGCAGTGACCAAAGAAGATGTATAAAGCATCAGGTTCAGACTTTTGTCAGCTTTAAAGAGACCTCTCAGTGTTAAAGCTTCAGGAATAGACAGCTTTCTCGTTTTGATACCTGTTCATTGATAGTGACGACGGCACAGGTTTCTTCATTAAGGTGACATAAAGACCAACAGAAAGTTGCGAGGGACAAACAGCACTCAGGAGTTGCCACTGGAACACCACAGAAGGAAGTTTTAGAAGGCAGGAACAGAAACAAGGTTTAGAAGGGAGAAAAGGGAGTTACTAGGAAAAGCCGAAACTCAGAAGGAAACTCGGAACAAGAAAGGAAGGCGGGCAAAAGGAATTTTAAGACATGGTTGGTTCTTATTTCATCGGAAGAGGACAATGACACAAAGGAACAAAATTTGTGCAACGAAAATGGAAATGATGGCTTTGATGTAATAACTGGAAAAATGTGTGTTTTTGTGAGGACTTTTGAAGAGAAGTGGAGTTTGGTTGCATGACGAGTGTAGTGGTTTGGACTGTCACGATGGTTAGGCTACTTTGTGGCATTTAGCTGTTTTGTTATGCCCTACCTTCCTAAAATGGGTACTTACATAAACAAAATTCCAATATTTGATTATTACCGATATTTTATTTCTGATTCTAATCCGGGTTTTTTTTACATAGAGTTTTGTGATATCTGCTTTTATTTACAAAAAACTGGCGATGGAAGTAGAAAGCCACAACATTCTCTCTCTCTCTCTCTCTCTCTCTCTCTCTTTTTTTTTTTTTTTTTTTTTTTTTTTTTTTTTTTTTTGCAGGTGCCGAATCATAGGATTCGCTTTCTGGTGCATTTATGAACATGTTTATTGTACATTGTAAGTTATTTGACAAATACTTGTCCTGTAATATGTGTCAAAGTAATAGTAACAGAGAGTTAGTGGTAGAAAGGAGCTGAAAGTTTCACAATGCAAGTTGAGAGTTGTATTTAATAAGTTATCGCATTTAATTTGTTGTCTGCCTCACAACATTTTTAGGATACCGTGATATTATATGTTAAATATTCAAACCCTGCAGAGCTTGACACAGTGATACCTCTTCATGTGAATATTACAGCTCAGTCGTGACTGATAAAACGGGAATGGACAGCGAATACCGGTCGAATCAGTGCCTTTTTTTTCAGTCTCTGACACTATATTTCATTTTCAGTGTTAATTGAAACGTGTTGTTTAGGTAGCAGAAATAACAAGCTTGTTAACAAAATATGCTACACTGAGTTATAGCGTAAGGTTTCAGTTCAGTAATGTGTTTTGCTTATGTGGCCGTCATTCCCCTTTTTTCTCCCCTCTTGCTATGACGTAATAGTAATATCACCATAATATGTACATATATAATTTTGTAACAATGTCCTTTTGTCATGTGTATTAGTGAAAATAGTGTTTATTCAGTGTGCAATTCTGCCTGCTCTCCAGTTCTCACGGCAACACTAATCTCGACACGCCCGCTAGGAATTCTACATTCTGTTCCTCACCATTCTGCATCTAACCGCATTCAGAAATAGCTTTTATTTTAACCAACACATGCACTACACCTTTGTCGTCGTATATACCCCTACATATGTTTCGACTACTTATTAGTCATCATCAGGGGGATCAAAGTATATAAACACAGACTACACATCCACTATGATAGTTGGTTCACATTCAATGTTAAAATAAGATGAACTATGTTCACTATAAAAACATGTAGCATTTTTGCTTCAGTGGTTAAAATATATAAGTGCGTTTGTTTTCCTTTTTGGATTAAAACTTTTAAAATTTATTTAAAATTATTGGCAGCTGGTCTTGTTTCCTTCTCAAATGGCTGGTGAATTTATCTGTGGCGTGTTGTTGTGCCGTGTTCTGTAGGGTTCGCTTGATGGCTGCCATCAACTAATCTATAGTGAAAGCAGCATGACCGGTACAGATACCAATAACCAAATACATCTAACGGCTTTTTAAGAATTTTATATACCAATAATATAGCTGTTGTAATTTCAACAAAAGAGCCCCTGAAGATGAGCCTTATATAGGCTAGAAACATGTTGGGCAGCATTTAATAAAAATTGTGTTAAATAACATAAAACTGTGTACATTTGTCTGCATAACATATATATAATTAAAAATGTACGGTACAAGTAACGTAAATATGAATAGTAGTTGCGGAGGTTGTGAGTAAATAGTTGTGTAGAGCCGACAAGGGGTGTTCCTCCAACTTCGGGTTTTGTAGGTGGGCTAACAACTCGCCAGCAAAAAAAAAAAATGACGTTATGAAATGTTACACAAAAGATCGGAATTGGACAGGTTCTTTTGGACGACTTAGGCAACGTAAATTGTAAATTAAAATTTCAGGAGACTGTAGGACAGACTAATTGGAAGCAGTTGCAATTAAACAGGAAATTGTAACATGGATTTAATAGGATTGCAGGAGGTCAGAGGAGAGAGGGATGGCATTGAACCAGCTAACATTTACATATTATTGCTATGGAAATGTATACGAGGGTTTTCTTTTTAATGTACAGTTTTACTTACCTTATACGTAGGAAATCTTGTCAACATTTAAGAGAGTAGAGTTTATTAGTAATAGAATGTTATATGTAGTTCCAAGGGGTTTGTGTTGTGACATTTTCTGAAAGCACATACCGCAAGTGCGGATAAAAACAACCAATCAAAAGTCAGCATCTATCAGGAAATACAACAGTTGTTCAGTTAAATTTCAAAGTAACATACGAAGATTTTGCCCGAATTCTTAAAAAAATTCTTCATCGCAAAATTAGGGAAGGAGGATACTTCAAATCGACAATTGGGAAAGAGCGATTACATGAAACTGGATATGATAAAGATGTTAGTGTATTGAACTTTGTCGTAAGAGAAAATCTAATTAACAAGAGCACAATGGTTCCCATCAAAACATGCAAGTATATTTGATATTAGATGATTCAGAGGATTTCAATGTGATATTGATGGTTGTAAATGTTCTATAGAGACTAAGCGAGTATATGAGCAACGTAGAAATCTGATATGGAAAAATTCGATCAAGCGAAGCCAAAGATGTGGAGCTATCAGGTTAAAATCGAAGAAAAGTTTGCGGCTTTGGAGAACTGTGATGATAGCGGGGACATTAGTAGAGATCGGGAGAGTGTTATAGAAGATATCAAGTTCAAGCAAAGTTAGTCTAAGTTATTACACACTGCGTCTAGTTAAAGAGTGTTCAAAACTTTTAGATCACATGTTGCAAGTTAAGAGCAATTTTTACAGCATCCGAGGCAAACGAGAGGAGATAGTCCGATCAATGTACGACATACAACTGTCAGAAGTTTCAGAAGTAGGGAAGAAAATTTGTGGAAATATCTCAACGATGTAATTAATGGACTTGGATTCAAGCGAAGAAAGCAAAACTATTAGCGGTTTGTATAGATATATAAGAATATAGAAGGGTTACGAGCCTGTAACTTCACTCAGCGTGTAACAGAAATGAGTACCTAGGAATTTCTTTGGGGTAAAGTGCGGCCGGCGCTTAGAGCTGACAACTCTGCCATCCTAGTTGTGCCGAATGAATATAAGAATATATGAATATAAGAATATAGAAGGGTTACGAGCCTGTAATTTCACTCAGCGTGTAACAGAAATGAGTACCAAGGAATTTCTTTCGGGGTAAAGGGCGGCCGGTGCTTAGAGCTGACAACTCTGCCATCCTAGTTGTGCCGAATGAATATAAGAATATAAGAATATAGAAGGTTTACGAGCCTGTAACTTCACTCAGCGTGTAACAGAAATGAGTACCAAGGAATTTCTTTGGGGGTAAAGTACGGCCGGCGCTTAGAGCTGACAACTCCGCCATCCTAGTTGTGCCGAATGAATATAAGAATATATGGATATAAGAATATAGAAGGTTTACGAGCCTGTAACTTCAATCAGCGTGTAACAGAAATGAGTACCAAGGAATTTCTTTGGTGGTAAAATGCGGCCGGCGCTTAGAGCTGACAACTCTGCCATCCTAGTTGTGCCGAATGTCAAAGTGAGGATGGAAGCCCAACATTCCCTCCCTCACCTGAGTCTTCATGACTTGATAGGGAAAGTTTCGTCTTTACCTTTACTAGCCTCTAACTAAATGTGCAAATAATGGCTATCTGCTTGCAGATTCCCATAATAATCTGAGCAGGTGGTACCAGCTCTTACCTCACTTCCGCTATAATTGTCTAAATCAGAAGGTAAAACAGTACGTTCTGAGGTTCTTGTAGATATTAATCCTGTTGCCGGCAAGGAAAGTATTCTGCAATAGTGCAAATGTGAGAAAATTGAGAAACAAATACTCAGATATTCTACAATATGATGTTGTGACGTTGGGCGAGTAATTCCTGACGTTTCAGAGTATCATTTTTCGAGTCAAGCAGTACAAGAACGGCTTTACTGCTTGATTCTGAAGATGAAGGCCCTACTATCCATCGAAACGTCGGGAAGAGCGTGCCCAACGACACAGCGTGACCTCCCAGAAGACTTGAAACTTCATCAACACTGCAGTGAGAACCTCTGATCTCGCACAGTTAAACCACATGGGGATTACACTGACAAATGGAAACTACAATCACGAATAACTTAGGATCACATTGGCTTAGAGCAGTGGTATTCAACCTGGGTATGCGTACCCCAGAGGGTACGCGAAGACATCTGAGGGGGTACGTAAAATTGAAAAAAAAAATATTATTTCGTGATGAACACTGAATCATCAGGGCCAGATTTAGGTTTAGCCACAAGAGACCCGGACGTAAGGATATGCGATTTGGGAGCGCCATTTACTTTCTCTCCTTTATGCGATTCTTATCTGGGCGGCTAGTTTCATTTTATTCCATATACTGCATACAATATATTTGTTATTTAATAGGGGCCGGGATAGCGCAGTCGGTATAGCGACTCGCTACGGGCTGGACGGTCCAGGGATCGAATCCCGGTGGGGGCGAGATTTTTCGCAGCCGTCCAGACCGGCCCAGGGGCCCACCCAGCCTCCTATACAATGGGTACCGGGTCTCTTTCCCGGGGGTAAAGCGGCCGGGGCGTGGAGTTGACCACCCACCCTCATCTAGCACCGAGGTTAAAGAAAGAGTAGAGCTATACCTCTACTCCCTCTCTGGGCCTTCGTGGCCTGTTCTAGGGAGAACTTTACCTTTAGTAGATTGACTCTCCTTTTTCTCACTTATTATTTAATACATTATTTTGGATGTAATTTATTTAACTTATTTTAGATGTAGATTATAGACTATGTATAACTTGAATTATGCACCAACAACTTTGGGGGTACAAAGTTGAAGAGAAATTATATCTGAGGTACACGAACAAAAAAGGTTGAATACCACTGGCTTAGAGCATTGGTTTCCCAAAGTGTGCTCCGCGGATCCCAAGGGATCCGCAACCAGTTCCCAGGGGATCGGTGGATACATTTCTGTAATGGATACTTTGAAGTTTACTTACTTTTTCAATCAAAGGAATAATGTTTTGTTAAAAATAATCGCAGAACTTCTTTAATTGGCGATATGTTTATTTCATATGACCGTTAGAATATCTAATTAAGAAACTTCCTGTACCCACGAAGCGAGCGACAATCAGTTTAATTAAGGTCAAATCATACAGTGCATTGTTACGTTTGCTACTGGTATGTTTCGTAGCTATCTAAAATCAGTTCTGAGATATAAATATTTAATTCTGGTTACCTATCATCTGCACACTATATTTACGTCAGCAAGATGTGAGGATCCTTTGTTATTTTTCGAAGTCAAAAGGGGTCCGCGAGAAAAAAATTTGGGAAACACTGACTCAGAAGAATGCTTGCTACGGTTTCGTTTAGGATCTTTCTTGTCTTCTAGTTTGCTGTATTAAAACAGTAAGACTACAGTTTTTAAAAGTGCTATAGTTAATCATGTTCTGCTTATGAGTGAAACTAGGCCTCTTACATTCAGGGAAATAGAGAATAGACTGGTGGGCCGGGATAGCGCAGTCGGTATAGTGACTCGCTACGGGCTGGACGGTCCGGGGATCGAATCCCGGTGGGGCGAGATTTTTCGCAGCCGTCCAGACTGGTCCTGGGGCCCACCCAACCTCCTATACAATGGGTACCGGGTCTGTTTCCCGGGGGTAAAGCGGCCGGGGCGTGGAGTTGACCACCCACCCTCATCTAGCACCGAGGTTAAAGAAAGAGTAGAGCTATACCTCTACTCCCTCTCTGGGCCTTCATGGCCTGTTCTAGGGAGAACTTTTACAGAATAGACTGAGGGAGTTTCAGAACGGGGTAACAAGCAGAATTGTTGGACCGAAGAGAAAGGAAGTGACAGGAGGATAGACAGGGGAAAAAATTGCGTAATTATGAACTTAATAATTTGTAATCCTCGCCAAGTAGTCTTAGGAAGATTTAATCAAATAAGATTAGATGGGCGGGGCGTGCAGCATAAATGGGACAGGAATAAATTGCGTAAAATTATTTGGTTGGAAACCCCGAGGTAAAGAGGCCACTTCGAAGATCTAGAAATAAATAAGCGGATACACGTGCATGAAAATATATTTCAGTGATAATTTATGCGAGGAACAGGTGGCAGGGACAGGTGACGGGATTCTGTGGGCAGGTTGACGAAAATTGTAGTTATACAAAATTTCTTTACTAGCTGATAAAATTCCAGTTTTTTGAAGAAAACACTTGCTCCATGGATTTTGTTATTTATGTGTCACGACAGTTCTCTGCAATGTTCACAAGAGCTTCTCATTGGTCACAGTCTTGAGCCAGATACTGTCCCGTACACAAGAGAATACATTTGAACTCCACAGAGTGAGTAGAGTCCCTTAACACTCGCGACAATATTTGGGGAAAACATACAGGTTCTGCGAAAAATGAGTCTTTATTGCTGCGTAACCTTCTCTCCACTGGTCGCCATTTGTTAGGTGTTTTATTTATAACAAGCCTGAAGTATAATGTATGCGCAGCTCTGACCACATGGGACACAACAAAAAATAACTATTATCTCACACGCACAAAACACGACTTCATGTCAGCCCAATTTACTTTTAACTAGAATACATCGATTGCTGGTCACAAACAGGGGAGGGTCGGCTTTACCCAGCACAAACAAATGCCAAGGTTAACTGTAAAGTCCTCAGTCAGTATCAGTACCTTTCTATTCTTATATTCCCTTCCGTCAGAACCGAGCAGGTTTTTATTGCCGCGGTAAGGCTTCTGCAAAGCAGGCAAAATTAAGCGTTGAATTTTTTTTTTGCAGAGAACGTATGAACAAGTATTGGTGTACTTTCGTATATACTTAGAAGTTTACAGGATTTTACGGCGGCTGTTGATCAGATGATGTTTTTATGTTAATTTTCGCTACTATGCAGTGGTTAAATGTTTCGACTTTTAGAAGGAATGTACTGCTTTGATCTTCAGGGTGATACCTTCCTTCGAAAGGTCGGAACTTTTAGCCAGTACACTGTGCAGGAAAAGAGGGCAACCATATTGGTATACGTACTTATTAAAGAGCCGAGCACTTCAGTTGCCTTGTTAAGTGGCAGACATGCTGCTTCCATCAAACCGATACGTGCTTCAGGTAAAGCTATCCCATTACAGGCCTCGACAGGCCCCTAGGGCTCCAGTAGTTTGAGGCTCTCAGAATTTCTAGATAATCGGCACATGAAGGTGGCAAGATTTTCAGCCCTACACACCGGCCGCCTTTACACCCCAAGAGATATCCCTCGTACTCATTTCTGTCAGAGACTGAGTCGACCCCAGGGCCATAGTGCGGCCGAAAGAATTAGATCAATTAGGTCAAAACTCCATCGGTAGAAGAAGCCGCGACTTTCCGGCTTGTAGCACAATGCCTCGACCAACTGCGCCAAGTTGTGCCACGATAAATACTTGGGCATTAGGATAATCTGGTTTGTTCATGCCTGCGGAAATACGGGTGTGACTGGGTGTAACAGCAGGAAACATCGCCCCAAACTTTGTCGTCTGCAATGTAGGCCATGCTTATTGAAGTACTGTAGCCGAACATTATTGAAACATTATTAAATGCTAGTATTGTTGGAGCAGTTCGGCTCTCCCCTTCCACTCGTCTTAATATAGCTGGAACGACAAGGGACCAGGTGTCCCGAGTCAGTTGGCGGGAGTAAAAGGAAAAGAGTAGACGGATGGTTTTGTGCTAACGTTTGTATTGTAATAAAATAAACAAAGTTAACCTTTTGAAGAGAACAGTCTCTTAATTTGATGTATATCAAATTAATAAAAAGTAACCAGCAAAGTTCGGTTACAGTACTGAGCAACTAGCAGTACCAGAAAGTCAGTTACATTTAAAGCACGACCTTTGGTGCGTTGGCAAGATAGTTGCGCAAGAAGCTGTTGGTGTCGCTTGTCTGTCTGTCCTTATCGCCTATTGTAGCTACTCCATATCCGTTGAAAGAATCTTCATGACTTTCAACATTGTTGACACCGTGCATCTTCGTCATATTAAATTAAGTTTAAACAACCGATGCACACTAAAACCACTCTTTAAGTAGCTTTATATAAAATTGTTAAAATTGTACCCTACACGTGTTTCGATCCTAGGATCATCGTCAGTGGTTATTGCTAAAAGCTACAGTCACTTCAACACATGATTTAAATATTCTATCAGCACTTTGAACCATAATTAAAATCTTGTAATAATTCGCTAAAAGTTGTAAAATTATAAAAACACGTAGTTAGTAGAATGTGGAACTGCTGGCGTGTGTATTAAAAGCTGTAAAATAAACGATTTGTAAGTAATATAGAATTTGTAAATATATTGTTGCTAACATTAATCATTATTGATTTTCTATTTAATGTATACGAATGACTTACATATGAAATGTTTTTTCGTGGAGCGGAGTGTACTACGTGTCGTCCAGTGAGGAGTGCAATTTAACAATTTATAATAAAGCTACTTAAAGAGTGGTTTTAGTGTGCATCGTTGGTTTAACTTAATTTAATCTTCATGACGTTTGAAACTGGTGATCGTAACGAACAAAAATAACGGACAGACAGTTGTCATGAAGATCTCAGGTTGATGCATCCACCTAGAGCGTAACTCATTAAATATATTCTCGGAGCGGAAAACTAAACAAGAGAGACAATGTGCCTATAAAGTAACATTGAGGCGCTTTCGCGTAACAATTTTTGCCATGGAAAAACAGTAAGTATTAGAGATATTCTGAGTGTGCGTCGGTAGCCTAGTTATCCAACATGCAAAGCGCATGCGCCGTATAATACTGTCATCTATGGCCTCTCTGGCTCTATTACGTTTTTCCACATTATCTCACAAACAGCATGATTTTCTAAAAAAAAATATTTGGAACCTAAAATGTGTGTTTTGATTTCCGCTACCACATTTGTCTGAAACATTCCTGATTCTAGTAACAAGAATTCAGCGAGATATTGTAATTTTACGTAGGTCTTCATGTAAAGTATCCTTTATTCTTTTCAGAGTTTAATCAAACTAGAATTTTCTCGACAGTTTTCGAAAAATCATCAAATATCAAATTTTATGAAAACCCATTCGTTTGGAGCCAAGTTGTTTTATGCGGCCTTACAGACAGACAGACAGACATGCCAAAGATAATAGTCGTTTTTCTCAATTTTGTGAACGCGTCTAAAAATACATTGTAGCCAGGTAGTTTTCATAATACAGTGGTTCCTCGGTAATCCGGACTCGGGTAATCCGCGAAAATTTGGACCAACTAGACCCTCTCTTTCCCTCCGGTGACCCGGCCATGGTCCGGATCACCCGGGATAGCGTGAGACAATGCGTAAGCTACTCGTAGAGTGGCGTCGTGGGTCAAGCGGGAAGAGCCAGCCAGTCTTTAACTCCTCAGCTGTAAGGACGTGACCTCTCGAGGGTCGTAGCTGTCTTTCTGCCTTATTTCGCCATTATGGTTAAGTGATAGCGACAAAATGTCCGGTTATTATTATTGTTATTATTACTGTAAAATACTGTTAGGCATGGGCGTAACTTGACTAATAACTTTTGAGGGGGCGGGACAATATCGACCATGATTACTAGGAACTTTAATTTATGAGAGTCAAGTTAGAAAGAAGGGGAAGATTGATTTGAACCGGTCCTTAATATACAGGGTTATTCAAAATGATTGTCGGGGTTTTAACAACTTGTCATACACAATACACTTGAGATAGGAGTATATTTATTTTTTATTTAATAGAACAACACTCCAAGTTTTTGTGACATACCTTACAGGTGCTCTATATGTGCACCTTTTGTGATTCTACAAACATCAACTCGATAATCGAGTTCGTTCCAAACTTTTTCTAGCATGTCAGCGGTGATGGTTTCAATGGCGGTACTGATTCGTACCTTCAGTTCCGGGATACTTGCGGGAAGAGGAGGAACATGAACCTGATCCTTGACGTAACCCCATACAAAGAAATCACATGGGGTTGCATCTGGAGAACATTCATGAAATGTAAGCACACAAAACGCCTTCTCACTGCCGTTCGCCGCCATCTTAGTAAACTGCGCTCCAAGCGGAGAAATGCATAACTACTGCACACCGCACATCATAAAAAACACTTTGAGAATTTCTTGATGCATCGGTGCAACTATATACTCCTATCTCAAGTGTGTGTATGACAATTTGTTAAAACCCCGACAATCATTTTGAATAACCCTGTACATAAACCCTAATAAACATAAGCAACCGATACACCTCACAACACGCATAAAACACAGTCCACATAAGAGGTACGTCTGATCATAAAATAATTCAACAATATTGCCATAGTATAGAAAATAATTATTATACGAGAATAATATTTAATATTCTCCAACAGGAAACACGCAGAACAATAATGCAAAAACCATGCATAAGTAAATGACAATACGCCAATAAACAACGCGCAGACATAATATCCCAGACTTCAAATCATAGAAAATCCACAATAAAAGGTACACTACACATCGTCTCTACGAGACATACTTCGATATGCAAAACAGGACGCAAAAGTGAATATGCTTAAGTATTATACAACAACAGTGCTATAAGTTTTATAAAAGGTGGACTAGTGTGGGAGCACAAGTGTTGACTGTTTTAAAAAAAGTTTTTAGTGATATTTAGTGACTTGTGAAAAACTTTATATACGACGAGACGTTATAGGCTCGTATCTTATGTGTGTTTAACATATGGACTACGCAATTTAATGTAGTATTCCCCTGAAGATGGTCAGGTACCTGGCCGAAACATGTCGGGTTAATTAATCTACTATTAAAGTTTTTTTTTTAATAGTGAGTGTGCATCAAGTTGGTTTTAATTTTAATTTATACAAGATGCACGATGAATACAATATTAAATACATAAACCCCTTCCCCCCACATTCACCCAATTATTTTTGTTTGCCCATCTTCAACTAAGTAGCCAAAAAAATATTCGTATGTAGAAAAATTATTAAAGGAACATTTGCCCCTTCTTGCACCCCACCCCAAGTTACGTCTGTGCTGTCAGGTGCAATATTTAGGCTTTAATGTGCTTTACTTTAGCACTGAGTAATCATCTTGTGTATGTTACATACACAAAGGATTTTCACCTCGGTGTTCCGGATTCCCGGGTAATCTGGAATACTGCTGCCCCCATACATTCAGGATGACCGAGGGACTAGTGTAATTATACAACAGAGATTGAGACAGCCTGCATTGTTACTCTAAGTGTATATTTCATAACTTGTTAATTGTAATGTAGTTAGATGAAAATTGCGTCGGGGAAAGTAATTTGGTTTTGATTCGAATAGAGACATTCAGTCAGTTCGTAGTAATAATTTAGCTATGCTGAATGACTAGGACAGACACAACACAGTAACACAACACGCAATCAGCTGTAGCTGCACTGAACGATCGAGACACGACAATGCGCATACTGATGGCTGTAGCCACGTTGAATGATGGCCACAACTGTAACTGAATATTTAGGGTTGTAGATATACTGAAAGATTACTGACAAAGCATTCAGTCTGTCAATAGTGATACAGATAAGTGTGTCCCTGTGCACATCATAAAGGCATGTGGGGAATGGAGTTACAGTTCCATTCATTATTATCCTCTGCACTGGTAGAATCACGGTCCGGCCGCTTGAGTCCAGGGATAAAGTTACTGGGACCAGTTGGTTTGGAGAATGAATGAGCCACAGGGCAGACTGGACGTTATGGAGAAGAGAATAAATTATTTTCGTTCTGGGAATCGAACCACGATACTCCGGTTATCCGGCCCGTAACCTGGTTATTCTGCCGTTTATATTACCCCGGCTGCTAGTAAATGGTGACAGCTGTAGATAAACTGGATGGTCAGTGACGCAACAGTCGGTCAGTGAAAGGTGACAGCTGTAGATATACTGGATGGTCAGTGACGCAACAGTCGGTCAGTTAATTGTGACAGCTGTAGATATACTGGATGGTCAGTGACGCAACAATCGGTGAGTGAATGGTGACAGCTGTAGATATACTGGATGGTCAGTGACGCAACAATCGGTGAGTGAATGGTGACAGCTGTAGATATACTGGATGGTCAGTGACGCAACAATCGGTCAGTGAATGGTGACAGGTGTAGATATACTGGATGGTCAGTGACGCAACAATCGGTGAGTGAATGGTGACAGCTGTAGATATACTGGATGGTCAGTGACGCAACAATCGGTCAGTCAATGGTGACAGGTGTAGATATACTGGATGGTCAGTGACGCAACAATCGGTCAGTGAATGGTGACAGCTGTAGATTTACTGGATGGTCAGTGACGCAACAATCGGTCAGTGAATGGTGACAGCTGTAGATATACTGAATGGTCAGTGACGCTACGCTGAGTCAGTGAATAGTGATATATGTAACCAGGATTCTACCAAGACTTTGGGTTGCAGAGTGATAAACATTAGTGAGGTTTCCACCAATCAGCATGCGCCACGTTTCCATTCTCGTGTTGCTATAACGTATCTGCTTTCTGTCGTGTATTTTATAATGTTGTTTGTGTGTTTATGAACACAAAGTGTTATAGCGGATGTTCCGTTTCAAGTAGTTGCATACCGTGCTATAACTGGGTAAACGAAACAGTCGGGTGTCATGTTTTGTGCAGACAAGCTAGAAACTTAGTTATAACTGAGAGGCGTTTAAACTGTGCAATACTGCATCTTTGCGCAGTGCTTACAGAACGCAACAGCAAAGTGTGTCGGCGGCTTCGGAGCACTCGAGTACAAGCACAAATGTAGTATAAACACCATAATAATAACCTGGCAGATCTGCTTTCATACTTAAGCCTTGACTGGCACGCACGTGTCTAGATGTTATATCAAATAGAGACGGTACTCATTTTTCGATGTACCGTTTAAAAGACATACACTCTTATTGTTATGTAGCTCCATGGAATTAAAGGCCAATCTAAATTCTTGATGGTTACGTAATTCGCGGTGTCACCCCTGGCGGTATCGAACGCCAGACTCCAGGATATTGGCATCGGCAGCGAAGGAACTGCTTATTATGTATATTAATACGGTGCTGTTTATTTGCGAATAATGATCTACTGAACTACCAAACGGATCTTTTCAAGACATAAATTAATAGGAAGCTTATGATTTGGCATTAATAGCAGTCTCCTTTGTTC
The DNA here is from genome assembly GCA_021186555.1 of Reticulitermes speratus. Taxonomy (NCBI): domain Eukaryota; kingdom Metazoa; phylum Arthropoda; class Insecta; order Blattodea; family Rhinotermitidae; genus Reticulitermes; species Reticulitermes speratus. The sequence goes on from JAJKFL010000005.1 coordinate 8,516,936, forward strand.
TCACCAGTTCCTCCTCAAAAAAATGTTTTTATAAAAAAAGCTAGCATTAAACAATTATTTGCTGCATCGACCGGAAGCCATATAAATTACAGGAAATATATTAGCTTCCCTTGGCCTCTGGTATTGGCAGCATATGACTGTAAGAGGTTTGTACGAGCAGCAGAAGTTATCGGCTCTTTAAAAAGTACCCTTGCACCCAGGATTCAGTTATGTCCATGAGATCCTACCTTTCCCTTTAAACTGTAGGGAAGACGATTTCCGATCAAAACCGCGTTTGTTATGACAATCAGTAAGGCTCAAGGACAGACGTTTAAAAGTGTTGGAATATATCTACCATCACTTGAAAACGTCGCTGTTGCAATTACTTAAGGGTATCGACAACATATATTTAGAAAATGATAGATAAATAACATCAGATGTTTTATATCGAGAAGTGTTATGAAGTTTAAAATATGTAAATACATCTTTGTTGATTTTTTTTTTAATTTACATAGCTTTATTTCCTTGACATGTACATACAACAGTATACAGAATATGGGCTAAATTGTTCCTAACACCAATTTGGAGGTTCATGCCTGTTTCACACTTTGGAACATAATAGGTACTTTGTTGATTAAATATCTGGTGGTCTGTGGTCTTTCTGTGGTCTGTGATCAGACCACAGAAAGACCACAAACCACGCAGACAGGAAGGAAGGAGGTCCTACCTAACAGCAAAACACACACAGATAACTGGAATACACACCGGAAAATAGGACCACGCTGCCATTAATGAATTAATAAAGTATACCACAGCAAGTAGTTTATATATACCGCTCGATTTTACTGTTAATTTTAATAACTTTTAGAAAGTCAACAATACCACTAATTATACAAATTTTATGAAGTGGTAATAACAAATATTGACTCACTGTTATGACGTAACTTAAGAATTGGTCTATGTAACAGCTCACTTAAAAAAAACCCTGATGATGGCAATATAATTGCCGAAATACGTATTGGGGCACTCTTTCAATAAAGAAAACAGTGACAAACTTGTCTTGGTGGCATTTTTTTGGTAGAAATAATCAATTATACAAAGATGCACGGTGAATATGAAATGTAAATACATCTTTGTTGATTAAATATTGTAGCCTGTTGTTTCTACGTGCGAATAATTTTCACCGGTACAAAGTGTTTTAATAGCTAGGAGCTCTGTTGCCACTATATATAATCAATGAAGTGGCAGCCGGGATAGCTCAGTCATGTGGTGAATAAGGCGAAGCCCTGGACGACGTAGAAATCTCGTTCCAGGCAGTGGCAAGAGATTTTCGTCTGCTCTAAAGCTTCCAAACCTTGATCCTACCAGGGCTTTTTCGTCGGGGCTAATGCGGTTGGGGTGTAAACCTTACTACTCTGCTGTATCTACTGTCAAGTTTAAGAATGCGTAGAGCTCTGTTTACAGTCCCCCATATGTCTTCATGACGTGATGCTTAGTTAAGCTCAGGGATAACTTTACCTTTACCGTATTTCTTACTTAGACGCGGACTTCGAATCTGCTGATACAATAATTTTACTTCCTACATTTCCAGCAGGGGCACGGGGTGGCGCAGTTGGTTGAGGCACTGCTCTACAAGCCGAAAGGTCGCGGGTTCGATTCCCGATGGTGTCATTGGAATTTCTCTTTGACATAATCCTTTCGGTCGCACAATGGCCCTGGATTCGACTCAGCCTATAACAGAAATGAGTACCAGGAGTATTTCCTGGGGGGGGGGGGGGGGGGGGGTAAAGGCGGCCGGTGCATAGGACTGACAACCTTACCACCTTCATGTGCCGATTGTCTAGAAATCTGGGAGCCTCAACCTCCTGGAACCCTCTGGGCCTGTCCAGGCCTGTAATGGGATTGCTTTGCATTTACATTTCTAGCAAGACTATGTAAGGTGAACTCCATAACTCATTGAGATTCTATAAAACTGCATTGGGCTCTCTCTTTAAGACATATTAAGTTTATTTAAAAAGAAGGTGACTCAAATAAGAACGTTAAATTCACCCGTGTAGGAATTTTGACAGAATCTGTGAAAAATTTATAACCTATATTGAGAAGTCCACTTATCGCCTTAATGCAAACTAGAGCTGTATTACGAGCTCGACCGGTAACTTTTAGTGGCATTGTCCCATATCGGATTTTAAAAGAATCTGTTTAAGTGTTCATGGGATATTTGGAAATGTCCATTTATGATGTAATCTTTGCTTTATCACGATCAGTGCGATAGTATATGTCTTGCCTAACGAATTTGGTGAAAGTCACAGCTGTCAAATTAAAACATACGGAACCGCAGGGTCAGACATAGCACTGCATTCCACATAAAGACTAGTGCACACTGCAATAAGCAAGTAAAAAACGCAAACGAAACGATTTATAATTTTCGGTTCCTGTCTCACACTAGAAGGAGCGCTTCCGAACTAAGCAACTAGGTCTCGTATGGTTTGAGTGCTCAACACGTGATGGCAGCAGATATCAAGAACACTGCAGAATATCTTACGAAGATTTTGTTCATTTGTGGACACAACTGAAACAACAGATTCTTTGTTAACGGCCCCTTGGTTATCTGAAATACAGTACATGATAGAAGAATTATTATCAACATTTCCATTTAAAGATAAATGACCGTTCTGTGAAAAATAAAAATTATAAATTTTAATACTATAGCGGTATCCGTTTTTGCCCCTCGCCACCGTCTGGACGAGGGACCAGCTCGTCGCAGAGACCTCTACCTGACAACACACAACACTCACAAGAGACAGACATCCATGCCCCAGGCGGGATTTTTTTTTGCCTGTCCGGGGTTTTTCCCTTTTGATCCATTTTTGTACTGTTTAAATCCTTTCGTCCTTCATGTCACTTTATGTTCCATATTACCGTCCTTACGACAAACACAACACAGACATCCATGCCCCCGGTGGGATTCGAACCCACAATCCCAGTAAGCGAACGGCCGTAGACCCACGCCTTAGACCGCGCGGCCACTGGGATCGGCAGCATAATTACATCAGGCAGGCGCTTAACTATTCGCTTTATCACGGTTTGTTCGTACTTATATTACATGTCATTTTCTGTACCTGTAACTAAGTTTAGCAACAAATTCTAACCTAGAAATTTCTCCTCTTTCATATTTTAAAATTAAATCTTCTACCAATCCCTTAGCAACGTGACTTCTTTGGTTAGTCACTGTAGCAGGAAAATTAACACTTCATAATTCTACGTTAATCATATTTTGATGTTCTGTTAACTTAATTATCAATCAACTGATGTTGGTGTGAGGATGGTAAAAGTATGTCGATAAGTGTGAGTGAAAATACTCACAGGAGTTCGTTGTCAACTTCACAGTACAGCTGACAAAATATCCAGTTAGTTAGATATTACGAGAGAGCAGTGATCTCGGTGGTGCCTAGACTGCGACAGGAAGTAGTGACGTCAGAACACCGACGACACAATGCATGAACAAGTGAAGGGCCAGTTGATCCTCTTACCTGTCTGCATATCGCTCTCAGAGTACGAACAATGACAGCTACAAACTGTGAGCGGAGAGGGTAAGAGCAGGATCAGTTAGAAACAGCAATCGAACTTGATTGGCTAAAGAAAATAGTAAGTAACATGTTAATCGAACATGATTGGCTAAACATGTTAGTGGATAGGGGTGAAAACAAAGGTTACGTCATTCGAGCTGACCATGTATGATTTGGCAACCACATACCTGGACACCTTGGTATTGTTTTAATTGAAGGGGATACTTTATTCCATGGCGCGATAGACCATAGTGGGCCAAGGCCTCATTGTCGAGGCTTCACGATCACACTCAGACACACCGCACGCGGTAGGACTCCTCTGGACGAGTGATCAGCCCGACACAGAGACCGCTACCTACACAACACACAACACTCAGAAAAGAGAGACATCCATACCCCCGGCGGGATTCGAACCCGCAATCCCAGCAAGCGAGCGGCCGCAGACTCACGCCTTAGACCGTGCGGCCACAGGGATCGGCACTTTTGACGGGGATGCAATCATTAACAATGGCGGTGGACGAAAACGGATATCCCTTTTTGAAAAAAAAAAATTTCAAATACATAATGCAAATGAATGATTAGTCAATCTCAGTGGAAGCCGGATGGTGCAGTCGGTCTAGCGACTAGGCTAAGTAGTGGAGATAAGGGGTTCGATTCCCGGCAGGGGCAAGAGATTTCTCGCTTCTGCGAAGCTTCCAGATCGACTCTGGGTCACACTCAAGTCTCCTATTCAATGGGAACCGGAGGCTCTTTCCCACTGGTTAAAGCGGTCAGGGCATAAGGCTCACCTGCATCTAGTACCGACGTGCACAGGAAAATTTTACATTTACCTTTTAGCTATTCTCAATTAAGTATACACCTGTATCACATAATTTACCTGGTATTTCCAACTCTTCTCCGATGCCCTTCCATACGTCTTCCTTCCACACGTCGAGTACCGAGACCCCTAAAAAGTGCTCGGCTTCCGCCAAAGGCATTCAAAGTAATCCCTTGCCGCAATCGGCGTGGCTATGTTGGACTTCGCAGACCCCCCCCCCCCCCTCCCCATCCCACCAAATCGAATCGAAGCGAGAAACATTGTTCTGCTGAATTCCGACCACAACGTCACATCAGTGTGCGTGGGCAGCTTGCTTGCCGTCTAACGTAATAGAGGAGGTGGAAAGGAGATACATGCATGCAGCAGTGACGCCTCTGTTTATACAAACTTCTGCTTGTGTCTTATCTCCGTATATTATCTTTATTTCAGGTACTGCCTCTTCTGACATGCAGTTCCATTTAATGTCAGGCGGTTCCCAAAGTGGGCGGTACCGCCCCCTGGGGGGCGGTGGGTTTACCGAGGTGGGCGCTAATAGATACGAGAGGTGGAAGGGAGCACTGTTATTATCACGGGGGGGGGGGGGGGCGCTAGTAGACAAGTAGTGCTTTTATTTTTATAATAAAATTCAAATAAAGTAATTTTTGTGTTAAAATAAAAAATGAAATAAATTTCTTAGTATTTTAATTTATTAATCTTATTCAAGCACATATTATTTTTTAATAAACTATTGCTAGATGAATTATTGTTAATCATAAAAAATATAATAAATTTTAATTTATTAATTAACACATAAAACATTAAGTTTAACTCTTATAATTTTATTTAAACGATTTTTTTAAATATAAAATAAAAATGGAAACAAATGCGCATTTATGTTTTTTAAAAAAGGTAGGGGGGCGCTGTGGGTGTGTGTATGGAACCAAGGGGGCGGTGGACCGAAAATGTTTGAGAACTACTGATGTAAGGTATCTCACGCCCTTGAGTACGGATAACTAACTTAAACATATCCGTAATACAGTACGAGTATTCTGTGACTGACTTCAGTTCTCTGACAAGTGACCTAAAATTGCGATCGGCCCTTTCGTTATTTCTTGTCATTTCGCTTCGATTCATGATAGAGTGTGCTAGGTTGACAAAATAATCGTAAGTCTTTCGAACATTAAACTGTTTTTCATGTTTTACCTTTTTTTGGGGGGCGCCAAGTACACAATAAATAGCTAGTTCTAAAAGTACCTCGCCGTCGTGAATGGAGCCTTTTATTACAAGGAAATTTAGAGAAAGAGAATTTGATGACACTCTGCGCTTTCTTTTCTTTTCGGTTCGTTTCTATTCGTTTTCGTTCTGCTCGGTTTCTGGCGTAAGACTATGTTTTTTGGAAGCAAAAGTAACACACAGTAATTTGTAAAAGTGTTCAGTTTTTGTCAGTCCGGTTTTTCACTTACTAATCGTCACCCACAATTGATTAGCAGCTGTCATCTTCTGCTATCAGGTCTCCAACGTAAACGCCAGCACCCCCCCCCCCCCCGCTGACGGCTTTGCGGTGCTGCAGTTGTCCAAATATTTTCCCCCATTTCGTATTAGTATCACCGTGCATCTTTATGAATTAATAGATTTATAACCAACTGATACACAATTGAACCCCTTTTATTGTAGCGTCTATATTATTATACGTCTATATTATTATACGCCCCTACATTATGTTTCGGACCTCAGTCCATCCTCAGGGGGTCTCGTTCGTAAAAAGCCACTAAATAAAAATACATATTGTCAAGGGAATATACAGCACTTATGTACCACTGTTGTGGTAAAATTGTCTTGATATAATAGTAAAATTATTAAAACACAGTTTTTTATTTCACTTTATATTCACCGTGCATCTTTACATAATTGATTATTTGTACCAACAAATGCACTAAGACAGTTTTTTCACTGTTTTCTTTATTATAAGGATGGCCCAATACGCATTTCGGCAATTATTTTGCCATCATCAGGGGGTATTTTAAGTGAGCTTTTTACATAGACCAATTCTTTGGTTACGTCATAACAGTGAGTCAGTATTTGTTACCACATCGTATAAAGAAAACAGTGAAAAAACTGTCTTAGTGCATTTGTTGGTACAAATAATCAACAGTTTTTTATGTTAAAAACCTTGTTAAAAGATTTGTATACTGGTTGTATAACTGAGGTCCGAAACATATGTAGGGGCGTATAATAATATAGACGTATAATAATATAGACGTATAATAATATAGACGTATAATAATATAGACGTATAATAATATAGACGTATAATAATATAGACGTATAATAATATAGACGTATAATAATATAGACGTATAATAATATAGACGCTACAATAAAAGTGGTTCAATTGTGTATCAGTTGGTTATAAATTTATTATTATTTTCCCCCATATTGTAACCCCTACAACTTTTCAGGGATTTTGGATCAAGTTACTATTAGAGTCATTCGTTAGTTTGTCATAAATGTGTTGCAGGAATGGAAAATCCCTCCATTAAATTCAACGAGGATTTTTTTTTTTGCGCGTGTCGTCACATTTCAATTTTTTTTTTCATCCCACCCTTTATCCTTATCACACATTTCTCTCTTGTTCTAGTTTTTACTTTTCAGTGAAGAATAATTGTAGTCGTACTTTTCATATTTCATATCTTTTGCCTTATCATACTTGCATCTCCTTTCTCGTCTTTGCTTACGAACTGTGAATTAAGGTACTGGAGTACCGATAGCATATTTTTGAACATAGGGCTGCCACCGTTGTAAATGCATGAAATTTCATGTCTCCATGACAACGGCCTATATCTCACAGTGTCAGTATTCATAAACCCGAATCCTATACTCTATATCTATATCTAATCCTATACTCTCTCCAGCGTCATAAAATTACGTCATTCCCTGATGATGCGAACAGACAAGTTCTCCAACAATTTGAATTTTGTTTCTAATTCACGCAGCTGGCAGCCAGAGAGGGAATTATAAATTTGGTCATCGCGAAATTTTCAAGTCTGAATAATCTGTAGTTAACCTTTAATTACGTAATATTATGCGAGCTCACGTCACACTTTAAACTTCCACAGAACTTTCCTCACGAAGTTTACCTTGCTAGCATTTAAGGCCGCAGCTACTGGCAGTAATTATACGCGACGTGCTTAGTTGTTCACCCTGTTTATTGTAATCCATAGCAACTGCAAGGTCTTTCCCTGGGACAAGAGAAAATTAAAATATAGTTTAATTTGAGACTGTTGGATACAGAATACAGAAATAATTATCAGTAGTTAATAGGACTTTAAGTGTCAAATAATCAGGCGTACTGAGAAAACGGATAAGTGTCTGTATATTCTAAAGCAATAAGATGCAAAGCAATCAAATACTTTAACAGCATTTTTAAATCATTCAACTCCTCTAATGTATTTCACATTGTTGACACCGTGCATCTTCGTCATATTAAATTAAGTTATAAACAAACCGATGCACACTAAAACCACTCTTTAAGTAGCTTTATTATAAAATTGTTAAAATTGTACCCCTACACGTGTTTCGATCCTAGGATCATCGTCAGGGGGTTTCTTGTTAAAAGCTACAGTCACTTCAACACATGATTTAAAATATTCTACAGTGTTTTTATAATTTTACAACTTTTAGCGAATCTATTGACAAGATTTTAACCTATGGTTCAAAGTGCTGGTAGAATATTTTAAATCATGTGTTGAAGTGACTGTAGCTTTTAACAAGAAACCACTTGACGATGATCCTAGGATCGAAACACGTGTAGGGGTACAATTTTAACAATTTTATAATAAAGCTACTTAAAGAGTGGTTTTAGTGTGCATCGGTTGGTTTATAACTTAATCCTCTAATGTATATTATTCAGGTACAGACAGCAAGTGCTCGGGATTTCTCAGATTCTGAATATAAAGAGCGAAAGCTCCTCTGAAATGTTAGTAACCGTTTACGAAGCTACACGTCGTCATAATCCAGAAGACATGACTCTCAAATTCTCATCCACTTGCGATGGTGTTGCTGTGGGACACGTTTATTGTTTTGCTGCTATGTTTGTCGCTGCTAAGTTGTTGTCACTTTGTTATTTCAGTAATTTTCTTTGTAAGGTAAAGGTATAAGTTCTCCCTAGAACAGGCCATGAAGGCCGAGAGGGGGAGTAGAGGTATAGCTCCACTCTTTGCTTAACCTTGGCGCTAGATGGTGGTGGGTGGTCAACGCCACGCCTCGGTCGCTTTACCCCCGGGAATGACACGGTACCCATTGTATAGGAGGCTGGGTAGGCCCCAGGGCCGGTCTGGACTGGTGCTGAAAATCTCGCCCCCACCGGGATTCGATCCCCGGACCGTCCAGCTCGTAACGAGTATACCGACTGAGCTATCCCGGCCACCTACTAATTGTCTCTGTATCTATTCAATTTATTCATTTAGGCGACTTTAATTTACGTATCTTTTATTTAACGAAATATTCACAGGTAATATTACATGTCGTCGAGTGAGATGACTGAAAGGACAAGTAAAAGGTGAAGATAAAGTCGGAGAATAAGAAATAATGATGAATTGGAGAAATTAATAAGAGGAGAAGTTATAGTTAAGTACATAAGAGTACAGAGTGTAAAATGGTGGGGACAGCTTAACAGGAGGAAAAAATTATCGGCAATGAGGAAGATTATGGAATAGAATCACATAGGAGTGAGATAAAGGACGTCCAAATAATATATGGGAAAATGAAGTGCCAAATGATTTAAAGACATTAAAAGTGAAGCACTGGACATATCTCGTTAAAGCCAGAAAAGCCTGGTGTGAACTGGTGCAGAAGACCGAAACACACAAAGTGTTGTAATGTCAGTAGAAGAATAAGAGAGTCAATATAGTCTTCTCGGGCGCACAGCCGCGTCAATTCGTTTGAATACAACGTTTCGGGGACTAGCTCCGTCCCCATCCTCAGGCAAAACTGATTTCAGTTTTGCCTGAGGATGGGGACGGAGCTAGTCCCCGAAACGTTGTATTCAAACGAATTGACGCGGCTGTGCGCCCGAGAAGACTATATTGAATCATGTCGCCGCGAAAGTTTTAAAACTTAGAATAAGAGAGTGTTCACGTCAGTGATATACAGTGCACCTTAATTGTGTTTCCCTATGACGAAAAAACCTTTTTTTTTTTTTAATTTTTAACAACCACACACCTTATAGAATGCCTATGAACGTGATTGTTAACTGGCCGAAACATATGTAGGGCCAATTTTTAAAAATCTATAAAGGTTTTATTAATTAGTGCATGTGTTGGTATTTTTACTAGTAGTAAGAAGGTAAAGGTAAAGCAACCCCATTACAGGCCTGGACAGGCCCTGAGGGGTCCAGGAGGTTGAGGCTCCCAGATTTGTAGACAATCGGCACATGAAGGTGGTAAGGTTGTCAGCCCTACGCACCGGCCGCCTTTACCCCCAGGAAATATTCCTGGTACTCATTTCTGTTAGAGGCTGAGTCGACCCCAGGGCCACAGTGTGACCGAAACGATTATGACACCATCGGGAATCGAACCCGCGACGTTCCGGTTTGTAGCTACGCCACCGCGCGCCCCAGTAGTAAGAAGAGAAAGTTAAAATTGTCCCTGTGCACGCCAAGAAGGCGTAGGGAGGGAGTGGAAGTATGGCTTCTTTCGTTCTTAACCTCGGCACTAGATGGAGGTGAGTGATCAGCTTCACGCCTTAACCTCTGGCTACCCTCTGAAATAGCACAGATATTATTAAATAATGAATTTCAATGTGTAGATGAAAACAGCCGCGGTGTAATTGAAGGATGTCTTGTTTTGTTGTGAACAGCCGCTATAGTTCAGTCTGTATAGTCGTCACGCGACGGTCTAGAGCAGTGGTTCCCAAATTTTTTCGGTCTACCGCCCCCTTGGTTCCATATACACACCCACAGCACCCCCTACCTTTTTTAAAAAAACATAAATGCGCTTTTGTCTCCACTTTTGTTTTATATTTAAAAAATCGTTTAAATAAAATTATAAGAGTTAAATTTAATGTTTTATGCGTTAATTAATGAATTAAAATTTATTATATTTTTTATGATTAACAATAATTCATCTAGCAATAGTTTATTTAAAAAATAATATGTGCTTGAATAAGATTTATAAATTAAAATACTAAGAAATTTAGTTCATTTTTTATTTTTAACACAAAAATTACTTTATTTGAATTTTATTATAAAAATAAATGCACTGCTTGTCTACTAGCGCCCCCCTGTGATAATAACAGCGCTCCCTTCCACCTATCGTACTTATTAGCGCCTACCTCGGTAATCCCACCACCCCCCAGGGGGCGGTACCGCCCACTTTGGGAACCACTTGTCTAGACATTCCGGGGCTCGAGTTCTGGTAGAAGCGATCGAATTTTTTCTCCTCGAAGTGTCCATAGCGTTTCTGGGGCCCAATCAGCCCCTGTTCAATGGGTACCGAGGTCTTTTCGTCATAGAGTGAGGCTGCCAACTCACATCCATCTTGTGTCGAGGTTAAAAATGAGTGGAGATATACCTCCATTCCGACTGCTTCATGGAATGTAGAGGGAAATAAACTTAATATTATTCATTCCGTACATTTTATTTTCTATGTTTATTGTCCGACGAATGTACACTTTTGTTCACTATTAATTGTGTAACACATTGCTACATGTTTCGAACCTTATACTGGTTCATCTTCAGGGACTTCAGTATTTTAAATTACACATGTAAAAATATGTGTAATTTAAAATACTGAAGTCCCTGAGGACCATGATAAGTGGGTCCCTGTCACCACGGCATGGCGCGTCCTCGGGTTGCGGATGGAGGAACGGCCTGTGGATATGGAGAGTAGCTGTGAATATATTGAATAAGCAGTCGCGGACAGCCGACAAGGGGTGGCCCTCCAGCTTGGGGGTTGGGCGAGGTGCTAACAACTCCTCACCGTAAAAAAATTGCCATGTTACGAAACAGATCACAAAGCCTCGGACCTGGATTGATTCTGTGGTACAACTTGATATGGCCCAGGATAGGGACAGGTGGCGGGCTCTTGTGAATGCGGTAATGAACCTCCTGGTTCCATAAAACGCGGGGAATTTCTTGACTAGCTGAGGACGTGTTAGCTTCTCAAGAAGGACTTTGCTCCATGGAGTTAGTTAGCTAGTTAGTTAGAAGTCCCTGAGGATGAACCAGGATAAGGTTCGAAACATGTAGGACTACGTTTCACAATTAATAGAGAATAAAAGTGTACATTCGTCGAACAATAAACATACATAGTAGAGGGAAATGTTTCTCTTATTATTGTGTCCTGAGGATGAACATACTGGACAGTTTTACCCTAGACATCAGTTTATTGCTTAAGGCTGTGGTACTGACAGACCTTCCTCAGTAGAAGGCCAGCCCTGTGCCAGGGACTGCTTCAGGTCAGAGTGTGACTAGCGTGGCGACTTAAGGCCGATTCACACTGTCCGTTACGTTTCCGTTCCGTCACCGAACGTCGCCGTTCAGTAAAGTTTTCTCATGTGTAATTAAAGGCAGTTGTTCACACTGATAGGAACGTCTCCGATGCTGAGCGAGAATGATCGACGTGACGGAACGGGTCCGGACCTGTCTGTGCCTGCTCGATTCCGATAGTGCACTGGTATTCAACCTGGTGTACGCGTACCCCCGAGGGTATGCGAAGACATCTTAGGGGGTACGTAAAATAAAAAAATAAACGTATTATTTCATGATAAACACTGAATAATCAGGGCCAGATTTAGAGTTAGCCACAAGAGACAGGACATAAGGACATGCGATTTGGGAGCACCATTTCTCTCTCTCTCTTTCTCTCATTTATGCGATTCTTATCTGGGCAGCTAGTTTTATTTTATTCCACATAGTGCAAATAATTTTGCTTTGCTAAAATTCCTTTGTTCCTCTACTAATTTTTATATGATAGGCAATAATATATTTGTTATTTAATAGCTTGGTTTTCCTTTTTCTCATTTAAAACTTATTATTTAATACATTATTTTGGATGTAATTTATTTAACTTGTTTTCGATGTAGATTATAGACTATGTATAACTTGAATTATGCACCAACAACTTTGGGGGTAAAAAGTTGAAGAGAAATTATATCTGGGGGTACGCGAACAAAAAAGGTTGAATACTACTGCGATAGTGTGAACAGTCTTCCGTCTCCTCCACTACACTTCGAGCGTTTGCTTGCAATAAGTGCTGTCTGTTTTTGCCTTAAAAGTGGATTAAAAATTAATAGAATTGGTGTGTAAATGTGAGGCATTATATGGCATGTCAAATAAGAAGTAGTGACAGTGTACAGAGTGCCGTATTCGCCTTCTGATTTTATGCTTCTGAAGCACTTGTGAACCCACATACGCTTCTTTTTATCACTGAGAGCGGCAGTTTTCTCTTCTTCATCTAACATCAATGCTATTGCTGCCAATTGTCTGTTCGGAAAAGAAAGGCGCTGCATAGTTGATGAAAATAATCACAAGCCTCCGAAACTATCACGTGCTGCTCTTGAAGGTGACTGAACGTGACGGACAGTGTGAACACGAATCGTTTTGACGGAACGGTGACGGAACGGAAACGTGACGCATAGTGTGAATCGGCCCTTACTGCATTTGTTTCTGCACGCCAGCGATGAGCGTCAAGTTAAGAATATTTCTAGTGTTGTGTGTATTTACATTAAGTGCAACTTCTCGGAGCCTCGCCTCATTCCGGGTGTTGTGTCGCTGTTTATTAGTGTTGCTGCCTCCTTAGCTGAGCCAGCATGTTGAGTCAGAGTTTTCTGCGTTCTGTAGAGATTGTGTGAAATTTATGCTGAGAAAAACGAGTTAACGAAACTCGTGTTGTACATAGGAAAGGGTACAGCAGTATTAATTGTATACAATAATAGTAATACTTGTGTCCTGTCTGCATCATAACATGTACGCACATGCATATTGTATACATACTCGTACATACATATAGACATACATACGTACATACACATAGCACTACCCTGACATTTGAAATAGACTGATGTAAACCAAAGGAACCTCACTGAACTCAGGACCTCTCGTAAACTACCACGACTTTTCGGCTCTTGTCTTTTTTTAAACATATGATTTGTAACCTCGGAAAATGACACAGTGTCTAGTTTAACTTAATTGTCATTGGCAAGTAACATCAAGATAAACAGCAAAATTCTCTGATTGCTCGCACTTAATGTAGACTTTGATGTCTTTATATGAACTCTTTGCACACTAGTCAGTGAAAATACCGTAAACAATTGTTCAATGATATTTTATTGTATTTTGTATTATATTATTTGCTTGCTTGCTTACATTATATTACATCTCGTCAGTTCGCCATATTTACCGCCGACCAACTGCACTCTATTCACGGCCGATTTTTATGTTGGTAATCGTGGTATTTGGTACAGAGGAAGATTTGAAACCAACTCCCGATAATTTGGTAGAGGTGAAACGAAGAATTCAGGAGAGTAACAAGCATGTCAGGTAAACTGCGATGGCAGGATAGACATGTAAATGTAGCGATTTTAAAAGACCGTGAGTTCAGGTGAACGGGTAGGCCTAGTTACTCTACTGTCTCTGTAGTTCGCATCACAGAGAACAAAATACTTTTATATGACTTGCTGATAGCTAAGCTTCAGAATGGTTGAGACACACACTCAAGTTAGCAATGATCAGCACTGAATTACATACAAACTGGTCACTGGCACTGTTTGGAGAGCAGGGCTCTGTTGATTTACGTATGTTTATTCTCACTAAGGTAACACGATTGTGCAATACGCTGCAGAGTTATTAGGTGACTGGAATGTGGAGGTCCAGTGTACCGTAGTCGTTATAACTACGACACAGGTTGGACGATCTGGGGTTCGAAACCCAGCCGATCCCAGTGGCCGCGCGGTCTAATGCGTGGGTCTACGGCCGCTCGCTTACTGGGATTATGGGTTCGAATACGGCCGATCCAAGTGGCCGTGCGGTCTAAGGCGTGGGTCTTCGGCCGCTCGCTTACTAGGATCGTGGGTTCGAATCCCACCGGGGGCATGGATGTTTGTGTTGTGTTTGTTGTAAGGACGGTAGCATGGAACGTAAAGTGACATGAAGGACGAAAAGGATTTAAACAGTGCAAAAATGGATCAAAGGGGGAAAAACCCCGGGCAGGCAAAAAAAAAAAAAAAAAAACCGCCGGGGGCATGGATGTTTGTGTTGTGTTTGTTGTATAAGGACTCGTATGGAACATAAGTGACATGAAGAAGGACGGAAGGATTTAAAAATACAAAATGGATCAAAGGGAAAAAACGGGATAGGAAAAAAAAATCCCGCCGGGGGCATGGATGTTTGTGTTGTGTTTGTTGTATAAGGACAGTAGTATGGAACATGAAGGAGAGAAGGATTTAAAAGTACAAAATGGATCAAAGGAAAAAAAAATTGGACAGGAAAAAAAATCCCGCCAAAAAAAACCCGGCAACGGAAAGAATTTTTTCTTTTCTCCAAATTATCCAGACCACCCACCCTCATATTCAATGAGTACCGGCGTTTTTTCGTGGTGGTAAAGTGGATGTGCGTGAAGTGGATCATTCAGGTCCACCTAGTGCAGGGTTTAAGAATGAGTGGAGCTATACTTCTGCTTCCCATCTATGCCTTCATGGCGCGGACAAGGACAACTGTGCATATACCTTTATGTGTTGTACTTTGTTTGCAACGACACGCCTCTCTCGTATGATGACTGTTGGAAGAACGTCTAGCGTCTTTCGCGGTATTAAAACGTATTTTTCAAGTAAGACATTCTAGAAAGATTAGGAAATTCCCCCCCTCGCTTACTTTCACTGGTTAGTCATCCGTGGGTTTTCTTATGGTTGGTAAATCAATCATATCTGAGGGATATTAAGATAGTTAACCAAATGGCAATGCTAAATGCGAAGTTTCAAAGATATGAAAACCGTTTTTATTAAAAACTATTTAGAAAATAATATTAACATGGAAAGCGTCACTTTGAGTCAAAGTCTAACACGACAATGTGCTTAAATTTAAATTTCTCCTTCTGACTGTGTAGAATGTAGATGCGTCAGGAAATTTATAAATTGAAATTAGTCGTATTAGAACATCTGCCAGTTCCCTTAGCTGTGGTGAGAACCAATTAAGTTGAACATCTGCTCTTCTAATGCCGAGCCTGTACACAGAGATATACTTGAAACACAAATCCGTCTAAATTGAGATATGCTCTGAGAGGTGGAAGAGAATGAGACCGACTACAATACAGCACAAAACGCACAAAGTGAAGGCACAATGGAGAGGACGTTATTCTGTTTCATGTCCACAACTCTTCATCTGATTTCGACTGATTTTCTGTGTCAGAGGTTTATGCTGAATTTTGTAGGACCAGTTTAGTTCTGTTGATGTGTGTATATAAACATGTAAAGCAATCCCTTTACAGGCCTTGACAGGCCCTTAGGGTCCCAGGAGGTTGAGGCTCCCAGATTTTTAGACAATCGGCACATGTAGGTTGTCAGCCGTACGCACCGGCCGCCATAGCCCCCCCAGGAAAGATTCCTGGTACTCATTTCTGTTAGAGGCTGAGTCGACCCCAGGGCCATAGTGCGACCGGAAGGATAATGTCAGTGAAAAATTCCAGTGTGATGTGTGTGTATATATGCTTACTTAATAAGAAGATAAGCTGGAAATTATGTATTTGAAATACAATACAAAACCTTGTACATAAATAATGTATTGCAAATTTTATATGTTACATGCTTACTACCGTGGTTCGTTTCTTTATCGTGGTGTTCCACAAATATCGTCAATACATACAAATGAACATAAATATTTTATTAATAAATATTTATTAACCCACTCTGTACTTACAGTACATGTCGTTTACAACAAAAGAAATGTAAAATAACAACTCGTCAGTAGAGACCCGAGAATCTTCCCACTTGGTAGTGCCTGGTATACACCATCCCCTTCAGCTGTTAGACACCACCAAGGGCTCCGACAATCCTTCGACGAAACAGAATTTTGGCAGATGAAGACCTAGACCGGTGTTAGTTGCTCGTGAATCAGATCCAGGATGCAGAGTGGTCAAGTAGAAAGACGCAACTTATTAGGTAAATTATGGCCGGGTACAAAAGTGAAAGTTAAGGGGTGGAAGGTTGCTGACAGGACCGTCCAACTCATGTTTGTAAGGGGTGTAGGGTATAGGCTGGTGGATCTCCGTGGAATGTCGAGATTTAGGCACGGCACATATATTTTCCATACAGTGCATTATAATTAGACTTTTTATTATTATCCAACGAATGCACTCAATTTAGTACCGTGAACTACTCCAAATCACCAACACGCTGACCCATCTACTGTGTAACAAACCACACCACCTGCAGATCTACATACACAACTGACCACGTATTTTTATGTAATTGTTTTGTGTAATACCGACAGATGTTCTCTCTGATGATGGGCCGATAGGGCCCGAAACATGTAGCAGTGGAATGCTCTTAGATTTATTGATATGAACCTGTAATATTCAGTGCATTTTTTGGATGATAATAAAAATTGTATTGCAGCTTCATATTTGAAACGATATAGAATCCATTGGACGAAATAAAAGATGTGAGAGATAATATGAAATTTGAAGCACTTACGGCGGTGACCACAAGCAGTATTTACTGTCTTTTGGATGTGAAGTCGAGCAGTCTGACAGATTTACACCGTCTCATTAGAGGAAACTGCCGTCTCGACCTTCAGGGCTTCCTGTACCCTAAGATGGAAGCAGCAGTTCCTCCGAAACTGCGGTAAATAGGGTACAAATCGTTACATTCCGCAGGTCAATACTCTTCACAGACAAAAACATGACTTGTGATTGTATTTATTTTAAGAGTCTGGATAATGTAGACGATATAGCGCCTAGGCTACTGCTTGCACGGTTTGGGGTTTGAATCTCGGTAGGGATACAATATTTTTTTTCTTCCCCAAAACTCCCAGATCGTTTCTTAGGCCCACCCAGCATTGTATTTAATGTGTACCGGGGTTATTTACAGGGGTTAAAGCGGACGGGGCATGAAGTTGACAACTCGTTACCATCAAGCGCCGAGGTTAAGAATTAGTGGAGTTATAACTCTGCTGCCCCTATATACCTTCGTGGTGTGGATAGGGACAAATGTACACTTGTCTTTACCTTTATAAAGTACCGTCTTCAAAAAACGCAACAAAAGCACATACACACGAAACTGCAGTAGGTCTACACCTTGTTTTAAATTCTGTTAATTTCAGCATTAAAATGGTAGCAGTAAATTAATCCGGCTTTAGAATTGCCCGTTCTGTGACAGATGTGCGCTTTCTGCGATGGAAATAAATGGCCGGAAAATGCTTCTGAATCCAGAGGTTTGATAATCCATGACTATGCACTTAGTTGTTCCCAGGACGAGAGGATCTGAACAGATCTGTCTTTGCGTTCCGTTCGTTTCGTTGGGAGGGGCAGAAATACGAGTAGTTACCACTCGATAATGCGGGTAGCAATCTGAGATTGCACACACAGTTCAGTAATTTAACGTTCAATGTCGGGGCGGAGAGCAAACGGATGTAAACCGTTAGGTGTGACCAAGGAAACCAACAGTCGGCAACTTCAGTGAATTCAGGCGATAAAGGGAATGCTGCAATTAAAGCAGCTCCTACGTCATATTTTTTTTTTCCAATGGCTCGACAGCCCCTTGGGGGCCTAGGCCGCCTCATTACCGAGGCTTCACGATCACATTCAGACACACCACAGTCGGTAGGACTCCTCTGGACGAGTAACCAGCCCGTCGCAGAGACCTCTACCTGTCAACATACAACACTCACAAGGGACAGACATCCATGCCGTAGGCGGGATTCAAACCCACAATCCCAGTAAGCAAGCGGCCGTAGACCCACGCCTTAGACCGCGCTGCCACTGGGATTGGCCCTACGTCATATACACGTGGTTATTCTACAAATGGACGCTCTGGAAACACGTTGCAGACCCCCCCCCCAACCCACTTACGCAATTTCAGACTTAATGCAATTTTGAAATAAAAAATTGAAATTGTAACATTTTATAAATGCGCGCCGAATTTTCGTTGAGGGACTGAAGGTGCGGTGAGAGGAAGGTGGCGGAAGAATACTGCTGGGCGATATGCGGTTATGCGGACGCAGATCAGGTTTCAGTGTGTTGGAGTTTGGATTTAAAGTGGACTTCCTTATGCATACTCGTAAATACGTATATAGTTGGCCGGGCATGTCCAATTTCGTACACGGTTTATGGCCTACCCTTCGGGAGGAAAAAGGTCATATCCAAATTCGTTCACGGCCAGCAGGTATAGTATACGATTTCGTACACGGTCAATCCCTTACCCCTCGGGAGGAAAAAAGTTCGTGTGCATGTTTGAAATGAAGTTGACTGAATTTAATGAAAAGTCCTGTATTAAAACTTTGTACTAATATGACCATTTTTTATCAAGCAATGTAGCCTTATTCTATATTGTATGTACCGTGCATTTTATCATAAGTCTAATACCAGCCAACAAATGGACAAGGTTATTGACATATATGAAATGTATTTGAGCCCTCTACATATGTTTCAGCAAGCGAGTTGCCATCTTCAAGGGGTTTTTAGCAGAGAATGACAAGAACTTTTTACATCCAAGTATATAGTATGGTTAATAACCATTCTGTATAGAGAATTACAAGAACTTTTTACATAAAAGTATTTAATAACCATACTGTATACTTGGATGTAAAACGTTCTTGTAGTTCTCCGCTAAAAACCCCCTGAAGATGGCAACTCCTTTGCTGAAACATATGTAGGGGACTCAAATACGTTTTATATATGTCAATAATATTGTGCATCTGTTGGTTGGTATTAGACTTATGTAGCCTTAGTTTAATGAAATTCTTAAATAAGTATAATTACAGGACTAAAATACAGGTGGGGCAGAGTTCACTCATCATTTTGATTTGCCTAGTATGATGGTAGGCCCGGAAAGGAGATTGAGCTAATTGTGTTATAGAGTTAAGCTATGAACGCCATTTAGTAAACATCGATCAGCGATCGGCTGTACACCGTGCGTTCGCCGTAGAGACTTTTTAAAAAATAACGACTCTGTGATACCAACGCAACAAATATTCAGATGACATTTTAACTCTGAGAGACACTGCAAGGTTCCTGATCACAACACTATCAAGAACTGGGTACAGAAGTTTCGAAACACGGCTTCTGCAACAAACAGAAAACCTGGAGACAGCGTCAGAATTGTGCTGACACTGGAAAACAATCAACAAGTTATAATGAAATAACAAGTCAAATCTTAAAAGCTTGTGCATCTCTCATTAGCCACCCATTAAGCTACATTTGTAATCACTCACTACATACAGCTGTTTTCCCTGATCGTCTTAAAACTGCGGCAGTAAAACCACTATACAAGAAGGGAGACAAAACTAGTATAACAAATTATAGGCCTATTTCCTTATTAACTGATTTTTCTAAAGTATTTGAGAAAGCTATGCACAGTAGGTTAAGCCAACATCTACATACTAACAACATACTGGTCACAGAACAGCATGGTTTTAGGAAAGGCATATCTACTGAAAATGCTACCCTCAGGCTAACAGATAGTCTATTTACATCTATTAACTAAAAAATGCATGTTGGAGGAATTTTGTGTGATTTGGCAAAGGCTTTTGACTGTGTAAATCATGAAATTTTTTGGCTAAATTACATTTCTATGGCAATCGAGGAGTAACTGCAGATTGGTTCAAATCCTACTTAACTAATAGAAGACAGAAAGTAGAAATAAAATCACGTAATGCAACTCAAAACGTTTTCTTTGAATGGGGTACAGTGAAACAAGGATCAATTCTAGGGTCTTTATTATTCATAATATATACAAACGACCTTCCTCGGAAAATAAATTCCATATCCAAACCAATACTTTTTGCTGACGACACTAGTGTTATAATATATAACAGAAATTTAGGAGATTTCTGTACAGTGGCAAACTTAGTTCTCACTCGTATGATTGAATGGCTTACTGCTGACAAGTTAGTACTAAATCTTGATAAAACAAATATTATGAAATTTATAACAAAAAATTCGCCACACTGTGCATTACGTATTGATTATAGAGGGAAGTATATAGAAGAGACAATAAACACAAAGTTCCTTGGTTTACAAGTTGGTAACCACTTAACTTGGAAGAATCATATTGATCAAATGGTTCCTAAGTTAAGTGCAGCATGTTATGCAGTTAGATAAATGTATCATATCAGCTACATCAACACTCTCAAATATATTTATTTCGCATACTTTCATTGTATTATAAAGTACGGAATAATGTTTTGGAGTAATTCCTCCAGCAGTAAGAATATATTCACCTTAAAAAAAGAAATTCATCACAATTACGGTCGGTGCACAAACAAGAACTGCATGCAGAAGTACGGTCGGTGCACAAACAAGAACTGCATGCAGAAGTACGGTCGGTGCACAAACAAGAACTGCATGCAGAAGTACGGTCGGTGCACAAACAAGAACTGCATGCAGAAGTCTGTTTAAAAAATTAGAGATTTTACCTATCCCGTGTCAATATATATTTTCATTGATGAACTTTATTTTAAACAATCAATAACATTTTCAAACAAACTCTTCTATACACAGTACAGTCACAGCAATAAGCACCACCTGCATAGACCAAATGCCAACCTATCCTGTTTTCAAAAAAGTACAGTCTATGCCGCTATCACAATTTTCAACAGACTCCCTCTGAGTCTCATAAGTCTTAAGAATGAAAAGACAAAATTTAAAGCAGCCTTAAGAAAATACTTAAATACACACTGCTTTTAGTGAGTGGATGAATTTGTTATGTATAAAGATGTTTCATAGTGAGGTGTGTAACACGTTTATAGTGTTTTAGTTTATAGTGTTCAGATGTAAAATTGTGTAGTGTGTATAGCTGTATATTTGTATATTATGACTTATTGCACACCCAGTTGTCACTGACTGAATGATTGTGCCATGCGTCATAAAACATCATTTCACGTTACATTCCCTGAGTGAAGCCCTTGCTCTCCACTGCACAGACTAGCCAGCCTGTATTACTGTGTATCGCCCTTCTCATCATGCTGACAAAATCTCCAGTTAGTTAAATATCACGAGATTGCAGTGACCTCTTTGGTGCCCAGACCGGGATATGAAGTGGTGACGTCAGAACACCGACGACGCAGTGCATGAACAAGTGAAGGGCCAGCTGATCCTCTTACCTATCTGCATATCGCTCTCAGAATAAGAACACTGACAGCTACAAACTGTGAGCGGAGACGGTAAGAGCAGGGATCAGTTAGGAACAGTAATCGAACTTGATTGGTTGAATAACAAAAAGTAACATGTTAATAGAAACTAATTGGCTAAACATGTTGGCGGAAAGGGGTGAAAACAAAGGTTACGTCATTCAAACTGACCAAGTATGATTTGGCAGCCTCATACCTGGACACCTTGGTATTGTTTTTATTGACGGGGAAATTTTTTTTCATGGCGCAACAGCCCCTAGTGGGCCAGGACCTCCTCATTGTCGAGGCTTCACGATCGCACTCAGACACACCGCACTCGGTAGGACTCCTCTTGAAGAGAGACATCCATGCCCCTGGCGGGATTCGAAGCCACAGTCCCAGCAAGCGAGCGGCCGCAGATCCACAACTTAGACCGTGCGGCCATTGGGATCGGCGCTGTTGACTGGGATGCAAACATGAACAATAGCCGTGTACAAAAACGGATATACCATAAAAGGGGCTTGAGAACTACCTGCTTATCTCGTGAACGAAATTGGACATGATATTGAACCCTGCAATAAACCGTGAACGAAATCGGACGTCCCCAGTTGGCCATATGTGAGTTCACTTCCGACTTGCGCAAAATTCATCTTGCGTCAGACCTTCCGGAAAGCAACTGTTGCCTAAGTTGGGGAGTGTAAGTAATGGCGACAGTGACGTAATCATTACGGACTTGTGTTCACCGTGCCAGTTGACTCTCAGGCGGTCCGCTTCTAACTTGCATGCCGGAGGTATAGACTTCAAATATCTGCCAACTACTGAATGAATGTCCTGGCTCAAGTTTATCGTACATTTCCTCAGATCCTTGAGGCAAAGTCCGGGAAAGGACCTCATAGAAACGACCGCTTACTTTCCCGCCCTCGCTAATTCATTATTCACCATCATTATCTAGGGTAAACAGTCTCAGATGCTGCCAGCCTCGTTAAATAAATTACCGTAAAAGTACATTTGCCGATCCCAGTGACCGCGCGGTCTAAGGTGTGGGTCTGCAGCCGTTCGTTTGTTGGGATTGTGGGTTCGAATCCCGCCGCGGGCATGGATATGTGTCTGTTGTGAGTGTTGTGTGTTTTCAGGTAGAGGTCTCTGCGACGGGCTGATCACTCGTCCAGAGGAGTCCTACTGAGTGTGGTGTGTCTGAGTGTGATTGCGAAGCCTCGACAATGAAGAGGCCTTGGCCCACTAGGGACGTCGAGCCATTGGAAAAATAATACATTTAATGTGTAGCGGAGGAAATGACACTGCAAAAAGAGATTAACGTAATCTAAATTTTGGAGTACTACTCCACCGTAGTACTCCTCACCGCACGACACGTAGTACACTCCGCTCCACGCAAAAACATTTCATATGCTTTTAATACCACACGCCAGCAGTTCCACAATCTACCATCTACAGTGCTTTTATAATTTTACAACTTTTAGAGAATCTTTTTACAAGATTTTAACTTATGTTTCAAAGTGCAGATAGAATATTTTAAATCATGTGTTGAAGTGACTGTAGCTTTTAGCAATAAACCCCCCTGACGATGATCCTAGAATCGAAACACGTGTAGGGGTAAAATTTTAACAATTTTATAATAAAGCTACTTAAAAAGTGGTTTTAGTGTGCATCGGTTGGTTTATAACTTAATTTAATATGACGAAGATGCACGGTGTCAACAGTGTGAAAGTCATGATTTTAGATTTCCGGACGATGGACAAAGTCCAGAAACCAGTTAGTTCTCAATGTTACGAGTACATACCATCGTCGGAACATTTTAGAATTTATAGGATAATTATAAATGTGAGCGACTACAAACGTCTATCCGCAAGAACGTAATAGGCACACAACAGCAGAGGCAATGTACTTATCAACGTAACATTGAGGTGAGTTCGCGTAACCATTGTTGCCGTGGAAAAGCAATATGTATTACATATTCTGAGTGTGTGTCTGCAGCCTTAGTTATCCAGCATGCAGAGCGCATGCGCCATATTATATTGTCATCTTTGGCGTCACCGGCTCTACCATATTTTTCCAGATTATCTCATAGACGGCACGATTTTCGGGAAAGTTTTATTGAACGTAAAATGCGTGTTTTGATTTTCTCTACAACTTTTATCTGAAGCATTTTCTCATTCTAAGAAGAATTCAGCGACATTATCAAAAATGTACATAGGTCTTCATGTAAAGTAGCCGTTATTCTTTTCAGATTTTAATGAAACTTGAAATTTCTCGACGGATTTTCGAAAAGTGCTCAAATACCAAATTTCGTGAAGCTGTTTCCAGTGGGAGCCGAGTTGTTCCATGCGGGCAGCCAGGCAGGCATGCAGACGGCCGGACGGACAGAGAGACAAACAGACAAACTTGACGGAGCTAATGGTCGTTTTTCGCAATTTTGCGAACGCGCCTAAAAACTAAACGCGCACAGTTGTGAAGAGAAAGTCAAAAGCCTTGTCTTCGTACGCTACGTAAGCTCATGAAGTGCTCCATTTGTTGCCCTACAAACACCAGACGACAATAGACTTTGCACCGAACACTTTCCAATAAATGCTGTTTATTTGTAGGCGCTTTCGTAAAATTGCGAAAAGCGTCTATTAGCTTCGTCTTGTCTAACTGTCTGTCCGTCCGTCCACAGTTCGTCTGTCTGTCCTCATGGAATAACTCGGCTCCCACTGTACGGATTTTCATATAATTTGATATTTGAAGATTTTTCGGAAATCTGTCCAGAAAATTCAGTTTTGATTAATATGTGACAAGAATAATGGGTACTTTACACGAAGACCTATGCACATTTATGATAATATTTCGCTGAATTCTTCTTAGAATGAGAAATAGTTCAGAAAAACTTGTAGAGAAAATCAAAACACACGCTTTATGTTAAATAATTTTCTTCAGAAAATTGTGTCGTTTATGAGATAATGTGGAAAAATATGTTAGTGCCAGCCAGACTACAGATGACAATATAATGCTGCGCAGAAAAGATGCGCTTTGCATGCCGGATAGCTGAGCCAAGAATACAGACACACACTCAGCATATTGAATACTTATTTCTTCATAATTGATTAATTCCGTCTGATAGCGTATAAATTGTTTTACGGCAACACTTACAAAAAACTGAAAAACTGTGCAAAGAGTTACCTGTCATTACGATCTGTTTAGCCAAATTATACGTCTAAAGGTCATGAGCGATGCAGCATCGGGTACTTTACACGAAGAACTACGTACGTTATATTTTGGCCGCGAAATAAATTTTCCATAAAAGCACTGTTGTGCAACACTTACTATTTTTATGTAGCTGACAGTGACATGTAGCTCAACAACACACAGAATGCATTGTTGTGTTCCCACTGCAACAATGGTTGTACGAACGCTGCACATTGTTACGTTATACGCGCACTGCCTATCTTGTTTTCAGTCGCTGTTCGAATTCGATCCTTCAGGTTGTTCTGGGCTATAGACATTAGCGGAAACTAAACCTCATCTCTCACGAAGACACACTGGATAAATTCCGAGGAAGTCGGATCTGGAGATCGTGTAGACCAGGAATTGGAGTACCATCAGCTGAAAGACCACTCAGAAACTGCCTATTTGAAAATGTTGTCATTTTATTGTAGATGTGTGATGGCGGTCCGTCATATTTAAAAACAACATTTGGTTTGTCTTCAAGCAGCTGCGGCGTGAACCACAAATCTTGACAGATCACGCTTAGGTAATTCCGTTCCATGACAAGTGTGTCCCTATCACCACGGCATGGCGCGTCCTCAGGTTGCGGATGGAGGAACGGCCTCCGGATATGGAGGGTAGCTGCGAACACATTGAATAAGCAGTCGCTGACAGCCGACAAGGGGTGGTCCTCCAGCTTGGGGGTTGGGCGAGGTGCTAACAAGTCCTCACCGTAGTGGGATGTCGGGGCATGGACTGGATTGATATGGCTCAAGATAGGGACAGGTGGCGAGCTCTTGTGAATGCGGTAATGAACCTTCGGTTTCCATAAAATGCAGGGAATTTCTTGACTAGTTGAGGACCTGTTAGCTTCTCAAGAAGGACTCTGCTCCAAGAAGTTAGTTAGTTAGGTAATTCCGTTAACTTTTTGACACAAAATCGAATTCCGTTTTTTTTTTGTGTAGAGAAACAAATGGAGCTTATATTTAACTGCATAGTATACGCAAAAAGAAACTTTTATGTTGCTCTTACAGACATATGCGTTTAATTTTTGTGTTCCTGTCACTTACTAATACGGTTTTGTAAATGTTCACGTCATGTGTAATTACTCCGTATGATAGATACGATCGAGCCTAGAATAAATTTTATCATGGCTCTTACAACGATCGATGCAAAGTATAAAACGTCTCCTGCCTTAAATCCACATGCCAATAGGCGTGCGTGAGAAAGTTCGTGACCTCTCGATGAGCAGGGTCTTCGCTGCGTTAATTCCTTTGAATTAGCGGGCTCAGCCTGCATGCGTGCGCAAATTCATCTATAAGGAGTAAAGAGTCCAAACTAAATTACGCTGTTAAATGGAGCAGAATAAATAAGCATACTCCCTGATACATACAAACTGAACTTAGCAACATGAAACTTCAAGTGACAGTACTTTTACTTGCACATCAATGCTCGAGTATATACTTCAGTGTTTACCAAAGAAGGTTCCACGGAATATCGTTAGTGGTTCCACTACAAATCATGCACTAAAATAGGTACAAACTTTTAAATACTGCGAAAAATTCCATAAATCCCGTAATATACCGCGGGAAGTTTTGTCTGGCAATTGGCAATACTGGAGTAATCTCTGTAGGCTACCAACTGCCTCTTTGTTGTGGTAGGTTCGTATTGAAGGTTATATTTAGTTTTATTTTGCCTTATTCGTTTTGTGTTATTACAGAGGTGCCTCGCCGCTGGTGACAAAAAGGCTCCAACATGACAAATTTTGTGGCCTGTACACATTTTCATACGTGGGGGTTCCTCGGCATATAAAAAAATTATTTGAGCTTTTCCTCCATGGAAGAAAGTTTCGGAAATACTGATCTAGACGTTATAACGACACAATTTTGTGTCCATTGAGTTATTGTGTGTAATTAGATTATTAATATAGTCTAGCGGAATCCCCTTTAAAAATTCAAGGGCAAAATTAGACATATTCCGTCTGTAGCTAGTTTTGACAGAAATCTTCTTTTCATCTTCTCTTTACACATTATGGCAGCTGAGGGGCGCTGTGAACATACTATTGCACTGAATATTCACTCTCGGACCTTCAAAAGTTCAATAATAGCCATAATAACAATAGTAAAGTGGACGTTATCATTTGCTGCAAACGTCGAAGCTAATACCGCCTGAAACAGTGCCGTTTACTGGTGCCCTCTTTCGGTCGCATCGTAACACGCTGACAAACCACATTGTGGCAAGGATACAAACGTCACCACAAACACTGCCTGTCTAAACCAATTATACAACATACTCGCTACGAGCTGGACGGTCCGGGGATCGAATCCCGGTGGGGGCGAGATTTTGAGCTCCCGTCCAGACCGGCCCTGGGGCCTACCCAGCCTCCTGTACAATGGGAACCGCGTCATTCCTGGGGGTAAAGCGGCCGGGGCGTGGCGTTGACCACCCACCCCCATCTAGCGCCGAGGTTAAAGAAAGAGTAGAGCTCTACCTCTACTCCCCCTCTGGGCCTTCATGGCCTGTTGTAGGGTGAAATTTACCTTTTAGAGATGGGAGCAAGGAGGCGTCCCTGGCAGTCGCCATTACGATGTGCGGAACCAAGGACGCGTGCGGCACATCTGCACCTCTTCTACAAGCAAATACTTTCTGTTTTTCGCCCCGTAACGCTGTCAGGGAACTAAAAACAAACCAGCTGACACACGAAATCACTGCTGGTGGTACACGTGCACGCCCTGCACTCTGTAAGGATGGTTGTGTCCCACTTGATACACGTGAACACAATTCAGACATCAAATATTCTTGCACACAGTGGGGGGGGGGAGTTCCATTTACGGGGTGGATTGCTTCTCCAGAATAAAAGAAAACAAATTCTTTCTGCTCTGAGGAACGATGCACTGACAGCCGAGTACTGCACCTGACACGGAAGTAATCAAGCAATATAAAGTGTAGTTTTAGAACGAAATTAGATAACATTTGAGCTGGCAAAATGAAATTCTCAGATTCAGTTGGAAACGTGCCTTTAGCGCAGTAAGGACTAGTGGTGTACACAACGACTGTGAGAGCAACTGCAGAGGAAATACCGACGTTATATATAGCCAATAACATATACAACCATAAATGTTTGAAAGAAGAGCACACAAGTAATAAAGCAACCACATATGAACGAATACAGGGAAAGGTTTTCAATAATAGTCAATTTCTAACGTCCAATAAAAAACTTGTGTGTATATATATATATACATATGTATATATATATATATATACACACTCATATATACATATGCGTGTTTACGTATATGTACGTATATGTATATGCAGTATAAAACAAGCAAATAATCTGTGATTTCAGGCTTCCGCCGCAATGTTGATGACATCTGCGCCCTTCAGGGATATTACGCAGTCTCGAGTGGTAATCCTTTACCGACGTTTCGAGAAAATCTATCGGTCCCATCTTCAAGCGTCGGATTTCTTGACCCTTGAAGATGGGGCCGATAGGTTGTCCAGCAACGTCGGTAAAGGATTACCACTCGACGCTGCGTAAATCCCAGAAAAGCGCAGATGTCAAGCACATACATGTAAACTCTTTGTACATACACTCCTTGTACATAAGTGAAATACACGAATCACAATATGAATATTGCATACGCAAATGAAATACTTCCAGTTTAATTCATCACTTGCAGCTATACTACTAAGTGCTTACGTATATAAGTTTACACAATAATTTTGTATTGAAGAACAAATTAAATGAAAACATTTAATTTTATAATAATGGAGGAAAAATAGAATCTACAAGTTTACCACACATAACCTATACTAATCTATGAAAAGTACATCCCATGGTTGCATTGTAAATAATTCGCTCTGTGGGACCCAGTGTTACTTATGTATAGCCTGATGATGACGTAATTGGTTGAGACATGTAGATATAGGCCCACCTGTATTATCCAGGAAATCCCATTTCAGTGCGGAGCCCACAATCCAGGTGTGCCTGATTTATTTACTGATAACTTAATCGCTGGGCATAACACAGGCCTACATATCAACTAGAAGTTTGACTTGCAGCAATAGTGCTTCCGCACATTGCAGGTGCAAACGGTTTGCGCAACAGAAGGAAAATATTTGACTGCTCTGCCCTACGTTTATTCGAAACATCGGGAAACACTAATCCAGCTACACAGAGGTATACCCCAGAAGACCTGGATCAACAACAACAGCACCGTGGTAACCTCTAATGTCACAAAACAGTACATGGTCTAGTGGACAAATTATTGGACAATTCTTTGTTAGACAAGAAGCGACAGCGAATACGGCGAGTTCTTTCATTATAAATATTAAATAATATAACAGCCTGTTCGGAAGCATGTGCAAGAAAGCCTTTGTTGCGAGAGTACGGTTTTGTAACATTCTGTGAAGCAGTATGCAGTAGCGAAGACGATCCATTAGTAAATTACAGTAGTCCCCCCGTATCCGCGGGTGATACGTTCCAAGACCTACCGCGGATGCCCGAAACCGCGGATAGTAGCGAACCCTATACAAGTAAACTTTAGATCGACTAAAGTCGACGCTGGCAAATTAAAACGTAAATACTTAAATCGACCACGGTCGACTTTGGCAGTGAAAGTGTTAATATTTTCGGTCCGCAGTAAACCGCGGATAACTGAAACCGCGGATACCGTATCCGCGGATACGGGGGTTCTACTGTATTTTACAGAGGAGGCTTGGTTTCACTTAACCTGCCACATAAGTATTTAACATGAAAGGTACTATTCGGTACAAAATCTCAGACTAGTACATAAGGTGCTGTTACATGACATTAAATTTGGACCATGGTGTGCTCTCAGTGCAACACAACTAATCGTGCCCAATTTATTTGCGGGCAGTATAAATTCAGAAAGGTAGAGTGAGCAAATTTTTGAGCAACATTTTGAAAATGTGATGCAGAAAGTACATACAGCCCTCACAGTCAATAACGCAATGGCCTCTTTACTTAACATTTTTGGGGACCGAATTATTAGTCATCCTATGTGGCGAGCTCGTTCACTTGACCAGACGCCGTGTCACTGTTATCTGTGGGGAAGTTTGAAAGAAACGCATATAAAAAAGTCATAACAGAGGACGAAGTTAAAAAGCTATCTGCCGCGCTATCTCAGTTTCTTGGCAAGAAGTTCAAAAGTATTTAATAATAATCTCACCACATGTCAAGAACGTCTGAGAGTTGTAGGAGGTAATTTCCAGCACCTGTGGTCAATATCATATATCCGTGACTATTTTTACGTAACTGTATTGTGGCACATGAACTTGACATTTGCAGCATCGGGAATTAGTACCAGTATTGCGCTGGGTAGAAAACAGAGTGTAACGTGGGGACAATGGACCCTCAATCCGATCAAAATATTAACTATATATCTTAAAGGAAATTTGGTCAACACCTGCGAGTGCGAAAATATCCTAACCGTGTCAAAGGTTACGTTTGTGAGTGCAGGTAGCAAGACTCGTTTGAATGCTATGGCGTACAGATATGACGTAAATGTAGGTAAGCCTGTTTGACACATAAATTCGTGTTTCTAAATACGCGGCGTAAATGATTGGACATTGTTGGACAGTACCGTAGCAAGCACTCTACCCATAACATCAGGTATTATTCTTCAGTACTTGTAATTTACCGTTTCTTTAACAACAAATAGAAACTGCGACGTTGTATAGCCGTTCCCAATATAAGCCCATATTTCGCTTCAGTTGCTTTTATTCATTGGAATGGGAGATCTAGCAGCGATTGCCACTTCAGCTGGAATACCAAAGTGATTCGGGTATCATTTAGCACAGTGTTTGCTTATAATACATAGGAGAAGCGTCATTAAAGTAAGAGCATAGTCTGTGTATCGTAATTACAGAATCATTTAAAGTTTAAAGGGAAACGTATCGTGATATAACTAGCATGTTTTTGAACTTCCAGAATACAGAAACTTGGCATCATGCTGGTGAAGTTTGCAGTTTCATAGCGTGTGAATTTTAGTTCGGCAATGGAAAATAGTGTTGGTTTCTGAATAGGATGTACATAAGACTCAAGAGCAGATTAAGATAAGTTGCTCCAAAGGAGATTACATTTTAAGGAGTACGTCTAGGACTATGTAAATCTATAATTATTACAGAATTTTTCAGAAGAAGCACGCCCAACATGTACATAAACTGAACACTATTGCTACTAAGATTATTTCACAGAGCGCATGAACTTTACGTTAAGCACATGGGGAACAGTGAATAGGCCGGTGCTACACTCTTCCGCTGCCTTACTTTCCAGAACAAAACATGTTAATTTTATCTTATTCGTCTCCTTCTTCTTCTCCTAAATAAAGATATGGCTGCTACAACCCGTCCATATGCCCCCCATCTTAGATCAGTACATGCGGGATTTATGGAGGACGAAGTGGCACTGGAACAAGGTTTTTTTTTTTCGAATGCTTCGCATTTATCCTGTCACCATCACTCTACCCATGCTCCATTCTCATTTTTCAATCGTGTAACACCGACATTACACAATCTCAGCAGTTAACAACGTTGAGGTCTTCGTTCTTCTGGGATGTTACGCGACCGAAGTTTGTGGTTAGTTACCGACGTTCAAAGGTTCAAGCAGTCCGAGAATAATGCATTCTGCATGGGTGTTCTTCTTGGACTCCTTGACTCTAGGCTGTCCCTAAACGTCGGTACCCCCCCCCCCCCCCCCACGACCAACCTACGCCGCGCAATATCCCAGAAGAGACAAGGTCTCCACTAGATGGCGGCGGAGGCCTGAAATATCTTACAGTTAACTTCTTATACAAAACACTTCTTTCTTTCTCTCGTGCCGTAATCGGTGTACTGCTGCATCTCGGAATTTTCCTGGAGAAGGAAACCAACAAGAACCTCAGTCAGGATGGCGGGTGCTCCAGCCGATGTCCGAAATATGCACGTGTACAATAATAAGTGTACAATGCTACCTCTATACCAAGCTGCTCGGTAACTTTGGGTTTGTGTCATTATTGCTACAAAGGACGTCAGAATAACTGACTCCGTGGAGCAGAGTCCTTCTTGAGAAGCTAACAGGTCCTCAACTAGCCAAGAAATTCCCCGCATTTTATGGAATCCCAAGGTTCATTATCGCATTCACAAGACGCCGACATCTATCCTTGTCCTGAGTTAGATCAATCCAGTGCACGCAGTCCCATCCTATTTCTTAAATATTCATTTTAATATTATCCTCTTGTGTACTCCTAGGTCTTCCAAGTGGTCTCTTTCCCTCAGGTCTCCCAACCAAAACCATGTACCCACCTCTCCCCTCCCCCATACGTGCTACATGCTCTACTCATCTCATTCTTGATTTGATCACATGAATGGTGTTTGGTGAGTACAGATTATAAAGCTCCTCGTTATGTAGTCTTCTCCAATCCCCTGTTACCTCGCCCCTCGTAGGACCAAATATCTTACTCAGCACCCTATTCTCGAAGACCCTCAGCCTATGTTCCTCCCTCAGTATGAGAGACCAAGGTTCGCACCCATACAAAAACAACAGGCAAAATTATAGTTTTGTATATCTTAATCTTTATATTTTTGGATATAAAACCGGAAGAAAAAAGATTCTGCGCCGAATGATAGCAAGAATTTTCTGACTTCAATCTCTTCTTAATTTCTCCTTGACTGGAACATTGATTTGTTAGAGTTGTTCCCAAATATTTGAATTGTTCCGCCCTTTAAAAGGATTTATTACCTATCTTTATGTTGTGATATTGTCCTGCATTCTGTTCACAACGCATGACCATACAGCCTCTTTAGTTTTCTAAGCATTTACTTCTAGGCCAATTTAAAGGACGTCAGAATAAACAAAAAAGCTGATACAGTGTTACTTGGAAGAACGACCTCCTTCCACAGCACAGTGCAAATTATTTATCGGTCTGTCGGAATATTCACAGGCAGGAGTGTCCAAACCGCGGCCCGCCACGTTGTGTTATGCACCACGCAGACACATATGTAATTATATATGCAGTATAATATTTAAGCAATAATTTATGAAGTCATGTGTACCACTTACTGCCCGCCAACTAGCCCACAATAATGGTTGTGGCCATTTGAAAATAAAAACTGTAAACTTTGTTCTAAGGTCTGTTTAGATAAAATTGGAGCTACTCAATTTTTTTTTTTTTTTTGCTTGGTTAGCGAACAGATTTTTCAAAACTCGACTACTTGTGTCCAGCAGCCACTTGGCAACTTGTGGTCTAGTCTATCAGTAACGGTATATAAAGCGTTAAAAACTTGTTTCAGTATAGACACGGTTCATATGCAGTTCTCTGGATACATTTAAACAACCATTGTCCAAACTGTCCGGTACTGTAATTTGCAAGGCTTCGAAATGCTCAAAACTTATTTGCAAATCTAATAAATAAACATGAACTTTTCTCTCACTTTCGTCACCTCTGAATGAGCAAGAGTTATCAGCTGTCAACAAGATTATGTTGAAGGATAATTTCACCCCACGAAAGTATTTAACTAGCATCAGTAGTATTCCTAAACAAGTGTGGAAATCACACGCTCAGACACGGGCAAGGATTGGCATTCCTTAATAAACAATATGTGTCTGTATACTTGTCCCTGTACTTTCTTTGTTTGTTAGTCTGTCCTCTTCTACCAACTCATTGTAGGCGTAGAAGGTTATTGTTGCACATGATCATACTCAGAAACACGACACTCTCTAGGATTCCTCCGGACGAGTGATCGGCCCGTCGCATAGATCTGTACTTAGACGCAGCATTCATAAGAAAAATACGTCCATGCCCCCGGCGGGATTCTTTTCCTGTCCCGTTTGTTCCTTTGATCCATTTTGTACCTTTAAATCTTTCTCCCCTTCTTCATGTCACTTATGTTCCATATTACTGTCCTTATACATCAAACACAACACTAACATCCATGCCCTCGGCGGATTCGAACCCGCAATGCCAGCAATCGTGCGACCTCAGATCTACGCCTTAGACCGCGCGGCCGCCGGGATCGGCCACTGTACTTATGAACTTCATCATGACGTCATATAGCAGAACTGAAGTATATTTCAAAATTGTCGCCCGCCTGTCACAGCTAAAAACCGGGTTTGACCACAGCGGAGGACGTAGATAGGAATTTTGCACCCCAGTGCAAAACCTAGCAGGTCCCGTTGTACCCATGAGGTACACGGCCACGTTTTATAAAATTGTCACAAAGTACTTGGCCTTCAAACAAAGGTATTCATTGAAATAATGTTTTTCCTAATCATTTTGCGAAATCGATGTGATTATCACATCAGACACGTATGTAGACTTGTGGAAAAGCATATGTAAGAACGTATGCGCCACACCGAAAACTACTGGCTGTTACAAGAACTTAGTTTGCCGAAAGTTTTAAGCGTCTGTTGTTTTGGCTGTTACAAGAACTTAGTTTTCCGAAAGTTTTGAACATTTGCTGTTTTTGTAAGAAACACCTCTGCTGGGTTCTGATTTAAAAAAAAAATCTTCCTCGCTTTTGCGTTCACGAAATAACTGAGAAGTTTTTTTTTACAGTGCTGCATGTCTTCGTGTACTTTATTGCATATTCTTAGTAATTTTATAAAAACCAAATACACTTTACTGTGGAATAACCCCTAAGTGTCTACAACTTATCTAACTCCTACATGTTTCGGCCCCTCCTGGGCCATGATCAAGAAGTATCAATTACAACGAAAAGTTAAAAATTGCAGTTGCAAAATGAAGTTGCCATATTACAATTCTCTAATTTTGTAACTCCTGATGTATTTTATTTCCGTCATTTATTGAGTGCAGACACTTCTGTTCACTCAGTTTCAGCGGGACTAAAGACGCTTGCAGAATTAAATAATAATAATAATAATAATAATAATAATAATAATAATAATAATAATCACCTAGAAGCTCCAGAAGTATACAGACTTGAAAGAAGAGCTTATAAGACTATGGCAACTGAAAAGGGCCTGTATAATACCACTAGTACTATCCACTATGGCTATTATCCCAAACAAATTACACGAATTTTATTCTAAGTTCACCGTGCATTTTTTCACTAATTAATGTCTCGTCACCAACTAAATGTACTTTATTAAAAAAAAAAACAATATTAGGTTTCTTTAAAACGTTTAAAAACCCGTACATATTGTTTCGGCTTCTAGAAAGCCATCCTCAGGATGTGTCACACAACTACACTTTTTATTTACAAATCACGTCCATACGTTCGTCCAACAGTACGTGCCATATAGCTCACCACTTTCACTGCTGTTTTTTTTACACTGTCACCTTTGTGTACCTTATGTTAAAATGAGAATAAAATGGATATTAAAACTGTAAATTGCATTGTCAGTGCAACTGTTCTTGTTGTGTTGTTATAGTTGAGGGCTTTTATATAGCTTCACTTGTTGGTAGAGAATGTTTTAAGGATCATGGTGCTGTATCTACTGTTGTGTCTTAAGTTGCGTAGCTGTGGTCTGTACTGTTCCGGTTTTGTGTGGACTGTGGCATGTACTGTTGGACGAACGTATGGACGTAATTTGTAAATAAAAAGTACAGTTGTGTGACACCCCCTGAGGATGGCTTTCTAGAAGCCGAAACATATGTAGGGGTTTTTAAACGTTTTAAAGAAACCTAATATTGTTTTTTTTTTAAATAAAGTGCATTTAGTTGGTGACGAGACGTTAATTACAAGAAATGTGATTTCAGGCTTCCGCCGCGATATTGATGAGATCTGCGCTCTTCTGGGGAATTACGCAGCGTCGAATGGCAATGCTTTACCGACGTTTCGGGGAAAGTGTCGGTCCCTTTTCTTCATGGACTTCTTGACACTTGAAAATGGGACCGACGCTTTGTCCCGAAACGTCGGTAGAGGATTATCATTCGACGCTGCGTAATACCCCAAAAGATCTTCAGATCTCAAATTACACGAAAATTTGAAAGTGCTTAACCTCCGAGCTGCTCTACATGTTCTAATTCAGAAATGCTGTATAGTTAGAAAGTTTTTGGCAGAACAGTGAGTAAAAAGGGCTAGGTCAGTGAGACCCTGCTCTTTTGGGAACCAGCTATAAAGTGCTGTGAAGGAAGCAAAGTGGATAACAACAACAACAATGCAAAAACCAATCATCTGAATACAGGAATTACCGAAACGTCGTATGTGTCAAATATAGTCTATCTCATAACACGATAAAGCATTTTACATCATTGGAATAATTTCTGTTGCGCTCAAAGTGTAAATAATGTTTTGTAGCCGCCTGTATGAGGCTCGCAGCAAACTGTGAGCTGTAACAGAACAGAAGTTTCATAGTGCGGACGATCAGTGAATAAACATGCGAGGAAGCAGTTTGTGACATGATTTGAGGCACTGCCTTCTCGTTTGTCTGTACGTGCTGAGAAAAGCCACGAAATGCCTGGAAGAGTGGCCGGTTTTCCCAGTTGCTACCCTTTCTAGTGTGACTTTCGGAAAAGCCTGAAGGCTAAACCACATTTTGAAACATCCATGACAAGCACCAGAGATACCGTACTTACGTTCGGCCTCCCGTGTTCGCACAGTGATCAGCAATCAGCGGCTCGCCACACCGCTCGCTGGTATCGCCTGCCGAGACTGATGGAGAACGCTTGTGGCGGCAGGCGTCGCGTCTCGGCGTGGTCTATGCGCAAGTACAAGAAACACCTACACCTTTCAGCGAACGTTCCTGACACCCCAAGAGACCGGAACCGATTTGGCCAAAGTGTTTGCTTTTGCTTTCACCAGCACTAAAATATAACGAAACAGATCAGGTGTTTTTACCGTTGAAAATATTTACACTTCAAGGCAAATGTGTTTGCTGCAGCGCAGTGTGCGTGTGTATTCTGTCTTTGAGCAGCCATGCGACACGTAACATACGCACTACACGCAGATTAGCGGCATTAGTGTGAAGTTAGTGCTGATGTCATGAATATGTGCAGCTGTACTTATGCTTCTATGCCTTTGTGACATTCTAATTAAATACATTTACGGAGAATTTTGTCTTCACGTTGGCTGTGTCTGGAATTAATTTGGTACGTCTTACTACAGAACAAAACAGTTATTAATTACCATCAACACAACTAATTATGTTAATTATATTATATACATAAGCAGCTACGTGTTTCAATCATTGCATGGTCATCTTTAGGCCGCCTGTTTACGTAAAAAAGAAAATTACATTTTAAAACGTCATTTTATGGGGTTAGATTCAGATCTCAAATCTCAGTCTTTGGTTTTTATGTAGTTAAAAGACTTAAAGATGACCACGTAATAGTTGAAAGATGTAGCCTCATATATATATAATAAAATTAATATAATTAGTTGTGTTTATGATGATTAGTAACTATTTTGTAATATCCGCAACACAATGGGATTTCCAAGTTAAAGTCTTACTATGGAGTACAAGCTATGCTGTCAGTTGGAAAGTGTAAACACGCCAAAGATGGCGTTGTATTTAAGTATACGCGAAACTAAAATCGTCAACATCTTAATTATGTTTTTTCCCACAAACAAGATTCATTCATTCTGTAGTCTGTCTTACGACAGGTCCGTAGCCTCTTCCAAAGCGAGTTCTCCACAGGGTGCGATCTAGTGCTTCCTGTTTCAATTTCCAGTATCTTCACTTTTCCTTAAGTTCATCCAGTAGCTGCTTACGTCTTTTTCCTTGTCTTCCCGTCACAGTATAAACTTATGGGCTATGTCTCATTGTATATACACAGTAACATTCCATCCAATACCCTCACGTCTTAACGGTTACACTGTCAGTGTTCGGCTAACTGTGATTTACATTGGTCTAATGAAGTTTCGTAGCCGATCCCCGTGGCCGTGCGGTCTGAGGCGTGGGTCTGTGGCCGCTCGCTTACTAGGATTGTGGGTTCGAATCCCACCGGGGGCATGGATGTCTGTCTCTTGTGAGTGTTGTGTGTTGTCAGGTAGAGGTCTCTGCGACGAGCTGGTCCCTCGTCCAGAGGAGTCCCACCGAATGTGGTGTGTCTAAAAAGTGTGATCGTGAAGCCTCGAAAAATGAGGCGGCCCAGGCCCCCAAGGGGCTGTCGAGCCATTGAAAAAAAAATGAAGTTTCGTGCACATCGTGTGCAACTGTTCGAAAAAAAGTTATCCGCGGACCAGAGTCCTTGTATCATTCCTGAGGACACAAGACTACTTCAGCCATTCAAGACATTTCCCACCTTATATGGAATATGAATTTTTATTACTATCTTCGCAGGAGACTTCTACTGGTCCTTGTGAAACAGATAGGTCCTGTACAGACTCTCAGACCATACTTATGATCCATTTTTAGGCGCGTTCGCAGAATTGCGAAAAGCGACTATTAGCTTCGTCATGTCTGTCCGTCCACATGGAACAACTCGGCTCCCACTGGGCAGATTTTCATGTAATTTGATATTTGAGGATTTTTAAAAATTGGGAAAATTTAAGGTTGATTAAAATCTGACAAGAATAACGGGTATTTTGTATGAAAACTTATGTACATTTATGACAATATCTCGCTGAATTCTTCTTAGAATGAGAAATGTTTCAGACGGAGTTGTAGAGAAAATGAAAAATTACTTTTTTCCCCCAAAAATCGTGCCGTTTGTGAGATAATGTGCAAAAGTATGGTAGAGTCAGACAGGCTACAGATGACAATATAATACGGCGCATGCTCTTTGCATGCTGGATAACTAAGGATACAGAAACACACTCAGAATATGTAATATTATTACTTTTCCACGGCAACAATGGTTACGCGAACGCGCCTTTATAATGTTTATACGTATATTGCGTGTCTCGTAATATAGTCTATCCATGCCAAGATCTTTCTTTGTAACGATTCTACTGTCATATGTTAGGCAAGGAAACTTGTTACACATCAGGTGTTGTGCTTGTAATATTATGACTAAGTCAAATGAGAATTTAGCAAAATTTCCTCCAAGTTAGATGCAGTCACGACGGCTCGATGAAAGGTTACGTGATACCGGTTATACCGAACTTCGTAACACGACCAGTGATGGCGCTTCCTTTTGCACCACGCAAAATTCCTTGACCGCCCGAAAATCTCTTTTATGGGGAAATTCTGTCAAAAAAGATAAGACGTCTGGACACAGGGGAGATGTTTCGCTGCGATGCTCTGTATTGAGTTTGTGAACAAGGAAGTCTAATGCAGCAATGTGATTTGGAAAGTAACGTGTATATATGCAGGGAAGTAGGTAGGGGGGCAAGTATTGCGGCCGCCCCTTGCGACAGAGTCCAAGGGGCGGCAAAATTAATATTTTATATAAAAAATTTGATTTTTTTTTTCGCTCAAAGTT
Source organism: Reticulitermes speratus (assembly GCA_021186555.1). Classification (NCBI taxonomy): domain Eukaryota; kingdom Metazoa; phylum Arthropoda; class Insecta; order Blattodea; family Rhinotermitidae; genus Reticulitermes; species Reticulitermes speratus. The sequence continues at coordinate 8,556,125 of JAJKFL010000005.1, forward strand.
TCTAAAGTATTGAAATAAAAATTAAAGTAAATTCGATAAATAATGGTGAATTTTTAGTTCATAATTTTTGTTAGGGGAGGATATTGTGATTATTCGCCCCAGGCGCCAAAAAAGTCTAGCAACGTCACTGTATACAGACATCCCTCACTATAGCACGCCTCACTTGGCGCTTTTTCGCTATAGAGCTTATGCCAATTCCTTTTTTTTTTTTAACTTACGCAGAAATGTTACGCGATTGAGCTGGGTGCATGTGTATGTGTGTGTGTGTTCACCGCCAATACCATGCATTAACTGACGGCTGGACCGCGCTTAAGGAAGAAATGCGTAATAATAATAATAATAATAATTCAGTTTATGTTTTAAATGTTAAGGTGTGGTATAAATTACGTCTCCTCTTGTGTGTTTAAAGTACTGTGGTTATTTTTTTTTTTTGCTTTTTGATATTCTGTTTGGCATTAGTGTCCATGATGTGGCAAAAGCGCTAAAGCACCTGCGTGAAGAAAGCTTCTGTGAAGAAGCGTGGGAAAAACTTGTAATCAGAAAAGCATTTGAATGTCTGTGGACGTAACGAAGCAGAAGACCAGTTCGATGTATGCGAAGCGTGAGACTTAGCGGGGTCGACAGTACGATGTATTTTGAAAAAAATTGAAGACAAAATTAAAGAATGTCGAAAGATAGCAACTGTTTAGGGACTTCGAATTTAAATAGTACTCTGTGTAGTGTTGCATGTTACCGTGCATTTATAATTCAGACTTTGTTAAATCAGACCAACAAATACACTGTAACCAGGGAAAATTTCTAATGGTTTGCATTATATCAAAACTCCGAAATGTCTGGGATATCAGAGGGCCATTTTAAAGAAGTCACATCAAATGTGGAGATAAGCGTACGTAACTACATACGTGAAATACAATTATGCAAATATGGTGCAAATTTATATAAGAATGTGGATGTGAGAGATACGTATAATCGCATTGCATGTATGTACGTTAGGCTACGTTTCTCCCTGTAGTGATGTGACTCCTTGAAAATGTCCCTTTGACAGCCGAAACATGTCGGAGTCTAATATAATATAGCTCATTACGGAATTCCCCATAGATACAGTGACTTTGTTGGTCCGATTTTTTGAAGTACTCGGCGCAGTTCTAACGGTCAGTCTGACCTCAGTACTGAAGTGTACCCGACTTTGGGAAAGTACAAAGTACAAAGTACGATGTGCAAGCTGAAAGTACAAATTAAGTATATTAACATTAATTCATAATTTCTCTCACTTAGCGCGGTTTCAATTAGAGCTCTGTTTTTCTGGAACGAATGAAGAGCGCGAAGTGAGGGATGCTTATCTAGATATGTTGGTTTGCGTGTGCGTGTGCGTGTGTGTATACGAGGTCTGACACAAAAAAAACGAGACTAACCCTATAGCTCTGGAACCAAGAGTGGGGGGATGAAACAAATAAACGGCTATGGAACATGATCTGTCCTGTCACAGTGTTACAAGTTTCAGCTCGATCGCTTCACTCAGTACAAGTTGACGCATCTTCAAATATAGGCGTGTTTTTACCCTCGGACGGAAAATGTCGGACTGCAAAAGTGAACAACGAGTTAACATCAAGTTTCTTGTTGTTAAACTGAAGAAATCCGCGACGGAAACTTTTCAATTATTGACTGAGGCTTATGGTGAAGATTGCATATCTCGTGCACGCGTTTTTGAGTGGCACAAACGATTTTCGGAAGGCAGAGAAAGCGTGGAAGATGATGATCGCCCAGGCCGGCCACGCACAGCTGTTAACGATGACAACATTGAAAAAGTGCGACATGTGATTCGAAAAGACAGAAGGTTGGGTGTTCGAGCAGTAGCTGAGAAAGTTAATTTGGATAGGGAAAGTGTTCGACGAATTCTAACGGAAGAATTGAACATGACAAAGGTTTGTGCAAAAATGGTTCCAAAAATTCTGTCAGATGAACAAAAAGAACGCCGCCAGGAATTGTGTTCGGACCTTTTGCAAGCAGTTTTTAGCCAATAAAAACATCACTGTGATGGAGCACCCACCTTATTCGCCAGACCTCGCTCCCTGTGACTTCTATCTCTTCCCAAAGATCAAGTCGGTGCTCAAAGGGACCCATTTTTTATCGGTAGAAGATGTGAAAGTAAAAACGACGGAGATCCTCAACAGTCTGACAGAAAATGACATGCAGAATTGCTTTGAACGTTGGCAGCATCGTATGCAGCTGTGTGTTAACTCAGAAGGGAACTACTTTGAAGGCGATCGTAGTTAATTTGCTGAAATTGTCAAACAGAAATAATTACAGACACAGTCTCGTTTTTTTGTGTCAGACCTCGTACGCTCTCTATATATACTGTCAAACACCGATACTGCGCCACTTTCACTGTGAACAGAAATTCCCTCTTCTATAGTATTTCGATTTACCGCCAAAATTGCAGTGAAAGAACGGTGGCGCTATATCGGTGTTTGGCTGTATATACACATATACGTACCTGTGTGTGTGTGTGTGTGTGTGTGTGCGCGTTCGTGCATCTGCTGGTAAGCTCCTAACAGCCAAATAATACAGCTGAAAGCAAGATGTCCAGTGTAACAGGATACAAAACAAATAGTAGTGAGGCATGTTGATCTGAGTCACAATACAGATAGCAATATTGAGTCATAAAACATTGCTACAGAAAAAGGTGTCCTTAGAGACTTCAAATTATATTCAGTAACTTCCGGTTTATTGATTAGTTTGGGTGAAAGATTAAATTAGTATTTATCAAAAAAAGAACCAACTAGATGCACTATCACTATTATAAACTTTAATAGTAGTATTACATTAAACCCGACATGTTTCGGTCAGGTACCTGACCATCTTCAGGGGTACACTACATTAAAATGCTATGTCCATATGTAAAACACACTTGAAATGTGAGCATATAAGGTCTAGTCATGTATAATGTTTTATAAAACACCGTTTTAAAGTCACTAAAAAACTTATATAAACCGTCAACACTTGATATTCCGCACATTATACAGGACTAGACCTTATATGCTCACATTTTAAGTGTGTTTTACATATGGACATAGCATTTTAATGTAGTGTACCCCTGAAGATGGTCAGGTACCTGACCGAAACATGTCGGGTTTAATGTAATACTACTATTAAAGTTTTTAATGGTGATTGTGCATCTAGTTGGTTCTTTTTTTGATATATACGAGATGCACGGTGAAAACAATATTAAATAAATTAGTATTATTTAGGAGTTCTACATGCAATGCCGAAAACATACTACTTTTAGGCAATGAACATTTTTCTGCATACATTTTTTTTTTTACTGTGCCATGGTTGATTTGGAGGATATGTGGTACACTCTTTTATGAAAGTTATGGATTAAATTTAATCCTCGTTACTTCTAAGTTTCTGAATTTCTAGGAGCTCTATATAACTTAAATTATTCCTTGTATGAGTATGCCTAAACTGTGTAAAATAAAAGTTGCAGATTTTAATAAGATCTGTATTTTTTTTTTATATGCATTTCAATTACTGATGGAGAGAATGTAGAGAATTCTGACAAATGTGATTAGCAAGTATGTTTCTCGTTATCGACAGAACAATGCAAATTATTTTTATTTTATGCATCATATTTTGCCATCAGAACTTAGCACTGTGCGTGACCTAAATTTTGAGCTGGAATAAAACATTGTAGAAACTGAAAATATAGTCAGTGGCAAATATCAACTGCAGTAGAAAATCTACTTTAAAACGTTTCAGATGTGCTGTTAACATAAGATAATTATCTCTTGATGACACTGTATGTTTTATGGCAAGAAATTCTTAAGAGCTGCCATTGGTGTAAAGCGTTAGCAGAATTTATCAAGCTAGTCAAGTTTCCATGCCACAGTAGTTTTAAGAAGCAGGTTATTTGATGGTTGGTTCTCCTTGATTTTCTACGCCTATTAGACCAGTGTTTCTAAAAATGTATGGTGCAGCAGACTCCTTACAGGTATCACTTATTTTGCGAACCCCCTCCACAAAATGATCTCAACTCATTGAACGTCTTGGGCACAAACCTTGGTAACATTACATTTGGGATGTTTACAATTAGAAATATATGAAGTTTGAGGTTGTCACAGCAATGTTATGCTGCATCAAATGATAAAAGAATTAAAGCCTCCACGTTCCACTGTGCAGAATGTATTCAACTTACAGACTCCTGGTCAAAAAACAATGCATTAGATGGTATTTAGTGTTACTGAATATGATACTTTACGTAGGTATTTTTGTAGCTGAAATTAATTCTTGTGTTAGGTGATTAAGTGTGAGATGAAAGACAGTATTCTATAAGGTGCAAATTTGCAAGTAAACAGCAATCTGTGAGTATTAGTGCATTAATGTATTTCCTTGCAATGTTTGAGAAAAATACTTGCTATAATGTGCAGAGCTGTATTAAGTAAGAATGCAGTTTGAATCAACAGTGTTACATTCCAGTCATTACTGAAGACATGATTAGTTGCTGATAAAAATTTGAAAAACTACACATGAAAATGAAAAGCAACACAACCCTTCACAGAGTGGCAAATGGACCCAGACCCACTTTCGGATATTCCTGTCACTCAGGATTGTTTCAAGTTTATAGTGCGGCATTGAATACTTCTGTCATAGTCAGGAGGATTACAGTTCTATGACGTGAAAAACTTTTGCTCTGGAATGAAGATGATTACAGGAATCTGGGTTATATAGAAACAGTGAGTAACATGTAAATAATGTAATTACAAAAACAATACACTGATCTGTAAAATCGCATATAACGGTAAATACATAGATACATATAATAAGTTCTATTATGTACAATACTTTGATCAACAAATTATCATACAAACAACACTTCCAGTTTCATAATCTCTGTTACAAATCGAGATTTTAGGAATGCTGAAATAACTTGTGCCCCACCCCTAAGCAATAAAGACATTTTTCATCTAAACAAGAAAAGTTATTTTTTACAGATTATATCAATTGTAAGGCAATTATGGAAGAATATGAATGTACACTACATAATCTGGTGATACAATGAAAGTAACATTTCTGCATTGCATAAAGGAAGCAGCAATCATTACAAAGTTACTTTAGTGTAGAACAGTGTTCTAGTTCTGTTCTTTCAGTCAAACTTGTCTAGTAACATCAAATGTGCTACACCATTGAAATATAGTGGCATAAGCTTTACCCAAGCAGCCAAGTTTAAGTGCATGCTAGGGTTACTTCAGATTTGAAAATACACCAAAATTTTAAAACTTTTCCTAGTCCTAATCACTAGCACTGTTCCCTTGTTTCAGGCACTCTGTTCCACAATGGTCATCTGCCTCATGGGTGGGGAACACAGAAACATGAATCTTCACTGGAAAACTCTGTAGAAAGTTGTACAGTAGAGCCTTACATTCATGATTCTTTGGGGCTGATAAGCCATCACAAATATTGGAATCAAGCACCCTGGAATCCATTTTCAATGTAAAACACCATTTGGTAGCCAGGCCTTATGAAATACCAGTAACAAAATTATAAAATAACCTCAAAAAGCAAAAGAAACATAAAAAAGTATTTTTATAAAAATACAAACCGTTTTTGGAAGCATAAAATATATTGAATCACTGAAGGAGGGTCTCATTCCATAAAGCAAGGACTTAATCAGTCTTACTTACTGACAGACTGAACTTGAATGAGCTATAAGATATTTGAGCAATAGCAGGACAGTGTGGGAAGCCAACTTGTCAGCCATGTTGTCTCATCCCAGTTTGTTGGGAGCAGGTGCACAATGTTGAAAAAATTATGTTAAAATGAGCGATCATAAAACATAAAAGTCCTCAACATTCAGGTTCATGAATTTAGAGACCCTACTGTAAAATTTCTACACTTCAGCATTGTTTTGTGTCAATACTTTTTGATTGATAATTTATTATATTTTCACAGATATACAGTAGAACCCGGATAAGAAGTCCCCGCATAAGAAGTTTTCCCCTGTAAGAAGTCTGATTTTTAAAGTCCCGAAATTCTATTGCTTTTAATAATCTTCCCTCTTAATAAGTCTTCCCGCTTAAAGAGTCCCTAATCCTCTGGTCCCTTGAAAGAATTCTTAACAGGGTTCTACTGTATGTTCTTATATAACATAATTCTTCCAAACTGCCAATCTGCAAAAAAATTCTTTAAGTGCAGTGTAGTTCTACAAAACAAAACATTTAAGAACTGTAAGGTTGTTACTCTGATGACAGTTTCAAGAACTTCACGTAATTCGGGGTGCTTATGTAGTTTGAAGACCGCATGTGTATTTGTCTGAATATTATGTTGGGGCCATTTTGTGTCATGGTTTACATAGTCTGTGTTTATGGGGTGCAAAGTCAGATTATTGCAGAACAACCACTATTATTTGGACTAACACCATCATTTGTTATTGTTTGATGAGTGTGTCCAGTTTGTATCATGGCACTGTTTAAAGTCTTCCAGCTGTTATAAGTTAATATCTACATAAACGTGATATACTTCGTAAATTCTTTACATATATATAGGCAGAGCTAAATTTTATTATACCATTCATTGAATTGTGTTCTGTAACATCTCCATGCTTGTAATTTTTGCAATATTTATGCCTAATTTATTGTAGGCACGACCAATTTATGTTTTGAGAAGATAACATTCAAAAAAATTTTCATGTCAAAGAAGTTCAATGTCATACTGAACTTAGTGCTGCAAACTTTTTTCAGCATCATCTGCATGGCAGGCTTGTGCAGTTTTTAATGCAATGGCTCCACTTGAAACAGAATTGCCAATGCGCATAGGAAGCCATTATTAGGTGCTAAACCTCCTTTGGGTATGGCAAGAATTTTATCAAAGCCTGTACATTCATGTTTCATCATGGATACTCCCTCTACTTACATTTCTTGGGCTTTTCCTATTGATACGTCTATGGAGTTTTCCTACGGCACTCGTTTCCATGTGTACCTATATCACTGGTACTACAATGGGCGTTGGTTCCACTAGTGTTCACAACCTTAGACTGTGCTGTAGCTCACAGTAATCTCATAAGATGACTAAATTCTCAATATATAAAGGTCCATCACTATGCTTTAGTGACTGATTGATTTATGTCAATCTGGACAAGAATCTGCTACATCAGACAGACATAGTCATTTTGTTTAAATCAAAATGACTTCCATTCCACTGCTTGCACACTGTTTTAAGGTAGCTGTGAAGGTACACCTCGCAATTAAAGCGTATTTATACTACTTTTCTAGAAGGCAAACTACTCCTGGAAACACATCCACCAACTTGGATTCCATGTCCATTACAGAAATAGTCTATTGCCTTCTGCATGTTCCTGAGTTACGTACAAATGCCTATCAAGGAAGTTAAACTAGTTTTGAAACTAACATTTCTGTCAAGTCACACATTTGCCTCCTTCAAATGGCTGAGTTTAATGAGATCACACTGTGTTGGAGGAATTTCCATTTTGTCACAGCTGTAATTGTCAATACCTTCATTTGGGAATGGAATAACTGTGTTTGATATCTTACTGGCATCATCTGCTAGGATATCCATTTCTGTGCTGTTCAGACCGCATTCAAGGGTGTCATCAGCTGGTAATGGTGCTAGCAGTGAAGTGTAAAATTTCTCCGCTCTATTTTGTTTGTCTGGGGCAGACCATTTTTCCCTGCTCTTCATTCTCTTTAGATGAATTCTCTTTAGCTCTTTAGAGTTCCCGTAGCTGAAGTCCATGTTGGTACACTGCTTTTGCAGATCCCAGTTAAGTAGCAGGATACGTGAAATACTGCCTAGAAGAAACATTACCCCAATGCAGAATAACAGGTACATCGCCACCTTCTCAATCACCGGCATTATGTTCAAATACAGGAAAAAACGGTTGTTGAGGTCATCTGGCAGCTTGGCCATCCTCTGCAAGCAAACAAGTAGATTTGTTCTTTGTTGATGCTTCACCAAATGTACACATTATACTCCAAAATAGACCCTTTTAGACTGCCAATTAGTGCCAAGAAAGAAAAAAGTAGGCCTATTCAACACTAAAATAATATTTAATTTCTCAGAAATATATGCTTTTGTTTAAAATTGGAGAACTTGGTAAAGTAACTTTAGTTGCGGCCACTTGATTTTAAAATGGTGTGTGGTGCTCTATAATGCAAAATATCAAGCCAGTCTTATGCCACTGCCAAACTCACCTTCACACCACAAACCTCTTATTACAGACAAGGCTCTGCCAAATGAGTTACGCTAAACCCTTACACATGAAATGTAAACAGACTCCTCCTCATTCCAATTGTATGACTACAGCAGTATATTCGTTAGATGTATGGAACTTGTGTATGAATTTCCAGTTGACTCATTCATGGCACTCTAACCATTGAATCTAGAATGAGGAAATTCCTCTGCAATGTTTTTGGTATATTTAGATGCAAGTTTAGCACATTTAAACGTCTTAAACTTCAGGGGTAGATTCTCACATGTAACAGTAGGGGTCAGTTGTTAAGTCTAAATTATTTAACTGCAGTCATTTCCATTTTGCTTTAAATTCTGACAATATAACAGGACTATCCATGAACAGTATTCCCCATTCTTCATACCTGCAGACATGGCCTACTGTTGGGAACTGATGACTTCAGATTTATGGGGTGAGGAAGCATGGCAAAGACAAGGGTCAAAGAAGCCTGTGTTATACAGTTGGTACCAGTACCACATTTCTTGAACGCTTTCCACGTTTCAAGGTACCAGTGTCCAGCACTATCCGTACCTTCAACTTTACGTTTATTTATTCCTAACCACTTACTCTCAGATTTCTAGCAATAAGTGTGGTTCAGTCATTATGGTTTCTTACAGTAGTTAATGTGAGTGTTGTGGTTGTACTTCTTTTGTAAAATATTACTTTGCCGTTTTTAGCCAAGTTGATGACAGGTTATCAGTTTTTTTATACGCAGTTGGATCTCTTAAGTACATACTGATGTAGATAAAGTGGGCTAGTTAGTGACTGCATTCAGGAGTTAGGAAAGGAACTATGTCTAACCTAAGCAGTGTACTGATAATAGTTGAGTTCAATGATGTTGAATTTCTAAGGTGCTGTGCAGTCAGATGTCATTATCAACACACTCTCATTAACAGGAATATGTAAGACACTAATACTGATAGAAGTTGGAAGATTGTGTACATATAGTACTGTTTAGAAAAGCAGGTCAGTCAATGTCAAAAGGATATGTATTTCATGACACCTGTGTCTATAAATGTGAACTTGCACCTTATCTCGTGCAGCACAGCACAGATGTGTAACCTCTTGTACTGTGTGGCAGAAATGACACTTAACATATTTTTGTTACATTGTATGGCTATTCTGAATTGCATTATTTATTCTATTATATAGTTATCTATAACAAGAACAGCTGGATTAAGCCCAACCCACTAAGGAGGACATAGGCAGAAAATATCTGTTGGTAATTAATGATTCCTGGGGGGCTGGGTCCAAGTTGATGAATGGAGATGCTTGATATAACTGCATCAGGTATGATTAATTATGTAAAACATCTTTAATCATACCTGATGCAGTTGTTGTCATGATAACACTTTATAACATTCTATGTTTCTATGACAAGTAGTTTTAAGAATCCAACCTGCTCCCCAAGCTGAATGATCCCCTCCTGTCAGCTGTCTGCAGCTTCTTATTCAATATATTTGAAGCTACGAAACCTGTGTTTCTTACTGGCAACTTGAGGATGTGCCATACTGTATTAACATGGGACTCACCAATGATGTAGTGTAGCATATGAATTTACTTTATGTTTGGTTTTGTACTACAGTGGGATAAATTCTATCCTGTGTAAGACTTTGTTCCTGGAGATGCAGTGATATTCTCTGAACTTTCCTGAATGGTATGGCAGAGCTTTCGCTAGTGTGACACCAAAATATTTAACAGCTGGTGGCCATTTAAACTTTATAGAAACCTTTGAATAAATGAAACTGCAGTCTGATTTTTAGATAAAGCTTTGACATTGTCTTTCAAAGTTACTGTTGACAAACTACTCTGTCATTTATGTTCCTGAAGAAATGATGTCCTTCCTGGCGGAGACATTTTAATTTTTGCACTTAACAGGTGCATATGAGGGTATAAACGACAAGATATACAACACAAAGCACGTGCTAACTATGTGTAAACATGACTTTCACTTTCACCAATAGGAGTTTCATTAATATGTCATGAGAGCATAAGGATAAAATCTTCTATAGAGGAAATTTGGATTAGTGTATTCTTTATGTTAGTAGTTACAGATTTTGTTCACGAGCTGATAATCCTATATAACACAGTGAATTCCTCAGGGATGATTAAACATGTCAATGTGGAATGAATTTTCACTAAAATGAAATTTAATTTGATACTGACATGGTGGGTCATCAAAGAGCTTGTGACTACACTGTGGAAACTCTAAAGTACATACAGCTATGACTGTAGCAGCTATCTGGTCTTAGGGTCTGAATCATTACAAGTAGACACAATTTTGGGCATGGGATGACACATCCAATTGAAAGGTGTATTATAAAAAAATGTAGTGTATGTATGTACTTACAAATTCTGTCCACAACATGGGCAGGAACATGTTGCTGAACTTGGCAGCTCTGGGAGTGCCCCTAAGATCACCAAGTGCCATGTTGATCTGAAACCGGACCGTTACATCCAAGGGAAGGCCTGATTTCTGAAAGAAGGGAATCATGGTGGAAGGTCAATCAATAAGTATCGGGAGTTTAACGAGCGCACGTGTTTTGAAGATCATAAGGGTTATAATATTCGTGAGGAGATGCTATGGTATTCAGTAAGAATTACTTGTAAATGTAGGGATAAATGTTGGCAATAAATTGCCGTATTTATTCAAATTTATAGGTTAGCTTTGTCATTGCAAAAATGCACTTTTCAAGGAGAACAATTCATGAAGAAACAATTTTTTTTGACATAATGGGCACATTATATCTAGATCAATGTTTCCCAGCCTTTTTTTGTATGGAGGAATGCCTAGCTAAAAAAAGTAGTAGCAAAGAACAATTCCGTCGCCACCAGTGAGGGCAGCTCTGTAACAGTACGAAAGGAGCACAGACACAAAACACTAAATACATAACCTTAAATAACTGACTGAAACAAAACAAAGAAGCAGTAGGTGGAGCACCAGTTTTGCCAATAGCTGGACAAAAATTGCCGTCATATCTCATGGGGGCATTTGGAATTTTATGCGGTATTTCGAAATTTTTATTAATTTATTTCATGATTTCTCGTAAAACTCCTTATGTTTTCCTGCTGAACCCTGGATGGGTAACACTGGTCTAGATCCTAAGTATTAGAAGTGGAATTGATTGGTCTACCAAGATATGTACGTTTTGATTATATGTTTTTTTGTTCACCTGACCAAGTTTGCAAACTCAAATGCTACACAGAATCCCTTTATACAATGAAACCTGCCTATGCTGGCCACTTGAAATTGCGGTCAACTTATAGAAAACAGTGTTCAAATTTCTCATTTCTTTGTCTGTAGCAACTGTATATTTTCGCAGTAACTGATTCATTGTCTGTGTTGCGTCATTTCTGTTAAACTTTGACACAACAGGTATTCACTCAAGCCTTCAAAATCTCATTCCTGTCTTTTGTTAATATTTCTTACTGAATTTGCCACACAAAAGCTTTGGATATGTGACAGGACTTAGCTTGGAAAGCCCAAAAATTCCTTCTTTATATAGAGGAAATGGGTAATAACCATGATTCACAATACCAGGAGAAGGTACAAAAATCAAGCCAGAAACCCCTTGATATTGCTACCACATCATGAAAGGAAAAATGGGACATGTTATCAAAATCTCTTTTTCTGCCAATCACAAGGAAAGAATAGAGAGGCTTTCATTAGTACAGACTGGCATAAAAGATACGTCATTTTCTCATGTGGCTGACATACAAGTAGAAAACTCAAGTATGTAAAAAGCTATAATACAAAATGCACAAATATGGCTGAGATACAGAGCAGATAGTTGGCCACCTGAAAACGATTTAATGTTGTACTTAGTATTCTACATCTTCTGTACATGTGTAATGTACAAAAAAGATTTATTCCAACTTATTGCACACCATATATAAGTTACCCCACCGTGTTCCGGCTAACATATGTAGCCATCTTCAGGGAGTACACAAATAGGTCATGTTGAGTTAAAAATATGTAACATTATCAGAGATTAAGGTAAAATATACGTTTCAAAGTTAATTACAGTGTGTTTATATGAAGTAGATGATGATGTAAAAGGTAACAGGGTACACCAGGTAAAAATCTTTAGTAACTTTTTTGCGTCCATCATCATTTCAGTGTTAGTAGAAAGTGCTGTATACAGCAGCAAAGTTGTGGAACTTACAGGCTCGACATAGAAGTGTGATTCGTGCTTCTCCTTGTCAGGATATGAACCCTCCACAGCCTCCACCAGTGCAGGGTCTGCTTGGTAGAAATGAGGGTATGACACTCCAATGGGAAAACCTGCACGAAAAAGGCTCCTGATTAGCATCACTGCCAGTAGGACCAGTGGCGCAGATAACTGGTCTGGGAGGCTCCCTTCAATTATTAGCAAAGTTTCAGGTCTCATAACAGGGATCCAGAATACTGAATTTTGGCAGAAGGACGTAATCAAGTCCAAAAAAGCCCACAAGAAGTTTTAGTATTTTGTATATTTGGGGGCCACCCTGATCCACACGGACTTCACCACGCGGGGTCTGCAGAGGCCTTATCTATCTATGCCACTGGGTAGGACTGTTGGGATATTCTCACAGCGCAGTATAAAAAACAGGAAAACAAGAAAACCTGAAGAAAAGGATGCATAAAGATGTCTGTGCCTGGGATGCGACGCGATGTAATCTGGTACAAATTGACCGACGTTTCGCAGAGGCCCATTTCTTGCATTTTCAGGGATGAATATGGAGGCAGCATTTGTACGTGCGCACGTACTCAGTTGGATTTAACAGAAAGAGCTGTTCTCAGTTACTGGGGAAAGGTTTTTTTTTTCTGTTGGACCCAACTCGAGTCCTCGCCACCCTATTACGTGAGATCCAGTTACAGCAACGCTGGGTTCTTTTGTGAATACGAGACAATGGAAGAAGTGCAGACACGCAGTAATCCTGAGTGTCACGCGATTGTCTCTCACTCACCGTAGTAACAGTCTTGCACATCAATGAGGCCGGCTGGCAGGCACTTCCCCTTGCGACAGAAGCACTTGTTCTCTGGGATCACTTCTCCGTTGTCCAGCGAATTGTTGGGGAAGGTGAAGTGATAGGCTTCCAGCCCCTCAACTACCTTCACTTCACCGGTAAACCTCTGAAACCGAAAGTTCATAGATTATTCCACCTGCCTTCGCAATACTTCCCTACTTACGTAAGTGGATCGTTCCGCAACCCTATGCGTAGGTCGATTTTTACGTAACTCGGAGCCATGTTTTATTATATACCTTATACACAATAATAATAATAATAATTGATATAATAATAATTAATAATAATTTTAATAATTAATAATCGATACTGGAGTCACTGTCGTATTCAATTGAGGCAGAGGCAGGGGTGGGTGTGGTGGTGGTTGTAGTGGTAGTAGTGGTGGTAGTGGCACAAGAAGTTTTTTACGTAAGTCCGGATCTACGTACGTCGGAGCTACGTAAGTCGGGGTCCGTCTGTACTTATTCCAATTTTGAAATTGTTGTGGCTTGCTTATTTCTTAGTTAATTTAACGAAGTTTTATCAACTGCATAATTTATGAAGAAGGAAAGTGGAACATTTGAATGGGAAAGATTTTGACCTATTTTAAGGTTTTATCTCACACGTTACATGGCAGGAGTTAGCACAAACAGGAAGAAATTCGATATTTTGTGCATAATGCAGCATCTTCTCAACCAGATGTGAGGTGGAGGTGACAGTATTCGGCGACGTTCTGTAATCTTTACCTTCTGCCACTATTCTCGACTGACGAGAACAACTTTGACCTTGACTGCGTGCGCCGCCTAGGGGGTTGCATAACCTTGGTGATGGTGGCGGGGCTTGCGTGCTTCAGTGATTCACCAAGCTATACTGGAGGTAACTTGCTACAGGTAGGGTCTCCCAAGGCAGGCAGGTTGGTGGTGAGAAACCGGACTAAGAAGCAACCCAACTTAACCCAACCCTAAGGTGTAAAGTGATTCGTGCATGGCACATGGGTGATGTGTCTTTAACGGAGCCTCTGGAACACCTGGCGAAATTCCAGAGTAATTTAGCCTTACCTGGGCAAGCGGGGCTCTGCTTGGGTGGACTGTTTTTCCCTAGCTACTCGTGGGACTAAGGTTAAGTCCTTGAAAGAAAAACAAATAAAATATATGAGGACCAACATATTGTTGAGAACTCAGCTGCAATTCCTACTTCTACAAACGAGGCAGCTCTTATCGAGCAAACCTCTGCTGTTGGGGCTATGGAAGTTGGAAAATCAGAGGGGCACTCTGAGACTAAAGTAGGAAATAGTAAAGACTACACAACGGACAAGGAATTAGCGGTACAGGGACAAACCCCGACCGGTCTGGTAGTAGTCACGGAAGAGGAGAAACACACTCTCTCTGAACTGGAAGAGCTACTAAAAAGTCCTGGCACACCAGAGTGCGATAAATCTCTGAGTGATGCCACAAGAAAACTGAAGAGAACGAACGTAATGAAACCTTCAAGAGCTCAAAGGAAACTGTACTCTGTAGATGAATTTCTTATGAGTACTGTTAACCTATAATACTGACGTCTAAGACTGCACATCGAATGTTTAAAGCATTTTGCAATGTACATTTTTGTATGATTTTGTATGTTATGACTTATTCCACATCCTCTTTTCTTGTGACAAAATTATGGATCCATGGACTGTGTATATATATATATATATGTATGTATGTATGTACAAGCTCTTAAAGCAAAACTCCAAGCAAAGGGGATTGCATGGGACCGCTTGTATAAAAAGGAAGAAAAAACCAAACCTCTCAGTGAAGAAGGGAGGGAGCCTAAGGGTGGCACTAAGCGTAACCGCTCAGATAGCAGTACTCCATCACCTTCGGGAGAATGTGGTACTAAAAAACCACGACAAAATGATAGGGTCTATACCTAGAAGGGTAAGAAACTTCTCTGATATCGATAGCACGGCAAGTCAATTGAACGATGCCATGTTAGATGCATATCAAAGTAATTGTCTTATTCATCAAAGGTCCTGACCAGGTAGAGTTACGTGGTGGTCCAAAGAACTTGAGATAAAGAAAAGACGCACAAGACGACTGTTCAAACGAACCAAACAAAGTGGCAATTGGATCACGTATCATACGGCCCTGTATGACTATAATAAGTCAATACGCAAGGCAAAACGAGACTCATGGAAAGTCTTTTGTCAGGATATTAACAACCTAAGAGAGGCAACCAGAGTTCATAAGATATCGGCACACAACCCTGTAAACCCATTAGGCACTCTGGAGAAACCCAATGGGAAATATACAGCAACAGGAAAAGAGACCCTTGAAGTTTTATTCAAGGCACACTTTCCTGGTTGTTTCTTGAGTGAGGATATTTCTGGCAGCTCTACTCACAACTGGGAAAGACCACGGCTGTGGGCATCCCAGGAAGATTGGAAGCTAGCTAGAAGGATCATCACAGTTTCCAATATAAAATGGGCCATCAATAAATTTGGACCATGTAAGTCATCTGGAGGGGATGGAATCTTTCCAGCTTTACTGCAGAAAGGTCCCGACTATATATAACATATGCTCTGTGAACTGTTCAGGGCCAGCATAGCCTATAGCTATATTCCTGAGGCCTGGAGGATCAACAGAGTTGCCTTTATTCCCAAGCATGGCCGCCAAAGCTACGCTGATGCCAAGTCCTTTCGACCTATTAGTCTCTCCTTTTTTTTTACTGAAAACAATGGAGAGACTGGTTGAGAGGTATATTCAAGAAGGGATCCTTCATGAAGAACCTTTACACCGAAATCAACATGCCTACCAGGAGAGCAAATCCTGTGAGACAGCTCTACATCAGCTAGTCAGCAGGATTGAAGACTCATTGTCTAGTAAAGAAATTGCACTTTGTGCCTTTCTTGATATAGAAGGTGCATTTGACAACACTTCTTATGAATCAATAATTCGATCGGCACATATGCGTGGCCTTGACCCTACTATTTGTAGATGGTTCGAGGCCATGCTGCGAAGCCGTCGAATTCAGGCTAATCTTGTCGGTGAGATAATGGAGGTCAAATGGACAAGAGGCTGTCCTCAGGGGGGGAGTATTATCTCCACTCCTGTGGAGCCTTGTGGTGGATGATCTTCTAGTCAAACTGAACAGTACAGGATACTATGCTCAAGCATATGCTGATGACAGTAATATTTATTCATGGAAAATTTCCCGGGACCACCAGAGATCATGAGTAATGCTCTGAAGTGCTTAGATGAGTGGTGCACTGGGGAAGGACTAAGCATCAATCCTAGGAAGACCATTATTGATCCCTTTATTAGAAGGAGAAATTTAGGAAGCCTTGCCAGCCTACCATTGTCCCGTGTTAAGATTGAGTTGTGCGAGACAGTCAAGTACCTGGGTATAACTCTAGAGCAGAGGCTGACTTGGAGCAAACACCTTGACATTGCTATTCACAAAGCAAGGTGGTCACTCATGGTTAGTAGATGCATGCTTGGTTTCAAATGGGGACTAAAGCCAAACATGTACCACTGGCTGTACGTCGCCGTGGTTAGGCCACAAGTAGCGTATGGAGCTCTAGTGTGGTGGCAAAAGGCTCAGCAAACAACGGCTCGAAATAAACTTGCAAGCCTACAAAGACTTGCTTGTCTTTGTACCTCTGGCGCATTCAGAAGTACACCAACAGTCGCTTTGGAAGTCCTACTTGGACTTCTGCCTCTGGATCTGTACATCAAAGCAGAGGCTAGGATGGCAGCATACAGAATTATAACTGCAAACAATTGGCGGGGAAGCTACCTTAGGTCAGGTCACTCCACCATTGTAGATACTGTACTATGCAATTCGGTGCTTAACATGCCATCTGATTGCATGTACTCTAA
This sequence comes from Reticulitermes speratus, assembly GCA_021186555.1. Classification (NCBI taxonomy): domain Eukaryota; kingdom Metazoa; phylum Arthropoda; class Insecta; order Blattodea; family Rhinotermitidae; genus Reticulitermes; species Reticulitermes speratus. The sequence goes on from JAJKFL010000005.1 coordinate 8,573,222, forward strand.
GTACAACTTTAAGCGACCATTCACAATCAGAATCGGAGAACGATCAGATTGGAATGGTAAACAATCACCTGAGCTGCCTCGGGGCCATCTGGTTTTCTTCACAGATGGCTCACGTACAGACAACAAGACAGGAGCTGGGGTGTTTGGATCTATTCCCAAGACTAATATCTCCTTAAGTCTTGGTACTTATGCTACAGTTTTTCAGGCAGAAGTGTCTGCAATATTAACCTTCATAAACCTTTGTGAGAAGAGGAGATACTCCGGTAGGCATATTCTCATTCACACAGATAGCCAGGCTGCACTTACGGTGCTTAATTCTCATCAGGTCAACTCTAGACTAGTGTGGGAACGTATTCAAGCCCTTGTAAAACTCTCCACACAAAATCACGTGGAGCTCTGTTGGGTACCTGGACTCCGCGGAATAGAGGGCAATGAAGAGGCAGATAAACTGGCAAAGAAAGGAGCTAACACTCCTTTCATTGGACCAGAACCCGTCTGCGGAATTAGCAAGAGTACTGCCAAGACCGCATTTTACCAGTGGGCTAGGAAGGAACATAAAAAAAGATGGCTAAACTTTCCTGGCCAAAAACTAGGGAAAACTCTAGTCAAAGTATCCAGTAGCACACTGACTAAAGCCCTGAATCAAAGGAACAGAAGGCAGATCAGATGTGCAATTGGTATAATTACTGGACATGGTCCGTTCAGGAAACATTTACAGCATAGGGGACTCTTTCATGATGATCCCATATGCCGTTTATGTGGACAGTTTGAAGAAACTGCAAAGGACATCTTACTGGAATGCGAATCTCTGGAGAGACGAAGAATATCTCTTTTTGAAGGATTATATCCATCAGGAGATGAGTGTCCTAACTTTGTAGGGAAAGTTTTAGAACTTATTAAAGGAATAGAGCTGGAACTGCAAAGTTAGATTTGAGGGAGTGCGCAAAAAGCCCTTGCGGCTTAACTGCCTTGGTGTCTCGTTACACGCTCCCATTACATCAATCAATCAATTGACAGAGTGGAGTTGGGTCCCTTGTCCTGGGTTAACTTTGTGGAGAAAGAAACCGCATCCACAATAAAAAATTGTGTCTTAGTTAAACATAGACTTGTTGAGATATACTGTTTCGAGGCGATGTCGCCTGGAATATAGCGTTCTGAGCTGAAATTATTAAAAATGAAATTGTAGTTAAGAGGCTTTTTTTTTTTTTTTTTTTTTTTTTTTTTTTTTTTTTTTTTTTTTTTTTTTTTTGCAAATAAATCGACGGTAATTTAAACTTGCAACTCTTTTGCGTCCTTATCACTTTATTGGAAAGTAAGAAAGTACGGCTCTTCACCGCGACGTACTGTACTCGATCGCTGAACGAATTAAAGTAATATTTTTTCCCCAATGGCCAGGACCTTCTCATTATCGAGGCTTCACGATCACACTCAGACACACCACACTCGGTAGGACTCCTCTGGACGAGGGACCAGCCCGACGCAGAGACCTCTACCTGACAACACACAACACCCACAAGAGACAGACATCCATGACCCCGGAGGGATTCAAACCTTCAGTCCTAACAAGCGAACGGTCGCAGACCCACGCCTTAGACCGCGCGGCCACCGGGATAGGCATGAGGGTAATATAGGCTTAAAAACTCTTAGGTTTTTAGATAAGAGCTATTACAGTGGGTCCTCGATATAGGTCGAATTCCCACTGCATTATTTCTCATATCCGTCGTCGGCTCTTTAAATACCAATATTTCCGTATACGTTATAATGTCGCCACCTGCCCGTGTACATTTTAGCCGTTGATAGTAACGTCAGTCTAACAGGAACACTTCCAGTGAGTGAGTGTCAAGTCAAATCTCTGCCGATTTTGTATCTTTGCGACATACCAATATATCCACATCTGCAAAGTCCAATGAGGAAGCCAAGAGGCTTTGAAATCCAAAATGAAAATTACTCGTATCTGAAGCTGGAAAAGAAACAGTCCTATTGTGTATGGGTCTGCAATACCTCCTAGAATATTAAGAACAATCGTAGTTCAATAAAACTCTCCCGGGCTAGCAGCCGCGCCAGGTGGTTGATCGTTCCCTAATGAGTAGGGCGGTGGTTCTCGAAACATTGTTTTGCTCACCGTTCACCTGACGCGGCTGCTAGCCCGAGAAAGTTTTATTGAATTCAGTCGCCGTGAAAGCTTCACATTATGCAAGTTAATTAAATTTAGTTTTAAAGGTCGGATTCTGATTTGTTTCATGTATTGCTACTGGCGAATAAGGAATGCAGTTTGAGTTTTAAGTCATTAACCTATAGTAATAATAATAATAATAATAATAATATAAAAGTACAAATTTTATCATGCGAAAGAGCATTATATGTACCATAAACTGTAACCACAGTATATATATATTATATATATATATATAAAGGAATAGCTGCAACATTATATACCCTAGGAACATGGTTTGTTTCAACTGACAATAAATTATAAAATTTCCGTCAGACCCAATAACTTTTTTATTTTTAATACTGTATGCTACATGTTTCGGTCATAATTTCACCATTTTAGGTGTTAATATACATCATCTAAAATCAAGTTGGACATGCGTTAAAATATTTTGTAATTAGTGAGGTAAAAGCTAACCCTATACAGGCCCTTAGGGCCCCAGGAATTTGAGGATCCCAGAATTTCTAGAAAATCGGCACATGAAGGTGGTAAGGTTGTCAGCCCTACGCACCAGCCGCCTTTACCTCCCTCCCCAGGAGATATTCCTGGTACTCATGTCTGTTAGAGGCTCAGTCGACCCCAGGGCAATAGTGCGGCCGGAAAGATTAAGACAATGAAAAATCCCATCGGGCATCGAACCCGCAACCTTTCGGCTTGTAGCGCAGTGCCTTAGACAACTGCGCCACAAATTTTACAAGTGTCATTATAATGTAGCTTTGCATATTCCCTATGTCTTATGTGTCTTTCTCTTTTGTTACTGAATGCATACCAAATTTTTCCTGGAATCTAAAAAAAAAATATGACGGAACCATGTAGCATGCATTATTAAATACAATAAAGTTGTTGTGTCTGATGGAAAATTAACAATTTATTGTCTCTTAATTATAACACAACGGGATGAATTCCATAAAAATAAGTTTGTTTCAGGTATATAACTGCAACTACTGTGCGTAAAGGAGGTAACAAGTATCAATAATACATACCGTCGGCATTGCACGGCAAACGGACTTGCGGTAGAAGTACAAAGTGTCGTTGGGCTGTATAAGGGACGGGAACTTGGTGGCGTCGCTGGCACCCTTCAGACGGCTGCAGTGCTCACCCTGCCAGTGGGGTAGTCTCGGCAGCCTCCTGTACGTGTCTATCAGGCCAGACAATCGTAAGTCCGTCTCCCCCGTGTAGATCGTAGCAATATCATCGTCAAAGTCGTACATCTACACAGAAACAGAAAGCTTTCGAGTTACTTTTACGCCTGGCACGCTAGACTGATGAACATTGTTTTTGTATGCCTTGGAATTTGACTCACCCTGTCTATCAGCCCCAGCTTGTCGAACTTGATCCAGTTCGGCATGAACTTGTTGCCAAGGGAAACCAAGGGGTCCTTGTACCCGAACATGAATTCGCTCGCAGTCATGGCGACCAGTCCCTCCGATTTGGTCTGCCCCGCCAGCAGGTTAATACCCATCCGGGTGAAGAAAGACATGTCTTTGACCACGTCCGCAATGCTCTGTAACATAACACAGCGAGTGTCTTTCTTTAACGGGAGACGTGCAAGCTTGAAGCGTCCACACTTACAGAGCAAGGTCCATAATTTTAAGAGACTTCCGAAGCTGAAACCAGGAACATGCAGAACGTTCCGAGGTTACATCGCTGTCTTGACATTCTTGGCTGACGTCCATTGATACAAAACTTCCAGCAGCCATTGGCATCCCAGCGTGGTGCTTTACAAACATGTCAAAAACGTGATATTTACAGAACATATTTTTCATAAGTCGTTTACATAAAACGTCCTGTACGGGATCTTTATATATCATGTCCACCTGAAGAAGTTTAAAAGCTATGTCTTCCACAGGATATGAACATAAGACTTCCTCGACAGCATCTTTACCTAAAATTCTCAAGAGGGAGTGGCGAATTCTCCGGTGTAGCTAATATAGCGCCACTATACCACTCAAACGGAGGAAATTATTTCAGTTCTCTATTACAAAAGGAGAGAAAACTTGTAAATTTCTTTCTTTTTTCCGAAAAGTATTACTTTGTGTTATATACTCGTAGAATTTGTGGCCTATAGCTCATATGCTGAAAGGCTACAGCAGCGGCTTATTCGCTTCTAACCTTACCGCTTGAAGCGTGTATGTGTTGTTTGTGTGAGAGAGAAGACAATGTGGAGTGTTCTCCACAGCTTTCATTTAAATGTAAGTAAAGCGACGATAATAACAGCTGACCTCCTTGTCGCTTGGTAACAAGCGAGAGAGACAAAGAATACTGCGTCGAAAGATACGGCTGGTGTAGCGGGAAGTTTGCCGCTTTACACACTGGGAGTGACACAGCACTGAAACCTATTTTCTTACTGATGGAGCAGGTATTCTGGATTGTAGCATTGTGTGGTTGGGTAACATTTCCCGACGTTTTGAAGAAAAGTAGGGAAGAATTTACCCCAAAACAGGGCGCGTTATCCCAGGATACCTGCTTCCTCAACAATAACTTGACGGAAACATCAAATCACTGTTATCGCTTTGATAAGAATGTATTCCTGTCTGATTATTTTATCTCCCTCATTCATTGTGTTTCGTTGAAGCATGGCTGGTTTTCTATGAAAAAATGAAACGATAAAAGTTTTTGTAATATTTGGTCACAGTAGATTCAGTGGAGAGAAAGTATAGGATACGCTTTTAGGAAGCCATTAACAACTTAATCATTTGACAGCGCGTCCGTCAGACACTGGAAAAGTTTTTGGCTTACTGAATTGTGAGAAATATGATGCACACGAACTGAAGTGCAACATTCGTGATCACCTTGTAGTAAAGAGGTTCAGTTCGACAGTGCTTTGCTGAAAAATGAATTAATGGTGCTTTATGGTTAATAAGAGTTAAAAGAAAATCGTCTTAGAGAAGTTCTAAAATGGTTACATGGCAGCAGTAAGGTCACCACACTTGAACTTATGTACAAAGCAGCAAATCTAATTTTCACCATCCCAGCTACAACATTTTCAGTTGAACATAGTTCTTCAGCCCTCAGACATGCCTTCACTCCGCACAAAGTCAAGAAAGACGGAGTCAGTTTTCACTTCTGTGAACAGAAAAGGCCTGAACTGCAGAGTGCTACAAAACCCCCAACTTCTACAATGTGATTTTTGAAAAATTTACATCAGTTAATACAAGAGCGGAATTTCATTTCAAATGACAAAAAATATATCAGGTAAGAATTTTAGATTTCATTTCTTTATTTTTCAGGTAATGGTTATGTTTGATGACACATTTGCGTTTATTATTATTATTATTATTATTATTTTTAGGCAAACCTGTGTTTCAGTTTTAGCCATAAGTCTATTTTGTTAATTTGTTGTTGTGTTGTGTTGTTTGTTTGTGTTTATTTGTGTAATTTTCGTTGCAATTATTTTGTGCTAGTTTTGTAATTGGCGATTGTGCTGTTAAACTAGCACTTTAATAAATGAGAATTGAATTATTATTATTATTATTATTAGTATTACTATTTTGTCTGTTTTCACAGGCCACTTCTCGTCTTGAACCAACGGTGATCCCCACCGCTCAGGCTTCAAGTTTCAGACTGCACTACTTTCCGTATTACGTGTGATGTTTCAAGTATAGCTCTGTTTTGCAGTGAATCTGTTAATGCTTTCCTGGCGTGGCTTCCAAATTTTTCTTTAAAACTATTGTTATTATTTTTGTGGCCCAAATTATTAGCAGTACAATCATACACTCCATGTTCCACATTCGTTGTATCTGTATACATAAACACTTGTAGGTATTTTTTTTTTTTGGGTGAAGGGCCCCGCAGCATGTGCTGCGGACGCACCGCAGCCTTGAGGCTTATTGTGCAACCCTGTGATGAAGATGTTTAGTTTTTTTTTTCATTTTTCCTTGTAATGCAGCACAGGTGGAATGAAATTGACAGGGGAAAACCGAAGTACTCGTAGAACAACCTGTCCTAGTGACACTTCGTCCACCACAAATCCCACATGGACTGACCCGGGATAGAACTCGGGCCTCCGCGGTGAGAGGCCGTCGACTAACCGTTTGAGCCATGGCACGGCCTTGTAGGCATTTTAGTTTATTTTCTAATTGTTTGCGTGGCGTTTCTGTCCGCTGGTTTTGCCATATGTATCAATATGTATGTTTTCTCTTTTTTTAATTATATTATTATTATTATTATTATTATTACCTTGAACAATGCTGGATGATTAAATCTTAATTTCTTGGGGGTGAGGGAAGGGTAAAAGAAGACATTTTATAACTTTTCGCTACACTTGACCCCGGATTAGTATTCATTACTGCTCAAGACCTCTTCGTACAATGTACACGTAACATGCATTCCACAGATTACTTACATAAAATATCCTCTACAGAATGTTTAAGAGTACGTTGTACCTGATACATGCAAATTTGGTTCTTCTGCCCCCTGTGTAAAGTCTGCCTATACGGGATACTTGGTGGGGTTTGTGCTTATATCTGCATAAGGCCATCGTATGCTTACAATGAAGGGTTTTCAGCGGCCGATTGCAGTGGCCGCGCGGTCTAAGGCGTAGGTCTGCGGCTGCTCGCTTGCTGGGATTGCGGGTTCGAATCCCGCCGGGGGCATGGATGTCTGTCTGTTGTGTTTGTTGTAAGGACGATAGTATGGAACGTAAAGTGACATGAAGGACGAAAGGATTTAAACAGTACAAAAATAGATCAAAGGGAAAAAAACCCCGGACAGGCAAAAAAAAAAAAAAAAAAAAACCGCTGGGGGCATGAAAGTCTCTATCTTGTGAGTGTTGTATTTTATCAGGTAGAGGCCGATCCCTCGTCCAGAGGAGTCCTACCAAGTGTGTGTGTGTGTGTCATTGAGTGTGATCAGGTGTAAAAATAACCCTCTACACCTAACAATGAGTAGGTAGAAGAGGTCAGGGTAAGAAAGAAAGAAGAAAGAAAGAAAGAAAAGAAAGAAAGAAAGACAAAGAAAGATTTTCAGCTCCTGATTCGTTCCTAAGACATTTGACGTATCAACTATAGGCGTTATATTCCGACCGTTCTTATATCGAATTGGACATTCTTGAAGTGGGTGACCTTGACCTATTTTTTAGGTACCAGTCAGGTACTTCACGAACACAGGACAGCGATAAATTTAAGAGGCTCAACGTAGGGATACATAGAGGATACGAACTGAGTCTTTCCGAAAATCAGACAGCCGGCTGAATGTAGACAACGGAAGCTGCGGTTTGTTCTGTCCAGCGAGCTGAACGATCTCAGCTTCTCCGCCTTTGTTACAGAGCACGTGTGATTGTCTGTAGCTGTGTGACAACGGACTGTTTATTGTAAACAATACGCTGGACAGTGTACACTGTATGGCGTGTCGGAAAGTGATTGTGCTTCTGTCACCAGGAAAATGTAACGTTATATAACAGGGGTGACCAAACCGCGGCTCGCGAGCCACATGCAGCTCTTTGAATATAATGTGCGGCTCGCGGAATTATGTTGGCTGAGCTCCTTTTTGCATTACAATTCATATAAAAGGTAAATAAAAAATTTTCAAGCTGTATAATTATTTACCGGTATAAACTGAGAGTCCGCTGGATTAAAACGTAAGTTTGATGTTCATGGTGAGTAAATATATTTAAGAATTTTTGTAACAAAATGTGCGTGTAACAATAAAAACGTGTGTTTAATATTTGTTCATGTGTTGTGACTCTCAGTCGTCTGAAGTTTATCGTATGTGGCTCTTACGTTAAGCAAGTTTGGCCACCCCTGTTATAGAAGGTATTTTGCTAAAACCATTGCATGAAGTTTCAATACTATAATTTTTCTTGATGACATAAGCAAATGCAACTGCTCAAATGCTATATAGTAACAGGTAAAGCTTTCCCCGTCCACACTCTGAAGGGTGAGTAGAGGTATAGCTCCACTCAGTCTTAATCTCGGCTCTAGATGTAGGCAGCTTCACCACCCGGAAAGAGTCGTGGTACCCACTGAGTAGGAATCTGGGACTGGAGGTTTTCGAGTTTTTTTTTTTTATCTGCATAATAATTTTTATATTGTCGTGCAGGAATGAAGTTGCGTCTGAAGGAAAACTTTCCCAGTTAATAGAAATGAAAACTCATAGAAGGCCGATCCCGGTAGCCGCGCGGTCTAAGGCGTGGGTCTGCAGCCGCTCGCTTACTGGGGTCGGGGGTTCGAATTTCGCCGGGGGCATGTATGTCTGTCTTTTGTGAGTGGTGCTGGGTGGGCACCAGAGCCAGTCTGGACGTTTTGGGGCAGGGAATAATCTCGTTCTCCTGTCGGGATTCGAAACCTGGATCGTCCAGCCTGTAGCCTAGTTATTATACCTACTACGCTAGAGATGAACCGAGTTTAACCCACGAAATACGCCTTCAGTGAGCAGGATTTACGAAATGGGAGAGGTGAAGTCGATGATCGTGGCCTGTTAGAAATATATCACAGCATCTGCTGTGAGATCATTGTCAGGAGAGCCACATGTTCTTCTGCATGTCGTAACAACTGTAACAGACACAGGCTGATACTTGATTGAACGGGTAACTGTTAGGTCTTCAATGCATAAAACATGATATATAGACAATTTATAGCCTGTCTTTAACAGCTGGAACAAATGTAATGCTACGTTAAATGGTATGTATACAGTTCGTTTAGAAGACATTATTACGTTACGGTACGCTTGTACTGCTGATAATGTCGACCGGTGATGGAAGTGTATTATTCCTGTTCGTCGTCTGCATTACACCGCCTTTGTCCACCGATACTGTTCAGCAGGAAATCGGATGAATTGTTTGTCTTGCATGTCAATACAAACATATCTGATATATAACTGTTGGGGGAAATCGTCAGTATGTCGACCGATAAATCTGGTTTTGAAAATTCCAGATGTAACGGCGGACAAAATTTCACGAAATATTTTACTGTACACTGCTGATATTTATATGACGAAAGGTCGGTAGATAACGTGGAGATAAAAAGGTTGTGCTTTTATGAACTGCAGAAAATTATCGATTTGGGGTGGAAGGGAGGATGCAGGGAGAGTGGCGTACCGTTGAAGAATTATACAGAGTGGCGCATGAAGAAGTACCTCGTTCTTGGTGTCAATGGAAATAAGAGTTTTATTCATAACAAAGGAACAACTAGCTAACTAACCAACTAACTAACTAATTTACTGATTGACTGACCGATTGACTGATTGACTGACTAACAGCCTAAACTAACTAACTCATGGAGCAAAGTCCTTCCTCAGAAGCTAACAGATCCTCAGCTAGTCAAGAAATTCCCCGCACTTTATGGAACCCGAAGGTTCATTACTGCATTCACAAAAGCCTCCCATCTGTCCCTATCCTGAGCCAGATCAAACAATTTATGCCCCCCCATCCCACTTCTTGAAACAAAAGAACAACAAATGTCATACTACATTTGAAAAGGTTTTTATTATTGAAGAATGTTATTCCTCGGGCATCCCAGCTGCCCGTGGGGCTACCTTGATCACGTGATTACGCTTGTTGCTGCTAAAATCGAGGTGGAGCTACTTTTTCCTTGCCATTCTGTACCTAGATCATTGTGGCTAAGATTTTGCCTTTTTGTGTGAGCGGAGTGTCACGGGACACATCACTGCGTAATGAGCGATTTGTGAATGGAATGTAGAAAATGGTTCAAAAATTTCGTCAGGATTTACAAGTTCATGTTTTGATATGTGTACCATCATTTACAGGTATACGGTTATATTCTCCTGCAGTTACTTCGGCTCCCATTCTTTGCTACTTCTGTGGTATACTGATTCCTTGAGGTTCAGAATTCTTGTTAATCTCTCGGCTTCTTCGGTATTAAGAGTCACAACAATCATAAAGAATCTGTCCTTTTTCTCACTTGGACCCCGTAACTATCATTCAGATGTTTGCGTTCGGTGTGGCTCGTATTTTGAACACTGTCCATTGTCTCAGGCTAAAATACCGTTACGTCTCGGAGAATGGATCTCTCTCCGTCCTGAGGTGTAGAGGGGAGAGAGAGAGAACCTAAAGTGATGAGCTCTATAGAAAGAGCTACTCTCTAACACTATTCCAGTGACAGACACCAGCTCTTTCTGCAGGACCCAACACAGTTACTTCTCCCTTTTCCCCTTTGAACATGAAGATGGAAAGAAATACATGTGCGTACCGTAATGGGCTTTTTATAGCCAGAGGCAATGGACGATATACAAAATATCATTACGTTTATTAAAACATCCAATCGCAAGGAGCAGCTGAAGTTGAATCCAGATGTTTCCAAAACGCTTCGTTTATATGTAACAGTTTAGTAAGTTTTAGATTATTTTCTTTACTCCTTTTAAAGAGGAAGCACTAGATCGCACCCTGTGGAGAACTCGCTTTGGAAGAGGCTACGAACCTGTCGTAAGACAGACTACAGAATGAATGAATTTTCATATTAGAAGTGTACATACACCGTAGCACATAAGAAATAAAACAGAATTGTGAACTGTGAACATGAAAGTTAGGGTCTATGTTAGTAAGTAACATCAGCAGCATTTGCAAGAATTTTTCCACTAAGGTAAATAAAGGCCCAGAGGGGGAGTAGAGGTATAGCTCACTCTTTCTTTAACCTTGGCGCGAGATGTGGGTGGGTGGTCAACGCCACGCCCCGGCCGCTTGACCCCCCGGGAAAGGCCCGGTACCAATTGAATAGGGGGCTGGGTGGGCCCCAGGGCCGGTCTGGACGGATGCGGAAAATCTTGCCCCACCTCGTAGCGAGTCGCTATACTGACTACGCTATCCCGGACCCCACGAAATTTTTCCACTGACATGAAAATGCTCAACGCAATACACAGCACAACAAAATGCACTACATTTTGTTCCCTGTCAAAGGGAACCAAAGAAGAGATGTCTCCTGTTTCGTTCGTTTTGATAGGGAAGGAACTCAAATGTGATTTAGGTTAGGTCTTTTGCTCTTAGCATGTTATATGTTTCCTTGTGTTGGTTTTTACTTGCACCAACAGAGGGTGTTGGTTGTTTTAACATTCGACTATTTCGTTTTTTATTGATTTTTTTTTATATTTTATTAGATATGGCGTTATGACTTACAGACCTGCTTTAAATTTTTATATTTTATCATTGCTTTTAAAATTTTTAGGGATTTGCATATTTGGAATTTATAGTTTTAGATATTTTAGTTTCTGTTTGTTGCGTGTGAATTATGTTGATGTGTGTTATACTTTTAATCACTTGGTTTTTATGATTGGTGGTTTCACCTGAAGAAGGAAATGTTATGTATTGTGGTGAGTATTTTTATGAAAATGGAAAACTATCTTGTAAATGCTGCTAATATTACTCATGTACAACCTTTGTCAAAAGTTTGTGTGTTACGACTGTGCTAGTGTGCGCATGCGCGACTCGGCTGGTTTTATAGTCAGTCCACTGAAAGTGAGTCTGCCCAGATATATAGCACAGGGGTGGCCAAACTTGCTTAACGTAAGAGCCACATACGATAAACTTCAGATGTTTGAGAGCCGCAAGACATGAACAGATATTACACACACGTTTTTACTGTTACACGCACATTTTGTTATAAAAATCATGAACATTAAACTTACGTTTTAATCCAGTGGACTCTCATAACTATAAAGCTTGAAAATTTTTTATTTACCTTTTATATGAATTGTAATGCAAAAAGGAGCTCAGCCAACATATTTCCGCAAGCCGCACATTACACGTCAAAGAGCCGCGTGTGGCTCGCGAGCCGCGGTTTGGCTACCCCTGATACATAGAAGGCGCATCGCTTACGTGGGAATTCCGTATATTTCGGTGGATATGTTGGCGATATATCGACAGACATAACCTAAACTTTATTGACAGATACTCAGATGGTTACAATAGCGGCAATGCAAACATCCTTGTATGGTATAGAACGTGTATAGGATCACGTACCGTATGCACACGTTAGGGATATTTAGCAAACTTTACGTTGAAATATGAAGAACCTTTCAAGTCGGTAGATGTCAGTATTATGACCCGAAAATTGATATGCGTTGTTTAGGGAACTTTCATTCAATTCCAGCTTTATCGATGTAATGTCGTACTGACGCGTAATTAGACTTACAGGATAAGTCCCTTGCCAAATGAAAATCCCCCATCTGCAGATATAAAGCAAAGGGAATTTACCATTTATTTACAGTTTTGCCAATCGCGGTATTTGTTTGTAAGGAGTGCTTTCTTCTGCCAGACAAGATGGCGGCGCGCGATAAAAACAGAACCATCTTATATGACGTAGCCAATTTTTACGTTACTTTCCTTCCTTAAAGAAAGAGAAAAGCTGGTACCGCGTACCAATACTACCGACAGAAAAAACAGTATTTTATGTATATTTGATTTCTAATTAAAAAAAATGTTTTTTTTTTTTGCTTTACCTCTTCTAATTGGGGAAACTTTCCCTCCTTGAATAAATCTATCTTCACTGTCAAAGCTCTTGATGGTGATTCGTTGTCTTTTCTTAATTCACTCATTACTTTGGTGTAATCGTTATTTCTCTTCGCCTTATCACTATTCTCGGCTGTTGAAGTTGGACACTCAGGGATTTTCATCCAAGAGTTCTGTGGAAACTCTGGAATTCTGATACGAGTGTCCGCCGTACTATATCACAAGAACAACTTATTCTATTTTTAAGGAACACAGAGCACCCACCCAAGTTCTCGCAGTGTTCTTTGTGCGCACATCCCGACAGACAGCCAGTATGTGCAAAATAAATTTAATTTCTGCGGTCAAGCCTAGTGGAGGAAGCACGTGCCGTCACGAGAAGCTCAGAATTTCGAAATAGTTTAGGGGGTGCTGAGTCGAGCTGTGAGTCAATCAGTGGCCCACAAGGAAACCAAGTACAGTAGTCCCGCCGTATCCGCGGGTGATACGTTCCAAGACCTACCGCGGATGCCCGAAACCGCGGATAGTAGCGAACCCTATATAAACTTTACATCGACTATAGTCGACGCTGGCAAATTAAAACGTAAAGACTGAAATCGACCATGGTCGACTTTGGCAGTGAATGTGTTAATATTTTCGGGCCGCGGTAAACCGCGGATGCCGAATCCGCGGATACGGGGGTTCTACTGTACAATGTCTGGCACTGCGCATAGGCCGGTGAAGCGATTTGGTGAAACAGACCTTTCAAAACTCGCATTTATTTATTTTACAATATGTTTAAATTTATTGTGGATGTTTTCAAAGCACAGCAGGCAGACAAAACTATTTATTAATAAAATTCTTTCGTTTTGTTCACGTAGTTAAATATTTCGGCTGTTTTAAGCCATCCTCAAGCTGCAGTAAATGACATATATAAGAATGTCTGTGATAATATTAAAGTATGTTAAGGGGACTGAGATTGCAACCTTATATTTGTACTGTTGACAAAACTCCATCCTCGAAATGCCATAACTGTAATACTGTTCATGTTATTAATAAACATGTATGGGTGTTTTTGTAAGGTGTGGATGCTTTTGTAAGGTGTGGATGTTTTTGTAATGTGTGTACGGTGTTCTAATAGGTGTACTTGTATTTACTGTATGTATTTTGTTTTGTATGTGTATGGGTGTTTTTGTAAGGTGTGGATGCTTTGTAAGGTGTGGATGTTTTTGTAATGTGTGTACGGTGTTCTAATATGTGTACTTGTATTTACTGTATGTATTTTGTTTTGTATGTGTATGGGTGTTTTTGTAAGGTGTGGATGCTTTGTAAGGTGTGGATGTTTTTGTAATGTGTGTACGGTGTTCTAATATGTGTACTTGTATTTACTGTATGTATTTTGTTTTGTATGTGTATGGGTGTTTTTGTAAGGTGTGGATGCTTTGTAAGGTGTGGATGTTTTTGTAATGTGTGTACGGTGTTCTAATATGTGTACTTGTATTTACTGTATGTATTTTGTTTTGTATGTGTATGGGTGTTTTTGTAAGGTGTGGATGCTTTGTAAGGTGTGGATGTTTTTGTAATGTGTGTACGGTGTTCTAATATGTGTACTTGTATTTACTGTATGTATTTTGTTTTGTATGTGTATGGGTGTTTTTGTAAGGTGTGGATGTATTTGTAAGGTGTGGATGTTTTTGTAAGGTGTGATGCTTTTGTAAGGAGTGGATGCTTTTGTTAGGTGTGGATGTTTTTGTAATGTGTGTACGGTGTTCTAATGTATGTACTTGTATTTACTGTATGTATTTTGTTTTGTAATTCTGTATAGTTTGTTTTGTATTGTTATTTTTATGTATATTATATGTCCATTTGTATTTTGTGTACTAGTGTAAGGACTACTGCCACCGGGTGAAAACCCAATTGCAGTAAATAATAATAATAATAATAATAATAATAATTAAAATTCCTTATTGTGTGCGACGTTAAGTAACCACTGTTTATTTAAGACTCCGGGAATCCATAATAATTTTCATAATAGAAGCGAAATTTCTTATCAAAATTTATGTTGTTCTGCTGCTGATAAAAGTATGGTACGATTTTTTTGTAAGTCTTGGGCCTTCACCATTTGGAATAATGTGTAATAACATAACATCAGTGCACAGTCAAATAGGAATAGTGTATTAATGGATAAAATAAAGCAGCTTGTGATATTTTGTCAGCATAAAATTACTTGTTATCTCAAGGACATAGTTTGTTCAGAGAACTTTAAATTTACCCTTTAAAATCTGACCTTGTCAAAAATATCGATAGGGTTTTATAATATGATTTAAGTGTAATACATTCACGGATTGGGGATTTGAACGCGATTTAAACGGACAAAACTATCATTTCTGCAGAGCATAACCCTTGACACGTACTGAACTTGTGGCAAATTATTGTCACATATTGGCGACTATTCGGCATTGACCAACGATAATCTGGCTCGGCTTCCTTCGGCAATATTCGTGTGTCTCCTGTGTCTAAATCGGGTGGCTTGTAATACTATAAGTACATAGTCTTTAGAGTGTCTATATAAAGTGTATGACGTAGGTGTTCGTGAAGGCCGGCATATTTGTTCTGTATTATAAATTTCTGAATTTCCAAGTGAGAAATTTTCTGTTTGGTGGTAAGAGAAAAGCTAAATATTACGTATGATTTTACTCGTTCATTTACTTTACATATCACAACAGGATTGTCTCACTGAAAGACTAAAAATAACCACTATACTGCTAGGGCTGAAAAAAGTAACCCTAGGTCAGGAAAGTATGAAGAAACTTATGCGTGATTTGAGGCTTCCGCCGCGGTGTAAATGATATATTCGATCTTGTGAGATTTTGCGCAGTCAAGCAGTCCAAGAAGACTTGGACTGCTTGACCATTGAATATGGGACTGATAGGTTCTCCCGAAATGTCGATAACTGTCTACCAATCTACGCTGCGTAAAATTCAGAAAGAACGAAGATCTCGTGAGGAAGGTTATGTATCTTTTGTTTACATAAGTGTTTTTGTTACAGGAAGAGAACGGCCTCAGTGTGTTGTGTTATTTGTGGCTGGGAGTGTGGAGTGAAGCAAACTGAACGACATCTGCAAATAGGTCATCCAGGCTTAGCTAAAAACCTCGAGAATCTTTCATCCGAAGAAGAGACGAAATGAAGCAACAAAACGTGAGTCCAGTTAAACACACATCCTTTTGATTCATTCCGAACCGTGTTCAACAGAAACAACAAACGGTCAATATAATGTTTCTGCTTTACAAGCCGGAAGGTCGCTGGTTCAGTTCCCGATGGGGTCACTGAGATTTTTCATTGACTTAATCCTTCCGGCCGCACTATGGCCCTGCGGTCGACTCAGCCTGTAACAGAAATGAGTACCACGGATACCTCATGGGGGGGGGGGATAAAGGCGGCCGATGCGTACGGCTGACAGTCTTACGAGCTTCGTGTGCCGATTATGCGAAAGCAGCAAGATCATCCTTCGCATTAACACGCATGCTTTTAAATGTGATTGCTCTTTCTTTATCTTCGAATGCAACGGTTTCATTTAATAATGCTTTATGATCCTATCACTGTTTCTTTGAAGTGTGTATATATTACAATCTTATTATTAAAAGATGTATATTTATTTACTGCCAAAACCTAACCAGAATTAAATCTTTAGTTTCACTGAACTTCACTTTATATTCACCGTGCATCTTTGTATAATTGATTATTTCCACAACAAATGCACCTGGACAAGATTGTCACTGTTTTCTTTATTAAAAGAGTGCCCCAATACGCATTTCGGCAATTATAATGCCATCATCAGGGTTTTTTTAAGTAAGTTGTTACATAGACCAATTCTTAAGTTACGTCATAACAGTGAGTCAATATTTGTTCTTACCACTTCATATAAATTTGTATAATTTTAATTTGAATAACTTTTAGCAACTCAACAATACCACTAATTATACAAATTTATATGAAGTGGCAAGAACAAATATTGACTCACTGTTATGACGTAACTTAAGAATTGGTCTATGTAACAACTTACTTAAAAAAAACCCCCCTGATGATGGCAATATAATTGCCGAAATGCGTATTGGGGCACTCTTTCAATAAAGAAAACAGTGACAAACTTGTCCAGGTGCATTTTTTGGTGGAAATAATCTTTAGTTTCATTTTTCGGGTGGGAGAGTTATGGGGGGTATGAGGTCGCGGATTGCATGTTTAGAGAGCCTCTGAATTATTCACGTATGCCAAAAAAAAATCCAAGACATTTGATTTTTCTCTTTTCAGTTTTAAACCTCCTACCTACGTCTTTTAACGATTGTCGGTTTGTTCCTTACACTGACTTTTTTCTTCTCGAAGTGGTACAGACCGGCTGTGCGGCCTACCGAGCCTCGTAGTCAACAAGTACCGGGGTTCTTTCCTGGGGTAAAACGGCCGGGGCATGAAGTTAACCACTTGCCTCCATCGAGAACTTAGGTTAGAAATGAGTGGAGATATCCATCTAATCCCCCTCCCCATACGCCTCTAGTCGTGGACAGGGACAGTTTCACCTTTACCAGCAATGTTACCCGTGTCGGCGTAACAGCTTCTGGAAAACTGCTGTCAAGTACATTGGATACTGTGTGGCTGGCTTTAGAAGCTGTGTCTGGTGTCTACACAGTCAGGACTTCAAGCAGTGCTACTGTGTGGCCGGCTTTAGAAGCTGTGTCTGGTGTCTACACAGTCAGGACTTCAAGCAGTGCTACTGTGTGGCTGGCTTTAGAAGCTGTGTCTGGTGTCTACACAGTCAGGACTTCAAGCAGTGCTACTGTGTGGCTGGCTTTAGAAGCTGTTTCTGGTGTCTACACAGTCAGGACTTCAAGCAGTGCTACTGTGTGGCTGACTTTAGAAGCTGTGTCTGGTGTCTACACAGTCAGGACTTCAAGCAGTGCTACTGTGTGGCTGACTTTAGAAGCTGTTTCTGGTGTCTACACAGTCAGGACTTCAAGCAGTGCTACTGTGTGGCTGGCTTTAGAAGCTGTTTCTGGTGTCTACACAGTCAGGACTTCAAGCAGTGCTACTGTGTGGCTGACTTTAGAAGCTGTTTCTGGTGTCTACACAGTCAGGACTTCAAGGAGTGCTACTGTATGGCCGGCTTTAGAAGCTGTGTCTGGTGTCTACACAGTCAGGACTTCAAGCAGTGCTACTGTGTGGCTGGCTTTAGAAGCTGTGTCTGGTGTCTACACAGTCAGGACTTCAAGCAGTGCTACTGTGTGGCCGGCTTTAGAAGCTGTGTCTGGTGTCTACACAGTCAGGACTTCAAGCAGTGCTACTGTGTGGCTGGCTTTAGAAGCTGTGTCTGGTGTCTACGCAGTCAGGACTTCAAGCAGTGCTACTGTGTGGCTGGCTTTAGAAGCTGTTTCTGGTGTCTACACAGTCAGGACTTCAAGCAGTGCTACTGTGTGGCTGACTTTAGAAGCTGTGTCTGGTGTCTACACAGTCAGGACTTCAAGCAGTGCTACTGTGTGGCTGACTTTAGAAGCTGTTTCTGGTGTCTACACAGTCAGGACTTCAAGCAGTGCTACTGTGTGGCTGGCTTTAGAAGCTGTTTCTGGTGTCTACACAGTCAGGACTTCAAGCAGTGCTACTGTGTGGCTGACTTTAGAAGCTGTTTCTGGTGTCTACACAGTCAGGACTTCAAGCAGTGCTACTGTGTGGCTGACTTTAGAAGCTGTTTCTGGTGTCTACACAGTCAGGACTTCAAGGAGTGCTACTGTATGGCCGGCTTTAGAAGCTGTGTCTGGTGTCTACACAGTCAGGACTTCAAGCAGTGCTACTGTATGGCCGGCTTTAGAAGCTGTGTCTGGTGTCTACACAGTCAGGACTTCAAGCAGTGCTACTGTGTGGCTGGCTTTAGAAACTGTGTCTGGTGTCTACACAGTCAGGACTTCAAGCAGTGCTACTGTGTGGCTGGCTTTAGAAGCTGTGTCTGGTGTCTACACAGTCAGGACTTCAAGCAGTGCTACTGTGTGGCTGGCTTTAGAAACTGTGTCTGGTGTCTACACAGTCAGGACTTCAAGCAGTGCTACTGTGTGGCTGGCTTTAGAAGCTGTGTCTGGTGTCTACACAGTCTGTGCTTCAAGCAGTGCTACTGTGTGGCTGGCTTTAGAAGCTGTGTCTGGTGTCTACACCGCCAGGACTTCAAGCAGTGCTACTGTGTGGCCGGCTTTAGAAGCTGTGTCTGGTGTCTACACAGTCAGGACTTCAAGCAGTGCTACTGTGTGGCTGGCTTTAGAAGCTGTGTCTGGTGTCTACACAGTCTGTGCTTCAAGCAGTGCTACTGTGTGGCTGGCTTTAGAAGCTGTGTCTGGTGTCTACACCGCCAGGACTTCAAGCAGTGCTACTGTGGGTCGGGCGGTGAAGACAGAATGATCAGAATCCCATGTTACTATATGAGCACATCTACTTTATACGGGATAATCTACATTCGACATTTTATGCTATGTATACTGCACTAGACATCAAGATTCACTGGAACGTACTGGTGTAATATTTTTTTAAAAAAACCTTAGTTTTACTTTAAGTTTTATACACAAGTAATTTATGTATGTTTTCCCTGATTATGTCTCATAAAGAGTGGAAATATGTTGGAAATATTATGTTTTAAATTTTAAATAGGAACTTACATTGACATATCGTGCATTTATCTGGGTATTTTAAAATCGATGAAAAAGTATTGTGGCAGAGTTTTTTGGGGCGCGATTCCAATCAACTCAATGGATAATTTTAAATTACATGAATAAACTTAAAATTCTTAATTTTAATGTTATTTCATTTTTATAATTTTAATTACCCTATACTGTGATACTGATAAAAAACAATTACATCCCGGGTAAATAACGGGTACTCTTTTAGTGTCTGATGTACATTTCCGACGTAAGTTATAAAAAAATAATCATTTAAACGTTTCTACGTAACATCCACTCAGAACTTCCAAAACACTGTAAGTCATCTTGCCTCAGATTCAGCTTAAATACGTTTGTATGCCTGATGTGTTTCGTCTAGTCAGCTTTTTTTTATAAAAGGAATATCTCGGGCAGAGCTCCTGAGTAAGGACAGACTATGGGTTGCTACCTGGAAGATTACCGGGCGAGAGTGGGTACCTGGGCCGGGAGGTGCACGTGGCGTAGCGTGCCTACGCGTGGTGACGCTAACCGAGATACTGGACATTGCTTGGGATTGACGATGCTGAGTTCAATGGCTTTAGCTGTTTTACTAGTGATTGGTGGAGTGGAACAAAATCCCGGTCCTGTTGTGGAAGGAGGTAACACTGTGAAACTTTTATGTACTGGTTGTTGCAGGAATCTAAGGTCGGGAATCCAATGTGAATTATGTGAACGTTGGTATCACTATAGTTGTGGTAATGTGAAGGCTCAAGCGGCTGAGAGAGAGAAGTGGAGCTGTGATAAGTGTAGGACTGAAAGGATTCGAATGTTGGAGGAAGAATTGCATAACGCTCTGCGACAAATTGATGAACTGAAGGCTAGGAACAGGAATCTTGAAGAAAAGTTACTACGGGCTGGAGCTGGGAAGAGGGACATAGTGCCGACTGAGCAAAAGGCTGCAAAGTGCGTGGTGGTGGGCGATTCAATGGTGCGTAATGTTGGAACAGAACATACAGATATGAAGGTGGAGTGTTTTCCGGGAATTCAAACTGAACAGCTACGCAGAGTGATAGATAAGAGGGATGTAGGTTGTCCAGAAACTGTTATTATTCACGTAGGTACAAATGACTTGAAAACAACGCGAAATCTGGATTTTATAATGGGAGAAGTGTATACGCTTATGGCTAAGGTTAAGGATAAATGTCCGAACTGCAGACTTGTCCTGAGTGGAGTGCTGCGACGTAGAGATGTATCATGGCGGCGTATTGGTGCTCTTAATGATAGATTCGACTGGATAGCAAACGCCCTCGGAATTACATTCGTTGATCCGAACAGCTGGATACAGGATGGGGATTTTGCTGGAGATGGGCTGCATCTGAACGGAAGAGGAAAGAAACGACTGGGACAACTGTACGCTAGGGTTAGTGGACTTGATGGCGGAGGATCTTCACGGAGGAAGGAATGACATACTTCGGTGGATGGAACTCGCAGAACGAGGACAACCAGGGAAATGCGGCAACCATCAATTGAAAAACAGAAGACTTTACATGAAGAAAGGGGGACAGAGACGAATAAATGGGTGAGTAGGGAAACTGAAGCTAGGTCAGGGGTTGAATCTATAAGTACAACATCTGCATATAGGGTTGAAGGTAAGTCGCTAGTGGTGCTACAGGTTAACTGTAGGAGTATATATAATAAAGCCTTAGATTTCTGGAATTTAGTTGACACATACAACCCTGATGTTGTTATAGGTACGGAGTCATGGCTTAAAGAAGACATTAGCAATGCTGAAGTTTTTAGGGCAGATTTTACAATTTTCAGAAGAGATAGGACAGCCCGTGGTGGTGGGGTTTTTATATGTGTTAAAAATTACATTGCCTGTACGGAGCTGTGGGTGGATGAGGATTTTGAGATGATCGCGGTGGAAGTGAAAGGAATGGATCCAAAATATTCGTGGGAAATTATAGGTATATACAGAGCTCCTAACGAGGAAATGTTGGCGATTGAAAGACTAGCAGCCCGTACCTTACTTACGCGAAACTCAACGAAGAGATGCATTATAGGAGGAGATTTGAACTTACCTCAAGCGAATTGGAATGGGGATGCAGGAAAGACAACCAGTTTTCAGGCTTTCGTAAACAAATTAGTATGGGAAAATGGTTATACTCAGGTAGTAAGTGGCCCGACGAGAGGTGACGCGCTGTTGGACATCTACCTCCTCAGACCTGATAATACGCTTAACTCTTGTAACATTGTGCACGGAATCAGCGATCATAGCGGGGTTTTATTGGAAGTAGAATGGGATGAAAATTGTCGGGAGAAAAAAATTGAAAGGATAGTCCCGGTGTACCACAAAACAGATGTATTAGGTTTGCAAACATTTCTTCGGGAAAATTTTAGCTTATGGGCTGGAAATGGTAGTAGCGTGGAGGAGATATGGAAAAGCTACAAGGAAATAGTCTTTGAGGGTATAGAACGTTTTGTACCACATAAAATTCTAAGTAAAAATCCGGATCCGGAATATTATACGAAGGAAGTAAAACGACTTAAGGTAAAGGTGAGGAAAGTTTACAATAAGCGAAAATTTGGTGGGCATTACCAAGCAGAGCTGAAACGTTTATCCAAAGAGTTACTGATAGCAAAAAAGAAGGCTCAGGAGACATTCTTAAGTTCGGTCTTACAAAACGAAGGTAAATGCTGGGCAGAGTTTTATAAGTATGTTAAAAGACGTAAAGGTAATAGAGAAAATATTCCTGCGATCAAGGGCATTAATGGAAATATCATCACCGAACCAATAGAAAAGGCCAACTCCCTAAACTCTTATTATGCGTCTGTATTCAGTTGCGAACGAAACACCCCGCAAATCCAATCGACAGATTCAGGAAAACCGTTCACCATTAGTATCAACATTTTAAGGAAACGACTATCAGCAATCGGGAGAAATAAATCCGTCGGACCAGATGGCATTCCTGGGGAAATTTTAAAGTTAGGTGGGGAAGCCATGATTCCATACCTCGCGAGATTACTAGATATAACGATGAACAACAATTCTATCCCAGGGGACTGGAAAAAAGCTATAGTGGTTCCTATTTATAAAGGGGGAGATCGATCGGTAGTGGGAAACTATAGACCGGTCAGTTTAACCTCAGTAGTTTGCAAACAAATGGAGCACGTTATAGCAGGGTATCTAAGGCAAGTCTGGGAAATGAGTGAGTGGTTATATGAGGGTCAGCATGGATTTAGACCAGGGTACTCATGCGAAAGCCAAGTAGTCACAGTTTGTCAAGATATTGCTGATTCATTGGACGAGGGAGTCAGGACTGACGCGATTATAATAGATTTTTCAAAGGCTTTTGATTTAGTCCCACATGATAGGCTGCTTTCAAAAATTGCGGAAACCGGTGTGGACTTGAGGGTAGTGGTGTGGATAAAGGAATTTCTGTTAGGACGTTCGCAAAGAGTTAGAGTAGACGGACAACTATCTCATGAAGTCAGAGTAACGTCGGGAGTGCCGCAAGGGAGCGTATTAGGTCCGTTGCTCTTCCTCGCTTATGTTAATGATATTTGGAGAAACATTGAGTCAAATATACGGCTTTTCGCTGATGATTGTATAATATACAGGAGAATAATCGATAGTAATGACATTGAAAATTTGCAGACAGACTTAAATAGATTAGGGGAATGGGCGGTTGAAAATGAAATGAGGATAAATCCAGGTAAGAGTAAAGCAGTAAGCTTCAATAGAGCTAGGGTGAAAGGTAAACTGAGGTATTGTATTGGGGATCAACTAATTCCAGAGGCAAATAGCTTTAAGTATTTAGGAATAATTATACGCAGCGACCTAAGCTGGGCAGATCATGTAAATTATACACTAAGAAAATCATGGAGGGCTCTTCATTTCGTAATGCGTATACTCAAAAGGGCAAATAATAATACGAAAAGTTTAGCTTATACGGCACTTGTGAGACCGATACTTGAGTATGGAGCGGTGTGTTGGGACCCATACAGAGAAGGTCAGGTAAGCGCTTTGAATCGCGTGCAAAAGAGAGCGGCAAAATTTGCAAATAATACAAATGAATCGGGTTGGGAAACATTGACACAGCGTAGAGCGATAGCCCGAATATGCGCCCTTTTCAAAGCATACACCGGGGACGGGCTTGGAAAACAATAGGGGATAGACTGCTAAAACCATGCTACCTGGGTAGGGACGATCATAGTCGGAAAATTAGGATTAGGAAACAAAGAACAGATGTAGGTAAATATTCCTTTGTAAATAGGACCATAAAAAGCTGGAACCAATTACCTCCAAGCGTACTAGCGACTTTCCCCTGTAAATTAAGCTCTTTTAAAAAAAAGGGTCAAGAACGTCATTACAAGCTAAGGATTTTTAAGTGGAGATTAAATAAAAATAAGGGATGTGAAGTGAAGGGGTGTGAAGTGATGTGAAGTGAAGTGCTCTGGTTTCGAAGTGAAGTGAAGTGAAGTGAATTAAGTTCTTGGGGGATATAATTAGCATGTACTTTGGTCTGACTTTATACTGAGGATATTCTAACGCACTGAAATTAATTAATGTGTGGGTGTTTTTTGTATTGTGCTTGTTTAAAAATTTTTTTTTTTTTATTCTGTGTATGGGTGTTTTTGTAAGGTGTGGATGCTTTTGTAAGGTGTGGATGATTTGTAAGTTGTGGATGTTTTTGTAATGTGTGTACGGTGTTCTAATATGTGTACTTGTATTTACTGTATGTATTTTGTTTACTGTATGTATTTTGTTTTGTATGTGTAAGGGTGTTTTAGTAAGGTGCGTACGGTTTTCTAATATGTGTATTTGTATTTACTGTATGTATTTTGTTTTGTATGTGTATGGGTGTTTTTGTAAGGTATGGATGTATTTGTAAGGTGTGGATGTTTTTGTAAGGTGTGGATGCTTTTGTAAGGAGTGGATGCTTTTGTAAGGTGCAGATGTTTTTGTAATGTGTGTACGGTGTTCTAATGTGTGTACTTGTATTTACTGTATGTATTTAATTTTGTATGTGTATGGGTGTTTTTGTAAGGTGTGTACGGTGTTCTAATATGAGTACTTGTATTTACTGTATGTATTTTGTTTTGTATGTGCATGGGTGTTTTTGTAAGGTGTGAACGGGGTTTTTCTAATATGTGTACTTGTATTTACTGTATGTATTTTGTTTTGTATGTGTATGGGTGTTTTTGTAAGGTGTGGATGTATTTGTAAGGTATGGATGTTTTTGTAAGGTGTGGATGCTTTTGTAAGGAGTGGATGCTTTTTCAAGGTGTGGATGTTTTTATAATGTGTGTACGGTGTTATAATGTGTGTACTTGTATTTACTGTATGTATTTTGTTTTGTAATTGTGTATAGTTTGTTTTGTATTGTTAATTTTATGTATATTTATATGTCCATTTGTATTGTGTGTACTAGTGTAAGGACTACTGCCACCGGGTGAAAACCCAATTGCAGTAAATAATAATAATAATAATAATAATAATAACAAACCCTCTAAGTAATAATAATAATAATAATAACAAATAACGATTAATTAAAATCATGTTACGTAATGTGCATTAGTGTAGCAGCATGTTGAGCTTCATTGTACGTAACCTTTACCCATTACTATTGCGATGGGAGTTGAGATGGTCTGGCCATGTAACACGTGATGGAGGTTAGAAATGCGTACAAAATTTTGTCGGAAAATGTAAAGGGAAGAAAGCAGTTTGAGACATAGGCGTAGATGGGGTTATAGTATGAGTATTAAGGGTAATTTAAAATAATAGAGTGTTAAGGTATGGTCTAGGGTTCAATTGCATCAGAACAGGGTCGAAAGGGGACTGTTGTGGACAAGGTAGTTGGGGTTCCGCAAGGAACTACACTGAGATTTCTCTTCCAGTAAGTGTTGTACTTAACATAGATAGAGCGGCCGTGCCATGGCTCAGGCGGTTAGACGCCGGCCTCTCACCGCGGAGGCCCGGGTTCGATCCCGAGTCGGTCCATGTGGGATTTGTGGTGGACAAAGTGGCACTGGGACAGATTTTTCTCAGATTATTTCGGTTTTCCCCTGTCAATTTCATTCCATCGCTGCTTCATTAAAAGGAAAAGCAGAAAACACCTCATCATCTTCATCACAGGGTTACACAGTAAGCCTTCAAGGCTGCGGTGCGTCCGTAGCATTTGCTGCGGGGCCCTTCAATAAAAAAGAATACATAGAACACTCAAAACAGGCTAAATACGATCGTCCGCAAAACTTTTCGAAGTGGACCTCTGAAGAGAAACGTCTGTTTTAGCTGTCTTTTGCTCCTCGAAGGGGGAAAAGGTACGGAACATGAGCGAAAATAATTACTTCAAATTACAAATTGCAAGGGAGGAACAAAATAAGAAGGGAAATTCAAGAAAGATTGGAAAACTAAAATAAGTGCTTCAGTGGCGAAAAAGTAAGCCGAAGGGACCGATGCAGTCCATTTTGGAATGAGTCCGGCCAGAAATGTGCACCGATGCGTTGTTGTTGTTGCTGGTAGTGGTAGTAGTAGTAGTTGTTGCTGTTGTTGCTGGTAGTGGTAGTAGTAGTTGTTGCTGGTGGTGGTAGTAGTAGTAGTAGTAGTTGCTGATAGTAGTAGTAGTAGTTGTTGTTGGTAGTGGTGGTAGTAGTAGTTGTTGCTAGTAGTAGTAGTAGTAGTAGTTGTTGTTGTTGTTGTTGTTGTTGTTGCTGTTGTTGCTGGTAGTGGTAGTAGTAGTAGTTGGTGGTGGTGGTGGTGGTGGTAGTAGTAGTAGTAGTAGTTGCTGATAGTAGTAGTAGTAGTTGTTGTTGGTAGTGGTGGTAGTAGTAGTTGTTGCTAGTAGTAGTAGTAGTAGTTGTTGTTGTTGTTGGTAGTGGTGGTAGTAGTAGTAGTTGTACGGCTAAATGTGGGGCAGCTGCTGTGTAGCTATTTTTGCATGTGTGCCAGCAATGCTTTCTCGTACTTTGTTCTCCATGTAGTGTATTTTAAAGTAAAGTGTATACTTCTAGAAACTAATGTGCAGGGGGGGGGGGAAAATGATAAACTCAGCTACAAATACTGATAAGTTACAATATACCTTAAAATTATGTTAAAGGTTTGTTAAAGACTGCAGATTAGGCAGATAATTTGAGTTCAGTGTTGTCAGAAGAGATATTAGTGTGTACTATTGCCGTGAATAACTTCTGCAATTCCACTGATGTTAAATTGTCGACGTGCATTGTTATAAACTGCACGGTGCACTGCAGTACTAGACGCACAGACTGTCGACGTGCATTGTTATAAACTGCACGGTGCACTGCAGTACTAGATGCACAAACTGTCGACGTGCATTGTTATAAACTGCACGGTGCACTGCAGTACTAGATGCACAAAACAATGCTGGATTGCCTAGACATGTCTTTGTTAATGTCATGTATTGTCTAGACAAGACAATCAAACGTTACTTGGCAGAAGGCAGGAGCAATGAACTGACGAGATATGCAACTTGTCCCTCGGCCAGGATTCGAACCAGGAAAATCCCAAACAACACTGCACTTGCCTCTCAGCATGCAAATTATGGTGGCCTTCAGTAAAGTCTGCAAATAGGATTTGGGATTTACGTTCAGTCCTACGCTATAGACGGCCCCGAAATGATTAACGTCTTTTTAAGAGTATTACTGCACAAGTACATCATTATAACCGAATTCCAGAGCTCATTTCAACGCCTCTAGCTAATTACTAGATTGAGTCAAGTATTTTTGCGCAATGAATAACTATTATCGAGGCAGGATGGAAAAGAAAATTACAAAACATTTGGTAAGGGTTTAATGCACTATTTTTTTACGAACTGCATATGGAGGCTTAACGAAGAGGTCATGTCCGTCCATTCACATTGTTTTCTCTTCCACATTAAGCATGAATAAGCACTCCCGTCGTTTTGAATTCACCAACCGGTCAGTGAATACTACTCTAGCTCTTGATGGGTTCTCGTCTTCGCAGCACCGTAGAAACTGCATTTGCTTGTATTAGGCAGGAGTGCTTATCTTAAGCCTTCCCACACTGCATTTTTGTTTAAATAACCAGTCTTTTATCAATGAATTTTGATCTCTGGTGTCCCGTTTTTGAGGCGTGTCATATTTCTGAGAGACATAGCTGATCTTGTCAAACTTCAGAAGCGTAAATATCAAAACCGGTTACAAACATATGCGATCATTACTTTTCGGAATGTCTGGCGCAAGTAGAGTTTTGTGCAAGTGGGAATTGAGTGGGCCTATATATATATATATATATATAAAGTAGTCCAGCTGAAATGCGAACTCCAACACAATGGAACCTGGTCGGCCGCAGCATGTCCGCCTCGCCGCCTGCGTTATCGCTCAGGAGTATTCTTCCACCAAATTCATCTCATTGCTCTTGCATTCCGACAAGGAAATCTTTGGCGTTTTTTCGAAAACGGTTCAAACGTTTTTACTCTTTTTAAAACTGCGTAAGTCTGGAATTGCGTAAATTGATCAGAGTCTGTACTTGAGTAGCAAATGCGCAGCATGGAACATAAATTTCATGCGGTGAGCACTGATGTCCAATTCTGGCTGTATAATCATTACGTCACATGTCAAGAAACGCCACTGTCAGCAAGCACATGCAGTGTCTTAGGCACTTAGTGTGTCGATGAGCTTTAGCCTCTTGCACTACGTAACACGCCTGCCTATGTATCCTTGCGAAAAACAACGAAATTTCCTTAAGGTTTTTGAGGTGCTTGCATTCGTAACGGTGTTATTTCGTTGGAGTTCATCATATTTTCCTGTCTTGACCAGAGATAATAGGCTAGACGTGAGGTTCTCACAGCGGTGTTGATGACGATTCACTTCTTCCTCGTCATGAGAATGTGTCGAACAGTGTACAGTTACCGAGGTTTCGAAGGAGCTTTCTGCCACCATCTTAAGGGCTCAAGTAGTCAAAGAGTCTTGTAAGAGCATACTGTTTTCTTTGTGACCCCGTTTCAAAGTTTTAACCAGTTGACCGGTTTTCACAAAACTTGAAGAGGACGTAATGTCATTAGATGGCATTCCAATCTCGTAGCCAACCTAATTTCCTACAATTGGCACTAACATTATGGCCGAAGGACGAATTTAATTGGTAAGAGTGACAATATCTTCACATGATCCGAGGGTCATGACACGATGTATGGAAACATGTCTTGAGAACATTTGTACCTTTTATAATGGTAAGTTTGTGCAGAATGTGAAGTTACAAAATGGCGGTTTGATGTAGTGACTGACGAACTACCCAAGCGAGGCGAGTTAGATTTCTTACAGGGTGTTTTATAAACATACCTACACACTACATTAGGTACTACTCTCAGTACAAGAATATAATAATAATAAAAATGTTAATAATAATAATAATAATTTATTTTGCTGAGTCACATTACAGAATATTTCTGTGCAGGTTAAACACTAAATTTTCTGTAGTGCATATCCCTTATTTTAATCTTTTTTTCCTTAAGTTCTGCACTAAAGTAATTACAACATGCCCACTGTATCTCTTACGATTTCAGGGACATATGATTTATTATAGTCATGCTACTTGAGTGTCAAGTCTTGTGAAATGTCACACCATGTCAATTGGTAAATATTTACGTGCTTTTCGAAGGATCAGTTTCAGGAAGACCAGGAAGATGGTTATTTTAGCATGGTCGCAGATAGCATCAGTCTTTATTTCTGTTCTTTGTACATAGTCGTTATGTAATACTAGACTGTGATTTTAAAGTGTGTACACACTGTTAAATAAATAATAGTGACAGGGTTATTGGTCATAAAATACTCGTAGTAGTGTGTAGGCTGTGCAAGAACCGCAGAGTTATAGTTTCAGCCTTCCGTCCAGGAGATGGAGGCTATTAACGTGATTTATTTACTTCCCATTCGCGGTTCACAATTATTTGCCTGCTCGGTGAATTGGGCGTTGAGGATCAACAGGATGACCTCCGCGTAATCTGTCTTAATCCAAGTGATCCTCTTGTTGTGGGGTGGGTAAAGGAGGAAGTATGCCGATGAAAAAAAAAAAAAAAAAAAAAAAAGCAAGGTGAACATGAACAGAAAGTTCCGA
Source organism: Reticulitermes speratus (assembly GCA_021186555.1). Lineage (NCBI taxonomy): Eukaryota > Metazoa > Arthropoda > Insecta > Blattodea > Rhinotermitidae > Reticulitermes > Reticulitermes speratus. Next base: position 8,602,565 of record JAJKFL010000005.1, read on the forward strand.
GATAGTTTACCGCTTTTCCTCTTAACTTCTTAAGGAAAAGTGTTGTATGTGTCTTCCAGGTCAGAGAAGCGTGTGAAAAATTCCTGGACATAGATTTTATTGAAATCTGAGGCACATTGTAGTGTCTGGGCTTTAAAATGGTGCCTAAATTGTGGTTATATAACACCCCTTTTAGGAGATACAGCCATTTCACTGTAAGTACTTATTTTCAATCACCCTGTATAAGGCCTATGGCGTTCTTAAACTAAAACTTACGCCTACTTGTGTGTTTTCCCATCACTTAATCGTATTGCTTAAATCCATGGCGTAGGCCTATTTTGACAATTTCTCTTTACTCTTACACTGTTTGTATCTTACTACTCTAATGTGTGTAACTGTATGAATAATTTAATCCATGGAAGTGCTAAATTGAATAATTTTTATCGATGCGATTAACTCTTTCATTACAACAGGCAAGACTTTAAATTTACACGGCGCTGTTCACTCTTAATGTGTTCACCCCTATTCAAATTGTCGAGGATTCTAGACTGTAGCATATAATGACTGAGTAAACAATCTAAACTGTAGCATATACTGACTGAGTAAACAATCTAAACTGTAGCATATACTGACTGAGTAAACAATCTAAACTGTAGCATATACTGACTGAGTAAACAATCTAAACTATAGCATATACTGACTGAGTAAACAATCCATTTTATGGATTCATTAACGAAAAGTAAGTATTTATATGACTGTTTTATATATGTCTAAAAATATAATTTTAGTAGAGAAGCACTTATTTTAAAAATTTTTATTTAAGGACAATTTGAAGGCCATCAAAGTTAGTTGTTATTTTGAAAGCAGGAGGATGGATAAGCCCACATTCAGCAGATCATTTTTGCTTGCCTTCTATAACAGTTTGGAAAAATATACATTTTAATTATCTCGAAAAGCGCAAGGAGAAGAAGTGAATTGGATATAAAGTTCATGTTTCATTTTTCTCTCAGATTTATGTTTCAAAACAGCCCCTCCGACAAACATAGTATTCGGCGACATACACCCGAGATGCAAGTAAAAAGCACGTACTTCGTGTAGTTGTGGGAACTGAACGCTTTGAATGAAAATTGAAATACTTCACAAATTTTGCAAACATTCTCCAATACAAAATTCCTACACAGAGACAGACTGTTCAACAGACACCCAGGTACGCAAATGTGCCTGAAATATAAATTATAAATTCTTAAATACATATAGTAATAGCGGTACAGCCACTATGCTTTCATGTAATTTACTGAGTCTTGTTATATTATTTAAATTTATGTACTTGTAACGCGAATGTAAAATATATTGCATCATTTAAAAAATAGCGCCTCGGATTTTCACAAAATACCTAGGAGTATTAGCATTGAATACTTAACTAATGTGGACCTTCTTACAGTACTTCACACATCTGTAAGTGTATCACTGGTCACCCAAATCGGAAGAAAATTCACAGCCATGAAAGGTCTGCTTTAGGCCAATTAGTTGACTGCAGCAAATAAACACTGAATTCCGAGACTCGGTAACCTAGTGCACACCGTGTTACCCGTTAATGGTATCCAAGCAGTACGTGGATTTTTAGATACTCGTAGACAGTGCTTTGGTATGGAACCCAATTTCTCATGACAGTTATCACTAAACCCGCCATAGGATTTTATCTACCACTACTGCCGTCGGTTTTATTTTCTTCCTTAGATTCTTTTTAATATTATCCACTACGTAACAGGTTTGCGAAGCAGTAACTGTCTAGACCTTCATTTGGAAAGTGCCTTGTCTGAATTCCGGCTGGGACAATAGCTAACTGAAGATATTCGAGGCTTTACCCAGGTTATTTACATAAATGCAGGGATATTACCTCGATTAGTTCAGTTCATCAATTATCAATCACCATATTACTCGACGCTATATAGTCTTCGATTTTGATAGTGTACTTATGTAACCCACAATATATCTATGCCTCAGACCATGAATATCATGATGTTTATAGTTGGTATAGTATAACCAAAACCATAGTCAATACCACCAAAACTACTTAGGCCAGAGGCGAATCAAAACTCGACCCGCAGCTTGATGCAACCTGTCACCACTTTGCAAGTAGCCCGTGGCATCATACTGTAAATGGCAACGAAACATATTACAGCTATATGTTTTATGTGAATTCTGAAGTTATAAATATTTTAATTTTAGAGTCAATATATTTTTAAGGAAAAGACAGTTTTGGAAAGTATTTTCTTCTGTTGGGATGTAGTTTCTAAAGTATATAACTGTGCAGGCTAATATTAATTCTCTTTCTGTAAAAAACGGAACAGGTAAACCGAGTTTTACACTTTTACATTGACAAAAATTTGTCGCCCATAAGATGCTGTTAGGGCACGGTAGCCAAAATAATTACCGAAATCTGACTTGGGAACTTGTTATGTCCCCATATGTTCAAATGCTATCAGTATTACCAAAGACTCTAATTCCGTCGCCGAACAGTTACTGGCGAAGAATACGTCCTTTGAACACATCCAGGAAATTTGTTCTTTCCTCTATGTCCCACACATTCTTCTAACACTTGGTGTTGAAACGTTTCTTTTCGAAGAAAAGAACAAACATCTCTAATTACTTCCATAAACTGCGAATTCTACAGACGGAAGTCTATTTAAATCCATTCACTCTACAAAAAAAGACGAATCTTTTAAACATTGCCACAACCAGTTTCTGATTTTATTGTTTACACAAAAACTACACATACATAAATGTGAATTTTAAATCGGCGAAGCATATGTTCTTCAGCATATCTCCCACTGTGACACCATAGCAGGATAGAATCCTTTTTGTGCCAAAACAAACAGAAGGCTCTAAAATACGCTAATCGGAACAACACACTTTGTGTTACTGCGTCCGTGATTACTGCAAACATATGTAATTTATGCACTTTTCTTCCTCGTAAGTTACCATTGCCGATCCCAGTGGCCACGCGGTCTAAGGCGTGGGTCTGCGGCCGCTCGCTTACTAGGATTGTGGGCTCGAATCCCACCGGAGGCATGGATGTCTGTCTCTTGCGAGTGTTGTGTGTTGTCAGGTAGAGGTCTCTGCGACGAGCTGGTCCCTCGTCCAGAGGAGTCCTACCGAGTGTGGTGTGTCTAAAAGTGTGATCTTGAAGCCTCGAAAAATGAGGCGGCCTAGGCCCCTAAGGGGCTGTCGAGCCATTGGAAAAAAAAGTTACCTTTTTGCATAAATCGTGATGATTTGTTGAAGAGTCTTGTCCTTATGTTCTCGTGGCACGTGTCTAATATGTCACGTTGAAAAGCGAATGGACAAATTCGAGATGGACGATCGTAATTTGTGACAGCAAGGAGATTGACCGGGCCACAAAATGCATTGAATTAATAAAATATTAGACTCGAACCCGGTTACAACGACATCAGTTAATTCAACACCTCGTCTATAGCGTCAAGACATTCTGTGGTACCAATTAATTCCTCACTGTTAACCATAACATTTTTCTCATCGGTTATAACGACACACGTTTATAACGACACAAAATATTCACTGCGTTTCGCAACTTTTAACAGAGTTGGACTCTATTTATTTTTAATAAATTTCTGGCTTATAAAAAGCGACGCTGTGTAATCTCGCGACTGTTTATCAATGTTTCGCAGAAACCTGTTGCTTCCATTTTGAGGGCTGCAGGTTCCTCCGAGATGTTGCCAAATCTCTATCACACTACATAGCTTCACGTCCCAGATAACAGTAATCTTCACAATCATTACTCTGAAATCCTCAAATCATACATACGAATGTTATTCCATATGCTCACGTAACTATATCAATCTTCCTCAGATATTTTGCTCTCGACCCAACGTCGCAAGCCAGACTAACCTTGCGAAAACACAGTAACTGTAGCCAACAAATCGCCAAAAATTTATAGCATAACATTGAAAGACATATACGACAATACTTCGACACAACTGCTTAGCTACTACTGATTCCATCTTCTCCTGAATACAGAAACCTGCAACTTGAGCATTTTGTAAGTTATAAACCGATCAGGAGGCTCTCGTGGCCGCGTATGAGAATTCCTGTTGTAGAGGAATGACGTACCTTCTAAGATATTTCAGAAATACATGCTACTCACCAGCAGAGCGATATTCGGCAGCACAAGAATATCATCTTCTTTGCCTGCGCTTTGCTCCGGAACCCAGACAAGCGGGTGTTTCGGGACCGTTGTCAGGGTGCCGTTATCGTTAAACGTAACTTCTGTGTGCTCCATCATCTCCCTGCAAGAGAGCGCAAAGTAGACTATTATCTGATACTCTCGGCATTTACGAGCCAGAGCTTAACGACAAATGATTATATCGATATTTGCTGTTGTTGTGCCTGTCATGAATAATACGGCAATCACAACAAGATGGGTGAGGGTACTTTATCAAGAAACAAGTTAAGGGAAGTTCAAACGTTTTTGACAAAGTTTCTGTTTTTCGCATCGGACAAGGAGACTTATTGCATTCTTCAGGTCGTGTCGTTTTTCTTTTAAATGCAACGTTTATAGAGCGGCTGTTATTTAAATAAAAGAGTACGAAAACTACTTACTGTTTGTTCCAGCGATAGATATTTGCTTACTGTTGAACCAAAAATATGCTTTTCATAATAATTTATTTGTTACGTGCTGATGGAAGCATATTCAGCTTCTGCTAATTGGATTTTTAAACAAAATAGACACCTGAGTAAAGGTCTGATGTACTGCAGGCTGCATATCAATTTAACAGGGAAATTGTTGTATACAGGGGAGACGTTACAAGAAAGGCCTCGTTCAGGAACATGCTGTGCCTCAAAGCTGATGGCATTTTGATGTAGCAGATGTTGCACACGGCTCTAAAGTGGCTACCAATGATCTGCCGGTTATTCATGTAGATGTCCCACGAAGACTAGAAGTGTCCTTCGGTAGACAGTATCCGGATGTGCAAGGAAAACATGAGGCTTTTCATAGGCTCAGATGCTAACATTGTGACGATTCACGTAACAGGAATACGCCTGTTTTTTTAGTACACCGCAACACGGGACACACACAACATAAACAGGACATATTTACTTAACTGTCCATCCACATACAAAACCAAAGCCAAAACTGAAAAAAACTACCTAATGGTGGAAGACATAACATAAAGGACCATATTGTTTCGTTTTACCATTTTACTGCGAGAATTGACGAACTTTTTTAAGGATTTATTGAGGGTTTTATATTCTGTGTTTTTTTAAATATATTTTCGATGCAGACATTGTGAGTGGCTGTAGTGTGTATATGACGATGAAACTGGACTAAATGTGATAGCAGATGTGATTGGATGTGAAGTGAATGTAGTCTACGAGCCCCCTGAAGATGGCCTTGTAAAGGCCGAAACGTATGTAGGGGTTGAAGAATAAAGAATATAAAGTGAAAATATAGTGCATTTCGTTGGTGTGTAATTTGTGATTTGTGAAAAGGAATACGCTTCTTTACGTGATTATACGTACACAACGGGATGGCTAACATAAAAACGGGTTGGCTAACATAAAAACGGGATGGCTAACATAAAAACGGGATGGCTAACATAAAAACGGGATGGCTAACATAAAAACGGGATGGCTAATATAAAATTGTGACGAGTCATTCTCCCTGAGACATGACGGATATCCTGATCTCGATAAACCACGCCACATGATTATATATATATATGTGTGTGTGTACATATCCTTAAATAGAAGATAAAATTAAAAAAAAACCACTTTGTATTTTTCTCAGTTAAACTTGCCATGTGCAAACAATAAATATCCTAATGTCTAATGTAAAGATGCTATATCTGTTTTGTCTACGTCTTACTGTAAATAACTGCTGCTATAATTCGAATTGCTGCCGGTAGCAAAACTGCTGCTAGAGGAATCGGTTTTTTGTAGTATCAATATTCCAAAATCATTCTGTAAACTGGCCACCTTCCACATATATGTTGAATTATAATTTTTTACGACGTAACTGTCACTTTATTAGGAAACTCCTTTTAAAATACAAAATGATAACTTTAAGTCACTATTTGTTTTCTTTTTGGGTCGTTATTATACGAACAAAAGGCCAATTAAACTGAAAAACTACTTCGTCGCTGTGTTCACCTCTAAAGACACAACACTCTCCAAAGGCTACTTCTTAAACTGATCCATGTGCTGTATATTGAAGTTAACACAGCACTAAGATAAGGCACTGTCAGCATCTGCAGTCCGGTACTCTTTCATAACAAAAGATTATTTATTGGCAGTGCCGCTAAATAATCAACCTTGAACCCTTCCCCATTGATTGATGGCGCAAACTTATAAGACACCAAATAGACAAATGAGTCTTTACGACCGTGTGCCACAAAAGATTACCCATGCCGTGCGCTAATGCCTCATGAATATTAATCGAATACCTCAACAAATATATCTGGAAGGACAAACCCAAAATAGATGCCAGTCTTCTGGGATATCACGTCGTGTAGGTCGGTTAGAATTAACAGTAATTTTGGAGAAACTGGCTACCTCGAACTTCAGCGTAGTTCGCAATCATCATTTACTCCACTGAAAGTAGAAGCAATAATCTTCTCTGATAGATCGGTTGATCTAAACGGATTTATAGGTTTCCGCATCCCAGAAGGCTGGAATTCGCACCAGTTACAGTTTGGCAACCTAAAATTACGGGTAAATATAATGTTTGCTAGAAGGCAGCTACAGTGACGACTTGCTGTGTAGTAAATCATCTCAACTGAAGGTTGAAACAGGAATAGAAGGAGGTAGTTGCCTCTTCACAGCTCTGAATTCCTACTGTCGGACAAAAAGCTCTCGGACGCCAAGTTGGCCCCTGAACAAGTTGCTTTCGGTGATGAGAAGGGAAATCCCTCTGCTTGCCTGGAATCAAATCCGAGGCGCTGAGTCCATAACCTAGTAATCCTGTTGGGAGTAAGTTGTTTAAAAAAGAAGTGAACTCACTTGTACACATAGGGCCCTGTTTCCTGAATATGGAGTTTTTCCTTCCCCGCCATGAACGCTTCCTTGTTCGTCACGTTGAAGAGCCACACCCGGAGGTACAGGTCCACAGGCGGCTTGCGCCACAGCTCAAAGGTTTCACCTCCCGGTGATAAGATCACTTTCTGCAACAAGTAACCATTGCGCACATTGGAGCTGGAGCCCTTTTTCTGTTACGAAGAAACCTCCGGCGAGTTTATGTGACTGTGAGATCAGCCGCAGGTGACAAAATCGTGTCACGGAAACATCTAGGGTGGCGTATGTGAGCCTGCCTGAGTTATGGCGATTTTGCCATTCTGTTGTTCACGAAATGAAAATACCTACGTCACGACGATTCTGCAAGTATGATGTTGAAGAAGTGAGATTGCCTGAATCATTGGCGATTTCGCCGTTCTAATGTGGAGGAAACGAGACTGACTGGGTCACAGCGATTTTGCCATTCTGGTTAGGTGGAATTGAAACTACCCACGCCATGAATATTCAGCTTACTGGTGTAGATGAAGTGATATTGACCGAGGTACTGACTCTTTGCCTACTCGAATGTGGAGGACATGAGTCAACCAAGGCCACTGCAATTTTTTCATTGTGGTTTGTAGAAAGTGAGACAACCTGAGCTATGGGAATTTAAAAATTCCGATCATTACAACAACCAACTCATGCACATGGATAAAATACATTTCTAAACTATATTTATATTATAGTATATATTTATACTATAATGTATTTTATCCATGTGCTTGAGTTGGTTGTTGTAATGATTGTAACAAGGTGCATGGCATGAATAATATAAAACTTAAAAATTCCGATTTGGAGAAAAGGAATTTGCCTGAGCCATTGACGCTAACCACACCGGTTTGGAGAAAACAATGGCTACCCAAAATGGAGGATGTGTGCCCATGACCGTACGTTTGTTTTCAAGGAAGCATAGAATTTTAGAGAACCGACTGTCTGTCAGTAAACCCGGAAGTTTTGACAACACCATGAATAAAATCTGCGGTCTTCTGGGGTATTACGCGGCTTCGTGTGGTAATTGTTTACCGACGTTTCGGGACAACGTATCGGTCCCATCCTCACGAGTCAAGAGTCCGATTGATTTTTGGCCCGTGAGGATGGGACCGATACGTTGTCCCGAAACGTCGGTAAACAATTATCACACGACGCCTTGTAATACTCCAGAAGACCGCAGATTACATCAACATCACGGCGGAAGCCTGAAATCACGGTTACCATGAATAAAGCTTGCAGTAACTACTCTCTGCCAGTATCGCTGCACCGTCCACCCTTACCACCACCCTATCTGATCTCGATCATAATTTTATCGTTCCATTACCTTTATCTCCAAAATGTGTACTTTTCAAGAAGTTTGTCCACCAAACTTCTGCGTTTTTACGCCCATAAAAAATACAAGCACGGTCCGTCATCTCGTCGAACAGGTTGTCCGAGACGGTAACGTCTGAGTTTTGCATGTCGGAGAGGCCAATTTGAATGTTTGCTACAACACACACAATATTAGTGACTGATTTTCCCCAGCTCTCTCAAGCGAACGCCAGATAGTGAAAGACGCCTTGTGTGGTTGCGGATTTCAAGTATCTGTGATTGTCTCATTTCTATCCACTTTGACGGTCACTGCCGTAGAATTTATGTGTCTGTTGTTTTTACATATGTAAAACATACCTAGAATAAATGGGCGACTTGTACACCAAGGGACCCACATTTGTTACGGACAGGACTGTAATGGTACCGGGTTTATAACTTCCAGATTACCATTTCCGTGATTCCTTCTTGTGACTTTTTACATTGTATTTATGAGTACTTTAAATTGTTTACGATGTGTGTTATTATTTTTGTATACGGTGAAGAAGCAGAGAGCCGATCCCAGTGGCCGTGCGGTCTAAGGCGTGGGTTTACGGCCGCTCGCTTACTGGGTTTGTGGGTTCGAATCCCGCCGGGGTCATGGATGTCTGTCTGTTGTGAGTGTTGTGTGTTGTCAGGTAGAGGTCTCTGCGACGAGCTGGTCCCTCGTCCAGAGGAGTCCTACCGACTGTGGTGTGTCTAAAAAGTGTGTGATCGTGAAACCTCGAAAAATGAGACGTCCTAAGCCCCCAAGGGGCTGTCGAGCCATTGCGGGGGGGGGGGGGGGGGGGAAAGAAGCAGAGAAATTGTTTAAGCTCTGATGAGTGGTAAGAGGGAACGTTTCTTCCTAACACCTGATTTCGCATAAAGCCCACTGCGGTTTTAACAGCCGCAACATTTTCCAGAAAGAAGTCCTTTCGAGTTCGAAGACTCCAGTACTTGTACTTTCAACAGGCATTTACCCCTGTACCTCCAGTGCTTTCAAGTTCCCTGAAAGCGATTAGTCATTCACATCACAGCTTGTCTCCGTTCATCGTACATTCTTTTATTTCTATATGACGTCTGTGAATGAGGAAGTTCTTGGTTACGGTTGTAAATTGTGGGGTTGAAAGTCTTAATGCTTTAACAGCCCCGAGCAACGGGTGCGGCTATGACAAATTTCCGCGTCATCAGATTGGCACTTACCATCTTGAATATGAGGTCGTAAGGCCGCACCAGGAGGATGAAGCACGCGGAAGCCATCGACAGAACTCCCAGCGCCATTAAGACGAAGGCGCCTGCAAGAAAACAAAGGCAATATCAAGCTCTGGTTTCTTTTTTCCGGCGGTGAAGCTTTCGAATGCGGTCTTATTTTGTATTCTGGTATGTGTTCTAAATATTATGGAAGCAGCAGGTTCCTACGAATATGTCAACGACCATTGACACAGCTCTTTTTTTTTAGACATTTCTAAATGAAAGACATTACAGCAACGGGTTTCGGCTTCTCAGCCTTGAGCCATTTTCAGAATGGATTACAATATTATAAAAAGATGATAAGTATAATTTAATGAACATAAGATATTAAATACTAAATTAAGATCTCAGTTTTACATATCATCATTAAATATGCGACTTTTAAGGCTAGTTAATTAAATGTTAAAATTGTTAATGTCAGGTATTAAAATTGCAATTATAAGTGTTGTGCTCTGAGGGTTAGGCGTGGTCACTTTTTTTTTTTTTTTGGTAATTTATGGACGGCGTACGTGTTGTCGGTTTCCAGAAGGAAGCGATTTATTAGCTTATATATGAAATGCACGGTTAGTAACTAGCCGGCTGAGGAACAAAGAAGATCCCAAACACGAACACATTCCAAGTGTCACAACGTAAATTATTATTGCGAAAAGGAATCCTTTGGAAGACTTCTGGGATAATAACTCCGTCTTGTAAATTGGTATGTTATAGTCTCGGAAAACGAACAGCAGATTCCAGTAGTAAGAACGCATTGGCTAATTAAAAAGGTGAACACAGGGGTCCATGTGCTGTAGATAGGCTAAGTTCAGATAATCACATTTTTAAAATTACATTAAGCATAAGTCATATATTTGACTAATGAGAACTTACAATTTGAGGTAAAAAAATTGGTGGCTTGTGTACGGGGACACAACCGCAATCGTTTAAGGCGTGAATCCGTCTTTGTGTTATTAGAGGAAGGGTAAGATGTAAATGAATAAAGTCTTGGTGGTTATAAGTGAAGTATAATTGTATTTATCAAAGGCCGATGATAGGAGAAGTAAGATACATATGGCATAGTAGCGGCGCACTCGAAGTACTCGCGCCGGCGTTGACGCGCTCGGCTTTCTTACGCTCTCTATACAATCTGCATCGTTCGGCATTAGTCAATTTGGGCTTTTCTGATTTGTTTTGAATTTTTCTTTCCAATGATATACGTTTCTTACATTTCTGTTCATATTTCCTTTGCAATTTTCTCGACATTATGAAAATATTCTTCAACTCAGCACACTTATCGGCTTAGAACTTTACAAATTTTATTTTATCGGTTATTATTGCTAAATAATATTGTAGATCCTGTTATTCTCTACACATCGACACCAATTTCAACGTCCTATCTCTTCGCAATCCAAAGTTACACTGTCCAAACGCCGCGCGGCGTCGCCATTTTCAGTGTTCACGCGCAAGCGCTCCCCCTCCCCCTCCCCTCACCGCTGCACACCCCCACTACCCACAATTTTAGATACGGACATCAACCCTCTATCCAACAAAATTTAAATAATTACATTATCGTTTATAGTTTACGAGATATAAGCGCGACAAATCTTGCCATTTTTTTGGTCGCTAGATTTTTCGTAGAGTCCCCCCTACACCGGACCGAATTTAAAGACGTATTCACGTCAAAAAGGTTTCCTTCTGAAAATCTAAACTAGAGATCCCGACCACACATTATCACAAGCACAAGATGAAAGCATTTCGGACTCGAAAGAATTCACAGGTTGCATCGTCCTTCCATTATACTACAACACTAATATTGTGATCTTTATATTCAATTTTAACAGTTTTATTAATTAATGTTAAAATTACATATTTGACAGATATTAAACACTAATATGTCAGTTTGGTATTAAATGTATTCGTTGAATTATACTAATCCTCCTCTTTATATAGTTTTGCAATGGCTGAATGTCGAGAAGCCGAAACACGTCACTCACTGCAGACGAAGCGACTTTGGTCGAGCCGACCGTTGCCACGACGTCGCGCGCAAGTGTCCACACGGAAGGACTCTTGTCGAGACGGCTGTCGTGACGGTGGTCGACTTGCTTGGCTTATCTCACGGCGTCTAAACAGTCTGGCTCCTTCACATGTGAACTCTTCCACTGTCAACCATGGACTGATGTGTCGAAACGACCTTCCGTGCCGCTCCAAAATCGCGGGGAAATCATGAGTCGAGTCGACCTACGAGCGGCGGCAGGCCGCGTCGAGTGTCATGTGTTTTGTTACTTTTAACTATATTGAGTGACGCGTCGATTCGACGATCGGCTCGACCAAAGTCTCTTCGTCTGTTTTCAGGCTTAGTGTCCGTGGTACAGCATTATTTTAATAAATAGCCGTTTTGACGGTCAGTGATCTCTACTAGTTTACGCACACACAGCGGTGTGTCTCACGTTATGTTTACGTCATTGTGACAATGCAAAAATAAATGCTATCGTCATAACAACCAGCAGGCACAGAAATTAATTGAAAAATCGCCGACATTTGTATTCTCCCATCACCGAGAATTTCAATCCTATATACCACACGGACTGGATGGAGATCGGCAAGAATTTTCGCATTGGGTCTGTAGCCTTATCAGCGTATCTCCATTTTATGAATCTACAAAAATTGGCTGTGTATTCCGATGACGTAACAATTTTCGGTCCATGACCTTCGATTTGTCGACGTAATGCGCTTTCTTGTTTAGCGCCGAAGTGCTTACGCGATAGTATCCTTTTCTGTGATGGATCTGTTGTATTTTTTCTCAATTCGGGAATATGATATCAAATCCTGGTAGATGGTTTTAAAGAGTGATAAATCCGAGGTCAAGTCTGCGAAATATGTGACCTTCTGTGTTAACATGTTAAGTGGTCCGACTTTTGTCGTTTTCGCGTAACCTGTTGTCATGGAACCTGCAGTCGATTGTTAAATTTTTTAAAAGATTTCTTTGCTTCTTCCTTAATCTGCACAGAATTCTGCAAGGAGCACAACGTTTTAAAAATGTGACGACTACAATACTAGAAGTAAGTACACCGGGGTTGTTTGGTTTTAGCGACTTTGGAATAACTCAAGACATACGTTGATGATCATAACGATGACAAAGCAGTCTCTTGAAGATCAATGCCACAGCTGGAAACTTCAGTGTAGGAGACTAGTAGCGGAAATGTGTAGCCTGGAGTCAAGGTAGGAAGTCAAGGTACGAAACACAATGTCGATTCGTCTCATGGTTCAGTCATTCATTATGTAGTCTCTCTTGCGACAGGTTCATAGCCTCTTGCAAGGCGAATTCCCAAGGAGTGCGATCTAGTATCTTGTACTTTCCTTAAGGTCATTCTGTAGCCGCTTAAGTCTGCTTCCTCGTCTTACCGTTCCTTCTGTCACCCCTTCAGTAATGTGTTTAGAAGGCAGTTCGTACGCAAGATGTGAAAAATACAATTAGTCTTCCTTCGTTTTATTGCGCTGTCAAGGTTACAGTTAGTTAAGACGTAGAATGTTTATTAACTGTTAGGCCGCGTTCTCACGGGGCGTGAACCACGCGCGTGAATCACACTTTCGTGGGCCACTACCCGTGTGAACGCGGAGTCGTAGACCTTGCGTGTGACGTCAGCAGTCCACGATCCTTTCGTGGCAGGATCAAACCATCTTTGATTTTCAGTCGTGGTGCTGGCGTTCGTGAGGTAAGATGTCGCCAGCGTGATTCACGCGCGTCGTTCACGCCCCGTGAGAACGCGGCCTTACGTTCGCATATGTAGTGCACGGAATGTGACAAGAATGTGGCAGTGGGAATAACGTTAAGGGTCGTTCTGACATCCATCAAGTTAAAGTTACGACTATGCTAATAGGATGTAGCTAATGTGAGAGTGGCAAGTGACGTACTCTAATTCCAACAAGAAATACAATATACTCACTCCAAATACAACTTTTGTTTATCAGATATTTTGTTATTTATACGGTTAATATTCTTATAATTAATACATAAGCCAATTTATGCGCTTAATAAAATACATTCAGAAGTAATTATAAAACTCTTACATGTTCCGGCACCGGGGTGCCATCATCAGGGAGTTATTCTGAACAAAGGAGTAAGAAGGCAAACAGCTAATGTAGGTATTGTGTCAGCCTTCTTAAAATTATTATAATATTAAAATTCTAAAACATACAAACTTAATAATCATAAAATCAGAATAATGTGAATTAAAACTTTTTTTTTTTAAGGTGAGCCGTTTAGGTGGAAGTTTCCAGATGTTTACACTGTATCTGGTGCATGTGCCGATCCCAGCGGCCGCGCGGTCTAAGGCGTGGGTCTGCGCGCTTACTAGGATTGTGGGTTCGAACCCTACCGGGGGCATGGATGTCTGTCTTTTGTGAGTGTTGTGTGTTGTCAGGTAGAGGTCTCTGCGACGAGCTGGTCCCTCGTCCAGAGGAGTCCTACCGAGTGTGGCGTGTCTGAGTGTGATCGTGAAGCCTCGAAAAATGAGGCGGCCTAGGCCCCCAAGGGGCTGTCGAGCCATTGGAAAAAAAAAAAATGGTGCATGTATGCAAACATGTGTCTCGATCTTTTATGATCCGAAGAGATGTTGTCGTGTAAATATTTTATCATTTTATCGTTTTTATCATTTTAAATTTTAAATTCAATACATTGTATTTTTATGATTATTAATTTGTATATTTTAGAATTTCAATATTTTAATCATTTTAAGAAGGGAGACACAATACCTAGATTAGATGTTGGCCTTGTTATTACTGTGTTCTGAATAACTCCCTGATAATGGCAACCCAATGCCGAAACATGTAGGAGTTTTATAATTACTTCTGAATGTATTTTTATTAAGTGCATAATTTGGTTGATGTATTGATTTTTACTTATAAAATATAACCAGCTACATATTCTGGCTAATATATGGCCATCATCAGGCTGATCATGAAAATAAACATAAAATGTTCACAGCTGCATGGCAGGCTTGATATCTCGAAACTTTGCAAATATATTATTATATAATATATGTACGAGTATATAAATATGCAACCTCATGAATAAAAATCCGTGAACATTTTCTTTCTTCTTGTTTTCGTGATCAGGCTGATGATGGCTATATATTAGCCGAAACATGTAGCTGGTTATATTTGATAAATAAAAGTTGTGTTTGGACTGAATATATTATACTTCCGGTTATACTTTAAACACAACGGGGATGATGCGCCTTAAGATTTCTTTAATTCTGACGATGTTTCATTTCAGAGACAGGATGAAGCTAGATGCAAAATAGAGGGTATACACAAAAGAATGGTGCGGTTTCAATAGTAAAACTATTGAAACCGCACCATTCTTTTGTGTATACCCTGTATAAGCAGAAAGGCATGACTAATGAAGCAGACGTTTATAATCTTGCGTGCAGTAAGAATACGTGCATACGGAGACACATTAGGAACAGCGTGAATACGCTTTACCAAGTGAATAGATTGTCGACCTCGGTGGACTAGTGGTTAGCGTGCTCGCCACTGGATCCAAGGTTCGCGGGTTCGATCCCGACCGAGGTCGATGGAGGTGATAAAAAATCCGGAGCACCACTTCCTTCGGAGGGGAAGTAAAGCCGTCGGTCCCATGTCGTAGATTTACGGGCATGAATAAAAAATGTTGCGTAAGCCAAATTGCCTCCATTTCTCGCCCAAGTCTCCAAGGCACATCAGGATCGATAGAAACAGTAGCGCGGCCAGTTGACCAGTCACCAACTGCCACGAATGCGCATGATTTAGTAACCTCGAAAAGAGGAGGCAAGAGGAGGCCCGGGCCCATATAGGGCTGTTGAGCCATGGTTATTATTATTATTATTATTATTATAAGTGAATAGATTATTTGAGAGAATATTTTAGAGTGAACGCAACCTTTATAAAGCAGTAAAGTCTAACCTTGTCATAACGGGATTGGCTCTTAATACTTTCTTTTTCAATTAAGTTTAGGAAATAATTGAGGTAAAAAAAAAGATTTAAAATGTAACTTCACTCCTTGAAATGTGGCAAGGACAAAATTTTTAAAAATATTATTATTGACTTTCAGATAGTCATTAAACTAATTATGTTGTGTAAATTAAATTTATTTAAATTAAACCTGTGTTAATATTCAGAGCGTTTAACCTTTTTTTCGATACTTGTCCTGCTGAAAAAGAGATGCCTAATTGGGTCTAAGAGAATCAGGACGGACTGAAATCGAATGGGAAACATTTACGATCCTGAAACAGTTTATTAGTGGAAAACATAAGTAATAAAGAAAAGAGTTGAAAGTGTAAATTAGTACCTATTAAGGCGGTTACTTCAGAAGCACGTTGTTAGTATAGTATAGGCCCGGAGGCCCGGGTCATTCCATGTGGGATTTGTTGTTGACCAAGTAGCACTGGGTCAGGTTTATCCCCGCGTACTTTGGTTTTCCCCTGTCAATTTCATTCCACCGGTGCTCCATTAAACGGCAAAAACTAATTAGCTCCATAACAGGTTTGCACAATAAGCCTCAAGTCTGCGGCGCTTCCGTAACATCTGCTGCGGGGCCCTTCAGCACAAAAAAAAAGTATGGTACACTAGTCTTCTGGGATGTTACACCGTTTCGATTTGTTAACGAACACGGCCTAATACCCCAGAGGTTATACATTCTTGCTAATACCCTCTGTGATAACTGACATGTGGCATAAGTAGGTCTTTTCAACAGAATGTAGGTCGAAATCAGCATATAGAGGAAGCTAATGGTTTTATGAAAATGTGACAAAGTTCCAGTGTTTTATAACGGCATTAACAAATCAATTATAAGTGCAAGAAGTATTTAAGAGCAGATTAAATTCTGGGAATCTTTTTTAGAGTGTTCTTAAAATCAATTTTTTCTTCACATCTGCTGTCCGAAAACGTAAAGATTAGAATATTTTTTTTCTTTGTGGCGCAACAGCCTTACCCGGACCTAGGCCACCTCATTGTTGAGGTTTTTAGATCACACATTTAGACAAACACACCTGATAGAACTCTTCTGATCGCGTGATCAGCTCGTCAGAGGGGCCGCTACCTACACAACACACAAAAAACAAGAAGAGAGGAAACTAGATTATAGTATACAAGTCTATAATTTATCATGTTGTTTTGTGTGGGCGTAAAACTGGGAGAATAACACACGCTGAATTTATTTGAGGACAGACAGGGTGCTGGGACAAACATTTGCGTCTAAGAGGGAGAAAGAAACCGGATGCTGTGCAGTGGTTGCGTAATGAGGAGACTCAAAGATTCTTACGCCTTATGAAATAACAGTAGGATGATCAAGTTCAGGAGAATGAGATTGGCAGGGAACGTAGCACGAATGTTAGCGAAAAGTTTTACCAATAAATATGTAGTGGAAGAGACTGAAGGGAGCAGACCACTTGGAGGAACTAGGATAATAATTAAATGTTGTTGAAGGCATAGATTGGGAAGGCATAACTGGACTCTTCTGGCTCAGGATATGGACAAATGGTTGACTGTTGTAAACACAGTAATGTACATTAGGGTTGCACAAAATTCGGTGTCAGTTTCTTAAATCACTGAAGCACTAATGCGTCACGCAAGAGAAGTATGCTGTGCAGCGTGATATAATCGTCGTGGCCATATGTGTGGCCCACCCATTCTAGCCTGTCAAAATGACTTATTGCTTTTAATATTCTGCCATAAACAGAATTAACATTTAAGCCTGTGAAGTTTTAAAGTGGAACTGAAATTGGCACAACTTTTGTGCCGATCCTAACTTTGTTCGGTAATAAATCTTCCAAAAACGAGCAAATTTAATGAGACGCCGTTCCTTACAGTATAAAGGAGCGATATAGCGGCTGTCTGTATTAAGGTTCGGTTTGCTGGCGAAAGTTACGCATGTGAAGTTTGGTACGAAGTTATGTGATGAACATGACTATAAATTTAGCGTGAAAAGGTTTTGGCTTCTCTGGGATAACTACCTGGCACCTATTAAAATGGCTGCCTTCTTCAGTCTGTCTGCACGCACGATGCGACTTCAGAACGACCAAATTAATTTTCATAATATTTTACATCGGAAAGATTTACTAAAATTTGTCGATGCACCCCAGATGTTACAAAATCAGACAAAAGTAACACCACCTTGACAAAATCAGACAAGCGTAACGGCACCTAGATAAATCAGACAAGAGTAACACCACCTTGACAAAATCAGACAAGAGTAACACCACCTTGACAAAATCAGACGAGTAACACCACCTTGAAAAATCAGACAAGAGTAACACCACCTTGACAAAATCAGACGAGTAACACCACCTTGAAAAATCAGACAAGAGTAACACCACCTTGACAAAATCAGACAAGAATAACGGCACCTAGATAAATCAGACAAGAGTAACACCACCTTGACAAAATCAGACAAGAGTAACACCACCTTGACAAAATCAGACAAGAGTAACACCACCTTGACAAAATCAGACAAGAGTAACGGCACCTTGACAAAATCAGACAAGAGTAACACCACCTTGAAAAATCAGACAAGAGTAACACCACCTTGACAAAATCAGACAAGAGTAACACCACCTTGAAAAATCAGACAAGAGTAACACCACCTTGACAAAATCAGACAAGAATAACGGCACCTAGATAAATCAGACAAGAGTAACACCACCTTGACAAAATCAGACAAGAGTAACACCACCTTGACAAAATCAGACAAGAGTAACACCACCTTGACAAAATCAGACGAGTAACACCACCTTGAAAAATCAGACAAGAGTAACACCACCTTGACAAAATCAGACAAGAATAACGGCACCTAGATAAATCAGACAAGAGTAACACCACCTTGACAAAATCAGACAAGAATAACACCACCTTGACAAAATCAGACAAGAGTAACACCACCTTGACAAAATCAGACAAGAGTAACGGCACCTAGATAAATCAGACAAGAGTAACACCACCTTGACAAAATCAGACAAGAGTAACACCACCTTGACAAAATCAGACAAGAGTAACACCACCTTGACAAAATCAGACAAGAGTAACACCACCTTGACAAAATCAGAGAAGAGTAACGACACCTTGACAAAATCAGACAAGAGTAACAACACCTAGACAAATCAGACAAGAGTAACACCACCTTGACAAAATCAGACAAGAGTAACACCACCTTGACAAAATCAGACAAGAGTAACGGCACCTTGACAAAATCAGACAAGAGTACCTTGACAAAATCAGACAAGAGTAACACCACCTTGACAAAATCAGACAAGAGTAACACCACCTTGACAAAATCAGACAAGAGTAACACCACCTTGACAAAATCAGACAAGAGTAACGACACCTTGACAAAATCAGACAAGAGTAACAACACCTTGACTGTTTTCTGACGCGCCTCCCGAGGTTAACACGCTGCTTGCATGCCACACCGGAGAGCTTTCCCAGACGCTTGTAGATGCCATAAATAAAGATCTGAAGTAGACTTACATTCACTGACGTCTTCAAAAAGTTATATTTTCGTCAAAATCTCTACTTTCTTTTATGTATGTATTATGTACTCTGAATGTACTATGTGCGAGATTTGTGTGACGTGAAATGGAAAGATTATTTGTAATTACTACTACCATGAAGATACAAGTATCTTTCGGTACTGTCTCAAGACCAGTTTCTATTGCATGACTCCAGAATTTTCTCGCGTGTAATTCAGTGTTACTCTTAGGATATTTGTGATTTCAGGCTTCCGCCGCGTTGTTGATGAGATCTGAGCTCTTCTGGATTATTACGCAACGTCGAATGGTAATCCTTTACCGACGTTTCGGGACAACCTATCGGTCCTATCTTCAATGGTCAAGAAGTTTTGGACTTCCTGACGACCTTTGAAGAATCGTAAGAATTACGTAAAATGTGTAGTAAAATAGACGTACGTGCAATGTGTGCACGGCGGTAGTTAAAATGTTCCGATGTAAATTAAAACTGAGATGGCTAGTCGCTGCGCGGAGTTGCAGAGGTCCTTAAACAGCCGTAACAATTCCGTACTCTGCCTAGTCACTGCCCTAGATGTGTATACAGGGCATACACAAAGGAATGGTGCGGTTTTAATAGTGAACACTATTAAAGCCGCACCATTATTTTGTGTATGCCCTGTGTATGTGTGTGAGAGTCTTTTTGTGTGTGTAGTCAAGGAAGATGGCTTATACAGCAAATTATACATGGAAGGTGCCCGAATATTTTGATTGAGATTTGTTGGGGTTTTTTATCAATTTCTCCAGGCCAATGCCAGAATAGGACCCGATCAGACAAAGATAACTTCCTCGCAAATCACGGTTCTCCAGCTATCCAACTTTAACGTATAGTGAAATCCTAAAGTAAAGGTAGAGCACCATTATTCAGTAAAACATAGTTTTTTTTATATGGTGAAGGGCACCGCAGCAAATTCTACGGACGCACCGCAGCCTTGAAGCTTCTTGTGCATCCCTGTGATGATTATTAACATGATTAGTTTTTTCTTATTTTTCCGTGTAATGGAGCACCGGTGGAATGGAGTTGACAGGGGGAAACCGAAGTACTCGGGGGAAAATCTGTCCCAATGCCACTTTGTCCACCACAAATCCCACATGGACTGACCCGGGATCGAACCCAGGCCTCCGCGGTGAGAGGCAGGCGACTAACGGCCTGAGCCATGGCACGACCAAACATAATTACTAAATACGCCGTCAAATTAACTACAAATATGTAAATAGATATAAGTAAACTTATTCATGTGCTTAAAGCTACACATCTTGAAGATGTATGGGGGAATACAGATAAACCTCCACACATTCTTAACCTTTCCAATAGATGGAGGTGAGTGATCAGCTTCACGTGCTGGCCTCTTTTATCCGGGGAAATAGCCTGTGTATCCTTTGGGTATGAAGCTGGGGGTGGGCCCCAAAGCCGGAAGGAAAGAAAATTTTCGTACTTGTGCCGGGATTCGAAATTCAGTCGCCAGCCAATAGTCATTACTCTCACTTAGCCCTCCCGGCTCATGCGTGTATCTGTACACTCATTACGCTACGTACACAGGGTATGCTGTAGCGCATATTAGGAGGAATGCAGCATCAAGCATTGTTTTGTCTCAGAAGACAGAAAACCTCGTGCTGCGTGCCAATTACGGTACACGTGCGCAGTGCTGGCTCTACGTGGGATACCTGTAGTAAGAAGTCGTCTGCTTACACCGGAAGTGCGAGGCGTGAGCCATGAGAAGAGAAAGTGGTCATTTAAAAATATAAGTGAAAGTGATGGGTTGTATCATCGATGTTACATAACATGTGACGGCTGATTGCATTCTCAAAGCACGTTAAGCGAATCCATAACACAAAAGATGGGTGTGTTTTATTTGCTGAGACCACGTGCCTCAAGCGATTCCATTAACAGTAACACTTTACAGTACTTTTGCTGGTAACACATTTTTGATATGCCATCAAGTGAATCGATAACACCATAAAGCAAAGGTAAAGCAATCCCATTACAGGCCTGGACAGACCCTTAGGGTTCCAGGAGGTTGAGGCTACCAGATTTCTAGACAGTCGGCACATGAATGTGGTAAGGTTGTCAGCCCTACGCACCGGCCGCCTTTATCCCCCAGGAAATATTCCTAGTACTCAGTTTTGTTAGAGGCTGAGTCGACCCAGGACCATAGTGCGACTGAAACGATTATGTCAATGAAAAATTCCAATAAGACCATCGGGAATCGAACCCGCGACGTTCCGGCTTGTAGCGCAGTGCCTCAACCAACTGCGCCACCGCGCGATAGCACCATAAAGCTCTCCATTTGCGGGCACCACATTATGATACCTCTAAAGCGAATCCATAATTAAATGACCCTTTACACTGCATATAGCACATTCTTCTATTCAGTGCTGAACCCCTGCTACCAAATATGATCCTCAGTTCTTAAATGTCTCTTTCAGACAACATTTTGATGGCAGGACTAAGCTATCTTTTAGTTGCTCAATTTTCCACTATTTTGTTTAGCAGATTTAGCTCATTATTTTCATTCTATTTACTTTGATATACGAAGCATCACACAAGGTCTGCCCTGCTTTAGTATCCAGTTCACCTTCAAACACCGCTTTACCTTTCTTTACGCATGGGATCTCGGTGAATAATTTACGGCGACGTAAACTTAGCATGTTTTGTGGTGGCATTTTTACTTGTCACGTCATGTGTAATATACGCAGTTGAATCTTAGCACTCCTGCTACGAATTAGGGAGATTGTGTTTCCAATGTCTTGGCTCCAGAATCAGGTTTCATCCATTTCCTCAGTCCACTGATACATATGCCGTTAAGTTACCTTAAAGTAGCCCAAGGTATCTCTTTTCAACGTGCTTTACAATTCATTTTCATTAATAATTGTACTAGTATAAAACATGTGGTCCGTTTTCTTCACTTCTTTATATGTATACACACAAGTCTCTTTGGAATTCCCATTTATTTTTACCGGAATCTTGCATTAGCACATCAGTTGCTTTAATTTCGATCTGTCAGTGACCGTTTTGTGACGTCTTTTTTGTCGGGATATTCCTGCATTCTCAGAATTCTGCTTATTTCAGATTCGCGGTAAGTGAAGTGATGTTGATCTTCTGGCCAAAGGCCAGTTTCTCTGAATCATGCGAAACGGGATTTCCCATATTTGCTGCCTTTCTATAGACTGGTTTTAAAAATTCAGCAGCACTGCTTTGGGTCATATTTGTAGCCTGTGTGTGATATTAGCCTTGTCTCAGCTGCTTCATCGCAGTAATTGCCACTGGGCCAAATATTGCTACAGCCATTGGCTGCCGTCCATGTGTCGCATTATATGGTAGTTTTAATGATATTATGTCATTGTGACGAGATTCAGAGATTTTGGTTGCTTTGTATGCCCGTCTAGGACCAACAGCATCCTATTTTCTGAATTCCGGCTAAAGCAAGAATTGAGACATTCCAGGCAGGCGACAAAATACTTAGATCACTCTTTACATACCCAGTATTTGATGCCTCTACATTGCTTCCACAAGGATAAACGTTCATCAGTTGAGAGGTTATTTCTTTTTAACAGCATCATTGGTGGGACGAAGGTACCTAACGCACATAACCTATGGGTCGAAAGCCCCTAGGGGGCCTAGGTCTCCTCATTTTTCGAGGTTTCACGATCACACACTTTAGACACACCACACTCGGTAGGACTCCTCTGGACGAGTGACCAGCCCGTCACAGAGACCTCTACCTGACAACACACAACACTCACGAGAGACAGACATCCATGCCCGCGGTGGGATTCGAACCCACAATCCAAGCAAGCGAGCGGCCGTAGACCCACGCCTTAGACCGCGCGGCCACTGAGATCGGCAAATCATTTTTATAGTGCTGATAAAAAGAGTACAATTTAGGTAGTAGAACAACATAAACAACTCTATCCTCGTTTTAAATACCTGGTGCATTACATGTAAGGTATTGTTTATTGGCGCTAAGAATGTCGGCTAATTTGTTTTAAAAGTAACGCTTGCATTTGTATAGTGAAATAGGCTGGCAGTAGTTCTTGTGTAACTTCCGTGGTAAATAAATAAATAATATGCCATGTTTTTCTCGTAATTTGTAATGATAAATGTTCTTGTTTGTATCGCGTAATGTTTCTGCTATGTCACTTGTTGTTGACTATATGTGTGATGGCATTCTAGTAAATCTAACGATAAGGCTGCACGTATTGAACAAGTTAGCTCAAGGGGTGACGTTTCTTATTTGTACTGGGGAGGTGCCGGGTTCGGGTCTCGGCCGGTACCCCGAATAAGCTGAGTGAGGAAATTTTTCGTTCTTCTCAGCCTTTCCATGTGGATGAAGGGACGACACCTTGAAATACGCCACCGCCTTCTTTTTCCAAACGTATTTTCAATTTATTCATGTCATCAGACCTTACACCATTAGCCGTTTTATATACAGTCAATTTATCTGTCATCAGACCTTACGCCATTAGCCGTTATACAGTCAATTTATCTGTCATCAGACCTTACACCATTAGCCATTATACAGTCAATTTATCTGTCATCAGACCTTACACCATTAGCCGTTATACAGTCAATTTATCTGTCATCAGACCTTACACCATTAGCCGTTATACAGTCAATTTATCTGTCATCAGACCTTACACCATTAGCCGTTATACAGTCTGAGATTACAACACTGCTAAAAAAAATCGCAGACAAATAAAACTGAAATTTTATTGTGTTTTCGTGATCAATTTTTTGCCCAATAATACCGCAGTGACTAAGCCTATGTAGTGTCGCAAGTAGAATATCTGAGACCGATCCTTGGAAAGAGACTAATACACGAATCTAGTTCGTATTATCTACACTGAATCTAAGGCAGAGGAGAATGCTTGTTATGTACCGTATCTAATGTTTGCTTTGATTTGTGTATTATGTCGATAGTAGCAAAAACCCGGCTTAAGGCATGTACTTATTTGGCAATGTGTACTCCAGCCTACCTTAATACCAGACCTTTTAACCTATTACCATTAGTCTGCCATGTACTGTGAAAGGAATGCCACTAATAAAAATTACTATATTGGATTTAAATTTAAATAACCAGTTCTTTGCCCAACTTTCCTTTCGTAATGAAATAACGTATGCGCTATGTAGGCTCATCCGCGTAACGGTCCATACGTCTGTTCTGTCTTCTCCGCCAAATTTTCGTCGTCCAGTAGGTCCAATTTTTCTAAGCATACTATAAACTTTATGCCACTAGAGGCAATATAAACGCCGTAATTTTTAATCTCGCCGATCACGGTGGACGCGCCGTCTAAGGCGTAGGTCTGCGGTCGCTCGCATACTAGGATCGTGGGTTCGAATCCCACCGGGGGCATGGATGTTTGTGTTGTGTTTGTTGTAAGGGCGGTAATATGGAACGTAAAGTGACATGAAGGACGAAAAGGATTTAAACAGTACAAAAATGAATCAAATGGGAAAAACCCCGGACAGGCAAAAAAAAAAAAAATCCCACCGGGAGCATGGATGTCTGTCTTTTGTGAGTGTTGTGTGTTGTCAGGTAGAGGTCTCTGCGACGAGCTGGTCCCTCGTCCAGAGGAGTCCTACAGACTGTGGTGTGTCTCAAAATGTGTGACCATGAAACCTCGACGAAACGAGGAGGCCCAGGCCCATATAGGGCTGTCGAGCCATAAAAAAAAATGTTAATACTACAGTCTTCTGGGATGTGACGTCTTGCAGATTTATAGATGGGTATCAACATTTCGGAAGAACACACTACCTTCATCTTCAGAATGCCAGAGCTAGGCTTTAGAACTTGGTAAAAAATGGAGCATAAATATACTTACTAATTAGACATTATGTATGAAATATTTTTTAAGATAACAAACACAGTGATAATGCGAAACATTGGAGTTACAGTGGACCCTCGAACTTCGAAAGGTTTGATGTTCGAACAACTTGAAACTCGAAAAAAAATTCGAGGAAAATCCGGTTTTGAAACTCGAAAGTCGAACAAAGAATCACGTGGTCGTCACTTTGTCGCCTTCTCTCTCTGCTTGGTCCAGATGAAAGAAGGGTAATTCACCTTCCAGTGAACAGTAATATCCCTCCTACTATTATTATTGATTGATTATTATACAATATTTTTTATGTATGTACTATTATAAATAAAAATTTTCAATTATTGAAATTAAATATACTTGTTTTATCATTAGATCTTTTGAAATAGGCACTTAAAATGTTTTATATTGGGTAAATTTTGGGGGTCTGGAACGGATTAATTCAATTTACATTATTTCTTATGGGGAAATTTAACTCGAAATTCGAACAACTTGAAAGTCGAACCGTCTCCTGGAAAGGATTGTGTTCGAAGTTCGAGGTTCCACTGTATATGGAAAAATCTGACGTAGACAGAAACTGTAGGAGTAATTAATAAGTTATTCACAAAAATAAAATAAAATTACAACAGTGCCCGTCATTTTATTTATAGGAAAAGGAGTCTTACATGTAAGTAGTCTCTGATTTCTGCTCTCAAAAGGTGGTTACATTTTGAATCTGATTTGTTGACAAGTTGCGCTGCGTCACTGCGGCTGAATAAAATGCACTGAACAAAAGACTGTAAAAGACAAACCTCCACTACATCAACTTGTCTACAGCACAGCAACAACCAGATACAGCATCTGACCTGCTTCGCAAGATACAGTTTGTCGTTGCAGAATGGCGGATGACATCAAAAAGAAAACCGCTGCCATTCAACTTATGAACAGTAAAGTCTGCTCACTGAAGGCTCTCTTCGCAAAGTAGTCCACTCAGGTAACGCGCAGTACCTTCACTATACGAGTGCAAATCTGACCGATAAGTACTGAAGTTTATAAAGGCAAGAAAACTGTGTTCATTTTCACGTGGATTATCGAAATACATTGGGACATGAATATTCGGATTTAGTTGTAGTCTTACTAACGGAATCAGTCAAATAAAGTCTAATCAAGTACAGGGTGGCGCGGAGCCGACTGACACATTTCAAAGGGTCATAGATAATGGAATAGTAACAGGAAAAACAAAACGAAACCGTCGATAAATACATTGAACTATGCCATTTATTACTCAAATATTACAAGCTGATTTTTTGAAAAAATTTCATCAGAAAGATGGCCTCCGTTTAAATCAATGCATTCTTGTAAGCGTTTCCGGAAGTTGCCGTACACGCGCCGCCGTAGGTCCTCATCAATAGCCGCAACCTCGTCAACAATGGCTTGTTTGAGTTCTTGAATAGTCATGATGCGCCTCCGGAACACACGGTCTTTCAAGAATCCCCACAGGAAAAAATCGGGTGACCGAGCAGGCCAAGCGATGTCCCAGAAACGAGAGATAACAGTTCCGAACATTCCACGAACAACGTCCATACTGTTCCGTGCAGTGTGGGCTGTTGCTCCATCCTGCTGAAAATGAAGGGCTTTGGGGTCAATGCCAAGCCCTCGAAGGCGAGGTGCAGGATGGAGCAACAGCCCACACTGCACGGAACAGTATGGACGTTGTTCGTGGAATGTTCGGAACTGTTATCTCTCTTTTCTGGGACATCGCTTGGCCTGCTCGGTCACCCGATTTTTTCCTGTGGGGATTCTTGAAAGACCGTGTGTTCCGGAGGCGCATCATGACTATTCAAGAACTCAAACAAGCCATTGTTGACGAGGTTGCGGCTATTGATGAGGACCTACGGCGGCGCGTGTACGGCAACTTCCGGAAACGCTTACAAGAACGCATTGATTTAAACGGAGGCCATCTTTCTGATGTAATTTTCAAAAAATCAGCTTGTAATATTTGAGTAATAAATGGCATAGTTCAGTGTATTTATCGACGGTTTCGTTTTGTTTTTCCTGTTACTATTCCATTATCTATGACCCTTTGAAATGTGTCAGTCGGCTCCGCGCCATCCTGTATGATATTAAAATACTGGAAAGGCCAAATCTAAGCTCTGTGCAAAATGGATGGGTCTGATTTTGTGGTATTTCAGTGAGCTAGGCTCGATTCTAATTCACTGGACTCGATTCGGTGGCAAAGTTAAGTACCCTGTCGTGAACAGTTGAAGATATATTCAACTGCTCCTCACTGGCATTAAAACTGCTGTGAAATTACACAGTTTTGGAAAAACCACATTGTCGTGCTTTACACATTTGTATACTTAGAGCTTAAAGTTTGTGTTTGGCTACATTGCTGTAATTTGGACTTTGTGTGTGCTATATTAATATTTCAGAGCCATTCAGCTTGAAGATGTGTGTGGCAACCTTGCGAATATGCTTTGCAGCGTAAAGTTGAACGTCGCTGTGTTACATCAATGCAGCTGAAAATTTGTGTGTGATTATTTTGATAATTTACAGTGGTATTACACAAATTTGTACTTTGTGTGTGGACACATTACTGCTTTACAATATAGCATATAGCTTAATTTCTTGTGTACCTACATTGCCACACTACGATAGAGCGTAGAGCTGAATTTCTTGTGTGCCTGCATTGCCACTGTACGATAGAGCGTAGAGCTGAATTTCTTGTGTGCCTGCATTGCACTGTACGGTAGAGCGTAGAGCTTAATTCTTGTGTACTACATTGCACTGTACGGTAGAGCGTAGAGCTTAATTTCTTGTGTACCTACATTGCCACTGTACGGTAGAGCGTAGGGCTGAATTTCTTGTGTACCTGCATTGCCACTGTATGGTAGAGCGTAGAGCTTAATTTCTTGTGTACCTACATTGCCACTGTACGGTAGAGCGTAGGGCTGAATTTCTTTTGTATCTACGTTGCTGCTTTAAACAAACGCCGCTCTGACGAAGTGCCTGCGCCACGTGATACATCTTCGTTCTTCTCATGGCATGCAGTCTGATATAACCGTGAGGTATAGACTTTATTTTTAACTAATTTACTTTTTTACAAGTTGTCATTATATGTACCGCGGCGTCATGTTGATCACTTGCGTCCAACTAGCGCCAAGGTTAATGTACACCTCCATTCCCTCTATATGTCTGCACAGACTCTTTAAGTTACAGAATGCGCAATATAAAGCTTCCCCTTTTACCAATGACTTCCAGACGACAGAGCTCTGTTTCTTGAAACACACCCCGTCCGCCGAGCCGCGGCGGTATAACCATTGTATTGGATAGTATGTGTGTGCGCGCGCACCTTGAGGTGATGTTGACGTCACGCGGAGTGAGACTGTTCGCTACAAAACTACAAACCCTCATTGCTTATCATAAACTTCTATTATGCTTATTATGTTTCGGCATAAAAACACAAGAAAAGTTTCCTTGTGATATTTATGGTTTTCACAGCATTGAATATCAAGATTGCTGTCTTACGCGACGTGACGCCGTGTACTTTGTTTTGCAGTTACCATTGTTCTTCCGGAAAGTTTTGTTATGAAGGCAACGGGAATGCTGGCTCGTGTATTAACAGCGAGTAATGATGTGTTACCGGATCTTATCAGGCATCATAAGGTTGTGCAGATACGTTGTGGAAGGATTTTAAATTGTTGGTTGATTTTTGCTTTTACAGTATCGAGACGACTGGTTACCCAATGATGAGATAGTCATTACCAGTGGCGTTGCATGGCGCTTAAGAGGTACGTGATAGTGCATTATACGAAAAATCAGGAAATAAATAATAATTTTGTCCGAGCAAATTTTTGTATTCGGAAGGTTAGCAAGCTTCTTGATACGGTTTTCTGTGGGATTTCTGGGCGAATGTCGGTAGGAAACGTGAAATATGCCATGATATTTTCTTTCGTAATTTGTGAGTACGCGCCCTTTATCATATTCCCGTATCAGTCGGCGCTGTAGGTAGGATCATGTGTGAAATCTAGATCAAAGAATCTCTAATTGTGTTACAAGGTCAGTGGAATTAAAATGAAAAAGGAGGAAGAGCCAAGCGTCGTGCCTGGCGATTATTAAAGTGTTGTGAGCTCGTGACATAACAGCTGCAGGAGAAAGTTCCACCTGGAGTTATACAGACTACTAACAAACCGGAAGGTCGCACGTCATTCCGACCTGCTGTTGCAAGACAACACAGCCTACAGCATTCTGTAGCTAATTCAGCGGTCACGACCGTTTTATATTTCAACACAGACAGTGCAAGGCCTCGTAAAGGACGCCACATTCTCGAGTGTGCTCCTGTAGTACTGTGGTCCTACTAAACAGCTCACCGCCTACCAGACGGCACGTTGCTGCATCATTGATTGAGTTGTTTTTTTCCTTATTTCTACTTATTCAGTATTAATATGCCCATATATTCTATATTTTACAAAACCCTCTTTGATAATGTGTTATTTTTATAAAGCTTAGGCCAGAAAACCAATTTAAACCCGTCCATGCACAACTATATTTCATTTATTATGAAAACTACATGTTTCGATCTATTTCAGGTCATCCTCAGATTCGCAATTCGTGTTTAAAACATATTGAGCAAGGAGTATAAGTCATTATGTTTTGAACACAAATTGTGCACCTGAGGTTGACCTGAAATAGGTCGAAACATGTAGTTATACCTAATAAATGAAGTATAGTTTTATTTGGATGGATTTAGACTGGATTTCTGTTCTAAACAACACAACAGAATGACATCCTTTAAAAAAGCATAAGAAATTTTTCCGCGAAAAGATGTTTATGGAAAGAAGTACATAAACAGCAAATCGAATAAATTGCGCAGATATACGCAATATATACGTAATTATCTGTGCAATAATTTAGTATGCTATCAAAAAAAAGTTTTAAAAATATACCTGCATTAGTGACCACTTTAAGGAAATGTTTCCTTCTCGAATCGGTTTATTACACGAGTTAGCCAGATTATCTCTTCGAGTATTATATTACATGTACCGTGCATTTTGTCATAAGTTCACGTTAAACCAACTAATGCCCAAGAATTATCAACAAAGTAAGGTATATCTGTAACCCCTACATACGTTTCGGCAATTAAGTTGCCATCCTCAGGGGGCGCATCCAAGAATTACAAATATCTATGGCATTCAGATACACATACATTTGGCATTATAATGGAAGTACACATGCCGCTCATAATATTAAAATAAATAGATGCCTATAGTCATAAAACTAAACGTTAAGAGTAAATAATACAATGTGTCTAAGTAAGTGATGTAAACTTATACTTCATACAACACAGTAAAAATATTATATGCAGATAATGTTACATGGTTCGACTTAGACGATTAAAACATACAAAAGATTTTTAAAAAAAGTTTTACTGGCTGTTGGCCATGTATACACTCATATAATCGATCTACGTCGATCTCGACTTGTGGCTCGGGACGTTGTGTGTCCGGTGAAGTGTCGTGTTACTTAACCGGGCAAACGAATAACAGACAGTAGACGAGGCGTGGCCCACTGGAACACATGCAGCGGCTTGCCGCGCTCATTCCACGAAGGAATGAAGGACAAACAAGAGCAAAGAGAGGTGATAAACATGAAAAAGCTTTAACATATTCAGTGATACACCATCACTGTAAAAAAATTTTATGTCAGTCCATCTCTTTTTTCAGATCCCTTCCTCAAATGCGTTGGTCTTAAAAGACCAACTTCAGGGAAGGCAAAATATCATAACCACGGACAGACTGGTATGATGTACTGGAATTGACGGTCCTGTACTTCAGTAGTAACTCGATATAACTGTGGAACTGTATATCCATTACGTCAATCCACAACGGTTATCGCATTTCCCGATTGTTGTGGGAACTGATTGATTTATACACCGTACAGATAACAAGCTACAACAAAATAGGAATACTGGAACTGGGGAAATTAACATGGTTAAGCCAAGGGTGTAAAACTCCCCGGCCCAGCTCGCCCAGGCGAATACATTTTGTACGGTGGTGTCTAGTGGGTCCTCAATATAAAAGTTCCTTCGTGTAACCCTTGTAAAGCCTGGAATAATGAGGTGGCTCCTCGGTTTTGGAAAATTTGTAGAACACTTGCTTAAGAACTCTAGAAGAAGCGAGCATTTTTTCCTGAACCTTGAAATGCTACCCTGACGGACACGACCACGAAATGCTGTTTTTGGCGTATCGTACCACACGGATATAAAAATGTTTTAAAAGAATTCGCAATAAACCTAAAAAAAAAGCTGCAAATACATGTTATCACATTTTATGAAACTGGACTGAGGAAAAAATATTTTAGCTCGAAACTTTTAGCTGTTTCGGACATAATTGCAACGTACATGGATGGTTTATAAACTTAATATTATACATTCC
Source organism: Reticulitermes speratus (assembly GCA_021186555.1). Classification (NCBI taxonomy): domain Eukaryota; kingdom Metazoa; phylum Arthropoda; class Insecta; order Blattodea; family Rhinotermitidae; genus Reticulitermes; species Reticulitermes speratus. Next base: position 8,633,928 of record JAJKFL010000005.1, read on the forward strand.
GTACATTTTAACTTTATATTTAAAGTCCGACACATGTACAATAATTACACTATTTGTGCACTCGTCCTATATGTTTCGAGCCCTAACCCGGGCTCATCCTCAGGGACACATTATCCAAAATCGCACACTAGTTACACCAACTGGTACAATTATTTACATGAGTTCTTTACAATTGTTCCGATACCCTGTTTAAAACAAATAAAAGTTAAAAAGTTAAAAATTGTGGTTGTTGGTTGTTAAAAATTGTATTAAAGTTGAACAATCTATGTTATTTTGATACTGTTTATCGGAGTAAGTTACCTGTTGGGTGGTGAGAACTGTTCTCATTAGTGTGCGATTTTGGATAATGTGTCCCTGAGGATGAGCCCGGGTTAGGGGCTCGAAACATGTAGGACGGTGAAAGTGCACAAATAGTGTGATTAAATTGTACATGTGTCGGACTTTAAATATATGGATGGTTTATTTATACAGCATAATTGGAAAATGTCATAGTATGTGCATGGATGTATTTTGTTCGTTTTAAGAATTTCAGTATTGCTCCATGTTTTTAGTATTTTCTCCCCTGAAGATGGACTTTGAATACAGAAATGTGTAGGAAATGTTTCTGTTAATAAATGATGCGTTGACACGTAATTTTATATAGGGCGATGGTGCAGTTCTGAATATTGTTATGTAGTTTATAAACGGTATGAATTAAATACGTACAAATCGAAGGAGTGTTGTTCTTTTCTGGTTTAATTTTCGAAGTTGCCAGCACCTAATATTATATAATGTCGATGTGAGAATGATTAGTGCAAATGAAAGTAGACCTATTAGGAAAGGAGTGGCCATGGCCTATTTAGAGTGTTATGCCAGCATTTCCCTGAAAGTTCCACGGGGACAAAGAAAGGCTTTAATGGAGATAATTCTTATCCGAAACCACTTTCGAACCAGGTATCTCACAGAAACAAATATAGTTACTGCTAAATCAACATAAGAACATACTCGTAGATGAAGAAAAACTGTAAACTGGGAAGCTGGCGCTGTGTGGCAAAGAGACGTTATTCATGTAAAATAATTTGCGTGTTACATTACAGTTTTCCGATTTATTTCTTTTGTACCCTAAATAAAACACGTGGATTCACAGGGCAAACCACGGCTCAGAATTTCATGGGCAAGACAAAGAGCCTGTGTATCTCATAAAGTGATTGGCTGCAGTATGATCTATCAAGTTTTGAATTGTGGCACTGGCAAGAATTTCTCTTTTTCGACACTGCTTTCCGAAATCACTGCCAAAGAAATACCAGGTCGCTTATATCTGTTAACGGAGCGGCCAGAGAATGTAACTGACTACACAGATCCACCTGACGACATCAAAAGTGCCTGGAGCTTCGCCTCCACTTTCCACTGCTCTCCATGTTGTGTTTCTTAAGCACAGCAACATTAGCCTTTACTTTCCAAGGTACTTTCGACTTGCAGTTTTACGTGGTACCGTGTGTTTTCATAAGACTTAGAACAGACAGCCTTGGACGTAAGGTTAGATTTAGGGAGAAGATATTCCAGGGTTCTTTCCTGTAACTGTTCACATTAACAAAACGTCCAATCATTGTAATTGATCGCTCCTCTGTCTGCATGTTTGCATGTCTGCGTGCTTCGCCTCCAAAGGTACTAACATTGGTCCTGAAAACAATGAAAGTTATCAGACGGATTTAACTTTGGTGGTTTTAAGTTAATATAAGCCATTTAAAGTTTAAAGTTCACCCTATAACGTGCCATGAAGGTCCAGAGTGGGAGTAGAAGTATGTAGAGTTCTGCCTTTCCTCTAACCTCGCCGTTAGATGGGCGTAGGTGATCAACGCCACGCCCCAACCGCTTTACCCCCAGAAAAAAGACCCAGTACCCATTGTACAGGAAGCTGGGTGGGTCCCGGGGCCTGTCAGGACGGGTGCGAAAAATCTCGCACCTAACCCTATTCGATCCCCGGACCGTCCAGCCCGTAGTGAATCGCTATACCGACTACGCCTACTTCGCTTTTAAGTTCGTCATATCGTACGTTATTCCGTCCCTGTGTGGAGGTCCGATGAACGCCGTCATATCCGGAACATGCTAATACTGCAATCTTCAGTATTGTCCTGATATGATATTAACAGCCAAAGTCACCAGGATTTGGATGTCCACGTTTCGCTGACCATACCATTGTAATGACTGAGAATTTCATACCGGGACCTCCTTAGTTCGGCAAGTGGAAAGCAGAACTTGTGCCGACCAGCGACTGAATGAGGACGTCCGAGGACTTAACGAAATGTGGCCGATGGTCTGCCAGCGCGAGGCTGCCCGTAACAAGGATGTCTGCCGCGATTTTACTCAGTTTTAAGGCAAACGCCAAAGTATAGTGAAAATATAACTTCGGTCCCCTTGCCGCAACTGCGGAAGCTTTCATTCGAAATAATCCCCCTCCCCCCCACACACAACAAAATGCGACAAGAGACTCCCATAATTCAACCCCCAGACGTTCATCCAAACGCAGTTTTCTTCCCAGAGGTCTAATTACCAGATGGGAGCCTTCCTCCTCGTGCTGTGACAGTCTTTTGTATCAACACCACAGCCAAAACGCTACATCCATTAGAGCACTCTCGCGCCCAGTTAAAATACGTCACGTACAGTCTTCACATTCCAGCTATGCTTTTGGCATTCAGGAGTAGTTCAATCTAACAATGGTAAGAAAAATTCACTCAGCTTTCGTAGTTATTTGGAAGTCCAAACCGAAATTTACTGATTTTTTTTAAAAATTTCTCCCTGTTCGAAAGTCATATTGTATAGTGTTATTAACAGTTTTAGCTTTTGGAACATGGGGGGCTGGCCTATTTCCTCCAATATTTGATAAAATAGCAGTTCAGTCTATGGCGTCCATTTCTAGAGTGTTATTGTGCATTTTTTTTTACAGTGTCCATAAAGAAAGGCATATAGTGATGAACATGACTCTTTATTCACGTCTGTCCGTCCGCGTAACTGAAGTTGAGAATCCTTACATGAATTGTGATGAAATTTTGTATCAATATCCTACCTGTGTAGGCCACTTCAGACTCAAAATTTCTGTTTTCCTACAATCGTTTATAACAACATGGTGGGCGCAGACACTTGTGAGGTGGGAGCGACAGTAGCGCCACTTCTGTAGCGCGGTAGACAAAGCAAGTATAAACGGCTTATCAGTGTTAAGCGGCAGTAAATATAGGAATAATATTTGGAAATTTAAGAAATAAGCATATAATCCAAAGCAATTTTTGTGTGGGGAGTTGAAAGTTTGCATTGTATCACATATATTTAATTATGTTATAGATACTACGGAATGCACAGAGTGAGTGCAGGATTAATGAATTGGAAAATGTGTTTATGGCTGTAAAGATGGCAGTTTTACGACATATTTTTTAATTACTGGCTTTCAGAAGGCCAAGTTACAAATTGCGTGCTTATACTTTTTTATTGCATACGTACAATACTGTTAACTTTGTGGCAGTAAATTTATATCTGCAGTTAAGGAATATCAAGGATAGTAGTTAGTAAAAATCGCCAAGAATGTAACTATCTTTATAAAATTTTTCTTCTTCAGTGTAATCCACATTTCCACTCTTTCTTTGACGTCTTCAAAGAAGTTTCAGTTAAGAGCACGTAACTGGGTCGTGTGTTTCAGTTTATCAAAATGTGTGCTCTGTACACAGCAGAGGCAATCTTCTGATACTCGTCCGTGTCTATGTCTGTGTGTGCCCCTCATTCTGTCCCTCCTTGTAATTTATAATAAACCGAGTATTATTCATAAAGACATAGTTTTGAAAGTAAAGTCAATTACCAATTTTATACACACACTTATCTACCGCTGAGGTTAAAGAAAGCGGGGAGCTATACCTCTTATCCGCCTCTGGGCCTGTTCTAGGGTGAAATTTACATTTTACCTTTTAAAAATTTTATACAGGAGACAGAGAAACGAGAGAAATAATGGGTGAATATTAAAGGAAATTGAGAGTCGTTGAAAGCGAGAGAATACTTTTTTCAAAGTAGGAGGCATCGCTGTTTTGGAAGGTTCCGAGATTTTATCCGCTCGGCCTTCTGATATGAGTATTATAAAAATGAATTAGGAGTTTTGGGTGATAAGCATTTAAAAATTCAGTTTTTCTCTTACAGAAAATACACTTTGTCTCCATCGCACAGGAAATCCGGAAAATGCTGCTTATTCTGGGAATCATACGGTACACATAAAGTTGGGTACAATGTTTTGGAAAAACGCAGAATGTTTTAGTGTTAGAGCGAGTGGTATTGACAAGCATCATGTGCCTGAAAGTGTAAAGAGGAACAGGTTTAAATATGTTAAATTTGTAAGTTCTCAAAATAAAGATATTTTTAGGCGTTACGGTTTCCTATTCGGCGGGTCTGTGTTCCATGTTTTGACAGTTTGGAGAACGTCGGAGTATTCTATTAACGGAAAATTAAATAGTGCGCAGTGTGGAATGAGTCGGTGTGACTTGATTCGAAAATGTGAAAGGAGAATATGGGCACTGAAAAGAGTACTAATTTTTTATTTAATTAGGATACAAAATATATAGAAATAGATATTAACACAGTTCTCATGAACACTTTATTTTAATTTGTTGGAATGAGTAAAAATTATTAACATGATAACTGAGAGATACGTCTGACGATTTCCAAAATTTTAGGCGAGTTCTGTAGTAACTTTAATGCAGAAATAATTCACTCTTTTTCGTTTTTATAACTTTACAGACTGAAGCATTTGAAATACAAATGTGCATACTAATATCTGCTTTTCGTCTCGGAAAGACACTGACAGGACCTTATGGTCAATGTACCTCACATGAACGTGGGTCACGACACACTACAGAGGAAATCGAGGCCCTTGCCTGCAGGTCACTTTATTTACTGTTTCGTTTTGTGTTTTCATACTACTGGATGGATCATGTTACACTGTATGCTGGCTTGACTTGTTCAAACGAATATTTAAATGTGTTTGTTTTCCACATTCACAATCACGCCCCATCCCGTGGTCCGTTGAGGTGTATCGGATTGCTTTGTCAAGAGTCTTCACTGATGCACAGCACATGCGCAAACATTTCGATTCAAGCCCGTGACTTGCAGCTTTCTGTGGGGTCAGAATGCTGGAAACCGGGATAAATAAAACCCCCAGGTTCGGGTAACTTCTGTCACTGCATGTCCTGACTGGTATGCTCCGAAACTGAGCTCTTATTTGACGGCATGCGGCCGCTTCTCACCTGCTGCTATATTGTGTGCATTCCTCAAGCTTAGCCTTGCATTCCCCAAAATATATATCTTTTGTTTCTTTGGAAAAGGCTTATTGTATAAGATACCATTTTTCGTTTCATTTAACTGGACGTTTTTATAGAGCATGGCCATAAGCAATATCGACAGTCTCCAGCAAATAGTCAGTATCTGATTTTGAGGAGACTCTATGGTACAACGTGACGTGTCGGTGATTTAAACTTGGACAGCCTTGCTCTCACAAATACAACGAAAGCTGGCCGATGATACAGAATGCAGTTGGTCCAGCACCGACCGAATAGCAAGTTTTTGAAATTTAGACTTCTTGTTTGTAACACTGGCAATTCTGACCTCGACGTAAGATAAAATAGAAGTTCCTTTGCATCATGCAGCCCAGTGTTTCACAAACTTTATTTCCATGGAAAAACCCATAAAATAATGGTTCATATCCAGAGGAACTCTTGCTTATGAAAACTTCTACAGACCAGAAAAAGTTGATAGAGGGAGGGCAATTGAATTAGTGCTGAATCATCTTTAACAAAATTTATTTACAAAGAGCTGCACGTAAGTCAGTTACATTATAATCAAAATTTGAAGCCTTCTTCTTGTAGCACACAGGGATTACTTCAGTATTGCCAATTGCCGAAAAAAAATTCCCGGGCCTTTAAAAGGGGTATTTGAAAATTTTCGCTGTATTTAAGACTTGTATTCATCTATGCCCCAATGTATCGCAAAATCCCTAACTATGTTCTGTGGAACCCTGTTTGGGAAACACTGCTCTACTGAAAAGAGTGTCTGCTTTGATCATTTAGTATTTTTTGTTATTGCTGTACTTCTTCTTTTGCTTCACTTTAGACCTTCTATTCTCTTTCGTCTTCTTGGACCGCTGGAACCTTTAAAATGTGACCAAAAATTGATCCCGAAACGCCGGTAACTATCAATATACGCTGTGTAACATCCCAGAAGAAGGAAGATCTTATTTTCAGGCGGCGGAAGGCTGAAATCACGCAAATCTCTGTTATTCCCTAAGACCTCGAGACTCGTCCGAAACATTACGGCATCTTAGAGTGGATCTAGAAGAGAAACTGTCCAATTGGACTCACATCGGCTAGGATAGAAAGAAGGCAGTGCAGAAGTTGTATGTGCTTGAATCCTCCAGAGAAAAGCGGATTGTTACCGGAATCTGCTTCATAACCAGCTCGTCCATCCTCTCAGGACCTCATTCTGAGGTCCGCTTTTCGTAGTCACATCCTGAAGCCGCAAGTAACAACGGAGCTACAATGGAAACTGCAACTGCATGAAGGGCGGTTAGCCTGCTTTTCCCGGGGTCATCTCTAAAGCGCATTTTTGACATTTGAAAGACGCTTAGTCTGCGTTTGCCTTGCTCGACAGCTTTTACCTGAAGCGTAGCAACGTTTCTTTTTGTTTTACCAGAGTGAAGACTTCGCACTGCACAGAAAACAGTTGATTTTCCGTACCCTAGAAATGGCAGTAATTTCATTTTCCTCTGAACGACATTCTGATTTTGTATTTTCGGCACTGACTTCCTAATTTTCGAAGAAGAAAAATACACAACACTTCTGAAGTCGTCTAAAAGACCATCATTTTCATGTACTTAAAATTTTTTCTACGACGACCTTGGGGGAACTACAGAATCGGACACAATTTTAGACATATATGCCTTTATCTTCAAGGGCCTAGGTATCCTAGGCTTTTAGAGCCTTCAAGATGAAGACAATCTTTTGACTCGAAAAGTGAGGAAACGCGGGGTCACGTCCGAAAGGAACGTATCTTCTATCAAGTTATTCGTGACTCAACAGTAGCACAATCATTCCCATTAATAAGTTGACTCAAAATTAATTATACACATTTTTTTTTCCTATGGCTCGACAGCCCTTAGGGGGCCTAGGTCTCGTCATTTTAGACGCTTCACAATCACACTCAGACACACCACACTCGGTAGGACTCCTCTGGACGAGGGACCAGCCCGTCACAGACACCTCTACCTGACAACACACAACACTCACAGGAGACAGACATCCATGCCCTAGGCGGGATTCGAACCCACAATCCCAGTAAGCAAGCGGCCGTAGACCCACGCCTTAGACCGCGCGGCCACTGGGATCGGCTAATTATACACATTACATAATTTAATTTTCATTAGTATTGTGCTCGAAAAGGAATATACATTTCACAATACACAACCCCTATTTCGATAACGAACTTAAATTGGTATGTAAGTAAATAATATTAAATTCATATGTTACAAATCCGTTATCAGTAACGAGATTCTGACGCCCGAGTCATTATTTCGTATGCTTTAAATTTTATTTGGAGTAAATATTACTATGCAACCTTACGTTAAATAAATTCGCAGTCTTTAAGTTGAATAAAGTAACGTGTTGACAGTAATGGAGAGTCAGTGTAATTCATTGGACCTTAAACTTGTTAATCGAAAACTCGTGCCACGAATCACCTGTGTCATGGCTTCATTCAAGGGCACGACCACAGCGCTTGATGTAAAGTGCATTAATTTGGCGCTCACAGATTCCTTGAATCTCTCTCGAAAAGTCATTCCCCTGGAGGGTCCTAGTACATAATGACATTAACAACCTCAAACTTTCGAGCGGGACGTAGCAAGCAGTTATTTCCATAATTGCACAATAAACATACAGAGACACGTCACAGGCACAATGCACATATATTGATGCGATGAAAGAAATTTGTTCTCGAAATGCTTCCACGAGAAACGTTTTTACATCAAAACACTGTCGTCAAGGCAGGAAGTTACTGTAGGAATGTCAAACTACAGACAGCAAAACACTTTCATTAAAGTAGGAACTTGTTCTAGGAATGTTAAACTACAGACAGAAAAACACTTTCATTAAAGTAGGAAGTTGTTCTAGGAATGTCAAACTACAGACAGAAAAACACTTTCATTAAAGTAGGAACTTGTTCTAGGAATGTCAAACTACAGACAGAAAAACACTTTCATTAAAGTAGGAAGTTGTTCTAGAAATGTCAAACTACATACAGCAAAACACTTTCATTAAAGTAGGAACTTGTTCTAGGAATGTCAAACTACAGACAGAAAAACACTTTCATTAAAGTACGAACTTGTTCTAGGAATGTCAAACTACAGACAGCAAAACACTTTCATTAAAGTAGGAACTTGTTCTAGGAATGTTAAACTACAGACAGAAAAACACTTTCATTAAAGTAGGACGCTGTACTACGAATGTTAAACTAGAAGCAGACAAAGACTATCGTTAAAGTAGAACGTTAACCTAGGAATGTTAAATTGCACACAGCAACATTTTCGCATCTAAATGGGTAAAACTTCACACATAAATCCGTCTTGGGGACATACGCTTTACATTAGATTTGGAAAATGTCATTACCTAAATCCTGTTTACTTAGCTAATTACAACTGTTGTAGAAGAAACTCCACTGTCTATTCCTATTTCGCGTCTTCATGACGGTGTAAGCATTACTTCTCACTTAGAAGGCAATGCAGTTACATAATCCCAAATATTCGACTGAGATGGAAGTACGCCAGTTACGTTTGTCGTGCACGAAATGTCACTGCCCGGTGCCCGATGAACGCCCTCTTCTGCAGAAAATGTCGATTGAACTATTCGCCGTGACACAACCGCCTTATCTGGTTTAGATTTATTACCATTAGCGAAGTCTGAAGTTAAGATTTAATTTTTAGTTGGTAATAAAAATTATGATAGATAAAAAACAATCGGAGAATGTGGAATATTTCAATTATTTGGGGAGCATGATAACAAATGATGCAAGGTGTACACGGGAAATTAAATCCAGAATTGCCATAGCAAAAACAGCATTCAACAAGAAGACTTTTCACCAGCAAACTGGACTTCAATTTAAGGAAGAAACTAGTACAATGCTACATTTGGAGTATAGCTTTTTATGGTATGGAAACGTGAACACTTCGGAAAGTGGATCAGAAGTATTTGGAAAGTTTTGAAATGTGGTGCTGGAGAAGCATGGAGAAGATCATTTGGACCGATCGTGTGAGAAATGAAGAAGTATTACACAGAGTCAAGGAGGAGAGGAATATCCTACATACAATAAAAAGAAGAAAGGCTAACTGGATTGGTCACATCTTGCGTAGAAACTGCCTTCTAAAACACGTGATTGAAGGAAATTTAGAGGGAAGGACAGAAATGACAGGAAGACGTGGAAGAAGACGTAAGCAGCTACTGGATGACCTTAAGGAAAAGAGAAGATACTGGAAATTGAAAGAGGAAGCACTAGATCGCACCCTGTGAAGAACTCGGTTTGGAAGAGGCTACTGACATGTTGTAAGACAGACTACAGAATGAATGAATGAATGAATGAATGAATAGCCTATGTTTGATTTAAGTATTAACATTCCCAGAAAAACAGTGCATGTGAGTCGGCTCTAAACTAATTCAAGAATGAAACGAACTTAAATATGATTTTCCTTTAGAGCGAGACGTTGAATTTAGCGTTCTCTTTATGGGAAGGATCAGCACGGTGGCCTGGAAGAAAGGAAACGGGATATGTACGAGTATTCGTGGGATATTTGTTATGCTACTCTGTGATCAGGATGGGAAATCAAGGGTTTCGTCACTTCAGCAACCTTCTTTCCTGATTTAGTTTGGTTTAAGAGAATCCTATTCATGTTTCATATATTTGTGTCATTCCAGCAGCAAACGTGCGAAGGAGTGTCTGGCATTTCGTCGCGCATGGTTTGCATATTGTAATACATCCTCAAGGTAATGTATATTAACGTCATCTCTGATACATTATGTAGCTCTCTTTATAACTGAAGCACATGCCACGGAATTCAACACGTAAAATTGTGGAAAATAATTTATGTACAGAAATGAACACCGCTGCCTTTTTGCACTTGTAGAGCAATGCGGCCTTGGGCTTTCAGTTTTAATTCCGATTACATTACAGCATTCAATATTTACCACTTACTGACATTTTCTGCAAATTTACCCGTTACATTTATTCTAATTGAAGGATCATGTATGCTCATCTGTCTATTCTGTTTTTGTTCGTTCAGACTGTTGCGTGCCATTAGACGTACGATTTCGATCTCCCTAGACAAACACGCGGTCATGTTGCTGTCCTATCATAAAGTCAAGTTAACCGTCACATGGTGGCGCACCTTGTGTGGTGTGTAGACGTCAGGTCTAAAGTGCAGGCAATTGCACGATTCCCAGATGAAATGCGTCAACGCTGAATAATTACTTGTGGTATGAAAAGAAGGCCGTTATCTAATTATATGTGACAGATTCAGGGCTGTTGTATCATTGAATCAGGTGGTAAGGAAATGGCATACTGCCTAATCCTAGTTACCTGAATTTTAGTAGTACAACCATAACCTCTGCTTAAATCTAAAGCACTGGCCTCAAAATCAAATATTACGCGAAAAAAAAAAACAGATAATTTTGAAATTTAAGGCGGACTGTACGGTTTTAAGCAAGAAAAACTGGTTCATATTTTCGTTAACTAAATGCACTCTTCGCCGATCCCAGTGGCCGTGCGGTCTAAGGCGTGGGTCTTCGGCCGCTCGCTTACTAGGATCGTGGGTTCGAATCCCACCGGGGGCATGGATGTTTGTGTTGTGTTAGATGTATGGACGATAGCATGAAACATAAGGTGACATGCAGGACAAAAAGGACTTCAACAGTACAAATGGATCAAAGGGGAAAACCCAGGAATTAATTAAAAAAAAAAAAAAAAAAAAAAATCCCACCGGGGGCATGGATGTTTGTGTTGTGTTTGTTGTAAGGACGGTAATATGGAACGTAAAGTGACATGAAGGACGAAAGGATTTAAACAGTACAAAAATGGATCAAAGGGAAAAAACCCCGGACAGGCAAAAAAAAAAAAAACAAATCCCGCCAGGGACATGGATGTTTGTGTTGTGTTTGTTGTATAAGGACTAGTATGGAACATAAAGTGACATGAAGAAGGACGGAAGGATTTAAAAGTACAAAATGGATCAAAAGGAAAAAACGGGACAGGAAAAAAAATCCCGGTGAAAAAACAAAACCCCGCCGAGGGCATGGATGTCTGTCTTTTGTGAATGTTGTGTTTCGTCAGGTAGAGGTCTCTGCGTCGGGCTGGTCACTCAGCCAGAGGAGTCCTACCGAGTGTGGTGTGTCTGAGTGTGAGCGTGAAGCCTTGATAATGAGGAGGCTCTGGCCCACTAGGGGCTGTTGCGCCATTGGAAAAAAAATACACTTGTCAGAGTAACTCGTAATTTAATTAAAAAATCAATATATATTATAGTTGCTTACTTTAGAAATTAATGCAGTGCTATTTGTACTGACATTTTTTCAACGCTACCTTCCAGGCTTAACAAACATTTATGAAACTTAAGGCCCGTGACAAAAAGTATTTTAATTTTTTAAAGTTGTTCGACATTGACGGTGGCGGATTTGATTCCCGATGGGTTCATTGGGATTTTTCATTGACTTAATTCCTTCCGGCCACACTAAGGCCCTGGGGTCAACTCAGCCTCTAATAGAAATGACTTCCAGGGGTACGTTGTGGAAGTGGGGAGGGGGTTAAAGCGGCCGGTGAGTAGGGCTGACAAACTTAGAAACTTCATGTGCCGATTGTCTAGAAATTCTGGGAGCCTCAACCTCCTGGAGCGGTAAGGACGTATCCAGGAGTCTATAGGGATTGCCGGATCGTATTCTAATGTAGAATAAGACGAATGACAGAGCCGCATAAAATGAATTGTATTGCCTCATGTGGCACGCGGACCAGATGCTTGTAATTTCTGGCCTAAAGTTTTGCGTAATGGAGTTCACGCATATGTTTTTCTCTTATCGTCATCTCACGTTTCTTAAAAACATACATCGTTTCGAAAGATCTTTCTGTTTCCAACATCAGTAAAAACACTTTTTGAAATTTACTGTTAGTGTTGATGACTGTGTTTTACATGAAGACGAAATCACACCCACTTTCCCAACGTTTTACATTTTTTTACAACCTAAATTTGTTTGATAAAATAATGATTCTATGTAGAACATAGCGTTTAATATCTGGGCTGTCCCTAAATTAAGGTAGGCCTACTGCATCCTGCACAGGTTAGCATGCTGTCTCAATAAATACATAGACACTGGTGAGAATATATTATTAAAGTGAATAGGGAATAAGGTTGTCTGGATAGAGTTCAGTCTGTTGTGAACATCTCAATAAACTGACAGCTCCTATAAAAGGCGGTGAATTGTTTTGAGTAGCTGAGTAATTCTTTGCTACCCAAAACAGAGTCTGCTCCATGCAGATAGATAATGCAGGGTTAACATCGACTTTAATTTTGCCTTGCAAATTCCATTACATCGTCAGAGGTCGAGTCTTTGCAGGGCTTTTTGCTAATTTCTGTAGTTTCGCACATGCGCATTACTAGATTATCATTGCATCGTATGGTTTCATTAATCACGTTAACAATTTGTATTTGTCTTGCATCTACTGTGCTTCAGATGATTACAGTGCAATAGACGGAAGACACAAGGGACAGAAGGAATGCATATAGGGTCTTGAATGTACAGTGTGTCCACAAAGTCCCTTCGGGGTTTTGAAAAATTGTGGCGCGCAAACAAATTGAGCTAGCCACATTCGGTTTGCGGCAGATTACAGTGAAACTCTGGAAGACCCGTATCAAGAATGCGATCTCGGCTATTCCAGCTGCGTCCACAAAGTCCCTTCGGGGTTTTGAAAAATTGTGGCGCGCAAACAAATTGAGCTAGCAACATGCGGTTTGCGGCAGATTACAGTGAAACTCTGGAAGTTTTTTTTTGCCGCCAACAGATGACTTGATGACCTGAAGACCCGTATCAGGAAAGCGATCTCGGCTATTCCAGCGGACATGCTCCACAGAACATGGCAAGAGCTCGATTATCGTCTGGACGTTCTCCGTGCTACCAAGGGAGACCACATCGAGGTCTACTGAGGTCAGTAAAAAACTTCCAGAGTTTCACTGCAATCTGCCGCAAACCGCATGTGGCTAGCTCAATTTGTTTGCGCGCCACAATTTTTCAAAACCCCGATGGGACTTTGTGGACACACTGTATTTTGGTGTGGGAGATTTGAGGTTCTCACAGAGGTGCTTATCGAAACAAATCCTGTGACAAGACGCTGTGTGGATTCGTAAATATGTAAGAAGGTTTCGGAGAAGCCTGCTGCCCCTATCTTCATGGTGTTATAAGAAAACGTAATTATTTACCAATTGACATGGCCTCATGCCAGAAATCTTGAGACTTGTTCCGTAATGCTGGATGTCAGTAGTTTGGAAACCGAACATGCCAATGGCAGTTTCAATACTGAATAAGATGATTCATATCTCTGTCTGTCTTAAAGTCGTTTAATTAATGTTGCAAGATTTAGATAAAATAATCATGAGATTTAGGCTTGCCTATGTGAAAATAATATATCTATAATTATATACTAATGATATATAATTATACATTTTATGTAGTACTCAATACAAAACTATATAACGTTATGCGTTTTAGGGACAGCAAAACTTGGAAAAGAATTGCCTCTTATTACGTTGCAAAATTTGAGGTTTCCATATTCCTGGCGTTGTTCTTCTTTAGTTAAGAGTTAAACAGTATATCGTCTCAGAAGAGCAGAATTTTTACCTCTTAACAGCTTGAATTTTCGTTTCTGTCTTACACTGTTTTACGTAATTTCCGCTCTGAATCTTATAAGAGCGGTAAAAGTAGGCATCTAAGATGAAAACATGAAAATCACTAAAAAAGACTCAATAAAAACAAAACTAACACAGAATTTTTCGGATATTGGAAGAAGACAAACGAATGAAAAGAAAAACTAAAGCGATAAACCCACGGCAAACTGTTCCATGGTCAGCATAATCTGCTTCCATTACGCCAAGACATGGAACTAGAATAAAAGATCAATGACAAAAAAAAAGGAGCTTAAAATTATAGAACAACAAATCTTAATAATCAAATTGAATGCAATAAGAAATTTTAAATAAGAACATATAATACTTTCACAAAATTATTTTTTTAAATAATTTTAATATTTAGCCTAAGTAAGCAATTTTATTGCTAAAAATGGAAAAGGATACAAAAAGATAAAAATTTATAGAGATAATATATTGTAAATTTTATTTAAATATATCTCACACCAAGGAAATACTGAAATCCTGGAGTTATTTAACACCATTTTTAAATATTTTTATATAAATCCCTGATAATGAACCACTAGGGTCGAAACAATATAGTTGATTCTATTTCAAAACCATAGATATTATTTGCTAATGAAACTAGTTGTTTTAGACCTATCTTTCAATTGCCGATATAATTTTGATATCTCCTTGATAAAGCAGAAGACGTTTCGGAACTTGGAAGGAATTCGTGGTCTAGATACCATTTGCCTTTAGCACTCTGTTTAAGACAATTGGTCAGAGTTTCTCCCACTTGATCGCTTTGCTACTTCTCTTGTTTCATTCCGAGAACAGCAGCCTGTTGTACAAGCTCCACAATATGAAACAAGGTAAGTAAACCTCACGGCATCCTCATTGACCTCCATTAGCCCCATAACATAATTTGTGGGACTTTCTCCATGAACAAATTTCAGTCGTCATGAATCAAAGCAGCAAATTTGTAACACTGGCCCTGCAATTTCACTTTCCTTGTCAGCTGATTTCTCGACGTTTTTTCTTCCTTGTGGCGCCGCCACTGAAGAAGAAATTCGACACCGTCACAGGCTTTGTAAATACATGTAAGATCAACATAGTGTTTGTGTTTGTAATATTACATGTTCAAATGTTAGTCCTTAACATGTTTCAGCCAATAAGGCAGGAACTTACGATCGGCGATGAATGGAAGAGTTGGGTATACGTAGTCATAATGACAGAACATATTGAAATTGGAAAAAAAATATGATTAAAGTAATCCACACATTGAAATATTAAGCTGCTTTAAAAATAAAATGCACGTGTTGCTGTCTTTAATATTACCGTTTTCTTAAGATTTAAAGCCGATCCCAGTGGCCGCGCGGTCTAAGGCGTGGGTCTTCGGCCGCTCGCTTACTGGGATCGTTGGTTCGAATCCCACCGGGGGCATGGATGTTTGTGTTGTGTTTGTTGTATAAGGACGGTAATATGGAACGTAAAGTGACATGAAGGACAAAAGGATTTAAACAGTACAAAAATGGATCAAAGGGAAAAAAAAACCCGCCGGGGCATGGATGTTTGTGTTGTGTTTGTTGTAAGGACGGTAGCATGGAACGTAAAGTGACATGAAGGACGAAAGGATTTAAACAGTACAAAAATGGATCAAAGGGAAAAAAAAACCGCCGGGGGCATGGATGTTTGTGTTGTGTTTGTTGTAAGGACGGTAGCATGGAACGTAAAGTGACATGAAGGACGAAAGGATTTAAACAGTACAAAAATGGATCAAAGGGGAAAAAAACCGGACAAGGAAAAAAAATCCCGCCGGAGGCATGGATGTTTGTATTGTGTTTGTTGTAAGGACGGTAGCATGGAACGTAAATGGACATGAAGGTCGAAAGGATTTAAACAGTACAAAAAAAATGGATCAAAGGGGGAAAACCCCGGACAGGCAAAAAAAAAAAAAAAATCCCACCGGGGGCATGGATGTCTGTCTCTTGTGAGTGTTGTGTGTTGTCAGGTAGAGGTCTCTGCGACGGGCTGGTCACTCGTCCAGAGGAGTCCTACTGACTGTGGTGTGTCTAAAGTGTGTGATCGTGAAACCTCGACGAAACGAGGAGGCCCAGGCCCATATAGGGCTGTCGAGCCATAAAAAAAAATAAGATTTAAAATTTAATTTCTTGTGACAACCCGATATGTAGGATATATCGAAGGTACAACATATTTGGTATTTTATATATTTCCTGAGTAAAAGGTTATCATAATCATTCCAATCAAATCTTAAAATAAATGGCAATATTTATAATGACAATATCAGAAGCCTTCTATTGAAAACAGCTTTATATATATATATATATATATCAATGTGTGAAATATTTTAGGTACTTCTTTTCGATTTTAAATTTTCAGATTTTTGTCTTTATATATCACGATCTGTTACTTTTGTTGCTGGTGTTCTAATGAACCTATACGTTGACTTAAACATGTTTAGGACTAACATTTCAGTATGTCATGTTCTAAATGCACAAATTCCATTGTGTTGCAGTTTACATATATACATACACACACAAATTTAAACACGACGGTATAGAATTACTACATCAACCAACATAAGCACTTAATAAAATACAATTCATGACAAGTAGTAAACTCCTGCATGTTTCGGCACCGGGGTGCCATCTTCAGGGAGTATTTTAGAACAAAGGAATACAAGCATGTATACATTTGTTCTAAAAAAAACCCTGAGGATTGCACCCCGGTGCCGAAACATGCAGAAGGGTAATACTTGATATGAATTTTATTTTATTAAGTGCTTATGTTGGTTGATGTAGTAATTATAAGAATATGCACGGTGTGAGTAACATAAAATTTACAACCGTGTATACTTAAAGGTAAAGAATAAATTTACTGACATTTTCCGACCTACTGCCATCAATTCCTGGTGAAATTAGCAGAACGTAAAAGGACCCAACTGGTATGGGTGCCGGGACACGTGGGGATTGATGGAAACGAAATAACTGATCGATTAGCCAGGCAAGGCTCCTCACAGCCACTTACAGCACCTGAGCCTGCCCTTGGCTTATCGGCGAAGGTTGCCAGTAGAATGAGTAGGGACTGGACGAGTATTGGCAGTCCATTTGTGGACAAAAGCAGGGTTAGGTCTTTCTTAACAGACCCTCTGGTAAAAGAACTAGGGAATTACTCAACTTGAACAGAAATCAGCTAAGAATAACGGGACTGCTAACAGGACACTGTCATTTAAAATGGCATTATTTAAACTGAGGCTTATAGATGTGATGGGCTCTGATATATGCAAACACGCATCTTTTTTGTTCTTTGGGACTGTGAGGCTCTGGCGGTATTAGGATTTAGTCACGTGGATCATCATTTCTTGAAACCAGGTGACTTTGCTGACATCTCCGTCAGCATGGTACTGCACTTTGTTCAAAGTGAGGGGCTGCTGAATGCCTAAGCAACGGGTTCCACAAAAGATGGGATAAGGTCGAGGTGCAAGGGTCACTGCGGTGCCTGCCATAATATGCTCTACTCAGCTCTCCTTTTCCACATTTTCAAAATAGAGCATGTAACTGCAACTCCGGTCTCGTACGTTTGACCGCAGTTAATGTTTATCTTGAAAATGGATGAATGGGGGGGGGGGGGGGCTTTAAATTCGATGCTGGGTCTCTGAAACGTAATTGTGCCGAAAACGGCATGTGACGATAAGAGAGACGAGAGATGAAACTCAGCCTTTGACTACGAGTAACTTTACACTAGGAAAATTAGTCCGAATAAAGAGTGACCCAGCTTGATGTTTGGCACGATGGAATACAGAACGCTTGCCATAAAAGTCGATATAATATTAAATGTGTCACGTGTCAATATGAAGTTGTCTTTGTCCACGCCTTTAAGTCATAGCGAGAATAGAGCTATAGCTGCACTCATTCTTAACCTCGGCACTAAGTGGATGGGAGTGGTTAACTTCACGCTCCGGCCGCTTTACAACCGCGAAAGAACCCCGGGACTCATTGAATAGGAGGTCCACAGACGGTGTTGGCGTTTTTTGAGTAGAGATAAATCTCTTTCACCTATCGGGATTCGAACCCCGGACAGTCCAGCCTGTAGTATAGTCATTATACCAACTACGCTATCCCGGCTCCTAATGTCAACAGATTATTAATTAATCTGGCTCAGGATAGGGATGAATGGCGGGCTTTTGTAGACACGGCAATTAACTTTCGAATTCCCTAAATTACGGGAAATTTCTTGACTAAGTGTGGCACCACTAGCTTCTGAATTAGGACTCTGTTCCATGGAATATTACTGATAATAATATTGATAATACTAGAGTGGGTTTGCACGTGATGTAGAAAATGTGACTTCGGAAACCTTTTTCGGGATAATTTCAACTGATGGGTCGCAGGGTAAGTGTACCGGAGCATGAAGCTGACGTTACCTGTAGGCTACTTTACCGGAAATAGAAACCTGGTCAGTGGATCCATAGCCACTCGTACATGGACTGACCTACTACAACTATTACCGTATCTAAGAGTCGACAGTTTATTTTTAGAGTCCTTGAATCAGACGTGCGTCCTGTGAGAACTGTGTGACCTTGAATTTCGTATGTGCCTTTCTGGAGACAATGAGCAGAATGCACAACTGTTTATTAACATCGAGCTCCTTGTTACATGTCAGCTGATACATCTATAATTTATGACGGAGATTTTTTGGATTCCAGGGTGGATTCCATGCGTAATTTTCGACAGGGACAGGTTTTTTCCCCGAGTACTTCGGTTTTCCCCTGTCAATTTCATTCCACCGGTGCTCCATTACTTGGAAAAATGAAAAAAAAAACTAATCATATTTATCTTCATCACAGGGTTGAACAATAAGCCTTAAGGCTACGGTGCGTCCGTAGCATCTGCTGCAGGGCCCTTCGCCACAAAAAGGGGGGAGGGGGTTAGCGTAATAGAAGGAAGCCAGCCAAAGGGCGTTAAACAGAAAACGAAAGAGCGCAAATTAATAAGTGATGTAAATTGGCAAGGGGCGTTAAAGAAAAAACGCTTAAAACAAATTGGCGTAAAACAAGGCCTTCGTGTATTCGCATTACGTTTCTTGGCCAAGTCGTGGCCGTGTAACCGTAACCATCACACCTAGCATATATAAAATACCACTGTTTAATTCGATCTGAAGCCATCGTGACAGCGTTGATAACATATTCGTTGAAACTCTAATAATTACATCCGGTTCTGGGGACTTCCCAGTCGAAAATATGGTTAATGTCTCTTCTGGGTGTGGTGTTTTAGTAGATAGAAATCGCAGGCACAAAGCAGTTAATCTAGGCATCAGTGACATTAAACTTGCATTTGCTGAGATGTTAATAATTGCATTCCTTCTGGACGTGGTGGGAAAAAGAACTTGCCTTTAGTCATGGTGACGAGACACGTTTCAAAAAGTCTAATATGCATGGAACTCACTTTGTAGCTACAGTGAACACGGAGTTTTGCATTCCTTAGGACCGCAACTCTATACGCACATTACACGTGCCACTCCAAAGGTCGGCTGTTTGATAAACACACATCTACGTGTTACAAATCAGGCTAATACAGCAAATATACTGTCAAGAAGAAACAGGTTTGGAACGTAATTTACTGTCGGCGTGCCCCCAGCATCTGCTCGTTAAGAAATTCTCTACGTGTTGAAGATGTTTTCTATTCCTCCTGCCCTTTCTCTAGTATAAACACTAAGGGTAGGTAGGTCGCATCTTAATGCCATTTGCAGTAACTTATTTAATCTTCCCTGACCCCGTTAATTAAACTGAATTCCTGTCGCCTGAGCCTCTTCCTCCCGATCTGTTTTTTTCAAATATACATTACCAAAGGCCAATACACGGCCTGCCTCTGGACAAATCGCTGCTATTCCGAAAGCTCTCTTTAATTTGTGTATTTTCAAGAAAGTGAGGAGTCCGAGGTAAAAGAATTTGCAGCATAAGGAATTAAATACGATGGCGACGAATCTAACAAACAGTTGTATCCACTGGCTACTGAAACTTCTGTTGTTTCTTTGCAGTGACGTATTTTGAACCCCATTTATTTCCCCCTCATATTTATTCCACATATTCCGAAGTACATATTATGGTCCTTTAAGAGCTGGAACATTCTCCCCTTCAATTTTTTTCTGTCTTTATTTATACGTAAATGAATTGCAGGATATATTCCTTTCCTTTTACTTATGCGTCGTTACAGCTAAGAATCCGAAAAACCTCAGACGTCCTGCGGGAGATAAGGCTCTGATAGCGGTGTTGATGTAGATCCAAGTCTTCTTTTTCGATGTGGACGCCGAAGATGGACGCAGAAATCCCCTCCGAGATGTTAGTAACTAATTGCTAATCGACAAAACGTCATATTCCATAAGATTTATATCTTAGATATATCGGCTGTAGGGGAATAATTATGGATAACAAATATATTCCATACTATGTGCCGATCCCAGTGGCCGCGCAGTCTAAAGCGTGGGTCTGCGGCCATTCGCTTGCTGGGATTGTCGCTTCGAATCCCCCCGGGAGCATGGATGTCTGTCTCTGGTGGGTGTTGTTTGTTGTCATGTAGAGGTCTCTGCGTCGAGCTGATCACTCGTCCAGGGGACTCCTGCCGAGTGTGGTGTGTCTGAGTGTGATCGTGAAGCTCAGTAGTTGATATTGCGCCATTGGGGGAAAATGTACTTCATGCGCAGTTGAACTCCACACAGCTTCACAATGTCTTAGCTGCCTGGTGATCAAGGGAATGCATTTGTTGTTAATAAAACATATTTTCTGTCGCTAATGTAGCCACTTTCTCCACTTGAGGTTGTCGCAGAAAATTTACTTTAATTTACGGTACAGCTCATGTTACTGTTTCTCATTCTTAGCCCGAGTGGTTGAAGTTCCTAATTCATGGTGGTTTTTACTGCAGGCAGATTTTGAGACAGGTCACGACCGCTACTTTACGTTAGTCTTTAAAATTTTAGTAACGGAATTATCCTAAGAAATTTCATAAATGATACTGCTCGTAGGCCGCACTGAATATTGAAGCTTTCCTTCCAAAGCTTCTCTAACGAAGTCTTGGTGTTCTTAAACAGTTTCCTTATTTTCTTTTTTCCAATGGCTCGACAGCCCCTTGGGGGCCTGGGCCTCCTCATTTTTTCGAGGCTTCACGATCACACACTTTAGACACACCACATTCGGTAAGACTCCTCTGGACGAGTGACCAGCTCGTCGCAGAGACCTCTACCTGACAACACACAACACTCACAAGAGACAGACATCCATGACCCCGGCGGGATTCGAACCCACAATCCCAGCAAGCGAGCAGCCGTAGACCCACGCCTTAGACCGCGCGGCCACTGGGATCGGCTAAAAAGTTTTCTGAAGTGATTACTTTTTTATACCAATATGTTTCGGTCATTGTCTAGGTTTCTTTCAACCGAACGACCTTCCGACAGTTTGCTCTGTTCCCGTCTAATTATGTTATTGTAGTGATTAGTGCCTTAGCCCAATATTTAAAGGTCCGAAGTCCGATCAAACAGTCGTTACTCATATGAAGGTTAAAATAACAAGAATTCACCAGTATAGTAACAACCCATCGCTTAAATACAAGAGTAACAACTCATAAAATAAAGTGGATATCAAATTTAGCTCAGTTCACAGCGTCGAGCATAATGTTGATACAATAAAGATACTATCGTCTGTAATACAGGCATAGGCTAGAACTGGTCGGACGTGTAAAAAGTGACAAGATTTATGTGTCAAGATCCAGCTCCAAACCGCGACCTCACGCAACCTTTGGGGTAATTTAATTAAAAGTGGCCAGACTGTAGTCTGGGAAGTGAAAGTGGATCTGGATCGGAGTGCTTTTGATTTATTATATAAGCTGAAGAAAGCTGCTGGATATGCATCAGCCATATAAGGTCATCACAGCACACGACTGAGACGCAGGTTTCTGAAGTCCACGTGTTTCTTTATTGAATGCTTTTTTTTTTACCACGCCGCGAATTTGCCTTCACGTAGTGTGTCGGCTGCTGCTGAAACGAGGGTCATGGAAACGAGTCATGGCACTGTAATCATTACCGATGTAAGGTTGCATTAACAGTAATTAAATATGTACCATTTCATGTAAATTGAAATTTGTAACTGACCCAGTATCTTAAAATGTTGCATCTTGTAGCGTGTACTGTGTGTGTGTACTGTGTGTGTGTGTGTGTGTGTGTGTGTGTACTGTGTGTGTGTGTGTGTGTGTTGTGTATGTACATACGTAAATATATGGAATCCAACATATTATAGCACTAAGGCCATCATCAATGGTTGTTATGCAAACACCAACTCACAGAGTATATAATTATCAACTTTCCTTATAAAGCGTACAATTGTTTGTGCTACCTTTATTAGAAACCAAATATTTTCGATTCATTTTTAGTTATCCTTAGGAGGTACAAATTATTAACTCTAAATTTACTCCCACCTATAACATCTTCTCATCATCACATAATAAAAAACGGTCACCACCACGTCACCACCAACTGGTCACAATCATGTAATTTCAACTGGTCACCACCACTTATTATCAACTGGTCATTACCACATAATAAAGAATGGTCACCATACATGATATTATCTAGTCATCGCCACGGTACCAACTGATTTCCACAACATAACACCAACAAGTCACAACCGCATAATAATAACTGGTCACCGCCACATAATACCAACTGGATATTACTACATAATTCCAGCTGGTTATCACCATACAGTACTAACTGATTAGCACCACGTAATATTAACTGGTCACCGGCACATAATACCAACTGGTCACCTTTACATATCCAGCTGGTCATCACCACACGGTATTTTCTGATTATCATCACATAATATCAACTGGTCACCGGCACATAATACCAAATGTTCACCTCTGCGTAATTCCAGCTGGTCATCACCACACGGTATTAACTGAGTAC
The DNA here is from genome assembly GCA_021186555.1 of Reticulitermes speratus. Taxonomy (NCBI): domain Eukaryota; kingdom Metazoa; phylum Arthropoda; class Insecta; order Blattodea; family Rhinotermitidae; genus Reticulitermes; species Reticulitermes speratus. The sequence goes on from JAJKFL010000005.1 coordinate 8,656,834, forward strand.
CATCACATAGTATCAACTGGTCACCAGAACATAATACCAAATGTTCACCTCTGCGTAATTCCAGCTAGTTATCACCACACGGTATTAACTGATTACCATCACATAGTATCAACTGGTCACCAGAACATAATACCAAATGTTCACCTCTGCGTAATTCCAGCTAGTCATCACCACACGGTATTAACTGATTACCATCACATAGTATCAACTGGTCACCAGAACATAATACCAAATGTTCACCTCTACATAATTCCAGCTAGTCATCACCACACGGTATTAACTGATAACCATCACATAATATCAACTGGTCACCAGAACATAGTACCAAATGTTCACCTCTACATAATTCCAGCTATTCATCACCACACGGTATTAACTGATTACCATCACATAGTATCAACTGGTCACCAGAACATAATACCAAATGTTCACCTCTGCGTAATTCCAGCTAGTCATCACCACACGGTATTAACTGATTACCATCACATAGTATCAACTGGTCACCAGAACATAATACCAAATGTTCACCTCTGCGTAATTCCAGCTAGTCATCACCACACGGTATTAACTGATAACCATCACATAATATCAACTGGTCACCAGAACATAGTACCAAATGTTCACCTCTACATAATTCCAGCTATTCATCACCACACGGTATTAACTGATTACCATCACATAGTATCAACTGGTCACCAGAACATAATACCAAATTTTCACCTCTACATAATTCCAGCTAGTCATCACCACACGGTATTAACTGATTATCATCACATAATATCAACTGGTCACCAGAACATAATACCAAATGTTCACCTCTACATAATTCCAGCTAGTCATCACCACACGGTATTAACTGATTATCATCACATAATATCAACTGGTCACCAGAACATAATACCAAATGTTCACCTCTACATAATTCCAGCTAGTCATCACCACACGGTATTAACTGATTATCATCACATAATATCAACTGGTCACCAGAACATAGTACCAAATGTTCACCTCTACATAATTCCAGCTAGTCATCACCACACGGTATTAACTGATTACCATCACATAGTATCAACTGGTCACCAGAACATAATACCACCTGGTCACCACGACATAATTGCAACTGTTTATCAACACAGTATCAACTCGTCAACAACACATAGTACCAATTGGTCACCAGCACACAATACCAACTGGTCAGCGCCACTCTCACACAAACACAGCGTACCACCATCAGAATTCAATAATGCAAATACAAGTCCAGCGACCCTCTGTTTCTAACAGCCACAATCAATATGGCGTCATAAAATACAGAATGCATCTACGCAGTATGACACGATGTCTAGATTAGGACATTTCTTATTACATCACTAATGTCAGTCTGTGTTATAGGGGGTCTGTAACCCTGCAGGTCTCTATATTTTACTTTTTAAGACCAATTTTTTACATCATGGCATGTCACTAAATATATGATTCATTGTACGTTAAAGCAAATCTATAGTAAGAATACATTTACTGATTCCAATGTAGCTTAATCCTCAAAAGTTTTAATACCCATTTTGCAAAACTTACACCTCTGAGGATGATTCAAAGATGAATCTCAACATGTAGGGATTTTGAAAAAAGTAATAAGGATAAAGGTGTTCTGAAGAGGAAAACTAGCCTTTATGTGATATGAAACACTCTGTAATTACATACAATTAAAGCAGGGCCTACGAATGTTTACATGCCTGTGTAAGTGACAGATATATTACCTGTCATATTACACCCACGCAAACGTTATATATGAACATGTAGTAGAGGTGGTATGATTTAAAATCTGTTTACGATATTTTGTATTCAAATTATTCATATCACGTGACTGTGTGAAGTTAGTACTTCTGCATATAGCTAAGAAATTATTCATGCGATTATGTAGTATGTTTTTAGAAAGTAGATACTGCAGTAGCTTCAAAACACATGTGTCCTTATCATTTTGTGACTGCTCCGAATTATGAAATTGCAGTCTGTCAGACAATGAATGTTTCTTTTCATATCTTAAGACGTTCAGAACGACAGCTCTCTTTGTGACGATCTCTTCATGCAAAGGATTCCTGTGAAATAGTCTTGTACCATTCAATACGACAACCATAATTACAACCATAAAACATTTCCTGCTATTCCGGCTACAAGGTCTGTGGTGTATTCATACTCACATCGCTACCATTTCGAGGTTCAGGCAGAAATGACTGGTTTTTCGTCGTTTCCTCAATCCTTTAAGGTACGTCCCGGGGCATTAACTTACAGTAGAAACGTCTGTTCCAGATTTCAAATGCAACATTCATGACAATCCCATGTTTTCTCATTCGAAGTTGCATAACCTATGCAGTTGACACACAGTAAACACATGAAGGTACCTGTCGCATTCCATTCGTGTTTAATAGGAAATACCTGCAGACTATTGCGAAGTGGAAACATTAGCCCAGGTTCCAGTTCTACCAACAATAATGCTCGTAACTGACAAAAGACTGACACACTTAATCCCACAAGTAGTTCTGTCATAGCCTGCTACTGGCACGATTGTCAGCCAGTTACTGTACGTGTCACCAGCACTCCAGGTGCTATACATCCTTCTGTCTTCCGAATGAACATTTCTCAAGAGGATTCTCCAAACAAATTATATACAGAATTCTTGTCTCCTCCATTCTGGCCACATTTTTCGGCCCCTTGTATTCTAGATTTCGCTACGCTAACAGCACTTTTTTTTTATGGCTCGACAGCCCTATATGGGCCTGGGCCTCCTCGTTTCGTCGAGGTTTCATGATCACACACTTTAGACACACCACAGTCTGTAGGACTCCTCTGGACGAGGGACCAGCTCGTCGCAAAGACCTCTACCTGACAACACACAACCCTCACAAGAGACAGACATCCATGCCCCCGGTGGGATTCGAACCCACGATCCTAGTAAGTGAGCGGCCGAAGACCCACGCCTTAGACCGCACGGCCACTGGGATCGGCACGCTAACAGCACTAGATGACAAATATCGATCACAAAAGGCCTCGTAAAATCCTAAAATGGTCATTTTTTTTCGTCTTGTGTAGGTGTAAATAGTTTTTCAGTATTTGGTTTCAAATATTTTTGGTTTACCTCTTTCCCTCAAAGAGAGACCACTTTTCACACTCACATAAATTACTTGTGTGTTTAATGATCTTCAGCCTTTTCCAAAATATTAATGACCCCTTACCGGTACAAAGAGAGCCGTTTGACCCACTGGTTGCCATAGGTTTGGTCATTTTACTGAGATATGTTTGCGTTAGACAAAATATTATTAAGTGACCCAAGCTGAACTGTGTCACGATAGTTCACGTGCAAATACAATTCTTTAGAATGTGTTAAAAAGTTCGACCGTAGGACTGGATCCTGCCATGACGTCAAGATGGTTTACTTTGAGTGCTTTAATTCACGGTGCTATTAGTAACCCAGGCTCTATAGCAGAGTTTATTTTACGACGGTGTCAGTAAACCAGGCTCTTTAATAACGTTTATTAACGTAAAGGTCGCAACCCAGTTTGGGTCGCAAAGATTTTGTAAGTGGGTCACGAAACAATTATTGGCACGATGACTTTACAACATATTTTTATTTTATTGAATAATTCAAACATCATAGTCGTTATATGGATTCATTTTTATATTTTACACCTGTCTTAATTTCTCATTCTTGGGGTCGGAAGGAAAAGCTATTGGCCTAATTATAGTTGCGGCTTATGGAGTTGAGAAATACTACTTTGTAGGGTCGATTGGTAACATGACTGGTGCATAATGGATTGGAAAGAATCCCATTTTTTAGAAACGAAACTGGCACTTACTGGATTTAGGTGGCTAAGAGGGGGAAGAGCCGATCCCAGTGGCCGTGCGATCTAAGACGTGGGTCTTCGGCCGCTCGCTTACTGGGATCGTGGGTTCGAATCCCACCGGGGGCATGGATGTTTGTGTTGTGTTTGTTGTAAGGAAGGTAGCATGGAACGTAAAGTGACATGAAGGACGAAAGGATTTAAACAGTACAAAAAAGGATCAAAGGGGAAAAACCCCGGACAGGCAAAAAAAAAAAAAAAATCCCGCCTAGGACATGGATGTCTGTCTGTTGTGAGTGTTGTGTGTTGTCAGGTGGAGGTCTCTGCGACGAGCTGGTCCTTCGTCCAGAGGAGTCTTACCGAGTGTGGTGTGTCTAAAGTGTGTGTGATCGTGAAACCTCGACGAAACGAGGAGGCCCAGGCCCATATAAGGCTGTCGAGCCATAAAAAAAAGAAGAGGAAGAAGAAAAAAAAGCATTTAATTTGTCACGCACTAAAAAGCAGAGTAATTTATTAATATTATCAAAGCGAGGCAACTCACACAAATTTGTGACATATAGGTACACAAAATGAAATAATGATAGTAATAATTATAAGAAGAATCAAAGTCAGACAGTTCACTTGCTGCTTTTTCTTTACCTAATCCATTCATCTTCCTTCTCAGCCTCAGTCCACACTCTACAATCACTGATCTACACATCTTTCTCACCCTCTCCTGTTAATGACTGGTTGAGGGCTGTCCTACCCCTGTGAATGTTTTCTCCCACAGTGGGAAAGTCAGAATGTTTATATACATTGTCGCAAGTGCCTTGTTTTCATGAGTCGGAAAAACGCGGGACTTTGGCCTCCTGAAACGAAATTTTTCGGAACTCGGAGAAAGAGCTCTTTATATTCATAAAACCGGGACTTTCTTGGGAAAATCGGAAAGAATGGAATTTCTTATTGGAAGGAAATGGTATTGGCCAGACAAGGTAGGCGTATTATCCTATTAACCTATAATGCGATAATCCCGGAATTTTCCTGGAAAAAATTGATGAATAACACAGAAACCTTCAATAATTATACCCGGTGTCCCAGTCGAGATTCAAGTTGTGGTAATCCGAATACATGCCTTATACGTTACCGCTATGCCAGCCTGCTTGTTTAGAAAGAAAATTAATAAATTTTTTTAAAAATATTCCAGATTCAAAACTTTTTGGCAACAACAGTACAACATTTGAAAATTTTTGTTCACGAAAAAGTTAAGCTGGTGAAATTAGTGTGCTGCTTGTTGCAGCCCAATTTAGGATGTCTTATCTTTGCGTCTACTTTGTAAAATAAAATAACTTGGAATCCTGAGAAAGGCAAATTTATCCGTTTTTCTTACGGGCGTCCTGTGTGATCTCTCGCACTTTATAAGAGAACTGCACAGTTCTTAGATTGCAGTTGTTTGAGCACATGGTGCCGAGAAATATACTTGGACCAAGGAGGTAGTAGAATTGAGACAACTACACAATGAGGAGGTTTTTTTATACTTCATAAAATGTTATTGAGATGGTTAAATCAGGGATGATTAAAGGGCAGTACACCTGCTTATCTTACAAGGGGGCCTACTGAACTTGAGACGGAGAGCTGAAACAAGTGGCGCTGACCCACATGCCAGCGCAGTGTTGATATAATGTATGTCTTTCGAATTAGAATGCACAGTTTTGGGCTGGGTTTATTTGGTTCAGAATAGGGCGTCAGGTTGTGGGCTGGATTCATTTGAGAATTCCAGTCTTGCTTCTAATGACACTGTGTAGATTGTTATATAGAAAAGCTTGTTTCCTGCATATTCAGGGTAGTTAACTCTTCTACCCTGAAGACAGAAGCAGCAAGTTCCTGCGAAAAGTTGGAGCCTACATATCAATCTTCGTATCACATTCAAGAAGACTGTAGTCTCCATCAGGACCGTTGTGAGAACCTAAAATATCTCGAGGGTTCTTTTGGTTCAGGATAGGGTCCAGCTGAGGGCTGTTGCAACAATGAATGGACTTGTAAATTCCGCAAAAGGCGGACTATTTCTTAACCACCTGATCAGTAATCAGCTTCAACTGAAGGTCTTTGGCTGTGTAGTTGAGCAATCTAATGTAGACGCCTCATAACTTGTATCTGTATCAAGGCCGCTCTGTAGTATAAGGAAGTTACTAGCCTTGGGTCATTTCGCGGTGACACATGTCATTAGTCAGTGCGTTACTCCCAAGAAAACTAACTTTGAGGCCCTCTTGCTGACAGCAAATTAATCCAGTTTCTCATGAAGCGGTGTTATTCGTGTTTCTTATTTTTTCAATGCCCTTTGCTTACAATTCTGTAAATAGTTATTGTCTTATTATACCCATAAACGTGTAACTGAATAGTTTTTAAAAACCTTCAGCTTTGTGGTGGGGGGGGGAGGAATTTGAGGTAGGGAATATGTGGTCCGAAACGTCCCTTTCATGCCGAAATTGGCGTCGGGAAAGTAGGCAATCCGCGAGGGCTGACTTCGGAGATCATCGCTTTTTTTAATTGTTCTTCTCATCTTCAAAAAAGGCGTATTAGTTTCACATTATGTGTAAAATTTTTAATGCTAATATATTCATTTAATGCAAAAGCGCTGTTGGAATTGGCGGCCACTGACTTCATTGCAGGCATTGCAGCGACGCACTGCGTCTTGGCGCATCCTGTCAAAGATCTCTGGCGTTTCATACTGTGCTAGAATTCTAGCTACCAGATCCTCTTCTGTTTAAACAGGAGTCTCATAAATGAGGCTCTTGAGGTGATCCAAGAGGGAAAGTCAATCGGGGCCAAATCAGTTGATCGCGGTGGCCAGGCGACGCCCCCCCCCCCCCACTACCAATCCGGCTGTCACAAATTGCTGCGTCGAGATCATTTCTCAGAACATGCGTAAAATTGGCGGGGGCACCATCGTTTGAAACGAGAACTTCGGTTGCCTGTTTTTCCTTCTTCGATATCAACGCCGATTTCTGTATCAAGGAGACGTTTCCGACAACATACAATATCTGAAATTTTTAAAAATCTTCTAATACACCCTGTATATTTACAGTAGCTATCTACGCAGCTCACTACCTATCTACTAGTTGCATTTTTGTGACCCATCTGGATCGAAACAAGCTGGAGTTCGTATAAAGACAATTAGGTGTGTCTCCCTGTAAACAGAGTACTTCGTGCTATGCTGGTTTTTAATTCGTATTATTACACTCGGCATTGCACAGGTTCCCAAAAGTAGGCAGAGGCTCCCCAAAACTCAGTTTCCAGCATCGTAGTCGGATATTGCGTAAGGAGTACAAAAATATTGGACACAGGGTGTCGTAAATGTAATCCTTGTGCGTCATGCTGGGTGAAGGCTCACTCGATGATCATTTCAGCTATACATTAGCATTTTGTGATACGGAAACAGTTGAAATACGTTACAAAATAATTTGTAATAACTGTCAGTCTTCCTCTTACGTGAGTTCGCCTTTCTGCAGAAAACCTAAAAAATTTCTCAGTAGATGTATTCTTTCGCCTTTTTTAGGTGTTTTCGCAAAATTGCGAAAAGCGGCTGTGGGCTTTATCATGTCTGTCTGTCGGTCTGTCCTTCCGTCAGCAAGGAACATCTCTGCTCCCACTGGACAGAGTTTCATGAAATTTAATGTTTGAGGGTTTTTCGAAAATCTGTCGAGAAAATTCAAGTTTCGTTAAAATCTGACAAGAATAACGGGTACTTTACATGAAGACCAATGTACATTTATGATAACATCTCGCTGAATTCTTCTTACAATGAGAAATATTTCAGACAAATTTGTACAGAAAATCAAAACACAAATTTTATGTTGAATACCTATTTTCCGAAAATCATGCCTTTTATGAGACAATGTGGAAAAGAAGTTACAGCCAGACAGGCCACAGATGACAATATAATACGGCGCATGCGCTTTGCGTGCTGGATAACTAAGGCTACAGACACGCACTCAGAATATGTAATAATTATTGCTTTTCCAAGACAATTACGGATTAGCAAACGCGCCTTAGTGTTACGTTTGTGTGTCGTTGTCAGTGTGTGGGCACTTATGTAACAACACAAGAATCTCTGGGCGGACTTTCGTGAGATATATATCAGGCAATTTTAACGATCCTTTTACATGCCCAAGTCTCTGGCATAAGCCAATAAATACACTGTATATATGAGATAAATAATTTGGTAAGACCGTTGTAGAAAGGAAGGAAACAAACGTTATACTGTCAGTCTTTTGCTTTAAAAAGTATGGTTTCTGACATAAGAGGTGCTATCCAAAATTTCCCGAAATGTACCAGAAAAAAAAGTAGACACACTCAAAGTCCTGATCGCCACCGTCCTCTTCAAAGTAGTCCCCATTGGGAGGGTACACAACGATCCCAACGTTTCTGCCACAATCTGACACTGCTGGAAGTCCTTTTGTGTCGGCGCCTTCAGCACCTTCTGCGATTCGACCTGGAGCTCCTCTACGGTGACAAATCTTCGCCCCTCCAACTTGATTTTCATCTTGGGGAAGAGGAAGAAGTCACAGGCGAGTAAGGGGGTGGGGGATGACTGTCATGTTTTTGGAAGCCAAAAACTGCTGCACAGACAAAGAGGTGTGCGCGGTCGCTTTGTCTTGATGGAGCACCCAGTGTTGCTTCTGGTCGTCAGTCAGCAGCCTTGGCACGAATTTTGCAGCAATCCGCCTCATGTTGAGTTAGACAAAATGCGCTGGCATGTCCCGTGTGACAGTCCCACAATTTTGCAAACGTCATGGATCGTTCGCCTACGGTCCTCGCAGATACCCTCATGCACTTTTGTAACATTTTTCCAGCGTTGTGCCGGTTGAAGGTCGTCCAGACCTTTCGTCGTCGTCAACTGACTTTCGGTCATTTTTAAACTTCTTAAGTCAGTCACAGGTTTGCGTCTGACACAAAGCGTCACCACCAAATGCTTGTTTAAGCATTTGGTGCGATTTTTCCCCACTCTTACTAACTTAATGCAAACACGCTCTTCCTTCACGTCCACCATTTCAAATAACAAATCGCATAACGGCACAAACACGACGTTATAAAACGCGTAGATAAAAAGAATGCATGCACTCAGCGCGAAGCCACGTCGCACACTGGTTCACAAAGGATACATGCAACGCTACCAGGCGCCATTATTCCGTACTAAAACCGGCTGTCTCGTGACGTTCAAATTTCGGTAATTTTTTGGTATCACTTCATAATTAAAGAGGACATTGCCTACAATAAGAGCTTGTATGTGCTTAGTAGTGTTAATTGTTTATTCCATTAATAGACACTTTTGACTTTGCCCATTTTAATGTGACTTAGTGTCAACTAATAGCAAATATTGGCTTTTAATTTAATATTTGTTTATGATAAGAAAACCTTTGCTCGTGTTGTTAATTAACAGTTCAATGAAGAGCTGTAATTCCACCAAGCACCTCAACGACAGCGGTCAGTGTGCGGAGCTTTTACTCTTGTCTTTCTGCCAACAGTCTGTGAGTGCACCATAATGTTGGTATTCAGGTACTACTGCTTTGTGTAAAGGCAGTTATTGACACATCCTCATGTGGATCTTTCTTGACCTGCCGCTGACTGAAGTCGCAGGAAAATCTGTATGGCAGTGCTGCTCATGGACTCGTGTCCCCTGGTTATGTGACTCACTATTTGAAGGGAGTGACGTATTTGGTACGATACCCACACTTTCTCTAGGAAGGTCATGTCAGTAAGGGCAGCAGGTTCCTATTCAGGATTTATTCTATAGTGATCATGAATACCGTCGGCTCTTCCGAATGTCTTCTGAATGTTTGTCAACCAGTGGTCCACTAACCGCTAATAACCAGTGTAACAAAAATGAAAGTTTGTGTTACACTGTGTAGGCCAGTCTTATGCGAAATGCGGCCCTCTGGCCACATTCGGAACTTACAGCTTAGCAATGCGGCCCTCAATCTAATTTCAGAGACACGAAACAGAAATATATGAAATTCGACTAATAATTATTTAATCTGAATTAATTCAAAAATATTATTCAGAAATACTTTGTATTACTGACAATACAACTTACCCTTTCTACCAAAATATAAATGAAAGTTCCCTCTCAGAAAGTAAAGTGGTGGCTAAATGTAGGTTAAGTGCTTGACAGCAATCCATGTGGCACGAAGTAAGGACTTATTAGGTAAGATTATATAAATTTTTGTACGATTAATTCAGTCTGTTTAAGATTATTTCCAAATACGTTTTACCGCCCGAATATTGACACTGTTGACGCCACGGTATTATCATTGAAGATTTTTTTACTATGGCTCGACAGCCCCTTGGGGGCCTAGGCCTCCTCATTATCGAGGTTTCACGATCACACTCAGACACACCACACTCGGTAGGACTTCTATGGACGGATGATCAGCCCGACGCAGAGACCTCTACCCCACAACACATAACGTTCTCAAGAGATTGACATCCATGCCCCCGGCGGGATTCGAACCCACAAAACCAGCAAGCGAGAGCGGACGTAGACCCACGCCTTATACCGCGCGGCCACTGGGATCGACATCATTAATTACTTTTTTCTTTCTTCCAATGGCTCGACAGCCCCTTGGGGGCCTAGGCCGCCTCATTTTTCGAGGCTTCACGATCACACACTTTAGACACACCACACTCGGTAGGACTCCTCTGGACGAGTGACCAGCTCGTCGCAGAGACCTCTACCTGACAACACACAACACTCACAACAGACAGACATAAATAAAGAGAGACAAATTTGTTTCTAGGGTCGCATAAGGGGTAGTTTAGGTATAACTCCACTCATTCTTAACCGCGACACTAGATAGAGATAAGTGGTCAGGCCCGCCGCCTTATTCCCTGCGAATGAGCCCCTTGTGACAATTCAAAAGGAGGCTGGGTGAGTTAACAGTCGGTATGGACGCTTTGGTGAAGAGACAGATCTCTTTCCCCCTCCGCAAATGAAGCTAAGATCTCTCGTTTTTCCAGCCCATAGCTTACTCTCTTTATCGACTGAGCTACTGGTTCGTGTGGGAGGAATGGGTCATGGTTTAGTACAAGATATTACACCGGCAATGGCTTCTAGATTCTGACGAATGTTACGAAAATCCTGTCAGTATACCCCGTCTTCGGAGAGAGATTTAAACCCAGAACCTCCCTAAAATAAAGCAGTTCTGTCCACTCCACTGCGACGTGCGTCTGGTACTAGCTGCTGGCACGCGTTCACGTTTCTCACAACGAGCAGCAGACCCGGCGTTCTTAAGCTGTTTAGACACGACAACTGAACAGATCCGTCTGTCAGTGTTTTGCTCAAGACAGGACAAAATCCTATTCCAAATTCGTGTTAACTTCTGCAAACAAGAGAAGGTATGTGTCACGCCATGCACACGCGAGGTTATTGGGACCTTGGGTCGAGGCACTAAGTTATTCTTTGTGCAGAAAAAAAGCGGTATTTGTGTTAAGTACGTTCTGAGTGTATGGTTCCGTTGGTCAGTATGTTCACAACTACGAATGACACTTTAACTTATTCAGACAGTGTACTTAACTGCAAAGGCAAAAGCGAAGAAATACATTTGAATAACCCCCTCCAAAATCTCAATGCAAGAAAAATATTTCAATCTACAAATGTCAGCACTGGTATTTTCCCTCAGCCACGTGTCAGCTATCTCTTCTTTGACCCTCAACCCGGAAACGTCATGTTGAAATAAGTGAGAAGGTACTGAGTGTATTGTGTTTTGACAGAGGCATTAGAGCGAGATTTTGTCACGTGAAGAAGCCAGAGTAGCAGCTGGGGGAAATAACTCTAGCAGCGACGCTCCCAACTGCTTACTTCCGCGTGCAGAGACAGCGACGTTACGACATGCATTGCAGACGGCTATCAGTTCACACCTGCAAATAGTCGAATCGCTCAGTCGGAAGTCAGCCGCTCCTTGGCATAGAAATACTGCAACGGACATTAGAACTATTACGGTATCTTCACTGAAGGTAGCAACGCATGCTATTTTCGTACTTCTTGTTCTCGAAACTAGTTGCAGTAAGTCTCGTATTTGGATAAACAGGCCATTATTTAAGTTGTCCATTTTTTTGTTCTGTTTATTTTTTTGCCAGAGCACAACAAAAGTTAGAATTTTTTTTTTTTTTAGTTTTTACCTTAATACTTTAAATTTATTACTTAATTTCTAGGACACTTAGCTTAAAGCACAAGTAGTAAAGAAAAAAATTTAGCTACAAGAAAGAAAAGTCTAAATAAAATTTACAATTGCAAATGGATTATGTAAATATGAGATATAACGCTAAGGGCACATACTTAGTAATAACATGATTTACTGTACTTTACTTCACACATAGCAAAGACTTGAATTTGGATTCAGTTGTTTTGTATGATTCCTTGGTTATGTCTTCAGGCATTGCTTCCTTCCCTAAGTTGACTGTAACCCTACCCATCACTTTAAATCGACGACAGGATCCAAATAGAATCGGCGTCCTAAAGACATGAGACTCGGTCCTGCATAGACAACATCCTTTAAATCTTTCAGTCCGTGGGCGAAGGTCGCAAGATTTACAAAGCAATACTTGAGCGTACGATCCGTTCGGTACATATGAGGTGTCACGTTTAGGCACGTGGAGAGGGCAGAGTAATATTGCCATTTACAGGCTCCGCGTACAGCTGTTGAGAAACAATTGAAGGAAGAGTTAACACATCCACACATCAGACATCTGAATTCTATAAGGAACTATTTCCCTTCCTACTATATTTAGCCCCACGGCCCTTTGCTTACTGACACCGGTGTGAGAAGTTGAGCTCTGTTAGTAACTAAGCTGCCTTAACGAGTGCCTTATAGTCAGTAAGACCTTGAGGTTACTACCAGAACGCAAAGCATCAGAAAATCAGAATTGTCAGTGTGTTTTGAATGAAGACGCATGATACAGACTAGTGTCAGTACGGATGGATGGTCTTCGCCTCTTAACGCACCTATGAATTATTGGTTTAACTTAAATAAGGAATTTCAATCGGTTTTGAAGGTTACTGTCTTCTGGAATGTGAAGCCGTGACTGTTAAGGCCTAGTTACCAACGTTTCGGAAGAACCCGCTGCCTCTGTTCCTGAGGTTAGACGATGGTGAAGATGAAGGACGTAGTAGGTTACACCGAAACTATGGTAACTGTTTACCAACGCTTCGGAAGAACCCGCTGCCTCTGTTCCTGAGGTTAGACGATGGTGAAGATGAAGGACTAAGTAGATTATACCGAAACGTCGGTAACTATTTACCAAATTTTCGGAAGAACCCGCTGCCTCTGTTCCTGAGGTTAGAAGGTGGTGAATATTAAGGACATAGTAAGTTATACCGAAACATTGGTAACTAGTTACCGACGTTTCAGAAGAACCCGCTGCCTCTTTTCCTGGGGTTAGACGATGGTGAAGATCAAGGACTTAGTAGGTTCCTCCGAAACGTTGGTAACTAGTTGCCACATTACATGTCGTCACATCCGGAAAGGCAGAAATCTTCGTAGTACGGCTGCGACCACCTCAAGCCTCCCGAAAACGGAGTTTCTTTATTCCGTGCCCGAAGGTACTTGTGTCCTTCACATGACATGTAGTTACATGAATAAGACCGGACACATCGATGGTTTAAACCTGTTTCACATTACGATCAGCATTAGTCAAGCACCACAAAAAAGCGGCTGTCCTCAGAACATCATCTCCGAGATTGTTCCTAATTATCCTGACAATTAACCACGCATGCAGAAAGATGATTGTAGCCCTTAAACAGACTTCACTCGCAACAAGGCTTGTGTTTTCTTTGAAGTCTTATAGGGAACAGTAAGTTAGAGGACGGCCAAGTGTATGTACGTAGCTCTGTTTAGCAGTGAGCGCTGTTGTAAATATAGTTGTTGCGGTAAATGAACGGAGCCTTGAAGGGCTAGCGAAGGTTACTCTTAGGCCCGAGCAGCAGCAAGTGCTTCCGCTCTCGGACCTCCCAATTCACGATACGGTGATAACATATCTCGAACAAGACTGAGAAAGAAGTAAATGTCGCATTAAATTTCTATTTTAAGGACTAATGTGATATATAGTACATGCAAAGGTTCGAATTTAAAAATGGAATTTAAACACTTACTTTATGCTTAGTATGACTGGTAACATTATACACTCACTTAATTTACAAAACAATACTTCGCAGTCAACTTCCATCTTGGCCCTACCACTTAGAAGCATTCACCTGTTCTTACATCGGTATGCATAAAATTTAAAAATGCTGATGACGAGAATGCAGAACTTCTCGTCAATGGATATCAGCCTCACATTTACTGGGCAGAATCCATTTTCAGAAAGTAGGCTCCGAAAGTGGGGCCCTGGCGATTTAATTATTACATGTGGCTATGAGGCAGTGACTAATGACTTATTATCACAATGTAGAAGTTACTAGTCCTTCAGCTAGTCAAAAAATGTATGAATTTTGATGGTTTATTAACGTGTAAACAGGAGGTCCTGGACAGATTAGTACAGCTCCTGTAAATATGGTCTTAGCGTACGACTACATTTGATACTGTTGTCCCACATATGGCTACGTCCCAAAGTGATAACCTCAAGTTTCCAGGCTAAAATTCTGTATGCATTTTTAATCACCACCATTTACGCTACATGCACTGCCGATCATGTCCTACTTCATTTGATCGCCCTAACAAATTGTGTTGAAAAGTACAAAATATGCAGCTTCTCACGCAATATTCTGAAGGCTCGTGCTGCTTCCTCATTCCCATGTATTCCTTCTTTATGTGCTGGTTTCTTGATGTCAGTCCCCGCCCAAGAGCCACGCCTTACCGGCCGTCCACGAGTGTCTATTTAGTATGTTCGCAGCTACAGTCCACATCAGCATAGCGCCAACGACAGGACGCGCCATGTAGTGGTAACACGGAAAAACTGAACATCGAATGGCGGCACAACATAATCCGTGCTTTCGTGATTAGTCCGCGTAAATGAAAGAAGGTTTTTTGGTGTTTCAGCAGATGTTACCCTTTGCCGTCTCCGGAGGAAGTCTGGGTGTGTCAACCAAAAGCCTCGCTAAGGGCCTAGACTTCCGCAATACGCACGTTGACCATTACTGCTTACGAAATGCGCTGCTGGAATGTGAAAATGTTGCCTTTGGAATTGTAGTGGGGAGTAAGATTACGCTAAGGGATTTGGCGTCTTGGCTCAAGGCCTTGAAGGGCTCTTGTTTTTTTCGGGGGGAGAGGCTCCCATCTGGTAATTAATCCTTTCGCAAGAAAGCTGGTTGGATGACTATCTGGACGGGTTGAACATCGAGAGTTTGCTATCGCATTGTCTAAAGCCCTCCGCGATTGTAGAGGTGTATCTCCTGAAGGGGTGAAGAGGGTCTTCCACCGTCTTTAACTGTAGCCTGGCATTGCTTTACGACTAAGGAAAATCACGGAAAACCTCGACCAGAACATCCGACTAGTGTTGGACATTAATAGCTGTCTCGATTTGGTCACCTTGTTAATGGCCAGCCTCGACTGGCCTTCTGGGAGGTCATCCGGGAGCACCACTATGGAAGTGCCAGTGGGCGGAATGTGGGAAGGAAAGGCCTGATTGGGCCGGTTGAGGATCGCGGTGCTAACCTAAAGACAAGTGTACCCCTGGTCTTAAAGGGTGTTTAAAGGATCATCTAGGAACCTGGGTGTCAGGGCAAGAGGTTTGATGTTGTCGAAGCCGTGAAGAGAGACGATTGAAAGACTTTCCCTGAAATTCACCCTCCTACGCAACGTGTCCCCTCAGTTTCACTCATCCTGAAGATGGCGACTGCAACTTTCGGAAACATTCAGTATTCAAAATTCCGACTTCACCGACCGAAAGCCAGCCGCGAAAGGCTAAGAACTGAAAATAATCTTTCTTTTGCCTCATCGGAATGTGGACAGTGCAGCACTTGACCTGAAACCCATTAACCAAGTGACCAATATTTGCCATATTGTGTGACGCTCTAAGTATTATGCCTTTCTCCTCTCTTGATGCATTATTTACCAGTTCGTGAGTGAGTATGCATGCACTTTCTACACGTTCCAGCTTATGCAATCATTACTGTGTGTGTGGAGAAAGTGGATAGGCCATCATAGCGCTCGACTAATAGCAGTGCTATTTCGGCGTCCATAAAAAACGGGAAGTGTCTTATTCATCCTATAGCTTATATCCATAGCTGACGCCTACTAAAGAAGGACTTTGGTCCACGCAGTCAGTTCAAACGGTAAAACCGTCTTGTGCTTAAGAAGCACGTTAGGATTATGTATGATATACAGCGCCGTGCATTCTTAATCTTGTTAGTGGCTGTAGATAGGTGATCAGCTGTACGCTTCGGCTGCTTTATCCCCGAGAAAAATTCATTTATACGCGTCCGATAGGCAGGTGAAAACCAAGCTTTACTGATAGCAGTGAAGGTGTAGTCTACCTCTATAGGCGTTCGACAGTTTGTTGATGGGATGGGTGACGATTAGTTGGTTAAATTTATTTCGTAATAATCTTTGTCCTGCAAATCGTGTATAATTTTGACTTAAGCATGCAGGCTGGTAGAAACTCAAACGACGTTTTTAAGTGACCAGGTTAATGGCACAACGCGGTCAGTTCGCAACTTAGCCGGGATTGGGCATTTTTGTGGTTTCATCCGGTTTTCCTAGGGATACTCTTGTACAGAACGGCAATCATGCTGCCTTTAATTACTATATTACTATATATATATGAATATAAGCAGACAATAGCAAATTCTTTTGTTTGTATTAGTCTACTGCAGGGGTAGCCAAACCGCGGCTCGCGAGCCACATGCGGCTCTTTGACATATAATGTGCGGCTCGCGGTAATATGTTGGCTGAGCTCCTTTTTGCATTACAATTCATAGACAAGGTAAATAAAAAATTTTTAAGCTTTATAATTATTTACCGGGTATAAACTGAGAGTCCGCTGGTTTAAAACGCAAGTTTAATGTTCACGGTGAGTAAATATATTTAAGAATTTTTGTAACAAAATGTGCGTGTAACAATAAAAACGTGTGTGTAATATTTGTTCATGTCTAGCGGCTCCCAGACATCTGAAGTTTATCTATGTGGCTCTTACGTTAAGCAAGTTTGGCCACCCCTGGTCAACTGTATATTATATTTTGACATGTTTTGGCTCCTTAAAGAAGCCATAATCAGGGAGTGTAAAAGACTCAAAGAAAAATTATCACATACAATAAAATAAAATGTTTCGTTGTCATGTAGTTGAGATCTCAACCTTACAGTACCATATGTATTTTAAGAGCCGAAATCAAATAACAGCAAAAAGCTGAAAATATATTAGCCTGTATTAAAATCATTATCAAATATTTCCAATATTAAAGGGAAGACTCTTCCGTACTAAGTAGGCCTCGAAGTAAACAGTCTGTAAACTAAAACATGTTTAGATCAAATAATTCTATATTACCTTTCAAAATAAGAAAGTACTTAAAAGGATAAAAAGTGGTACCTTACTTCGTAATTATTTTGGAATAGAATGAAAGTTGGAGAGGTGTAGTTTCAATAAGTAGTTTTTTTTTCTTTTTCTTATTTCCAGTCAACTGTTAATATGTGTGATAGACTGCTCCTATTTCTCCATTATTGTATACATATCACAACAGGATGTCCCACGTAGAGATAATTTAAGCAGATCCGGATAGAGTATCGGTATAGTAAGTAGGCTAGGGGCTGGTCGGTCGTGTTTTGAATCCCGGCAGAGGCAAAAAGTTTTTCTCGTCTTTAAAACGTCCAGACCGGCGTTTGTGCCCACCCACGCCTGGTATGGTAGTCAGGGACAACTTTACCTTTAGTTTATATGAGTATAACCTTGGGTAACTGGCAGCGCCGTCAAATACTCCACAAACACCTGACAGTTTCATTTCACTACCAACAAAGAAGCTTTTTCTTCTTTAAGTGAATAACAAGAGCAGACTTTGATTTACACACAGTTCTCTTGCGGAGTTGTTTGGTCAGTGGCCAAATGTCTACCGTAAGTTTTCAGTTACACGCCCAATCCCGCAGAACTGTAAATAAATGTAATGGCAGGGCGTGAGTCAGCTGCTGGTGATGGCACCAAAGACATGAGCAGCATGCAGACTCGACGGACCGCACACGGTGGAGTAACTGGCTGGGTCTTGCCTTTCATGCGTCATGCGGTGCGAGAAGTATGAAGCCTTCAAGCTGTGAAGAACACTCGTCCTGGTCAAGCCGAGTGTTTCTTAACCAGTCAAGACATTTCTTGTTTCTTCCGAACCGAATATTCATTAACATATATATATATATGTTATGCAGACAAATGTACACAGTTTTATGTTATTTAACACAATTTTTATTAAATGTTGCCCAACATGTTTCTAGCCTATATAAGGCTCATCTTCAGGGACTCTTTTGTTGAAATTACAACAGCTATATTATTGGTATATAAAATTCTTAAAAAGCCGTTAGATATATTTGGTTATTGGTATCTGTACCGGTCATGCTGCTTTCACTAGTAGGCCTCCAACTAATCTATAATGAAAGCAGCATGACCGGTACAGATACCAATAACCAAATACATCTAACGGCTTTTTAAGAATTTTATATACCAATAATATAGCTGTTGTAATTTCAACAAAAGAGCCCCTGAAGATGAGCCTTATATAGGCTAGAAACATGTTGGGCAACATTTAATAAAAATTGTGTTAAATAACATAAAACTGTGTACATTTGTCTGCATAACATATATATAATTAAAAATGTACGGTACAAGTAACGTAAAATTCATTAACACATTCATAAGAATCTGTCAGTGTATTACATCTCGAGTCAGTCTGGTCCAGTCCACACCATCACATATTTAATCAAAGGGTAACAAGTTATGTGTCCTACGTAAAGTATTAAATAAATAAGACTCACGTGATTATGAGATACAAGCGCTCGCTTTTACCGTGATAACGTCATAAGCGGGATCTAGACCAAGTCCTAAAATCAAAGTCGTAACTTTGGGGGCGGGGTAAATGCCACCTCCAATATTTTTATAGCAAAAAATAATTTTTTAGCTACTGAGTTAAAGAGGGGCAAGTAAACAATAGAAATATTTTCTAAACGATTATTTGGGTGGTGTAAAGACAAAAGAAAACGAAAAACGTGCGTTTGACTGCTTCGTGTATTAAAGTTCCTAATAACCACTGTCGATTTTGCCCCCCCCCCCCCCCCGCCGCCCCTATGTTATTAGCCCTGTTACGCCTATTCCTATAACCTCTCACGTGTTTTGCAGTCTCTGTGACTGTTGTTTCGTTAGATTTTAAAGTGGTTATGAATGTTCGTAAGTTCCGAGCAGTGTTGCGCTTTCGTAAGTAATTACTTATGGAACAAAGCATTTAATTCCACCATATTCCAAACATTGATAAATTACCCAAAGTTTTAAACTTCAGGTATCGACAAGAAACAGGAAACATTTCCAACCTTCTAAATGCAGAATTATATATTTGAAACATGTCAAATACATAGTTAGCCTACAAGACCTATTAATACCAAGTCACAAATGGCACAGAATGGTTGCAAGCGTCTATATATTCCTATTTTTTGAGGGCGAAACTGAACAAAAATACAAAGTAAATAGCACCTGGGTTCATGAGCCTAAAAAACGTGACAGAAGACAAAGCACCTGCGAGTGAGGATAATCAGACTCTGAAATGTGATCCGGATGAAAAGAACATGTTGCTGGTGTTCAAGTTTCTGCTTGTATTGATAAAGAGAATATAATTCGTTGTGAAAATCTATGAGAAATGTGGCTGATTGACCAAGAAGACACTATAAAAAACTGGGAGTGCTAACAGATACCAGAAGAGAAGTCATTGTATGTTCAGGGCCTGTGCACCGATAGCGATAGAACAACGAAGCACATCTTGTAATTTTTCGCGTCTATATTACCTTATGTTTATCTCTAAAGTCGTTTTTAGCCCGAACCGCTCCTATAAGATTAATTTGAACGCTATCCTTGCGTCTGCGCATAGCTCTAACCTCCCTTTATGTAGTTTCTCCAACGTCCTATTAATTAAATATTCGTTTCAGTATTCAACTCAGACGCGGTCTAAGCTATTACCTGAATATTAGAGGAAAGGTTTTACATCCATACAAAAAAAAGTACTATTCTAGCCGTGTTCTTATTCTTTACATTTTTGAAACCAGATTTGGAGTTAAAAATTTTTGAACTGAATTATGACAATAATTCCCCTATTTTAATTTTGTGTAGGGTCCCTACTTTTCGCTCAAATCACTTTTGGTTCAGGTGCATGGCACGGTAAATCTAAAATATTCCAGTTCTTCATATTTACAAAAAGTGTGAAGTGTCCTTTTATTTCTGTCGTGCATTATAAATGGTATATCTGTTTAAAACCTCCGCGCTGTATTTTTGAATTGAAGGTTGGTACTTAGAAAACTGACAGAACACACGGCCTACTTTATGTATATGGTGACTTTTATCGCCATTTGGGTCATGTGCATTTAAAAGAGAACTATCAAAGAGAGACACTCACTTAAAACGTAAGGAACAGTAGTGTTTTGATTGCTAATCCAATTTCCTTCTTTTAAATAATTTCTCAATTTCGTAATTTCTGTTTCGCAAACACAGCCATGAAACAAGATGAATTCCAAATTACATTTGATGCTACAGTGATAAGTAAAATATCTGGCAACTAAAAGATAAGATTTACAGTCTCTCATTTCAGAGTAGAGAGAATGGCTACTGACCACAATGAGTATTTAGGAAGCAAGACTACAAGTGAAAATGATACCAGGTAAATTTTGCAAGCCGGAAGATCTACTTGCAATCTCTGTCAGGAAAAATTTGTAAGCAGTAGAAACTTGTCTATTGGAATATTTGTGTGCATTAAAACTTGTGAATTAAATTATAGCGGGGCCTGAAACATCGAAACGCAGAGGCAAGGCTCAGGATAAAAGAAAATATTTGCGGTGAGATCTGATAAATATAAAGAGATTTTCGAAGAGAAGTCTTGCCAAGGACGTAGAAGAAAACGAAAATGGACAGAAAATGAGATTTGAAGAAGCAAAACAACAATAGAAGAATAAGTTTCAAAACTTACAGCTTGAAGGAATCTTTTCAAAGAAGCAAATGAGGAAGTTGAATGCCATTCATTGTGCCATATCTCTGTAACAGAAAAGTCAAACACGAGTGACCTTCGTTGTGTGACTGTTAAAATTTGCATCGAGTACCGTGCATATCAAAATATCACAAGGATCATACTCCAAGTTGCAGTAGACGCTAGCAATTTTCTGTCACACTGTCATACAGAAGAGACCACAGACAGCAAGAGGGACGAAATGCTACAGGATGATTTCGATAGTGATGTAACTGATCTGCAAATGATTGAAACAGAATTAAACTTGCAAATCAATATCCATACTGAGAGTGCTTAGATATTTATTTTTTGCAGTTGTTAATATGTCATGTTTTATATGTGATGAGAATACTGTGTACAGGTAATTAAGGGACCGTATAATAATGTCCATGAATGCATTATGCATGTCCAATAACTATCATGAGTGACCATAATTATACAAATGTATACGTTTGACTTTAAGCCCCGACAAATTTTATATAATACTTGTAGGGATTTTGTAAGGTAGTCAATAAAAAGAAAAATAACTGTAGTTTACAAAAATGTGTTTCACTTTGGAATTGATTATAATTTAGGATTTTATTTCGCCTCAAACAACGAATTCTCGTTAAGTAGCCAATAACTAATTGTACGGTTTCCCACCATATTTTGAAGAGTCGGATTAGGTGTATTGCTTAACTTCAGGGGCGTAGCTGGGGGGGGGGGGGGGGACAGTGGTGCGGCCGTGCGGGACGGAAGAGTTTAAGGGGCAGCAAAATGGGCCGCAAAAATAAGTATTATAAATGAAAAAAATTTTACTTTTCGAGCTCAAAAATGTTTAAATTATGGAGCCAAATGCAAGAAAATTCAGTAACTGTGTGTGATCATTTTAGTTTATAGTTTCTGTTATTGGTGGCCATTTTAATTACTTGCCTCGGGTCGCCAATAATTCTGCGATACGCCACTGCTTAACTGGAAATCACAGAAGGCCCGCTTTAACACGACTGAAATACTATCTAAACCGAAAATACGTAAGAAAACATAAAGACATTTAAACTTTTACACATCAATGACTTAAATATTTTATATAATTGTGTTTTATTACTACTTGAACTTTGTAATTTTCTAAGGAATAATTACAGCGCTTGACCATTGGTTCCAATAGACATACATTCATAAAGTTTGTACTTATATGTTTACATAGCAGAATAGTATTTGTGCGAAGTAGTTCTTTACTTTTCCACTAAAGAAGCATATAACTTCGTAATGAACTTCCAATAAACGTGTTTTAACTTATAAAATTAAGCCTCCAGATAATGGCCGTGCGAAGCGAAATTTTTTGGAGTTGGTATTAAACATAAAAATTGTATCATAATTGGGTCTGGTTTTTTTTATTGTTGTTATCGATATAATTTACGGAGAAACATTCCAGTTCAAATTATAAACCAGTCCACATCTGATCAAAACAACGCTGTGACAACGATCATATGTAACTGTTGTACCTCAATTGCAAATCCCCTCACGTTGCGATTGGTTGAACAGTAAACTACATCAGCCAAGCTTCTGGAATCGTGCCATATTCTGTCATACAATATGACGCCACAGTTTTCCCCCATTTCGCTACAGAATTTCCATATTTCTTTACACTTCGGTTCAAATTATAAGACTTTTGAATATGGCGCGTGAGCAGTATCTCATCTGAACATCAATATTGCTTTTAGATTTCATATTGTTGACGCCGTGCATCTTGGTCATATTAAATTAAATTTTTCAGACCAACTGATGCACCATTAAAACCACTTTTTATTGTAGCTTTATTAAAATTGTTAAAATTATACCCCTACACGTGTTTCGATCCTCGGATCATCGTCAGGGTTTTTTTTTTGAAAGCTACTGTCGCTTCAGTCACTATTGGACTTTTAAAAAATTATGTGACTGAAGCGACAGTAGCTTTCAAAAAAAAAACCCCCCTGACGATGATCCGAGGATCGAAACACGTGTAGGGGTATAATTTTAACAATTTTAATAAAGCTACAATAAAAAGTGGTTTTAATGGTGCATCAGTTGGTGTGAAAAATTTAATTTAATATTACTTTTAGACTTATGTTTTCTTGAAGGCAGTTTTGGCTACTGAATTATGGCACAATTAGTACTTTATTTAGGTTTACATTAAAGGGAATATTATTAAATTTTAGGTTAGTTCTTAAACGTGGGTTTTACGAAACAACTACCTTATTTATTTATTTCTAATTTCATTTTTTAATTTATAATTTATTCATTTACTTTTATTTTTTATATCTATAATTTATTTACCCGTTTAGTTACGTCTTGTTTATTTTTATGGCCACTTGTTTTGTTGTTCATACGCGTAAGTAAATTAAGGTTGTGAGTTTGTTTTGGCAGCTTCAGTAAATGAAGATGACGTCATATGTCACAGAACAGGAAGTGTTTATTGTGTAAACGTGTTTTAAAAGTGAAAGTGTCACTCACGTGCGAACATTCTTCTTAAAGGGACAGTCTAAGAAGCCTGATATGAAATTTTGAAGAATGTGATTCTGTGTTAATCTCAAAATTATTTTTTGGACATAAGCGAACAGTAAGAGATGATTAAACGGCGCAACGTGTGGAAGAAGCGGTTCAAAGAAGTCCTAGGAAGTCAACTTTTCGTCTATCTAAAACAAAATTTAGAATTATCCTAATGAATTCAAAGATGATCTCTTGGATGGTACAGATTTTTGCATATATTGAATCATCACGACAGAGGCTATCGGATAGGCGTTTTTCATACTTTTGCTGAATTCGCTGAATCAAACTGTGGTGCTCTGAACATTCAGTTCCAGATGAGATTAATTTTTATATGAATTGGATTTTTAAAAAAGAGAACAGATGAAAATGCGGAAAAGAAAATACGGACCTCCACAAGATGCTCCACTGGATCCGGCAAAGTGTGAAGTCTGGTGTGCTTTATGTGCTGTTGGTATTATAGATAAGACTGTGAACTTTGTACTTTAGAGGCATTCCTTGTAGAGAAATTTGTACTCTCCGTGCAAAAAAAAAAAAAATGCCTTGCAATCTGAATGAAATTTTGTGACAGTGTTTCACACACTCACACTGCTAATGTCCTGAACATGTTAACGCTCATTTCCCACGATATAGTATATTCGAAATGCCACAATTGTCGATTCGGAGTAGCGTAGTCTTTGCCAAAATATCCGTCTGACATTAACACTTGTGATTATATATCGTGGTACTTCGTAATTTGTAATGCTTATAGCAATCATTCTCACAGTGTCATAGATGTGACAAGTGAAATGTTTAACATTCACAGAAAATATTGGTTACGGTCTAGTTGTATTCATCATGTATCTTGTATGCAATATCAAGGATTGTATTTCCACATAAACGTTTTGTACATGTCACACAGTATCCAGTCCAACAACATGCAGTATTTTGTTTTCAGATATTCCATATAACAGTACCTTGTTAATCAATCCTACATGTTTCGATCCCTCATGGAATCATCACCAGGGATTCACACCAAAGTATCATTTCAAAAAACTGAACTAGCAAGGTATATACATATTAAACAGATATAAAAATGAATCCGTGATGATGATTCCATGAGGTATCGACACATGTAGGATTGATTAACAAGTTATTGTAATAGAGACTATGTGAAAACAATACAGTGCATTTTGTTGGAATCAATATTGTGTGATTTGATTATCGATAATGCACTGTGTGAAAAATATTAAAAAAAAAAAGTTTTGTACAGGCTTCGGGCGAGCCTGGCCGTCTTCGGGGTATATATATATGTGATATGGAAATAATGTTACTGTCAAGCTGATATCATAATGTTCATGTATGTATAAAACGTCAGTATGTTGAAAATACTGAAAATCAGAAACATATTGTGTAAACTGATGTAATACAAAGTACAAAATTTACAGTAACAGAAGTAGGCCTGTTTGTCTTGACCCCGGCAAACACCATTAACACCGCACAGTCGTTCGATGATACGGTAATAACCCACACAGTCCAGGCAAGTAATGAGCTGACTGCGGGAAACTGGATCGACATATTTACGTGCGATGTAGTCACAGATGTGTGCTGTCGTTCATGTGGTTACCTTTACGCAGTGTACCATGCAGGTCAAATATTTGACAGAAAACATACGAGGTTGCTAGCTTCAATTCCTTTTGGTATTGTACATTTTCCATTTGTTTACAATTTGGTGTGGGCCGGTATAGCGACTCGCTACGGGATGGACGGCCCGGGGATCGAATCCCGGTGGAGGTGAGATTTTCCGCACCCGTCCAGACCGGCCCTGGGGCCCACCCAGCCTCCTATACAATGGGCACCGGGTCTCTTTCCCGGGGGTAAAGCGGCCGGGGCGTGGAGTTGACTAACCACCCTCATCTAGTGCCAGGGTTAAAGAAATAGTAGAGCTATACCTCTCCTCCCCCTCTGGGCCTTCATGGCCCGTTCTAGGGAGAAGTTTACCTTTACCTTTACCTTTTTTAAAATTTATTGCTTCGTTATTATATTCCAATATTTAGGCATTATTTAATATTTACAAAACGCCGACGAACAAAAACGCCGGCATGATTTTTTGCAAGGTGATGGGCGGGGCATGTAGCACGTATGTGGGAAAGGAGAGGTCCACCAGGGTTTTGGTGGGAAAACCTGAGGAAAAGAGACCACTTTGAAGATCTAGGCCTAGATGGGAGGATGATATTAAAATGGATCTTCAATAAGTGAGATTGGTCAGGGACTGGATTGTTCTGGATCAGGATAGGGACAGGTGGCGGGCTCTTGTGAGTGCGGTAATGAACCTCCGGGTTCCATAAAATGGGGAATTTCTTGACTAGCTGAGTATCTGTTAGCTTCTGAAGAAGGACTGCTCCATGGAGTTAGGTGCGCAATACAAACTTGTATGTAAGGTGACCTGAAGGACTGCTCCATGGAGTTAGGTGCGCAATACAAACTTGTATGTAAAGTGACCTGAAGGACTGCTCCATGGAGTTAGGTGCGCAATACAAACTTGTATGTAAAGTGACCTGAAGGACTGCTCCATGGAGTTAGGTGCGCAATACAAACTTGTATGTAAAGTGACCTGAAGGACTGCTCCATGGAGTTAGGTGCGCAATACAAACTTGTATGTAAAGTGACCTGAAGGACTGCTCCATGGAGTTAGGTGCGCAATACAAACTTGTATGTAAGGTGACCTGAAGGACTGCTCCATGGAGTTAGGTGCGCAATACAAACTTGTATGTAAAGTGACCTGAAGGACTGCTCCATGGAGTTAGGTGCGCAATACAAACTTGTATGTAAGGTGACCTGAAGGACTGCTCCATGGAGTTAGGTGCGCAATACAAACTTGTATGTAAGGTGACCTGAAGGACTGCTCCATGGAGTTAGGTGCGCAATACAAACTTGTATGTAAGGTGACCTGAAGGACTGCTCCATGGAGTTAGGTGCGCAATACAAACTTGTATGTAAAGTGACCTGAAGGACTGCTCCATGGAGTTAGGTGCGCAATACAAACTTGTATGTAAAGTGACCTGTGGCCAATGCTGGACAAGACAGTAACAGAGGCGCCATTTAATTAAAATCCTTAATTCTGAGAGTAAAACTGTAGGAAATGTAGGAAATTTAGTTTCGTGTTTGTAGAATTTTTATTGTTTAATTTAATGTCTTTCCCCCCCTTCACCAAATTTAACATCCCTGCCGGCGCCCCTGCTGACGTTTCGTGCACATCTGGACATACCAGCAGGCCACTCATAACGTTGTCTCCGTATTACATGCATGTGCATGTATTCCCTGAAGATGGCCGAGCTCAGTCGAGACACATGGGAAATGCGTGTAAATATAATCTGCTTTTACTCAATGCATATCTGAAAGTACTCACTTGATATTATTCGTGCTGCTTCAATATTATTCATTCCGTGCATTATTCTTCCGTTCAATCACATTTACCAGCAAATGCACATCATAATGTTACAAACTACTCGTATATATAAGTTTTAAAAACTCCTACATGTTTCGGCGCCAATGCGCCATCCTGAGGGAGTCTGAAATACTAATTAGTACAAGCACCAGTACATCAATCTGGGAAGTACAATGCCAGATATTAAGATATTTAAAATGTTAAAATTATAGAATATATAAAATGGTAAGCATGAAATTACAGTGTTATTGATACTGTGGTTATATGTCTGAAAAATTTCAGACCACCAACATGCGCCATAGGGACTAGACTTTTTTGGATCGCATAGAATTGACTCCGATGTTTGTACGTATGCACTGTTCATGCAGTAAACATACACGTAAATAGACACTGGACATTGGCCTGGATCTTGTTAAGATTTATGTAACGACAATATCAGTAACGCTGTAATTTTATGCTTATTATTTTATATATTTTATAATTTTAACATTTTAAGTATCTCAATACTTGGCATTGTACTTCCTAGAGTGATGTACTGGTTCTTGTACTCCTTTGTATTTGAGATTCCCTGAGGATGACGCCTTGGCGCCGAAACGTGGAGTTTTTTTAAATATATGTACAGTTTGTAATCCTGTTATGTGTATTTGTTGGTAAATGTGATTGATTCGTGCTAATGTTTTGAGACGTACCGTACAAAATTTTCTTGAACGTGGACGCCATGTTGTTGAGGTGGACGGTAGACATATTGAGCAGGTTCTGAAATAATGTCAAGGTCAGTGGTGGACATGTCGCAACACCTACACCACAACGCCTACGTTACTGTAACAGACTGTATTTTAACCAATGAATGAGCGTTGTGGCCACGTCGAATTTTATATTCTTAATTATATTTTTATTTAAAAATTTCTCGCTATGCTAGGTTAGGTCTGTGGCCATGTCAACATGCAATTTATGGGTTTTCAAACTCGGACTCTAGCTTTCACTGGCTGAAGCTGGCAAAACAGGTTTCGTTCACTGAGCTTCTGAAAAAAGAAAGAAATTTAAACCACATGTAACGGCTTCCTACGCCATGTATGTCATATATGTCATTCAAAGTGTCAAACGTATTTACTGACCTAAAACAAGTCATTACAAAGCTGTCGCAGTCAACATAAGTGCTCGAACTTCCGCATAATATCACTATCTTTCGTACAGCAGAACTGTGTGCGTCTCCACGCCCCAACACAAACACGTTCGTCGCGTGCGGCGCATCTAATATTGTGACTGCATTGCGTCATAGTACCGCCTCTGTGAAAACAGCGCTCTGCTCTTACACAGCCTTGACGAAAATAGACTAACATGCGCACGCATGCGCAACATGCTAACAAGCGAAGCTAACACGAGCGAATGTTGGGCCTACCGGTAGCCAGCATTCACACGCTACCCGCCAATGTTCGACGCGTGCATACGATCCGTTGCGTTTTTCCAACGGAAGTACTGCCGGCAAAGTCATAACGGACATTTCAGCTGATTGGTAGTACGTACATGTCACTTGCTGCTAACCAGCCATGACGGTGGAACATATTTCACTGGATCTGTCTAATTCAAGTATGGCGATTCATGGCAGTATGAGACAAGACAGGCAATGTACGTATAAACGTAACATTGAAGCGCGTTCGCGTAACCATTGTTGTCATTGAACAGCAATAAGTATTACATATTCTGAGTGTGTGTGTCTAGCTTTATTTATCCAGCGTGCAATGCGCGTGCGCCGTACTATATTGTCATCTGTGGCCTCTCTGGCTCTACAAAATTTTACTCATTATCTCATAAAAGGCACGATTTTCTGAAGAAAAAAAAAGTTGTTGAACATAAAATGTGTTTTGAGTTTTTCTACAACTTTTGTCTGAAGCATTTCTCATTCTAAGAATAGTTTAGCGAGATACTATCATAAATGTACATAGGTCTTCATGTGAAGTACCCGTTAATCTTGTCAGATTTTAATGAAACTTGAATATTTTAGACAGATTTTCGGAAAATACTCAATATGAAATTTCACGAAAATCCGTCCAGTGGGAGCCGAGTTGTTCATTGCGGACGGACAGACAGACAGACATGACGAACCGAATAGTCGCTTTTGGCAATTTTGCGAACGCGCCTAAAAATACATCTGAGTCATGGTGGCGTAGCTAATTCAGATTTTCTAAATACTGGCGTTACAGCCTAACACAAGTTTGGAAAAGAATTCCACTGCCTAGTGCCGAATTTCCAGCCGCTGGAACATACCAGTACCAGTACAGTTATGCAGTTTCTGATGTGGACCGTGAAATGAAGTTTTGCGACCTGAATTAGTGACTGTGGAAAGCTGACGGCAAGGGAAAAGGTAGACAGTAAATGTCTGTATATACACTAGTTGTACCCGTGGGAATAATTTGCAAGTGGAAGAAATACAACATTTAATCAACAAATATTTTTAGGCAATTCATCCGCGTTGTGTTTTTAAATAATCAAGGTTATATAAGAAATTCAAACTCAACCTTATATTTATATTAAATCATATACTAAATATATACTGATTTAAACTAAATATATAGTTGTGTTTGACAACTTCTTATGTAACTTTCATTCAACAAAGATTTATTTATATAGTTTGAAACTTTAAAGCAAGGCACTTATCGATATAAAATGTTTGATGTTATTAATCTGTCATTTTCTATACATTATCGATGCCCTTCAACAGTTGCGACAGCGATTTCGTCAAATGAAGAGTATCGGGAAATGCCACAGACAGCTGGTCATGGGGGGAAAAACGGATGATGTTGGATATATTCCTACATGTTGAAGCGTCTGCCCTTGAACCTTACTGACTGTCACAACAAACGCGGTTTTGATCGGAAATCGTCTTCTGCACAGTTTAAAGGGAAATGGCAGGATCTGAAGGACATAGCTGAATCCTGGGTGTAAGGATAGTTTTTCTGGAGCCAGTACCATCCGCTGCTATGCCGTGCTTTTGCTGCTACCATCGGAGGCCAAAGGAAGGTAACATATTTCATGCACTTCCATGGCTTCCGGTAGAGGCAGCACTATCACTTTTAATATTATTTTTTGTTTAAAACATTTTTGAGAAAAACTTTTTGAAAACAAAGGAGATTTCCATAATGCCGAATCATAAGCTTTCTAAAAATGTCTTGTCATGAAAAGATCCGTTCTGTATTTCAGAAGATTATGATATCGCAAACAGACGTTACAATATTGATGTTACAAGACGATAATACTCCGCGTGTACAGAAATGTAGACCTTCTAGTTAATTAAAGGAGACCATTCCGGTTTTGAAAACAACATTTTAAAATATGGTCCAGTCATACCTGATATCATATACGTGTTTAGCCTCAAGTAGCTTTGATGTAAATCGTTAACCATATAATTTGAAAAATTCTCTGCACGTCATTTGAAATGCGAAGTTCCGAAATGACCCTCTGCTGGTGATAACTGTCAACTCTCTCTTACCTCGGAGATTTCCTCCAAGAATTTATACACGCGTATTCCCATCGCAAACAAACATTTATGACTGTAGAAGAGAAACGGCAGTAAAGCTAGGTCCAGCTTCTCAATGTCGTTGAACTCTTCTCGATTATAGCTGTTTTAATTAGCCAAACCTCTTCAATGTGAAGTATATTAACACCATTAAATATGCCAACATAATTTTACATTTCATTACCCACAATTTTTAGAGCCTGTAGGGCAATCATACTTGCATTGCATTAATTTATTAAAATTAGCACATAAACGTTCATCTATACTTCTGTCTGTGAAAATTTTAATTTTTACATGTGTTCGCTTTTAACCCTGCTAAATGGGTTTGCGTTTTCATTTCATGTATTTCCGACTGCCATTTTTGTTTTTTCTTGAAGAGTTCTTACATGCTTACAATTCTGTTCCCATAACATCCTGTTCATTTGATCTCTTTCCTTCCGTGTGCTCCTGTTGATATTGGCCTTGAGATGATTCCGTTTTGTGTGATAAATAAACACCCTGCCCTTTTTTACTCCCGTTTGATATTTGTTTTTTTTATTCAAAGCCCCTTGTCAGTTTACACCACTTCTTAATTTGCGCTGTCTCATTTTCGGTTCAACGCCCTTTGGCTGCTTGCGCATTGGACGCTACCGGGGGGTACGAATCTCACGGTGAAGAACAAAACAAGGAGGTGCGCTCACTGTGAACTACGCCAAGTCACCGTGCGCTCGCCTTTAGTTGTGACCGCGTGGTTTGTTTAAGTCTTTTTTGTTCGGCCCACAAACACCACGATGACAAACCCAATCAAGGGGAAAGAAAATGACACGAAGATGAATAATCACAGCAATAATCGAACATTAGTAAGCTAATATGTATGATCTGTAAGTATTAAAGTGATTGTGTAGTAAAGCTTGTGAGAGTGAATTTGATTATCCGTGACAGAACATCTGTGACAGCGACGATATAGAAAATCTTATCATCCGTGACAAGCCTAGTAACTACGAACTATACTGGAACAAAAAAACTGAGATGACGAATAACACAACCCCTGACGTAACAACCATCATACAATCATACAATCAATTACATATCATACAATCCTATATTAAACTGGTATGCCCAAAACCCTCGCCTAGCCACAGCAAGAATCTGAACGGTGGTAATAAAGTCACTGAGTTGTAAAGGCTGTGAGAGGGAATTTAGTCATCCGTGACAGCGACGATATGGATCATGTACCATCCGTGACAATTGTACACAAGTTCTTTACAGCTCCTTTTCAATTTACATAGGCCAAAAATGTTTTTTTTTTCCATGGCGCCACAGCGCCTAGTTGGCCAGGGCCTCCTCATTATCGAGGCTTCACGATCGCACTCAGACACACCACACTCGGTAGGACTCCTCTGGACTAAGAATCAGCCCGTCGCAGAGATCTCAAAACTCAACACTCGCAAGACGCAGACATCCATGCCACCGGTGGGATTCGAACCCGCAATCCCAGCAAGCGAGCGGCCGCAGACCTACGCCTTATACCGCGCGGCCACTGGGATCGGCCTAGGCTAAATTTAGTATTCATTATTTCTATATTCATGCCAGTAACACAATCATAATATAATAAATAGATGTACACGTACCACATATTAACGGGTTGTAATTGGTATGATGTCATTGGTATTATTGCCTCTAACCCCTACCTATTCCGTTACTTTTTATGGAAATGCCATTTTCATTTACGTCCTTTTAATTTACGCCCACTTTGTCAGGAAAGCAACTAGGACGTAAAACAAGGCCTAGGTTGTAGTATTAGCAAAGAGCAGCGGCCACATCCCTCAAATACAGACTTCACATCTGTACAAGTTTGACACTGGAAGGCCACTGAACTGAACAAGCAGTATGCAGTCTGCATAGGGAATATGATTGTTGTACCGAGTAGCACAGTGGGCAATGAAGCAGCGGCCAGAAGACACATGCCTAGCCCTGGAGAAAAGATATTAAAATCGTTCTGTTCCTTGTCAGTACGCACAACAAACGCCAGAACTCAAAAATGAATTTTCATTTTATTTTGTATCGGGAAGTTTTATTCAATATTGTCGAGATATTTTACGTAATAAATGTGATCGAAGAGCCCTGTGCAGCTGTAGGATGTCAGATATAGGTTAGCGTGGAGTCACAGTGAATGAATGAGTACAGTGTGCTTTTTTACTGGAGGTAAAGCAACTTTTGTACTTGCAGATAGAACAGCAGCAAATAACAAAATACCTAGACATATAGTACTTACATAACCAACATTTTAAATTAAGTTATAAACCAACCGATGCACACTAAAACCACTTTTTAAGTAGCTTTATTATAAAATTGTTAAAATTGTACCCCTACACGTGTTTCGATCCTAGGATCATCGTCAGGGGGGTTTATTGCTAAAAGCTACAGTCACTTCAACACATGATTTAAAATATTCTATCTGCACTTTGAAACATAAGTTAAAATCTTGTAAAAAGATTCTCTAAAAGTTGTAAAATTATAAAAGCACTGTAGATGGTAGATTGTGGAACTGCTGGCGTGTGGTATTAAAAGCATATGAAATGTTTTTGCGTGGAGCGGAGTGTACTACGTGTTATGCGATGAGGAGTACTACGGTGGAGTGGAGTCTCACCGCATAACACATAGTACACTCCGCTCCACGCAAAAACATTTCATATGCTTTTAATACCACACGCCAGCAGTTCCACAATCTACCATCTACAGTGCTTTTATAATTTTACAACTTTTAGAGAATCTTTTTACAAGATTTTAACTTATGTTTCAAAGTGCAGATAGAATATTTTAAATCATGTGTTGAAGTGACTGTAGCTTTTAGCAATAAACCCCCCTGACGATGATCCTAGGATCGAAACACGTGTAGGGGTACAATTTTAACAATTTTATAATAAAGCTACTTAAAAAGTGGTTTTAGTGTGCATCGGTTGGTTTATAACTTAATTTAATATGACGAAGATGCACGGTGTCAACAGTGTGAAATTTATAACCAACATTTATTGCATAAAAATATAACTAATTTAGTTTTTCACATAACCCTACATATGTTTCGGTCCAAAATGGGCCATCATCAGGGGTTTCTGGTTTTTAAGCTTTCACTTGTGCACTTCGTTTGGTGTTGTTAAAAACATGTAATGTGAGTTTTTGTTGGTATCATGTTTTAGAACACTGAAACACTATGCACTATACTTATTTGTTGGCGTTGTGGTAGGTTGTCGTATCGTTGGAAGTAAGAAGCTACCGGGAGGTTGACCGTAGATGGAGTCGAACTAGGAACCTGTTGTAGTGCCGCGTTCTGACGGACGTGGGGTTCCCTGCGATTATGTAGTATTGTTTAGTTCTTGTCATTGTTGGTTGGGTGGGATATCTAGCGTCCTTGTATTTCCTTGTAGTTCTAAAACATGATACCAACAAAAACTCACATTACATGTTTCTAACAACACCAAAGGAAGTGTACAAGTGAAAGCTTAAAAACCAGAAACCCCTGATGATGGCCCATTTTGGACCGAAACATATGTAGGGTTATGTGAAAAACTAAATTAGTTATAAGTTTTAAAACTTTCGCGGCGACATGATTCAATATAGTCTTCTCGGGCGCACAGCCGCGTCAATTCGTTTGAATACAACGTTTCGGGGACTAGCTCCGTCCCCATCCTCAGGCAAAACTCTTGCCTGTTTTGTTATATTTTTATGCAATAAATGTTGGTTATGTAAGTACTATATTATCATAATGTTGCACGGTATATACAGTGTCAACCTAGACATATGTAACTTCCCACATACAACAAACTAGAGCACCCCTCTTGCGCAGGTGCACAGGGACTTTTCACTCACCCTGTATTTAGATAGGACACATTACGTGAGGCCCACAAGCATTTCTTTTCGCAAATCCGGCGGAAGTCGCAAAATGTTCATCGAAGTAAAGAAAGTTTTGAACAGACATCGTAGACAATTAACAAACACACGTTTCATATACAATACATTCTTTAGGTAATGTTTACGGTTTTCGAAGTATTTAAAAAAAAAGTGCCACCACGCATGCGTCGCCGAAGTCCTTTCACGTTAATTACAAAAGAAAATGTTGAGTTCAGACGTATTTAATTGAGGTGTTTCTATTCTAATATAGCGCTATATTGCAATAAGAATTTCAATCACGTATTAGTTACACAACAGAATCAGTTACATATATGTTTATTTTGTAAGGTCTTTCATACGTAATAGTGATCGTTTGCTCATTTTGTATTCGGTTTTGATTTTTTTCCAGCTTGAGTGCGTCTGTGTATCCACTAACAATAAATAGTCCCTTTTCAATTTAATGTTTGTTTACCGTAAGGAAATAGTTTATCTTAGTGTTAGTATTTAGTTTACCGAAGATCTTTGC
The DNA here is from genome assembly GCA_021186555.1 of Reticulitermes speratus. Lineage (NCBI taxonomy): Eukaryota > Metazoa > Arthropoda > Insecta > Blattodea > Rhinotermitidae > Reticulitermes > Reticulitermes speratus. Next base: position 8,691,643 of record JAJKFL010000005.1, read on the forward strand.
TTCTACGAAATATCTGAGAGGATCAAATTTTATGTCAGTCACAGAATGTCACTTTTCTTTCTTTTATTAGAATACACCTACACTTCTTTCCCTTATAAGCAATTTAAAGTACATGGCTGTTAGCCTGTGCTTCATAAATCCTTTTGCAAAAAGCCCATATTAATTTTACGCTGTAAGCTTTTACAAGTTTGTCGCTCAAATTTCAGTCTGAGAGCTGCACGGTTTCGAATCCGCTGGGGGAATTTTCAAGGTCACTGCTTTGTTACATGTTTGTGAGTGTGTAAGAAGCGTGCACAAAATACAGACCGAAAATTGGAGGGTCAGGGGGAAAAAAATTAATCTGATATATGTTGATGTTCAGCTTCTGATATAAATAGGCCCACTAACATGTGGCGAGATAATTGTGATAGCAAAACACAAAGGAAGTTGAAATTTAATGGGAGTGTAATTTTTTGAGGACATCAGTGCGTGTATTTCAGATCTTTATGTCGTCTCTAAAGCGTATAGGAAGGTTCAGTAGGTGCGCACAAAAGCATATTGCTCTTCATTTAATGTAGGTGGTTAACCTTTTGCCCGATTTTTACAAAGATTGCACCATATCAACAGATTGGACCGTATCGACAGATTGGACCATATCGACAGATTGGACCATGTCGACAGATTGGACCATATCGACAGATTGGACCATATCGACAGATTGGACCATATCGACAGATTGCACCATATCAACAGATTGGACCGTATCGACAGATTGGACCATATCGACAGATTGGTCCATATCGACAGATTGCACCATATCAACAGATTGGACCGTATCGACAGATTGGACCATATCGACAGATTGGACCATATCGACAGATTGCACCATATCGACAGATTGCACCATATCGACAGATTGCACCATATCGACAGATTGCACCATATCGACAGATTGGACCGTATCGACAGATTGGACCGTATCGACAGATTGGACCATATCGACAGATTGGACCATATCGACAGGTCTTATTAAACATCCTCCATTTCTCATTTAGTGAAAATCCTTTCGGCGGTTCTTAAGTTTTTTTTATGAATAATGACAAACAGGCTGATAGACATAACAGTTTAAGACTGTGTGTACTCTGTGAATGGCGTATAAATTGCTGCGTATTTACTGTACTTTTCGTGAGCGAATGTGGTTGCAGCTGTTTGCTCACGTCAGATTTCTAACAGGTTATTATTAAAACATAATTCCATTAAGAAATTCGTTATACGTGCTTACGAAATAAAGAAGTTACTTGTATGTCCTTTAACTCATTCATATTGGAATGCATGGCGCTGGACGCATAATAATGCTGAATGCCTTGAGAAGAGCCACAAGGCTGTGCACAGTGAGCCTTGCTGTGCATGTGTTAAGGAATGTGCTCGCATACAACACCCAGCAGTAGGTACATGGGTAAGATTTGTGGAATAACGTGCTGTCCCCATCTTCAGGTTAAACTCTTATTCTTAACTGAATTTGAAACTCTGAAGTTACATTTTTTTGTGTGTGGTTTCACAGTGAAAGCTGTGGAAAATGTGTCCAGTAACTTTGCATTTTCTGTGTGTTCGTCTCTCATCCGCACGTAACAATTCAATAATCGCTGGACTGTCTTTCATGATCTGTTTTGATTGTGTTTTAGTTCATTTTGTGTGACTTTCACGAAAATGGGCACACAAATTTTTCATAAATTTCTGGATCCAACTTAAAATTCTAGGTACACGATGTGTAATATGAAGCAAGTTTCATATTGATGACCCATCGCACAAAGTTTAGTCGCCCGGGCAACCTGGCACCCGGGATTTGTGCACCCCTGATCATGAACTTTGACTGACATTGGAGAATATAACCAAAACTTAATATTATTTATTACGTACATTTTCTTTTCTATGTTTATTGTCCGACGAATTATTACATTCGTCGGACAATAAACATATAATATAACCAAAACTTGAACAATTTCAGTTTTGGTTAAAAGTCGGGTGAAAGTTAATGATACTAGACATGAAAACCTTCATGCTTTTACTTGCCCATCTCGAAGGTTTTGTAAGAAAGTTTGTAGAAGATACTGAGCCCACAGTTTACACTTTCTTCCTTACTACCCACAGTTCTCGAAGTAGCGAACACGTCAGGTTGGTTATGATATACGAAGGCTGAATATCCTTTCTTGCACATTAAATCTTTATCGGTCTTCCGAAAATAACAGAAGATTAATTATTGAACCCTCATATTGTCGATATGAACATTTCATTGCCGGCTTCGGTGCAATGTACGGACCTATAATTCTTCGCGTACTGCCGGCCTCGTTGCGTCGTAAGTTTTAAATGCATTTAAGAGTCATATCAATTTAAAATCCCTTCCGTGCTGGACAGTAGTTTGTGTTTAAACTGGACAGTAGTTTGTGTTTAAATTCCAGCGTCATTGAAGGTTTAATTACCTTTTAAAGCCTAGTGGTTACTATTTTTTTTTCCAATGGCTGGACAGCCCCTTGGGGCCTAGGCCGCCTCATTTTTCGAGGCTTCACGATCCCACTTTTTAGACACACCACACTCGGTAGGACTCCTCTGGACGAAGTAATCAGCGCGTCGCAGAGACCTCTACCTGACAACACACAACACTCACAAGAGACAGACATCCATGCCCTAGGCGGGATTCGAACCCACAATCCCAGTAAGCGAGCGGCCGTAGACCCACGCCTTAGACCGCGCGGCCACTGGGATCTGCAGTGGTTACTATAGGTACAACCAATTTTAAAATTAAATAACTATAGATCGTGCACACATTGTGTTTATGTGTTTTCTACAGATCTCAGAACAAACTGCAACGTTTATCTTATACGTAACTGATTGTTTTTATAACCGAGGTGGAGAGTGTTTACTGCGCGGTACGCAGTGAGTTCTTATATAAAGCAGACAACGTTTAGTCTTTAAACGGTTAAAATAAATTCTTTCAACCTGTATCTATACGCTTACATGTAAATATAGCATAAATCCGCATGTAATTAAGATACAACGTATACCTAACAGGAATAAAACTGAGTGAGATACTGCAGCTGTTACATCATTAGAATCTAAACTCCGTTTCTTTGGAGATAATTAAAGAAGGAATGAAGGTGCCTAAATTTTTGTTCTGTACGCACTTTTACAAACATTTTAAGTTCTAGTTTGGTTGAGTCGCCTAAATCCATTGATAAAACACTGACGTACCCGAATGCGGATGTAGAAACATCATTCGAGCCGCGGCTGGAATAGAAGACTACGTTATTCCTTTTTTTTTTACCTAGAAACAATGCAATCGTCGTACATACAAGAGGAGTCGATATATCGTAATCGGTATAAGGACTAGGCTACAGGCTGAATTGTCCGTCTTTCGAATCCAGGTACAGGCAACAGATTGTTTTCATTTTCAAGAACGTGTAGGCCGGCTGTGATGTCGACACAACCACCTATTCATTGGGTACCGGGGTCCTTTCCCAGGGGTAAAACGGACGGTGCGTGAATTTGATCACTCGCCTCCATCTAGTAAAGGTAAATTTCACCCTCAGAATAGACCGTGAAGGCCCAGAGGGGGAGTAGTATAGCGGTACTCTTTCTTTAACCTCAGTGCTAGTGGGGGTGGGTGGTCAACCTCACTCCCCGGCCGCTTTATCCCTGGGAAAGAGACCCGGTACGCATTGTACAGGAAGCTGGGTGGATCCCAGGGCTGGTCTGGACGGGTGCGGAAAATCTCGCCCTCACCGTTACTCGATCCCCGGACCGTCCAGCTCATGGTGAGTCGATATAGCGGCCCCATCTAGAGCGGAACTATACCTCTACTCCTTCTGTATGCCTTCGTGACTTGGACAGGGATATCTTGGCTTTTACGCGCTCATCAGAACTGTAACCGTTCTACATCGCTGGACCAACAGATCGCATGCAGCGACAAAACGACAGATTCGTGGTAAAAGGCGTGCGACATTTGAAGACTTTGTCACTGCTTTCATACTTTTGTTCCACTTTTCAAGAGGCTTTTTTTTTCTTTTATAAACAGTGACCTACGTCATCGTTCAAACTTTATTTGCGGTCTTTTAGTGTGCATGGACTTCAGTGCTCCTTTACGGCTGTTTTCATTAAAAAAAATTAGCAAAATTTGGAACATATGTCGCCGTTACATAGTCCGAGGAAGGCCTAATTACAGCGCTCTTAGATAAACCTCTAATTAACTAATTTATTTATTTATCTATTTAAATAAATATGCCGCTAAAAAGCCTCCTTGTTCTAGTCAAGCTCTTTAATAACTCGTCACGAATAATTCTCTCTGCAGTTTGCAGTGCAGTTGCTACTCTCTGTGAACTCACGTTATTGGCGCGGCACAGCTTAAACATATTGCACTGTGACTCAACAATTAAACCAACAAGTGTACTAACTAACTCCATGTAGCACAGTCCTTCTTGAGAAGCTAACAGGTCGTCAGCTAGTCAAGAAATTCCCCGTATTTTAAGAAATAAAGTGCATTTTTTGGTTTAATTGTTGAGTGATATCAAAATGCACAGTGAACACAACGTAATATGTATTAACTCCCAAAAGGCAAAATCTATATACCACTATCGTAAGATCAAGGAAAAACTACTTAAAATGAACGCATCCATTTGGTTCAATAAGATCTGTAAAATAGAACAACTTCACCGAAATACATCCAAATTACAGTCAATGGCAATAATCAGAAAAGTATAAACACCAAGAACGCAGCAACTAAATATCGGTTAAATCAAGAATTAAAGTATTTATACAAGGGGTTATTGGACATGCTTAAGAAATAAAGTGCTTTTGTTGGTTTAATTGTTGAGTGATACCAAAATGCACGGTGAACACAACGTAAAAAAAATAATGCACTGTTTTTTATGTTATTGATACCGTGCGCAGTCTTTAATTAATACATAAACCAAATTACGCACTTAATAAAATACAATTCCAGACAAGTATGAAACTCCTACATGTTTTGGCACCGGGGCGCCATCATCAGGGAGTTATTCAGAACAGAGAAGTACAAGTCCAACACTCTAGTCAAAGTACTGTATCGCGTGCATATCATTTTCTGTAATAGCATGTAACTTTTTATTTTCTAAAAAAAATTAAAAAATCATTTCGTTTCCGGATTAAACAATTGTTGTCTTATTAACCACCTGAACGTCATGGTGGATAAGGGAAGATCCGAATCAGAGAAGGTGATGTCAAGAAACGTCCTGCTTGTAGTATAAACCGAGTGTACCTTACCGCCTTGGAAACAGTTTCCACTAAATCCTAACCTGGGTCACTATATCCACGTATATCACCCCCTAACCTTTTAAAATACATATTAATGTTATTTTGCTATCTATGTCTAGGTCTTGCCAAGTGGTCTCTTCCGACTATAAAGCTGTATGTCATATGTGTCCCTGTTTACAGCACGTGTCTGCACTGGTTTATCACCCAGACAGTATCTGGCGAGGAGATGGTATTGTGTACTGCCTCGTGGTATAGCTGTTTGCCTTTCTGTTTTCGTTGTGTTCTGTCTTACATTCTAATATCCTCCTCAGCATCCTGTTGCCTCTTTGTCTTACGTTCAGACATCCTTTTCAGCAACCTGTTTTCATTTTCTGTCTCCTATATTCAGGTGTCCTCCTCAGCGACCTGTTGTCATGTTTTCTCCATTCCATTTACATATTCGATTCATCACGATCTTCCAAAACACAATTTGAGCTCTTTCGTCGAAGAGAATGGTCAAATTACATGGCTATAAAAAACAAAGCTTGAAATTATTACACTGTACATATTAACAACTAATATTTTATATACGGGATGGGAGGGAAGCGGTTCTGAAACGAATTTTATCTGCTCTTCCTTCCTGTCTTATTTGTTTCCTTTCTTCCTTCTTTCCTTCTTCATATTTCTGTGCTTTAGAGCTGCAGTCTGGTAAGGGCACATGCATATATCTCATAATAGTTTCGCTTACTCTTCACTTTAGGAATAACTCATTACTGGAGCTAAAATAAATTTTCTGTTTTTTTTTTTTGTTTTTGTCCAGCATATTAAAGCCATCAATAACACCACAGAAGAGTGTGTTCTATTGAATTTTAAACTCTTCTGATTTCCTTGGTCTGTCTAAAAAGTACATTCTAAAGCAAAGTTAAAAAGCAGTATAGCGATATAGCAGCTCACTGTTTTTTCACCATTATGCTAAGTAAATGAGTCAGGCAGATGTTTACTTATGCAAATTGTATTGCCTATTCTGTTTAATTAGCATAAGTTGCTACTTTCGTGTATGTAATTCAGTGAGCGTATCCTACAGCTGTCGTCTAGTGACTAAGCGATAGGCTGTCTTGAAATGTATGAATAGCCTGTGTGTTGTACCACCATATTTGTCCCCAGTGTTTGACGACCGCAGAATGTGTAATGAGCAGTCGAAAGAGGAGTGTTATGTTAGACACAACACTGGTTATGTTAGACACAACACTGGTTATGTTAGACACAACACTGGTTATGCTACACACAACACTGGTTAAGTTAGACACAACACTGGTTATCTCCAGCTCCATGTTACGTGTTAAGTTTCAGATAATAATATTCGATAAGAATTTGTGAGAACTTGGTAAGAGTGATAATTTAGGGCAGTTCGTGTGATAAGAGTCATCACACTTTTTTAAAAATAGATGTATTGATAAATTAATTCTACTGATGTGGTAATATTTTTTACCAGAAATAAAACACGTAACTGTGGATCTCAACATTGCAGTTACGAGCATGATATTCGGATATTATTTACGTACATACACTTTGCAGTACAGAAGTTCTTGTTGGGCATTTATAAACTGAAATTAGTGCACCTTTACAGTACGAGGGTAAATGACACCACAGGCGTGCTATTATTCCTGGTACCTTGCAAGCGGACCTACATATTCTCACATAGAGGACGAAAAATGTTAAGTCTAACAATTTTAGTAAGGAATTTTTCTAAACTCTGTCATTAACTTTAATTTTATCAAATTTGAAAAAATAATTTCTATAGAATTCCACAAGTTATACAGGCGTGAAATTCGGAACTGATTTGGGGGGGGGGGTTCTCTTTAGGCGTAATGTTATCTATGGGGGACTTATTTCTAAACACAGATTTAATAGCTTCTTTAAAAAAAAAACGTTTAAGAAACGTGTGAAATCGTTTGTCTCCGTTTTGTAGGCTTGGTTTAAAAAATTTACTTAAATTTGGTTAAATTAACATTGCGAGAGAGGATTTACAACCTCTTTTTAAATAAATCCTCATCTCATTGTTCCGATACGATCACAAATTACTGCTGCAAACTCGACGTCTCCAGACAATGTATGCCCTCCCCGTTACACGTGATTACGCACAGTTCCAAATACTGGAAATTACACACGTTTGGACCCTACAAACAGATCAGAGTGGTTGCACCTTTCAAAACTGCTGTACCGAGAATTATAAATGCATATCTTTCTTAAATCAGCTACAACGTGCGACATTTCAAGCTTCCGTCGTGGTGTAGTTGAGGCCTTCGGGTTTATTGGAAAGGTAGTTTGGTAGGTGGTTACGGACGTTTCGGGACAAAATATCGGTTCCATCTTATACTGCTTGATCTTTGAAAATGGTACCAATATGTTTTACCAAAACGTCCGTAACCAACTGCAAAAATACACTGCGTAACATTCCAGAAGGGCGAAGAGAGTAGCTACAATGTACTGTCATGGAGATCCAGAAAGTAGCGTAGTTCAGGGCTGCATTGACAATGAGCAACGTAATGGCTTGCAAGGAGCAGTAACCCTGCCGGTGATTCAGCAACTTATTCTCATAAGCACCTGTGCTCGCCTCCAAGTTCAAAGCTAAATTATCTCGGCACAAATTTCCTGTAACTCGCTGAAGGACGCCGCTGTAAGATAATAAGTTACTGCCGTCTTTCTCCTCAAAGAATTAAGAGGAGCATGCAAATGGTGGCTGACGGGCTGGTTTTAACAAATCTTTCAAACAGAGCCGCGGCAATAAAACAAAGTATAGTAATAAAATAAATGAATATATAGCATAATGACGTGTAAACATAAACAACATGAAGTTAAAAATATTTTTAACTTTCCACTTTTATTACTTATGCATTTTTAACCGTTTAAAGTTCATTGCTAACCACACGGGCAAATTTCAGTTACATTAAAAGAGCCTTCACTTCGTTGCGCAGTGTAGTTATGTGTCTTGTACTCTTCTAAAATCAAGAAGTGATTATTTTTCTGTACATAACAAACCTGTAAGTTTCATAATAGGTACAGAATATTACCTGTGTGGAAAGAACTGAAGTTTTGTGTATAATTTAGAGGGAAGTCAGTCTTCAAAGCGTTTCATTTAAGTATAAAATGCTGAGGCAGATTTATCACTAGTGACCTTATATCGATAAGGTGCCGTGACAAGTAAAACTTGACTGAGATGTTGAAATGACCGTCTGGCGAAAATAATTAGATAAACATAGATAAATTGAACCTTGTATTTCGAACTGGAAATTATTCCTGAGGCTTTACTGCATAGTTTTATAATTTGATGCCATCAGCTTACAAGAAAAATCAGCTCATCAAACGTGGTAAGGAATATGAAAACGGGGTAAAAGTTCGGTCTGTATTCAGATTCACAAGACAAGTTACATACATTTCGAGGTAGGGGCAACAGAACTGTAAACTGTACGATGATTTTGAACAAAAGTATTTATACATATCAAGTAGTCATAAAACTTGAATGAATGATTTGGGTCTTAATCGTTTTGCAGACCAAAGAAATTATCCCAAATCCTGTGCCTTGATCCACACACACATTTTGTAGGGCTTGTAACCCAAGACTTTGTAACTGATCAAGGCTATGTAATGAGGCTGTGTCGACTTCGGTTGCACGCGCCATCCGTGACATTCATCACGGCTGCAAGACGGAGGATGTCGCCGTGTGAACTGAAGAATGACTGTACGAAACGGGCCTTAAATTCGTGTCCACTTGTAGCGTATGGACAGCCAGTCTTCGGTCTGAGGGCCCGAGTGCACACGATGGTCTGTCGGTGTGAACATTGCCCATGACACGTTTCGGCACCAAGTTAGTGGGTCGGTACCCGCGCTGTATCAAGTAGTTCGTACGTCGTACTTAGTAATTCATCTTCTGCTCATTTGTTGGAATGTTTATATTGCATTGAGGCTACTAGACAGTGGGTAAACCAGCCGGGGCGGGAAACATCTAATCTGACCAATCAAATACCTAGATTAACATGTATGGATGTGTACCTTCACTTTTCTTTCGTTTTCAGAGCGTGGTGTCAGTTTAAGCACAGGGGCTTGTCTTTAACTTTACCTCAAGAATCATCCAGAAAGTGTTAATTTGGTAAAAAAAAAAAAAAAAGCATATTGCTGCAGAAAAAATATATCTATTTATTTAATTTTAGTTTATCTTCATTTGTATATATTTAACATACTTTGTCTTCACCGCAAACGTGCCGTGAAAGCACAAAGGGTAGGGGAGTAGAGGTATGGCTCCATTCATTCACAACCTCGGCGATAGAAGGGCCACGTCCCGGTAGCTTCAATCCCGGCAAAGAGGTACGGTGACATTTTTACGAAGGCTTTTTGGGCCTTGAGACCACTCTGGACGGATGCGGAAAATGTCGCTCACTCCGGAGTTCGAACACCGGAAAGTCAAGCCGTAGCGAGTCGCGTTAAACATATACCAATACAAAGTTTGGCCTCTTGTCTAATGACGCCTTATAGCCGGCTTAATGATTGCCAAAATGTTCGAGTGTCAGCTGTCTTCTTTTATAGGGCGGAATGCCTCTTTCAAAATTTTCACGTTAGTATTTCATTTCCTCTTCTATGAATAAGACAAAATTAGCCCTTGAATGATGGTGGGGTTTAAAATGCAACTAATGAGCAGGACTGAGGGGTTTTAAATTTATAGCACCCTTAAATCTAGTCACGACCGTAGGGTGCACCAAGGTAGGCATTGAGGGGTTAATTGAATATACTGAAACTATATAATTTAATGCTGAGCAATTTTTAAAAATCTGTATATAACTTTACGTACACGCCAGAGAACACTTAAAATTGTTACAGGACCACAGCTTCTGCCCAGGACTGCTCCCGTTCCGAAACCACAACTTTGCTGAGTGAACACTTACATCTGGGTAGAATCCTCCTGTCCTTTCCAGATCCTGTTTCTTTGAAGAACTGATTTATGAAATCCGAGGGACTCCTTTGGATGCAGAGGCTGCTTTGTCCACTGCGACAAGACTCCTGCTGCTCCGCGGTCGCTGCCCCATTGTTAACCGAACTGTACTTCCCCGTGACCACCCCGAAACAGCTGAACAAGTCCCTCATCGTCGCAGTGTACAAAGTACCAAACGATATGCACAATACGAGATGCGAACATAGAATAATCAAAGTCTTGCTGCTCTTTGCGAGTTAGTCTTTCTGTACGTTGATAGGCAGACCAACCAAACAGAAATGTCTCCCACTCCAGAGAGCTGTCCCCCTCCCTCTAAGCACCTTTCTCCTTAGGAGCCGAAGGAATTTCCTGGCTGGCCATGGTCAGTATCGCGAGCTCTGTCCTCTTCGTACAGAGTCCACTTGCAGTGGCGCGCCCCACGGCCGACACACCTGCTTCGTATGCGGATTCAAGTTCCGGCCCGCAGACCGGCTGTCGTGGATAAGAGTGTAAATTGTTTTCCTCAGTCACTCCAGTAAAACTTCGGGATGGTCCTTGCAATTAAGCTATGAACACTTCATTGTACATATTTCCAATTAATTAATTATTTACTACTCATTTTATCATTCGACGCTAGCGACGCGTTGTTAAATGAGTCGTGAATGGTTAATTAAATGCAATTTCTGCTTCTGCATTTATTCCCATTAATGTACCGCCTAGTGTGATTTTAACAATACATGTAACAGACAGAAGGAAAGAAGAGAGATTGACGGATAAGTTGCATACATATGCATATATACCCTACATACACATATGCACACTTACATATAAACATACATTTATGTATTTGGCATTATCCGTGATATGTGCAGCAAATTATTTCACAATATTTATTCGAACAGATCCCAGTGTCCGCGTGGCCTAAGGCGTGGGTCTACGGTCGCTCGCTTGCTGGGATTGTGGTTACGAATCCCGCCGGGGACATGGATGTCTGTCTCTTGTAAGCGTTGTATGTTGTCAGGTACAGGTCTCTGCGTCGGGCTGATCACCCGTCCAGAGGAGTCCTACCGAGTGTGATGTGTCTGAGTGTGATCGTGAAGACTCGATAATGACAAGGTCCTGGCCCGCTAGGGGCTGTTACGCCATGGAAAACGAAAAACCCATCAACTGCACAACAATAAAAAGACAAGAGTATATAGATGTATAAAATTCCTCCTACATGTTTCGGCCTACAATGGTCGTCTTCAGGGAGGTGCTTATAAGAGGAAAATATAGGCCGTGCCATGGCTCAGGCAGTTAGTCGCCGGCCTCTCACCGCGGAGGCACGGGTTCGATCCCGGGTCAGTCCATATGGGATTTGTGGTGGACAAAGTGGCACGAGGACAGGTTTTTCCCCGAGTACTTCGGTTTTCCCCCGTCAATTTCATTCCACCCGTGCTCCATTACACGAAAAAAACTAATCATCTTCATCACGGGGTTGCACAATAAGCCTCAAGACTGCGGTGCGTCCGTAGTATCTGCTGCGGGGCCCTTCACAAAACAAATGTGGTTATGGCTAATTACATTAGATATAAAGCTATGTATTTTAGCTTTATATCTGCATATCTGTAACATATTTGGCCATGACTACCCTTTCCTTTGATAACCACCTCCCTGAAGACGGCCATTGTAGACAGAAACATGTAGGAGGAGTGTCATATATTTATAAACTATTTTTTTTTTGTAGATGTTGCAATAAATATTGTGAATTAATTTATATACGGTCAAACTCGGTTATAACGCCATGAAAGGGACTGAATATTTTGTGTTCTTATAAAAGAGTGTTGTTACAACCGAGGAGTATAATGTTACGATTAACAATGAGGAATTAATTGTTACCACGGAATATCTGACGTTATATACGAGTTGTCGCATAAACCGATGTCGTTATAACCGGGTTCGACTGTATTTGTCTATACATCCATATGTGCTTATTAGACATCATAGCTGATTCAAGTATGTCGACATACTCTGTAGCAGGATATCTATACACACTAACCTCTCACACAAGGCAGAAGTGAGCACAGTGTTATAACCGAACTTTGCTGGTTACTTTTTATTAATTTGATATACATCAAATTAAGAGACTGTTCTCTTCAAAAAGGTTAACTTTGTTTATTATTACAATACAACGTTAGCACAAACCATCCGTCTACTCTTTTCCTTTTACTCTCGCCAACTGTCGCCAGCTGTGTCGGGACACCTGGTCGTTTCTTCTTCTTACTATATATAGAGGAGTGGGGAGGGAGAACCGAACTGCTCCAATAACGTTCGGTTACAGTGTGCGTCTGTCTGTCTGTCTGTCAGAGTCATGTACTGCGTCCTTTCTCCACCAAAGAGGATCTGGAGACCAAGTCACTTCTGTAAAGTCACTCCCTCTATTCTGAAAAAATGACACTAAGAAATTTAGTTTGGTCTAATTCAGATGTAGATCTAATGGAGTGTTATGTTTTTGTGTTTTGCGAGTTGGTAATTCAGTATGTGGCGTAACGTTATTCCTTTTGATTGCAGCGGTAATGCATTTATAGGGTGTGTGTGTGTGTGTGTGTGTGTGTGTGTTATGAGCGAGAGATATATATATATATACGATCTATTACGATTAAGCGCCATACCAACCGAACTGATTTTCGATGGTAGATAGTCTCGTACCTGTGATTGTGCTGTTACTTCTGGTGGTACTTTGCAAAGACCAGTAATTTCCGCTTGCTCTGATGGTACACTTTATCGTACCGGTGCTACTTCAGTTGCTTCCTATGGTACACTCTACATTACCAGTGCTTGTCCGGTTGCTTCCGATGGTACATTATATCGTACCGGTGCTTTCTCGTTGTTTCTGATGGTGTATTTTGTAGTTGCAGTGCTTGTTCGGTTACTTCATGTGGTACACTATCTTACCAGTGCTACTTCAGTTGCTTGCTGTGGTACACTCTACATTACCAGTGCTTGTCCGGTTGCTTCCGATGGTACATTATATCGTACCGGTGCTTTCTCGTTGTTTCTGATGGTGTATTTTGTAGTTGCAGTGCTTGTTCGGTTACTTCATGTGGTACACTATCTTACCAGTGCTACTTCAGTTGCTTGCTGTGGTACACTTTACATTACCAATGCTTGTCCAGTTGCTTCCAATGGTACATTATATCGTACCGGTGCTTTCTCGGTTGTTTCTGATGGTGTATTTTGTAGTTGCAGTGCTTGTTCGGTTGCTTCATGTGGTACACTATCGTACCAGCGCTACTTCAGTTGCTTGCTGTGGTACACTTTACATTACCAATGCTTGTCCAGTTGCTTCCAATGGTACATTATATCGTACCGGTGCTTTCTCGGTTGTTTCTGATGGTGTATTTTGTAGTTGCAGTGCTTGTTCGGTTGCTTCATGTGGTACACTATCGTACCAGTGCTACTTCAGTTGCTTCCTATGGTACACTCTACATTACCAGTGCTTGTCCGGTTGCTTCCGATGGTACAATATATCGTACCGGTGCTTTCTCTGTTGTTTCTGATGGTGTATTTTGTAGTTGCAGTGCTTGTTCGGTTACTTCTGATGACACACAGCGCCGTACCAGTGTTTGTCTAGTTGCTTCGCACGTACGTTTATACTACACGTGAAGTGTTTCGAATTTCAAATGTAAAGGCAGCGTTTTGCATGAAGGCTGATAAATTGTTGCACACCTCGCTTTGGCTTACTGCTGCACTAGATTACGGGCACCATTTCAAGGCTCAATTCCCTTTTATCTGAATCACACTAACGAGATTACTAAGTCGAATAATGTCAGTGCTGGAGGTCTGAAGTAGGATTGTTGGCCTTTGTGCCTGTCTGTACATTTTAATGTAAGGAGGGCATTAGTAATCTTCGGCACACTGTTGTCGTTCTTCTGTTCATTTACATTGAAGCCAATGAGAACGTGGTTTACTTTGGATAGCATCACCAGATGGCAGCAATAACAGGCAGTCAAGATGCCTCAGTTGGTATTATGATGTCGACACTTGAAAAAACAAAGCTTCTAAATTACCTACGAACAATCGTGTGACTCTATCAAGCTATCTTTATACTGGTCTGTGTGTCAGAGACCGCATTCATTGTCACAAGAGTGTCATGTGTGTTTAAGGAGGGGGGGGGGGGGGGGGAACAAATTTAAATCCGATAGCAGGTAACTCCATGTAATTGTTGCTTTGCCGAAGTCATCAGCATTATTAAATTTGTTATATCAAACTGACTTCCCAGAAATTTTCATACGTATTCAACGGAAATTTTATACGAAAGTCCCCTTCAAAAAATATAAGTTTTAAGAACAGTTTAATGCAAATATTTTTGTGGGAACATAGAGAGAGTTGTGATTTGTCAAACTTTTCCTCTGAATTTTCAAAGTCTGGTCCACTAGAATATTCTATGAAATTGGTGTGCTTATATATCACGTAGTCCTGTCTTAGACAAATGCAACCTTAACAAGGGAAAATGTTCCCTAAAACATAGATCTATATAGCATAGTTTACTGGTTCATAGTCGAGTCACGTGTTGTTGTGAACATCGTCCTGAAATGCAGCCTTCCTTAAGGTGAGGGGGGATTATCTTGAGCACCTGTTAGCTCTGTGGATGTGGCTCTTATCTGAAATAACACTTATTTTCACCGGCTTGATTAAAGGATTTTTGACACATTCTTAGCTTTGATAAAACGGGTTAAGGACATTATGATTGTATGACATGTTGTGCGCTTGACAGCGACAAACAGTGTTTATCCCCAGGTATTTCGAGAAACAAAAGACAAAAATATTGTTATTCCTTTTGTTACCTTCAGTTCGGTAGCGTGGCTAGCTAGGTGTCGGTGTCATGAGGTCTTATCGTCATTGGGATTATTGCGTGGAGGTAACTGAGCGCCGGCACTCACTTCACCAGTTGGTTCAATTAAACAAGTGATAACTATGTATATATCTTTATTGGTAGAATTGTAACGTGGCAAATCTAGTACAATTTTTGCTTTCAGTTCTATGATTGAGGACGGCACTTGAACGCTAGCCCTTAGCCTCTACTCCCCAGTCTTGTACGTCTTCACCTCTCCGCTTCTCAAAACTCACCTAACGAAATTCTTCCCCCTTCACGCAAACTTTGTTCTACATTGGCCGAAATACTTTTGAAATCCTTAAGTCTAATTGGCTAAACCAAACAGCTCGCTGGACCTCTCTCATCTCGGTCAAGAGACTCAAAGCTCGCAAACAAACGAATATCATGTGGTGGGTTACTAGTAACTTTCTCTTGTGGAGCACGGAATTTCACAAAGAAACACCGCGACATGTCCCTACCGTCCTTGAACGGTAGTCACCTCTGTCCCTTGATTTCAGGCTTCCGCCGCGATGTTGAAGTAATCTATGGTCTTTTGGGTAATTATACGGCGTCGTGTGGTAATTATTTACCGACGTTTCGGGACAACGTGTCGGTCCCATCTTCATGGGTCAAGATTCCATCTTGGAATCTTGACCCATGAAGATGGGACCGACTGGAATCTTGACTCATGAAGATGGGACCGACAAGTTATTCCGAAACGTCGGTAAATAATTACCACACGACGCCGTGTAATTACCCAAAAGACCACAGATTACAGCTCTGTCCCTGTCTAAATTTACTTTTCTCCCTAATTTCTCAACCCGGATGTTGTACTCATAAACCCCAATTTGTATGCCAAAATAAATAGTAACATATCGTAATCGACATGTTCGGGGTTCGAACCCGAACTGCCGGTTACACTTTGATATTTAAAACAAGAAAGCACGTGAGTGTTACTCTTCCAAAATTAAAAAGAAATGTTGGAAAGATAATTTGGAACAGAATTACATTACTTTAACACATATTTACTTACGTTTTATGAGCATTATGTAATATTTCGATAAAGTTATTAATTGCTATGCAGATGGTTGTACAATGTTAAGATTCCTCTTAGAATTTCTTGGTGTCTGAACTTTACCCATTGCATATTTTCCGAACATGACATAATGAAGAAAGGTACCTTATCAGTTGAGTCAGCCAGAGGGCAATTAGCTCTATATTTTTCCATCGGTAAGAAAACAAATCGACTATCCGGAGCACTGTGATTTATTCAGGATATCAGAACATACAGAAAGTCCCGACACCAAGTAGGAATTCTAAGTGTACTACACCAACGTCGTAACCCTTTCGGTTTTAATTAAGATTTCAGTTCGTATTGAATCAATCACTTCGGTAAGACGGCCAAAATATAAGTACAATTTAATGCTTAAGTGTGATAATGGAAACTGTTTACAATATGAAATGAAAAACTTTTTAACAGGGTGGCTTCTTTTCTAGAAGTATAAATTGAGAGTCGGTTCGCAGGTGAAAACAAGTTAGGCAATGTACGTCAACATAACATTGAGGCAAGTTTGCGTAACCATAGTTGCTGTGGAAAAGCAATACGTTTACCATATTCTGAGTGTGTTTATAGCCTTAGTTATTCAGCATGCAATGCGCATGCGCCGCATTAAATTGTCATCTGTAGCCTGTCTGCCCCTACCATATTTTTCCACATTATATCATAAACGGTACTATTATCGGATAAAAGTCATTGAACAAAAAACGTGTGTTTTGATTTTCTGTACAAATCTGTCTGAAATGTTTCTCATTCTAAGCACAATTCCGCGAGATATTACCAAAAGATACATAGGTCTTCATGTAAAGTATCCATTATTCTTGTCAGATTTTAATGACACTTGATTTTTCTCGACAGATATTTGATAAATACTCAAATATGAAATTTCATGAAGATCCTTTGAGTGGGATCCGAGTAGTGCCATGCGCAGAGAAGGACAGACATGATAAGGCTAATAGTCGCTTTTCGCAATTTTGCGAGAGCGCATGAAAATGTCACTAATCATATAGGGCAGTCACCAGTAAGTGTTATAAAGATCAACTGATGTGCCACTGTGTAAAATTACAGCTACTGGCCCATGTGATCAGCTGTGTTCTTCTCTTATGCTTGTTACAAAGTTTTACAGATACCATTCAAGGCTAAACATTTGTAGCCGAAGCTTCACTAACTTGCACATGTGTCGGCGTAACTTCCCATTCATACAGTTAAAGGTATTCTGCCTCCCAGTACCATTCAGCTTCTGCATTACAACCGTCAGCTTGCGTCATTCCTCAAAACCTCGAACTTAACGCGAAATCTCAAAATGATTCAATCTGATCAACATACAACCACTTCTGAAATCTTAGCTTTATTGGGTGCAAAGAATGAAGATTTATTTATTTATTTTTGTAGAAATGTGTAAGTTATTTCAAAAAGTTTGAAGTGTATGAAGGATTACTTGAAATTACAAATTATCGAAATTTTAAATAGGAGTTTGAGGTAGTTAATTTGACTCCCATTATAAGTAATTAACCTCGAATACCATTGAGTTGTAGTCAGTGCCTACTAAGGTAACCATGCACGTTAGTGTTGTTATAGTGAGGCACTATAACGTTTCGCTTATCTAATCCAAGGAGAAGCTCGTATTATTGTTAAATATCAATCCAATATATTAGAGAACCTGTGGGTGCAACTTTTCGTCTATTAACGACGTTACTATTTTTAACTAAAACAAATGAATGAGAGAATGCTTTCATTTAATTCGGTAAAGCAAAAATATTTTTACTGTTCTTTGTAGAATGATGTCAAAATCTTAAAATTTGCTTATCTTTAAGACGTAATAAGGAACGATTGCAAAAGAACACAAATTTTTGAGTCAAGTGAAGACACACAAGCACCACGTTCTTGGATGAACGAATAACCTAGAGGCCAAGATCACAGACTGGACAAGCCTCTAGTTAAAAAGGAAGCCAAATTGGTCTGAAAGCTGGAGGGAAAGCCTTTTTTTTTGGGTGAAGGGCCCCGCAGCAGATGCTATGGACGCACCGCAGCCTTAAGGCTTATTGTGCAACCCTGTGATGAAGATGAAGAGAAATATGATTAGTTTTTTTTTTTTTCATTTTTCCAAGTAATGGAGCACCGGTGGAATGAAATTGACAGGGAAAACCGAAGTACTCGGGGATAAACCTGTCCCAGTGCCACTTTGTCCACCACAAATCCCACATGGACTGACTGGGGATTTTTTTTTTTTTTTTTTTAAACTAAGTTTTATTTTCCAGAGTTTCTATGTACAGTTTACATTCTGGTTACATTCCAACCGCCACCTTTCCCTTCTTCACATCTGATTAGCTCAGTACATGTCACTGGCATGTTTTTGACCGTCAATTCGTCGACGTCCTCCTGGGTCTCTCTCGTTCATCCGCCCTTACCACCTTGTTCATCTTAGCTCTCGGCCGCGATCATACGACGCGTTTGTCACCTGATGTGTTTCTTCTTTCTCCTGTTCCCTATTCATTGTGAGTCTCAAAGCATTTCCGTTTTCCCCCATTGTCACTGCTCTACTCCATCCTCCCACTGGCCATCAGTCTATGATGATGTCTAGATAATTACCATAAAGTAGTCTCCGTCTATACCACTTCTGTATCTTCCATCTAGCTCGTCTTATGTATTTGATATATCCTTGACGTTTCAACGGCGGATGTTCCGTGAGCGTGTAGTGTACCATTTGTCCTAACATCCAGATGATAGCATTGTGCCGTTGCGGCGGCCAAATATGCATCTCCGGAAGGAAGGGCCACGTGTTGGGTATGTGCCTCTCGTCCATCCGCAGTATGGCAGCTATCCTTGCTCGCGTCCAATTCCAGATTTCATCCGATCCTACACATGCTGTGATTCGATGTTCTATAGTATCTGTCTGCTGGCACCATGTGCACGTCGGCATGTCCCTTAATCCAATTTTATGCAATCTGTCATTTGTTGGAATTATATCATGTACCGCTCTGTACCATGTCCCTCTTATACTTGTGGGAAGATGTTTTCCGCTTATATTCATCCAAATTTGTCCCCATCTCAGCCCGGGATATTTTCTTTGAATCCTTGGTACGATCGGTGTCGTGTCTCCCCTCACATATCTTAGGTATATGTTGTATATCTTCCTTTTCGTTGTCTTGGTGATTTCTTCCTCCATTACTGTGTTTGTGTAGGCTCGCCCTTGTAGATATTCTCGTAACTATTCCGCCTCTGTCGGCAATGCGCATTTGTTAGGGGGATTTCCTCTCTGCATTTGGTTTTTCCATCGGTCCATCCATGCCGCGGTTAAGGTGTCCTTTTTCCGGAATTGCTTCTCGAGACGTGCCACGTATAGCGTCATGCATTTAGCCTGTACATTTGTGTGTCCCATTCCTCCTTTCGTGCGCACACTTTGGAGTGTGGAAGTTGCTACCTTAAAAATTTCTCCATTCCATATGAACCACCATACCGCCATCGCAATTTGTCGTGCCTGTTCCATTGGTAGTGGCAGGATTTGTGCAACGTACCATATTTTTGACAGTAGATATGCCTGCGTTATGAATATTCGCTGATGCAGGTTTAGGTCACGCCATTTCATCTCCTGCGTCCTTCCCCTGACAGTATTCGACAGGCGCGTCCATGTTCGTTCTATTGTATCTCCTATGTTGTCTCGTACATTGATTCCTAGGATCACCACCTCTTGTACATATGGCACGTCAAGTTCCATGTCGTCCTTCCTCCATTTCCCTATGGCCAGTGTCTTCGATTTCCCGTAATTGAGACTCGCCCCTGTCGCACTCTCATATGTCTGTAAGTCCTCCTTCAAGAGGGTGCAGTCCTCTCTCGTCGTCATAATGACTGTCACGTCATCCGCATATGCGACGCTTGTGACTTTTGTGTGGTGAGGTCCTATTGATATTCCATTAAGATGTTCCGAAATGAGCACCAACAGCGGGTTCAGCGCCATTGCATATAGGGTCATGCTGAGTGGACATCCCTGTCTCACCGATCTCTTTATGGGGATTAAGTCTGAAAAAAATCCGTTTATCATCAGCCTTGATTCTGCCTCTATATATAGTGACTCCAACACATTCGTGAATTTGGTACCTATCCCATGCGCTAGTAATACTTCCTTTAAGTACTTGTGCTCTATCCTGTCGAAAGCAGATGCAAAATCTAATGCTAGTAGACACAATCCATTCCGTCTCGTCTGTCCATATGCCACTACGTCCCGTATGCACGCTATCGCGTCTAGTATGGAAGTTCCCGGCACCGCGCAATGCTGACTTTTGTTTAGTATTTCCAGTGTTATTCTACTCAGTCGTGTTGCCAATATTCGCGCGTAAATCTTATAGTCGGCATTCAGGAGCGTGATCTTTCTGTAGTCTGTGATCTTTTCCGGCTTGGTGGTCTTCGGTACACATACTATGATTCCCATGGCTTGTGCTTTTGTTATATATTCTTCACGGAACATGTCATTGAAGACTTCTATCATTTCCGTCTTAATGATGTCCCATCCCCATCGGTAGAACTCGATGGGGATGCCATCAGTGCCTGGTGCTTTTCTTGCTGCACCTTTTATAATAGCCTGTCGTATTTCCTCCTCCGTTATCCTAGTCTCTAGATTCCATTGTTGTGTTTGCGTTACTGTTGTCGGAACTCTTTCACATAGTCTCTCCACACCTTGCTTATCGCATAAAGTGGCCTTGAATCCTTCCCTTACTTTCTCCGTCATCGTCCGCATTATCTCTTCATGCTTGTCAAGTTTTCTGCCTCCCTCGTCCGTTATGTATTGTATCGTCCTCCCTTGTCGTTTCCTCCGCGCCTTACATAAGTAATATAACGTCGCTCTTTCATTGTGTACCGGGCCTTGATCCTGTGCTTCCAATATAATCCTTTGTGTTTTTATCCTTTGCAGGTCCATTATTTTGTCTTTAAAATATTTTAGTCTGGGTGTTATGTTTTGGTCCCTCCGTTTCTCTCGTATCAAATCGTAAATGCATTGGTAGTAGAAATGCTCCATTTGTCTCCCCTCTGCCGCTTGCGTCCGTCCTTCCTGTTTGAAAAAGTGTTGAGTCCGGAGTTTTGCAAATTGATCCCACCATTCCAATTTGTTCCGGTAGTGTGGTATCCGCTTCTTCCATTTTTCCCAACCACTTCTATATTTGCTACGCGTCTCTTCTTTCAGTAGCATGTTGTTGAGTGTCCATCTTCCTTTTCGAACCTGGGCCTCCGCGGTGAGAGGCCGGCGACTAACCGCCTGAGCCATGGCACGGCCTAGGCAAAGGCTTACGATAGAAAAGCACAAAGTGCCTTGTCATTCTATGGTTGTCACATTGCATGCGACTGGATAAGTGACATGACAAGTGATCGTGGCTCTTAAGGGCTAAATGAACTTCACTTGAGCTAGATTAGGAAATCACTTAATTAAGTTGCAGAAACGTATTTGTTTTCATTCGTACTCTTCGTATGTACTACTATGTCCTGGTGAAATGAATGTGCATCACTTCTTCAAGATATGGATTTTTATTTTCATATACTATGGTTGACTCATTGCTTTGTATACCAAATTATTTTTAACTCTGATTCATCTACGTTAGGTTTTTTTGTTAGGCTTAGCTACTCTTTTTTTTTTGTAGTGTGTGTGTTTTATTGTTTTTGTAAGCTCGTGTGTTGTGTATTGTTTTTCGTGATGTGTGTTATTCTGTGTTGTGTGTCATTGTAGCACTACTGTCACCGGTATAAACCCACTTGCAGTAATAAATAATGTATATATATATATATTGTATAGCAAGATTTGTGCGTGTTATGAACACTGTTACGCCGAATACTAAGTTTCTTGCCTGAACTTCCACCTTATAGATTAAATTGCTCAGAAGTCGTATTAAATCACATTGATATTTCACACTAAGTATGTAGATATGTACGGTATTATTAGAGTCTACATAATGGATAGAAAGATGTATCTTATACACGTAAAATTAGCTTAAAGCTGACATAAACTGCAGTACCCATTAAGATGTGTAAGACATCAGTATTTTGCATAGTCACTAAAGCAGTTTTTCCGTTTGTTTGATTACAAGGAAGACTATGCTAAACCGCTGTTTTTATTGCCTCCTTAAAAATGATTTGTAAGCTTGTTATTATAAAATTTTGCTGTCATTAGAATTTAAACTGCTTACGTTTCGTGAATGTTCTCTTATAGTGTCATGTTTTGCTGTTATTTTAGTTTATTATTGTTTGTTCGGTGTGTAGCTGAAGACTGTTCCTCAAACTGTACGGAATTAATTGTTAGGTACGTTTGTTCTTTGCGGCTACAAAGAAGGAATCCGTATGAAAATATAACTGTTTCCCTGTCAGGCAGACACATTAATTTAAACCTTAAATTCGCGTGCAGGGAGCCGAAATATGTTAAATGTCTGGTCAGTCATTTTAAAGCCTAATGGCCTCTTGATGCATCAACAGTTTTAACATTCAACAATTCTACATTCTGCCCACACTGTATTTATGTGTATTGTATTTATATTAGAACAAACAGCGACTTTTGACTTATATAACATAAATTGATTTGTTTTTTAACCGAGATGAAGAGTGTTTACTGCGTGGTACGAACTGGGTCTTTAAATGAAACAGTTTACGCTTCGTCTTTAAAGGGTTAAGCATGTTTCAGGAAAGTGACTTAATCAATAACATTCTAGCGCTTTATTATGCAAAGACTTTGTTAATTTAATCCTTTAAGTACCAATACTTTATCTTGTTTAATAAACCATTAGTTACGAAAATCTTTTTTGAGATTTGTTAAGTTAGTAATAACCGGATTGATTCAGGATTTGTTTTACTGCATGTGTTACATTTCGAGGAGTTCAATGAAAATTTCATTCATTCACTCATTCATACTTTAGTCTGTCTTACGATGGGTCCATAGCCTCTTCCAAAGTTATTTCTTCACAGATTGCGAGTTAGTGCTCCATCTTTCAATTTCCAGTATCCTGTCCTTTCCTTAAGGTCATCCAGTAGCTGCTTACGTCTTCTTTCTCGTCTTCTCGTCCATTCTTCCTTCTGTCTTTCCTTCAGTAACGTGTTTTATAAGGCAGTTCCTCTCAAGATGTGACCAATCCAGATAGCCTTCCTTCTTTTTATTGTATACAGGATATTCCTCTCCTCCGTGATTGTATGTAACACTTCTTCATTTCTCACACGATCGGTCCAACTGATCTTCTTTATCCTTCTCCAACACCACATTTTAAAACTTTCCATTTATTTCTGATACACTTTCCGAAGTGTCCAAGTTTCAGCTTCATAAAAAGTTATGCCTCAAATGTAGAATTTCACTAGTTTCTTCCTTCAATTTAAGTACAATTTGCTGGTAAAAATGACCTTTTTCTTGTTGAATGCTGCTTTTGTCACGGCAATCCTGGATGTAATTTCACGTGTACATTTTGCATCACTGTTATCAGGCTAGCAAAACAGTTGAAATATTCTACATCCTTCAGTTGTTTTTTACCTATCACAATCTATACTGGGGATGGCTGCCTTGTGATTTTCATTACTCTAGTTTTTTCCACATTCATTTCCATTCCATAGCTTCATCCGATATCAATTAGTCTATGAATCATGCCCTGTAGCACCATTTCTTCCCCAGCCAGTAGCACAAGGTCATCTGCATATTTCACAGTGCGAATTAATTGTCCTCACACTTAGAAGTCTCCAAACCCTTCAACAGCTTCCTTCGTAAGGTATTCGCTGGATTTTAAGGGGAATCCTGATTTCGCGTTTCAGATTTTAATGAATCGTAAACCCAGAGCACTTTCTGCCAATAATTTTTTCCTGAAGCTGCGCGTTTAAACATTTTATTTCCACGGCAATTTCAGTTAATTTTAAACAATGATTATTATGCAAGAACCTCAAAGAAAGATTGGCCACCGACGAAAACATTCCCAATCACAGAAATCGAAGACACATTTTTAGGAAATGTCATTTTTTCTTCATACACGAAATACTGATGTGACGAGAGACGAAAGAAAACCCCCCTTTTGTCAGTTGGTCACTACACGTCTAGTATTAAGATCAGTTGTCTTGCTGTTGGTCACAACACGTCTAGTATTAAGATCAGTTTTCTTGCTGTTGGTCACAACACGTCTAGTATTAAGATCAGTTGTCTTGCTGTTGGTCACTGCACGTCTAGTATTAAGATCAGTTGTCTTTCTGTTGGTCACTACACGTCTAGTATTAAGATCAATTGTCTTTCTGTTGGTCACTACACGTCTAGTATTAAGATCAGTTGTCTTTCTGTTGGTCACTACACGTCTAGTATTAAGATCAGTTGTCTTTCTGTTGGTCACAACACATCTAGTATTAAGATCAGTTTTCTTGCTGTTGGTCACAACACGTCTAGTATTAAGATCAGTTGTCTTTCTGTTGGTCACTACACGTCTAGTATTAAGATCAGTTGTCTTTCTGTTGGTCACAACACGTCTAGTATTAAGATCAGTTGTCTTTCTGTTGGTCACTACACGTCTAGTATTAAGATCAGTTGTCTTTCTGTTGGTCACTACACGTCTAGTATTAAGATCAGTTGTCTTTCTGTTGGTCATTACACGTCTAGTATTAAGATCAGTTGTCTTTCTGTTGGTGCCGTCGGCAGATACACTGATAGTTGTACACTGACCTAGCAATTCACAGCTACCTAACAGAAGAAAATGCGATCGATTAATGACGTCTGCATGAACTGTCAAGGACGTCTAATTCAGTGACTTGCATGGCAAAAATTATAATAACATTTAAATTTCGACAATGTGTCATTTTTGGCAAAAGTATCTATAACCCCTTCGAAGGAGCCTATCCCATTAAGAAGTCATTCTTGCCCCCAAATTTTGAGCTAAGCAGTGCACATTCATTCCACCTACTTTGATGAGTTAACGTGGCGTCCATCTATGTTCTATGAAATGTAGGGTCAGAAAGAAAGCACTGGGTCTCGAACAAGGGCCAACAACTGATGGTAGTAACACTGCTATTTTCGACATCTAAAATATTAAACCAAAATGATAAAATTAAGATATAAGTCTTCTGATATATTACGCCTTCTCGAGTGCTAAATACTTACCGACGTTTCGAAATACAGCGAAATTCATTTATCGTATACCTGAGTACGTCAGGTTTTGTCTCCTTCGAAGTTTCCATCTACCGGGAATTTAGAGATCCTTCTGTTTAATAGCGTAAGTTGGTCCGCAGGGTCAGCAAGAAATCTAAATCCCCGAAAGATGTAGGATTTCTATGCGATAAATCTCCCATGATAACTTCCGTACAAGGACGTGATAATTTGCATGATGTAAGTGTAACAGGTATTGCCTAATATTCAAGGTGAATTGAATCCTTAGCAACAACGCTCTGAGGACCTCAGATTCGCAAATAATAATATTTTTAAACATTTGTCCTATTCGGAATTTATGGACTTCCGTGATATTTTGAGATTCCGTTGGTACCACTTCAGATATTTGCCATGCTTCTCTCATGCTATGAAAGATTTAATTAGAAAACGAGGCTTGAAGTTTGTGAAACGTGTCCTGCTCTTTTCAGCACTGTTTCCACAGGCCCTACTCCAAAAATTACGTTAGGTTTCATGAGTTAAACTTCACTTCTAGCTTCTGATCACATCTTGGTTGTCATAAAAATTTGATAAAAGCAACTACAAAACCTCAATATTTCTCAAATTATTCCAAATTATTTCGGTCCCAAGAAGTTCCAGGACATCCCAAAACCTACCAAAGACACATAGGTACTTATGTTAGAAAGAAAATATTCTTTTTGTATTTCAGTCACCGAACTTGACTTAAAAGTATTTTATTACGTAACTGTTTTCTACGTAATTTAGTATTGAAATAATTGCCCAATGAAATGTCAATACGCATTGTGCGAAACGTTTTCAAAGTGTTGTGTGTCAGTTACATAAAATTAATGCATATCTATGATAAAATACTTCACTTTTTCTTTTTTGTTTGCATTTGTGACTTTTTATCATTATAATAATTTTTAAACCATTGAACTTGATCCCAGCGATGTTGTTTCATAATAGCTAACTAACAGGTTGCATATTAAACCGTGTACCCCGCATTATTTGAATTAAATAAACAAACAAAACACAAAATTTATTACACTGCGCGCTGCTGCTATATGTTTCAGCTCTCAAGCCATTCTCAAGAAGATTTTATAAACACTTTTTTTTTCGCTAGTACAGAAATTCACATTTTTTTTTTTACAGAATGTACATAGACAATAAAAATGTCAGTTAAAGTATATAAAAAATAGACCTATATGCTACTGAAAAATTCGGATTTAATTACAATAATTATACACACATGCACTTTCTCCTATTGGTCATTATATATTATAATAAAAGTATAAAAGTATACCTCAGACACTTGCACTATCTTTCATAGGTTTTTCTACAATTCCTAGGTTGCTACTTGTCTTTGTGCTCAAATATCGATATGTACAGCAAATGCAAAGAGTAATCTATGAACAGCAGAAAAAGCTATTGATAATAGTGCAAGTTAGGTGAACCTTTTATATCCTAGCGGGTACGTTACGTGTCTAAGGCATGGGTCTACGGCCGCTCGCTTACTAGGATTGTGGGTTAGAATCCCGCCTAGGGCATGGATGTCTGTCTCTTGTGTGTTGTGTGTTGTCAGGTAGAAGTCTCTGCGGCGAGCTGATCACTTGTTCAGAGGAGTCCTACCGAGTGTGGTGTGTCTGAGTGTGATCGTGAAGCCTCGAACAATGAGGCGGCCTAGGCCCCCAAGGGGCTGTCGAGCCATCGGGGAAGGAAGGGTATGTAACGTAGCAACTGGTTTAACTTTGAGATATTCTGCATTGTACCGACATTGCGTTTATAAGTTTTGTATGGATCTCAGAACACAAGGCAACGTTTACCTTATACATAATTAACTAATTGGTTTTCATAACAGAGACGAAGTGTGTTTACTACACGGTACGGACTGAGTCCTTATATAAAAGTGATTACGTTTCGTCTTTAAATGGTTAATTAATGATCTGTTTGATACACTTCCTAACATGTAACATATATTTGTGTAGGTATATTTTAAAAATTTATAATAAATAATGGGAGTAAAAGAATATTTACATATATAATTATATTAATTGAATCCGAATTTTGCTGTAGCATATGGGTTTAAGCTTATGTATTTTAAATTAGACTGACACTGCCTACACACATTATGTAAGAAATGTAAATATTTTACACCAGCGAAAAAAATCGTGTTTGTAAGAATCTCCTTCAGAACAGCTCGAGAGTTGTAATATATTGGTGCAGTGTCTAATACAGGGTGATCGAAAAGAAACGCAAACCGAATTTTGTTATTTAGTACTAACTAGGAATGAGTCCGATGAAGTTGAATTGGTGGATAAATATGTCTGTATTACTGTGCAGAAGCTGTGTAAGAGCAAGCATAGGTCACGTGACCTGACGCCATCTCAGCAGTGGCTTTAAATCAGTGCGTCTACCGATATGTCAATGTCACAAGCGCAGCTTTTTTTTATTGTTGAACACTATCTTCAGTCTCAATCCTATTTGCAATGTCAGGATATTTTTAGGAGTGCCTTCCTGAAGCCTCAAGTACCAGATAAGTCAACAGCATTTCGTTAGTAGCCCGTTGTCTTCAAACAGGTAGTTGAGTGTCCCAAAATGTTGTTCTGGTCGCACTACAGAGTTAAACGACGCAAGAGTGCGAAAGGTCCGACATTCTTTAGCGCAACACCGCGAATATGTCAATTGTAGAATAAATTTTACGTTGTGGTCACTGTGCATTTTGATGTCACTCAACAATTTGTGGTTGTGTTGGTTTAGTTGTTGAGTGTAGAATAAAATTTTTAAATATATTGAGATATTTATTAGTTTTTAATTTTTATTTTAGATTTGGGTTTCGCGACTTCTCGATCACCCTGTACAGTAGGTTCTGTGCACTTTGTTGGTTTATTTGTTGAGTGTGGAATAACATTTTTAAATATTGAGATATTTTTTAGTTTTCAATTTTTATTTTAGATTTGGGTTTCGCGACTTCTCGATCACCCTGTACAGTAGGTTCTGTGCACTTTGTTGATTTATTTGTTGAGTGTGGAATAAAATTTTTAAGTATATTGAGATATTTTTTAGTTTTTAATTTTTATTTTAGATTTGGGTTTCGCGACTTCTCGATCACCCTGTACAGTAGGTACTGTGCACTTTGTTGGTTTATTTGTTGAGTGTGGAATAAAATTTTTAAATATATTGAGATATTTTTTAGTTTTTAATTTTTATTTTAGATTTGGGTTTCGCGACTTCTCGATCACCCTGTACAGTAGGTTCTGTGCACTTTGTTGGTTTATTTGTTGAGTGTGAATAAAATTTTTAAATATATGAGATATTTTTTAGATTTTTAATTTTTATTTTAGATTTGGTTTTCGCGACTTCTCGATCACCCTGTACAGTAGGTTCTGTGCACTTTGTTGGTTTATTTGTTGAATGTTGAATAACATTTTTAAATATATTGAGATATTTTTAATTTTTTAATTTTTATTTTAGATTTGGTTTTCGCGACTTTTCGATCACCCTGTACAGTAGGTACTGTGCACTTTGTTGGTGTATTTGTTACCGTGCAACCATACATAACCTTTGTCCCACGTTGCAGAATGACATATGGTTTGTATTATTACAGATACTGAGAAATACTAAATGTCCTTGTATTGTTAGTCGTAGTTAATTACACAGAAAATGAAAATTCAAGTTTTCTGGAATATGACTGTCTGTTTGTTCTTCAATATATACAGGCTTTTTAGAGGAACTCCTCTCTCTATGTTAAAGGTATACGCCGTCCACTGATCTTTCATTGCTGAGACAACATTACACAACACGCTTCTCCGAACCGCCGGTAACTATTTACCATTCGACACAACGTAACAGCCTAGCAATCTTAAATATTCATCACTAACGCTGTGAGAACCTTAAAGCTTGCATACGTACAGAATAATAAATAATTGCTTAAAATTTTTTGGGGTTTTACCCGGCGTCAATTTTTGGTGTGAAGATGGGACAAACAAGTGATCCCGAAACGTTGGTCATGCACCAAAAATTGACGCCGGGCAACAACCCAAAAAATTTTAAGCAACATTACGACCACGGCGGAAGCCTTCAATTACATATAATAAATAATTACTTAGAATATGTTAAAAGTGCGGAAATTCCGAACACTGGGTAATTCTGATCGCTGCCGTTTTTCAAACATGGAGACAGGGAACCTTGATTTGTGCAGGTCGTTAAGGACTTAACGTCTACGGACATGACGCAAGGCAGCAACTGGAGTGATTTGTTGAAATCAATTATTTTTGCCCGTTCGCTACTACGAAATTAGCTCTACGTACTGTACGTGATGCTTTTTGCCTTTTCTGAGAACAGGTTGTTAATCCATGACACGTAACAAAAAACAGCACAAGTGTCAAACGTAAAAAATTTACACGAAAAAGTGGCCTCTTTAAGCTCCCAATATTTCTCGTTCTGGTAAAAAAAATTGCCTCTCATTCATTCAGATGTACATACTTAAATTGAGAACACTTATTCTGTCATGGTGCCCTGCTGAATACCACGAACCTCGCAGCAAGTGGGGTGGGATGCCATGTCACTTACTTCAGCAAATGGGGCAGTAAAAAGTAACAGAAAAAATCATTCGACAAGAAGCGAAATAATACGGAATCACATATGCCACCTTACATGACCGTTCGAAGTCAGGCAAAAATTCAAAATTAAAATCTAGAAGACCATCAGTTTTTACTGCAGCTTAAGGAAAGATAAGGCTGGGCACATAATTTTAATTTCATAATTGTTTCTTGTGCCTAAACTAACGGATCGGCTCTGGAAACGGAGCATTTCTTTTTATATAGGTTCCGAAAGGGAAACCTCAAAGCACTTACCAAGGGGCGGTTCGGCCAATATGTTTATTGGGCCGCAACTTGTACTTGATATATTCTTCTGTTATGTATAACTTAGAGGGTTTGTGGCCTTATGTTGGGCCTCAACACTCTAAGAAAGCATTTGCATGTGATGGACTTGTGATTATCTCACATGTAGGATCAGGAAAACTCATCCAAGGTCAATCCTGGCTTTTAGTAAGGCTGTAGGACTTGGATAAGGTTCTTTTCTACAGAGAAAAGTTTAGAGAATAAGGGGCACAAAGGGCCTGTTATAAAAAGGCCTACGTGCATCAGGTCTTTAAGGGCTCGAACCCATTATATATTCTGTTCTATTATTTTCTATTCTATTCTATTGTATTGTATTCTAAACTCACGGATCTGAGGAAGTTTGCCTTTACACATGCTGGCCGAATGGCTGACAGCGGCACACAATTTGTAGACAGAACTACGTTTACTGGCACATAATCGCTAGGGCAGTGTTTCCCAAAGACTCTTCAGCAGGACATCGTTCAGGTTCTCCGTGAGGAATCTTGGAATAAGGAAATAAACATTTTGAAATGCCGCGAAAAATTCCAAATAGCCCTCGAAATATGGCGGGAATTCTTTTCTGCTAATTGAAAAGACTGGAGTAATCTCCGTTAGCCACTAAATACCTCTGTTTTCCGGCCTGTCAATGTTTCATAGATAGAGGGCCCTCGGTATTGTTAA
Source organism: Reticulitermes speratus (assembly GCA_021186555.1). Taxonomy (NCBI): domain Eukaryota; kingdom Metazoa; phylum Arthropoda; class Insecta; order Blattodea; family Rhinotermitidae; genus Reticulitermes; species Reticulitermes speratus. The sequence goes on from JAJKFL010000005.1 coordinate 8,722,414, forward strand.
AATGCGAAGCCTGTAACATGGCTTTAGGCCTTAAGTAATAAGTAGTCTATGCACGTCTCTGTACTTGAATTTGTATTGTTATACACTCTGTTGTATGCTTAATAATAATAATAACAATGATAATACTATTAATACTGTTATTATTATTATGATTATTATAACGCTATGAATTCAGAAGTTAAATACAGTTTCAATTTTGTACTTCAAATGTTCTTTGTACTGAAAAATCAAGGGCCATGAAGATATTTATTTATTTATTTATTTGTGGTTTATTTAACGATGCTTTCAATACGTCGGTTTTTAAAACGTCGAAAGTTGCGGTTATTCTGAAATAATTGATTGCAGGAAGGGGCCGTGGCCTATTTTGTTTTACTATCCCGTAATTTTACAGGAAGTACTGACGAAAACTACCGGAAAACCCCCAGTTAATACAGCCGATCTTCTAGTTTGTAACTGGTGCTTTTTAAATAAGATTTATCGTGCCTAAATGCTACATAGAGGCTATCGTTTCAGTGCGGTAAATTCGGCCTGCACCCACAAAACCAGATTCAGTTCGCACGTTACACGGACAGCGAAGTATTTATCAGCTAATCACTACTTGTGGTAGTCGATAAAATCTGAATGCTAACCGATTTGAGCACAAATATACCTAGTTGCTATGTCATTAATTTAATGACAGACCTGAAGTTATCTCTTCCGTGACACACCTGCTTCCCTTAATTGCTGTGTTCATTACACCGTCACAGTCTCTACTGCAGACGCCTCTAGTGTTTGTGTGAAATTGTTACAGACATTCCGCAAAATATTTTTTGAATGTCTATAATTTACATGTCTTTTTCTCTTTGGCGCAACAGCCCAAATCGGGCCTACACCACCTCATTGTCGAGGTTTATAGATCGCACACACACACACACCCGGTAAGACTCCTCTGAACGAGTGATCAACTCGTCACAGAGGCCGCTAACTAAGCAACAAACACAAAAAAGGAATATCCATGTCCTCAACGGGATTATTTTTTGTGCCTGTCCGGGGTTTTCCCCCTTTGATCCATTTTTGTACTGTTTAAATCCTTTTGTCCTTCATGTCACTTACGTTCCATATTACCGTCTTTACAACAAACACAACACAAACATCCATGCCCCCGGTGGGATTTTTCTTTTTTTTTTTTTTTTCTTTTTTTTTACTAATTCCTGGGTTTTCCCCTTTGATCCATTTTTGTTCTGTATTAATCCTTTTTCGTCCTTTCATGTCACTTACGGTCCACAGCCGTCTTTTTACAACACAACACAAACATCCATGCCCCCGGTGGGATTCGAACCCACAATCCTAGTAAGCGAGCGGCCGAAGACCCACGCCTTAGACCGCACGGCCACTGGGATCGGCAGCGAACCCGCGATCCCAGCAATCGAGCGGTACAAGACCTACGCCTTAGAACGCACGGCCATCGGGATCGGTTACGCGATGATAGTGTCTCGTATTAAGGTATATGAATGTAGCTGAAGCACGTAGGGGAGTAAGAAGATGGAGGAGATGTCGTTTTCACCCACCGCATTCTCTCTTTACACAGACAAAACATCGTGCTGTTAAGTCATTAATGCACCGATGGGCACAACATTCAACTGTCCTATCGAAAAGTAAATACGCTGTTGCCTGAATTTGTGTTAAATTAATTTTGTATGAAGTTTGTTTCTTTTTTTCCTTAGTCTGACCTCTTCTACCTGCTCGTTGTAGGTGTAAAGGGTTATTGTTGCACCTGATAACACTCAATGACACACACACACACACACACACACACACACACACACTTGGTAGGACTCCTCTGGAAGAGGGATTGGCCCGTCGTAGAGACCTCTACCTGTACAACACACAACATACACCAGAGACAGATGCCCATCCCTCCGTGGAGGGATTCGAACCCACAATCCCAGGAAGTGAGCGGCCGCCTTAGACCGCGCGGCCACCAGGATCGGTCTTGTATGAGTTTTCATTTCTACTAACTGGGAAAGTTTCCCTTTAGACACAACTTTATGCCTGCATAACGATATAAAAATTATTATGCAGGCAGCGTGTTTCGGCATGCTTCATCATGTAATTACCAGTTATGAATACAAGAATGTAAAAACATTAGTTGTTTATACCCACTGTTTATGAAGATGAGTATTTCAATCTGTAACATTACGTAGGCCTACGTGGTAATGCATCGTCAAAGTGTTTCTTATACCGGATCAAACATAAAGTTTACAACTGTTAAAACCCAAACACTTCAATCCCCGTCGCCGCGCGGTCTAAGACGTGGGTCTACGGCCGCTCACTTGCTGGGATTTCAGGTTCAAATCCCGCCGGGAGCATGGATGTCTGTCTCTTGTGAGTGTTGTGTGTTGTCAGGTAGAGGTCTCTGCGACGAGCTGGTCACTCGTCCAGAGGAGTCCTACCGAGTGTGGTGTGTGTCATTGAATGTGGCCAGGTGCAACAGTAACCCTCTAAACCTACGACGGGTTGGTAGAAAGAGATCAGAATAAGAAAGAAAAAAGAAGAAAATCCACGCACGATCAGAGCCACCTCCTGATTTCCGATAGCGACACACGGCGTCAGTATCTACCTTGCTGCAGGATTTGACTCTCAAGGTAACGTACTGCAAGTCAGCGTCATGGGAATTTCAACACACTCCAGCTAATTTATGGCACGATGAATACGTGTACATCAATTTCCAAGATACGCGTGCTCTAATGAATGTCGGGAATTCTAAGCCACATCGAAAAACAACTTGACTGCAACTGCTGTAAAATAAGACAGAAACTTAAAGAAGGGGGGAGAAGAGCAAGTAGGATATATGTATTTTCGTATATTTTACATGATATCCGTTTCATTAATTTCGTTCACGTAGTCGAAAAATCGCCTTGTTGCGTCGTCATAGCCGTCCGTCTGTCCGCATGTACCAGCGCGGCTCTCACTGGACAGGTTTCCGTGAAATTTGGTACGACTTATACGAAACTTTCTTGAGAAAGACCAACTGTGGTTAAAATCTGAAAAAAAAAATTGGGAAATGTACATGAAGGCCTTGTAGGTTTTATTTATTTCGGCGATGTTAAATCGCCATAAAAGAGGTCACTTGGAGTGAAATCGTGTGAGGCTGTTAGTCCGTCTGTCCGCATGTATCAGCGCGGCTCCCACTGGACAGATTTTCTTGAAATTTGGTATTGGGGACTTTTATAAAAATCAGTTGAGGAAATCCAAATTTTGTTAAAATCGAGCAAAAAATATCGGGCACTTTGCACGAAGACCTAAGTAGGTTTTACTGTTTCGGGGACGTTAATGACCATAAAAGCCTTCTCGAGTGAAATGGTATTAAGACTTTTGGGATAGCCGAGGAGGTATCAACATTAGGCGAACGCACCACAATGTTAGGTTATGCGTATATACTTGTTAAGTTTTTAAGGGACCAGTATTCGTCTTAATAGGGTACAATCACAATGTAGTTTAATATCTTAAATATTTGGACTTAGACGACTTAGACGTAGTTTTGGATTTTAAGAACTGTAAATTTTATATTTCATTACGTTGTAACGAATCTCTGTAAGGACAAATTAGCAATTATATTTTGTAAGAGACTGAAAACTCCGTATTTATACACAATGACAGTAAACAACCGATCTCTTTTGTAGGCCTTTTCTGATTATATCCTGAGGAAACAGGCCGAAATATGTTGTATGCATAAACCTGTATATCATACTGTAATCAATTAGTGCCTAAGGGAAAATTTGCCCATTTATTAACAAGCACATTGAGATGAGTATCATGTGACATACTTCGGTTGTATCTTTTGTTTGCTTTACGTATTAACAGCCTTCAGTATTTAGTGCGTTGATTGGGTTGCAAACTTGCCACAAGTTAAACAACCAGTTATGCAATATCCAGTCTCATCATGACGGTCCTCCTCCATTTCGCGAAAATGTGCATGGCTCAGATACGTAGATAAATCTATTGGATGCCAACAACAAATGAGTGGTAAGGACCTGAGCAACACCACAATGTTATCGTACATATACCCCTCACTGCAACCGCAGTTTCAAATGGTGCATTCCTGTAGGCCCTGAAATACGAAACTGCAAATAAATTCTGCTTATCTTAGTGACAGTTTCGTTCTGTACTTGATAAGTTTCAATTCTTGGACGACAGTAACAAATAAAAGTAAGTCATATCAAGTAACAGTTGCCTTCATGAAGCAATTAAATTCTGGGAGTGGTACCTGGGAGTGGTACTTGCCTTTAATTTCAGAACCCGGTATCATGAAGAGTAAATATTAAATTAGAGGGAACTATAGCTTCGCATGTTTCTTTTCGAGAGTGTTGTTGTGCATAGTGCTAAGGAGCAGTGGCGTCGCTAGGTTGTTTGGCACCCTGGTCGAGAGTCACAGTGGCCACCCCGAACAAAAATGATGAACTTTAAATAGTCGCAATTATTCGTTGAATTTCGTCTTATTTTTTCTAAATAATTTTTTAATTCCTGAGCACATAAAATGAATTTTTAATTTAAAATATTTGTTTTGCCATCAATTTTGACGCCCCTTGAACTCTGCCTCCAAGGGGGTGGCAGCACTCCCCCGTCCCCCTAGCCAGACTATTTGGACATAAGGGCAAGAAAGTTACAGGAGTTTTGAGAAAATTGAATAACGAGCAACTTCATGATTTGTACTCGTAAAAATTAAGGTGATCAAATAAAAAAAATATGAGATGGATAGGACATGTAGCAGGCGTGGACGTGATGAAGAATTCACGCGAACTTCTAGTGGGAAACCTGAAAGTAAGAGATTCCTTTACAGGCCTAGGCATAAGTAAAAGAAAAATATTAAAATGACATTTAAATACGCAAAACTTTAGCTTGTAAAATAAATTTATTTGGCTCACACAACGAGAAAATATTCACTAGATGAACAGAAACGTAATCAGTGAAAGTAAGGATACGTTTCTTATCTTCATCTGTAAATCCTCACTAACGTGTCACCTCGGACACCTATGTTGAATTCAAGTGGCATGCACGTAAATTTTGTGGTGAGCAAATTGTCACTAGCACGAGACGTTTGTCTGTGCCCTTCGTTACTGAGCCAGCGGGTCTATTCCTGTGTGTCAGGGGCTCGTACAATGGGCTTGAAGTTTCTTCTGTGTGAGCTGAGCCACAGGAATTCGAATTCTGGAGAACAGAATTGTCCTCATCGCATTAACAGAATAAAACACGAAATTGTTATAAACATAAGTAATAAATCCTTTGAAAGTGTGACAAATTTCAAATATTTGGAAAGAACTTTAACACATAAAGATTGGCATTATTCATTCCGTACATTACTCTTACAATTGATCACATCCACCAACAACTGCACATAATAGGATTACAAACTGTGCATAGGTTTTAAAAACTCCTACTTATTTCGGCGCCAAGGCGCCATCCTCAGGCAATCTCAAATACAAAGGAGTACAAGCATCAATACATTTTAATACTTGGCATCGTACTTTCCACATTGTTGCTTGTACTCCTTTGTATTTGAGATTGCCTGAGGATGGGGCCTTTGCATCGAAACATGTAGGAATTTTGAAAATCTATGTAAACTTTGTAATTCTATTGCATATGTTGGTGAATGTGATTGAACATAAAAATTAGGTTTACGAAGAAAGTAAAAGCAGAGTGAAGTCAGGGAATGCTTGCTATCAATCAGTGCTGAATCATCTGTCTTACACTTTGCAATCCTAAAATATAAAAATTGAAATATGCAGAACTATGATTTTGCTTGTAGTTTTATATGGGTGTGAAAATTTGTTGCTCACATTGAGGGAGGAAAATGGGTTGAAGGTGTTCGAGATTAGGGTGCTGAGGGATATATTTGGGCCTAAGAGGGACGAGGCAACAGGGGGCTGGAGGAAATTGTACGGTGGGGAGCTTCAGGATTTTTACTCCTCACCAGACGTTTTCGGGTGATCAAATCAAGAAGAATGAGATGGGAGGTTTTGTGGCATGTGTGAAGACCAGGAGAGGTGCGTACCGGGTTTAGGTGAGGAAACCTGAAGGTAATGGGGTCACTTGGAAGACTTAGGTGTAGATGGAAGGATAATTATAAAAACAGATCTTAAAAATCGTTTGAGAAGAAGCAGATTGGATGGGGGAAAGTTGTGGGTTTTCGTAAATTCGATTATGAACAATCGGCTTCAATAAAGTGTGGAAGATTTGTTGGCTAACTGAAGACCTGTTAATTTTAAAAAAGGACTCTGCTGTATGGAGTCAGTTAATTAGTTAGTCATTTAGTCAGTTAATTTAGTTAATTAGTTATAGTTATTGGGCTCTACCCTAACTTTCTGTCCAGTAGATATCAAGGGATCTTTCGAGGACGCAATGTGGCCGGGAGTAAAGCTGAAGAAGTTAAGAATATATTGAGCTATATTCCATTTTCTAAACATTGTCATAACTTGATGCTAAATTAAGCACAGGGCCAACTGTTTATTTTCAGATTCGAATTGGATTGTTTACCGTAATATGTCAAAAATAGGAGGTGTTGAAGAGATGGTTACATGCACCAGCAGTGTGCTTGTTCAATATAATCACCTTCGTCTATGATTTACTTGCCTAGCCAGGAACATAATGTTCTCAGCATCGGCCTTATCTTCAGATTACAAACTCCATCTGAAATATCTTGATTCTGTTGGCAGCACTGTAAATTCTCGCTGCAACCTCTCATGCTGTGATAGGTCTCAGCATCATCGGATTTCTCCAAAGACATTAAATAATTTGAGTCGTTTCTTACTAAAGAGGCTACGACATTTTTTCAGATAAATGTCAGGCCGCAGGTAATACTTTCGTTTTTCAGCTGTCGCTGTGTCATGGCGTCGCGTCTTGCGGGGGTTCCCCTGCAGTAGTGATTAACGTAGAGGTCAACAGGTTTTTATTGTTAGATCAAAGGTCATTCCTACGTTCCGGGAGCATTCCGTTTGTCCACTGTCCTTTGTTGATGTAAAAAGTAGGATTGTGAAACCACCAATCCTGTGTGTTTGTGTGTGTGTGTGTGTTTGTGTGTATGTGTCTGTGTATGTGTATGTGTCTGTGTGTGTGTATGTGTATGTCCATCCAGCTTTTGAAACTATTACCCGACTTTCACAAAATTTCTGTGGACTTTAAGCCGTCAAATCCACATGGACCTTAGCTTCAAAGTCTATTTGACATACATAAAACAATTTTAAAATTATTTACTCCATGCATCTTGAATCAATATTTTCATTCAATATACCAACTAAATGCACTTACAATATATATGACACTACAGTCTCTTCACTCCCACATGTTTCGGCATGACAGTGCCATCTTCAGGGAGTACATACCAAGCTTAAAACCATTTATAATAACATAGATTACATCTACGAATCTTATAATCTTCAATACATTCTGCTGCTTATATATGCACAGTTTATATGTGGATAAAATTTGTGAATATTTTAATGTATTATACACATTGTGCATAAATCATAATGTGACTTCCGAACACACCATAAAACTTACCATACAGGGACACGGTCCGCACTGGATCGAGTGCTACAGCAGATGTTTGAATACTGCCGCAACTCAAAGAGTCTTGTCTCTAATTACATTTTACATATTTTAAATGCTTTATATTTACATGTGTCTATAGTACGATTTATTCACCATATATATAATACATTAAAAATTCACATATTTTATCTACATATAAATGGTAATAGAAGCAGAATATACTGAAGATTATGAGATTTGTAGATGTAATCTATCTTACTGCCGATCCCAGTGGCCGTGCGGTCTAAGGCGTGAGTCTGCAGCGGCTCGCTTACTGGGATTGTGGGTTCGAATCCCACCGGGGGGCATGGATGTCTGTCTCTTGTGAGTGTTGTGTGTTGTCAGGTAGAGGTCTTTGCGACGGGCTGATCCCGCGTCCAGAGGAGTCCTACCGAATGTGGTGTGTCTAAAGTGTGATCGTGAAGCCTCGAAAAATGAGGCGGCCTAGGCCCCCAAGGGGCTGTCGTGCCATTGCAAAAAAATCTGTCTTACTATAGATGGTTTTTAAGCTTGGTATGTACTCCGTGAAAATGGCATTGTCATGCTGAAACATGTCTGTATGAAATGGCTATAATGGTAATTATTGTAAGTGTACTTAATTGGTACATTAAATGAAAAAAAAAAGCGTAAAAGAAGTCTACATATTCTACATAATTCGGCTAATGTCTTTTGGCAACTTCAGGGAGTATCAGTACTAAAAGACGTATACAGCATTGCTATACAGCTTTGTTGTACGTAGATGGTAAAATATTTAATGGCAACAGACCATTAAAACATATATGAACTGTGTTATATAAAAACGTACACCACCAAGGATCGCTCTGAACTGTTCACATAAGGTGGCAATATGCTACAAGATTTAACACTAGATTTTATTTGAAGAGATTTTACTATCGCAGATGTTTGAATGCAAAATATTTCAATAACTGTCTTGCAATAAAATAATTTTAACAAACGTTTTATAAGAGAAACTGTATAGAAAGTTTTAATAACCTGCTGCCACTATATATTTTATCACCTGCATGTGACAAAGTTATATATCAACCCTGTATACAACTTTATATACTGATACTCCCTGGAAATGGCTAAGACAATAGCCGAAATATGTAGGAGTGGTTTCTATCTCTATTTTAATAAGTTCAGTTTCTTGATTATAGACTTATTTTACTTTAATCTCAGACTTCTAAATACAGAGGGCATTTTATCTTAAAAAGTATGCATTTTTTAAAATCACTCCTTTCAGAATGTAAATCAACAACATGGCTGCCTTATAAACATTTCTAATTACTTGTAATTTGACTAGTGTATGTACTATAAGCAGTGTCGTTATATATGTACATCTGGAGGCCTGACTGTTGGATCTTATATGAGCAGGCTGTAAACTTTCCTACAAAATGTTTCTAAAGTAAGCAGGTAATTACAAAGCCGGCGACAACGGTGAGGAGTTTGAGGTTATACTCTACATGACAAACGCATACACCCTAATCAACTCACAACACTCAGTCCAACAAAATGCACTGTATTGCTCCCAGATACTGTATTTTATATTGCAATATCACGTTGAACACTGCTACATGTTTCGATCCCTTATGGGATCATCATCAGGGGATCACATTAATGTAACACTTCACAAAAGCGAACTAGCAATCCATGTACACAATAAAAAGATGTAACAAGGTCAACTAGTTAGAATGTAGGCGTTTGTTGTGTAATGGATCCTGGTATACTTGAAATTAATGTTACAAACATTAAATTAATTAAAATATAAATATGAATAAACATTTAAAGTACTTAAATGTACAAAATATATATAAAGACTTAGATTGTTGGACTGAGTGTTGTGAGTTGATTATCTACAATGTACGGAATTAACAATATAAAAAATGCATAAACCTACTTAAACAATAGACTATTCCAAAACAGAAAATTTTGTTAGGCCTATGGCTAAAATACTAATGAAAGAGGACTAAACATAATTATAAAGATATTAATATGAAATTAATGCACTATTGACAAACAACGTAGCCGACAGCCCTGATCCCTTTTTTGAAGACTTGCTGCTGTCTATCTGTCTGTCTAACCTCAATTTTCTACGACAGGGACAGAGGCTTTCAGTTGCGGTAAGTAACGTGGGTGAAAGGTCGAGGTTCTCGGCGTAGCGCAGTGGTGTTTGAGGCACAAGGTTAATTTTCAGGGCCTTAACGGCAAGTGGTCCCCGAAATTTGAAGGAGGGCATTGAATAAAGCAACAGAGAACTGATCAGCATATGAGGAATTATATTTTGATCCGACAATATGTCTCATACTACATACACTTCTGTACATTCTCAAATGTAATCCGTACACTCTCGCACAATTATTATGTACACTATGGTCAACAAGTGCCGATCCAGTGGCCGTGCGGTCTAAGGCGTGGGTTTGCGGCCGCTCGCTTATTAGGATTGTGGGTTCGAATCCCGCCTAGGGCATGGATGTCTGTCTCTTGTGAGTGTTGTGTGTTGTCAGGTAGAGGTCTCTGCGACGAGCTGGTCCCTCGTACAGAGGAGTCCTACCGAGTGTGGTGTGTCTAAAAAGTGTGATCGTGAAGTCTCGAAAAATGAGGTTTCCTAGGCCCCCAAGGGGCTGTCGAGCCGTCGGAGAAAAAAAAAGGTCAACAAGCGGCTAATGATTAACTAACTCCATGGAGAAGGGTCATTTTGAGAAGTTAAAGAGTTTCTCAGATAGTCAAGAAATTTCCCACATTTTATGACAAAAGAAGGGTCATTATTTTAAGGAACTTTATCCCGTTGTGTTGTTAATAGTATAAAAATTAAATCACTATCTGTCCAAACAAATTACATTTATTGTATAGAACTACATGCTTCGACATTTCGCAGGTCATCCTCAGTTCACAATTTGTCTTCAAAACACACTGAGAAAAAATATACCCGTGTATATATTATGTGAAACCATAAACACAATTAAAATTATTAAAACTTTATGGTCATAAACAGAAACAATATGTGTGGATAGAGGTTCTACCGCAACTGCTACAAATACTGTTTACAGAAAGTAAAATGTGTAAAGAGAATTTGTAATAGTTGTGATAGAACCTCTATCCACACATTTTGTTCCTGTTTATGACCATAACAAGTTTAATAATTTTTAATTGTGTTTTATGGACTTACATAATGTATATTTCTTCGTCAACATGTTTTGAAGACCAATTGTGAAACTGTGGATGACCTGAAAAATGTCGAAGCATATAGTTCTATACAATAAATGTATGGGCCTGGGCCTCCTCGTTTCGTCGAGGTTTCATGATCACACACATTTGAGACACACCATAGTCGGTAGGACTCCTCTGGACGAGGGACCAGCTCGTCGCAGAGACCTCTACCTGACAACACACAACACTCACAAGAGACAGACATCCATGCCCTAGGTGGGATTCGAACACACGATCCTAGTAAGCGAGCGGCCGAAGACCCACGCCTTAGACCGCACGGCCACTGGGATCGGCAACCTACTACCTATACACAAAATATATTTCCAAGCAAAACATCTCTCTCCACTTTACCTGTACTACCTGCTTTTACATATCAATTAAAAACTTCATCCATCAGTTACTAAATGGCCGTGTATTCATTTCATATTTTACTGCTGTCAAATTATAGTCTAAGTAAAGCTTACATTTTAGATAATGGTTTACCACTCAGTGTGTTTTGTAATCATCCCAGATGATTCGAGTTTATACTACTTTGTCAACGAATCTGTAGTAGAATAAACCTGATGCAACAATTTGACTGTAGACACAGTCATGAAGCTACACGAACCATCCATCAAGTGTGAGGTGTGCGTTGTTTGGGAGGCTGTTAAGGTCATGTTTGGAGCCATGAGCCAAAGAGCAATAAAATCCATCATCAGTTGTGACAAGGGCCAGTACCAAGGCCATAGATGAAGATAACAAGCAATCACATCGCAGATTTCTGGACGTAGAATGACTCACGAGGGTGTGCCACTGTGCGCGCAGCAGGCGTTCCTTCTGCCCGAGTCTGAGCTAGTCAGTTTTGGAGACATTCTGTTTGCATCAGTGACGTCATTCAACAAGTGGTTTGATTCTCCGTGTATTTCCACAAGATGAGTATTTAACGATATCTTAGTTGAAGTTTCAAGTCTTCTAAGATGTTACAACTTCTCGACCAGTAAAGAGTTACTGACGTTTCGAAAGATTGCAATGCCTTCATTTTCAAGTCAAGCAGTCCAAAACTGATTAACCCTGAAGATGAATACACTATGATCCTTCATAAAGTCGCTATTTACCAGTCGACACGGCGTAATATCCCATAAAACTTAAATATTCAGCAACGCCACTGTGAAAACCTCCGATATCGCAGGAACGCAATGAGAGTCTGGGGGTCTTTCTTTTGATTTGGGACTCCAGAATGCTGCCATCGTTTAAGAATTACTTTTTGAAGTCTGACCTTACAAAGACACGTAATTCGCACTGTTACAATACAGAGCTGAATGCTGACGAGTAACACGTGAATACGTGTATGAGGGGGTAGCCACACGTGACGTAAAGTCTGCCATATTTTTGTTAGGCGGTACAAGATAGTGCTATCTCCCTCTGCGTTAACATCAGATTCACCTGCAAGACCTACGCCACATCATACATTGCAGACGTCCGCTACGGTGTAGTTGTGACTGTTTTTCTTCTGGGATGTTACGCAGCGCAGGTTGGTAGTTGAGCCCAGGTCTCGCCATGACCATATTTCCACAAACGAAGCTAAGGTTAGCCCTTGGATTACGGAGCAATAAAATTTCCAACTGTTACTATACTGGGTACATTGGTACCCACATTTTTTAATTATTCTCTCAACATATTTTTTTGAAAATTTGTTTATTAGACTCAATTAAGAAAAATGTTTTTATTCAAATTTTTTATTTCTCGTGCCATTTTATATAACGACATGCCTAAAATTTTTTAACACAAGAAAAATTAGTTTAGAACATAAATGTGAAATAAATCTGTATTGTGATTTTTCCTTGCAATTGTTGCATGTTATTTGAATTGTATTGATACAGTGGTCCTAGCGCACACATTCTGAGCACTGGCAACATTTCCTCTCTGTTTCTCTATTATTGAGTGTTGGACAAATAGAAATAAATGGGTACACACAAAATGGTCCAGCCGGATACACAAGAATATGGCATACTAAAAACAATATACTCGCTGCATAATGATAATTTTGTGTCAAGGGAATCCAAAGAACAAATAGCAAAATTGGTAAGGTTGTTATTCTGTACCACCGAGAACTGCTGAAGAAGAGACCAAGCCTGGGTACATTTTGTACGCAGTTAGTAATCCAAGGATCAAATAGTATATGAACGTTACATTTGGTGTGAGTTGTTCAGCGTGTTTATAACTGTATCTAATTCAATATGTATGCGAGGGTATCTACGTTTCTCTGTTCAGTGGCATTTTTTAGAGTGAGTATCTTCCTGAGTGCTATTTCCTCGTCGATACTCGTACGATGCCATTTGCTCTTCAGGAGCTGCTCTCTCCAAATCTGCGTTTCTGTTAACGTCAACAATACATGGAAGTCGCTCTCCTCCTCTGCGCATACGAGGCATCTGCACCTCTCCGTATCCCCCACCCCCTCTCGCTGCTCTTAATTTCCAGATTCCCAGTCTGAAACATGCTATGCCACTTCTTTCTTTCATAGTGCAGTAGGATGTGTGTACCTCTCTTCCCGCAGTGTTTTAATTCCCCTTAGTGATAAGAATTTTTCCCTCTAAAAACCAGGCGAATAAAGAGAACTGAGGTTGGGGGGAGAGGGAGATCTAGATTGTACGTAGCATCGACAGACATAAGTAACATTGATAAGACAAGAACCCGCCGATCCCAGTGGCCGTGCGGTCTAAGGCGTGGGTCTGTGGCCGCTCGCTTACTGGCATCGTGGGTTCGAATCCCACCGGGGGCATGGATGTTTGTGTTGTGTTAGATGTATGGACGATAGCATGAAACATAAGGTGACATGCAGGACAAAAAGGACTTCAACAGTACGAATGGATCAAAGGGGAAAACCCAGGAATTAAAAAAAAAAAAAAAAAAAAAAAAAAAAAAAAAAAAAAAAAAATCCCACCGGGGGTATGGATGTTTGTGTTGTGTTGTAAAAAGACGGTTGTGGACCGTAAGTGACATGAAAGGACGAAAAAGGATTAATACAGAACAAAAATGGATCAAAGGGGAAACCCAGGAATTAGTAAAAAAAAAAAATCCCGCCGGGGGCATGGATGTTTGTGTTGTGTTTGTTGTATAAGGACTAGTATGGATCATAAGTGACATGAAGAAGGACAGAAGGATTTAAAAGTACAAAATGGATCAAAGGGAAATAACGGGACAGGAAAAAAAAAATCCCACCGGGGGCATGGATGTCTGTCTCTTGTGAGTGTTGTGTGTTGTCAGGTAGAGGTCTCTGCGACGAGCTGGTTCCTCGTCCAGAGGAGTCCTACCGAGTGTGGTGTGTCTCAAATGTGTGTGATCGTGAAACCTCGAAATGAGGAGGTCTAGGCACCCGAAAAGGGGCTGTCGAGCCATTGAAAAAAAAAGAAAGACAAGAACCCTTCAGATCATAATAAGTAGTACAGGTAAACTGCAGTCAGTAGCAATATAGGGGATGTACATTGGCAAAACCTGATATTACCATTTTTTATGTTGCTCATACCGTGCATGTTCTTATAATTAATGCATCAACCAAATTATACACTTAATAAAATAATTCAAAAGTCAGTATAAAACTCCTACATGTTTCGGCACCGAGTTGCTATCATCAAGGAGTTATCTAAAGAAACGAATATAGGGTCAGCACGCTTATTTATGTGTTATGTCGCCTTCATTAAAATGATTAAAATTCCAAAATACGCAAAGTTAACAATTATAAAATCACAATATTTAAATTTAAATTTTTTTAAAGTTATATGTTCCAGCAGAAGTTTCCAGTTGTTTAACTCTTTATGAAGCATGCATACAAATATCTTTCTCGGTCTATTATGACCTGAAGCGATCTCGTCCTGCTAGAGAATGTATAATGTGTATCGTGTCAGGTGGTGTGGTGTACTCAGTATACCAGTCATATCCAACGTATCGTATTTGATACTCAGCTACTAAATATCTAATTCAAGTTTTTAAACCCATTGAACAAATGAGCACCATCCAATAGTTGTCACTGTTTATTTAGGTTACTTCAGATTAATTATTTTGTAACGTCTTATTATCTAGTAGGCTGTTATCAACTTTCCGGAGGAACCTGTTGCCTCCATCTTCATTATGAAATTTCAAAACTCGGAGAACCACAAATTATATGCATTGATCTTTTCAGTTCAGCCGAAATCAATGCAGTTATCATTGTGTCCGTGAACAAACACACCGCGATTTGTACCTCTTCCCAGGCTCCCATACTTTGCCCCATGGTTTGAATCTGCATGTCCTTTAAATGGCTTGCGCCATGTTTTTGGCTATATTCTGTTTAATAATTTTGCCAGTAACCTACTCTGATCTGTAAGACAAAATAATAAGACTTTCCTAACTTTATCCTCTGACAACTTGGAATTAATCTCAATGAATATTCACTTTACAGAGGACACAGTGTGCTTCAGTTACAAATCCAATCTTTGAATGTTGTAGTAACAAATATTCCCTGTTTATTGTAAGAGCCGTATGCAACACATAAACCCACTTTTTGGAAAAAGTTTTTGTGTTAAACGTTATCGTAAATATACTAGCCACTAGACTTTAAATCCAAAGCTTGCATTATTGTGGTGCATCCTATTTTTACAAGCGAGAACACTGGCGACCTATTTGTGATATTATAACCATTATATCATGCAATCTTATAGAGAAAATACCACCACCAGGACTTGAAGATTAGTTTTGCAGCGTGGTAGTTGTTTCCCTAATGGGCAGCTTCGTATAATCTTCAGAGCTAATTGGTCTCTCAAGTCCTTGAAATAATCAAGGATGTTACTGAGTGCTGACTAATAGAAAGTACCAGCAGCATTAATCGGTTCCTGGTTTCTAATTATTTTGCCCAGGTAAATGGTAATAATTACGCATCCTTTCTTACAATTCTTCTTTCTGGCGGCCACCGTATAATTTACCTTTCGGTAAATGAAGGACTATGAACCGAATTCAGTCAGTGATTCACCTCCTACACTCTACAGTATGTATGCACTAATAATGATGTACGGCATGATTAAGGGTAATTGTACTTAATTGTAGAGTTCGGCCATTCTATACGGAGTGAACGAAAAATGTACGATAAAGTCAGAAGTGTAATATACTCAGTCCAAACACAGCTTCTGCTTATCAAATACAGCGTGTTTCATAAATCCCTCCGGGATTTCGGAGGTCTGTAGCTCAGGAGCCAAATCACACACGGGGGATGAGAGCATGTCAGTGAAAAGAGTACATATCCAAGTTTTGAACCTACTTTACAAATGTTCAATATGTCCCCCTTTGGTGACTCAACAGACGTCAATTCTCGTACGAGGTCCACAGTCCCAGGCGATGGTCCCGGCCTACCTGTTCGTTTAACGGCACACAAACAGCCAGTTTCCTCGAATTTTCTATACCAGTCTCTTACTGTTTTGCCCGTTGGTGGTTCTGTACGATACTTGGTTCGAAAACCACGTTGCACTGTTACAATTGACTGGGTTTTAGCAAATTGCAGGACACAAAAACTTTCTGTTCACCTGAAAACGCCATGTTTGCACACCACTGCCCCCTAGCGGATAAACGGGTAACTACGCCATCGCATCTGTCACGAAAACACTTTTACATTTCCTCTATCCGTTGGCATGCTTTTATCTCTTATATGTGGGTTTACTACTGCACGGCCAAGCCTCTAAATCCCGGATGGACTTATGAAACACGCTGTATAACCAACTACATGTTTCTTCTCATATATAGCCCTCATCAGGCTGACCGCTAAAATATAGATTATATTGTTCATACCGTGCACTGTCAATAACAAATTATAAACACTCAGACCAACAAAATGCACAGTACAGGCGGCCGGTGCGTAGGGCTGACAACCTTACCACCTTCATGTGCCGATTGTCTAAAAACCTGGGAGCCTTGACCTCCTGGAGCCATAAGGGCCTGCCAAGGCCTGTATGGGACCACTTTAAAAAAGAAGTAAATATTAAAATACGAGAAGCGTAGGCGAGTATGTATGTATGTATGTATGTATGTATGTATGTATATGTATGTGTTGGTATGTATTGGTTTTGTTATTTTTAGTAGTAGCACGCTGGGACGTGGATATTTGCTCGAGAATATGATATTCAATTAAGATGCGTTTCATGTGTTTAAAAACCTGAAGTGATACTAATATTTTAATATAGGGGAGAGGGGGGATAGTTGGCACACTTTTCACGTTATAATTTTTCACATTTTCCCTGTACATGTTAAGTTGAATATAGCGGCACGTATGGTTAGCAACACTCTTGGGCTACAATCTGACCTACACAAATTTGGAGCTATTCGAAAGGAATAGGAGGGAGAGGCTTTTGCCCTAACCTTTGCACGTGTGCCAACCTGCCCCACGCACGGGGTAAGTTGGCATATGGTAAAATACGTGGAAAATCAATATGCCAACTTTTCAAGGCCAAGACATAATAGAAAGTGATTAATATAATATTTTATGGAACAAACGTGTCAGATAGGGTCGCACCAAAGGGGGGGGGGCTACCAGGCTGCAGGCCCCTAAACACCCCAAAACTGAAATTTAAAAAACACAGATTTTGTGAATACGATGATATCAAGGGTTTTACGTGATTTACCCTGCAGCCAAATTCAGCCACTGAAATCAGCTGATGACTAGTACATTATAATTTTGAATAATAAATTAATAAAATTAAAAAAACAATAAGATAGGACACTGTGATTGAGTCATGGAACATGTAGTTATATTTGTATGTATATAAATGCAGTTGCTGACAGTGTTATGTTATACTTATGACAAGATTTTCATAACACAATTTTTAAAATCAAACACAAATTATATTCAGCCTCAGGGTCAGCCTGTGAAATCATTTACTGAAATTGAAAAATAAAATCAAAAGGAATGTAACTCAGTATGGCACTAGCCTACCACCATCAACACACGTTTTCATTCTAAATAAAGTATCCCAATCCTATGAGACTGGCAATTTAGGTAAACACAGTTGGGAGAGCCATCAGTCCATTATTCAAGTGACCGCAACTTGCATTCTGTGCACTGAATCCACATTTCTCTGGATGCGCCAAGACAGTAGAGGTAGAAAGTATCCTCGGAGTCTTCTTCGTCTGTGTCGCCTGCATTTTTGTATTTTTTTTTTTTTTTTTTTGTATTTTTGAGTTCTGCTCTTGTAAATCTCTCTTTAGATACGTGGCACGCTCCTCTTTCTAATATTTTAGGCCCAGTTCTTCTCTCATTTGCTCCGAGCCTTCTGTTGTACTGGTGCCAAAGCATTTTTGACAGAGGTATCAGCCAAAATGACAGTTATTTTCTTGTTCTTGTTTACATTCTTGCTCTTTTTGCGTACCGTTTAGGAAGGTTTCGAACGCCCTCTGGAGTAGCAGGATGTGTGCAACTTTTGAAGCAGAAGATGATAATTTGGGAGAATCATCAAAATCGCAGGAAGTTCACTGTTGCTACTGGAAGCTGCTGCCTCCATAGGAGGTGCAGCTATATCTGCAACGTAATCTTCCATAAATTCCTCATTTTGAAAGATATCGCCGCTGAACAGGTAAATTCCAGAAAACTGGACACCTGCGTTGGTATTTGCAGCAAAAAGAAGTCAGGTGCGAAGGTGTGTTGACGACACACGGATTGTCATATATTGTCACTGTTGTGCCTGTATGGTTAGTTATGCAGGCATCATACGCTCGGTTCACATACGTCGTAAGCGATCCGTTGACAGACCCGTCGAGAGGCTGGAGTTAGGCTGCATTGTAGAGGGAAGTTGAGGACAGTCACGCCATTCTGCTTGCAGTAGTCTATTGCCCGTATGGCCAAATGTGAATCATGGTTGTCTAGCAACAGAACTACTGATCTCTCTTTAGAAGGCTTAGCATGTGCCACGAAACGTTTTACATAGCTTACAAAATGCTCCTTCGTCATCTACCCAGAGGGATGGACGGTATGTTCAATGACAGTGTTGGTGAGGTGGTTTTACCTCACCCTGCCTTACCCTTTTGCAGTATCTTGCCCAAATACAAAAAGAAATCTGAAATCCTTCGCCGTTTTCCTTGTTGACCGTCCACGTTTTCGCAGAGCTCTCATAACTTGTAGCAATAATCCAGACGTGTGTTGCTCCTATATGACCTCTTCTTGCAAGTACGCATTATTTAGCTTCTTAAACCGGACAGAAAAAATATACACTGCTAAACAATTAACCAGTGAGATTCTGATCGACAGCGGGGCAAGTTGACACAGTGAGCCAACATGCCCCACGTTGAGTGTGCCGACCTGCCCCGTCTCCACCTTCTTATGTTTTAGAGTGTATCATCCTCAAACAAAATGGAAGTCTACAATTCTCTCTAGCTCCAATGTTAGCCAAAAGGAGGTACCATCCATGGGTGGCACAATGTCACATGTAGCTGCAACCAAACTTCAAACACAAAACATTTTATAAAGCGATAAAAAATTACTTCCTGCGGTGTACAAAATAAAACACTACACCACACTTCAGTCATAGCTCACAAAGCGCTGACGCTTGCTGACCGCTCTCAGGAGAAGTAATTGAACAGTACAAATTGACAGGTGCTGCTATCCTGCGCTATCTTTGGGAGTTATGGCCCTTTTGCCAACTTACCCCTGTAGCCAACTAGCCCCCTCTCCCCTATATTTGAAAGAGTTGAATAACAGTGAAGTAATAACGGGTTAAAAACTTACGCGTAGTTGGCTTTTACGGGTGTTTATATGCCTTGGAAGTAGCGTGATGATGGCTATATATTAGCCGAAACATGTAGCTCATGGGTCTCCAATCCGCGGCCCGTCAGGTTGTATTATGCAGCCCGCGGCCACATTTGTAAATTTTGTATACGCTATAAAGATTCATAGTAATTATGTTAGATATACCGCTCACTCCAGACTCTCAGTGGTAATCAGAATTGGAAGGGTACGATGGGCTGGACATGTTACAAGAATGGAAGTAAATTCTATGCCTAGGAGACTGATGTATATGCAACCGGAATGACCAAGAAAAGTGGGAAGACGGCTCGGCAGGTGCAGAGATGGTGTGGGAAATGATGAAACGATGCTGGGAATAAGGAGTTGGTGGGCAACAGCTATGAACCGTGAAGAATGGAGGAAACTTCTGAAGGCGGCCAAAACTCTTTATGAGTTGTAGTGCCGATGACGATGATAATACCGCTCACTGTTATTTTCTCACGTGCGGCCCGCGAACCAGCCCACAATAACAGGTGTGGTCCTTTGCCCTAAACATTTCGGACGCACATGATATATGTGGTTATATTTGATAAGTAAAACTTGTGCTTGGACTGAGTATATTATAATTCTGTTATATTTAAACACAAAGGGGGTGAATCACCTTAAAATTAAGAAAAAATGCATGGCCGAACTTACAGAAGGTGAACATAGGCCTTCTGAAGCATGGTTTCCGACTGACGGCCTCCTGAAGACCAAAAACGTTCTCAGAGCGTCCAACTTGAGCTTCAAAGCAGTACGTTGCGTGTCGGTACAGAAATTACCTGACACGTTGGAAAACTCCTGTCGTGTAGTTCATCTCATATTCTTTCTACATTCTTCGTTACAAGTCCTCGATATTAATGAATTCTGTAGCTAAAAACAGCTGACTTGATATATCACCAGATATAAAAATCTAAGGATTAAAATGAATGGAATAAGAAGACCGTACTTTTAGTCCACTTTGTCATATGCACTGTTCCGGAAAAAATTCGTTCAAGAATTCCCGAACTGCAAGAAGAAAGAACACAATCATGCATGAACCATAAATGAAACCTAGTCTGCAGATCTACATCTTCCAACAGCTCTGGAAGGACGTTTCGTGGAAGATCCTGGTAAACAACTCCCGTCAGACGTTTTGGAAGGAAGTAGTGTCCCAGAAGTCTGTCTCCTGCAATGCTGGCATAGAAGCTGAAGGTGGACACAGAAAATTTTCTTCAATTATCAGAAGGCCCTAACTCGGAAGTCATGCATCAGAAGGCCTATGCTCATATAAAAATGTTGTCTTACTCTGCTGTGTAGATTCACGTTCTGTAAGCTTGTCCGTGCATTTTTCATTCATCCTTTTCATACTTATTACATTACATACATACCTAGTATCTTCTACAACCCTTACGTTACGAACCTGATTATTAATTCAGACTTGTATTGTTTGATAATCCATGCAGATGGCATTTCGCCTTGCTTGGAGAATGATGTTAGCTAACAATAGCCTCAAAATGCTTATCTCTCTAAACTGTGCAAATAAGATTGCTTCTCTGTTTCATTAAATATCAGGGATGTTCACAATGTCTCCAGCAGCATTCAAGAGCAAAGACGCGTTCCTTCTCGCAAGGATTACAATCCTGCTGCAATCTCATTTTTACGTGATGGGTGTATTTTCACAACGAGATTCTGGGAACCGAGTCATGGCGTTAAAAGTAATACAACTGGTATGGAAGAAAATTTGTAATACCTCCATCCCAGTGACTCAGTAATTTGCAAATGGAGAGCAAGAAATCTCACTACAAATATCATCTGTCTGTGTTTTAACGGTATCAGTACACCTACTACATAGTTGGCCGATACGTAATCGTGTCTAGTTGCAGTTTCAGTATTAGCGGCAGTGAGGTTTCTGGCTCTGCCGACAGAACCCTTATTTACTGTACATTTGCCCGTAACGCACAATCTTTCGTTTACTCGTCTTGACAGGTTTTGTCTACACTTACATTTTGGATATCGTTAAGCCTTACATGCCATCGTTCTTGCCAAGCAAGGGCCGTAATTAAGACCAATAACTGAAGATTTTTACCGAAGCATTGAAAGGGTTAATGACATTAAGGCAACCACATATTTATTTCAAATTGTCATACAGGTTTCACGTAATCATACCTCAAATGACGTTATTCTCCGGTCACCTTTTCATGTAAGTGTCCTTATGCTTCTTTATTCAGACGCAGACTCCTTACTGTTTGCTATCGTTGATTATTTCATTCTTCTTTTACACTTTTTCTGCCTTGTCTAATTCAGCGATACCCATCACGTGACCTTCGAAATAAACTATATGAGACAACGAATTTTCAGGTTCCAATGGAATTTCTGCCTAGGAGGCATTAGAGCCATCTGGGCGCTTGTTAAATAGATGATAAAAGGGCGGTCACGTATCATATTTACAAGGAAACTTTATTTTAGTCAGTACAACTCTTCAGTGAGATATTGTGCTTCTATAATGGTGAATCTTTTGAGCCGTAATATAAATCTGCGAGGTTTTTCAGTAAGCTAAAGAACGCCACACTGAAGCACAGAACTGGTTTCACACACAGGTCTTTAGTCTAGACATCTTTCTCTGAAAGCAACCAGCAGATATGTAAAGTATTTTGAAGAGACTAGAAAGTTTCCGCTCATCTATGCAATATTAAATGAATTTTGTGTTTTTTACATTATCCGTAATCCGTGCGTTATTCGAATATATATACAATAATGGTACCAACAAACGCACACAAATGTACTGAAATTAGTTTATATGCACAATGGCCTCCTACATGTTTCGGCAAACCATGGCCACCTGTTTTAGCCGAAACATGTAGTAATTTACTGTATACGTAAACTAATTTCAATGTACTTGTGTGCATTCGTTGGTACCATTATTGTATACCATTTTGTTTTCCTTTTAAGCCCTTCTTAACACAGCCAAATACTCCTAGGCCAAGTAATTCGTTTCTTTTGAAAAATAATAAATTCTCTGTTACTCTGTTTCTTGTAGTAACAGTACTTTATTCTGCAATATGTTCGTGTACACAGAAATTACACAAGTAATATTAAGTGTGGATTCGTTTGCGCTGTAAACATTTTAATAATCTTTAATTTAAATTTCATCGCCTCAAAGCTACAACACTGCATGCTTGTAGCCGGCCCACACTGAATATTTTGTGTAAGTCTCATTTAAAAACGCCAGTCCACAACGTAAGATGTACGAAAATCGACACTGATCAACCGATTAAAGGTGAGAGAAAGACGCCAGATGCAAAGCAGAGGCGATTACATGAGTAATAAAGGAAGGTACATTGTCAGTCGTTATTATCTGCCGTTCTGAATATGTCAGTTTGGGAAATGTCGAACATGGGACTGAAGTGAAGTGTCACTTCATTAATGCTTATGTCGCTTTTATAGCAGCGTATAGCAATGCGAAGAGTGGCATCAGTAGCTAATTTATCTGCCACACTGATGCATTCCTTCTGTAACATTTCTGATCTGTTAAACATACAAATTAAAGGACAAACAAGATATGAACAGGAACAAGGATGTTTACACGAGCTTACATAGTAGATATTGACACGTGTTAAGTTCAATCTTTCATGCTGGTAAGGGATGGGATGCGGTGGTTTGCGGGCATAATGTAACCCCCCCGTTTGTGTGGACTGTAATTAATGGCCTTGGTTCTTCTTCCATGGCGTTACAGCCCGGGGTGGGCCAAAGCCTCCTTCTTTTGGGATTTCATCCCGAAGGTTTCCTGGTCGGTAAGTGTGCATTCTGTAGTGAGTTACCTCGATCCTGATGAGACTGCCAGAACCATCTGGCAGGCAGTCAGGAGACTTGGGTGAGAAATGGCTGCTTGAATTTTGCTTAGGGACACTACTAGTTCTACTCATGCCCGAAGGTTCTTTTACATGCCGTAAATTTACGACATGGGACCGACGGCTTTACTTCCCCTCCGAAGGAAGTGGTGCTCCGGATTTTTTATCACCCTTAAAAATCCATCGCCCTCGAACCCGCGAACCTTGGGTCCAGTGGCGAGCACGCTAACCACTAGTCCACCGAGGGCGACCAATGGCCTCGGTTACGTCTTTCAAATTTACATGAGTATAGGTCGCTAACCTTTTATGCCTTTCGTATAATACTTGTGTGTAACATAACAAAGTCTAAGAGGCAATAAACTAATCTATGGAGATGATATAGCGGCACTGACCTGACACCTGTGTCAATACAGCATTATGTGCTGAGGATTCACTTGACTCTATGGGTTACCAGCTGACCACTGTGCACTGTAATAATCCACGCCAGACTAATCAACAGAGTTACCAAACCAATTTTAAGAAGAATTAAATATTTACAGTGAAGCTTTCAACCTCTCACTCTCACATTCGTTTCATCGTCAAGACAGTCACGATCAGATCTGTCGAAACTGGACGCAGTTCCTCTTCTGCACCTCACAGTTCTCTCAGTCCGTTATTAACTCTGATCATAAAATGCTTCAGTTACAGAATCCGTTTTAAATAGTTTCGTCATATAATATTCCACAATGAATGAACTATTATCATTATCATCATCATCAGGGATGCACAAATTTTGCAGAAAACTAGGACCCACCCCAAAATTCTGGGCGTCAGGTGGGTGAAATGAATCAAATTGCATACGGAGGACTCAAAAATATTTGGCACCACCGTAAAAATATAGTCGCCCGGGCGACCTGGTGCCCGGGGTTTGTGCATCCCTTGTTGTTGTAATTGTTGTTGTGGTTGTTGTTTATTTGTAGAAGAATAGCATACCATTGTTCTCAGGCGTCATATAAAGCGCGCAATGGAAAAATTAAGATAACCAGCTGGACTATGTGTCTTATCTTCCCTTCTTACATATCGAGGTAAATAAAAATTAAATTTAACAGGAATGGGTACTTCTGTAAAAAGTTAAATTTAACAATCATGCGTATTTTTGTAGGAAGCTACATTTAAAAAGAATGCCGTGAAATAATTAGATGCACTGTCTTAGATAAATTAAAACAAAATTTAAAAAACATTAGCAGTCACCTTCAAATAAAGATTGGTAGTAATGTTCCTCTGATGTAATCAGATTGGAGGAAGCACTTCTACTAGGACCTAAGGAGGATGAAACGTGGAATTTGAGGATATTCCTTATCCAAAGACTTGGCGATTTGTACACGTCACCTGATGTTTATAGAATAATGATCTGTTGGACTGAGTATGTGGCAAAGATGGAAAAGAAAAGAAATGTATAAAGAAAATTGATGAGATAACCGTACACGGGTATGACGTAGATGTAAGATGTAGTTTTGAAAGCTAATCTGAGGTGTGTGTAAATGGCTTCGGAAGGGGTACAGTGGCAGGCTTTGAACATAGTTATTTACTGTACTGGAATTAGAGAGGGCCCCTTTTCCTTCACTTAAAATAAAATTGAGTTAAGGCCTCATTTTGTAAACGGAATTGAACAGATGTGTTGGGAGTCACGTTTTATTGAGACAGACCTAATATTGCACAGCTCATTGGACTAAATCTTTGTGATTATTAAGACAGACCTGATATTGCACAGCTTATTGGACTAAATCTTTGTGATTATTGAGACAGACCTGATATTACACAGCTCATTGGACTGAATCGCTTTGATTGCTTGCGACTGTCAGCTGCTCAAACAGTGTGACGGAAGGCATGCAGTTTAACAAGTAGAGCAAGGAACTATGCTAGTACATCTCTTCACACCACATATTGTTACCTGGATCCAGAGCCCGGTTCGTGAAAACGGGAGTACCACATGAAGAACGGTTCAGCGTTGAAGTGGGAACGCTTTATACGTCAGTCATACTTCGAGAGTTATATTATGTGATAACAATTAACAAAATTTTACTTTCTGCTTACCGTTATATATTTTTCTTATTACCATACACGTAACCGTCAAACAAGACGTCTTACTTATGTGTTGGCAATATATCGTTTACAGCAATTTGTACTCGTGTTTCCGAAACGTTTCCTTTATAAGGACCTGTTCTTCGAAAAAAAAGAAAATCTTGGGCTTCAACTAAGGCTCCATCAATTGAGAAGATACATAATCATAAGAAAATGACAAGTATGTAACACAACACAGCACAAAATGACAAGTATGTAACACAACACAGCACAAAATGACAAGTATGTAACATAACACAGCACAAAATGACAAGTATGTAACAAACAGCACAAAATGACAAGTATGTAACACAACACAGCACAAAATGACAAGTATGGTAACACAAACACAGCACAAAATGACAAGTATGTAACACAACACAGCACAAAATGACAAGTATGTAACACAACACAGCACAACCACTTTGCAGCACTTTGACATGTAAGATTAATGCTTGGTTGGGTCAAAGAATAAAGAAGCAACCGATATAAAAGTCCTTGCAATAGCGCGTGATTATTATTGACGTGCGTGTGTGAGTGAGTGCGTCACGCCCTGTCGATGTAAGCGACATTCGAGAGTAGTTGAAAATAGTCGCTAACAATAATCGATAGTAACAAGCTGTAGTAATACACGTACCTACATACACAGTGCGTCTAGTAAGTTTTAGGACTGGCATTATAAAAAGTATTTGCGTGAAAGAAATGACACTTTTATTGTTTAGTTTTCGACATACATCCCTTCTAACTGTACACACTGATTTGCACGGTCATACAGCTTCTGGATGCCTTTGTAGAAGTCGTCCTTTGCAATGGTGTTTAATGTACTTGTCACGGCTTTCTGGATGTCCGAAATCGAGTCAAAAAGACGCCCCTTCAAGTGGGATTTCACTTTTGGGAACAAAAAGTAATCAGCAGGTGCTAAATCTGGCGAATACGGAGGGTGGTCGAGGACAATCACTTTTCGTTTGGCCAAAACCTGCTTGACGATTGTCGCGTTGTGGGACGGGGCGTTGCCGTGCAAAAGGAACCAGTTACCAGATTCACACATGCCCGGTCTAACACGTCGAATTCTGTTTAGGAGTCTTTCCATTACACCTTTGTAGTACACTGCATTGATAGTTTGACCCTCCGGAACAAATTCTTTGTGGATTACGCCTTGCCAATCGAAGAAAATCACCAACATGGTCTTCAAACGAGACTTCTGAAATCGCATTTTTTTTTACCGTGGCGAGTTTGCTCCGACCCATGCAGCGGATTGACGTTTAGTGGTCGGATCGTAGGCAAAACACCACGTCTCATCGCCAGTTACAATCTTCTTAAAGAAGTCAGGATCACTGTCTGCTGTGGCAATCAAATCTCGGCAAGCTGCAATTCTCCGGTCTTTCTGCTCTGGAGTCAAAGAGTGTGGAACAAAGCGCGAACAAATCTTCCGTTTTCGCAAATCTTCAACTACAACCTTTCTCACTGTGTCCTTGCCAATGTTCACCTCGTCTGCTAGCATTCTTAGCGAAAGATGACGGTTTTGAAGCAACAATTGAGAAATCTTCTCGACATTGTTGTCATTGCGACACTCCGTAGGCCGGCCACTCCTGGGGTCGTCTTCAGTGTCTTCTCGTCCATCACGAAATCGTCCATACCATCGGAAAACATTCGACCGGGATAGTGCTTGGTCCCCATAAGCTGCATTTACCATTTGGAGATTTTCCGTCGCACTTTTTCCAGCTTTAAACAGAACTTTATCGCTAATCGTTGCTCGATACTCAAATCCATGACGAGGCTTTCCCACACAGCTTCGTTTCACGCCACAAATCACAAATACTGCTCAACTCACTCAGACAACACTAAGCACACAACGTGTCGAGACTTGCTCCTACGTGTTTCTGTGGGTGACCGCCTGATGGCGCAGGTAGTATTCGCTCTGCACAATCAGTCCTAAAACTTAGTAGACGCACTGTGTACATACGTACATACTTGCATACATACACACGTGCCTACACACGTGCTTACATACATACATGCTTACATACATACAGACATATACATACATACGTACGTACACACATGCCTACTCACGTGCTTACATACATACAGACATATACATATACATACATACATACATAAATACATACGTACATACTCAAACACATACATTCATGCATGCATATATACATACATACGTACAAACTCTTAAACACGTACATACATACATAAATACATACGTACATACTCTTAAACGCATACATACTTACATACATACGCACATGCATACACACATGCTTACATACATACAGACATATGTATACGAGTACATACATACATGCTTGCATTCATACATACATACATACATGCATACATACATATATACATACGTACATGCATACATACGTACGTACGTACATACAAACATACATGCATACATATATACATACGTACATACATACATACATACATACATACATACATATAGACAGACAGACAAACGTAATAGTTTAAGAAAAATAGTACTATAAAAAAAGACAAGCAGAGTTATTTTGTTATGACAAACAGGGCTCATTATTACGTCCTGAATGTTATCGCATTTCGTGCAGTATTGCTAAGTGATTTTATTGTAGAATGCCGCGGCACACAAGTCGAAAAAAGTTGGTTTAACTTGCCGACAGTCGCAGATAACCAGTGCAGTTGAATCAGCTGAAATCTGTGGATTGCGGACTCGTGTAAATGGAATAACGCTGGAGACTTTAACGAGAGATTAAGACACGAAACAGTGGAGAATTCAGTAGCAAGACTTGGAGTTGACTGAACCTTATGAACCTTACAAAGTTTTGGAGTTCACAATAAGAAGATGATGAATAAGGATAAATATCCAGCGACAATTGAGAGAGAAGCATTTTTTTCACCGAGATTTTTTATGAGATACAGGGATGAAGAATAAAGTGCTTGGTTCGTTACAAGTATACATATTAATTTTTTTTATAAAAGATAAAAGGAGAAGTTTTCCCTGCCCTCCTGAGCTCCTGCTCAACCTCGGAACTAGGGGGTGTGAGTGGTCAATGTCAAGCTCTGGCCGCTTTATCCCCTGAAAAAGAAGCCTGTGCCGATTGTGGTAGACACTGGGTGGGCCCAAAAGGAGGTCTGGACCTGTTTCGGGATGAAAATTTCCTCCGAACGGGATTCAAAACAAAATGTCTATAGCAGTTTAATTGTTTCTTCCCATATGTTTGGAATATTTCGTAAATTATCCCCCTTTATTGAAAGAAGTGTGCTGATCCTATACCTAACTTTGTGTGCGTGAACTTTCAACCCATTCTGACGCAACTACAATTATGTTCAGGTCTAAATTTTTCTTTGAATGTTGAAAAATCCTAGCATGTCTTTTTTTTTACCTGACAAAGCTCAAAAAACATATCCTTACATGAGTCTTTATTAATTAGTCGGTAGAATGACTGCCAACGAGATGGGTCACCGGTGTGGTCTCCTTTAAAGCACAGGTTCCAGACAGCTGCGCTTCATCCACCCCCCTTATCGAACAGTTTCTCTGAGAACTGCCTCAGGGTAAATTTACCGAAGCATAAATCTGATAATTTAAGCCAATTCTATAGGGGGCTCACGCGTCCAACTCGGCCTTCGCTTTAGGCTATAATGGCACGCTACGCAGATGGGGATGTAGCTTCAGGTTTACGTTGATCCAGCGCAGTGTCTCCAAACCATTTTTGTAGCTGGAACGATCAAAACTCTTTATAGTACGCCAGACCACAGTAAGGACCTGGATGGCTTTGCGGGTTGCAATGCCTGGTTGAAGGTTACCCTTCTGCAAAAGACGCCATAGTCGTAATTATATTTTGATCTTCTACCGCTGGCTTGTAGTGGTGATTAGAACGTACCTTGTGAACGAAGAACGCGAAGAGACTAATAATTTGGATGCAAATTTATTTTAGTATATGGATATCTGCGGAAAGTGGGGAAACTCCTGGAGTACAGCCAAATTCCGTAGAGTAATTTCAGTAGAATTCTTCTGTACGCTCTTCCAAACGTTGCAAAACTCTGTCCAATTACGAGGCATTTGTAAAAGGTTAGCATATTGAGGTGAAGGATTTAAAACCGTAAGTCCGTTACTCAAGCACGATTGCCAAATCTGTTGGCTGTATACTATTTCTTTTCAAAAATATTCACATTCGCCGCCCATATCTGGGGGCCATTTTCTTTATTCGTAACCTGAATTGGCGCCATTTCGGGGTTACAGGAGACCCACTTCAATTGCTTTTAATTTTGTTCTAGTATCTACCGTTATGATAAACAGGATGAACTGACATTTTGTAACCTGAGGCGCGTGGTTCTTTCTAGTCATGATATGATGGAATGATCATGTTCATGTGCAGGCCAGTAAAGAGCGGTTGGGAGCAAATGACAGGAAACTAGAAAAAATTGCATAACCAGGAGCTTTATAATATGTACCCCTCAACAAATATTATTCTATTTTAATTAGATTCATCCAGTTGTGTTATAATTAACTGACAATAAGTTTAAAAATTTCGTCACACACAGACAATTTTATTATACGAGTATTTAATTGAATAATATATGCTACATGTTTCGGTCACATTTTTACCATCTTCTGGCATTAGTATACGTTATCTCAAACCAGGGTGGACATGCGTTCTAAATATATATATATGTTTTTGTAATTTTTGAGATCTCACATATTTTACAAATATAATTATAATGTAGCTTTTAAGGTTTTGATGTCCTACTCGTATATACGGGCCGGGATAGCTCAGTCGGTTATAGCGACTCGCTACGGGCTGGACGGTCCGGGGATCGAATCCCGGTGGGGGCGAGATTTTTCGCAGCCGTCCAGACCGGCCCTGGGGCCCATCCAGCCTCCTATAAAATGGGTACCGGGTCTCTTTCCCGGGGGTAAAGCGGCCGGGGCGTGGAGTTAACCACCAACCCTCATCTAGTGCCGAGGTTAAAGAAAGAGTAGAGCTATACCTCTACTCCCCCTCTGGGCCTTCGTGGCCTGCTCTAGGGAGAACTTTACTTTTTACTCGTATATACATTTTAGTTGTGTTACTAAAGGCACGCCACATTGTTTCTAAAATTGTTAAAATTATGTACAACTTCTTCTGCATTGATTTGTATGGTTAATTTTATATGTACGCGTGTTTTCTTGGATTTCTATGATTTCAAAGCGTGTGATGTTATTCTATTCTGATGTTCACTCTTCTGTTGAATTGTGTGTGTTACCGAAGTTATTACGTTGTATCTGTGATTATAATTTTATTCTTTGGCAACTTCTTATAAATGTAGTTTTTTGTGCTTGCTATCTTCTACATCGCGTTGTTCATAGTAAACCAGACAACTGAATATAATTCCGGTGATAAAATTAAGGAGAAAGAAATGGGCTGGACAAATGTCATGTATGGGCAAGAAGAGAAATGTGTACCTGGAAACCTGAGGGAAAGACCTCGGCGTTGTTGGGACGATAATATCAACATACGTTTTAACGAAATGGGATGGGAGAACGTGGGCTGGATCAGTGTGGCTTAGGACATGGAAAAGTGGCAAACGGTAAAGGGTAAATTTAACCCTGTAACAGGTTATGAAGGACGATCCCAGTGGCCGCGCGGTCTAAGGCGTGGGTCTACGGCCGCTCGCTTACTGGGATTGTTGGTTCGAATCCCGCCTAGGACATGGATGTCTGTCTCTTATGAGTGTTGTGTGTTGTCAGGTAGAGGTCTCTACGACGAGCTGGTCCGTCGTCCAGATGAGTCCTACCGAGTGTGTTGTGTCTAAAAAGTGTGATCGTGAAGCCTCGAAAAAATGAGGCGGCCTAGGCTCCCAAGGGGCTGTCGAGCCATTTAAAAAAAAACAGACTATGAAGGCCCAGATGGGGATGAGAGGTACTGCTCTTCTCTTTCTTTAACCTCAGCGGTAGATGGGGTGGGTGGCCAAAGCCACGCCCCGGCCGCTTTACCCCCACGAAAGAGACCCGTTTTCCATTATACAGGAGGCTGAGTGCCTCCCAGGGACAGTCTGGACGGGTGTGGAAAATCTCGCTCCCACCGGGATTTGATCCCCAGACCATCCAGCCTGTAGCGAGTCCCTATACCGACTGCGCTATCGCTGCCCATATGGGAAAGTGGCAAACTGTTTTGAACACGTTAATGAACCTCAGGGTTTCATAAAATGTTGAGAAATTCTTGAGTAGCTGAGGAAATTTCTAATTCTTAAGTAGGGTTTTGATATTCGGAATCAGCTATTGAGACGTTACCTTGCGGCTACGCACTGCGTGAATACCTTGTAAGTCTAATACAAATAAAGACTCTCATGCAATGGTATAAAACAGTGCATTATACAAGTTCCATAATCTCACTATGTATATTACAGCATGTGAGCTTTACGTTGATGTGTGTAACACTTCGTGGCCGTTTTCACCCGTTCCCATGCCTATCGGATTGTGACGTCAAACCACCTTTGTTACGGTTAGCGTTTGCTGTGGTTACTAATGGGTTGTTGTGACTTCACACTTTGGTTGCCATGGTTATGGGGTTACGACTTCAAACTTCGTATGATGTGTTTAACGGTCTCCATGTTTACCGGATTAAATCATCATGATTCGGAGAATTATGTCAGGGTGTGTTTATATCTATGTGATTGGATTGTGTTTACTAGGTCAGTGTCTTTTCTGTAGTACATCGCTCATACAAAGTGGTTAAGAATTGTATACCTTATAAGGAATGAGAGTGCCGATCCCAGTGGCCGCGCGGTCTAAGGCGTGGGTCTTCGGCCGCTCGCTTACTAGGATCGTGGGTTCGAATGCCGATCCCAGTGGCCGTGCGGTCTAAGGCATGGGTCTGCGGCCGCTCGCTTACTAGGATCGTGGGTTCGAATCCCACCGGGGGCATGGATGTTTGTGTTGTGTTAGATGTATGGACAATAGCATGAAACATAAGGTGACATGCAGGACAAAAAGGACTTCAACAGTACAAATGGATCAAAGGGGAAATCCCAGGAATTAAAAAAAAAAAAAAAAATCCCACCGGGTCATGGATGTCTGTCTCTTGTGAGTGTTTTGTGTTGTCTGGTAGAGGTCTCTGCGACGAGCTGGTCCCTCGTCCAGAGGAGTCCTACCTACTGTGGTGTCTCAAATGTGTGTGGTCATGAAACCTCTACGAAACGAGGAGGCCCAGGCCCATATACGGCTGTCGAGCCATAGGGAGAGAGAGCGAATAAGGAATGAGAGTGATGGTGAAGATAAAATCAGTCTTAGTTGTCAAACCAATGACGAAAGTAATGAGATTACAGAGTAGTTAGCACTCATCATCATCAACACACGTATTTATTATGTATTAGCAAAGGATAACACGGCTACATACTCGTATTTCGGCCACGAGGTGGTCATATTCAAGCCATTAAAGTACATAAAATTAAAATTAGAATTGCAGTCTTAATTTTGTATACTTTAATGGCCTGAATATGACCACCTCGCGGCCGATACATGTAGCCGTGTTATCCTTTGCTAATACACAGTAAATAGTTGTGTTTTTGGTGAGTGCTAACAGCCCTCTGATATATGCAAACACAACGGCATATCTAGAGTGAAACAAATGATGAGATATTGCTCGTTGAGATTAGTGGCTCTAAGATGTTTACAAATGCGATAACAGTATAATACCCATTAGTGCAATGACGTAATAAATGATCTTGAAACAAGAAAAATTATGAAATTGACGTCCATGAGCGCAACTTATGATAAGCGGCGGGGGGGTCGCTAGTGTTACGAACGTCCCACGAAGTAGGTAACAAGGAATAGTTTCAAATATTGACGTAAGGATTATCACTGTGTAACGTTGTAACTACAACGCGAGACAACTGACACAACGCTTCGCGTCAGAATGTGACATGAAGAAATAGTTTGAAAGAGGGTGACTAAGTGACAGAACGTCGGTTGCATTCGGCATGTTGAGTCTAAAGCTATTGCGACAATGAACACCAATTTGTAGAAAATAAGAATTTATAACGAGACAGGCACTGTACGTATAGACATGACGTTGAGGTGCGTTCGCGTAACCACTGTTGCCGTGGATAAGCAATAAGTACTGTATTACATATTCTGAGGGCGTGTCTGTAGCCTCAGTTACCCAGCATGCAATGCACGTGCACCGTATTTTATTTCATCTGTACCCTGCCTGGCTCTACCATATTTTTGCACATTATGTCATAAACGGCACAACTTTCAGGAAAAATTATTTTGATTTTCTCTACAATATTTGTCTGAAACATTTCTCATTCTAAAAGGTATTCAGCGAGATATTGTCATAAATGTACATAAGTCTTCATTTAAAGTAACCCTTATTCTTGTCAGATTTTAATAAATATTTAATTTTTTTCTACAGATTTTTGAATAATACTCAGATATCAAATTCATGAAAATCCGTCCATGCGGACGGACAGACGGGCAGATGGACAGACGTGACAAAGCTAAGAGTCGCTTTGCGCAACTTCGCGAACGCGCTTAGAAGCAATGTTCATTTATTGTGAGGCACTGTAACATCCTTCGTGTAGATGTCATCACTGTCGATAGCCAGCAACTTGGCTACGGTTCGAGCCGGTTACCTCTCAAGGATTACTGCTGAAGTAACTTGTTTCGACACCTGTCTGCCATCATCTTAGAATCCGAAACAGATCACCGAATATTTTGACTGGACTTTACTGTAGACCCTCGAATTAACGGACCTCTTTTTATACTTATTTCGGAAATAACGGACAAAATTTGTTGGTTCCAAAATTTTCATCCGCAATGGGAATATGTGAAATTAGCGGTCTTGACTGTTAATTAGCGAAGCGATCGCTACGTGGCGGACACGGACACGCGCTGTCTTTGCTGTCACACGGGTGGGGGTGGTAGTGTATTGCTCTTTTGATAACATGGATCGTGGATTTATTTTATTTATCTGAAATTTATTAAATTCCAATTAACGATGGCTTCCAGACAACGTGATAACGCTAACAGGGCAGTTGTGTACAGTATTATGTGTATGCATTAGTGTTATATATATATGGTAGGAACAGGTGGCGGGATCTTGTGAGTGCGGTAATGAACCTTCGGGTTGCATAAAATGCGGAGAATATCTTGACTAGCTGACGACCTGCTAGCTTCTCAAGAAGGACTCTGCTCCATGGAGTTATATATATATGTATATTAGGCTATATATATAAATAAACATAATTTGGAAGTACAGGACAATCGGCATTATCGGACCCCCTCCCCGCAATAGTCCGTTCATTCGAGCGTCTACATTACTGGTGCCTATTAAGCAATTATCACAGCACGTTATTATAACACGGCTTATAGGTAACGAAATTGCCAACTGGTCTATCAGGATTGTGTTCCTGAGTGGCGCTGCTATTCATAGAGCAAATACGTGCTTTTGAAATTTCGTGCGTAAATTTAATTCTGTACGTTTTGTGTGTCTGGTTGAATTATCTGACGAACAGAGAATTTCGCAGGACCAAAGCATCTGAATGAACCCTGAACGATCAGAGAGTTAAAATATGATAGCCATTCTGCAAAAATGAACTGAGTACAAAAACTTAATAGGCCAATGGCGTTTTTAACGACCTTGAAGACACGTTCAATAGTTGGGAGAAAAACAGATCTATTTCACTCATTTTGTGGGCGTGTGCTTGTCATAACAGCAACTGGATACGTAAGATACAAGAATAAAAAAATATAACTCAAGGATAACAGGTTTGCGCTTCGATTATCTTTTAAGACTCTGCTTTCCTTATTTTAGACTGTCATATGTTCACCGTTACGAAATTTAGAGCAAAGTGAAGGATTTTTATTAAACACGGATTAAACACCGTGCGGCCACAGAGAGTACAATCTCGAAACCTTCTAAATTTTTACTTTAAAGTACCAATAAGTCTAACTTGCGAAATTCTGATGTGTTATTGGCTCTATCACGACTTGATATAAAGTGGCGCGTGTTTGTGTGTAGCCTCTGTGTGTGTGTGTGTGTGTGTGTGTGTGTGGTAGGTCTTCGAAAACGGAGCAATTTATCTAAAGATTGCTGTTGCCTAGGTAATGACCCATGCCTTCGTGTCCAGAATGGAATTTATTTTTCAGAAACGTCGGTATCTTACTTAGAATAGAGTAATGTTGATATTTAGCAAGCTAAAAAACCTAAAATATTATAAGTTTTGTTCAGATGAAGCATTTCGTTTCGAGGAAGGTCATTAGTGAACCACTGGATTTGGCTGTCAAATTTTACACCGTGCTACTACGAACGTGGTAGAGTCTGTTTTATCTCTTGGTCCTCCATATGCCACTTATACGTGGACTATAAGACATCCAAGTCAGGACTGTTTAGTTTTTGCCATTACCGCCTTCCCTGTTACGACAGTGATTCACAACTTAATTAACCTATCCCAAATTACTTGTAATGTATTTGCGTCGTACAATTCTTCATGGCTTTCGGGCAACACTGAAATTACTGTGACGTACGCGTCGCATGTTGCCTGCGTAAAAAAGAAGATGTTTATTATGAGTTTGGTGAGAATTCTGCAGGAATGGCACTGCTTGGAAGACATAGGAAAGAATGTAAAAATAATATTTAAATAAATCTTAAAAAATAAAATGAAAGATTAAGAACTTGATTCATCTGGCTGAAGATAAAAAGAGTAGCCGCCTTCTTTGAACAGGATAATGAACCTTCTTGTTTTAAGAAATACTGAGAATTTCTTGGCTATCTAAGGGATCAGCAGTTTCTCAAGAATGACGCAACACCATAGTGTTAAATTATTGAGTTTCGCACATCCTATAACTTTACGTTGGACATGAATGTGGGTGGTTTCGAACTTACGCCTGTGAAGTTTCAAGTCTTATGGAATGGTGACGTTCTATCGTTGGGCGAGTAATAGCCGACGTTTCGAACAGTCCTAGTGCCTTCATCTTGGACTGCTTTTCCATGAAGGCCAAGGGAATCCGATCTATCGAACCGTCGGGAAAGACACACCTGGAGGCAAGGCGTTGCTACCCAGGAAAATTTAATTTTTCTAACACTGCTGCGAGAACCTCAAATCTCGCCCTATCATCGTTTCACAAACAGATTATCATTTCGTATTACAGCGTCGGTCCAGCTTTGTCTTAAAGTTTAGTCGTCATTCTTTCAATGCCGTTCTATGGGAAGAGGACCAAAGTTTTTTGCTGAAAGATCGTGGAAGAGTTGAAAGTGCCAAGATTTAAGAGTTAGCTGAGAGACCCTTGTATTTCGAAGGTCCCTACAACAATCTCCGAGGTACCAATATATCCCACATTTAACCACCACCGTCGATAGAGCTTGCCCATGAACCTCGGGGGCAAGTCTATGACGTAATCTTATGGAAACTAGGAATTTTGGCAACAGGCAGTTCAAGGTAGAGGTTATTGTCGGAATGGATCATGTTAAACAGACAAAAAGTGAACTTCCTTTGCTGGAACGTCTTATATTCTCTGGATAAGTAGCATATAGAGCTCCAACTGATAAAACGAACCAACTGCATTTTCAATGTGTCTCCATGTACAAATTAACAAACCGATATATTTTCCTTCAAGAAATCCCGAGGATTTTTAATAACAGAACATCCTCAGCATATGATAAGGACACCTAAATAATATCATCGTCATCATCATTATCATCATGAAGCTTCAGAGAAATACAATGGACCTCCGGAAATTGAGATTGATGTTGGAAATTTCCACGATCTTTAATTTGTTGTTTCGTCTGCAGCCATAAAATACTCGTTAGCTTCACGCAACATTCACGATATTGCAAAACCATCATCCTCGGCATTTAGGTATAAGCAATTCTAGGCTTGTTCCGTCTTCTAGGGTGTTGGTCTGTCCGTCTTATACTGATCGACCTACCTTTATTCCGCCGGTTGGGGGTGAATTTATACACCAACTCTGGAACGTGTGTATCGTTCACTTTCAAGAAATATTGTTTCCACTTGCGTCTATAATCTACAATAATTTTTTTTTCAATTGTGTAAGTTTGTTTGGTTCTACTTTTTCTTATGGTCATGTAAAGTACATCCTGCAACTGACCTCAAACATTTCATTTCCCTTCTCAAAATTTATCCTGCTTTCTGTTTTGTTAAAATTCAATTCTCACTCCTGCGTAGGAGAGCTGGTACCGCCATTATCTTCATTCATTCATTCTGTAGTCTGTCTTACGACAGGTCCGTAGCCTCTTCCAAAGCGAGTTCTCCACAGGGTGCGATCTAGTGCTTCCTCTTTCAATTTCCAGTATCTTTTCTTTTCCTTAAGGTCATCCAGTAGCTGCTTACGTCTTCTCCCTCGTCGTCCCTTCATTTATATCCTTCCTTCTAACTTTCCTTCAATCACGTGTTTCAGAAGGCAGTTTCTGCGCAAGATGTGACCAATCCAGTTAGCCTTTCTTCTTTTTATTGTTCTTATTTTTTTTTATCTTAGAGTTTCAAAAATATTTCTTTGTTGCTTGTAAATGTGCCTGTAACGAAAGTTTTGTTGATTTTTACAACATTGTTATTATGTAAATTTGATGCATACATACATACATATTCCAAATAGTAAAATTCTTTTTTATCTGTTCTGTTACTTTGTTAATAATTACTGTGCTTCAGTGTGTTCTCTTCCTTTAAGCGACATGACCTTTCCTTTATGAGCGGAAACTTTTAAAGGTCTGTTCTATACAAATTATGTGTGGTATTTTTAAAACCCCCTGAAGGTCATCTGCTTTAGAATGACCGAAATTTTTCCTTTGCATGCTTTCGATGTTATTAAGTTATTATCTTGCGAATCAGACCCTGTGTGCGTCATTGTATTGTATACAAATCTGATTATTTCTTGCTTCGTATATTGCTTTGTGTTTGTGTTTTCTTTTTTAATTTTTATATTATTTGTTCTTTAGTAATCCTGGGCCTTTTCTTGTACATATTTAATGATAATTTCGGCTGTTAGAGTCAGCTGCTCATCCGTATATCATGTTTATAACGTATAGTATATTATACGCCCTTTTCCAGTAGTTTTAGTTCATACACTGTGAATGTTGTGTCTAATATGGTCTGAATTCTGGCGATGAATGTATCTCTACATTTTGACTGCGCATTGTTTAAGATTCATTTAGCTTCACTCAGCTTTTCTACATTATCTTTTTGTTTTTTTCACATAGGAGTGGCATTTAAATCTCAAATTTCTTTTGAACTTGATATTTTACGTTTTCACACGCTTTTACCCATTACTTTAACTTACGTGCACATGATATAATATGTTTTTGTGCACATTTTTCCCTGTAAAGAAGAATGAGGTCTTATTTACCCTAGTGTTTTGCGATGTTCTTATCAGAACTGCGTTAAGTCTAGTTGGCTGGATTTTAAAAATTGCTTACTTTGGAGGAGGGTTATTTTGCAAGCACGTGTTTTTTTAAATTTATTTTAGCAATGCAGGGAAATAGTGTTAGGTCCTATATTCAAATACTTATACACTTTGTCTTTAAGCTACGCTTGGAACAGTATAGTTTAGCATCAAGATATGTATATAGTATAGTGACGCTAATATATATATTAAGTTTTATACAATTTTTTATATATTTGTGTACGTAAATACTGTTAAAATATTTGATACAAGGGATGTTAAACACGTGAGGTTCCCCAGGTTATAAAAATGTTCATGTCATTACAGCGTTAAATGTGGATCATTTATGTCATTGCCGTGTCATTAAATTCAACATAATCCTAGCACACCGTGATTATTTTTTCCGTTTTTGCATATTCCACAGAAATATGAAGTTGGAAGTGGCTACTCAAGGATGGTAGCAAATGCAAGGGTTCAAATTAGTATACTGTGATGGAACTTTGGGAATTGTACCAAGATGGGAAGAACTGCATTTATTGGCTCCGGAATTATGTTCGAAATATTGGTAATTTAGTGGAATAAATTAGTTACATTTAACGCTGTAATAGCTTAATTTTCATGGCTTAGGGAAGTTTCCTTTTTAACATTCTTCATAAAACATAGACATGACTGACTATTGACTAATAAGATCACCGCCACAACACAAATGTAATTTTTTGTCCAAAAGTGTTCTGTTCACAGCATGCCACGTGTTTCCTCCCAAATGGGCCGTAATCAGGCTTTATTTCAAAATGATATATAAATAAAATAAAATAAAATAAAATCAATATAAAAACAAGGTAAATACGTTATTTACATGTAGTGTCTTGTAAACAAGACATTCTTCTGCAAAAAAAAAAAAAGAAAATAAAACTGTCTTCTATCGTGTTCCTATATCTGTAAAGGCAAAGCGATGCCATTCATCGAAAACATAAACATGAATATTCGACTTTACTTTTTGTTCACCGTGCATTATGGTAATAGAATAGTGTAATAGTTTAACAAACGACGATCTCAGTAGACAACCAACGTCATACTCATAGAAGTGCAGAGTACACAAAAATTCCCACTGCATAACAACATCGATAAACCAGTCATAATAAAACAACAAAAGTGGACAGCGCGCAGTAAAGTGCTTACACATATATATAGATACCCTGTGACCGAAACATATGTAGGGTACCATTGAGTGACAATTTATTTTAATAGTGCAGTTGTTGGTAGACAAGTGATTTATATGAATATTCGAGTTTGACGGATAGGTTTTTTCCGTAATTACGTAACTACACAAGATGAAGACAAAGTGGTATAGATAGTATTACACCAGAAGTGTATGTGTCATTACCCGACTACACAACATGGAGACACAGTGGTGTAGATAGTATTACACCAGAAGTGTATGTGTCATTACCCGACTACACAACATGGAGACACAGTGGTGTAGATAGTATTACACCAGAAGTGTATGTGTCATTACCCGACTACACAACAGGAGACACAGTGGTATAGATAGTATTACACCAGAAGTGTATGTGTCATTACCCGACTACACAACATGAGACACAGTGGTATAGATAGTATTACACCAGAAGTATATGCTTCATTACCCGACTACACAACATGGAGACACAGTGGTGTAGATAGTATTACACCAGAATGTATGTGTCATTACCCGACTACACAACATGGAGACACAGTGGTGATAGATAGTAATTACACCAGAAGTGTATGTGTCATTACCCGACTACACAACATGGAGACACAGTGGTGTAGATAGTATTACACCAGAAGTGTATGTGTAATTTACCCGATACCATACACAACATGGAGACACAGTGGTGTAGATAGTATTACACCAGAAGTGTATGTGTCATTACCCGACTACACAACATGGAGACACAGTGGTGTAGATAGTATTACACCAGAAGTGTATGTGTCATTACCCGACTACACAACATGGAGACACAGTGGTATAGATAGTATTACACCAGAAGTGTATGTGTCATTACCCGACTACACAACATGGAGACACAGTGGTGTAGATAGTATTACACCAGAAGTGTATGTGTTCATTACCCGACTACACAACATGGAGACACAGTGGTATAGATAGTATTACACCAGAAGTGTATGTGTCATTACCCGACTACACAAATGAGACACAGTGGTGTAGATAGTATTACACCAGAAGTGTATGTGTCATTACCCGACTACACAACATGGAGACACAGTGGTATAGATAGTATTACACCAGAAGTGTATGTGTCATTACCCGACTACACAACATGGAGACACAGTGGTGTAGATAGTATTACACCAGAAGTGTATGTGTCATTACCCGAACTACACAACATGGAGACACAGTGGTTAGATAGTATTACACCAGAAGTGTATGTGTCATTACCCGACTACACAACATGGAGACACAGTGGTTAGATAGTATTACACCAGAAGTGTATGTGTCATTACCCGACTACACAACATGGAGACACAGTGGTATAGATAGTATTACACCAGAAGTGTATGTGTCATTACCCGACTACACAACATGGAGACACAGTGGTGTAGATAGTATTACACCAGAAGTGTATGTGTCATTACCCGACTACACAACATGAGACACAGTGGTGTAGATAGTATTACACCAGAAATGTATGTGTCATTACCCGACTACACAAGATGAAGACACAGTGGTATAGATAGTATTACACTAGAAGTGTATGTGTCATTACCCGACTACACAACATGGAGACACAGTAGTATAGATAGTATTACACCAGAAGTGTATGTGTTATTACCCGACTACACAACATGGAGGCACAGTAGTATAGATAGTATTACACCAGAAGTGTATGTGTCATTACCCGATCACACAACATCGAGACACAGTGGTGTAGATAGTATTACACCAGAAGTGTATGTGTTATTACCCGACTACACAACATGGAGACACAGTGGTGTAGATAGTATTACACCAGAAGTGTATGTGTTATTACCCAACTACACAACATGGAGACACAGTGGTGTAGATAGTATTACACCAGAAGTGTATGTGTTATTACCCAACTACACAACATGGAGACACAGTGGTGTAGATAGTATTACACCAGAAGTGTATGTGTCATTACCCAACTACACAACACGGAGGCACAGTGGTATAGATAGTATTACACCAGAAGTGTATGTGTCATTACCCAACTACACAAGATGAAGACACAGTGGTATAGATAGTATTACACCAGAAGTTTATGTGTCATTACCCGACTACACAAGATGGAGTCACATTTG
This sequence comes from Reticulitermes speratus, assembly GCA_021186555.1. Classification (NCBI taxonomy): domain Eukaryota; kingdom Metazoa; phylum Arthropoda; class Insecta; order Blattodea; family Rhinotermitidae; genus Reticulitermes; species Reticulitermes speratus. The sequence continues at coordinate 8,764,574 of JAJKFL010000005.1, forward strand.
TGTAGGCTTTATTAGATCTGATGGACATGCGCCATTACCCAAATACAAAATTCCGCGTCACAGCTGTAACTACGTGTATTTAATGTAATGGACTTACACCCTTAGTCATCACTCAAGACACTGCAACAGATGTGCAATAATCGCAACTGAGGGGGATGTAATTATCAAATGACACAAGACAAATTAACAGCGTTTTGACTTATGTCATTACTAAACTATACGAGACATAATGAACAACATATAACTATTATATCTGATTGGGACAAATGATAACTTAATTACACCAGGTAGACTAAGAGCGGTGTAACCATTGCAGCTGACGGGCACATGCCGTTACATAATTACACGGTATGTAATTACAGCTGCTTCATTACTTCTGCTGATAGGATCATGTCAGCGTCTAATCACACTACAAACATTTAGAGGTGTTTGGCCATTAGCATGGAAGGAGACGCGCCATTACATAACTACATAAAACACTGTAACAAAAATATAACTGTTGTAACTGATAGGGGCGTGCCATTATTCAGTTACCTTCCATTAGGTATAGTATAAACACCATTAGGCTACAGAAGGTGCCATTTTTGTCTCACATATTCCCCCCATCAACAATATTGCTATGGTATATAGTCTTATTACGACAAATGTAAACTTTATTATATTCTATTTTACACATGTATTAAATATTTTTAATTAAATTAAATTAAGATGTTTATCAGTATAAGAACATCAAAGAGAAATTACACATAACAATGCAGCTATATGGTACAATAAATTATGTCAGTAACTACAAAGCATGTATTAAATAGAAGCTAATAAGGTGTACATTTGTAGAAATAAGACTAAATACAATAAAAATGTACGGTGAAAATGACATAAAGATTGCTATGGTGTTTGTGAATATTATTTGTGAGTTGGAAGTGGCATTAGCAAAACTTAATAAATGTGAAGTTGTGTAAATAGATCTTTAAATTTTCTTAACTTGCTTTCTTTAAAGAGGTGATGCCATGCCTCCATTTTCAATGTTTTTAAGTCTCCGAAATTTCGTATCTATCTACCAGACGACGCTACCTCAAAAATAAGAATTTTAAACATATTGACTTTTCGATTTGCCCTATGTAACGAACAGACAATTGGAGTTAGCCACGTCAAATTCAATTTGGACAATTCCTAAGTTTTTTTTGTGCCTGCTATGTATTCTGTGAAATATTTACAAACATAGAAATGAATGATTTTTGTGGTTAAATCTGACACATTTTTCATAATGCAAATTCGTAAAAGTCGAATTTATGCGCAGAAATGGTTGCCACATTATTATTTATAAATTATATCTTTTATCAGCGTCAGGACAGCAAATTATGCAAAAAATGGCTCACAAATTTGTATGGTCTTTAATTTGTATGTCTTACTGGAATCTTTGGTAACCTCAAACGCTTCAAGAGATGTGTTTTTTTATGACGCGACAGCCCCTAGTGGGCCATGGCCTCCTCATTTTCGAGGCTTCAGGATCACACTCAGACACACCACACTCGGTAGGATTCCTCTGGACGAGTTATCAGCCTGACACAGAGACCTCTACCTGACAACACGCAACACTCACAAGAGACAGACATCCAATCCCCCGGCGGGATTCGAACCCGCAATCCCAGCGAGCTAGCGGCCGCAGAGCCACGCCTGAGACCGCGCGGTCACTGGGGTCGGCTTCAAGAAATGTAGGAACTATAAACTCTTCCCAGAACTCCTAACTTTTTAATGTATGTTTTACCCAGCTCTTTACAGAGTGTCACTACATTGTTCAGTGCTCAGTCTGCTATTCCCAGCTGCATTAGTCCATTGTAATTAAGCCAGAACTTATGTTTGTCAGTCCAAGATATCGCTGTGTGTCTGTCGGTCTTTCTATAAGTATTTACTATTTTTTTGTTAATTAAATTCTACATGGAGGTTACGGGAAAACTTTCTAATACTAACTGCATATTTACACAGTAATTTGACCTTGCAACGTTTCGCTTTTCTCTAGAATGGTTTAAAACCTGTACACATTTTTCTCTGTACTTTGATGTTATGATTTTTTAAATTTCAAATGGTGTCTACGTGCGTGGGGGGGGGGGGACAAGATATTTGCGGGAATTTGTGTAACGTCCGTGAAACTCGGCTTATTTTTAATTTCGCCACAGAGAACGAAGGTCATGTAATTGTCTTGGTCAATTACGGCTACTTTTTACAAGAGTGCGCTAATAAGGCAGAAGTGTTATAATGGAGCAATCATGTACGAGGAAGTGGCTTGTGGTTTTTATGAGGCCCTCATTTAAATTTCCTGAAATCTCGTTTTAAAACATTTTCTTTTGCGGTCTACTCAGAAAGTGAGAATTTTATAAACACGAACTTCCGGTAAGAGTTGCAAAAATTATCCAAAACTCTTTCTATTTTAACAGTTATTTTTGAATTACTGTTTCCAATATTCAAAGAATTACCTGCTCATTCCCGTTGTGTTGTAGTTAGATAACTGCCAACTTCATACATTTGATCTTTTATTTGGTTCAAGATATTAATTTAAGCATACTTAGTAGAATCTAGATAAACAAACGCGTTTTATATCCTTGCTACTGACATCCGTTAAGGCTAAGTTTGTCATTATTATATATATCATATTACAGCAACTTTAAGCTGTAATGTATTTGACATTTTGTAAAGTGAATGAAAATATATGCCGATCCCAGTGGCCGTGCGGTCTAAGGCGTGGGTCTTCGGCCGCTCGCTTACTGGGATCGTGGGTTCGAATCCCACCGGAGGCATGGATGTTTGTGTTGTGTTTGTTGTATAAGGACGGTAGCATGGAACGTAAAGTGACATGAAGGACGAAAGGATTTAAACAGTACAAAAATGGATCAGAGGGGAAAAAAACCCCGGACAGGAGAAGAAAAAAAAAATCCCACCGGGGGTATGGATGTCTGTCTCTTGTGAGTATTGTGTGTTGTTGTCAGGTAGAGGCCTCTGCGACGAGCCGATCCCTCGTCTAGAGGAGTCCTACCGACTGTGGTGTGTCTAAAAAGTGTGATCAAAAGGAATTACAAACCTCGACACTGAAACGGGAAACCGGAGTAGGTAGAAGAGGACGACTAAAAAAAATGAAAATATAAACACGAAGTACATAGAAGTTGAAAGTCAGAGCTATATCTTATTTTTCTATAATACGAGTATTTCGACCTACACGGTCGTTCTGAGTGAGGTCACGTAAGATATTGTCCAGGTTTACATACATACAGAAGTATATATAGAGCAAAATAGGCTAATACAACCGACAACCAACAAGTTTTAACAGCTAAACAGCCATCTTCCCTGAAGATGGCCGTTAGGCCGAAACGTGTTGGGTTATAAACAAACATCTCATGAAAAATTATCCCTTGTCGGTCATATTAATCCCTTAAAATGCTCTACAAGGTAACAATGTATTACAGAATTACAAATAAAATGTACATGGGTGTAATATGTAATAACGTTATACTACAAAGTACCTAAAAATTTCCTCATGTTGTAATCCTATAGATGTTTTTGTAATAAGTTAATGATTACACACATAAAATCTTCACACAAATTTGTACAATCAAGTGCGGATGGCATACAGGCTGTGTGTGTTTGTGTGTGTGTGTCTGTGCCATTAATTCTGAAATTATAAGACGAAGCCGGTGATGAAACATTCATATTATGAACTTTACATCGCTCTTTATACCGCGCATCTTTATTATTGAGTTACTGTATAAAATGTTTCCAACAGTAATGCACTGTTTAATGATTTATTAATAAGGTACTTTGTAGCACATTTTTAAAAAATCATTAAACAGTGCAGTATTGTTGGAAACTTGTTATGTTATGCTGAGTCAATGTATTGCAGCTTGTGGCTCACCGACAGTATACGATAAAGTGCGGTCAGGACAAATATGCCCACAACTGGTCACGATCTTGGACCCTGTGACATGTGAAGAAAGTCGAAATTACAGAGTTACAATTTAAGATAAAACAATAATCTTAAACTTTGCATAAAGTGCGTACCAAGATATATATTTATAATCTGGAAACAGAAGTGTTTTTATGAATGGAGCGGTAGCAACTTCTAAGTACTTTTATTCTATTTTCACCGTGCATTTTTCGAGTATAGACAATGTTTCTCACCAACTAAATGCACTTGTTATAAAAACACTAAAATATTCTAAAACTATTTGATAAAAAGCCCCGACATGTTTCGGCTCACCAATGAGCCATCCTCAGGGGGTCTACAGAGGATTAACATATGTACGTGTTTTGAGAACAGACAGTTGTGACCCCTGAGGATGGCTCATTGGTGAGCCGAAACATGTCGGGGCTTTTTATCAAACAGTTTTAGAATATTTTAGTGTTTTTATAACAAGTGCATTTAGTTGGTGAAAAACATTGTCTATTCTAAGTACTACTTCTGTCCCGTTTATTTGTAGGCCTACCATCAGTCTCTGGTACACTTATGTTGTGGCAAAATCCTCTTCCTTTATCAACGAGGCCAATTACAAAGTTTTAAATGTTTAAAAGTAGATCATACTTTAGGCCGAAGAAAACACATAAAAATCGGGATCTGACACTAATGAAAACGTGTGGTACAAACTTTTCTGTTCCTCATGAGGTGTTATCGAGTATGATAAACAGCGATTTCTGTAGCGCTATCACAAACACTGCATGAGCTCAGATCCTATGTACGTGGAGCAACACAGAAGTAAACTATTCAGATAAGACCAGTTCGCAAATGGGGTTTGGATATCAGCTTTTCACGTTGGCTTCTCTTTCTTGAGGCATGGACACGGATTCCTTATTGTATTCTTCATATGATTTTTAAAAACATTACAGTTCAAAGGTTTTGAATTATCTGAGAAATTAAATTTAGGAAAGGAAACTGTTTAATCCAAATTTCGAAGCAAGGTGGGTTTTCTGTAAGAGAAGTAAAGTCAGCAGGAAGTGGGACATGGGAAATGGGGCACAGCTCGGCTTTTCTGTGAAGATACATCTTTCTCAAAGTAAATAAATAAATAAATAAATAAAGCGAGTCATGATCCGCTGATTTTTTGTTATTTACAAATATAATCTGAGGAATATAATGTGAATATAGCAGCCCAAAAAACTTTGACGCTTACAGTTCCGCGCAGCATACATAAAATTTTAATACGTGTTTCATAGATACGTCTGCAGACCAATTACTAAGGAGCTCAGAAGACATGACATAAAGACCTAAAGGGTGGTTTCAAAAATTTTCCAAGAATCTAGGAGCCACCTCCAAATTTCCAGCGCCAGAAAAATGACATCAAGCAAGTTTCATGCTGATGGCCCAGAATTGTGCAATGACTTTTGGAACTCACTCTGCTCAGTGCATGTGAAATGAGACAGAGACCGCAATGATTGTGTTGAAAATATTAGGCGCCATTTTTACAAACTTTCTTGGCCCGGAAGTCCAGGCGCCCGGGATTTTTGCATCACTGTCCTACATACAATAATAAAAATAAAAGAAGCCTAACTGAATGGGTCACATCTTAGGAACTACTTTCTAAACCCCGTTATTTAAGAAAAGATAGAAGGGATGGGAAGAGGAGGAAGAAGAAGTAAGTAGCTACTGGCTGACCTGAAGGAAACGAGAAGATTAAGGAAGTTGAAAGAAGAAGCCGTAGATTGCACTGTCTGGAGAGCTCGCTTTGGATGAGGCTATGGACCTGTCTTAAGAGACTACATGCTGATGATGATGCTCTAAAGATTTCTGAAGGAACCACGCCTGGCAGCTCTCAAGAGAGCTTGTCAACAAATAAGACCTTCCAGTTCTGACTGGTCGTCTCATTACTGGTCTAAAACCGACTCATGTTCGATACAAACCTGTTAAGCAAATATTAAGCAATTTTCTCCGGTCTGTGACCACTACGAAGTCACTGAAGTCTTGCATGCAAGCAAACATAAAATGAAGGCAGCCAGTTTGAATCAGATATGAGAAAATTTCAGTTAAAACTACCTTACATTAATGGTTGTCAAGACACTTGTTTGAAATTTGTACAAAAGCTTCTGTTACACTGATCAGCCGATGTAGATGAAAATATTAATAATATTAATATTAATAAAATATTAATAACTGCTTTTGAAGGCATTCCAGATCGCTGTGATTCCGACGAATAATTACCATGGATTGGATCTGCACTCTTCTGGGATATTATGCAGCATTGAATGGTAGTTCTGTACCAACGTTACGAGACAACTTACCCGTCCCATCTTGAAGGATTATGAAGTCTTCGTGCCCTTGGAAAATGAGACCGATAGGTTGTCGCGAAACATCGGTGCAGGCCTACCACTCAACGCTGCGTCATATCCCAGAGTAGTGCAGATCTCTTCTACATCGCGGCGGAAGACTGAAATCACGCATAACATGGATTGACTCGTACAGTGTGAATAATTATTCCTTGTGTTGGGCAATGCTACTCAGGTTAAGGATTTGTGGAAATGAATACTTGGATTGGAGGGTAAAGTGTGAAGTAATATTGCGATGTAGCATTCGAGTGCTCTTACGTATTACAAGAAGGAGGGATATCGTTTGAAATGAGATTAAAGTAGTACGTTTCATTTAGGTGACATAAATTCATGTGCGCCATGCTGGAATTCCTAGACAGTGGGACAACAGGAATATGGACAACACATCGATAATGACACAGAAAATCTTATTTTTTACGCTTGCCTTTTTCGAAATCTCTGAGTATTTGTGCAAGATATTTTATATTCGTATATTTAATCACACTTTTCCAAAATTCCTTTCCTCCTAGACAAGCACTTAGCAACTTAAGACCCAATATGTGTTTAGGATTGAACTAATTAGTCTTGAAGTTAATTACTCTTGCAGGATCTAACCACAAAATAAAAACGTCATGCCGAGTTTTATCAGTACTTAAGAATCGAATGTAAACCTCATAGGCCCATGTAGTAAAATTTGAGCCTTTTAAGCGAAGTGATCCTCGCAGTAGGATATTTTTTTGCTTTATTTTCCAATGGCTCGACAGCCCCTTGGGGGCCTAGGCCGCCTCATTTTCGAGGCTTCACGATCACACTTTTTTAGACACGTCACATTCGCTAGGACTCCTCTGGACGAGGGACCAACTCGTCGCAGAGACCTCTACCTGACAACACACAACACTCACAATAGACAGACATCCATGCCCCCTGTGGGATTTCTTTTTTTTTTTTTGCCTGTCCGGGGTTTTTTCCCTTTGATCCATTTTTGTACTGTTTAAATCCTTTCGTCCTTCATGTCACTTTACAACCATGCTACCTTCCTCATAACAAACACAACACAAACATCCATGCCCCCGGTGGGATTTCTTTTTTTTTTGCCTGTCCGGGGTTTTTTCCCTTTGACCCATTTTTGTACTGTTTAAATCCTTTCGTCCTTCATGTCACTTTACAACCATGCTACCGTCCTTATACAACAAACACAACACAAACATCCATGCCCCGAGCGACCGCAGACCCACGCCTTAGACCGCACGGCCACTGGGATCGGCTTGCAGCAGGATATAGTAATTTAAATTGAATTTACACGTAATAAGGTAATGAAAGTCCAAACAGCATCCCTTTAAGAACACTCAGATAGGCTACATGTAATTAAATTTGCACCTATGAACCTAAAAAGCAAAGTTAAACCAAAATTAAAATAATCTACTTCAAGGCAGAGTATCTGTGCCGTACCGCGTTTGATAACAATCTGCCAAGTGGTTTTAGTTTGTGATACTCTCTATCGTGACATAGTGCAGTCTGGTAAATTATTACCACTGTTTCGGAGGAACATACTGCCTCCTTCTTAGGGTTGGAAAGGTGGAAGCTGGATGCAGTATTTTCATCCAGCACGCTACTAAACCATTACCAGAATGTACGGCGTCGTTATCTACAATACTAAAATACAAATCTTCACTGCCGTAATGACCTAAAGTCTCTTTACATTCAGACACTTGCCAACAGAGATTAACATATGCCAGTGTCACTTGTCAGTAGAGATTAACACATGCCAGTGTCACTTGTCAGTAGAGAGTTCCACGTGATATAGCATGTGGTTTTTGATTGATTCTCTTAAAGGCGTCTATAATCATTGGTTGATGCAATTTTTAAACAGTCGTATCAAATATTTTTTCGCATAAGAGTGCATAAACTTGCACTGAGCTACTTAGTGACAGGTCACTGTTAGCATAGCATTACGTAATACACAAGTTGTGACTGTCTGTGTTATCTGCCTTTGCTGTTTCCGCACACGATACTTTTGTGATAATCGATGGTGAAATACAGATAATAAATACATATAGAAAGAGAAAAGTTTAATAAAATCGTTACTCTTCCTACCATTCAATATGTACAGTACAATTACACCAACTGATGTCATTTAACACTCGTTTGTACATCTACTGCAGAAGCATTTTTTTTCTAAGAAACCAATCAGCAGAATCACATTTTTTTTAATACTTAGCCGCCATCGATCTTTTCCTATTAATATCTAAAGGAAATGTCTACGTTTGATCATTTGAGATTACATGAGATTACTTTACATTTGCTGGCTTGGAACAAAGTAGTTATTTTGTATTATTGAAATGTTACCCGCCGATCCCAGTGGCCGTGCGGTCTAAGGCGTGGGTCTTCGGCCGCTCGCTTGCTAGGATCGTGGGTTCGAATCCCACCGGGGCATGGATGTTTGTCTCTTGTGAGTGTTGTGTGTTGTTGTCAGGTAGAGGCCTCTGCGACGAGCCGATCCCTCGTCCAGAGGAGTCCTACCGACTGTGGTGTGTCTCTCAGTGTGATCAAAAGGAATTACAAACCTCGACACTGAAACGGGAAACCGGAGTAGATAGAAGAGGACGACTTAAAAAAAAAAGTTACCCTCTTACCTTATCTCACTTTATTTTTATCGATAAACATTAAAATTACTCGTTGTTAACTCTTCTTTGCTATATGTTTTTTTGTAAGAAACTTCTTAATCATATTTTTTGTTGCTGCTGCAGCGCGTAGGTGTGCAGAGAAATTTATACGAAAATATTACAGAAATAGTTACCATGTGATCAGAAATTCGGAATTACGAAGACCATGAAACGCAAAATTATAAAACAAGTCACATATTGCGAAAACTGACACAGGATTAAGTATTTTGGAAGAAGAAAAATGTTATCAAAAAGTGTCATAATTTGATTGGGATAATAATTGTAACAAATTAATAACTGACTCTACTTGTAAATTTCAGGAACACAAAAAGCTGACAGATTCAATTACACACACGTAAAAGCAGAAATATAAACTTGAATGTCCTCTTAAATTACATCAATTTGTCACAGCTATGAGACCTTGCAGTGAATTGTATTAATATTCCTACATGCAAAGTAACTAATCTTATATCCATATGCCTAAAAAGAAATTTTGAATTTCATTGATTTTACAATGCAGAAGATTCAGAACTTGTGCACTACAAATACAAGAACTAGAAATGAAACAAATTACAATTGTAAGGTGATTCATCCCGTTGTGTTGTAAATATTAAAGCAATAAAGATTATTTCTTGAAAACGCAACTATTAATAGATGTAGAAAAGAGTAATAAATTTTTAAATTGGTGTAATTGTAAATTTTGAATGATAGAATGCACTCGGTATGATAAATTAGAAAAACAAAAGTTGCTTCTCATGGTTAAGTATTTTATTGCGCACTGTTTTCTCCGTATTGTTCTTGACACTCAGGCCACTGACATGTTAGTATTTTGTTCGCTTGTGATGAGCAACTTAATGCTGCTTTACATGTTAGATAAAAGTGAAAACATTGGCTTCAGTTAAATTGCTTAACGAGCCTCACAGCTCTTCCTTCTCTGTGTGTGCGTCACGTCATACGTTATTGTTAACTTGTAGTGTATTCTTTATCATTAACTTTTTTCAATAGCTCGACAGTCCCTAGGGGGCCTAGGCCTCCTCATTTTGAAGTATCGCGATCACACAAGTAAGACCAGTGGTATTCAACCTGGGGTACGCGTACCCCCGGGGGTACGTGAAGAAATCTTAGGGGGTATCGTAAAATTAAAAAAATATATATATTTCATGATAAACAATGAATAATCAGGGCCAGATTTAGGGTTAGCCACAAGAACCGGACGTAAGGACATGCGATTTGGGAGCGCCATTTTTTCTCTCTCTCCCTCTCTCTCTCCTTTATGCGATTCTTATCTGGGCGGCTAGTTTCATTTTATTCCACATAGTGCATATAATATATTTTTTATTTAACGGCTTGACTGTCCTTTTTCTCATTTAAAACTTATTATTTAATACATTATTTTGGATGTAATTTATTTAACTTATTTTAGATGTAGATTATAGACTATGTATAACTTGAATTATGCACCAACAACTTTGGGGGTACAAAGTTGAAGAGAAATTATAGGTGGGGGTACGCGAAAAAAAGTTTGAATACCACTGCTGTAGACACACCACAGTCGGTAGGACTCCTGTGGACGAGGGACCAGCTCGTCGCAGAGACCTCAACCTTACAACACACAACACTCACAAGAGACAGACATCCATGCCACCGGCGGGTTTTTTTTTTACTAATTCCTGGGTTTTCCCCTTTGATCCATTTTTGTTCTGTATTAATCCTTGTTTCGTCCTTTTCGTGTCTCTTACGGTCCACAACCGTCTTTTTACAACACAACACAAACATCCATGCCCCCGGTGGGATTCGAACCCGGAATCCCAGCAAGCGAGCGGCCGTAGACCCACGCCTTAAACCGCGCGGCCACCGGGATCGGCACGTGAACATTACGGAATGAAAATCTGTATGTAAGGAAGGAGACTTGATATTAAATTTAAATATTATTGAAAGATGTGGGGCATGTTGGACAGAAAGTTCTGACCCAAGAAAATATTTTCTGTAAATGTATGGTGTAAGTTTAAAACTTTCGTATGGATTAATCGTTAGTGTTAAAATCACGAGAGGAAAAATAAATTGGAAATTGCCTTTTATTCTCAGAGGAATTCAATCTGAGGTCATTCGGATTTCTACTTCCTGCCAAACCAAAGTGGAGATAGTTCGAAGATTTTCTCCGGTCCTTCTCTGCTCACAGTAACAGATGTTCACACTTCATGTCACTTTTATGTGATACGCTACATTGAACTATAGCGTATTAAGGTGCGGTGATTAAGGTGGGCAGTGCTTGGTTAACTGTCTTCAATTCACCCTCCTGAAGCATGGCGATTGAAGCATTATATTTGGGATAATTAATATCTATCAAACTGAGTTTTTCTATTTGGCATTTAATCTGTGCTTCAACCTGCAATTTTACGTGCCCAGGCATTATTCCTAAGTGTACATGAGTATTTTCGTAAATAAGAACCGAAGGACTTGCTTTAAAACATTGGCAACCTCCATCTGCGTACATCGTTACACTATATTTAATCTGCGCCGTTATGTAACAAGAGATGTCGAGTGCGAAAATGGGCCATTGGACATCTGGATCAAAGAATCAGGCATCAGTTGAGTGTCTATCTCCTTGTAATTTCAGTCGTCCGCGGCGAAAACTGGATAACCGCAAGGTGACGTGAGCCAAGTGGTGAATGAACCTCGCTTGGACTTCGTGAATAACATAGCCAATTTAGCATATTCTGTTTCATTCATATCACTAACTTTCTAGCATGAGAAGCGCCTATAAACAGATCACCTTCTTGATAATATTAGAATGAATACATGAGTCCGGATGTTCTCATTTAGTTAAAACATTTTGCATTATTAACGATCAAGAAAGAACCATGTCTGTACATGTAAGCATGTATTTAGCAGATGTTAATAAACGGGCTGGCTGAGAGTAGACGAAAGGCGCTTCCAAGGAAAATTATAAAAAGAGAGGCAATATAAGTATAAACGTATCTTTGAGGCTCTTACGCGTAACCATTGTTGGCGTGGAGAAGTAATAAGTATGCAAATTCCGAGTGTGTGTAGGTAGCCTTAGTTATTCAGCATGCAAAGCGCATGCGCCGTATTGTATTACTGTGGCCTGTCTGGCTCTATCATATTTTTCCACATTATCTCATAAACGGCACGATTTTCGAAAAAAAAAAATGTTATTGGACTAAAATATGTGTTTGGATTTTTTCTACAAATTTGTCTGAAACATTTCTCACTTTAAGAAAAATTCGGCGAGTTATCATCATAAATGTACATAGGTCTTCATGTAAAGTACCCGTTATTCTTGTCAGATTTTAATGAAACTTGAATTTTTGCGACAGGTTTTCGAAAAGTACTCAAGTATCAATTGAGAACTACAGTGGACCCTCGAACTTCGAACGGTTTGATGTTCGAACAACTTGAAACTCGAACAAAAAATTCGAGGAAAATCCGGTTTTGAAACTCGAACAAAAACTCGAAAGTCGAACAAAGAATCACGTGGTCGCCTTCTCTCTCTGCTTGGTCCAGATGAAAGAAGGGTAATTCACCTTCCAGTGAACAGTAATATCCCTCCTACTATTATTATTGATTGATTATTATACAATATTTTTATATATGTACTATTATAAATAAAAATTTTCAATTATTGAAATTAAATATACTTGTTTTATCATTATGATCTTTTGAAATAGGCACTTAAAATGTTTTATATTGGGTAAATTTTGGGGGTCTGGAACGGATTAATTCAATTTACATTATTTCTTATGGGGAAATTTAACTCGAAAGTCGAACAACTTGAAAGTCGAACCGTCTCCTGGAACGGATTGTGTTCGAAGTTCGAGGTTCCGCTGTAATTGGTTTCTGGACTTTGTACATCGTCCGGAAATCTAAAATCACGACGTTTCGGAAGCTGCATCTGCTTCCGTCCTCAGGTGAAGGGGAAGGGAGACACCTTCTCAGTTGGGTCCCTTAGACCGAGATAACCTCAATCACAATGGACCCAACTGAGTAGGTGTCTCCCTCCCCTTCACCTGAGGACGGAAGCAGATCCAGCTTCCGAAACGTCGTGATTTCCGGACGATGTACAAAGTCCAGAAACCAATTAGTTCTCAATGTTACATATCGTCGTCAGAACTTTTAGAATTTACTCAAATATCAAGTCTGTCCGCCCGAGTTGTTCCACTCGGGCGGACAGACACACGGACAGAAGGACAGAGAGACAGACAGACATGACGAAGCTATTGTCGCTTTTCGGAACTTTCCGAACGCGTCTGAGATGTGTTGTGAGCGAGCGTAAATGGGAAATTGCAGGAAATAAATACTGTGCTAAGCACCAAGATACAAAATCAGTTAATATCAGGAATTTATCATTTTCCTTTTAACTAACTCCGTTGACATGGATTCCAACAAATAGGAAAACTTTTTTTTTTGTAGGTACTGAAATTTTTCTCTTACATTGAGGGATGAATAGGAGAAATACGAGTGTTTGACAAAAAAAGGCCCAGGGAAATATAGGAAAATTTGTGGGCAAAGTAAGATAGCAATTTCGCAATGTATACTGACTGTAGAAGACAAAATGACATTAATGGTTCGGATGGCGAAGATAAAAAAGGCATAGAGACATTTCGCAGGAGGATCCGGTGGCCGCGCGGTCAAGGTGTGGGTCTGCGGCCGCTCGCTTGCTGGGATTGCGGGTTTGAATCCCGCCGGGTGCTTGGATATCTGTTTCGTTTGAATGTTCTGTGTTGTCAGGTAGAGGTTTCTGCGACGGGCCGATCCCTCGTCCAGAGGAGTCCTACCGATTGTTTGTGTGTTCATTGAGTGTGATCAGGTGCAACAATAACCTTCTACACCTACAATGAGTAGGTAGACGAGATCAGACTAAGAAGAGGAAGGAAATATTTCGCAATATAACCCTGTTGAATACTGAAAATGAGAGGGAATTATAATATTAAAAATTAACTTGGTAAAACATAAGATTGTTGAAAATAGATCAGATTTTGTGGAAAACAACGGGCTTTGGTATTTGTCACGTTGCAAGTTCTTGCGTTTAATGCCAGAGAATTATCCATTAAATTGTGCAATTTTTCTCGGGTACAATTACCGTATGTGCTCTTTGGTTTTGACGCACTCTGTCATGTTGTATTGGACACGCGCTCTGATCCTTATCTTCCTTGTTTAATAATCCGTTTTTCACTTTACACTGTAGTAGTGGTACAGTTTTACTTCTAGTTTTAAGCTTCAACATGTCGGTGCGGTAGAGCGGTAACAGGACCGGCATTTTTGATGAAAGACTTGTGCATGAACACACCGTGAGTAACTTGAGAGTTTGCCAATTGTGACTTGTTGGAAGGTTTCTAGAACAATCTCCGAGATACTAAATCATCACACATTTAACCACGAACATCGATATACCTTGTCTATAAACCTTGGGTCAAACGTATGACGTAAATACGTGAAAACAAGCAATTTGCGTTGCAGAAACTTCAAGGTAGGGAATAATGAAGAGAGTAGGCTAAAGGGGCAAAAAGTGAACATTCCTTTCTTGGACGTCCTATAGTCTCTGCATAAGTGGCATATAAACTCCAAATAACAAAAACTGGTCATTGCATTTTGTTGTCGATTTGCAAGGTCAAGCACATAAATAAATGTCTTCTGTCCAGAAAACTGGGGCATTTGTAAATGTCACTAGTGTCATCCTCAGTAGATGATAAATACACCAGACATTGTCTTTGTCATCATCATAATGATCATCTTCGCCTGTCTTCAAAGACCTCCAAAAATTTATGGAAATCAGAAAGAAGTTTGCAACATATTACGTGTACATGTATAAGCAATACATGAAGATAGTTTCACATAAAATTCACAATATTGCGTACTTAGTACAGTACTTTTTATCACCGTATGATTCGTAATCAAATTCAAAGTGATTTCTTTACTTCACAAAGGCCGAAAACTGATACCAAAACTTCTCAAGCGTGATTGGAGAAAAAGGTGTAAATAAATTGGGTTATGTAGTGCAAGCTCCTAATGATGCCAAACCAGACTTCGTCAGAGCAGTATAAAGCTTACGCATATAAATACACTACTGTCTAATTCCAGTAGACTCATTTGTCTTTATAGCCATTGCCCTTAATATGGTGGAACAGCCCCTACGTTGCAATCGACCCTGTTATTTTTGTATTAAAATGTCGTATCATTATGTACCAGTAAATCTACTCGTAAGTTTAAAATATTGGTGTGACTAGGACAAGCAGGTACTTTTCTGATAGCATGCAAATAGTTTTCTTAATACCGTCTGTACAAATATTTGTCTGAATACCGTCTGCACAATTATTTGTCTTAATGCCGTCTGCACAAATATTTGCCTTATGATTATGTGCACAAATATTTGTCTTAATGCCTTCTGCACAAATATTTGCCTTACGATTATGTGCACAAATATTTGTCTTAATGCCTTCTGCACAAATATTTGCCTTATGATTATTATGTGCACAAATATTTGTCTTAATGCCTTCTGCACAAATATTTGCCTAACGATTATGTGCACAATTATTTGTCTTAATGCCTTCTGCACAAATATTTGCCTTATGATTATGTGCACAAATATTTGTCTTAATGCCTTCTGCACAAATATTTGCCTTACGATTATGTGCACAATTATTTGTCTTAATGCTTTCTGCACAAATATTAGTCTGAATACCGTCTGCACAAATATTTGTTTAGATACCGTCTGCACAAATATTTGTTCTGCTCCCATTTTTAGTTATTTGTCTTACTACCATCTGCACAAATATTTATCTCATGATCATCTGCACAAATATTTATCTCAATTCATCTGCACACTTTTGTACACGTTCAGAAGTGTGTCTAGCTGGTATAAAGAATAATACATTATTTATAGGAAATGCAACACACATCGCGTGGGTTTCGAAATTGATGTGGGTCCTAATATATATGTTTTACTCTGCTTATATGGTACGCGTATGACTGCAAGACAATGCCATACTCTAAATGAGAGAAAACAAGCTTTAAAAATGTCTCTATAAAAGCATAACTTTCAGTCCAACGTGAACACTAGTGTAGTATCGCCACACACAGTGGAAATTTCCGTGACTCAGAAACCGCATTATATCTGTTATTCTCAACCAGATGCATGGCAGAATGCAGCCAACACACGTGGCGCAGTCAAACTCTGCTTCTGGACACTACCGGAGGCTTGACTTGTTCTGTCAAAAGATCTGAATAAAAGTTATTTTCATTTCCGCTCCCCTTGTCTCTTCGACTTCAATAATAAATTAATATTAACCTGTATTTAACAAACAAGAATTCAGAGCCCACGACCTTGCACCATCATCAGATGTGGAAGATATGTCACTATGTAGTCACATGACCAGAGAACATAAAACAACAACGAGATAAGGGAAACCCGTAAACCACAATAATACGAGGAAAAAACAAAATATCAAGTCTTAATCAAAAAGAAAAGATAAACTCATGGAAGCAATACTGCAATATGACGACATCTCCGAACCCCTGGAATCTGATTTATAAATTAGCCTCTGGCAAAATGAAGAACACTGTAGCACTGGCCACTCTGCGAAAACTTCCAGCTTAGACGAAACAACGCAGTATATGCTCGAGTATCTTGTACCCGAGGACAATGTAGAAGGGGAAACGGACCATCACAAATTACTCAGAGCAGCAACAGAAGAACGGATACAGACATCAGACGATAGAGACTTCACTCAAGAAGAAATCCGGCAAATTATAAAAGAAATGGATAATAAGAAGGCCCCTGGTGAAGATGGCATAACCAGCTTAATTCTTCTGCGGGCTTTCAAAATCTTTCCAAGACTAATCACCACACTATACAATGGCTGCTTAAGGACAGGGTGCTTCCCCAAAATTTGGAAGAGAGCTAAATTGATCCCAATAGTAAAACCAGGGAAGGAAAACAGCGTTGAAGTGTCAAAATTTCGCCCAATAAGCTTGATAAATATTGGAGGGAAAATACTTGAGAAAGCCCTAATCAACAGGGTAATGCACCATCTTCACACCAACAATCTTTTAAATCAGAACCAGTTTGGGTTCACACCTCAGAAAAACACCATCGACGCAGTCATGGCACTAAAGGAATGCGTGGAATATGAACTGGACACAAGGCAAATCATAGTGCTAGTAAGCTTACATGTGAAAGGCGCTTTCGACGCTGCATGGTGGCCTAGCATTCTAAACGCTTTAAAGGAATTCAAATGCCCTAGGAATTTGTACAACGTTACAAAAAAGTTATTTCAGTCAAATAATAGTGACCATGGCAACGAAAAACGGATCACTCGAAAGGGAAGCAACCAAAGGATGCCCACAAGGTTCCTGCTGCGGTCCAGGATTTTGGAATATCCAGTACAACTCTCTTCTAAACCTGGAATATACTAATCGAACCAAAACAATAGCGTTTGATGATGATTTTATATTAGCGGTTAAAGGGGAAACCAGAAGAGAAGCAGAAAACTTTACAAACCTGGAGATGTCGAAAATAGCAACATGGGCTAAAGAACACAAAATCCTATTTAATGAAGAAAAATCAAAAGTCATGGTACTTTCAAGAAGGAAGCGGAAAGAAGAGAGAAACGTCAAAATTTACTTAAATAATAGACCACTGGAATAAATTAACACCATGAAATATTTAGGAATTATTATAGACAGTAAATTCACATTTAAAGAACACATAAAGAACAGCCGAAAGATGTTCTAAACTTATCCATACACTATCAAAATCAGCAAAATTAAACTGGGGTTTGAATCATGAAGCACTAAAGACCATGTAAAGGTAAAAGGAAGTGGTCGTGGCCTGATTTTAAGTACTATATGGTATTTACGTGGACAGAAAGAACCCCACTATATCCCAGTCATAACAGCTGGTATCAGGATTAGGTCTGAAACCTTGGACTCCTCGAATCCGAAGAATTCGCTCACTCTACCACAAAAGACCGTATATAACGTAAACTGACACATATTCATAAATGTAGAACGTTCTTAGACATTGAGGTTTCTTCTGATCGACAAAATTAGAATTAACTATTTTGAAATCTTGGTGTTTAAAAGTAATTAAGTACATACAAATAATACATTTCAAACCCAAGTAATAAGAAGAAGACTGTAAGAGTAGACAGATACCTTCAGACAGCAGCTTTCGGTTGAAGGAATTACAAATGACGTGTGAAATACATTTTTTTTAAAATTGCCTGTAAGAAAAGGAAACATAGCTAACATAGGAAAGAAATATGATATTCTGTAACTGGCGCAAAATCTGTTTACTTTGAGCTGTCCCAACAGTGAAACTCTTCTCTAAACTGTGTAATCATCACTACGATTAACCTTTTTCTTATGTAGAAGACAGACATTAAATTCACAAGCAAATATTTACTCCTATTTGACATTTAGATTGACCCATACTAGCAAGAAGTCAAAACGATGCACTGAATTAGTAAACAGGCAGTATTGATTGTTCGGTGTTTGCTGTTACGAAGAAAACTGAAGGAGAGTGTAATATGTATTTGCGTAATAAGCGAAATATCAGATCCTTACGGCTATCAAATTAAAACTAACTCTCCATTCACAACTAAAATGTATTGTCAGTACGTATTCATGACGACATGTTTCGACCGACTTGACCACCTTCATGTATTTAAAAAAAATGTACAAAATACTTGCAACATTAAGTTTAATAAAAAGAAATTAGTTATCTTTTATACGTAAGGAGTAAAAACTTCATAAGGGTACATGTTATTTATGTAATTTTAAAGTTTTATACATTCTGTTATGCAAAAATATTGCCTTCAAAGTTCCAACTTTTACCTAACTTAAAGTTTTTCATTTTGAGTATTTAATTATGGGGTACAGTTTTACTTTTACAAGCTTTTGTAGGGTAGTTTCCTGGTTTTAAGTTTTTCTTTCTTTGATTGTAGACTGGTTGAAGGTTTTAGTTATGGCTATAAAACACCGTCTTCTGTAATGTCACCCCTTTCAGTCTCGTAGTCCACCATGTATCTGAATCAATAGATTTCTCTGAAACATCACATTATGTCTACCAGTTACACGATGTCAAGTGTGGTAAATGGTAATTTTTATTTATACGAACTTTTAATTGATAGACTACTTCAAAGGCGTGTTGCAATACTGTTCTACGTGCAACAAATAAAGAAAATCTCCTTTAAATACAGTCTAAAGGCAATTAAGAATTATTCACGTGTAAGGTAGACTTCCTTGTTAAATACACAAGTCACTTTGTTGATTACGTCAAAAACGGTAAGTCTATGACAAAAAAAAAATTGTTTTGAACGTGAGCTGTGTTTCTTTTCCTGTACAGGTTTTGTTCGATGCACCTTCTGTCACGTAAAGAGCGACTTGCGCTCAAGACGCACGCAGAATGCACACAGGTCTTCATGTAAAGTTGCCATTAAAACTATTTCATCTCAAGAGAAATTGGAAAATGTCGAGAGTTTTTCGGAAAATTCTACTATATCGAATTTAATAAAAATTCTTCAGTAAGTTCTCGACTTCTTATACATGTATGATGGACTGAGAGAGTAAAATAGTCGAGGTGCGAAAACATCAAAGAGTCATGCGAATTTTGAGTCCTTGTATATTAAGGAGGATAGTGTCATCGCCAGGGATGATTTTTGAAGATTTTAACAACAGTTATTATAATATGTAAGCGTGTACGACCATTCGTTAATACTTTGAGACATTTATTACTGGGACTTTTTTCAATTACAACAGTATGACCTTACAATAATCACGCCTCTTCCCCGACCAACATAAACACACGTGTGTTTGTGCGTATGCGCGTGTGTGCAGAAAACTTTGTCCCCAAAACAAAAGTCTAGAGGCCCCAGAACTTATCCGCAAAGGAGGAAAAACTTCTTATAAATACCGATTTGCAGATGTAAGCCACAAACAAACAAGGCGCAGAAGTATATTCAGAAAATCATAGCATCGTAAAAAAAACACAAGCAACGGTAGATTTCTCCTCCCTCACATCGTAATGTCCGACATGTTTCAATTTTCATATCACTTTCGAGAAAATATTATTAAGAAAAAAGTGGAATGTGCAGTAGATTTTCACATTAATGTACAAATCGATATAAAATAAATATGTCTGAGTAAGCTGTAAATGATATTTCCAACTCATGCTCGAAGTAAGGAAGTATTGTGGCTAAAATTTTAAAGACATTTCTTACTACCAAACCAAAAATTTGCATATAAAAAATTCACAATGGTTCAAAATCCTCTGCCTCATGTTTCGGCACCCGACCGCCATCTTAAAGGAGCCACACCAATATTTAAAACCCGATAAAATATGTTACATTTGTAGTGATAAAGTACTTTATACATTAGTAATATTGCAGCCTTGTTTAAATATAAAATACAGTAAAGCGTTGTGTATATTTATTTAAAATTCTTAATACTCTTACAATGTTACTTGTTTCACAGGGCCCCGTTAACATATATATTTTCTTAATCTTAGTTTCTAACGTGCGTGCAGTAACAAACACATTATGTTATACTGATATCCATGTTCTGTTCATATAATGGGTAATGTGATACAGTGGCATATGCGTGGTAAAAGTTCCAATTGTTAGATAATTTGCTGTGTATTTCTAAATGGCATACGTGCATATATTGTTTTTTTTCTATCCGTTATGGATCGTTTCGAGTGAATATATAGGTCATATAAGATCGTAATTATATATAATATTATATTATATGAACATGCAATATAAGCTAAATCCCATCTACGCTTGGTCTTCCAAGTGACTCTCCCTCAGTTTTTCCAGCCAAAACCCTGTATACACCGCTCCTCTCTGTATGCGTGCTACATGTCCCACCCAACTCATTCTTGATTTGATTACTCGAATAATACGTGTTTGGCGAGGAGTACAGATCCAAAGCAGTCTTTTCCACTCCCATGTTTCCTCGCCCCTCTTAGGCACGAATATCTTCCTCAGCACCCTATTCTCGAACACCCTCAGTCTATGTTCCTCCCTCAGTGTGAGAGACCAAGTTTCACACCCATACAAAACAATAACAGGCAAAATTACAGTTCTGTATATCTTCATCTTTATATTTTTGGGTAGCAAACTGGAACAAAAAAGATGCTGCACCGAATGATAGCAAGCATTCCCTGACATCAATCTAATCTTGATTTCTTCATGAATGAAATTTCGATTCGTTAGGGTTGTTCCCAAATATTTGAACTTTTCCACCCTTTCAAGGGGTTTGTTACCGATATTTATGTTGCGATTTTGTCCTGCATTCTGGTCTTGAGACATGATCACATACTTGGTTTTCTCGGCATTTGCTTCTAGACCAATCTCCGTAATAGCGATTGCTAAAGCTTCTGTGTTTTTCTTCATAGTGTGTATGCTTCCACTCAATATATTAGCATCACCAGCATAAACCAGAAGCTGATGTGTACCATTTAATTTCAAGCCCTCCTGTTTTGCCTGAAACTTTCTAATGGCATCTGCTAAGAAACACACAATATTGTATGAGTGTTAAGAATTTGAACTACGCATACATCTTGGTGTATTTTATATTTAAACAAGACTGCGGTATTTTTATGATATAATATATTTTATCGCCACAAGTTTATCATATTTTATCAGGTTTTAAATATTGGTGTGGCTCCTTGAAGATGGCGGTCGGCTGCCGAAACATGTGGGGAAAGTATGTTTTGTCGTTGTATATGGTTTTTATGTGCGAATTTTTGGTTTTGAAAAAGAATGGTACTCGTATCACGGAATGAATGACGTCAAAATTTTAACTCCCGTTTCATAGCTTATTCTTTTATGCGTTTATTACACATTTTTCTGATCTAAATATACAGCATTCACTTATAGGCATTTTGCGAAGTTTCTAAAAGCGACTATTAACTTCGTCATGTCTGTCCATCCATCGTTCTGTCCGTATTTTGATCTGCATGTCACAACTCGTATCTCACTGGACGGAGTTTTGTGGAATTTTATGTTGGGGCTTTTATTGAACTTGGTCGCGAAAATTCAAGTTCGTTTAAAATCGGACAAAAATATCAGACATTTTACATGAGGAACTATGTACCTTATATATGCTTACAGCGACATATTTCACTCAACAATACAAAATAGTAAAACATTTTTCCCCTTCTGTGACAAAATTTAATATTTTTTATTGTTGACAGCAACATATGTAGATCAAAACTACGAAAGGTACATCACTCTTATTTCTCCATGGCAAAGGTTTTAATATCTTATATTGTTCACAGCGTATGTATCTCAACAATACAAACAAAAGGGAATTCATTGTTGTAAATAACATTAAAACTTTTTTGTTTTAATTCTTTAGAACAGTTATTCAGGATTACACCAATGTTATCAATGTAAACCACCACATGTTTTAAAATCCTTGGTGTTTGTAATATAAAATCTTTGATTTATAGTAGACATATTTTCGAAATGTTATCTTGGGTGTAGTGTAAAATTTTATTCTTTCCTTTAGTATTAAATAGCTTTGTTATTCGTACCGTACATTTTTTTAATTATTTCAGTTCTGTCCTACAAATGTACACTTTTATTTTCTATTATTCAATACTATATATTTCATTGAAGATGGTCCAACATATTTCGAACCTTATATGAGGTTCATCTTCAGGGACATCTGTTTTAAATTACACCAGCCCTACTTCAAAGGTACATGTTAAGTTATACACTTTAAAATGTTGTCTTTGTTGTCTTGTGGTTACTGAAATTAATGTTAAATTACTTAAGTTAAAAACAGTTAAAATCTGTATATAAGATATATAAAATATTATGTGTAGAATGTTCAGTTAGGTAGAAAGAAGTTGTAATAGTAATTCTGTACATACATATTTATTCGAACATGCAACTGAAGATAACAAAGACAACATTTTAAAGTGTATAACCTAACATGTACCTTTGAAGAAGGGCTGGTGTAATTTAAAATAGATGTCCCTAAAGATGAACCTCATATAAGGTTCGAAACATGTTGGACCATCTTCAATGAAATATATATATTGAATAATAGAAAATAAAAGTGTACATTTGTAGGACAGAACTGAAATAATTATTAAATAGCTCCTTTTCATGCCTTTTAGTGAGATATATTTGTTATTTTACTGTTAAATTTTATTAAGTGGTTATTAGTTGGTGTGAATCTATGAGTGTATAAACATCCTTTAAATAGTGAGATGTGTATTATCTGTCTGCGGAGTCTGTGTTGACGTGGTCAGCACACTGACTCGGTTTGTGCTGACTGTCGTTTTAGAGTCTGTGCTATAAGAATATAAAGATTATATCTCACTTTGCGCGTGCGCATAATGGTATGAATTATTCTCCATATAGAATTCCAATATCATATTTAAATAACCTTCACGTTTTTTCTGTATTAATGTATTATTTTTTTTTGTGCAATTACATATGAACGTATCCTAAAATATTCATTCTTTAAGCCTTTATTATAGGTGTCATTATTTCCATGATATTTTCTATTTTCCCTATTAAAATTATATATTGTTAATGGTATGTGCAACGTATTATTAGTGTTCATTGTTACATTCTGTGTACCTAAAATGATCTGTATATCGGATTTCCTAACGTTCATCAAGTATGTAGGCTGCCTTCAGGAAGTCATAACTTGTGAAGCTACATATATCACTGCTGTCATAAATACCGGTTTTCTGAAACGTTTAATTTTGTTCTTTTATTTGCTCTAATTGTTGTCGTGAGATTTATAACCTTGAATATTTTAGCGATGTTATCTAGTAAAGAAAATAAACATAACTGATATCTAAATTCTTTGTTTTTTACTTCAATACTAGTAGTTTAACTATATGGGTAACATCATTTTTTCAATCCGATATTATCCATTTCAAACATTACCTTCTGGAAACTCATTATTTTCTTCTACATTAAGTATTTTTGTATTTCTTTACATTTTATTCTTGGGCTTAGTGCGATGTTATGCTCATATTTACGGTGAATCATGTATCTGTATGTTGTCATTTTTTTTACGTATGTTGATTTGATATATTATGTATGACAGTGTCTGTAGTTGTGGGTTTTCTATGTACACCTATTTCTAAATGATCCGAGTTTCTTATCAGTAACTTTCAAATGGTTGATTTTGTTTTTATTTTAGTGTTTGACAATTTTTAAATTATGAAGACGTGTTACATGTTGTTTGTGTGACAATTTCCAGTTTATGCCATGAAGCGTATCCAGAAGCTCTCGCTTCATGATGCTAGCAGCTTCAAAGACTGCGCAGTTACATACTTCCCAGTCTTTGAAGTTACGGGCCGTAAGGAGCTATCAGTCAATTCACTTTGTCACGCGATAAGTATGATACTGTTTAGTTTGCTGTTATCACCAGCTGAATGAAGCTGGTGGTGTGTATGAATTATTACTTTTATTTTTGTAACAAAGCCAGGAGACTACTGTTAAGAATGTAAGGAGATATTACTGCTTCTTTTATTACTTATTCGCTGCTCTTTGTTAGCCATGTATTTAACTTTGAGGTTGTGTTCCTTTAATGAAGATCTACTCTGTTGCATGATGTGAAACTGCTGATACTTGTGTTATGTCCCCGGTAAACCTAAACATTTGCAATTTTTATTTACAAACATTTTGAAACACAATTTTATGGCCACAAGAAACAATATATTTAAGAGTGCTAATACAATCATAATAAGTTTACGAATTTCTGTCCTGATATTAGCGTGTCGTCTAGAGGGAACAATATCATTCATGAAACAGCAATTTTTTATTTACAAACATCTTGAAACACAATTTTATGGCCACAAGAAACAATATATTTAAGAGTGCTAATACAATCATAATAAGTTTACGAATTTCTGTCCTGATATTAGCGTGTCGTCTAGAGGGAACAATATCATTCATGAAACAGCAATTTTTTATTTACAAACATCTTGAAACACAATTTTATGGCCACAAGAAACAATATATTTAAGAGTGCTAATACAATCATAATAAGTTTACGAATTTCTGTCCTGATATTAGCGTGTCGTCTAGAGGGAACAATATCATTCATGAAACAGCAATTTTTTATTTACAAACATCTTGAAACACAATTTTATGGCTAGCAGAAACAATATATTTAAGAGTGCTAATACAATCATAATATGCTTACGAATTTCTGTCCTGATCACTGTTTATAAAACACCGACAAAATGCACTTCACTTGTACTTTTTACTACATATTAATAGACCCCTACATATGTTTCGGTTTATGCAAAAACCATCATCAGGGGGTTCAAAACTACATACATTGTACATCCAATGTCATTTCTGCCCTTATAGTTGTGCAATATCTTAGTATGCAAGTGACATTCACTTATAAAAATCAGAGTTTATACTCGGTGCTTTCATATACGTTTTAAACTCTGATTTTATAAGTGAATGTCACTTGCATACTTAGATATTGCACAACTATAAGGGCAGAAATGACATTGGATGTAGAATGTATGTAGTTTTGAACCCCCTGGTATTGGTTTTTGCATAAACCGAAACATATGTAGGGGTCTATTAATATGTAATAAAAAGTACAAGTGAAGTGCATTTTGTCGGTGTTTTATAAACAGTGAACAGTGAAATATGCACGGTGAGACTAATATAAAATTTTCTGTCCTGATGTTAGCTTGTCTTCTAGAGGAAACAATATGATTCATGAAACAGCAATTTTTCATAACCCACCGATACACAATTTTACAGGAGACAGAAAAAAACTTGACCGATCCTCAATAGACCAACATTTAAGCATGTTGTGTTTTTACAAATATTTATTTATTTATTTAGTATTGCGGCTAGGAGCATCACGTCTCTGAAACTGCTGTCGGAAACCACCCTGCATAGCTGTAACAGACTGTTTTGATAAACAGTTCACTGCCGCAATACGGTTTTGTACCGACCAGCGCTCCATCTCAACTAAACTCCAAACATCGCTGTACATGGTGACGGTCAGTATGGAAGCGCCGCGTAGCGGGCACGCTGGTTTTCACATTTCAAAAACCGTCAGGTGTTTTTGGCGCACCCTGTATAAGGACAAGCAATATTTTGTGGACACAACATTTTGACAGAAGGTGTATTTGTAACCCAGCTGTGCAGTAATGCGGGAATCTCAGTTTGACGAATTGTGTCGGTTACGAGAAATTGCTTTTTATCTTTTTTTGCAAATTAACAGGACAGGCATTTATCATAAATTTGCACATTATTTTTTCTGATTTTGTATGCCTTCCAGTTTACTGTAAATTTCAGGGAATAAATATTTTCTCTATTGCTTAACGTATTATGAGTCATATACGTAATGTTAAGTTTCTAGTTCAAGGAAGGGACAGAAAATAAACACTCCTGTCCAGTTAGTGTATTGTGCAAGAAAAGATTCATATTCGCGTCAGGGGCAGAAATTTGGCTTGCCAATAAATTGTGTGACTTCACGAGTACAGCGTCACAGACAAAAGGTGGTTTGTCTCCCTCTCCTACGTCTGCATGCATCAGTTAGCTTGTGATTTCATAAAGATGGTCATATAAAATGTTTTTGCTTTGTTAGGGTCGGATGTCTCCATTACTTTATCGTAGGTCCCTCTTCCCTGCTGTGCATCCGGGTCTCATGACATATGTTCTAGGGATCAAGTTATGGCTGTGGGAGACTGGATGATCCCAGAGCAGTGGTATTAGAGATTCGAGACTTCTGGCGTATGGTGCCGCGCTCCCTTGACTGCTTACACCATGGGTCTCCAACCCGCGACCCTTCAGGTTGTGTCCTGCGGCCTGCGACCGCATTTGTAAATTATATATAACTGAAACTAACTAACTCCATGGAGCAGAGTCCTTCTTGAGAAGCTAACAGGTCGTCAGCTAGTCAAGAAATTACCCGCGTTTTATGGAACCCGAAGGTTCATTACCGCACTCACAAGAGCCCGCCACCTGTCCCTATCCTGGGCCATATCAAGTTGTACCAAACAATCAGTCCAGGTCCGAGGCTTTGTGATCTGTTTCGTAGCATGGCAATTTTTTACGGTGAGGAGTTGTTAGCACCTCGCCCAACCCCCAAGCTGGAGGGTCACCACTTGCCGGCTGTCCGCGACTGCTTATTCAATATATTCGCAGCTACCCTCCACACTGGAGGCTTTTCCTCCATCCGTAACCTGACGACGCGCCATGCTGTGGTGACAGGGACACACTTACCATGGTATATATTATATATATATACTGTGAAAAATTACACAATAATATAGGAGGTTAGGTGTGTCACTTATCGTGATTTTTAAACGTGCGGCCCGCTGTCCAGACCACAATAAAGGTTGCGGTCCTTTTTCAAAAATGTTTGGACACCCAAAGCTTAGACGTTGAAGATGCAGACAGAAACATTATTTGAAACGTTGGTAACTATTTACCAATAGATACGGCGTCATATAACAAAAGACAGTCTACTAAGTAATGAACCCTTAGCCCAGAGATGGCCAAAGAGTCGATCGCCATCTATCATTCGATTTCGGCCGATGTTTATTCTCTATAAAAATTTATTTGCCGCCACAGTACGATCAATAGCGCTTCGTTTAACAGCATTTCTTGGAGCAACCTGCCTGTGCGAATAAGCCTTCTCCCAGATGAAGATAATTAAATCAAGATACCGAAGCCCGACGAACAAATAAAGTACTGCCTTCACTTGTGCCTAAGTAATTATGAACCTTTTTTTCAGTAAGTTATCGCAAGATATGCAGTGTCATGCATCAACTTCGTAATAGGGAGGTTAATGAAAAGCACCTTGTAATTACGGCCGATTTTTTTTTATTTTGAAAAGATTAATTTTTAATAAGTGAAACAACTGTATTTGATGTTTGATGTTATTATGCTATTTTACATTTTTTTTTTGCCTCGTTGAATTAATATTAATACATTATGTACTGTGGTAGATCGGCCGATCCAGTGGCCGTGCGGTCTAAGGCGTGGGTCTGCGACCGCTCGCTTACTAGGATCGTGGGTTCGAATCCCACCTGGGGCATGGATGTTTGTGTTGTGTTAGATGTATGGACAATAGCATGAAACATAAGGTGACATGCAGGACAAAAAAGGACTTCAACAGTACAAATGGATCAAAGGGGAAAACCTAGGAATTAATACAAAAAAAATCCCACCGGGGGCATGGATGTTTGTGTTGTGTTAGTTGTAAGGACGGTAGCATGGCACGTAAAGTGACATGAAGGACGAAAGGATTTAAACAGTACAAAAATGGATCAAGGGGAAAAAACCCCGGACAGGCAAAAAAAAAATCCCACCGGGGGCATGGATGTTTGTGTTGTGTTTGTTGTAAGGACGGTAATATGGAACGTAAAGTGACATGAAGGACGAAAAGGATTTAAAACAGTACAAAAATGGATCAAAGGGGAAAAAACCCCGGACAGGCAAAAAAAAAATCCCACCGGGGGCATGGATGTCTGTCTCTTGTGAGTGTTGTGTGTTGTCAGGTAGAGGTCTCTGCGACGAGCTGGTCCCTCGTCCAGAGGAGTCCTACCGACTGTGGTGTGTCTCAAATGTGTGTGATCGTGAAACCTCGAAGAAACGAGGAGGCCCAGGCCCATATAGGGCTGTCGAGCCATAGGAAAAAAAAAACTATGGTAGATTGCGGTAGATTTTCACTCTTTAGGTCTGATCACTGAGTCCAAAAGTCTGGCCACCTGTGCCTTAGCCTTTAAATCCAGGGCAGTGGAGTGCATATCTACTTCAAGACATCCGTGCGTTGTTAATGTGACCATTAAATATACTGTTAAAATGCCACTGCTTAATTCCAGTTCACCATTTTATGGCGGCTTATTTTTATTTTTGGTTTAATAAAGGAAGCTGTAATTCACGGCGTGGGCAGAGACAGCCTTACATTTTGTACGTTTATTTTTATGGCCCGGTTCCTGACGGAAGTTTTAAAAAGGACTAACAGCAAAAGGTAGAGGTAAAGGTTTCCCCGTCCATGCAATGAAGGCATATCAGAGGAGTAGAGATAAAGCTCCACTCATTCTTAACCTCGGCACTAGATGGAGTTGAGTCCTCAGATTCAGGTTCCTGTTGGTTTATCTCCAGGAAGAAGTCGGTACCCATGGAATAGGAGGCTGGGTGGGCCCCAGAGACGGTCTGGACGTTTAGCAGAAGAGAATAAATAATATATTTGCCTTTCCCCGGATCGTCCAGCCTGTAGCCTGTCACTGTACCGACTACGCTATTTCAGCTCACGAACTAGAAATAAAGAACCCTAAATCTTAATAAAAACCCTAAATCTTAATAAAGAACCCTAAATCTTAATAAAGAACCCTAAATCTTAATAAAGAACCCTAAATCTTAATAAAGAACCCTAAATCTTAATAAAGAACCCTAAATCTTATCTTTTCCTTCAGGTATGGAAGTGGGGCTGACTTCGTTTCACAATCCGTCTGACACTCGGCAGGCCTCTGACGTTACGTGGATCACTACAAAAGGTTTAGCGAGCAAGCGGCAAGAGGAATGCCGACACTGGAGGCTGCAGAAGGATAGGTCAATCGGCAAAAACAAATGCAAAGTAAGTGCCCGCGCCGTTTATGCCATTTTTATTGATGTACCCACGACAGTGCGAATGCATTTAATTGCTTGTGGCTAGAAGCACTGAAAGTTGTAAAGGACGTAAGTTTCAAATTGCAGATACGTGACTATTATAGTTTTTTCTAGCATTCTGTGTTAAAGGTCAAGTACTTACAAAAAAATTCGACTTCTGGATAACATTGAAATAAATATGAGACGCAGTAGTGGTGTGATAATATATGTCCGATACAGAGCGGACACGTGCATGTGAAGTTTGTGACGAAATTACATTGTTGTCGATTGGCTGATTTGATTTATTTTATTTATTCAATTTTCGATTGATTGATTGATTGATTGTTTCATTCATTTTTTGTGTGATTGATTGATTTTCGCATCACAACTTAACTTCGGTGATTATTTCCGTGTATGAACCATGCTGAAGCATTCGGATTGTAGAAAGAATTGGTAGCTCGATTTTGGCAGGCAGCGTAGAAAGATGAATAAACGAAGACCTATGTGGTATGTGCAGTTGACAAGGGGATTCCTGTTCGTATTTTATGACAGAAACAATATGTTTAATTCAATTTATAAATCTGAGGACCTCATAAGTTACTTCACGTAATAATAAGATTGTTAAACTTGTCAGCTTTGTGTTGAACTTGGAAATACGCTCTGTAATTCACCGGCAGTACTTCACAAATTCCGTCCCTGGCTATGATTCCCTCAGGGAATTTTTCCATTGATCAATTATTACACATTACAGCCCTTGAGGCACACTTATATATCACAAGTTCAGTGAATATCAATGATGTAAACTTCAAAATTTCTGGAAAGTAATCACTATAGAATAAGCATAATAGCGGTTTAATGTTGCGTCCTTCACCAAAGAAATGTTGCAGTTTTCTTCATAATTGTCTGACCTTGCATTTATTTGCAGTTTGCTCTGCGAGTACACAACAATAATTTATAACAATGAAACCGGTCTCCTTAAAATAGTATAAATATATTTATATATTAAGTTGTACTTCAGTCTGGAGTGTTCATTAAAGATGGACATTATATTAAAAAACGAAGCACAAATTCCTTTGTCGTTTATTTCCGCCATTTTGTTGCTACAACATCTGGTTTCCATGGCCTGGCAATCGGACAATTCTCCCTCAGACTAATTACATACTAATGTAGAAAGGAGAGCCTTAGTCAGATTGATACGGGTCAGGTCACAGTTCGAAGGAAGTTCCAATCGACCGCTCAAAACTGCTTTCAAAATACAATGTTCACTTAACTGTAAATCAGTTACAACCAGCAAACACATCTAAGTTATGCACAACTTGATACATAAGGTCTCGGACATCATACAACAAGACAGAATGGTGATGACGCTGTTCACATGTCACTTTTCGTGATGCATGAAGTCACGATCTCGTGATTGACGTGAACGATGTTCCAAAAAAAGCATTTGTCTCTATTTTCGCTTTGCTTTATTTGACAAAATAAGAGTCTGTACATGTGCAGGCGATGGAGCCGTATTTTTGTGTACAATCCAACTGCTCAAACTTACGTCAGCAAACTCGTGACGCATGGGAAAATGATTAGGGAGAATTATCATCAATTTTTAGGTTTGAAATTATATCTGCTTTAACGTTTTAGTTTCATTTTCTTCTTATTACTTTTTTTACAAGCATTGTTACATAAGTAATTTCTTACAGTAGATACGTACTAGCGGAAAGCAATAGACATACTGCTATTTTTCATCTGAATTATTTTAGAGCATTCGTTGTCTGAATTCTGAGCCCATTGTTCTCTTATCGCCATTCGTAACACTTGAAGAAAATGGAAATAACCAATTCATAACGTGTTAAGTTCTTACGGTGAGGAGTTGTTAACCCCCCTTTGTCCAACCCCCAGTCTGAAGGACCACCCGTTGTCGGCTGTCCGCTAATGTTTATTCAATTTATCCTCAGCTACCCTTCGTGTCTACAGGCAGGCTTAGCTGTCCGCAACCAGTGGTACGGAATGTCGTCGTGACAGAACCCAATTGTCATGCAGAAAGGCTGACGCGTGAAGAAAATATGCATTTTCCCATGAAGAAAGAAACAGTCACCAGAGCCGTTGGTTAAGGGTTCTACTGAAAGAACACCTAAGAATGTTGGGTTTAATCAGGGGCATGATGTCCTGCTTTATCCTTCCTAAAGTAAATGCGTAGCCGATCCCAGTGGCCGCGCGGTCTAAGGCGTGGATCTACGGCCGCTCGCTTGCTGGGATTGCGGGTTTGAATCCCGCCTAGGGCATGGATGTCTGTATCTTGTGAGTGTTGTGTGTTGTCAGGTAGAGGTCTCTGCGACTGGCTGGTCCCTCGTCCAGAGGAGTCCTACCGAGTGTGGTGTGTCTAAAGTGTGTGATCGTGAAGCCTCGAAAAATGAGGCGGCCTAGGCCCCCAAGGGGCTGTCGAGCCATTGGAAGAAAAAGTCCCTACATGTTTCGGCTAAAGTAAATGACCAAAACATGTATCTGCCTTTAAAACTTATTAAGAATATATGTTGCGCTTGATGAAGTTTATTCTGATATGGAAAACACAAAGGGCATGAATCACGAGATCTTTGTTCTTCTGGGGTGTTACGCAACGTACATTAGTATTTAGTTGCCAACGTTTCAGTAAGACCTATCGATCCCATCTTCAGGGGTAAAGCAGTCCACGAAGACTGCTTGACCCTTGAAGATGAGACCGATATACTTCTGGAACTTGAAGATGGGACCGATAGGTTCTGCCGAAACGTTGATAAATAACTACGAATCTATACTGCGTAACATTCATTTACACTGCAGCGGAAGCCTGAAATCACGCAGGATGAATCACGTTAAGATAATTTAGGGTACTTTTTTAAGGACTTGGGGCACGCAGTGGCGCAGTTGGTTGAGGCACTACGCTACAAACAGGAACGTCGCGGGTTCGATTCCCGATAGTTTCATTGGAATTTTTCCTTGACATAATCGTTTCGGTCGCACTATGATCCTGAGGTGGACTCAGCCTCTAACAGAAATGAGTAAAAGGTAAAGCAACCCCATTACAGGCCTGGACAGGCCCTGAGGGGTCCAGGAGGTTGAGGCTCCCAGATTTGTAGACAATCGGCACATGAAGGTGGTAAGGTTGACAGCCCTACGCACCGGCCGCCTTTACCCCCCAGGAAATATTCCTGGTACTCATTTCTGTTAGAGACTGAGTCGACCCCAAGGCCATAGTGCTACCGAAACGATTATGTCAAGGAATTAATTCTAATGACACCATCGGGAATCGAACCCGCGACGTTCCGGTTTGTAGCGTAGTGCCTCAACCAACTACGCCACCGCGCGCCCCTAACAGAAATGAGTACCAGGAATATTTCCTGGGCGGTAAAGGCGGCCGGTGCGTAGGGCTGACAACCTTACCAACCTTAATCAGGGCCAGATTTAGAGTTAACTACAAGACACCAGGACGTAAGGACATGCGATTTGGGAGCGCCATTTTTTTCTCTCTCTCCCTCTCTGTCTCTCTCCTTTATGCGATTCTTATCTGTGCGGTTAGTTTCATTTTATTCCACATAGTGCATATAATATATTTGTTATTTAATAGCTTGACTTTCCTTTTTCTCATTTAAAACTTATTATTTAATACATTATTTTGGATGTAATTTATTTAACTCATTTTAGATGTAGATTATAGAATATGAATAACTTGAACTATGCACCAACAACTTTGTGGGTACAAAGTTGAAGAGAAATTATGTCTGGGGGTAGGCGAACAAAAAAGGTTGAACACCACTGAACTAGACTACATGGTTAAATCTTCGAAAATGTTTGTAAGGTTTGTGAATCCAGAATAAATTATAGAAAGTGGTCAAAATAACATTAATGATGCCTGGGAAAGTTATCATTCGAAACACGAAAGTTGAAGATGAAGACTTTCCAGGATATCACAAAGTTATGTGTGGAGGAAAGATGTGTTTTGATGGTAGTGCTCTAGATTACTGGAAAGAAGGGAAAAGTTAGAATTCTGTGCAAGTAAATGATATTGTGTGTGTGTGCATGCGGGCGCTTGTGCGCTCTTGCATGACGACATCGCCAAAGTAGCTGAATTCTGAAAGGAAAAAAGAAGGGACTGTCTAAGAGACAAATCCAGTGGCATGGAAAGGAACAGAAACAACAATAATAAAACAAACACCATTAGAGGCACACAGACGGATTTCAACACAGTTGTACTTATTCACTCAACTCTCCGACATGCTTCATCTGACCGGGACCAAACGCTGAACACTAGACTTGACCAACATTATTTTCTACCAGATCTATTTAACCAAGATGAAACCGTAAACTCGTACACATCAGTACTTCCACTCTAAAAGTATGTGACATACTACCTCATTATACAGGGTGATTCTAAAGTAAATGTATATTGTTAAATTGCTGTATCTCCTAAACGGAGTGATATATTGCTACAATTCTCGCCCATTTTAGAGCCCATACACTACTTCTTAATCTCAGATTTCAGTATGTGCCCCCAGTATTTTGCACACCCTTCTGCATCATGGAAGACACAGACTCATTAGTCTTCCTTAAGAAGTCAAGAGGAACAGCTGTAACTTGTCACGAATTTGTTGTTCAATTTCATCAAATGTTCTTGGGCTCGATCTTTGGAACCTTTCTTTGACGCAACCCTACAAAGAAATATCACATTAAGTAATAGTGGGACTTCGCAGAGACCATTCCATTGGACTTCGCGGCCAGTCCACCTACCACTAAATTGATTGTCAAGTCACACGTTGCATGAAGTGCAGTACTTCATAATTATCCCAATTTGAAACTGTGGGTAACAAGTTACGCATATACTTTAAAATCACCCAGTAGTTCCATAGTGATCTTTCATTATATCTCTCAAATTTCCGCTGCAATACTTGTATTCCATATCGCAATGTTGATATCATATTGTAAATAATTATTCTAACAAATACACTTGGATTTTGGTAAATCATTTTTTCTGAATTTAATAACCGAACTAAATAGAGTAAAATTGTATTTGTAACTAAATTACTATCATTACTTTGTGGAATAATTATAAAATTTAGGGCAATTTCAAGAGACGTATATATTAAAAAATGATTGAGGTACATGTGTGATTGTGACCACATAATATTACAAATATGCCTTTCTACTATGCACAAGGACAATACGATCACTGGAACAGCCTATTCGTACTTTGCCGGTATGTTAATATACGCCAGTCTAGTAAATGAAGAGTAGACGTTAGCAACTTTACCACACAACATAAACAGACTTTATTTTTGTATGACTCGACAGCCCTATATGGGCCTGGGGCTCCTCGTTCCGTCGAGGTTTCATGGTCACACACATTTGAGACACACCACAGTCGGTAGGACTCCTCTGGACGAGGGACCAGCTCTTCGCAGAGACCTCTACCTGACATCACACAACACTCACAAGAGACAGACATCCATGCCCCCGGTGGGATTTGAACCCACGATCCTAGTAAGCGAGCGGCCGAAGACCCACGCCTTAGGCTAGGCGCACACTTGCGATTTTCTGTCGCGCGATTATTTAGTCGCACAAATAGAACACACTGTTTTCAGTAGGAATGCGCGCACATGCGACTAAATAAAAGCAGCGATTAAAAAGATGCAACCAGCCCTATTTTACTAGCGACGCGACTGTCGCGAATTAAAATGGGCTACATAGACAGGAATGAACCTGCGCACACTTGCTTCTGCTGCTGTTCAGTCGCATTTCAATCCTTGGAGAGAAATCTATCATTGAAAATTATTGTATTTGAATTATTTGTTATTGATATTGAATTATGTCTGATAACGAATCTGCTGTTGATGATTCACCATCACACATTGTTTTGGACACGGAGAAATTGATTTTTGAATTGGAAAAACGGCCTGCTCTGTATGACAAAAAATTTGACTTATAAGTGGTTGCACCCAATGTTTTCGTTTGCGTCTTTTTTTTTTTTTTTTTGGATTTCATACGGAGTAATAAGGCAATCACACAAGTACTTTCGATGAAATCCATACCAATACTGAAATATAATAGCGATTTTTTTGGTCGCCGTGTGCGGACCACAATACTTTTCGGCGATTGCGACTTTTCAGTCGCGGCGGCAATAAATCGCAAGTGTGCGCCTAGCCTTAGACCGCACGGCCACTGGGATCGGCAAACAAGGACATTACCGCATGGAAAATCATAACCGTAAAACTGTGATTTTATTGCTCAGTTCGCTCTGTTGACTACTAAGCTTTATTCTGCTACATAAAGGATTGTGCCACAAAGAATTGCGTGAAAATTATATGCCTACGTATCTACATAATTCAGGGTTTTCGGCGTGTAACATTGCACATACGTTTGTCCTTCTAGAATTCTGTTTATTTGCAAGTTTTTATTGCATTTGCGTCGCATAACTTATATCGTTTAAGGTGGATACTATAGAGTGGTTTTTATTATAATACTTATTTTATACCTAACTACACCCTTGGTATAAATACGAATCCATGTACTTTGCATGAACCATAATCCGTGAATTAATGTAATATATAATATAACAGTAATACCAACAAAATGAACAATAGTGAAATGATTTTACGTGTAATAACACCCTACACGTTTCGGCCGCTCAAGCGGCCATCCTCAGGGAGGCAGTACAGGGGATAAAAAATAAAATATGACACAATTATAGAATTAAATATAAAATTTTGTATTTTGGATTGGTGGTGTTACTTCAATAAGTTGTCGTCTTTTAGTTTTTATCCTTTGTATTGCCTCCCTGAGGATGGCTGCGTGAGCGGACGAAACGTGTAGGACGTTATACATAAAAATTATTTCACTAGTGTGCATTTTGTTGGTATTACTTTTATATTATATATACATACGAATCTATGTAATTGGCTAATAGTAATTTTGGATTTCACATAACATTTCCTTGAACGTGTTCTGTTCATGGTCGAGAGAAATACGTCGGCAGGTTTGTGTGACTAAGCAAAATCTTGTTGAAATACGTCGGCAGGTTTGTGTGACTAAACAAAATCTTGTTGAAATACGTCGGCAGGTTTGTGTGACTAAACAAAATCTTGTTGAAATACGTCGGCAGGTTTGTGTGACTGAACACAATCTTGTTGAAATACGTCGGCAGGTTTGTGTGACTAAACACAATCTTGTTGAAATACGTCGGCAGGTTTGTGTGACTAAACAAAATCTTGTTGAAATACGTCGGCAGGTTTGTGTGACTGAACACAATCTTGTTGAAATACGTCGGCAGGTTTGTGTGACTAAACACAATCTTGTTGAAATACGTCGGCAGGTTTGTGTGACTAAACACAATCTTGTTGAAATACGTCAGCAGGTGTGTGTGACTAAACACAATCTGGTTGAAATACGTCGGCAGGTTTGTGTGACTAAGCACAATCTTGTTGAAATACGTCAGCAGGTTTGTGTGACTAAACACAATCTTGTTGAAATACGTCGGCAGGTTTGTGTGACTAAACACAATCTTGTTGAAATACGTCGGCAGGTTTGTGTGACTAAACACAATCTTGTTGAAATACGTCGGCAGGTTTGTGTGACTAAACACAATCTTGTTGAAATACGTCGGCAGGTTTGTGTGACTAAACACAATCTTGTTGAAATACGTCGGCAGGTTTGTGTGACCAAACACAATCTTGTTGCAACCACCCCTTGTAACACCTTTAAAATCGGCTGAACGGGTTTGCATGATGTTTTGATTGAGGCTTTTAGTAAATAGTTTCAGTTTATTAGAGTTTGATTTAGAAATCGGGAAAAAAATGACGGACACTTTAGATGAAGACCTGTCCGTGTTTCTGCCTACATGCTAAAGTAACGTTCGAAGTATTTATGGGGGAGAAAATTGTAACACCTGTAGAGAAAAACGAAACACATTTTAGACCACGTACTTGTATTTATTATGTCTTGGGGTTTCCGGGATTATTAAACACATGTGAAAGAATGCGCCAGAATTCTTTTCCGAAACGTGTATTACCTAACCAATTAATTTTGGTCCAGAATATGCTAAGGGTTGCTAAAGTCAGACAATTGCGTATCCTTACAAAATTCTAATTTGTTGTGGGACACTACATATATATATATATATATATATATATATATGTGTGTGTGTGTGTGTGTGTGTGTGTGTATAAGACAACAGGGCCGATCCCAGTGGCCGTGCGGTCTAAGGCGTGGGTCTTCGGCCGCTCACTTACTAGGATCGTGGGTTCGAATGCCGATCCCAGTGGCCGTGCGGTCTAAGGCGTGGGTCTCCGGCCGCTCGCTTACTAGGATCGTGGGTTCGAATCCCACCGGGGGCATGGATGTTTGTGTTGTGTTAGATGTATGGACAATAGCATGAAACATAAGGTGACATGCAGGACAAAAAAGGACTTCAACAGTACAAATGGATCAAAGGGGAAAACCTAGGAATTAATACAAAAAAAAAAATCCCACCGGGGGCATGGATGTTTGTGTTGTGTTAGTTGTAAGGACGGTAGCATGGAACGTAAAGTGACATGAAGGACGAAAGGATTTAAACAGTACAAAAATGGATCAAGGGGAAAAAACCCCGGACAGGCCAAAAAAAAAAAAAAAAAAAAACCACCGGGGGCATGGATGTCTGTCTCTTGTGAGTGTTGTGTGTTGTCAGGTAGAGGTCTCTGCGACGAGCTGGTCTTTCGTCCAGAGGAGTCTCAAATGAAACCTCGATGAAACGAGGAGGCCCAGGCCCATATAGGGCTGTCGAGCCATACAAAAAAAAAATTCCAACAAGCTGTAACGTGTAAAACCGGTCGGTACCCAAAGCGACCTAATAGGAGTTTCACCCACCCCCCACACACACAAATATTCGTGAAGATCTCGTAAGAGGATTCCACAATACTGTCCTCTGTTGGAAGAATGAAACCCAATCTGAAGAAACACACAAAATATTTTAGTATTCTCTAAGTATGGGGGCCCCACCTAACCCACGGCCTTCCCCGCACTTGGTGGTCTGCAAGGGCCTTGTTAACGCCACTGAAAATAGGTAATAGAGAAATTCTCCTCTATCAGGTTGTAAATGCTTGCTTATATTTTAGCGTAATACGTCGTGTCTTCGACGAGGATATTTATTGTATCGTTACGCCGTTGGGGACTGGCGGCAGAGGGACTGACATCATACAAGAAGACGCAACATGCAGCCCACTTTAGCTCTTAGACCGAGATGGGTGACGAATTTACAAGAAAGCCACAATTACATATTATTTTTATTTACTTGTGTTTTATCTAACGATGTTGTCAGTGGTTCTAATTTTATACTTTCGAATGGTAGAATTATTAGAAAGACAAAGTGTGCTTGTCCACGCCAAGAAGGCGTATAGAAGTAGTGGAGTTGTAACGCCACTCATTCTTAATCTTGCTTCTAGCAGGAAGTGATTGGTTAACTTCACGCTTTGGCCACCTTAACTTCAGAAAAGAACCGCTTTTCTCATTGAATAGGAAGCTAGATTGGCCCCAGAACCGCTCTGGACGTTTTTGGAGAAGAGAAAACTCTCTTGCCCCTAGCGGAATTCGAACCCCAAACCTTCCAGTCCGTAGTCTAGTCGCTATACTGGCGCACTAGGATAATTAATGAACAATGAATTGTAAGGAAGCAGTCGTGGCTATTTTGACCTATGGCCCTTCTAGTTTTCTGATGGGACTGAGGAAAACCGCGACATATGTGGCTATCCGACCTGCGGTTTCAAACGCTGGGCTGTCCAAATGCGCAGCAGGATTGTTCAAATAATGGCCGCTACGTACCATAATTACATATTTTTTTAATTTTCACGTTTAATTGACCATGAAACAAAGTCGACAGGGGCTAGTGTCCCATCGAGCCCTTCACGCGGTGCTTCATGTTATCACGATCAAGATCGTGACGATCGAGCCCCGGCCCAGGATATTTCTTAAGTTTGCATGCAGTACAGGTCGAGACTTCAGCAGCCGATATTGTGGAAATTCAGGATTTTATATTAGGGTGTTTTTAAATGCAGCTTCTGCGTACGTCTTA
Source organism: Reticulitermes speratus (assembly GCA_021186555.1). Classification (NCBI taxonomy): domain Eukaryota; kingdom Metazoa; phylum Arthropoda; class Insecta; order Blattodea; family Rhinotermitidae; genus Reticulitermes; species Reticulitermes speratus. The sequence continues at coordinate 8,804,212 of JAJKFL010000005.1, forward strand.
AAATTCAGCACTTTTCCCTGTAGCAGCCGTTGTGACGATTGTTGTTCAGTATGCCCTCAGCCCAAGAATCACCGGATCTACACTAGAATGTACCGCTTTTAACCTCTGAATTCCTGTTCATTGCACAATAATATGTAATATCTTTACCTGTGCGAATAATTCAGACGTAGAAACAATAAAGTGTTTAATCAACAATATATACAATTATTTATTTATTTGAAACTTTAAAGCAAGGCACTTATCGATATAAAATGTTTGATGTTATTAATCTGTCATTTTCTGTACATTATCGATGACCTTCAACAGTTGCAACAGCGATTTCGTCAAATGAAGAGTATCGGGAAATGCCACAGACAGCTGGTCATGGGGGGAAAAACAGATGATGTTGGATATATTCCAACATGTTGAAGCGTCTGCACCTTACTGACTGTCACAACAAACGCGGTTTTGATCGGAAATCGTCTTCTGCACAGTTTAAAGGGAATGGCAGGATCTGAAGGACATAACTGAATCCTGGGTGTAAGGATAGTTTTTCTGGAGCCAGTAACATCCGCTGCTATGCCGTGCTCGTGCGAGTCTCTTATGATTACTCAATTTGCTGCCACCACTAGAGGCCAAGGGAAGCTAACATACTTCACTTACCTCCCGTGGCTTCTGGTAGAGACAACACTATCAAGCTTTAACTTTAGCTTTTAAAAAAAAAAAATTCTGAGGAGAAATTTATGAAAACGAAGGAAATTTCCATTGACGCTGAATCATAAGCTTTCTAAAAATGTCTGTCTTGAAAAAAAATCCTTCCGGTAATTCAGTAGATTACGATGTCGCAAAGAAACCTTACCGTATTAATATATATGATGCAGCCAGTGAACTTTGCATATTATGCTTTTGGTAAAAGTGACAGCATAAGTCAAAAGTAAGTACGAGTACAAGTGAAGATTTGCCAATGTTGCAGTCGGATTGATTGATTGATTGATTGATGGATGGACGGATTGATTGAGCAATTGATTGATATGGTTGATTTCTTGATATGATTAATTGATATAATTGATTGATTGATTGATTGCAAGAGTAGTAGAAAAGGCTCCGTGTCTCCCATAGTGTAGCTCTCGTACCGGTACACAGAAGCAGGTGTGTAAATACGCGCAGTTTACTTTCAAACTGACAACAGTAGCCTATAAACCAATACTCATGCACACAAACTTTTTTTTTTACGTCCTAGGTGTAGAGGGTTATTGTTGCACCTGATCACACTAAATGACTCACTGACACTCGGTAGGACTCCTCTGGACGAGGGATCGGCCCATCGCAGAGACCTCTACCTGACAACACACAACACTCACAAGAGACAAACATCCATATCTCCAGCGGGATTCGAATCCACAATCCCAGCAAGCGAGCGGCCTCAGACCCACGCCTTAGACCGCGCGACCACCGGGATTGGCCACATACGATCTTCACGGCACACAAACAAATCAATCTCCAACTTTATTACTACAAGCAGTTTTCTTTTTGCCTCCACTGAGATAAATACTCGTCAGCGCGTTTATAAAAAGTATCACGCTGAGCGGGTTCGTCCATAATTATACTCATTTGGCTGTTTATTTGCACGTGCGTACAATCCGTTCCGAAGAAAATTAATCAGCTCATAGTAAGAGGTAGAATCCACACAGCGCACTCTGCTTAGCCTTATTTCCAGCCTCACGTTCACGCTCGTATTCCATATCGCAAAAGAGGCGCTTGATACCGAGTAATGACAATACGGTCGAACTCGGTTTTAACATCACGAAAGGACTAAATATTTTGTGTCGCTATAAACGAGTGTTGTTATAACCGAGTAGTGTAACGTTAAGGTTACGGATCAGGAATTGATTGATACCACAGAATATCTGACGCTATATACGAGGTGTCCTATAAACAGATGTCGTTATAACCGGGTTCAACTGTATAAGAATCTTAGGAAGCTTAATATTTATTGCCTTGTTTAGAATGCTGACGGTGGTGTAATATAGAATGCTTGTGTTATAAAGCTATTAACTAAAGAACCAAGACATTGATTCTCATGAGATAAATCTTTCGCATGTAGTGCAAGAACTTGCAAAAAATATGACTAGGAATGTGTGTACTTTAGCTAAGTGAAATTGTAAAAACGGCTATAGTGTACCAGTCGTTTCGTTATGACCATCAAGTACCCATGTATAACTCCCAGTGACCGCGTCATTTTTGCATGCGTATGAAATGTTATTGAAATTTTAAGTTTATTTCTGTTAGTCTATATTTTAATTGCGAGTTGGATGAGGCACTGCGCTACAAGCTGGAAGGTCGCAGGTTCGATTCCCGATGAGGTCGTTGGAATTTTTTTATTGACTTAATTCTTCCGGTCCCAGTATGGTCCTGGGGTCGGCTAAGTCTGTAACAGAAATGAGTACCAGGGCTAGTTAAAGGCGGCCTGTGCGTAGGGCTGACAACCTTGCCACCTGCATGTGCCGATTATATTGAAATTCTGGGAGCCTCGACCTCTTTGAATCCAATGGGTCTGTCCAGGCCTGTAATGTGATAGCTTTACATTTATATTTTAATTGTATTAATTTATGGTGCTAAATGACCCCAGGAGTTGAAATCATTCAATCAAGAACTCAGTTAAATTCCAGTAAATATGCATGATATTTCAGGTTCTCACGGATATGAATGTTGAAGCTGTGATCCGATGCTGTGTCATGATTTATACGGTCAGTCGCCGGTATTTAGCCGCGCAGACCCCGGTTTGATACCAGCCATTCTTATGGGACTTGTGGCTGACAATTTGGCAGTAGGACACGTTTTTCTCAGAGCACTTCGGTTTCCCCTTATCAGTAACTTTCCGCCAATGTTTTTTATTATTATTATTATTATTGAAGGGCCCCGCAGCAGACGCTACGGACGCACCGCAGCCTTGAAGGCTTATTGTGCAACCCTGTGATGAAGATTATTAGTTTTTTCTGCGTTTCCATTTTAATGGAGCACTGGTGGAATGAAATTGACAGGGGAAACCGAAGTACTGGGACAAAAACCTGTCCCAGTGCCGCTTTGTTCCTTCCGCCAATGTTTAATTCTGACATTTCTTCCGTCTACCACCGATCCCGATGGCATCACTGAAATTTTTCATTGACATAATCCTTCCGGTCGCACTATGGCCCTGGGTTCGTCTCAGCCTCTAACAGAAATGAGTACCAGGAGTATTTCCTGGGGGTAAAGGCGGCCGGTGCTTAGGGCTGACAACCTTACCACCTTCATGTGCCGATTGTCTAGTAATCTGGGAACCTCAACCTCCTGGAACCCTAAGGGCCTGTCCAGGCTTGTAATGGGATTGCTTTTACCTTAACACCGGTGCTATAGAGATTGTCGCTACTTAAACACAACTCTCTCTCTCTCTCTCTGTAGTCTTGTGAACTGTAAAACCCCGTAGCCTGGTAGATTATTACAAAATTTTCGGAAGAGTATACTTCCTCTACCTTCAGGGTGAATGGAAGCAGTATGCTTTCCCGGAACTTTGGTAAAGGGACTTCTCCACATGTGATCTGTGTATCTCCAATCATTCGCCACAGTTCTAGCGCTAAAAAGTGCGTCACCCTTTCGAGGAATTACAAAACGCATTCCGCGGCTCATAAGTGAAGCCGGGATGCCTTATTCCGTATAGCGATCGGGCTACGGACTGGACGGTCCGGGTTTCGAATCCCGGCGGTGTAAGAAATCTTTCTCATCTCCAAAACCGGCCAGACCGGCTTTGAGGTCCATCTAGCCTCCCACTCAATGGATATCGTGGTTCTTTCCCTGGGGTAAAGCGGCCGGGGCGTGAAGTTGACCACTCACCTCCATATGGCGCTCAGGTTAAAGACTAAGTGGAGCTATACCTCTACTGCCCATATATTCCTTAATGGCATAGATATGGACAACATTCTGTGGCATGTAACAGCCATTTTGACATTCCTGAAGAGTGTACCTTAGGCTTGTTAGAGTAAATGTTGAATTTTTAAGAATTTGTAAATAATCCTCGTGAGTGAATAACGCAGCAGTAAGAAGTGTTTTATATTAAGTATGCGTTGTATTATGATTCTGTACGTCTAGTTTACTTACTTGTGGGGTTATGTTTGAAATTCATCTTTGTAAGCACGTTGCAGTGCGCCATAACAAGTGCAGACTGTTGTGGGAGGAAGATATTACACGTAAACGCACTTCTTTCTGCCGACGTTTCTTGTGAACATATATTAAACCCAGTCCTATATTTGTTTCGCGTTTTTCCTGCTCTGAATTCCCAAACATTTGTAACGTCCTGAAACAAATATTGTAAGAAATCATTGCTAAGAGAGCACACGTGATTTTTGGGCTTTTAGTAGTGTGCCGTGTTACGTGACTTGAGCATGAGATAGTTCCGCCGGACGATAACTGCCACCCCCTTGTCTTCATTCAGTTGTACCTGTCCTTTCCTCCCCTATGGCTATAGTGGTTTGTTCCAACTGTTTACCTTTTTACGTGTGCTTATTCCTAGGGTCACTCAACATCCTGGCTGCGAGATAGTTACATCAAAAGTCTTGGTTGGAGTACGTTGGAGTAGTGTTGTTTGTGCCGTCAGAGATGGAACGATCTACGGAGTTATGGAATGTAAAACAGATGGCACAGTAGTACCGAGTGAGTCCAAATTCGGCAGCAGACTCTATCTGCTCTCCCTTCCTCTGCTAAGATTAAATATCATGCCATGTGGCAGCACTGTGCTTTCTAAGCGTGTTCGCAAAGTATTAGCAAAAAGCGACAGTTATCCTCTTTGTGGCTGTCCGTATGGAAGAGCGCGACACGTCACAAATTTTTCGTGAAAATTTTATACTTGAGATTTTTTTTTAGTAAACTTTGCGTACACATTACGATTTTGGTTAAAATCGGGCAAAATAATAGGCTTTATACAAATACCTACGTACAATTGTGATAATTCCTCGCCGTGAATGACCTCTAAAGTTCAGACTCTTCCTTGTTATGTACGAGCGGAGGCCGAGAAATAATTGGACGACATTCCAATCGAACATGATCTATATCTCGCAGTTTAAAATATATCGATTGTAAACGATTATAAATTTGTTTCTAAGACACGGAAGAAGCTTTGTGTAGTGTTAAACCTAGAAAGGCATACTTGAAATAACCGAATCGTCAACATTTTTTTTGAAAGTAGTCAGAAATTTAAAATCTAGAGACAGTAACCAAGCAAAGGCAACAAAAATATTACGCTCTTCGGACATTTTCTAATTTTTGTCAGTAGTTACTAAATTCACACACAGATGTCGCGTTGAACGGCAGTTGGCAATACAAATGTAATCATTACATCTGCAGTGGCAGAAATTTTGCTACCCAATTCAAATTTATCAAAATAACCCCAGGCATCAAAATTCTACTGAGACACTAACAGTCACGAGGGTGCTCAGGGAATTCCCCGCTTTTTATTTAACCTGCACTCTGCTCACAATAACTCACTATTAGTCACCAAAACATCACAGTCTGTATTTTAAAATCCGTTTTAATATTATTCTTTCATCTGTTTCTGAAAGTTATCCTACTCGGCTCTTCTATCCAAGCTTTCTGCGCAAAATTCTGTACAAATTTCCCACACTTGTTTCGCTCACCAAGGAACCCATCCTCACTCTTTTGGAGTAAATTACAAGTTATTAAACTCCGTATTACGGAATTTATTGCAGTCTTTTCCTACTTTCTCTGTCTTAGTGTATATCTTGACGTTCTTCCTTAACACCTTTTCCTAATGTAACAAGTCAACACACACATACAAGACAACGAGTAAAATTATTTTTGATCGTTTTAAACTCTGCGTCTTTTAGGTTGATGACGGGGGAAAAACCACGTAAGAATGGTAGCAGCGAACGCGTTTTCCAAGCTGTAGCAATCGCTGATAGTGGACAAGAGGTGGTCCCCCCAGCTCGGATATGTAACTAAATCTAGCATATAAGTTTTAAAACTTTCGCGGCGACATGATTCAATACAGTCTTCTCGGGCGATCAGCTGCGTCAGTTTCGGGGACTGGCTGCCTGAGGATGGGGACGGAGCCAGTCCCCGAAACGTTGTATTTAAACGAGTTAAGGCGGCTGATCGCCCGAGAAGACTATATTGAATCTGACATGTTAAGAAATTTTACACAGGGTCTTAGGCTTGGATGAATTCCTGAAATCGGTTTTAAGTATCAGACTGAAACAGAAAAGATTTTGAACGGGCTGGCAGTAAGAGTTCCGTGATGACGTAGATCTGCGGCCGCTTTAGTGCTGGGATCGTGAGTTCGAATCCCGCTGATGGCATGGATGTTCGGCTCTTATATTTGTTGCGTGTTGTCTAGGTAGTGGCCTCTGTGACGAGCTCATCACTGGTTCGGAGGAGTCCTACCGGGTGTGTGCGTGTGTGTGCGCGTGTGCGTGTACGCGTGCGCGTGTGCGTGTACGTGTGCGTGTGTGTGATCTGTAAACCTTAACAACGCGGCGGCCTAGGCCCGAGTTGGGCTGTTGCGTTACAGAAAAAGAATATTTCCTTTACGAATAAATCTACGATTTGTTAGTCTTTCCCTGATATTTGAAAATTTTTACTTGCGCAAAGTACTGAGTTTAGACCTACTAGCCACCTGGCCGGGATAGCGTAGTCGATACAGCAACTCGCTATGAGCTGGACGGTCCAGGGATCGAATACCGGTAGGGGTGAGGTCTTCCGCACCAGTCCAGACAGGCCCTGTGGCCCACCCAGTCTCCTGTAGAATGGGTACCGGGTCTCTTTCACGGAGGTAAAGCGGCCGGGGCGTTGTTGACTACCCACCCAAATCTAGCACAGAGGTTAAAGAAAGAGTACGGCAATACTTATACTTCCCATTCTGTGTGTTCATGGCCTGTTCTAGGGTGAACTGTACCTTTTACGTATTAGCCATTTCTATGCTATTACTTGCTTCTGTGTTCTGATGACGTCAATAGCCTATGCACGTCATTTTCTCAGCGCGTAAACAAACCTACCAATTAGCGGCTAATAGACGTTCTGCATCTCCCTTATGACATATATGTTTCCATGTAATCCTTTGCTGCTCTTTATACACATCATTGTGCGACTCATGACTTTCGCCTACGCCAGAAGGAAAGTTACCCAATTCCATCTGCCCGAGGGAAGTCCGTAATCATGTACTTGAGCAAGGACGCTACCGCAGTACCTCTGCCTCTGAGCACAACACAACACAATTAACACTTTAGATTGACATTGCGTGACAATAAGGAAGTGCGCAGTCTCAGAAGGACTTGTCCACTTCTTGCTGCAGCCGACATGCAGAAAGTCTGGCGGACACATCGGGATCGATAGAATAGTAGCGCGGCCAGTTGGCCAGTCACCAACTGCCACGAATGCACACGACTTAGTAACCTCGGAAAGAGGAGGCACGAGGAGGCCCGAGCCCATATAGTGCTGTTGAGCCATGGTTATTATTATTATTATTATTATTATTGGATTTCTGCCGCAGTACTTCTTTTATATTGTTTTATTACATATTTGTTTTTTGTTTTGTTTCTTTAGTGTTTTGTCTTGTGTATTTGTACAGTTTTGTATTTTATTTGTGTTTTTGTGCTGGCTTTGTAATTGGCACTTGTGCTGTTAAGTCTGCACGTTAATAAATATCCATTGAATTGAATTGAATTATTATTAATATTATTATTATTATTACTTAACCTTAAGGTTATAATATTTTGTTGAGTACTTTACGCTGTATATTGATTAAAATACGTAAACTTAACAAAATGTTAAAAAAATTGTCTTAAAACTCTTTTTAAAAACTTCTAAAAAGACTTCATAAACACTTTAAAAATTTGTTTGACTTATTAAATCTTGCCTTAATATTTACTTTTGGTTACTCTTTTCTTCATCTGCCATTATTTCGTTCATGGTGCTGTGATTTGGATAAGATTTGTGCTGTTCTCTATTCTGAATTTACTTCCTGTTAGCGTTGTCGTGCATGACTTGTATCCTTGTTGGGCGACTGCTTGATTTTGTTTGGCCGATATTCGTGTGTGAAGAAGAATACTTAGCAAATATTGGTTTATATATCGGCTTGGTCTATACACCTCTAAATTCGGGAAGTTTCTCCCGACTTTAACCGTGTATAGACGAGAAACCAACACAGATCTTAGCTAAACAACTACACCGTGAACGAAATCAGAATTTGCAATAACCAGCAACCAAACCTAAATAGTAGAGCAAGTTTTAATGAACCAAATATGTTTTTAGAATTTTTAAAAGGTTTTCTAATATGATCGTGCAAGATTTTAATAAGTTTTTGTAATTTTAACCAATATATATATAATGTAACCTAGTAAACACAATCTTATAACCTCAAGACTAAATAAGAATAATGACAAAGTGTTGTACAGTGTGAGATTTACTACCATTTTGGAAATGAAATTATGTGATATAAGGTTTTCCTTAGTATGTTTTTATGGTGGTTTAACCTCATGATGGCTTCGTGCAAAGGTCGAAACATGTAGCAATTTTTTTTTTTTTGTATTTGCTTGACCCATTTCGCTGCGGTCATTTAACACAAACGAATAAATCTAAAACCCATCTTCTGGCTCACAATTTTTTTTCACGACTTTCCCCTCTTTCTTTCATGAATTTCTCTTAACGTGAACCCCCATTTTCTCAATGGTTACTAATACGACAATCTCTGGATGCAAATTAGCAATTCTAAGGCAGAATAAAAGAAGGCAAAGAAGACTTTTAAGAAATCTCATACTTAATGGAGATGTAACCTGCGTATGACCGTAAAAATAACGTTCTAGACACCGAATTATGACGGAGTAAATTTACATACGCTGTGGAGAAAATTGCACTGTTGCGTGCCAGCAGACAGAGTCGTCGACGCAACATCTGGTGTATTGGTGGCCGTGGTGAAATAACTCCACGGAGCAGAGTCCTTATTGAGAAGCTAACAGTTTCTCAGCTAATCAAGGTATCTCTCGAATTTTATGGAACCCGAAGATTCATTATCTTTTTCACAGAGGCCGCCACAAATCGCTCCCTATCTTGAACCACATCAGTCCAGTCCATGCCGCTATACTACGAGTATTTCTTGAAGATCTTCTTTAACATTTTCCTCCCATCAACGCTTAGTTTTCCAAGTGTTCTGTTACCCTCAGTCTTCCCCACCAAAGCCCCATATACATCTCTCCTCTCCGCATACGTGCCACATGCTCTGTCCATCTCAGTATTCTTGATTTGACCACCCGAATGATATTTGTTGAGTTATAAAGTTGCTCGTTATGTAATCTCCTCCAGTCCGCTATTACCTCGTACCAAATGTACCTCAACATTCTATTCTCGAACACCCCCATCATGTTTTCCAACCTCAATGTGTTGTTATCGAAGTGTTCATGATTTGTGTTTTTCATTCCGACTTTGTAGTCAATATAAATTCCGAATATAGCCGTACTGGGTAGCATTCCTGCATCCTATTTGAGATCCTATTTGTTTCCATTTTCACGATACTGTCTTCGATTAGGCCAAGAACTTTCCCTTTTCATCCTTACGCAATCAGTACTCATTAATTATTCTATCACTTGACCCGTGGCTTTAATAACCCATCCCCCTACCATTATTATTATCGAAGTTACTACTATACCTCATAACAGGGATCTAGAATACTGCCTTCTGTCTCAAGAATGAGCTCCAGTCCGAAATGAGCCCACAACAAATTTAGTACTCTCTGCCTTTGGTGGCCCCAAGCTGCCGCGATGTGGATGAGATCTGCGCTCTTCTGGATATTACGCAGCGTCGAATGGTAATCCCTTACCGACGTTTCGGGGGCAACGTATCTGTCCCATCTTCAAGAGTCAAGAAGTATTTTTGGGCATCTTGACCCTTGAAGATGGGACAGATACGTTGTCCCGAAACGTCTGTAAAGGATTACCACTCGACGTTGCGTAATATGCGACAGCCTTGTTTGCTCCATTGCTGATAAATTGATACCATCATTCAATAACTCCTAAGAAAATAATTAACTTTTTCTCTTTGTTAACAGGCGTCTAAGGTCACTATAAAAGGTCAGTAAGTCTGGGCGTGTCTGTCTGGTGCGAGATAAATATAATAAAGCATGTCCTTTTCAGATTGAGATGGGAAATTCCGTAATGTGAAGGTATGTTGTCGTAGGCATAGAGCGACCTTCATATGTGTGCTGCGTGTTCGTAAGTTCCCGCGGCATGAAATTGCGAACTCGAGACTTCTGTTGGAAGATTACAGTAATTTGTGTACCACGGCCATTTGCTTCAGACTTAATGTTGATTTGATAGCTGTTTTTTTTTTAGAACTGGAAACGGGCTACGTGCCGGGGGAGAAGCCGTGAACTTGGAGTGTTTTTAAGGAAGAAATTTCCGTTCTGTCATGACGTCAAATATCTAGTTCCCAACTGCAGTACAGGAAAGAAAAACTTCCAAACGTGCGTTCTTTATAATTGTTGTTGGTGTATCCTTGGACTTCTTTTTTACTGATTTTGGGTGCATGTATATTTCTGAAGAAAAACTATTAAATCTTTCTCTTATTTTACTTTGTACTTTGTGGCACTGGCCCTTACGTAAGATCATCTCCTGGGCTGAAGACTCATCTACATGTTCCGTGGAGCAAATACAGGGCATACACAAAAGAATGGTGCGGTTTCAAAAGTCAATAAAACTTTATGTCTCACATTACACGGGCACAACTTACACCGTCAGCGGCGGCAACTGTCCAAGTTTCTTATGCGCTACAAGCAGTTCGCTTCTCTTGCTTACTGTCCAAGAAATTCGTGATCGGATAACGCATGCACTGCAGGCCATTACAGCGGACATGCTACACCGGGTCTGGGATGAGTTTGATTACCGTGTGGATGTGTGTCGTGTGACCCAGGGTGCAAACAATGAAGGATTATAATTACCAAATGAGAAACTTGGACAGTTGCCGCCGCTGACGGTGTATGTTGTGCCCGTGTAAGGTGAGAAATACATTTTTTATTCACTTTTGATACCGCACCATTCTTTTGTGTATGCCCTTATAATCATCCATGACTCCTAGTAGAGGTCATGAGTTGCAGATAATGGGTACGTGGTTGGGTAGGCAATGGATAAATTGATAAGTACGCGAATGAAAGGATCGACATGTTGATTGGCGAATTGATTGATTAACCAGAACGTTAAAAAGAGGTCGTTCTTTAACGCGTGCGTGGGTCGATAGGTCTGCAAATGCTTCCAAACATGACCCTGTGTGTTTAACAACAAAAGAATATCACCATACACATATTTCAATAAATGCACTATAATTATATATAATGATAATGTACATGTGGTAAACCTCCTACATATTTCGACGTTTTACGCCCATCTTCAGGGAGGAATTCAGCAAAGAAAAATACAGTAATGACGAGTTATGTCATAGATGCAAAATAACTAAATATTATTTTATTTTTCTTCGGCAATTCCTCCCTAAAGATGGCCGAAAAAGGCCGAAACATGTAGGAGGTTTACCACATGTTTGTATATTATGTCTAATCATAGTGCAGTTGTAGGTATATATATATATATATATATATATATATATATATATAGGGTATATATTTATATATATAGTGACTTACTGCACGGAACATGGATAATTGTAAATTAAAAAAATATGTATTTACTAAGAAAGGTCTTGGAAAATGTTGCAGTTTACGGCTGGCTTTATTCAATGTATGTAAGTAAATAAATAACACAACATTTTCCCTATGCACCGTACGAAGGGAAAGGTGGGAGTGGAGGTATAACTCCACTCATTCGTAACCTTGGCAGTGGATGGAGGTAAGTGGTTGCTGTCATATCACGGCCATTTTACACATACCGGAACTCATTGACTGGGAGGCTGGGAGAGCCCCAGGACCAGTCTGGATGCATTGAAGAAGAGATAATGCATTTCTGTACGGGGAACTTGTATACACTGCCTCGGTCTCCTAGCGCTTAGATAGTCACTGTACTGACTAAGCTGTTCCGGGTCCCTATACATATACAGGGTTATTCAAAATGATTGTCGGGTTTTAAACAACTTGTCATACACAATACACTTGAGATAGGAGTATATAGTTGCACCGATGGATCAAGAAATTCTCAGTTTTTTTTTATGATGTGCGGTGTGCAGTAGTTATGCATTTCTCCGCTTGGAGCGCAGTTTACTAAGATGGCGGCGAACGGCAGTGAGAAGGCATTTTGTGTGCTTACATTTCATGAATGTCGGTCAGTTACAATTGTCCAGCGGCAATTCCGCACCAAATTCGGGAAACAACCACCATCTGACAATTCCATTCGAAGGTGGTATGCACAGTTTCAAGAGACAGGGTGCGTGTGTAAAAGGAAAAGCACTGGTAGGCCGTCTAGAAAAAAGTTTGGAACGAACTCGATTATCGTGTTGATGTTTGTAGAATCACAAAGGGTGCACATAGTGTTGTTCTATTAAATAAAAAAATACATATACTCCTATCTCAAGTGTATTGTGTATGACAAGTTGTTAAAACCCCGACAATCATTTTGAATAACCCTGTATATTGTAAGGAATCCAGGTGGCTAAGGCTAGTAACACAGAATTGTGAAGATAAAAGACAATGGTCAGTTTTTCATTTAAAACAAATGTGAAAGCTACAGTTTTTATGATCTCAACTACCCTAACCAAGGTCATGGCTTCCGTTATTGGCAGTAGTACAGCAAAGCTTAAGGCCGTAATAAATTACTGGACCTTAGAACAAGGAACGCATTTCAGATGTTTCTAACGTGATACGAGATATAAATTTGATGGAGACGTAAAACGAATATTATGGACTCAGATCTGACGAAGCTGTGGCTGCTGCAGCACGAATGCGAAATTCTGGTAAAACACGAGGGTGAAAGGAAAATACAGGCTGTGAAATTGAATTTTCTGCGGAGAAAGTTTTACCGTGTTGGATAAGAAGCGAATCGAGGATATGGTAAATTAAACACAACTATTCTTCTTTTAAAAAAACGGAATACATGACTACCAACAGACATGGTTCCAGCATGTATAGTAAATTGATAATGATAGACTGCAGAGAAGGCAGTATTATGCAGACATACAAGAAAGGAGAAGACAGCGACGCTTGAGAAACATAGGAAATAACCACTGAAATGAAGAAGAATGAAATGTAGATGAAGAGTTATTCTGATAACTAAACCGATTTAATGAAAGAATAAATAGATAAACAGACGGTTGTTTAACCTTTAAAAGCCTGGCATTTAAATATCCTCTAGTGTCAGCGGGCCGGAATTTTCTCTGGGGATTTACACGTTTGTTGCAATGGTTAGGAAGATTTTATTAAATACCTTGAAGAATAATAAAGGTAGATCTATACAGTAAATTGCATTTACTCAAGTAAAGCATTGATAACACTGTCGTGTAAACCATTGTTTATTATAAAATGTTTTAAGGCAGTATAAAAAAGATATATTTCTCTCAAAGACAGAAATTTTATTAGTATGTTATATTTCGTTTCCTTTCGCTAAACATTCAGGCTCCTTTTTCCTGAAATTTTCCGCACTGTCGAGGGAAATGGTTTCTATGAGGATCTACTGACAAAGAGGTTTAAAACCACGAGAAATAAATGGCTGAATTGCACTTAAGTTTGGTGGAACTCGAGCAAGTGTTTGTCCCAGTATTTCCGTTCCTTGTGTTCTTCACCATCGCTCCCTGTTTAATTACCACCACCTATAAAGTGTGGTGGTAATTAAAAAATTCGTTAATATAGTATAGGGAAAAGAAATCAACATTTATTCTGGGAATCATAAATAAACTGTGCGGCAAAATGCAGAAATTTCGTGTGAAAGTATGTGGTACATACATTAGGCATTGCATTTTCTGAAGCAATAAAATAATGTAGTTTCCACTTCTTAAATTACGAAAACCTGTGATTGAAACCAATCGTGATACTGAGCTATAAGTAGTGTGTATAGTGATTAGGCTGTTGGTTGGAAAGTGCGTGGTTCGAATCCCGGTAAGGGTAAGACCGCACTATACATTTGTGCCATCATAAACTTAGTCATGAATTTCCGTTGCTGTCCGGAGAAGTTTTACATTAAGCAAACAAGTTCTGTTAGTTATAGTAAGCTAACTGGTTCTGTTAGTTATAGTAAGCTAACTGGTTCTGTTAGTTATAGTAAGCTAACTGGTTCTGTTAGTTATAGTAAGCTAACTGGTTCTGTTAGCTTTGCATTAAGCCAACTGGATCTCTCAAGTTTATCGTCAGGTAACTGGATCTGTAGCCGATCCGGATTGCCTTGCTGTCTAAGGCGTACGTCTGCAGCCGCTTCATTGCTGGGATCGCGGGTTCGAATCCCGCTGAGGGAATAGATGTTCGTCTCTTATTTTTGTTGTGTGATGTGTTGGTAACTGCCCTCTGCGACGAGCTGATCACTCGTTCAGAGGAGTCCTACCGGCTGTGTGTGTTTGTATATATGTGTGTGTATGTCTAATTGTGTGTGAGCTAGAAACCTCAACAGTGTGGAGTCCTAGGCCCGATTTAGGCTGTAGCGCCGCATAAAGAAAAAATCTTCGGTGTTTCAAGCTACGACTGAACCGCAAATTGTACGTAAAACGTCACGCCGACAAGTTGAATGTTGGCGATCTTCTTTTTCGGCCTCTGTGAACCCTCCTTTGCCTCCTTCTTCCGTTTTCGGTAGTTTTCTTGCTTTTGTGCGTTAGTTAGTCTCGGCATCGTGAACCTGTAAAAAACATCGCCGAGGTGACCCACCAATGTGTACCGATGTAAGATGTTAGATGGTGAGAGTGTGAAAATCGTAGGTGATTTTGACATGGCCGCCATTTTGGCAGATTTCAAGATTTTTCGATTATTCTTTTTTTAGCATGAAGGTATATTCCTTACCTTTCAAACTATGTATCGTTCACTGCTGTAGTCGAAGTAGGCGCGGAGCACTGTGAAGAAACGTAGGTAACGCGAAAGTCTGACACCGCGAGCGCCGAGGTGACCCACCTATGTGTACCGAAATGTAAGACGTTTTACGTCAAAAACTGTATCTGTCAACATTATGTTAAACCAACTGGTTCTGTTTTATAGTAAGTTACTTGTTTCTATCATTTGTATGGTAAGGTATGGCACACGGTGTGGTTCTCTCCCTTTGTAGTACAGTAATCGCTTCTGTTTTGGCGTAATTTTACTGCTTCTACCAGTTCTTTCGTGAGCTCACTGTTCTTTCTGGTGTAGTCCAGGACACGAACTCAGAATGTCGATCTCTATAAGATAAGAGGGCTTCTCACAGGACTGCTGCAGTCCTGTGTCGCAGCATAATAGCAGGAACTTTGCTCTTTGCAGGAATCTATTAGCTTTCCGAGATGAGAACATCCAGTCTGAATTCGTATACAGAATACTTTCTTCTCGGGGATTTTCCTTTACCAACGACATGCAAAATTCTGTTGACAATTCCCCATCAGTATGCAAACTTCGGTCTTCTCAGGCAATGCAGCTTGTTTCTTCATGTATCTGCAACGTAGCCACGTCTCCCAAGCTTTTGTCGCAGCGATTTCTGTGAGCGAATTCCCTGTTACAACTATCCACAGAAAAGTGCCGGTTAAAAGTAAGTAGGAGATCTCACGTGTAAGTTTCTGAATATATTCATTTCTTCTGGGTAGATAAACCTGTATATTAATCAGTTTTAATCTATAGCGGTGAAGTGGTAACAGTGATTAATTTCTAACAGCAAATAAGCACGCAATATTTCCGCGCGGTTTCTGGCAACACTGAACAATTGTAATTAAGTACCATAACTCAAATGCCAGCTCTTAAAGGTAACCTTGCAACATTTCATTTCATTTTGCAAGATGTTCTAACAAGATTTCTAGCTGCATTTGAACATTGCATGTTACATCTGTATATAAAGCAACCATTGTTTCTTGCATTATATTTTTGGTGCCCTTACTTTAAAAACATTTTATTGTACATATGGCCGCCTTTTTTGGAAGTGTTTTGTAAAATATAATGAATACGAAAAAGCGTAGGGTTATTGGCAAGCAGGTACAGTGTCCTGTGTTAACACGTACTCTCATATACAAAACTTTAGTGCAGGGATGCGAAATGGATCAGGAGCCTAATAAATGGTACAGTATGCACGTTCATATTTGTTGTACTGGTCTCAAAATGCACTTAAAATTCATGATAGAAGAAACAAAGTCTTTAGACTACAATTATACTATGGCTACTGCACAGGAGATGATAAGTAATAAAATGAAAAAACGGTTATTGGCTGTGGGAGGGAAATATGTGAAGAGCTCCGTGTATTTTAATGCAAATTCTTTACAGAAAATTTGTGAAAAAGGGAGCTAATATATAGGAGCATCAGATTTTGGAATTAGGAACAACGCATACAAGGAGGGCACACAAAAAACGTAACCGTAAAATTGTTATTACAACAAAATTAGCGTGAAATTACATGTTTCGTGAAAACATCTTGAGCAACATGTTTCGACGCATTTTTTCGTCGTTGTTTTTTTTTTGCATACGTGTTGAAATACTGAGCCGGAAGAGCACAGACAGTATAGTGACTAGGATACGGGCTGGGCGATCCAGGCTTCGAATTCCGGCAGAAGCAAGAAATGTTTCTCTTTTACAAATCTTCCACACAGGCCATGGGGCCCACATATTTTTCTATTAAATAGGTACCGGAGTTCTTTACGGGGGTAAAGCGGCCGGGACCTGAAGTTGATCACTCACACCTTTCTAATGCCGAGGTTAAGAATGAGTGCTGCCTTTATGGCGTGGACAGAGACATCTTTTTTCAACTTTACGTATTGAAATATTCAATTAAGGACCTGATGATGAAAAACGGGGAATTTAAACACTTAGCTAACGGTGTAACTCTAGTTACTGTAAATTGTAACTTCACACATTGTGTCTACACGGCAATGCACATTATGTCTACACGGCAATACGCATTGTGTCTACACGGCAATGCACATTGTGTCTACACGGCAATACACATTGTGTCTACACAGCAATACGCATTGTGTCTACACGGCAATACGCATTGTGTCTACCCGGCAATACACATTGTGTCTACACGGCAATGCGCATTGTATCTACACGGCAATACACATTGTGTCTACACGGCAATATACATCGTGTCTACACGGCAATACACATTGTGTCTACACGGCAATATGCATTGTGTCTGCACGGCAATATGCATTGTGTCTACACGGCAATATGCATTGTGTCTACACGGCAATACGCATGGTGTCTACACGGCAATACACACATTGTGTCTACACGGCAATACACACATTGTGTCTACACGGCATGAGTAAGCTCGCGGTAAGGGATAATATTGTGTTCGCAGTGTGAAAACGTAGAACATTCACAAAATGTGGACATGTCTTTCGCGGTCGCGGAGTTTATGCTTGCTTAAGGAAGGCGGATTTATATAAGCACCAATCATCCTAATTTTCCCGTTATATCCCAAAACTGGAGGCTATGCTATCATCTGTCCCCAGATGCAAATCAATATAACACTCTGAAACTAAAGTCTTTGTAGGTGATTCCCAGAAGTCAGGAAACCGAAGCAACAAAAGAAATGCAATCCATGTGCCAAGAAAAGTTCAAGGATAACAGATACAACTATAATCAACGTGATCCAGAGATACGTCGGTTTTCCCCTGCCACTGATTCACCATGCCGCTCTGAGGACTACGACAGGCTGGCTAGATTTTGTAACCACACACACAAGCCCAAAATCAGATTAAGTTGACTTCATGGCCACGTATTGAGCTACACCAAGAGTGACCAGGCTTCATTATCAGACACAGGGCTACACTAGGAGTGACCAAGTTTTACTATCAGACACTGGGCTACACTAGGAGTGACCAGGTTTTATTATCAGACACCGGGCTACACTAGGAGTGACCAGGCTTTATTATCAGACACCGGGATACACTAGCAGTGACCAGGTTTTTTTGTCAGACACTGGCTACACTCAGTTACCAGGCTCCATTGTCAGACACTGGGCTACACTAGGAGTGACCAGGCTTTATTATTAGACAGTGTGCTACACTCAGTTACCAGGCTCCATTGTCAGACACTGGGCTACACTAGGAGTGACCAGGCTTTATTATTAGACAGTGTGCTACACTCAGTTACCAGGCTCCATTGTCAGACACTGGGCTACACTAGGAGTGACCATGCTTTATTATCAGACACTGAGCTACATTCAGTGACCAAGTTTAAATTTCAAACACCGGGCTACACCCAGAGTGACCAGGATACATTATCAGACACCAGGACATACTCAGAGTGCCGAGACTTTTTTATCAGACACCGACATAAACCCAGAGTCACCGGCATTCATTATCAGACATTGGGATGCACTTAGGGTGCCCAGGCATCATTATAGACACCAGAACACTCTCAGGGTGACCAGAATTTATTATCAGACACTGGGATGCAATTTGAGTGTCCAGGCTTTGTTATCAAACACTGGTATACACTCAAAGTTTCCACGCCTCCTTGTCAGACACAGGACAACAATTAGACTAACAAGGCTTCATTAGCAGACACTAGTATATACTCAGGGTGACCAGAATTTTCAATCACTTACCGAGCTACACTTCGGGGCAAGCGGTGGCGCAGTTGGTTGAGGCACTGCGCTACAAGCGGGAACGTCGCGGGTTCGATTCCCGATGGTGTCATTGAAATTTTTCATTGACATAATCGTTTCGGTCGCACTATGGCCCTGGGGTCGACTCAGCCTCTAACAGAAATGAGTACCAGGAATCTTTCCTGGGGGTAAAGGCGGCCGGTGCGTAGGGCTGACAACCTTACCACCTTCATGTGTCGATTGTCTAGAAATCTGGGAGCCTCAACCTCCTGGAACCCTAAGGGCCTGTCCAGGCCTGTAATGGGATTGCTTTACCTTACCGAGCTACACTTAACGTGACAAGGGTTCTTTAGCATACATTTGATATACTCAGGGTGTTAAGGCTTCACTGCCATATATATTTGACTACAGTCAGGGTAACCAGGATTTATCGGACACTGGGCTATGCCCAGAATTACTAAGTTTCATTACTAGACACTCACATGTACCAGGCTTATCATTTGTGCAAGGACCACCAACGTAATATGTGATAAAAATTATTCCTGCATTTCTTGGAGTTCTAAAATTCAATGACAAGTTAACTATGTAGAAAAACAAAAGAATTGCTAAAACAGTGTACTGTATAAACAGTGTTTGTTTCACTGTAACTTCTCTTATAAATACTCTCCGCTCCGATAAGTACCGAATTACCCCAGAGTTGGGCGCAGAAGAGGATGCAGGTCTTCGTCGTCTTACCATCAAGTGCCCCATATTTTGGTCAGATTTTAACAGAAATTTTAACTTATCAACTTATATTATTTAACGCTCTGAATATCAGATTCTGTGAAACTTTTTCATCCATCTTTGAATTTCTTTACGCATACAGTTTGGTGAACGGAGAGACTGGCTATTGCAATAAACCTTCCACAGAATTGCAACAAGTCTAAAAATCGAAAACACGTCGTTATTTAATAAATAATGTTTTATATGTGTCGACAGCTCATTCTTAAACTCTGCACTACATGGAAGTGACAGGCAAAATCATGCCCCGGACCCTTTACCCCTCAGAAAGAACCCCGTTACCCATTGAACAGGAGGCTGCCCGGGCTCCAGAGCCTCTCTGGACATATGTCTTGCAGTTGGTGAAATCCCGTCCAAATAAATATCGTATTGAGAGATTTAGGGTTCACACGCCGGTGTTGATAAAGATTACAGTCCTCTAGGATATGACGCCGTATAGGTTTGTATATAGGTAACAATGTTTCGGACTTACTTGCTGCATCTTTTCAGTCCAAGGCTATCCTCCATTTTTCTTGGACTAACCTGAAGATGGAGGCGTTTAAGTCCTCCGAAACCTTGATTTATACGCCAGCATACCAGGTGTCATATCCCTATTAGTGCAGTCTTGAAGTAACCTAATGTTTAGGGTGTTAAGACTCTTTAGTTGTGACATGTCAAAGAAGCTAATCCGAAATATGGAACGCTGTGAGTAAATACAGCAGCTTTCAGCAGCTCATGTTTCTGGGTAACATCCGTATGGAACAAAGAGGTCACTGTCTGTGCCTCGAAGTGCTTATTCGTATTGAAGATGTGTTTCGAACCGTGGAAATACTGAAATATATCACATGGATGTCCAGATTCATGACCTACAATGATGCACGTTACGTGATGGCGTCAGCCTCTTAGTTCAAAGACTGAGTGGGCGCATATCCAGCTACGTAACCTAAGGTACTACACTTTAAGTGGCGGCTTTCAGCCTTCCAGTTGTAAGAAAAAATAACACAGGAAGTCCTCTTTCGTCTTCACCGGAAGTTACGTTGTTTCGCAAATTTTACGTTACTCACACCGTGCATATTCTTACAACCAACATACGCACTTAACAAAATAAAATTCATGACAAGTATTAAACTCCTACATGTTTCGGCAACGGGGTTTCATCTTCAGTGAGTATTTTAGAACAAACGAATACAAGCCCAACACGCTAGTCTAGGTATTGTATCGCCCTTATCGGAATGATTAAAATATTGAAATTCTAGAACACACAAAGTTGATAAACAATCACATAATTTTAATATCACAACCTTGTAGTTTTATGCTTATCAATTTTACGTATTTTAGAATTTAATATTTTAATCATTCCAGTAAGGGCGATTTAATACCTAGATTAGCGTGTTGGGCTTGTATTTTTTTAATCTAAAAAACTCCCTCAGCATGGCGCCCCAGTGACGAAACATGTAGAGGAGTTTAAGGCCGGAAGCAGACGAAGCGACTTTGGTCGAGCCGACCGTTGCCACGACGTCGCGCGCAAGTGTCCACACGGAAGGACTCTTGTCGAGACGGCTGTCGTGACGGTGGTCGACTTGCTTGGCTTGTCTCACGGCGTCTAAACAGTCTGGCTCCTTCACATGTGAACTCTTACACTGTCAACCATGGACTGATGTGTCGAAACGACATTCCGTGCCGCTCCAAAGTCGCGGGGAAATCATGAGTCGAGTCGACCTACGAGCGGCGGCAGGCCGCGTCGAGTGTCATGTGTTTTGTTACTTTTAACTATATTGAGTGACGCGTCGATTCGACGATCGGCTCGACCAAAGTCGCTTCGTCTGTTTTCAGACTAATACGTGTCATGAATTGTATTTTGTTAAGTGCGTATGTTGGTTGAAACAGTAATGAACGTTGTTTGGCTTTAGCGTTGGCAAGTTTAGACATCAAACTTCCGACGAACGTTTTCAGGCAGCTGACGGCGTCTTCAACAGCCAGACTCTCGGATAATGTAATTCTTAAGATGGGGGGGGGGGGGGGAAGCTCAGTTCTGCCTTGTTTCTCTCTACTTTAAGGTCTTCAGTAACGTAACCCCCACTTCTTTTTGTGGAGAAGGGTCCCGCAGCAGAAGCTGCGGATGCACCGCAGCCTTGAGGCTTATTGTGCAACCCTGTGATGAAGATGAAGAGAAAGATGATCAGTTTTTTCATTTTTTTCAAGTATTGGAGTGACGGTGGAATTAAATTGACAGGGGGAAAACCGAAGTACTCGGGGAAAAACCTGTCCCAGTGCCACTTTGTCCACCACAAATCCCACATGGACTGACCTGGGATCGAACCCGGGCCTCCGAGGTGGGAGGCCGGCGACTTACCGCCTGAGCCATGGCACGGGCAACCCCCACTTTGAACGCGGACTTAACTACAACGACCCTGTTTACGCCGTCTGTTTTACGCCTTCTCATTTTCGGTTTAACTCACTTTGGCGCGTTTACTTGCACTTACTTGACAATTTTTAGGAGAATATCGTTTTTTATTTACGCCTTTTTTATTTACGCCCCCTTTTGTAGGAAAACAACTAGGATATAAAATAAGGCCTTGGTGTAAAGCCGGGATTAGACGGCGCGTGGCTCGGCTCGTTTTACGTCATAACTGACGTCATTGACAAAGAATCGTATTCAAACGCGCCGTGTAACCGGCCTGGCGCGGCGCGGCTTGTGATTGGTGCAGCGAGGCTCGTGGGATCGCCTCAGAAGCGGTTTTTTCACGATCCTCAAAGGGACTCGGCTGTTGCGGCTACACGGGGCTTGCAGTCTACGCGCCAAGCCAGTCTCGTCCAAGCCTGTATACACTTAGGTCTGGTCTTTGTTTTCTGCTGTCGGGGTGCGCGAAGAGTGAAAGTTTCTGTCCCACAATTGGTATTGACTAGAATGGAGTGGTCAAACGAGGACATTTTTAAGTTCATAGAACAACACGACTTGTTCCACAAGCCGAGCCGAACCTACCCGAGCAAGGCCGCTGGTCCGCCATTTTCCGAGCTGCGCCGCGTCGTGTAGCCAGATTGTCTTTTCTGTTCCGATCTGTTGGCCGAGCAACTGACGTCACGTCACTGGACGAGCAGCGCGCCGTCTAATCCCGGCTTTATAAGGACGATCAGATGACGTCACGATGTGCAGTGACGTCACATAAAGAAACCATTGCTAACCTTGCACTATTATGCTGAAGTTGCTGTCACTTCGTACGGAGAGGGTAGAGTTACTAGTGCTTTGCGCACCGAATAAATGATTGAGATGTACAGTACAGGATTTCTTGTTCTGCAGTCCGTAAGCCTGTCTATATGACTTAACAGCGCGTAAATGTCCTGCAGGTTAACGTATTGCCCATAGAGTAGACGGGGCACGCGGTGGCGCATTTGGTTAAGGCACTGCGCTACAAGCCCGAAGGTCGCGGGTTCGATAGCTTCCGCACTGTGGCCCTGGGGTCTACTCAGCCTCCAAGACAAATGAGTACCCGAAGTGTCTCCTGGGGGGTAAAGGCGACCGGTGCGTAGGGCTGACAACCTTGCCACCTTCATTTGCCAATTGTCTAGAAATTCTGGAAGCCTCAACTTCCTGGAGCCCTCAGGTCCTGTCCAGGCCTGTATAGAGTTTGTTTTACATTCATCTCATTCATGTCAGGCCTCCCTAAGAGAGCCGGTGTAGCTCAGGCAGTATAGTGACTTGACTGAGCGATAGATGACAGGAAGTTTATTGCCGGCAGCAATATGCATTTTTCTATGCTCCACACCAGGCAGAACAGCACTATCCAGAGGTTAAACCTGCCGAGACATAAAGTTGACTTCGGAAAGTAGATCACAAATACTTTGAAAATTTTGAAATGTGGTGCTGGAGAAGAATGGAGAAGATCAGTTGGACCGATCGTGTGAGAAATGAAGAAGTATTATACAGAGTCAATGAGGAGAGGAATATCGTACATACAATAAAAAGGCTAACTGGATTGGTCACATCTTGCGTAGGAACTGCCTTCTAAAACACGTTATTGAAGGAAAGAAAGAAGGAAAGATAAAAGGGACGGGAAGACGAGTAAAAGACGTAAGCAGCTACTGGTTGACCTTAAGGGAACGATAAGGTACTGGAACTTGAAACAGGAAGCACTAGATTGCAATCTATGGAGAACTCGCTTTGGAAGAGGCTGTGGACCTGTCGTAAGACAGACTGCGTGATGACGACGACGATGATGATGATGATAATAATAATAATAATAATAATAATAATAATAAGGGATAACAAAAGACTGAGAGAAGTGTGAGTTGACGGCTCACCTCTGACTTGGCTCTGAATTGTGTGATGTCATAGAATGAAACAATACACATTGTCAAATACATACGAACAAATTACATCAGATTAGCGTATCGACCCCATCTTCAAGAGTTAAGGTTTCTGAGAACTTGCCTCTTGAAGATGGGGCGATACGCTTTCGAGGTGTGGGTAACGAACTATACAATGACGCTGTGCAACATCTCAGAAGATCGAAGACCTCATCCGCATCGCGAAGAAAGTTTAGTATATCCCAATGCAGCAGTGCATTCTGAGGTACCACTCCCACCACATCACGTGGCTCCTTTATGAATGGTATTCCTTGAACTGTTGATAGCTACTCAGCTGAAGGAAAACACAACTGTTTGCCTCCATCATCATATTTGCCCTTGACCTTATCTTATGCAGGTATTACCTTCACAATAGATCTATACCTCGCTTCATTACAGTAACAAATATATAATATTATAAAATTTCAAGAAAATTCAATTTTTGTTAGGAGCAAATTTAAAATGAATGTACGTATACAAAGTGCCCTACAGTACTTTGCTATCTTTACAATACATTTTTGTCCCCTTTTCTTTCAGATCTAAGAAATAATGTGAGTTTTTTTCTTTAAGAAACCACATGAGCCCTGACTCGTGTTCCAAAACTGTCATCGCATGAAGAGAGAGAAGTAAAATTAGCACTGATTCCCTTGCCACACATAAATTTGAGTAATGTGCTGAAAGCATAATACCTGAAAAAAAAATAAAGAACCAGTTTGCAAAACTGACGTGTACGTAACAAAAGCAAGTGCAGAAGACAGTAGAAAATCAAATATAAAAATTGGAAGCATAAAAAATGCTTCTAAAAGTTTTCTTTGCAAAAAGAAATGTCTATGGGTAACAAAAATGATATTCCTCAAACTGAAAAGATTCACACTCAGATGCAATTTCTTTAACATGTGCATAATCTCAAGGCTCAACTCTTTTAAATACTGTCTGGTTCTAAAATATTAGTATCCAGTTCTATTAGATACATCAAACATTTCGGTACTGTAGGAAGCCAATCTACGTTAGTACTATTGCTACTCTTACTCTTAACACAGACTTTAAAATCAAAACAACATGTAAGATTTCTACGATTTTCTTTTGCCAAAATAATTTTTCTTTCTTCTAGTAAACTAAGCTGTTATTCCTCTGGAAACCTGTACTACTATTCGTCCTGAATTATGTTTGCTTAAATTGTTTCTTTGACTGGAAGAAACCCATGTTGAATTCGGAGTTAAATAGATTTTCCTATTTACTCTTCTTCAACGCTTCCTTCCCATTTCTTGCCCACAAGTCCATGTACATGTTTTACACACTTGCAGTATTTAGGCTTCCAGCTATGTGTTTCTCTACGGTATAAGTTTACAGCGGGAAGAGAAAGAATCATTCTTGCTCACCATGCTTTATATCTATGTTTATGTCTCTGCCAAGATGCCACTATGTAGTGTGAGCATCAGTTTCAGTAACACCATCAGTATTTCTATCTTTGGTTGCCGTTAAACGTGTTTTATACGGCTGGCATCCTGAATATTCCTAAAGAAATTCTTGCACAGCCCAAACTTCTTGTTCTATAATTTCAATCACCAGACATAATCAAAAGTTTTGCTGCTTCCTGGAAATTTCATGCAGCACATCCCTGTAATTGCAAATATATATATATATATATATTATATAAGAAATTGTTTCTGTATGCCAGCATTAACTCTGCTCCAGTCTGTTTCACTGCATGACATATTTCAGAACATTTCAGTTTGCACTTATTACTGCAAGGTGATTTTACACATCTCGCACTGATACGACAACACAACTTCACTTCAGACGCTCTCAACAATCGCGTAGCAACTGTAGCAAGTTCAAACTTGTACTGAGTCTACGGCACGGGTTAACCTAACTGCCATGTGAAGGGGGAGGCAGCAGCATTGTCGGTTCGTGCACAGCGTTGCCAGTGTCATTACTTTTCTACCACACCTCGTATGCTTGCCAGAAGCACGTCTGTAAATCTTGTAGGGTTGCATATCTACGTGTATTTGTATTACAAGTTTTAAATTATCAAACCAACAGAATATATAATGTGCAATATAAGGAAAATATTCTTTATACGTGGTGTGTTTTGTTGGTTTCATGTTCCAAACACATCTGTAAAAAATTATGTTTCTCTGTGACTGACTTTTACCCCACGAATCTGGAGGTAAGAATCTTTTTTCTTCTCCCCCCCCCCCCCCCCCCCACCATTCTCTCTTGCATCCTCAGATGCAGTATGTGCTTTCTCCAAAGTATTTTCCTTTCCCAGTTTATGAATTGTTATCACTTTTTTTCTGAAGGTAGCAGTGAAGATTCTATTCCTGACCCGTAATCTGGTTCTACTTATGATTTTTCTCATCAGGCTGGCATTAAAGGTCACAATTTGCAACAAACAAATCTTCCTCAATTATTCTACCAGTCCCTTACTCGAACATCATAGAATTATAATTAAATCAAATTGCGCTGTTATGACTGCGTGATTATTTTCTTCTAACACTAATGTAACTTCCAGACGTCTGTAATTATCCTTATGATAAAAATCTAATGTAAGGTCTGTAATAATATTACGTGATAATGACATTGCAAAATGCCTTCGAGTACCAACTGAAGAGTGTTTTCACAAGTGCAGTTTAGTAAGCCGTACTTCTCGTTTATGACTGCCTTACTGATTTATTTCTGCCCGTCCAGAGCTGCCCACTTTTTGACTGATTGTGTGCATTTTCCTCGCTATTTATGTCCTTTAATGTTATGCAGTAAAAAATATAAATTAGCTGATAGTTCAGTCTGTATGTGACTAGGATACGGGCTAGACGATCCGGAATTCTAATCCCGACAGAGGCAAAATACTTTTCTCCAAACCGTCCAAACCAGCTCTGGGGCCCAACCAGCCTTCTATTCAATGGATACCGAGGTTTTTTCTTGGGAGTAAAGAAGCCGGGGCGTGAAGTTTTACCACGTCCCTCCATCTTGTGTCTAGGTTAAGAATGAGTGAAGCTAGAATTATATTCCCCCCTACATGTCTTCATGGGGTGGACAGGGACAAATTTTACTTTACCATTCATTATCTTTTGTCGACCTCGGTGGACTAGTGGTTAGCGTGCTCGCCACTGGACCCAAGGTTCGCGGGTTCGATCCCAACTGAGGTCGATGGATTTTTAAGGGTGATAAAAATCCGAAGCACCACTTCCTTCGGAGGTGAAGTAAAGCCGTCGGCCCCATGTCGTAGATTTACGGCATATAAAAGAACCTTACGGGGATGAATAGAAATGTTTCGTAAGCTAAATTCAAAGCCTCCATTTCTCACCCAAGTCTCCTGACTGCCTGCCAGATGGCTCTGGCGGTCACATCAGGATCGATAGAACAGCAGCGCGGCCAGTTGGCCAGTCACCAAATGCGCACGACCCAGTAACCTCGGAAAGAGGAGGCAAGAGGAGGCGCGAGCCCATATATTATATATTATTTATTATCTTTAATTGGCATATTCCAAGTCTTGATTAAACCTTACAAGTCAACACAACTAAAATAATTTTATTTTATGTACTATTGCCGACTTGTAAGCATTTGTCACTGTAGGATACTTGACACTATATACTATGTACTTATGTAGGTCGGAAGTTGACTGCCTGATTATGGCTAAGACATAGTCGAAACATGCAGCAAAACAGAGACTATAAAATTATTTACTTCTGAGAACCTCATTAATATTTCTTTAGGACTTTTTACGTTTCTATCCTGTACTCCCCTTTAATACCATGCATCTGAGCTAATGAATTGAAATACAGTGGAACCTCGAACTTCGAACACAATCCGTTCCAGGAGACGGTTCGACTTTCAAGTTGTTCGACTTTCGAGTTAAATTTCCCCATAAGAAATCATTTAAATTGAATTAATCCGTTCCAGACCCCCAAAATTTACCCAATATAAAACATTTTAAGTGCCTATTTCAAAAGATCATAATGATAAACAAGCATATTTAATTTCAATAATTGAAAATTTTTATTTATAATAGTACATACATAAAAAATATTGTATAATAATCAATCAATTATAATAGTAGGAGGGATATTACTGTTCACTGGAAGGTGAATTACCCTTCTTTCATCTGGACCAAGCAGAGAGAGAAGGCGACAAAGTGACGACCACGTGATTCTTTGTTCGACTTTCGAGTTTTTGTTCGAGTTTCAAAACCGGATTTTCCTCGAATTTTTGGTCGAGTTTCAATTTGTTCGAACATCAAACCGTTCGAAGTTTGAGGGTCCACTGTACTTATAAAAGGTAGTTTAAAAACACTACAATAATTATCACCTGTGTACCTAAAATACGCAATATAACTCTAACCTCACACAGGCAAGGTAATGTCTAGACAACAAATTACAATGAAGCTTATGAAGCTGACATAGGAGTACTTGTGATGTGGCTGTAGCTAGACGAATGACGTAATCCTTCCTCATTTCTCCAAGTAATTTGTCATCCAGTCCTTCGATGGAAACATGTTGATTCTAAAACCGAAGCTAAATTTTGAATCAGGACGGACTGCTCCCTAAACTAGTGGTAACCTCGTCAATGTGGGATTTGTGGTGTAAAAAGTGGCACTGAGAAATTTTTATTTTCGAAATACCTCGGTTTGCAACTGTGAGTATCATTCCACCAGTGCCCCAAATTCATAATTTTTAATTAATCTTCCATCTATACATAGACCTACATAATCTTAGCAATTTACAGCATCCTTAAGTAAAAACATATCAAATGTAGACATGATACAACTGCCTACCAGCGTTTTTTCCCCCATTTGGAAAAAGTTCTGTATTTCTCTTTGTAACTTGCACCCAACGTAAGTCTCAGTTCAAGTAAACTGACAGGATATTTCCGTCGAAACAAACAACTCCCAAAAGCTGATTAAAATTTGTTAAGAAATACCTGCCCTCTTTGCAGCCAAATATAATTACTAGCAGTTGTAATTTATGTAAACTACCCATTCCTGTGATATGTAATTTATGTAAATTACATGTCACAGGAATGGGTAGTTTTTTCCAGTAATAAATCAGAAATGTTTCAGTTGTTTCTGTATTTAAATCAGTATCAGTATCAGTACGTTCCGCCGATCCCAGTGGCCGTGCGGTCTAAGGCGTGGGTCTGCGGCCGCTCGCTTGCTGGGATTGTGGGTTCGAATCCCGCCGGGGGCATGGATGTTTGTGTTGTGTTTGTTGTAAGGACGGTAATATTGAACGTAAAGTAACATGAAGGACGAAAGGATTTAAACAGTACAAAAATGGATCAAAGGGGAAAAAACCCCGGAAAGGCAAAAAAAAAAAAAAAAAAAAAAATCCCACCGGGGGCATAGATGTCTGTCTCTTGTGAGTGTTGTGTGTTGTCAGGTAGAGGTCTCTGC
Organism: Reticulitermes speratus; assembly: GCA_021186555.1. NCBI lineage: Eukaryota > Metazoa > Arthropoda > Insecta > Blattodea > Rhinotermitidae > Reticulitermes > Reticulitermes speratus. The sequence continues at coordinate 8,833,360 of JAJKFL010000005.1, forward strand.
GACGAGCTGGTCCCTCGTCCAGAGGAGTCCTACCGACTGTGGTGTGTCTAAAATGTGTGACCATGAAACCTCGACGAAACGAGGAGGCCCAGGCCCATATACGGCTGTCGAGCCATACAAAAAAAAAAAAAAAATCGGTACGTTGCAGTATCGATGCATTCCATTATCGACATTTTCCAATACTGCCCTCTGATCTACACCTCAGTCCTTGGTTTAGCTGTCCTGATGATCGTGTTTTCGAACTAACGTTCTGTGTAATGTTCTACAATAACCTTGAACCAGCAGAAAAATGATGTTAGTTATTTGAAATGTAATGTAATCTATACGCCCGTAAAACCTGTCTTTTGGACATGACGTATGGAGGGGTTTGTTTAAACACTGCAATAGGTCAGGTCGTAACTTCGAACACAGAGGTCTGTTGTTGGTAGGGTGTGTGTTCATGTCTGGCCTGATTTCTTGTGTGGTCATTCATGCGCTGTGTGTTTATGTGTGTTTGCCTAACTGTTGTATTACCGGACTTCATTTAAAACTGTGTAGGAGTATCATATTCTTGGTCCTTTTCGAAGTATTTGCCGTCGATGCAGTCTGAGTTTTAAACGTTTGCCGAACATACCTCTTATATGGCACAAACTCAAAAGCCATTTATTGTAGGATATAGACTATTTTTTTGAGAAACGTGAATTTTGTAAATTTTGGCGTAAAATAAGAGTATGATGCCCACAAAAATATGGATTCAGTTTATAATTTTACTACGATTCGCGATTTTGAAACTAATGACAATAAATACGGGATGGCCCAGAGTCGACTGACACTTTTTGATGCACGATAATATTTTACACGACAAAAAATGGACGAAATGGACTGCACAAGTCTTATGTAAGAAGCAAGCAATTTATTACTTATTTACTGATTTTGATATATAACTTGTCGGAGGTGGCTTCCTTCATTTGCAACAGATTGTCTTTAAACGACTTGCACAATTGTCAAAATCTCTGCTCAACAGCTGTTGATATATGGTCGCAAGTTCGCCCCGAATAGCACGACAGGCCCGGCGAAATTGCAGGCTATGTGATGTTTTCAACGAGAAATAAATCTAATTATGAGAATGCGAACCACTTCCATAATGCGTCGAGTAGTGTGTGCTGTGTCTGTGTTTTGTTGGAAGTACAGATTATTGGAATGTACACCAAGTGCTTCCAGCTACGAAAGCAAAAAGTTTTGCAACATCGCTATATAAGGCTCAGCAGTAACTGTAACGGTTCTTCATTATCGCTAAGTAACGCTCAGCAGGAACGTTTAACGGTTCTTCAGCATCGCTATGTAACATCGCAGCTATAACTGTAACGGTTCTTCATCATCGCTATGTAACGCTCAGCAGTAACTTTTAACGGTTCTTCAGCATCGCTATGTAACATCGCAGCTGTAACTGTAACGGTTCTTCATCATCGCTATGTAACGCTCAGCAGTAACTCTTAACGGTTCTTCAGCGTCGCTATATAACGCGCAGCAGTAACTTTTAACGGTTCTTCAGCATCACTATGTAACGCGCAGCAGTAACTCTTAACGATTCTTCAGCATCGCTATTTAACGCCCAGCAGTAACTCTTAACAGTTCTTCAGCATCTCTATGTAATGCTCAGCAGTAGCTCTTAACGGTTCTTCAGCATCACTATGTAACGCTCAGCAGTAACTCTTAACGGTTCTTCAGCATCGCTATTTAACGCGCAGCAGTAACTGTAACGGTTTTTCATCATCGCTATGTAACGCGCAGCAATAATTGTAACGGATTCTCCTTTATCATTTTCAAACAAAATGCACCCACAGTCCCACAGCTTCCCACAGCACACCATACTGCCACTTTGGATGAATGCAGTGGCTGTTTGTGCAGTCCTCTAGGATTTACTGGTCCGTAATATCGCTAACATTTATATTAGCGAAACCTGATACATGCAAATGCGCTTTGTCGCTCATTAGCACACTCTTCAAACCACCGGCACCGTGTTACAGAATTCCACTAGAAACACCTTGTGACGTGGAAAAATATTATGGAAAAATTATATCTTGTGTCGTGCCGCAACTCCCGATCCTCCGATTTCCGACTCCTATCGGTAGGTCGTGAGCTGCGACACTGCAATTTTGTGAGGACCAGGCGTCAGGGCTTATAGTCCAGATACCCGACCCGGTAGCGTGCCACCATCTCTCGGAATATTTGAGTTAATTATTTTGGAGACTGCGAGAGATCAGTCTCTGCGGTTCTTAATTTCTGGTTTAGGAGGTCGTGGGAATTTAGGAGTAGTGAGAGCACCAACTTGGATTTAAAAATATATTACAAAAAAACTACATTAATCAATCTGTTTGGGCGAGACGTATCAATGATTACTCTACTGTCGTGAGCATTCCCTAGCTAGACCACCATGTACCTTGGGCAACCCGATGACTTGTCCTACCTTGGAAACTTAAAATGGCGCCGATGAAGATCAGAAGTTCGGTGTTGGATGCCATGACTCTATGGTGCCGTAGCTCGTCGGAGTCCTTGTCGTAACCTGTCGGAGTTTCTGTCGCAACTGGAGTCGATCTCGGACCCACGAGATCGTCCGGAGTCCTCTCTCGCGGTACCTTCGGGTTGTCGTTCTAACCTGTTCTTTATGACTGTCTAACTTTTCCCGGGGGTTTTATACCCCTTCTTACGTATGTTTATCAACAATTTGTAATCAAAAGGACCTTCAATATCTTCGCAACTGCTGACCACCTAGGTTTAGTCAACCTTGGTCAGTGCTACTAAAGTCTCTTCCACCTAATGAAATGCTTACGCATCGTTTCTTCATCGGGCCTTCACATTCTTGATTTCAACAACGTCAGCGTATTGCCTGCCTTCAAGGTACTGGTGTTCTACATTGTAACTTTTATACACAATTTCACAAATCTCAAAACACAAAAAATTACCTCACTACATCACACCCGCCCTTAAAAATTGGACTAATCTTAACAAGATTATGTACAATTTACATTTACAGCATATATACAATTCTTATTACAATATTTACATTTTGTCTCAATCATTTTACACAGGAGGTAGATTCAAACGCGGTGACACGAAACGAGACTCCGGCCGTTGAGTCTGGGGTGTTTCGCTGTCCGTCGCATCTTGATCTCCTTCATCCGTGGCTGGTGAACTGACTCTGTCGTTCGCTGCTGATTCATGGAAAAATCCCCTTTTCCATACCAATACAAGGATCACGGTTGCCGTCATCAGTACCGCGACTACCGCCGTCGCAATCAATATGGCGTTGCGACGATCCTTGTCCTCCCTCAGTTGCGTTTGTAACTGCGCAATCAGTTGTCTGGTTGAAATCATAGTCGGTTCTCCGTCTGCGTTCCAGTTGTCCCATGCTTCCAAAATGTCCTTTACTGCACCAGGTTGTTCCTGCAACACTTGGTGTTCGGGGGTCAAGAACAATGTTTTGATTGTAGGTAGGATCACTGGGTTCCGTTCCATTGTATAATCGGAATGAAAGCTCCGTCGGGCCTCCAATGTCATTTCTTCATGGACCCAGATGCATCCTTCCGGCTGCACTACCCAACCTGCGCCCTCCAATACAACTTTCCTAGTGGTTGGGGCGGTTTCACATTTTGCTTCGAAGGTATAGGATTGGTCTACCGAGTATACCCACAAGCCATGGTTGGTCTTTGCTCGTCGTAATATCGGACTAAACTTCTGCTTTACTATAAATTTTTCACAATAATTTAGAATTGGTTCATCTTTACCATAAAATAGACCACTCAAGCATGAATCGCGGCTGCGATCCATCCTTGGTGAAGTTACCTCGCAAAAAGTTATATGGCCAAATTTACAATTACTTTGGTATCCGTGTTCTAATTCATAATATGCTCTGTGGTCTGCCGATACAGCAAACCATTTATCATTGCGACCAATCTGAACATGTCTCCCTACCTCATGGGAGTAGGTTGGTAATGGGAGCACTCGGTACACGGAATACGTGCTCTGAGTCTCCTTTAAGGGAATCTGTATTATTAACCGAATCAATCCATCGTAGGTCACCGCAGGTACCGACATAGTTGTATAAAATATATACATAAATTCCGGTTTTACCGGACGTAGAAAATTAAGTCCTGGGGGTAGGTGTACGGTGATTTGTCGCAAAACCTCCGTTAACTTATCCACGGGCATCAAGGTGGCCGCTAGCCGATTCAGGGCTGCTAGCTCCAAACCCATTGCCAGTTCCGTAACGTCGGTATATATCCTCAGTAAATAAGCGTCTACTTCTCCCAAATAACTGTTTGTCTCGCGGTCTACAAAAGAAACAACTCTCTTTTATAATTTTTCCTGTTCTTAATGGTCACTCTAATCCTCTATTCCTTATAGTTTACATGCTTACGAGGACGCAAATCATATCTACCTTCCTCAACAATCGAGGCATTCTCCTCGTCTGGTTCTTGTCCGTTCCTAGGGGTCTCGTCAAATCTAGGGAGTGTCGTTTTACTCCAGTCTTGTTCTTGGATCCAGTCTAAGTCTGTGTCGTCCTCAATTTCACTCTCACTACTTCCATCTCCTATCGGGGCGTTCCTATAATTTTCCTTAATTCGCGACTTTGCCCTACCTCGCGTTCTCTTGTTTCGCGTCTCATTAACAAAAGGCTTACGGACTGTTTTCCTTTTCTTGCACCGGTTCTGGGACCGTAACTTCCCGGTCGCAATATCGGTCACTGCTTTCTGGTGGTCCTCCCCCATAACAAGTGTTCTTGGCTCTTTCGTACCTGGAATAATTTCCTTGTCGCCTGGGCTCATTCCCTTTTGGCGTCTCTTTTTCTTCTTCTTTGGTTCAGTCCCACTTTTCTCAGAAGTCGGGAACCTCGTCTTTGCCTTGGAATTCCCTACTGTAATCTGATCATTACAACTTCTGCTACAGCTTGTTCCCAGGTGTTCACTCTTTACTCCGGCTTTCAGGCCGCGGAATCCTACGTCACGCCTTGTGACGTCACGAGTGACCACGTTCCTATGTGTCACTTTGCTACCCAACTTTTTCTTTCGTAACCCTACCTCCTTTTCCCCCGGAGGTTTCCTCTTCGGGCTGGTTACAGCCGAAATTTTTCCTGACCCTACAGGAATTACATTTCCACTAGTTGCACTAAATTTCACTTGTTTATCGGTCTCCTTCGCGACCTGCCTCACTTCGGCATCTCTGTGTTGTGCTCTAGCTTCCTTGCTCAGCACATTCCTCTTAACTGCATCGCAGCCTATCGCACTGTCAGCTGGCTTTTCAGTTCCTTCGCTACACGTAATTTTTATCGCAATGTCGCTCAGTCCCTCGCGACTGCCACCTATATCTCGGGGATCAAAGTTTCCTGTGTTCTTCTCTACCCCTAAATCTTCCCTATTTTGAACCTCGGGCACAGTACATCCTACATGTGGCTCTGGTATGGGCGTCAGCGCACCCTCCAATGAAATCGTCGGTCCTAAATCCTTCTGTTGGACCCGAACTTTTTCTTTGGTCTGCGAAGCAATTGTTGTGGATCCCGCAGGTTTGGCAGAGTTGGAGGTCATAACTCCATACACTCTTGTTCCTTCCCACAACAATTCTTCTCGAGGCTCTAACCTTCGCTCTACTCTAAACACGCGGTCATCATCCCTGTATGACCTAGTTAGTGTCGTCGGCGAATTCCTTTTATCGCAATTCCTCGCTAGATGCCCTAGCTTATTGCATATCCAGCATTGTACCAAGGTTTCCTTAATATTTGCCTTTCCAGATTCAAATTTCACTTCTCTGCGATAATTACTCCTTGGTGCTTGCTACTAAAGACAAGTCTTTACTTCTGCCTAAACTTAAATTTTGCATTAGTTCTTCTAAATTTTTCATTCTGGATTCCATTTTACCGTTTTATTATTTTTCCACCAAGTATTACAAATAGCTCTCACTCTCTTGCAATAATATGCTACGTTTCCTATGTATTATTGTCTAGTTGGCTCTTTCTTAACTGCTACCTAACTAACCTTCATGTGTCAGCAATTTTTTTTTACTTAATACAAACAACTTCAGCGTATTACCATGATCTACAAAAAATACTGTAACTTAATCACGATGCTACCGTCATTTCCAACATACTCTAATGGCTAACAAAATTTCGCGATGCTGCCACTATTTTTAAGTCAACTAAAGATCACGACGCTGCCACCATTCTGTCGTGCCGCAACTCCCGATCCTCCGATTTCCGACTCCTATCGGTAGGTCGTGAGCTGCGACACTGCAATTTTGTGAGGACCAGGCGTCAGGGCTTATAGTCCAGATACCCGACCCGGTAGCGTGCCACCATCTCTCGGAATATTTGAGTTAATTATTTTGGAGACTGCGAGAGATCAGTCTCTGCGGTTCTTAATTTCTGGTTTAGGAGGTCGTGGGAATTTAGGAGTAGTGAGAGCACCAACTTGGATTTAAAAATATATTACAAAAAAACTACATTAATCAATCTGTTTGGGCGAGACGTATCAATGATTACTCTACTGTCGTGAGCATTCCCTAGCTAGACCACCATGTACCTTGGGCAACCCGATGACTTGTCCTACCTTGGAAACTTAAAATGGCGCCGATGAAGATCAGAAGTTCGGTGTTGGATGCCATGACTCTATGGTGCCGTAGCTCGTCGGAGTCCTTGTCGTAACCTGTCGGAGTTTCTGTCGCAACTGGAGTCGATCTCGGACCCACGAGATCGTCCGGAGTCCTCTCTCGCGGTACCTTCGGGTTGTCGTTCTAACCTGTTCTTTATGACTGTCTAACTTTTCCCGGGGGTTTTATACCCCTTCTTACGTATGTTTATCAACAATTTGTAATCAAAAGGACCTTCAATATCTTCGCAACTGCTGACCACCTAGGTTTAGTCAACCTTGGTCAGTGCTACTAAAGTCTCTTCCACCTAATGAAATGCTTACGCATCGTTTCTTCATCGGGCCTTCACATTCTTGATTTCAACAACGTCAGCGTATTGCCTGCCTTCAAGGTACTGGTGTTCTACATTGTAACTTTTATACACAATTTCACAAATCTCAAAACACAAAAAATTACCTCACTACATCTTGTAATGATGAAACTTCATGTCTTTCAATATCCGTCACAAACCCCTTCTCGATATGCCTATGTTACGAGATTGTTGCCGAGCAGAATGTCGCGAATTGCGTTGAAGAAAATTCCCTTACTCTCTCAAAGTTTTTTTCAATATGCACATATCTTGGAGCACCGTGCGCAGTGTTTGTTACACTGCCACTAGCTTGAAACATACGTATCCAGCCCAAAATCATGGTACGTGATATAATCGGGGTATGCCTAGAAACATTAAACTGAAGCAACAAACGACGCTTTACCTGAACGATGGACTTTGTTTCGTAATAATGACGAACAGGTGTAGTTAGATATGCTATTCTCCACAGATCCATTGTCAATGAACATAGAGTTACTGACTGTGGAGTTTGCATTTGACCTTGGCAGTGGTTTACACTGAGGAAAGCGGACCGTCCTTTGTTTGTGACCAGTAACCGATATATTCAAGTTAAAAATACGTTGAGCTGAAATGCAGTCGTGTTTTGTGCGTGTGCGTTAATACAGTTATTTTCTGTAGTGTTCTATGCGGTTAGTGCTGTGCATAAATTTGTCTTTAGGCTTATTATAAACGAAACGACTATCAAATGGCGACAGTGTAAAGAAGGTCATGTCGTGAAAGAGACTCATGTTTTTGACAGGATCTATATGTTTTTTTCCTTGACCGTCTTAGGGAGTGTTATAGGACTGTATAATACCCAAGCTGTGCAGGTTAAATGCATTCTCTTTAGTAAAAGATTGTACGTTAAAATGGCACACTTTCGTAGGACAACAGTGTGTTCTGAAATTTGTCTGCGTCTGTGCGCCACCCTGTATAACATTCTTTATAGTACATGTTTATCTAATTAGAATGTTCTCGCCTGTTCTGACTGTGCAGAACAAGCTGTGTGATAAAAAATATTAATTTCAAATTACTTTACCTACATAGCTTTAAAAATACAGTCGAACTCAGTTATAACATAATGAAAGGGACTGAATATTTTGTGTCGTTATAAACGAGTGTTGTTCTAACCGAGGAGTTTAATGTTATTGATCACAGTGAGGAATTAAATAGTAGGCCTACCACAGGATATTTGACGCTATATACGAGATGTTGCATAAACCGATGTCGTTATAACCGGGTTCGACTGGATATTTGAACCTCCAAAATTTATCAATGTCTCACCACCAACTAAATGCACTTCATTTAAAAAAAACCAATATAAGGTTTCTTTAAAATCGTTTAAAAAACGTTTAAAAAAGCCCCTACACAGTGCACATCAATCCCGAACAATACACACCGTAGCAATACAACTTAGGAAACAACAGTAATACACAGCACCATGATCCTTTCAACATACGAGTATCTAAAGACAAGCGAAGCTATATATTCTCCACCATAGCAAAACAACGAGAATAGTTCCCTGATAGTGCATGAAATATTTCACGGTTTTAATATTTATCCGTTTTATTCTCACTTCAACATATGGTACTCGCAAGTGACACTGTAAATAGCAGGAGTGAAGGTGGTGAACTGCATGGCGTGTGCTGTTAGACGAACGCATGGACGTGATTTTAAAAATTGCAGTTGTGTGACCCCCCTGATGATGGCTTTCTAGAAACCGAAACATATGTATGGGCTTTTTTAAACGTTTTTTAAACGATTTTAAAGAAAACTTATATTGGTTTTTTTTTTAAATGAAGTGCATTTAGTTGGTGGTGAGACATTGATTAGTGAAAATGCACGGTGAACCTAGAATAAAATTCTCCAAAATTTAATTATGATCAGTTCCGAGGTCTTATATTTCTTCTTGTTTTCCGTCGTCAAAATATCCCACTGCTGTTACTTACATTTCACAAATACAAACGAATTTCCTAAGGGGATAAACTGATATCACGTGACACTTACGTGAGTCGGAATAAACGTTGAGCAGGTTTCTGTCCTTGACTTTATGCTCCCCGCCAGCAGGCAAAAAATACAAAAAAATAGGGGGAGGCGCTATACCACCTGGTTAATGGCCAATTGGTTTGACGAAAACGCTTGTCATTTTTCCATGTCTAATACTCGAACTGGAACTTTCTTTGAAATGTTTTTATCAAAATATCAGAGGCCTTCGGAACAAACAAATTTAAATGTTTGGCAATTTTTTGCATTGACTTTTAATCCTTTGTTTAACTGAGATATGGCTAAATAAGCTGCCTTTTATCGCAAATTATTTCCAGATTTATGTCACTGACTTCCGTTCAAGTAGGGTGAGCATTAGCAAGTCTATACGTCATGGTGTTTTAAATCCCGTTTCCGGTTCGTGTCTTCAAAAGGAAAATTAATTACAATTTTATGGGGAATGCGTATGGGTTGAAATTTCCGCTCAAAACACCCGAAATTTACTTACTAGTAATCATTATTTCCCTCCCGATAAAAAAAAATCGGACATTATTACACTTTTTTTTTAAACAAAAGACATAGTGTGGTCTTGACTGGGGATTTTAATATTCGTAATGTTGATTGGTGGGGGAGATTCATCATCATTCTGTAGTCTGTCTTACGACAGGTCCGTAGCCCCTTCCAAAGCGAGTTCTCCACAGGGTGCGATCTAGTGCTTCCTCTTTCAATTTCCAGTATATTTTCTTTTCCTTAAGGTCATCCAGTAGCTGCTTACGTCTTCTCCCTCGTCGTCCCGTCATTTCTATCCTTCCTTCTAACTTTCCTTCAATCACATGTTTCAGAAGGCAGTTTCTACGCAAGATGTGACCAATCCAGTTAGCCTTTCTTCTTTTTATTGTATGTACGATATTCCTCTCCTCCTTGACTCTGTGTAATACTTCTTCATTTCTCACACGATCGGTCCAACTGATCTTCTCCATTCTTCTCCAGCACCACATTTCAAAACTTTCCAGATACTTCTGATCTACTTTCCGAAGTGTCCACGTTTCAGCACCATACAAAGCTATGCTCCAAATGTAGCTCTTTACTAGTTTCTTCCTTAAATTTAATTCCAGTTTGCTGGTGAAAAGATTTTTCTTCTTGTTGAATGCTGCTTTTGCCATGGCAATTCTGGATTTAATTTCACGTGCACACCTTGCATCATTTGTTATCATGCTACCCAAATAATTGAAATATTCCACATTCTCCCATTGTTGTTGATCTATCATAATTTTCATTGGGGATGGTTGCCTTGAGATTTTCATTACTTTAGTTTTTCCCACATTCATTTCCAGGGGAGATTGCCTCTACCAAATTAAAACTTTTTTAATTAAAAAGAGATGCAATTTATAAATCAGCATATCTTCAGGAACTCACACAGTGCCTTGAGACTGTCAACTCTCCTGACCTAGTTTTTTGCAAATTTCAACAACGTCAGCGTTGATTTTGCTGACGCATTTGTCATTAAGCCTGATGCTTGCAGCCCGCCTATTGTCATTGAAATTCCTGTGGTATTTCATAATTCTAATCCTACGCGCAAATCATTAATACTTGTTTTCGTAAATATGCTGTGGGGCACTATAGGTTGTCATTTAGCTCTCTGTCTGCTTATTACCTGTCCTGTGTATACAGCAAGAACAAGGATGCTGCAGTTGAAAGTCTTACGAATGTTATTCTTCAATCTATTGATCATGCCATTCCCCGGGGTTCCATTAGAAAGTCCTAATTTCCTCCTTGGTTCCCTAATGCATTGAAATAATACATTAAAAAAGGAATTATTTTATAGACGATTCCAAAAGTAAAACTGAGTTCTACTATAGCAAATTTTCCTAATATCAGACTCTTGTGAAAATTACACTTATGTATGATACATTTAATTGTTTTTTTTTCCAATGGCTCGACAGCCCTTTGGGGGCCTAGGCCGCCTCATTTTTTGAGGTTTCACGATCACACACTTTTTAGACACACCAAACTCGGTAGGACTCCTCTGGACGAGGGACCAGCTCGTCGCAGGGACCTCTACCTGACAACACACAACACTCACAAGAGACAGACATCCATGCCCTAAGCGGGATTCGAACCCACAATCCCAGTAAGCGAGAGGCCGTAGACCCACGCCTTAGACCGCGCGGCCACTGGGATCAGCACTTAATTGTTTAAAGAATATAATACAGGTAAAGTTAAAAGTAAATCTATCCCTGTACAGGCCTGGACAGGCCCTTAGGGCCCCAGGAGCTTCGGGCTCCCAGAATTTCTAGATAATTGGTACCTGAAGGTGGCAATAGTGCAAGTCCTATGCACAGCCCACCTTTACCCCCCCCCCCCCCCAGGAGATACCCCAGGTATTCATTCCTGTTAGAGGCTGAGTCAACACCAGGACGGTAGTACTGCCCGAAGGATTAAGCCAAATGAAAAGTCCCAATGACCCCCACTGGGAATCGAACCTGTGACCTTCCGTCTTTAGCGCAGTACCTCAACCGGCTGCTCATATCCCTGAAGAACATAGACGCTCTAAAAATCACAACCTATCAAGTTTTGGAAATACTTTTCTCTTTAGAAAACATTCTCCTTATAATAAACACCTAAATGTTGATGGAACTTCCTTAGTTGAGCATGGCGACGTAGCGGAAGCTTTTGTAAAAATACTTCCAATCGGTTTATAATAATCATTTTGGGGAGGGCTATTTCTCTGGTTATTTGTCCAGTAATTTTGTGCACTTACCTCCTATTTCCGACTTGAATATTTTGAAGACTGCAAAGGGCCTTAGACTTTCTAAGTCTGTCAGACTTTGTGGTACACCTGGTTTTTATACAGGTCTTTTCCAAAATACTAGCACTGTTGATTAAACACATTTTCGATTTTAATCTATTAAGGCAGCAATTCCCAACGCAGTGGAAGAAAGCAGTTTTAGCAGCTATGTTGGTAAAAAAAAATGGTAACTTTTTTCCCTTGGTAATTATAGAAAGCTGTGTTTTGAATTATCACCTTAAAGATTTTAAATTTGTCATGCATGATCATATGTCACATTACTTTAAAAATAAATTGAAATGTACTCAAATTTGTTTTAAAAATTCAAATCCGCAACAAATAATCTGGTAACTTATCTTGTGTTAATTTCTCCTTTAGTCAGTTCTCAAAGCCAAGTTGATGCTATTTATTTTGATATTTGCTTTGCATTCGATCTTCTTTTGACAACCTGTTGTGCTCCACAAAATTTGTGCCTTTGGGCTCTGCGATGGTTACGTAAACTCGCTCGGCAGCTACGTAACAAATCGGCAACTTTCGGTACGCATTTTAGACACTCTTTCGCTACTTTTCGAAGTTCTTTCGGGTGTCCCACAGGGATCTGTCCTTGTAATGCAATCAAATACTCTAGAAGTCTATTATTCGCTGATGATATCAAAACTTCAGTGCTATGAACTCTGCTGCTGAGGATGGCACTTTGCTGAATTCTGATAGTCAATGCAAACTACAAGGTTGGTGTGCTGCTAACTTCGTCAGGGTTTAACATCAACAAATCCAGGGTTATGACCTTCACTGAAAAATAAACATTATTTTTTAGGTTTATAAAGTATGTGACTCTTGTCTAACCCGTACGGACACTATCAAAAACCTTGCGGTACAACCTGATTCGAAACTACATTTTTTAAGCACATGTAGACTATTTATTTTTTGTATGGCTCGACAGCCCTATATGGGCCTGGGCCTCCTCGTTTCGTCGAGGTTTCATGGTCACACACAGTTGAGACACACCACAGTCGGTAGGACTCCTCTGGACGAGGGACCAGCTCGTCGCAGAGACCTCTACCTGACAACACACAACACTCACAAGAGACAGACATCCATGCCCCGGTGGGATTTTTTTTTTTTTATTAATTCCTGGGTTTTCCCCTTTGATCCATTTGTACTGTTGAAGTCCTTTTTGTCCTGCATGTCACCTTATGTTTCATGCTATCGTCCATACAACAAACACAACACAAACATCCATGCCCCCGGTGGGATTCGAACCCACAATCCTAGTAAGCGAGCGGCCGAAGACCCACGCCTTAGACTGCACGGCCACTGGGATCGGCACATGTAGACTATATTTGCTCCAAATCCGTAAGAAAGTTGGACATAATTAGAAATATAACATTTTCCTTTTTTTACCATTGATAGCTTATTAAGGTTGTATTTAACGCTAGTTAGACCCAAATATGAATATGCCTCAATTGTATGCAATTCCAGAACCTTTACTGACCGTTGTATACGTTCCAGGAACGTATCAGACGGAATTTCTTATCTCTCTATCAAAATCGTTTCTTCACCATGACCTTGTTAGTTACGGGGATTTCCTGAAATATTTAAAGCTTCAGGCAATATTTAAGCCACCATCTTGATGCATTATTTTTAATACTGTTTATTCAGGTTTCAAATATTGCCCTCCTTTCTGGACTTTACTGGTGTCAGAGTTCTTTCTTATAATTCTAGAAACTTCTCCATGATAAAATTAAGTTATAAACCAACCGATGCACACTAAAACCACTTTTTAAGTAGCTTTATTATAAAATTGTTAAAATTGTACCCCTACACGTGTTTCGATCCTAGGATCATCGTCAGGGGGGTTTATTGCTAAAAGCTACAGTCACTTCAACACATGATTTAAAATATTCTATCTGCACTTTGAAACATAAGTTAAAATGTCCATGATATCCATTACTTCAAAAACTATCCTTCTGATAGATGCGTTTCGGCTGCTAACCTAGTGCGCAAAGATATCGATATCTTTAGAAACCCCATTGCCTCCTAAAATATCGTGCAATCTCAAATCTGCATATTTATGTTTACATCATATGAGGGTGGACCGGGATAGCGTAGTCGGTATAGGGACTCGCTATGGGCTGGAGGTTCCGGGGATTGAATCCCGGTGGAGGCGAGACTTTCCGTACCCGTCCAGACCGGCTCTGGGACCCACCCAGCCTCCTGTACAAGGGCACGGGGTCTCTTTCCCGGGGGTAAAGCGACCGGGGCGTGGAGTTGACCACCCACCACCATCTAGCTCCGAGGTTAAAGAAACAGTAGAGCTACACCTCTACTCCCACTCTGGGTCTTCATGGCATGTTCTAGGGTGACCATTACCTTTAGCTTTTACGTCATATGGGGCTTTTGCTGTTTTTGTTATTATATGTGTTGTTGTCTGTTCTGTTTCTTTTTCTTTGTGTTTCTGTAATTACAGTCGAGCTCTGTTATAACGTCATCGAAGGGACCGAATAAATTATGTCGTTATAAACCTGTGTCGCTGTAAGCGAGGTGTGTGGTAAAATTGAAGGAAAATATTACAAGACAAAATACAGGCCTGCAGGCGTATTGCTGAATGTTAACACTGCGATGTATTTCAAATTTAACTTACAATTAAAATTTAGAAATAATAAAAAAAATACTCTTCTATAATTGTAAATATCCATGTAGGTTTACGTTAAAAAATACATTAACTTAAAATTAAAATTTAGGAAGAATAAAATTTATCATGAGAAGAGGACCGCTCACTGGGACATTGTCACTTCTGTCTTGCTTAAACCACATAAGCAGCGCCTCATTGACGTCACTTCGTTCAGGCTTACAAAATCGCTTTATTCTCGATCCATTCTGTTCAAACGCACGAATAATTTTGGTTCTATTTTTCTAAATCATTCGGATCGTAGAATTTACGAGATCAAATTCCCGATACACGTCACGTTTCTTTTTTTTTCCATTTTCTATTTCTCGTATCACTTTAACTTTTCCTTTGACGCTTAAAGTTGGCCGGGATAGCGTAGTCGGTATAGTTACGGTCCGGGGATCGAATCCTGGTGGGGGCGAAATTTTTCGTAGCCTTCCAGACCGGCCCTGGGGCCCACCCAGCTTCCTATACAATGGGTACCGGGTCTCTTTCCCGGGGGTAAAGCGGCCGGGGCGTGGAGTTGACCACCCACCCCCATCTAGTGCCAGGGTTAAAGAAAGAGTAGAGCTATAACTTTATTCCCCCTCTGGGCCTTCGTGGCCTGTCCTGGGGAGAACTTTAACTTTACCTTCGACGCTCAAAACCTTTCCTTTGTTTGTCACTGTAGCCATGTTACCACGTTACCAGTCTCCTGTTAACTGCAGGAGTAGAAACATAGAGGGTAAATTTACGCACAAAGTGAATTTCCATTACTGTTGTCATTTTTCCAGGCCTGGAATTTATGTAGCTACCTGAAACTGTACAGGGCTTGCCTTCTGCAGGGCGAGGAGATGGCAGAATTCTTAAAGTAGGCTACCTCTTGGAAAATTATGTTGGAAAAATGACTGACAATGTCGTTATATCCGATGTGTATGCTCTTTTGTATGTCGTACTATGCAAGGCAGAAAAACACGTGCCTTATGGGGAATTAGTTGGTGTTACTGAACGTATAGTTTTAAACGAGGTGGCGCAGTAACCGAGGTCGTTATAAACGGTATTTGTACTGGATTTGTAATTATCACTTTTGCTGTTGAGGCAGCACGTTAATAAACACCTATGGAATTGAATCGTATTGATTTATTATTATTATTATTATTATTATTACGTGGGGGGCACGCGGTGGCGCAGTTGGTTGAGGCACTGCACTACAAACCGGAAGGTCGCGGGTATCATTCCCGATGGTGTCATTGGGATTTTTCATTGACATAATCCTTTCGGTCGCACTATGGCCCTGGGGTCGATTCAGCCCGTAAAATAAATGAGAACCAGGAGTATTTCCTGCGGGGTAAAAGGCGGCCGGTGCATAGGGCTGACAACCTTACCACCTTCATGTGCCGACTGTCTTGAAATCTGAGAGCCTCAACCTCCTGAAACCCTAAGGGCCTGTCCAGGCCTGTAATGGGATTGCTTTACCTATAATAATAATAATTATTATTATTATTATTACGTGTTTTTATAACTTTAGTAAAGACGGTTGGGATAGAAACGAGACGTTTGTGAACATTAGGCCAGTACACACCCCACTAAAACTCCAGCGAATATAGAGGTCAGAAGTGCTGCCCATTGAGTCGCAACTGATATTAACCTAAAGAAGAAATCCAAACCCATCAAAAAACATGGAGTGTTTGGAGGGTACTTATTGGTTCTTTATGTATTTAGCAGAACGGTATGAGTCACCTTCACCTACAGTTGGCATTAATGTAATGTAAATGCCATATTTAGCATATTATGATAAACAGGCATCTGAAGACGAGAGTGGAGCCAATTCCCGAAACATCTTGTATGTAGAACCTACCTCATCCAGTAAGCCGAGTATAATATTTGTATAAGGCCAGTACACGTCTGTACAATTTAAAATTTCCTACCAACACTAACAAAGTACCACTTCGTGTTAAATGGATTTCCATTGTGTTGTTTCCCTTATGCCCTTCCGAAAAGTAAGAAGTGTGCTGTAGAGCGCTGTCGGTGTCCCGAATGTCCTTCGTTGAACAAATAGAATATGTTTTGCAACTCTCTCTATACAGTTATAAGTTTTAAAACTTTCGCGGCGACATGATTCAATATAGTCTTCTCGGGCGCACAGCCGCGTCAATTCGTTTGAATACAACGTTTCGGGGACTAGCTCCGTCCCCATCCTCAGGCAAAACTCAGTTTTGCCTGAGGATGGGGACGGAGCTATATTGAATCTCTCTATACAGTGTTTAAGGGTAGGGTGTGACAAAACTACTGTTTAGTTATGCCTCAGTGATTCATGTGCACTTTGATGCTGAAATATCAATGTTTTTTATGCTTATTGTTTTTAAGCGCGCTCGCAAAATTGAGAAAAGTGACTATTGCCTTCGTCACATCTCCTGTCTGTCCGTCGAGCTGTCTGTCTGTCTGTCTGTCTCTCTCTCTCTCTGTCTCTGTCCGCACGGAACAACTGTGCTACCACTGGACGGATTTTCATGAAACTTTATATTTGAATATTTTTCGAAAATCTGTCGAGAAAATTCGAGTTTCATTACAACCTGACAAAAGTGACGTGTACTTTACATGAAGACCTATGTACAATTTATGATACTATCTCTCTCAGTTCTTATTACACGAGAAAATTTTCAGACAAAAGTTGTAGAGAAAATCAAAACACACATTTTATGATCAATGACTTTTTTTTTACTAAAATCGTACCGTTTATGAGATAATGTGGAAAAATATGGTAGAGCCAGACAGGCCACAGATGACAATATAATACGGCGCATGCTCTTTGTATGCTGGATAACTGATGCTACAGACACACACTCAGAATATATACTACCTATTGCTTTTCCACGGCAATAATGGTTACGCGAACGCGCCTCAACGTTACGTTTATGCGTACATTGCCTGTCTTTTTTAATTTTATACCTAAACAGAAGAAACGGACTGCAGCTACCGTATTGCATTACAGCCAGCGAGAAATGTATAGTAGGGACTCAACCCCGCCTGCTATATTCATCTTTATGGAAAGACTTGCTTCACTACACCTCGTACTTTTACGGAGAGTGTCCGTCACGTGGACTGGGATAAAGCTGTACAAATATGCCACTTTATGAATTTCTGAGGCGAGGACAACTTAACTTCGAGTACGAAGCCACGCAAAGAAAAGCATTGCGCCATGAATAAGTATGCGCATTATTAACCTAGACGGAGCTGAGAGGTCACATTCACGCTCGGTGGGAGACGCCGCTGCTCATTTTAAATGCGGCCGGATGGTCTCCAAAGCCAGCAGAAAACAGAAAAAATTCATACCAATACCGGAAATAGAACACCAGTCTCTTGAACTGATATCAGTTACTCTTCTTTTCGAGTGACCCTAGCAGAGACGTCGTAATATATCTTCCAGAAATGTACGCCATGTTCTGTTTGGGTCGTATATTGTAGAATGCGGAACAGCATCATGGCGGCCATGCGCACACTTAGATTTCGGTTACATGACGTTAACCAATGAAGCCTTAAAAGTAGGGATGTAAATTCTTGAATAAAGAGACCCAATACGTGCAAATTTTAGGTAAAACGTTTTATTCATCTTATTAGCTTTACACCTTTATACAGATGCCTTCTTTCAATTCCCCGGTAATCTTTCGCCCGGTCTCCATCCTGATTGTATTTTCTACTTAGAATAAAATGGACAGTGATATCCCTCTTTTTATTGGGCTAGATATTCACAAATATATACAGCAAAATGAGTTATATCTGTGTGTGAAATATGTGTGGTAAGAGTAGTTTCTTTTATATAAAATTTAAATGCGTTTACTCAGAGAAACAAAAAATTGCGAAGGTATGCCAAGGGGCATGTTTGTTATATAGGTGCTAAAAATGCCCCTTACATAGTGAAACACAAGGTAACGTAGCTGTAATAAATAAAAAAAATGTAATCAAATAAAAATTTCAGTGTTCTGTATCACTAGGGAAAGTCTTCTTGCTTCTTTCAAATTTTTCGTAATTTTTCAAAATTATTCGAAAACTTGCAACGTCCGCTTCCAATGCAGGGTTCGGATAAAATTGCGCAGTTTTGATGCAGCCACTTTTCA
The DNA here is from genome assembly GCA_021186555.1 of Reticulitermes speratus. Lineage (NCBI taxonomy): Eukaryota > Metazoa > Arthropoda > Insecta > Blattodea > Rhinotermitidae > Reticulitermes > Reticulitermes speratus. The sequence continues at coordinate 8,851,878 of JAJKFL010000005.1, forward strand.
CTGACAAGCATTTAATCAAATCACATTATTCTTTCCTTAGATGATGATATTCGTTACATTCTTGACATCAGTCTTCTTCATTATATGGAAGGGAATTACAGTGGAACCTCGAACTTCGAACACAATCCGTTCCAGGAGACGGTTCGACTTTCAAGTTGTTCGACTTTCGAGTTAAATTTCCCCATAAGAAATAATGTAAATTGAATTAATCTGTTCCAGACCCCCAAAATTTACCCAATATAAAACATTTTAAGTGCCCATTTCAAAAGATCATAACGATAAAACAAGTATATTTAATTTCAATAATTGAAAATTTTTATTTATAATAGTACATACATAAAAAATATTGTATAATAATCAATCAATAATAATAGTAGGAGGGATATTACTGTTTACTGGAAGGTGAATTACCCTTCTTTCATCTGGACCAAGCAGAGAGAGAAGGCGACCACGTGACGACCACATGATTCTTTGTTCGACTTTCGAGTTTTTGTTCGAGTTTCAAACCCGGATTTTCCTCGAATTTTTTGTTCGAGTTTCAAGTTGTTCGAACATCAAACCGTTCGAAGTTCGAGGGTCCACTGTATTTGAATTCGAAGTCTGAGATATCTTGTTCAGATATTATTCATATGTCTGGTTTTTTCGTCTTTTCTTCTTGTAGATGCCCTGCTAAGTAGTGAGATGCCCTGCTAAGTAGTGAGATGTCCTGCTAAGTAGTGAGATGTCCTGCTAAGTAGTGAGATGTCCTGCTAAGTAGTGAGATGTCCTGCTAAGTAGTGAGATGTCCTGCTAAGCAGTGAGATGTTCTGTCCGTCTAATACCAAAATATTTGATCTTAAGCTTCACATGATATAGGGTGTTCTTTCAGTAAAGCCATAAATCATATTGAGCTTATATAGGGTAGTCATATATAATAGCTTTTATTTTAACCAACACATGCACTACACCTTTGTCGTCATATATACCCCTACATATGTTTCGACTACTTATTAGTCATCATCAGGGGGATCAAAGTATATAAACACAGACTACACATCCACTATAATAGTTGGTTCACATTCAATGTTAAAATAAGATGAAATATGTTCACTATAAAAACATGTAGCATTTTTGCTTCAGTGGTTAAAATATACAAGAGCGTTTGTTTTCGCAGCTTTTTTTGTTTTAACCACTGAAGCAAAAATGCTACATGTTTTTATAGTGAACATAGTTCATCTTATTTTAACATTGAATGTGAACCAACTATTATAGTGGATGTGTAGTCTGTGTTTATATACTTTGATCCCCCTGATGATGACTAATAAGTAGTCGAAACTTATGTACGGGTATATATGACGACAAAGGTGTAGTGCATGTGTTGGTTAAAATAAAAGCTATTATACAGGGTATACACAAAAGAATGGTGCGGTTTACTATGTATTTAGTATGGAAACCGCACCATTCTTTTGTGTAAACCTTGTATAAGACAGAATGCACGGTGAATATAATGTGAAAGTAGGGTAGTCATATTTACTTACTCATAATCATCCTAGATCCTGCTGTCATTCTATCTATAAATTCTGGTTTATTATTTGTGCTTTTGACAAATATAAAAAAGTGGTAGGAAATTGTATATTCCTTGGTTAACACATGAATTAAAATAGAGTAAAATTGGATGTTTGAATAAAAGTCCACCATATCTGTTAAAATACCAGTGGAGGAACTTCGCTCATTATTTCAGTGGGCCAACATAACCCAAAGGAGGAGAAATTATACTTCGGCTGATTAGGTGAATATGGCTTGACTGCTGAAAGTTCGTAACGGTATGAAGTGGTATAGAAAACTTCATCTTTCTTTCATGCAGACAAAAAATTATGAAACATTGTCTGTCTGAAATATCCACAGTTACAAATCATACCAACTTTACAAAACAACATCAAAGACTTGAGAACTAAACAATAGCAAATGCTTGCACAGTCTCGTACTTTTGAAGACCTTACAGGTGTGTAACGTCTGTTCCTGCCTTGTGCTAAAGTTTCGAAGGAACTGATGGTGGGGCCTCATTGCTCATTGAAGCAAATTTGCCCATTTTACCTTATGTGCATCTCTCCCCCTTCTCCTTCCCGGCGAAACATATTGTTCTTAATGCCACCCCCCTTCATATGCACAATATTACCACGCCAAATTAGCTGTCTTCCGTTTCGTCTGAACGTGAAGCATTCTTCATACTACGTTAAAAGCCATGAATCACTGTCTGTGAAGTGATCTATTTCTTTAATCATTTCTATATCCTATAAACATGTCTGCCTAAATCAGTTTTTCCCAACCAGGGTTCCGAAGAGCATCCTTCGGGTTCCGAGAGGAATCGTGGAATAAAACACACAAATTTCGCAACCTTGAAATACCGCGAAAAATATTCCTAATACCCTTTCAAAGAGAATTAAAATGCTTGTTTTTTCTTACAATGTGAGGTGATATACATATACATACATATACATATACATACATATACATATACTTACATATACATACATATACATATACATATACACATACGTATACATATACACATACATGTACATATACATATAATATACATATACACATACATATACATATACATATACATATACACATAAATACACATACATATACACATACATATGCATATACATATACATATACATATACACATAAAGGTAAAGCAATCCCATTACAGGCCTTGACAGGCCCTTAGGGTCCCAGGAGGTTGAGGCTCCCAGATTTTTAGACAATCGGCACATGAAGGTGGTAATGTTGTCAGCCCTACGCACCGGCCGCCTTTACCCCCCAGGAAAGATTCCTGGTACTCATTTCTGTTAGAGGCTGAGTCGACCCCAGGGCCATAGTGCGACCGAAACGATTATGTCAATGAAAAATTCCAGTGACACCATCGGGAATCGAACCCGCGACGTTCCGGTTTGTAGCGCAGTGCCTCAACCAACTGCGCCACCGCGTGCTCCATACATATATACATACAGATACATATACATAAACATATACACATACATGTACATATACATACACATATACACATACCCCCTTTGTTGGTATCTTCACCTTGCCGTGGTAGAGGGGCTTGTGAGTTCCAGTGACCCTGAGAGCTAAGCCGGCGGTAGCATTGCTACCAGTAGGGTCTCCCAAGCCGGACAGATCAAAAGGGTAGGAACCAGACGAAGAGAGATGCCTAGGAGATGGGAAACCGAATAAAAACTCCCCTGATGCCGGAAGCAGCGACATCAGTAGCGACATGAAGCACAGAGCAAATGATGCTCGAGATGGTTCATGATCGTGTAGCAACAGGCGTGACCAGAGTGGTCTGAACGGCTGCTGTACTGCGATGTGGAAAGCAAATGGAAAAACTACCACATTATTACTTTTCCTGGATAGTCTCTTCCAGAAACAGAGACAAATGCCAAATGCGAGATGCTTCCTCTGGAGACAAAACATTCCGGAGGTAAACTACTCCCCCATTCGGATCTCCGGGGGGGAGTGTTTCTAGGGGAGACACCACGCGGTAATGACTACAGACAAAAGCAGAAGACACAGAATGAACATAACAGCTTCAAGATAGGCACTTGGAACGTAAGGACCTTGAATCAAGGAGGAAAACTCGAAAATTTGAAGAAAGAGATGCAGAAGAACGCAGTGTCTGTGCTAGGTGTTAGTGAAGTGCGGTGGAAGGGTCAAGGTGAAATAAAAAGTGGTGATTATACAGTGTATTATTCTGGGGGTGACAGTGCTGAAAGAGGCGTAGCTATAGTAGTGCATAAAAGCGTAGTGAAAAGTGTTGTTAAAAAGAGTGTGTATAGTGACAGAATCATTGCTATTAAATTGCAGGCAGAACCGGTAAGTATTTTGATAGTGCAAGTGTACATGCCAACATCGGACTATGAAGATGACAAAGTGGAAGAGTTGTATGATATAATTGAAGAAATTCTTGAAGAGGATGGAAAGGGTGCGACAAACACGATTATAATGGGAGATTGGAACAGTGTGGTTGGAGATAAAGCACATCACAACACTGTTGGACCATATGGACTGGGAAGGAGGAATCAGAGAGGTCAAATGCTTATTGACTTCTGTGAAAGAAATGGACTTGTTATAACAAACACATGGTTCAAAAAACCTAAAAGAAGATTGTACACGTGGAAATCACCAGGAGATAGGAATCGATATCAGCTGGACTATGTACTAGTGAAACAGCGATTCAGGAACAGTGTGAAGGATGTGCAGACACTGCCTGGAGCAGATATTGACTCTGACCACAATTTACTGGTTGCAAAGATCTGCACCAGATTGAAGAAGATCATGAGGTTCCACAAGAAAAAACCAAGATGGGATTTGGAGAAGCTATATGCTCAACGACAGGTAGTACACGATAGACTAGAAGAACAGCTTGGTGCAATCAAATGTGAAAGTGGGAATGTGGAAGTGCAGTGGAACAATATCAAGAAATGTGTGTTAGATACTATGAGTGGTTTGGTTGGAAAAGTCGAGAGGAGAGCAAGAAAGCCATGGATTACACAGGAGATGATCAGTAAAATGGATGAACGAAGGAAATGGAAGAATGTCAACAATGAAGAAGGAGGGAAGAACTACAGAAGACTGAGGAACGAATTGAAAAGAGCCACGGACAATGCCAAGAAGGAATATCTGGAGAGCATATGCGATGAGATCATAGAATTTCAAAGAATAGGACGTTATGATTTAATGTACATGAAGACAAAGGAACTGGGTTGGAAAGAAAACCATGGGATTCAAAACATTGGCATCGAAGACTCTCAAGGCAATATAATAATAAATCAGAGACGAGTATTGCAAATTTGGGAGAATTATATCACAGAGCTCTACGATCGAGCTAATCGACCAGAACATCTAGACGTCGAACCTGAAGATGAAGTAGATGAAGATGAGAAAGGCCCTTATATTTTGCAAAGTGAAGTGGAAAAAGCTATCAAGGAGATGGGGGATAAGAAGGCTACAGGAGATGATGATATACCTGGGGATGTACTCAAATTGTTGGGAGAAGGTGGTCTAAGGCTAATGACACAGATGATCAACAGCATGTATGTAACTGGAGAATGGCCCAGAGATTTTATTGAAGTTACAATGATTGCCTTAAAGAAGAAGCCCAAAGCTACAAAATGCAGCGACCATCGCACAATCAGCATCATCGCTCATGCAGCAAAGATAGTAGCGAGGATACTTAGAAGAAGGATGGAGAAGAAAATTGAAGATGCACTTGGAGAAGATCAGTTTGGATTTAGAAGAGGAAAAGGAACTAGGGATGCAATTGGGATGCTGAGAATAATATCAGAACGAACCTTGGTCATAGATGAGGAATTGTGTGCTTGCTTCATAGACTGGCAGAAGGCATTTGACCGTGTCAACTGGACCAAATTAATGCAAATCCTAAAAGGAATTGGGATAGACTGGCGCGAAAGAAGATTGATCAGCAAATTGTACATGGAACAGAGTGTCAAAATACGACTGGACCAAGGGGAGACGAGAAGTGTGAAGATTGGAAGAGGAGTTAGACAAGGTTGCTGCTTGTCACCGATTCTGTTCAACTTATACAGCGAGTACCTTACCAAGGAAGCTCTTGAAGGGTTTGGAGACTTCAAAATAGGAGGACAAGTAATTCGCACTGTGAAATATGCAGATGACCTTGTGCTACTGGCTAGAGAAGAAAAGGTGCTACAGGGCATGATTGATAGACTAATTGAAATTGGAAGACGCTATGGAATGGAAATGAATGTGGGAAAAACTAAAGTAATGAAAATCTCAAGGCAACCATCCCCAATGAAAATTATGATAGATCAAAAACAATTGGAGAATGTGGAATATTTCAATTATTTGGGTAGCATGATAACAAGTGATGCAAGGTGTACACGTGAAATTAAATCCAGAATTGCCATGGCAAAAACAGCATTCAACAAGAAGAAAAATCTTTTCACCAGCAAACTGGAATTAAATTTAAGGAAGAAACTAGTAAAGTGCTACGTTTGGAGCATAGCTTTGTATGGTGCTGAAACGTGGACACTTCGGAAAGTAGATCAGAAGTATCTGGAAAGTTTTGAAATGTGGTGCTGGAGAAGAGTGGAGAAGATCAGTTGGACCGATCGTGTGAGAAATGAAGAAGTATTACACAGAGTCAAGGAGGAGAGGAATATAATACATACAATAAAAAGAAGAAAGGCTAACTGGATTGGTCACATCTTGCGTAGCAACTGCCTTCTGAAACACGTGATTGAAGGAAAGTTAGAAGGAAGGATAGAAATGACGGGACGACGAGGGAGAAGACGTAAGCAGCTACTGGATGACCTTAAGGAAAAGAAAAGATACTGGAAATTGAAAGAGGAAGCACTAGATCGCACCCTGTGGAGAGCTCGCTTTGGAAGAGGCTACGGACCTGTCGTAAGACAGACTACAGAATGAATGAATGAATACACATACATATACATATGCGTATACATTTACATTTTCATACACGTATACGTATACATATACATATACATTTACATATGTGGAAACGCCACAGCATATCGGCTTCTTGAAGGGGACTGCCTAGAAACCTGAAAAACTTTTAGAATCACATTCCAAGTGACTCAGTACATTTTGTGTATAAATCCTGTTACTTAAAGAAACAGAATAAGCAAAACAACAATGTGAGTGACTGTTTCCTTGAAAAGTGCAGTACTTAATCATGCCCACCTCAAGGCTCAGAAACAAAACCTGTGAATCCACACCTTGACCTAAACACTCATAACTGGACACTTTGTGAAACAGGAAATCCTCTTATCAAGGTATTGTGTTATTACTATGTTAAATGTTTGTGGTGAAAGTGGCATCTTATTTAACGAGAGTACAAGCGGAAATATCACCCATCCGCTTGACAGTTACATATAAATATCTTTCTATCAGGGAGAGATTTTTACATATAAGTCACGTGCTCTTTTCCATTATAGTAACAGACATGTTTCAGCATCAATGAAAACTTTCTTCACGCTCACATGCACAGTCCGCACGTTTTTGAAGGATTTTAACCATGTGAAAGTAAGTAAAACAAGGATGAAATGAGTGAAATTGCGTAAAACAAGGATTAAATGGGTGAAAGTGCGTAAAACAAGGATGAAATGAGTGAAAGTACGTAAAACAAGGATGAAATAAGTGAAAGTACGTAAAACATGGATGAAATGAGTGAAAGTACGTAAAACAAGGATGAAATGAGTGAAAGTGCGTAAAACAAGGATGAAATGAGTGAAAGTACGTAAAACAAGGATGAAATGAGTGAAAGTACGTAAAACAAGGATGAAATGAGTGATCCACGGGCTAAAGGTCGTCTAATATAGTAACGACAGCAAAATGTTGGATATTACGTCAGGCTATGCATTTGGTTACAATAGAAGGAGACAATAAATGTATATATAATATTTGAAGGGAAACCTCTACGAAAACAACCTTATGGATGACCGCGGATGTTACTGGATATTTAACCCTACATCAAATGTGTGGTTAGGCAGGTACATTATTAGGATTGGATTATATCTCAGGATAAGGAAACTGGACGGGCTTTTATATAGACGGACATTAAATTTCGGTTTTATAAAATTCGGAGACAATCTTGAATATATGAGAAAATATTAGCCTCTTAAAAGGGCTCTGCTCCATTGTCTTATAGAGGCCTGTGTTTTCAGAGCGCTTTCCTTCTCAGGCCTGCCCAGCAAAAGTTCTCCAAGGCCTTTGCCAAATCCCACTTCATTTAATCACCCTGGAATTCTAGTAAATAACCCTCAAACATAACCCCTTGTTACTCAGAACCCAATCCCAGCTATATGTTTTGGCTTCTATTAAGTCATCTTTAGGTTGTGTACAGTTATATACAAAGAAAGTTATATATACTACATTACCAATCTGTTGTCCAAATGTAAATCTCAATTTTATGCCATATACAGTGTGAGCATATGTTTCATTTTGATTAGTGTTAAAATGAGTTTTTAAGACATCTCTCAGTCATGATGGCTTATTCAAGCCTAATTTAATATGAAAGGGGCATGCGGCGGCGCAGTTGGTTGAGGCACTGCGCTACAAACCGGAACGTCGCGGGTTTGATTCCCGATGGTGTCACTGGAATTTTTCATTGACATAATCCTTTCGGTCGCACTATGGCCCTGGGGTCGACTTAGCCTCTAACAGAAATGAGTACCAGGAATCTTTCCTGGGGGTGGTAAAGGCGGCCGGTGCGTAGGACTGACAACCTTACCACCTTCATGTACCGATTGTCTAAAAATCTGGGGGCCTCACCCTCCTGGAGCCCTAAGGGCCTGTCAAGGCCTGTAATGGGATTGCTTTACCTTTTTTAATTTATTATGAATACAGCTACTTGAGACTTGAATATTCAAAACACCTGCTAGCCATCATAACTAGACAAATATGTAAGAGGGTTAACTTTAACACTACTCATAAAACAACATATGCGCTTATTGTATATGCGCATACTGCATATGAAATAAAATTTAGATCTCAATTTTGAAAATATATGAAGAACATATTTTGTACATTTTCCTACATACATAATTGTATACAGCCTGAACATGGCTTAATAGGAGCCGAAACGTATAGCTGTGATTGGGATTTTAGTAATAAATAAAAATTATTTTGCTGTTTGTTCGAATCTTTGTATACAAAAACGCAACGGAATGAATCCCGTGTGAAATTCACCATAAAATACATTTGGCGAACAGCACACATCATGAAGTCCTCAATAAGCAATTTGCTTCAATCTCCTCCCTTTAAGGGCTATATATTTTGCTTATTACCTTATTCGCCAACACTTTCAGCCTATGTCTCTCCCTTAAAATGACTGACCAATTTTCACATCCGTACAAGCAGAAATATGGTTCGGCATATTTTAAACTTCATACACGTATTCTTAGATGTCGAAGGGTGAGACAAAAGATTCTGAGCAGAATGATTGCAAGCTTGTCTTAAAATTAATCTGCTATTAACTACTGCGTGCATGGAATTTTGTTTCGAATGTGACTTTCATATCTACTTTACCACATTTCCAAAGGGTTTATTAGCTATTTTCAGGTTGTGATTTTGCCATACATTTTGTGCATTTAGTTGGTACACTAAATGAAAATATTTACTCAATATTCACGGAGTAAATAATTAAAAAAAATTTTACACCTCAAGTTCATTTAGTTTAAATGAGAAGCTTATGGCTTGAACCGCGAGGCGCTCAGTTTGAATCTCAACTGGTACACACACCAACTTTCTGAGACTCTTCACGGGTTTCGCCAGTCTTTCCAGAGAATTTCCGTGACATTGCCTCAAGTTTGGTCATCACCGCTTCCTTTCACGTCCCTGCCAATTCATTATTCACTGATCATCCCACCGTTCGACGCTGCTACTGGCAGTGACGTCAAACAAATAACAAATCTCTTCCTGAAGTAATCTTAACCGTTGTCCCAATTATATTCTATACATCCCGGAATTTCGATGTGCAGATTGGCACTGTGTGTTTACAAGTCAGATATTTGGCAAGATACAAAGATTCACGCGACACTTATATGTAGGAGCAATCCAGAGGTCACGTTTCCGAACGTGTGGATATCTTATGGCTGCGTTTTAATAAGGCTTCTCAGTTCTGTATAAATAATATATTAATTGGAAATTCTGAAGTGGATATTGATCACATGGTGTATTATTAGTGCAGTGTCAGTGTGAAACTTAAAACACTGCTCTTTGTTCACCGTGCATTGTGGTATTAATAAACACTTATTAACCAACAGTTGCACTATTAACGTAGACTGTCACTTAAAATCACTTGAAATACCGTATTTCAATTTCATAATAAAGGAATTGGTAAAAAAACTAATTTTAAATGCTAACTTAATTCGGGCAAACAAAATATATAATAATAAATTAAATGTTTTAAATAAAACACCAAATATATTAAATAAAAGTTTAAATTATATAAATCCAAATTTTTATATTCAAAAAGCAACCAAAAAATTATTAGCACCAATTGAACAGAGAATTATTGCTATTAAACAAAAAGTAATTAATAAAATTACTGATAAAACAAAAATGTTATTATCAAAATTTCAAACTAAAGCTATTCAAAAAGGACAATTACTACCTTTTGTTTATGGTTCTGATGTGTTTTTAGCAGTACGAATTGTTCCTTTATCTGTTGCTGGTGAAGTTGCTTTAACAATATACTATAAAAATCCTAAATATGCCCCTATTGTTAAAATCACTTGAAATACGGGTATTTCAAGTGACTTTAAGTGACAATCTACTTTAATAGTGCAACCGTTGGTTAATAAATGTTTAGTAAAACACTGCGTTTAACGTTTTGTTAGACAGTCGGTACCCGTTGTGTGAAGCTGTAGTAGTCGTGTGTTTCTTATGGTCATGATCACAGGTGCACAAATCCCGGGCACCATACTCGCCGTGGCGACTACGTTTTTGTACACTTGTGCCTAATATTTGTGGATCTTCAGTGTGATATTACACGTCACCCTTCTTCTGGCACATATAAATTTGAGGTGGCCCCTAGATTTCTGCACAATTTGTGTACCCCTGCTCATGATACTGTGGAAGTTGATAGCAGGCAAAAATCGATTTGAAACAAGTTAGGAAGCGTAGGCACAGCCTAAAAATTTGTCACGTTTGCGCTGATGTTTCCACTTTATCTTCGTTGTGAAGGTTTATTATGACGGATTATTATGATTATTATGATTATGATTATGATTATTTAAAAAAGGCTGTTAGTAAAATGCGAGACTTTTATATAACACTTTTTATAACAAATACATCAGCGCTGAAATCGTTGAAAAGTATATGTAAATAATTGTGTGAAAATTGTTTAATTCAACTATGTGCTTCGCAGCCGATTCCGTTAGCCGTGCGGTCTAAGGCGTTGGTTTGCGACTGCTCGATTGCTGGGATTGTGGGTTCTAATCCCGCCGGGGGGGCTGTCTCTCCTGAGTGTTGTGTGTTGTCTCTGCGACGGGCCGATCCCTCGTCCAGAGCAGTTCTACCGAGTGTGGTGTGTCTTAACTGTGTGTGATCTCTAAATTTTAACAATGAGGCGGCCTAGGCCCCAGTAGGGCTGTTGCACCACAGGAAATCAAAGAAATGTGCTTCGGAGTGCTGCTTCAACAGACCGTAAGAGATGGGATTTAAACTGAGTCTAAAGGCAACTGAGAGTTGTATTTCTTATTATTGATCAGTGCTATAAATTTTATATTATTCACACCGTGCATTGTCATCAATCAAACACAAAACACTCAACCAACAAACGCACTCTTATTATTTACATACACCAGCTGGATTCAACTCTATAAACCAGTACCATGCATCAAATACAGGGCATACACAAAAGAATGGTGCGGTTTCAAAAGTGAATAAAAAATTTATGTCTCAAATTACACGGGAACAACATACACCGTCAGCGGCGGCAACTGTCCAAGTTTCTCATGCGCTACCAGCAGTTCGCTTCTCATGCTTACTGCGTGGCCGCGGGGCCAGTTTCAAAGATGGCGTTGCAGCAGGAGAAGGCTTTCTGTGTGCTCCGTATTGAGGTGTCCAGATCTGTGATTACAGTGCAGCGTGAGTTTCGTGCACGGTTTAAAAAAGACGCACCACACAATAATAACATAAGCAGGTGGTTTCTTTGGGGGTTCGTTAAAGACAGCGTTTATGTACCACCATTGCCCACGTCCATCCATGAAATTCGTGATCGGATAACGCATGCACTGCAGGCGATTACAGCGGACATGCTACACCGGGTCTGGGATGAGTTTGATTACCGTGTGGATGTGTGTCGTGTGACCCAGGGTGCACACATTGAAGGATTGTAATTACCAAATGAGAAACTTGGACAGTTGCCGCCGCTGACGGTGTATGTTGTGCCCGTGTAAGGTGAGAAATAAATTTTTTATTTACTTTTGAAACCGCACCATTCTTTTGTGTATGCCCTGTACAATACCTACGAAAATATTAACATATTATTTTAGCACGAATAACAAATAGTGTCTGTGCATACTAAGCAGTGAAAAAGTGAAAAAAAAATCCTTGCCTAAAAGTGAACCAATGAAAAAGACGTTTTAATATATGCAGTTTTGACGACAATAAACCCCTGAAGATGGCTCTATAAGAGCCGAAACATATGTCGGGTTTTATAAAGTTTTTAAATATGTTTTAAAAAACTATACAGTTTTTTTAAATAAAGTTGCATCCAGTTGGTGTATGTAAATAGTGACTGTGAAAAGATGCACGGTGATTACAGAATAAAAAAATGCACTCTTATTATTATTTTTTTTAGATATTATATATAATCCCTTTAAACCAGTCCAACATGTTTCGATCCCTTCCTGGGATCATCATCAGGGACATTTGTGAGAGTATAAATTACATAAACTAACACCAACAATAAAAGTACATGTTAAGACTATACAATTTATGAAAGATGGTTAAAAATGTAGGCGATCACTTCAAGGTGGATCCCTGGTCTACTGTGTAGACAGAATTGGTTCTTTATATGCGGATGGACAGGACAGTATAAACTCTTCTTATAAGATTACTTCAAGGAACTGATGGTGTAGTACTGTGCTGGAATTCATGCTGTAATGAATGTTTTTCATTCAGATAGTGGTCTCATTTTGGATTTCTATAGTATTTAGTTGTTAAATGTTCCGACGGTCCTCCGAAACGTCGAAACATTTCACCACTACACGCTTCAGACACCCAAAAAGAGACGATAGTCAGATCAACAACTTCCGTAAGAGCCTGAAAAATTATTTAGTATCGATTTAGGCACGTTTTTCTCGATTTTTAGTACTCACAGAGATAACCTTAAAAATAATATTTAGTTTCTTCTGTAAAGTGCCCGATCAAAATTAGAAGTAAAAGAGCTCTTCATTTTTTATAAGATTCGGGAATATCGCATTTATTTAAAAAGCACTCATCCGCTGTCAATTTCTTTCATGTGTGGTCCTAAAGGTTACGGAGTGACATACCGACTTCAGTATGAGCTGTGGAAGTGCCCCATGACTGGATAGACGGCCTGTGTATACAGCCGATTACTATATACATGCCACCCTTCCTGTTCTTTCTTGGTTACCGCTAGGGATTTCCATCATATTAACCTCAGAAGGCCTTTTGAACCAAACACACAGCTCTTGGCCGCATCATCAACCGTGTTCCCACACACCTATTAAAAGACTTCCTTGAATTCGCAGTGTCCGACTTACATTCACATGGAAAGAATGTGTTGTTCCGAACAAGCGTTCTCTTAGTTTTCTTCCCATCGAAACCATCTGCTTCACTAGAACACGTTTCCTCTTAACCTTCTTCCATCGAAACCATCTGCTTCCCTAGAACAAGTTTCCTGTTAGCCTTTTTTCCCATCGAAACCATCTGCTTCCCTAGAACAAGTTTCCTGTTAGCCTTTCTCCCATCGAAACCATCTGCTTCACTAGAACACGTTTTCTGTTAGCCTTTTTCCCATCGAAACCATCTGCTTCCCTAGAACAAGTTTCCTGTTAGCCTTTTTTCCCATCGAAACCATCTGCTGCCCTAGAACAAGTTTCCTCTTAACCTTCTTCCCATCGAAACCATCTGCTTCCCTAGAACAAGTTTCCTGTTAGCCTTTTTCCCATCGAAACCATCTGCTTCACTAGAACACGTTTCCTCTTAACCGTCTTCCCATCGAAACCATCTGCTTCCCTAGAACAAGTTTCCTGTTAGCCTTTTTCCCATCGAAATCATCTGCTTCCCTAGAACAAGTTTTCTGTTAGCCTTTTTCCCATCGAAACCATCTGCTTCCCTAGAACAAGTTTCCTGTTAGCCTTTTTCCCATCGAAACCATCTGCTTTCCTAGAACAAGTTTCCTGTTAGCCTTTTTCCCATCGAAACCATCTGCTTCCCTAGAACAAGTTTCCTGTTAGCCTTTTTCCCATCGAAACCATCTGCTTCACTAGAACACGTTTCCTCTTAACCGTCTTCCCATCGAAACCATCTGCTTCCCTAGAACAAGTTTCCTGTTAGCCTTTTTCCCATCGAAATCATCTGCTTCCCTAGAACAAGTTTTCTGTTAGCCTTTTTCCCATCGAAACCATCTGCTTCCCTAGAACAAGTTTCCTGTTAGCCTTTTTCCCATCGAAACCATCTGCTTTCCTAGAACAAGTTTCCTGTTAGCCTTCCCACAAAACCTTTCGCTTCCCTAGAAGCGTTTTGTTAACCTTTTTCCCTAAAAGTGGGCAGGGATAGCGTAGTCAGTATATCGTCTCGTTACGGGCTGGGCGGTCCGGGGATCGAATCCCGGTGGGGACGAGATTTTCCGCACCTGTTCATACCGGCCCTGGGACCTACCCAGCCTTTTTATACAATGGGTACTGTGTCATTCTCAGAGGTAATGCAGCCGGGGCTTGGAGTTATCCACTCACCCGCATCTAGCGCCGACGTTGAAGAAAGGGTAGAGCTATACCTCTACTTCCCCCCTCTGCCTTCATGGCATGTTATGGAATGAAATTTTACCTTTACCTTTTCTTCCCTTCAAAACAATCTGCCTCCGTAGAAAGAAGCTTCCTGGTGGCCTTTTTACCCACAAAATAATTTGATTTCCTACAACAAGGGTCATTGTAACTTTCTTCCCTACAAAACACTTTGCTTCCGCAGAACAACCATCTTGTTTACCTTCTTACTTCGGCCATGTTCTTGTACCGTAACCACTATGTCCCTCAAAATTTGGCCGCTCTCTGCTGGCTTCACCTTTCGCTGTCTCCTTCGGACGCCGCCTAAGCTATCAGTTTTCCCACACACATCTACCCTCTTGCTAGACAATGCAAAAGCGATAGCGTTTTCAAACAGGATGTCTTCTAGAACTGTGTAGAACCTTTATTTATTGTATCCAAATTGGCACCTGCACAGCGCCTTCTACCTGAGGTCCTCTCTTTTCCACGCTTGCCCAGGGCGCCGGAATTTCTCCTGTCCTTCCCTTGCAATCTCTAATTTACACCATGCTCTCTCTCATTCAGCTGCAGTTCACAATCATAACGCCATTCCTTCCTGTTCTCCATGGCCGCAGACATACAAGGTCCAATTATTACGATTTCGTAATTAACGAAGAGTGTTCAATGACGTCACCTTGTGCTAAACCGCTGGCGCGGAATTTTGAAGTCGTTGTTCAGATTCCTTTTCTTCTTCGTGAGTTTGATGCTTTAAGAAAATACTGAGATGCGTAAAATGTAGCTGTCAAGGAAACATTTATACATCACTTTAGCTTATTTGTCTTTCTTAACCTTTAACGTACCGACTTTAAAAGCCCCTAGTCTCCTGCTGGCCGGACTTTTTCGGGCATTTAAATCTTAAAATTGCAGACCTCCACAAAAACAGATATATTTTCCGCTCTATATAACATAAAATTATGAAATAAAAACTGTTTGAAAGAGAGTAAATTTCTACATTTATGGACGAAGTGTCAATTTTTAGCAATAAAACGTACTCGCGGAACTTTCTGATAAATTCAAAATTTATTTAGTGTAATATATTTTATGTCACTTCTGGGGATTTTTATTGTACTTACCCCTTGCTTTACACCGTAGGAATGTGTGATGTTACGTTCACAGAAATATACAACCCTTATTTACACCGGCAAATGTATTCTGTTCCATCTGTACAACGATATGTGTCGACTCACGCCACAACATTGAACACTGCTCTCTGTGTCTAGCGACTCAGGTTCACACGCGTATGCCACTTCTCGAAGCAGTTCACTATGCACAGACCAATGTAGTCTTCTACTACAGTAGGTTTGATAGCACGGCCAGATTCGTCAGAGAAATTGCCTTCAACGGGAGGAGCGTGTATGTTCGTGAGAATGTAAACATCACGCGTATCTATATTTCTTCGATCGTAATATCAGGTGGCTGTGCTGAAGTGCTTGCTGTGTCTTTGGATGCCATATACTGATGAAAGTAGCGATTCGTATCATCTAGTGTAATTTAAAAAATCTGCCTGAAGAAGAGAATGAAGATTGAAAAGGGAGAGGATTCTGCATTTATATCTGAGGCAGCTGATCGGCTGACGCCATTTGGAGGTCCAGTGAAATCAAAGACATTTGACGAATCCCCGGCTCTTCTAGCCCGAAACGTAACTTCGGTTTCCCTAGTACTATCTTCGTCTTCTGAGGATGAGGACTGCACACGAGATTCCATAAGTTCGTCTGTCTCTTCCAATTCCTCATCAGATTCCTCATCCATCAGTACTTCCTCTATTTCGTCTGGCTCGAGTGGTTTTGAATATCTAGCTCGCATCTGAGGTTCCATTTCAAGGGGTCCCAAATAAACCGAATAGATGAAAGTTATTGACAATTCACCACTGATATAAAGTTTGTCTATCAAATAATGATTGGGTCACTGGGAAAGTAATGCAGATGAAACTGTGTCAGTAAACACTGAAGAACAAATAGAGATAACAACCAGTAAGGAGTACTTCCTTACAATCCGCCACTGAAGTTATGCAATATTTATCAGTTCGGCGCCGATAAAGTAACCTCAAACACGACTGTGAAAAATACCACCTGAAGCTTTGTCAATAAATGTTACAAAAAATTATGGATTGAAGTACATAACCAAACCGTCACTGTCACAATATATGCCAGTCCGCCAATGCAAAACAATATCAGATACACCACACTACTACGAAAGCTGCCAGAAGACTAAACTTGAGCCCTTCCTGGTCCAGCTTCTACGTTTCAACCTCCTACAACGGTCTACTGTATTTCGCCTGCCACCTCCTCAGCTGATAGCCAAAGGTCAAGTTCGGTCATAAATAATATCGAAACCCGGACCGCCATAAATGACATCATTGCTCATGACAAATTCCAGACCTGCTGGTGGGGCCCTCAATGGGTTTGTTTGGGTTTCCTGCTAAAGCAAACACTGTCAGAGCTGAAAAACGTCACGCGTGCACAGCGTTAGATATATCTAACATTCGGCCACTGGGGATGGCAGGCTGCGTTAGATATATCTAACATTCGTACTTTAAAGGTTAAGTAACATGTGTATCTTATGAAATGCCGTAAAAAATTGGATGATCCTTATGAAATTTTGCACGAATAGTAGGCAGTTAGAAGCCACACTATCTTCGTTCTTTCTAATTTTTTTTCGTCTTCTTTTCTCGGCGCTACAACTCTTTGTGAGTTCCATCTAAATCGTGCTTTACATCACCTTCCCATTTCATTTTGGGTCTTCCTCTCAGTTTATAAGCTATGGGTTTCCATTCCGTAATTTTCTCAATTACCCGATGTTCCTCTATTGTCTAAATGCCCTAACCATGCGATCCTTCTTAATTTAATCTCAGCTTATAATATATTGAAATTACTGTAATTAACAAAAAAAAACTACATTTCGGTGACAGGTTCGGTCGAGCCTTCAGGTTTGCTTGTATAACATTTCACTCTATAATTATTTACATTCTATGGTGTGTTCTTTTTCCTGCTTGAACTATACGAGCCGGCCCGACGCTCTAGTGAGTTTTTATTAGACACTCTAAAGGTTATTATCACTGCGATCGTTTGTCTAGCTCCCGTCATCGACTGTTAAACCTCCCCCACATGCGGCGTACGAAGCAACGCTGGCAGAGCGTCGGGCGGAGCGTTGGGCCGGCGCTTATCGGTCAAACAGGAAAGAAAGCACCCTATATTCTGTGCTCAAGAATAATGTAAATAAATCTGTAGTAACGTTATGTCTTAGAAGCAAGCCTGAAGACTGACGCCTATTCTGTCCCTGAAACGTAGTATTGTATTAATTTTATAAATTTCAATACATCATACAGCTTGTTTCATAAGTCCATCCGGGATTTAGAGGCTAGGCCATGCAGTAGCAAACCCACATATAAGAGATAAAGCATGCCAACGGATAGAGGAAATGTAAAAGTTTTTTCGTGACAGATGCGATGGCGTAGTTACCCGTTTCTCCACTAGGAGGCAGTGGTGTGAAAACATGGCGTTTTCAGGTGAACAGAAAGCTTTTTGTGTCCTGCAATTTACTAAAACCCAGTCAATTGTAACAGTGTGTAAAATTTATGGAAAAATTTCATAAAGTTAATAAGTTTGTCGTGTGATATACCATCCTTAAAATCTTCTAGAATAGTATCAGGAAATTAGATGTAATATACATGTATATGTAAAGCGATAAAGAACATGAACATGCATTTAAAAATAGTAACATTTTGTTACAATTACATGCACTTTGATGTAATTTCTTTGCTTTTTTTTTTATTATAAGAGCCAGTATGGTTTAAGCACTTATGTTGCATGTACATTACCGGGATGTCTGAAAGCGCACATTTTAAGAACTTGAGTTGCTGAATCAGCATCATTATCTTTATCAATATAATGAGTTTAATTCTGCGCAATTCATTTTTTTTTCGTGTTTTTTTTTTTTTGGGAAGGGATGTCCTTACATTTTAAACTAGCAGTTTTGGGCACAATTTTTAAACCTTCAGAAAGTGCTTGTGAAGTGAATATAAACGCATTTTTGACGGTGCTGTTAAGGCGAAATTACTCGCACATACGTCATGATTCTTCCTGTCCCCCCATCTGTATCTCAACCTGTAGTGTAGAACGAACCGTGTTATGGGCGCGTAGCTTGGGCTCCATCTTTTTTTTTTTTTTAGCATTGGACTGAGCCTCTTTCTGAGTCTCCTTTACTTTCTGAAATCCTTATAACGTTCCATTTACTTTGATTTCATATCCACTTTTTTGTGCTTCGTTGTTGCTTACATTCTTTACACTAACTTCTTTATCTTTTCTCTTATCATTCACGACGCTAAACTCGTTGTGTGTGTATCGTAGTACCACACGCCACCGCATTGGCTCAAGTGGCAGCACCAGATAGCAACGTAACGCTGCTGTCTGACCCACATTTTCGTCTTCTAGGTTCGACATACGTTGAGGTAGGCCTTTATTTAACAATAATTCCGTCCAGTCTGTTGTTTCTACTGTCCAGTACACAACACGCATCCACTGTGATTTCTTAACTGCCTAATCTCAAATGTTGCCAACGTTAACTTACAGAGGTCAGTTTATTTGCTTCTGAATTGATATCCTAAATAGGGTCATCAGTTGCACTGACAGTGTTAATTATATCGCAGGACGTAATCTGTCTGACGATTGATCTCGTAACGTCCCTAATCGAAAGCTAAGAGACAAATACACTGATCTGCCTGGTGTCGACAACTCGGTGAAGGCAGAGGCACAGTGACCTGCACGTTGCTGACCTCTGTTATCTGCACGAGGAAGTATAGGCTTATCAAGCACCCGTTCGTTGACTCTTGACTGCTCCCTAAATGTACATGCAGATGATGTATTGACTTATAAAAAATCGGTATTCTGCCTCCAACATATTGATTTAACGAGTTTATATACCAAACACTGTACATCGATATACGATATCTTATATCGATGTACAGAACCACAGCAATGCAATATATTCTTTCTTACCGTGGTCACTGACAGTTAGTTATTCGTGATTTTAGACTTCCCCCGCGATGTAGATGAGGCCTGAGCTCTTCTTGGATATTACGCAGCTTTGAGTGGTAGTTGTGTACCGACGTTTCGGGACAACATATCAGTCCCATCTTCAAGAGTCAAGAAGTCCAAGAAGAAGAAAAAGATGGGACCGATAATTTTCCTGAAACGTCAGTACATAACTACCACTCAACGCTACATAATATCCCAGATGAGCGCAGATCTCAATAACCGTTATCTTCAGTTACGATATAAGACTACAGGCACGTTTTTAGTTGTTATATAGTGGCACATAATGTACTTCAGTAATTACTACAACAAGACGCTCAGAACTGTAATTATTACACCAGCCAACTTATGCACAGGATAAAAATACAGGACATATACAAAAGAATGGTGCGGTTTTAATAGTTCACTATTAAAACCGCACCATTCTTTTGTGTATGCCCTGTACATTCATGAGCTATTGTAAAACCCCTACATGTTTCGGCTCCGAGGTGCCGTCATCAGGGAGCCGTTCAATACAAAGGAATGTAGGCCCAACACGCCAGTCTAGTTAATATGTCGTCCTTAATAAGGCGATTAAAATATTGAACATCAAAAATTCTAAAATACATAAAGTTAACAACCATAAAATCTCTTACGTCTTGTGATTTTATGATTACCAACTTTATGTGTTTTAGAATTTTTATGTTTAATATGTTAATCACCTCTGTTAGGGCGACATAATAACTAGACTGGCGTGATGGGCCTACATTACTTTGTACTAAACGGCCCCCTGATGATGGCACCTCGGTGCCGAAACATGTAGTAGTTTTATAATAGCTAATGAATGTATTTTATCCAGTGCATAAGTTGGTTCGTGTAATAATTATAAGAATATGCACGGTATGAGTAACATAAATTTAAAAAAAAAGACACTCCGAGATTTGTTCGTAATATAAGTGTATTAATTATAATTTCCACTTAGTGAATCGATCAATAAATGTGAAAAATTTCTTGATAAGAATTGTTTTTGTCTTTTGTTAAATGGTTCTTTATTCGTCCATTGAGTGTCCTGCGTAAAAAAGTGATATAAGAATTCATCGAATATTGATATATTGTCAACGATACATGGCTAGGCTACCATATCGAACATAAGCAAGAGTAGAGCTTTCGAAAGGCGTCGTCTTTTCTGCGTCATGAGGAACAGAATTAGAGAACAAAGACCTGTAAATAATATGGCCTTCTAATTTTGTCTGACAAATACCGTTGATCACTTCCTGTCGGCTAGCCTATTTTATGAGCATAACACACCTAGCAGACAGCCCATGCGTGCTGTGGAATTGCGACGAAAAGTGACAAACGTTGTTTGTCAGATAAAATAAGTATTCTGTATTAAGACCTTATAAAAAGGAAAAGTTAACAGTCACACGAAGAGTAGCTGCGTATTTGTAGTATTCATTTGTGTTGTAATAAAATTACACAACACAATAAGCGGAAAACCCCCATAAAGCAAAATAAATTTTGTGCATACTTTTGTAGGAAATGGTCTAAGATATTGCGGTACACTACGCAATATTTCCCGCAAATTATAGAGAAATTTTATTGTCATCAATTTTGGGGAAGATACGTTCAGGAATACTAGAAGGTAGGCTATGAGGTTGGTTATTTTATCACAGAAAATTACTTTGTTTCAGGAGGTACAGTCAAACCCGGTTATAACGACATCGGTTTATGCGACACCTCGTCTATAACGTCAGATATTCTGTGGTACCAATTAATTCCTCACTGTTAACCATAGCATTATATTCCTCGGTTAGAACAACACTCGTTTATAACGACACAAAATATTCAGTCCCGTCCATGACGTTATAACCGAGTACGACTTTATTTTTAAAGAATGAAGAACAGTAGACAGTATTTTGTAATCAAAACACTTGTTGATAAATGTTTGAGAGAAACGAGAGATCGAATATATTGAAACTTTGTAGATTTCTAGAGAGCATTTTATTCTATTAATAGGGATGCCTGGTGGTTTGAAATGAGAAAAAAATAGGGGTGAGAACATGAATATTTGTACAAAAACAATGTATCAAGAGTGACGTGCGTAGGAAACCAGCTACCTCGCTGTGTCCCGCAAATGAAAGGGCTTAGAAAAGTTTATGGCTTGCGTTCTAGATCTTTAACATTTTTGTGCGGACGCAATCTAGAGATTTCTAGAGTGACGTGCGTATACATTTCCGGTTTCTCTTCCCTCCCCTACTAAGTACCTGCCTACGTACCTCTTGTTTACCATACGGTCACTCTGATTCTGCCTGTGGCACTGGTTCATCAAAAAGTCTGTTTGATTCTTGTTTATAAATTCCGTTTCGCTTCCTTGCCCAGGGCAGTGTCCCTAGCCTGGCGTCGTGGACCGGTAAGTTTTAAGTTCGGATATTTTATTTTCCATGACGCCAGCCCAAGTACCAATTGTTACGCCGCAACGCCCGATCTTCCGTCTCCCTAACTAATTTCGGAACGTCGTACCTTGCAACGCAATGAGCGTAGGAACCAGGCGCTCGAACTCAGAGTCCAGAGACCTGATCCGGTAGCGTGCCACCATCTCTCGTATAAAATAGTAATAATTACTGCAGAGACTGCGAGAGATCAGCCTCTACAACTATATTTTTCCACGCTCGGAGCATGGGTTTTGAGAGACAGAGAGTAATAATTTAATTTTTTAATTTCAGTAGTTTAAATTGTGAGTGTTGGGCATATCTATGGGGTTTGTTCGCCGCCAAATATGAGTAATGGCGCCCATTTTTTTTATGTTGTACTGGCATTTCGTATCCTTTTGTTCACTATATTTATCGTCACTAATATCAAGTCGTTAAGTTATTATTGTACTGTGTTGTGTATATTTGTAACTGCACCTGCTTCCAAAAATTGTATTAGAGGTCCACGAAATTGAATGAAGGGTGCAATTTCCTCCTGGACCTCTTGACTCTTGAAGATGGGACCGACAGGGCTACCACTAAAAGCTGCATAATATCCCACAGGCGCAGATCTTATCTGCGCCTGAGAAGTCGACATGACAGTCAAAAATCAATGAATGAACATTATTTTTGCCGAATTTCAAGTAATATAGACCAGCGGTAGCCAACCGTTGGTCCGCGGACCACTGATGGTCCGCGAGAAAATTTTGGTGGTCCGTGGAGAAATTTGGACATTATTTGCAATTTTTATGTTTATTATACTGTTTCATTATATTCTGATTCGTCTTCGTGTCACCGACACAGGATCGCTGACAATTTTCGCCTTATTACGTTGCATCAAATTGCAAAAAAAAAAAATTGAACTTTTATGATCATTATTTTATAGATGTTTGTACCTTTTTTAAAAAAAAAATCATGTTAGTGGTCCGCGGGATTCAAAATTGTGAGTTTAGTGGTCCGTGAGGTCCGAATGGTTGGCGACCGCTGATATAGACTAATCTTATAAAATGGTTTAATGTATATATTAATGTTTCTCTTTCATGCAATTAATGTATGTGTATCATATTGACAGAGACATATTTTAGGATCCGTAAGTTTCCATAAGTTGTCCACTTGTATAAATTGGGTAGCTTTGAGTGGTGCAAGAAGCTGCTGACATAGACAGGTTTCACTGTATAAAAAAATCCATCTACAGTAGGAGAGACATTGATAAAAACCAGCAATATTAAACGCTTTGCCGAGAATTTTGACAATGTAACAGTTTGCTACTACCGCACTTTCAGGCGATAAGTTTGTCACACTGAAAGCGTGTCTCGAGATATCCAAACTTAACTCATTTCCCTTTTCTAGGCGCGTTCGCATAGTCGCGAAACTATGCTATTTGCCTCGTCATGTCCGTCCGTTCGTCTGTCTGTGTATATCAACGCGGCTTCAACTGGACGGATTTCCTTCAAATTTGATATTGGGGACTTTTATAAAAATCTGTTGGAAAAAAAAATTAAATTTAATTAAGATGTTATTAAAATCGGTTCTGTCAACGTTAGAACAACTTAATCGAAAAAGCCATAACAGGGTAACTACATAAACGTAGGAAAGTAAATTGGCTGCTAAAATTTAAAAAAATTAAATCCAGTCTTGTATCGGTCGATCAGAACTGCAGAGGGAAATTTCTTGAACCTGAATCTGACTTCTGTGTTATACAACCGACTGACAGTTGATCCCTCTGTTACATACAACGCGCACTTAGTTACCCATAGCAGTAAAGAGGTTAAACGCGGAGTTCGGATAACTACTGTTGTCGAATCACGAGAAAGATTGTAACCTTGACAGTGGTGGCGAAGGGGGAAGCCAGATCTTTGGATGTTTACACGCAGCAACCAGTGTGTTACAGTTAAAAATACATTGGCTTGAAATGACGATTGTAAGGCGTGGGTCTGCGACCGCTCGCTTGTTGGGATTGCGGATTCGAATCCCGCCGGGGACATGGATGTTTTTGTCATGTGAATGTTGTGTGTTGTACGAGTATAGGCAGAGGTCTCTGCGACGGGCCGATTCCTTGTCCAGAGCAGTGCTACCGAGTGTGGTGTGTCTGTGTGGGATATAGAAAATTGAACAGTGAGGCGGCCTATGTCCGAGTAGGGCTGTTGTTTGTGCGTGCCAGCGTATATCTTGTTATAGTTGTGCATACATTTGGATTCAGGCTTCTTATGGACTGAACACAGCAAAAGGCGACCAGAGGCCTTCACTCTTCTGGGATGTTAAGCGGCGTAGGTTGGTAGTTTACCGACGTTTCGAGGTAGGTTATCGGTCCCATCTTCAAGGGTCAAGCAGTCGAAGAAATCTCGAAAATGGCGACCAGTGCAGAGAGACGCAGTAATAGCGACGTTCTTCACAGAACTTATACGTTTTCTTCTCAAACATCGCCCAGACACAGAGGACACTTCACACGCTCTAAAGGTCACAGTTCTTGGGAATACCGATAAAGCAGGGCCAGGGATGAAAAACGTTAATTCTCCCCCACCCGTCTGCCTGAAAGCTACCACCCCTCTGCATGCCTTCCCCACTCTCGCTAATTAGCTATTGTTCCACCACTCTGTCTTGCTCTTTTCCTTCTCGGCTTGTTATTGGTGTTGACGGAGGGATGTGTAATGTAGGGGGGTGACGGAGAGCTCCGCCGAATGGAACTCGCACCATCTCTCTTAATCCTTTTTCTGCCCCGAGTGCAATAGGCAGTGGCCAGTGACCGCATGTTATTATTGTGCCTCACAGATTCGTCGACTTTTGTTCTAGGCGAGAGGTGATTTTATTGCAGCAAATGCGTAATGGCTGGGAGAGTGGCAATGCATGTTGTAAAAACTGCTTTCGGCAACTCGTAGTATAAAAGAGTGAATGTGGGCTAGGCATTAGAGTGACGCAGTGGAAAACAGCGTAGAAGAATGCACAAACAAGATACGCAGTGTACGTATAACGTAACATTGAGCTGTGTTCGCGTAACCATTGCTTCAGTGGAAACTCAACAATGCTTTTCTGTGTGTTGTTGACCTACATGTCACTGTCAGCGTTATAATAATACTGAGTGTTGCCCAAAAATGTTTTTATGGCAAATTTATTTCGCTGACAACATTAAACCGTATTTAGATCTCAATGTAAAGTGACCGATTTATTTTCTGATTTGCAACAAATTTTGAGTTTCTCGACAGAGTTTCTTAAAAGTTTACAATATCAAATTTCACGGAAATCCGTCCAGTGGGAGCTGCCTTCTTATGTGCGGACAGAAGGATAGGCGGAGAGATTAGGCGGACATGAAGAAGTTAATAGGCGCTTTTTGCGACTATGCGAATGCGCCTGAAAACAGGAAAGAAAATGTGAAGTGGAAGGAAAGGAGAGCGGGAAAGAGAAAATAAAGGACACAGAAATGAAAAAGAGAGTATAAACATAGAAAGGAAAATGCAATGTAAAGGTCTAAAACAGAAAGTACCGAAGAACATATATATATATATATATATATATATATATATATATATAACGACTCGCTACGAGCTGGATGGTCCGGGGATCGAATTCCGGTGAGGGCGAGATTTTGAACACCCGTCCAGACCGGCCCTGGGGCCTACCCAGCCTCCTGTACAATGGGTACCGGATCATTTCAGGGGGTAAAGCGGCCGGGGCGTGGCGTTGATCACCCACCCCCACCAAGACCGAGGTTAAAGAAAGAGTAGAGCTATACCTCTACTCCCCCTCTGGGCCTTCATGGCCTGTTCTAGGGTGAAATTTACCGAAGAAAAGATAGAATAAAAGGCATGAACCGAAATAAAATGTAATTTGAAAGCAGCAGGGAGAGAGAAGAATGACTTTGACGCCCGACTGCATAACGGAGGGTCATTAAAAGCCTAACATATCATGAAACACGACTGCTTTATAAGAAAAAGAACATTGATTCTTATATTTCGGGTTGACACATTCACGCTACAGAGCCGGCATAGCGTAGTCAGCATAGGGAGTGGGCTTCGGGCTTGACAATCCGGGATTCGAATCCCGGCAAGGACAAGAGATTTTTCTTTTCTACAAAACTTTCATGCTGATTATGAGGCTTACCAGAGGGTACCGGGGTTCTTTATCGCGGTTAAAGCGGCCGGGGTGTCATATTAACCACTCACCCCTGTCTATCGCGTAGGTTAAGAATGAGTGGAGCTATACATATACTCCCCCCATACATCTTTAAGGCGTGGACAGAGACAGCTTTGGCTTTTTTCATATTCCCACTACACAAAAATTTTTCAGTTACAGTTTTATGCTTCGAAATAGAAGTATATAAATATCTGACACGTTTCATTGTCAGTATTACACACTCATCCCTCGCATTTCGCGTGTTTTATAATTCGCGGTGTTTCAAATTCGCGGGGTCGTCCCAAGAATAAAAATATATCGCTCGGACCCTGCAATGGCTAGGAGCATCAGAATTTGTCGACGACTCGAATTAGTCTTAGAGCCAAACCGAATGTTGTTTAAGGAGCTGAAGGTAAAAAAACAAGCCGCTCCCCATCACAGTTTTTGTGCAAAGAAAATAAAAGCATTAAAGAAATCCCACAACATTGTTCTTGGGGGCCGGTCAATTATTTTGCTTTTCGCGGGGGGGTTTTGGAACCTACCCCCGCGAAAAGCGAGGGATTGATGTATATAATTATGCGTGTGTTTCTTATTCCTTATTTTTTATTATTTCTTGTTGCTCCTTATTATAGTCCTCGGTTATTTACTACTTTTCATGTATTTATGTTTTGTTTTTATGATATTCTTCAATATTTCTTCTCACAGAAGAACGGATTATAAAATATGCATGTCATTTGCATATAGACGTATTTTTACCTTATTCCCATTTTTTTTCCTATGGCTCGACAGCCCCTTTTCGGGTGCCTAGGCCTCCTCATTTCGAGGTTTCATGATCACACACTTTTTAGACACACCACAGTCGGTAGGACTCCTCTGGACGAGGGACCAGCTCGTTGCAGAGCTGATATTTCCACAAACTTCTTTGCAAACACACCTAAAAATGGCAGAAGATGGAGGCAGCAAGTTCCTCTCAAACATTGGCATCTGTCTACAAAACTACACATCACATCCTTAGCAACCGTAACCTTAATCTGTTCCAATGTCTCTCCAAGCCAAGTGTGTTTTAGTTACTGACAACACACAACACTCACAAGAGACAGACATCCATGCCCCCGGTGGGATTCGAACCCACGATCCTAGTAAGCGAGCGGCCGAAGAACCACGCCTTAGACCGCACGGCCACTGGGATCGGCATTCGAACCCACGATCCTAGTAAGCGAGCGGCCGAAGAACCACGCCTTAGACCGCACGGCCACTGGGATCGGCACCATATTCCCATACTGGTCGTATTTCCGAGGGTTTCTTGCAAAATAATCTTTATACCCGAGTGGCTTTTGTGTAACATATAATGAACAGTCGAAAGCTGTACGTGACAGAAACTTGTATTGATGCACATTTTAGTGTACTACATCCAGAAGAGCCGATCCCAGTAGCCGTGCGGTCTAAGGCGTGGGTCTGCGGCAGTTCGCTTGCTGGGATTGTGGGTTCGAATCCCGCCGGGGACATGGATGTCTGTCTATTGTGATTGTTGTGTGTTGTCAAGTAGAGGGCTCTGCGTCGGGCTGATCACTCGTCCAGAGGAGTCCTATCAAGTGTGGTGTGTCTGAGTATGATCGTAAAGCCTCGATAATGAGGAGGCCCTGGTCCACTAGAGACTGTTGTGCCATGGCAAAAATAATCCAGATTAATATTAAGGGGGGGGGATGTTTCTGAAATGCACGGCTCAAAATTTGTATGTAAAAACGTGCTCTTAGAAGCATGTCTTTGATTACTATCTTTTTTGTTAGAGGTATAGAAAGTAGAACGTAAGGCACTCCACCAGGCAGTGTGGCCTTACAGAGTACTCATTCCAACTTTCAAGATTACTTTCTTAACAACATCAAATTACAAAATACTCAAAGATTTCTCGTCGTGCTGCCACACGGTACCCTTTGCGTCTCTTTACAGACTGTCGCAAGCGTTCAGATATTCCAGGCATGTAGCGAAATAATCTAAGGGGGACGAGGTAACATGGGAGTGGAGAAGACACATAACGAGGAGCTTTATGGTACTCGCTCACCAAATATTATCCGGGTGATGAAACCAGAAAAATGTGATGGTTTGGAAATGTAGCACGTATGAGGGAGAGGAGAAGTGCTAACAGGGTTTTGGTGGTGAAAACCTGAGGGAAAGAAGTCACTTCGAAGACCTAGACGTGGATGGGGGGATAATATAAAATGAATCTTCAAGAAGTTGTGTGGGAGGGAACAGATTGGATTCATCTGTCTCAGGAAAGAGAGGTGGCGGAACCTTGTGTGTGAATGCTGGAATGAACTTTCGGGTTCCATAAAATGGCGGGGAATTTCTTGACTAGTTAAGGACCTCTTAGCTTCTCCGGAAGGACTCTGCTCCATGGAGTTAGTTATGGCGAATTGACTTTCATCCGGATTTTACCTTCTCCTGTATTTCCTGCAGCATTCGCGGTAATTTTAGACTGCCCCATAAATAGCAATCCATTGTGTTTAAGTCAGACTTCAGGCGATGTAGAGGGCCATGTTCTTGGACCACCTTGACCTACACGTCGCATCGGATATTTATCATTCCGGTACGTGTTAAGCTGGCCGCCTGCCGACAGCCAGTAAGCACAAAGCTTTAAATATGAAAGAAGCAAAGAGCACAGTTTGAGAAGCTCTTAGCAGTGTGCTCTGATCGGTCAGGCGAGTTTACGTAAAGCAGTGACATCACCTGACGCTAGCCATGGCGTTTTGGCTCTCATAGTAACACTCACATGGCCGTGCCATGGCTCAGGCGGTTAGTCGCCGGCCTCTCACTGCGGAGGCCCGGGTTCGATCCCGGGTCAGTCCATGTGGGGTTTGTGGTGGACAAAGTGGCACTGGGACAGGTTTTTCTCCGAGTTGTCGGTTTTCCCCTGTCAATTTCATTCCACTGGTGCTCCATTAATTGTAAAACTTGGTAAAAAAAACTGCTCATCTTCATCACAGGGTTGCACAAAAAGCCTTAAGGCTGTGGTGCGTCCGTAGCATCTGCTGCGGGGCCCTTCACCATGTAGACAAAAGCACATGGAAACACAGGATATGATGTCATAGCCACATACTTTGTATACATCCACATCATTTGTGGCAGTCTGAACCCGGTTCGTTTATTCTTTGTCACGAAGTCAGTGACAACTTGGATCGACATCCTACGTGGTTTTGTAAAAATTTATGATGGAATTTATTTTTCACCGTAAGTAAGCAAGGCCGATCCCAGTGGCCGCGCGGTATAAGGCTTGGGTCTGCGGCCGCTCGCTTGTTGGTATTGCAAGTTCGAATTCCGCCGGTGGTATGGATGTCTGTCTCTTGTTAATGTTGTGTGTTGTCAGGTAGAGGTCTCTGCGACGGGCCGATCACTCGACCGGAGGAGTCCTACCGACTGTGGTGTGTCTGAGTGAGATCATAAAATTGTATTCCTTCTGCTACTTTATAACAAACACTGTTCATTTTTTTAAGGAGGTTCAGGCTTTGATTACAAAGCACATCCTACTTCCCAACAATGACGACAAAGGAAGTTTTGAACTCCAAAATCCCTTAATTTTAAACAATGACAATACCAAAAACTAGGAAGATGTTTACTATTATTATCATTATTATTGTTTTTATCTTTACGCAAGGTATTTAAAATTCTATTTTTTTTTTTTTGGCACAACAGTCCCTAGTGGGCCAGGGCTTCCTCATTATCGAGGCTTCACGATCACATTCAGACACATGACACTCGGTAGGACTCCTCTGGACGAGTGATCAGCCCGACGCAGATACTTCTACCTAACAACACACAACACTCACAAGAAACAGACATCCATACCCCCGGCGGGATTCGAACCCACAATCCCAGCAAGCGAGCGGCCTCAGAACCAAGCTTTAGACCGCGTGACCACTGGGATCGGCATTAACAAATTATATATATGAAAATGTCGTGTTTCTAGTCATTATTATTATTATTATTATTATTAAAACTTATGATTAGTTTTATTGCACAGTGTTTTATAATAAAAGAATAGTCACTTCGCACCACAATTGACCCTGAAGAGCCCATAACTCAGGTCTCCGGTACACGCAACGTAAATTACACTTCTTCCACGGAATGACGGTGAAGGTGAAACAAAAAACAATAGATCCGGTTCTATAACCGTGTCTCGTGTTGCATGTTTCATATGTCGCCAGTGTGCGGGTTTCCATTACAAATAACGAGTCATAATCCTTGAAATGTGCTTCATACTTCTTGCTTCATGTCTTTTGTTTCTTCGGTGTGCGGGAGAATTTCAGCGTTGTTAAAATGAGGTGACGCTCCATCGCGTGTGCTCATGTCTGTAGTGGGACATCCTCCAGCAGATGTGGGAAGCTGCTGTGTAAAAGGTACGATAAACTGCCCGCGATATCCTACGGTAGATGACATGAGGACTAACAGTGTCCACTCACACATTTTAGGTCATCTTTATTAGTTCTGCGCAATGATTCCATGTTGGTTGACATCTGACCAAGATGTTGATTGTGGAAGTTCGTAGCAACATCACCACTAAATTCTGCGTCGTCTGTGAACAGCAGGAGGGTCAGAAGCAAAGGATTACCGGCACGTTGCTGCAGGAGCCACCGACAAAACTCCTTTCTTCTAGGGTAACCTTGTGGGCATAGCCCCTTCACTAGCTGTACGTGGTAGGGATGCAGAAGATTCACACGGAGGAACTACTAAAACGTGAAATGAGCAGCGTATTCTGCACCTGCGATCCCTGCATTCTGGTCTCAGGATGTTCAGTAAAGTCATCCAGGAGTACGTCGTCCAGCTCTTGTGTTCGTACTGCCCCTTAGTCTATCGTTATGCTGCCGCAAACATAAATATCTCTCTCTCTCTCTCTCTCTCCCTAAGGCAACGATTTATGTTAGAAAGTTTAATTCTGTAGGGCTTTGTCGATGGCATACATTATTCCGAAAGAGTCTCCCTTTTTCAAGCGCCTTGGCAAAATTGCGAAAAGCGCTTTGTCAAGTCTGTCTGTCCGCATGGAACAACTCAGCTCCCACTGGACGGATTTTTATGAAATTTGATATTTGAACATTTTTCGAAAAGAATTCAAGTTTCATTAAAATCTGACAGGATAACGAGTACTTTTCATGAAGATCTATGTACATTTATGATATCTCGCTGAATTCTTCTGAGAATGAGAAATTTTTCAGACAAAAGTTGTAGAGAAAATCAAATCAAACATTTTATGTTCAGTAACTTTGTTTCTGAAAATCGTGCCGTTTTTTAGATAATGTGGAAAAATATGGTAGAACCGGACAGGCCACAAATATCTATACGGTGCATGACCCTTGCATGCTGGATAACTAAGGCTACAGACACACACTCAGAATATGTAATACTTATTGCTTTTCCACGGCAACAATGGTTACGCGAACGCGTCTCAAAGTTACGTTTTTACGTACAGTGCCTGCCTTGTTTAGATGTATCCATCTTCGACTTATTAAAACACAACTGGGCCCCCTGACAGAATAAATCGTACCCGATAGTTTTTTTTCAATATCTGAAGACGCAAGCACAGTCGGCTCACGAAAGGTTATGCTTTAGTTATAAATCGAAAATTGATAAGTCGAAAACAGTAGATTTTTTCGAAATATTATAAAATGCTTTTTTGTCTGGAATTCTGCGACAGGAAAATGCGTCCTCATGAAGGAGACACGCTGTTAAGTTCGCCGGCCTACGCATAGTCCAAGCATAATATTCACATCGGTCACCTCCTGGACCGTGGGCCGGGACAGCGTAGGCGGTACAGCCACTCGCTACGGGCTGGACGGTCCGGCGAGATTTTCCGCAGTCGTCCAGACCGACCCTCGGGCCCACTCAGTCTTCTATATCAGTGGTATTCAACCTGGGGTACGCGTACCCCCGGGGGTACGCGAAGACATCTTAGGGGGTACGTAAAATTAAAAAAAAATAAATATATTATTTCATGATAAACACTGAATAATCAGAGCCAGATTTAGGGTTAGCCACAAGAGACCCGGACGTAAGGACAGGCGATTTGGGAGCGCCATTTTCTCTCTCTCTGTCTCTCTCTCCTTTATGCGATTCTTATCTGGGCGGCTAGTTTCATTTTATTCCACATAGTGCATATAGTTTTGCTTTGCTAAAATACCTTTGTTCCTTTATTAATTTTTATATGATAGGCAATAATATATTTGTTATTTAATAGCTTGATTCTCCTTTTTTCTCATTTAAAACTTATTATTTAATACATTATTTTGGATGTAATTTAGATGTAGATTATAGACTATGTATAACTTGAATTATGCACCAACAACTTTGGGGGTACAAAGTCGAAGAGAAATTATATGTGGGGGTACGCGAACAAAAAAGTTTGAATACTACTGTCCTATACAATGGGTACCGGGTCTGTTTCCCGGGGTAAAGCGGCCGGGGCGTGGAGTTGACCACCCACCCTCATATAGTGTCAGGGTTAAAGAAAGAGTAGAGCTATACTTCTACTCCCGCTTTGGGCCTTCGTGGCCCGTTGTAGGGAGAACTTTGCCTTTGCCATCTCCTCGACCACGTATAGCACAGGACAGCGATTGGACTCACAGCAACACTGCCATATCGCATTGCATGCTAAGCAGTGTGGTGAGCTTTAAAACGGGACGGTTTCGTGCCGACAGCCTTGCAAGGCCGGTACGTGCGTTGCATTCTATCGACACTTCTCTTTCCAAGTAGGCCATATCTCGAAATTGAAGAGGCCAGAGACCCATGTTTACACACACAAGCACTTAAATTCTGCATACAACATTCTCCTTTAGTGACGCCTTGTACAGAGCATACACAAAAGAATGGTGCGGTTTCAAAAGTGAATAAAAACATTATTTCTCACCTTACACAGGCACAACATTACACCGTCAGCGGCGGCAACTGTCCAGTTTCGTATTTGGTAATTAAATCCTTCAATGTGTGCACCCTGGGTCACACGACACATATCCACACGGTAATCAAACTCATCCCAGACCCGGTGTAGCATGTCCGCTGTAATGGCCTGCAGTGCATGCGTTATCCGATCACGAATTTCATGGATGGACGTGGGCAATGGTGGTACATAAACGCTGTCTTTAACGGACTTCCAAAGAAAGAACTCACGCTGCACTGTAATCACAGATCTGGACACCTCAAAACGGAGCACACAGAAAGCCTTCTCCTGCTGCAAAGCCATCTTCGAAACTGGCCCCGCGGCCACGCAGTAAGCATGAGAAGCGAACTGCTGGTAGCGCTGAGAAATTTGGACAGTTGCCGCCGGTGACGGTGTAGTTATGCCCGTGTAATGTGAGACATAAATTTTTTATTCACTTTTGAAACCGCACCATTCTTTTGTGTATGCCCTGTATTTCAGAAACATCCTGTACGTTCATCTTCAATTGCTAGAATGCAGGACAAAATGAAAGCGTAAGGATAGGCAATAAATTTTTAGAAATTTAGGCATTCACGGCATTCAAGCACGAAGCAATTAAGACTTGTGTTGGGATGTGTAACAGTGATGTCTTATATCAAGAGCTAAGTAATATTGCACAGTTTAAACAACTTTAACAACATACTCAGAATAAGTACCAAAAACAGAATATTGCAAAACAAGTTTAAATAACTGAAGCTAGTCCCACTTAATAAGCACTTTTTCTACACTTCGATTATCCAACAGTAATATACACGTCGCTTCCAAGAATTTTACGTTTAATTGCATTACGCCATTTTTTTTTAGTCGTCCTCTTCTACCTACTCCGGTTTCCCGTTTCAGTGTCGAGGTTTGTAATTCCTTTGATCACACTGAGAGACACCCAGTCCGTAGGACTCTCTGGACGAGGGATCGGCTCGTCGCAGAGGCCTCTACCTGACAACAACACACAACACTCACAAGAGACAAACATCCATGCCCCCGGTGGGATTCGAACCCACGATCCTAACAAGCAGCTGCCGAAGACCCACGCCTTAACGAGCCACTGGATCGCGCATACGTCATATTACTCTATTTAATACTTTTAACGTTTTATAAAATTTAAATTATACTTCATATCGTTGTTTGCACCATGCATTTTATTGAGTTATTGTCCAGAAAATTACCAACAATACTGCACCATTTAATGCTTAACAAATGTTGTTACAAGATCATTTCAGCTTCGACATGTTTCGATGGCGGCTACCGCCATCATCAGGGGCAGTTTTTACACTACATGTTGGAACACCGCTGGTATAAAACAAAGCCCTTCTTGTTATGCCCACGCTGCAAAAGTCCAACTCACTCCATTCATCCATATAAAGCACGGTGACACTAGGTACATTTCAGGCATTCCATTTCTTTTATAAATTCAAATTATGTGTATATTTTAATTTATAAAGT
Source organism: Reticulitermes speratus (assembly GCA_021186555.1). Classification (NCBI taxonomy): domain Eukaryota; kingdom Metazoa; phylum Arthropoda; class Insecta; order Blattodea; family Rhinotermitidae; genus Reticulitermes; species Reticulitermes speratus. Next base: position 8,886,412 of record JAJKFL010000005.1, read on the forward strand.
TTGGGATCGAAACCTGAAATACAGTTGTAAAATATACCCCCCTTTTTTGCATCAACGAACTTTATTTTAACATCACCGTGCATTTTTGAACATTAATACTGTTTTACACCAACCAAATGCACTTATTTTGTTTAAAGAACACTAAAATATTCTTTAAAATATTAGATAAAAACAAGCAGTTGTGACACACCCCTGAAGATGGCTTATCGATAAGCCGAAACATATGTAGGGTTTTTTTAATCTAATATTTTAAAGAATATTTTAGTGTTTTTAAATAAAATAAGTGCATTTGGTTGGTGTAAAACAGTGTTAATGCCCGTTTTATATCTTATAGTTGGGCCTGTGATGCTTAATCATTTAGCCGAAACATGTACCTTTATTCATCGTGAACATAACGTTGTGTTGAATGATTGCAATATTCATTTGTACAAGTTCTGGCATACATCAGCTTGCTGGAAACGACAGTAACAACAATTTGTGTTCTCCAAGAAATTAAGAATATTTTAGACACTGGAGATGCTTGCTACCATTCAGTTCAAAATCTCAGGTTGTCCTTCTGCTAATAGGCAACTTTTAACATTAATCCCCCATGGCGCAACAGCCCTTAGTGGGCCAGGGCCTCCTCATTATCGAGGCTTCACGATCACACTCAGACACATCACATTCGGTAGGATTCCTCTGGACGAATGATCAGCCCGAACGCAGAGACCTCTACCTGACAACACACAACACTCACAAGAGAGAGACAGAGGTATTCCGTGTTTATTCTCAGAACTTCCAGGCAAATGGCGAAATATTACCTCCAATTAGTCAATACTCCTTGGTTTAGCTTCTTTTCTAGGACATTGTCCACCAATTACCCGTAAGAATTTGATTCATTGATTGATAAATAAGTAGGCTAAGTATGTAGAAGTCATATGTATCACGCATGGGACAGTTGGTTGACCAAACATAAAAATTTTGGTTTGTCAACGCAGTGAGGATACATCATGCAATTGCCTTATGAAAAATTGCTCTTAAAATTGAAGAGTAATGAGTGTGATATTGCTTACACCGTGCATGTTTAATATAATATTACAAATTTTACCAACACATGCACTTTTTTCTATTAAAAATTAATAGTTCGTTAAAATGCCCTACATATGTTTCGGTCGGTTAGATATACGACTGAGTTACTTAGTATTACCATCCAAAGTGAGGCGACTAGAGCTTTAGCTTCTAGTTATTCAACCCTTATAATGAGCATTTTTTACCATTACAAGTGTGGTGATGAATTACAGGGAAACGACAATCCATGTCCATGGCTGACTGGGATCGAACGGTTAGTTGAGAGCCACAACTGACATGCCAAGGTGTAGATTAAAATCAGTCCAGTGAGGGTATTATAAAAACTGCATAATAAAACATTAAGTACTAATTTCACTGCGTATTAATGTTCACTTCCACCAGTGTTGCACGACCAACAAAAAGGATAGCAAGATATACCTCTGGTGCACAGCATAGCGTTCGCAACCTGATGTGCGGAAAACTAACGAAAATCTACAACATATAGTGCGTAACATACATGTACAACACGTCTGCTACACTGGTGGAAGTGAACATTAATACGCAGTGAAATTAGTACTTAATATTTCATTATGCAATTTTTATAATACCCTCACTGGACTGATTTTAATCTACACCTTTGGATGTGTATTACTAAGTAACTCTAGTCGCCCCTGATGATGGCCGGTTAACCGACCGAAACATATGTAGGGCATTTTAACGAACTATTAATTTTTAATAGAAAAAAGTGCATGTGTTGGTAAAATTTGTAATAGTAATGAGTGTATTTGCACATGTGGTACTGGGTTTCTGATTACGTGTACTGGCATAGCATTTAGATGACAAATAAAGTAGCCCGAAGATACTGTTACGCGTTTTATTGTTCTGTTTACAGTAAAGTACAGCAGGCTGACCTTCCTTACAGGATCAGCTCGGGGCACGTAATTACCCACATCATATTTTCGCAGAATAGGATGGGAACTGTCAATTTTCATGTGATTTAGTCAGGTAAAAAAAAAAAAAGGCGAAGTTGTCCCTGTGCACGCTATAACAGATAGGTAGGAGTGGATGTATAACTCCACTGATTATTATTATTATCGGCACTAGATGGAGACAACTGTTGAGCTTTACGCCCCAGGCGCTTTTCTTCTGGGAAAGCGCCCGCAATATTCATTATATAGGAAAATGGCTGGGCCCAAACGTCGGTCTGGACGTTTTAGAGAAGATATAGTACAAATCTCTGTCCTCTGCCAGGAATCCAGCCAAAATTCCGTGGTCGTCCAGCCCATAGTGTAGTCACTATAAGGACGTCACAACCCCGTCTCAGAGGAACAATGTTTTAGGGAAACCAAATATTGAAGTCTATTTTTGACTTTCGAATGTGGTTTTGAGTGTTTTCTAAATAGTCGATAACGGCTAAGAGAATTTTAAAGTTTGGGTCCTCAAATTTCTGTCACCGGGGTCACTTTTGCCCCTTCGTATTGGACAGTTTATTGGCATTTCGTGACAACTTATTCAAAATACTTTTATCGTTAAATTATTTAGCTGACAGTTGCACGCAAATTCACGCATCATTCAACAACTTTTGTAACTAATTTCTTCCTTTAAATTTAAATATTTAGGATTAGATTTTCGCTCTTCTGGGATGTTAGGCAGTGTTGATTGGTAGTTAGTTACCGACGTTTCGGGACGACTTATCGATCTTATTTTCAAAAGTCGAGCATTCCAAGAAGAAGGAAGAAAATATTTGCTTTATGCACCGAGAGTTTATAGGCGCCTTCGTATAACATCGAAAAACGCTTATTAGCTTCGCCATGTCTGTCCGTCCGTCTGACGGCGTGTCTCAGCACGGCTCCGACTCGAAGGATTTCCGTGAAATTTGATACTGGAGGCTTTTGTGAAAATCTGTCCAGAAAGTCCAAATTTTGTTAACATCGAGCAAACTTGCCGGAGATTTTACAGGGAAACCTCAGTATCTTTTATTTTTCCCGGCGACATTAAACGCCATAAAAGTGCTCTCTTCGAATGCAATGGTATCAAGCTCTTAGGACAGCTGAGGAGGTATAAATATTACGAGAACGCGCCACAGTGTTACTTTATATGCACATTGCCCTTCTTATTCATTACATAGGATGACACAGTGTTACAAATTTTGGGGTCTTCATTATCTCAGTTCCCGACATTTCCCCTCATATAGGGGGTTATATTTTTAAGAAAAAATGTGTAAGTATTCTCCACATTTCTGGGTGTTCATATCCATCGACTGCGAATTCTTCAACAGAAAATGATTTTAACTTCGCTTGCAACCGCCATTTTGTCCCACTGCCCTGCACGTAACCCAAGCTCTTGCGCAATACTTCTGAGCACTCAGAACTACAAGACTTAAAAAAGAAGAATAGCCGATATAATACTGATTAATAATAATAATAATAATAATAATAATAATAATGTAATTTCGCTTTCGTGCATAAAATAATTAGTGAAGTGTTTGCGAATTTAGCCGTGTTCTTTGTTGCCGTCTGTGATAAATCATTACTTAGTTCGGTTATTTAAAACTTTTATTCCTGCCAGGATGTAAATGTTCACCTACAAACTCACGACGATTATCGAAACATAAACTCTAAGCAGTTCTCGTCCTGATATTTTATTCATAATTACCGAGTTCTTCAAATTATTTTGCAGCGTCCATCTTGTCTTCAACAGCCATTTCCACGCATGAATCTAGCGCGATCTTTTATCATGCTCCCTCCCTCCCACCGTCCTTCCCTCCCACAGACATATTTTCTTCCCTTCCGCATCGCGTCTCTCTCTCTTCCACAGTTAGTGTCTTCCGCAGTTACTTATCCTGAATTATCTGTTGTTTCGTAGAAAATTTGTTGCCTCTGTTACTTCCATGAGTGCAAAGTTTAATATTACTGGCCTTCTTTAAGAGGAAATATTGCGTATTAATTTTACTCCTCATGTAATACTGGACGTTGGTCGTCGCAAGTAAAGAGGTAGCCCCCCTCGACAGACAAACCACGTGCCCTCCAGATTGTTGAAACAATGATTTTTGTTATTTTGAATAAAGCGCAGGTTAACCCTTAGGTGTAAATTACATGTCAAAGGCGTGGTATGACAGAGGTTATTGAAAGGCGTCTCGTAACATGGATAGAAGACTTATGTTAGAAATACGTCCCCGTAAACCGTGTCGTCACTCGAGAGAAGGCTATAAGCTATGAAGGAGAAGATGGCAGCTATGGCGCATCTTGGATATTTGGACGTTTGTGCAAAACGTACCGATGGGCCCTATTGTAGCCATGAGGGACAGAGACGCTTTTTGTAATATTATCATAGACTTGATTTTTAAATAAAATTCTTCACTTAAATATTGTTTTCTTTATAATTTTATGCACCTTCTATGCGATTGTCATCAAAGACATTATACATATTTTGCAAACATAGGCATGGCCGTATGCGCAACCCGAAATATAGTTACTGGTGCTTAAAATAATTCAGTTTACAGAAGATTCGGACATATGTTTTCTTTTCAAGAAACGCCTCAATTACATCCTGATTTTAAATATTAATATAATCTTCCTGGCCCTTGCTTTGAAATAATGATAATCTCTTTAGTGTCCCTTTAGGCTTCTTTTCGTTTTGAACAGCAAGAATAGCAAAACCTTTAGTTTGATTTGGCTTGTCGAAATCCTCGGGTAGTATTTTATCAATCTTAATTTACTAAATGACGTTTCAAAACTGGTCACCGTTACCGGAAGCGTAAAAAACGGCACGCAAATGGTATATATCGCGGAAGATTCACTTTCCAAACAAGTGTATTTTGTAAGAAGAAAGTCTTTAAATTGCATAGTCGACATTTTTTCAGTCAGGTCTTGTCTTAAAAAGAAAATTGCATGAAGAAACTGACTGGGCAGATGGAGGGGCACAAATTGCGGGTATTCTTGTTAAAATTTGCGTATAGATTTATAATCTCTGCTTCTGGCATATTAATGTGTCTTTGGGTTCAAGAAATCCAAAGTAGTTGCTCACTGCTTACATTCATAAGTATCGACGATTAATTTGAAAATTTATCAACTTTTATATTATTTTTATATTTTCTATTCTCTATTCTTTTATATTTTTCAACATCTGTTTTCTATCAAATTTATCAACTACAAATTTTCTAACAAAACCCACTATCATAAATTAATATACGAAATTACGCGTACTGAAGTCAGGCGTAGTATGCACAATTATTATGCTACTATTGGCAGCAGTGTAGGTTAGTCGCGCTTAGTAGAAGTTTTGCAAATATTCTCGAATTCGCCTGAATATTGGGCGGTGTTTAGTAAGCATAAAAACCGTAACTTTTTCCGATGGGCTCATGGGCTACTCGCATTTGTTGGATCCCTATGCTTTACATGCTCTTGATGTAGGGTACCGTCGCCCCTGGTCTGGATAGCAGACAGCTGTCAAAATGAAGCCACTTAGTGCGTCAAGAAGCTAGTTGCACCGTTCTCAGGAGTGGCGTGGCTTAAGAAGTATAGAAGTTCAGTGAAGAGTAGCAAGGGCTGGATCAGACTCATCGTTGAAGGCGGATACTGGTCGAAGCAAGTGTTTAAGGCAGATGAGAGAGGCCTATATTGGAAAGGCGCGCCCTCTGGGATGTACATTACGAAGGAAGAACTATCTGCTTCTGGTTGCAAACCTTCAAAGAACGGAGCATCAGTGCCTATCGGGGAAAATGCCAAAGGTCACAAAATCCTCGAGCCTCCGGTTGTCTATAGCAGTGGTTTTCAACGTGGACCATATGGCCCCCGAGGAGGCCACTCATAGTTTCTAAGAGGCCACAGGAGAAGGGCGGAAAATTAGGGGGCCACAGTAAATTTTGAGTGGGCCACCGAAACGTCACTGCCTGAATAAAATATTTCAAATTTTATATTATCATCACCGTGCATTTTCACTCTACTTTTTTAAAAAATAACCGACTAATGCACATTAAGTGTCACTATTTATTTAACGACACTACTCCTACATATGTTTGGATCCTTGTACCAAGTACCACGACTCTACGTAACATCAAGTTAATAAATTGCGTAGCTGGTACGATGACGGATGTTAAAAACGAAGTGAATATAGACACAAAACTTTTAAATTTTTAACCTTCAAATTTCTAGAATTTTATACAGTGTCTAAATTTTTACAATTTTAACATAACCTTTTCCTAGAAGTTGCGTAGTGTAACAGGGCCAATAGCAGCTTGACTGCAAACGATAGCACAGAAACTTGTGAATGTGTGAAAAGATGTAGCTTGATAATAAGTTCCCCTGATGATGATCCCACAAAGATCGAAACATATGTAGGGGTAGTGTCAATAAAATAAATAGTGAAATTTAATGTGCATTAGTTGGTTATTTTTTAAAAAAATATTTCAAATTTAAAACTGAATCAAAGTTTCCCTTCTCCCCTGCATCCACCACATCACAAAAGGCAAAATTGTATTTTATTGTTTTTCCCGCATCTTATCTGGTTGAATCTGGATTCAGATGGGTGACTTTGCTGTCAAAAGTACGTAACTGCCTTGATGCTGTGAAGAGAGATGATCTTCGCTTATCACTGACCACACTGCAACCGGACATTCAAAAACTTGCAAGGCCCAAGGAACACACTGACTATAATGCCAATTATTAATAGAATATTTTTACTTTGTATAAGGAAACAATGTGTTATGTCCAAACAAAATATTTAAAAACGATAAAGTATTGTAAATAAAATAATATAAATATATTCTAATATATAAATGAGCAGTGTGGAAATAAAGTAACTTCTTTTTTGTAAGTACCAAAGCCTATGAAGTGTGGGAGGCCATAAAGATAAATCAAGCATAAATAAATTGAGCATAAAACGTCGAGAAACACTAATGTATAGGAGTGAAAATTAACGAGCCTGGAACAACAAAGTTGCTAAATCTTTCTTGCGTGTCATTCGGAAATTTCTTAGAAAAGCATGCATTAAAAGGGAGGTTTTTTTTTTTCGTGAAGTATTTGTGGTATATATCTCTTGCCACATAAAAAAAATATATACTGTAAGGAAGAGAATCTTGATTTCAAGGTTCTTCGAAAGTTGGATAATGCCAGTGCCCATGTAAAAGTAATCTATATAACAGTAATTTTGCATTTGACGGACCAGAGTACGTACGATTAATGTGCTGAAGTCGTACTACTTACACCTTAGTTTCGGATAATTCGCTTCACTTCAGTTAGTCGTACCTCCTCTATCGGTAGGTTTAGAGGGTTTACAAACAGCTTTCTATCTTCACGGTCTCAAGATATAGCTGTTATTCCTTTTCCATTCAATTTCTCTTTCCTTCCAAATCTTCTGTATCCCTTCTTCCCAAATCTGTCGGGGTCTTCCTTTGGGTCTCTTCTCCTGTTCTGCAGCTTGCCAGATCATTTTGGGGTATCTCTCATCCCTCATTCTTACAACGTGCTCAAACCATCTCAACTGTGCTAATTCTGTCATCTCTTTGAGGGGAATTATTCCTAATCCCATTTTTAGTGTTTGATTCCTGATCGTGTCTCTTTTAGTATTCCCCTCATTTTTCCTTAAGTACCTCATTTCATTGGCTTGCAATTGACTATTGTATTTCGACGACAAAGGCCACGATTTGCACCCGTATTGTTCGGAAAATTAATTTCAGAAATATACGTGAATAATAAATTCACTCTGCCTAGAGTTTGGTGCTCATTTGACATTCTAGATTGTGTGTGAAAAATTTGTAATTTCTGTAAAGAACGTTCGACAAGACTAATGAATTCTTCCTGTATCCTAATGTTGTTCATGAGCTTTGAAGTTGTGATTTTTCTCCAGTCTACAAGGAAATTGCAGTTAGGAAAAGAGATAGGATTCCAGGATGTTGGCGAAGATGACGTCGAATTATCGGAATCTCCTTCTCTGCCATTAACAGCTGAGGAACCGGCAGATCTTGAAAGGCAAATATACAGGAAGGCTCAAGGTGATTAAGATGTAAAAGATAGTGTCAATTAAGAAGAAACGACTATAACAATTAAATATACAAAGCTTTAGGCGAAATTTATGAAGACATTGATTATATTAGCGGCCGTGATGCTATCTACGATGGTTCTGTCAAGGCTGAACATGATCTACGAGATGTGTTATCGGTCTTTGAAAAAATTCTAAATGCAAAAATATGAGCAGGAGCCCAAACAACTTCGGTTTCTGTTTACAGAAGAAATCGAACTTTAGGCAGAACCTTCTCGTTTTCAACTGAAATCTCGTGGAGATGATGAAGGTGAAGCGACGGCAGTAGACAACTCCCCTGATGGTTCTGTCCCCCCGGTGTCCACCTCTAGCCATCCAGTCAAGCCAAACAGCTCTACTTTTGAAGGTAAGACAATAAAATCACTTACATATTAAAACATAATTTTTTAATTTTTGATCATATTTAATTAATATATATTTGTACAAATTACTGTACATACACATAAACGCCTATTTACATTACTTCTTATGGGCAGACCCACCCCCATCTAGTGCCAGGGTTAAAGAAAGAGTAGAGCTATATCTCTACTCCCCCTCTGGGCCTTCATGGCCTGTTCTAGGGAGAACTTTACCTTTACCTTATGGGCAAAATTTCCCTCCTTAAAGTGGATTCGCTTTAAGTACTGCTTCTAGAAAAGAGTTGACCACGGATAAGAAAACCCCTTCTTTTGGCAGGCCTCAGGTCGATAAACACTTTTTCGGATGTAGATTGTAGGCTACAGGATGCGTGAAAATTTCCGTTATTCCCTCTGTAGAAAGTGATATTACGTACTTTTACCTCTGTTCCTTGTCGCAGTTATGCGTCGCCTTAATGTGCTGTGTGATTTCTAAGTGGAGGACTCACCTCCGTAAATGTATTTCTTACAATTTCCTTCAGTTCCCACGATAACAGGACAGGATTCGTTTGGGGCCACTCCACAGGCACTGCTAGTAGGACAGAGCCCCATTTGTGATTAATGTCAGCGCATACATATCCGTTTTAACCTATAAACATTTTCGAATTGGTTGTTTGTTCTGCTGCTGTCTAAAACGGAACCTGTTGCACCAAATCTTGTCACGTCACTGCAAATTAATGAAATGTCCTGTTTGGAGCAGGTGGATCAAGAAAATTTCGTCTCATTGTAAGACGACATTTTTGTGGTTATTATATTTAGCGTTTGCGCATGTTTCGTGCAAGAACAAGCTATGATCCTTTGGGTTCGGCGTAGCAAGAGCGTGTGACTTTCAGACGGACATGACGGAAGTCTCCAATAAGTTGCGTGGTGGAAAGGGCCGTTGGAAGGGCTTATTATGTAAAATAAGCCACCCGACGGAATGCGATTAGCGTTTGTGGCCTTTAAAATAATGGCCCTATACGATGTTTACCATTTTAGGACCCATAAATGAGTGTCGCTCACATTTCAGAAGTTTGCCATAGCGTAGTCGGTATAGCGACTCGCTACGGGCTGGATGGTCGGGGGATCGAATCCCGGTTGGGTCGACATTTTCCGCACCTGTCCAGACTGGCCCTGGAGCCCACCCAGCCTCCTATACAATGGGTACCGGGTCTCTTTCCCGGGGGTAAAGCGGCCGGTGCGTGGAGTTAACAACCCACCCTCATCCAGTACCGGGGTTAAAGAAAGAGTAGAGCTATACCTCTTCTCCCCCTCTGGGCCTTCATGGCCCGTTCTAGGGAGAACTTGATCTTTACCTTTGCCATGTTCTTGGGCGTACTGCAGTGGTGTGTCGTTCATACTACGTTTCGTAAAAATCGGTGAGGTCGTTAAAAATCTGATTGGTGTTGGAATTGCAGATGGCACGACACACACACACACACACACACACACACACAGAACTGTGTTATTATAATTTTACTTTTTCCTGTTTTCAGGAAGAAGAGTAGTTTATAAACTAAAATTGTAGACTCTGAGAACTTTCCTTTCAGATAAAAGATCGAAACTAAGAAATGCTATTTAATTTCATAATATTTGTTTCTTTATGAGCTGGGTTAATGTAGTCAGTGTAGTAACTACGCTATGGGCTGGAAGATCCGGGTTTCGAATCCCTGTCGGGGGCAAGATCTTTTTCTATCTTCCAAACCGTTTCCAGGGCCCACTAAGCCTCCTATTTAACGAATCCTGAGGCTGTTTCTCCTGAACAAAGTTGCTTGAAAACTAATCTAACGTCTTACCTCAATGTCGTGCTGAGTTAGGAATGAGTGACGCTAAACCTCCGCTCCCCCCCTACATGTCTGAATGGCGTGTATAAGGGACAACTTTCTTCTTTATGTCAGTTTCTTGTTTCATGAAACGGATGATATGGCAACACTGTACAACAGTTATCTGTATATCATGTAGGTCAGGTCATAAGCTATCACTCACTGTAAGACTGCGAAGTGCTAACACCAAGCGAAATGTGTGGCAAGTCTGCCAGCGGTCTTGATCATTGTCGTCGTATTTATCACCATTGTCTTCGTTGTCTTCCGCTGCTTTCAGGCGCGTTTACAGAACTGCGAAAAGCGACTATTAGCTTCCTAATGTCTTTCCGTCCGTCGTCCGCCCGCATGGAACAACTCTGCTCCCACTGGACGGATTTCCATGAAATTTGATATTAGAATATTTTTCGAATAACTGTCGAGAAAATTCAAGTTTCATTAAAATCTGACAAGAATAACGGGTACTTTACATTAAGACCTATGTACGTTTATGATAATATCTCGCTGAATTCTTCTCAGAATGAGAAATGTTTCAGACAGGTTTGTAGAGAAAATCAAAACACACGTTTTATGTTCGATAATTCTCTTCAGAAAATCGTGACGTTTATGAGATAATAAAGAAAATTATAGTACAGCCAGACTGGCCACAGATGACAACATAATACGGCGCATGCGCCTTGCGTGCTGTATAACTAAGGCTACACACACACACTCAGAATATGTAATACTTATTGCTTTTGCACGGCAACAATAGTTGCTCGAAAGCGCCTCAGTGTTACGTTAGACGTACATTGCCTGTCTTGTTGACTTTTCCTTTTTTTTTTTTGTTTAGTTTGTCCAAACACTGCGACCAGTTTGTAGTAGTGTATCTGTTATAATTGTAGTTATCAGCCTGTGAATTCATGGCCGTACACCTGAAGCGAAGCAAGTGTCACTTCGAAACCTTGTGTGTCGTATTTTTAGATGCTTCTTATCTGAAAAGATTCGTGAAAAACTCGCTAGTGGCGCTGACTGAACTCCAACGCAGTTACGTGGCACACAGAATGTCAACATCTTATCTTTTTTGTAGCAGATCTGCGCCCTTCTGAGATATTACGTGGCGATGGGACCGATACGTTGTCCCGAAACGTCGGTAAACAATTACCACACGACACCACATAATATCCCAGAAGGGCGCAAATCTCATCAACATCGCGGCGGAAGCCTGATGTCAAGGTTGTTTGTAGCAGTCATGGTGCTTAGAGCACCGCCATAACGAAGTCAAAGAACGGCTACTTGGCCGTACGTTTCTAAACACAGAATCTTCATATGTATTTATTTATTTATTACAACCAACTAAATGCCGATATCATATAGAGTCGAACTCGGTTATAACGTCATGAAAGGAAGTGAATATTTTGTGTCGTTATAAACGAGTGTTTTTATAACCGAGGCATATAATGTTATGGTTAACAGTGAGGAATTAATTGGTACTACAGAATATCTGACGCTATAGACGAGGTGTCGCATAAACCGATGTCGTTATAACGGGTTCGATTGTACATATAACAGTACAAGCATTATTCCGAAATGTTTCGGCATGAATATGCCATTGTCAGGGAGTACATAGTCAAGCTTAAAACTAGCTACAGGTGGTAAAATTTTTTCACTTACACGTGATAAACTTTTATCACCTGTAGCTGGTTTTACGTTTGACACATGCACTCCCTGAATATGCTATATTTATGCCGAAACATGTTGGAGTAATATCTCTACTGTTCTATGTATATGATGTTGTGCATTTAGTTGGTTCTAATAAATGAATATTATTGATCCGAAACGCACGAAGTAAGCAACTTAAAAAAAAAAGCAGGATCTTCATACTCGCCTAGATCCTACACGAAGAACTTCTGCGCACAAAATTCGAAAACATGTGCGCAGACAAGAAAGTTCATGAATTGCTGGCGTAAAAGTGGAAAGTATATATTAATTTTTGGGGGGGAAGTGTGTGACAGAGAAGCTGTGAGTTCCGTTATTTTCATTGTAAACGTAAGAAGGAGAAGAACTTAGGCATAGATCTTGACATATATCGTATGTTGGACAGCCAAGCTCAGATATAGCCAACCACCGATACTGCGCCACCATCACTTAGTTCTCTTGTAAAGTTACTTGACAGAAATTTCCTACTATACAGAATTTCGATTTACCGCCACTATCAATATGCCGCCACAAAATGTGGTGGAAAAACACTGGCACTGTATCGAGGTTTTACTCTAAATACTAATTAACGACTTGCACATAATGAATATTTGGGCGACAGCTTTCTGTGTGTTTTTTTTTTCTTCTTCTTCTTCAGTAATATGGCTCTGGAAACGGAGCATTTCTTTTTACAGGGGCTCCGTAAAGGGAACCTAAAGGCACTTAGCAAGGAAATGCTCTGCTGATTTTTCTTGGGCCGCAACCCCTACTTGAGATATTCTTCTGTTATGTAGACCTTACGGTGTATTCGTGACCTTATGTTTGACCACAACACTTTGCATGTGATGGACTTTGATTATCTCACATGTAGGATTAGGAAAACTCATCCAAGATCAATTCTGGCCTTTAGTAAGGCTGTAGGACTTGGATAAGGTTCTTTCCTACAGAGAAAAGGTTAGAGAATAAGGGGGCACAATGGGCCTGTCATAAAAACGCCTACGTTCTTCGGGTCTTTAAGGGCCTGAACCCATTTTATATTCTATACTATTCTTTCAGTAATAGGTGTAACCGATTTTATGTGTAGTTTTTCCTCGACCGACGCATCGCGTTCGGGTGTATATCAGGCCTGCTTCTTCTGGGATAGATTCTGATGTCATATCTCGGAACAGAAACTTAATTGAGGTTTTGTGTACATTTTCTTAGCCGCTCCAGGCAAATGCCGGAATATAAGCTCCATTTATACCAAGCGCGACTCCTTGCACATCCTTACTCATTTCACCATTAGACGCCACATTCTTACATATCGATAGCGTTGTCAAAGAACCAATAATAAATAAATAAATTTTAAATAAATACACGGCGCACACCACACATTGTATAAGCCAAATAATTCTGGACAGATTCCCTCTTCATTCGTGAACTGGTCTCTCGTCTCTAAAACCGATTGTTTCGAGGGTATGTAAGTGTATTTAAGCATGAGTTTCGCTTCAATAAACTACGTAAATTTCACGATGCTTAATTTAATTGCCCAATAATTGTTGGGCCAATGTATCGATATACATGTGTGTCTCCCCGTCTATATTTATTTCTACTGGGCCTGTGTAAAATATATCTCTGTGAATGGCTATCTAATCTCGACATGTCAGAATGGCCGAGCGGTCTAAGGCGCCAGACTCAAGGTTGTACTTGCCTACACTGTAGGTTTGACGAGCATTTCTGGTCCTCTTCTGAGGGCGTGGGTTCGAATCCCACTTCTGACAAATTTTTTATCCGGTATTAATTGGTAGGTAGCCTCAAGCATTGTAAGAACTGAACTCATTATATTATTATTATTATTAGTAGTAGTAGTAGTAGTATGAGGAGGAGTAATGTCTTTGCATTTGGATATAAATTAATTATAAATTAAATAAAGCATAATTTCGCTCACGATATGAAGGATGAATGTCATAAGTACTGAAGCCGTTTGACAAAAGGGTTTTTCTCATATAGTCTCAAAAATTGTAACTTGCATCACTTTGTCAATCGCCAGCAAAACACATAAGTATGATGACTGTCGCCATGTTAGTACACAATCATTCTGACCCCCTAAGACACCCCATCAGTGTGGCTGAGAAAAATTCCGTGTGACCCAAATTGCCTATCATACTCTCACAGTAACAGAATATTGTGTTTGCTGCTCCCAGTTGTTTCGGAAAATTAAGGTAGGTTTTGTTTAATTATGACACTAGAGAATTTTGCGGGCGATTCAAATGAATTCTATTCTTTTCCACTACCCTTCTGAGTAACTAATGTAAATCGATATATTTTTGTTTCTAACGTGTAACAAATATCAGAACTGTGAATTTATGATAATTTCAGTTTTAAGTTTATACTTGCTTACTGTGCTGACATCCGCTAATTACAATGAGCGCAATCAAGTTTCGTGTGTTACTGTGATCAATGTATTCATTATACCAACCAAATGCACATTATTAGTTACATATGACTGTTAAACACGTAGCTGCGACATGTTTCGGTACAAGCCTACCGTCTTCAGGGAGCTCAATATGCTGCTAGCTCCGATACACAACACAACATAAACACAGCGACCCGATCCACTTTGTACTGAGACACGCACTACAGACCTGAACATGTAATGACACAAAGTAGAATTTCCACTGCCAGCCGCAATAATAATTTTAATTTGTATAAATTATATTTATTATGTAAAAAAATGTTTTAATCATATTTTAACCATAATATATTAAAAACAATACAAGCTGTACCTTTTATCCACAAATGACATCAACAACGCAGCCTACTGCAGACTGTGGAACCTTGTAAATAGTGGCTTGTTACTGGCCATTGGTTTTAAACCTGGCATATTGCCCTCCCTGAAGACGGCACGTTTGTACCGAAACATGTCGCAGCTACGTGTTTAACAGTCATATGTAACTAATAATGTGCATTTGGTTGGTACAGTAAATTGAATATATTGATCTAAAAATGCACGGAATGGACAAATTTAATATAACTTTAAAGTATGACAAATGAGTTTATAGAAGTCCATCTATACTGAATAACGTAGCATCCGGAGAACACGCCTAATTTAATACCTGTTCATGACGCAACAGTTTGTAATCCCAATGCGAAAAAGTAGTTATTCCGATCAAAGAGATAATGGTGTAAGAAGAAATTCCAATGCAGAAAGTATCTCATAAATGGCTCTAAAAATCTTGAGGTCTGCAGAGGAGAATTGTATTCGTTGAACTGATGTAATTAATCCTGTAATGTGGCTGTGCCATGACTCATGCGGTATAGTCGCCGGCCTCTCACCGCGGAGGCCCGGTTTCTATCCCAGCTCAGTCCATGTGGGATTTGTAGTCGACAAAGTGGCTCTGGGACAGGTTCTTTCCCGAGTACTTCGGTTTTCCCTTGTCAGTTTCATTCCACCGGTACTCTATTGCTTGGAAAAACGAAAAAAAAAAACTAATCACCTTCATCACAGGGTTGTACAATAAGCCTCAAGGCTGCGGTGCGTCCGTAGCATCTGCTGCGGGGCTCTTCACCACAAAAAATGTAATATTACGTTAAACTGATAATAAAAATTAAAATTCTCTTATCAGTTGATCATCTATCCTGATGAAGGACGCAGAAAATTTCCTCTGAATCGTCGTCAGAGACATAAAAGAGTGTGCACGGTGTCACGTTTGAGGAGACGATGATGTCTGTAGTCTCTGCTGTGATAAAACGCCATCCCCGCGCTTTCAACTAACTACGTAGAATCTATTGACAAGTTCTGACAAATAAACAGATATATGAACACGTGTGTAAAGAACCCACGGCCAATGAAGGACTTACCAAGTGGACTTGAGTAGAAGGCCCTCATGTTGAGGTGTGCTGAGGGTCTTGAAGTTGAAGGAAACCAAAATACACGATCGCATGCCACCACACACAAATGCACTACTTTGGAGACTGAGCAACATCCAGCCTGTCGTTGTGTATCACGATTGCTGATAGCAGAGCAATGTCCTTGAAGCCAATTAGAACTTGCTTTCTGTGCCATTTCGTCCAGAACTTATCGATAGCATTCCGGGTAAAGCTATCCCATTACAGGCCTGGACAGGCCCTTAGGGCTCCAGGAGTTTGAGGCTTCGGAAGTTCTAGAATAATCGGCACATGAAGCTGGCACGGTTGTTAGCCCTACGCACCGGTCGCCTTTATCACCCCAGGAGATACCTCTGGTACTAATTTCTGTTAGAGGCCGAGTAGATTCCAGGGCCATAGTGCGGCCGGAAGGATTAAGTAAGTGGCAAATGGTAAGCCGGCTGCTACCTTATTTAAAAGTCTTTATCAGAGGAATTAATTTTATCTAATACTATAATCTGAACATTCGACAACCTAATATGAACGACAGGACATGGACAGAATACAGTGTCAGTCTTAATGAAAAGAGGCGGCAAATGGGACGGACCTATCCCATGTCAGCCTCACCAAAACAACGATCAGGTGTGGACCCTATCGAGTGACAGTGTTACCAAAATAAAGGCCAGAAGTGGGCCCTATCGAGTGTAAGTCTTAACAAAATAACGGCCAATTGTCGGCCCTATCGAGTGACAGTCTTACCAAAATAAAGGCCAGAAGTGGGCCTTATCGAGTGTAAGTCTTAACAAAATAACGGCCAATTGTGGGCAGTATGGAATGACAGAATTACCAAAATAACGGCCAATTGTCGGCCCTATCGAGTGACAGTCTCGCCAAAATAAAGGCCAGAAGTGGGCTCTATCGAGTGTAAGTCTTAACAAAATAACGGCCAATTGTCGGCCCTATCGAGTGACAGTCTTACCAAAATAAAGGCCAGAAGTGGGCCTTATCGAGTGTAAGTCTTAACAAAATAACGGCCAATTGTGGGCAGTATGGAATGACAGAATTACCAAAATAACGGCCAATTGTCGGCCCTATCGAGTGACAGTCTCGCCAAAATAAAGGCCAGAAGTGGGCTCTATCGAGTGTAAGTCTTAACAAAATAACGGCCAATTGTGGGCCCTATGGAGTGACAGTCTTACCAAAATAACGGCCAGAAGTGGGCCTTATCGAGTGACAGTCTTACCAAAATAAAGGCTAGAAGTCGCCTATCGAGTGAAAGTCTTCTCAAAATAGAGGCCAGAAGTGGGCCCTATCGAGTGTAAGTCTTAACAAAATAACTGCCAATTGTGGGCCCTATGGAGTGACAGTCTTACCAAAATAAAGGCCAGAAGTGGGCCCTAACGAGTATGTCTTAACAAAATAACGGCCAATTGTGGGCCCTATGGAGTGACAGTCTTACCAAAATAACGGCCAGAAGTGGGCCCTATCGAGTTTAAGTCTTAACAAAATAACGGCCAATTGTCGGCCCTATCAAGTGACAGTCTTACCAAAATAAAGGCCAGAAGTGGGCCCTATCGAGTGTAAGTCTTAACAAAATAACGGCCAATTGTGGGCCCTATGGAGTGACAGTCTTACCAAAATAACGGCCAGAAGTGGGCCTTATCGAGTGACAGTCTTACCAAAATAAAGGCTAGAAGTCGGCCTATCGAGTGAAAGTCTTCTCAAAATAAAGGCCAGAAGTGGGCCCTATCGAGTGTAAGTCTTAACAAAATAACGGCCAATTGTGGGCCCTATCGAGTGACAGTCTTACCAAAATACCATTCATATCTGTCCGCCCAATTCACCAATTACTGGCAAAAAAAGTAACTCCAAACCATGAGTTACGCCTACATCACGGCTATCCCTGGGACACTAACTGCAATTCGGTGATCTCAGGAACGCAAATGACAACACCAAATTCCCGGGAACACGACTCATGAAGTCGGTGTCTCCGTCGGCGTTAATTAAGATATGATAAGCCCAGGGACGTAAAATACAAGATGGCGAGCCCAGGGACATGAATGAAGCACCCGTTTTATAAGATTCACTTGCACGGACTCGATGATGCAAGTTTCTCTGGTTCACTGTCTGACCTCGAATTGACCCGTCTTATCGGTACGTGCTACGTGCAGCTTGGATTGTCGCTGTGTCAGTGTGGTTCTACTTTCCAAGACTCGTAACCGTGCGGAGAAACTTCTACACCTGAAACATGTTGAGGATATTCCTTCGCGGCAAATTTCTCAAAGGAAAGTATTTGTGACTTTCACACTGCTTGCGCAAGAACGCATAGTCTTCTAGCACTGTTTTCATTAATCTTATCCAATGTTAAGCCAGATTTATATTAAATAAATTTAACTGTATATTTTACTAAAAATGGGCTAATGTGTTGTTTCTGCACATTGAAAGTTTCTTTTGTCAAAATCATTAAAGCGATTTTTTTATATTGCTTTCACCGTGCATTTTCACTCACTATTCAGTTCACCAACAATACATTCAGCTTATACCACTCTACACAACAGCACGTGAAACAACACGCTTATAATCAACAACAATACAATACCATGATTCTGTGCATCAAGTGACCAACGCTGCTATTTTAAATCTTGACTTTAACTTATATGATAAAAGTCATAAGTTTTACAGTTTTATATATTTTACAAATTAAAATGTTTTATAACTTATTACTAAGACAAGTGTGCCCTTCGGGCCCTTTTAACATGCGATGTGAAGTGTAGTAGCTTGTTACCCCCCTGAAGATGGTCTACGGACCGAAACACGTGTAGGGGAATACATCGATACCAATAAAAACTGTAAAGTAGTTTATGTTTGTGCATTTGTTGGTTAACTGAACATTAAAGCGATATTTGTCTTTTACATCGGCATTATTAATTCTAAAAGGTTCTCACGATGGTATATAACATTGAGAACCAACTGTCTTTTGGACTTTGTCCATCGTCTTGGATAAAATATAAAATATAAAAAATCACAACGTTTCGGAAGATGGCTCTTCTTCCGAAACGTTGTGATTTTTATATTTTATCCAAGACGATGGACAAAGTCCAAAAGACACGTGGTTCTCAATGGGCATTATTCTTTCTGAAAATATAAGAATTCCGTATAACTGTGAGCGGTGGATAAAGAATACTGAAACTCTTTGCTCGTAGGAAAATCAGTTGTAACAGTCCTCGATACGTTTAAGTCCTGTAGCATAAAAATACTTTGCAATCCATTTCTGGAGAATGTCCCAGAAGGCAGAATCATTACTGTAGGTCTAACGACACTCTGGTGGGAACTGTTACACATGCGCAGCAGGTAATGTCTAACAACGACACTCTGGTGGGAACTGTTACACATGCGCAGCAGGTAATGTCTAACAACGACACTCTGGTGGGAACTGTTACACATGCGCAGCAGGTAATGTCTAACAACGACACTCTGGTGGAAACTGTTACACATGCGCAGCAAGTAATGTCTAACAACGACACTCTGGTGGAAACTGTTACACATGCGCAGCAGGTAATGTCTAACAACGACACTCTGGTGGAAACTGTTACACATGCGCAGCAAGTAATGTCTAACAACGACACTCTGGTGGAAACTGTTACACATGCGCAGCAGGTAATGTCTAACAACGACACTCTGGTGGAAACTGTTACACATGCGCAGCAGGTAATGTCTAACAACGACACTCTGGTGGAAACCGTTACACATGCGCAGCAAGTAATGTCTAACAACGACACTCTGGTGGAAACTGTTACACATGCGCAGCAGGTAATGTCTAACAACGACACTCTGGTGGAAACTGTTACACATGCGCAGCAGGTAATGTCTAACAACGACACTCTGGTGGAAACTGTTACACATGCGCAGCAAGTAATGTCTAACAACGACACTCTGGTGGAAACTGTTACACATGCGCAGCAGGTAATGTCTAACAACGACACTCTGGTGGAAACTGTTACACATGCGCAGCAGGTAATGTCTAACAACGACACTCTGGTGGAAACTGTTACACATGCGCAGCAGGTAATGTCTAACAACGACACTCTGGTGGAAACCGTTACACATGCGCAGCAAGTAATGTCTAACAACGACACTCTGGTGGAAACTGTTACACATGCGCAGCAGGTAATGTCTAACAACGACACTGGTGGAAACTGTTACACATGCGCAGCAGGTAATGTCTAACAACGACACTCTGGTGGAAACTGTTACACATGCGCAGCAGTAATGTCTAACAACGACACTGGTGAAAACTGTTACACATGCGCAGCAGGTAATGTCTAACAACGACACTCTGGTGGAAACTGTTACACATGCGCAGCAAGTATGTCTAACAACGACACTTGGTGGAAACTGTTACACATGCGCAGCAGGTAATGTCTAACAACGACACTCTGGTGGAAACTGTTACACATGCGCAGCAGGTAATGTCTAACAACGACACTCTGGTGGAAACTGTTACACATGCGCAGCAGGTAATGTCTAACAACGACACTCTGGTGGAAACTGTTACACATGCGCAGCAGGTAATGTCTAACAACGACACTCTGGTGGAAACTGTTACACATGCGCAGCAGGTAATGTCTAACAACGACACCTGAATGGAAAACATTGCAAACCCGCGCAGCTTCTGCTTCGAATTACCAGCACTCGAACGGAGAATACGAGTATTACAAATCTGCAGCAGTTCACGTGCTTCTACAGACACGTGGATTGCATGTCGTGACAGGGTCAGCGGGGTGCAAAGTGGCGCACGTGCATAACCTTGAGATTTTGACACCTAATAATTTATTAAATCAAACAATAAAAATCTACAACAACAAGAGTAAATTCGTACACTTTTGATCTTTTAGTCAAAGAATTAATTAAGAATTTTAGTTAAATAATAAACATGTTGCTGGCTTGTCTATCATTGATCGTTAAAAAATCTGGTCACGTGGCCTGTAGTTAATATGCTTCGCCTTGCAAAAAATGCCTGCCCTTTTAGCTGTCACCTCAATACAAAAGACCAGGTCTGACAGCCATTCGAAACACGGTGTTACATAAACTTGACTGCTGCTTCATGTTTCTAAGGTTCCGATGTAATGTTGGCCGCAGACGAACTATCCCGCGTGAATTGTTTTTTGTTCCACTGAGTCCCTCCAGGCAAATGCCGGGAATGTGCCTGAAGTTACGTTACGCTCGCCTCGCCCTTCGTTCTTCCTAATTAGTTATTCACCGACGATCATTTGACGTTACACAATCTTAAGTTATTGGAAGAATAGTAGTATAAATTAGATAAACCTGAATCCAACAAAATGCGTCTCGAATTTGCGAAGGTCACAACTAGCCAGACACTTTCGTTGTGTGCTATTGCTAAGTAGCCGTGTAAGGCGGCAACTTGTTCTACATTGCAGTACTGCGGGTCACCGGTACATCCGGTAAAATGTTGTTACTCTGGACTCGTTAAAGTGCTCAGAATTTAAACTGTAAGGTACCTATATTTACCTCACGCATTACGTATGAGGGAGGGGGGAGTGAATATAATATCCATTCATTTCGTAGTCTTTCTCGCGACAGGTCCATTGCCTCTTTCAAAGCGAATTCTCCATACAGATCGATCTAGTGCTTCCTCTTTCAGTTTCCAGTATCCTCCCGTTTCCTTAAGGTCATCCAGTAGCTGCTTCCGTCTTCTCCCTCGTCTTCCCGTCACTTCTAGCCTTCTCTCTAACTTTCCTTCAGTAACGTATTTTACAAGGCAGTTCCTACGCAAGATGTGACCAATCCTCTTAGCCTTCCTTCTTCTTATTGTACGGAGGACATTCGTATTCTCCGTGACTCTATGTAATATATCTTCATCCATATATTAAATTTATTTTCTGTAATACTGACGTCACGCTGTAATTCATTTTGGTTTAATAGAACGACTCCACTTAATGTAATTTTAAATTGGCCTCACAGCCCAGAACAGTAGCTCTCATCCTTTGTTGCACTGTCATGAAGGTTTGGACAGAAACATAACAGCTGTCCTTGACACAAGTCTAGAATTTTCTATATTATAGCCTACGCAGGAAAGTTCATTATGCAATGACGCACATACAGTTTTTATGAATTAATTGAAATATACAGGGCCCAAAGTTTATAGTGGCTATATTTGGTCACTGCCGATCCCAGTGGCCGTTCGGTCTAAGGCGTGGGTCTGCGGCCGCTCGCTTACTAGGATTGTGGGTTCGAATCCCACCGGTGGCATGGATGTCTGTCTCTTGTGAGTGTTGTGTGTTGTCAGGTAGAGGTCTGTGCGACGGGCTGGTCACTCGTCCAGAGGAGTCCTACCGACTGTGGTGTGTCGGAGTGTGTTCGTGAAGCCTCGAAAAATGAGGCGGCCTAGGCCCCCAAGGGGCTGTCGAGCCATTGGAAAAAAAAAAAAATATTTGGTCACTTCACAGACAGCGTTTGATGACAGCAGGCAGCCCAGCGCTCGCCACTATTGTCATTTGACATGAGTTAGGTTCACGTGTTTTGTTTCAGTATTTCAATACTAGGTTTTCACTCATTATATCTAAAGCATGTGCTGGGAAGTTTCACTTCAATGACGAAATGCTTCCCTCTGTTCCGAGATATCTAACAAGAATGCTGTTCGTTGTGCGTCTAAGTTCTGCAGGTGAAAATGAAGACACCACAACCTGAATGTTTTGTCTTCATATGGTCTTCAGTTCGAGGAATATTATTATCCTTATTATCCTTTAACATGCCCAATAAGTAAAAACCGCACGGGTTCAGCTGGGGCGAAAGATGAGGCCACAATATCTTGTTTACTATTTTGTCGCCAAATATTTTATCTCAACATTGCGCAGAATTAATTGATAAGACTGCAGTCAAACACAGTTATATTTATTGTGTAACAATACCCTGTTAACAATAAGCTACATGTTTCGGCCCAAGCAGAACAACGTCAATCTCTGTATAAAAATACGAAAGGAAATAAAATCGTTATTCCTTACATATATATATTTAGTGTATATGACCCATTTATTCAAATATTGTATAGAAATTTTGCAGTCTGAACTGTTGCACTACCTTTCGGGGGGGGGGGGGGGGAAATAAGCGTTTTTTTGTATTTGGGCAGGTGAACGTAAAGTTTGACAACCCGTGTAACACGGGTGGGAATATCTGATCTGAAGAAAACAATAGGCCCAATAATTACAGTCGCACAGATAGCACACCACACACTAAACTGAACGTCATGTGATGGCATTTCGTGGACTAACATAGCATTTTCTGCAGATAAGTAACTGTTATTATGACATTTCACACATTCACAGAGATAAAACCACCAAGCTTCATCGCTAAACACAACGTATGTGGAGTATCTTTCTCCATCTTGAACCGCATGAAGGTAACAGTTCGAACAATTCACTATTGCTTCGCGATCTGTTGGTAGAGATCGTGAACCACATTAACACAATAGATAAATACAGTCTCACACAACTGTTTTACTATAAAAATAATAGATTCTGATTTTATACAATTGTTACTTGTTTCGACACTATGGGTTCATCGTCAGGCTTATTAAAATGTGTAAAAGGAGCTAGTTGTGTATCGTTACATTTATCATTCCATGGACTGAGATCTTATCCTTAAAAATCACATTATAATTTTATTAGTTTATTTAAAAATATCTATGTAATATTTATGCAAGATCAACATGCCCTTCGGACAAACTATAAAAACCATAAGTTTGAATTGAAAATAAAATAAAAGAAAAATAAGGCCAGTTTCTCTTTCAAAATACAACACGTTGAATAAAGAAAGGATTTTATAAGTTTTTAATATAATCCCAAATGTTCAAAAATTTTAACGTCACTTTTAAATACGCAAAATTTTGCTGTCAATAAAAAAATCAGTTCTATAAACGTAACTTTAGGCATAATTTATAAAGCCACAATGAGATGAATTTTCAACAAAATTAATAAAATTGTAATTTGATAGTAAGGATGACATTTCATCACACATTTCTTAAACCAACAAAATACACACTTCTTATTTATTTTACAATACAATTTTTACAGTAAAATCAGTCTAACATGTTTCGGTTCCCTATTTTGGGACCATCATCAGGGACCCATATCGTGAATTACACAAAATCATGATATGGGTCCCTGATGATGGTCCCAAAATAGGGAACCGAAACATGTTGGACTGATTTTACTGTAAAAAATTGTATTGCATAATAAATAAGAAGTGTGCATTTTGTTGGTTTAAGAAATGTGTGATCGAATGAAAATGCACGGTATGAACAATATAAAGATTACATTTCAATCCATGGAATGATAACTGTAATAATACACAATTAGCCTCCTTTTACGTATGTTTATAAGCCCGACAATCGATGGCGTCAAAACATGTAGCAATTTCATAAAAACAAAATCTATTGTTTTTATAATAAAATGCTTTTGTTAGACTGTATTTCTGTGTTGCATTAATATTTTATGAGACGCAACGATATGTCTTCCATTAAGATAGAGAACCACAGTTGTCTTACAGGGATGTAAATGCAGTTGGTACTACTGATAATGCGGACACGACCGTTTTGTGCAAGTCGAATCAACGGCTTTCTTGGATATGTCTCCAATCCAACACCAGTTTCATCTAGCTTTCCTCAGACATCACGTGTTCTCTTCCTGTCTAGAATTAAATTTATTACTCGAGATGTTTTCACGTATCCGAAAATTATTTTCGTGTTTGCAACATGCACGTCAGTAAACTTTCGTCTGAATTTACGATGACACTTCCTGTGTGATCCATATTTAGCATCATATGCATCGTACTGTACACGTGAATTTGAATCCAGATTGCCATGGCAAAAGCAGCGTTCAACAAGAAGAAGACTCCTTTCACCCCCAAATAGGACTTAAATTTAAGGAAGAAACTAGTAAAGTGCTACATTTGGAGCATAGCTTTGTATGGTGCTGAAACGTGGACACTTCGGAAAATAGATCAGAAGTATCTGGAAAGTTTTGAAATGTGGTGCTGGAGAAGGATGGAGAAGATCAGTTGGGCGGATAATGTGAGAAATGAAGAAGTATTACTTAAGAGTCAATGACAGGAATATCCTACAATAAATAAAAAGAAGAAAGGCTAACTGGATTGGTCACATCTTGCGTAGGAACTGCCTTCTGAAACACGTGATTGAAGGAAAGTTAGAAGGAAGGATAGAAATGACGGGACGACGAGGGAGAAGACGTAAGCAGCTACTGGATGGCCGTAAGGAAGAGAGAAGATACTGTAAATTGAAAGAGGAAGCACTAGATCGCACTCTGTGGAGAACTCGCTTTGGAAGAGGCTATGTACCTGTCGTAAGACAGACTACAGAATGAATGAATACATCGTACGAAGCACGCAGTGTTGGAATTGTATTCCCATTGCGACTGAAGACTCGCTGACGTCATGACCACAGACACAACAGTCTCCGAGACTGACCGGGTTTAGGCGGCTCGCTGAGTCAGCCAAGTTCCCTGCGTTTAGGTAACCGACAGGAAGTGACCAATGATTTGGGCCGGATAAACTACGGACCCTAGACGTTATATAAAAGGTCACCCCATGACACCTGCGCAGGCACAGAGGGGAGGCGGAGGTATAGCTCCTACCCATTCACAACCAGTACTAGAAGGAGGTGGGTGGTCAGCACCACGCTCCGGCCGCTTACCACCAGGAAATACCAAGCACACATTGTACAGGAGACTGGGTGGGCCTTGGGGCCGGTCTGGACGGCATGAAAAATCTCACACCACCAGGATTCGATCCCCGGACCGTCTAGCCCGTAGCGAGTCGCTCTATACATACTGTATATAGAGTAGGCCCTCGATTTAACGGACTAATTGGGGGGAAGGGGTGTCCGCTGTTGTCGAAAGTCCATTAAATCGAATGTATTTTAAAAACGTATATTAATAACGAACTTACAATGTACAGGATGTATTAAAATGTTATTATAATGTATAAGTATGAATAAAATGTACATTGAGTAATTTATACACGCCACTAAAACATGTGTTAAAAATATAAAAAATAAATTTACGACAGGAACCAAAATTAATTTTAATTAAACACGTCAAATTTTTAGTCCGTTAAATCCGAAGTCCGTTAAATCGAGGGCCTACTGTATGGACATTTTGTTGTCTGGTAACCATGGCTAGTGACTTGCGGTCGTCTCACACGCCCACGCACCGGCTGAATTCCCCGTTGTTTATGCGGAGTCGGTGAACCATCTGGAGTCTAGCGAATGCGAATTTTGTGAATTTCGCACGACCCATAAAGAATACAGCTGTTGAAGGATGTCATGTGACTGCGGACACTTTACAAGACAGGCTATGCAGGTATAAACGAAATATTGAGGCGCGTTCGCGTAACCATTGTTACTAGGTACAATATAATACGGCACAAGCGCTTTGCATGCTGGATAACTAAGGCTACAAACACACACACACTCAGAATATGTAATACTTATTGCTTATCCACAGCAACTATGGTTACGCGAACGTGCCTCAATATTACGTTTTTACGTACATTGCCTGTGCTGTTTGGCTATTGAGTTGAAGACGGCAAATAAGAAAAATAGAAATATTTTCAAAACGATTATTTGAATGCTGTAAAAACAAAAAATGAAAAGAACTGCGTTGTACGGGACACAGAATAGAGGCACCTGAGTTCCTAATAACCATGGTCAATTTTGCCCCCCCCCCCCCCCAAATGTTATTATCCAAGTTGCACATATGTTCCCACGTTAATCCAAGAAGTGTCATTACATGGTGTTACATTTGGTGTGTAGTTCGCTATAAGTGCAACCAGAATATTTGGGCCCATTTTTTCTGAGACCGTAAGTCCACACTGATATCAATATAGTCTTCTCGGGCGCACAGCCGCGTCAATTCGTTTGAATACAACGTTTCGGGGACTAGCTCCGTCCCCATCCTCAGGCAAAACTGAGATCAGTTTTGCCTGAGGATGGGGACGGAGCTAGTCCCCGAAACGTTGTATTCAAACGAATTGACGCGGCTGTGCGCCCGAGAAGACTATATTGAATCATGTCGCCGCGAAAGTTTTAAAACGTATATCACACTGATATGTTACACATATTCTGTCACCATTCTTTGAACACCTTTTTCTATTACTAGAGAACCCACGCCTTTTTTTCCGCAAGACAGTGCAGAAGCGCTCGGCGTTTTAATTACCGCTTGCTAAAATGTGTAATTCAATTCAATATCGTACCATCGTAGCACAATATAATCATCCCGACTGCTTTCTTTAAGATCGTGTTCAAGGCGAGAATCTTTGCTATACACGTTATCCTTTAACATGCCCCAGAACACTAGCACAGGGCTGCCAACCGTGTGGCACACCAGCGAGTTTCATACAAACCTGAGCTGTTGAAGTGTGGACAGAAGCGAGCGGCCGGCCAGGCTAGTACAGGACAATGGACAAAACATGTTACAATGCCTGTAACATACCGTCAACCCACGTGTCCAAACAAGGAACACTTTCTTAGATCAAGCACAACATTCATGCATGAATTCAATTATTACACCAGCAATTATCAGTATATATAAATCAAATTTTCCTTCGTCCTTCTGCGGTTTTGCACAGCAAGGAACCTGATCTGTTCACGAAACTAGTCTTCGCTATTTTTGCTTACACAAGTCACTTTACATTGATCAACCAGTTCTTATCAGTTAACATTTCCAAAGAAAGTAAACTTAATTATGGCTACAACTTGACTTTGATTTTAACTTAAAAACTCTGGAACTCTCATGTCTAGTTTTAAATTACAATAACTAATGATAAGAATAATACTCTACATGTTCATATCGGTCAGTGTTTCCAGTAACGAACTTTGCCAAGTCCAATTATAAGCGTGACCTTAACGAAGGTGATAGTGCTGCATGCATGGTTCTCAAAACAACGTCTGTCTGATAAAAATGTCGGTCATATTCGCTGCAGCAGCGACAGTCTCTCTGACAGTGTCAATATGTTTACTTGCTGTTCCTTGCTTCCGCCACCCCCCCCCCTCCCGCCCAAAGCTTACATAAAGTATTATTTATGAACCGTCATTTTTAAATTATCTAATTTAAAAATATACAGGTTGTTAATTATTTAAACTTGCTTCCAAAAGTGTTTGCATTTATTGTAACCTCTCTGTTATAAGTTTGTGTTACTACAACAAAATGAATACAAGTAAATAAATGTACAATAAAGCAAAAATAATAAATATAACAAAAATAAAAAATTCTTTTAATTTCTAACAAACTTATTGTTGGTGTCTTACTTGTGCCACAAATTCAAGATTTTGTCTCTTATTTAGAATAAGTCACAAATGTTATTATTTGCCTAAACAGGCTTTCTAACAAAGCTTTCAAGTACTTTGTTTTCTCTGTGTAAGAATTTTTACAATAACAATATTATTTAATAATTACATTAAATTTATTTATCACCCCAGTTCTTTTAAGTAGGTAAGAGCTCAAGATTGCTTTATAAGTCTCAGCTGCTTCCATATTTTCCTTACTATCCCATTACTCAAGGATTGTCTTATTGTAATGTATGTATAATAATGATTATAAAATATTAGGTGCGCGCCCAGAATTTCTCATTGGATGGGGTGGGGGGGGGGGGGTGACCCTGAGGCTACATAAAATTTATGTTTGATTTTAAAAGTTATGTTACAAAAATCATGTCATAAGTATGAATGTAACATAACACTGTTTGCAACTGCACTTCTATACATACAAATCTAACTACATGTTCCATGACTCAGTCACCTAATTTAAATCACAATGTCTTAAATCTCCTTGGTTTTTAATTTCATCTAAGATATCTTATGTTTTTTACTTTATTTTTCAAAATTCTAAAGTACTAGTCATCAGCTGATGTCAGGGGCTAATTTTGGCTGAAGGATAAATCATTCAAAACGTGTATGTCATCATGTCTACAAAATTTGTGTTTTTGAAATTTTGATTGTGGGGGGTTGCAGCCCAGTAGCACCCCCCCCCCCCTTGGGTGCACCCCTGTCAAATATAATAATACTTAAAAATAATAATCAATACTGTTGAAAGACTTCAAACCCACATTTTTCTACTCAAAATTCCCACAACCATGTGGAAGAATTTCTCTGAAAATTACCAACATTTCAGCATACACTCTCTATAAAAGGTTCACAGCCCTGCACTAGGATTATCAGACCCACTTTTTCCCTCAGATCATTAATTCATGTTGATATGATATACACATTCCGACACCATTTTTGCTATGATGGTATAATTTAAAATTAAATCCTGTGCGTTGTTTACAAATCGCTTTTGGTGAAAGAAAAATAAGGACGGGAATGTGGTCTCTTTGTTCACCAATCTGATCCCATGTGATGTTTATTTGTGGGGCATGTCAAAGGAACAAGCATATAGTAATAATCCTTGCACTGAAGAAGACATGCAAGAAAGCATTCAAGATAGTGTTTGTAGTGTCAACAGCAGAACATTGGCATGCAATAAATATGTTCTTTTGATGTAACACATGTCTGTAAGCCAAAGGATTCCCAGCATCTCCTTTGGATATGATGAATAAAAATGCAATACATATAACCTGCAAAAACTTTTAACTAAAACATGTGGGCTCCCACTCGTGGCAAAGTGGAAGTGGCAAATATTGTGCCACCTGCTGATGTGAAACACTCTGAGTGCAGAGTGATGAAGATTGTAAGGTAATGTGAAGTCCCCACATCTGGTAATCTCTGAAGCTCGTGATGTACCTCGTCACTGCAGACCCTAGCAGACCTTTCCATTGTCAGCAAAATCTGTTCTGCATGTAAGAACATATTTCACTTTATGTAGTACACCAAGCCCTTGTACGCCCTTTTGTTTTTATACCTTTTTGCTTGAACGCCCCTTGCCAATTTACAAAACTTCTTAATTTGTGCTCTCTCATTTTTGGTTTAATGCCCTTTGGCTGGCTGCATTCTATTACACTAACCCCTTATTTCTGAAGGGAATATCATTTTTATTTATGCATTTTTGATTTATGCCCAATTTCAGGAACACAAGTAGGGCATAACACAAAGGATGGGTGTACATTTTTATACACCCTGGTCACTTACTCCTCATTTATTCTTCTGAAAATATCATCTATGTCCTCTGAGTCGCCAGTTTATTATGGTCTACTCTTAAACATTTTATTTGTACTCTGCAGTGAACAGGTGACCTTACCTGGAAAATTTTGTCTGTAAGTACTTTTGGATCAATTTAAGCAGTCATACAAGAAAACACACACTGTTCATATACAGCATTTCCAGAATGCTGTTAATTTAGACCAGCACATGTGATG
Organism: Reticulitermes speratus; assembly: GCA_021186555.1. Lineage (NCBI taxonomy): Eukaryota > Metazoa > Arthropoda > Insecta > Blattodea > Rhinotermitidae > Reticulitermes > Reticulitermes speratus. The sequence continues at coordinate 8,916,599 of JAJKFL010000005.1, forward strand.
TTGTTTGGTACTTGGTCAGAATGACACAGATTGTAGCCAGCAGGCTCAAACAGTTACCAGGAATTTTTACAAATTTGTGTTTAGGAACTTATTTTTCAGGCAGTAAACATATAATTTTGTTTCTTTTGCAAAACAGCACCGATTAAGAAAGACCTGTACGAGACTGGGAAGAACATAAATTTTATGTAATTTTACTTGAACAGAAAGTACCAGAGAAACCATTCTGATGTACAAGAGTACAAGAATGAAATGGAGGAAACTGCACACATAGATCTTCCAAGCATGTGGTTATATATGTGAGTTTACAATTGACTAAATATGAGATCAATAGGAGAATACAAATGCATACAGAAACATCTTTGACAGACCAATATGGGTCTAGGAGAATCAAGATCTAGATGAATTTATTTTGGTGATGTCAATTTGACTGGGGTCCAATGTTAACAGTTTTGAGCCACCACATGAAAGTTAGTAGTATTCACAAGTTTCACAGCTCTATGGTTCCGCTGAAAAATGCTACTGATGGATGGCACAGAAAATTTAATGTTCTTGGAAGTGCACAACACAGTATGTACTTGGTCATTATGCGTCTTGTGATCTTGTGAACACTGAAGGCCCCGTGAATCTTATTTTTAATGCAAGCCATCTCAACTGTAAGATTACTTAAGTGTGTCTAAATACTGAATGAAACAAACCAAGGTCCAAGAACTAAACTTAATGCTATCTGGAGGCACTTTCGCCATCACTAATATCAAGTTACACCAAAATGATTCAGTAGTCAGGCGGTTGTTTGTACGACAGAAGGCACTCATTATGAACAAGAGGTGAGAAGGGCTTTATTATTGTATACCCTGCCCTTTAAACCATGGACCGCGATAGTGTAGTTGGTATAGCAACTCACTACAGGCTGGACGGTCCACGGATCGAATCTCAATGGGGGCGAGATTTTCTGCATCCATCCAACCTCCTGTACAGTGGGTACCGGGTCTTTTTCCCAGGGGTAAAGCGGCCAGGGTGTGGCATTGACCACCCACACCCATCTAGCAACGAGGTTAAAGAAAGAGTAAAGCTATACCTCTACTTGCCCTGTACGCCTTCATGGCCTGTTCTAGGGTGAACTCTACCTTACTTTTACCCTTTAAATTTCTGTTGAGTTTCTTGTAACTTCTTCAAGAAATGAACAATGCGTGACTGTGACTTGTGTAGGACCATCATTACGAACATAACTGATTTGTATGAGGTGTACCCTTGCTGTTCTATATATACTGCTCTTCCTTGCAAATAAGAGTATGTAAATAAGGAATTTTCTGCCTGTAACATACTGTATGTTAACAACAAATTGTGCCCTTTCATGAGAATTCAGTTCTCAGTTTGTAAAATCACTGCATCTAGTCAATTAATGATCACTATTAATGGTACATAAAATGTCCGTAGTGTATCCTTCCTATTACAAGATGTAATACATAGCTACTGAATCACTGAACATAAAATGATGCAATTTAACACATGCTGTACCCAGATAAAAAGTTACTGTGTATCCTGTGCAACACTCCATGAATGATGTCATGGTGCTGCAGTCGACCACAACCCAAAAAAGAGACCGCACAGGAAAACAGCTCAATATGTTGTGTGTCTGTCAGGGTCAAAATCAGTGGTGCAGAGAAATTACAGTTCCCTCAAAATAAACTCTCAGGAAATGGATGAGAAAGTTTCTTGCAACAAGCAGTTTGTTATAGCATAAAGGAGCCACACTTCCTTCAGTCTGGACCTGGATTGAACACCATGCCCTGAAATTGCTTACAACAATACAGTTTTATATCGGCATTGAAGGCTTTGCCCATATGAAATGCAAATGTTGCATCTGATTAACTGGATGACTGGCCAAAACCTGCAGATTTTGCTAGTGACATGCTGAGGTGTATAGATGATGGCAGTAGTTTCCTTAGGCAGACAATCTTTACAGCTGTAGAATCTTCCCATTCCAGCATGGCCCATTTGCTTTTGCAGGACTAACGATGCCTCAACAAGTCTGTCTGGAAATGCTCAAACCATTTGTAATGCCATAAGTGGAGTGAGTGCAGCCCTTAACTTAATCTTACAACTAGATGGAGTGCCAGGACAGAGTTTAGATGCAGAGGAATTTCTAAGCCAAACCTTTCCAGGACACTGGACTTGGTGAGTTTCCATAATCACCTAATATTTTCTTTGGTGTTTCATGAGGTAACAAAAGTACCAAATACCTGCACCAGGTGCTGACATCTTGTGAACTCAAAAACACATATATTCATTCAACATGATGCCAGATATGTTGGCACATATATTGATAAAAATTGAATAGTGTCTTGATGTACTGCATGCTACTGATGAAGCATAAATCAAAGTGTACTAATCAGAGATTTTATACGCAAATTACAAAACGCAGCAAGCCACGTCATTTTATCTTCATCAATTTGGCCATGTTAGGTTTTGTAATAAAAAAAAGTAGGAACACCCTGCACTGACACCAATACGACATTTTACCCAAGATCAGGAAGTGTTCTGTTCATGTTAATGACAGAATCACTCCTCTTCTCTTCACTAAAATGGTTTGTCTCATGTGAAGAAATGTCTCACTTGGTCTCCATGGAGCAGAGTCCCTTCTCAAAAGTTAACAGTTGCCCAGTTAGTCAATTAACTGCCTGCATTTTACGGAACCTCAAGCTTCATTACTCTCTTCCTGTTTCTTTAAGATTAATTTTAATATTATACTCCCATCTACCCTTAGGTCTTCAAAAATGTCTCCCTTTCCAGGTTTTCCCTCTAAACCCCTGTATGCATTTCTTGTTTCGCCTATGCAAGCAGCATGCCCAGTCCATCTCATCCTTGATTATATCATGCCAGTAGAAGTTGATGAGGAGTACAAATCATGAAGGTCCTCATTATGCAATTTCCTTCAGCTTCCTATTACTTCCTCTTTCAAAAGCCCAAATCACCTCCTCAGCACCCTATTCTCAAACACTCTAAGCCTATATTCACTGGGATTCATAGTACTGAGTGCCTGCCAAATAACAAAAATAAAATATGCCATCTAAGGCACGCAGTCCTGTGTGCCTTAGACTGTGTATTTTGATCTGTATTGCCCTCAGTCTACAGTTTTTTCTTGATGCAAGAAACCTAGTTTCACACCCATACAAAATTATAGTTCTGTATACTTTGAGTCCTTAGAGAGCAGACAGAAGACAAAAGATTCTGAACTGAACGGCAGCAAGCATTCTCTGAATTTAATCAGTCTGTAATTTTTTTTGCAAATGCAATTTCGGTTTGTTGGTGTCATTCCAAAATATTTAAATTTTCCCACATTTCAAAAATATTGATTACTTAAGATTTATTTTGTGATTTCATCCTGCATTCTGGTAATGCAACACATGAGCATCTGCTTAGTTTTCTCAACATTTACTTCTTGAACATCCTTTTTTACCAGTGCATAATAGAGTAGGGGTCCACAAATTTATCCAGGAGCCACCTCCAAATTCTAGGCACCAGGAGGGTGAAATTTAGCAAGTTCCATAATGAGGTCACAAATATTTGCCGCCACCATACAAAATTTAGTTGCTTAGGCAACCAGGCATCCAGGATTTGTGCACTCTTGTAACAGAGCTGTTGCATTAACGTACAGAACATGAATATATGCTTGTCCTCTTGCAAGTAACAAGTTTCCTATAACATTATGCTTAAACACTTTTGCAGCCCATTAAAAACTACAATAACCTCTCCTGGATGTAGCTGTGGTAATTCCTTGCTCTGTTACATTATGGGAAAGTGTCACAATGGGTAAAACAAGGTTCAGCACAACAAACAGTGGAAAGAAGTGTGTAGAACTCACTCAGCAGAAAACAATGTAACGCCAATCATTCATATGTTTCCACAAATTTTCTAAGACAGAAAGACAGAAACAAGAATGAAAGAAAAAATGAAGAAAAGAAAGGAAAGGAAGGAAGAACTGTAGACACAGTTGTCCCTGTGCATGCCATGAAACCATATGAGGGAGAAGAGGTATAGCTCTAGGCACTCTTTAACCTTGGCACTTGATTCATGTGCGTGGTTAGCTTTATGCACTAGCCATGTTACCCCCAGTGAATGAGCCCCACGTACTCAATAAACAGGAGACTAGGTAGGAGAAACACACTTCTCACCTCTGCGTATACTGCTCCCTAAAGGTGAAGGTCACCCTATAACATGCCATGAAGGCACAGAGGGGAGGCAAAGGTATAGCTCTACTTATATCCAACCTCGGTGTTTGAAGGGGACGAGTGGCCAACTCCATGCCCTGGCCACTTCACCCCTAAGAGAACTGGTACCCATCATAGAGGCTGGGTGGGCCTCATGGCCGGTCTGAACAGGTACGAAAAATCTCGCCCTTGCCAGGGTTCAAACTCCAAACTATCCAGTCCACAGTGAGTTGCTATACAGACTGCGCTATTCCTGCTGACTTTAATGCTCCATCCATATACAGGGTTATTCAAAATGATTGTCGGGGTTTTAACAACTTGTCATACACAATACACTTGAGATAGGAGTATATGTATTTTTTTATTTAATAGAACAACACTCCAAGTTTTTGTGACATACCTTACAGGTGCTCTATATGTGCACCCTTTGTGATTCTACAAACATCAACACAATAATCGAGTGCGTTCCAAACTTTTTCTAGCATGTCAGCGGTGATGGTTCGCCGCCATCTTAGTAAACTGCGCTCCAAGCGGAGAAATGCATAACTACTGCACACCGCACATCATAAAAAAAAACTGAGAATTTCTTGATCCATCGGTGCAACTATATACTCCTATCTCAAGTGTATTGTGTATGACAAGTTGTTAAAACCCCGACAATCATTTTGAATAACCCTGTATTAATCATCAGACACATCAACATTGCCTATCACTGATATACAAGTTTCACTACACATCATGATACATTACTGTGTTACCTTGAGGTACCATCATTTGTCAGATACACCCTCGAGTGTGTAATAAATTTTCAGGAACAGGGCACTATTGATTGTAAGACACACCCTAGATTTAGGAACAGGTCTTCAGGGGAAACATGTATACATCATAAATGGAACCATCAACACTGAAACAAAACCTGTCAGCACTAAAACAAAACTTCTTTTTATTAACAGACACAAAAATTAAATTCTGTATTCAAGAAATCCATCTACTCACATTCTTTTTACTTGTGCACCCATAATCACATTCCGAGTCTCAGATTCTCGTTCCTTAGATCAGCACAGTCAAGATCAGAATTGTTCCACAAGATAATTATCTTCTGTGCCATCAAGTACCTTTGTAATGCAGCAGTTCTTGAATAACAATAACCAAACATTCAACAATGCCAACAATCCCCGCCCCGAACTCCCTTTCCCAAATGATTACTGTCAGAAAGTTTTCAAAATGTAACAATGACCCCAAGCATATAAATGAAAGCTGAGTGATGTCTCAAAGAATATTAGTTAACTACTTGGTATTCTCAGCCTCCAAGCCCCATCACGTGCTTTATAACCTGTCACATGTAACAACATTTCAAGCAAAGGAAATACATAGTAATACTTTCAGAATCTCCTTTGCTCCTATTTCTGTGTTTACTGTTCCACGACCAGTGTCATAAACATGAAGATATTCCTCACTTAACTTCCTTTACAAGATAATATACAATTTTTGACACCGATTCTTAGAAGCCATAAAACGTAAGATGCACCCTGGACTTAGAAATTTCAAAATATGAAAAAAAGTGGATCTTAAGAATTGAGGAAATATGGTACTTTTCAGTATGCAAAATTTACCAAACTCATGATCAAATGGTGATGTGTGGCAGAAGGAAAGTGGGGTGTTAATACATAGCTGTAAAATCCGTTGTCTTCTCCATTCCACTCATAAAATGCTCATGTATAATTTAATTTTCCATAATCCACAAAATACGTTTTGTGAAACTCTTTGCGTTTCATCCATATCTGACAAGATTACTGCTGTACTATTGCTGTTTTCAAAAAGCACAGTGTAGCATAGTGCTCACACACCATCAAAGGTGACTGCTCAGTTCCATCCAACCATACAAGCCACAAACATGAACCAGCTCTACAGCTCTGTTTCAGCTACCAATCATTATCATCACCCAAGTCATCGCCATTATTCTGTAACTTAGAGAACAGCACATCTTTAACTTTAGGCCGAGGGTCTTCTTCCAGTTCTGTAGGAACAGCTCCTGTCTGCCCAAGTATCCACTCCAGTTCTGTAAGCAACAACTTGTGTCTGAAAAACTGTATTTTCAAAAGGGACAACTTACTTTTAAACAGAATAAGGAATGATTTTTTAAACACTACCAGTATGGATGTTTTCTCATGAGGAATTTAAGTTCAAAATAGAAGCTGCATTTTAATCTAAAAGGAAAGCAGAGTGTGCAGTTTAAATTTTCTTATGGCAGGTAATTTTTTAATTGAAACTACATACATGAAAAATTCACTTTACTTTTAATCAAGAGAATCCTTCATGTGATCAGGGGGTCTCTGTTTGTTGTATTCCTCACCTTCGTGTACTCAAAGAAACAATATTTGACCACACAACATCCAACATTGTATTTCAGACACCTGACACATTTCTCGCAACAAAACAAGCTGAACATACAAGACACATACACAACACAGCAGTCACTTGACTGAACCAGGCCTGCTTGTTTCCATTTGTGTCCAGCTCCAATATTTGCTGGCCCACCTATTGGTCAGAATGAATGATGCTCTCCTCAGTAAGTGATCAGTATTGTGATGTATGTTATTCTGTGTTATGTGTCATTGTAGTGCCACTGCCACTGGGTATAAACCCACTTGCAGTTATTATTATTATTATTATTATTATTATTATTATTATTATTATTATTATTATTATAGTAAGTGCCAGCTCAGTGGACTACCTAACACTCTCCACGAACGAGGCTGTTTTACAATGTGGCAGTATATTTGCTGACCTATATAACAGCCCCAGTAGGTGAAGCTGTTTTACAGTGTGTCAGTATATTTGCTGATCTTGTACCAGTCCCAGGAGGTGAGGTCATTTTACAGTGTGTCAGTACATTTGCTGATCTATATAACAGTCCAAGTAGGTGAGGCTGTTTTACAGTGTGCCAGCATATCTGCTGTCCTATATTAACAGTCCAAGTAGGTGAGGCTGTTTTACAGTGTGCCAGCATATCTGCTGTCCTATATTAACAGTCCCAGTAGGTGAGGCTGTTTTACAGTGTGCCAGCATATCTGCTGTCCTATATTAACAGTCCCAGTAGGTCAGACTCTTTTGCAGTGTGTTGGCATATTTGCTGTCCTATATTAACAGTCCCAGTAGGTCAGACTCTTTTACAGTGTGTTAGCATATTTGCTGTCCTATATTAACAGTCCCAGTAGGTCAGACTGTTTTGCAGTGTGTCGGCATATTTGCTGTCCTATATTAACAGTCCCAGTAGGTCAGACTGTTTTACAGTGTGTCAGCATATCTGCTGTCCTATATTAACAGTCCCAGTAGGTCAGACTGTTTTACAGTGTGTCAGCATATTTGCTGTCCTATATTAAGTCCAAGTAAGTGAGACTGTTTTACAGTGTGCCAGCATATTTGCTGACCTATATAACAGTCCAAGTAGGTGAGACTGTTTTACAGTGTGCCAGCATATTTGCTGTCCTATATAACAGTCCAAGTAAGTGAGACTGTTTTACAGTGTGCCAGCATATTTGCTGACCTATATAACAGTCCAAGTAGGTGAGGCTGTTTTACAGTGTGCCAGCATATTTGCTGACCTATATAACAGTCCAAGTAAGTGAGACTGTTTTACAGTGTGCCAGCATATTTGCTGACCTATATAACAGTCCAAGTAGGTGAGACTGTTTTACAGTGTGCCAGCATATTTGCTGACCTATATAACATTCCAAGTAGATGAGGCTGTTTTACAGTGTGCCAGCATATTTGCTGTCCTATATTAACAGTCCCAGTAGGTGAGGCTGTTTTACAGTGTGTCAGCATATTTGCTGTCCTATATTAACAGTCCAAGTAGGTAAGGCTCTTTTACAGTGTGTCAGCATATTTGCTGACCTATATAACAGTCCAAGTAGGTGAGGCTGTTTTACAGTGTGCCAGCATATTTGCTGACCTATATAACAGTCCAAGTAGGTGAGGCTGTTTTACAGTGTGCCAGCATATTTGCTGTCCTATATTAACAGTCCCAGTAGGTCAGACTGTTTTGCAGTGTGCCAGCATATTTGCTGTCCTATATTAACAGTCCCAGTACATGAGTCCGTCTTACATTGTGTGTGCCAGAATACTCGCTGGCCTACTGGATAGCCCCTGCAGATTAGAATATTTTACAGTGTGTGTTGCAATGTTCACTGGCCTAGCAAACACTCTTTGTGAATGAGGCTGTTTTGGTGTGTCCCTGGGGCCATCAGTATATTTGCAGCCCTACCTACTGAGTCTCTATAAAAGTCTCTACAAATGACGCTGTTTTACAAGACTGCCAGGATGTTTGGTAGCATACCTAATTGTCCCCGTGAATGAGGCTGCATTACTGATGTTCCAACATGTTCACTGGCCTGCCTAACACTCTCTGTGACGACAGGCTGTTTGATACTGTGTGCCAGCACATTTCCTGGTATACGTACCGTATATTCTCGAATCTAATCCGCACCCTTTTTACAGTTTTAGAGGGTTAAAAAATCAGATGCGGATTAGATTCGCGGTCTAGAGCTGGATTTTGGAAAAATGATTGAGCTGCTGTACGTGCCGTAAGAACAATACAATACAATAATCTATTATTTTATTATTTATTATTATAATAATATAATAATTGGGTCCAGTGAATTTCCTTCGTGACGCCTCACACCCGCTGATCGCTGCCTTGTGTTTCCGCCATAGTCGAACGTTGCTTTCATCAACTCCAAAAATTGCAGCGGCTTTGCGGTTTCCAGTCTCCTCTGCGCACCGAATAACTTCACGTTTGAACTTTGCCGTATATGAGAGTCGTTGCGATTTCAGGGGTCCCTCTTCCATAACTACGGTACACGACAAATTGGAACAAGCACCTCCCACGTTTCAACAACTAAGGCTCAGCTGGCTTCAGACGAGATTGCGCACGTCTGTTGAGAAAGGCCCCGCCTCTATCGGTATGACTCATCGGCCACAGGCGTAGCGTCGGATTTTAACGCATTGGTAACATCCAATATTATTCAATCAGTCGCCCCGTGGGCAAGGGGTGGTTGAAGGAAAGGTGCGGATTAGAATCGCGAACTAACTTTTTTTCGTTTAAGAAGTCGCCAAAAACTGGGTGCGGATTAGATTCGAAAATATACGGTATTTCACAGAGTGGAAAAGGCAGTTTGACAGCATATGCAAGCATGTTCTCTGGCCTGCCTAATGGTCTTTGTGATGGGGCTGTTTCACACTGGTCAGTCTTATAAAGGTTTTCCATGGCTTTCCTCACACCCTCCAGGTAAATGTCAAGAAAGAACCTTAAATTAGTTCCATACTACTTCCTTCCACACCCTTTCCAATTCATTATTCACTGTCATCCAGTCATTCAGTTCTACACAGCAAGAGTTGCTGAAAGCATCATTAACCTTTAAATGACCAGGTTGATATTTAAATGTTAGCACATGGTTCATGAAAAACATACTATTTGAACAGAAAAAGATACAATTATGAAATAAATTATATTTTGTGGAAAATAAAACAGAGATCATGCAGCATGTCTTAAAAATGTGGTAAATTTCCTCACTGCCTAAATATATAAAATGAAATTCTAGGGGTGTTTCTAACATACCTTTGCATATGCAAACATAGGTAATTTAAAGGGTAAATAAACTATAAACAAACAAATAACAAAAACAACACAACACATAGTTTATGCAAGTGTAAGGATCACAGTTCTCTGTTGTCTAATAAAGAACAGTGGAGGTGATGGTAGGCTCACATCAAGGCACAATATCCTGACATACTCACCATTGACAGTCAGATTCATGCCTCGGAACTTATGTGGCCCCACAAGCTGCTCCTTGAGGTCACCTTCAAAATATATAAATATAGATGGCAAGTTACTGTCAGGGTAGTTTGGGATGCAAGTTGTGGAGATGCTCTTGAGGAACTTCGTAGCTGGGAACTTGACAGACAACTGTGACAAGTGTTGGTTAAGTAGTGTACACAATGGGATCCTGCACAAACACAACAGTTCCTTGTGTTATTTAAATGATCATCCCAACAACAGAGTACAAACCTGTATTGAACTGCACTGTGTAAGCTCATCCACCAGTTGGACAGAAATCAATGTCCGATATTTTATATGAGAATGGTAAACTGGATACATGACTTTTGGCAGATTGAAATTCATAGTGGTTCATTCTTATGACATAAAACTTCATGCATCTACACCAAAATAATCCCTTGAAAGTTACAAGCATACACTTTTTTAAAACACAGGAGAAGAACAGGCATATGTTCCATTACACAGAAATTACTGTACTGTAGTAACAGAATGACCTCAGCCATCTCACCCTTGCTTGAAGAGATGCAGTACGACCCAAACGCCTTCACCTGCTCTTTTCACATGTTCCACATAGTCCTCTGCACTGATCTCCCTCACCTCCCCAAAGCGAGCTTTTGCCGATTCTGCTTTCATCTCAGCAATTCGTTTCTTGCGATATTCAAGAATTATTTTCTCGTCTTCTTCATCCTCCAGTTCATCAAGTTCATCAAGGGACAGTCTCTCCAGCTGCTGACCACCTAAACAGTTACAGACATTCTTTGTTGCTATAACATTCATATTTCTGAACATGCCGAACTTTACCCACGTCTCTCAGTGGTAGCTTCACTAAAATGATTCGCTGCTATGCTGCAATAGCATTCACTGCCACCACTACACATTTTACATAGGCACCCCCTCAGGGCCATGTGTAGAATATTCCTTGTCTCATTACATTCCCAGTTCCAGGCCTTTATGGGGGTTTTCAGGAAGGAATGGAGAGGTGGTAGGGTGCTGGGACCCTAATATCTACCAAAAACTCAGTGCCCACTACCTGCTCAGTATTTTTTTTTTTTCCAATGGCTCGACAGCCCCTTGGGGGCCTAGGCCGCCTCATTTTTCAAGGCTTCATGATCACACTTTTTTTTAGACACACCACACTCGGTAGGACTCCTCTGGATGAGAGACCAGCTCATCGCAGAGACCTCTACCGGACAACACACAACACTCACAAGAGACAGACATCCATGCCCCCAGTGGGATTCGAACCCACAATCCTAGTAAGCGAGCGGCCGCAGACCGACGCCTTAGACCGAGCGGCCACTGGGAACCTGCTCAGTATACATCACCTTATTTACAGTAATTACAGTAACTAGGGCTTCAAATATGCTGCCCATAATCTCCAATCCAGTCTCTCTAATCTCCCCCCAATGCTCATTGCATGCCTCATGTGATTACCACTTTCCAGACATATAGTAGGTTGGATGCAGAGATGAACCATACCCGGTGCACTGATTGTTATCAAACACAAAAATGTTAAGACAGTTGATTGTGATGACAGTCACCTGTACTAGTGACAGCATTACGACAGCAAAGCAGCAATTACAAGCCAAAACCCAAAAACAACAACCCTTCTTTCACTTGAAGCCTCTATACAGAGTCTGTTACCTCACACAACATTGAAGTGTATGCATATATGGTGACATCAGATGGTGCACTCATGACATACAGGGTAAGGCATGGGCCTATTATTTTATCAGGCACTACGGGACAGTGATGTGAAACAGGCTATGGTAATGTTACTATGCTGATGCAGCAACCTACTTCACTAAAGCTAATTCAAACATTTACCTTATCCTACAACAAATAAGGTGGAGCCAGAGAAGCTGGTTCAACAATTGCCGATCTAAACATACCATCTCAAGCAAACAACAGAAGGAAGTAGTGAATGCATTTAGACTTCACCGAAAAAAATTCACATATGATAGGAATAACAGGGACAATGAAAGAGAGAACATACCAGAAATATATAAGTGTTACACCTTGCAGACATTTTGTAACTTCTTTATTCTTCTCTTAATTCTCTGGAAAATGGTACCAGAATTAACTCAACATAGTGGCAGGAATTTATTGTTTCTTCAAAAACATGGGTCTTATGATTTTGCATGCACTCGCTGTACACCAGACTCTGGGTTTAAGATCACTCAAAAGGACTTCATGAACTGCAAGGAAATTTTAAGATTGATTTTTGTAAATGAACTTTGGACCAGAGACTGAAATTTCCTTACCCTTGGACAGTTTCTCTTCTACTGTTGCCTCCAATATGTTGACAACATCTTCCTCTGTAACCTCCTTTTCCTTCTGAGGAAGAATACCTTTGCTTCGAAGGATATCATTCCACTCGGTATCCTCATTTGGATTCTGGAAATAAATCAAAGTTATGTACTCATTAAAAAACTTAATGATTCCATGAACCATTTCTAGCAAATCAGAATATGAAACTGATCATGCAAGAGGAACAAAGCAAGCTCAATCATGACAAAGCCACGTCAAAAGAGTAATTTAAAACATTTACAAATGTATAAAGCAAAACTAAGACATAAGTAATGTGATAAACTTGAAAAAAAAATACTGGACACTTTAAAGGACTAGTGTGCCTTTTAAGCCACAGCAGTGTTATCCCTAGCTGGCCCAATGCAAGCTAATTGATACAGTCTAGCACAAAGCTGGCACTTAAATCAAACCAGCAGGGGATACAGGTCTTCATATGCCTGGTAAAGTTTAACTGTACATGTTTCACACACTTCTCTGCAAAACTTCATGGAAGACAGTACTACTCACATAATTAAGGAAACAAAAATGTAAAACTCAAAGCTGTACGGCATGGCCAAGTGATCTAAAAGTGTAAAAAATGTGAACTATCAGTGGAGATTCCACTTACATCCCTGACTCTGGGATGAACCTCTTCACCCACTGCCATGTGACAACCGTCACGTTACCTTTAGATCGCAAGGTTGTATTTAGACGAGACGTAAATAGCACAGCACAAATTCAGGCGTGTCTCCATAGTATGAATTTGTCATGTTAACTCTTAAATACACATAAATTACCCTGCATGTTGTTCGTGAGCAAAGAAATGCAAACGTTTCGGCATCACTGGCGAAATAACCTGTGCTATTTATACATTAGCTCCGAATTATTAAAGTTCCTACCCGTCGCTACAATTTCCTAATTCTCGAGTTCAGTCATTCAGATAAACCACTTGTGGCATAACATTGGTAGGGAGTCATTTTAAGAGTGAAGTGAAATCCCGTTGAAAATGCTCAGAAAAAACGATACTGGAATACTTTTCTCAGTTGCAATACCACTTTATAATTTACATTCATTTTAAGTATGGGAGTCTTCCGTTACGAATTGCAGGTGTTGGAAATAACGTAATCCTGCACCATTCCTTCTCACAGGTGTGGCAGTTTATGAATCACAAATTACCTGCATGTTGCGAGGTTTCGGTCGTTAGTATTAGCGACGCTGGAAATTCAAAACCACAACAATTATACCTCCAGTTTACATCCGGTGCTGCCCGAAATATCCACATGGATGAATAATGTGGAGCAGAGTCGTTCGTGAACGAACGAATCAAATACGTGTCCCCCTACCGAGTCTCTGTGTATGAGAACGACGATAGTTCTGCCTCGTCGTTCATCCATGTTCCGTTCACCGGTGTGAACCGGATCATGTGAACCAACCACAGCCGTGTCTCAACCCTGACACCGCACCGGTCATCGTTAGCACACAGCCGAGTTTCCATAATCTCTGCGAGTTTCGTTCATCTCCAGAAGAGGCATTTTCAAACGTCTTGGCAGCGACCTGCGCCACAGGCGTGATCACAACATACTAGATAATCTGTGACTGCGAGTGTACCGGATAGGCGAGCTGTTGTTCGGATGTTACCAAAGCCTTCCTGCTCATCATAAAAATATATCTTTAAACACACCGCAAACTTGACATACTGCCGGAAAAGGCAATGTCGTGAAATAACTTGGCGTGCAGTTTCTTCACGGTGGGTCTTTCACCTTTGTTTACAGCAAAATTGTAAATAGATATACGAATTACTTCTTCATCAAAATTTTCAACAGTTGATTTAAAGGATGGTTTAGGCCTGTTCTTGCCTGTCGGGAAATTGATGTAATAGGATCTTCTGTTGACTCAATTGACGACACGTCGAATAGCACGTGAAGAAACGCCAGTGGCGAAATTGTCTTCGCACGAACTAGGATCCAGAGGACGGGATGTCTTAGGTAAATTGAACCGTTTTAAATATCCTCAACAGTTTTCCAACTGCTGAGAATTACGTGTATGAGTTTAAAGTTACGAAAACTGCAACAAGAGAGCTGTATCTAAAATTCTCTGATGTTGACCTAAGCTCTACGTTACCTTGCAGCCCCTTAGCTCTTTTTTTTTGGGGGGGGGGGTGGGGGTATTGATTAACGACTCTATCTGCCTTGCGTAAAATAAATAGACAAATGCGATTGACGTGAATGATTATGGACTCCAAATTACGGCACAGCGAAACAAAATGTGAGACAAAACTACTGATGCTAGAGTCGTGGGATATTTTGTCAGATAAATCCCCGCGTTTCGTGATTGGCCATTCTGACCCGCCATGTTACAGTGCTACCCATCATGGTGAGGTGTCGTACGACATAAAAGTTACCTCGCCCATTATGCAGAGATGACTAAAATTCGTTTTCAATCTAATAGCCGAAGACCTACTAGGTTCAAGGTGTGAAGCATACACTGTTAAAGATATATCGGCCTTGAAACGCACGGGTAACAATCGTTCGTAAACGTAATGTAAATATAGAATGCCCGTTCTAGAAAAGCTTAACGTAACAACTGACATGTTTACAGAATAACATGTGTATCCTAGAGTTTGGTCAGGAATTCTTACTGAAAAACCGTAAATGGTTGTAATATTTACAACTTGTGCTGGATCTTAGATTTTCAATTAGATGTTCCTAAGCTGGAACTTTTTCCTTTCGCATTTTTGTGTATATTAAGCTTAATAAGGCATTCGAAGTTATTTAATCCATACGTAAATAATTTTTAAAATAGCCCGATCGTAATATATAAGTTTTAAAACTTTCGCGGCGACATGATTCAATATAGTCTTCTTGGGCGACTAGCCGCGTCAACTGGTCAACGCGGCTGATCGCCCGAAAAGACTATATTGAGCCCGATCGTATACTCAATTTTCTTATTCCATTTTCACCGTGCATTTTTCGAGTATAGACAATGTTTTTCACCAACTAAATGCACTTGTTATAAAAACACTAAAATATTCTAAAACTGTAGCAACAAGACACTGACACACCCAACACGGCCACAAACCACACAGTCACTCACAGCCAAGCAACTAGACAACACAACTACAGGTAGAAGCAATATTAGATATACGGTAAAAAAGAAAGTCATACAATGTCTTATACCATTATAAAAAAACTGTGATATTATATTGTTACAGGACACAGACTCATTTATAAGTGACCAGTTGCCAGCAGTTTTTAACAATTTTATAATTTTAACCTCTTAAACTATTCAACAAGTTTCAACATCAACGATTACAATAGACATCAACAACGCAGCGTCCACACAACCACAACAGCTGTACTAGAATATACTTCGGACAAGAAAGCAAGTCATATACACCATAAAAACTCAAGGACCGTCATTCGCACCTACGCAACGAGACAACACTACAACAGAATACGGACTGTAATATGAACATAACCAACGGTTTTAACAGTTTTAATAGTTTAAATAATTTAATAACATGTTTTAATAACCTCGACGATCTCAATAGATAACAACGACAAACACCCTACAAAAAGTGCAGTGCCGATATAGTTCGAAAACGAATGGACGTCATATACACCGAACGAATTCAAGAAAATTACCTGTCAAACCTTATACATATATATATATACTCGTGACTTCCAGTGTAAAGTAGTAACACTGACAAAATAATAGTTGAATAACAGTGCCAAATGAACGGTGATAAGTGAAGTGTACATAGCAAGTTACCCCTGATGATGGCCAAATTAAGGCCGAAACATATGTAGGGTATAGTGAAAATTTATTTATAAGTGCATTAGTTGGTTGAATGAGTGACGATTATGATACATAAAAGGAAACGAAACTAATCAGTAACTTAGCAGAACTGTTCAGTAGTCTCTTAGGAGGGCCCGGTCAGGGCAATAAGTATGTGAAAAATAGTATAAATTAATGTTTCATTAGAAACGGTAAACCCTGCCACAGACCGCTAACATATATCGACAAGTATACATGTAACTATTTACTTTTGTTAACTATAGATAATCGCACCAGCGGATACACAGTTATCATGAATTCCGTTCTATCAATTTGGATGTGCTGCTAAGCAAATAGTAAGTTCTAATGTTGATGTTATCTTTATTTGTTATAGGAATGATGAGCACTGAGCGGGTCATAATGCCAAAAGAACACGAACTTAAAAGACTCGATTTTCTATTCGACCACGCAACCTTGCAGTGATGTGCATTGGAATCACAGATCATCTATGGGATGAGCACACTACACTAATCCGTGACATCTTCCTTTAAAATAAGTCACATATCAGTGGCAATCATGTTGGCAAGGTTGTGGTAGGCGGGCAGATTTGTAGGTTAGGGACGTCTGAATTGGTTGGACTGTTATTTTACGAGCCTGAATAATGATCAGTTTCAGCAGTAGCTACTAAAATCGTAGTACGCCTATTGAAGTACGCATTGTAAGAAACTGTCGTTTCCGAAATCCAACTATTATGGCGTTTGTCCTAAGAAATTTGGTAAGGAGTAATACGGTTGCTCTCAAAAGGTACAGGTCAGTTATTTTGTGTTATTGCATACATTATATGTAGATTTTTGTTATTACCCAAATTGTTACGTGTAGAGGTCTATGATTGTAATGAACCCAGCATTCATGATTTCGTCTTCGTAACATGAAACGTAGAGGAACTACATTTCCTCACCGACATCCAACAATTAAGGAACAAACGTGTAGCACCAGAAATGCCCTTGAAAGTGGCATGGGCCTTATTTGTTCTGAGCATCATATTGTAATTGAAATGTACAATATAACACGGCCGAATTTTATGTGTGTAATTCTTTTCGTTGATCAAATATGATGTATGCATGTAGTAATATTTACTGCATTTTGTTTCTAGACCAAGCACAATGCATTTTAATCGCAAATCTTACCTGCATTGAATACTGTGAACTTTTTTTTTTAATTGTCGGCTGGCACATGATCCAGTGAAAAAGAGCCAGCAGACCACAGTTACAAACATATGTGACTAGAGCACTTTGCGAAATAGTAGAAATAGTTTTGTGGATATGATATTAACTTTGCCATCTGAGACAACCTGATAATGTAGTAGGCAAACGAAAACTAGTTTCATTAGATTTAAAGTGCATCTGATTCATTTGGAAAGCCAAAAGGTTGACGGTATTACTACTGATGTCAGACAATTGTCGTGTCTACAAGAATTCTGCCATATCTATTTAGTTCCTTGACACCCCAAGCCAAATTTCTTAGAAGTGGTGTTTAATAGTCTGTGTTCATTTAGGACATACAGAACTAGAACAGAATGAATCATGACTTTTCTTTGTTTTCAGTACTGGCGTAAATATTGGCTTTTGCCTATAAATATAAAACTAATCATTATGAAAACATTATTGTATTATCAGCTCTGTGGTATTAAATATCCTTAAAAGTGGGTAATGTAGAGCAGGTAGAGTGGTTATATTTTCTATTTTATGGTTATTTAAGGATGCTGTATCTGCTATTAGTGTTATTTATTACCAAACGATATAAGAGGATTAACTGGAACATTGGTGTGGGAAGTGGTCGTACATGGCCAATAACCATTTGCTTGGATAGACTGAGATAGACCATGGTAACTGTTGGGATAATTAGTTGATGAGCCATGATATGTGCTTGGCACATCTCAAATGGAATTCAGACATTATTACTGCATGGCAGCAAGCATATAAATGGAAGTAACAAAATTGTAGAAAGTTAAATGAGTGAATTTTGAAATTTGAAGAATGTAATGTGTTTATTCATGGTTTAAAAATTATCAAGACACTACATTAACACAAACCAATCATAATTCAGTCATGTGATATTTACTGTGCAGTCATAAGTTTTCTTGACAGCTGCATGTTGTTAATAACAAATACTACCCATTTCTATCTATAAGAGTTTTACAGTGTTACACTGGTTGCTGGTTGTCAGTCACCTTTCGTCATATTTGCCGGTTTACTGTGTCTTCAGGACTAATTCTATTTACAGATATTAGAATAACATTTGTTATTGTAACCAGTTAAGTGTATGGCTGTAAATAAAGAAGTGGATTGTATTGTTTTGGTGTTCTGTAATTTGTCCTCTTACATTAGGTTCTACAAAGAAAGCCTGCCCATAATCTCAGTGCGGCACCACAGCTATGATCCTGACGGGAAGACAGCAGTTCAGCTGCTGAACAAGAATTTAGAGGTGTTGATGATTGACTCCTACAGTCAGGTAACAGCTTACTGTAACCACATTGAGCACCTGTATCATAATATGCCTATCAAATCAATCAATAAAGTTAGTTGTGTTATGCAGTCAATGGACATTGGCATTCAAGAAACATTTGTTTGTAAGGTTGAGACGTTTCATCCATGATGCAGAAACAAGTTTTTGTTTTCTCACACTTGTGGAATTTGTCATACTTCTAGAAAATAATTATTTGGTCATTAATTACAATTACAAGACTGAAAATTGTACTTTAACTTTGTGCAACAATACCTTATAATTGGAGGTACAAACAAGATTCAGTAAACAGAGAGCTTTTGTCACTGACACAAATTCCATTAGGACAGAAGAATTACCCATCAAATCATAATAGTCATATGCATGCAGAATTATCTGTAATTGAATATTAAAAGCTGTGCACGGTCAGTAGGTGATTTGTAGTATTTCATGCATCAAATATTTGTAGTCTGTATTCAGATATACCAATATATACAGGTCAGTCATTGTTTGCTTGCTGACATGTTATGGCATTTACTGCATTCAAAACCATAGAATTTGCTTTTTACCATATAAAAACTATTAGAGAATTAAAAGACAGCTTACATTGATTTTTATGAAATGAAAGTAGTGTGTGGCAGCAGCAAAGTTCTGTGTAGAAGCATTTAGAAAATGTTTAGATTCTATACTGGCTTTACAAAGGAAAGAATGAATTGAAGATAAGTATCTTTCGGGGTGTGATGTGAGGAACTTCCTGTCTGAAAATGGAGGCAGCAGGTTTCTGTGAAATGTTGGTAAATTTCTGCCATACTGCATTGTGCCATGTCCCAGGAGATATATACACATAGTTCCTGTTGTGTTTCATACCTCACAAAAGCAGTTTGACAGACTGCTATAGTATTTTGATCCATTATTTAAGATAGTGAGAGGAGCAGAGTAATTATTGGTTTCATTTAGGCATTGAAGGGGAAACCAGTGGGACACTCATGTTACATGGCCACAAGATCTGTTCTCCAGTTGGGTGGGAGGGGAATTTAAACTGAAACCCTTGTCCCATTGTGGCTTCAGATCCTATTTAAACTGTTTGGATTGAGGATTGTTGAGTGTTCTGATGCAGTTTTCTGAATAGAGTATTGTCAAAAAGTGCTTATTACAGGTTGGATTCCGACTCAATAATGGATTGTACGTGTTGGGACCCATGGCCATTTTTCCTCGTACAGTCCTGAGTTGGAATGTGGGTAATGTGCATGCAATTAATGAAGACTCCCTTATACTCTTCTGCCTGCTTGAACCTAAAATTGGTAAGAAAATATTCTGTTGAGATATGTTGGTTTTCCTTATTTGTTTAGACATGAAGTTGTCAGTGACTCTTGTGTCAGGTAGAAACATATTGCAGATTCGAGTATTCTGCAATGTGTTGCCATATATAGGTAACAACATAACAGAGGCACTTGCTATCTGCATTGTCAGGGTAGTGGAAGCTCTTACAAAATGTTCGTACCTGTATACCACTCTACGTGATGTCATATCCTGGAAGACTGTAATCTTCAGCACTGCTGTGAGGGCCTCAGATTTTGCCCCACCATTTGTATACTTTATATAAAATGATGAGCTAAATCTTTGAAAATAAAGTTAAAATTAGTTATAAATATTAAGCAGTATGTGTAAGTACACATGTACCCCAGACTGACATTTTTTACTATGTGAATGGATATGGCATCAGAATTCCAAGGCACAGATGGCATGTATCTGGGATTAGAACATAACTGAACCTTTGCAGTCTTGTGGTTTCACATTTTAAAATTACGTGCATAAAGTAAAGTTGTTCCTCTCCACACAATATAGGCATATAGTGGGATCAGAGATGTAGGTCCACTCATTCTTAGCCTCAGTGCTAGATGGAGGTGAGTGGTCAACATCATGACCCAGCCTCTTTACCCCGGGAAAGAACCCAGTACCTGTTGAGTAGGAGGCTGGGTGGGTCCCGGAGCCAGTCTGGACATTTTGGAAGAGAGAAAAGTCTCTTGTCCATACAGGGAGTTGAACCCCAGACCGTCCAGCCCATAGCCTAGTGGCTATACTGACTACACTATGCCGGCTCTAAAATGGCTTGCATATTGTTATAAACTGTTCAAGTTTATGTAGTGGTGCTGTGTCAGGTTCCATTGAGTGATTAAGAATAAGGCATCTCACTAAACCTGCTTGCACAAGGTGCTTCCATATCTACATTTGGCCAGCATAATGACATGATAGGGCTGCCTAAGGATTGTTGTTGTCTTACATCATATTTGAAAAATGTAGAATGGAAATAATTTCTTCAATATAGTCTTCTCGGGCGCACAGCCGCGTCAATTCGTTTGAATACAACGTTTCGGGGACTAGCTCCGTCCCCATCCTCAGGCAAAACTGATTTAACATACAGCTCGTCTGTCCCATGTTTTTCTACCTCAACAAAACACGGGACAAACGAGCTGTATGTTAAATCAGTTTTGCCTGAGGATGGGGACGGAGCTAGTCCCCGAAACGTTGTATTCAAACGAATTGACGCGGCTGTGCGCCCGAGAAGACTATATTGAATCATGTCGCCGCGAAAGTTTTAAAACTTATATAAATAATTTCTTCATTAAAAAGTATTCTACAGTGACATTGGACAGTTTTTGAAAAATAATACTGTGATTAAAGGATGCAGTATAAAAAATTACTTAAAATTACAAATAAATTTTATTTTTCCTGCAGCACACATAATATAGAATACCTGAAGATATTGTAGATTTACTCCATACTCTTGCTATTGTTTGCAGTGGCAATGGCTGTGAAGGTGATGTGTTAAGTAGTGTTGTAGTTTCTGCAGGCAATTCAAACCCACATTCTTTGAACTATGTGAATAAACTTTAATTCCTTATACGAGATTTGAGATTCTCATGGTGGTAACTGAAAAGAATGTGCTTATCTCTGATGTTTTGTCCATCTTAGTGGTATGAATTTTTATCATCTCCATGGAACATACTATTTTTTGTTCAATTTCCTGTTATATATGCTAAAGGTGTGTCTATTAGAGGTGTTTCACAGTGTTACATATGCTTAAAGTGTGCATATTAGAGGTTTTATGCTAAAGGTGTGACTATTAGAGGTGTTAGATAGAGATAGTGTAGAGATATTATATATATAGTTATTAGATATATAGGTATTGTAATGGGTATATGGTGTTATTCTTTTTTGAGGGCAGTCAGACAAACAGGAAGGGAGCACTGTCCAATTTGTTACTACGCCTGTCTGAGCAGCTGGTTAGAAGCCACTATATATCTGATTACGAGCAGTTGGTTGTAAGCCACAATATATCTAATGAAGAGCAGCTGGTTATAAGCCACTATATATCCAATTACGAGCAGTTGGTTGTAAGCCACAATACATCTAATGAAGAGCAGCTGGTTATAAGCCACAATATATCTAATTAAGGACAGCTGGTTGTAAGCCATGTCAGACTATATTAACTTGTGTTACTCAACCTGAAGACACTCTTAGTGACACTGTCAATCTGGACGTCAGGCGGGCTAGACCTGCCAGCAGCATATACGCAATAAACCTTCTTCTGGCTTCATCAGTTGTACTTTCTTCAAACCCCGAGTCAACATACCTATCTGCTCCCGCTCGGCAACATTCACCGGTATCTGCAAGTGAAGGCGCCTTAACTGTCAACCTTCAATTAGCAGATACAACATTGGTGTCAGGTGTGTGTGGGGTTGTACAACAAATCTGCAACACTGAAGCAGTAAGAAGAAGGAAGACGCCGAAGAATCTCAGCAAGGAGACGAACGACTGAACTACAGAATCTGCTAGACAGATAATTCTGCAGTTCGAGAAGAGTCCAGGCAGCAGGCGGAATCCCGGCGACAGGCTGAGTCCCGGTAACAGGCAGCAGGTAGAGCTCAGCAACAGAGGCAGAGTCCAGGCTGCAGAGGAGGTCCAGACAACAGGCAGAATTGCAGCAAACTGGAGACGTCAACGCGGGCCAGTCCACAGCGTACCGACGTCTACAAGCCAGCGTACAGCGCAAAGTGAGTACTTGCTCAATCCATGCCAAACCTATACCCGGACCTAGAAATTGAGGTTGTAAGCCCAGCCAGTAATACCGCCAACATGACGGAGTTTATTTCAGTAGGCGAAGCATTAAAATTGGTAACACCATTTAAAAGTGAAAAGAGAGAG
Source organism: Reticulitermes speratus (assembly GCA_021186555.1). NCBI lineage: Eukaryota > Metazoa > Arthropoda > Insecta > Blattodea > Rhinotermitidae > Reticulitermes > Reticulitermes speratus. The sequence goes on from JAJKFL010000005.1 coordinate 8,939,420, forward strand.
ATCTTGGCGTTTATTGCCAACGTAGACACTGCTTTCGAAGTTATTGACCCAAGAAATGAAGGTACGTTGTTCAAGTTTGTATTAACGAGAATAGTGGGGAACCCAGGACTGCCATTGCTCAGAAATTTAAAGACATGGGAGGAATTAAAAGAGTTTTTAAAGAACACATGCACAGAAAAGCGAACACTAGATTACCATGCAAATCAATTGTTTAGCACTAAGCAAACTAAAGGAGAAAATGTATCAGAGTGGATACAGCGAGTCCAGAAGCTAGGCTCGAAATTCCGAGAAGCTGCTCTGTAGGATTGCGAGCAAGAGGAGAGGGCAGGAATATTAACACTTGCAGACAAGTTGAGAAATATTTGTTTCATACAGGGTCTGTATTCTGACAGAATACAAACGATTGTAAGGAGTAGGAATCACGCTAGCTTTGATGAGATAGCTGAAACTGCACTAGAGGAAGAAAGTGCTATAGTTTCAAAGAATGAAAGATATAAGGCTAGTAATGCAAATATAGAAGGCCCGAAGTGCAGTAACTGTAATAAGTTAGGTCATGTAGCGAGTAGATGCTACTTAAAAGACAGGAAAGACATGAGGGTGAATTAACTCGCAGCGAGAAATGAAAACCGAGAGGTCAACAGGAATATTACTTGTTACAATTGCCAGGGAAAAGGGCACTTCGCAAGGCACTGTAGGAAACCTAAGAAGCACAAAGAGAGGCAGGGTTTAATTAGAGAAAGAAATGGAAACAATGACCATTCGGGAAACGAGTTTCGACCATCGGTAAGCAGCAGCCGACCGACGGTCCAATCTACTCAATAGGCTGCATTGGGGAAACAAATGTAAATTCCTTAGGCTAAAAGTAGACATTAGCAAGGAAAATTAATTATTGTTGCTAGTTGATACTGGGGCAGACATTAGTCTTCTAAAAGGGAGTAAGTTAGTAGGAACTACAGAATACGATCCCGACCAGAAAATAAGAGTAAAATGTGTAGACGGATCCCCAATGAAAACCCACGGTGTGGTAGAGGCGAACATCGAACTAGGAAACAGTTCAGTTAGACATGGATTCCAATTAGTAAATAAACAGGTAGACATTCCAGGTGACGGAATCTTAGGATGTGATTTCCTTCAGCGCGTAAAAGCAAAAATTTGCTATGAAACACGAACTGTGGAATTAAACGGGGAGGGAAAAAAATGGTGGATAAAACAAAATACTTAGAGGAAAGAGAAACAAAGGTAAAGAAACTTGAACTAATTAAATTACCTCCACGAACGGAAAGTATTGTGAGACTACCAGTGACACCGGGATCACCACTTGTAGGGGTGATAAATAAATGTGAAATACAAGAAGGGGTAATAGTAGCAGCATCGTTGACTAAGGTAACAGATGGCTATGTGATGACAAGCATTTTAAACACCAATGATAAGGAGGTGGAAATGCAGGAACCCTTAGTGGAGTTAGAAAAGATTGACCCAACATGGAGTGGTAACCGAATTACTGAGTTTAGGTCCCAGGATAGGGAAAAGAACATTTTAGAACAACTAAGGTTGGAACATTTGAATACTGAGGAAGAAACGTTATTGGTTGAAGCATGTTTAGATTTCCAAGACATATTTTATTTGACGGGAGACAAACTGAGCAGTACGGGTGCAGCGCGACATTCAATCAGCATTGAACCCAGAACCGAACCTATCAATACTAGGCCATACAGGTTGCCGGAGTCGACCTCGGTGGACTAGTGGTTAGCGTGCTCGCCACTGGACCCAAGGTTCGCGGGTTCGATCCCGACCGAGGTCGATGGATTTTTAAGGGTGATAAAATCCGGAGCACCACTTCCTTCGGAGGGGAAGTAAAGCCGTCGGTCCCATGTCGTAGATTTACGGCATGTAAAAGAACCTTACGGGCATGAATAGAAATGTTTCGTAAGCTAAATTCAAAGCCCCCTGACTGCCTGCCAGATAGCTCTGGCTGTCACATCAGGATCGATAGAACAGTAGCGCGGCCAGTTGGCCAGTCACCAACTGCCACGAATGCGCACGACTCAGTAACCTTGGAAAGAGGAGGCAAGAGGAGGCCCGAGCCCATATAGGGCTGTTGAGCCATGGTTATTATTATATTATTACAGGTTGCCAGAAACTCAAAAACGAGAAGTAGAAAAACAGGTACAGAAATTATTGCAAGAAGGAATAATAGAAGAGAGTAGTTCACCTTGGAATAGCCCAATGTTAGTAGTACCTAAGTAAATGGATGCTAGTGGGCAACAGAAATTTAGGGTGGTGGTGGACTACAGAAAGCTAAATGAGAAAACGGTAGGGAATGCCTATGCACTACCAGATATTACTGAAATACTTGACCAGTTAGGGCAAGCGAAATATTTTTTCTGTTTAGATTTAACAATGGGTTACCACCAAATTGACATGAACCCCAGTGATATACAGGGTGTCTACAAAGAAACGCCCGAATTTTAACGTATTCTCAGGAAGTAAGGAATAGAGATATGGCCTACTTATTGACAAATATCAGTCACACAATACACAAAGTTTAATTTAAAAAATCAATACACTTGTACGTGAGCGCCGTTGGTGACACGAAGGATATCAAGTCTGTAATCAAGTTTCGCCCAAGTCCGCTGCAACATGTCCGGAGTGATGGTACCGACAGCTTCCACAATCCGGGCCCGGAGGTCTCGAAGGTCTCGCACTTTAGTGGCATAAATTCTGTCCTTCACGTAGCCCCACAAAAAGAAATCCAACGGCGTGATGTCAGGGGAACGTGGAGGCCAATCCGTTGGTCCATCTCGTCCTATCCAACGGCCTGGAAATGTTGCATTCAGAGCTCGCCGCACGTATAGCGACCAGTGGGGTGGAGCACCGTCTTGTTGAAAAAAGACATTTGGCTGCAGGTGTTCCAGCTGAGGAAAGGCGTAGAGCTGCAGCATGTCCAGGTATGAGCTGCCTGTGACAATCTCCGCAAAGAAAAACGGTCCGATGATCATGTTGCACATGACGCCACACCAAACATTCACTTTCGGGCTGTCTCGCACATGTTCATGACACTGTGCGGTTGCTGTGATCCCCATATCCGAACGTTATGCCTGTTTACAGCACCAGAGACATGAAAAGTGGCCTCGTCTGAAAACATTATGTTTGTCAGAAAGTTGGGGTCTCTGTCGATTCGGTCAAGCATGTCACAGGCAAAACTGTGTCGCCGTGGCTTGTCCTCTGGTTTCAGCTCCTGCAGAATCTGCACCTTGTACGCATAGAGACGCAACCGCTTTCGGAGAACCTTATGCACAGTTGCTCGTGGCATCTGCAGTTCCCGTGAAGCCCGACGAATTGACTTCCTTGGACTTCGGATGAACGCTTTACGGACGTTCTCTACCTTCTCATCGGAGACACGTTGCCGGCCTCCTCCGTGCCCTTTCAAGACGCTCCCAGTCTCCAGAAACTTGTTGTGCCATGCTTTAATCCTCTTGGCGTCTGGTGCTGCTTTCTGATAAACACGACAAAACTCCCTTTGCACCCTCACAATGGACTTAAACTCAGAAAACCACACAACTCGCGCCTTCTCCTAAGCTGACGCCATTTTTGCGTGAAATGACAACAGCGCCCCAGCGGTGGCCCGTGAGGTAGCATAAAAATTTAGGCGGGAATTTGAACTCCTGTAGTACGCAGGAGACCCTTAAGACCAGAAAAAAACCATTTGCCTATTTTTAAAAACTCTCCAAAATCAGGGCGTTTCATTGTAGACACCCTGTAGATAAAACAGCTAAGAAGGACACTGGGCATATAAAAGAATGCCTTTTGGATTAAGGACAGCACCTGCCACATTTCAAAAGATGATGAATACTGTATTAAGTGGGTTAACGGGAACCAGGTGTTTTGTTTTTCTTGATGACATAGTAATTTACGCAAACTCATTGGCAGATCACGACAGGAAATTAAGAGAGGTATTTGGGAGGTTGCAAAAGAATAATCTGAAACTACAACCAGATAAATGTGAATTTCTGCGAAAAGAGGTAACTTTTCTTGGCCATAAAATCTCGGAGTTCGGAGTCGAACCCGACTCAAGTAAGATAGAATCAATAAAGAATTTCCCAACTCCCAGGACGGCTAAACAGCTGAAGAGTTTTTCTGGGGCTAGCGGGGTACTATAGAAGGTTCGTTCCTCAATTCAGGAAGGTAGCAGCTCCACTGTATAAATTGCTCAAAAAGGGACGCGAAGTACATTTGGGAGGAAGATCAAGAATTTGCCTTTCAGATGTTAAAGCAAAAACTAATGTCACAACCAATTCTACAATATCCGGATTTTTCGACAGAATTTATACTAACGACGGACGCGTCGAATGAAGGTGCAGGAGCAGTATTGTCACAGGGTGAAGTAGGTAAAGATTTGCCCCTCGCAAGCCATAGTTTCAACAAAGCTGAAAAGAATTACAGTACAGTTGAAAAGGAGTTAGCAGCCATTGTGTGGGGAATCAAACACTTCAGGCCATATTTGTATGGTAGGAGATTTAAGGTGGTAAGTGATCATAAACCCCTAACTTGGATTATGAATGTTAAAGACCCAGGTTCGAGGTTATTGAGATGGCGTATTCAACTTGAAGAATACGACTATGAGATAGTGTATAAACCAGGAGTGCAGAACTCAAATGCAGACGCACTGTCCAGGATAGGTACTCTTGCTAAAGAAGAAGATGAAATTGATGTCATGGATTTTGATATGAAAGTAAAAATTTTGAAGGAAAACCACGACTCGATCCTCGGTGGTCATCGTGGTATGAACAAAACTTATGAGGCAATTAAGAGATACTATCAGTGGCCGAATATGAAAAAGGAAGTAGAAGAATACGTGAAGGAATGTGCCAAATGTCAAATAAATAAAACTCTAAAGCCAAAAAGGAAGGCCCCTATGGAGATTACAACTACAGCCAAACACCCTTTTGAAAAATGTGAGCCAGACATAGTTGGTCCAATGACAGAGACAACGTCGGGGAACAGGTACATCCTTACGTTTCAGGACAACTTAAGTAAATTTCTAGTGGCAATGCCCATTCCCCAGCAGGACGCAGAAACAGTAGCGAAAGAGTTTGTACTAAAAATTGTGCTAACATTTGGTGCACCTGCAGAAATATTAACGGACCAAGGTTCAAATTTTCTAAGTGATCTCTTTAAAAGCACTTGCAGACTATTGAAAATTAAAAAGATTCAGACGATGGCTTTTCATCCGGAGTTGAATGGTAGTTTAGAGAGAATAGAAGAATACTTGCGGCACTATGTGCGTGAAGACCAGACAAATTGGGATGAGTGGATTTCGTATGCGGTATATGTATACAATACCACAGTGCATACGACCACAGGATACACACCATTTGAACTAGTATATGGTTTTAAATCAGAAGTACCTTCAGCACTTAGAGAAATTCCTAATGTACAATACAATTATGATGATTTCTTAACAGAATTAAAAGGGAGGATGCAGTCAGCCCATGAGGTTGCCAGACAAAGTTTGATATCAAGTAACGAAGAAAAGTAAGGAGTATTATGATAAAGGCTCCGAAGAAGTTGAGATTAAAGCTGGACAGAAAGTGTTGCTTTTTGATGAAACGGTACGTAGAGGAAGATCTAAGAAACTTAGCCCTCAATACGTTGGTCCATACGAGGTACTGTCAGTAGACGGGGTCAATGCAACTATAAAAAACGGTCGCAATACTCAGAAAGTACATGTAAATAGAATAAGACCTTTCCATTAGGATAAAGTATGTGTATATATATATACATCGATAGGTAGATAAATAGTTATAAAGGAAAAATATGGGATCAATTAATATGAAGGAGTGTCAATTAGGTGTTGGAAGTAATGTAGAAAACACTTTGAAAATGTGTATGTAGAAAGGTAAGGAAATATTTGTTTGTTCTATTTACAGGATGAGACACCAAAACTTGGCAATTGTAATTGTGATAATATCACTGGCAACATTGATAAATGTGGTGGCATTAACTGATTTAGGTTACTCACTAGAAAAATACAATGACTCACCTGGAATTTACTATGAAAGCAAAGGTGTAGCAGTAGTATATAACAATGCATGGAGGACCATTGTATATGTAGATTTAAACAACATTGATAATGAAACATTGATGTTGAGGCAATACGTACATCATGTAGACATGTTATGTCAAAAGACTAGCGTCAAAAATTTGACAGGATGTGCTCACTTTGATACTGATACCAGGGAACGTTTGAATCAGATAACCAGAACAGAAAACCTGTTGAAGGAAATTATGGGGCAACAGACAGGAGGAATAAGGAAAAAGAGAGGAGTTTTTAATTTTGTAGGGGAGTTGAGCAAAATATTATTTGGAACTATGGACGAGGATGATGCAAAATATTACAATGAGCAGATCAAACTATTTGAACAAAATTCAGAGGATATGACTTCACTCCTGAAACAGCAACTTTATGTAGTAAAGTCTTCATTGGGAGCGGTTAATAACACGTTGGCAGATGTCGAATATAATGAGGGTTTATTAAAAGAAGGAATGAACAAAATTAATCAGTGCATGAGTACTCTAAAATCAGAAACAGTAGAAAGAATGAACTTAGTTGGTGCTAAAGTTGAGGTTGAGGGACACCTTTTAAGAGCTAGTAATGCGATGACTGCATTGCAACGTGATTTAGACTTATTAATTAACAGTGTAATAAATGCACAGAAGGGAGTGTTACAACCTCAAGTAATTTCCCCAGTCACCTTGATGGAAGTGTTAATAAAGAGTATTACAGCCTTCCCAAAGGACACAACCTTACCTTTTACCTTGAGCAAGGACTCAGTACATTTGATACTTAGGTTATGTGAATTACAAGTGTATATAAAGAATGGTATTTTAGGCTATGTCATTTCATTACCACTGGTAAACAGGGAAAATTTCAATATTTATAGGTTAATCCTAATTCCCTTTCCCATTGATCGAACCAAGTATCTCTACATTGACACAGGAAAGTCATTTTTGTGGATCGATCAAGCACGACAATATTACTTCATGACAGAAAAGGAATGGGAGGATTCGTGCAAACTAGTGAATACTATGTCGTATGTGTGTAAGCAGAACCAACCTCTCCTCTCCTCCCACCTACATGAAAATTGTATGGTCAAATTGTTGGAACCCAGAGGAGCTGTTCCTTCAAGTTGTGATAAACATATTGTCGAAATTTCAAGTTCGATTTGGACTCAATTGACAAATAATAAATGGATTTATTTCATTCCCACTAGTGAGAGCGTCACTATTCTTTGTATGGAGAGACCTCCAGTGGACTTAGTAGTATCGGGGATTGGAAAATTAGGATTAAGTGCCAATTGTAAAGGATTTGGAAAATCCGCATTATTTCAAACTCATACCATCCTGAATGTTGACAATCAAGGGTACGAAAGTGACTTTATAGCCAAGGTAAATTTAGAATATGATTGTTGTGAAGAACTAGATATGAAACTCAATATCAGTACTCCACACCTGAATACCAGTTACAGGCATATTGTGTCGCATTTAGACGACCTAAAAATTGCTAGTCACAAAGTTTCGGAGGTTGAAAATATGATAAGAGAACAGGAATGGAAAAGGTTACACACCTCGGCCCATAACACATATTCTGTACTTGTGTATGTTTGTTTGATAGCAATAGGATTGTATGTTGTATACAAATTGTACAACTGTTTTAAGGGAAGAGTCAATTTTGTAAAAGTTATCACGGACACTGCTGGATCAGGCAATATTGTAAACATTAAAATACACACAAGTAACGAAAGTTTAGCCATGGCACAAGAAGACGTGCCATTGCAGGAGATGAAACAGCCTACCGACGAGGCGAAGCCCCGCAGGTCAAACCGTCTGCGTAATGCCAAATCTTGTTTTTAAAAGACCAATTAAGGTGTAAATTGGTCTTCCCCTAGGGGGGGAGGTGTTATATATGCTAAAGGTGTGTCTATTAGAGGTGTTTTACAGTGTTACATATGCTTAAAGTGTGCATATTAGAGGTGTTATGCTAAAGGTGTGCCTATTAGAGGTGTTAGATAGAGATAGTGTAGAGATATTATATATATAGGTATTACATATATAGGTATTGTAATGGGTATATGGTGTTATTCTTTTTTTGAGGGCAGTCAGACAAACAGGAGGGGAGCACTGTCCAATTTGTTACTACGCCTGTCTGAGCAGCTGGTTAGAAGCCACTATATATCTGATTACGAGCAGTTGTAAGCCACAGTATATCTAATGAAGAGCAGCTGGTTATAAGCCACTATATATCCAATTACGAGCAGTTGGTTGTAAGCCACAATACATCTAATGAAGAGCAGCTGGTTATAAGCCACAATATATCTAATTAAGAACAGCTGGTTGTAAGCCATGTTAGACTATATAAACTTGTGTTACTCAACCTGAAGACACTCTTAGTGACACTGTCAATCTGGACGTCAGGCGGGCTAGACCTGCCAGCAGCATATACGCAATAAACCTTCTTCTGGCTTCATCATCAGTTGTACTTTCTTCAAACCCCGAGTCAACACTACCTATCTGCTCCCGTTCGGCAACATTCACCGGTATCTACAAGTGAAGGCGCCTTAACGGTCAACCTTCAATTAGCAGATACAACATTCCAGCTAGCGTACAAATTTCTGTGTTTGCAGTCAGAGGTAGCAAAGTCTTTGGTGATGTATACAGTCAATCAATCAGAGGCACAGTGTTTCAGATTTTGCCAAAGAATGTCCTACCTTGTTTTCTGAGAACCCTACAACAGTAAAAGGGTGAATATGTAACAGAGATCTGTCAGATCACATCGCAGTGAGGCCACTTTTGAGCCGAGCTGCTCTTTGCAGTTATGTTGAGGATCTGTTACAGAAAGGAGTTATTCAGCACAGGTCTTGTAATTATCCAAGCCCAGCCATCCTTGTTCCAAAAGGAGGTGGAAGTTTCATCTGGTTGTAGGTTACAGGAAATTGAATGAGAATGTGGTCTCTGATTCCTTTCTGTTGCCAAACCTGGAGAGTGGATGCCATCATTTCTCGGGGGTGAGGCGTTTCAGCATCATGGGTATGAACAGCACTTATTACCAAATGCCATTGAGTTTGAGAAGCCAAAGATATATGGCTTTCACAACTTCTTTTGCTGCATACAAATTCATAAGAATGCCTACAGGAATTTTACTGGCAAATGTATTTTGAATTTAGAGACTGACCAACATTTGAGGGACATCAGATTCAAATGTTTCTTTAAGTACCTTGACAACTTGCTTATATATTTCAGGACATGGGAGGAACAGTTGAGAGAAGTTTCATTTCCTGGTTGGGCCTGCATCATGTCTCAGATGGTTAGTTGCTGGCCTCTTGGTATGGAGGCCTGGGTTCAGTCCCAGGCCAGTCCATGTGGGATGGCTGAAGTGGCAATGGGACAGGTTTTTCTCCAAGTACTTTCATTTTCCCCTGTCATTATTATTCCACCAATGCTCTATGCTCATTCCTTTATCTAGCACTGATGCTATGTAATCTCACCAATTGACAGCATTGTTAAATAACACACCCAAAAAAATACCAAGCTGCACATTGCAGATTTTACCTTGAACCCCATGAAAATAACGTTGGGGCTGAAGAAGATTGATTTTATGGGTCATGTCGTAGCAGTCATGGGTCCTGTTTCAGAGAAGCTGGATAGGATCCATGCCATTCAAGCTTCGCCTCTGTGATAGTCGTAAAACATATTTGGCACATCCTGGAAATGGAAGCTCTCAAATGTGATTCATCCTGAGTTTTGCCCACATTGCCAAACCCCTGAATAACATGAACTGAAAAAAAAATGCCCAAGTTTGGGACAGGTTGGACACAGAAGCCTGGCAGAATGTCAAGCATCAGGGATCTTAGGTACAAAGAGGAAGCACTCTAGATCAAAAGGATGAGAGGTTGCCACAGGCCATCCTAACAAGTCCTGGGACATGGTTCAGGACTGTGTTAATCTGTATCAGTATGGTAGAGACTGGGTGGTCCACTTTCATATAACTGACTGCCCATTGTACAACTTGAGGCCCTTGTGCATTGTGTGAATGATCTGAAGTTCTATAAAACTTAGGTTTATTGATACAGTTGAGCTGAAGTACACATGGTGCTTTTGTTACTCCCTTTTGAAGGCTTTTTATGTGTATTATTTGTCAAAATATGTTAGTTGAATGGTTTTCATACACCACAAGGAGACAAATTTTATTTTATGAAACTTAGTTGTTCCATTGGCAGTGGGTGTTTTAATAATGGAAACATTCAGATGATGGGTTGCAGATATTGGTTATAAATAGAGTATACATGTATGTATACCAATAACTAAGTGTAAAGTGTTACATAGTTTCTAGGCACAAATTTGTCTACTCCATACTGTGAAAAATCCCACTACCCTTATTTTGAAATCCATTTCATGATAAATAAGGTTGCTTATATTTTACATAGAAAAACAATTTTACTCACAGTGGGTTTTGATTATTATATGTGGTTGCAATCAGTTCAGTTCAGGCCATTGGTGTTACTGTCTTCAGCCCCCTGTGGGATAACTAAAATGAAAATTCTGGTACCTCACTGTGTATACACGTGATGATGTCAACCACAGGCACTTTTCTGGTGTTGCACACAGTTCCTGTTTCTGTCCTAAGGAAAGGGATTATTCTGAATGTGTATGTGCAAAAAATTTTTATTTATTTTGATGATAAAAATTGTCAGTTTGTCATTAATGTTTATCCTATCAGTGCTAGGAAATTGTCAATTTGTCACTAATATTTAACCCATCAATGCTTCTTCTTCTTCTTCTTCTTCTTCTTCCATGGCGTTACAGCCCGAGGTGGGCCAAAGCCTCCTTCTTTTTGGGATTTCATCCCGAAGGTTTTCCTAGTCGGTAAGTGTAGTGAGTGACTGGCTCACTGACCGCACAAGTTTTTGCTCAATCCTGATGAGACTGCCAGAGCCATCTGGCAGGCAGTCAGGAGACTTGGGTGAGAAATGGCCGCTTGAATTTTGTTTACGGACATTACTGGTTCTATTCATGCCCGAAGGTTCTTTTACATGCCATAAATCTACGACATGGGGTCGACGGCTTTACTTCCCCTCCGAAGGAAGTGGTGCTCCGGATTTTTATCACCCTTAAAAATCCATCGCCCTCGGTCGGGATCAAACCCGCGAACCTTGGGTCCAGTGGCGAGCATGCTAACCACTAGTCCACCGAGGGTGACAACCCATCAATGCTAGAAGATTTAAATTACTTTAAATAATCTGAGGATCATAGGTGATAACAGTAGTTATGTTACTCACCCTGGTACACTCAAAACTTGAGCCAGCACCCCCATTATCACATCAAGCTCAACATAAATTTCATTCACTGCCATTGGTTTCCAAGGCTGCTGGATTTTTACAAACACCCTCATCCCTTCCATTTTATGAATGTTAATGTGCAAGTGTCAGTAAGGTGAGATTTATTAATAATTGATACATTCATTATTTCACTGTTGCACAGCACTACAACACAAATATTCATGAGGAGTTTACTATCCATGTATTAGATAGAACTCTTCTATTCAAATCCTTTCCAATACATCAGTTGTCATTTTGCTTACCACTGACACTATCAGCAACCATAGAGTGAATCAAGTGAATGGGGTGAAACATTGCACCAAGGGTCATTAATGTTTTCAGAAATTCTTGCAGATTTACATCTGTTTCATTACAGGATTTTGCAGTGCATATTCACACATGCAGGAGAGAATTACGAATAGACATACATGCAGTGTATCTACATTCGGGCACAAACATAAGTTATATGAGATATTTCTGTAAAAAGGCTTCAGATTCAGAATGTTGCATTTGTTCACAACACAGTATGCAATTTTACAGATGTCCTTGTACTGGGTGTGGGAGACACCAGGGACAGTTCTCAGATGAATTCAAGCATCCTTTCCTTCATGGCAAAATATCACATCAGTGTTGAAGTATTAACTACAGAACAAGCCTGTGCTACATTCAACTTCTTGAATGCTGAGAGGAGGTGTATTGCAGGTGCTCTAATCCCACCGCTCACACTGCGACCTACAGAGGATGATGTGATCATGTCTAAACGGAGATACAAACGCTTATATGAAAGTAGTGATGATGACATTTTTTAATGGATAGCATATTCAGGTACTGTTTTTGTCCTGTAGTTTTGGTGTCAGAATGACAGTCGTAGATGTTATCCATGTCTGTAGTTGCCCATCCATTGCAGTCTGTTTAACATGAACTAATAATGATACTTGTGTATACTTTTATGGCATATTGGCTTTACAGCCAATTAAAATTACTGCTTGGTATATGTAGGCATGCTGTTTTGATGACAGGCTTCAGAAATGGGATCTTGCTCTTCTGTGCTGCGTAAAATACCAGAAGAGTGAAGGTCTCATTTACACTGTGGCAGAAGCCTGAAATCACACAAGGCTTCAGAAATGTTTGCAGTAAAACTTACAGACCGTGCCCCATTTTGACTGTTTTCATTGCATCACACTTACCATGTTAGGTGGAATTCTATTAATTTGTGAACACTTTTCATGTTACATTCCCCATCACTCTTCTGTCTGTGATCAGTTCAAGTTCCAGCCATCAAAATGCAACAGCATCTATATAAATTAACAGTTTATTATCGAACACCAACATGTTGCAACTGGATCCGGCCATCGTCAAGAGGCTGCCTTCCAAACACCTGTAGCTACAAAAGTTAACATTTATGTGTACTATTTTAAAATATCTGCAGTCCTTGCCTTAGACCGTTTTGAGTATTCGCTTATTAGGTAGTTAAAACATGACCATGAACTTGGAGAGTATCAGCAATGTATATCAGAACCAACAGTCACAGTTACACTTCCCATGCAGCACAGTAGTTATTTGCGAACAATGTATGTTACATACGTTTCAGACCAGTCTGTGAAAGGACAAAAGCCGTGTGTATGTCTGATGTTAGAATTTCCACAACACACTAAGGGGGCCACCACCGTTGCTGCCTAAAGGAGCAAGACACCGATTGGCTAGGATGACCAGTTTTGATCAGTGAAAAAAAGAGGACACTATCTGAAACAATGTCATATCCTTACTGCCTCCTGCAGCCTCCTCTGGATATAGCTAATCTCTTAACCTTTGGCTAACGTAATATAAACGTTTGGATGTATAATGCTTATGTTCCCTAGCTATAATGGACTTTTATTTGCTATGGAATATATTAATGGAGAAGAAAATGTTTTGTGTATACAGTATTGACATGCAGAAAAGAAATGACACAGTAAGTGGATACAACAATATTGACTTACCTATTGTTGAGTACTTCTATGTCTGTTATGCCAGTTCCTGCACCTGCATTCTTGTTTGAAGATTTTATCTACCTAAGCAGAGTTGGCTGTTTTAGGAGATATTTGTAGTGTTAAAGGCATGCATAAACATTTATATCGTACTGGAGAAGAGAGCCCCCGTCGTAGCTTCAGTGGTAACTCTGTTTCTTTCGTCTGTCACCTGTGCATTTATGAAGGTAAATAAACTTTCAGCATTCGCATTTGTGACTGGGAAGGTAATGGAAAAGTTTCTAAGCATTTGGAATGGCAGTCTGCATTACATTTCTTTTGAAGTGTTTAACCCACTTGTCAATAATTGATGCACTTTTGAAATCCTCGTCATTTTGAGCATTTTAAACAAAAGTCTTTGGGTTAGACAACTGGTCAAAACATTTTATACTATCCATTATCACATCTCAGTCCCTCAAGTATTTTGTGGTAGATTGAACATCACCAAATGAAAGCATCTTACTTAAACTCATCCAGCAAAATAATTGGTGCATTTCTGCAGTTACTTGGTACACACTTTGTACACAGAAGAAGCTTCTGTCATTAACAGATCAATTTCTCCAGTCTGTCTCTCTTTGCTTTGCTTAGGACCTCCCATACTGAATTTCTTTCCATTTCCATTTCCTTGGTTTGTTTATGGAACATTGACATTATGGAATGAACATCGTCAGATATGCTTCTAGTAACTTATTTTAAAAGAATGTCGTCAGTATTACTGGTGGATTAGATTCAGTCAGAAAAAGATTTAAACCCATGAAACATCTATAGTAACAATTGGATGGCACAGAAGGGTCATGCCGTGTTACAATAACGATCTGTAATTTCTGTCAACACATTTGTAACTCTTGAGATTTTATCTTCTTACTTTGTGTATGGAGGAATAAAAGTAGATGTTCATTATGGTGCAGTATATGTACACAGTCAATGTATGTGCCCCATCCATGCTATATACATTTGTGAAGGATGTGTTGGACAACCAGCAGTGATTATTTCTTTAATTCATGATTCAAGGCGTGGAAGGTTTTTTTTAGAGTGACTGATTCCTCAAAAATTAGTTTTTTATTGTCACCAGAGAATGTAACACACTCTGTAAGGAAGACATGATCTTTTGATGTTTGTGTAACACAGTTTGTTGTCAGTCCTCATTTTTTATTTGATATGCCATTCAGATCAATCAATTTTGATTCAATGCCATGAACTTTATGAAAATGTTTGTGTCACAATGTGGAATAGTTTTTGTGAACCATGATTACTGCCATCTGTTGACACACCTAAGGAGGATATCTCATTTAAATCCTAAATTGCCATATCAGCAGAATGTTGAGCCAGCACATTATTTACAATGGCTTTCGTTTTTGTTCTTCACAGGAAGCCTTTCTGGCTGTTTCTGAGTCAGAACATGTTACTTGATTTAATTTGGAAGTGCAGTCAATAGACGTGTTTGGTAAGTGACGTTTTATAACCTGAAGTGACAAGGTTGCTTCTGTTGCTGTAACCTGTTCTTCTGTTTTATTTTTCTGTCTTGAATTTTGTTTAATAGAGAACTCGCTCACCCTTGGAGTATTACAACATGCCTGGATTTCTTTCTTGTGCTTGGTCTTGTTGACATGTGCTTGCAAATCAGAACTTCCTCAAACAAACATAAACAGGACAGAACAAGGCCCAAGGCAAAACAAAAACAATGCTGTACAATTTAATTTTATTAAAAGTCAAGGTTAGAAAGAAAAGAAATACAAAATTTGACACATTGTTATAACAGATATGTTTGAACTCGTGATAAGGACATGTTAATGGATAAAGTACCAGTGAAAATATGATTAACAGGAAACATTTCTTTTCTAAATAGGTCAGTGTTTCTGCAGACAGCATTAGCAGTTGATGCACATCTAGCAGGAGGACATCTTTTTCATGAACAGCCAACATTGAACATACAAACTTTCTCAGATATCAAGTAGGAACCCAGTGACATATAACACATCCTCAAGGAAAGGACAGAATTAATTTAATAAAAGAATGTGTGTGTGTGTGTGTGTGTGTGGCCTCTTACATAAGGTATGCAAATTTTAAGTGGTATAATACATTAGCATAGCTATAATGGATGTGGGAAAAGAAACGAGTACAAGAGTGCTGGGAACTTATGCTGGATGTGCTCCAGTTTGTTGGCCTCAGTGGGCATTATGGAATCCCTGGAATCACACATGACAGAGACATACCATAATTTAGCTCTAAGATAAACTGTAAAAGGTAAAGTTCACACTAGAATAGGTCGTGAAGGCCCAGAGGGGGAGTAGAGGTACAGCTCTACTCCTTCTTTAAACTTAAATGACCAACGTTTGCATATGCTAACACACATAAAAAACCACCCCTAGAAATTAATTTTATGTATTCAGACAACAAGGAAATTTACTATATTTTTAAGACATGCTGCATAATCTCTTGTTTTATTTTCCAAAAAATGCCGTTTATGTCATAATTTTATCTTTTTCTGTTCAAATAATACGTTTTTCATAAACCAGGTGCTAAAATTTAAATACCCACCCAGTTGTTTAAAGGTTAACCTCGGTGCTGGATGACGGAGGGTTGTCAGTGCCACACCCCAACCGCTTAACCCCCGGGAAGGAGCCCTGGTACCCATTGTACAGGAGGCTGAATGGACCCCAGGGCCAATCTGGATGGGTGTGGAGAAGAGAAAATCTCTTGCCTCCACCGGGGTTTGAACCCCAAACCGTCTATCCTGTAGGGAATCACTATACTGACTGTGTTATCCCAGCCCCTTTCTCAAGGACAATGTTATAGATATTAGGTTTTTAATTAATATCTGCAAGTAAGGCTTTGTGGGCTGATAACAGAGAGGTTGTGTAGGGTAAGGTCATGATTATTTTGAGGACTGAGAAACTTCATGTAATGAAAGCCATTGCAGCAGAATGGTAGACATTAACTTGCAGTAGTCATACTGTTACCATGAAACCGTTGTAATGTGTCATAAGATTTTCCTTTTAAGTTTCCTGAGAAATAAAGGACAGTTAATTTATTTCTTAGCAATTCATAGTTGACGATACAATCATAGACTTTGAACGGTTTGTATGGGAGCCATTCATGAAAATTAGCCTTGGACTTCTTTGTGTCAAATTTCTCTCAATTAAGTAATCTGAAAAACTCCATTTTTTATTAGGAAATGATCTGGCATGATTAATGAGGTTGTAGAGCTCTCTTACAAAAATATTCTGTACTTTCTTTCCACAGAAATTACTCCATTGTATTTTGTTCTCTTAATTTCTTTGGGTTGCATCACATCATTTTATGACTTACAGAAAAGTGTAAACACTGTATCTTGTTCATTTTGTAGAAGATTTCAAAATTCTTTTACTTTAGTGACACAAGATGTTTTATTTGCGATGCCATTGGTTGTTGGCCTTTTTACAACTCCTGCTCCATTTTTACAGTTCCTTAAACCCACAAACCTGTAATAAAAACCAGTTTTTCAAAGTCTGATGATTACTTTAATTGACAGAGGAAGCGAATGCCAATATTTACAACAGGCCACAAAAATAAAGTTATTTAGCCAGCTATTATATCAATATTTTTCTTATTCATAAATGTAGGTGTAAAAACGTAGAAAATGAAAAACTTGCCTGGGGCCCACACTTATTGGGAATGTAGCACTTCTTTAGTTTGTGCTAGTTTCTTACCATCTAAGTTGTTGAAATAAGAATGTACTTCTGTGTTTAGTGGATATGCCTCCAATGCTTTTTGCTGAAATACCATTCAAGTGTTCAGTCATAACTCATGCCCTGTCATATATTTGAGTTACAGTAACTTGAAAACTAAATTTTGCAAGTGTTTAAATACACCATCAGAACTTCAGTTTGCACAGACATCAGTAAAACTAACAAGTCTTTCCTCAACTGTACCATCATGAATGTATGTCAACACTGAGAATAACTCATTTGAATGTCAGAAGTCTCATCCAACAGTTTGTTTTCAGATTTCATCTATTGTCACTTTGTGGAAGACATTAATCAGATTGTTTTTAATGGCTGATGATGTGCCTTTGAAAAAGTGATTGTTTCTAAATGGTCATCAGTAAAACTCAACTGTAAATGTAAAGCCCTTGTGCTGAATTAAACACCATAGTATGATGACATTGACAATACAATCCTAATCTTTAAATTGCATATGTTTTATATAGTTGTTCTGCTAAGAGGTGAATCAGATTTACTATGACCTAAAACAGAACTTTCGATTTTATCATCATAATATGACATAAGTAATTTTGGAATATGCTTTTTATGAAATCTTTTATTGTTTTCTGAGTTATGAGATTTAAGTTGATTTTCAAAAGTGTTGTCACTTATTTGGCAGTTGAGAATGTGAGGCAGAAGATTTTTTTAAGTGTCAAAGTTATTGAGGTTGTTAGATTCCCCCCATGCAACTCCAAGCATAGCCACATCTTGAAAACAACATGGCCAGCAACTTGTTAACCACAGGCACAAATTATACTGCAAACCCTGAAAAACCTTAACATAAGTACTTGTCTTTGTCCTTTTGTGTACATGCTTAAGGTTAGGTATAGATGAGCAGGGTCTCACATCCTTTATTACCTTTAGTTTTCCATGAAATTTGCCTAGAAAAGGTTATTTTTAATAAATATTACTTAGCACTTTTATCACATAAATCCAAGATACGGTACACCAGTGCAACTGCATAGTAGTCATTATGAAAAATATATGTGCAGCATGTCCTGACTGCCCTGGTGTCAACTCAGCCTCTATGAGTACCAGGACGGTAAAGGTGGCTGGTGCGTGGGGCTGACAATCTTGCCACCTTCATGTACCGACTGTCTAGAAATTCAGGGAGCCTCAACCTCCTGGAGCCTGAAGGCCTGGATAGACAGTTCCTTACAACTCTGTTTAAAAGAAACAGAGGTGTCAGGTTCTTCTTATGGTAGTAGTTGTGTTAACATCTATAGTGGACACAGATGTCACAGATGATTAAAATGTTAGTAGGGAGAAGGTATGTTGGATTTGGGTCTTCTGGAATATGACACTGCAGCTTTGGGAACCACTCACCAACAACACAGTGTAATATTTCAGAAGATCCAAATTTTCAGAACAATACTGTGAGAACCTCATATCTGTTAGATTGTGTTTGTAGTTTAACATCTACAGTAGCTGTAGCTCATGAACATATTTTTGTGGTACACATTCATACTTTTCATAATAGTGAGTTTTCCCTATAGATGCCATGAAGGCACATATGGGGAGTGGAGGTATAGTTCCACTCATTCTTAACCATGGCAGTAGATGGAAGTGAATGGTCAGCCTCACATTCCGGCCCCTCCACCCCGTGGAAAGATGCCCCGGTACCCATTCAATAGGAGATCAAGTGGACTCCAGGGCTGGTCTGGATATTTTGGAGATGAAATAAGTCTCTTGCACCTGCTGGGATTCGAACCCTGGCTTGTTCAGCCCATAGCCTCTTCACTATACTGACTGTTCTATCCCAGCTCCAGGCTATGTTTTGTGTCACATGTAATAGAGGTTATGCGTTGTTCTGATAAATATGGCAGTAAAATAATTTTTTTTAAATTATGATTGATTAATGTGATAATACTGCTGTTATGTGGTATAACAGGTATGTATCCAGGGTCTATGCATGTCTGTGGTTTAAAAGCAAGTTCTATCAACCTCACCAGTCTCACTGCTTAGTGAAGAAAATTTGAAAGGCTAAAAATAATGTGCAGTTTGAAAACAACTGCACTAATTTACCATCTCCAGCAACCATACTATTTATCTTAGCAGTTCCAGTACACCTGATATAGCAATCAATGAGCCACTTGCCTGGCTGTGTGCCACAAATATGGCATGATTTAGACCACTTGATCCGTCATACTAAAAAGATCTGTATTCTTATCCTCACAACAATTCATACACAAAAGTACTATTCCAGGTACCTAGTCAGTCAGTGTATCTAATGCTTTCCTTGCTAAGAAATGATGTGGCATATACCAGCATTTACCTGTTGACACAGTGTAACATCCCAGAAGACTTGAATCTTCAGCAACACTGCTTTGAGAACCTCAAATCTTGCATTGTGGCATATAGCGTAGGGGAGTTGAGCATAAAATGGCGCTCCCGGGTAAGATGGCCATTGGCTGTTATTTTTTTACCGGTGCTGCAATCGGTCAGGCTTGGAGCCTAGTGTATGTGTATTAGTGTAGTGAGATCAGACACAGAGAGTGAGTGCGCTTGTACCACAGAAAAATTTTTTGTGTGACAAAAACTGTCGTATGTCGTGTTCGAAATGGGCACGTGAAGAATGTGTTGGGGTTGACCCAGTTATCGATGATGACTTCATATGTGACTCTGTTCTCCTTAAATTTCTTTTCAGTGGTAAAGATAGAAGACCAGTTTGGTTTTTATGATATTTTTATAATTATTACAAAAATCAGGAATGTAAAATTACTGTTAAAGTGTCTGAAAGGATGAATAAAATGGTCAAATTTACATGGCTGCATTTATTCATTAGATTCTTTTAATTATGTTCCATTTTTAACAGAAGATGTAGGGGTCCGTTTTATCCAGGGGCCTGGGTAAAATGGCCATTTTGTAAGGTTTCAGAAAAGTTCAAATTTCAGATGAACAAAACTTTTAAACAACGTACTAAAAACTATGCGAGTTTTCTTCATAATTCCCACAACTACTATTCTTTATGTTATTAAAGGCAACCAAAGTGTAGTTAAATTATGATATGCCTGAGGGAGGTTGTTTCATGCATATCTCCCCTACATAATGCACACAGCCAGTTCTGAACCAAACATCAGGGATTTTATGTAATGCTGAAAAGAAAATTTTACTTTACATTCCTCCAGTTTTGGTGGTCTGGTGGTTCATTAACTAGCCAGACTGAATAATTTTCCACTTGTGGAGAGGTCTGAGAAGGTAAATGTCAAATCCTGCACAACTAGGATCTTCCTACTTCATTTACCAGTATCTAAATAAGTTGCAAGGAAGCACGGCAACCAGCATTGTTTTAAAGTAAGTATATATTCCAGTGGTTAATGGCACATAATTCTAAGCTGTAAAAAGATTGATGAGCACACCAACAAGTATATTTCCATCAGCCCATTAAACGGAGAAAACAATGTGAAGTGTTGAAGTGAAAAGACTCCCTGAGGTATAGAAACTGAAAGTACTTTGGTATGGTATGTCATGCAGGATTTTTCTCTGAGATATAAACCTCCTTAAATCTGAAGGGGTGGGACACAATTTCACCAAATTTAACAAGCTGTTATGCTGTTACTTCTGTCCAGCATCAGAGCAATGTTCAGCGCTGTTACCTCTCTACACGCTATCATCTGTACTTCGGAAAATAAAGAGCCCACTAATTTATTGAAGAGTACAGTTTTCTGGGATACAATGCCATATTGACCAGCAGTTTGTTACTGACAGTTCAAAGAAGTGTGCTGCCTCCATCTTCAGTGTAGTCGAAGAAGAGTAAGTTGCTTAGAGGAAGGGTTTCATTATACAGGAAAAGGGTGCCTTAGGCAATTGTCATATTAAGCCAGTAGGAGGGGAGGAGTTGTGGGGTGGCCAGGGTCACAAGCAGAGTTTGCTTTCCTCATCTCTAGCAGGTTCAACACATGACAGCTCTCTTTGGTGCAGGCATGTGTAGGACAAAACTGTGAAGCTCAGCTCTGATATTTGTAGCTGCTGGTTCTTCCCGTGTTGTGTTATCCTCATCCAAATAATAATCAGAATTGCCAGTTTCAATGTCATCTTACTTTCAACAGCTTTGTGTAAGAACCTTGATTTCAGGCTTCCGCCACGATGTTGATGAAATCTGTGGTCTTCTGGGTAATTACCACACGACGACGTGTAATTACCCAGAAGACCACAGATTTCATTGTGTAAGAATTATTGTTACTTACACTAACACCGTCTGGGTTGCTTGCCTTCATTTTCAGTAATATCGCTGTCGAAGTCGTCCGCCTGGCAAACCCACAATAAAATGAAGTATTTTTACATTAAAAGGCAGAAATTCATTTTAAATTTACTGACAAACTGGAATGTAGAGGTAGGTTCCACCGAAACGTCGATACATTTCTACCAGTCTGCAAGGGGTACATCCCAAAGACAGGCCTGACCGCCTTCAGAACCTAAAACCTCACACTAATTCTGGTGAAGAAACTGAATAGGTAAGGACATAAACGTTCAGCAATCATTCACCGACACCGATGTGTCTATTACCACGGACAGGATTCCTTCCTGCACGCAAAATGGCACCCTGGTCAGCGAATAGGGGAACATTCCGCCAGGAAGCGGTGGGCAGATGATCCATGGTTGGGGCGGCCCGCCGCTTATGGTATTTACTTCAGGTATTTCCATAAGTATTGGGATGCCCGAACCAGTTATTGGCCTTCTTGCTTTGTCGCGTACTGGCCATCTCAATGTATCATGTTTACTATGAATATGAAATTGTACTAATAAACAAACTAGTTAGTCCACATTTCGTCTCTACGCCAGGTATAAATTACATTGCTACTATTTCAGTGTCATGCGTCATTTTGTTGCCTATAGAGGTCTTGTTCTCGTGCGCGAAATTTATGTCAAGGTCATGTTCAATGTAGTTTAGCTGTGTCACATTTAATAGACCTGGCAAATCAGTGTGGGAGCGATTGTTGTTAATTACGTATCACGAATGAAGTAATTTTGCAGGCCGTAGTAATTACAGAACGTACTTCTGATACACACTTTACAATGAAAACAGACGTCGTTTGCTGAAATAAGTACTAGATTCGCTTTGGGGTATGAGGGCAGCGATGTCGGTACGAATAGTACGGTTGGCTAGCGAGTCTGCATATTTGCTGAGGTGACGTCATTGTGCTTTAAATGGAAACGGCTGAAGCTAGTAGACTACCGGCGAAACGAAATACTGAAGAAGAAGAGAAACGTTTTGCGGGTGGGATGTGTGCAAGAAACAGAAACAGTGTGTGGTTGTAGTTCAGAAATTATAATTTACGATTTTATGCCATTTTGAAGATTATAATTCGACAATGAAAGCAAAGTATATTCAGAAGGAACGTCCTCGGGACAGCTCGCTAGTAACCTAAGAATATCGGGTAAGCATGTGAGCCAAGAAGAAAATAGGGTAGGAGTGACGTAGTGTATTCAGAGAGTTTCAGTTTGTGCGTCGTAAACTTTTTTTCTTAATTCATGAAATACGTATCCGAAGGTGAATTTTCATATACGCCTGTTCTAATTTGATTTCCTGTTGGAAGTTACGCCTACATTGCGCAGTTGTGTTTCGGACTGAAAAGTGTTTCTTACCTTCTTTCTGGGATTTATTGACATTAAAAACAAAAAGTACCTGTAAGTCATATTGGTGAGCTCGTTAATGAATTGACCGCCAGTATAGCTCAAGGTCTCATTTGCTCTGTGGAGATAAGTGTTAAGTAGGTTGGAAGTAATGCTGTTTTTTTGGGGCTGTTTCTTGTAACCTCATTCCGCCGAGACCTCTAATGGAAAGATGGACACAACCAAAATACCAGTGGTGTTGTGCCATTGATTATATTTTACCTCTTTGCCTGCATCGTGTACAAGCTGCAGCTGTACTGTTATCCATCAAACTCACTTTTACTGTCACATTGCTTCATATTATTAATGCGCAAAATTAACTCCTGTTCAGAATATTCTTTGTTTCTCAACACATGCTATTATGCAGGGAGACAGTTCTGTTAAAAAGTAATGCAGTGTGTTACTCTTTTCAAATAGTGTAACAAGACTGCATGGGTTAGTGTCTGTTCAAAACTTCTGATGGTGGGCTACCTCCAACCCTCACTCCTCTCTCTAACCCCCAACTACAAACATGTGATAAAGTTTTGTCTGTTCATTACTGTATTTCTGTAGGCACCACTGTTTTAAATATGATGGAACCTTGAACATATGTTACATAACAATTGTGATTGTACCTTCGAGTGTCAAGTAGCATAATGATGTGACTGAAGGTTCGTTTCAGCCTAGCAGTAGGTTATGGTGGGAAAACACAATAGAAGTCTGTGTATAGCATTGGACATAATTCAAATGCAACAATTGCTATCAGCTGACTCACAGTCAGTTGTAACATGGCCAGGTGGACTTCACAGATGCTATTGCAGTACAGTAACACACTTATTATTTATTAATATTTATTTTTTAGAGTTAGTATTCTATGTACATATGCTGTAATAGTGTGTAATGTAGAGGGATGCTTCTTGAACTAGTAGTTGTAAGTTGTGCATGGAAATTCTTTTGATTTCAGTTTTATCCCTGGTATGTGCACGCTTGTGTACAGGAAAGAAAGATTATTTCCCCTGTTGAAATAGTATGTTGAGCTGTATGAATCTTGTGTTTTACTTTCTGGACTTACAACACTTAGCAGGCTTCATGCCAGGACACCTGTGTGGAATTGAGTACACGGGTAGCCCCCAGAGTTAGTGTGTTTGATGTATGACCATTCTGAAGGTTCAGTTGGAATCATCTAAACTGGCTAATTTCCAGCTTCGCTTTATGCCATATGCAGGGGTTGAAAAGTATGTGTAATTTTGGCTGGTGTCGTATTTTCCATTTAGCATTCGGGTGTTGGCTTTTATACAGTTCTAACAAATCTCACTTAGTTACTTTTTACATATAAAATGGTGAATCACATCCAAAGGAATTGAGGTCAACATAATTAGTAATAACAGTCATTCTTTCAAATTTGATTCTGTTGCCATTATCTGATGCCTGGCCTGCTTGGGTTTGGGACAAAAAGTGTGACAGGAAGGAATTACCGTATTTTTCGGTATATAAGACACTTTTTTCACCCAAAAATTTGTCTGAAAAATGGAGTGCGTCCTATATGCCAGTGCGTTTTATACGCCGCAAAATTCTGGGAAATTTTCATCTGTCAAAGTCTACTCTATTCGTTGACATTTGTTGGTATGTTCGTGTAAACCGTTGGACATGCGTGTTTAGCACATGCTCACGTGTTGGTGATAGCAGTTAAGAGTTCTTCTAGTTGCACAGTCTCGCAGTATATTAACCCATGAATCACCCGAAATGCAGACACTGCTATACCATTGCATTCAAGCATGCTGTCATTGAGTACGCAAAGGAACATGGCAGTAGGGCAGCAGAGCGGCAATTTGGGCTGCTGCCAACTGGAAAAATGATACGAACTTGGAGAAAACAAGAGCAGCAGTTAAAAGAGGCAAATCCTAATAATTGCAGTCTCCGTAGAGGAACTGCAAATTGGCCAGAACTTGAAGAAGAAATAAAAACATGGATACTAGATCAAAGAAGATCTGGTATTACAGTATTTACAAAAATGATTATTCACTGAGCAAGATTATTGGCAATAATTAGATTATTTATTATGTACGAATTCCCTGAAAAGTTAATGTATTTTTTATTCGATAAATGCTTGATAAAACATACTAAAATTATTTTTTTGCAAAAAATTTGCATAAAAAATAGGATGCGTCCTATACGTCGAAAAATACGGTAGTTGTGCACACCATTCAGAGGTGAGAGCCACATTACATTTCCTGAAAATATTAATAATTTTTTTTGTGATCAAAATATTTGTGTGTGTAGTAGTTTTAAAAATTTTTTTACTCATGGCCATAAATTCTTCCCAGAACTACTGTTGTTAAATTGCAAATCTCCGGAATCAATGTGGAATATATGTAAAAAAAAAAAGATTTATTAAGAAATATTACTAATCATTGTGTGAAGAAGAAGGGAGGTGTGACAAATAATTGAATGTAGTGTTTTTATGCAGCATCTGGCAAGTGTCACCACTGGGGCATGACATGACAGTATTGTGTTAGTTGGAATTCAGTTTGCTTTTGGTCACAGAAGTGTTGTTTTGGTGCAGAGTTTTGTTTGCTGAAGACAAAGAAAGAAGAGATACTTGCTCTGATCGTTCAGCAAGACTGTTTGGAAAAGGTAGTAAGTAGTAAGAGTGCCTGAATGCCCAGTGAAAAGGCAAAGTCATTGTAACTGAAGTAAATTAGTGGCAAAATCTTGCTGATGTGCTTTTTTTTTATGTCATAGGATTTGCCTGTCACAGATTTATCAGAATGGTCAACCCAACATTCTGTCTTAAATTTTTTGTGTGCAGTAACACATTTATCAAAGAAGTTCATTTCTGTAACTGAATAAATGTAATTTGTGCCACGTGAATGCTGCAGATGCACCAGTTTCAGTTGACAACAGTGTCAGTGTGTGAGATATTATGTTTTTAGCAGAAAGCCTCTGTACTTCATGAAGTGCAGTGGAAAGAATCTGTGACATGTCTTCATGAAAAACACTCAGAAGTGTCTTTTTTTCTGTGTGTGTGTGTGTGTGTTTTTGTGTGTGTGTGTATGTGCTAGTCCAGGAAAGGAACTGATGCTCTTATGAAGACAAATTTTATGTATAGACCACATTTGTGGTATGTAACAGTTAAATTTTTTTTGCAGGTCTGGCTTATGGTGCATAAAGAACTTTCTATCACAGTGGCAGCATTCATGAAGTCCAGTGAGTATTATGCTATTTGTATGTCTGAAATCATGAGCTGGCCTCCTTTGGCTGTTAAGAAAGATGACATCACTGCATGTGTGTGGTGATTTCTGCAGTGACCCTATCTCTTGGTCCACCTAATTTCATTTCTGTTTTGTATTGTGACATGGTGTAACCTGCTTAGCATACCACAGTTGAACATTCCTGCATCTGGTGGTATCTTCTGCAGAAATCTTAGCTTGTGTAAGTGGGGCAGCAAGCACCAATTCATCATAATGGTGGATAAGTGACTCATACACATACAAGCGACTGAAATTAAAATTTTCGTGGAAGTTGCACAACATTTAGTTTAAGTACTTTATTAATCAGATTTTTTTTTTTTTTGCTGGCTAAACTTATGCTGTTTAGTAACTATGCAGAGTTATCTTTACAGATGAGTTGGTATCATTTCTATATTTGCAGTATTAAAAAAAATGTGTCAAATATTGTAAGATTTTTACATGTGCTACATTTTTTTTCCATTTGGCAGGTTTTACACCTATGAGGGAAAAATAAGAATAAGTGTTCTGCACTTTAGTGCTGATACTGTGTAGGCCAGTACTGTGAGGCAGAAAATGATGGATTGAATTGGAGATGGTCTAGCAAACAGTGATGATTGTGTGTGGAATGAGTAATTCCTGAGAATGACGAACACCATTGACACTATCCATTCTTAGTGCTACATATCAAAATAGGCCAGTCTGAATTTTTTCTCTGGGAATCAAACAAGTTATTGCATAATATGATGTGCACCATACGTCTGAAGGTTGTGTAATGGGCAGGCAGTGACGGAGTTAAAGCTAGGGGACAGAATGTCTTGAGCTATTGACACTTCTTGTGTCAGATCACGTTCCTTACATTTGAGCAAACTTGTCTTGTCTTTCTTGAGCATGGAGGTAATGGGGTCTTCCAATGAGATTAATTTTGCTTGTTTTGTGGTTGTACCCATAAACCCACATCTCATTACATGTGATTGTCATTGAAAATAATCCTGGGTCTCTTTCAAAACACGCATGGAAGTCCTGGCATGTACTGACATGATTCTCTTCCCCATTTCACTCAGTAGGTAGTGCGAGAATTTGGTGGCAATCCAACGGTATCAAAATGTACCATGTTATTAAGTGTAATAAAATCAAATGATTGAAATCCTGCTTTTGCTACAGTTGCATCAGAGCAGGTGTCAGAAGTTCTGTTAGCATGTTATGGTCATGTGGGTTATGATTATGTGTAGACTGATACGTGCGTATGAGTGTTTCAGAGCCTGCACAGTGAAGATTGGTGAACTTTTATACCCAAAGGGGTTGGTATTTAAATTTTAGCGCATGGTTTATGAAAAACATATTATTTAATCAGAAAAATATAAAATCATGAAATAAACGGCATTTTGTGCAAAATAGAACGGAGATTATGCAGAATGTCTTTAAAATGCAGTAAATTTCATTGTTCCCTAAATATATGAAATTACTGTTAGGTTTTTTTTTTTGCAGGTGTGACTGCAGGTCTTTTAAAGGTTAATTAAGTTCTGTTATGAGTTGAGCTGAGTGTTATCACAATTTAAATGAATATTGTTTAAAGTAGAGCTGAGATTTTGTGTATTAAACACCAGTTTGAGAGTCAGTATCATTAAGGTACTAGGTTTTAGACCTTTCATCTGTTTAATCTGCTTTTGGTAATGAGTGTTGTTGATCCCCCCATGTATGGACAGCCTGGCTTTGTAAATGATCCTGTTGTTTTTTGTGCTGGGGCTTCTTGTTTGATTCTGGAATAATGTTCGATTTATGTGTTTATTTGTTAATGGGAGGCAGATTTGAGTTTATTTGTTATTTATCTCTGCCTTGAGCTGTATTGTATGGGTTTTGCTCTTGAACAGGAAGTGATATGTTCCATGTTGATGTATGTGGGTTGTCTGCATGAGGGCAGCCACCTGCTCTCATGACAGGTTTCCATGATTATATTACTTACTGGGCAGTGTTCTTGAACTCATCGTGCAAAAGCACCGTTATTGTTAAGTCGGTGATGTAAATTATGTCAGTTACTTGAGTGAAAAAAAAAAAAGTCTTGGATTTGCATTTCACATGAAGGATGACATGTTGTGGTTGAAGAGGTGAGCTAATGTTGAAGTTCTGCTTTTCTAAAGCTCTTTGATGTATAGCATTGAAACGATTCTTCAGAGGACTGAGGTAGAATCTGTTAGTGATTTGACGTGTAGTTTGTAATGACTGGGTAGAAACATGTGTGCTTAAGTGATAGGCCAAGGAAACCTTTGGCCAGCATTTCCAGTTCCTGTAATCGGAGTGGATTTTAGGTGCTAAAAATTGAGAAAATATTTATTTCTCATGGCTGTTAAAAGAATAAATATTGTTCTAAAAAGTATGAAATATTTTTAAGTACCCATCACTACACAAAGTACTCACCAAAAGTCATCAGTATTTCAAACAGAAGTGAAGAGCTGTTGCACACAAAAGTTGTAAAGTTGTTCATCAAGCCTCCATCAGTTGTCATGGAAGAGTGAAGTTTGTTGGGCAGTTGTAGGCCTGATGTCACATGTTACAGGACTCAACTGCAGGCAGTTCCTACTTGCATGAATAGCTGCAGTCCTGGAGATATGGTTCCAGGGCAGTTGAGGTGAATTGAAGTGTATTTTATACAGATTGAAGGAAAGATGGTGGTGATGGAATTGGGACGTCATTAGGATTGTCTGCATCATCAGATAGATGCTTTTTGTTTGGTGGGGTGGGGGATTTGGAAGGGCTGTTTGGAGGGCATGTTGTCTTTGTGGGGGGGGGGGGGGGGGTTGAAGTTTCTTCAAGAACCTTTTTAGGCAGTTTTAAACTGCTGCTTATGTTTCGTCCATACACCAGGCACTGTTCTACCTCAAGGCGTATCTCACTTCAGAATGGCACTCAGTGTGTTCATGCACTCTTGTTCAAACCTTGGTATTGCACTCTGTTGTCCTTGGCAAAAATGGCGTCCCCGTGCCTAGGGTTCACAGTGGAGCTATAGGTCCATGCATTCTTCACCTCAGCAGCACTAGATGGAGGTGAGTGGTCAGCTTCACATCCCAGCCGCTTTATCCTTAGAGAAAGAGCACCCCATTATCCATCAAATTAGAGACTGGGTGGGCCCCAAATCCAGTCTGGTCTCTTCAGAGAAAAGGTCTTTGGCCCCTACTGGGAGTTGAACCATGGAAGATTGTGGTCAAGTGATGAAAGGTGGGGTAGGTGCATTATGAAGTGCTGTGTTGTCTTTCCAGGCCACAGTGCTCATTGGTGATGCCATTCTGCAGTGGTGCTGTTGCTACGGTGTCATCTGGGCCCGTCAACTACAAAATGCCGGTTCCATCCTCGCACAGTCGTTACACATCCTCAGCGATGGGGAGCAGCTACAGAACTAGCTCCTCTCTGAACAGCTCCCTAGAGCGACCTTACTACTCTAGCCTTACACGAACAACAATCCCGAGGTTATACACCTCAGAATATAAATCAAAATACACATCACCGTCCAGGTAAGTACCTGAGTTCTGTTATTTTTGCTCAGTGTTTGCACTTTATTCTCATATGTAGAGTTCACGAAATGCTGTTGTCTGATCAATTGCTTTCAGAAAGTGCTTGTTTATACTCGGTTCAGAAGCTGTGATATAATAGATTTCCCATTTATGTGTAGAATACACCCACCCACCTACACCCTACACCTATACTGTGGAGAAGAAGAAAATCTTACTTTGCTGGGAATTGAACCATGATTCCTTGGTGTCACCAGCATATAGCCTAGCCACTATGGACCATGCTATCCCAGCTTCCTAGGCTATGGGCTGGATTGTCCGGGGTTCAAATCCGGGTATGGGCAAGACTTTTTTTTCTTGTCGATAACATCCAGACTGGCTCTGGGGTCCACCCAGCCTCCTATTCAGTAGGTACTGAGGTACTTTCCCAGGGATAAAGTGGCTGGCTGGGGTATGAAGTTAACCACTCACGTCCGTCTAGTGCCGAAGTTAATGAGTAGAGCTGTACCTCAACTCCTCCATAGGCCTTCAGGGATGACTTTATCTTTACATACATATATATAAGAACTTCTTGCTGTGGTTCTAAAAGCAGTCTCTTTCCTCTGGGAAAGCACATGAATTGTACGTGATGAGGAAATAAATGGGTGTGAGAGAGAAGTTGGTGGGGAATGGAGGAAATTACATAATGAAGAACTCGATGTCTTCTCATGGGATTATTGCATAGGTACATCAAAGAGGTTATGACGATTTGAGATTTGAGGTTCTCACAGTGCTGATTTTGAAGATTCAAGTCTTCTGGGATGTTGCACTGTAGTGTAGTGTAGTAGCTCTGTCTTGAGGGCCAGGTTCCTTCTTGGACTGCTTGACCCTGAAGATGGAGGCACTACACTCCTCCAAAATGTCTAACTGGTTGATGGAGCATAACATCCCAGAAGACTTTAATCTTCGGGTCATGATGAGTTGGACACAAAGCATGGGTAGGGAGATAATATATGGTCGAACATGGTTATAACGACATAGGTTTATACGACACGTTGCCTGTAGAGTCAGATTTTCTGTGGTACCAATTAATTCATCACTGTTAACCATAACATTATACTCCTGAGATCTGCACTCTTCTGGGATATTATGAGGCATTGTGTGGTAATTGAATTACCACATGACGCTGTATAATATCCCAGAAGAGCGCAGATCTCGTCAATATCGCGGTGGAAGCCTGAAATCAAGATTATAACGATGCTCGTTCATAACAACACAAAATATTCCGTCCCTTTCATGACGTTATAACCGAGTTGACTGTAAATGTTGCAAAGATGTCATGCAGAATACTGATATGCCAATGGGAAAATGATAGGAAGGTGAAATTCTGTGGTGTGTGAAACGTTATTGGTCACACATCCTGCAGCGCATGTGCTTTCAGAGGTTCAGGTCACTACAGAAACACCATTGTAAAGAAGTCACCCTGTGCAGGCAGTGAATGTTAGGGGTAGGTCACACTTGAAGGTTTTAAGGGTGTTGCTTACAGAGGTTCAGTGGCAGTCTTAACCCTTCTGCTAGAACCAAGGCTTTAACATTAACAGCCGACCAAGTTACACGTTTTGCATGATGATCATCATCATTTAGTCTGTGTCATCAATCAAGGTGCTGTCAGCTTCTGTGTATAGTAGCATGTCAGTTTCCTGTCCCTTAATGCAGACCTAGTAGATAACACCCAAAGATATTATGGAATTTTTTTCCATACGCTTGTCAGTATGTAGGCCTGCAGTAGCTACAGCCATTAAAGTGATGTGTGAATATTTCTGCAGGTTTTTGGGTGTGATCTGAACCCTTGTTTCCAGTCTTTCTTTTCTAATAACAGGCTTTTAATTTATTAATTGTAGTGTTGTTTGTTTACAAGCTGGTATATCAAAGGTATTTAGAAGTACTTTCCTAATGTAAAGTGCAAGTGTTCTGGTAGAGTTGCTGGATGCGTTTCACACTCTCATTTCGTATCTCCTTGTCTATTTAATTGAGTAAACTTTAATGTCTAACTTTAGTTTTGTTTTTTAAAGTTTCATACAGTAGACATATTTATTGCAATATTGACATATCACAGATTAAGAATGGGTACTTCTGTTATTTTTTAATATACAGTGATACCTCGGCTAACGAGTGACCCTGCTAACGAATTTTTCGGGTAACGAAGATTTTTTCGCTGTTTTTCGGACTCGGCTAACGAATATGGATTCGGCTAACGAATGTTTTAGTGGATGCTCGCACTAACATAAAGCAGCAAACATGAACGGTCGGGCCATTCCAGGAGCTTATTTTTTCCGTCTGTATGTGTGTGACAAAGAAATCAGCTGACCACATCACATAGGGGAGACCCACCAACCTGACTGGGTTCTTTACGTTCGATACGGCGAGAAGTGAGACGCCTGATAACATAAGCTGCTTCGGATTTCGGCTAACGAATGTGATTCCGGAACGAATTATCTTCGTTAGCCGAGGTATCACTGTATAATCATTACGTCTACTTGGTGCTGCTGTGGTTAAGAGCAGTTGATCTAATACCTTCACTAAAAGTTTAAAAAGGAACAGTTATGCAGTGGCAACAAATACTGTGTAGCTTAAAATGATGAATAGGAATGGAGCTTTAGCATGTACTGCTTGACAGTATGCAGGAGGAATCTTTGCCATAGTTGAGAACAGTTACCAGCCCTCCATGGATAGAGCAGTGAGGAGGACATTTCAGTTAAAGATGGCACCGTATGCTTTTAAAACAAACTTGTGTAAGAAACAGTACTTTTAAGAGGCCATTACTATATTACCTAAGCATTTTCCATATTTTTAACCCATTAATCCAAATATAAGAAATTGTAAGCATTGACTGTACTCCATCTCCTGCTTACATACTATTTGAATGCTCTCTGATTTTCACATTGCGCTCTCCACTGAGCAGATCATCGCACATTCTGTCTTATGATGTAGGCTTTCCTCTATATAAATTTCATATTAACCCTTGATGACAGAGGACATTTTATAAGAATTTTACCATGCAGACAGAGGACATTTAAATTTTTTCCTCCAAAGATGCAGTACTTTACTAAAACTTGTCTAATTATGAAAAAAAAATTCAGAATTAAAAAAAAATTTAACGTTGTAATGGGCAAAGTATGTACCTTGATTTCAGGCCTCTGCCACAATGTTTTTATTTTATTCCTCATTTGTTTTACTTCTACTTGTATTATTTAAATTTTTCCTGAGTTATTTTATGATTCCCTCTTTTATTAACACATTCAGTTATTTGGTTTACTCTCCTTCCCTGTTATTGCTGCATTCCATACAATTTTCTCCCATTATTCTCACCCTGCCCCAAGGGCAGCATTTGGCCATATTGGGACCGGTTCTCGCACAGGTATCTGAGAAGCCACTTGTCGTGTCTTTCCTCCCCCCTCCCCCTCCCTCATGCTGTTTTGATTCTTTATTCTTCTAATTTATTCATTTGCATTTTTAATTTTTACTGTTGGTTTATTTGTAATTTATTTATTTAGCTAGCTTTATCCTTATATTTTCTCCTTTACTGTTACTCTATTCTAAATTATTTTTCCAACTGTCTGAGCTGTTCGCATTCTCAGTACCCCCAGCAGCCATATGTTGTTTGTATCCACCCCTCTCACCCTGGTTCTACCCTATTAGCTGTCATCACATCACACATTTTGCTACCCCACCGTACTTTCCAGAATCTACGTTATAGGCTTTCTTTCCTACTTGGACTTTTGACCCGCGAGGATGGGACCGATACGTTATCCCGAAACGTCGGTAAACAATTACCACATGACGCTGCGTAATACCCCAGAAGACCGCAGATTTCAGCAAAGTATGTAGATTTAGATTATAAATATTTTGTGGGCAAGTTTTCTGTAGTTTGTGAGTAAATGCAATGCTTTACTAAAATTGCCATAAAATCAAATTAGTATGGAATTTAAAACCAGAAATGGAATAGTGTATTAAGCTAAGAGTTCAGAATTTGATTGTAAATGCTGCAGTTCAGTTTTATTGCTGCAACACTCACAACATAAAGAGTGCACAAGCAATCTGTCTCTGTGAACTTGCGTTAATGTAATTTCATTTATGGAGCAGAGTTGTGCCATGTGGACAGACAGACATGATGCAGCAAATAGCCACTTTTCAAAACTTTGTGAATGCACCTAAAAATATTGAAGCACAATGTGAAGTGTTTTATGAAAGTGCTGTGGGGTGGCGGAATAAACACGTACATACAGCATATAATAAGTTGTCAGTTAAAGTAGAAAAAGTTAAACATGTTTACAGACGTAAATACTCAGGTTACAGCTGAGAACAAAGGATTATTCACATACCAAACTGGAGCTCGGTGTTTTGTCAAAAAGCGCATACGGTTCCTTTATGGGCCAGTCTGATTCTGCCATCTGACCTAGGTTGCCAGCAAGATCTCATTGTTCATTATGATTTAGTGTGCAACACTTTGTTATGTGTTTCATTCCAGGGCTGTGTTTTGAAACCCCATGTGGTAGCATTGCACTCACTTTTCTGTGCTTTTTTACACTGGTAGTAATGCCCAGCAGTGACCTGTGGGGTCATATTGTAGATAGTCCTGGTAACAGAACTGTTGTAAAGGAATAATACTTAAAGTCTGCGTGTGTGCATGTCTGCAGAACCAGTTCGTCATCGTACTCCCACAATGGTTCCCTGTCTGATGACTCCGGGATCTCTGTGTCATCGGGCAGAAATGCCATTGCACGTGAGCGGAGTGAGACCCCAGAGTCCTCAAGTGGGTGGTACAATCGGGTCAGGGATACCAGCAAGACGACAACCACAACGCTTGGCCGGCGGTTTGGTGCTTCATCATCCACCCTGTCGGGCATCAGCGTGACTGAAATGTTCAACAAGTATTCTCCCTCTAACTATACACGGGGGTACAGTGCAGATAGTACGGACAGCGTCTACTCCCGGACCCACAGTGCCACTGCATTAGTCACCCGGCATTCAGTAGGCAGTGGGGGTGCAGTGGGTGGCTGTTCTCTGCCATCAGTTGATCATCGCAGCCGCCTCAGTTCCGAGGTAATTTTACAGTTCAACAACAATAATACCAACAATAATCAGGTAATGTACGAGGAAGCCAACAGCGAAGATGATAATGGGAACAAGCCAAGGTTGTCCGTTGCTGAGATACGACGCCGGTTTGACAGCTCCTTGCCAGCTGCAGTGGCCCAGCAGAATGATAGCAGAGTTAGGAGGTACCCCATCAGGTCCTCCCCCTCTCCTATCCTTGCCAGGAAAATTTACAGCAGCAAGTCTGAGGGCAGGCTGTCGTCTTCTGAGGATGAGGATGATGAGGAGCAGGAGGAAGACGAAGATAATCAACAAGCCGAGGAGAGTGACATGATTTCAAGGCACTCGCCAGTCTGCAGGGTTGCAGGAGGGGCAACCCCTGTGACCATCTCTACCACCCGCTCTGAGTCGCCAAAGCCCCAACCAACAGAATCAGTAAGTAGTGTGACTTGTGTCTGTCTGGGAGACCACATGCATGGTTTTCTGATTCTTGTGTAGGGTATTAAATTTTGAGTCATATTGATTTGTCCATGTTGCCAAAAGGTGAATGTCACTTTTGTTGTTGCTTCTTTCACCATCTTAATGTGTATGATTCCTGTATAAATTATTGTAGGCAGGGGTCTGGAAATGTGGTTGTTAATGGAAACAGTTGGTGAGTATAGAATGTGTATGAAGAATGCTGCTAGTCTACTGGTAAGTGCATTTTCTTAAGTGGCAGTAAATTTCGGTTGTACTTCCGTGGCTGTATAGGTATCTCACACTTAGGGAGTTTCCATGGATGTTATATTGTGATTGACATAGGTCTGTTAATGTTGGCTTGTACCCAAAGAATGAGCTAATTTGATGATATATGCTTATACATTTGTTAAAAGACAGGTTTATTCAGTGAACAGGTCATGTAGCTCATGGACTTGATCAGTCAACATCACCGACTTTGTACATAAATCTAAGATGAATCGCACGTATCTAAAAAAATCTTCTGTGCGGAGCTTTGACAGCTTCATTGAACAAAACAGATGAACAGGCAAATGGGAAAGCATAGGAGATACTGCTTTAACATTCATGCAGTTGTCATGTTGGCGCCTTCAACAAAGGCGGAAAATAGAATGTACATTATTCATTATCATAATACATAAAGTCTGCCAGTAATATTTGTTTATAGCTACAGTGTTTTGTGGTATTTTATATCTGGCTGCAGTGTTTTGTGAAATTGCTTGATCATGCAAGCTGCATCACTTCCTTTGCCATTTACCTTTCCTAGATTAAGTCTAGTTTGTCATGTTTATGGGTGAAAGTGGCCAGAGCAAAACATGGACCACATGCATCAAGGTTATTCCATGTCAGAGGGGCAAATTTTTATGACCATCTCTGATTCTGATGACATTTTGCAAGCTTTTTGGGTCTTCATTGGAAGTGACACAAGGTTTTCAAATTAGGGTGCTGCAAACATGCTTGGCACAAGTTAGCTGGCAGAGACTAGTTCAGAGCGTGAGTGTCGTCCTCTTGAGGTCAGTCGCACGCAAGATGTCACGATCAGTTTTTTCCCCCTTATATTGGATTGACAAGAATATGGTATGTAACACTGAACAGTGTGTGTTTTTAAATGAATTATACACTAGTAAATTTCACCAAAAATGTCCTGGTGTTGATGTACCTGTCAAGTCGATGACAGAGAGTTGAGTAAAGTATTTAATAGTGTGGAATCGGGGTTGGATATAAAGAAGAGTAGAAAATGGAGTATGTTGACAGCAGAAAAATTACTTGAAATTGTGTCTTTCATAGAGAGAAGTCCAAGGAAATCTTTGACATACTTATCTGCACTATCTGGCATGTCTGTGGGATTTGTTCATACAGCAGGAGGCTTCTGAAATTACAACCACATAAGATAACTGTTTTTCAGAGACTCATTGATCATGATATCGGTGCCAGGATTCATTTCTGCAGTTTGTTGTTGCAATCCATGCATACTGGATTTGTTAATGAAGAAGCAGTGTTAGTGATGAAGCATGGTTCTATTCATGCAGGTAAGCACTTGTTGAGTATTTCGAAACGTGTTGACAAAATGTGAAGCTTGCCTGCAAGGAGGGGGAGGTCATTTTGAACACCGTTTGTGATTTATGGTAAGAATAATTGGTGTAATGCTGAGTAGTGATGAGAAATACTTGCAGTTCACTGTTGCTGGTAGGAAGAAAGGCTTGTCATTTCTTGGCTGTTGTGCTGGCTGTAGAGGCGGAGACTTCCACTGGGCTCATGCAACATCATGGTAATTGAGAAATCTTGTCTTCACATTCTAAGCTTTCCTTAAATTTTTGCACATTCTGATCCACAAAAAGGCCTGTAACTCTGGTCCTAAATAGGATAGAGAGCTCATTCTTGTACCAGTTGAATGGGATTTTAATATAATATAACATAATATAATTATGTATTGTATAAGCCTGAATATAAGGCAAGATTTTTTTTGGAAATAGCCACATAGGAAAGTAAGATTTGCCTTGTAGGTGAGGCGTTATGGCATTTCCTAGTAATAGGTTGGGGGACACATCATTTCCTAGTGAATAGTGACTAATAAGGCATACTGTAGCACTGTTCTTTCTCACTCGAACAAAAGCTGTAGTATTAGTTGCATTGCAGACTTATTAATGTTTTGCGTGATTTCACATTTTCTGAATTCTCTGATTTTTTTTCCCTCTAAACACCACAATGGAAATGAGGGAGCTGCCTTATGTTTGGGCTTGTATGGTATTTGTGATGAGGAGAATCTCTCTTTGTGATTTTACTTATGCAACCATGCCACCCTCCCATCCAGCTTGTTTAAGATCCATTTTAATATTGTGTCTGTACCTAACAAACAAAAGAACAAACTGACTAACTGCATTGAGCAGAGTCTTTCTGGAGAAGCTAATAGTTTGTCAGCTTGTCTAGAAATGTTCTGCTTATTGTGGAAGCTGAAGGTTCATTACTGTGTTTAAAAGAGCCTGCCATGTGACCCTGTCTTGATTCAGGTCAGTCCAGTCCAGTCTAGAAGATCCGTTCTTGTATTATCCTCCCATCTATACTCTGGTCTTTGAAATTGTGTCTTTCCCTCAGGTTTCCCCACCAAAACCCTGTG
Organism: Reticulitermes speratus; assembly: GCA_021186555.1. Classification (NCBI taxonomy): domain Eukaryota; kingdom Metazoa; phylum Arthropoda; class Insecta; order Blattodea; family Rhinotermitidae; genus Reticulitermes; species Reticulitermes speratus. The sequence continues at coordinate 8,977,048 of JAJKFL010000005.1, forward strand.
TGCACTTTTCCTCTCCCACATACATGACACATGCCCCACCCATCTCTTTCTTCTTGATTTGATCATGCGAGTAATGTTCTGTGAGAGTAGAAATCTTGTAGCTCCTCATTATGCAAGAGTTCAGAACTGTTTGGGTGGCTGGGTTTGTACATACCTGTTTTCAGAAGTTTCCTGTATGAGATTAGTATGTTCCACAAATTTAATCCTATATAAACTGTACAAAAGAATGTAACTCCACATGTCCTGTACTCAACATAGTCCCCTCCAAGATCTTTGCACTTCTGGCATTGATGTGGCAGCCAGTCATTTGCAGCCCTGTAGTCATTCCTGTTCAGATTGTTTAAAGCAGTGGTATTCAACCTGGGGTACGCAAAGACATGTTAGGCGGTACGTAAAATTTAAAAAAATATATTATTTCATGATAAACACTGAATAAATAAAAACCAGATTTAGGGTTAGCCACAAGAGACCCGGACATAAGGGCCTGCGATTTGAGAGCGCCATTTTTTCTCTCTCTCCTTTATGCGATTCTTATCTGGGCGGCTAGTTTCATTTTATTCCACATAGTGCATATAATATATTTGTTATTTAATAGCTTGACTCTCCTTTTTTCTCATTTAAAACTTATTATTTAATACATTATTTTGGATGTAATTTATTTAACTTATTTTAGATGTAGATTATTGACTATGTATAAATTCAATTATGCACCAACAACTTTGGGGGTACAAAGTTGAAGAGAAATTATATCTGGGGGTATGTGAATAAAAAAGGTTGAATACCACTGGTTTAAAGAACTGAGATGGCAGTGTTGATGGTGTCTGCATATTTAGACGTGCACCCAATCAGTGACTCCTTGACATGGGAAAACAAAAAGAAATCTCAAGGAGCAAGGTCTGACAAGTATGGAGGATGTGCAAGGATTTCCCAGTTCCAGTCCTGCACAAAGCCTGGATGGCACGATGGTGATGAGTTGTCACGTTGTCCTGAAGGAAGATGATGCCACATTGCAGCAGCTGTGGTTGTTTTGAACAGAGGGTGTGTCGCACATTATCGTGCCATTGACTGAAGTTTGAGGTGGAACTGCATGGTGCAACGCAAGTCCTTCAAAGCAGTAAACATGACGTGCATCACTTTCAGTGCACTTTGATTCTTTTCTTGCAACTTCGTGGTGACATCGGGGAATGTCATTCTGCACTGTGATGTTCAGTTCTGAATCATAAGAGTGTATCAGTGACTCATCCACTGTCAAAATGCGAGAAAGGAATGCTTCTCCTTTCCTCCCCCATCGTTAAAAATGTGCTGTGGGTCAACAGCACACGTGTGGCACGCTGGTCTTCATTCAGCATGTGTGGAATTCACTTTGCAAAGACACTTCTCTTCCCTAGCTGTTAGTGAGAAAGTGAAACATGCTTGCTGGGGATATTCCCACTTCTGCTGCAGTCACTGGGCACGTCATTCTGTGGTCTTCCTTGAGCACGGCACAAACAGGCTTCACACATCTCTTGTCGCTATGGTGGACATGCCACTGTGAGGAGCATCATTACATCCTCCCATCCTTCACCAGCAGTTTCATACAATGGGGATGAGTGCCCAGCCCTTCATTCAGGAGAGCATGACACTCGTGTTTTCTCAAGAAGGAAGTGAAGCTTCATCACAGTGAAAATGCTGGTATGTGAGAAACTTCCATGGTCCATTGTTCGGCTGAAAGTGAAGGAGCGAAAAAAAACAGCTTCATCTCGCCATTTGCGAAAGTCAACCCTGTTGCCCCACAATGCTATGTTCCATTCCCTATATTGGTTGCCAATTGACACAGCCATAAAGAAAGCTTCTGAAATAACGTGGTATGTGAATGGGAGAGTATGGGATGCTTGTCAATGTTAAGTGCCTGTGTGCTCATTTGCTTTTACCTTCAGATTTGTGATCTGTAAGAGACAGTTTGGCGACTCAACAGATTCTGCCCATGTTTGCAGAAAACGTTTCCACAAGTTTACTATCAGTGGGGTATTGTGTATCAGTTTTGATGTTGTCTGGACACATCACAAAACATTTTACGTGTTTCTAATTGTACTACATTTATGCTTCCCATACTCAAGGAGTTTGTCCATTTGTAATTTAACAGCACTGAATGAACAGCAGATGCTGTGTAATGAATGGTTGCCCATCTGAAATTTGAACCTGTTATCACCCATTACAACTCACCCACCATACAGTGCTTTTCCTCTCCCCACCACCCAACCCACTCATCAGAGCAGAGTAGCTTTATCACATAGAAAGCCTGCGTCTGCCATGACATCACATGACAGCTGCGATGCTCAGGTCAGTGATAAAAGGTACATGCTGTGGTTTAGTACAGAGCACATGGAACCACTGAGTTTGGGTTTTCGCATTGAAGGTTGAGTCATTTGAGACACTGCCAGCTTTTACCACCAATATTTTCTGATTGCTCATGTTTTAATTTACATTGTCATATTTTTGTGTTACACACAAGAATCAGAACATTGCATGTTGTCTCTCAAAGTGTGATATCCATACATGTCCAATTTTGTGTTTCAGATGTTGGCATTTGTTAGGCAGGGTTGCAAGGAAGAGTGAACATTTTGTTAAATTGAACAGTTTTCGTAGCTTATTTAAATGTTGGTGGACATACAATACTCCGCAGCAGGAGAGAGAACAACCAGGAAATGTGTCACGACTGTGTTAGCCGTTCCAAATTTGTTCAGTTGTTTTCAACTGGTGTGCCACAAGGATTTGAGTGGAGGACTCATTATGTAAAATTAAATATCATGTTTCCAAATTACTACATATACTTCAGCTTCTGAAATCTGTATCAAAATTTTGTCTTCCTGCTTTATGATAGTTCTTTGTTTTTATACGATAAAAGGGCATTATTTGAAAATGGGTGTAGTGATTATTATAAATTCTAGTTCTCTAATTGTGTCCGGCAATGAAAAAAATGTTCCAACTGTGCCATGGGCACGGAAAGGTCGAGAGCCACTGGTTTAGTTCCTCAAAGTGTTCTGTTTGCAAGGGAATATGCTCATGGCAGAACCACCAAAATGGAGCCGTATGAGGGGGACATGGAGGGGTTATGGTAAACTATAGTGCCATTACAGTGGACACATGGTGTACTGAGCAGACCTCAAAGCCTAATTTCCTGTTGGCTGCATTCTGCTTATGCACCTATTGATGTTTTGTTTTAGTTTTGTGAAGAATGTTTTGAGGACAATATTTCTATGCATTAAATGTGCCAGATTTAACCTCAAAGATTCGCATCGTCATCGTATTTGTAACTGTGTACTTACAAGCAGTATTTCATATATAAAATGTAGGTATGTTCATGGTCTTTATTAATACCAAATTTCACGTGCCTAGCCCCAGTTGTTAGTTACCACAATCACAGTGCTGAAGACAATTTTTGCATGGACGTTGCTTGTTCGTGTACATTCGACAAAAATATTACTGCAACAAAAGTTGCATATATTTCCAAATATGCCGTGAGGGGCACAGGTAGCATGGTACAAACAAAGCCCACTTTTGGTCCTTTTTAGGTAGGAAAGATGTGGGACATTGCAACTGCAGTGACAGAGCGCGCAGCATCAGTGGTATGATTTGTAGGGGTGATCGCAAAAGTCGCGAAACGCGTCTGTTAGATTCGTCATGTGTGTCCGTATGTATCACCTCGGCTCCCACTGGATGGATTTCCTTGAAATTTGACATCTGGGCCTTTATTTGAAAATCTGTCGAGAAAATTGGACAAAAATGTCGGGCACTTGAAGACCGAAGTGTGTTCTATTGTTGCCGACGACGTAAATTCGCCATAAAGTCTCTCCCTTCATGTAAAACGCTATCAGCATGATAGGATAGCCGAGGAGGTGTAAGCATTACAAAGTGTTTTTAGCTCAACAATAAAGGGAACCCATTGTGTTTCCATGGCTACGCGTTCAGTATTCATATTGTTATGTGTAGGTCAACAATACGAAGGGAAAATGAGTGTCAATAGCAAGTGTTTAGCTGAACAACATTGCTGGCGGCATAAATTCGAGTGAAATTGTATTGGGCTGTAAGGCTAGCCGAGGAAGTATAAACATTATGCGAACGTTCCAAATGTTACGTTATACGTACATTGCGTTCTACTTTTATGCAATATTCGTCGGTAGTCCGTGCACTCCGCCGGTTTGTAATCTTGTTTCTGCACCTCTTTTCCGCTCCTCAGTTACCGGGCCGGCTGCACTATTTTGGTGCAGTGGACACCGCGCCTGCGCGAGCTGTGTCGTAATCTCCCCCGCCCCCGAAGTTATTATGTTGTTGAGTTAGCAGTAAGCTTCCCGCCGTTTTTTGGTTCTAAATGCCAATGAGGTGGGCGAATGTATTTTTGAGAGGCGGTGACGTGCGTCTCGGTTACTTGTGTCGCTAGTAACTAGGCTCGCGGTCGGAACGGCGTGGAGAGGTCGATATGTCTGTGACTGTGCGTAAACGTGGCGTGGACACTTGTGGGATATGCCTTGTGGCTCTTGTGGGCCCTTCTTCTGCCCGGGGCCCTCTACTCTTTCGTCCTCGGGGCTCTGCAGGCCTTACCGCATCATAACAACTGTCGGGTGCAGTCGTACCTCGGAGTAACCTCCGTACTCACTTTAAGCAAGGTATTAGATTTCAGTTATACGAGAAGACTTGTTGAGTGGTGTGTGTGGGTTGTCGCGCTGCATTGCGCGTAATGCAACGTGACCAGTTATGAGCAAGTGGCCATTTTGTCTGAATTGGTTGTACCAGCCATACAGTGCGGAGCCTTGCATGTGCGATTTACAGGGGCAGTTTCACAACTGTGTGAGCCTCTTATGCCAGGAATGCAGCTACCGTAAGAGCATGCAAAGCTTAGGGGCCCACCAACCCGTTGCAAAAAAAAAAAAAAAAGTTTTTTCACTCAACACTCAGTATTCCAGCGAATTTGAGCGTATTCGCGAGAACTTAAAATAAGAAGAAGGAGACTTCAGTAGGCAGCTTCATTTGAAACAGGTCTGTTCTGTCACAGTTTTATAAAAGGTGGCCGTGTACCTCATGGGTATGATGAGGCCCATGGGTAAGCTGTGCATAGGGGCACACAAGCCTATTACGTCACTGGCTAATGCACAGTACTGTCAAAATGTTTCGTTCTTAGTGAGTCGTATTTTAGCCTTCCGCAGGATGACGAATTTTTGGAAATGATAACATTTGTGTGTGATTTCTCTGTGAAGTTATTTCGTGTTCAGAACTTTGCTAGCCAGCAACAACCATTTGAAGGCTATGTCTTACCACTTTAGCGGTAATTTGTTAGTTTTCTCTTACCACGTTTATGATTCGTCAGGATTCCTCAGACGCAGTCTCAAATAACTGGTATCTTCCCGTCATCAGGCATAAGGACGGAACGGCCCATGCTCAGTTCAGTCGTAGAGTCTCTATAGCCTCTGTCACTGTTCCGCTACAATTCGATCTTTAGCTGCCCGCAAGAATTTAAAAATTTAATCATTTCAGAACTCGCTGATGGCCGCAAAACAAGTTGTGGCTTATCTGTCACTGTACCCAGAATTTGCCCATTGCCGAGGAGTCCAGAATGTACCGATTGTATTCTGTGGCCGTTTTTGGCTAGGCACTGTACAACAAACATCAGGTGCTTCAAATTTCAAAGTCCCAAACCCTAGGCAGTGTAAACGTACAGTTGGAATCAGGCGCGCACCCAAAGTGGGGCCTGCCGGGTTGCCGCCTCCTCCCCCCCCCCCCCCAAAAAAAAAACGTTTTGTAGACGGTGATATCCGACGTTTTATGTGATTTACCTTCAGCCAAAATCAGCCACTGAAATCGGCTGATGACTAATACTTTCGAATTCTGAAAAATAAATAATAACTTAGAAACTCTTAGATTAACTTAAAAAACAAGAAGATTATACCTTGTGATTTAAATTAGGTGAGTGAGTCATGCAATATGTAGTTATATTTGTGGCCTGAATTTTATAACATAGTTTTTGAAATCATATATGTAGAGCCTCAGGATCAGCCCCCCACCCCAATGAATAATTCTGGGTGCCCGCCTGGTTGGCGTCATGATTTCAATCATTCAAAATGTGTTTCTGTTAGTGTTAGTCAGTGAGTGTTAGTGGTTAAAAGAGTTATTCTTATTGCTAAATAGATGGTGCATGTAGTGACCACTGTGCTTTAGTGGGTTTAAGGTCTAATTTTTTTTAGTAAATGTAGGCTATAGAGATGGCCCAATAAGACAACAGAACTTCAAGAAATTTTCTTTGTACGTGGTGGTTTAACAGAAAAATGAAGTTAACGGTAGTCATAATAGTAATGGGACAGTACACAGAGACAAATGCATTGGTGAAATGTGCTGTGTAAAGGTAAAGTCAAAGTCCTGTGCATGCCATGGAGGCAAGAGGTCTACCTCACACACTAGCAGTTTTGCCCATTGGGAATGAACCCCAATTCCTTATTGAGCAGATGGTGACTTTGATCCGGGCCAGTCTGGATGTTTTAGAGAGGAGAAAAGTATCCTTCCCCCTTTTTAAAAAAATTTTTAGCGCACCAAGGTTTTGTGTCATTTTTAAAAATGTGTTATGTGAGATGTTTTCATTTGCTAAGATTAAAATGAGAGGGAACTCTTAAAAACATGGATTTGGATAATAAGAACAAATTTTTTTGCCTTTTTCCAACATTTGGGTTTAATATGTTTGTAATTGGGCCCTTGCCTCTCTTCTGCAGATTCTCATGAGCTGCCAGTTGACCATGTCTGGACAGTCATTACTCTTCTGTTGAAACATTTGACTTCGTGCTGCAAACAGTTAATGCATTACATTATATATGTAATCAGAATCCATCAAAATGGCCTCATGCAAGTTCTGTGCTGCAGTCCATTATTTAGAAAAGTGGCACTGTTTGAATTACTTGTTGAAAGTCATGTTATGGTGCAGGATATAAGATGATCTCAAATGGCCAGAAAAAGTTGACTGACATGTATGGATATCAACTGCTGATCTAACGTTTGCGTGTATTGTGACTTGTCTTGCAGTAAGAACTACTGTTTTTCATTCATTTTTATCACTTCATAGTCTACTTATGTGTGTGTGTTTTTTTTTTTTATTTCAATTTTTAAGTGTGCTCATGTTTTTTTAGCTTTGTTATGTGCTTTATTTTCACTTTTTACATTATTTACATTTTCAGCACTCATATTTTTTATATTGATGAATTTTTTTGTTGTGGAGGGTCACAAGAACATTGAGTACCCTTGCACACTGCTCACGTATCACATTTTGTTCTTCCTGTTTTCATAACGTGTGCACTTTCATGAACCATGTGTTCAACAGGTTGTGTACTACAATTGCTTGTAGTCTTCTGGACTGGATTTAGTATTCTGAAGATAGGACCTCCTGTTTGTTTTTGTGTTTGGCTCTGCTGCTGTCAGAGACATGCATCTTGGTGATTGGTTTCTTAGTTAATTCGGGCATAGTCACAATTTAGCAATTTGTGCAGCTGATGTAGCAACTTGTAATGTGAGAAACCAATTTGTTTTAGTTCATTGTTTAGTTTGTGGTGGGTTTATTGACAAATTAATATGTAACATGGACCTTGCCATTGTTGCAACTGTATCGCAGATATTTAGATGGCTGTAATGTTTCATTGAATCAGGGCCTATCATGAACCTTTTAAAGACCCGCATTTGCAACACATAGGAAAACACCCCTAGAAATTAATTTTATATATTTAGGTAGCAAGAAAATTTGCAGCATTTTTAAGACGTACTGTGTCATCTCTGTTTTATTTTCCACAAAATGCCATTTAATTTGTAATTTTACCTTTTTCTAATTAAGTAATAAATTTTTCCTAATGCATGAGCTAAAATTTGAATACCCACCCTGGTAGGATAAAGGCTGGGAAAAGTAGTGTCTTGTGTACCGCAAAATTCGAAGGTAAACTATTTTCCCCTCTAACAGTGGAAGGGCAGGGGTCTTTTCCCCATGCCCTTTGCTAACTTGCTGACATTTGAGGTTGAATTGATATCAGAATTGTCCAGAGAACTTTGTGCTCTGTGCAGGATGTGTTAGCAATACCTTGTGACCCTTGGTATCACTATTTTTTGTTTTTGAAGCTAGTTTTATATTTTTATGGAGCTTATATGTGGCATTAACCAGCAGTGCTCAATACTGTGTCTTTTTTGAGGAGAATAAGAGTAGTTCTAATTGTGTGATGGCTTCTTGTGTCGAGTTGTATGTTCTAACACACAGTTGCACTCCAGCTGAATGGCGGTCTACACACACGTGTAAGTATTACCATTGAGCAAAGAGTTGCCAATGTTTGAGATCTGAGGTTTTTACAGTGGTGGCTTTGAAGATACTGTCTTCCAGGATGTGATGCCATGGAGAGGTATGAACATTCCAAGGAATGTGCTGCTGCTGCTTGTCTTCAGGACAGATGACGACAATGCATGCAGCACTTTCATCTGATGTGATGGTAATGTCATTACTCAAGAGAATACAGTTCACCCGCACAGGATGGGTACTGTCCCTTAATACTCACAATGGTGGTCAAGCCGATAACATATAGATCCTGTCAGAAACATGAGTTCTCTGTCATTGCATGACCTTCTTTCCACTGGTTACCATTTGTTAGGTGTTTCATTTATAACAAGCCTGAAGTCAAATTTATGCAGTTCCAACCACACAGAACACTACAGAAAGTAACTGTGTTATCTTAAATGCACAAAATGGACTGCACTTGAGCTCAATGTATTTTTAACTGGAATATGTTGGTTACTGGTCACAAGCAAGGGACATTTGGCTTTCCCCAGTGCCAAGGCCAGTTTCATACTCCACAGTCACTCTTTACATATCTGTGAAACTGCGTGATGTTACAACCCAGAAGATGGTAATCTTCATTGTTACTCATATATACATTTCAAATGAATCAGAAATCTTGAGAAAGGGCTCTGGAAATCTCATTTCCGTGACACATTGACACTTGTTCCTTGGGTGTCATTGTTCATTTCATTCAAGACACATGAAAATATTGTCCCCTATGTTGTGATGAGAATGCCGTTCATATGCTTAAAAAATGTCTGGAAATGCAGATGTGGAATGAGCAGTTTCTGAACAGTAAGTGGGTAGCTGTTAATGAGGAGGTAGCATATTGAGGAATATGTAGGGTTCACTAAAATTCCAGAACTTCATAAAATTCTTACATAAGGTGAGATGTCAGTGGAGGGAACAAATGAGAAAAATAGCACTAGAAGGAGAGGTGGAGAGTGCAGGATTATTGTAAATATCATAACAGAGAGTAATTGGTGTAAATGCTGCTGGGTAATGGGTATTGTTAAATAATTATGTATGGGCTGTGTACTGCAAGAACGTGGTGTTAGTGGACACAGCGTTCTGTACTTCTGGCTCAACTAATATGTACTTGTAAATGTGAAAATACCAGTCCTTTTTCCAGTCATTTTGGGGGGGGGGGGGTGTGTGTGTGTGTGTGCTTTTGTCTGGTATTTATTTCAGTTCAAGTGAAAACATCGATATATATATTGTGTGTGTGTGTGCGTGCGTGCGTGCACTGTTTGTAACATGGTTGAAATAATCTTTAAAACTGCCGAGGGGAGTAGAAAGTGTATAAAGTAATTCATTACTGTTGTGTGATGCTTTTGTAGTAGACTAGAGTTTGCAAAATGTGAAAATAAGGTGATATTGGAACTGGAAAGTTCATAACATGACAGTTTATAGACATAACAGGTTAGTGTCATTGCTGAAATAAAACTTTTTGTATTGTCATGCTGTCCTGTTGCTGGTTACAGTCAAGCCAGATGTTAACAAGAGGTCAGAAGGAAACAGCTGTATTTGTGCATGTAATAAAATGTGAGGGAAGTACGGCAGAATTGAGGCAAAGGTTCGTGAAGAAAATGCGAGAGGGAAAATGTCATGGCCTACTGTCACAAATTATCTGTGACTCTTGTTCGGTGATGTGGGTCAGAGACTCTTGAAGTCAGTGATGCCACTTAATGTAAAAATTGCCTATGTTAAACAAGAACACTAGTGCAATATTAAACAGTAACATAGTGTAACAGGTGCAGAATACAAGTTGCCGTGTAGTGTGAGACCTTCACACTTCTGCACAACCCAACCACCATTCTTGCATCCTGTTCTGGTAAGCTCCACATACCCTCCTATCTAAATCGTTTACATCATGTTACTTTTTAGGGATGTTTCCCCACCTGTCTTCTACACGTCTCTTGTTTGACCCATTTGAGCTGTATTTTACAACCTTAACCCATTTCAACATCTCTACCAGAAATGTAAAGCAATATGTTTGTAGTGCAGATAAGTTAAAAACATGTTTGCAAACCTATGCAGTAACTGTTACATTCCACACTGTGCCATTTTGGTATTCAAATAAAAAGAAAAAAGTAAAAAAGCTGCAACAATCAAATGTAGAAGGCAAGGTTTCTGTTCAGTGTAGTAACTAAATCGTCACTTAGATAATGCACATTTTCAGGATTGTGTTACATACTGGTAACTCAGTCATCACCAGTGTTCTGTATTTTAAAGTAATAGTGGAAAAGTACTTAATACACATTCCTTTCAGTTGAGGTATTAAGAATGACTCATAATCCTTGTAAAGGCTTTTTCGTATGTGTGTATTATAAATCAGTAGTGTAACTTACCTCTCGTGTTTCTGCGTATGGGCATGTCCCCCCCCCCCCCCACCACACACACACACACACACAACACAAACAAACAAACAAACAAACAAACACACACATTCTTCTAAGAATTTAGCAGAATGAACTATACTCGTCTGTATGTTTTGTCTGTTATGACTTATCATTCTATAACCATTCTGAGTAATTGTTAGATCTATGGTGATACATACATAGCGTATGTATGTATGTATGTTTTTGTGTGTGGGTCTGAATGTGTTGAATGAAATGCCAGCACAGGGAAGTAGGACAAGGAAACCATCCCACTGTGCAGTGAATTTCGTGATACAGTGTGTGTTTGAATTTGGTCGTCCACTTTTATGACATCTCCCCTAACTTCAGCAAGATGACATTTCTGATGTTGATCTCAGCTTGAGTAATGTTGTTTCATTGATGACATCCTTGGTTGACCAGGGTTTAAGGCATTTGCATAGAAAATTTGTAATTTATATGCTGAAGTGATAAAACTTGTAATATGTTCATTGTGTAGACATATGTTGATGTGTTGCTGAGTAATGCCACCAGTAAGCTGTTTGTTCTTAAAAGCTTAAGGTGAGTTCATGATGTGTACTTATGTGGCACTTAGTAAAAACTATGTAGACCTTTGTAAAAATTCTATGAGGAATTGCTCAGTCTTGGCGCCATTCAACGCACTGTCGTGTCTTCTCACTCAGTATGGCCTAGGCATGAATACCAAGAAAATAACAGAATACTGTAACTGTTTCTGATTCATCATTCATAATCATATTACCCATGCTTCTTTGTTACTACAGAATGAGTCTTAATGTAGGGGAGACATCATGAACAGCTCCTTGTGCTTGTCATTTGTATATTGTTGATGTGTTGTGTTAAGGGTTTAACTAATGATTGGCATGTAAACACTATAGGACACCAGCACAGTCAGTGCTTCTCCTCGAATTTCACGTCATCATGGCAGTTCAGGCAGTTCAGCTGAGAGAGGTGGATTGGCAGGCTTACGGAACATCGGCAACACAGTAAGTCAAGTTCGGTTGTGAGTCCCATGGAACTGTGTTGTTATAAACAACGTTGTATATTATAGCAACTGTATCTCAACATATCATTCAAAATATTGATTCTAACACTGGGTAAAAATTATTTTCACAGGTCTTGATTTTTTAACATGATAAATAATTAAAAGGCCAAACATTTTATTGCCCTTTATTGTTGGAAGTCGTTCACATTTACCTTGATTTTAGTAGATGCATCTTTTATTGAATTCTGCAACTGCTTGCAGTTTATCACCAACCTTTAGCGGAGGCAGCTGGCCGTGTGCTTACGTTAATAGACGCATTCTTTTGTATTGATTTTGATTGGCTGTTGATGAACTCGTAATGTGATGTTGGACAATTCCTATTGGTTCCCATCATGTCATGACAGAATCCTCAAAATGATAAAAGTAACAAAATTATAGTTTGTGGCACCTATTTTACACCAAGTGACACTGGTGTAAGTCGACATGAAGATTACTACAATTTACAGTATATTTCCACTGATTCTGCTGATTTTAGGTGAGTCTTGTTACTCCATATTTTCGTGTGAGTGATTTCAGTGTTTCCTATATTTTCGAAATTTAGGTGTCAAATTATTATGCAGAAACTGTAGTCAGGGTCCAGTGTCTTCCTGTGAGGTCCAATCCCAAAGGATCAATAGTAAGGGTGTTTCCACATCTTAAAACTGTATATAGCGTGTAATAAATGGGATGTATTGGGAAAGTACTTGATTTTCACCATAGAACATTCTACCATACCTCATGCTAATGAGGTATGCCCACACTCAGCTAACAATTGTAGATTCGTATATGGTACTTAATAGTGATATCAGTTTACAAGAGTTGTCAAACTTAACGTCAGTGGTGGATTCTTTAAGCAACCTCCGATGTCGTTATAACTAACGGACGTGATCGCTGTAATCAGTGATCATGCCCTTTACAATATATTGTTCTAATACTCATGTTTCATATCAGTGTACTGACATTAACTTTGTAGTTTCCTTCAGTTGCCGAGCAAATATGGGCCTTATAAACCTTCCGAAACCTTGTGCTAAAGTGGGCTTCATTGTATTTAAATGTGCGAGGGTATATCCAAAATGTTGTGCATTGGTTTTAATGTGTTACTGCTTGTTGTGCAGTGTTTCATGAACTCGGTCATCCAGTGTCTCAGCAACACGAAACCCCTGTTGGAGTACGTGCTTGCTGACTGCCATCTCTCTGACATCAACACCACTGTGTCGAGCATGAAGGGTGCTTTGATCAAAGGTAGTTTTGCCCAGTGCCCCAACAATCTTAATCGTAGTTGGCCCACCTATAAATTTTTACCTCTCTTTTGCCCAAGATGATCAACTTTAACGTATGTCATCACGTTGTGTTGTTAGTGGTATAAAAACTAAATCACTATGTGTCCAAACACAACTAAATTCTTTTTATTATATAGAACTACATGATTTTAGGCTTCCACCACTATGTTGATGAGATCTGTGCTCTTCTGGGATATTACGCGGCTTCATGTGGTAATTGTTTACCGACATTTCAGGACAACATATCGGTCCCATCTTCAGGGGTCATCCTCACGTTCACCATTGGTCTTTAAAACATATTGAGGAAGAAGTACACATTATGTAAGTCCATAAAAACTCAGTTAAAATTAATAAAAATTATTAAAAATTGTTAAGGTTGTAAACTAGCGTGGAAGTGTGGATCAGAAAATGTGGAATAAAGTTTGCTTATGGAATGAAATTTGGAATGAATCTACGTCGAGATACTCAGACTGGAGAAGATGATATGACAACTTTGGAATAAAAAAGGAAGTAAAATATGTAAGCAATATTTGAAATAGTTTTGGTAGAACTTCTGTCCACACATATTGCTCTAGTTGATGACCTTAACAATTTTTAATAATTTTAACTGAGTTTTTATGGACTTACGTAATGTATACTTTGTTCTCAGTATGTTTTAAAGACCAACTTTGAACCTGAGGATGACGTGAGATAGGTCAAACATGTAGTTCAATATTATAAATAGAACTTAGTTGTGTTTGGACAGATACTGAGTTAATTTTTGTGTGATCAACTTTGTTTCATACCAGTACCCAATAAACTGTTGCATTTTGGCAAGTAGTATTTTATAGCATACTTGTTAACTCACAGTTTCCAGGTTTGCACCAGCTGCCATTAAACTGCCTTTTGCGTTTTTACAGCATTCTCGACAGTGATCCAAGAGCTGTGGCATGCAGAGAGTGAGGACAGGGTGGTGAACACAACGGCTCTCAAGTCGCAGATCCAGCGCTTTACCCCCGGTTTATGGGCTATTGTCAGCAGGATGCTCAGGAGTTTCTTCGCTATTTACTGGAGGGCCTGCATGAAGATGTGAACAGAGTCACAGTGAAACCAAAACCTAATCTTTCAGATGTTGATGACCAGCTGAAGTGAGTTTTGGGAATTACCAAACCCTAGAAATTGTCACTACCAGTGTTAGAATATGCTAACAATACTGTGAATGTGTATCTGAACTCCATTGAGCAGAATCTGTGAAAAGCTAGTAGCCAGTCAGTTGGTCAAGAAGTTGTGTAACTTTTCAAAACCTGAAGGTTCATTACCATGTTTACAAGAGCCCACCCTGGTACCTGTTCTGAGTCAGATGAATCCCTTCCACTGCCTCATATTTTCCTAATATTATCCTCCAATGTGTGTCATAGTCTCCCAATTGATTTACGACTAAACTTTAGTGTTTGTTCGTTATCTGTCTGAAGCATCGTACATGCCCCCCACATCTCAGCCTCTTTGATCATACCATCCTAAAATGAAATGTGTAACATTTGTTAATGGGTGGTTTGTTGGTCCCCACAGCCAGACCCAGAGCTGTAGGACAGCTCCTTGTTTACGATTTTAACCAGCCATCCTCATTTCAGTTTCCAGGAGAGGTGTTCCTGACATGGGAATAACCGGATATTTGGTTTCTTGTCTGGTTATGCAAAGGGAGGTGTAATTTAGTCTTTTTTAAAGTACCAGTTGCCTTTTCGATGAAAGTACATTGCCTGGAGGTTCCGTAAGAAGTTGGCGAGGGAAGCTACATGACCATTGGCCGCCTTATTTGTTGAGGGTTGTGCTAGTTCAGCCATCAGTCTTTATTGGGAGGAAGACAGTTACATCATGTGGGCTGAATGGGGGAGATAGATGTCCAAACATGCAAGCTGTTGGACTTGCTCTTTGTTTAGTGCCTAAGCTGCAGAGACAGCAACTTGAGCTCTTTTAAGTAATTTTATTTCATGTGCAGTGCAATTGATTTGACCACCACCATATAAAAAACAATACAGTTATTATGAATTAATATGCAGCCTTGTATTTATTTGGAGTATTGTGTGAGTGCGTGGGGGCAGAAGTGCTTCAGCTACTAGTCTGTTTAGTTTCTGGCAGCAAGGTTGTTGTCCCATATGAGACTACAGATTATTAAGTAGAAAATAATGTTTTTGAACAACATTGTAACTGACTCCATGACTTCTTATGAAGGTGATAATTCCTCAGCTAGTCAAGAAATTCATCACATTTTATGGAACCCAAAGGTTCATTACCTCATTCACAGGAGTCTGCCACTTGTCCCTGTCCTGAGTCAGATGAATCCTGCCTACTCCCATTCTTTTTGTTTAGGATCTTTTTAATATTATCCTCCTGTCTATATCTGTGTCTTCCAAATGGTCTTTTTCTTTCAAGTTTCCCCACCAAAACCCTGGATCTGTTCCTGTTCTCCCTCAAATCTGCCACATGCTGCACCTGAATAATATTTGTGGGGAGTGCAAATCATGAAGCTCTATTATGCACTTTTCTGCAGTCTCCTGTTACTTACTTCTTCTAAGGCCAAAATATCTTCCTCAGCACCCTTTTCTCAAAAACCCTCAGCTTGTGTTCTTCCATGAATATGAGAGACCAAGTTTCATACCCATCTAGAAATCTTTGTGTTGTCTTTTTGTCCTGCATTCTCTTTATTCACATCAGCAGCATAAACTAGAAGCCAGTGCAGCCTATTCAGTTTCGGTCCCTTTGGGTGTGCTTGGACCTTCATAACGGCGTATTCTAAAGCAAAGCTTGAAGCAGAATGGCAGTAAAGCATCTCCTTTTTTCAGATGATTCTGAAGAGGAAATGTATCAGACAAATGTTTGCTTACCCAGACTTTGTATGTTTGATTTAAATGCATTTTATTTAACTAGTTTGTGGGTATATCAGATTCATTTTGAATATTGTACAGAACCTCCCTCGTAACTGAATTATAGGTCTTCTTGAAGTCCATAAATAGTTGATGCTCTGCCCCCTTATATTTCACAGTATATTTCACTCTTGTTCAGTAATTACAGTCACAACCAACATATATATTTTCAACACATTAGGCTACCGGTTTCAGCTCCATAGAGCCATCGTCAGGCCTATACAATAACTATGAAAGTCAAACTCTATACATTTTGTAGAAGAAATCCCCTTATTTTGTACAATTATATGTATGAAACATTTTATACATATAATTGTACAAAATAAGGGGATTTCTTTTTCAAAATTATAGAGTTTGACTTTCATAGTTATTGTGTAGGCCTGATGATGGCTCTATGGAGCTGAAACCAATAGCCTAATGTGTTGAAAATATATATGTTGGTTGTGGCTGTAATTTCTGAACAAGAGTGAAATATGCTGTGCATGTACATTCCAACGGGGATGTCAAATATTAACCCTTATATTTCATCTTGTCTTCTGTATTTGACAAATGAAGAACATATGATCACTGGTTGATCTGTTTTATTGAAATCCACATCAATGATGGACCATTTTATTATATTGTATATTATTATATTTTAAATTCAGGTTTAATGATGATTTTTTTTCTGTCAGTGTTTTTAATTATAATTCTTTAATATTTGTGGATATAATTTCAACGTGAACATTTAATGTAGCAGCACAACTTTTTTACACAGTACATTTCAGTAATCCATTTTTGTGATTTTTTCTGTTCCTGCATCATGTTTTCATATTTCCTTCTCTCCAGGTGATAATATACTCAGTGTGAGTGAATAAATTATTCTTAGACAAAAGATAATTTAGGAGACTTAACTGAATTCTCAAATTGAGCTCTTTTCGCAGCCCTTTGAAATATGCATACCAACATTTGTGTAACATCAATCGTTTGTTGCATTTTTTGTGTTGCAGTGACCAGCAAAAAGCTGCGGAATCATGGAAACGATACTTGCGTATGGACAATAGCAAAGTGGTAGATATCTTTGTTGGACAGCTCAAGTCAACACTGCGGTGTACTTCTTGTGGGCATTGTTCCATTACGTTTGACCCATTCTGGGATCTGTCCTTGCCTATACCCGTTCGAACAGGTCAGGTGCGACTGCAGCAGTGCTTTGACCATTTTACCCGCGAAGAAGTGCTTGATGGCGATGAGAAACCGGTGAGTGTTGTAATATTATACAGGATGCTGGAACTGAGCCCTTGAAACTTGTAATAATTTTTGTAGCTGTTATGTTGTCTTGTGGTAACTGAATATAAACTGCTTTTTATTTGTGTTTTATAAAGAATTAGACAAACTCAGAATAAAACAGTTCAGTATAAGTGATGAATTTGTAACTCCTTTTTACTCATACTGAACGTTATATGTACCATAGTATAGCCCTCTGACTGTCAGCTTACTAGTTTGTTTATCATAGTTTTTCACATCATAATCCATTTAAAGTAGAAACTGAATATATCTGAAAAGTATGTAGCATTTAAATTTTCCGTTTTCTGCCCGAGGAAGTTGCTGAAATTTCAGAAGTTATGATAGCAATTGGGGAAGTCTTTGTTGTACCCCGTAGCCAAACGTGTGATAGAAATTACATTTTATCTGCCAAGAAATAGTTCTTCTGTGAGGTTGTGAAGTGCTATTCATAGATTATGTGTTTTGCAGTGTCTGTTTATTCATTTTGCATATTTTCCGAATGTAGCAAGAGGGATTCTTTGTGTTGTTTGATATATCTTAAGTATCTGTATAATAAAATGAAGTATTTCTCTGTCTTGGCAGCCATAACTCACCAGGTAATAGAAAAGGAGGTTCAAATTTTTGTAGTAGTTCTAGGGGGTATGTGCCATGCCAGATATTATCAAAATCTGTCCACAGGATCAGCGTATATCCCCTGAATATGATAGCATACATGCCATGCTTACTGTGTTGCAGGAGAACCAACTGAGCATCAAGTAGAACATAATGACAAACACATTTCAGCGCTCTGATAGATGAGGTTAATGCTTGTGTTGCTCTGAAATAAATAAAGGACTAAGAGAAGAGGCGATGGAGTAGTGCATATTGGTTGATAGTCACAGTGACGTGCCTGCTGGCACTGCCCATGTATGCAGCTCTTCAAAACCAAGAACCAAATGTTTGTTGTTCCTCGCCCTCTCCTTGGTCCCTGCAACATAATTTTTCTGCAGCTGTAATTGAATCTGAAAGGAAAGAGAGTGAATTATTTTTTGGAGGTACAGCAAACTATGCTGCTTGTACTGTACTACATTACAAAAAGGGAACTTAGGCCTACTTTCAGTGATGATAAAATCACCAGGACCCTTATGCAAAATGTGATCTTTTATACGTAACCTTTGTTAACAGCAGTGTTCTTATAAGTTCTGAGTACCACTTCTTACGGTGTGTCTCACCAGGACCACAGAAGTACTTATGTGGAGGTGTCACTGTGTTTCTGCATGATTTTTACTGTGTACTCATGTAGACAATTTGTGCTTCCAGACATGTTCAAAGTGCCAGATGCGCCGGAAATGCACCAAGAGCTTCACGATTCAGAAGTTCCCGAAAATTCTTGTCCTACGTATCCTTTGTTATTGAGATTTTTATTAGTGCCATGAGTGAACAGCTGTTGCTGTATGTATGTGTGTATGTGTGTGTCTTTGGTGCTGTGGTGTGGGGGAGGTTATGAGGAAGACTGTGAAGCTAAATCTCCAAACGTGAGAGCGTGGCTGTGTTTTAGTGAGCTCATCCGTTGTATGTGCTATGAACTCCTTAGTTTCAGTAAGTTAAACATCTGAGTAGAGTCTGTAAGTAATGCTGGAAGCAGTGGTGAGGTTTGCAATTTGTTGTTACTTTCGGGTGAGATGTCTACAAAAACCCACCAGATATGGTAAAGGTAAAGTTCACCCTAGAACAGGCCATGAAGTCCCAGAGGGGGAGTAGAGGATATAGCTGTACTGTTTGTTTAACCTTGGCGCTAGATGGGGGTGGATCACCAGATATGTCCAGTAATTATATTTGTAGTTTTATACAAATACTTGTGTTTGATCAATAATTACTACTGTAAATATGGTTTAAATTCTTATTGAAGTCATTTATTTCATTGTGTACACTGTGTCTCTGTTCTTATTGTTGTTTTCTAATGGTGTCATTACAGCACCAAGAAATATCAAAAACAGAAAAGATCATATTTTATTGCTCTGTTGGTTTCACTTTGTTGTGATACCATGTTTTTTAGAGCACAGACAACCAGCACATTGAGTATGTGAAAGTGTAATTATTATAGCATCTCACCGTTTAGTGTGGAACACGTACACTATTAGTTCCTGCGTAAATGCACACTTCTGTCACCTGATAATTGGCCAGCAGTGGCATAGCTGCAGATGAGCACTGCTAGTTAATCTGATGAAAGTCTGGAATTAACTCTGTAAGAGCTGTTAACAGCCTTGTTCAGTAGAAGATGAAACCAAAATTGAATACCTGCTCATATAATCATGAATTATTTGAATGGCATTTGCGTGTTGCACTTGTTTGAGTTATTCTAGACTTAGATGAACCTTTATCCTATTGGGGTGTGTATTCAAATTTTAATACTTGGTTATTAAAATACAAGTATTTGAACAGAAAAAGATAAATTTAGGAAATAAACAGCATTTTGTGGAAAATAAAACTGGTTATGCAGCATGTCATAAAAATGACAACAAATTTCCTTGTTGCCTGAATACATAAAATGACTTTGTAGGGGTCGAATCTTTAAAAGATTAAAGTGATAATCAGATGAAGTTGGGCTGCCGCAGGCAGGTGGTCAGGAAGCAACATGAATGTATAAATACTTCAGAAGCAGCACCGTGGGTGCTGGATTCTCCAGCAGAACTTGTTCTTTACCAAGTTGTACCTGTGTATAGCCTTTCTGATCCAGTGTTGTCTTCCTTAACATTGAACTTCAGATCTGAAACGCTTTTCACCCACAGAACGTTTTCGTGGGAAACTGAATGTGACAGTAGATTTCCCTCTGAATGGTCTGGATTTGAGTTCATATGCAGCCACCAGAGGGTTGGGCTGTATGTACAATCTGTATGGGGTGGCCAATCACTCTGGCACAACCAATTCAGGACATTACACAGCATATTGCAAGCACCCCTACACGGGTGAATGGCATGAATATAATGACTCAAGGTAAGATTGTGTAATCACAGAATGATGTATTTCTTATTTGTTCTGAATTACATACAGTATTACAGATTGTGTGCACAGGTTGCGAAACTTGTGAGGGGAGGGGGAAAAAGTGTGTGTTTGGTATTTTGGGATACCATGAAGTGTTTTTAATAAATGTGAGTTCTAGAAGCCTGTGTGGATGCACATTTCCAGTCTTAGTTTCAGTGGCACACATCTTAAACTTCACAGAGCTCCCAGCTTTGCCAGATATTCCTTATTGTCTACAAATTTTGCAAGAAAATCTTTCTTTACTCCATTATTATTATTTATTTATTTTATAGAATATTTTTTGCATGTATTCCAATATGTTGCCTTCTTATTGTACATTTAGTGAGTGCATGTTCTGCCTGATCAGGCTTATAATTGTGCATTTGTGTGTTTCAGAGTTTCCTCCATCTCATCTCGCAGTGTGGTATCAAGTGAAGCGTACTTGCTGTTCTATGAACTTGCCAATCATAGTTCACACTTATAATGAGAAATGTCAAGGTCACTTTTTGTATGGCTAAGTGCTTATGTATTCGACATGTAAACACTTCAAACAAAATGGGGAGAAGACACCTTTTGATGTCTGCATATCCATTTTCCATCAATGAAACAAATGGAGTTGAATGGGCATGGGGAAGGTATTTGTTATGAAAGTTGTGTTACTTAATTTGCTGTGGATAATTTTATGGTTGCAAATGATGTGAAGGAGTGAACGTAGTGGAATGTGGAATGTAGTGCTGTGTAGTCTGGTCAGTAGGTACCAATAGTTTTGAGGATGCATTGGCCCCCATATTTGGGGTAGAAAATGTAGGCCAAGTGGAAAAAATGACAGAGTGTAGGCAAGGAGGGTTAGGGCCAGGGCTGTGAGCAAACCAGGGCTAAAAAACAAAGAATCGAAGAGGCAGGTTTTAAATAGCCTTTACCGAGTAAATAAATTAATAACAAGCTAATCATTGTACATATAATGTAACATTGTGGCGCATTGATGTAATGTTTATATCTCCTTGGCTTGCCTTACAGCTTGATACAAGTTCACTTGAATTATGTTGCTGGCAACAGTGAGTTATTATTGTTGTTGAGGTAAACTTTTTAGCCATGGGAACTGAACATTGGTGTTTCCTTGTGTCTTGACCTACATGTCTCTGTCAGCAATATAAATATTGAATGCATTGCCATGGAAACACAACAGTGCCTTCTTTAGTATTGCTGTTGAGCTAAAAACATTTCGTAATGCGGACACCTTTGAGGCTGTGTTAATAGCTTGATACCAGTTCACACGAGCGATTTTATGGTGTACCTAGGTCGCCGGTAACAGTAAAACATACTTAGGTCTTCACATAAAGTGCCCGATATTTTTATCCGATTCTAACCAAATTCGGATTTTCTCAACAGATTTTTGGGAAAGTCCCCAGTATCAAATTTTATCCCATGGGAGTGGAGTTCATGCACGGTGGTATGGATGGACAGACAGACATGATGGCGCTAATAGGCGCTTATTGCGATGTATATGAACATGCCAACAAAGAGGAACCACTTCCTCTTACTTCTTCCTTTTGATAATATTTTAAACCTTTCTTCTCCTCCTCCCCTCTATCTCTTAAATATCTCTGTTTTCTCACCCTTGAGAAAACCAGCACCTCCCAGAGCCATTTACGTGTCCGTAGCCCTGGTGCCAGCCCTCCATTCTTTATACAGTCACCTGTTCCCTGTAGGGCACATCAGTGAGGCCACCAGTGATGCCATCTGCTTTGAGATACCTCCAGAAGGTACTGATAGTAGAGCAAGTCAGATGTTTTCCTCACATTTGCAAGTCAGGATGTATGCATGAGACTTTCAAGAGTACTTAACTGATGTTGTGTGCAGTAGGGTTGAAGAGGTGTAAAGGTGTGGAGACGTGAATATTATTTTAAAAGAGTCCACAGCATAGTTTCACTGGATATACGAATTTAATTATTTATGAAATGAGAGTATGCTGTCTGTCTGGTGGATCAGCAGTGGTGATACTGTACCACACTCCTTGCAAGTTGCACCTACCTATGTTGCTTCTGGTTGCTTTTCAGATTACTTTGCTTGGGTTTATTGACTTTAGGACAGGACAGGGGTATTCAATGTGGCAGGCCACATCCGCCGAGTTGCGTTCTGCAGCCTGTGGCCACATTTATAAATTGTTTATATGCCATAAGAATTACACAACAGTTCAGGTGGTTATGTGTGCCACTTATCATGATTTTCACGTGTGCGGCCTGTTACAGCCCAAAATAATGGTTGTGGCCCTTTGCCAAAAAAAAAAGGTTGGATTCCCCTGCTTTAGAACTTTGTAAACTTGATATACAGAATGCTTGTTAGTATGCTTCAGTGTGTTTTTGTCATCCAGTAGTACATCTGGTGCATTTGTGTATTGTTAATGGATTTTTTGGTTGGTAAAGATGGATTTGTGTTGTAGGAGAAGGTTTTGATATGTACGTATGAAGTACGTATCTGTTCATATCTGTTTATAGAATATGATTTGTGACATTTCATAAACCAGGCACTAGTAGAGACTAGGTAAATGGTAGCCAGATGAACGTTATGAAGAATTCACACAAAATCTCTTAAACATTTTACAGTTGGTAGACTTTAATAAAAACCAAAACATTTCCCATTGAAACCTGGAACCAGTGTAATTTTGATCTCAGGGTTTGAATGTATGCAGATACCATCATTCATTGATTTTTACGTGGAAGAAACGTGCCTACAAATTGGTTAGAAGCTTCCTTACACTGGCAAACTATGCTGTGAGCTGGACGATCCAGGGTTTGATTCACAATGAGTGAGAGGTCTCTTCAAAATGTGCAGACTGGTTGTAGGGCCCACCCAGTCTCCTGTGCATGTGCAAACTACAAGTTAGATAGTTCTGCACGTATAAGGTGAAGAGGTTTCTATAACTGAGAAGGCATGATAAATTGTCTTTAATTGAACAAACTGAGGTGTTAAAATAGGAAAACTTATTAGAAATATCAGCTGTAGAAGGTAATTTAATATTTATTATTCTGCATTAGGAATTCCTCATTTTGTGTGAGGTTCACTTTTGCAATGTGTTGTGCAGAATCATGATAATTACATTTTTAAATTAATGTGTGCTTGCATTGAATTTAAAATCACATCACACTTCTTGCTAAGCATATACATGATTGTTGCGGGCTGCCAGGTGTGGGGTTATTTTTTACGTTACTGTCTATTTTAGTGTCCAGCTAAAGACTTATCAAACTGTGCAGTTGACCTATTTATGCAGAAGTGTGGTACTAAGGGTACAGAAGGCCCTATATAAACCCCTGCTTATGCCACGTTATATTCAACGTGCATTATGATAACAAAACAAAAGTTTAAAAACCAGCATATGCACTATATTCTTACAAGTAAGTCAGTTACCCCTGCATATGTTTCAGCTTCAACAAATCATCTTCAGGGGGTCAAAGTTCTACATATGCTAGACATCCATTAGTTCCATTATAAGCACCTCATACATAGTGGTGATATCCTAATCCATTGGGAATTAAGAATTTGTTTTATGTTGATGTATGGGGTGCTTATAATGGAACTAATGGATGTCGAGCATATGTAGTGGTAATTGACTTACTTGTGAGAATATAGTGCACATGTTGGTTTTTAAACTTTTGTTTTGTTTTGCCCTGCTTATGCATCATTGTAGGTCAGATGTTTATCATCCCCTCCTCTCTCAACACCCCATTTAAACCCTTCAAACACACACTTCTCAAAACATCTTACTTATTTCAACAGAACATTTACCTTGATAATTATATATTTTGTTGGCTGGAACTGAGATGTGAAAATGTGGAGGTACTCCAGCTTGCTGGAATAACATGTCATTAGGACCTGCACTTTCAAAATCAGCATTAAAAGTTCCTCCCAACATACCAAGGTACATTACACTGTGTATAGCAAAAAAGAAAGGCTGAAATATGTTTGTCTGCGTAGAGCACAAAAGACACAGAACCTTCTTGTACCTTCAGTCACTGCTTGTAGATTGTTCCTGCTCCAAATTGTAACGTGTCGGTTACCATGGAAAGTGACGTCACTAACACAGTTTTGGCTGTAAAAATTTCATCTTCAAGTTTTGAAAGATCATCACAGCAGTATATGTTGCGAACTTCTTCATTTTAGACTGTTACATGTCTGCAGCAAATGGTATTTGTAAATTTTCATCTCAAAAGATTTCGTAGAATTTTGTGCACTGTTGATTGTGGCATGCTTAATTGTTCGGAGCTTGTCTTGTTCCCTACAGTGACTTTTCATGTTACTGGAAATTTTCCATTTACAAATGCAACCAGTCTCATTGAACAACTTAGGTATACCACTTTGATGGGCATTTTCGTTGGTGGTTCTGTACCAAAGTTCATACAAAATATACTTTGCACTGTAATCATATTATATGGTTTGTGATACTACCGCAGTGCACACCCAGATTTGTGCACTTGTGATGCCGTTTTTCACAACTGCAGTTTTAGCACTGCTGGTGACAAAGACTTGGAAACGCAATTAGTGTGATTTCAAAACGTTATCATACTACCTACTTGAATACATTTAGTTTTCATTCCTGTGTTTTCAGTTTGTGAGCATTATTATGTTAAATATGTCTTCAGTTCGTTTTTTTCACCCTCTATACTGCTTAAATTTATTGTAGTTCTTCTATTTTAAATTTCCCACATGAGAGCTATATCTGGCAGCATACTTTTTTTGGATACTGATGTTATGAGTCAGTTCACAACATGCTGACTCTTGCATAGTTGTTAATTATTTTACTCCATTACTAGTTAATTGCATTTAAAATCTTTTTCAAAGTCACTTTGGAAATGATGTGGAAAGCTGAACCAGTAAGTCAGACTTGGAAAATTAAACATACAGGTTTTGGTATAGAAACGTAAATTGAATAAAATGTGAACTCTGTGTCACTTATTACATGCTGTTTATGTAGGTGGATCAAAAAGTTCTTGGAATTCGGTTGTGTTGAGATAACTCTGCTTCCTTTTAACGCGAGGCGGGTTGGCTGTCACAGGGGTAGACTGTGTGCTGCGTGTGAAGCAAGTGGGAACAGGATGAGGCACGGAAATGCCAGGTTTATATGATATCTGTTCATTTGTAACACAATGATGTCATGATTGCAGAAACTTTGCCCATATTTTCATCGTTCCATGAAGCTGTTGGCTTGCTTCTGCGCTTGTCTTCTACCGACTCTTGACTATATTTAAATCAGCTATACCAGTCATACAGAGAGGATTTCTGAACATGCACTGCACTGAGACTTACATGTGTTTCTGCTGCTGATTTGCATAGTTTTCACAGGGACTTCATGATCACTCGCTGTTCAAACTGGGGACACTGTTATGAGCACTGCTGACATGAAACCCCTCATGGCAAAATGTGGCATGCGACATTTGTGCCTCACATTTTGACGGAGGACCAGGTGGAGATCAGGAAGAACCAACTTCATTCTGAACCAACATATTTTCCACATCTCACTCTCTGCAATTTCTGGCTGTTCATGAGATTTAGGGTTGGGCTGAAAGGTCACTGATTTGCTTCATTTAGAAAAAATTCAACAGAAAGCAACAGCCAGTCTCTCAGCCATCCCAAACAAGTACTCCCAGAAGTGCTGCCAGCAATGGCAGTACTGCTTGAGCAAGTGTGTATGTGCAGAAGGTTAGTACTTCAAAGGTGACTGGGGCAGGTTTTATACATTTCCTTTTTTCTACAAATTAGGCATAAATTCTGGGAAGTTTTTTGCAGAACGTTTTGATTCTTCCACATACATGAGGATCATTTTAAAT
Organism: Reticulitermes speratus; assembly: GCA_021186555.1. Classification (NCBI taxonomy): domain Eukaryota; kingdom Metazoa; phylum Arthropoda; class Insecta; order Blattodea; family Rhinotermitidae; genus Reticulitermes; species Reticulitermes speratus. Next base: position 9,003,059 of record JAJKFL010000005.1, read on the forward strand.
GGGAAGTGTGTTAAAATAGTAAAATATATGGCTTATCCAAAAGAAACTTCAACTTCAGTTAATTAGACCCTTGAACTAGCAGTTGACTGACCACATAGGTCAAGTTCCAGTTTCTTGTATTTCAGGGCAAACCTTGTGTTATATGCTGCAATGACTGTTTGATCTCCTGCAGAGTTTAGTCAATTTTACACCTTTTGGGTGAGTGATGTAACTCTTCTAGGAATGTGGGTCTGTTGATTGTTGTATGTGGCTATTGCCGACCATCCTTTGATAATAGTGCAGGTGTTGGATGAGCTGGACACCCTGTATGCATCTTGCAATTGCAGTTAGCTGCTATCAGACTGGCAAGTCTCTGAACATCTGTGATGAGCTTGAACACCTGCTCTGTAGATTCAGTACCTAGATAGCAGATTATCTGCCAAGGCAGCCCATACTACCTCTTGCTCTTCTTGCTATTGGGATTGCTGGTCTGCATGCTCGAAGTAGTTGAAAATGCTGTGATGCCATGCCTACCTGTTAAGCCTTCAACCACAACTAGGAGCTCAGTGTAAAGACACTGCATTTGCAGCTACAAGTACAGTGGCAAGGTCAAAGCTTCTTCATCTAATGATTCCCCCCCCATGGCTCAACAGCCCCTTTTCGGGTGCCTAGGCCTCCTCATTTCGAGGTTTCATGATCTCACACATTAGACACACCACACTCGGTAGGACATCTAATGATTATGAATGTTATATAATGAGAGAGTGCGCCGGGATAGCATAGTCGGTATAGTGACTTGCTACGGGCTGGATGGTCCAAGGTTTAAATCCTGGTGGGGGCAAGATTTTTCGCACCCATCTTGTCTGGCCCTGGGGCCCACCCAGCCTGCTGTACAATGGGTACTGGTTCTTTCCCAGGGGTAAAGCAGCTGGGGTGTAACGACCATCCACCCTCATCTAGTGCCAAGGTTAAACAGTAGAGCTATATCTCTACTCCCCCTCTGGGCCATCATGGCTTGTGCTGGGGTGAACTTTACTTACATAATAAGAGTGTGCACTGCCCTGGTGTGGCCAAAATCTGTGTAGTAGCTGGTTCCTTAATAGGTGACAGCATGAACTGGGTCTTTTATCCTTACAAGCTTTACTTGATAATATGCTCATTGGAAGTTCTGGCTGAAATTTCTTGACCCCGCCACCTCCATGTGTATGCTTTTGTGCGTAGTCATGGGTGCACTGCCATTGCTAGCATCACAACATCCTCGTGTGTGAAAAATAACCATAACTAAACATCAAAAATCTATTCGTGTTCATTGTTATACTCCATGATTACATTTAAGCACTTGGGGCCCCTTATAAACCAAAGCTTTGCACACAGACCAAGTTCTAAGAATCGCCAACCCCTCTGTTATGGCTTGTGTCTAGTGTTTAGGGCTTCTTAACATGTCAGAGCTGATGTCCACCTCCAGAACAGAACCAGTCAGTGTTGCAGATGTATGTGGATGGGATTCTGCTGGTTTACGTGAATCACAGTGCTCTTATACGTTAAATAATGTCTTGCCAAGGAAGGTGTTCAGCAAGCACAAAGCAGTCATTGTATGGGAAAATTTGGAGACAATCATTTTAATGCATAAGGTGGGATAACATTGTGGGCAGTGTTGTCTTAAGCAGGTTTTTATTATTTAGTGGCTGTTTGTACTCGGTTTCCTCACTTGTGCTTTGAAATGGAAGCAGTCAGTCCCTCGAAGACATTGGTACTTATTTACCAGACTACATGATACAGATATATTCAGATAATGTGATATCTGACCTCCCTAACACTGCACACAGCTGTAGTCGGCACGGTCTGACCGCTGTTTGGCTCTCGTCGGCATGGCCAGGCAGTGTTATACCTGTTCCAAAAACGTACTCTGTTTGGAGTACGAGCACATTGTCGCAATAAAATCGCTTGTGTTAAGATTAAATTTTATGTGTTCTATTAGAAGGCACCCTGGAAGAAATTTTTGGTACTCCACTTCGCTCCATTGCTTAACCGAAAGTGCAGAGACCTGTGAGTTTTCAGACAGTGTTTTTGAAACAGAGAGAAAAAGGTTGGAGCTGCATGCACTATGCTTCCCCCTTGACCAGTTTGCTCCTTTACCCCCACACTAACAGGGATCAAGTTATCTGATGAGAACAGTACCACAGTCAAGAAGACACCTAATATTAAAACGTACTGCCATTAGAACCTGAAATCTGATAGTGAGTTCTGATTTTTTGTTGTTTTGTTTTTTGTTACAGATATACAAAATTTCTTTCTATGAGAAGTGGCAAGGAGCTTTGCGTAAACTCAACATCTTTTGCTGCTTTTAGTAACACCAGATTTATGTATATCTCAGAGAGCTGCAAAATTTCAGAGGTGTAAAAGTGGAAAGATGGAAAATGCAGAAATATTATTGAACTCTAGTCATTTTTGTCAATCGTGCAGTGTGAACACTTGATGACATGTTTTAAGTTAGTTCTATCAAGTAACAACTCATAAGTTGTATTTGATGGTGCTTGGTTAAACTGTCAGTATTTCAGCAGTATGTCTTTGAAAATAATAATAAGGTTTTGTGACATTTCATTGTGCGCAATCGGTACATAAGTACACTCAGAATCTTGCACATTTGTGTCACAGTAGTGTCATAATCCTTACAGCCAGACGGTTACTTCACTTTCTTTTTACTGCTGGAGGCTTTAGCCTACTTCACATGTGTAGTCATATTATGCTGAAACACTCCCCATCATTCTATCAGTTCTCTTCCTCCTCCTGTAATCACACATGATACTTTCACTATAGCTTCAAGCAGCACTTATGAACTGATCTCTGTCCCTGGCTTTGTGAAATGTTGGACCTTAAAATACTGACATTATTGTTTTTAACCTTTGGACAATATATGTATTACCAATTTATTGTTACTACAGAAATTGTCTGTAATGATCAGAGGGAAACATATACCCACACTTATTTTGCTACAGTATGTTAGTGGCGAGCAGATGGAGATGTAAAAGCATGTAGTGGAGATCTTGAGAAGCTAATATTCACTCAGCCAATCAAGAAATCCTTGCCTTTTATGGAACTAGAATTTCCACATGGGCCTCTGCAGGTATATTTTAATTCAGTTACAATGATATGTGCTGTAGAGGTGGTTTAATCTACTATGGTGCTGTTGATTATGTAACAGTATTGATATTTTTGTTGAAGAATGAGTAGGTAAGAATGGTAAGGAAAGATTTGTCTTTTTTCTTTACAGCCTTGTTACTTTGGTTTGTAGAGCAAGATGCTGTCCAACAGATGGCTTCTGTCATATAAGTTAGTAACATGACCGCATGATCCGACAGCAGCTCACCCACATTCAGTGAATGTTAGCAATAGTATGCAGAAAATGATGTCCCCTCCAGTATCAAAGCACATGCGAGATACATGTAACAGATTCTGACATGCAATGGGGCTTACCTTCCATGATGTCTGGTATATTGTTCCAAATTTTGATCTGGACAGGCTCCAGAGTACAGTGAGTGTTTCTGTACGATTTTTATATATGTATCCTACATGTAGATTGAACACATTTAGATTGAAGGAATGTGATAATATCAGTCATGTGTTAGCATAAAGAGACAGCATTCTTTGCCTCTGTGATGTCCAACCCTAGTGATTTACAGTGTGTAACGGTTAACAGTAATTATTAGTGTCCTGGGCAGGACGCATTGCAGAAAATTCAGTGCTGACTGTGGGTTGTTTTGATTAACAGTTGATGGTGATCAGTGGTGGCCTTTGCATGTAGGTGAACTGAGGGGCTGCCAAGGGTGCCAAGTTTGAGGGAAAACACCAAATAAAAAAAAATTAATCCCTTGATGATGATAAAGTTTTAGTAATAAAAAGTTTAAGTAATAATTTAATGCATTTTATACAAAATGTGTTAGGCCCTGGGGGGGGGCATCACCAAATTTGTTGCCTTGGTATAAGGTGGTGTGGGCACTTTTTCTGTGAGCTGTTGCATAATGTTGTGTGGTTACAGTGATGATGTTTTTCGAATGTAGAAATACCCTGCAGTTAGATCATGCAGTATGCTTAAGGGCTTATTTGATTGAGTTTGGCATCTTGCTGTATAAACAGGCACTAAAAAAAGCCACAAACTATGGAATAATGGCAAGGAATTTGCCATGCTCAAATACTAGGCTTGCACTGGAGCACTTGGCGAGGATGATAAAACTGTGTAATTTCCTACTTGGAATTCTATTAAAAACGTAGCAGTGAGCATCAGAATGTTGTGAACCCTTTGTAAAATTTAGTGTTGTGTGTTCCATTGTGTTATATAAGACTACAAAGAAGCACTTGTTTACAGTCAACACAACTTCATTGGCATTAATATTATTAATGTTAATTAGTTATATTAATAAGGCCTTATTAATATGATGAATTAACATTAATATCAATAAAGTTGTGTTAATGGTACAGAAGTGCTTATTTGTACCCTTGACTGTTCAGAGAGTTTCATGATGTGTAGAAGTACATTTGCTGAAACTTTACATGGTACCTAGTCCATCGTGTTGTTAGAATTTGTCATTTCCTGTGTATTTCTTCTCCAGGAACTCTGTAAATGTAGTGGCAGCAGCTTGTGACTAGGTTCTGGATAGAACATTTTAAGTTTCAGGCTAAGAGGCCTAAATCGAGAAGTTTCTGTCAAGTCCATTGTCATGAAATTCAATTGTGATTTTGTGTTATCTGAATTATAATTCCTTAGATCAGCTACTTTAAAGCTGAAACTACTTGGATGTAAATTATATGTAGAATGGGTGTTGGCATTGAATGATACAGACTAGGCACTTGATTCCTTGTTGTTATATTGCTATATGAACACTTGCTGTGTTGCAGTTGTTCCATACTTCCATGAAGTAACGTGGTTTTCAACCAGTCCCAAGCAATAGAAATGTTGAGAAAATATAGCATGTGTTTTTGTGGTCTTTTCTGACAACAAAGGTATGGATATTAGAAAACGTGATACTTGCTTTGTTCTGTGGATATCCTGAGTATTGCATTGTTTCCAGTAAATTTGGTTTCTTTTTTGTGAATTTGTGGGAGAGCAAATGATTGATTCCATGGATTAGGATGATATGACCTGGTGAATGATTGCGTTGCTGCCTGGTGGTGTCTTGTTTGTGTGAAAATGCTCGATATTGTTTGAGGCTAAACTTTACTGCTGTGCAAGTCATCGACCATTCAGTGCAGAACATCTGCTTCAAACAGAACTTGTGTCTGGGGTGGGAGGAGTACATGTGTGTTGGCTTTCCCATCCTTGTGTGGATATTGGGCATTGCCTAAACCATGCAGTTTCATTTAGGTACTTCTGGCATTGAGAGACCCATTTCTTGCCACCAAACACCTGGCAGTTGCCTAAGAATCTTTATTTCACCATAATTGTCACAAGTGCTCTTCATTGGGCCTTACATACAACCATTTGAATCCAATCCACGTAAAAATGTATTTCCTTGAGTTTCGTTCAAGTGCCGTCCTTCCAGTGCTGTCTTGATCTCACAGGTAATTCCCTGTACACAAGATTTTCCAACCAAAATCTTGTATGCATTTCTTCTGTCATTATGCACAAGAGGGGTGAACACTGATGGTAATTGGTCTTCATCTTTTCTCAACCCATTTGTATTCATTTGTGATTTGTTGTTGTGGGGATGAAGTGAACGGAAATAAGACTGGGATTTGTCATCTGCTCAAAGTGTTGCAGTGGTGTGAGGGAATTGCAGGTTGCTCTGAGCCACTTACTATGTATAAAATTGTTGTTATTTTGTACACTCAGATGTAAATTTACCATTTTTACGTGCTCATTCTTCTGTCCTGTATGATATGCAGTGCAATTGGGAAACTGCACTCTGAGGAGAAGCACAGGGCAGAAATGTGTCATTCTGAACAACTGAGTTGTAGATAAATGTATTAATTGGAGATGTGACATTTATAGTTGAATGTGCTAGTCACAGCCTGTTGCAAGGTATTGTTCTGGCATTCACCTGAAAGACCAAGGAAAATTTCAGGAAAAATGACAAAATATTAGTGCAAGAGTACCAGTCCATATCTGGGATCTGAACTTGGTACCGCCAGTATACAATTAAACCTGTATCACATCGCCTGGCCCTCTGATACGACATTTTCAAACATTGTCACAGTCTGATTTTCATTTTCTTTCAGGAAATATATTGTTGATGTTGTTTTGCAGAATCCTCTGCTAGTGGTATCCAGTATGAAACACACAAGTGTTTACTTTTATTGGTAGGACAAATACTTTGAAGTATGTGTGTAGAGTTTTATGTTTTTTAATGCAGGAATGCAAGATGCTTTTACTGGTAGTTCATATGTTGATTTTATTTAAAAAGATGTACAAGTGGTGAATCGTTTTGTTTGTGAGTGTGTAAGAAGATGAAATGATTGTAGTAAAAGATGGCCCGTCCTTCACTGTTACAGCATTATATTTGTAAAATAGCTTATTATATAATACAGCTTACTGAAGAATGTGACAGATACTTAAATATTACAGACATATTTTTCTGGATCATAGCTACCATGTAGCTATTAAAATGCTAAGATAATTAGTGCATTTGCACCTCATTGCCTAACATACATTTTAAATGGGTAGTTATCGAGAATATTTTCAGCTGAATTCACTTTAATGTGATGATGATTATGATGTCTGTTGTTTGCACTAGTCATGTAGAGACGTCTAGTTTGAAGTAATAACATTTGTTATCCTTACTTGCATACAATGGAGTGATTTGAGTTAGTCTCCAAGAGATGCAAGAATAAGTTTTGGTGCATTTTATTGTCCCTAAAATCATGTAAATATATTAGGATATTAAATTAAATATGCTAAATAAAGTGGAGCATTTTTATTATGTGTGTCAGTCCTCCATATGTGTTTGTAGCTGGTGGGAAAGAGCATGTCATCATGTCTACACATTTAACATCTTAAAACAGGCTTGAATAAATACTGTTTTTATAAGCTGAAATCCATTGCTTCTATTTGCTTACATTTCCATTTCCACCACTTCTCAGATAAATTGTGATGTTCGCAGGATACATGTATAATACGCTCATTCACAGTATTCTCATGTGATCAAAGTCAAAACCTGTGATTAAGTAGCATACTGTGATAGGAAAGCATTTTGTGCAGACAAGTCACCTCAGCTGGTAGGAAGGAAGCTGACTGCCAAAATATAGCATTGTGGTTACCTACTGTACTGTGTGGTAATGACATATAGTATTTAATCCAACAAATTGCACAGTCAGTAATAAATAATTATTTGTCGTTTAAGATGTCCCTCATACATGTTTCGGCCTTTACAAAGCTGCCATCGGGGAGGTCATATACAAAGGAATACAAATACAGCAAACTCTGTCAAAGATGTGCATGTGTATATTACATTAAATGTGGTGATAAATTCTTTCTAGCCTACTACCCTTTTTAATAAGCTGTTGTTATCTAACATTTATAAGAGAAATTAACCACTAAGGACATGATGTAACAGTTGTTGCATATGTTGGCTGTGATGTATGTATTGCCATGTTACAAGCCAGTCCTGTGTAGTTGTGTGTACAGGTATCCCAGTACTAACAGTCAGTACTGCAGGAACTAATTCCAAAGGTACCGTATATTCTCGAATCTAATCCGCACTCAGGTTTTGGCGATTTCTTAAACGAAAAAAAGTTAGTTCGCGATTCTAATCCGCACCTTTCCTTCATCCACCCCTTGCCCACGGGGCGACTGATTGAATAATATTGGATGTTACCAATGCGTTAAAATCCGACGCTACGCCTGTGGCCGATGAGTCATACCGATAGAGGCGGGGCCTTTCTGAAGAGACGTGCGCAATCTCGTCTGAAGCCAGCTGAGCCTTAGTTGTTGAAACGTGGGGGGTGCTTGTTCCAATTTGTCGTGTACCGTAGTTATGGAAGAGGGACGCCTGAAATCTAAACGACTCTCATATACGGCGAAGTTCAAACGTGAAGTTATTCGGTGCGCAGAGGAGAATGGAAACCGCAAAGCCGCTGCAATTTTTGGAGTTGATGAAAGCAACGTTCGACTATGGCGGAAACACAAGGCAGCGATGACATTGTATGGGAGGACGATGTTGAAGATAAAGATGATAGTGACTGGGTGGAGAGCACGGATAACGATTCAGTTATGAGTGATGACGGTGAGTCTGATGAATAATAAATTATAATAATAAATAATAAAATAATAGATTATTGTATTGTATTGTTCTTACGGCACGTACAGCAGCTCAATCATTTTTCCAAAATCCAGCTGTAGACCGCGAATCTAATCCGCATCTGATTTTTTAGCCCTCTAAAACTGTAAAAAGGGTGCGGATTAGATTCGAGAATATACGGTAATTACGAGTCCGAAATATCACACACGAGTCGAATTTACAACTGTTACTGAGTTGGTACTTGTTGAAATGTGGTGGATGCATGCATGGGTGAGCATATTCGTGTTACGTGCATGAGAGAACGAGAGACTGCTTCACATTCCATGCTGTTGGAGCTTATGCCAGCCCCATATTTTTTAATCTTCTACAATCAGTCACATGAACACATGATGTGAGAGGTGACAATGACATTTATGCATTCTCAGCAAAAAGCATGTAGATGATTTTTATCCCATTTGGGGGAAACAAAATGGGTGATTTTTGCACCATTGATAGGACATGCAGAAGACAGGCTCTTAGGTGCAGATTCTATGGGCTATTATTTTATATTAAAATATCAACCATTGGAGTGTTTTTTTGTTAACAACCAACTGAAAAATTTATGTAAGAGAAAACATAGCAAGGAGTTGTTAAAAGTGATAAAATCAGTGACTAGTCTTATTAAACTGTGTGTGATAGAAAATAGATAGGTTTGCCTGTAACCACTGGTATATTGGATAGAACCATTCCAAAATGTTTGCATGTGAAAACAAATAACTTACGTTCAAATTGAAAGAACCCACTTTGAAACCTGTCATAAAATGAAACATGATGCTGCAAGCATGTCAACTATGACAAAATTCACTAAATTTAGTCATCACTTTCATCAACATGTTATGTTATAATGAAAATCTGTGTAGCCAGTTGCATGTGATATTCTGTAGCTGCCAGCAAATCTGTAGTGAACACAAAATAACTGATACAGAAATCAAAACCCATACACACCTAACGGCATTGTAAGAATTTATGTAACTTTTAATACCAGATGTATAGCTGATGTAATTTCAACAAATAAGCCCCTGAAGGTGAACCTTAAATAGGTTTGAAACATGACAGGCAGTCTTTAATAAAAAGTTGTGTTGAATAACATGAAATAGTGTGCATTTGTCTGAATAAGATTTGTATAATCAAAAATGTACGGTACAAGTAACGTAAAATTTTCCTTATGTAACAGTTTTATGCTTTGAGATGCAAGGGGAGGCAGACATACACTGTCTGTTACATAATTGTGTTTCTAAAGCACAGAGGGATGGCTCTGTTTTGCTTTGCATGTTTCCCTGGTAACCATATTGATTGTTTTGGGTGAAAGATCCTTGCATGCTTGTTTAACTTATTTAGTGAGCTGGTGTTAGCCATGCAACAGGACCAGACACTGAGTGTCAGAGAAGCTGTGTTTTTGTTGCTGCTGCCGTTGTGTTCGTTGTTTGAGATGACCTCCAGTAAGTATGTGGAAGGCCACATCTCTACAGCTGAGGTAAGTTTCTGTCTTTGTTAAATTCAGTTCTTTATGACTGAATATGAAATTTTCAATCAGCAACATGTTTTTCGGTTCTTTTCCCAGACATTTCGAGTTTTGAAAGATATTAAAAATAGCACAGTTGAATTTTACTGTTTACTGATGTAGACAAACTCAGCGCATTAACATCTTTTGCACAGCTTGCCCCAGTTAGTTTGTACTTTGATACTGAAAGAGGCCCATGCCTTAGGCTGACATATTCATCTAGAAGAACTGAAACTGTAAATTCGTACTAAGAACTTTGAAGATATTATTTATTCTTACAGTTCACTCTTAATTCAGATCAGAACTGTAGAACTGTTGAATTTTAATTATTCATTCAATGCATTACCTGTATTTTGTTACAAGTAAATAAAAAGATGCAATGCAGAGCCATTGATCTGTAATAAATAAAGATTCTCTCAATACCTCACAGGTACACACTGCTCTTTCAATCTGAAGACCAATCTGTGAATGTTGTGTAGAGAAACAATTGCTGTTTACTGTAAGAATCGTACAGAATACCCAAACACACTATGTGGGTAAAATGCAGTGCTTGTAGTATTAAAACTTGGTGGTACATATACTAACCACCAAGCTTTAAAGGATTAATTATCATTAGAATATTGTAGATGTTTGACATTTAAGATGTTTAAAGTCACTAATCTATAAGCATCAGGATGCCATGCAATCAAGTGGTGTAGCAAACACTAAATTTTTTGGTGAGGAGTCAATGTTAACAGGTTAGTTAAGAAAATTGTTTTTTCAGACAAGTTTCTGTTTTGAAAATACGTGCATCTCTGTTGAAGTAACAGGCAGGAGCCATAGTTTTCTTAGCAGTAAAGGCCTTTATAAACTACAACAATGAGCTGATTTTGTGTTTTGTATGCCTGGGCTCCTCACAGCTCATTGTACGGCTTCATTTCCAGAACTGGGCATTCGTTGCACGTTTCTGCTTCCTGTCAGAAGAGGGTCAGTTCGAGTATGTGATTGAGTATGATGTGGTGAGTTCAGCATATGCATGTTATATGATAATGTTCTTACCTCAATTCTATTGCTGAATTAAGTTCCTTATGGCATGTATCAAAATAAGTAGTTGTTTTCATTTGTAAGTAAATGGGCCAAAATACATTGCACATAACTCTCCTATCCTGTGTAACAAAGAAGGGTATCTTGGTTAAAGGGCTAATAGTTATAGATCATACCTCTTTTTTTGTAGCCAAAAATAACTCTTTAAAAAGTACAATTTCATAACATGGATGTTGAAGTTGAAGTTTTAATAGCAGTGAGTATTCTTACTGTGGTTCTCTTGTTTGACACTGTAATCTGGTATGTGGATCCCAACGTTTAGTAAAAAACTGCCTCTTTTGCATATGTGTATCAAAATTATGGGACATACACCTTTTGGCAGTCATTTAGCACCATCATCAGTTTATGTTTGGAAAATACTACTATTCAGTGTGGGACACTGTGATGTCCACTATGTATGTTACCTGACATTTAATGATAAAAGCACCAAACAGAATACTACTAATTTCCAAACGTGTGTAACAAACACTAGTGTAAGTGACAGAGGATGGTGCTAAATGAGTGCCAAAACGAGTATGTCCCATAATTTTATGACACGCGTATGTGAAGAAACATCTGTAAGAAATGAAAGTTCCTCTAATATTTTTAGCCACATGGTATGCAGTACATGAATTTATGATTCATTGTTTTAACCTCTCATTCGCTCACACAGTCATCACACTGTAGTGGTATTGGTGACAACAGATATCCTGATGTGTTTATAGCAGTATTCTTTGGTCTCTGAAGTTAAATGCTCCTGGGATAATGCCTGAAAATAAGCCATGGCTATCAGATCATCACTCACATTATTCACAATATCCATATTTGGTTAGGTTATCAATACTGTGGTTGGAACTGTAAATGTTGCATTATCTCCCCCACAGGAACATTCTGTTCAGAACCTGCTGCTGTACTACGACTCAGACACCCAGTGGCCAGCAGTGTATAAGACAAGCAAGGTGAGAGCAGTGCCACTGTATAACCTAGAAATACCTTGCCAGCATGTGGAGCAGTAAACACTCTTGTGTCTTCTCCACAGACATGCCTGGAGAAGGAGTCTGTTCTCAATGTGACATCAAATCAGGTGATCAATCTCACCGCAGTGGAACCAATCCATCTGTTGTCGGGTTGTGTGTTCCACAATAGCACCCAGAGCAAGAGTGACTTGCTGAGGTGCCACCACGTCAGGAAGTTCCGCAGTGCCCGGGAACGTTGGTGGTTTCTTGCCATCAGCAATTGCAATGCCACCAAGGTGATTATTATAAGGTCATGCTTTATTTGCACTTACACTGGGTGTACAGCGGGGAAGGCATAGTTGCATAATCAGTCATGTAATTTGGAATTGTTCTGTTTAGATCCATTTCCAAAGGGCTGTGAAGCTACAAGTATAAATACAAAGCTTGAAGCTGACCACACTTCTACATTTAAAGCCAAGCTTTGTCTCCATGCCTTCTGTGCACCATTATGGCATAGTGCAAAGCAAAACCCAAGGGGTCCATGTCACTCTAGTGCAACTTATTGTAGGGAGGTTATTTGCGTCTTGCATTGAAGCAGTCATCCATTGTGACCCTGGGACCTGAACCCTCTGGGAACCTCAGTGCGTATTTCTGAACTTGTCAGTCACATCTGTACATATTGTTCATAGTGTCTCTTTTACTGTACTTGATACCCACACTGGGTGTCGTTGTAATGCAATGTAACAGGATGTGACACAGTCTCTTGATGTTCTTTTCCCAGTAATTCACTTCCAAAACAGTATCATTAATATTACTTATAAAATAGTACATTATGTTTCATTTACTTTCAACAGAGTTCTTTGAGACAAATATTGGTACCATAAAGCAGCTAATTGAATGATGTGCACCAGATGAATAGGTAACCATGTTGATGCTGCAAATTAAGCATAATTTAAACTAAAGGTATGACGTAGAAAAATTAATGTGAACTCTCTGTGATTCACAGACTGATAAGACATCAGTGGCTATTGGGAGGAGTGCCAGTGTTTCTGTTCCACATTGAACTATTCAAAGAAAGTCTCCATATATAGTTATTACCAGAACATCTAACATTTACATCTGCACATAATAATTAATGTGGTTTTGAGGCATTAAATTTGAAGCGATATCTTAATCAACCATTCTTAACTTTCAAAATTAAAATTGTGCTAGGGCCATACAAATATACAAGAATGTAATTTTTTGCTATATAACAGAAAAGTAAATATGGTTTAGCTAGTGAAACTGTGTGAAGAAATATGATGTTTAACACAAACTATTTAATTGGTAAAAGGAAATAAAATAAACTCCTTGTAAAATAATTTTTTTTTTTCAGCTGCAGTAATATATAGTACCAGAATTTGTGGACAAGCATAATTTAAGTCAGAAATTACTGGGTGTTGAAGACTGACTTAGAATATTTACAGGTGCTTACAATCTCAAGAAACTGTCAAAGGCTTTCAGATATTTACTGAAGATGTTACACCTGCTAGTGGTGTGGCAATAACCAGCCAGGTTGCTATTAGAACAATTGAATAATGTAATTATTGCAGAAATTCTGTTGCAGGGTCTCAGCATGCGGTACAAATTTCTGATGACAAATGGTCAACCTGGTGACTACTGGCATGAACATTTCTCTGCTGATGAATTCTGTGAGTGAGTAATTTTTACTCCAAAGGATTCATTAACTGTATTGCTCTTCTTGGGTGGGAAGTTTTAATTGCATTCTGTGCAGTAATTCTCAGCCTGAAATGAAACTTACAAAGCCACGTCTATCCTTCTGCAACCATAAACATTCTCATTACCTCAGCGCCCAAATATCTTAAGACATCTTAAAAGAGAGACAAAAAAAAAACATACTGCATTTCGTTGAAGGCTTTATCCCCTTCCACAGCATTCTTTAATGAAACATTGATGTATGCTTTACAACTAATTAAATTGTGACGGATTGTGCAGGAAACAGTGATGTTTTCAGGAATATTTTAATGATGTGTCTCATAGCACACAATTTACTAGGGACAATCAATATGTATTTCACCATTTTAGTGCTTTATGTGTTGTTATTTTAATTCAACTTGACCTACATAGCTAACAATGATTTTACACTAATAGGTCTGTACTTTCAGCATGAATTTATAATAGACTGGGAAGTTTTATAGAAGTTTTGACACTATATTGATGTACAATTATACTCTTGTAATTCGTCAGCTGACATAAGACAAAAATTTTTACTGTAATACTCGAGTAATTTCTGCTTTGTATTCTGCATGTGCTCCCTGTTGATGGCCAAGCCTGGCTGTAACATGCAATAGGGATATTAAACTTAAGATTGTTCTCCATAACATATTGTGTACTGTGTTGGTCTTTAGTGAAACTTTTGAAGTTGCAAATTGGTCTGAGTTGGAGGTTGCACATTCCTTCACCCATGGTGCCATTTTTCCTATGGCCATGCATTAGTCTACACACGGTGTACCCAGGCTGACATGTAGCTCAGATGAATGAAACAATAAACATAGAATTTTGACAAAGCAACCATTGATGATAATGGTGATATTTGCTTATGCCAGAGAATGTACTGTGAATCCACTGTCTGGTGCTGTGCAAACTCACACTTCTCTGTTTGTCTTATGCAGATATTCTGCCCAACCTGTTGGCATCCTGCATTGCTTACCTGCTGATGATTGTGGCCACTGTGATGTGCACAGGTGAGGTTTGTGTCACTTTTCACTACAATTTGCACAGGTGAGGTTTGTGTGGTTGTTTACTGTGATATACACATGTGAAGCTTGTGTCACTGTTCAGTGCAGTTTGCACAGGTGAGGTTTGTGTCACTGTTCACTACAATTTGCACAGGTGAGGTTTGTGTGGTTGTTTACTGTGATATACACATGTGAAGCTTGTGGCACTGTTCAGTGCAATTTGCAAATAAGGTTTGTGTCATTGCTTGCTGTGATGGGCAATATGAGGTTTGTGTCACTGTTCACTGCGATGTGCACAGGTGAGGTTTGTGTCACTCTTCACTGTGATGTGCATAAATGACATATCACTGTTCACTGTGGTATGCAAAAATGAGGTTTGTGTCACTCTTCACTGGTGTGCCCATATGGGGTTTGTATCACTGCTGCTGCTGTTGTTATTATTATTATTATTATTATTATTATTATTATTATTATTATTATTATTATTATTATTATTATTACATTGCTGCTGTTGCTGGTGGTGGTGATTCAAATCTTGCCTCAGACACTGCTTTACTTTGGCTGGCTTTTGTGGTTTTGGTCAGATTAGTAACTTGAATTAAACCACAACTGCTGCTGTCCACATCCTTTCCAATTCATCATTCACAAATCAACCTGTCATTTTACACTGTGTAATCTGAGTTATTGAAAGCATCATTGAAGGCACCACAAATACAGTCGGATTAACTCCAGCATTAATCTAATTGGTACAATTTTGCAGTGGAGCTGAAGGCACGGCAGCTCTTCCACACAACATACAAGCTGTTTGTTGTGTCTGTGCTGCTTCAGGAGATGGGGAACATCCTTCAGAGTGCAGCATATATAAAGTATGCCCTTGATGGAATTGGGTTTCCCAGGACAAAGACACTGGGTAAGGTACAGCACTTGTTCCTCTTCTAAATCACGTGTGTTGCTTAATAAACATGTTGTTTGTCCTGGTTGAACCGACTCCTGCTTGTGATGTGTAAAGTATTAGTGTAAGGTGTAGGCCTTTTTTATGGCCTTAGAATTGCCGTAGAAAACTGGGGTATGGAAAGAGATTTGGGATCACAGACTGTAGTCTTGGCACTTCCATCTTAATTTGTAGTCACTATACCAATACATTTTTATACAGCAGCATGACATAAACCCAAATGCAAACATGTTTAATCCGTGGCTTTTCATAACACTGGACAGTATTACCCCTTTCAATAATTTTGCTTCTACTTTGTTGTCACATAAGTGCAGGTACAGTAACTTGGAGAATTCCTGTCAAATGTTTTTTCCCATACAATTGTGGTAAGGGATGATGGTCAAGTAGTACAAGAGTTAGAAGATGCATGCTGGAAGTTTTCTTTATTCTAAATTTATCATTCTTATCTTTATGTTCCGCAGTTTTGAACTAAACATTTTTCAACTTTTAATCATAGAAGCAGACAAAAAAGACAGAATATCAGACTCCTGACACCATCCTTTAATCATGATGTTAGTTATAAACGTATAGGTGAGTGAATGATTCTTGTGTTCTCTTGTTTTTGTGGTACTGTATTATTTTTAAATATGCCATGTGTGCTACCCATTTATGTCTTACAAATTTTCTTGATGAATAGAATTAAAAAATGTACATAATAAAATACATTTCTCATGAAGTCTTCAAACGTGTGTCTGAAACTTTTTTTTTTATTTTCATATAAAATTTACTTTGTCCCTAAAGTAAAATGGCAGTCCTGACTTTCCAAAATATCTGTTTAAATTTATGCTCTGGTGACATTTCTCAATATAAAAAAAAATCATTCCCATGATATTATCATTACATCACTTTAGTGCAGACTTTCTCAGTTTGATACTGACATACAGAACATCCACCACTGTTTAGAGTGTACCTATCTTGAACAGGAGCTCTTATATCTCAGTTGTTGTAGTGACAAGGCTATGGGCTGGACACCAGGGAATCAGGGTTCGATTCCATGCAGGGGAAAGAGATTTTGTTCTTCTTTATGATGTCGAGACTGCTTCTGCAGCCTACTTAGCCTCACACCAAAGTGATGCGGGGGAAGTTTTTTTCTCCAGGGGCAAAGCAGCCGGCATGTAAAGCTGCCCATCCACATCCATCTACTGTGAGGATTAAGAATGTGTGGAGCTACACCTTCACTCCCCCATATAAACTCAAGGATTTATGTGTGATTAAGCAGAGGGAGAATTTCACATTAAACATTTAAAGACCTATATTCACATACACAAATGCACGTAGAAAAACACCCCTAGAAATTCATTTTATACATTTAGGCAACAGGGAAATTTACTGCACTTTTAAGACGTGCTACATTATCTCTCTTGTATTTTCCACAAAACGGCGGTTATTTCATAATTTTATTTTATTTTATTTATTTTTTGTTCAAATAACATGTTCTTCGTGAACCATGTGCTAAAATTAAAACACCCATCCCAGGAGGATAATGGTTAATTGCCCCTGCCTTGAATACTTAGCTATCACCACGGGTTTTTAAATCGCAGTCTAGAAATCATAGTTATGAATGTGTAGGTCACACCACTCATGTCAGATTAATTACTCTTGTTTGCACTTTATGCAGGTCGTGTGTTTGAGTCTGCCAGTGAGATCATTTACCTGCTGCTTTTACTTCTGCTGGCAAAGGGCTTCACAGTAACACGAGGCAGACTGCGGCTTGCCTCTTCCATCAAGCTCACCATTTTTATGTGTCTGTACTGTGTAACATACACAGTACTTTTTGTGTATGAGCGACAGGTAGGGAACATGCCATGAGGTGGGACCATCCAGTCTGTATGAATTGTAACTAACATGTCTGTCTCATGTCTCAGGGCATTGCTTACCTTATACCCATATTTGAAAATATGATATTTTATCAGCTTTGATTTTGTAAGTTCTTGTATTCATTATCTCCATCTTTAATTTCTTCACATTAATACTGTTACTGGACACTCTTACTAATAACAATTTAATGTCTTTATTGTATTGTAGATCAAGGTTTTATGTTCAGTCTGCAGATAGCTGCAGTTCATGTTATTTATGGACATTTAAAGAATATTAGCGATAACAGATGAAAACTTGTTCAACCACAGGAGCAAGGCCAAATTTTCGTAACAAAATGAACAACTGTGTTTATGTTGTCTAGTTCAATGGGCTATAAAGCATGATGACCAGCAAATATCCAACTGAAAAATCTATTTGCTACAAGAATTAATCCAGAGACCAAAGAACATGTGTCAGCTGATATATTCATTACTTGTTGATTGAAATTGCTGTGTACATATCATACTTGTAAGCCAAAATGTTGCCCCTCAGAGGTGTAATAATAAATTCCTTCTCTGAAGTTTTGTTCTGAATCCTGTACAATAGTGCAGTGGCAATGCAGAAGTTGGCAGAACTGCTGCAAGAGTTAGCAGTGACATTATTGCATACAAAATATTAAACACAAAATTATGTGAAGCTGTGCATAGAGAAAGGTATGAACTTTGGTCCAACATAGTTTCCTACATCACAGCAATGCTCCAGTAGTTTGTGGCAAAAAAAAACCTGTTATTAGATACTAACACCTCCCTTGTTTACCAAATTTGGCTCCCAGTGACTTTGGGTCTTTATAAGATGAAAGTCCACTTTGAAGAGAGAAAGATGTCAAGACATTGAGTACATTCAGAGAGATGTGACTGCACTACTGAAGGTAATTCTACAAGAGAAGTTCCATGAATATTTCCATCAGTGACAGTAATGCTGGGCCAAGTTTATAGCTGCTCATGGGATTACTTTGAAGGTGACCCCTCTTGAGGTTTTCTCTCTTCTGGGATGTTACACAGCGTATAGTGGTAGTTATTTACCGACGTTGTAGGACAGCCTATCGGTCCCATCTTCAAAGGTCAAGCAACTACCAATCACCACCGCATGACATCCCAGAAGAATGAAGACCTCATTTACACCACGGCAGAGGCCTGAAATCATATGATATCCTCTTGTTAAATTGTAATTATACAGGAATATTTGCAACGTAATCATTCTGGGAAATTTAAAGCCAGTCCTTGTGTATTATACATATATTACACTCATGGTGGGTTAAGGGTTGAGAACAGTCAGTATGTCAATTTTTCAGCAATACAGATTCATATGCTTTTTCCTTTCACCAACAACCACGTTAACTTTCTCTTTTATCATTCCATGCAGTTCTTTGATCCTGGAGAAGTTCTGTACATTTACGAGTCTCCACCTGGCTATGGCCTTATTGTCCTGCGTGTCATAGCATGGTGGATGTTCATGTACTCCACGTTATTCACACTGAAACACTACCCAGAGAAGGCAAGATTCTACTACCCCTTCAACATCATTGGTTCAATGTGGTGAGTTGCTGTCTGCACAGGCATGAGTTACAGGGTAACATGCAGACAGCTGACAGCCTGTTGTTGGTGTTTACAGGTTCATGGCTGGCCCAATGTTTATCCTGGCAGCAAATAACTTGATAGACAAGTGGGTGCGAGAGAGTGTTGTGTGTGGCGTGCTGCACAGCATTGCACTCATTGGCCACATCTTATTCCTAGTAAGTGTACAGTACACCTCATGAAGCTAATAAAGAGAAAGAACACTACCTTCAGATCAGAGTGCAATAAAAATTACTAATATTTTAAGAGAGAGAATATGATTTGACATGAACTCTAACTTTCACACAATAATTTGGAAACTGATTCTACTGCTATCTTCAGGTGACGTGGTGTACTATTCATTTAGTTTTCCAATATAGTAATGACAATGTTTCTTTATTTTTTACTTTGTGGTGGGGGGGGGGGGGCGCAGAGTGTGCCAAACACACTAGACCAATTTTGACCAGATCAGGTGCTGGACCTGTTAGGTCTATAGTTTGCCAATCAAAAACACAATATACAGAAACATCAGTGTCATTGTTTGAGTGGAAAATTTTATATTGAGTGAGTGAGTGTACGAGTGATACAACATAGAACCTGAAGATGGGAGCAGAATTGGTTGCTGAACTGTAAAGTGTATCGAGCATACCTCAAATAATGGACAGTGTCCACCTAAGTGAGGGTATAATGAACATATCCCATTCCAACATGTTTGTGTATGTCTGTAACTGAATACTTTTATGGTTAATTGTTGTCAATTAAGTAAATAACTTCCTCTTTTTGACTACAAATGACCAAAATGTGTAACATATTTCTTATTGCTTCAATCTGTGCTACATGCCCAGCCCATCGTAAACTTTTTATTTGATTGCTGTAACAATAAAAAAGTATTTATTTGTCATCCTTTTCACATCAACATAAGTTACTTTCTCTACATGCTTTAACACTGAGGTGCCATTGTCAGACTATTGTATTACATGAAAGAGAACAGGTAGAAGTGAATGAACACTAAACATGATACAGTATTTAAACGTTCAAAAAAGGTGGACCAGTCAACAAATTAGTATGTAGCAGTTGAATGAATAACCGATGTCTGAAAAATACAATATTCAAATGTAAAATTGAAACTAAATTTTTAATTGGAAGTCAGTATGTTAATTATGTTTAATTTTTTTTAATGGCTCGACAGCCCCTTGGGGGCCTAGGCTACCTCATTGTTGAGGCTTCACGATCACACTTGAGACACACCACACTCGGTAGGACTCCTCTGGACGAGGGACCAGCTCATCGCAGAGACCTCTACTGACAACACGCAACACTCACAAGAGACAGACATACATGCCCTCGGCAAGATTCGAACCCACAATCCCAGCATGTGAGCGGCCGCAGACCCATGCCTTAGACTGTGCGGCCACTGGGATTGACAATTATGTTTAATAATGATACTTAATTGTATCTACAGTTAAAGTTTTTTCATTTGTTGAATGTTGTGATACTCTTAATGCTTTTTCTTCCTCTCCTCCCCATATGTGTGTGTGTACGTGCGTGCGTGTGTGTGTCCAGAGGTGTTGGTTCTATTTCAGTTATTTCAATATTGATAAATGAAATAAAAATTATTTTCCATTACATGAATTTCAACATTGAAAATCAAAAATGATACAAAGATTATGGCAATAAATTTGGAGCATTTCATAAAATTTGGTTATGTTGTATGGAATAGCTTGGATTATGTACTGCCATGGAAGGACTTACTTGCCAGAGAGTTGCATGCGGATTCATGTGGAGCAACATGGCTTTTGATATAATTTACTCTTTTGATATTATACTTTTAGACAGATGTTTGATAACTGTTGATGGTTTGAGCTTTACAAACATTTAAATAGTGAATCATGTTTATTGTTGAATCACTTGGGCCATTTCACTTTTACATAATGCAGTGGTCTGATGTAGCCACCTTGGTTCTAAAACATGTAACCCAAGTCAAATATAACTTATGTTGATTTAGCATGAAGATTATGGTAATGAAAACACAATTGTATTTTACAATGGGAATGACTTAGCAGTGCTCTGAAGAAGCATAGAATCAACTGCTCTGTATTCCGTGGTAATGCTTCATACACTGTCATCAAATGACCATTCAGTAGTTCATGGAATTCTGGTGTGTAATACTTGGTGCTTATTCCAGTGTCTCACACTACCATCTAGAGCAAACAAAGTTTTCCCGTACCACGTTCGGACAACGCAGATAGGTGTCATGCAGGTACAGGAAGTCACTGACGCTGACACAACTTTCCCATTCAGACATCACCAGTATGCACCCTCAGCACCACCACGACCATGCCCAAACATGCAGCCATTGGTGGGTGAGTGGGTTACAGATGTGCCGTTCGAGCTGTTCACTGTCAGCCATTCTGTCACCGTGGACCCTGTAAGTGCCACTTATCTATCAGTCATTACTGTCAACAGTTTCATTACTGATGAACTTGACACTTCACAAAACTTCTTTTCCAATAGGCAGCCTGGGAAGTATTCAAACTTACAAACCTATGGAAACAAGTACGTGTGAACTGTAAATTTTCAGTATTAGAATACAAAGGAATGCCAGTTTCTTAGCATATGGGTATTGAAGCCCTGAGTTTATGCAGGTCCACAATCCTTTATCCGAAACTCTTGTGGCAGGTGTGTTTTGGAATTCAGAATTTTTCCAATTTTAGAAAGGTAATATGGTGCATGTACCGTATATTATGTACCATCCCGAGCGGGGTCTGGGGCAGCACCCTGTAATCAAACACATTACTATTTCTGCAGAAAAACGTATGAATATTCCCATCAAGTGGGATAAATAAAGACTATACATAGTGTTAGAGTTTATTTACAATTTATTTATATACTGTAGTAGTGAAGTGGTAAATGAAATAGTGGGATAAATATAGACTGTAAATACTCTGGTACTTAATGTTTCTAAGCAGAACTTTCAGTAAAACTTCAAACATATACAGGTTCAAACTAAGCTAAATACCTGTACATATACATGCAATAAATGTTGCAAAACAAGCTAAAAAATATCGGTTAACAGCAAAAGTGCACGTGACTTGTAGGAGTGCTGAGACACAACTGATGCCTCACACGTGCATCATGAGTGGCGTGGGTCAAAATTTTCAGTTTTCAGAGCTTTTCAGATTTCAGAATTGCGGGTAAGGGATCATGGACCTGAATATCTGTTACTTTGTAGGGTTGGTATTTCCATTTAATTCTGTCATCTAGAGCATGGAGTATTTTAAGAGAATGTGCTACCTCCATGAGGGGTCAACTTCAATATAACGTGTGCCATTCAGGGTTTAGCAGCCTCACATCTGAACCCCATGGGTGCAGCTGTACAGTAGTGTCTATTGACTGTAGACATTTCCATTTAATGAATGGTATGTATACTGCAATCAAAGATTTTCTCTAGCAGGTAATAAAGCCAATAATGGAGAACCTGTTGTTATAAATTAGATAAAAATCACAAGTTGTTGAATATAAGGCAGACATTTGTTGCATTCCAGATTAGCAGACCGACTGCACCAAAATCACAAGACATGGTGACCTGACACATACGTTCCAACAGTCTTACCCCAGGCCACTTCCTGAGCACAATGACGCATTCGTTGCACCAAGTCACATCACAAGGATCTGAGTCTTAATGAACTGAATGTAATGCTGCAGGGAATAGTACTGTGATGAGCTTCAGTACCTTTTAACATATATTATTAGTAATGATCAAACATCAGATGGCTGCACACATAACATGCATGGAAGAGATGAGAAATCCACACAAAATTTTGATCAGAAAACCTGACTGGAAGATACCACCTGAAGATCTGGGCATAGATGAGAAAATAATATTAAAATGGATTTTCAAGAAACAGAGTATGATGGTGTGCAGTGGATTTATCTTGCTCAGAATAGGGACCAATGGCAGGACATTGTGAACAGAGTAATAAACCTTTGGGTTCAATAAATGATAAGGAAATTTCTTCAGCAGCTGAGCAATTCGCCATGTTTTATGGTCTTAATTAGTTATTTAGTCAGTCATATGTGTCAGAGCAGTGAGGGCACTGGTCCCAAAAATCTCTTGCATTACGTTTTGAATTGACTCGGAATATGTGAATCATAAAACATTCTGTGTGTTTCTTCAACTGAATACAGAAACAGCCCAGCCTCAACTCAGTGAACAAGAGTCACCAAAAAATGGCAAGTGCTGTAAACTTCCATATTTAAAGCTGATGGATATTTGTTGGTACTTTTGGATGACACAGAATCATGCATTTCATGCAACTATGAACAATGGGGCACAGGAAACAGAAGGAATACTTGAACCATTGATGTTAGCAGTTGATATTTGAGCCTTGTCAGTAAACATTTGGACATATCTCTCACAGGATGTAGCTTGCACAGTGGCCAGCTGCAGTAGTTCAACACCACAGTGAAACGTGAAAGTGATCTTACCCTCTCATCTATGTGTAAACCAACGAAGTGTTCTCTTTAGATATAATGTTCGAACCAAATGTTTATTTCTTTATTTCTCCCTGAGTTTTATTTTATCAAAGAACTGCAATTGCAATTGCAGCAACTGTTAAAAACATCTACCATCTCTGGTGCTGGACACATTTACTGTTTTCTGCATGTTTCATGCATCAGAGCAGAGTTTTTTGATTAATATTTTAAATGCCTGTCTCAATATTTTGTTTCAGCTATTCTAATATTTGTGGGTTACTTTGGTACACATGAATCTTTTAAAGAAACCCTAAAGGTGTATGAAACTTGTGTTGGCTGCACTGTATGGTGTGGCAAGTCTGGGGTTATGTTGACTTTTGGAGAATTTAAAAGTACAGTTAAACTAAGATTTTAGTACATTGTGAAACATTGATCATTGACTGACTCTCTAAATAAGTACATCTAAGGCTATGACTAATGGTGACTAGCATTAAGAAAGCAATAGCATCACTTTGCTGCAATGAAGTCAAGGAAGATAGAGTTCAGAGAGGAGGCAATGTGGCACTTGATTGCTGGGAGCTTTTCTCTTGTGAAATTTTCTTGCTGACTCATTTTCCTAGACCTAGTCCTGATTACAGTACTCTTGTTACAACTCATACTCGTATTATTATTATTATTATTATTATTATTATTATTTACTGCAATTGGGTTTTCACCCGGTGGCAGTAGTCCTTACACTAGTACACACAATACAAATTGACATATAATATACATAAAAGTAACAATACAATACAAACTATACACAATTACAAAACAATATATACAGTAAATACAAGTACACACATTAGAACACCATTCACACATTACAAAAACATCCACACCTTAACAAAAACATCCACTCCTTAACAAAAACATCCACACCTTACAAAAACACCCACACACAATACAAACAAAACACACGCACATTACAAAAAAAACCCACAAATTAAATAATACAAAAACATCAAAACACACATACTGCAAAAAGAAAGAGTTGTTAAGCCTAACCTAAAACCTAACGTAAATGAATAAGAGTTAAAAGTAATTTCGTATACCAAGCAATGAGTCAAACACTATACAAAAATAAAATTTCATGTTTTCAAAAAATGATACACACACATTTCAACTGCACCATCACTTCACTACGCTTATATACACATCACGGCATTCCCCGTTTTGCCTTCCTTTACTTCACTTCACTTCACTGTATTATTAGATATTTTTCCCCACCCTCTATACCCTTCACTTCACTTCACTTATCACTTTCCTAACCCTCTTCCTAAAAATACTCGGCTTACAAAGGAAAGTCCCTAAAGCATCTGCAGGTAGTTTGTTCCAGAGTTGGATGGTCCTATTTACAAAGGAGAATTTTCCGATATCCGTCCTTTGCTTCCTGTTCCTAATTTTCCGATTATGATCAACCCTGCTCAGATAGTGTGGCCTTTGTAGTCTGTCACCTATAGCCTTCCAAGCCCGTTCGCCAGTGTATGCTTTGAAGAGAGCACATAAGCGTGCTGTCTTTCTGCGCTGCGCCAAAGTTTCCCAGTTCAAATCAGTCGTATAATTTGCAAATTTAGCCGCTTTCTGTTGTACCCGGTCTGACACATTTATCTGTCCCTCCCTGTACGGATCCCAGCACGCAGCCCCATACTCAAGAATCGGACGCACTAGTGACGTGTAGGCTAAGCTTTTAGTATTACTATTTCCCTTTTTGGGAATACGCATTATGAAATGAAGTGCCTTCCAAGCTTTTCTCACCGTGTAATTTACTTGGTCAGCCCAGCTTAAATCGCTGCGTAAGATTATTCCCAAGTATTTACAACTGCTCACTTCTGGAATTAATTCGTCCCGTAAAGAGTAACTTAGTGGATCCTTCACCCGGGCTCTCGTGAAACTAACTGCCTTACTTTTACCTGCATTTATTTTCATCGCATTTTCCACCGCCCACTCCCCCAGTCTGTCCAGATCTATCTGCAACGTTTTTATGTCATTTTTATTTACAATTTTCCTATATATTACACAGTCGTCTGCGAAAAGTCTAATAGTTGAGTCAATGTTCCTCCAAATGTCATTAACGTACGCTAGAAACAGAAGTGGGCCCAATACACTTCCTTGCGGTACACCTGACGTTACTCTGACCTCCTCTGATAATTGCCCTCCTACCCTGACTCTCTGCGTACGACCCAAAACGAATTCTCTTATCCATACAACTACCCTAAAATCCACGCCCGAGGCCGCAATTTTCGCAAGCAGCCGATAATGATTTGTAAAACATCAGGTGTGAATTTTATAGCTCAGTTCACCTGTTTTTTATGCAACACTGCATAGAAAATAGACATATTTTTTGTACAGTAATTAAGTCAAGTAAATAATCTGCAGCAAAACCACTGAATCAATAGAGCCATCTTGGTTGGCTCTATGATTGTGAGACACACTATCAGACTGATCTAGCCTTTCCTCCCATACCTGTCCTTAGTGGGCATGCATGTAGGACATCAGCAGTTAGAAAGTAAAATGGGGTTCAGATGCTTGGTGCCTCAGTGCTTACTGATAATTCACCAGTCTCCTAGATGTCAACTTGCAGACATGACAGTCTGTGCCTGTCTCCTGGTGTGATCTCTTCTGGATGTTGGAGCATAGTGGCATGTAGTTGTTTTCTGATTTGGTTTGTTTAATTGGGGCCTTATTATTTTGTGTGTTTACTAGGCACTTAAAGTTTGAGTTTCTGTTCCCACATTCCAGTTGACATTTAAGAGACAGTCACGTGGCTGGAGGGGCAGAGAGCCTTAATTGTTCTGCTAGATACAGAGCCACAGTTGCTGTTTATTGAACTCTGGGTTTCATAATTTGTTGTGGTCTTTGCTGTTCTGGGATGTTATGCAGTGTTGATTGGTAGTTAGTTACCAACGTTTCGGGACAGCTTATCTGTTCCATCTTGCAAGGGTCAAGCAGTCCACTTGGAAATGTCGGCAACTACTGATCAAAGCTGCATAACATCCCATAAGAGCGAATACTTCATTTATACCATGGCAGAATCCTCAAATTGCTCATATGTTGTTTTGGTGACTGGAAGGCTATTATGTGGCTCCAAGCTATTGTCGAGTTGACTCCTTTTGCAGCCAAATGGGATTGGCTGAAGTGGTGTCCATCTGTTGAATGTTGAAGTCACGAAGCATAATTATTTTGGCATATGTAATTGGAACACTATATTTGTGTATTTTGTTATGTTACAGTATATTAATTTGAACATTTCTTTGTTTCCTGTTTTCACTTGTTTCCTTGATATTAGGTATCGGTAGGGCTGAATTGTCCAGACATCTAATAGCTACTATGTAATCTGAAACCCCATCTATGTTTACAGCCACATGTTACGTTTTTGATATGTGTTTCTTTTGTGAATTCCCTGTACCTTTCTGCAGTGACTTTACTGTGTCTATGAAAATAGAAAATTCTTGTATCGTAATATGTAAAACTTGTTAACAGTTTTAACCCATTCTCATTTGGAACTTTAATCTTTTACGTTTAGTACATTTTTACTAACCTGCAACAATACTAACATATATGTTGAAGTTAATTTGTAGCTTACAGAAGTCCTGAGTGAGAATGCTTTGCAAATGGAAACGCAATGAAAGACTGTAGTTTTGTATGTTTTATTTTTTTCTGTAGAAGAGGGTTTAAATGTGTGAAGTTGTATAAAATGTACAGTAAATAGCCCTGTCTGCGTGCAAGACTTTCTATTGCATTAAATATTTATACAGAAATGAAGTATGATAGTCTTATTTCTTTATTGAAGCACCTTTACATTAACACACAATACAGGTGTCCCAACTTAACGTGGAACCCACTTACATACAGAATCTACATTAATAATCTGTATTACATAATATATCTTCCCGCATATTAGAGCAAGTGCTGGAAATGACCTCCTCCGACTCTCAGACATGTATGATACCTGGTGAACAAATAATTAATAACTGTTTTTAGTTCTTGTCTAGAAATTTCCAGTACTGTGCCCCTGCTGTTTTGTTTAACTGTGTTCTCTGTGTATGGGTTGTTTTTATGTGTGTTGTCTTTCAGACATCCCCACAGCTAATAGCATGTGGAATCAGACCGGCTGAATGAGCAGGCCACAAATAATTTGTCATCCATGGGACAAATAATTATTCAGTCTCCTAAAACCTTATATAAGACAGCCATTAAATTATTGGCTGTATGGATGGTTGCACCATCCTGCTGGAAGAATCCAATATTCCCTCTCCTCATCACCTAAACTTTCAAAAAATAGTGGAAGAATTTGTCCAATGTACATTTCTGAATTTACTGTGTCCAAAAATAGGTGGCTGTGATTATTCATGTCACACTGATGGCACACCGTACTCCAACTGTAATGTCATATAATGGCACCTTGTATATTAGTCTGGGATTACCTGCTGACCAGTATCTCTTACGTGACCTTTTATGTAAAACCGTGCATCATCTGTAAAATAAGTAAACAGTGGGTGAACTTCACCACTACACACTGCTTCACAGAATCTCTTGGCCATTCCATTCCTTTTCCCAGTAACAACCTCTTTTTTGGTCTGATTTTGCCATATTTCAACAATGTTTTTCACTTGTTGTTTTTTAAAATAAATTTGCATGATGCATGGAAGTTTAAAAGAGTTATTAACATATAAACATATATCAAAAATAATTATAATTCTGTTTGATCATGTACTTTCTCCTAAAATGTAACACAGGCACCGCATAAAACCACACAAAATACCATCAAATGCATTACATAAATTTATATTCTGTACGTTATCATTTCATCCATTATATCTCACTCATTGAACATTTATTGAATTTTCTCACACCTGACAAATTTTCGTACCAGTGGGTATTAAGAAAATATGAATTTTTGATATGTCAGTTACTCTACTTTAATGTCCTAAATTGGTCTTTCTGCATGTCCCATACCAATCAAAATATATGTTGTAACAATTGCAGAACAAGGTACACAAGTAAGGGGAGATACTTTACTGCATTATATATGCTGGTGAGATGTATATCCAATAACATCTGAGTAGAACATATAGGACATTACAAATTGCACCTTCCCACATTCAGAAATTAATAATCCATTGCTGATGGAGTCTCATACTGTTAGAAAGCCCAAGGTTCCCTCAGTAAATGTTTATTTCCTCAGAATGTATGTACCATATAATGTGAGGTATTGGTGGGACAGGTGCAATTGAAGGTGGTACAGTTAGAATATGAAATCAGTGGACTGCTTTTTTTCCTTGTGATCTTGCTTCTGCTTTCAGCCTATGCCACTGCACCACTGTGATGCTTGGGTTTGCTAGCATCTCCAACCAGTGCTTGGTTTCTGACTCTCCAGAACCATCTCTGCCTGAAACATTTAGAAAGTTCACTTTGTAGTGTTGAACAGTTCCCCTTAGCCTCTCCTATACTGTCAGTCAAGTGGACATCCCATAGTAATGATGATGCCATAAGAAAAAATTCTAATGTAACTTTCCCAAGTAATTTATCTGTTAGAATGTGGGGTTATTTTTAATATACAGTGACATCTATAAATAAGCTTAGTATATGGGGGAGTGGAGGTAGATCTCCACTCATCCTGCACCTCAACACTAGATGGAGGTAAGTGGTCAACTTTACAACCTGGCCTCTTTACCTGAAGGGAAATAACCCCTGTTACCCACTTAATAGGGGGTGGGTGTTCCCCAAGGTCACTCTGAACTCTTTCGAGAAGGGAAAATCTCTTGCCCCCTCTGGGAATTCAACCATGATTCCTCGGAAATCCAGCCTATAGCCCAGTCACTATACCAACTGTGCTATTCTGGCAATTCAGCCATTAAGTGTGCCTTATTAAGTTGTCTTTCAGTCTACATCAGAGGCACCCATCCATAAGGAGTTGAGGGCCTAAGCCCCACTTATATTTAATACCTTAAAGATTTAAGTCTTACGGAATATGATGCCATGTTGACTGGTAACTGTTTACCCAGAAGACTTGAATAGCCATCACTACCACTGTGTGAACCTGAAATCTCCATTTTAGTGCCTCATTGTGTAAAAAATAGTTTCATAATTTTCTGTTTGTTTGCATTTAGTATGCATGAATAGTAGTGTGATGGATTTATTATTTGTTAACATTCTGTATGGAACAAAAAGCTTTTCCAGGATCTGCAGAAATATTGCTTAGGTTGCAATAAACATGTAAGGACCTTGCCTCACAGGGTGTAGCCTTAGTGCTGTTTTACGTCCACGCTGCTTCCACTTACTTATGGTGCATGACAAATGTCATGCCTACGTTTTTCAATTCTAAAGATTACGTTTTTCAAGTTTGTAATGTTGCCATGGAACTGGCACATTATCCCATTATAAGCTTTGTATGCATTTCTGTCTGAACATACAGCATCATACAAATATATATATGGAGATATGGTGGAGGGGGCCCACGTCAACTCTGATCCAAAAGGGGGATTGTATTTGCAGCAAGAGAGGTAGGTGTTCAGCCTCAGCACAAGGTTGCTAAAGTAAATGATACTGCATAACAGAAAATGTGAACTCTTAAAGCATTAACATTTAAATAGAAATAAAGTTTTCAATTTTTTTATTGGCATTTGGGAAGGGGGTGGGGGTTAAATTTTATTGGTCTGGGATCCACCTGTTCAGATTGTCATTAGCTGCCACTGATCAACAAATCAATAACATATGTCCTGATTGAGGAGCAGGACAGTTATGAGTTTTGTATTGGTAGCACAGAAGAAAGGCTGGTTATTCCTTTATTCTGGCTTGTAACATTCTCTCTTTAAATTTAAATCTTCAGTCACACATAAGGGAAATTGCTGACCTCACCTGCAAGCATAAAGCGACCAATCAGTTCATCACGCCCAATGTTGTCAAAGTCCATCACCACGATTTCCAATGAACTTTCCTCTATGTTTGTATTTGCCACATTGAAGCTGAATGCCTCATTGAATACTGGACTCAGTGTACACTTGACAGTTTTTGTTTTCCGTTTCTCTGCCCGTTTATCTGGTGACCTGAGACATAGCTTCACATATGGATCTGCAAGAATAGTTCACCAACCACACAGATTAGATGGAAGCAATTTGGAAATTCAGGGTCACAAATCAACCATCAAGGACTGGTTAGACAGTTAAACACATACGATATCCACAACTTGCAACGAATTTCCGCTGTCTTGGGTGCCTGTATATGGTACTTCATAACGCTTGACATGCAGCAATCTTGTAACTGACCTCATCATTTTGAGAATGTAAACCAGCACTGTTAATTCATGTAAGACACACAAGAATACTGTCTGCTTAGCTCCAGAATACTTCCTTTTGTTGGAACTATTGCTTGAGGACATCATAATTATAATTCCGAACAGTAAATTCTGAAACCTGCAGCGTAGTTTGTATCCAACTTTTAGTGGAAATCTTTTAAAATTCTGAGTGAAATTTTAAGATCCAGTTTTTAAATCATGCTTGAATTCCACACATGCAGCATGTAATGAAATAAATCACGTTTAATACACGTTTAAGCAGGTAAATGCAATTAAAAATGTGATTTTGAATAAAAAAATCCTGTGTATGTATATAAATTTGTGATTTTGATTAATTAACTTATATTTGCAGTTATTTAGGATATTTTCTCAATTATGGATTATTTATTCATCCAGATAAGCACTTAATTTTCTCTTTCTTTTGAAGAAGTGATTAAACATTTCACAGCAACTGGGTCAGTGTTTCACAAAGTTGCTGTAAGTAATCATCCATTGCAAGTATGTAATATTTATTCTTCAACGTTTCAACCCAACATGTTGCAACTCCTGTTTTTATTCCATCTCAAATGTTGCAGTTAAACTGTTTTTTTAATAAACTTAGTTGAAGTCAAGCTATAAGAAAGGCTCCTGTTATTCGATAAAATAGTTAAAATATTTTGAACTGTTTTTTAAAAACTTAATTTATCTGATGATTTCTGGCAGTGATCCATGCGTAATTCGTTTGTAATATGAATGTTCCCTTTTGTGCTATTTCCTCATAAATACTGCAGTTCCCTGAAACAACTTTCCAGTTTGTGTTATTGCCATCTATCCTTAGTGTTGTAATGAATTTTTTTAGTGATGTTATATACAACTCATGTAGTTTTTTCTATACTATTTGTCTGTAATAATTATGAGTTTTGTTTGACCTGTTTCAAATAAACTACAAGGAGTAGAGAGCTAAAAGTTGGCACTTCTACTAACATCCACAGGGTGTACAGGTTCACCAAATGTCATTGAAATTTGCAGGGGTTAAGTTGAGTATTGTACTTGTGTGTTTTGATTTGAAATGGAATGTCCCAGTAGCTGCCCTCAAGATAGACACATCAAGTTCCTCTGAAATGTTGATACCTCTCTACAAAGCTAATGGCATTACATTCCAGACGAATCTCAACCAGTTAGCTTGAAACAAATTTCAACAGTGATGGCCAGTTCAATCCTCCAGTGTGTACTGTCACATTTGTTCCACACAAGAGAAAAATAATCATGAAACTTATGCATAATGTAACAATATGACATGTTTAGTGTCGTATTGCCTTTAGATTTCCTGAGTTCTGAGGTGACAGCCAAAATCTCTCTCTCACATCAAAACCATAAGACCTACAGAAAATGTGTAATGGACATAAAATAATGCCCTTAATTTTTCACTACACGTAGGCCTTGTTTTATGCCTTTTTGCTCTAATGCCCATTGCCAGTAGACACCACGTCTTAATTATGCCCTCTCATTTTTGGTTTAACGCCCTTTGGCTGCCTGCGCTCTATTACACTAACCGCTACCTATTCCATTATTTCTTATGGGAATATCATTTTTGATTTATTCCTTTTTTGATTTGTGCCCATTTCTCAGGAACACAACGAAGGCATGAAACAAGGACTTGGAGTACATCTTTTATTTGAAACATTTTTGGCAGTAACAATGCAGACCATTTGGCAAACTTGCATTGTAATAATTTCCATTACAGTATGTTTTCATCATTTTCCCAGGTTTTCATTCTGATTATCAGTGTGCAGCTAGTTGTAAAAAGCCATTTCCAGCTAACATTTTATGCAGTGCGCTAGGGTGGAACTCTCCAGTAAACTGCCCAAGCACAAGAATATAACATGAACCATAAGGTGGTGTAATTGGGGTAGTTAATATTATTTAAGGAAGTTTTTTCTTTGAATTTCAGTGATAGTTTGAGTCACCTGACTTGAGGTTGATGTCCATAGACCGTAGGTCCCAGGCCTTAAGGATTGTAACTGTAAGCTTGTCGCTGGGCACATAGCACAATGACATGAGTAGGTCACCGTACTCTGATGCTGGCTTGAGAGGCTCACAGAAAGACTGCTTCTCCAACATGTCCACCTGCAGTAGAGTGTCACCATATACAGTGCATAAGTTGTCATGAGTCCCCAGTAACAATCAAACTGTACCTGTGCTGCTGTATAGCAGTTACAATGTCGGGCTTGGGCACACAGTGTTTCCTTTTCCCAGTACAAAGGCTACGACAGTGTACATTTATTGATTTACTGATGGTTATATAGCAACTGTGGTCACTTGTTTTAGTGACTGCTTTGCTGATTATAACAACCTTCGAAATTATGAAGGGAACTACCACTGATAAGCATGGGTATATGTCATGTAAGATGGGATTACAATAGCATGTTCTGTAATGATAACAGAGAAGAATTCCCCATTACCCTTCTTTATTATACACTATGTACAACAACTACATCTAAATCTACTTAATGGAACTCCCTTATAAATGACCCATTATGATTGGCTTTATGGGAGGACACTGTACCCAGCCTAGAATCACAGCCTGATAAACTGATACTGAGCATCTTTAAAACTTTGGGGAGAATTAATTGAAATAAAACACTTGATGTATAGAGTTACAAAACTCACTCAATAACAGTAGATATATGATTTTGGTTGAAGGCATTTGTGTCTTACATCTAACGGTGATTAACTCAGTGATTATAAAAGTGTAAAAAAAAAAAAGGCATCTTGAAATCTACATTTGGTTACTTTCATAATTTCGAGAATTCTGTTATGATATGCTGGGGGACAAGTAGTAACTGTCAAACATCACATCACGACTTTATCAATAGCCAGTCAAAGTAAACATAGATCAGTGTTTTTACTGAAGCAGGGCGT
The DNA here is from genome assembly GCA_021186555.1 of Reticulitermes speratus. NCBI lineage: Eukaryota > Metazoa > Arthropoda > Insecta > Blattodea > Rhinotermitidae > Reticulitermes > Reticulitermes speratus. Next base: position 9,036,679 of record JAJKFL010000005.1, read on the forward strand.
GGGGTTAGTGACTAGAGCCAAGAGTCTGTAACTGTTGAATTACAAACATCTGCAGAATTCAATAAAGAATGCATCTAATAAATAAGGAGTAAGTGTGAATGCCGTTTAACAATGCAGGTGAATGACCATTACTTAATGTTTTTGCAACTAATGCTAGTGTCAGATGGTAGGAAAGTTTGTGAATGATAAATTCTAAAGAATATGGCAGGCAGCAGGCTTGTCCTGTTGTGTCAACATTTGCCTGGAATAACTGGGGACAACTACAGAAGTCCCAAATGAGGATCTATTACCTCTGTATGGAGATTTGAAACTAAGACTCCTGAATATGAATCAGGATTGCTAACCACTCTACTGGGCTGTTTTGTGCCACAATATATATTAATTAAGTTTTAAGTTTGTGTTTACATTGATTCCTTCTTGTTTTGACATTTGCATGTAATCAAGGTAATCAAGTCAAATTAGAACAGTCTACAATACCTGCCAAAGGGGTAACAAAACTTCTCCTATGGAGTCATCCCTCGTTATGCGGTCGTAGTCGAACACGTGTAGCTGCAGAACCTGAGTCTGTAACTTTTCAATTGGCAGATCTGCAACATTACAAAACATTCTGTTTAGGTGAAGCCCATACTGACTTCTGTAGTTTACAGCCTTTAAGAGTTCAACTTATAAACAAGATTTCAAACCACATATGTACTACAGACTGCTGACCTTGATGTTAATATTACAGGGTATTTCTTTGAAATGCCGACCGTGACACCTTTATTGCATGGAAAGCCTACATCTACCAGAACATCCAGTGTGATCTTTGGTACTCAGGACCATGTCAAAGGAAACATACCATAGCACCCAAGTGATTGCAGCATTCAGCTCTCTGCTCCACAGCCCTCTATAGGAGATTCCAAACTCATGACCAAGGAATTCCAGCATGGTGCTATGAGTTGAATTTCTGTTTTTGAAACTCCTGGACTGGAACTCAGGCCATTTTGAGGTATGACATAAACATTCTGTAGTTACGAATATCGCTCAGATATAGGAGGGTAACTTTTAGCTATATTTACATAGCAATTACAATTCCCCCCCCCCCCCCCAATGGCTCGACAGCCCCTTGGGGGCCTAGGCCGCCTCATTTTTCGAGGCTTCACGATCACACTTTTTAGACACACCACATTCGGTAGGACTCCTCTGGACGAGGGACCAGCTCATTGCAGAGACCTCTACCTGACAACACACAACAATCACAAGAGACAGACATCCATGCCCTAGGCGGGATTCGAACCCGAAATCCCAGTAAGCGAGCGGCCGTAGACCCACGCCTTAGACCGTGCGGCCACTGGGATCGGCAAAATAACATATTAGCTTCATTATTTGGTTATAAACTGACACAAATTCAGTGCTGTATGTTCAGAAATGCAACCAAAAATGTTTTGGTCTTCATAAGCATACTAATGATTAACATGCTGTATGTGTAACAGGATCATATCCTGTGTGACAGTGTTGACAAGATTAAAGGTATTATTATTATTATTATTATTATTGTTGTTGTGTTGTTGTTGTTGTTGTTGTTGTGCTACTTCTTAACCTTGGCACTAGATGGGGGCGCGTGGTCAATGCAATGCCCCGGTCACTTTACCCCAGGAAAGAACTCCAGTTCCCATTTTACAGGAGGCTGGGTGGTCACAGGGGTGGTCTGGATGGGGGTGGACAAGAGAAAATCTTTTACCAATATAGGGTTTGAACCCCGGACCATCCAACCTCTAGCGAGTCACTATACCAACTGTGCTATCATGGCCCATACTTCCTCATGTGCTTAGAGAAATTTTTGTTCCTTGACTCTTCAAGACAGGTCTACCAAGTTTGTACTTGTGGTGTGTGTCTTCCAAATTGTGCCTTATGTTTCCTGTTATCCCTTCTCTCTTTTTCCATTACTGTGAGCTTCCACTTTTTCCATTGATTACAATTTCCACACATAACCCCAATAAAATCTGTGTTGACAGTACATTTCATTCCTTCAGACACTGCCTAGCTCTTCCTGATTTGTATCTGAAACCACTTCACTTGTAACTAAAATTATTAACTGTATGGACTTTTTCCATCGTCTAATGTATTAAAATTAATATAAATAGTACAATACTACGTCTCGGGGGCATGATTGGCCGTCTATAGGCTTGCTTCTAAAATGTAATTTTCTTACATAATTATTTGCACTGTTCTTTAACACAAACTAAAATCAGTGAGCACATCATATTCCAAAGACAGTTTAAAAGCTATGTTAATGCACAGCTCACTAAACATTTGAAGCTTGATCTTCATCATGAGCCACTGTAAGTTTTTTCTTTCACTAGACTGTTTTCTTGTGATGATGTGTAAACCATTCCAGTGTCAGAGCATTAATTATGTAGTAAAATTATGTTTTAGAAACAAACCTGTATACAGGGGCCAAACCTGACCCCAAATCATAGTGTTGTATTAATTACCTTAATTTTAATGCATTGGGTGATGGAAGAAGTCCATACAGATACTGAGTTTAGTTGTGACTTACCACTGTCAGAAACTTATAGAATAATATCACATCACATGTGTCAGATTACCCCCTTTCGATTTTATCACTATTTTGACACTGCATATCTTCACACTGTGGCTCACCTATAGAGATATAGTTGACATAAAAAGTGAAATAATGACATATAGATAAATAATTCCTAAGTTGCTCACACCTACCCACCAATGTTACTTTCTGTGACTCATCTGACCCTATTAATTTTCTCAGTGACTGTGTTATGGTTTCAGGTTATGATTCTGCACTTCTTAGATAAAAATAGTTGAACTGAATTTCATGTGTGGTAATATTTTTATAAATTCATACAGATTTATGCAGTAGGACCTGTACAGTAATGTCTGCCATTTGTCTGCTTAACCTTTAGGAGACAGATGTAAATGCCAAATGTATTTCATGATGGCCTGAGTTTTCCTGCTGTAGCGTGAACATTTAAATTTCTACCAAATAAACACACAGAGACCAGCACATGGCATGCTAGGCCATTCGCCATTACATTTTAGAGACCAGCATGTGCTCTCATAGGATGATAAAGGTTAATTTACACAAGAAGCTAGGTTAGGAATTGCTGGTACTAAAGTTTCTTATGTTGTATATGCATCCATTCCCCTTTTGGTACTGTTGCTGGTGCCAGCAAGTGAATAGTATGCAAGACTGAATACTGTAATCACACAATGCCTGCTCCATCCTGTTGACTTTACTTTCTGTCATGAAACACGTCTTACACTTCAGTAGTTAAAAACAAAAATTAATATATTTTAGTTCAAAGTTGGAGAATAGCCACTGCTGTAAGAACCTAGCATCCATAACTTATCAGATTCAACATAAAATCAAAGCCAATTCGGAAGTTTATGAAGTTCCTCACCCTCGAAGCAGAAGGTCTCGCACCAGTGGGGTTGATGTGTGCTCTTTCTGACCTTTGTCTTGAAGCGATGTTTCCTATCTGGTAGCAGTGTCACCCAAACATAGGGGTCACAATTCCCAGGGAAAAAGTCTGTCATTGGGAGGTTCCTAGCCTGCACAGTGAATGCACATAACATTCATAAAGGAAAATTCATGCACTGCTATCAGAATTAATAGTGAAAGACAAGCAAGAATTGCTAGTATTGACAGTAGTAATGATGATAACAGTAATACACTAACAGTAGCTAAATAAATAAGTAATAAGGGCTTGATAAATCCACAATCTGACCACTGTAAGAGTAGGGCAAGACAGTTGAGCCTCTTACAATGATTACTTTTAGTGTTTACTTAACAATACTGTGAAAGAACTTTGAGAGAAAATTGATCAAAATATTGTTATTAATAATGTAACTTCCTGTGGTTTGCACATAAAGAAGTTAATGACAGAAATATAATGTGACTTACATAACAGCATATTTATTACATCAAATAACAAGCAATTACAATCTTAAAATGTGAACAATGAATACAAGAACAATGGCTTTCTGGGGGACGAAATGTAAGAACAAAAATATTGATACAGAATGAATTAATAGAATAAGTCTATATGTTTGATCATTTAGGTTATTGGATAGTAGCAGTATAATAAGACAAGGACAGGAAAGAAAATTAATAAAATTATGAAATATAACAAAATAAGTTCAAAAATAAATCTTGTTGGTACTCAAAGAAAACTGTGTAAGATGAAGGCAAGACCAGTTGTAAGAGAAAAACATATACAATGACAGAAAATGTTGATTTTGGTAGCATAAATTACCCTTTGAGATACAAGTGAGTTTAGACACAGAGAAGAAATTATAGATACAGTTTAGTACTACAGAAATACATAACTTATGTGAACATATTGAAAGAATGTAAGACAAGAACAAATTTTGAATAACACTACACAAGGGAAGAATATGTTGGTAGAACTATATAAAAATTGACTGCCCAGTGGGGATTTTAACAGGGATGTAATAGACCACTGGGCATATTCTGGGAACTGGTATGGATGATGATGAAAGGAATATACAAACAAACAGACAAACAAACCACTTTCCTGCCTGGTGTATCATCCAAAGTGTACAGACAGTGACGTGCAAGTATGTTAAAAATAAAAGTAGGTAATTTTTTATGATGCTGTGGATGAGGAACAAGGAATTATTTCACTTGTATTACATTCAGTGTACTCACAGACTGGACGAGGACTTTCAGTTTGTTCTCATGTGCATTGTACTTGAGAGTGAATGATATGTGTCCCCTTGGGTGCTCCACCTGCAGGGTCGCTATTTCTGGCAGCAGCTGCTGCTGTTGTGCCTGTAAACAACAATAATTCTACGATAAATGGACTCATGTGAGTATGAAATTCATTACATGCTAGCTCAAGGTCACAGCATATGCAGATATCTCTCAAATCTATGAAATCAGCGACAAACTAATTCCCAGTCACAAAGACGTGGTTGTAGAAGGCTAGAATGCAGCACAGTATAAAGCTTTTCTATGCTAATATTTACCTCACCTTCAAGTATTGTTGGCAGGTCTTTTTCACAAATGTGGTTGTAGCAGTTGTGTTATAGTGACAGTCATTACATCTGTAGTTGGGAGTGGAGAAAATGTAATTTTATAATTATAGTTGGTGAAGCCACGGCCTTAAAGTAGTTAAGCTATATCTGGTGTGAATAAAATGTCACTGGTTTAGTTTTAAATACAGTATAGTTATTCAACTTCATATTTTTAGCTGTATTACTTTTCAAGGTCCTGGTTGCGTTCAGTTACTGTAATTTTAGTTCATTTGGTTTGTGAATGTTTAAGATTGAAGAAGAGCTCATACTTACAATAATGCTGACATGAAACTAAATGTTATTGTGTGACTTTTTTGTCCTTTTATCATGGGCCGAATGTTTAAAAGCCACTTCCAGTAGGTCCACTCAAAAGTTCAAGTTGAGTGACGAATACTGTATCCTGGGATGTGATGCCATGCAGCAGTGTTTCATAAACACCTGCTGCCTGCAGCATTAGTGTACAAAAGTGAAGTGACTTGCAATGATTAGATATTTTTGTGCTAGTTGAGACTCTTTATGATATTAATTGGATTTATCTCAGTGATGTGAGTCTTTGGTTCAGACACCATTACATGAGTGAGTGGTGAGTCATGGGGGTTGATCAGTATACAGTGGGAGAATGCAAGATCTTTTAATGCTCGGCAGCTTGAACAGAATCTGCTAATCAAATCCATGCCTGTCTTACAGATGTAATTCCTTGTTTCACTGGTTGACACTTGCCCATATATACGATATTTATGACAATGTAATGAACATGTGCCTCACATATGCATATTGTGTTTCTGGTATCGAGAGGACAACGTGTTTCAGATCTTTAAGGATATCTATGTCATTATAAAACCCAAATATTCATTACAATTAGGAAGAGCAATATTTGGACAGAATTTTCTGGCACTTAAAACTTACAACTTACAACTCATTTTACTGAGACGTACTGGTTTTCTACAAACATATGGTAGGAAAATATATCATGGTGATGAGGCATGCACCGCCCCCCCCCCCCCCCCCCCCACAAAATCGAAATTTAAAAAAAAATATTTTGTAGACACGAAGATATCAAACGTTTTACGTGATTTACTCTTCAGCCAAAGTCAACCACTGAAATGGGCTGATGACTAGCACATTGTAATTATGAAAAATAAAATAAAAAACTTAGGAAATTTTAGATGAACTAAAAAACCAAGAAGATTAGAGCTTGTGATTTAAATTAGGTGAGTTACTCATGGAACATGTGGTTATATAAATTCAGTTGCAAACAGCATAATGTTACAGTTATATTTATGGCATAATTTTTAACATACTTTTAAAATTTGCCATCAATTAAACATAAATTATATGTAGCCCCAGGGCCCGCACCCCCCCCCCCCCCCCCAATGAAAAATTCTGGGTGCATGCCTGATGGTGATTTTCTGAGTGTATCTGGATGACTGTATTTCAATGAACTGATTCATTGGAGTATAATCACTATATATGTCAGAATATAATCAAATTTCTAATCCCTGTCACCACTAACACCCAGTGTGGTACCCCCTGCCTAATCCCAATTGATGGGGTCCTATGCAATCAATGATTAGGCTTACCCATTAAGAAATCTGAGATATGAGGTCTAGCAGTTCAAGAAAACTCTTCTTTGCTTCATCCTAAAGATAAAAAGCTCCACAATCCTCAAACGTCAGTAACTATTTACCAATTGACATGGCATATCATCCCAGAGGACTTGAATCTTCAGTTCTGTGTAAAGTGAATATCACTACCTAATTCCAGAAAAATTTATTTACACAAATATAATTACTACATCAAGCAAATACTGCAAAATTTTTGCAGTCAATCAAGTCATGGTCACATAAATATCATATGTGGCATGGATATATTGTCACCAACTAAACTAGTTGTCCAATACATGGCAATGTAATGATTACATTTGGCATAGATGAAATTACATTAATTTCAGTTGACCGGTTCATGGTGGTAAAGCCATTCCATATGCTGTGGACCATATGTTGTACAAACACCTGGGTCCATAAGGATCTAATCATGGCAGCAGTACCATTATGTTTGTGTGGAGATAATGGCATAACACAGCTCTGTGTTAAGTTAAAAGTTCTGTGTAACTTCTGTTTTCCTGTAACACATGACTGTCTTCAATAACCAATGCAGGTGAGTCTAAACAACCACTAAGTGATCATTCAGTCTTTCCAGCACACAGACTGCCATAACTGAGCCGTAGATCAACTGTACTACCAGAACCACAGTGGCTTACCTCACACATGCAGCTACTCACCGCTGTGTTCTGCCTGTCTGCCACATATGGCAACACTCTCACATTTGGCACCATGGGAAAGGACTCAAGGATAGAGACTGTCACAATGCCTGCTTCTGCTGATGATTTCTTTCTGCAAGAATTGAATGAATCACATAAAATATGAAGCTTTCATTCTCTGTAAAATTTTTGTAACAGCACTAGTCTGTTTCAGGAACAAAAACCAAGTCTGCCACATGGGTAACAAGAAGGATGCAAGGGCTAAGACAAGCAATAGGCAGCTTCTCTGTACTAGCCTATATCAGCAATCTCTCCTTCACATCCAATCTCAGAAACAAACTTCGTTGATTGAGTCATGGTGATGTAACTGTTACATGAAGGCAGAATCTTCAAAACCATGAAGTTTAATTAGATAAGTATACTTTTTAATGTTGATGTTTTTTACAGATTTTCCAAGGATATGCTACTGCACAAACATATTGTGTCCACAGTCCAGTATTCATTTCTCGTCTTTTCTTCATCACACATGATAACCATAAATGAATATTGACAACCTGTCATATGTCTATGCGTCTACCCAGTGGGCAACGCGACTGTCATTGGACGAATTTGCATGAAATTTCATGTTGGGATTTTTACCAAAATTTGTCGACGCCTTCCTATTTTCGTTAAAATCACACGAAAATAACACTTTACATGAAGACCTATGTACATTTGTGCGGTTGTTCGTCATAATGGACCCAGGATGTGTTCTCTGTGAGGTACGAATTAAGGCCTAAATAACAACTGATGATCTAAACATCTCGCGTTTTATGAGACAGGTGCGGGAAATACGATAGCTCGCTCTTTAGGAAGTATAGGAAAAAAAAACCCGCCGCTTACGAGAGAAGTACAAGGAATACAATATCTCGACGTTTACGAGATTAGCACTGTACAATAAAGCAGGCAGAACCAGAGAGGTTTGAGAAACAGTCGACATCTATCCCACGCGAGAAAATTAAAAAAAAAATGGTGATTGCAGTTAGACTGCATTGAAAGTATCTACGAATAATAGGGGCAATAACGGAGCGAAAGCGCCAGAAGTGTTAGGCCCTGTGGATTTTTCCAAACTTGTGTATATCGTGATTTATCCGAGACAAATTAAACATCTTTTGACATTTGTGAAACATTTCTTTCCTGTTTTATTCTTTCTTTGTTAAACCCAAGTTGCACTAGCATAAATATATCAGTGAGTTACCAAATTGCGGAATGACACCATGTCAGTTGGGTCTCTGTCACCTCAGCGTGGTGCGTCCTCAGGTTGCGGATTGAGTAGACCACCACAACATACAGAGGGTAGTTGCGAATGGATTGAATAAGCAGTCACGGACAAGCGATAAAGGATGGTTCTCCAGTTTAACGACTTTACGAGGGCCTATAGCTTCTCACCATAAAAGAAGCAGTATATACTATTATGAAATGTTACACAGCTCTCCAGACTTGAATGTGTTCTTTGAAATTACCTATGAATTGCAAATTTGAAATGGGATTTGTGAATTTAGATTATTGGGAGTCCGTATACGTCAGATTCATTGAAAAAGTGAAGGGGCCTCTTGGAATACCTAGGTGTAGATGAGAGGATAATATTAAAATGGGACTTAAATAGGATGGGAGGACGTGAACTGTATTTATCTGGCTTAGAACAGGGACAACTGGCGAGTTCTTGTGAACACGGTAGGGCTTCATGTAATGTAGGGCACTTCGTGACTGTCCGAGGAACTTGAGGAACTGAGGTCTCAAGAAGAACTCTGCCCCATGGAGTTAGTGGAAATGGCTAGGGTAGTACTTGACAGTTTCCTCAGAAGGCCACCTCGTACAGCGACAAGGGGGATCTACTGAGGACCGAGACATTACCCACCGTGTGGTCAGACCAGCTAAGGCACAGGCACATGTCCTTGTCGAAGACGGTCACTTCAGTGATCAAGTCACGTTCATAAGAGCAAAGTTTCGTCGGTGATTCCTGCAGCAATGTGCCGGTAATCCTTGTTTCTTTTCCCTCGTACTGTTCAGAGACAAGGCAAGACTACGCAGTACGCAGTCATGAACTTCCACGTCTAACTTTTTTCCGGCAGATGTCGGTCCACGTGGAATGACTCCGCAACGGCACCAACATGCACAATCAATAAAGGCGTGGGTGGGCACAGTAGGAGGTACACGGTTAAGTCCTCAAGTTATCTAGTCTACCACAGGCTGACAGGGGCAGTTTATCGTAACTTTTACACAGCAGCTGCTGAAGGATGTCCCACTACAGACAACAGCATGCCCGATGAAGCTTCACCTTCGTTCAGTATGGCTGTTAAAATATTCTTGATCGCTAAATATCTGAAACGGTGGACAGGTAGAGGAGTATTTTGTGCCCTGTAATTTTCTTTCATCCAAATTTCCTTTTTTATAAATGTGTGAAGATTCTCCATGAAAAGTGGGTCCCTGTCACCACGGCATGGTGCGTCCTCGGGTTGCGGATGGAGGAACGGCCTGTAGATATGGAGAGTAGCTGCGAATATGCTGTCGCGGACAGCCGACAAGGGGTGGTCCTCCAGCTAGGTGGTTGGGCGAGGTGCTAATAACTCCTCACCGTAAAAAAATTACCATGTTACGAAACTCTACAAAGAGCCTCGGACCTGGACTGATTCTTTGGCTTAGACCCAGGCGTAGATGGGAGGATAATATTAAAATAGATCTTTAACAAGTGGGATGGGGGGGGGGGCATGGACTGGATTGATATGGCTCAGGATAGGGACAGGTGGCGGACTCTTGTGAGTGCGGTAATAAACCTTTGGGTTCCATAAAACGCGGGGAATTTCTTGACTAGTTGACGACCTGTTAGCTTCTCAAGAAGGACTTTGCTCCATGGAGTTAGTTAGTTAGTGAAGATTCTCTTTGCATGTGGAAAACGCCGTATAAGCTATAACCATGACGGCCACACGTGCCATGACGTCCGGAATTGTAGTTCCTTCGGCAACAGGAACGAGTTCAGAAACCGTCAATACCCGTTGATCACACAGCATTCTAATTAATAATTTATTTCAGAAAATTACATCACCTTCGGTGATCAAGTAACGTCGAATTTCCTATGTGCAGCAGATATAAAAACGAGTCAGAAAGCTTCCTGCTCATTTCCAGATGTTATTTTGACAAACCACCGCCAGTTACTACTGAATTACCTGAACTGTCACCGTGTCATCGCAGTGATAGCTTCTCTTTAATTCGATGGAAGTGTCACTCAAATAATTGATTTCTTTATCTGTAGGTGCAGCACACCGCGGTGCCCGAAGTGTTGAAGCAGCTCACTGCTTCTCATTTCGCATTCACTGATCAGCTTGTCAGAATTCCTTTGATAAGAACAACAACAAAACTGCACCATTGCTACCAGCAAGTTACCGCTGTAGTGCCTGCGCCCATGTGGGCTGGTAAAAAGGTATACCTTCAAACGACAATTTAAACCGTCTATAGTCTTATTACTCAGTATACTTACACATATGAATACAGCAAATTAGTCAGACTAAGACGTTTGTTTAAAACAAACAGGAGATTCTGTTAAAAGAGTACAGTCGCAGTAGTGGTTTACTGATTGGCTGATTAAAGCCAAATTTTAGTAGTAATTTACAAATGCTTTAGGAGATTGATCGTGCAGGAACGAACTGATATAATACTACGTAATGTATGAACATTAAACTGTGAGGTGTTCCATGTTACGTACGGTATGAACACTAAAACTGTGAGGTGTTCCATGTTACGTAGGGTATGAACACTAAAACTGTGAGGTGTTCCATGTTACGTACGGTATGAACACTAAAACTGTGAGGTGTTCCATGTTACGTACGGTATGAACACTAAAACTGTGAGGTGTTCCATGTGACGTACTATATGAACACTAAAACTGTGAGGTGTTCCATGTGACGTACTATATGAACACTAAAACTGTGAGTTATTTCATGTGACTACTATATGAACACTAAAACTGTGAGTTGTTCCATGTGACGTACTATATGAACACTAAAACTGTGAGTTGTTCCATGTGACGTACTATATGAACACTAAAACTGTGAGGTGTTCCATGTGACGTACTATATGAACACTAAAACTGTGAGTTGTTCCATGTGACGTACTATATGAACACTAGAACTGTGAGGTGTTCCATGTGACGTTCTGTACGAACACTAAAACTGTGAGGTGTTCCATGTGACGTTCTGTACGAACACTAAAACTGTGAGGTGTTCCATGTTACGTACTGTAAGAACACTAAAACTGTGAGGTGTTCCATGTGACGTTCTGTACGAACACTAAAACTGTGAGGTGTTCCACGTACCGAACTGTATAAGCACTGTAAATCAGGGATAGCCAACTGCATGCCCGCGGAAACCTTCATGTCTTAGGAAGGAGCTTTGGGAGCTGGGAGAATTTGGAAATATAACAGTTTCTTAATTGAGATCAAATTCTATGAAAGATAGAGACTTCTTGGACATGACACCGTGTAGTCTGACTTTCTTTGTTGTTCACTGACGTTCACACAGTTAGTGAACTATATTATGTGAACAGAATCTGTGTCCAGAGATAAGAGTTTTAAATGAACAGGTTGCGTTCAGGTGTCACACTAATTCAAGGGCCCGGGTGTAAATAATGACTTTTTTTTTAGACAGAGTTATTATTGGTTAGCTACGTTTTGTGAGATAGGTGTGCCAAACCAGTGTTTGCCTTCATGTGAAAGCACAAGGTGAAATTAAAAAAACAGTCAGATTTTTTTTCTGTGCACGCACTGAAGGCATATAGGGGAGTAGAGGTATCACTCCCCTCATTCTTAACCTCGAAGTTAGTTTGAGGGAGTGGTTTACTTCACGCCCCGGCCGCTTTACGTCCGGGAAAGAATGCCAGCACCCATTGAATAGGAAGCTCGGTGGGTCCCAGAGCCGATCTGGATGTTTTGGAGAAGAGACACATCTTTTGTCTCTTCCGGGATTCGAACTACGGACTTTTCAGCCGTAGCCTAGTCACTACACCGACTACGTACCCCGATGCAACTAATTTAAACTTTTTCTCTTCAGAAAGTAGGTGCCGTGTCCACTAAAAACTATAAACTTTCTCAATGACACGGCCGGTGTAAGCCTAAATGTAGGCGACTTCTGCCTCACCCCCACGATTAAAAGGAGCCAAACTTTCTCAAAATTCCGTCACAATTTTACCAAAAAACAAGAAATTTTCAGACTCTGTTATGAAAATCTCATTGGTGTAATTCTTAAAACATCTACTTACGGTGCTGCGTAACATGTGGATAAAACCGTCAATTGATGTCACATTATGAACAAAAGAGCAGCGTAAGTTAATTTTCATTTAAGGGGTGCCAAAAGAAATGGAGTTGTAATGTGTGCACCCATACAATCGTGCCTTCCCAAGTCGCGCCAGCCCTGTACAGTTATCCGGCACCCGGAAAAAGCTTAACGGCCTCTGTTGGCAACATACAGCAATTGCAAATGAACCTACCTGGATGATGAACACTTATGGAAATAGCAGCAGAGGATAAGAGTTACGCCCAGAGTGATGGGAATCGCAGTCAGAAGCAGGTCACTCACTTCCATCATCACCTGCAACAGACAGAGAGAAGTCATTCATTTCTGTCATCGACTGTAACAGTCAGAAGCAGGTCACTCAAAGTCAGAGGCAGGCCACTCAAAGTCAGAAGCAGGTCATTCATTTCTGTCATCAACTGTAACAGTCAGAAGCAGGCCACTCAAAGTCAGAAGCAGGTCATTCATTTCTGTCATCGCCTGTAACTGTCAGAAGCAGGCCACTCAAAGTCAGAAGCAGGTAATTCATTTCTGTCATCGCCTGTAACTGTCAGAAGCAGGTCACTCAAAGTCAGAAGCAGGTCATTCATTTCTGTCATCAACTGTAACAGTCAGAAGCAGGCCACTCAAAGTCAGAAGCAGGTCATTCATTTCTGTCATCAACTGTAACAGTCAGAAGCAGGCCACTCAAAGTCAGAAGCAGGTCATTCATTTCTGTCATCGACTGTAACAGTCAGAAGCAGGTCACTCAAAGTCAGAAGCAGGTCATTCATTTCTGTCATCGCCTGTAACTGTCAGAAGCAGGCCACTCAAAGTCAGAAGCAGGTCATTCATTTCTGTCATCAACTGTAACAGTCAGAAGCAGGCCACTCAAAGTCAGAAGCAGGTCATTCATTTCTGTCATCAACTGTAACAGTCAGAAGCAGGCCACTCAAAGTCCGAAGCAGGTCATTCATTTCTGTCATCAACTGTAACAGTCAGAAGCAGGCCACTCAAAGTCAGAAGCAGGTCATTCATTTCTGTCATCAACTGTAACAGTCAGAAGCAGGCCACTCAAAGTCAGTAGCAGGTCATTCATTTCTGTCATCGCCTGTAACTGTCAGAAGCAGGCCACTCAAAGTCAGAAGCAGGTCATTCATTTCTGTCATCGCCTGTAACTGTCAGAAGCAGGCCACTCAAAGTCAGAAGCAGGTCATTCATTTCTGTCATCAACTGTAACAGTCAGAAGCAGGCCACTCAAAGTCAGAAGCAGGTCATTCATTTCTGTCATCAACTGTAACAGTCAGAAGCAGGCCACTCAAAGTCAGAAGCAGGTCATTCATTTCTGTCATCAACTGTAACAGTCAGAAGCAGGCCACTCAAAGTCAGAAGCAGGTCATTCATTTCTGTCATCAACTGTAACAGTCAGAAGCAGGCCACTCAAAGTCAGTAGCAGGTCATTCATTTCTGTCATCGCCTGTAACTGTCAGAAGCAGGCCACTCAAAGTCAGAAGCAGGTCATTCATTTCTGTCATCAACTGTAACAGTCAGAAGCAGGCCACTCAATTCTATCATCATCTGTAAAAGTCAGAAGCAAGTCACTCAATCTCATCATCGCCTGCAAAAGACAGAGCCAGGTCACTCATTTCCATCATAACCTGCAACAGAACCAGGTCACTTCCATCATCACCTACAACAGACAGAACCAGGTCACTCATTTCCATCATAACCTGCAACAGAACCAGGTCACTTCCATCATAACCTGCAACAGACAGAACCAGGTCACTTCCATCATAACCTGCAACAGAACCAGGTCACTTCCATCATCACCTACAACAGACAGAACCAGGTTACTCACTTCCATCATCACCTGCAACAGTCAGAAGCAGGATTCTCACTTCCATCGTCACCTTCAATAGCAAGTGAGCATTATCACCTGCAACCGCGTTTTTTTCTTCTCTCCCAAGAAGTTACCCTCAGTGGCTGGCGAGAAATTGCTGTAGTATCTAGGTGACTAATCACACTAGATACAGTAGCAGTACGCCACATGAAAGGCATTACGTATGTTGTTTCTGAACACACATCGAATTAACGGAACACATATGCTTTTAGAATTTGCTGCAACATGTCGAGTGATGCCCCTGGAAACATTATTGTAAACCAGTGGTTTCCAAACTTTTTCGGTCCACCGCCCCCTTGGTTCCACAAACACACCCACAATGCCCCCCTACCTTTTTTAAAAAAACATAAATGCGCTTTTGTTTTCACTTTTATTTTATATTTAAAAAATCGTTTAAATAAAATTATAAGAGTTAAACTTAATGTTTTATGTGTTAATTAATAAATTAAAATTTATTATATTTTTTTATGATTAACAATAATTCATCTAGTAATAGTTTATTAAAAAATAATATGTGCTTGAATAAGATTCATAAATTAAAATACTAAGAAACTTAGTTCATTTTTATTTTTAACGCAAAAATTACTTTATTTGAATTTTATTATAAAAATAAATGCACTACTTGTCTACTAGCGCCCCCCTGTGATAATAACAGCGCTCCCTTCCACCTCTCGTACCTATTAGCGCCCACCTCGTAATCCCACCGCCCCCCAGGGGGCGGTACCGCCCACTTTGGGAACCACTGATGTAAACGATCGACATAGCTTACTGCCATAGCATTATGTAGGGCCTACATATTTAGGTCCGTCTTTTGGGTTCATATTAGAGTTATCATACTCTATTTCGCTAACAGCTGATTGGAATCAACAAAAAAATTTAAAATACTTAAATCGTTTTCCAGCCCATTTTCCTTCATATTAAGGTTAAGATGTAAGCTTTTAGATCGCCAAGTTGTTTGTGTATTTATATCAGTGTTATGTCTGTATGTCCCAAAATTCAACTTCTGAACCAGGTGATAGATTTTCACGGCATTTGGTTCGAAGATTGTCCAACTGGAGGAAACCCCACCACACTACTTTTAGTATTTGACTTCAAGGCGGAAACGACGTTAGCGACGTTACGTTTCGTGTTGTAATGACTTTAAATAACTGACATTTTTAGAGATAGGGGCCTCATAGCGAAATTAATGTGCCTGTTTAAAGTATCAGAACAAAGCCTCTTTACAATAGTAGCCGAAGTTTTTGAAGCATTGATTGAAGTATTAAGGGAGATTGTTAAAGTATGTATGTACGTATAGTATTTGCTACTGCATAGCTTACACATCAGTACTGACATTTTAGTTACGCTGTGAAGAGACACTGGCAGTAGAACCAGAGAAACAAAATCGTGTGAATTGGCGGAAGGCTGTAACTGAGCAGAGGTCGGGGACACGGAGTCGGATATTTCTGTCGCCGGTGCGAATGAATATGAATAAAAATGTACTCACATACGTTTTCAGGAGACATTTGTCCGATGTCCCTTGTACAGACACTGTCTACGAAGACTGTTCGCAAACAATGTCCGTTTTGGTCTATTTAGGAAGGCATACTTTGTACTTTTAAACAACATAAGGGAATCCGGTGATCAGAAATGGCATGATTTCGCATCTGTCGCAAGTCTGATCTCAAAAATTATACTTTTTCCGACATGAGACCAACAGTCGAATGAGTGGTCCGACATCTGTACATGTAGTCCTGTCCACTCACAGTTTCAGTGGGAAGAAAGACGCAGAATTGTGTGTGAAGTGCAGATGACTTGGGATAAATTTAAAATACTGTAAATTTAAAACACCTAATGAGTCATATGTGATGGGATGTTAGGCTGTATCGACTGGCAAATGCACTCATCTTCAGGGTAAAGCAGTCCAACAATAGCAGTTGATTGCTTGTCCCCAGAGGCCTAGTTGTGGGGGGGGGGGTTGCGATTGGTGCCGCCGCCCCGGGTAGCAAAGTCCAGGGGGCAGCAAAATGGACGGCAAAATAAATAGTTTAAACAAAACAAATTGATTTTCTGCGCTTAACAAATTTTTGCTTATTCAGACAAATAGAAGTAAAATCAACAAATAATTGTGATTTTTTGAAAGTTTGTAATTTCAGTTAGGGACGGTCATTGTGATTACTCCCTCCTGGCGCAAAAGCCCCTAGCTACGCCACTGCTTGTACATAAAAAAGAAGGGCTACGAGCATCCGAAACGCCGGCATCTATGTACCATTGACATTGCGTAACATCCCAGAAGATTTGAATCTTCAGGAACACCTCTGTGATAACTCCAGTCTCACAAATCGTAACAGCTTGCTCAAATATATTACATTTGAAATTTATTGCACATGCCTCCTTGGACTTCATGGAAAAGCTATAAGATACTGTTGACGATGCAGTCTGTTTAACAGGCGTTTGAAATGAAGCAGTTCATGAGACAGTCGCTTACAAACATTGTCCATTCGACAAACCACATTGGGGTAGTCGTGGAAAAAAAAAAAAAAAATACATGTCATCAAAACCATAACAAGTAAATTTTTAAATCGTAATTTAATACAATATTCAGAGCAAACAGGCCGATATCTAAACTCACAATGTAAATTTTTATAATTCAGTTCAATTCAATGGGTATTTATTAACGTGCAGACTTAACAGCACAAGTGCCAATTACAAAGCCAGCACAAAAACACAAATAAAACATAAAAAAGTACAAATACACAAGACAAAACACTAAAGAAACAAAACAAACAAATATATAATAAAACAACATAAAACAAGTACTGCGGCAGAAATCCAATACCCTGACAAAACATAGATGACTTGATTTAAAAATGTCGCAGTGACCGAACTGCAGCGTCGGGTTCGTGATTTACGTTGGTAACAAGTCATTAATCAAAACAGAACTACCATCGAATACACAAGTATCCGTAATGATGGCATTAGCAGCGGAAGTGCATCTAGCGGAAAGACAGCTGCGACGGCTTAAGTCAACACGAAACAATTTAAAATCTCTGAAATTTCGATTCGGCACACGAAGGCCGATAGTTTCCAAAAGGGTAGGGCAAAATTTTGAAACATAGTAAACATTAAGTAAAAAAAAAAGGGCGTCTAAATGTCACCTACGATCACTTAAAGTAAGAAATTTCAAGTAATTTAAAACATTAGCATAAATGTAGGTTGGCCGTGCCATGGCTCAGGCGGTTAGTCGCCGGCCTCTCACCACGGAGGCCCGGGTTCGATCCCAGGTCAAGTCCATGTGAGATTTGTGGTGGACAAAGTGGCACTGGGACAGGTTTTTCTCCGAGTTGTCGGTTTTCCCCTGTCGATTTCATTCGATAATTGTAAAACTTGGTAAAATACTGCTCATCTATCACCATCATTGGGGTTGCACAAAAAGCCTTAAGGCTGTGGTGCGTCCGTAGCATCTGCTGCGGGAGCCCTTCATCACCCAAAAAAAAATAACTGTAGGTTAAGTGACTGAAAAAACGACGATGACAAAGAAATACAAACTTGCGCTGGATGCGCTCAAGCTTACTGGCATCAGCAGAAGTAATGGAATTCCACGTAATAGAGGCATATTCTAATTTAGGCCTAACTAATGTGCAATATAGCATCAGAAGGCTCTACAAAGAGGAAAAGGAAAAAACTTACTGACATAATTAACCCCAGCAACCTAATTTTTTGAGAGAAAATATAATCCACATGATTGTGAAAATGCAGTTTGAAGTCAATTAGCGCTCCCAGATCTTTAGATTCATTCAGTTCGAGTAATCAAGGATTCACATAATTAGTAATCAAATAGAGCAAGTTAGTTTTCCTAGAAAAGGAGATAACTCTAGTCTTGTTGACGTTGATAATAACAATAATAATAATAATAATTCTATACAGATTAATAATGATGAATTTTAGATGTTTTTTTTCACACTATTATCACCGTGCATTTCTTGAATCAAATTAGATAAATAGACCAACTAATGCACTATTTGACTACTTTAATGTAGTGTCTTTCTTATACACCCTACATGTGTTTCGGACCTAGGTCCATCTTCAGGCGGTCTCAGGATTGTTAATACTACAACATGTGTTTATTTTAGTAGTTTTAACAATACTGAGACCCCCTGAAGATGGACCTAGGTCCGAAACACGTGTAGGGTGTATAAGAAAGACACTATATTAAAGTAGTCAAATAGTGCATTAGTTGGTCTATTTATCTAATTTAGATGTTTTGTTTCCTTAATATAGTTGATGTGATTTATAAGCTGTTCTACCCACACCCTAACTAACCAACTAACCAAGCAGAGTAATTCTTGGGAAATTAACAGGTCCTCAGCTAGTCAAGAAAATTCCCTACATTTTACAGAAACCAAAGATTTATTACCGTGTTCGCATGGGCCCGCCATTTTATTATTAGTCTCTCACCTACGCCTGGGTCTTCCAGGCAGTTCCCGCTAGGCTCTAAACAGTTAATTTTGTATTATACTAGAGCACACCTTCAATGAATACTGAGGGTTGTCCCGTTGGGAGTAAAGCGGCCAGGGCGTGAAGTTCTCATCGCCTTCCTCTAGTGCTAAGATTAAAAATGAGTGGAGCTATACCTCTTCTCCCTCAGGATACCTCCATGGCGTGCACATGGGCAGATATAACTTTTTTGCTAGTATAAAGCCCGTTGAAATTTTAACGGAATAATTGGATATTTCATATCTCGATCTACAGGTTTCACTGAAGATCGTTTGACTGATACACCATTATACTTTGTGGCCATTGAAGTATATTTGAAGTCACGACTTCACTGAATATGGACATTTGGAACGTTCTTCCTCAAAGTTCGAGACTGTAATACCGACTGAAGCATAGATAACTCTCACTTCGGTTTATTGTTGCCACTTCCTTAGCTACTGACAACTCTGATTACTTGATCACAATAAGATATTAAACTTTAGATGGACAAACAGATGAACACCAAATTACAGCAAACATATTTGCCAGATCGAGGCACATAAAAAACGGCAAAACTTTAACTATTCCTGTTTAGAATTCTTATTCTTCCTCCTTTTCAGACTATTTTAACGTTCTTCAAACGATTTGTTAGAGCGAGTCAATTCAAATACGTTCAGCTCGAAGTAATCCTTTTATGAATTTTTGTCCTTTTATTCAGGATCGGCCCGAGACATGTGGGCGCCCCGGGTAGGCCAATAATTTGGCGCCCCTTCAAACGTATATTCATTAAAATTTTTCGGTTGAGGACAGGACTGGCGCGTGCCAAAATTGCGGATAATTTTCTGAGAAATTCTTTCGCGTGTGGAAACCGGAGGTTACTTGCACAGCGTGTCCGACTATTCCAGTGACGTCTTAGCGCCCCTTATAGATAGGCACCCCGGGCAGCTGCTAAGCTGGTCCGCCCATTAAGCCGGCCCTGCTTTATTCGTAGATGTTAAACACTCCCCTACTTTGCTATGCTTATTTTCTTCACTAGAGCCAGACTTTCCAATTAGGTACCTTTTGCGAATTTTAAGATTTTCACAGCGGTGTAGCTGAGAATTTCGTTCTTCTGGGATGTGACTCTGCGTCAATGGCTGTTTCCAGACGTTTCGAATGTACTTGTCGCCTTCATCTTCAAGCGTTTGAATTCAATGAAACATGCAGCGACGTAGTGTCACAGCCCAGAAGACCGGAATCCTTGAGGTGTATCTTGACCCATTTTATTTAAGTTAATTTAACCCGTCATTCCGGGGATAGAAACCCCGTGGTCCGACCCCAATCCCGTAGAACGTTTTTGCTTGTATTTCTTACGACACATTTCATAACCATTCTTAAACTACTGCCAAAATTTCAAGCTGTTATCTTTATTTTATGATGAGTCATGCTTGCCTCAGACATATACACACAAACAGAAAATTTATTTTATTATAGAGCTGTTTCGATATTATTTTGTAAGACCTGTGTTTACGTTTTAATAAACTGACTTGATATATGAGTTAATAAAAGTGGAAAATGTGGAGCAAGTTTTGAGAAAGACATGAGTCACATGGCAGAAATAATTTTTTATAAATAACACTCTGAAGAAAGGTTAAGCAGACATTGTGCACGATTGTATGCAGTAGCTCACCCATACAAAATGGTTGACCTTTACACTAGGGAAAGAACAATGTAACAAGACGACGTCACACACATTTGAAAGATTATTTTGTGGTAGTTTTTGTTTAATACACGTAAATCTGTCTTGCCTGTGCTTCACAGCTCGGTATTTGGCTTCCAAAAATTTGGTAAGCTGGACTTAAAGTGAATTGCCGCCATTTTAGCGTACAGAGGTGAGGAGGGCAGGATCCATTCATAACAGATTTTGACACTAGGTGGAGCTGAAGGGTCTTCACGTTCCTGCCGAATTAGTCCTGGGAGGGGAAAAAAGCCCCCCCACCCCCCACCCATTGGTTAAGAGTGTTGGTGGCTTGAGACTGGTTCGAAATTAGTGGTGCTCCCACCTGGACTTGCAACCCGGCCATCTGTCTTGGCCGGTTACGTCTCCTGTCAGATACGTTCCGCCGGTCGAGAGCTGCTGACCTTAACAGAACACGGGAACGAAGATAACCAAAGGAATGCATGAAAGCATAAACAAGGAGAAAACCACAGGGCCGCTGTCAACCGGATTTTGAAGTCGGTACAGTCATTACGGTCCCAAATCCGTAAAGACAAATAGACATTAAACTGCATGCAGGTTGTTCCGGGAACAGAAATAAAAAACAAAATATACATTAACACCCGAGCCTTGCAACAGCAACTTCCAGTGTGGAATGTACTCACTGGGTCATGTGGGGCATCTCGGTATCGCCATGGCAACGCTTCCAACAGAAATAGAACACGAGTTTCAGCGCTTCTCCGCCAATCGATCGCACTGCCTGTCACATTATTGCGCTATTCAACAGGTGCGAGCCCCTGCTGTCCCTGTTGGGTACTATGGTTTGTATTATTATTATAATTATTATAATAATTGGTATTGTAATTTTTATTACTGTTATTCACTTTGATTAGCTCCTTTAGTTTAGTTAACGGTTACTGCAGTGTTATTTCAACTGCTTTCAATTGAAATGCACTAGGTTATTGTAATCAAGCAGCGAGGAGTCCGCTTTCGAGTCCCGATCGGACTATACCCCCACTACTCCATCACTCCGACCGCAGCACAGCGCACACTGGTGTCCGGACCTCAATCGCGGCCATCCATACGTAGAATTCGGGACTAGTCGGCGAAGCTCGGCTCACATCGACACTAGTTGATTGGTGATGCTGTATCAACTGCAATGGGCACTCATCATACGGATTCATATTGGCTTCATTAGTGCTGGACAGTGCCTAGAAAACAGTGACTCAGCAAGAAATTCCCTGCCGTTTGTGGACACGATGCTGAGGCAGATGAATCAAGTGCTCACCCCTCAAATCAATTTCTTTAAAAATTGTTTTACTAGTATCCACGCCGAGATGCTACAAGTGGCGTTTTTCCTTCAGGTTTTCCTACCAACTCCATGTGTGCTACATACCCCGGTCATATCAAAATTTCCACCCATACAGTAAAGGCCTGAAAGTAGTGACAACTCTAACAAGTATAACCAATGACCTTCTTGTTCCCATGTGGCAGTGTACAGGACACCACTAAGGCCTGATTGAATGACTATTACAGAATAGCCGAAAGTTAGGAAAGCCAAGGGCCTTATTCACGCTATAGGCACAGTCACATTCCAGTCAACAGCTGGTCAAATATTGTTCGATATGTTTAAATAGTTGTGTCCACACTAGCAATCATGTTCAAGGCATGATACAATCATAAACAGAAGTATTTCAGTACAGACAAAGCATATTTTCTCTGACTGTGAGCAAATTATAGTGGGAAATGAGCTAAATACCACTGGCCTCTCTCCTGAACCATTTCAGTTCACATTATGTTACACTTAAAATAGGTTTTTGTACAACTTGTGTGCTCTGTGTACCAAATTGATGCCGCATAACAGCCGTGTTTTAACCTGATAGTATCTGTGGTTCATTAGCATGAGAAAGTTTTGCCAGCCATAAAGTAATGAAATTTTAGTCTTTCATACCTTGCTGTCGTTATAACACAAATGTCTAAATTAAAAAATGTACTGAAGAATGTTCATCTTCTTACTTTCTTGGTGTAGGCAATCAAGGCCATTCAAACTTCCCATACTTATTTCATTCTTTGCAAGGTGTTGTGCAGTCTCAGCATGCCTCTGGCCTCTTTCAATATGCTACTAGCTAGACCAGAGCATTAATTACTGACAAAATCAACTACAACAAACACATGCAGTGGACCAAATTCCTCAAGATCCATTTCACTATTACTTGTGTCCTTGTATCTATTCCTTGACTTCTCAAAAGGCTTATTTCTTCATAGTTGTTATCACACAGTTTGGTGTAGACAGTTAAACCCCAATCAAGTGTCCAACCACAGCACCACCCACGTTTATCACCCATGAAAGAACGTGAACAGAAATTCCCTTTTATATAGTATTTTGATTTACTGTCACCCTTAACCCTTTGCAGTCCAAATTACTATTGTGAATTCCAAATTTATTTTCTAGAAAATCTCTCATATTCAAGGTTCAAAAGCAGCTTACGGAAAACCAATATAAAACACCGCAAAGTAATGTATCAAATCGAGCTCGACATTGGATCTAGTACAGTGGAAAGTGCTGCTGAATTTAACTTGATATTGGACTGATAAAGGTTAATATATTGCCACAAATTGTGTATTTAGTTTGATTGTATTTGTTATTTCTTGTATCATACAACACATTCAGATCATTTCAACTACCTTAATCTTATTACAGTAGTAATAGTTAAGTGTGACACTTCCATTTCCTGTAGAGCCTGATACTCTTTTTAGTATGGTGGTTTCAGATTTTCTCTACCTTTGATCTTCTATTATAGTACTCATTTCTACTTTCACATTCAATTAAATTACAGAAATACCACAGTCTGATACCTATGAAGCTCAGCAGAAATAGTTTTGATTTATAAATGGCTAATTACAGGTACGAGTCCGTTTACGCCGGGTTAGGTTCCTGAGATTTCCGGCGTAAAATGAAGCGGCATAAATTGAAGCAAAAATATAATGGGAATATATGTAAATACATTAGGTTCCATTCCAAGATTTTCAGTAATCAACGTAAAATATTTGAAAAATGTTTTATTTTATGAAATTTATTCCGGTAATAGGTGTTGAAATAACCACCAATATTGACCGCTGATTGGGAAGATTGCTTTGTGGTCTCAGCATTTTTCATTATAGTTGTTACAGTTGATGGTGCTAAATTGAAGGCACAACACACATCTGACCGAGTTTCACCTTTCTCCATTCGCTGAATAACTCCCATTTTTTTTTGATTGTCAATGATTTACGTTGTTTTTTAGTCTCTTGACAAGACGCACTTGATAACACACGTTTTGGGGGAATGGTGGTAGATGTTTGAAAATATTAATAAAAAGAAGACTCCAAGATGGACCACAAACACATAAACACCTAGAAAAACTGAGTTCACTTGCAGTTCTTAGCCCGTGGTTAATGTAATTTGGTTTTTCTTGTCACATTTTATATTCCCTTTTTTTATTTAATTGTTTAAATTTTAGGCCGTAGTTTATCATTTAGTATTAGAGTTTTATTACAATGTAGGTTTTATTACAATGTTGGGACCATCTGTGTCTAGGAAGTCAAGCGGAGTCATGACTCATCACCTCCTCCAATCGTGATCTATGAGAGGCGAAAAAGTGAAGCAGGCATAAACCGAGTCCTTCCAGTACTTTATTAAGTTGTTATAGAACAATGCCATAACAGACTTAAAACAGGTCACAAGCACTTCCTCCAGTATTGCTCTGAGTTCATCACCAAACCTCTTTTAAAACTCTGTTAAAGCATCTGTTAAGAGAACATTTTAATTAAAAAAACTCACAGAAAATCTCACAAAGTGGACAAATTTATTTAGGAGATAACCTGAATTAGAATACTTATCAACAAGTAAATTAATGATTGCTCTATAAGAAAAGAATTATAAACACTGTATTTTGTTAGTTGTGTGTTTCGTCTACTTGTTCCTGATATATGCTTTACATAATCATGTTTCTATAGTATTGTGACTTGTTTCACATCCAAATGTCATATGGGAAAACGCTGAATCAATGGAATGTGTGTGTATGTGTGTATGTATGTCTGTATTTATGAAGCACATATTTGCTGACACTGTAACACTACGCTAGATTTGTTGACAGCATCGAATTTATAATAAACTGGTGACAAACAGGATTATTATCTAAAAAATATCAGCGATTGAGACAAGCTCTTTCTGAAAAGCCCAACTGAGTAGGAATATTTATACCTGAAGATGGAAAGAAATCAAGTTGCCAAAATGACTGGTTAAGAAAAAAGAAGACAATATCCAAGATAATAATCATTTTTATTGTGACACACTGTCATTAAAAACATATACACTTAAAATAAATTAGTGGCTTCATTGGACATTCACACAAACACATTACCCATTCAACAGAGAATTAAAATCAGTATGTATGCGGATTTTCTCCTAATTCCCCTGAAACTCGTATCTATTGTTTGCTACAATTTATTGTAAAATAAGTTCACTATAATGAAAGCAACATTAAATAATCATCCCTCTGTGAGCAACATGTCTTGTCAGTTCAGACACATTTTTTCTGTGAGCTGACTTTTCACTCACAGCTGGTCAAATATCCAATCAAATGCCCTTAAAAAATTATTTCTGTGTAATACATCTTGCTATTCAACAACCAACATTATGCCGTTCAAGTATCATTTATAAAACCTTGTACTTTAAATCGGTTTCAGCAGTCAACAGCGCTTTATAGGACCATATACAAACGATGGACTACTTTTTGTGAAAGTGATACATGGACCAGTGAGGTCTCCTGTTGTTTGAACAAGGGCCTTCTGTTACGTGTCATAATAGAATGTGAGGCTTAACCTTTCAGTGCCATGCTGGATATTGTTGTCCTTAGTTACCAAATTTATAAGCTAAGTGAAGAAGTGATGAAAGTGTGAAATGCTGAAAACATCTTTCCGGTCATTTTTTATCCTTAAATAATGTTACTACACTTTTTCGACTGCAGAGGATGTACTGCATGAAGTAAAATGAGAAAATGGTCATAACAGGTGAGTTGGTAAAGTTTTATAAGAAACAGTAAAAGGTACTGTCCTATTGTTTGAGTAACGAGACTGAATAATATTACAAACAGTTCAGTTAGGTTAAGCCAGACAGAGACTGAAATCAGATACCTCCTGAACATAATCATACATGAAAAACTGTACTAGTGTCCTCAACGGTTTCTACATGGGTGAACAATATAAAAAATTGATAACTATGTGGTAGCCAATTGTGTGTGTGTGTTTTATGAATGTAGCATGAATATGTATGTCACTATATATTCTGCCAGCAGTACCCTGAGTTATTAAGTTTGTGAATTTGGTTACCCCAGGACAGTTATTTCCTTGAGCATTACTTCCACATTTAACAGAGTATATTATTTGAGTATTCACGTGCTGCAAGAGCTTGGGTTATAGTAAAATTTCAGCAAACACTCTTACTATATCTGTATAACAAGGCAACTGCAGTCTTGCTGATGCTAACTATGAACAGTTGGCATTCTGCCTGTAGATGGCATTAAGAGTTCTCTATTGGAAGAGGAAGTGTCAGATGTTCTTGATGTTAATATTGGTTTGTACTGGATTCCATGTCATCATCTTGTATGTGTTAATTGAACCTTGTTGATTTTACTCTTCTTGAAATGGCACAATGGCAGCAGGGAAGTCCTGTATATAAAATGGTATAACAATATTGCGTTTTTCAGTTTGCCTGCCTCTGGTAACACTGGAATACTTCCTGGCCATTTTGTCATGAAAAATCTGAAGCACTGTGGCTGATATGGGAAAACTGTAATGGAAATCACATTGAAGATGCCCCATACAGCCAAAATATGCATCTGCTATAGCAGTATAATTAAGTGAATAAAATTTGATGAAACTAACAGTAAAACAATATACTGTACATTATTATGCAGGTCTAAGCTGCAGGTTTTGCCATTGCTTCTGAAATTATTTCTCCAGCTTGAACATTGCCTTTGCAATGGTCCCCTCCTTGAGATCTTGAAGTGCTTCTTTATACTGACTTAATGTGTACATCTTGATGCCAAGCTTCTCATAGTCCAGATACCTACACACATAAAGTGTTGACAATATAAACAAAAGATTCACATTTATCACCTAACAATTATTTCAGCACTTATTATACTTCAGTTATATGGCATGTGGCTGCTCATAGTGATTTGCATAATATGGTTTATATAATACACACCTCAATATATACAGTCGAACTTGGTTATAACGTCATTGAAGGGACTGAATAAATTGTGCCGTTATAAACGAGTGCCGCTCTAAGCAAGGTATGTGGTAAAAGTGAAGGAAAAATATTTCAAGAAAAAATACAGGCCTGCAGGCATATTACTGAATGTTAACACTATGATGTATTACAAATTTAAATTGCAATTAAAATTTAGAAATAATAAAAATTACTCTTCTATAATTGTAAATATCCATACAGTTTTACAGTGAAAAATACATTAATTCAAAATTGTAATTTAGGAAGAACAAAAGTTATCATGAGAAGAGGACCAGTCACTGGGACATGTCGCTTCTCTCTTGCTTAAACCACATAAGCAGTGCCTCATTGACGTCACTTCATTCAAGCTTTCAAACTCACTTTATTTTCGATCCATTCTGTTTAAGTGCACTACTAATTTTGATTCTGTTTTTCCAAATCGTTTGGATTGCAGAATTTATGAGACCAAATTCCTGACACACGTGAGATTTCTTTTTCTATTTTCTGTTTGTCGTATCACTTTAACTTTTCCTTTGATGCTCAAAAGCTTTCTTTTATTTGTGATGGTAGCCGTGTTATAACCAAGTTCAACTGTAGTTCAGCTATACAACTTATATAGCAGTATGCTGTGTCATTAATTACTATCCATTAAACTTTCTTTTTCATTTTACAATACCATCTTTTATTTCAGTCTTCACATAAAGAATGTCAAACATTTATTTAATGATGTTATTATAAGAGGGTATCATTCTAGATGCTTAAGAATTTCAAATATGAATAAATCCAGTCAAACAATCATATGCTTAAAAGTACAGGTGCCATTCCAGAAAGCACTAATATCAAACTGTTGAAACCAATGATTGGTTTTTGATTATCACCATACATATCTTGTTTTTCTCTACTTGTAAGAAAAATTTAGAAGCTTGTATTTCACGTTCTTATTGCAGTCACATGCACAATAAGGAAAATCAGACACCTGATTGGTATGCTGCATATAGCACAGGCATTCCAGGCAATATGTAGTAAAATGTTGGTGGTTTGCCCAAGTATATGAATTATTGTCACATATTCTTAATATGAAGAAATAACCAGTTTCCTAACAAACAATTTTAAACTAGAGGTTTATTCTGTTCCATCAGTTTTTTCTGTCATGTCTCAGTCAGTGCCATGTAAGCTTTAGCAAGAAATTTGAAAGACAACAGCTTTTTGATAGAAGCATTAGCGTACCCAAGGGGTGGGGGGCTGGAGCCCCCCACCAAAGCAAAATTTAAAAAAACACAGACGTTTTAGACATGATGATATCAACGGTTTGATGTGATTTACGCTTCAGCCTAAATCAGCTACCAAAATTGGGTGATGACTAGTACATTGGAATATTGAAAAATAAAATAAAAACTTATGAATATGTAGATGTTTTTCTTTGTAACCTAACTAGATGTTGGATCAGAAATTTTGACATGGTTTTCATAACATAATTTTAAAACTGAAACATAAATTATGTATAGCCTCAGGGTTAACCCCCCCCCCCCCCCCCCCCCCCCCCCCAGAAAAAATTCTGAGTGCGTCTACGGATAGAAGACATTTAACCTCTATCAGCTGGGAACTGCGGATTTAAATCCACTAGTACAACAGTCCTGGCAGCTACATTTTCAGTCAGAGGTAAGGTTAAACCATTTCAGCATGTGAACATCCTTGCTGACACATTTCCACAAGGTAAATGTGAAGTTAAAAATGTTCCTTTCTTTATACCGTATGCCATGAAGACGTTTGGTACGTTGGAGTGCTCCATCCATTATTGTAGTTGGCTATAGATGGAGGTGAGAGATTAGCTTCAAGCTCCAGCCGTTTTAACTCGCAGGAAGGAGCCTCAAGTACGCACTGCATAGGAGACAGGGTGGGACTCAGAACCTATCCAGACATCTTGGTAAGGAGAAAAGTTATTTTCCAGCCAAGTCCCGTCGCCCATAATGCCCAACACGTTTCATCAAGGTTGCTACACAGAGACGTTTTCTACGGGAGCTAAGGAAGCGGGAGCATTAAGCAGACCATTGTTTCCCAAAAATTAGAATATGGGGAGCTCCACCACCAAAACACCTTCATCGTATACTGTGTTGTTACACACGATTTCTGTGACGTATTCTATCCTTTCTTACTGCTTAGCATCTCATTATGTTCCAGTGGAAAATGAATTCGATTCTTGACGGGATTTCGTTAAAATACGGGCATTTTTGTCTTTTATGTTGGTGTTACTGTCATATACTGAAAATGTGTTATGGGCGGTATTTGTAAATACGCAAAGTAAAATTCCCAATTATTAACGTCAAACCTTCGTAATTTTCATTTGGCGGATCTTTATCTTTCGAAAATTGTGGAAACGATTAATCACATATCGAAGGATTCATACATCTTTACAAGTGAGTGACGAATTGTAAGGTAAGTTAGAATTGTACATGTTTTGTAGTAACGAAATGGCAAAGAAGCAGTGACAGGTTAGGTTTATGTGGGTACTGTGGAATTACTTGTTAGGTCTACAAACTGTTTGTAAATATACAATTTGTAAACATGGAAACGTTGGCACTGTATTTCAAAGTTCTTTTCGGTAAGATCGGTCCTCTGGGGCATAACGCCGTTTACCAACCTATACGGCGTTACATCCCAGCAGACTGTAATCTTCAAAGTCACATCTGTGAGAACCCAAAAAAGAAATTCTCCCAACAGCCTTTCAATTCCACTTAGCTTACAAATTGCCACGGTATAATAAATTGAAAAGAAATTACTTAAATAGAAACAGGGAAACTGATAGAATTTGCAAGTGACAGTAAGCAAGAGAGGAATCTGATAGTAAGGAGAATTCTGTGACTATCCTAGGAAAACCCTCATGAGTAGTTAACGGTTTTGTGAACCTCATCAATGGAATGTGAGGTGTAAGGCACATCTTTTTTGTGATCTACCACAAGACTCTGATGACTGTTTCACGACAGTTTAAGTATTACATATGTAGTAGAAGAAATTTCATTACCAAAATGTAGTTAAGTTAGTTTAAGGTTTTTATAAGATTTACATTGCTGCAGTTTAGGTTAATTTTAAACCTGTTATAGTTGGTTAATCAACCAATACTGTGGTAAGGAAGATGTTTTATGTCATTAATGAACCTAGAGAGGTTTCTCAGGACATGCTTTAAATTATTGTGAGCCAAAACCTGTAAGTCAGACTGTGTTATCAAATTTAGCTTTTTGATTAATCCAGTGATATATTGAAATGTGTAGGCATTGTACATTTTGTGTTTCATCATCAAATACAAGCCTGTGACTTGATATATCAACATAGATATAACACTCTTGTGTTCTGCATTTGTAAGATCTGTAACATACAAAAGCTCTCTTATCTTGGTTCTGCAGCATATAGACCTATAAGAAACCAGCATACACAAAGTTGCAACAGAGTATTATTAACCCATTTGGTAATAATTCCCTCTCTAGCACTTAATAGCATTACACATGTAGCTGTGAAGATACATTTCTTTTATGTGCCTGTTAATGTGTTCAGTAACTTGATTCTGGATGCCATATGTTGTTCACCATACAGACTTCATGCATTGTGTAGAGTATTTCCATTCTCTTATACATTCAGGGCAGTTGTCATGTGTATGGATCCCATTCCATGTTACATTAAGCCTTCCACATAATGGAGCAGAAGAACAAATTACTTTCTGCCCATTTACCCTCTACAGAATGGCCTATTTTCAAAGTAGAGTCTTGATGTGCTGACATGTTTTAATGCAGGCCTCACATCTTGGGAACTGATGTTTCTAGACACATGGCAGATTTGTTGTTTTAGCATAATGACAACTTGTTGCGGAATATTTTCTTTCAGTTCTACGGTGAATGAGGATTATTCGTGTACACTTTATCTTTTACTCTGCCCCATAAATAAAAGTTGTGGAGATATAATTGGGTGAGCAGGCAGGCCACAATCCTTGGCTTATCAAACTTCAGCTACTGCATTTATGTAATTATTAGCTGTGTGGGCTGTAACATTGTCTGACCTGATATGCCCATTCAGTTTTTTCATCTTCAACACATCAAAAACGGTTGTTGGCATTCATCTTGCTATCAGCACTGATCTTGTATAATGTTTGGAATTTATTGTTTTGTAAAAACATTTGGCCATATTATTTTCTGAACACTAACTGCACACCCATCTGACTTCCAAATTATGTAGTCACTTCATGAAAAGTATGAGGGTTTTCTGTGTACCAGTATCTGTTGTGCTTATAGTTTATGTAACCTCTCAATGTAAACCATGCTTCCTCAGAACAGAATGTATGTTCTGGACCAATAAGACACCTGTTCTTTTGTAGGGTCATAACTTTACAATGTTGTTGCTACATGGAATTTACTTCTTGACATTTTAGATTGATGAGCCAGGACATGTAATGAAGTTTTGGGGGTTTGCTTCTAATGGAGCACCTCATTTAACATGGGGGAATGCGGTGGCGCAGTTGGTTGAGGCACTGTGCTACAAGCCGGAAGATGGCTGGTTTGGTTCCCAATGGGGTCATTGGGATTTTTCATTGACTTAACCCTTCCGGCCACACTATGGCCATGGGGTCGAAGCCTCTAACAGAAATGAGTACCAGAGGTATCTCCTGGGGGGTAAAGGCGGCCGGTGTGTAGGGCTAACAACCTTGCTACCTTCATGTGCCGATTGACTAGAAATTTTGGGAGCCTCAACGTCCTGGAGCCCAAAGGGCCTGTCTAGGCCAGTAATGGGATAGTTTTGCCTTTGCCTTTACCTTACCTCATTTAACATTAAGAAACTCTGTCTACCCACAGAATGTATTTATGTTTTCCACATGATTCTGACAATAAACAGCAGTTATTTTCCTAAGTAGCATTAACTGGCTGATCTTTGTAATATGGGCGCAGCGTGTTTAGTGTGAGGGGGTTACTGAAGTTTTTTATATTATTTAGATGAGTGTCATGCTACAGGAGGTTAGGCCTGGAAAGACCCTGTATATACAGCAGGGTTTCCCTTTGAACAGGGCTCATGTGTAACATGTTTGTCATACAGCATGGGAAATATGCCATCTCATTAAACACATTTACAAAATCACATCATTGTGGGCGGCATGCGATGGCACAGTTGGTTGAGGCACTGTGTCATTGGAATTTTTCATTGATATAATCCTTTCGGTCGCACTATGGCCCTGGGGTTGACTCAGTCTCTAACAGAAATGAGGACCAGGAATATTTCCTGGGGGGTAAAGGCGGCCGGTGCGTAGGGCTCAACCTCCTGGAGCCCTAAGGGCCTGTCCAGGCCTGTAATGGGATTGCTTTACCTTTACCTTTACATCATTGTGGTACATTGTTGCCATATCTGCTTATTCCTCACCTTGAACCCATAGCATCAATCCAGCCCAATGCCTTAGGAAAGCTGAACTGGTTGACTTTAACAGCAACAATTTTCAGCTCGTTCTTGTACAGGTGGTAGGGGGACACACTGCAATACAAAACAAACCGTCTGTTATGATGACTGGTCTGATGCTTGACTGGGGCATGTAGGGCTGAATCAAGCAGTAGTACTAAACTTCACCTCATTTTTGCTTTGGGGGATGAAACTCCAAAGATGCACAATGTTCCACCGGGGTTGAGAAGTGTCAGGGCCTCCTCCATGGCAGCGGCATTGCCACTGCAGTCAATTACCAAGTCCACACCCCAGCTAAGGTCTGTGGCTTGACAAGTTTTAAGGTCATTTGGAGCGATAATGTCAAAGCCAGTTTCTGAAACAGTGCAGATATGCAATTAACTTACTATGGTAACAGGGTAGAAAGAGCAAGGCAGATACACAGAATGTGCAGGTTTGTGTTTATAGTGTGGTCATTTTCCTCTGGTGTACTTTTCACATGTATTTCTTATTTTTGGAACCCTGCTGGCAAGCTGCATGTGTTTATTTATGCATCTGTCTCCTTATTAAACCACAAGCACTGACACTGTTTCTGTGAAACATCACAATGGCATCATGGGAACATAAGAACTTCTGAGGTGTGACCAACAGTGTGGGCTTCTTAAGTCTCTGCTGTATGTAACTTGCAGCGGTTATAAACGTGTTGTGCAGAAAAGTGAAAATTAACAATACATATACAGTGACTGTGTAATTGGTCTGATGTGGTGATGGAAGCTCAACTGTTGTTGGCTTGTTAAATCTGTATAAGTGTACACTCTCTGCAACAAAAATCAAGCACGTTCCAAGTCTGAAACTGGAAATGATGTAAGCATACGTCTGGTGACATAATTCCAATCATTTCTAATTTTTTTGTATCTGTTCATATGTGGCATTTCCCTACCTTCCATTAATTACAATTATGTATACCTAATATGCAAAGACCCACCAATATCTGTACGTAGCTTGAAACAAAACATGGACTAAAGTTAATTAGTTTTCTGAGTTGTGTGACTAGGTTCTGAAGCAAGTAAATATGAAGACTGTGCGTCACGTGGCCATCCATATTTGCTTCTAGACAGCCAGGTGGGAGAATAGCATTGATGCAGAGGTCAAATATGTTAGTTCAATTTGTAGTACTGGCATGTATTTTCTTTTCTGCATGTGTTGTATTTGCACAAACACTCATTTAAACTGTGCAGTTATGGTATTTAACTGTACTTTTCAAAAGTTATTTGTGTTGCACTGGCAAAGCTAAACGTGTGAGTAAAGCAGGCCGGTTTTTATGATATGTTTACTGGCATTCTGATTTAAAAGGTCCATGTTTAAATGTCAATGTAGACAAAAATTATATATGCAGAAATCACATAGTTGTGATATCTGGCATTTCTGGGACCCAAGGGTTGTCTGAGATCCTAGTTTCTGGATATCATAACATTATGTTGTGTATGTATCTTAGTGAGCTAGCAACTTCATGGACAGACCTAACTGGTTCATTTGTCACATAATATCCTATCCTGTATCCCCTGCCACACTTTCTGTTTCCTTTTCATTACTACTTACATAACCTGCTCTATACCCAATCTAAAAAAGAACAGGACACCAGTAATTAATGGCTGAACTCTAGAATCAGTGCTGGGTGCTGCTGATTGCTGGAATAGTGAAATGTAATGGACCTCCTAGTCAGTTTCCGGCTAATAGAGTGTTCCAGATCATCTAGAGCCAGCTGTTGCAGCTTTTAATGTACTTTACAAGTGGTTTTGTTCCTTAAATTATACTGTTGATATCTAATAGAGTCCATGTCAAGAATATTCCAATCTGTTACTAAATTTCAGGGTTTATGGAAATCATATTAAAGATACCAGGTATTTAGAACAGCCTTTTCAGGTGCTGACTTACTAAGACATATGTTGGTATACATGATAAGTAAATGATTTTCAAAGTTTGATTTTTGTTGCACCACTGTCTAATCATTCAGAACCCTAAAAGGCACCTCACCAATGTATTTAATATATATTTAACTTTAATACTAGAATGCAGAATTTTCAAGAAATATTGAATTGTATGCAGGAGATTTCCTTGATGTCTGAGAAACTAAATCCTGATCGGCACTTTATTTATTTATTTATGGTTTATATGATGAATCTGTTGATATGTCAGACTGTATACCTTCAAAGCAACACCTCATATGCATGTGCACCTAGAGGAACTGACGCCACCCGTGGAAACTTACTTGTATGATAACTGTCTTCAACCTAGATTGAAACCAAACCCTTGTCGCATCTTGCCCTGAACAGCTACTTGTGAGACATATAGTAGCTGAGCAGTGATACACCGTACTTCTTGGTTTGAATCTCAGTTTAATTTAATTATAATTTAAGTTCATGTAATTTTTTTTTTCTTTTTCTTCCCCTCTCCCCACAATTGTGCCTTGACACAGGTCATATTTACCATACATCATACTGTGTATCCCTGATGATGATACATTTTCATTCAGTCAAGCTGCAGGTACCATTTCCAGCCCTTGTCATACCAACCTAACTTCTCAAGCAGTTTTCTGCGTGCTTCTTGTGGCTCACTGACTGTCACCCTGCGATGACCCTGAAGGTGTAGAATGCTGGCCCACAGATTGCCAATGATTCCTGCTCCAAGGATCAGGATCCTAGATCCTACAGCAATTGGAGTTATGCGGTCCCATCCATGTGCAATGCAAGATAGGGGTTCTGTTAGGCCAGCTGCATAAGAGATGAAAAGTTGATTCAGTATTTGCATGTAACAAACAGGTCAGCATGGCAACGGTGGATGAACTGAAAGGGCAGTAATTTTAACTCTTCACTTCGTGTTGTAAGTCAGTTAAATCAACACAGTTTAGATTCAAGAAAATTTATTGTCTGATAGAAGTGATGGTACTTGAAAACTTCTCCCACTACCACTATTACCAACCTAGTACAGAGGTATGTTCACCCACTCTTCACCACCATCTACCTCCTGTACTCAGTCAGACAGTAGTATACAATGGGAAACAAAGACTGCATATAATATTTTTTGTTACAAAATCTAATGAAAGGAACCAGTTGCTGCTTGGGAAGCTGTCAGTTTTTACCTTGCTGGAGTGAGATGTTGTTGGGCAATTTGTGCACCTGGTCAGCTGGCACAACACAGAACTCTGCCCAGCCCCCATCCTGACATATCCCTGTGATCTTGTCAAACCCACCGCCACTGCAGTAGTGGTAATTACCACCGTGACATGCGTCACATGTCAAGCACCCACTGCAATGTAACACATCAATCAGTCTATTCTTTCACTCAGTACCTTAATGCCATGTTAAACTTTGAATTTACCAGATACAGGATCATAATGAACATGGTAATTGTGCCAAAATTAATGAATTAAACAAACAAATACAGTGCCATAAAGAACATGTTGTTTTGCTGAAAGTAATTAATTAAACAGTGAAATACAGGGCCATAAAGAGTGTGTGGTTGCACTGAAATCAGTGAAATAAACAGCCAAATATGGACCATAATAAAAATGTGGTTGTACTGAAAGTAATGAATTAAGCAGCCAAATACAGGGCCAGAAAGTACATGTGGCTACATTGAAATTAATGAATTGAGCAGCAAAATATAGGTTTATGAACAGCATATAGTTGTACTGAATTCAATGAATTAAACAGCCAGATACTGGATCATAATGAAAATGTAATTGTGATGAATTAAGCGGCTAAATACAGAGCCAAAAAGAATGTGTGATTATACTGAAACTAATGATTTCACCAACCAAATAACGAATCATAAGGAACTTGGCAGTTGCACTGAAATTTATGAATTTGATGTCAAAGAACCCAGTTAGTCATCAGTTAGTGATCCCCCCCTGGCATGTTGAAGAATTGAAGGTAGAAAGAAGTCACAGCTGGTGTGGAGAACGTCACTAAAGAAATTTTGGCTGCTGTTAAGGAATGTTAAGTATTTTTCCCGCCTGAAAATCATAGTGGTTATATAAGGATCACGCACTGAATACGTTTGTCCCTGAAGAAACTCTCCTATACTTTATGAATGTTGCAATATCAGAACCAGTGCAGTAAGTGCGGTACATGAATAGTATAGGCATTTAAAAGTATCACGACTTTTTGTTACTCTGTATATGCCCGTATTTGATCTCAGACAAATAAGTTAGCAGAACAGCTGAGAAAATTACATAACGAAACACTTCATGGTTTATACGCAGCATGTTTAGTTTAGTTTAGTTTAGTTTAGTTTAGTTTTTATTTCCGTCTAGTTTTTGTCATAAATGTGACTATAGACTCGTCAACATTAAATATGATTACAATAGTTGTACAAAGTCTCAAACCATCATACTACAAGATATCTATATATATATTTATACAACTAACAATTCAATTACAGAGATATAAATTCATCCACTGAATAAAATGCATGACATAAAAGAAATGATTTCAATTCCCTCTTAAAGGCCCCATAGTTATCGAGTCCCTTTGTATAACTAGGCAATTTATTATACAATTTAGTTCCCAAACTTATTACACTCCATTTATTTTTGTCAGTCCTTGACAATTGAACGTGCATATCCAGCTTCCTTCGTGTATCATACTTATGGACATCAGCGTTCAATTCCAATGTATATTCAGGGAGCTGAGATGGGTCTTAATTATGGGAATAAATAATTGGATAAGCAGACAGTCCGGAAGCAGGTCATGGCATTCATTGTTACAGAATTCTTAAGAACAGATTTCTGTTTCACATTATTGCTATTCTGGCACCACTGATTAATACAGCAGTGTTGCTGAGGTACCTGTTTGGATCCACGACAACATTGTCACCTTGTTTGAGGTGTTTGACATCATGCCCCACAGATGTCACCACTCCACTGAACTCATGCCCCAAAATTACAGGCATTTCGCGGCACGGAAATGCACCCTGCAATGAGGAGGCACATTGTTGGTTTGTTTCCAGGTGATGGTACAGCCAGCCATCAGCATCTAAAGAACAAGTTGGTTTCCTGCTTCTCTAATGAGATGTTTACATGCTGAACACTTTCAATCCAAAATGTGTAAAATGGATACAAGATAATCATGGTAGATTAGTCTAACAACATTACAAGGGGTAACCTTCACAACAAGTGAGTTCTGCAGTCCTAACTAAGAAGGCTATATACCTTTTGTAAAGGTAAAGAAAAGTGAAGTTGTCCCTTTACTTCATTAAGCACTACTGTTGAAGTCATATAGTGGAGTGGAGGTAGGGCTTCATGCATTTTGAACCTTGGCAGTAGATAGAGGTGAGAGGTCAATTTTACACCCCAGCTGCTTTACCACTGGGGAAAGAGCCCCTGGTACCCATTGACTAGGAGGCTGGGTGGAGCCCAGAGCCAGTCTGCATGCTATGGAGAAGAGAAATATCTTGCTTCTCTCAGGAATTGAGCCATGATTCTTCAGTCATGCAGCCTGTATCGTAGTTCTTATACTGACTGAGATATCCTACCTCCTTTTAGTACTTTGTGAATGAGTGGTACAATTTGTGCTGTATTCAGTTTCTGCGTATAGGGAGTGACCACAGCTGAACCAGTATAGTAAATTATACAGTAGGGACCACACTTCCACCTAGTGTATAAAAAAGATAGTTTTATTTTTCTGTGAAGATAAATAAACATAGAGGCTTAAGCCAAAAATAAGAGTAGAAAGGTTGAAAACTTGTAGCCAGTTTTCTCAGTGCCCTTTTCACGTATCAAACTCAAACAAGATGACACATCACTAATTGCTGCTTCCACAACCCTAAACGTGCATGTGCTATCAACAGTATTTGAAATATCGCAGTGGTCCATCGTTTGCGCAGGTTCAATGATGGCAACCTTACTATATTAATGTTTGATGGGAAGGAACTGAGACCAAAAGAAGCTGGATCCAAGTGTTGGACAAGTTGTGCTTACTCAAAATCAATATGGTACTAAAAATGATAAACAGGGCCCTTGACTCAGGGCTGAAACTGTTGCCTGTCAGCAGATTATGCACCTCAGCTATGTGTAGGTCGGTTCCACAGATGCCAGAGTATGCCACACGGATGACAACTTCATTTTTGTTTGGCTCTGCAGGTAATGGTGCCTTGACAAGGGAAAGCTTTTTGTTCTTAGGGTCAAACTGCACAGCTTCCATTGTGGGATCTGCAAATAAAAATTTAGAGATAACATGTGCTTAAGCAGCATTCTGTGAAGGTGTGTGGAGGGAGTGGTGATTAAGTGCCATGTATTTTTAATGTTGACACTAATACAGATGAATGGCCAACTTCACTAAAAGTACTAGTATTAATTAGCACTTGAGTCTCCTGAAGCTGTTTTGCAGTACATATTTGTATCCAAGGGTTTTCGTGTTTTCCGAGTGGAAATCGGTGTTTCCACTATCATCGTTAGAACCAAATCCAGACAAATTAGCTCAGCAGCTGACTGATGTCATTTAGGGTGCAGAATTTCATACCTGAAGTTCTTATGGTTTTCCTCTGTCCTTCCATGCAAATTCAGCTAATAAGGCACAACCACTTTCACATTCACTGTACATAACATCCTCACCATGCAGTCAACACAATCTCAGCAGCATGATTTATCATAACTAAGCAAACTTAAGTGTTCCTACTTACCTGTAATCACTCTGTGGTAACACAGTGAAGCATAAGTGACTTGCTTTTACAGTAGCAATTTCTGGCGAATCATGGCTGATAACAGCTTAAATTGAAGGCCACATATGTTTGTTGCAGATAGACAAGGTTCTCCTCCCACCCTCCCCCCATTATTTGTTTATCCCTTATATAATGACTTTAAATTGTTCAGATTATGTTAAGTGGGAAGTTGTTTTGTGAATAACGAACTGGAAAAGATATGGAAGTTAGTGTTCTATTTAAAGTGTTATAATGGCCGTTGTCTGAATAGCTTGAATTAAACCGTAAAAAAGTCGGGATGCCTCCAGGCCTAGATTTGATCTCGAGATCTCCCATATATATATATATATATATATATATATATATAAAGGCCGCAGATGTGAGGTACATTCCATAAATAAGGTTCTCTTGTAGCCTGTAATTTTTGTGTCAGTAATTTTATATTTTGGCAGGCCTAAGAGTTAGATGCTGTTCATGGGATAAGTTGATGTGCAATGGCAAAGACATTGGAAACTTGGTCCGGCTAAGAAGTTCAATAGTGTGATTCGGTTTTTATGGTGAAACGTGCTTCCGCCATCGCAAGTCACTGCCACTTGGTAAAGGCGCATGTTGATGGCATAATGAGAGTGCCTCTCGTCACAAAATGGTGCAGAGAATTCGAAATTGGTCTAACAGACATCTTTGATGATCGTAACGGTCAGTTCAGCACATCAAGGACGCATGTGAATGCAGCACGAGTTGGGAAACTCATTTTGAAAGACCGACCAGGCCGCCATTTCTACAGTAATGAAGAAGTGGAAATAGGTGTTCGTGAATGGTTGCGAATGCAAGAGTCCGATTTGTGCCGCGACGGAATTTTAAACTAGTGTAAAGAAAGGACAAATGCAATATTTGCTGAGGGATTTTTTTTATAGAAAAGTAATTAGCGGAATAAATGAGCTACACGTAGCTTTTTAATGACTTCTCATGTAATTTTTATGGCCTGGGGAACCTTACTTATTGAACATCGTTCGTACCGTTAGTCTTTTTAACTGGTTTGATCAGTTCTCACGTTTCTCACTACGAAATTGAGTTGTGGGCATTAAGTCAGTGTCGCATGTGCTCAGACTTTGGAATAGTCTGGGCTCTGTAGTAGATGAAAGGCAAAGAACTGGGTGGGCCGAAAACATACTGGCCCATTTCAAACACCAGCCAGTTAGGAAAATGGTCACTGTTTGTTCTGACAATAAGACTAAACACATGAATACACTGTGTGGACAAAGTGTAGAGCTTTTAGGCATGTTTGCACAGTTGCAAAATCCGACCAATAGCCTCGTCGTGTCTGTTTCTCCGTCTGCACGCAACGCAGCTATTTCTACTGGACGGATTGTCGTGCAATTTCATATTTCGGATTTTTAACTAAAATAAATCGATGAATTACAAGTTACTTAAAATCTAACAAAACTAACAGACACTGTACGCGAAGAGGAACGTACAATGGTGGACTCCACCAGAATGGCTTTGACCTTGGCAGTATCTGTTGGCAGTCGTTTCGCAGGGAGGAAGTGAGACGTTAGCTGTTTATGACAAGTAACCGATGAATTGCAGTTAAAAATACTTTGGGATGATGTGCAGTTGCGTCTTGTGCGTGCGACGTAATATTGTTAGTTTTCTGTGATGTTCTGTGTGGTTAGAGCTGCGCATAAATTTTACTTTA
The DNA here is from genome assembly GCA_021186555.1 of Reticulitermes speratus. Taxonomy (NCBI): domain Eukaryota; kingdom Metazoa; phylum Arthropoda; class Insecta; order Blattodea; family Rhinotermitidae; genus Reticulitermes; species Reticulitermes speratus. Next base: position 9,077,423 of record JAJKFL010000005.1, read on the forward strand.
GGCTTATTATAAACGAAAAGCCTAACAAGTGGCGACCACTGGAAAGAAGGGTGAAACCATTCACAATGAAGCTAGAAAGGAATGTGGTATGTCTATCCCTTATGTAAACAAGAAGCGGTGGAGAAAAGTCAAATGTAATCACTTGACCCTGAGACTCCCACCCTACACTTGTGATCTCAGCCCAATTGAACTAGATTGGGCCAAAGTGAAATATCTTATTAGACCCAAAAATGTGGGTGCAGAATTCACTTTAAACGGTTTGCGAAAATTAACTGATCTAGAGTAACTATAGGTGATTGGCAAAGCTACTATCACCATGCGAGTGCAATTGAAGATGCGTATTATAAAAAGGACCCATCGTTTCTGATGTTATAGATAGGATCATAATATGAAACCGAAAAGAATATGCTTCGTATGCAGACGAAGAGGATGAGGTGACGTCATCTGGAGGTACGAACTAACATATCTGACTGTGGCCCCTGGATTGGCCTGTCAGTAACTACATAAAATTTCAGACTGAAAACAGGAAATAAGACCTGAACGACTAAACTGCGAAATCCATCAGCGTCCGTGAGAATGTTTTGATATTTGTAATGTGTAATTCGTCACTTGAATTGTGTGTTAAAAAAACTACGTTCTGCAATGATAGAGATATGTTTTTCACAGGACCTGTATGTTTCCACCGCAAGGCTAACGCGGAGATAAGACACCCTATCCGTGTTGTCAAGGCCAAAGTCCTTTTCTTGCGTCACAAATAGTTCGTGTAGAATCCCTCACCGTGATTGTTCGTCATAACTCAGAAAAGTGCGTGTTCTGTGTGAGGTATGAACGGAGGCTGAAGAAACAGTTGAGCATCGAGTATGCTGGATTGTAAACATTGAGTATCAACGTTTAAGAGATGCCGATTGTGAACCTTACTACTTACGTTATTTTGATGATGATCGATTGTACATCTGTCGCTGTATATGGATAAATGTTATGCTATATGTTAAAATAGTGTTTCTGTAAAATATTAACGAATTTAACATCTGGGGATAAACGAGCAAACATCACACTCCAGTGTGTTGGAAAATGTTTAATGCAGAGCTGTTTGTAAATGTCATTGAATGTGTACTGTTTCCTTGTGTTCATTATAGTGCATTTATTTATTAGATGTATCAGATATCAACATAATAGCATCTTAACTTGACAAAATGTTTACAAAACTTGATCAGAATACTTTAATGCATAACTGAGCTCTGTAATACCTAGAATTCTGGGTGAAAAATTTTGCACGTGGCATGCTGTCACAGCCACTTCAGTAAAACAGCATAGCTTCTTGTACATGTTGAATCTTTGAGTAAACAACTGGGCCCTTTATGTGGCTCCCCGGAGGTTGGCATGAGTGAGATCAGGTGATCACAGAGGCTAAAAACTGGCCTGTCCTTTGATCTGGGTAGTGTGAGTACAGTAACTGCTGTACATTGTAGGTAAAATGAGCATAAACCACATAGTCTGTCACACGGAGAATGGTGTATCCTGTGGCAGTTGAGACAATCATTTTGCTGCCATATTTCAGTAACAGAATGGTTATGCAAACTTTTTTGCTTTATGTGATTTCAGGCTTCTGCTGCGATGTTGATGAGAGCTACATGAATGAATGAGTTTATGAGCCATTTGCCATGCAAGCAAAGTTAAACGTTGCAACATACGTTAGTGATTCAGTTTGGATTTCTATGTGAGTTGGTGTGGAGGCTTTATTATCTCAAGTATTTCTGCGGCATTTTACCTGTTGAGTCTAGTTAAATATGACCAGTAAAAGGAAGATCACATCATCAAGTGAATTTTCTACTGTGAAACGTAATAGAAGATCAATGAGTTTGGAAATTAAATACAAAATAATTAAACTGGCAGACAGCGGTGAATCAAATACTGTAATATCTCGTAAGTTGGATATTCCTCGTACTACTGTAGTGAGCATTATGAAAGATAAGGCCCGAATATTAGAAGAGGTTAAGGGTCAGGCTCCTATGCAGGCTAAATGTATACGCCAACGTGCTGGCCTTATTGCAGAAATGGAAAAACTTCTGATAGTGTGGCTTGACGATCAGACTCGCTGCCAGGTACATGTGAGCCCTTCAGTAATTCAGGCTAAGGCTAGAAGTTTGTTTGAGTATCTTAAATCGAGGAATGGTGATAGCTCCAAGGAAGAAACCTTCCAGGGAAGTAAAGGATGGTTTCAAAGATTTAAATCAAGATTTAGTTTGCATAACGTTAGGGAACAAACTGAAGTTGGAAATACAGAGGAAGAGATACCCAGTGAATTTCCAAGATTAGCCAGAGAGACTGAGGACAGGATGTTTGCTAGACAAGGTAAGAAAAACAATTCTAAACAGATAAAAAATGCTTTGTGTTGTCAGCTGTAGTAAAAATTGCATGATATGGACATCCTGTACAGTGTTTTTGAGGATTAGCTTGTAGCACTCCCAGGATGTTTCCTAACATATTGTAGCATTCCATGTGATAAATACTTCGTATTTCATTACATCCATATTTATACTTTCATGCTGAAAATGTGGATTTCTAGCCCTTTTCAGGAATGTGATACCAGGGGTCCAATTTATGATGCCATTAGTTACCAGGAATGTGATCATACTATAATATAAGGGGCAAAATTTATGATGCACTTACCAGGAATGTAAGTACAGTCTGTAATATAATGGTCCAATTTATGATGCAGACAACCAGAATGTGACCACACTTTATACCAAAGGGTCCAGTTTACGATGCAGTTAGTTACCAGGAATGCACTGTGTCCTATACAACATTCTCTACTGTAAGTGGTGCATTCTTGCTGAAAATGTACTTCAGGTGGTCCTTTAACTTCTACAAAGGTAGAATCTTAAAGATCACGTATGTTAGACTTCTGCCACTTTAGATAATGTTCTGTGACAACCTAAAGCAGTAATGCCATCAGTGTGCACTGCTTGGGCATTGTGCGAGCTGTCCTGCAGTCTGCATGCTCACTTTCACAAACTAATGTGTCCGCAGATAAAGTAAATTCTGATGATTTTACAACAGAAGCTCACTTTAGGTACACAAGCAGTCAATACCATAAATTACTGATTGCAGCCTCTGATGGTATTGGTATTATTCTGCCTTTCTTCCCACTCTCTCTCTCTCTCCTATGGCTCGACAACCCTATATGGGCCTGGGCCTGGGCCTTCTCGTTTCGTAGAGGTTTCATGATCACACAAATTTGAGACACACCACAGTCGGTAGGACGAGGACGACGGACCAGCTCATCGCAGAGACCTCTACCTGACAACACACAACACTCACAAGAGACAGACATCCATGCCCCCGGTGGGATTCGAACCCACGATCCTAGTAAGCGAGCGGCCGAAGACCCACGCCTTAGACCGCATGGCCACTGGGATCGGCCTTTCTTCCCGCTATTGCCAAAAGACAATGACCCACAGCTTCTATAAACTTCTTCTTCCATAATGAGGTAACGTCTGTCAATGTTGAAAGGTCTGAAAGATGCAATTAAACAACCAAATTTTGTCTGTGTCAGACAGAACACCAAATTTAACACCAATAATTTTTCTACGTGTCTTTTAATGAGGAGGAATTTCTGTCATATGGCCTAATGAGCATTACTTGCTTCTTTACTCCTTGATCAGGGATACTACAATACTTCTGTTATACAACTTATGAAGTGGCTTGCAGTGTTTCTTCTAACATAATCTCACCACAATTAAGCAGCAGGTGTGTGAAGCATTTTCACTTCAAAGTAGTTTGTGTCATTGAATGAGAAATGCTCTTGTTGCTGCAGGATGTCCAGTGACCATTATTTTGTTATTAATTAATTAATTCAGTATAGTGTGTAAAGTAATTACAGACTGCTCATTTTCTGTCTCCAGTGACCAATCAGAATTTAAATGCTAGTTCATACCAGCAGTCACATTTTTATATGCAGAGTGAGTGCAATTAGGGGTGTAAGGTCTAGGATTCACCATATAAATTCCATTCTCACTTTCTCATTGAACAACATATTTTTCACATATAAGGCTGTGGAGAATGAATCATGGCAGCATAACTGTGGGGCTGATGTGCTGGAATTATTGCTAACATGTTTATGTTAATCTTTTAAAGCCTAATGGTTACTGGATGCATCAACACTTTTAACATTCAAAAATTCTACATTCTGCCCACACTGTATTTATGTATATTGTATTTATATTAGAACAAACAGCGACTTTTGCCTTATATAACATAAATTGATTTGTTTTTTTAACCGAGATGAAAAGTGTTTACTTCACGGTACGAACTGTACGAACAGTTTACGCTTTATCTTTAAAGGGTTAATTTAGTTCAGTAATTTCATGTTTTTGATTCATATGGTGAGCAACTGGTCACACACATGGCTATTTATTTATCACTAAAGAAATTCAGCCAATCACGTTATATGAAGGCAGTGGCAGATGTTTTCCTGTCACCACCCAATGACTATGTGTAGTTTCTGCTAAGTCTGTATTTTCATGTGGGATAAAAGGCGAATGTGAAGTATTTAACATCACACATGTCTTTACCATTGCCTTTATATTTCTTGTTTAAGCAACAGGTGGTAAAGGCAATAAATTACAACATGTACCTTTGTACAAATGCTTAAATCTATACAGATTTACTTTATGAAGGTAATGGCCAAAAATGGATCCTGTCCAGCAGTAATTTTCACATGTACAAATTATGACTGCATAACTCTTTCCACACATAAATTCTAAGTTTTGCGTGTTACAACATTCAAAATTGTAGAAAACCGAGACGTACAAGGGTTGGTGGCGTGATATTAATGCCAAGTTTCACAAAAATGTATTATCTGGCTTAAAAGTTGGACAGGGCAGACAGTGGCATAACAGATCTATGTTTTGCTTTCGTTCGCCCGTATACACGCAGTGTTCCTCAGTTTCGTATGCGCCAGGGCACGGAGGCGAGTATATTCACCGCCCGACTAGCGAACCCAAAATTATGCGCTCGCTTATGCATCAAGAGAGAGAACACGGTTCAGTTAATACTGCCAGTCGTACGGTTACATGTCCGCTTAATATGCGTCACTGATGTGCCTGTGGCTACAGTTTCACATGGGTTTCAGGACGTTACACCTCGCGAACTAGCCCACAATAACGGTTGTGGCCCTTGGAGACCAATGTCTTACACACATACAGCTGCTGTATAGCGCGTCAGTTCGGGAAATAGTAGGGCCTGCATGCAGTGACATAGTACAAAGGGGCCAAATAAATAAAACTCTGTAATTTATTCTTGGAAAGTTTCTTTGTTGCGAAAAGATGTCATTTTAATGACAAACGTATACGAGTAAAAATTATTTCTGTCTACATGAAAATTCGTGAAGCAGTCTCCAGTGTCAGTGACTGTATGTGAATGTCTGAAAGTTACTGATGAACTCGACACAGTGCTTCTACGCAGTTTCTATTCCAGGCAGATCTTTGATTTTTCTTCTTCCAGCACGGCGCGATCTACTGGCGTGCCGTCTTCCTTTCCCAGTCCAACTCGGAACGGATCCTTGTGGGCGAAAATATGGTAGGGAGGCCATTTTTAAGCGCGTTCTCATAGTCACGAAAAGCTCCTATTAGCGCCACAATGTTACGTTATACGTACATTGCTTACCTTGTTTTAGATGTAAATACTAGGTGGTAAGTGGGCCGGTTTACGGCTATCACAATCTACGGGTGTGGTTAAGGCACTGCGCTACAAGCAGGAAGGTCGCGGGATCGATTCCCGATGGGGTCATTGGGATTTTTCATTGATATAATCCTTCCGGCTGCACTATGGCCCTGGGGTCGACTCAGCCACTACCAAAAATAAGTAGCAGGGATATTTCTTGTGGGGTAAAGGCGTCCGGTGTGTAGTGCTGACAACCTTGCCACCTTCATGTGCGGAGTGTCTAGAAATCTGGGAGCCTCAACTTCCTGGGGCCTGTCCAGGTCTGTAATGGGATAGCTTTACCTTTTACAATCTACGAGCCCCACCGTTCGTGGGGCCCCGAGCAGGCTCGTATTTAAGATTTTGTGTCAAACACATTTTGTGTGTGTATGCCCAATCTACATCGTCAGTTCAGTATTGCACGTCGGTAGGCAACCGAATTTACTTTTGCATTGGGCCCAGAAATGTATTACACCGGCCTGGGAGGGAAGACGGCTTTCAACGACACAAATTCCTGTGCGACATTTCAGGCTTCCGCCGCGATGTAGATGAGGTCTGCGTTCTTCTGGGATATTACGCAGCGTTGAGTGGTAGTTCTGTACAGACGTTTAGGGACAACCTATCGGTCCTATTTTCAAGGTGAAGAAGTCCAAGAAGAAGACTTCTTGACCCTTGAAAATAGGACCGATAGGTTGTCCCTAAACATCGGTGCAGAACTACCACTCAACGCTGCGCAATATCCCAGAAGAGCGCAGATCTCGACACAAATTCCTACTAGCAGGACATCATTCATGCTACTAAATGAACTGTCAACTATGCAAATGGTTTACTGTCGAATTTGAAATAGCTGAGGTGCTTTTTTGGACGAATAACAGAACACTGTTGTAATGCAGATATCAGGAGCTGTCTTGTTGCTTAAAGCAGTGGATCCTTCTATCACAACCGTAATTTTAATTAATTTCAATAATGGATTTAAACAGTCGGATCTTCGTAGAAGTTGAAATATTTCGTAATATCTTACGCGAAACATAGATGGGAAAACTCTGTCAATGTCCACATTTGTGTATTTTCTCTTCCTCTGGTTTTATGTGTACAGGCTGGCCCGTATTTTCATACATAATGCGTTCTTGAAAACTTTTCTTTTTGTTTTTTGTTTTTTTCTATGGCTCGACAGCCCTATGTGGGCCTGGGCCTCCTCGTTTCGTCGAGGTTTCATGGTCACACACACATTTGAGACACACCACAGTCGGTAGGACTTCTCTGGACGAGGGACCAGCTCGTCGCAGAGACCTCTACCTGACAACACACGACACTCACAAGAGACAGACATCCATGCCCCCGGCGGGATTCGAACCCACGATCTTAGTAAGCGAGCGGCCGAAGACCCACGCCTTAAACCGCACGGCCACTGGGATCGGCCTTGGAAACAGTTACGGAAGTCAAACAGTAGAATCGCATGTTATAAGGGAGCTTCCGTTCCCAAACAGCTAAAAATATTGTAAATCCTTAATTATGGTATAAGTGTTTGCGGTTTTTACCCCTACACTATGTACCTGATTATTCAGGCGCGCACCCAGAAATTTTCATTGGGGGGAGGGGGGCTGACCTTGAGGCTATATATCAAAACCATATGCGACAGCTAGTCAATAGTTATAGAGCTACTATTTGGCTACAGGGAAAATTAAAACAATCTGGAAAAGAAAAAATTATGTGTGTACATTAAACAATTTCACACCAACTGATGCACTATTAAAACCACCTTTATTGTAGCTTTTGTAAATATATACCCCTACATATGTTTCGATCCTCAGGATCGAAACATACGAGTATGTAGGGGTATATATTTACAAAAGCTACAATAAAGGTGGTTTTAATAGTGCATCAGTTGGTGTGAAATTGTTTAATTAGTGAAAATGCACGGTGTTGGTAACGTGAAATTTATGTGTGTACATGTTTCTCAATTTTTTATTTTAGTTCTTAAAATACCAGTGTACTAGCGATCAGCCGATTTCGGTGACTGATTTCGGCTGAAGGGTAAACCACGTTAAATGTTTGATATCTTCGTGTCTACAAAATCTGTTTTTTTTAATTCGATTGGGAAGGGGGGGGGGGGCTGCAGCCCGGCAGCCCCTCTTGAGGTGCGCGCCAGCGATTTAAAATATGAAAGACGTAGATTAAAAATTAGATGTCGACCTTAAAACTAATTTTCTAAAGTAGTATTCAACTCCAAATTCTAGATCTCCCAGCTTAATTGAAGTGACATTTAGTAGACAGAAGAAGTTGATTTTAATATCGAGAAGAAGGGCTTGCTGTAGACACTCGCATGGCAGCGCGTGTAAATTCATTTTGTCCGACATGTCGCAACGTTGTCGCACTCTGTTTTAGAGGCATATTTTGTGGCAGAAAACAAGAAATCTCTTGGTGTTTTATGCTTGATGTTGGGCGGTGGGAAGAGGGTTAAAATCAAGGACAAAACTTTAACCACAAATGTTTTGACTTATGTATGAAATAATGAACGTTTGTTGCATAGCGATGCAAACCGCTTGACATCAGCTTTAGAAGGACCTCGCTTTGAGCTCTGTCCTAAATTGTTTCGGAGGTACGGTGGTCGCAACACTTTATGCCCGCGAAGAACGTAGCCGAGCTGGCGGACTGACCTACTCTGGGTACGTGAGGTGGCAACGGAAGTTTAACCGCCCCTTGCGTCAGTCGGATGAGGTCCGCCGTGCAGAGCCTGTTCTCAGCGAGAATTAACAAGAGACTACGTATCGTATTCTTGGCTCGTCGATCATGAGTTCCAATGGACGACATTCTCCGGTCTCAATTTCGCAAATTCATAGGAGCAAGTGTTGCTGTCAGAATGTGTATCTGAGATCCATCACACTGAAAAATTCTAATTTATGATGCACTTGTTGCTACTTTACATTTTTGTTGTCGCAAAATCTTTGTTTCCAGGCATAGCACGGCTAACATTGTCGACTCATTGAAGCCATCTCTAAACCAACTTATTGACTTTTACCATCGCCTAATGTATTGAACTATAATTAATACAACACTGCCTTTCGGGAATGGGATCGGCTCCCGTCTTCAGGTTTGCTTCTGAAACGTAATGTTACTACATAGTAATTATTTACTTTCTTATGTAACGCATATTACTTTATATTAAAGTAGATTGTAAACAATTATGTAATAACATTATGCTTTAGAAACAAGTCTGAAGACGGGGGCCGATCCTGTCCCCGAAATGTGGTTTTAAATTTTAATGCATTAGACCATGGAAGAAGTCCATAAAGAGCTGAGATGTGATACACAGTCGTCAGAACCTCGTAGCAAAGTACTAACTTCACCCTTGCTCTTTACCGAATTGGCATAGCTCCCAGTAAAATGAAACCACATTTCGCTGAATATTTAGCAACGTGGAGGACGTGTGTTGTGACACCGACTCTTCTTGGACTTTTATACTAGGCCACGTTACAGGAGAAGCGGAATTTGAATTTTTCTGCCCCTGTCCTTAGTATCGGTGAACGCATTTTAGGCGCGTTAGCAGAATTGGGAAAAGGCGACTATTAGCTTCGTCATATCTGTCTGTCCGTCCGCATGGAACAACCAGGCTCCCGCTGCACTGATTTTTATGAAATTTGGTATTTGAATATTTTTCGAAAATCTGTCGAGCATTTTAAAGTTTTATTAAAATCTGACAAGAATAACGGGTACTTTACATGAAGACCTATGTACATTTATGATAATATCTCGCTGAATTCTTCTTAGAATGAGAAATATTTCAGACAGAAGCTGTAGAGAAAATCAAAACACACATTTCATGTTCAATAACTTTTTTCCGAAAATCGTGCCGTTTATGAGATAATGTGGAAAAATATGGTACAGCCAGACAGGCTACAGATGACAATATAATACGGCACATGTGCATTGCATATAGGATAACTAAGGCTACTCAGATTATGTAATACGTATTGCTTTTCCACGGCAACAATGGTTACGCGAACGCGCTTCAATGTTACGTTATAGGTGCATTGCCTGTCTATGTTGGGTTTCATACTAACGTTTTGATGTTCATTAAAGTCTGTAAACTGAAGTTAAGGTATTTAAAATAATGTGATTAAACTATATATATATATATATATATTATTTGTTATTTTAGAACTCTCACAGTGTGATTTCCACATACTGTTGCTGACTTACGGCGCCCCTAAATCCGGCATTACTTGACGGCCGATCGCGGCTTTTCAAGTGCATGTTCTTGCCTCCTGATGTAACGTATGAATATTCAGGGCAGTCGCATTGACTGAAATACCAAGGACTTGATCACTTTTACCTTTGGACCACGTAACTGCACTCTCACAGCCGGTTGTGCCGAAACTTGTTGCGCCTTTAGCCAGTTCTCCTTTACAGAAAGAAAAACTAAGCTTTTGAAATTACCGTTGTGTGTGTGTGTGTGTGTGTGTGAATGCTATGCCATTAGAGGACACCCCAACGCCTTAATTTTTAGTTCATCATCATCATTATCATCATGAGCTGTGAAGTGTTAGGCGTAGTGCCTCTTCTTTAACCCTCAAAGTGAAGCTGGTCCTTCCATATTTTCCTCGGGCTTGCAATGCTTTTCTTCTCCTTTGGCTTATATTTCAGTTACTTTTTAGTTATCTACAGGAAATAATAGCCCAATATGGCCAGCGCGCGAACTTAGGAGGTGGGAGCGACACGAGGGCAGATTACTCTGGAGTTTGATGTATTGTAATAGATCTTAGAAGTGTATAAACCTGTTGTTGGTTGGTATTGTTTATAGAATATACTATTAGGTGGCAGAGGTGAAAAATTTTCTTTGTCTTCTTGTTTCATGGGAGTAAGTAATGGATCGTTGGAACCAGACGTGCTAAATTTGATGGTGAGATGAATCATCAGCACGCACATTACATAGTAAATGTTCTGTGTAAGCGAACAGTCACAAATATGGCGACGTTGTGAATCTTCGTGCTTATAGCCGTCAGACTAACGTGTACAAAGTTTGTTCTTTAAGTAATAAGCGTATCACAAAACAAAATAAGGTGACAATATGAAGACTAACAGATGTGTGTGACTAGAATTATTTTCAATAGGACAAGGGGAACTTAATGCTCTGTACTCATCACCAAATTTTATTCCAGTGATCAAATCAAGAAGAATGAGGCGGGCGGGGCATGTAGCACGTATGGGGGGGGTGGGATGCATGTAGGATTTTGGTGGGGAGGCCTGAGGGAAGGAGACCACTTGGAAGACCCAAGCGTAGATGGGAGGATAATATTAAAAATGGATCTTCAAGAAGTGGGATGGGGGGCATGGACTGGATTGATATGGCCCAGGATGGGGACAGGTGGCGGGCTCTTGTGAATGCGGTAATGAACCTTCGGGTTCCATAAAACGCGGGGAATTTCTTAACTAGCTGAGGACGTGTTAGCTTCTCAAGAAGGACTCTGCTCCATGGAGTTTTCTTTTTTGTGGTGAAGGGCCCCGCAGCAGATGTTACGGACGCACCACAGCCTTGAGGCTTATTGTGCAATCCTGTGATGAAGATTATCATTTTTTCGTTTTTCCTTTTAATGGAGCACATGTGGAATGAAACTGACAGGGGAAAAACCAAAGTACTCGGGGAAAAACCTGTCCCAGTGCCACTTTGTCCACGCTCCATAGAGTTAGTTAGTTAGGACAAGGGGCTTCACGAACTCTGCTTGGAACTGCTTGTTTGTGCCTTCTGCCTGTAGGATCTTAAGGCCGCAGGCGAAGACGCCTAAAAGCAAATATGCAGTGTATTAAAATGCCTTATTTTCCGCGTCCATTTTCAGTGCGGTTCGAAAAGAAGGATCTGCCTGTGTGCTGCATACTGTGAGGTGTTTTACTGCTACGACGTTGACACTGACACGTCTTATAGAAGACAAATATTTATACAAGAATTCCAAGTTAGATTTAATAAGGCAGGCAATGTACGTATAAACGTAAAATTGAGGCGCGTTCGCGTAACCATTGTTGCCGGGAAAAACAATAAGTGTTACATATTCTGCATGTTTGTCTTTAGCCTTAGTTATACAGCACGCAACGCGCATGCGCCTTATTATATTGTCATCTGTGGCCTGTCCGGCTGTACCATATTTTTCCAGATTATCTCATAGACGGCACGGTTTTAGGAAAAACGTTATTGTACATAAAGTGTTTGTTTTGATTTTCTCTGCAACATTTGTCAGAAACATTTCTCATTCTAAGAAGAGTTCAGCATGATATTATCATAAATGTACATAGGTCTTCATGTAACGTACCCGTTGTTCTTGTCAGATTTTATTGAAACTTGAATTTTCTCGACAGATTTTCGAAAATACTGAAGTATCAAATTTCGTGAAAATCCGTCCTGTGGCTGCCGAGTTGTTCCATGCGGACAGACGAACGGACGGACAGACAGACAGACAGACACATGACAAAGCTAATAGTCGCTTTTCCCAATTTTGCGAACGCGCCTAAAAAGTAGTACAATTTTCTGCAGTAATTTCTGATCATATACAGGGTTTTCTACATTAAGAGATTCGTTAAATATCCCGTGATTTGTATGCGGAAACAAGGAGCCTGTCCCGAAAAGAAAAGACCATTCAGCGGTAAGCAGAGCCAAACCAGAATCGCGTGTTTTTTTGTAGCAGTAATGAGCATGCGCTGCAGGCTGGTGAGGCTGCTGGAGAGGCTAGTGTCACGGCCAGCAGTAATGAGCATGCGCGCTACACTATAGAGGCTAGTTTCACGGCTAGCAGTAATGAGCATGCGCGCTAGACTATAGAGGCTAGTTTCACGGCCAGCAGTACAGTTACAATGAGTGACACTAGAAGCGCAGATATGCTACAGGCCCTAAGAGCCAGGCCGCTTTCGGTATGGTCGTACGAGGAGATGTTTGGCCCAGAACAAACGGCCGATGCCTCATTTGGACGTGCAGATCGTTGATGGCAAACAGAACCGAAAGTTTCAGGATTCTTGGTATGTTAGGTACCCCTGGTTGACAGGCTGTGCCAAAACGAAGAACCTTTTCTGCTATGTTTGCATGTTGTTTGGTGGGGAGAACAAGTGGACTTTGCATGGAATCCCAGTGACCAAGAATTTTGTCAGAATGGCGGAGAAACATCAGGGCTCTAAAAAACACCTCCAGAACCAACAGAGCCATAGTTTGCTGGGCCGTTGGAGGATAGAAGAAAAGGGTGAGTCTAGTCTGCATGTGGTATTTACTACCACCGGGATTATTATTGTTATTATTATTATTATTATTATCATCATTATCATCATCATTATTATTATTATCGTCGTCATTGGTGTAGTTTACGGTACGTCTAAATTGGACACTACTACTCTGTGTCACTTAATAGCTTATATGTAGGCCTAAAATGTTGTCTTGCACTAATGAAGTACCACACCGTAAGGGCGTATGTAAGAGTGGAGGTATAGCTCCATGCATTATTAACCTTGGCGCTAGATGGAGATGGGTGGTCAACTTCACGTCCAGGCCATTTTATTCTAGGGAAATGAGTAACCGGTACCCGTTGAATAGGCTGGGTGGGTTCCAGAGCCTGTCTGGTTGGAGAAGAGAGAAACCTCTTAGCCTAGCCGGCAACGGAACCTGGATTCCTCACTTGTATACCCATAGCCTAGTCACTGTTCTGACAGAGCTATCCTAGTAACAGAGAATAAGTCTACGCGAGATTTGAGATTCACACAGCGGTTCTAACCAACGTTTCGGAGGAGCGACTGTCCTTCGACTTCCCTGAAGATGGATGCAGCAAACTTCTCCGAAGCATTGGTGCTTACATACATGTATCACTCTACATGGCATCATATTGCAAAACACTTAAATGTTCATCCAGTTTACATGCATTGACACCGTTTCAGTTCCAGCTGATTGTACTGCAAAAGATGCCTGTGTCGTTAGAGAATACGATTTTCTTCCCTATTTTTTTAAACGGTCAGCGAGTAACACTTGCATCACCCGTACACTGGTGAGCTGTCAGGCATAACTAGAAATAATCAGGAACTGTTACCAACCTGTATTGATTACTGCCACGGACGTGGAATTTGCTCGTGCTTTTTAAACACAGTGAAATGTATATCTTCTTTTGAAATGCTTTGCATGGATCTAAACAGCTGTTTCGTGTTTCTGCCATGGCGTCGTGCGATAGAAGGTGTTCTGTTGAATTGTCAATAGAAAAGAAGAAACTGGTTCTGGACGAACTCGGTAAAGGTAGGTCACATCGATCTATCGCAGCGGATTTTGGAATATCAAAGACAACCGTAGGCAATATTTACAAGAAAAGAGAAACCGTTCTTAGGACGTGGAGGACGAGTGCGAACAGGAGCCACATTTACCGGAAGCGGAAATCACGTCGTACAACCAATGATGAAGAGTCGTGGAACATCTGCCAAGGTGAGTAACGTTGTGGTGACTTACGCATTGCGCCAAGACGTATGGGGGAGAGGAGGTATTACAGCTCCGCGAATCCTTAACCTCGGCGCTAAACGGAGGTGAGTGGCCAGCTTCACGTCACGGTTACTTTACTCCTAGGTAAAGTGCTCCCGATACCCATTGGAAAAGAGGCTTAGTGGGGTCCCAGTGCCGGTATGAATGCTGTCTAGAATGGGACCCGATTTTTTATTCGCCCGCCCCGTAGAGTACTCGCTATATTGACTGACGAATCCGTCATCCATACACACGTGAATGACTTGGGACAATAACTTGCTGTATCACAGAAGTACAACTTTTGGTTATATGGTATGCTAGGTTTAGGAAAACTCCATAATTCAGATGAGTAAAAATCTTTTTACTTCACTGGATACGATCCGTACACTGTTAAAAGCCAGTAATGAGTATTGGTATTGCTCTGTGTGAGGATGATAAAAGAACATACATGACTTTAGCCAGAAATTGTCTTTTACGCTTGGTCTAGCATAATAATGCTGAAGTACTTATCTTGAATTAGAACACAGTAACATATGTTAGGCCAAAGGTAAACAACCTTAGACAGTTGACATACGAGAAAGCATGCTTTTCATTTTTAGGCGCGTTCGCAAAATTGAGAAAAGCGACTATTAGCTTCGTCATGTCTGTCTATCCGTCCGCATGGAACAACTCGGCTCCCACTGGACGGCTTTTCATGGCATTTTATATTTGAGTATTTTTCGAAAATATTTCGAGAAAATTCAAGTTTCATTAAACTCTTAACAAGAACAACGGGTACTTTACATGAAGAACAATATACCTTTATGATCATATCCCGCTCAGTTCTTCTTAGAATGAGAAATGTTTCGGGTAAAAGTTGTGGAGGAAAGCAAAACACACATTTTATATTCAATAACTTTTCTTTTCGAAAATCGTACAGTTTATTAGATAATTTGGAAAAATTGTGTGGAGTCAGACAGGCCGCAGATGACAATATGGCGCATGCACCCTGCATGCCGGATAACTAAGGCTACAGACACACGCTCAGAATATGTAATACAGTAGAACCTCGGTTATCCGAACTTCGCTTAACCGAAACTCGGGTTAACCGAAACGCCTTTTTTTTAACGCGAGATGATGTTATCTAAATTAAATTGTTGAGAACTGTACGTATTATTATTGAAATACAAATGGCAGTTTACAGCAGTAAGTTAGTTCCGAGAATACCCTGGCGCCTGTCAGGCGCTGCGATTCCCAGAACTGCCTGCCGCGAGGCACCTCTGAGCCTCTCCCCGTCAGTTTGTTACGAAAAGTTGACGTGTGCGGACGAGTGGCAAATTGACGTGTGTGCTTCTTACACCGCAGTTTTAACATTTCATTTAACAGTGATTCCAAACAATGTCGGCTAAACGAAAACGTGTTGTAATAACAATTGAACAGAAATTGGAGGCTGTGAGACGAATTAAAAATGGCGAGATCTTGCGAAATGTCGCGGCGCATTTCGGTGTTGGCATATCAACGGTTTCAGATTGGGTAAAATCGAAATCGGAACTCGAAAAACATTCGTCTAAAATGCCGAATCGGAAAACGATGAAAACTGCCGGGTATGAAAAACTGAATGAGGCCCTTTATTTGTGGTTCACGCAACAGCGGGAAAAGGGGACTCCTTTGTCGGGGCCGATTATTCAAGGAAAAGCGAAAATGCTCGCAAAAATGATGGGGGACCAATGTAAAAGTTTTACCGCGAGTTCGGGTTGGTTGGATAGGTGGAAAACAAGATATGGCATCCGACATTTGAACATCTGTGGGGAAAAGCCGTCTGCTGATGAAGGTGCTGTCAGTGTGTTAAGAAAGGAGTTCGAACGTATGATAACAAGGCTATCCGAAATTTTGTTTATCCGAAATCGGGTCCGCCCCCTTTATTTCGGATAATCGAGGTTCTACTGTACTTACTGCTTTTTCACGGCAACAGTGATTACACAAACACGCCTTAATGTTACTTTTATACGTACATTGCTTGTCTTGTTTTATTTTAGAGGCATTTCATTAACAACAGTGTACATTAACACATTGCTGATAGAGTGTAACAGTATCAGCAATTGACATGTTGTACAGCGTAACCTACTTTAAGGTTATGTCATTATTACTGCCGTCTTTTTCGCTTGAATATGAAAATTTCTGCTTTAACCTTTTAAAGTTTCGTGGTTATATTATGTACCACCTGGTTGAATATTAAAATATTCAACGCTGTGCCCTCAGAGTGTATTTTTGTGTTCTGTGTCGATCTGAGAGCAAAGTACAATTATTGCCTTGTGAAGCATTAACTGATTGGTTGTTATGGAGTGTGTTTACTGCGCGGTACGAACGTAATCTAAAAATGCTATTTAGGTTAATTTTTCTCCTTAGGTCTTGCCATGGCTTAGGCGGTTAGTCGGCGGCCTGGGTTCGACCCCAGGTCAGTCCATGTGAGATTTATGGTCAACAAAATGGCACTGAAACAAGTTTTTATCCGGCGTATTCAGTTTTTCCCTGTCATCTTTCCACCATCTTTATTTGCATGTTGCTGTTACAAAGATGGGTGAAGCCTGGAAACCTTCCAAGAATCAGTGCTGTTTCGGAAGTCGGGGAGCACTGGGTAGGAAACTCCTTTCGCTTTTTTTGAAAGTGTTAATCAGAAGTTAGGGTAAACTGAAGGAACAAAACACGGAATATCTTGGATATCTTTCAGTTCTTTTCTTTTCGATAAGTGAATTTCCGAATATTTCTTTACAGCCGCAGGAATGTGCTAGTTCAAACAGACAAGCATTTTATTAGTTGTACTTATATCCTAGAAAAGCATGGCGTGAAGAGGCCCCTTTTCATTGGAGATGCGTTTGGCTATTACTTCTGCACATACGCATTGTGCCTAATTTTTGTGCCTTCTTGTTGAGTTTTGTTTTGTCACCTGTATAAAGTAATCTGTGGTTTCCTGAATTTCTCTCCTTCCCTTCTTTTCTTTCTCTCTTTTCCCAGTTGAAGACAATTTCTACTCTCGTTTTGAGGTATTTTTATTGTGTCACATGAAATGCATGACAGATTGGCCCCAAAAGTAACTAATTTTTATCAAGTCCGCTATGCATGTGTAAACAAGGAGTCCTAGGCAGAATTTATAAAACACAGTTTCATAATAACTCATTAGTTCATTATTTTATCATTATAAGGATCTGCCACGTGGAATTTCTTCAACGTAAGTCAGTGTGTTGCGACGCAATATGTAAACTCCGAATTGGTCCCTTTGTAAACTGATCATTATAACTACAATATGGCCAAGTATACAACTCAAAACATAGCATCATGTCAGTTTCTCCCACATGTAATTGCTGGCAAATTACCCCAACGGCTTACTAGAAACAAAACGTTTCATTTTGGCCCTTATATAAAGTGGCCATTATTATTCTCCAATTTGGTTGAACGTTCAGATGGACAGTTGAATATATAAAAATGCTTTTCTACAAAGTGTAATCAAAATTTTGTTAAGGGGAACCAGCATATGATAGAACACACAGTGCAAGATTATCCCATAACCCAATTCCTTTTTTATTGAGGATTCAGATCTTCTTGGATGTGATGCCGTGTCGTTTGGTTAGCGGTTCCCGAAATTTTGAAAGAAAGTGATGCTTTCATCTTCTAGTGTCAAGCAGTCCAAGAAGAAAGAACCATGTTTTTTTCGAAACGTCGGGAACCACAAACACAGCGACTCTGTCACACCCCAGAAGACCTGAATCCTCGGCAACACCACTGCAAGATCCTCAAATCTCACCTCCTTTGTTAGTATTGTATACTGATAGGAAGGATGGTATCGGTAAGCAGATTCATTGACCTCAGTGCACCGATGCAAGTCGTACTCTCATTTTAGATGCCATAGTAGCCATATCAAATATCAAATATGAAAATCCGTGCAGTGGGAGCCGAGTTGTTCTAGACAGACGGACAGACAGAGAGAGAGACAGACAGACATGACAAAGCTAATAGTCGCCTAAAAAATTCTTTCTTTATGTGACCTTCCATTGTTGACCGTGGCACACCAAGTTCTGACGATGGTTTCCCGTCGATTTCCGAGGGGGGGGGGGGGGGGGTGTACAATCAACGAAGGCTGCAACACCTGCGTAAGATGTCAAGTGTGTTTTCCTTCGTTCATTCCTCGGACAAGCATCTACGGCATCCAAATACACAACAGTTGGCTTTACAATAGAAACACTCACGCAGCTCACAATATTAAAATGTAAAAAGGTACAGCAATCCCATTACAGGCCCTTAGGGTTCCAGGAGGTTGAGGCTCCCAGATTTGTAGACAGTCAGCCCTACGCACCGGCCGTCTTTACCTCCCCAGGAAATACTCCTGGTACTCATTTCTGTTAGAGGCTGAGTCGACCCCAGGGCCATAGTGCGACCGAAAGGATTATGTCAATGAAAAATTCCAATTACACCATCGGGAATCGAACCCGCGACGTTCCGGCTTGTAGCGCAGTGCCTCAACTAACTACGCCACCGCGTGCCCCCAATATTAAAATGTATAGATCCATAAAATTATAAAACCAAAAATTAAGAGCACTGATACATTATGTTAGACATAATTTATTATACCTGTACCTTCCCTCTACTATACTTTTTCGCGGAGCAGTGCTTAAGTAAGCACAGGGACAAATTCTGTTTTTTTTTAATACTTGGAGTAACAGTAGGTGTACAATGTAAGATGTGCGAACTAATTCATGCGAGATATCCGGCTTTCGGAGCGGTGTAGTTCAGATCTTCGCACTTCTGGTTTGTTACGCGTCGTAGGTTGGTTTGTCGCGGACGTTTCGGGACAGATGTCCAAAAAGAAAGCTTGCTTTTTTTTGGACATCTTGGCTGTTGAAGACGGAAACAATACGCCGTCCCTAGACGTCGGTGACAAACCAACGTACGACGTGCGCAACAACCCGTAAGAGCGATATCTCAACACAAATCATGTCTATCCACCAGGCTTTGCCTAGTGGACCGTTTCGCCGAATGACTCGTATAGAACGTAATGTCAACGAGCTGATTCTGAAATCACAGATTGGTATTTGTGGCCAAGTCTTTCTGCTGGGCTGATCACAAATCCTACGAGACCAACTGTCGGCTATGATCATAGCCGATATAGAGGGGTACAGTGCGACTAGACTGTGCGTTGTAGGGTACGGGGTTCGGTTGCTGGCAGGGGTAAGAGATTTTTCTTTTCTCCAAAACGTCCAGAACCGCTCTTGGCCCCACCCAGCCTGCTAATTCAGGGGGGTAAAGGGATCACCTCCGTTTAGTGTGGCACTTAAGAATTAATGCAGCTGTACGTCTATTCCCCTCTATATGCGCCTTTATGATGCGCACATAGTCACCCGCTGGTCGTATTTGACAGTAGACCTTTACTTTTGTAAAACTGCTTTTCAATGCCTCGGTTGAGTGGTTACCACTCCTGATTTTTATTTGGGAGAATCAAAGTTCATGTCTTGTCCAGGGACCGGCTAGCCCCATGATTTTTGTAGTTTTCTTCAGTTACTCGAGACAAATACTGGATGTTGCTTGATGTTAGCCGCGATCTCTCTCTTCCACATCATGTCTACTTCATTATTCACGTATAATGCTATCATTTTATGCTGTATAGCCCGAGATACTCTCAGCGTCGTTAAATAAAGCATAAATGAATGAATAATAACCATATTGTGTGGTTTCCCCGCCAGGAGGCGGCCCCATCAGGGTGAGGCTCGCATGTTTTTGTGCGGGGTTGTACGCCATGCCGTTATTTCCCCTTATCCTTCCCGCCGCTTCATTCCCCCCTCTGCGTGGCGTTGAGTTCGTCCCCGCTATATCCTTGGAACTCGAGCTGCAGTGCCGTTTGTGAATAAACCGTTGTGATTTTATGCATCGAGCCCGAAGACACACATCACAAGAAACAGTGAGTATTTATGCGTTGTGTTGGCGATTTGTGAGGCAAAGGCACAAAATGGCACCGCTCAGTCTTCGATCGCTTTGGTCTGCAATGTCACTTGTTCTCTGTCTCTCTCACTTGGCTGCCAATATGGCACCCAGCGCACGACTTTGGTCGCGGCTGCATGTAGACGCTACGAGCGCTACAGCAGTAATCCTAACGCGTGGGCCGGGTTCGAGACCTATTCTGTCCACATGTACCATGACGCGGTGTCCTCCGCTCTCGTATGTATTTATCTGTTCTTGGCTTATTTAACGGCACCGTTTGTATCTCAGATAATTTGGCGTCAAATAAGAAAGTGAATAATAAACTGGAGGGGATGTGGAAGGAAGCGGTCGTGGCCTGATGTGAGGTTCTGTCTCGGGATTTGACTGGAGAAGCTGAAGAAAAGTACGGAAGACCTTAGGATAACCAGTCTGTGGGCTTAGATTTGAAAGCCAGGTCATCCCGAATACAGTTAATGGAGCTTATTTAAAAGTGACAATAATGAAAATGAGGCTTTCGTGGTTTTTACAGTTCTAGTAGGCTTGTTGTTAGGGAGTTGGAAGTCATATGGGCAGAAAATGTGGTCCGGAAACGAACAAGATAGGAAATGTCTGTAGGGCGAAACCCTGCTGCCGAGTTCGCGCAATCGTAGCAACTGCTGACGTTACGTAAACTTCGTAACTGAGGTACCTCGCTAACAAACGCAATCACAGTAACTGTTGGAACCCGATAACCTTTGTAACTGTGGTGACCGGAAAGTCAGTGGAAACGTTAGAAGTTCCGAATTGGTAATCTTAACCATAGTAACGTTAAGAGCCAAAGTAGTCTTCGTGTAAAGTGTGTGTGTGTGTATTTTGTGGTGAAGGGCTCCGCAGCAGATGCTACGGACGCACGCAGCCTTGAGGCTTATTGTGCAACCGTGTGATGAAGATGATTAGCTTTTTTCTTTTTTCCTTGTAATGGAGCACCGGTGGAATGACATTGACAAGGGAAAACCGAAGTACTCGGAAAAACCTTTTCCAGTGCCACTTTGTTCACCAAAAATCCCACATGGACAAAGCGTGTGTTATTTTTACCCTGTTTGAACCAAATTTGGTATGTGTCACACATCTTACTTAAAATCTCCAACACAGTCAAATCTCGAAGTTCGTGAACTTCCATGTTCAGCGTTGTGACCTCTCGTGATCACCCATTGTAATAACATTGTTTATTGTTTCGACCTTCCGTGACTGGTTCCGATGAATCGGGACGAGACCACGTAGCTGACGAGTCGGCTTTCTCTGTCTTGCTATTGCGCAGATCACCCACTTCAGTCAAGCTCTGTCTCTCTGTAAGCGAGGTTCATTGCTTTGTTGCTCCATAACGCTTGTGTACAAGTACTGTTTTGCATTATTGTGCTGCACGTGGTTGTTATTTCGTCGTTAAATGCAGGCGAAAGTCTCGTACTAGTACCCATAGGAGCGCTAGCCTGCTGGTTTGTTGTTGGCGATCAGTGGGGAACGCGTTGTGCTTGGTGTGGTATTCGAGTGAAAGAGTGAACTAAGGGCGACGATTTTTTTTTTGTTAGAAAACAAGGTTGAAACCCAGCAGAGAAATTAGTGCCGTAAACATGGGCCCTAAAAGAAAACCAGATAACAGTGTTACACCTGGTAGCATGAGTATTAAAAGATCTAAAAACTTTACTGATCTACAAACGAAAATACAAATCATAGAACAGAGTGAGGAAGGTGCACGCACCAGTGATATTACCAAAAAATTCAACCTACCTTGGTCAACTGTAGACAGCATTGTAAAAAATAAAGAGCGATACAAAGCGGCAGCTAAGATTGTGTCGGGTGATGTAAAACTGTTGAAATCTCGTGAAGACATATTTGTACAAATGGAAAAACACCTAGTGGCCTGGATTCGTGAGAAAGAAAAGTGTGGGGAGTGTCTAACGTCTGCCTTCATTAGAGAAAATGCTAAAAATCTGTTTGGAATTTTAAAACAAAAAGACCCACGATGTAAATTAGAATTCACCGCAAGTAGAGGGTGGTTTAATCGTTTTGTAAACAGACATTTTATGAAGCGTGTAGTGATGCGCGGTGAAGCAGCTTCAGCAGCTGTAGGCCTAGAAATTGCAGGAAAGTATAACAGTGAATTTCATGCTGTCTGTGCTTTTTGATCTTATTTACATTATCACTGGTATTTAGTAAGTTGTTGGAACCAGATAGGTGTTTAAATTGAAAATGGATTCCGATGTTCGTGACGATTTTATCAGCCCCAATCAAACACGAACGTCAAGATTGGTGTATAAATTTCAAAGCATATTTTTCAGTTCGGAGTCGAGTTGTTCCTTGCGGAAGGACAGACAGGCATGACGAAGTTAATAGTCGCTTTTCGCAACTGCTTTGTGAACGCGCTAAAATACGAGAGACGTGAAATTTTAGTAGAACGAATATTTGGCGCTGAAATAAACGAGATCGCAAATGGTGTGCTCCGTGACGCAGTACATTTGGTTTACCTAGTCGTTTTTTTTTTTTACTTTCAAAATGTCACACAGTGCGCGGTGGTCGCGTAAATTTGATTTAATTTATGCCCATAAGAAAAGGACGGCCTGTTGTCCGCCAGTTTTCAAGAGACTCTACTGTCTAGCAGTATAATGTGTAGATTCCATATATCGAACTCCGCCCAATGGGAAAGAAACGTGGAAAGTACGGATAGAAATGCACGTGTCACTCGAAATCAAGAATGTAAGACGCTCACGGACACGTAATTTTACTGAACAGAACGTCTAGCTCGGACAAGAAAAATGGAGGCGCATACGATATTTCATTGGGCAGGCGTGTGGCTTAGAAACGGAAGCAGACGACACGGAGTAGCGAGCGGAACATGTGTCTCGGAAATGTAAAAAGGGAGACGTATGGGGCATTTTATTGGGTTTCGATACTGCTGTTTTCTTTGTGGATTTACTCTGTTAATCCATGCAAATGCCGGGATACTACCCGTAAATTAGGCCACGGCCACTTCATTGTATTTCCCGTCCAATTAATTTTTTTCATTCAACTGTTCGATCTTTCTGTGCTCGCGATACACTTGGATTTTTTTTTCGGAACACCCTATAATTTAAGGTAGAGAATTAGATTTCTAGTGAGTACACTTATTGTTAAATGTTGTAATTTATTGTATACAAACATACAGTCGTCAAGCAAGAAGTGTTGATAAAATATCAATTTAAAAGTTTAAGTAAATGCAGGAGCTTCATAACTACGTGTTCAATTTTAATAATCATTCTTATATTCAAATCATCGCGGCACACCGGTTGAGAGCGGGTTACAACGTCAAGTCTCCGCCCTTAGCTTTTTGTGTTGTTGTTGGTCATTAAATGAACTGTATATTCATATATTTCATTATAAAGCTAATATTTGTGAGATGCGAAGCGTGAAAAGTGTTCCCAGTAGCATTTAAGATTACAAATCGTCGAAGCCACAGAACACAACCCTTTGCGTAAAACCTTCTATTGCAATGATAAACGCGGTTCTGTAAGCCGGTACAAATTACAGGGGCCCGGCAGTCTGGACTACGTTACATCATTTGTCGATTGTACAAAGTAACCCTTTCAGACCAAGCCCAAGTCACTCTGCAACTGAGAGTCCGTCTTTCCAATATACTGTAAGCATTTTTAGCCGTTCCGCCTTGCTAGGCGGGGGGGGGGGAGGGGCTTTTTTTCCCCTTTCCCGCCGGGGCCCGAACCGGCTCTCGGCATCCCTGGCTGATTGCGGGGGGGAGCCAAGTTCTGGGTGGCTTGACGTACACACGTCGGTTGCCTTGGTGACACGCGACTGTATGAGAGACAGGTTGGCATTGCAGACCACGCGAGAATATTGCGGGCCATGCAGACGTGACTGCGTCCACCACGTGCAGAAACTACAGAGCAAAGTGCTGGACCCAACTGCTCATTCCTTTCTCACACCTTTTGCGCTTGTTCGCAGTGTCACGCCTTGAGGTCATCAAGTCCAACAAGGGGCATCATAAGGTTATTCACCTGGGGTTTATGTACACCAAGCACAAAGCTATGGGCGACAGAATCCGATGGCGCTGTGTTCAGCGCTCCACACACTGTAAGGGCAGTATTTTCACGACCCCCGATTTCAATGACCCGCGCGTCACTGTCAACCATAACCACGTGCCAGACATCGACGCCGTCGAGTTTGCACGATGCCGCACGATGATAGCTGAGCGGGTCAATCGGCTCCGCATTCGCACACCAAATCAAGGTAACGCATGCGCAGTTTATGTGCTTGTTTTACGGCTTTGTGAGTTCGGAACGCAGTTCTGTGGCGCGTAGTCAACACAGCATGGCGCGTCGCGAGGGCTATTAGATGTAGAGGTATAGTAAAAGTAGGTTTATCCGGCACTGGATGATCCGGAAAGCTGTATTAACCGGACATTTAATGAGGCTCAGTAAATTTCACTATTCATTTACCGGCAGCACCCAGCACCTATTCCGAGGTTTGAAAACCCCGACGCGCTTTTCCTAGTGGCGGCCAGATGGCGTGACGCTACCAGTTGCCTCCTTTGCCTACCGACTTGTTAAGGGCATATGCACCGCATTTCTCCCTGCGCCGCTCGTGTCCTGGTTCTGATTGGGAATAGCAGACGACGGTTGTGCTATTTCACTGCCCGGCAACTACGTCATCCCAACACGTCTGGGTTTACCTCGCTGAAGTGGCAGTGCGGTAGTGTTACGAGTGCAGCAAGTAGAATAGCTTGTGTTTCGTCGTCGTTTGTCATGGAAGGGGCAAGTAAAAAGCGCAAAAAGGTACTTTTAACGATAAAGGAAAAAATAGATATATGTGATAGACTTGAGCGTGGCGAAAACCGTAACATATTAATGAAAGAGTACTGCATTGGATCTTCGACGCTGTATGACATACGAAAGCAGAAATATGAACTTCTGAAATTCTGTTCTGCCCCGAATCGAGTAGGGTCATTACGGAACGCCGTGTTCTGCGGAAACCAAAATTCGACCAACTTGACGTAGCACTGTACGAGTGGTTCATGGTCAAGCGCTCTGAGGGAGCGCCTATCTCCGGACCCATGCTAATAGAAAAAGCTAAAGAACTGTATGCAGAAATGGAACTTACAGAGGAGTGTGCCTTTTCCGATGGTTGGCTGGCCGGATTCAAGAATCGACACGGAATCAGAAAGCTGGACATGTCTGGTACACTAGGTACATTAAGATACGCATTAGGTATAATGTTATGATATCGGAAAACTGCGTTATTCAGGAACCCTTTGGTCCCGGGATGCTGGATATCGTAACTTATGGTGTAATTGCAAATATGCGACAAGCGGTGGTGCCCTATTTTTGGGTTAGGAGGTGAGACGAACTCCCCAGAGTAAAAGTCAAGCGTGTTACAAAATGTTACACAAAGCCTCGGAACAAAAGCACGGGCTGTGGTGAGCACGGTACTGAACTGCCGGGAATTTGACTGACTATGCGACCTTTGCATACTCTAAAACAGTGCTTCTCAACCTTTCTTCCATGGAAGAAACCCGAAAATAATTTAACATATCCCGAAGAACCCTACTTGTGAAAACGTTTGCATTCAAGTAATTGTTCATAGCGGTTAGCCTTTCTGACGTCACCGGTGAGGCGGCTCTGTAACATTACGAAACAACCACAGACACAATACAGCTAAATATAACCTTAAATACAAACTGACCGAAACAAAGCAAAACAAAGAGACAATTTTATATTAGTCTCACCGTACATTTTTCACAATTCACTGTTAAAAAACCAACAAAATGCACTTCAATTTCACTTTTATTTTTTATTAATCGACCCCCTACATATGTTTCGGTTTTAAGTAAAACCATCTTCAGGGGGTTCAAAAACTACGTTCATTACACATCCAGTGTTAATTCTAGCATTATACTGTGCAATATCTTTCTGTGATATACTGATACTGATTTTACAAGTGATTGTAACTTGCACAGTATAATGCCAGAATTAACATTGGATGTGTAATGAATGTAGTTTTTGAACCCCCTGAAGATGGTTTTATTTAAAACCGAAACATATGTAGGGGGTCGATTAATAAAAAGTAAAAGTGAAATTGAAGTGCATTTTGTTGGTCTTTTAACAGTGAAAGAGGCAATTGTTAACGTGTGGCGATTACTCCAGTATTGCCAATTGCCTGACAAAAAGTTCCCTCTCACAGGATATTTGGAAATGTTTACGGTATTTGAACATTTGTATTTATTTACTGAAAGTTGTACATATTCCGTGCAGTTGCCTTAGACATGCAAGTTTTATTACCAATCACTGCACACAATATTTTTTGCTCCTACATGTTTCGGCGACATGCTACAGGCATCGTCAGGAAGCCACATTACACAGACATTTGCAGCATATGGTACGTCAATGAATGGTAATATGCACATTAACTTTTTACACAGCAGTTAGTCGCTATTTGGTACCAGTAAAATTATTCAGATTAAGCTACATGTGTGGTATTAAAACATAGAATGTTAATATATAAAATATAAAAGCCTGTCTCCAAACATCTTGCATTGTAAAATACAGTGGAACCTCGAACTTCGAACACAATCCGTTCCAGGAGACGGTTCGACTTTCAAGTTATTCGACTTTCGAGTTAAATTTCCCCATAAGAAATAATGTAAATTGAATTAATCCGTTCCAGACCCCCAAAATTTACCCAATATAAAACATTTTGAGTGCCTATTTCAAAATATCATATTGGTAAATAATGATAAAACAAGTAAATTTAATTTCAATAATTGAAAATTTTTATACATACATAAAAATATTGTATAATAATCAATCAATAATAATAGTAGGAGGGATATTACTGTTCACTGGAAGGTGAATTACCCTTCTTTCATCTGGACCAAGCAGAGAGAGAGAGAGAAGGCGACCACGTGATTCTTTGTTCGACTTTCGAGTTTTTGTTCGAGTTTCAAAACCGGATTTTCCTCGAATTTTTTGTTCGAGTTTCAACTTGTTCGAACATCAAACCGTTCGAAGTTCGAGGGTCCACTGTAACTTTTTTTGTCGGGGTGGAGACCCAAGGCACTACCAGTGCACAACGATCACTTCTGGAATAAACATCGGGTATCAAAGCCTTGGGTCTCCACATCATCTAAAGCAGGAGATATTTAAGACGGCAAGATGTTTGGAGACAGGCTTTTCTATCTTATATATTCAAATTCCTTGTTTTAACGCCATATATGTAGTTTAATCTGAACTATGTTACTGGTACTACACAGCAGCTAACTGCTGTGTAAACAGTTAATGTGCATACTATATGCTGCCCATATCTGTGTAATATGGCTCCCTGATGATGGCTACAACATGTAGCCGATACATGTAAGAGCAAAATATATTATGTTTAGTGGCTGGTAATAAAACTATCTATTATCTATTTATCTATTTATTCGACGATTTCTTAGGGAACCCTGCTTGGGAAACTACTGTAGAAGGACTGGTCTTTGGACTTGGTTAGCTATCAGGTACACCTAATTCATTCCGAGCGTCTCTTAGCTATGGGGCACCCGGTTTATCCCAAGCATGACCTAGTTCTCAGGGCCACTGGGTTCGCCTGTAACAAGATCTAGGTTTCTTACAGGTACCGCAAGAGAAGTTGCTGTTCTGTCGACAGAGTTGTTGCTACATCGTACAAGTTGCTATTCTGTCGACAGAGTTGTTGCTATATCGTACAAGTTGCTCTTCTGTCGACAGAGTTGTTGCTACATCGTACAAGTTGCTCTTCTGTCGACAGAGTTGTTGCTACATCGTACAAGTTGCTCTTCTGTCGACAGAGTTGTTGCTACATCGTACAAGTTGCTCTTCTGTCGACAGAGTTGTTGCTACATCGTACAAGTTGCTCTTCTGTCGACAGAGTTGTTGCTACATCGTACAAGTTGCTCTTCTGTCGACAGAGTTGTTGCTACATCGTACAAGTTGCTCTTCTGTCGACAGAGTTGTTGCTACATCGTACAAGTTGCTCTTCTGTCGACAGAGTTGTTGCTGCATCGTACAAGTTGCTCTTCTGTCGACAGAGTTGTTGCTACATCGTACAAGTTGCTCTTCTGTCGACAGAGTTGTTGCTACATCGTACAAGTTGCTCTTCTGTCGACAGAGTTGTTGCTACATCGTACAAGTTGCTCTTCTGTCGACAGAGTTGTTGCTACATCGTACAAGTTGCTCTTCTGTCGACAGAGTTGTTGTTACATCGTACAAGTTGCTCTTCTGTCGACAGAGTTGTTGCTACATCGTACAAGTTGCTCTTCTGTCGACAGAGTTGTTGCCACATCGTGCAAGTTGCTCTTCTGTCGACAGAGTTGTTGCTACATCGTACAAGTTGCTCTTCTGTCGACAGAGTTGTTGCTACATCGTACAAGTTGCTCTTCTGTCGACAGAGTTGTTGCTACATTGTACAAGTTGCTCTTCTGTCGACAGAGTTGTTGCCACACCGTGCAAGTTGCTCTTCTGTCGACAGAGTTGTTGCTACATTGTACAAGTTGCTCTTCTGTCGACAGAGTTGTTGCTACATCGTACAAGTTGCTCTTCTGTCGACAGAGTTGTTGCTACATCGTACAAGTTGCTCTTCTGTCGACAGAGTTGTTGCTGCATCGTACAAGTTGCTCTTCTGTCGACAGAGTTGTTGCTACATCGTACAAGTTGCTCTTCTGTCGACAGAGTTGTTGCTACATCGTACAAGTTGCTCTTCTGTCGACAGAGTTGTTGCTACATCGTACAAGTTGCTCTTCTGTCGACAGAGTTGTTGCTACATCGTACAAGTTGCTCTTCTGTCGACAGAGTTGTTGTTACATCGTACAAGTTGCTCTTCTGTCGACAGAGTTGTTGCTACATCGTACAAGTTGCTCTTCTGTCGACAGAGTTGTTGCCACATCGTGCAAGTTGCTCTTCTGTCGACAGAGTTGTTGCTACATCGTACAAGTTGCTCTTCTGTCGACAGAGTTGTTGCTACATCGTACAAGTTGCTCTTCTGTCGACAGAGTTGTTGCTACATTGTACAAGTTGCTCTTCTGTCGACAGAGTTGTTGCCACACCGTGCAAGTTGCTCTTCTGTCGACAGAGTTGTTGCTACATTGTACAAGTTGCTCTTCTGTCGACAGAGTTGTTGCTACATCGTACAAGTTGCTCTTCTGTCGACAGAGTTGTTGCTACATTGTACAAGTTGCTCTTCTGTCGACAGATGTTTGCTACATCGTACAAGTTGCTCTTCTGTCGACAGAGTTGTTGCTACATCGTACAAGTTGCTCTTCTGTCGACAGAGTTGTTGCTACATTGTACAAGTTGCTCTTCTGTCGACAGAGTTGTTGCTACATCGTACAAGTTGCTCTTCTGTCGACAGAGTTGTTGCTACATCGTACAAGTTGCTCTTCTGTCGACAGAGTTGTTGCTACATTGTACAAGTTGCTCTTCTGTCGACAGAGTTGTTGCTACATCGTACAAGTTGCTCTTCTGTCGACAGAGTTGTTGCTACATTGTACAAGTTAACAGGAGTGTTGTTTACTTTTGTGTTACATTTTCACCAGCTGCTCCAGTTGTATGTACTAATGCCACCAACTACGCAAATTCGTAGATCGGAATTACATTTGTTGTTGAATTCCTAGTGCATGTTGCGGCCTTCTCGGTCACCTTCAGGGAAACCACCCAAAATACTGCTTGAAGGTCCTCAAGACGTCCTTTAATGACAATAAAACCACCCAAAATACTGCTTGAAGGTCCTTAAGACGTCCTTTAATGACAATAAAACCACCCAAAATACTGCTTGAAGGTCCTCAAGACGCCCTTTAATGACAATAAAACCACCCAAAATACTGCTTGAAGGTCCTCAAGACGTCCTTTAATGACAATAAAACCACCCAAAATACTGCTTGAAGGTCCTCAAGACGTCCTTTAATGACAATAAAAAATAAGTATAGTCTTCATTTTTTGCACCGTTGTGCTATATGATGACGTGTTTAATAGAAATATTGGTTTGTTATCTGCACAACAGAGTTTTATTGTTTTATGTAAATTTAATAATTACAACAATAAATGATTACTACATGTTTCGATCTGTATAGGTCATCTTCAGGTTGTTGTAAAGCGTAACGAGGTTTTGGGTTGTTTATTGTACACACCACATCACCAACGGTACCGTGTAAGTACAATAAGTAACCAAAACTTCATTACGTTTTACAGTAACCTGAAGACGACCTGTACAAGGCGAAACATGTCGTATTAGGAGATCATTTACTGTTATTGCGTTTACACGAGTAATAATAATATAATACAATAAAGCATTGTTGTGCAGACAATAAATCAATATTTCTATTAAATACCTCAAGTATAATACATCCTGCAATAGGTACCGGGCCCTTCCCGGGGGTAAAGCGGCCGGGGGCGTGGTCCTAACCACCCACCTCCTTCTAGTGCCGGGTTGCGAATGGGTTGGAAGTATACCTTCGTCCTTCCTCTGTGCCTGCATAGGCATGTCATGGGGTGACCTTTTTTGTAATGTATTTTAATGTAATTAAAAACAATAATGTGCCCAGAAGGGATGGAAGATGAAGACAATTGAGGACATTTATATACAGGGTATACACAAAAGAATGGTGCGGTTTCAATAGTTTTCACTATTGAAACCGCACCATTATTTGGTGTATACTCTGTATATCTGAGTGAAAAAAGTATAAAAGTAATTGACTGGAAAGCATGAATTGAGTTTAACCCTTTATTTGAGATAATCGGTATACAGGAGATACTCGACGCATGCGTGTAAACCGCCTGTGTACACAACTAGAAATGCTCGCTCAGTATGCTGTAAATGCTAAACGAAGACAGCCTTTATATTGTATTTACCGTGCATGTTATCACAATTGGAAGAGTTCATTTCCACACCAACTTATGCACACAATCATATAGTATTGTTAGTGTATTTTATTTCCCCCTATACGTATTTCGGCGTATTTAAAACGCCATCTTCAGGGGGGTCACAAAGTTTACAAGCATAGACTATACAATCCTTGTATATGTCGTTACATCCATATTGATGTATTACATTTTATATTTAGGGGCACGCGGTGGCGCAGTTGGTTGAGGCACTGCGCTACAAACCGGAACGTCGCGGGTTCGATTCCTGATGGTGTCACTGGAATTTTTCACTGACATAATCGTTTCGGCCGCACTATGGCCCTGGGGTCGACTCAGCCTCTAACAGAAATGAGTACCAGGAATCTTTCCTGGGGGGTAAAGGCGGCCGGTGCGTAGGGCTGACAACCTTACCATCTTCATGTGCCGATTGTCTAAAAACCTGGGAGCCTCGACCTCCTGGAGCCCTAAGGGCCTGTCAAGGCCTGTAATGGGATTGCTTTACCTATTACATTTTATATTTTATATATATGGATGTAACGACATATACAAGGATTGTATAGTCTATGCTTGTAAACTTTGTGACCCCCCTGAAGATGGCGTTTTAAATACGCCGAAATACGTATAGGTGGAAATAAAATATACTAATAATACTATATGATTGTGTGCATAAGTTGGTGTGGAAACGAACTCTTCCAGAAGACAGCCTTGTTTTAGGGGAGGAGGTACGCTGCTTAAAATTGACACATCGCCAAATACGGGTACGCCATTAGCAAACAGCATATGTAAAATAACCTGCTATAATAGCATTATGGTCTCCTGAATGTTAGAAAGAAGAATAAATCGGTGGCAGTTTTTGAAATACAACTCGGATTGTAATGTCATTTTTAACAGGGTTATGACTGATATCTGTGAGAGGGACCACGTCACTTTACGACAGCATAGGACTAAGGACCACACGGTGTCAACTGAAATTAAGACATTCCAGTATAGGAATGCTATACATCTCGTATTTAAGATCCCCAACAATGGACTTGTTTAATTTCTGACAAGTAAAAAAAAAAAAATTGCATCAATAAGTTTTATAAATTTTGGCGTAGCAAACAATACATTTCAATTCTAATTTACACAAGGAGAGGTTATCATGTTTTTAATTACATTACGATATATTATATACTTATTTCTGTTACTGTAATTAAAAGAATGTAAAAACCTTCCAGCAGTATTTAGAGTAATTTCCCTGAATATGGCCGAAACATGTGGGAGGAGTTAAATAATAAATGTAATTGTAATCTACGATAATAGCTTTTATTTTAACCAACACATGCACTACAATTTTGTCGTCATATATACCCCTACATATGTTTAGACTATTTATTAGTCTTCATCAGGGGGATCAAAGTCTATAAACACAGACTACACATCCACTATAATAGTTGATTCACATTCAATGTTAAAACGAGATGAACTATGTTCACTATAAAAACATGTTTTTATAGTTCATCTCGTTTTAACATTGAATGTGAATCAACTATTATAGTGGATGTGTAGTCTGTGTTTATATACTTTGATCCCCCTGATGATGACTAATAAATAGTCTAAACATATGTAGGGGTATATATGACGACAAAATTGTAGTGCATGTGTTGGTTAAAATAAAAGCTATTATATAAGACAGAATGCACGGTGAATATAATGTGAAATTTGTAATCTACGAATTTGTGTACTTCGTTGGATGCGTGATCAGAGTGTAGTATAACTTCCCTTTGTGAGACAACGGATGCCACCTGCTACTGGAGCCGTCGTGAAGATACCGTCTGTAAAGGGGATGGAATGTTTTCTTCGTGTTCTGTAGGTCAGGGTGTATGCGTGAGACCCTCAGGATGCTTAATGCATGTTGTGTTAGGATTTGGTGCGTGATTGGATGGAGAGAAATGTGAGGATTTGGAATTATTTAATAGTATTGCATTAAGCACACATCGTAGTGTTGTGTGCATGGGGAGGAAAGGGTAAAGAACGAACAAGAAGCTAGAGGCTCCTTCATTACTGATTCCTAACATCGTTCTGAGAACTCGGGAAACT
Source organism: Reticulitermes speratus (assembly GCA_021186555.1). Classification (NCBI taxonomy): domain Eukaryota; kingdom Metazoa; phylum Arthropoda; class Insecta; order Blattodea; family Rhinotermitidae; genus Reticulitermes; species Reticulitermes speratus. Next base: position 9,110,513 of record JAJKFL010000005.1, read on the forward strand.
TGTGTAAGTCCCCCACCTCAGTGTGTAGCCGAACTGTATAGGTAACATACATACATATATACATTCCATGGATCCATAATTTTGTCACAAGACAAGAGGATGTGGAATAAGTCATAACATACAAAATCATACAAAAAATGTACATTGCAAAATGCTTTAAACATTCTATGTGCAGTCTTTAACGTCAGTATTATAGGTTAACAGTACTCATAAGAAATTCATGTACAGAGTAAAAGGAGTGTGCATTTAAGTATCTTCTTAGTGCTGCTTTAAATTGTGCCTTTTCATTCCTAAGATTTTTGATATTACACGGTAAGCTATTGAAGATCCTGATACTAGAATAGAATGCACTTTTCTGAAAGCATGATAGGTTGACAATTGGTCTATGAAGATGGTGCATATTCCTTGTATTAATACTGTGTATGTAATGTAAATTGTCTTAGATTTACGGCATGTAAAAGAACCTTACGGGCATGAATAGAAATGTTTCGTAAGCTAAATTCAACACCAATTTCTCACCCAAGTCTCCTGACTGCCTGCCAGATGGCTCTGGCGGTCACATCAGGATCGATAGAACAGTAGCGCGGCCAGTTGGCCAGTCACCAACTGCCACGAATGCGCACGACCCAGTAGCCTCGGAACGAGGAGGCCCGAGCCCATGTAGGGCTGTTGAGCCATGGTTATAATATTATATATTATTATTATGTAATCTAAATAGATTGCCGGAACTGTGCATCCAGCATGTGCAGTCTCTAAACAATAAAGAACAGTAAAATATACAAACAAATAATTGAAATTTACTGAATGGACTTTAAAGAACTAGAAACATAAATAATTAAAATTAATGCACTGACTTTCCTCAGTCGAAGGCTGTTTCAAGGGCTAAAGCTGTTCGTAACCGCGACAACGTGGCTAAGGTGGTCAGCTCTGTACTTACAAAAACAGTAAGTTTCACTTCTTACCTGCTTGAAGTAGCTGAAGTCCTGCCGTCTCCGGCACTGCTGGGCTACGTAAATCCTTTTAGTTAAAAGTTCAAAATGACAATTAACAAGACAGGCACTGTATGTATAAACGTAACATTGTGGCGCGTTCGCGTAACCATTGTTGCCGTGGAAAAGCAATAAGTATGACATATTCTGAGTGTGTGTCTGTAGCCTTAGTTATCCAGCATGCAAAGTGCATGCGCCGTATTATATTGTCATCTGTGGCCTGTCTGGCTGTACAGTATTTTTCCACATTATCTCATAAACGGCAAGATTTTCGGAAAAATGTTTCTGAACATAAAATGTGTGTTTTGATTTTCTCTTCAGCTTCTGTCTGAAATATTTCTCATTCTAAGAAGAATTCAGCGAGATATTACCAAAATGTACGTGGATCTCGGGGTAGAGTGCCCGTTATGCTTCTCAGATTTTAATGAAACTTGAATTTTCTCGCAATATTTTCGAAAAATACTCAAATTTCATGAAAATCCGTCCAGTGGAAGCCGAGTTGTTCCATGCGGACGGACAGACAGACGGACATGAAGCTAATAATCGCTTTTCGCAATTCTGCGAAAGCGCTTAAAAAAAGAAGTGTGTTGTCTTAGAAATCCTGTTTTTTTAGTAACATGACTTCTGAAAGGAAAAAAAAAAGCTTTTAACAAAAGCTAGATTGGCTAATCACGCCGTAATGTCTGAAGCAGCTTTTTAGAAAAGTAGCCTGTGATTGGTAAAGGTTAATTGTCATGTACTTCTTCCTGGGCCTCTCCCAATGATGTGGAAACTCCCCTTGTGCGTTTGTGATCTTTTAATGAGTATAAATTTCCCACAGGATCTGTGGTATACCACATTGACGCTGATGTACCACGTGTCTTGACGTTAAAGGAAGTAAGAAGCAACTTACAACATGCTTACAAATTGACATAAGTCAATTTTATGTGGAATTTTATGAGAAGATAAACACAATAAAACGATTTAGAATCTTGAAGGGTAATTTTGTAACATAACGTATTGTTTCCTAAAAGTGCATTTAAATTCGCTTGTCCATCGCATTGGGGGGGCGTGTACACTGTCTGTGGTTAGTCGACACTGATGATACAGTAGGCCTACTCGCTCCATTGAAAGTAGCCCTTGGTTATATTTTATTGAGGTCGGGGGGGGGGGGATAGATAGAAAGATAGAAATGACGGGAAGACGAGGGATAAGACGTAAGCAGCTACTGGATGACCTTAAGGAAAAGAGAAGATACTGGAAATTGAAAGAGGAAGTACTAGATCGCACTCAATGGAGAACTCGCTTTGGAAGAGGCCATGGACCAGTCGTAAGACAGGCTACAGAATGAATGGATTGGGGGGGGGGATAGATAGAAAGATATAAATGACGGGAAGACGAGGGAGAAGACGTAAGCAGCTACTGGATGACCTTAAGGAAAAGAGAAGATACTGGAAATTGAAAGAGGAAGTACTAGATCGCACTCAATGGAGAACTCGCTTTGGAAGAGGCTATGGACCAGTCGTAAGACAGGCTACAGAATGAATGGATTGGGGGGGGGGATAGATAGAAAGATATAAATGACGGGAAGACGAGGGAGAAGACGTAAGCAGCTACTGGATGACCTTAAGGAAAAGAGAAGATACTGGAAATTGAAAGAGGAAGCACTAGATCGCACTCAATGGAGAACTCGCTTTGGAAGAGGCTATGGACCAGTCGTAAGACAGGCTACAGAATGAATGGATGGGGGGGATAGATAGAAAGATATAAATGACGGGAAGACGAGGGAGAAGACGTAAGCAGCTACTGGATGACCTTAAGGAAAAGAGAAGATACTGGAAATTGAAAGAGGAAGCACTAGATCGCACTCAATGGAGAACTCGCTTTGGAAGAGGCTATGGACCTATCGTAAGACAGACTACAGAATGAATGAATGTTTGTTTGGGGGGGGGGGGGGGTTGATCACTGTTTACGTCGCTTCAGTCTGGCCCCGTCTTTTGATGATACGTGTGGTGGGTGCATTTACATACGGTCAGATGTATTATTTAAATGTAAGAATGGATCTTTGTTTTAGGAATTTCGACGGACGTGTAGAAACCACCTTCGCAGCTGGACACGTGCAGGTTTAGTACGCAGGGTTTCGTAAGGATATTTATGACAAATCAGTGGTGTGAATTAGATAAATGGTTTTTGGATGGACGTTATGTAAATTCACAACACAAAGTCATGTTAACGTTTTCGCATAATAAAATTTCTAACACAAGACAGAACGTCTCATGTAATGTCGAAACGTCCGGCATATCGGCAAATTACAGAGGCAGGATCAGCGTCACTATACGACTGTCGGTCATTGAGTCAGTCTGCCCATTTTGGTGTCGAGCCCCTCTTGGGGCCCAATACCGGCTGTTGATGTATACAATATAAACAGTATATTTACGGGCTCGGTCAGTTTACGCCTTGTACCACAGATGATTGCTCAGTTTATGTAGCGCCTGTTGTAACGGCCTCGTAGTCACTCGAACGATCGTAGGTCCCAACCACACAGCCTACCCACCGACCAACCCAAAACCTCACCAAGGGCGAAGACTTACCCTCGCGCAAATCGACGTTCGTTGATCCGACTTAATGAAAACAGTTTTAAAGCTCAACTGTAATTGTAGGTCTTTTATACAAGAATTTAACTAGCATTCGAATAAAATAGATGGATCCAACATGGAAATGGAGCGACATATACACCTAAAACAATGTTTTCCCACATACAACTAGATTCACAAAGAAAATTAAAACACTTGAGATTGTACCACACCAAAACCCACTTTAAATTCGCTTTGACCATCGCAGTACTATTATTTCACGAAGTAGACACAGCTAATAATGGTAGACACAGCTCCGCAACCATTGTTCTGAAATTTATACAGCATCAAAGGGACAAGATGACCTAATCGAAGTTCGCCCTGAGGTTTCGCGTTGACCTTTCATCCACGATATGTTAGTCTAAAATATGCTCGCGAACCGTGATAGCTTGCGACGACAGTGTAAAGTTTTAATTAACTACCACACACCAGTGCTTGCTTATTACCATACCATAGGCGCTCCGTATAACGCCACACACAAACTGTGTGTGGGAGCGATGCACGTTGCTGTGCGCACTTAAGAATTAACCGTTGGCACTGCGTCACACACGCGTATCGTGCCTGAAGAAAATCTGTTGAATCAATCACGAATTAGAGCAGCGTTTTGGAGCCCTTGTTAAATACATATCACTGGATCGCTACAGTGAAACTCCACAACTAGTTTCAGAAGTTTCTGCCGCGTTACAAAACCATTTTTCTTCTTTTCCCATCCATCTTTACCGTTTCGGGAGTTTGTCACGTCATTTGGTTTAACCGCTCTGTCACTCGATGCCTCTAGCTGTGAGGAAAGAAGGTATGAGGCAGAGAGTGCGCTGTCTGCTACTGGCTAAATGGTGAACAACGTCGAACTGTAACTGGAGATGCAAGGTCCTTATCAAGGAAGGAGAAATTGCTAGCTGTGCGGAAAGCAAAGTATGGGGCAGAGAGTCTGCTACTGCGTAAATGGTCAACAACGTCGAACTGTAACTGGAGATGCAAGGTCCTTATCAAGGAAGGAGAAATTGCGATTCTCGCAGTAATGCCGTTGTGTAAATGATCTTACCAGGCCTGTGGCTATCGCAAAAACAACTAGTGTAACAACGGAGCAAGTACTGGCGGCACACACCTAACCTAAAATTGCTAGTCTATAGGCCTATATCTTAGAGCGATTCGTCCTTGTTATGTTTTCAGGCAATAAAACCAATATACACAACACAACATACAGGGTGATAATATCGGTCGTTGTGAGAAAAAACGTTCATTATGAACATGTGTCTGATTCTGAATGGTTACCAAGATAGAACTGTTTGAATCTCCAGACCTGACTCCATTAAGTTTTTGTTAGTGGGGTTGGATGAAGAGCTAAGTTCACAAAGGAAAAGTGGATACATGAGACGAATTGCTCGCTCGAATTTGGGTGCTGCTGCCTGCAGAAAGTACCGTGATCAACTTGTACGAACAACACGCGATCTTCGCACACGAGTTGCAAAGTGCATTGAGGCTGACGGTGGGATTTTCGGAACATTTATCGTGAACTGTAAAAAATTTGTAATTTCTGTGTAACAAATTTGTCATTTAAAGATAAAATTAAAATAAAATTAACAGTAAGTAATTTCATTCACAATGCTTTTGTATTTGTAGATTCAAACAGCTCTATCTCTGTAACCGTTCAGAATTAGACACATGTTCATATGAACTTTTTTCTCACAATGACCGATACTATCGCCTCCAAAAATGTTGACCTTTCCTCCTGAATCACCCTGTATATTGTCAAGAATATCAACAGCTGTTGATACTCTTTACAACATATATTGTAAATCAGTGGTAATAGGTACAACGGGATGAATTTCATCAAAATACGTGTATTGTGTTGACGGGCTGCTGTTGGTTTTATAGTTAATGTATGTTAGCACGCAGCCCTCCTCCCCATCTCCGATTCGGCTAAAGCTCGGCCTGTTGGCTCAGACTGCGGCAAGATCGTTTTGAAACGCCTCTGCTCCGAGGACTTTTGCACGCACTCCATTGCATTGGCGACTCTCAGCATTATTTTGTATTGTGAACAAGTTAAATAATGCTGACTTGTGGGATGTTGCATTCCGTAGGCATAAGCCGTTGTTACGAATATCCTCGCAAGAATGTGAGGGCATTTCTTTTTCAGAGTTGAATGATGTTCGGATGTGTTGTAGCTTCCAGGGTTGAGCAGACGCTGGTGGATGTCAAGATTGAGACGCCGGATACTCAAGACATGGCGGTGGCCGGTCCATCTTCTGCTGACCCGGCGTTCATGGACGTCTATACACAACGCGGCGTCACCAGGCCGGCGAACTGGACAGGTAAGACCGACCGTCCACTGGAGCGATGCAAGAGTGCAGTTAACTGAATTATCTGCTTGCGATATGTAGCAGGATTAAAGCCACAAAGTCCCATCGTTTTGCATGACAACTTTCACTCCGAGTCTCACAAACGTTACCGTCCTCCTACCTCAGTCACCGCTGTGATTGCAGAGCACTCGACTTCGCGCACTGTCCCTACGTGTGACATCAGCCTAGGCTCGCTGACGTTACCTACGCCTTAAGCTAGAAATTTCTGTGGAATTAATCCTCCTGTACCCTTTAGGCATGTCCGATCTCAGCCGCGTCACAGAAAGTAGTGAATACATTTCGAATTTTTTTAAAGATCTATCGTGTGCTGTTATTAATTTGCGCGCTTGTATTATATTTTGTCTAGAATGGGTTTTCTTTGACCGACATAAATGTTTATATGGTGATGTAAATAGTAAATAGAATGCGACAAACGGCAGCAAAATGCTGTTCTCTTATTTCCTTTACTGCGTCCTAGATAAACGGAAGCTTTTTTTTATGGCTCGACAGCCCTATATGGGCCTGGGCCTCCTCGTTTCGTCGAGGTTTCACGATCACATACATTTTAGACACACCACAGTCGGTAGGACTCCTCTGGACGAGGGACCAGCTCGTCGCAGAGACCTCTACCTGACATCACACAACACTCACAAGAGACAGACATCCATGCCCCGGTGGGATTTTTTTTATTATTTTTTTACTAATTCCTGGGTTTTCCCCTTTGATCCGTTTTTGTTCTGTATTAATCCTTTTTTGTCCTTTTGTGTCTCTTACGGTCCACAACCGTCTTTTTACAACACAACACAAACATCCATGCCCCCGGTGGGATTTTTTTTTTTTTTTTTTTTTTTTTTTTTAATTCCTGGGTTTTTCCCCTTTGATCCATTTGTACTGTTGAAGTCCTTTTTGTCCTGCATGTCACCTTATGTTTCATGCTATTGTCCATACATCTAACACAACACAAACATCCATGCCCCCGGTGGGATTCGAACCCACGATCCCAGTAAGCGAGCGGCCGAAGACCCACGCCTTAGACCGCACGGCCACTGGGATCGGCACTTCGAACCCACGATCCTAGGAAGCGAGCGGCCGAAGACCCACGCCTTAGACCGCACGGCCACTGGGATCGGCAAACGGAAGCAATTAGAGTGTATAAATCAGTCATTTCGAGCTAAGACAGTAAACAATTATGTGAAATATTCCTATTGTAAAGAAAATTGTACTATGGTACTGTAGTACAGTATTGTATATATATAGTATGTGCTTGCCAGGTTTGTCGTTTGTTTGAATGAAACGAGAGCAATTTTTGGAGGACGTAAAGCCACACAGCCCACAGAACATCTAAACTGGGTTACCACTGTAATTGTCTTAAGTGCGTTGTGTAGCCTGCTGACTCGAATGAGCTAAATGTGAAACTGCAAGGTTCCGTGAAACCAGTTGATGTCGTGTTCAATATCAGTACAGAATTTGGAAAGAAGCGGAAGGTAGGCCTATATCGACGTGACATTATCGGCCAATGAACGAAAGTGTGTCATTTGACTTAATACCCATCGGACTGGTGTTGAAATTCTCGAAGGCCGAGAGATGCAAGATTTCGGAACATTTTAAGGTGGCGCTACTGCAGCAGAAGAATGACTTTTCTCAAGATGTTCATCCTTTTCGAGGCAGAGGTGAAGATTTGAACTATCCTGACGCTCTGCACCAGGAAAACGTGAATGTTAAAGTGTTCGACTGGAGTGACGTCACCTACTTTAATATAGAGTTAACTGAATTTCAGGCTAGCTGAGTGTTGGTGTACTTACTTTGCTTTACTTTCTCGTGCCCGAAAGATTTGTTGCCCAGTATTAGGCTACGTCAACTCCTTTTTTCATCTTTTACTGTCCGGCGTCGGAAGGATTAGCCGTCTATTAATAGACGTTTCCAGGGGACGCCGTCAATGGTACTTTCCAAGTGAGTCACAGTATCATTGCACGCGTGGAGGCTCCTTCCTTGTCCCCGGTGTTGGTGTGAGAAGCATGTAGCCGAACATTGATTGGGTTCGACTCCCAGTCAGACCACCTTCAGCATAAGAAAGGGGAAATATTTTTCTTTCGCTTTTATTTCTGCACCATACTTTAGAAAGGACTTTCTAAATCTCCGACCTTCTCGTATTTCATCCATTTCCCTCCGGTTGTTACAGTTATAGAATCCATGTCAAAAACCAGATGTTTGGAAATTTTGTTTGACATTTTTATCTCGCGTTGATTGATGAATTTATGGGTTTAACCTCTGAACCGAGGCCTGTGTGACTTTTTTGGCTATGCTTTGTGTGGGCGTTTTGTTCCCATGGAAAATTTAATTAAATGTTAAACCAGTAAGAGTTAGGTAAAGTTTTGTAAAAATTGACCAGCCAACGAAGGTATAGTCTCTTTCTTTTCCCGACCAATGACAGGAGTCAGAAATTTGTTGAAGATGTCACCTGTATAAGGAGATGGGTGGAAGGACAGAAAGGATTCGAAATTCAGACGCGAGAGAATACAGACTCCAAGGAATTAGTAAGTGGGCAGGAAGTGATTTTGAAGAAGACAGTGAATCATGACACACATCTCAGATTGTCTTTATATGCGCTTGTGAGTGTAGACATATTCTCCAGGGAATTCGGAGTAAATCAAAGATGGTGAGAAGTGTTACGTTCTCTTTACAACGCTGACCTGACGAAGTTAGCGTCCTATAACCCTGATAAGACCCTGAGAGGAACCTTATGGTCACCAAAATTAAAGTTAGACCATGCTCCTGATTTTTCACCTTTTCAGTTATAGAACTCCAAAGTGGGAAGTCAGGAGAATCTGCCTTCCTACATTTTGGGTGCAATTTAAGACCCATCGCGGACCGCGACAAGCGAGTTGGACTACAGCATTACTGAAATGGAACTTAATCTTTTAGAAGTGTCTGGTGCACCTGAAACAGATGTTAAAATTTACTATTAAGAGACAAATGCTGTGAAACATTATGGACACCATTTCTTGGTTTGAAACTAAATTGCAATGGCGTTATTACTAGTTTTTTTTTTATTTGCATGCGTTTATGAAAATTTATTTTGGGGATGAACAATGTGAAATCCAGTTGTAGAAATGGACCTGATGACAGCATCGCTGCCTGTGTCACATCGAACTGGATCTTTTACGAGCCAGATGTAACATCTTGGCGGCCAAAATTAATAATGGATTCTGAATTGTGTGTAAAAACTAGAATTTAGCATTTAGAGAACACATTATGCTGTATTTAGGGGTAGGCGGTGATGACCAATAATGCAGCCTAAAGACCTACATTTACAAAGCGACGACACTTACGTTAGCCTAGGCCAACTTAAACCTACGTGACGCAAGTCATACTTCGTTAAGTTGCGGAAGCCCCGGACACATATTTAGGCGCTAAAATATGTTTTATGACTTATTTTCTTACCCTGTATCAAAATTATTCTGCACGTTTGTTGGTATGTTGTTTTTGTACTACTAGAACATTTCTTAGACTATGCTATTGAGCTGCCTAATTTCGCCTTCTAGGCAAGGCCATAGGCTCAGAAACGGACACAGAACAACCTACTTATCGGCGTTTCCAACGCAACCTTCGCCCAGTTAGTTAACGGAGAGTTTACTGCATAAGCAGTGTAGATGGAGCGCATGTAAAATACATGGGACTGGTTAGCATCTTCCAACTTCAACTGGCCTATCAATCATGCCTTGTAGTACCGGGACAGGGTTATGCACCTTGTAGTGAATCTCCCACAATTGAAGCTTAATTTTGACAGCCATAATGCTGTCAAACATATCTGTAGTTAGCCTATGTTTGCATTGTAGGTCTTTGTTAAGAGTTTTCAGTGACCTGTCACATCCACAAACGACACTAGGTCACTTTCTGTTGCTGTATCTTTCCTTGAATATAATTTGATCTCTTTTAATAATTAAGAAAACGTTGCAAAACATATGTGCGACTTCACCACTTCACATTAGTGCGGTTAATTATTTCACCAGGTTCACTTTCTGTTTCTCCCAATAATGCTACAATTCACGATGGTTGAGGACACTTGTCTGAATGAAATTCACACTTTTAACAACAAGTGTCCATTATGTTAGTCATCTTGAAACAGTAGCGCACAGAGCTTCTTTATGAAGAATTAGAGTGTAGTCGAAAGGAATAAACCGGTCCTTCCAATACTCTCTTTTTTAGATTTTGCTACAACGTCATTATTTTTGCCAATAACAGTAGCAGCCGCGTCACTAATAAACCGAACTTTCTTTTTTTTTTTTTTTTTTTTTTTTTTCAAAGCAATTCGTGTTTGCTAAAAGGAGTCACGAATTCAGAAGAAATAAATTTACCGGCACCGGCTTCTCTCATGGTAACCAGTTCTAAAATTTCCATCAACAATTGAAAGACCTAATTGGCACTGCGAATAAAAGCATCAAGCTGTGCACTGTCTGTAAAGTGTGTACTCTCATCAGCTGCAGTTGAATATGCCACAAAATCTTTACAGCCCTGTTTAAGCTTCTGCCAAGTCATTTACACGATAAGCTACTGTGTTTGCAGGAAGGCTAATAGATTTAAAAAGCTACTGCTTTTCGCATCAAAGCGTTTCTGTTACCTTCATTGTATATTCCTCGAATCCTCATCCTCCGTAGACCGGTTTGAATTCTTTGCAATATTTTGTGAAACAGCAGAAGTTGTAAGTACTGCTAACAGTCTTAAGGAAAATAAGTTACACAGTCCCGAAGCTGGCGACAATCTGCGTGTAATTCGGACAAGATCATTGAAAGCGCCACATAAAATGGACTGGGAGGGGGGGGTGTGTTGGAGACCCCTAACTTAGAATGTGAAGGTGCGAAACAGTTTTTTGGTAGCGTGAAATTATGTAGTGTAATTTGTATTGCGAAAATGCAGAATTTTCATCACTTGTCAACTTTGTATGCGCTGCGGATGGCGTGTTTGCAACAAAAAAAATCGTGTTGTATCAGGTATAATTTTTTTGTGGCATTTATGAATATGTAAGCACGTTAAACCAACTCTACACCCAAATCAGTACGAAATTGTTTTATTTTATCTGTGACATGTTGCCGCGTTTATGCCATTATCAAAAATATCTTACGAAATACTTAATACGCGGCACCTTAAGCTTACTAATTTGGTTGACTGATCTGATGGTCTGTGCATGCGGTTAACTTCAACGTTGTAAGATGTAAGCACGTTGTTCCTTGTGTCATTGAATTTACAACACGAAAATAAGTGGTACCAACAAAGTAAATGTCTAATTTGGCGAGCGTATAACATGATTAACGGTGGTAATCTGTAACTGTGGAACCCATGGTTGAATCGTTCGTGTAGGTATATTTTAATCTTATACTTAAACGAAAAAGTAGAACAGTGTCAAGAAGACACGATACTATTTATTTTATGCAGTTGATTCATGTAGCCAAAAATTGTCGTCCTGACAAGTTGTGAATGTATGACGTTGGTACTACTGAGTGCAAGCATTCCATTGTGCTAACGTTGTAATCCGTGGTTCCGTCGTTGTGTGTGAGTCGAGTACGTATTAAATGATTTTATTGAATAATCTGACTAGATTGTGGCTGAAATAGGTAGAAATCTTTCAGTAAGTGTCGACTTAGCAACGCTGTTTTGTGATGTGGGTTGTGTATGCATTACAGTGTATGGGTCGATGGTCGTAAATAGTTGTCATTCGGATGACATTGATTTTTTAGTTCCTTTACGAGAGCAGCAGGAGTCTGTATTCGTTAGCATATACAATTTACTGCCACAAATTACGGCACTGAAGCCCCTATGCGATTTTATAGTAGTTTGTTGATGAATAAATTCGGGTTTCGGCATTGGTGTGTAGGTTAGGTTATGTTGCACTTGGCAGGCCTGTACCGTGTTGGTATGCGAGTTGATACAATGTGAAACGTTGCGTAAGACGTTAGGAAATTATATGTATTGTGCGAGGTGTAAACAGCTTGCCATTACTACTGACAGGAGTTGTACTGCAGTTACATTTGTGCTTTAATTTACTTAATTACTTGCAATCGTGCCTTTTTTATTGTTCATAGTAGTGAATATTTATTGGTAAGTTTTGGAATGGCTAAACGAAATGAACTGTCATTGGATCAGAAAGTAAAGGTGCTGGAAGCCTTACAGACGAGGAATCAGATCCAGGTGGCCTCAGAGTTTGGAATATCACAGTCGGCAGTCTCACGGATAAAGTCCCGTGAAACTGACATTGTCCAGAGATGGAAAGAAATGCCGGACCGAAAACGGAACCGTCGAACTCGGTACCGTGGTACATTAGATATGTCATTGGTGAGATTTTACGAGCAGCAAAGAACAGCAGGAATACCAGTCACCTCAAAGATGTTGAAAGAAAGAGCATCTTTAATTGTTGATGAGAGTAAAGCTTCAGGAAGTGAGACAGGCTTGCTACTCAATCAGGGTGGGAGTTTTGAAGCATCAAATTCTTGTCTTTCTCTTTGGAAACAGAGACATAACTTAGACTTGTTGCAGAGTAACAGCAGTGCTGGAAATTTTGTTGGTTCTAAGAAGTCCTCTGCATTTTCGTTTGTTACACATGAGGAGATAGTAGATGAAGAGGGCTATCTCATCACCAGAGGTGAGCTGTCTTGGAATATAACTTCATATAGATAGCACATGGTATGCATGTCAAGATGCAGGAAACCTACTTGTGATATTACTAACACTGCCTGCACTTTTAGTTTAGTTTAGCCAGCTGCATTTATTGGAGTCTGGTCACACCACATTCCTGATTTATGGTTTTGTAGAATGGTGGAGTGCAATGTGGCTGGTATTCGTGAAGGCGATTTTAGAATTTTACCAGCACAACACAATGATGTCATGCAGTATGCATTGTATAATATTGAAAGTATGAAAATCTGTAATTTAATTCATTCTTCAGGTTGAATCAGCATGTGGACACTATGCATTATCTGCAGAGAAGGAGGTTATGTCTGTCCGAGTATTTATTTATGTCAAGCCTGTTTCAGTTACAGAAGTTTTATAACACTGAATGACAACTGGCATCATAATTTCTTTTCATTGATACTTGGGAAGGTTATAGGAAGAAAGATATTTTAGCTTGCAATATATGTACACTCTGTGGCTGCTGCTATCCTGGCTATCTGTTCGGTTTTTATTGTAATTCATTGTGTAGTCAATTAATAGAATAGGATTTGTTAAGGTATCCCTAGATGGTCAGTAATATTGTGCAGTATTAATTTTTACATGGTATGATTGACTGTGTAGTTTTAGTATTGAAGGATTGCACAGTATATTGTGTCAGTCAAATTAAGTTTGATTGGTACAATATATTGTGCAAAAGAAAAGATTGAATAGTCTGTGGACAGTATTCCACAATACTCATTCAGTTACAGTCTCTCTCTGCCAAGGAGTAAACATCTCGCCAGCACAGTATTTCCAATAAACTGAGGTGGTACAACACTTACGAATTTCAGGTACTCAGAAGTATTTTTAGTGGCCAAATAGCGTAGTATAATGGATAAGTGCTGACTGGTAATGATTCCTTCTCACATGTTAGTATTTCTTTTAGTGATTGTAGGAATAACAGTCTCGAGTAGTTTTTCACATGATTGACCACACAACCGCAAAAAAATTTCTTAGTAGTCGTTTTGCTCACTGAACCTTAAGTCTCTCATGAGATTTTTGTCTGTGTATTGTGGTCGTCGTCTACCATTCTTAGGTCCAGCGGTGATTCTTTGTCTTTTTTAAACACAGGACTAAAGTAATGACCACACAAGCTGCATCAGTATCACTCAACATGTTTTCTCATCCTGACCCACAAGCAAAATGAAATATGGTCCAATAATATTGAGTCATCTAGTGAGAAACATATTGCACACTATAAATTCAAGGCAATAATACTGAGCAGTAATATTGACTGTCTAGGGACCGCTTTAGTTAAACAGAAATGAAAGGTCATTGTCGTGGTTTTCTGTCCTATATTATTATCTGAGATATTCTTGGCTGAACGTAGGCAGAATACTGATTCACGTTGTGTAATAGTCTCAATATGAGAAGTTGGACTCTGTTATTTTTTTTACATTGATGTATGTATTTTGCATGGTCATGTTCAGAATATGAAAGATTAGCTTTTTGCATTGGTTTTCACTTTTACAGGCTGTGTCAGTGATGTACAACAGTAGCAAGCATTTTGTTTTGATTGTGTTCCATTATAAAACAGGTTGTGTGTCATCAGTGGTGACAGTGCCACAGAACCTTTGATACAACACTTTTGTGTTGGGTACACATGCTTCATTAATTTCTTCACAACACTTCTTGCACTAGGCACACATCTGTGGCAGTGCAAAACGTTGCATCTAATTACATGTATAATTATTTAAGCACAGTGCAATACACTGAAACAGTTTAAGATTTACGTACCCTAACATCACCAGTATTCTGATCAGGATACATTTACCATGTAACATGTTAAAGGAATGTAATATTATTTTCCTGAGTCTCTTTACTATGTAACATGCTAAAGGAATGTAATATTCTTTTCCCGAATCTCTTTTCTGTGTCTTTAGATGTTACTTTGGAGTACCAGGTCTTCCTTTCAGTAAACAAGAATTATATTTATCTTTGATCAGCTGTCGCAGTGACTACGGAAATTACGGATAGTAAATGTAACTTTATAAAGTTGCATTGAGCTATTCAGAAATTTCCAATGAACACGTTTTTTAGAGACAAAATTGGTTTTCTCTCACAATTTCTGGAGTGTGCCTTCACTAACCCTCATTTTGGCCAATGATTTTCACACTCTAGGTGCAGCCGTGTATGCTGTTTGGAGCTTCACAAATTCTTGGGATATTGTTCTATAATGGTGCATTTAATACTCTGACCTAAACTGTTTTCTCTTCAAATTAACAAACCATAAGTCTGATTCTATCTGCAAGTAAATTCTTCAGACTGGAATTCTGGTTGAATAGAGAGGTGCATGTAGCCTTCAATGATGACCAATGCTGATGTGCCTGTAACCCCATGCCACACACACACACATATTTGAAGAGTATGAGCAGTTATTTCTTCACAAATGCAGACTGTCTGCTTGAGGAAGTTACTTCTGTATATTTAAGAACATAATTGTTACGCATTTTTGGATTACATCGTCTCCTGAAGAGATTAGACTGCAATAACTGAAACACTATTTTATTATTATTATTATTATTATTATTATATTATTATTATTATTATTATTTCCTTTTCTTCTTCTTGCCCCTTCTGCCACGGTATTGTGAGGCCAAAACTGCTTGTTAGTGCAGGATTAGTAGACTTCAGTTGCTTAACATGATAACCAATTACTTTGTAGCGAAATTTAATTCAGAGTAACCTCACTTGTAGTTGAGATGTGCTGATATGTACACATGTACGCATTTTCTGCAGCACGCCTGTTTCAAACTGAATTTTCGCTGTTTTTGCCATGCAAATTAAATTTTTAAATGTGGGTACTGGTTGGCAGATTTGTAATAAAGTGAGAGGATATTTCCCGCAACTCAAATCTTATACAGACAACATTTTCACTGATTTATTTATTTATTCCTCTTGTATACCTATGTAAACTGCTTAGTGTGATGTCTTTTTCTATCTGTGGCTGCTAGTTTTGTGTTCCGTTTGTGTGTATAGGAGCCATAATGGTTCTGCACTTAAAATATTTAGGGAGCGTTGTGGGTGCGAATGTCTAGCAGTGACTGTGACATTTTGTTTTGAATCGTCTGTTGAGCATAATTAAAATTGCTGCAAATGTCAAGTGGTGCATTGTTCTAGTTTATCATTGCCAATTATCACAGTAATATGGATTCATTCATTTTCTAAACTCACCCTCACTGGTGATACTCCAATTTTCTCTTATGTTTGTAGGATAGCTTCTCCATTCACTGACACTTTTCTCATAGGTATTATTTTGGGTGAAATTTCGGACTGTAGCTTACGAACCATTTTACTCTAGGGCAAGGTATTTGGTAAAGTAGGTACACCGTTTCTTCACTTACATTAACTTCATTCACAGCAATCAATCAGGTCAGAGGCTGTGGTCACCTGATGTTTGGTTACACACATTCACTTTGAAGGTGAATTCACTAACTGAGTTTGGCTGCTTGTTTAAGGCAATTTTATTTGCAGAGTAACACGAATTGTGTGACTAGATCTTGCTGTAGATTTGCTCACAAAAGTCCCCACAGTATTTACACACAATGATTTCAGAACGCTTGAAGAGCTTGCTTTTCAGAGAATTACTTCAGAATGATTTAGGAATGTGTTAAGAACAATTTTATCTTGATATGTAAATTTTTGATGTCCAGAAATTTATGTATTTTAAGCAATGGGTTGGTCTGTGAGCATCTATGTTCAGGTCACCCTCTTTTTTTTCCATAAGAAATTTCCACAGTGAAGGTTTGCCCAGCATGCTGTGATCACTCCCAACATTTCCATTTGATGGACAGGGGATCAAATTGGTCTGGCATGACTCATTACTAAGAGTTCAAACTGATGTGCGGATGAGTTCAAGGCCTGCCACATAACCATAAAAAATCAGACTTTTGTGTATTACAAGACCAAAAATGCTCCCACGTGGGTGGGGGAGAGCCATCTTGGAAGTCCATGTGATCTGGTGCCATTGTGGAGAGTTGCACCCTGTTGTTGAAACAAATGCTCTGTTTGTGTTCATTGCAGAGGAACATTTGGCTTTTTATATCTGTGAGAAGCTGTAATTCTGACATGTTCTTTTGTGATTTTGTTCAGTTTCCACAGGGGAATGGATTTTTCTGCATTTCACATTTTTTTCTTCTACATGCTATTGTGATGTTCAATTGAAACTCAGAGGATAAGGCAGAGGTACTGTATGCTTCAGAACTGCTAACTGTAAATAACAGAACTGTTAGAATTATACATCCTTTGCATATGTCAAATTCCTGTATTGTAGAGCTGTAATAGAACAAATTTCAGGTAAAGTTAGAAAAGGTAGATTTTTTCTTTGTGTATGCCATGAAGGATTGTGGAGGAATGGAATTACAGATCCACTCATTCTTAACCTTGGCACTATATGGGTGGGCCTGAAGCCTGTCTGGATGCTGTTGGGTCTTTTCCACCACTAGGAATTGAACCCCAATTTCTCAGTTGTCCTGCCTGTAGCCTAGTCACATTCCAGTAGGTATTTCATGAACAAACAACAAAGAATATCTGAAAGTCATTACCTGAAGCAAATGGTAAAGCACATGAATGTTATGATCTTGTGTAGACGCGTAAAGGGATTTGAGAATGGTTACCAATCTCGAACAGAGTTGGTAAAAGATGAGAAGGATGATTTTTCTTGTTAATTCTCCCAGAACAGTTGGCAGAATCATTTCTCTCAGCTTTTGAATGAATATATGTCATCAAACTAAGTTCAGGGACTCAGTCTTTAAGAAAAGATACACATGAAATAAGAAGAAAATTGTTTTTATTTTTCTTCACGCAGTAACAGGGGAGTGGAGAAGACTACATAACGAGGAACTTAATGAGCGGTACCCATCACCAAATATTATTCGTGTGATCAAATCAAGAAGAATGAGGTGGGTGGGTCATGTAGCACGTATGGGGGAGGGGAGAGGTGCATACAGGATTTTGGTGGGGAGACCTGAGGGAAAGAGACCACTTGGAATTCCCAGGTGTAGATGGGAGGATAATATTAAAATGGATCTTCAAGAAGTGGGATGGGAGGGCATGGACTATATTGATATGGCTGAGGATAGGGACAGGTGGTGGGCTGTTGTGAATGCGGTAATGAACCTTCAGGTTCCATAAAACGCAGGAAATTTCTTGACTAGCTGACGACCTGTTAGCTTCTCAAGAAGGACTCTGCTCCATGGAGTTAGTTAGTTGGTTGGTTGGTTAGTTAGTTAGTAATTCCCTTGATTGTGACACACTTTTAACATCTTTTAAAAGTTGCACAAAACAGTCATTGAAGCCATCCATCAGAACTGCACTTAATATGGTGGTCACATTCTTCATGATATCTTTGACGTGTTGAAATCTCCTTCCTTTAGAGGGCAGTTTTCACTTCAGGGAATAGGAAAAAGTCTGCTAGTGTGAGATCAGTTGATTGAAATGGTTGGCCGATCTACAGCACACTGTAATTCAACAGGAAGTGCTTGCTGTGATGGTGGAATGAGCAGGAGCATTATCATGCAAAAGGACCACCTGCCTTTGTCTCGAAATTGCGACCTAACTCGAAATCCACTTCAGACCATCCCAGCACCTGTTTGTGTAATTCACTGTTCACTGTCTTTTTCAATCAGGCATAAATTTTTTGTGAGTCAGTCTCTATGTATCAGAAAACCTGATCAACATCGTTTCGATTGCTGACTTTGCAAGCAAAGTGTGTTGAGTATGAGCGATGATTTTGTTCTTCATTCCATGCTCTTGACGTTTTGTTTCAGGATATTGTGCTAAAACACGTAAGACTTGTCTCCAGTAACAGTGTAGTTGAGAAAGTTGGATTGGTCTGACAGGTCTAGATAATTTCTTCACAAGCTCTGACTGTTGATTTTGCTTACTGTGAGACTTTGTGGAACAAACTTCACACAGATCTTCCTCTCTTATCTTGAAGCATATGATGAATCATCTACCGGTTAACATGCCGTTAATCCTTCAGCAATTTTAAGCTCATTTGTTGGTGTCTGGCAACCAGTGAATGAACCTCTGCAACTATTTCCAGCTTTTGAAGAGTTGACAGTTGTCCACTTTTTGGTTCATCTTCAAGGGCCTCACTTCCATTTCTGAATCTTTTAAACCATTTAAAGGCATGCATGTAAGATAGAGCTTCATTGCTGTAAACAGTTTCATGCAGTTTGTGTGTTTTTGTAACTGTTTTCCAAGTCTGAAACAAAACTTTATGTACACAGAACGCTCCATGACAGCAGAGAAAAACATAAAGATGTGGGGTTGTGGTGGATGAACTGATTGAACTGGAAACCCCCCCTCCACCTCCAAAATAACGCTTGGGAGTCATAACATGAAGTAACAGAAGCAGGCTGCAATTGATATATGTGCCAAACCCTACTTGCATGATGGCATCGGTCCCAGAATTTTGTTTGGCATTGAACGTGGGCTTGATGTTAGGCAGACTGAAGTACAACTGAACCAGTAGTACTTGTGTCTAGTGCCGTTCAGGTTGACATTGCTATTTGAAATTTGAAGCCAGTGGTTGCCCTAATTCTGGAAGGACCTGTCCTAGCAGGAGATGAAACACCAAAGTCTGTGATATATAAACTTTGTAATTTTATTTGGAATATGGAATGTAGTCACTAGTAAGGAGTTTGATCTGGAATTAAATGCTGAGAGAACTGAGTGGATGTTGAGGTTTCATTACCAGATGGTAGGACAGAATCCCAACATCATGATAGCTAGGTAGTCCTTTCAAATATGGTAATGTTCACTTATTTTTAAACACTAACAAAGAAGATAAAATTCACAAAGAAACTGAGATCAGATTAAATCTGGGGAATACTTACTACCACTCAGATCAGAATCTTTTGCCTTCTCAGCTGCTGTCAATAGACATAAAGACCTAACTGTACAAAACAGTAATTTTCCTTTTTTTTTTTATGGGTCTGAAACTCGGTGTCTCATGTTGAGGGAAGAACATGTAATGTGGGTGACCAAAAAAATGGTGGTGAAGAAAATATTTGGATCTAAAGTGGAAGAAGTAACATGAGTGTGGAGAAAATGACATAGTGATTTTCATGATTTATACTCCTTGCGAGTGTTAGAGTAGGATGATCAGTTGAGTTTGATGGGTCATGTGGCATGCATGGGAGAAGAGAGAAAGCACATGTGGGTTTCATGGGAATGCCTGAAGGAAAGAGACCACTTGGAAGACCTTGACATAGGTGGGAGGATAATATTAAACTTTATCTTAAAGAAATAGGATTGGATGGTGTGCACTTGGATCAACTGGCTCAGGATTGGGACCAATGATGGGCTGTTATGAACATGATAATTTAACTTCAATTCCACAAAATGGTTCACTAGCTGAGAAACCCTTTGCAGCTCAAGAGGGTCTGCTCCATGGAGTTGGTTGGTTACTTGTCACAGCAATGGAAGGAAGCTTGTTGTTCCTACTTTCATATAAAAAGTTAGTAAAACTGACTGTTACTTACTGAGGCATATCGGTATAGTGACTGAACTGCGGCTGCGTAGTTGAGGAATCATTAGGTTCTTAGCAGGAACAGGACAGTTTTCTCTTCTCCACAAGTATCCAGGCCAGTCCTGCAGCCTACCTAACCTGCTACTCAATGTCTATCAGGGGTGCTTTCCGTGGGGTAAAGCATGCAGGGTATGAAGATGACTGCTCACCTCCAACCAGAGCTGATGTTAAGAGTGGTGATATACCTCCACTCTCCATATGTCTTCATGGAACATACAGCAACAACTTTACCTTGACACTATCAGTGTCGTCAGTTACATACAACATGTTACGGAAAATGTTTCTCTCATTATTAAGTCCACATGTGGACAGTAATATTGGTGACTGTACGTATGGACAGTCTAACACAGCTTGATTTTATTGTAAAACAAAGAGCTTGTTTGTGGCTGAAAGGAACATGCTGATAACACAATAGGGTATCATGCATGAAGGTAATATGTACAGATGCACTGTTTTGCATTGGTCAGATTCTGGAGAAAGAGCTATAGTTTGTTGCAACAGTACATGAGGTGTTTATAGATTTGATGAAATACTGTACAACATTATCAGGGAATCTGAACTGGTTAAGCTATATACAGTGTTGTTACTATGGCACTGCAGTTGGATATATATATATATATACACACACACACACACACATATACAGGCAGTTCCACAGCGTAATTATCAAACTTCAGGAGCGTGTTCTACAGGTCATTTGGAGCAAAATGGTCTAATAAACTGCATATATATATATATATGTATATATATGTGTGTATTGTTTGTTTTAATATGACCAGCTCCATAGAGCAGAGTCCTTCTTGTACAGCTAATAGGTCCTCTGCTAGTTGAGAAATTCCTTGAAACCTGGAAGTTCATTACTGCCTTCACAAGGGCACAGCCACCTGTCCCTATCCTGAGCCAGATCAGTCTAGTCCATGCCTGCCCCTTCCCTTATCCCACTTCTTGAAGATCAAGTTTAACATTCATCTATGCCCAGGTCTTCCAAGTGGTGTGTTTCCCTCAGATTTTTCCCACCAAAACCCTGCATGCACCTCGCCTCTCCTCCATACATGCCACATGTCCCACCCATCTCATTCTTGATGTGATCACCCAAATAATATTTGGTGAGGTGCTCATGAAGCTCATTATGCAATCTTCGGACACTTCCCTGTCACCTCGTCCCTCTTAGGCCCAAATGTTTTCCTCAGCACCCTATTCTCGAACACCCTCGGCCTATGTTCGTCCCTCAATGTGAGAGACCAAGGTTTGCACCCATACAAAAACAACAGGCAAAATTATAGTTCTGTGTATTTGAATCTCTATATTTTTGGATAGAAAACTGGAGGAAAAAACATTCTGTACTGGATGATAGCAAGCAATTCCTTAGCTAAATCTGTTCTTATTTCTTCATGAATGCAATTTTGATTTGTTAGGGCTGTTCCCAGGTACATGAACTGTTCCCCCTTTCAGAGGATTTATTACATATCTTAATGTGTGATATTGTCATACATTATGTTTATGAGACATGAACGTAATCTAAGATTTCTCAGCATTTCCTTCTAGACCATTGTTCTAACTAGTGAGCAACGAAGCTTGTGTGTTTTTCTTTGTGGTATATGCTTTCACGCAGTAAATTGGTATGATCAACATAAACAAGAAGTGATGTATACCATTCTATTTCAAGCCCTCCCGATTTGCCTGCACCTTCCTAATGGCATATTCTAAAGCACAGGTGAGAAACAATTCTGATAACGCATCTTTCTTTCAGACCATTCTTAATAGGAACCATGTCAGACAAATATTTGCCTATCCAGATTCTACTATAGGTTTAATTTAAACTCATTTTATTAACCTGATTTTTATTAATCTGATTTAAATATAACATTATAAGAACAGCACATTTTGGAAGCTGACTGTAACTCCATCTTCAGATAAAAGAAGTTGTAGGAGGGAGCGGGGGGGGGGGGGGGGGGGGGGGGAGAACCACTGTTGCGTTAGTAGAGTTAGACACCATCCAGAGATGTGAAGGTGTATGACAAGTACAGTTTGTACTGATTGGGAGTTGAGTGTTCATACAATCAACTACAAAATTGTGGCCGGTGAGCTATGTTAATGCAGGTTTCTCTGAAACACTGGTACCTCTCATCCAGGCTACATGGCTGCAGAGTTCATATTCAGCACCATGACGGCCTCACTTCGAACTATATACTTATGTCTTATCATGAAAATGTGGAAGACAGTCATGTGAAAATGATACCTAATAAATCCTTGAACAATGTGCAAAGATTGTGAATGGTAGAAAGGTGAAACATAAAGGTGTTCCTGACCATGCCATGATGTCATGTAGGTCGAATAGAGGTATAGCTCAGTTTGTGGATGACAGTAACAAAAATTGTGTTCATGAAGGAAGTGCAGCAAGATTAAATGCAAGAAATGCCTGCTAACATTCTGTTCATAGTACTTTTGTCTTCCCTCCTGCTATCTAGAAACAAGGTTTAAAATTTTACGTTGTGTTCACCATGCATTTTGATAACATTCCGCAATTAAACCAACAAATGCACTTTATTTCTTAGTTCTGTTCATTAACCCTACACATGTTTCGGCTGCAACAGAACCCCTAATGATGGCTCTGTTGCAGCTGAAACATGTGCAGGGTTAATGAACATAACTGAGAAATAAAGTGCATTTGTTGGTTTAATTGTTGAAGGTTTAAAATGTTCTGAACTGTATTGTTGCTTATTGATTTGTATGGGCGTGAAGTTTAGTCTCTCACATAAAAGATACAGCATAGAATGCAAACACAAAGACAACAAAGACATTTAAATTTAAAATAAACTGTGTTTGAGAACAGGATGCTGAGGAGAATGTTTGGACCTAAGATGGAACATGCAAGAGCAGGGTGAAGTAAAACTGCATAGTGAGGAGCTTTGTAACTGTACGGTTTCCCACATACTGTCAGGATGATCTCTTGAAGGACGATCGGATGTAGTACAGATAGTAGAGAAGAGAAATGCATAAAGAGTCTTGATCAGAAAACCGAATTCATTTGAAGACATAATTATAGATGGGAATACAGTATTTAAAGTGGATGTAGACAAAATATGGTGTGATGGTGTGGAGTGGAGTTATTTGACTGTGGGAAGGGTGCAGTAGCAGGCTGTTGTGACAACTGTAATGAACCTTCAGGTTCCGTGATGGGCAGAGCATTTCTTGAGTAGGTGAGTGTCTTTTGGCTTCCGAAGAAGGTTTGCTGTAGGGCTGATGGACTTGATGTTAAGTGACAAGGGCCACTATTCATCTTGTCTGAATTTTGGGGTATGGGAAATGTAAACCTATGGAATAAAATGCCTGGAGTTTGGAGAACATCAAAGCTGGAAACTCTTGTGTAACTGAGAGTTCATAATATATTGTCTTGTCTGCTTGTCTTGCAGCCTCTTGAGATGACAAGTCATTTGAAACGTGTTTTTTTTCTCTCTCTCTCTCTCTTAAAGAAGAAAGAGGAAGTGTGTGATATCAGTGCTGTGTGTGTGTTTGTGCACCTGCGCACTTTGCGTTTCAACTTTTAGACTAATTGACACATTTTTATGGAATTTTGTATGAGGCCACTTTTTCAGTTTCCTGCAGTCGGTCATCACAGCATGGTGGATACTGGAACTTGAGGTAGGAGCAATACTAGCACCACATAATCTAGGGTTCAGATGTTATGCTGATGTGCCACTTTTGTTAACATAATTTTTGTATGCTGTGAAACAGTAACCTGACAGCTAAATGAAATCACGTTTTCATGAAGTTAGATATGGAACTTTGAAGATTCCAATAGATACTGACAGGAGAGGAAGGAATAAAAGCTGTGAAAGCTTCCACAATATGTTGCATTTCCATCTCGACTTTTCATTTGAGTGACAGTGTGATTATTCCTTTTTAAATTCAGCAGTACAGTTCAAAAACAGTTTAGGTTGGTTCCTAAGGCGGTTGTGTGTGGATTTCAGCCATTGAAGCCTGGCTGGATTCACAGTAGACTGTATGAATTCTGCCCAGAACTACTATTTTTTTTGTTTTAATTAGCAAAGGCATATACTCCTATTCATCCATCCATCCATGTAAGGCACTACAGTGCCTTGTGGGCCCTGGCCTCCCTTGAAAGACTCCCATTCTTCTCTATACACAGCTCACCTCGTCCAACCTCATATTCCCAGGACCTCTCGATGACTTCCATCATATTCTTGGTTTTCCTACTGATCTTGTGTTTTTGGAATCTCCATTAAGAATCTTTTTTGGGATCCTTTCTTCTTTCATTCTCATGGTGTGACCCATCCATCCTAGTCGTATAATTTTAATATCGTCCACGATATTTAGATCTTTGAAAATACTGTAAATTTCGTTATTCCATATAGGGCGCCAGTGCCATTTTTCTTGTATTGGGTCATATATTCTTCTTAATGTTTTCCATTCAGTTGCGTGTAGCATATGTTCTGTCATTTGTGTTGGGGTCCATGTTACCATATCACAATACTGGCGCGATTAATGTTTTATATAGTCTTATTTTATTATTTCGGTGGATTTGTTCAGATCTAAATATAGTTTGTAGAGACTATTAGGATTTATTAGCAGCTAGAATTCTGGTCTTTTACTCCCCACACTGTGGGTATATTACAGTCCAAAATGCAGTGGAGAACTGTATGAAAAAAAAGTTGGGGGATAAAGTCGTACTGTCAGCTGAAGCTTGTATGTAGCCCCTGCTTATCACTGTAGTGCTCTGACGAGGGGATGCACATGTCACCAGAATATTTGATGAATAAAATATCAACGCTAACAAATAAGTTGAGGCGCGCGGTGGCATAGTTAGTTGAGGCACTACGCTACAAACCGGAACGTCGCGGGTTCGATTCCCGATGGTGTCATTGGAATTTTTCCTTGACATAATCGTTTCGATCGCACTATGGCCCCTGGGGTCGACTCAGCCTCTAACAGAAATGAGTACCAGGAATATTTCCTGGGGGGTAAAGGCGGCCGGTGCGTAGGGCTGACAACCTTACCACCTTTATGTGCCGATTGTCTAGAAATCTGGGAGCCTCAACCTCCTGGAACCCTAACGGCCTGTCCAGGCCTGTAATGGGATTGATTTTAACAAATAAGTTAATTGATTCAGGAATTGAAACATTTACGCTCTGTTGATAGGTGATTTGTTACTGACGTTTCGGGTGAGCTTGCGTCCTCCATTTTTTGGGTAGTCGAAGTCCACTGACGTATTTGTGACAATACCGACCACTGCGACGTCATAAGACCATAATTTTCATCAACGGTGTTCGAACCTCATATCACATATAACCACTTGATTGGCCGATTCTGACACTGTAGTACAGTGTTTTCAAGCTATGACGCTGCGAACATGCTTGTAAAAGGTAGCTGGCTTGGACTAGTTAAGTGCTTACGCAGCGTCATGTAATAAAAATACTATAACAGATCGGCAGTGTGGAGCTATAGTTAACATGAAGTGTGTAAGGCAGTGGGAGGTTGTTGCGACACACGTTAATACATTTCTGACCGACATTGTCACATTTCGGGCAGAAAGCATTAAAAATCAGATTTGATATCATATATTTTCCGTGTGATAGGTATATCTAAGGATATGTTTATTTCAGACTAATTGCACATCTGTTGGTTAACATTATTTTCCGCTCATGTTTCTGTCATTAATAATAGCCATGCTCAGGGAGTTCGTTGACACGAAGGAAGCATATGATGATACAACATATCGTCGTCGGTTGTAGTTCGGCATACATTATAGAGTCAAATAGTTGAAATATCAGTATTTAATATCAAACAGTTACTAAAATATGTTAAAAATGTACAAGGTTTATATTTATATGTGTATTGCTTTGCATCCGAATACCTAAAAGTGAATAGTTCGATCCTAGTTTGTTCATAAGTCTGTAAAAATAGTAGAATTCTAATTATAAATGATAAAATCCAGATATAAAACTTTTTAATATAGATCAGCCAGGAACGAAGAGAGCTATTCACTTTTAGGTGTTCGGATGCAAAGCAGTATACGTAAGAAGTAATATAAATGTTGTACAATTTCTACGTATTTTTAGTAATTGTTTAATGTCAAATACTGATGTTTTAACTATTTGACTCTGTAATGTATCACCAATTACATTCGACGGCGGTATGTTTTCGCACGAAATGCTTCCTTTGTGTCAACGAACTCTCTGAGGATGGCTATCGTTAATAGCCGAAACGTCGCAGAGGTGATTCTTATACACGTTAGCCAACAGATGTGCAGTTAGTTTGAAATAAACATATTCTTGCGTTAAAAATCAGCTCCTCGTCTGAAACTGTTACTGATGCATATTTGTAGCATGTGCTGTAATGGTACTTTGAAACGAAGAGTAAACAACACTCGATAAAGGGTTTGTTTTCTCGATCGTGACCCCAGTCCGATCGATTATCGCCGTATTTGACTTTTAGGGCAGCGGTTCAAAACCTTGTATGTTTGTGACCGTAACGTAGCAAATGGTATGTTACCCGTGACACTACCATGGAAATGGCTGTATCAGTGATATTTACTATATATGAACTAATACTAATGCTCTAATTTTCAGTTTTTTAACCAACGAATGCACTTTTTATTTTCGTATTTTTTTTTTCAATTCACCCTACATATGTTTCGGCCGTGACTCGGTAATCATCAGGGGTACATTGATAAGATGATGGCCGAGTCACGGCCGAAACATATGTAGGGTGAACTGAAAAAGAAATACGAAAATAAAAGGTGCATTCGTTGGTTAAAAAACTGAAAATTGATGTCAAGATTCACGGTGAACACAACGTGAAAATTAATACTAATGCCTTTTCTTGAACGCTACATAACATCGCCACTTATTAAGAAGTGTTAAATTTTTAATGTTACTGTCAAATCCAGTATTTTTGGGACAATATTAAATACAC
Organism: Reticulitermes speratus; assembly: GCA_021186555.1. Taxonomy (NCBI): domain Eukaryota; kingdom Metazoa; phylum Arthropoda; class Insecta; order Blattodea; family Rhinotermitidae; genus Reticulitermes; species Reticulitermes speratus. Next base: position 9,137,628 of record JAJKFL010000005.1, read on the forward strand.
AAAACATGCAAGAAACAAATCTTTTTCATAATTATAGAGTGCTTCATAAAAACCTCTCGCTACCCTACGTCAGACCCCGCCGCGACCATGATTTGGGTAGCGACTTTAGGTTGGGATGTCATCTGACAACTGTCGCTGGTCGCTTCCCCGTCCGCTTGTCAGCGAGCCGAAAGCGAGGCGAGTCGGTTGAAAAGATGTTGTATGTGTATGCGTTTATTGTTTAACACGCACATTTTCAAGCCCTAGAATTAATGGCCGTTGAATGTTAAGCAGTGATGTGAGGTTCACAGATTTTCTTCCCGACGAGGCCGCAGGGCTTGTGCGTCGGAACACGGGGTGGCCAAGACGACTTCGCACAGGACGCCATATTCGCTAGCGCCGATTCTGTTGCGTGTGCCAGGCTTATCCTTCTCCAGAGTCAAACGACAGATGCTAGTTTCGCTGGTGGTAGGCTGTTGTTGAAGTTATTAATGCAGTTTTGTTTAGTTACCCTCGGTCTCAGAACATCTGAACCTCGTCGGATTTTGCAAAGAATTTACTGGCGTTATACTTTTGCCCTGCATTATCGTACTGACATGTAGACTTTTTTTTTTTTTTTTGTCTTTTATAAAGCAGTAACCCCGTGCTGAACATAACGCTCGAATGAAACAAAATATGGTTTGTATTTACGTGTAAGGAAGCTTTGTATTTTCAAGTGAGAGTTTTGTGTTCGTGAATACAGTTTGAGAGAAAATGGTAAATCCCCGACCGTAGTTTTGTCGCGTCGTACTCATGTATCACGGGACGTTCCTAAGTGTAATTGCCTTGTACAGTTCAGCTATAACGCAGATTATACAGGGCATACACAAAAGAATGGTGCTGTTTCAAAAGTGAATAAAAAATCTATTTCTCACCTTACACGGGCACAACATACACCGTCAGCGGCGGCAACTGTCCAAGTTTCTCATTTGGTAATTACAATCCTTCAATGTGTGCACCCTGGGTCACACGACACACATCCACACGGTAATCAAACTCATCCCAGACCCGGTGTAGCATGTCCGCTGTAATGGCCTGCAGTGCATGCGTTATCCGATCACGAATTTCATGGATGGACGTGGGCAATGGTGGTACATAAACGCTGTCTTTAACGAACCCCCAAAGAAAGAAATCGCACGGTGTAAGATCTGGCGAACGGGGTGGCCAAGGGAGAAGGTTCTTGTCTCCATTTGCAGCAGCACGTCCGATCCAGCGCTGTGGAAGAACACGATTGAGAAGCACTCGTACATTCCTGTGAAAATGGGGGGGGGGGGGAGCTCCGTCCAGTTGTAGAATGTAATCGTCATGGTAGCGCATGAGAAACTTGGACAGTTGCCGCCGCTGATGGTGTATGTTGTGCCCGTGTAATGTGAGACATACATTTTTTATTCACTTTTGAAACCGCACCATTCTTTTGTGTATGCCCTGTATATACCGGGATTGTCCCTATCCGCGTTTCGTGTTTTTACTCCATATCATTAAAGTAAAACACTGTTTCGTTAGGGGACAAACAAATAGTAACAGCAAATCGCAAAGAAAATTTCGCGGTAATGTCAGTGTTATCTAACTTACCCAAACCTCTCAGTTCTTTTTGAATTTTAATGCGGTGCCCTTCAGGAATGCAAGTACTGCATTATAGGAGAACACTGTATTTCCTGGTTGTTATGACTTGTGCGTTCCTAGTCTATGTTGTGTTGCTGTGTTGCTCTGAGTAGATCGGGTTGGTTGGCTGCTTACTGACCAATCGGGGTTGAGGTCGGGCTAGCCCGCCGGTTGGCTCGGGCTGGTCGGCCATTGCAGTCGCCTCGCGCGCGTACCAAGAGATGGGACGAAGGCCGAAGTGTCATGAACCCAGCGGCGGCATATTCACTGACGCTGACCCGGAGAAGACTCGCATATTGCAGCATCTCGCGGAAGGGTACCTAGTCGCGACCCGGCACCACAAAGTGGGTTTCAGCGGAATCAGCGGTGTGTGGGCCAGGTTTTCGCTTCTCATGAATCGCTTCTCTGGCGAGACCGTGGGCTTTGTGCAGTGCAACTGTTGCCGGGCGGTGCTGCGGTACGACAGCCATCGCACCGGAACCTCGTCCCTGAAGCGACATCGCTGCGCGCGCAGCTTCAAACCAGTGACATGTAAGGATGCTGTTGGTTATGTAGGGACGATTGGTTTGGGGGGGGGGGGGGGGCAGGTGGTGGTGTAGTGTTTGCGCTTCGGTCTAGACCAGTGGTATTCAACCTTTTTTGTTCACGTACCCCTAGATGCAATTTCTCTTCAACTTTGTACCCCCAAAGTTGTTGGTGCATAATCAAAGTTATACGTAGTCTATAATCTACAGCTGAAATAAGTTAAATAAATTGCATTCAAAATAATGTATTAAATAAGTTTTAAATGAGAAAAAGGAGAATCAAGCTATTAACAAATATATTATATGCACTATGTGGAATAAAATGAAACTAGCCGCCCAGATAAGAAGGAGAGGAGAGAGAGAAAAAAAATGGCGCTCCCAAATCGCAAGTCCTTACGTCCGGGTCTCTTGTGGCTATCCCTAAATCTGGCCCTGATTATTCAGTGTTTATCATGAAATAATATATTTATTTTTTAAATTTTACGTACCCCCTAATATGTGTTCGCGTAGCCCCGGGGGTACGCGTACTCCAGGTTCACTACCACTGGTCTAGACCAAAAACGCTGGGTTTTGTTTCCAGCAGGCGTGATTTTCCAAAGCGTCGTCGTGTTCCTAGGGCAGTGGAGATTATCTAGGAATAACGTCAGGGGCTTGAAGTCTTCATCTGGTGCTGAGGTTAATGCATGGAGCTTCGCCTCCACTCCGCCATATACCTTTACGTCTTTGTACTTGGCGCAAGAAAAGCTTTACTGAAAATATAATACAGCGATACATTTTTCATGCTTTTCGTGAAATCAGTTGCATCTAAATGATCACAATTCAGAAATCCTGTTTTCGCAGCTACTATATTAACATGTTCTTTATCACGTAATTTTTTATAACACTTTATGTCGGTATGCTTATACTTAAAGTGCAAAGTATCTGAGCCGAATAGAAAATGGCTGGTTACAGGCGCGCACCCAGAATTTTTCATTGGGGAGGGGGGGGGGGCTGACCTGAGGTTATATATGGTTTGTTTGATTTTAAAAATTGTATTATAAAAATCATGTCATAAGTATAACTGTAACGTAACACTGTTTGTAACTGCATTTATATACATAGAAATATAACTGCATGTTCCATGACTCACATGATCCTTTCTCCCCTTTTTTAGTTTTATTAATCTATTATTCAAAATTCTAATGTTGTAGTTATCGGCTGAAGGGTAACTCACGTAAAAGGTTCGATATCATCGTATCTACAAAACTGTTTGTTTTTAAATTTCGGTTTTGGGGGGGGGGGGCTGCAGCCCAGTAGCCCCCTTGGGTGAGCCCCTGGCTGGTTACTAGCCGAACATTTAGTTAAGATATATATTAGTTATCAAAAGTAACCTGATAAGGAACATGTCAATAAAATAGCTATGTAAATAGGATTTTTTAATTCTAATCTCTAAAACACCCGGAATTCATCAAGAAAATGTAAAGATATCGACTACATCTGTAGCGTACCGTGTCTGCAAGGGGTATACCTGAGCAGACAACCGGGGTGCAATTCAAGGACCAACTGAGAGACCATCCCGTTAGATCGCGCCCTACGTGTAGTCATCACATGTACTTGATCGAGAAAATGCAATACACAGGCTCGAACCGCGCCGTTAAAATATGTGTATACAATACTGTCTTGAACTGAAAGGAGCCCTTAAGTCAGCTGCGACAGCTTTGCTTCTGTATCATGCTGTGTATTCTGTCGCGCGCCATTTGGCGAGGATCTTTCCCAGGATTCGAAACAAAATATTTTGTTAATTTAGTGTTTATGTTACAGTGCCCAGTGTGTCATTGCAGTTGCATTTCGTATTTAGTTTTGTGAAAAAGTGCGCAGAGTACATTCGACATGAGTAATCACGTCCGTGGAGAATCAGATCACTATTTCTGTCCCATACAGGAACCAGTAACGTGGCAAAGATTTTGACAACCCCATATACGAAGCAGTCGAGGTTCCAGCCTGCTTATTCAAGTATCCTGTCTCATAAAACTTGCAGAATTCATATGTCTGCGCTTTTTTGATCGGTTTTAACGCCAGCACGAACTAGTGGCCGGATGTACGTCATTTAATCTCACTGCTACCTAACTTGGTTTTCTTGGGGCGCCTGAGAGGTTTCACTTCAACGTTCTACTCTTTCATTGACAAAGCGTGGGCACAGTGTTGTAGTTGGGGGGGGGGGGGGGGCGAGTGATGCGGCCGCCTCGGGCAGCAGAGTTGAACGGGCACCAAATTGGTTGGCAAAATGAGTATTTTAACTGAAAAAAATTTAAATTACTGAACCGAATGTAAGGAAATTCAATACATAATTGTGATTGTTTTAAAGTTCATAATTTCTGTTAGGGGCGGCCATTGTGATTACTGACCCCGGGCGCAAAAAAACCCTAGCTACGCCACTGCGTGGTTAACCAAGACTATTGGTCCATGCAGATTCAGCCTTAGTTTCGTAGCTTCTTACGTCACATGTAAATAGACTCAGCCACGATGCTCCTCATTGCTACCGGCTTTTAGAAAGGAGGCGTAATTTGTGATGTGTGCCTGACAGCTACTTTGTGACGGGGTTGACATTTGTGATGTGTGCCTGACAGCTACTTTGTGACGGGGTTGACATTTGTGATGTGTGCCTGACAGCTACTTTGTGACGGGGTTGACATTTGTGATGTGTGCCTGACAGCTACTTTGTGACGGGGTTGACATTTGTGATGTGTGCCTGACAGCTACTTTGTGACGGGGTTGACATTTGTGATGTGTGCCTGACAGCTACTTTGTGACGGGGTTGACATTTGTGATGTGTGCCTGACAGCTACTTTGTGACGGGGTTGACATTTGTGATGTGTGCCTGACAGCTACTTTGTGACGGGGTTGACATTTGTGATGTGTGCCTGACAGCTACTTTGTGACGGGGTTGACATTTGTGATGTGTGCCTGACAGCTACTTTGTGACGGGTTGACATTTGTGATGTGTGCCTGACAGCTACTTTGTGACGGGGTTGACATTTGTGATGTGAGCCCGACAGCTACTTTGTGACGGGGTTGACATTTGTGATGTGTGCCTGACAGCTACTTTGTGACGGGGTTGACGCGAGAGTTGAGTTGGGGTCTCTCACGGAGTATGGAACAGAATTATTTTGAAATACAATCTAGAACATGGGTGCACAAATTTCCAAGAAATTTAGGAGCCACCTCAAAATTCTGGGCACTAGAATGGTGACATGAAGCACGTTCCGTACTGACGATACACAAACATTGGGCGCAACCATTCAAAATTTAGTAGCAACGGCGACCTGGCGTCCAGAATTTGTGCATCCTTGGTCTAGAAAGAATATCACGGAGTAGCAATACAACGATGTTGGTCTGGTATAACTATGTCATGTTACTACGCAACAAGTTACCGTTTCAGTAGGTCATGGTTTCACAGTTACATGGAAGCACGTTTTCTTTTTCCATTCCTTTGAGCGTCAGTAGAAATGCTTTTCGAAGATTCTATATCTAATTTACCAAAAAAGGGTAAAAGTAAAGTCCTGTCTGCGCCATAAAGACGTATATGGAGAGGTATGGCTCCTCTTATTCTTAACCTCGGTACTAGCTAAAGGTGAGTGGTCAACTTTACGCCCCTACCGCTGTACCCCGGGACGGAACCACGGTACCCATTGAAGAGGAGGCTGAGTGAGCTCCAGAGATGCTCTGGACGTTTTGGAGAAGAGAAACGTCTCCTGCCCCTGCTGGGATTCGGACCCCGAACGTCTAGCCCGTACTCTAGCCACTATACCGACTACGCTGTTTTTACTGAAATGTTAACCGAAAAATTCGGGACTGACACAATATGGGACACACTTGTATCCATTGTATTGTTTTGTTGATTCATGAAAACTTTCTAGAGCACCGAAGTTTCGAGTGAAGGTTGTAATGTAATGAAGTAGGCGACTTCCTGTCTCGTGTGGCGTGTTGGAAAGCGTAGTGAGTGCGGGTTTTCACCGTAGGTAGGAACCTTGTGTTGTGTGGTTACTGTATCAAAATAAAAAGCCAAGACTTGCCGAAAGACCTATTTTGTTATGAGTGCCTCACCAGAATGCCTGTTCATGATATGAAAACGCAGGCTTAACTTTGTTTTTGGAATAATTTAATTCATGTTCTTTTTCCATTGCCTCCGGTTGAAAGTAACAGGAAGCAATGAAATATTACCTTTGGGAGCACAGTGCAGTCCCCGTGCTCAAAAACCTAGTTTGGCCCAGTAAGCAGAGCCACTGGAACTTGGGACTTGGGTATTGCACATTGTAGTCAGTGAAATCTTACACGGCAAGTGCGTCTTCTATTGTGTGTAGGTGCAAAACATGCTGGTTAAAATGTATTATCATCATCATCGCGCTGTTAAGCTAGCACTTAATAAATGAGAACTGAATCATCTTCATCGTCATATACTTTCCTTCACAGCAGTTCAGCTAGTTCTCAAAAGTGAACGGGTCTGACTGACCAAGCACTTCTTACTGTTCTGCTAAAAACTTTCTAACTATACGGAATTTTTATATTAAAATATATAGAGCATGTCGGAGGTTAAAAACTTTCAAACTGTCGTGTAATTTGTTTGGGATAATACCCGTTGTGGATAGTACTAGTGGTGTTTTATATGCCGTTTTCAGTTGCCATAGTCTTATAAGCTCTTCTTTCAAGTCTGTATATTTCCGGAGCTTCTCGGTGATGGTGCTGTGAAGGTTGTAACTGTTAGGAATTGCTACATCTATTAAATATGATTCTTTGATGGTTTTGTTAGGTATAACTATGTCCGGTCTATTGTTACGGATAGTTCAATCAGTTGTTATGGGCCTGTCATGGTATAGATTGAAATTGGAGTTCTGTAACACGGATTGTGGCTCTTATTTGTAATACGGCATTGGTGGTCCCTTTGATAGTCCATTATTATTATTATTATTATTATTATTATTATTATTATTATTATTATTATTATTATTATTGGTCACCTTTATACAGGATATTTACAGTTACATGGCCAGAAACAAACCGTCTTTCTGGGGAATTTACTGCTGCAGCTATTCTGTAGTTACAATTTATTGTACTTATAATGCTATTTCGTATGATGAATGTTTTGTACTTTACATTAGTACTTGCGAAGTATGTGCGCAGTGTCCAGTATGACTGTTTTCTGTACTTCCTTGATGTCGTGCTTTCCAGGTGTGTTGCTCAGATATTTTCTGAATGATTTTGAGATGGTTCCATTTGTCCCTGTTATTACTGGTATATTACATTTCACATACGCTGTGTTTATGTTGTAAGGTCGTTATACTTGAAAATCGACTTCTTTCTTGATCACATTTTTATCTCCTGAAATTGCAATATCTGTTATGTTCGTTTTTCATTATCACGGATTATGATGTCCGGTTTTTTGCTAGGGATGATTGTCACTGTTCACTTTTTAATTCATGACTTCTTTATACTGATTTTGGTACATGCTCATACAAGTGTTCCATGTTTTATTCTGCCCCTGTTTCCTTACATATGGTAAAGTGTAGTCGTTCTTTTACCGTTGTTGGGTAGGCCGATGTAATATGGTCTGTTGTCTCGTAATATTGTTGAAATAGTCTGAATATGATGTTTCTGTTTTCAGTATTATTGTTGCATGATATTTGGTTTGTAACAAGGTGTTACAAACCAAATATCATGCAAAAATAATACTATTATTTCTGTTATGTTATATATTTCTATTATATTGCCGCTGTTATTTCGCTTCTAGTTTCTTAAGCTCCCGGTGCATTCTCTCTCCATTCTCTTGATTTGTTGATGTTGTATACGTTCACTTTCCTCAGTCCCTAGGTACTTGCAGGGTTTTCCGTGTTCAAGCTCTTGTATTTCTATGTTGATGTCAAGTACGTATTAAATTTTGCGAGAGAACTGATGTTCCTCTTCAGTATAATTTTCGCACACTTGACCAAGTCCAAATTCCATATGGATATCATCGCTGAAGGTTTTAACTGTTTGTACCTGTTGTTGGAGCTCTTCCTCTCTTTGACCTATCAGCTTCAAATCGTCATGTAAAGTACGTGTAATGTTTCTGTCTTTTGTTGCATTTTCTTTATATCCCATGTTAAATTTGTTCAACTGTTATGTGCGAGGGATTAAACTAATGCAAACTAACAGTGGTGATAATGAGTCCCCTTGACGTATTGTACGTTGTATTTCTATATGTCCTGTGTCTCTTAGCGTCTCTTCTGCAATATAGGCTTATATTGGTTTTCCAATAACTTGCGGTTTTCTTAGTGAAGGGTATTATTTTATTATTCATCCAAATTAACACGAAGGATTTGATTATCCAGCTGTGAGGCACAATGTGAAAAGCTTTCTGATAAATCTATCATGCCATAGTTATTCTTCCTGCTCGTTCATTTCTGTAATATCGCATTTGAATCAGCAGTTTATCTTTGCAGACTTTTGATAACTCTTCAGTATCCTTTATGTTCTTCAGGTATCAGGTTTTTGTCGTCGTATACTTTTGCATTCCTTTGCTTGTTGTAGATATAGTGGTGTTACATATTTTAGGTTGACAGGTTACAGGTCAATAATTATTATTGACGGAAATGCCACAGAACTATTATGTGGTTTTTCCGTGTGTTCGTTCTTTGGAATAAGAATTGTTACTCCTGCCCACAGCCACTCCTGTATTTCGTCTTTTTTAGATCCGTTAAAAAGTTGTCCTAAATATTTCCGCGTTGCTGTGAAGTTGCGTAATACAGAAATGTGCTGTATTATTATTATTATTATTATTATTATTATTATTAGGTCGTAAATCGAAGGTTCGCTAAATTTGGCCCCAGGCTTCACATTCACACCTACACATGGGCTAGATGTGAACCAGCAACCGAAGACGTCCCGAACCTGCGTGAACAATATAAAAGGAATTCCCGGTTTGTTTGTTAGGCTCCAACCGCATGCAGTCTGATACCTATAAAGATTGTTGCTGGTTAAGAAAATGCCTCCGCTACCCAAGAATGTCTTTGACAATCATGAAACGGAAATACCATACGCTTGATCGACGTTGTCCATTGCACAGGTTTGCCCTGGAGGCGGGCTGCTCGGGGCAGCTGTATCGCTACATCTCCGTAACAGCTTAAGAACAAGAACAAGATGTTTGCAGTTGGTCGTAGCTTTCGGTGCGCCCGCTGCAGTTCGTTGCGCGTAACAGAACAAGCAAGCAGCTCCGTGTGTCTTACACTGAGACTGCACTTTGTTGTGCTTATTGCAGATAAAATTGTCTGTCCTTCGTTTAATGGAAAAATTCACACAATGAAGAAATTTCACCGTGACTTGATTATGTATTCGGTGCTTGCTGCTTTCGAGAGAATGTGTTTTTTACGCTTTATCATGTATTGAATTATGGTGTTTAAGACTAGGCTGACACATAGCATATCTAGGAAAATAAAGATTATTTTAATTCAGGGATGCACAAATCCCGGCGCCAGGTCGTCATGGCGACTAAATTTTTTACGGTGGCGGCAAATATTAGTGTGTCCGCAGTATGGAACTTTCTTCATGTCGCTTTTCTGGCGCCTAGAATTTTGAGGTGGTTTCTAGGTTTTTTGGAAAACTTGTGCGCCCCTGGTTTAATTAGTTGGGAGATCGCATGTAGCGACTCAGTAACGTGAAAAGGTATAATTGGAAGGTTTTTGAAGGTTGAATGCACACGTTTTTTTTTTTCTTATTGAATGTGCAGTATGGTGTAAGACTTGTTCAGGCCGAGTGACCGCATTAGTCTGAGTGGCCGGCGACTGCCGAGGTATTGGATCATGTGGAACCTTGCAGACAAGACAGTAGTGGCTGGGCCTCAGAGCTATGCGTGTCCTACCAAGCTACTTTTGTGTCTGTGGCTGGGACACTAGTGGTTCGTCCACACGATGGCCCGTGTGCAACCACGTATCAAATACATTTGTATGTAAGCTGTTTTGATATGGCGCAGGACATTTTTCACTTGGGGTGTGTCTGAACCTTCGTGTTTCATAGTACCTTGCGCTTTCGTACGCTGATTGATTGTTGCTTAAGCAAACCGCAGTAGTTCTGGGCGGCGAGGTCATCAGTCGACAGTTCCTGCTCAAATAGAGGACGCATATTCTTGATGGCCAGGGAGGTATAGAGCAGAGCATATCCATATGTTGGACTGCAGGAGGGGCTTGTCATGGTCTGCTACAGAAACGTCGTAACGTGTCTCGTTCATTAACAGTATTTGGGCGGCAGAAATGATCCTACGATTGAGACACGTGGATGTTCCTGGCAGAAGAGTTTTCGGAATCATTGAGATATCTTGTTTGGCAGCGGTCGATGACTGAAAATGCCGTGTCGATTTGATACGATTACTGTGACAGCGTAGGATTGCTGCTCGATTTCCCGATATATGAGTTATAAACCCTCAAATTTGGTTACAGCTTGGGTGGGCTATGGAAGGGAGGGTTTATCTTAAGTATCATTCGCGTATGAGAGAAAGGAACAATTTTGTCAGCACGTTCGGAATTCTAGGAGGGGAAACGGGCGATTGGGCACTAGTTTATGGGTCCAGCATCGAGATTACAGTTCTCCTGCCTGCTTATTGTATTGGAACCTTGGGTTAATGCGATGAAAAGGGACTGATATTCTGTGTCCAGCTTCGCAGCCATGTATTGAAACTGAGTGACCTTTATGCACCACCCGCTTTTCTTTGAAGGATCAGCATGATGCATCTGGTCGAGAAGGATAATGATTGCGATGCCCGCAATCTTTTTGGCTTCTCACGGCCGGTGATCTCTTTATGCCCGGTGTTATCTCGGTGCTAACCTTTATACAAACTGATACAATTTTGGTTCACTTGCTGTATCGGGTCATAATTCTTTCGGGCGGAAGAGTGCGAAACGTTTCAAAACTGAGTCATGCTTCTCAGTGTGACAGAAAACAACGTCAGGGCACCCTTTGGATGCGTCATATGAGGAGTGTGTGTAGTTTCGAAAGGACCTGTGTGTGCACCGAGTGGTAAGAATGGACTTGACAGACCAGGAGGTCGTGGTTGTGAACACTGGCCGTGGATACAAGCTGTACGATGGTCGCGGCTTCGCGTATCACAGGGATCATACGAGACAAGACAAGTCATACTGGCGCTGTGAACTTAATTTACGGTCGAATAAGCAGCTAAAATGCCGGGCCAGGGTGATGACGGGGCAAGATGGAAGCGTGGTGTACAACGGCACCCCCCACAATCACACCCCCATCTATTCCAGTGAAGGTAAGGATAAATGCCATCGGACTGGGTCGGACTGGAGTTGTGCAGGGTTGCAGCCGCTACAGAATGGTAAGTGGAATGCTCAGTCAGAAAGAGATAAAAACTTGTCTTGGCATCAAGAATGAGACTATTCTCATATTAACAGCACTGGTTCCTTTGCGTTACAACTTTAGCTGATAAAGGCCAGGACAGTCAACTTAAAGTATGGGTGGAGGACTTTTTTTTCGCCGTTGAAACGCATGAGGAGTGAGGATATATGGGCCGAGAGGCGACTCTTTTCCGGGTGGTGTTGACAGTCTGCAAAGTGTGGATTTGGATATAGATATTACACACTTGACGGAATGAGCACTTCCTCTAGTTCATCTGTACAAGGCTCAGTCATTTTCGCTTGGTCTCTCATGTCTAATTGCACTTCTGTAACATCTTTCCATCTGACTCATAACCTCAATAAAGATTGAGGTCACTTCGAAGTGACAGTATAGATACTGTCCTATCACTGTGTTTTTCCATATATTTGTCTTGTTCACTGCTTACTGGCATCGATGCAGTATTTGAAGGGATCTTTGCTGTGTGTGAGGCGATATCCTGCCGATCGTTCTTGGTGCCGCAGTTCCAGTGGTGTTTCTGCAATGCGGTGAAATTCACCCGAGTTTTGTGTGTGAAGTGGTTGCTGCGTTCTCAAATCACTTATTGTCTTAAGTACGCGGTATGTACGTCGCCAGGCTAGATATGTACGTATCTCATAATTATGATGGTCTGTTGGTTGCAGCCTTGTGCGACCCTCGCTCTGTGTGTGTTGAGAGCGACTGAATTTTGTGTGATGTGTCACACGTTGTCTTTCAGTGTACCGGGATCCCGACGTGGCTGCAGACACCATAACCGTGGGATCAACCCCAGCTGCAACGGATATCTCAGATGTGGCTAGGTGGTCTGTTATGGAAGGTATGCTGAGCCCTCTGTTTAGTTCTGGTAACCGGTGTTTTGGTGTACCCTCAGATCATAAATGAAATTATATGTGGTGAACCTGACCATAACATGAGTGTTGGTTGGCTTCTAATGAGCGCGACCTGTGTAAGACGGATCGAATGTGTGGCTTTGGTGAGTACTTGTGGCATTGCTCTGTGTGGAGGTGACGTGTGGGCATTATACACTTACGACGTCATTTTCTCCCACATACTCAAGTCGTCTTGACCGTTGACTGCCGTTGCTTTCTGCTGCTTCTCCTGTCGCCGCGATCCAAGCCGGTTATCATTAGCGACCAATCCATAAGCACGCCGTAACGGACAAGGATCGCGACAGAAAACCGCGTTATAAGATATAATCTTCGGTAACGAGTTCCGTGTGAATAATGTTACCGTTACATCAGCAAAGCTTTGAGACCGCGTCTGGGTTCGACTGAACCACTGAGTAGGATGACTACTCAATGGTTACCGGTGACTTTCCACGCGGGGAATTCGGCCTGGGTCTGAAGCTGACCGCTTATCTCCATATAGTGGCGAGGTTAAGGATGAGTGGAACTATACCCCCATTCCCCCCATATGCCTTCGTAGCATGCCCAGGAACAGCATACCTATACTTTACTGTTACAACAGCGATGTTACTGTAGTTGCAGTGTTACGAACGGCGGTACCTCTCTTGTAATACGCCGTGATTATCTTGTACCAATCTGTGTGCTTTTTCATCCATGTTGAATGTACGATTTAATTCACGCGTCTTTGCAGATTGGTGATCGGCGAGCTATTGATATAGACCTCCCATATGGAACGTATTTCAGAGGCTCGATGTGAGCATGCAGATCTGAGTTGGAACGCGATCTACGTGGATGTTGTTCGTTGGGTACAGTTGTACGATAGCGTATGCAAAACCTCCGGGACTGAGTGGATAAAGTATGCTGTTACTTCTTTGTTTTCCGTCGTCGTCCCATTCGGAGTAAGTCCTCTTCGGAGTGGATGCTTCGCTTGCTGCGTTTGTCACTGCTGGAATGGTTCCGGAATTTCGTGGACGTCCTGCAAACGACGCCTTCGCAATTTGCGATTTGAATCTCAGAAGCAGCATGAGGCGAGAAAGGAGGGGGAAGGACCGCAATCATGTTTTTGCCGTCAAAAAATTTTCGCTGCTTCTGCTCTTTAGAAAAAAAAAGAGAGGTCTAACCTGCCAGTGATATGCGAAATGGCCTAGACTGTTTTGCGAGCTTTCACCGCCTGTTCATCTTTGCAACCAATGGAGGGTCCACCTGAACGCTCACGCATCTTCAGCTGAAATTTACGCATCTTTGAATCGAGCATACCACGCAATTTCACTCCATGGAACAGTCAGCGAGAGCTGTTCTGAGCATTTCATACGTTTCCGATGCAGTTACTCCGAGTTTTAAGCTAAGGTGAAGTAAATACCGTTGTTTCTTCAAATAAACCATGAGATAATATCGTATTTCATTTAATTTCCACAACAATAAACACCCGTTTGGAAGCAGCGTTGAGGGTTATGGCTGCAGAACTCAGTAGACTGACTCAGAGGATAGCGATACTGCGGCATCTAGTGGCAGAAGAATGTAGTACTTGATTTTTAGCATACGGAGCAAATTGTGCCACTTAGGCGGAAGAATCGGTCGTTCCTCCCGTGAAGTGGCGCCGGGGAAATTTTGGGCTGCTGCCGAAGCGACGAATCTACAGCTTAAACGCAATGCTAATTACAGTAGTTGCTGGACATGCTGTCTGTTGTGCACTCATTCCTGGCAGTTCCTTAAACAGTTTACATTCACACGTTGTTGTTTTGGATCTTCAAAATATAGCCCCAAACCTTGGTACTGGGAGCAGCTGAACTATCAGCTTCATGACCCAGACGTTTTAACCCCGCTGGAAAAACCCTCTATACACACTGGATTGGAGGCTGTGTGGCACCCGAAGATGTTTCGAAGAATGGGACTTCCCCTTTCGGATCTAATTCTCCGTACTGTTTAACTGCTGTACTTGTTAGTAAAATATTTTGTGGCTTTGAATGGTACGGATAACCAGGAAAGTTGTTATGAAGATCGTGGGGTGAACACGCATTTGGAAACCATTACGAACCTCAGTACGTACTTGTGCTCATTCTGAAGTTACTGTGGCCTGAAACTGTAATGTGGAGGTTTATTAAGACGCCGGACAAACTAATTTCGATTGTGGCTCTTCATATTTTGGTTGGACTGTTCTGAACTTTACTAAGTATCGTCAAGAAATATACCTATTGAAAACACATTTTAGAGTCCTGATGTAATATAATTCGTAGATGTAGTTAATATGTTGGTTTGTGATCGACTGTGTCATTATCATGTTATGTATCACGGCGCACAAGAGGCTTATGTTTTGCTTTCGTGTAATACAAGGTTACTATTCGGACGACTCCCATCACTCTTCAGTCGGACTGTTTCGCGTGACGGCAGCAGCCCAGCGCTCACCGCTATTCCAGTTTGCCGTGATTTGTTGTCCACACGTTTCAGTTTAATGTATAGCAGTCAGCATTATGTTTTTTTTTCGTACCATACGCAAAGAAGGCGCTGGAAAATGTTTTGTCTACGCTCACACAGACACGTGTTACATCTAACAGACACGTTGTTTGGTGAATGTCGAACTTTTGTGTAACGTATGTATGTAAAGTGCATTACGAAACAGATTCTAATTTCTTTAGGGTTTTCAGCGTATGAATGCCAACAGTTGGCCTCTTTGTTGTATTCTGTGGTTTTGTTTTCAGCTGCCTTCCTTCAAACAAACATATTTACATTATAGCGTAAAGATTTACATATGGAATTAGTAAGCGTCCTTGATGTGTGTTACGTTGTTTCTCCATTCCGCTGCGACATACACGTCTTATACTAATTGACTGTACTTCAGCTGTATGTTTCATACAAATTATCTACGAATCTACTGATTGTTACACGAAGTTAAGAGTGTTGCAAATGTTGTGTCATCTCAATTTCGCACAATTGCCATGTTGGTTTTGTTGTTGGCAAAAAAGTTGAGTTGTGCTAGACTTGAGACATCTTAATGCCATTATGTCCATACCGACTTTACCAGTCAAGGCAAGAGACGGACTGATAGACGCGCCTCTTTAAAGGAAGAACATTTATCGTTCGGGATTCTTCCTCCCAACACAAAAGAATTTTTGCCATGGCAGCAGCGGTAACAAAATTGCTGTATACCTCGTCACATAATGTGGTAAGGCCAGCAATGACTGCACATTTCGTCTCACGGATCTCTGCCCTGTCTTCCGTCTGATTTCTGAGGTGTTTACGTGACAGTCGCCGCCCGTCGTCTAAACTGCTGCCTTCTACTGCTCGCATTTACCCGTATTCAAATCCGGAGTGCATATGTTCTTGTCTGAGTGTGCATCTGTTTAAAACTGGAGTCCTTTGGGTCAACACCGCATTTAGTGCACACTTATAGCATTTTAGACTCGTGGTGCGTCAAAGAATGAAGGGTTCTCGTAACATTCGCAGTGAACAATGCTGTGTTATCTGGGATGTGATGCAGTTTAGCCTGACGATGGTGGCAATATATTCTTCCGAAATTTTAGCAAATTATTATACAGCACGGTGTCACGTTCCAAAATACGATATTCTGAAGTCATAGCATCAATAAATTGGAATTTTGGGATTCACTGTATAGTCGTGAGCAACGACCAGTCGTTCGTACTTGCGATGACGTGCATGGTGACTTGTGTTGTGTGCATCTGTTAGACATTGACATATTTTATATGCACCTGAGGGTTCAGTAGGAGCGTGGGCTCTATGGAAGAGATGGCGCCCATCCACATCTCTCGGAGACGCCGCTTCGCGCGGCAAAAAGTAAGAGGCGCTACTCGCAGAAGTTCGTCGTTACCGCGGTGTATTGCTGCTGAGCGCGCCAAAATATGGCAGCTTGGATGAAGCGCTCAGTCGAGCCTGGTTCGACATCTCCCTGACAGTGTCCGGAGTGTCTGGGATCTTAAGAAAACCGCAAGAATTGCGGATGAAGTGGTCGGATCTGAAAATGCTTGCGCAAATACTGCGTGACGTGAATCCCAGGGCTCTGGAAGAGCACGAAGTCCCCAAAATGGTGTCGGAAATCATCAGCGGCGTCAGGGACATCAGCGCCAGCGGTGAGTGGAGCCACCAAAGTGGCGTCATAATGTCGTGTTTAGCCTATTTTGTTATTCACATTATTCTGGCATCGTGTTTGTGTGTCTGACAGTTTTAACTAACTAACCCAATGAAGCAAGTCCGTCTTGAGAAGCTAATAGTTCCTCGGCTAGTCAAGATATCCCCCCGCATTTTATGGAACCCGAAGGTTCATTATCGTGTTCACAGAGGCCACCACAGATCCCTCCCTATCTTGAACCACAGTCCATTACACCCGTTTTCCTGTTTCTTCATGATCCAGTTCAATGTTGCCGTGTCATCTGCGCCTCGGTGGTCCAAGCGGTCTCATTCCTTCACGTTTTCCCACCAAAATGTATGCAAGACGATTCTTTTCCACGCGTGACCATGTGCCCAGTTCATTTTATATGCTGTGACTCGATAGTTTTTAGGCGCGTTCGCGAAATTGCGAAAAGCAACTATTAGCTTCTTCATATCTGTCCGTCAGTCTGTCCGCATGGAACAACTAGCATCCCTCTGGACGAATTTTCATTAAATTTGATATTTGAGTATTTTTCGAAATATCTGTCGAGAAAATTTAAGTTTCATTAAAATCTGACAACACTAACGGGTACTTTACATGAATACCTATGTAAGTTTATATCTTGCTGATTTGTTCTTAGAATGAGATTATCAGGCAAAAGTTGTAGAGAAAATCGTGCCGTTTATGAGGTAATGTTGAAAAATACGGTACTGCCGGACAGGCCGCAGATGACAATATAATACGGCGCATGCACATTACATGCTGGATAACTAAGGCTGCATACACACACTCAGAATATTTAATACTTACTGCTTTTCCACGGCAACTGTGGTTCCGCGAACGCGCCTCAGTGTGACGTTTATACGTGTCGATGCCCACACCATGAAGGCGTACATGGGAGTAGTGTTCTAGCTCCACTCATTCTTATCCTCAACTCTAGATGGAGATGAGTGATCATCTTGATGCGCCAGCCGCTTTACCCCCGGGAAAGAACCCGGTACTCAGGCTGCGTGGGCCCCAGAGCAAATCTGGACGTTTCGGAATAGACAAAACCTTTGTGCGTGTGCCGGGTTTTGAGACCCGGATCTTGCATCCCGTAGTCTGGTCAGTATACTGACTGCGCTATCCCGGCTCCCAAGAAATAGGTATTGGTCAGATGTTTACGTACGAGAACTCTGCTTTAGGTATCCATTAAACATTTATTTGCGTAACTAGTTAACAGGGTAACAGTGAGAATATTGTTCAGTAGTTCACTCCTCACCGAATAATATGCTTCCTTGACGAGTGCAAATAACTGCTGTAGTGCCAAATTGTGGAGCTGAGATAGCTCAGTCGGTATAGTAATTAGGCTGCGGTCTGAATAACCGACGAATCGTTTTTCGATTCCAGGTGGGGGCAAGAGATTTCTTTTTCACATCCCAGACCGGCTGTGGAGTCCATACAGCCTCCTATTCAGTGGGTGCCGGGGCTGTTTTCCCTGGGGGTAAAGCGGCAGAAACGTGAAGCTGCCCGCTCACTTCCATTTAGTGCCGAGGTTGACAATGAGTACACCTACACCCCCCCCCCCCCCCCCCCCATGTCATCGCGGTGTGCACAGGGACTGTTTTAGTTTACTCTCCAACTGTATTCTCATTTTTCTGTGACACCAGGAGAATGCAGAATGTCTGACAAGTTGTGGTATTAACGTCAGAAGCCATACCGATAGGCCCCAGTAAGTTAATTGTTGCTTATGTAGGCGACTGTGGAAGAAGACTGCGGTATAAATGTGTGTGGTGAAGTGATATGCGTGTCGATCTGCTGTCAGGTTTACCACCTCTACTATAGTTACGTAGGTTCAGTAGTGGACTCGTTACATTGCAGAGACAGTTTCATCGTCATTGCAAATACAATTAATAAGTTGGTGGTTGCCAGAATGTAATGTTTGACTCAGTCTTCCGGAATGTGAAGAGTACCGGCGGTTTGTAACTTTTCAGTAGGAGCTTCCACGCCAGAAAGTGTAGGCTGATGTACTACTGGGCTTAGCTGTATGTATTTCTCTGCCTAACACCCCTACATTCAGCAGCTCACTGATGCAATTTTTACGCCTATTCAAAGTAGATGTGATTTTTATAGTGTTCGAAGTCGGTTATAGTTTGGTAATCTTTCGTAAGTTCATGTGTGCCTGTATAGAAAATCTGGACATTGTTCGTACCGTTCTGCGCACGGTGAAAAAGTAGAACAAGGTAGGCAATTTACGTATAACGTAACATTGTGGCGCGTTGTCGTAGTTTATACCTCCTCGACTGTCGTAACAGTCTGATACCATTTCACTCGAATAGAGGGTTTTCATGGCTATTTAATGTCGCCGGTAGCAGTAACACATACTTAGGTCTTCACGTAAAGTGCCAATATTTTTGCTCGATTTTAACCAAATTTAGTTTCTCCACAGATTTTCGTAGAAACCAATATCAAATTTCACGGAAATCCTTCCAGTGGGAGCCGCGCTGATAATGCGGACGGACAGACGGACATGACGAAGTTAATAAGCGCTTTGTGCGGCTATGCGAACACGCCCAATAAACAAACATGTATAATATTGTGCTGCAGTTCATCGAATACGATGTGTCCAAGATGTAATTGTTAATGATATGATCGGCATCTGTGAATACTTTGAAAACATAAGGCCCCCGGTATAAAACTGACGCCATGTGCCATTCTTCCACGTTTCCGCTGTCTTCCCATGCTTCGGTAACGTTACTGATGAGAGAATGAGTTTGAAAGGGTGACCGGATAAATGCGCACACGACGAAAGCCCACACGACAATTGCGCACAGATCAAACCCCACAGTCATGAATGCTCACAGGAAAAATACCCACACCGATAAATGCTCACACGGATATATGCTCACACGGATGAATGCTCACAGGATAATTGCTCACAAGTTTTAATGCTCACATTGATAAATGCTCACACGGGCGAATTGTCACACAGGAAAGTACGCACATACAAGAATTAGGTTAGGTTAGCGTTCAGGCTATGTCTCTGTTTTGTATATTAAGTGAATGGCCACTGGACACAAAGTTAGGTTAGCGTTCAGGCTATGTCTCTGTTCTGTATATGAAGGGAATGGCCACTGGACACAAACTTAGGTTAGCGTGTAGGCTATGTCTCTGTTTTGGTATATTAAGTGAATTGCCAATGGCCCACAAACTTAGGATAGCGTTCAGGCTATGTCTCTGTTTTGTATATTAAGTGAATGGCCACTTGACACAAACTTAGGTTAGCGTTCAGGCTATGTCTCTGTTTTGTATATTAAGTAAATGGCCACTGGACAGAAACTTAGGTTAGCGTTCAGGCTATGTCTCTGTTTTGTATATGAAGGGAATGGCCACTGGACACAAACTTAGGTTAGCGTGTAGGCTATGTCTCTGTTACAGTCAGCGCGATATTTCAACCTCGTCCCCCTCACTACACTACCATTACTTTCCTGTGTGACAATTCGCCCGTGTGAGCATTTGTCCGTGTGAGCATTTATCCTTGTGAGCAATTATCCTTGTGAGCATTAATCCGTGTGAGCATTCATCCGTGTGGAGCATATATCCGTGTCAGCATTTATCGGTGTGGGTATTTTTCCTGTGAGCATTCATGACAGTGGCGTTTTATCTGTGCGCAATTGTCATGTGGGCTTTCGTCGTGTGGGCTTTTGTCATGGAACCGTTTGAAAGACATGCTGCCGGGGTAGAGCAAACGTAGTGCACCGTATACTAACAAACTTCAAAGAGCAGAGTCATTCTTGAGAAGCTATCAGTTTCCTCGGCTAGTCAAAAAATTTCCCGCATTTCACGGAATTAGAAGGTTCATTACCGTGTTCACAACAGCTCCCCACTTGTCCCTGTTCTAAGCCAGGTCAATACAGTTCACGGCCTCTCCCATCCTTTTTCTTGAAGATTCATTTTAATATTCTTCCATCGACGCCTAGGTCTTGCAAGTGGTCTCTTTCCCTCATGTTTTCCCACCAAAACCCTCCATGCACCTCGCTTCTCCCCCATGCGTGCTATATGCCGCGTTTATATAATTCATATTGGTTTGATCACCCAAATTAAAAGCACTAAAATGCTGTGCCCGCAGCGAGAGACAACTGGGCCGTCGGGTCTGGGCGTTCAACATATCGCCCGCCGGCTGCCAGTGAAAATGACACTAATGCGAGCCGGACAGCGCTCAACACTGCCTGTGTGTTCGTTGTTAGGCGCGTTGGCATTAGTCGCGAAAAGCACCCATTGGCTTCGCCATGTCTGTCCGTCCATCTGTCCGCATGTATGAGCGCGCCCTCCGAATTGACGTATTTTCGTGTGATTTGATGTTGGGGAACCTCACGAAAATCTGTCGAGAAACTCCACATTTGGTTAAAAGTGGGACAAAAATATCGGACACTGCACATGAAGACCTAAGTACCTTTAAGTGTTAACAGCAGTACGAAATATTTTGTAGCTCAACAACGGTGCAAGGGGAACCCATTCTTGCGTTTCCATGGCAACACTGTATACTTTTGTATTGTAATAGCTACATGTAGATCAGCAGTACAAAGGGAACTTATTGTTGCGTTTCCACGACAACAGTGGTTACCCGAACGCGCCACAATGTTACGTTATAGTGCACTGCCCACCTTGTCCTATCGCATACTGAGTATTGTAAGAATGTGATAATTATGGGCGTGTCGTATTGGTGCGAATGTTGTTGACCGAGCGGAGTCTAATGATGGATCCGTTAGGATACTTAAGGAATGACTTCCAAGTCCACTTAGAAGATGGTTTGACACAAAGATATATATATATTTGAAAATATTATAAGTACAGATTAGATGACTGAAATGTAATACAGGTGAAAGTACCGGAGTGTCCCCCAGTGCTAAACATACATCAGTTTATATACGTAATTAGGGAGGTGTCATGTGACAATCATACGTCATAGCAGAGGGGTCTTGGGTGTGGTCGTGTGAAGCTATTGGTCAAGACTTACATTGTTATCCTATACGGTCCTGCCTTCGGATCCTTACGTCATAATAACATCATAGCTTCACACGAGTCTTTCACCCCTTGTGACATTGACAGGGTATCAAAACACTTGTGCTGAGATGGGGCTAATCTCCCTGTAGGTTGGGAGGGACAGCCAGCTCATGTAATCCCCTTCTTCCTGCTTAACGCAAGACCCTTGCAAGGTGTGGTTGGTACAATTATAACAGAAATTGTGAGTATACATACAATTTCAATACATAAAGTGAATGACATTTACGTACACCGTCGTCATATATGACACCTTCCCCCTAAAAGAAAAATAAGCAATAACAAAGCTTATTTTAAGGAACACCATTACACTGTCCTTTACACAATTACATGCTACTTATGAAAATTACATTTTATACTATTTCTTGAGCTAACCTACATACACATTTCAAACATTTCTAAATTAATGCATACATATAGTTTTATTTTGGCTACATGTTACCCACAGAATTAGATAAATGGATCACATCTCAATGGCTATAATTTCTGGGTATCCATTAATGTGCTGTAAACAGAATTACATGTTACCGTTTGCCTGCAGGAGTGATGTGTCTGCTACACGCATTAAGTGACACTAGTTCAGTTTCCTCTATAGCATCGCTTTGTGACGGTTTTTGCTTGCTACTCGCTCGAGTGTTAGACATTTTCAAACTTTCCTTGGAGGAATAAACTGAATTTATAATTTTGGGTTTAATTACTATTGTCGTGCAAGGATTATTGTCTTTCCACCACTTGAAAAAATTTGGACATCTTCTTCTACAGCATTTACAACAACAACAATAACACAGGATGATTATGACAAGGCTAGTGGTTACCATACCTACATATGATAAGAAGGATAGGTGATCATCATATTTGGATTGTCTTATTTTCCATTCTTGCTCTGAAATGAGCCTGTCAACTTCTTCAACTTTATGACTTGCTAGCCTTAAGTCATCAAGGTGGTTTACTACATTTTTCAAAGGCATGTCCAAATGAATAGCGTTTAATTTAGAATTTCTTCCTTCAGGTGCACAACAGTCATAATCCAGTGATAAGGAGGGAATGATATCCTTATCTGTATTGTTAGAGGACATAAACGTTTGGGCTTGAATTAGGACCCTAGCCCGTATGCCTTACAAGCACTGTGTAGTATTAGCTTTCCAGTTCCCACAATTTCAATGTCTGAGGGTTCATGTTTAGAACACAATACAGTAAGTACGTCTGGTCGCGGAGCGACATACAACCATTCATTACCATGTAACTGAGTCCATATAGTTTGATTTATTTCTACAACTCTTTGGGAACAGCTGGAAGGTATTGTTCTGGCTGATTGGAGCATTTCAACTTCGCATTCCTCATGCAAATGTGTTATTTGCACTGGATTATTTTGTTTACAAACTCTGTGGTAAGAATTAATTAATTTACATTCCTTAATTTCGTCTACCTTTAACCTTGCATAGTATTGCTTTGCAACGTCCATAAGCAAGTATTCGCGTTCCGGAAGGATAAATGTAAATTTTGTGTCAGTGTCCTTTATCTTGATTGGTAAAGGCAGGACGTGATACACGTTGTAGTTCACATGGTTGGTTAGAGGTAAACGAATTACATATACAAGAAAGTTACCCTTAAAAAATACATCAAATTAAATTATCCTTAAAACTAAGTTTTGGTAGGTTGCACTCAATGGTATGGGTTAAAGAAAGTTCACTTGGAATGTCAGCCTGGCTTGCCTTCATCTGTCTTATAATTTGGGCTGGTGTTATTATGTGTGGTTGTAGAACTCCTTTCTGAGAGTTCATAATGGCATCAATCAATATGTTATATTCCTTTCTACATTCATTTATGGCTCTCTCTAACTGCATAGTATGCTCATTGATAGTAAGTAACATGGAAGTAGCTGTAAACATTTCCTTAATTTCACCATCGCGTTCATTTATGTGCTTGGCCATCTCATCTAGTCCTCTAGATAATATTCTTTCGTTTTCTGATACCGCTAGTAATGTAGAATTCATTGATCTTAAGGTTGATTTGACAACAGTTAATCTGTTCTTTTGAGAGTTTCAAAAATCAAGCTGTTCTCTTTCTAAATTTGTAATTTTCTCAGTGTAATAAGAAGCATCTTCACTGTCCATAGTGCCAAAGAGTATCTTACTTATTCCTCCTATAAAGTTGAAAACTCCTCTTTTAAAACGCAATTGTTTCTGATCGTCATCAACTCTAGTTAGTTGCCTGACTAACACCTTCAAGTCTTCTACTTCCTTAATCTGTGTATCTATATATCGGGTGATTTTCGTGCAATCAGTGAAGTTTACCCAATACGTATGTTCATGATCCTTACAGAATTCAACAGATAGGCGGGCATATTTCTTTACAGTTTCTAAATTTTGATCTGCTTCTTGCAAGTTAACATAAGTTACAATTCTCCATTCCGTATTATAAAGTTGAGCTTCTCCTATGTGATCATAATAGAGACCGGGCGATTCCTTAAATCTTTGTAATGTCGCATCGAGGGCGGTTGTTTGTCTTAGTAGTGTCAGTAATGTGAAGATAGTCCAGAGTCTGAGTGCAGGTGTCATAGTCCTGTAATCAACAAAAAAACGGTTTCAGTCTGTTTGCGTGAACCTTCAGAGTACGGTTCCTAGGTAGTTTTAGTGTTATGTTTACGTCATCAACGTCCGTCACTTCATAAGGACCTATCCACGGTGGCGATAATTTCGCCGACCTACCTCGTCTGATTTTCTCGTCATGAAGTAAAACTTTGTCACCAACGGAAAATAAGGGTGTATTGACGTTTCTGTCATGGTACTCCTTACTACGTTCCTTCTGTGACTTCAAATTAATTCTGGCTGTCTGGTAACTTGACTGTAGTCTAGACTGTAATTCCCTAATATAATTGTCATATGTATATTGTACGTCGGGAGGTTCCTTCTGCAGTAATCCCGGTATGTTAGGTTTTCTGCCGAACAAAGCTCATGGGGGGTGAATCCCGTGGCCGTTTTGGGGGGTTGTATTAAACACGAAAGTGGCATAAGGCAACCATTTGTCCCAGTTGCTTGGTCTTCCAAAATAAAACATCTAAGGTATTCCACTAACACTCTGTGTGTTCTCTCTAGAGCTCCATTAGATTGAGGGTGATAAGCTGTGGTTCTTATCTTCTTAATTTTCAACAGTTTACAAACGTTAGTGAAAACTTCACTCATGAAATTAGATCCTTGATCTGTTAATATCATTTGAGGAATCCCAAATTTTAAAACAACTTCTTCTACAAATGCCTTGGCTACTGTTACAGCGTCTTGCTGTTGTATTGGTATAGCTAGCGTGTATTTTGAGAGTTCGTCCTGAAAAGTTAAAACATATTTGTTCCCATCTGAAGTTTGATTTAAGGGACCAACAATGTCAAGAGCACACTTTTCCCAAACAACGTCAGGTGTAGTTGTGATTTTCATTGGCATCTTGGTTTTATTTTGTGTGATTTTGTTCTTTTGGCAAGTCTCGCATTGTCGTATGTATTCCTCTAACTCCTGTTTCATTCCTGGCCAAGTGGTAAAGATTTTTATTCTGTCATACGTCCTGTTCATACCCAAGTGACCTCCAGTTGGTTTGTCATGCATTTCGTGAAATATTGCTTGTTTTTCGTCCTTGGTAAAACCTAATTTATCGTTATGATCGTCAGTGCTACTTTCAGTAACATGTATTCTACTGAGTGCATCGGCGTTTGTATTGTTCGAACCCTTCTTGTAAATGACTTCATACTCATATTCTTCTAGTTTAAGTCGCCATCTTAAAAGTCTGGAACTCGGATCCTTCACACTGAATATCCAAGTAAGTGGACGGTGATCTGTGACTACTGTGAATTTCCTGCCATATAGGTATTGCCTAAAATGTTTGCATCCCCATACAATAGCTAACAATTCCTTCTCTACTGTGGGATAATTCCTCTCTGCATTATTCAAAGTTCTGCTCGCATATGAAATGGGAAGATCCTTTCCTATAGGACCTTGACTTAGAATAGCTCCTATGGCGTCGTTACTTGCGTCTGTGGTTAGAACAAACGGTTTAGTGAAATCTGGATATTGTAGTAATGGTTGTGTTGTTAATAATTCCTTTAGCGTATTGAAAGCTTTTTCCGTTCTGTCATCCCAAACGTAAGGTGTGTTCTTTTTCAGCATCTCTGTTAATGGTTTCGCTATTTTACTGAAATTTGGAATGAATCTTCTGTAGTAACCTGCTAAACCTAAGAAACCCTTAAGTTCTCTAGTGGTTTTTGGTACGGGGTAACTCTTTACGGCTTCTACTCTTTTCTCATCAGGCCTCACACCTGTGCTTCCTATAACGTGTCCTAAGTAGGAAACTTCTTTTCTCAAAAATTCGCACTTGTCCGGTTGTAATTTCAAATTGTACTTCCTCATTCTGTCTAAGACTTCTCGGAGTCTATCACTGTGTGCCTTTAAGTTTTCTCCGAACACTACTATATCATCCATGTAAACTAGACACTTAATCCCTTGAATACCACTAAGCACGGTGTTCATTAATCTCTGAAATGTTGCAGGGGCACCTTTCAATCCAAACGGCATCCTCTTGTACTGAAAATGGCCTTCTCTTGTGCTAAACGCAGTTTTTGCTTGGTCTGCGAGTTTTACAGGGACTTGAAGAAATCCACTAGCACAGTCAATGGTGGAGAAATATTTAGAATTACCTAAGGTGTCAAGAATTTCCGATATGACTGGTATAGGAAAGCTATCACCAATCGTAACCTCATTAAGTTTTCTGAAATCTACCACGATCCTCCATTTCTTTTTACCTGAAGCATCTGCTTTCTTAGGAACTACTAGAATTGGCGAATTCCATGGACTTACGCTAGGAGCAATGATACCATCGCGCAGCATTTGTTCTGTTTGTTTTTGCACTTCTTCTCTGTGCACTTCCGGAATCCTATAAGGTTTGGTATTTATTCCCCGCGTTGGGTCTATTGTCGGAGTGGGTATAGCATGTTCAGCTGCTGTAGTGACAGTTAATTGGTCACCCGGTAAGCAAAACACGTCATTGTATTCTTCACAAATTTTGACAAGGGAAACCCTCTCCTCACTGTTTAAATGATCTACCCTTAATTCTTCACGTAATTTAGATAGACGTTTGCTATCCTCAGCTACTGCAGTTGTGCATGTCATAACAGTGGCATCATGGTCATTTTCTATTTCTTCTAATTCGACATGAGGGGAATCAATCGTAATATCCTCTTCTAAGGTGTTCACGATGCTTGTCACACAGTAACCATTAGTTTCCCTGGTTAATGATTCTGCTAGGTACACCCCAGGTGCTACCTCTCTCTTGGATATTAATCCATGTCCTTTGGAAGTTGTGGGCAGTCCTACAATGCTTTCCGTTCTAGCCTTTAGGGTTAATTTATAAGGTTTATTTCCTACTTTGTTAGTCTTGGGATCGAATCTTATTGTCACATCACCCATAACAATTTCACTATCACAATAACTGATATTGGCCCTTTTGTCTTCCCAAAAGTCACGACCTAAAATCCCGTCGTATCGACAGTCAAAATTGTCGCCCATGACATGAAATGTGTGAGTAGTTTCATGCGTCGGTGTCAATAATTTCAGTGTTACTGTTCCTTCAGTCCTTAAGAGTGTGTTGGCTATTCCCTTCACATTTATCCCATTATTAGGTTGGTGGTCAAACCCTGGTCTCAAACTTGCGCTCTTAACTATTGAAATTTCTGCTCCTGTATTATGAGGTAATGTTGAATTCTCTGCTGGACAGCCAGATACAATATTATACGGGTATGCACTTACTGTGGAATTTTCTCATCACCACTCAGAATTTTAATACATTACTTGTTTCCACGGCGTTGTCGGTTCGCAACGCGCCTTCGTGTGACGTTATCTGCGATGTCCCACACCTTAAGCTACATGGGATGCTAGCTCATCATTCTATCCTCAACTTAGATGGAGTGATGATCACTGACCCAGCCCTTACAAAGAAGAGTACTCACTCTACCCGACAAACTACTTCGATGACAAAATTTGTGCAGTGTCCGGGTTTACGACCCGGATCCTTGCATCCGTGGGTCTCGCGATCAATACTTTGCGCTATCCGGTCCCAGAAATCGTACCGCAATTTATACAGAACTCAAGCTTAGCCATTAACATATTTGCAACAGGTTATCAGCAGTGAGAATATTGTCAGTAGTACACTCCTACCTATATTACCTTAATTGCAAAACCTTAGTAAATGTGGAGCCGCATTGCTCAGTCGGATAGATCATTTCTTCGGCTGAAACGAGAATCGTTTTTCTTCCAGTAGGAAAGATTTCTTATTTGCCTCCAGACGGTGTGGAGCTCCTTACTAGCCTATAGTTATGAATAGGTTCGGCTGTTTATCCCTGGGTAAAGCGGCCAACTACGTGAATCCAGGCTTCGACTTCCAATATTTCTCAGGTTATAACAAACCCCCCTTGCACCTTCCCTAGTCATCGGGTTTGACAGGGTACTGTTTATTTACCTCACAAGCTGTATTCTCATTTTGCTGTCAGAGACAGAATGTCTTACAAGTATATATTAACGTCAGAACGCCTTGTAGCGTAAGTTTTTCTTCCAATGTAGGCTGTGCAAGAAGACTGGGTTAATGGTGTGTGAATTATATGTGTCGATCGGGCATTCTGTTTAACTCTAGCTTTTCACGTAGTTCAAAGGACTCGTTATGCTAGGTTTCATCTCGATTCAAATACATTAATAATTTTTCCAAATGAAGTTACTCTCTAACCTTCTCGTCTTCCCACCAAGTGAAGAGTGGGTCGTATTAATTTCATGAGCTCAGCATGCTAAAGTACTGACGTACTATCTCTAGAAATATGCTACTAGTTGTCTGCCACCATGTTGCATTTTACCTTTCAACCACAACTTACTAGTTATCACTTATTTTGTAAACAATGTAACAAGTTTCAGGCAACCCTTGGTTGGGCGTGATAATCGGAACGACAGCCACATTGACGAGTTATAAGCGTTTGTGCGGTATGCGCACGCGCAAAAACCATGTTATAGTGTGAGTCAACGAATCGATGTGTCCAAGAGAATTCATGAATACGCATCTTAAATGTACTTGTAAACTTTAAAGGCCGAAAAATGACGCATGTGCATCTTGTTTCAGCTCTACCCAGCTTGGTCTACTGATGATGAGAAGAGTTTGAGGGTGACCGATAATCGCTCACAGAAAACCTCACGATATTCCCACAATCAAGCCCTAGTATCAAGACTCAGGCCCACATCTCACCGTATGTATGGGAGCATTCAAGCGTAATGTCCAGTTCTCCGAAAGAAAACCTTCCGAATTGTAACTCAATAGTTAGCACATACAAGTTTAAAAGCTTAGGACGTTCAGGCTCGTCCTCTTTATAAAAGTATATACTGGAAAAGTTATTGGTCGTATGTCTTGTTCTGTATAGAAAATCCCTGACCAAGCTTAGGTTTAGCATCACTATGTCTCTTATGTTTTATTAATGGTGAATTGCCAATGGTACACAAATCTAGGACTTACCGTTCAGCTATTCGTCTGTTGTATATAAGTGGAATGGCCACGACACCTTGAGGTGTGGAGGCTTGACGTGAATAAGTATGGCACTGGAATGAAATTAGGGTAGTTCAGGATTCCTGTTTTGGTTATGCAGGGAATCGGCCTCTGGACATCAATACTTAGGTTACGGCTGCAGAGTCTTCTTTCAGTCAGCGCATATTTCGAGCTCGTCCCTCATAATATTCTTGTCTGTGTGACATTCGCGTGTGAGATTTGGGTGCATTTCCTTGTGAGCAATTATCTCCGGAGCAGTTCTCGGTAGTATATCCGATGTCAGATTATCTTAGGGGGATCCGTAGATTCATGACAAGTGCGCGTTTTCACACTGCGCAGTCATGTAGGCTTATCTCGTGTGTTTTGCGGATGAAAGAATCGTCGGAGTGTAGAAATATGCAGATTACCAACTTCAAACGTACAGATGTATCTAAACTTCAGTATGGCTAGTCAAAAACCCCATTTGACACTAGAATGGTTTCACCGTGTTCAAGTTCCCAGCTGTTGTTAACCGGGTATGTTACGGCCTCCATCTTTCTGATGATTCATTTAATACTTCATGACTGGTCTTGCAAGTGTCCTTTCCCTCATGTTTTACCACAAAAACTATATACTTTATCGTGTATATCGCGTTTATAATTCAGGTTTGATACCAAATTAAACATAAATGGCGTGTCCCCCGAGAGACAACATGCCTCGGGTCTGGCGTTAATTAGCCCGCGGTGCCATGTGACAAATCGAACTATGCGAGCGGCAGCGCTCCTGCTGTGTGTTCGTTGTTAGCGCGTATATTGGTCCAAGCACCATTGCTTCGCCATGTTGTCCTTCATCGTCCGCTTTCGGACTCCTTGACGTATTTCTTGATTTGATTACCTCACGAAAATCTTTCAAACCCCTTGTGGTTAAGTGGTATCAAAAATACTCTGGTGCTGAATGAAGGACTAAGTCTCCTTAGTGTAACAGCCAGTCATGAAATATTTTGTAGTTTAACACGCAAGGAACCCATTCTGCGTTTCATGGCAACACTTATATTATGAAATACATGTGATGAGTACAAAACTATTTCTATACAAAATGTAGAATGACATTTACGTTAACACACCGTCTATCCATATAATTTGAATGTGATAATTATGGGCGTGTCGTATTGGTGCGAATGTTGTTGACCGAGCGGAGTCTAATGATGGATCCGTTAGGATACTTAAGGAATGACTTCCAAGTCCACTTAGAAGATGGTTTGACACAAAGATATATATATATATTTGAAAATATATAAGTACAGATTAGATGACTGAAATGTAATACAGGTGAAAGTACCGGAGTGTCCCCCAGTGCTAAACATACATCAGTTTATATACGTAATTAGGGAGGTGTCATGTGACAATCATACGTCATAGCAGAGGGGTCTTGGGTGTGGTCGTGTGAAGCTATTGGTCAAGACTTACATTGTTATCCTATACGGTCCTGCCTTCGGATCCTTACGTCATAATAACATCATAGCTTCACACGAGTCTTTCACCCCTTGTGACATTGACAGGGTATCAAAAACACTTGTGCTGAGATGGGGCTAATCTCCCTGTAGGTTGGGGAGGACAGCCAGCTCATGTAATCCCCTTCTTCCTGCTTAACGCAAGACCCTTGCAAGGTGTGGTTGGTACAATTATAACAGAAATTGTGAGTATACATACAATTTCAATACATAAAGTGAATGACATTTACGTACACCGTCGTCATATATGACACCTTCCCCCTAAAAGAAAAATAAGCAATAACAAAGCTTATTTTAAGGAACACCATTACACTGTCCTTTACACAATTACATGCTACTTATGAAAATTACATTTTATACTATTTCTTGAGCTAACCTACATACACATTTCAAACATTTCTAAATTAATGCATACATATAGTTTTATTTTGGCTACATGTTACCCACAGAATTAGATAAATGGATCACATCTCAATGGCTATAATTTCTGGGTATCCATTAATGTGCTGTAAACAGAATTACATGTTACCGTTTGCCTGCAGGAGTGATGTGTTCTGCTACACGCATTAAGTGACACTAGTTCAGTTTCCTCTATAGCATCGCTTTGTGACGGTTTTTGCTTGCTACTCGCTCGAGTGTTAGACATTTTCAAACTTTCCTTGGAGGAATAAACTGAATTTATAATTTTGGGTTTAATTACTATTGTCGTGCAAGGATTATTGTCTTTCCACCACTTGAAAAAATTTGGACATCTTCTTCTACAGCATTTACAACAACAACAATAACACAGGATGATTATGACAAGGCTAGTGGTTACCATACCTACATATGATAAGAAGGATAGGTGATCATCATATTTGGATTGTCTTATTTTCCATTCTTGCTCTGAAATGAGCCTGTCAACTTCTTCAACTTTATGACTTGCTAGCCTTAAGTCATCAAGGTGGTTTACTACATTTTTCAAAGGCATGTCCAAATGAATAGCGTTTAATTTAGAATTTCTTCCTTCAGGTGCACAACAGTCATAATCCAGTGATAAGGAGGGAATGATATCCTTATCTGTATTGTTAGAGGACATAAACGTTTGGGCTTGAATTAGGACCCTAGCCCGTATGCCTTACAAGCACTGTGTAGTATTAGCTTTCCAGTTCCCACAATTTCAATGTCTGAGGGTTCATGTTTAGAACACAATACAGTAAGTACGTCTGGTCGCGGAGCGACATACAACCATTCATTACCATGTAACTGAGTCCATATAGTTTGATTTATTTCTACAACTCTTTGGGAACAGCTGGAAGGTATTGTTCTGGCTGATTGGAGCATTTCAACTTCGCATTCCTCATGCAAATGTGTTATTTGCACTGGATTATTTTGTTTACAAACTCTGTGGTAAGAATTAATTAATTTACATTCCTTAATTTCGTCTACCTTTAACCTTGCATAGTATTGCTTTGCAACGTCCATAAGCAAGTATTCGCGTTCCGGAAGGATAAATGTAAATTTTGTGTCAGTGTCCTTTATCTTGATTGGTAAAGGCAGGACGTGATACACGTTGTAGTTCACATGG
Source organism: Reticulitermes speratus (assembly GCA_021186555.1). Taxonomy (NCBI): domain Eukaryota; kingdom Metazoa; phylum Arthropoda; class Insecta; order Blattodea; family Rhinotermitidae; genus Reticulitermes; species Reticulitermes speratus. Next base: position 9,169,825 of record JAJKFL010000005.1, read on the forward strand.
TTGGTTAGAGGTAAACGAATTACATATACAAGAAAGTTACCCTTAAAAAATACATCAAATTAAATTATCCTTAAAACTAAGTTTTGGTAGGTTGCACTCAATGGTATGGGTTAAAGAAAGTTCACTTGGAATGTCAGCCTGGCTTGCCTTCATCTGTCTTATAATTTGGGCTGGTGTTATTATGTGTGGTTGTAGAACTCCTTTCTGAGAGTTCATAATGGCATCAATCAATATGTTATATTCCTTTCTACATTCATTTATGGCTCTCTCTAACTGCAAGTATGCTCATTGATAGTAAGTAACATGGAAGTAGCTGTAAACATTTCCTTAATTTCACCATCGCGTTCATTTATGTGCTTGGCCATCTCATCTAGTCCTCTAGATAATATTCTTTCGTTTTCTGATACCGCTAGTAATGTAGAATTCATTGATCTTAAGGTTGATTTGACAACAGTTAATCTGTTCTTTTGAGAGTTTCAAAAATCAAGCTGTTCTCTTTCTAAATTTGTAATTTTCTCAGTGTAATAAGAAGCATCTTCACTGTCCATAGTGCCAAAGAGTATCTTACTTATTCCTCCTATAAAGTTGAAAACTCCTCTTTTAAAACGCAATTGTTTCTGATCGTCATCAACTCTAGTTAGTTGCCTGACTAACACCTTCAAGTCTTCTACTTCCTTAATCTGTGTATCTATATATCGGGTGATTTTCGTGCAATCAGTGAAGTTTACCCAATACGTATGTTCATGATCCTTACAGAATTCAACAGATAGGCGGGCATATTTCTTTACAGTTTCTAAATTTTGATCTGCTTCTTGCAAGTTAACATAAGTTACAATTCTCCATTCCGTATTATAAAGTTGAGCTTCTCCTATGTGATCATAATAGAGACCGGGCGATTCCTTAAATCTTTGTAATGTCGCATCGAGGGCGGTTGTTTGTCTTAGTAGTGTCAGTAATGTGAAGATAGTCCAGAGTCTGAGTGCAGGTGTCATAGTCCTGTAATCAACAAAAAAACGGTTTCAGTCTGTTTGCGTGAACCTTCAGAGTACGGTTCCTAGGTAGTTTTAGTGTTATGTTTACGTCATCAACGTCCGTCACTTCATAAGGACCTATCCACGGTGGCGATAATTTCGCCGACCTACCTCGTCTGATTTTCTCGTCATGAAGTAAAACTTTGTCACCAACGGAAAATAAGGGTGTATTGACGTTTCTGTCATGGTACTCCTTACTACGTTCCTTCTGTGACTTCAAATTAATTCTGGCTGTCTGGTAACTTGACTGTAGTCTAGACTGTAATTCCCTAATATAATTGTCATATGTATATTGTACGTCGGGAGGTTCCTTCTGCAGTAATCCCGGTATGTTAGGTTTTCTGCCGAACAACAGCTCATGGGGGGTGAATCCCGTGGCCGTATGGGGGGTTGTATTAAACACGAAAGTGGCATAAGGCAACCATTTGTCCCAGTTGCTTGGTCTTCCAAAATAAAACATCTAAGGTATTCCACTAACACTCTGTGTGTTCTCTCTAGAGCTCCATTAGATTGAGGGTGATAAGCTGTGGTTCTTATCTTCTTAATTTTCAACAGTTTACAACGTTAGTGAAAACTTCACTCATGAAATTAGATCCTTGATCTGTTAATATCATTTGAGGAATCCCAAATTTTAAAACAACTTCTTCTACAAATGCCTTGGCTACTGTTACAGCGTCTTGCTGTTGTATTGGTATAGCTAGCGTGTATTTTGAGAGTTCGTCCTGAAAAGTTAAAACATATTTGTTCCCATCTGAAGTTTGATTTAAGGGACCAACAATGTCAAGAGCACACTTTTCCCAAACAACGTCAGGTGTAGTTGTGATTTTCATTGGCATCTTGGTTTTATTTTGTGTGATTTTGTTCTTTTGGCAAGTCTCGCATTGTCGTATGTATTCCTCTAACTCCTGTTTCATTCCTGGCCAAGTGGTAAAGATTTTTATTCTGTCATACGTCCTGTTCATACCCAAGTGACCTCCAGTTGGTTTGTCATGCATTTCGTGAAATATTGCTTGTTTTTCGTCCTTGGTAAAACCTAATTTATCGTTATGATCGTCAGTGCTACTTTCAGTAACATGTATTCTACTGAGTGCATCGGCGTTTGTATTGTTCGAACCCTTCTTGTAAATGACTTCATACTCATATTCTTCTAGTTTAAGTCGCCATCTTAAAAGTCTGGAACTCGGATCCTTCACACTGAATATCCAAGTAAGTGGACGGTGATCTGTGACTACTGTGAATTTCCTGCCATATAGGTATTGCCTAAAATGTTTGCATCCCCATACAATAGCTAACAATTCCTTCTCTACTGTGGGATAATTCCTCTCTGCATTATTCAAAGTTCTGCTCGCATATGAAATGGGAAGATCCTTTCCTATAGGACCTTGACTTAGAATAGCTCCTATGGCGTCGTTACTTGCGTCTGTGGTTAGAACAAACGGTTTAGTGAAATCTGGATATTGTAGTAATGGTTGTGTTGTTAATAATTCCTTTAGCGTATTGAAAGCTTTTTCCGTTCTGTCATCCCAAACGTAAGGTGTGTTCTTTTTCAGCATCTCTGTTAATGGTTTCGCTATTTTACTGAAATTTGGAATGAATCTTCTGTAGTAACCTGCTAAACCTAAGAAACCCTTAAGTTCTCTAGTGGTTTTTGGTACGGGGTAACTCTTTACGGCTTCTACTCTTTTCTCATCAGGCCTCACACCTGTGCTTCCTATAACGTGTCCTAAGTAGGAAACTTCTTTTCTCAAAAATTCGCACTTGTCCGGTTGTAATTTCAAATTGTACTTCCTCATTCTGTCTAAGACTTCTCGGAGTCTATCACTGTGTGCCTTTAAGTTTTCTCCGAACACTACTATATCATCCATGTAAACTAGACACTTAATCCCTTGAATACCACTAAGCACGGTGTTCATTAATCTCTGAAATGTTGCAGGGGCACCTTTCAATCCAAACGGCATCCTCTTGTACTGAAAATGGCCTTCTCTTGTGCTAAACGCAGTTTTTGCTTGGTCTGCGAGTTTTACAGGGACTTGAAGAAATCCACTAGCACAGTCAATGGTGGAGAAATATTTAGAATTACCTAAGGTGTCAAGAATTTCCGATATGACTGGTATAGGAAAGCTATCACCAATCGTAACCTCATTAAGTTTTCTGAAATCTACCACGATCCTCCATTTCTTTTTACCTGAAGCATCTGCTTTCTTAGGAACTACTAGAATTGGCGAATTCCATGGACTTACGCTAGGAGCAATGATACCATCGCGCAGCATTTGTTCTGTTTGTTTTTGCACTTCTTCTCTGTGCACTTCCGGAATCCTATAAGGTTTGGTATTTATTCCCCGCGTTGGGTCTATTGTCGGAGTGGGTATAGCATGTTCAGCTGCTGTAGTGACAGTTAATTGGTCACCCGGTAAGCAAAACACGTCATTGTATTCTTCACAAATTTTGACAAGGGAAACCCTCTCCTCACTGTTTAAATGATCTACCCTTAATTCTTCACGTAATTTAGATAGACGTTTGCTATCCTCAGCTACTGCAGTTGTGCATGTCATAACAGTGGCATCATGGTCATTTTCTATTTCTTCTAATTCGACATGAGGGGAATCAATCGTAATATCCTCTTCTAAGGTGTTCACGATGCTTGTCACACAGTAACCATTAGTTTCCCTGGTTAATGATTCTGCTAGGTACACCCCAGGTGCTACCTCTCTCTTGGATATTAATCCATGTCCTTTGGAAGTTGTGGGCAGTCCTACAATGCTTTCCGTTCTAGCCTTTAGGGTTAATTTATAAGGTTTATTTCCTACTTTGTTAGTCTTGGGATCGAATCTTATTGTCACATCACCCATAACAATTTCACTATCACAATAACTGATATTGGCCCTTTTGTCTTCCCAAAAGTCACGACCTAAAATCCCGTCGTATCGACAGTCAAAATTGTCGCCCATGACATGAAATGTGTGAGTAGTTTCATGCGTCGGTGTCAATAATTTCAGTGTTACTGTTCCTTCAGTCCTTAAGAGTGTGTTGGCTATTCCCTTCACATTTATCCCATTATTAGGTTGGTGGTCAAACCCTGGTCTCAAACTTGCGCTCTTAACTATTGAAATTTCTGCTCCTGTATCTATTAGGAATCTTAGTTTCTCAGTCTTACTCAAATCAACTCTCATTGTTACGGTATCTAACTCTGACTTTGAATGTTTCTCACATTCATTAATTTTGAACAGTGGACAACCATTTACTTGTTCCGACGGGCGGTTGTCGGGTTGCTCGACAACTCCCTTCCGTCGTTTCCCGACCTGATCCAGCCCTTACCCTGGACTCTATTTAACTTATGAGTATCTCTACCGACACTCCCATACAAATTATGAGTATCTCTACCGACACTCCCATACAAATTATCAGTGTCTCTACCGACACTGCCTTTATACGTCGGTCTCCGCCGACAATCCTTTGCGACGTGTCCCTCACGACCGCAATTAAAACAACTCAAAACTGCCTTTACATTGGCAACGGGGAATCTATCTGAGCTCGAGCATTTATTGGCCGTATGACCCAACTTATACACTTATTACACCTTAAGGGGGGCCCATTGGCTGCAGAGGGTGATCTTTCCTTCGCTGAAAGAATAGCGCTTTCTTCTTCCAGTGAAATTTCTATTGCCTGAGACAGGAGGATGGATTCTCCTCTACTACGAACTATAGTTTGAATACGTTCGTTATACAGTCCCTGTATAAAGCAAGCCTTTCCTAGGTGGTTAATCAGGCCTATCGCTCCTAATATTTCTTCAGGTTTACAAACCCGCCTTGCAGCTTCCCTTAGGTCTGTTTGTAGTTCATCTATCTTATTTCCCCACGAAGCTATATTCTCATTCTTGGCCTGTCTGGCACTGAACATCTTACAAGCATAATAATCTAACGTACGCCTTGTTGCGTAGTTTTCTTCCAATATAGCTTTCACTAGACCCCAACTGTGCGTTAGGTCTCTCACCATTAATTTAGATCGGGCATCTCCTGTTATCTTAGCTTTCACGAACTTTAAAAGAACGTCATGTTTGCTAGGGTCCACTAGTTCAAATACTACATCCACATTTTCAATAAATTCTCTTAACCTTCTCTTATCACCGTCAAAGGGGTGCGTAATTAATTTCATGGCCTCAGCTATGCTACAGTACTGCGTACTATCCTCAGAAATATCGCTACTATTGTCTGCCACCATGTTGCTTTTACACTTGTCAACCACAACTACTGTTATACACTTATTTGTTTTAAATGTAACCACAGTTCAGTGCACTTGGTTTGGTTGTATCTGAACTCAGCCCTTGTCCTACAGTATTATCGCAGGCGTTTGAGCGATGTTGTCGTCCCAGGGGAAAACCTTTCAGATATCAAACCAAATCCGGTTGTGAACCAGAATTCACTGATACGCAACCTTGAGTGTACTGTATCTTAAAGCGAAAATCACTTAGGCAGGTTGAAATCAGAACTCAGCCCTTGTCCTACAGTATTATCGTAGGCGTTGGGGCGATGTCGTCTTCACAAGGAAAACCTTTCTGATTTGCAAACCAAGCCCGGTTATGTATCAAGACTCAGCCCACAGTCCTCAGTATTATCGAGGCATTCAGGCGATGTCGTCGTCCGAAAGGAAAACCTTCCTGATACGTAACCTCAATTTTAGAACTAACGTTTAAAACCTTAGACGGAATCAGGGCTCGTCCTTATCCCACAGTTAACTCGTGATATTTTGAACGATGTCGTCGTCCCGGAGGAAAACCTCCCTGATTCTCCAAGCTAAGTTTTAAACAACACTAATTTAACATTACTATTATTTAATTGGCTGACTTTCCAAGGTAATAAAATCTGAGTGCAACTTACCCAGTGATGTCTTCGGGCTGTGGTAGAACACAGGGGACGTCCCACGAAGTTCCTGCGAGGTGTGGAGAAGCGGTGACGGAAAGTTGCAGTTCGGAAGTGTGATTTCGGGATGCAGGATCCAGTTGCGGCTTCGCTGCTCGGGTATCGGTCTCGAAGTCTGATACTTGGAACGGGCCAGCAGAGTCTTCTTCTCAGTAAGGCTCTTCGGTGGCCTCTAAAATATTCTGGTCTCGATGACTGGGTGAACGTGGATGATGTTGCCTTGTAGTCAATCAATCTCCGGACAGGGCTCGAGTATCCGAAGCAGAGTATCTTACAGTGGACAACGTAGAAATGATACAAGTGCAGGGCAGTCCCTTCACACTGCAGCAGTCACTAGGCAACCTCTAGTTGTGCCGGGGATGAATGAATCGTCGAGATGTAGAATATGCTGATTCCAACTTCTTCGTTAAGATGTGTCCAAACCCTCGGCTAGTCAAAAACCCCATTCAGACATCAGAATGGTCACCGTGTTCACAAGTTCCCGAGCTGTTGTTGAACTGGGTTAGTTACGGCCCTCCGATCTATTTTCTTGAGATTCATTTAAGAATATTTCCACAGTCCTCGTCTTGCAAGATTGTTCTATCCTCAAGTTTCAAAAATATTGTACATCTTATTTATATAGCCGTTATATGAATTCGATAATGTTATACCAATTAAAGTAACGGCGTGCCCCCGAGAGACAACTAGCCTCAGTTTGGCGTTAAATTAGCGCAGGCTGTCATGCTGACAAATGACACTAATCAGCCGGACAGCGCTCCTGGTGTGTGTTCGTTGTTAGCGCGTGGCATTGGTCAAAGCACCACTTGTTATCCATGTCTGCCTTCCCATCTGTACGCTTTAATACCACTCAATTGACATTTACCGAGTCTTTATGTTGGGAACCTCACGAAAAGGTTCAAAACCCACTTGTGCTGAAAGGGGCAAATTCCTTCCATGGTACAAGTTGGTTAAAGGTACAGCCAGTACAATTGTATCAATCTACGTGCTAGGAACCCACGCTCCATGGCAACACTGTCTTTGGTATGTAAATATAACATGAAATCGGAGTATACAAACTATTTTCTATACACAAATGTAGAACGACATTTACGTTAACACACCGTCCTATCCAATGATATGACAAAATGAATTATGGGCGTGTCGTAGGGTGCGAATGCACCAAACCTGAAGACATGAATGTCACCTACGAACAGTTTGATGTGTGAAGTTATGAAGCAGCTGTGTGGTCTAAGGCGTGGGTCTGCGACTGCTTTCTTGCAGGGATTGCGGGTTCGAATCCCGCCTGGGACCTGGATGTCTGTCTCTTGTGTGTTTTGTGTGTTGTCAAGTAGAGGTCTCTGTGACGGGCCGATACCTCGTCCAGAGGAGTCCTACCGAGCGTGTGTATGTGTGTGTGTGTCATTGAGTGTGATCAGGTTCAACAGTAACCTCCACACACCTACAATGAGTAGGTGAATGAGGCCAAGACTAAGAAAGAAACAAACAAAGTTACGAAACTGTATGGCAGTGTTTTCTGTTCGTAACATTTATAAAGCCTCTTTTTCAATGCAGTGAAGTCATTCCATTGTTTTTCATGTCTGAACTGGATGTGCTTGGAACCATAGCGCCACGTTTCTTTATTTGTCTGGAAAAGTGTGAAATATACGGGGGAAAATGTGTCGGCACTAATTGTGTTTCGTTGTAGGATACACGTTTGTTCGCACAAAACAAATCCCCCGATTTGTACTTAGCCAGTTACGCTGGAAATGGACGTATCTGTTGTACGTAAAACGTGTTATTTTTTGTTCGATTTTAATCAAAATGGAAGTGGCTTGGAAATTTTGTCATAAATTCGACGCAATTAAATTTCATGAACACATGTTCAGCTATTGTTACATGCGCAGAGCGCACGGACAGAAATGTCTAGGCGCTGTGCAGGGTTGCGAAGGCGCGTAATGTTTGCGAGGGGAAGGAAACCGGTAGATGCGAGTCAGCTTAGAGCAGCTTCATGTATGACGTCATAATACTGTGTGACACAACTTTGCTGTTCGTAATGTAACGAACAGCATATTTGCCGTACACTTTTACGATATACATACATACATTGGTTTACAGCCTCGAGCCGGGGGCTACGACAAACTTCTGCAGCACAGGCGAATTAACTCCACAAACACCCGCTAGGTGGCGTCTAAAATTTCGCTCCCCAAAGTGTCATAATTCTCCTTCCCCGCTTCTAACCGCCGGCCATTTTTTGTTACCTGTTTTTGAAAATATTGATCCATCCTGCACCTCCTCGCTCGTCTGCCCGCCCCGTCAAATTTCATAGGACGGAGCTGGGCCTGGCTTTCATCTTGGATTGCAGATGTTTATTAAGAGATGGCCGCTGAAGTAGTTGCAGGTCAATTTAAACTGATATTTCTTGTTCAGTTATCATTTTCTTCTTGCTGTAACGGCTGTCTTGGAAACGCACGAGTTAACGCGTGAAATTTGGCAACGCGGCTGCATTTGACCCGATCCCCCCCCCCCCCCGGGCAACGACCGGTTAGTTGTCTGGAGCGCTGTAGAGAGAGGGCGCGAAACGAGCCGAACCCGTGGGTGCGGGGTAGGGGATGGAAGTCAGTGGCTGGCTGTTCCATTATTTGTGTGAATCTTGCTACACTTAACGGCTGCCTGAGGAGAACGGACTGTTTTTGTTTTGCCATGTGAGTGCGTGAGTGAGTATCGATTTTATTACGGAAATAAGACTAGCATGGCGTATATGTGTCTGTCAGTCTGTGTCATTATTTTCATACTGCATGAATACCACAGCTAAGAAACGTAGTAAAGTGGAGTCCTGTGTTGCCAGTTGCTGTTAATGGCAAAAACTGAACCCGCGTAGATGGTCAAGCCAGGGAAGCCGGAACGTGAAGTGATGATAAAGCCGCGCAAGATGAGTTACGGCGGTGGCGACGTACCCGTGGTCAAACCTCGCAAAACCAACTTCACAGCACGCGAAGTGGAGGTTCTCCTGAACAGTGTTCGTAAGCACCGTGAAACTGTGCTGTTTGGTGTGGCTGGTGGTCAGGGGTGGGCCCAGGCGTGGATGGAAGTGGCCAAGGTTGTGTCCACCGTCGAAGGTATAATGCGCACCGAGAGTGACGTCCGCAAGAAGTGGACCTACCTCAAATGGGAGGCCAAGAACACGAGTAAGCCGGGGCGGGACCCGACCTCGCGCGCTGTGCTGGATATTCTCACGTGTCGAGACGTGGAGGCTAAGGACTGTGCGGCAGCGGGTAGCAGGAGTAGTCTGCTTGAGAAGTTGCTGGGTAAGTGCGTGCGCTAGTGCTATGGCAGCATGACTGCGGAAGCGATCACGCAATGAATGGCTGTGAAACCCTGTCACGCGGTTGTCCGCTGGCCGAGATTCCAAGACGTTTCGAGCACCACTGCAGCGCGGTACACCATTCCTGACTGCGGACCTACTGTTAATTGTTGTAAGCGTAGTTGAATCGCCGGGTGTTTTGGAGGCCCAACTCATTGCTAAGATCTAATATCTTCGCACAACAATAATACCAAAGTCAGTCATTGTAGACTTATTTTATCGGCATGCTGCAGTCTTAGTACATGGTGACCCGTTCTGCGTTTGTTTGGTAGTAGCGAAAGCATCGGTTTTTTTACAGTTTCTCGTAAACCACAAAACTAATAAAGTATGTATTACGACGTCACGTTCTCATCATATGATTGTCATGATATTCACGCGCAACTCCACTTCAGTAGCCCCTGTCATCGCTCTCTTTCTGTATTCCTAGAGCACACCAACCGCTACTTCCACATATTGGAGTGCTGCCATAGTTTAACCAACGAGCACAGAAATGTGTTGAGGAGCCTATTTACAGTTTACATAAATATGGCACAAAAGTGCGTGATTTCTGGCTTCCGCCGCGGTGTGATGTCTTCGCTATTCTGGGATGTGTATGCAGCCTAGATTGATAGTTATCGACGTTTCGGGATAAACTATCGGTCCCACTTTGAAGCGTCAAGCAGTCCAAGTGTTTCTTGCACTGATTGTCCTTGAGGGTGGGATCGATAGGTTGTCCCGAAACGTTGGTAACTACCAATCTACGCCGCGTAACATCCCAGAAGATCGAATATCTTGCGTACACACAAAAAAAAACGGTTTTGATACGCAGAAAGTTGTATTTGAGATTTATTAAATATAAATGTTAAGTTGCTGTATTTCTTAATTCCAACCCCCCCCCCCCCCCCCTGTTAGTATCGGCCTATTTTAACGTTCCTTAAAAATTTTGCTAGAGCTCACCATTTCAAATAAGGTGCGACTCAAACTAATACCTCTTTGTTATTTCTGTTGTTAGACCTTGACCGTAAACATTGACCTGTTTTGGTGTGACTTTTGTATTAGTTAAAGCTAGCTCAACCTATTTCGCTGAACTTACATTTTCACCCATTATTCCACAGGATACAAATCCCGAGCCCAATCCCGATGATTTGGATTATATTTGGTGCGGCAAGTCACAATCATCTTAAAACTACTGCCGACGTTTCAAGGTCTTATCTTTATTTTTGGAGTCAGTCGGTATCATGACTAGTCTACGGGCTGGACGATCCGGGGTTCCATCTAGCGCCGAGGTTAAGAATGAGTGGAGCTGTACCTCTACTCCCCCTCGTATGCCTTCATGGCATGGACAGGGACAACTTCATAATTTACATGTTTTCTGTTGAGCTGTGGCCGCCGCAAGACACACACAGACACCTTTTGTTGTATGAATGGACATGAAAGTTTCTGAATGTACAGAAACGTTTGATTCAATATCTTGCGTGGTTATTACAACTAAATATTAAGCTGAGCCACAATTGATTGAGTCTTAACGCCACAAGACGTTGATGGGATCCTATCCTAGACCGACTGTTGTACAGTAAAATAAGACAACGTTCCGAGATCTGTTTTAATTCATTCTAGAATGTGACGCAGTGCCGTTAGGTAGTAGTTCCCGACGTTTCGAAGGTACCACTTACCAAACGACACAGTGTCGTCCCAGAAGACCTGAATCCTCAAAAGTAAAGTCACTGTAATTAAGCATCCGTAATTTCGACGCTAGATGACGCAGAATGGTCGGCTTCACGTTTCGGCTGCTTTGTCCCTGAGGAATGGCCCCCCCCACTCCCAAAATCAAGTGGATGGAAGGTTAGGTGATCGTTCCCAGATTCCTGTCGTGCCTGAAATCGAACCCCGGTCCTTTAGCCCTTATTACCTATGATTTTTGTTTATATTAGCCCATATTTCCACTTAACTACAGAGTTTTATTCACACTTAACAACATGTGAAGCTTGGGTACGCCGTGCATTACATTGTATAGTGTTTACACCTTAAACAGGGTATTGAACACGTAGACGACCGGACGAAGGCGCTAAATTCTGAACGCCGTTTTCATAAAAATATTTTAAGTTTTTGTCCGTAATTTAGCGAGATATGAATAAAATGAACGTTTGATATGTAGGTCGCCCATATCCGCATGATTCCGTTCCAAATGGAAGGAACGCGTCATGGAATCGGCACGGGGGCTAAAAATTAGTTCACGCACGAATTTAATTTTGGTTGGAATTGGTCCTGTATTGCGCCTATGTAAACCCTTTAACGACGAAGCCGGCGGAGAGTTGCGCCGAAGCCTTGTGGTCCGTTTCGGCAAACCTGGCCTGAAAGATTCCCTGACCTTGTGATGCTGAAATCCTGTGTAACTCTGAAACTCCTGCTTACGCTTTGGCGTCTTTGCTGAGGGCCTTGTTGTGGTCACATCAAGTGGCTGTAAGTGGCAATTTGTTTGGGGGGGGGGGAGGGGGGTTGAGAAATCTTTAAATACTAAGTGGAAGCCTCTAGGGCTGATGACCACATCTTTGGTTCTGTAATGAATGCTGCTGCTGTCAGTCGTGAGGCACCTTCGCTGACAAGACTGCGGGCCAGTCTGTTGTCATGTCACCGGCGTTGTTGGTTGTTCGTATTTAATCTATACCTACATTTTGTTTGATTCTAAATATGTTTTAAGTACTAAAAACCAAGTACAGTGTTCGGTATATATCGGAGGTGGCCCCGGGTGGCGCGCGTCTCTGGTGCCTCGCACGCAGGTTGCCTGTAAAGAATAATATTCGGGTAGTTTATTTGCCCATGAGATTGTCCGTGATTTTCTATAGAAAGGCGAGTCATAACCATCTGAAACTAACCTATCGTAGTGGGATGAACAGAAATAACAAGCCATCCCTGAGCGAAAAGTACTATATTTTATTAATACGTTTTTGGATCCCCTGACAACTACAGTACTAATTCCACGTACCGCTGTGAGAAAACACTGTGATCTCTCAGGCAGTGTGTAATGTTGCTACTGAAGGTTTGACTGGATAGATACATGGGTCTCGTCTGAGTTGCCTCTCAAAGTGCGGCTCGCGAAGCTTCTCTGGCTGGCCACTGGTGGTATAGTGCAGTGCATGGTTTTTGGCCGTCGGTTGAGTTAGCGGAGCTGGCATACGGGCCTACTGGGTGTGGTGAAGTGGCGAGGGGCGGGTGATTATTTGCTTGGAACTTCTGTGTGACAAGGTCAACTGTACTTACGGAGGCGGAGAGGACTAGACCAAACATGAAGCTGTGGCTGCATTGGCGACTCGCTGCTAGCCTACCGTTTGAAAATTCCACCGGCCAAAAACCATGCACTTCACTATATATATATATATATATAGAGAGAGAGAGAGAGAGAGAGAGACAGACAGAGACAGAGAGTGTGTAAGGGACAGGCAGCGATAGCTGTGAGGGTCTTGTCTGCCTGTCAGTTTTATTTTAAACTTGTCAGCTGATTCTAATAAAATTTAATACGTTGTTGCTTCAGTTTCACTTAGTCCATAGCAGTGCACTTATGTACTGTACGTTATATCTGAAGCTCAGACTGCTGATTGCCGAAGAACTCGTACAGCCAGCGGGGGGTTTTTTTTTTTTTGCCAATATGCATGCCGGCAAACATCAGACGTCACACATCTACCGTGACACAATCTGCTGACATTTCTTTGTGGTAAAGCAACACGCGTGACTTCTAATGGGTACGGCAGTGGAAGTTCATGCACAGCATAGCTTACGCTATCAAGCTGTCGTTTCAGATATGGGAATTGCAGATTTTCCCGCTCCATTGTCAACTAGTTTTAGCTGCAACGAAGTACAGTGCAAGGCAATGGCATTTCTGTTTGCAGTGGCCTGAGATGCTGTGTTGTTTATTAGCTATGCAACAAATCTATGTAACGGAAATGAAGCGTGTATGAAGGTACAAAATTGCAACGCCGCATTCTACTACATCTCTGTTTTCTTTGTCCTTAATCCCCCATGCTGTCTGTAACCATTCACTGTTGGATGCAGAAGGGTTCTTGTATTGTTTGGTAGGCAATTCCGTGACGTCATCACATGCGCACGTTTCTGCATTAGAGCAGAGTTGTGCGAAAGTTGTCGGCTGTGCTGTGGGCTGTGTAGCCCACCCTTTCTAAAATCGTCAGATCGCCGTTGACACAGCCCGTACTTACTTCGATCCCAAGAACAGGCGCTCTTGACATAGGAAGCTAATTACAGCTTCGGCATACTGATCTAGTTCCGCGTAAGAGACGTGTTATTAGGGCCGTTGTACAGCATGCGTCTTCCTGTTGTAGTTAATTTGATTTCGTTTAACTTGTAGGTGTGGAAAATTCTTGAGGCTAACGTGGGAACATCGGACAGAGCTGATGGTAAGGCGCGTCTTTATCAGGCGGAGTACGTGACTCCGAAAGACAGGCGTATTAACGGAGACCTGTGCTGATGGCAAGAGTATGCTAATTTTCGGTTGTAGAAATTTAGAGAGGGAGAGAGAAACGATTTGGACAAGGTTAATTTCGGAACAACCAATAGAATTTATACAATTTTTTTGCCCGGATTGACATTCGAGTTCGCACTTTTCAGCAACCAGTCGGATTCGTTATTTGTGGTTCTGAACGTGGTGTGATTTTGGGAGAAGCGTCGAAAAATGTTTGTTCCGGAATGCAAGGGACGCATGGCTCTTCATTTTCGTAAGAAATACACCTGAATTTATCTGCACTCTTGTAACATATACTTTTTAAGTATTACCCCTCGAGACTGCACGTGCGGGATACCATATGTCGAATTATAACCGAGACGTCGGATAAATTGACTTCCGCGTCACTGGCGATTTGTCTTCTTGGGACGAACACGTCCTAGTACTGCAACAGTCCCTCCCTCGTAAATATCCCTTGCAGGAGAGAGAGAGAAACTTATGCCCCTGAGCTACTACGCGTGTGTGAGAGAGAGAAAGCAAAGCGTAGGTTAAAACCCTGCTGGGCACCGCTGCTGTAAAAGGCGACCAGATGCCGGGAGATGAGTAATGGGGTGCACCGTCCGCAATGCGACAAAAAAAAAAAAAAGCATGAGAACCCTCAAATTACGTAAAAAGTTCTAAACAGACGTAGTTTTTAAAACTTTGTGACGGGCGCAGGACATCCTTCGACCCACAGATTGATAACCTTGTCTACAGCATCAAAACGTGTAGTGCTGCAGTGGTGGTGTCCCTGGGAGACGCTGGCAGAAGCGTCCCGTAGAATCCCGGATTCTTCAGCAGAGATTCATGGTGAGCGAAGTGGCAGTGGAGCAGTTTTCTGTGGGAGTTTGTTCTGTTGTTGCCGCATTCTAATCAGTAGCTGCCCCCTGATGTGTTCCGATAGCCCTGGCCAGGCATCATGCCACATCCTGGGTGTCTTAAGGGCTTCATCACAGACCGCCACGTGGCTGTGTGCACGCATCAGGAAATGAAGACAGCGCGCCTCAGCACCGTGTACCACGCTGGCCTACGCATAACTGGGGATCTGTCAATCAGTACTGCCAACAGATGAGAGTGAAGGTTCCAACATCCTTTTGAATTCCTAATTTTATTAAATCGTAGTTAGATTCGTGGCAGCGCAAGGAGGTTGGTTTTTGTCTTCTGCAGAAAATACAACTCGGATCTTGGGTCCACCCAACTTCCTGTTCAATGGGTGCCGGATATGATTTCACGTGGGTAAAAGGCCGGGGCGTAAAGCTGACCACTTAACTCCGTCTAGTGCCGAAGTTAATGATTTGAGCCATATCTCCACTTCCCCATAAGCTTTCATTGTGTGCACAGGGACAACCACCAGAACTCTGTGTAACAACTTGCCAACACAAAATTGTGTTGTTTGGAACGTTCTACTCATGTCACTGTATGGGTAAGGCCCTTGTGGATGTGTCGCACGCGGCACTATTTGGCAACCCAGCGCTCAGGCCAGGCAACGAACGGATAACCTTGAGCGCGAGAACCACTGTAGCGGATATCTGCGGACTGGGAAGTAGTACAGCGCAGCGGATCGTGTGTGGCGGTTGTATGTGTGTGGGACAGTGAAGCTGCCGGTGCAATTGGATTTGCACAGTGAACAGTATATTTACGCTCGAACACGTGATTCTGTGTTACCTGTAGGACAGCAGCTGCTTTGAATCACGTCTGTGGTGTTTTATCAGTGTGGCGATAACGTGTGTAGCACCAGTAGCTTAGTACTGTGATTAAGCTGGTGAAGTAGGGTATTCCGAAATTCTTCCTACTCGCTAAAGGAAAATTCATTTCCTAATTGTGTAAGTGCCTGTTTAGTACGCGTGTAATGGAGGCGGTGAGCGTTGGTAAGGACGAAATTCGCTTGCTTCTTCTGTCAGGTCAGGCGGTGGTAGACACCTTATCATCATCGGACCCGAAGCCGGGTGGCCGTTGTGTGAGTGACGTATGGACTAAATTCGGTAAAGTTCGTCTGTTGTCGGACGAATCGGTGTGTAAGGACGCTGTGGCGTGTAGCAAATGTTTTCAAGTGTACGTGCACCGAAGCAAGAGGCAGGGCACTTCAAGCCTTCGGCTGCACCGCTGTGTGATGCCGGGCCGCGACCCACTGGCAGGTAATTAATTGGTGTCAATACAGTACGTTACAATTCGAGAGATGCAGTAATACTATTGAAGTGGGCAGCGTGTCCTGTCACGTAGCACAGTGCTGCTGTCTGCCTCGAACCGTGTGCCTTTATGGACCAAATCCACTCGCTGGACGAAACAATCCCACATCCTTGTGAAGCGATAGGAATGTCCTGTTGAACAGCATTACAGCCACAGCATTTACTACAGGACTGCAAAGTAACGAACCAAATTGTACAATTGGACATCATCTTCCAAGTATATTGACTACAGTCCTAGTTGGCAAGAGCCCGCCATAGAACACTATCCGAAGCCAACTGAATCCGTACATATTTTATCATGTTTCGCATCATTGTTTCCAACTAAAGTGTCAGTCCCCTCGGTTACTCGATGTCGATGCACTTTATTTCCGTCATCGTGAGCTTCAAAACAAATGTCACATCCCAAGTGATTTTAATATTAAACTTGTTTCATAATTAAATATAAAGGAGTTAATCTGCAGCCAATCAGATACTTCGAACTATGAAGTGCATCTGAAAGAATTATTTAAAAATCGAGTTTGTAACTTCGTGTCATTTATAAAGAAATTAGTTAATGCTGCGTAAGGAAATATTGCATTGCCCGTTTGCGTGTAAGTCTTACGAAACGCATGCTTTGTCCTGATAGAATGTAGAGTGTGTTGAAACAGATCGTATGTACGCTCTTACATAGTAACCACAGTGCTTTAAAAGTTACAGCCGTTGGTTTTGATTGTGCTGTTGATAATGTATACCATTGTTACGAGTTCGTAGTTTAAAACGGAACATCATTGATTTGTGAGCTGTAATTTAATTATTGGGGAAACCAAATATTTTGGGAGTATTTTTTACCTGTACTAATAACTGACTAACTAACTTCTTGAAGTAGAGTCCTTGAGAAGCCAACAGGTCCTGAGCTAGTCAAGCAATTCCCTGCATTTTATGGAACCCGAAGGTTCATTACCGCATTCACAAGCCCCTATCCTGAGCCATATTAGTCCAGTCCATGCCTCCCTCCATCCCACTTATTGAAGATCCATTTAATATTATCCTCCCATCTACGCCTGGGTCTTCCAAGTGGTTTCGTTCCCTCAGGTCTCCCCACCAAAATCCTGTATGCACCTCTCCCCTCCCCCATACGTGCTACATGCCCCGTTCACCTCATTCTTCTTGATTTGATCAACCGAATAATATTTGGAGAGAGGTACAGATCATAAAAGCTGCTCTTTATGCAGTCTTCTCCATTCCCCTGTTACCTCGACCGTCTTAGGCCCAAATATCTTCCTCAGCACCCTATTCTCGAACACTTCAGCCTATGTTCTGTACTAACTAATGCCTTATTTAATTTGCTTCTGTCTTTCTAAAGGCCTGATAATTGTACAAGATAAGTATGTGAATTAGGTTTTAGAACAGTTAGTAGGAATGAAGGCACTCTATTGCTCATGAAGTACTTCTGCCACACAGCTTTGTTTTCTATCGTGTAAAGGCAGCACTTAACTTGTGAAACACTCATGGAAACTGAATACTGGTTGCAAGACATTATGGAAACAGTGATCTTGCTAGACACATTAATACAGGTAGGTCTCGTTTTACGACGGTTCATTTTACGACTTTTCACATTAACGACTGTTTCAAAATATTACCTTAAATATTAGTACATACTTGGAAAAAAATTTTAGGAATTATGGAACCTATCTTATTCAAGTACTTTATATTTTGGTCTCGTTTTACGACTTTTCACTTTACGACCCTGTTTTGCTGGAACCTAACCCTGTCGTAAAACATGTCCTATTTTGGTCTCGTTTTACGACTTCATTTTACGACCCTGTTTTGCTGGAACCTAACCCTGTCGTAAAACGGGTCCTACCTGTAGTTAAGAGAGATCTAACACTAAGGGGATGTGTCCTAAAGTACGAGATGCGCATGCATCGTCATTGCCATCTGTTTATAAAGATTTCAAGTCTGGTGCTTGTGCTTCTTCTTCTGACATGCCTTTTCTTCAGTAAGTTTGCGATGCCGTATCGGCTACATATCAATGCAACAGAAACATGAATCATGGCCTGGTCTTCATCTTGGGAGGACTTTGGAACCGCGGGTAGTCAGGATGCCTTTCCTTGGCCTGGATTAGAATCTGGAATACCCATTCCCGTTCATTAGTTGGTTTACCGAAAGAAGTGTTGACCCTGAGATAACAGTATTCTTTGTAGTCGGGTAAGTGTTTACTAGTGTTTTACAGGAACTTTCTGCCTTCGTCTTGTGGTGGAAAAAGATACTTGGATCACACATTAAAATTTGTCACGTGAATATTGGCGTATATATTACCGTCAAACACAACAAACTTTTAGTAATATCAATAAATGCTACATGTTTCGGTCATTAAAGACCATCATGAGGCGGTAAAATACATTATTTAAAGTATAAGTTTTTTTTAAATCGTGTATGTTAGTGCCTAGGAAATGGTGCTTAAGGACCGAAACATTTAGCATTTATTGATGATAGTAAAATGTTGTTGTGTTGACGGTAATGTATATGCCAATATTGTAACAGCATAACGGGATTGATTCCATCAAAATTGTCAGATGAAGTTAATTTGGGTTCTTATTGCTTTAATTATGAAATCTGCATGAAGCTCAAAATTAAGTAACATATTGAATGTATTACGACTTAGGTTACCATACAAATGGAACAAGCGTACGACATTGGTCAGCAGCTTTTATGTGAAACATCTTACAGTGTGGTTAACATGTAACAAACTGTTGCGACACATCACTATTTAGTTTTGTATTATTGTAACAGTATCAGTATTACAACCTCAGCTGACTTCCCTCAACATTTTAATTTTTTTTTTGTTTAGGGTCTAAGTGCATTCGTTGGTTAATAAATTTGAATTTCGCTTCAGCAATGGCAGTTTCCATCAGCATGGAGATATCTGTCGGTATTTGCAGCAGTACAGTTATATCGGCAGTAAATTATCTTCAAGCCCCGTGACGCTTGCATAATAACAAGGACAGATTCCTGGCTCAGTATGGTGTTTATACACATTGATCACTTCCAAATGTGAATTGAGTTCTCTGATTTTGATTGTAGTCTGTGAAGAGAGTTGGGGTTATTAAATGAATCGGCGTTTAACTGGGCTTGCAGATGGGTGCTCAAAATTGTTGAAGCAAAGGACACAGTTTTAATTGCAGCGGTTACGTAATCCTAGCCAAGTGACGAGATAGTTAGAACAATGTCAGACTGAAACTCGTAGACGTTTCAGAAACAAAAATAAGGGAATTATTTAAAAAATTAATGAGCCTGAAAGGACAAATACAAGAATATTACAGACTTATATAGTGGCATAGCTGTTTTTAAGAAGGGGTAATAACCTACGACTAAATTGATAAAAGGATAAGAAGGGTGGTAGCTTGCAGATATACATAGTATAAGAACATTATTTTATCCGACAACTCGTATCACTCTTCACTCGGACCGATTTCTTGTGACTGCACGCAGCGCTTACCGATGTTCAGATTTTACGTGAGTCGGGATCCACGTACTTTAGTTCAGTATGTGGCATTTAATATTAGGTGTTTGTCAGCATCGTGAAACGGAGTTTTCGTTGCAGACAGGCACCGAATGTAACAAGAATTAATTACCACCAAAACAGATTCCCATATTATATTTGAATTAGTTGTACCCGTGCCAATAATCCTCACGTACAATGAGCAAAATACGTAATCAACATTACAGCATCTTAATTAATGAACATTGAAAATTGTAATTATGATGAATATTGAGTCATTTCTTTCGGAGATAAACGGATCAGAAGCAACGTGTAAATAACAAACAAAAGCTTCCTAGTACGTGTTAATAAGAAACAAAACGTTTAAATCGACAGCCCTGTCCCAAGCGGAGGCCAAGGGAAGTACATAAAATATGTTAACTTCCCTTGGCCTCCGCTTCAGGCAGCACTGTCAATTTTAACGTAGATTTTTTTGTTAAGCATTTATGTGAAGTAATTAAAAAAAGAGGTTGTCATGAATGTTGAATCAATGTCGATCTTGAAAAGATCCGTTCGTTAGTTCTGTAGATCGTGATATCAAACACACTTTACCGTATAAATATATGTATGATGATGGTGATGCCTTTTGTATACACTCTTACACGTTTCGGTTTATATAAGCCATCCTTAGTGAGTCTTATACAGTACTGAAATAATTGAAAACGCGTATCATATACAGCTGTGTGTATACAGTGATACTAGTACTGGGAAATTGTGAGACGGAGTGGCTTGATGCAGTGCCCAGAAGCAATCTTTGTTGTGGCGGTGAATCAACATTTTGGTTCAGCAGGCTGGTGGCAGGAAGGAAGTAGTTGCGTGATTTCAGGCTTCCGCCGCGGTGTAAATGAGATATGCGCTCTTCTGGGATTTTAGGCAGCGTAGAATTGTAGCTTCTTACTGTTGTTTCGGGGACAACTTATCGGTCCCGTCTTCAAAGGCCAAGAAGATCCTTGGAGATGGGAACGATAGGTTGTCCCGAAACGTCGGCAAGAAACCATTCTTCACTGCGTAAAATGCAAGAAGAGCGCATATCACAAGGAGGCCGTTGCCGCTAAACACACTTTGCTTTTCAGCGTTGCGATGTATCGACGTTCCGACTTTTCACAGCTACTTGAATCATGATTATACGAAGGTGGATCACTATTTGATTGTATGTTTGAGTAGGCATAGCTGCTTGCTGGAGGTTCTGTGCCGTGAAAACGCGTCTTAGGTTTCCACGGTGGTTAATATTGGTGTTGCAGTCTGGAGGATCATGCTGCCCATACTTTACGGTTAAAGTGACGTTGGTAAACCACTTACTTGGCTTCATGCTGTGAAAAACAGACAAGACAGGCAATGTACGTATAACGTAACATTGAGGCGCGTTCGCGTAACCTTTGGTGCCGTGGAAAAGCAGAAAATATTAAATATGGGTTTCCGTCTGCGACGTATTGTATTGACATCTGTGGCCTGTCTGGCTGTACCATATTTTTTCAAATTATGTCATGAACGACACGGTTTTCGGAAAACAAAGTGTATTGAACATAAAATGTGTGTTTTGATTTTTCCTACGACTTTTGTGCGAAACATGCCTCATTCTAAGAAGAATTCAGCGAGATATAAATTTGCAGTCTGCAAGTTAAGTACCTGATATTCGTGTCAGATTTTAATGTAACTTGTATTTGCTTGACAGATTTTCGAGAAAATCCTCATATATCAAATTTCATAAAAATCCGTTCAGTGGGAGCCGAGTCCCATGCTGATGTGACATGACGAAGCTAAGAACGCAACCAGAAACCGCACGATGTATAACTTTACGTCAGGTGGTGTTGCCTGTTTGATTAGCTAAAGTATCAAGTAGCCTTGACTTTTTACACTTTTATTCTTGAGATAGTCGACTCTTATCTCGCCACATAACCAGCTATCCTGACGAGTTATCACGGTCTTCCTCACCATCTCCAGGCAAATGCAGGACTTGCAGTACGTAAGAGGACTTGGCCGCCTTCCATATTGTGCCCCTCTCATTTTGTCATTTTGATATTTTAAGAGCTCACACAATTGAAACATCTTCGTTGGCTTTAGACCCTGTAGCTGTTTGTCACATTTGGCCTTGATTTGGATCTGTGAACATCTCGCATGAAAAGTGTTGTAGTGTGTTATTTATCGTAGATATACGTGGATGTGCTTTATTGCCGAAGGAAACTTTATTACCACATTGCAGATGCTTCGAGCAAAGATTATAGAACTTAAGTGTGGACGACGTAAGGGCGCATGTCTGAAGGCGAGTCTGGTATTGATTCTGTCGTCCCGCAGCTAGAGCGTTCCAGTGGTAAGGAGCAGTTATTGTTTCTGGCGGCGGCGACAGCGTTTGAGACCCCCTGCAACGAAATTTGGAACTCGTGGCATTGGAAGTGAACAGTAGAACTTCCCTGCGCATACGCGACAGTTTATCTTGCAGGTAAACTGCCAGTCCTTTACAATTAACTCGCGTAAGCGTTCTGTTAGAGCCACTGGTTCCAGGGTATCCACAGTCGCTTTCTCCAGTGACAGATTTCAGTTTTGCAGAATCGTTGAGAGAGGCCAACGAATTGGGGGATCTTTCCTGTTATAATCCCACCACGAGAGGGGCGAAGGTTAGACGTTAGGCTGGTCTCTCTGTCATGTGTGTTTTTCTCCCTCCTTACGAGAGGGGCTTAGGTTAGACGTCAGGCTAGTCTCTGTTCACAACATGCCTCTCTACCTTAGGCTGCAGCGCCTCTACCGGTCGAGTACCGTAACAGGAATGGCGGGGTTATAACAGGAAATGTCCGAATTCTATTCTGGTGTGCTTCAGCATGTTTTATTGAATAGACTTTCATTTGAGACGAACAGAAACATATTCTATCACATTTAATTTTTCGTGTCATCTGCGTTTTATTGATGTGTGGATCCGTAAGGTCTTTTAAAACCCAAAAGGGTCTGAAGCGTCATTTATATTATTTTTTGGAGTAGTTCCAGAAATTGTACTTGGATGCCGAGGCTGGAGGTTTGTTATTTTGTGCGTAATGATGTGAATGAAGCATTGTGTAACTGTTGGGCGTAGTGGAAGAGTGGGGACTGGCATTTCTTCCGCCCACATCGAAATAATTTAAAACTTTATTTCAATGTGGCAGTCGCTGCTGATTATCTGTGCTTTAAAAATCAGGCGTCCTCCAGGAAGGCCTCGTATCTGCAGTGCCGACGTGATGGGGGGAGCCGGTATAAATTACCGGAACCCTGCGGTCCGGAAGGGGGTCTGACTATGTTGCATATGCGTTTGTTTTTCTCGTTAGTGTCATTATCTGTCTATTGTACAAATTAACCCTTTCAGGCCAAGCCCAAGTCACTCTGCAACTGAGTCAGCCGTTCCGATTTAGCGTAAAGATTTTTAGCCGGTCCGTACTTTTTTTTGGGGGGGGGGGGCGTAAATTCTTTTTGCACCGGGGCCCGAACCCGCTCTCGGCGGCCCTGCCTACCCCAATCAGCATGTACAGTTACCCACTGCTGACCAGTACTGTTCGTAATGACGCCTTCTGCCGTTGTTATGTCAGCTCGGTGAATCCACGTTCCCTTCAAATGACAGCTTTCTTAATTCAGCCGTAAAGGATTCTGACGATATTATACTGCAGTACGTTTTGACTAATGTTTTGGCATTTCTCATACGCTTGGGGGGTTTTCCCCCCTGCCGCAGCGTTTCGAAAAGTGGATATGTTGTATTCGGATGGAAGTGGGACAGAAGGATCCTAATTTGGCGGGTCCGTTTGGCTATCAGTGGACCTCGACAAGTTGCGTAGAAATATTACTGCTTGGCATGAACATAGACGCACGATGCGGCAAACAATGCCGTGATCATCTCGCACACACCACATGTATCTGTTCCTTACACCACCACCACCACAGTACAGTGGTGCCTCACAATTCAACACTAATCCGTCGCCGAAGTAATGTCGAATTGCGAAACTGTCGAATTGCGGGACAATATTTCCCATATAAGTCTATTGAAAATAGATTAATTCGTTGTCGCACCCCCCAAGGGTGTGAGAAATACACTATTATAGTAACAACACAACAGTTTATTGAGCCTTAGATTTTGGAAGGGGGTCTTCTTTATCCTGTTCTACCTCTTCTCGTCTCCTCTTCTCCTCCCCATGTCTGAGAACACTATGAATGCCTGTTCTACCTTTGAATCTATGAAACCATCCTCGGCTTGCTTTGAATTCCTCAGTTTTATTTGAGGTAGATCCTGGAGTTTTCTTCTGCAATTCTTCAAGAATTAACCTAGCCTTCTCACAGATCATTGCTTGAGTTACTGGATCTCCCTTCATCTGTCTTTCTTTAATCCAGGTAATAAGCAGCTTTTCCATCTCTTCATTGATCGAAGATCTATTCTTGTCAGAAATCTTCATTGCTCCAACAGACACCCTAGCACTCATAATCTTCTCTCTCTGTTGCCAAAAAGTTGCCACAGTTGACCTAAGAACGCCATACTCTTGAGCTACACTTGTAATTTTGCTACCTTTTTGCACTTTATCTACAATTTCTTTCTTCTTCTCTGTGCTCAACCAAGTGTGTATTTTCTGTTCACTTCTGTTTTTACTAATTCTTAATGGTGTAGGGTATGAAAAATGCAGAATTGAAAATTAGCACAAACAACACGAGCAAACACCAACGCACTTCAATAAGAACTGACAAATAACAAATGACAACGCACAATTCTATGCACGCGCATGCGCCGGCTGGCGCATCTCAACTGTCGAATTGCGAGGCACCACTGTACTTTGCATTACTTCGCATGTAACTTATGTAGCCGCATGCTGTTACATGTCACCACACAGCAATTTTATCACAAGAGCCGAGTCCTTGAATCCATCAATAAAACATCTTTCTTATATAACATTCTGGAGAGGAGGGGGAAGTTTACTAAAATAATGCGTAACTTTACATCCTTTCTGGGAACTATGATAGTTCCGCATTTCATTAGGTGTGGATTTGTTTCTCCAGCTATGATGAGTCGGTGTCTACTTCCATACGTGATGCCGTGTGGAAAGTATGTTGCAGAGACTTACTTGTAGAAAACCATAACACGATTATCTTTGTAAGATGAGAAATAAGTTATGGCTAGCCTTTTCGGAGACAGGATTTGTAGAATTGCCGTATGTGCATAACGACGTTCACTGCGTTATTGCTACGCTGAAAGCTGGTTAGTTTATTTGGAATTTTTGGGAGTGTTTCCAGTACTGATACCGAATGGAGAGGAAAAAATGTGCAAGTAGTCAGCATGTATTTGGGTGTCAAGAAATCTTGCCTGAAGCCCTTCCAGCATATCTGTCATTTTGTTCGCATAAATCGAGTATTACGTTTCAGACATCTCATGGTAATTTAACGTCGGATCATGTACAGTAATGGAATTTGTTATTTCTCACATCAGGAGCCATACTCTTAAAAAAAACTTTACACAAGAAATGATAGATCACCCTGCGACAGACTGTCCTGAAACTTCAAGTTTATCTCATTCTTGTATTGCGTGATGTCCAGTAAAGCTGAAAATAAGTTTGAATTTTTCGTCATCCAGCTGAGGAACAGTTTTGTTCTTGATTTCTAAGGATAACTGGACTTTTTCCAGCAAACTGTATGCACGTGTTTCCATGTTAGTTTTACTAAGCAGCATAGCTATAGTAGAAGTTGGATTGTACGGTGATGTCAGCAATTACATTTTATTAAATTCCTGTCACGTAATAGTGCAGGGGTGCACAAATTATACATTGAATATGAATTTAAAGTTATCAGAATTTTATACAGTTGTGTTCCTTGTCTTAGATTTATCGACTTCAGAATCTAACCTATCTTCTCAGTTCTGATATCTGTACACTCTTCAGGAGCCGGACTTTAGGAGGAAACTTAGGCAAGATCCATGTCTTTATTCGAATCAAACGTACGGTAGCAACAGTGCTCACTGCCTACGGCCGCACTGCAAGCGTGTTTGGTGGTTATGGGAAGCGGGTGACTGTCCGCGCCACACATCGGGGATAGTATGCTTAAGCTCCATTGCGTGTGACAAGAAGGGATGCCTCTCTCGAAGTTGGAGAACACAGGTTTAAAGCTTCACGATTTATCTTCTGATTAGTGTTGGGTGCGTGAATTCAGTGATTGTAGAGGTTTATTTGGGGTGTTCAATCATATATATATATATATATATAGAGAGAGAGAGAGAGAGAGAGAGAGAGAGAGATTGACGGAAATTTAAGGACTTGTTGAAGACCTAACCAATGTCTGTCTGTAGCTATGAGGTAAGGAAAAATAAGGAATTACGGGCGTAAATAAAGTTACATAATAATAACAATAATAAGAGTAATAATATTTATTGAGTTCTTACATCGTACACATGTTTGGAGCTACCCACCGATTAACACCACGGTTCTTCCCTTCTGTATTCATTGTTTGTATCAAGAAATTATTTTAAGTTCCATATATTTCATTCAGTTTAACCACATCTATGACACATAGTTCCAGTCATTGTAAGCGAAGTCTTTCGTCTGAGAATTAATGTAGTGATGCACTGGCTGAATGGGCCCTTGTGGAAGTTTCCATTTCTTCCAGTTCCTGAATTATCAATTCTTGAAATTTTGAGCGCAGTCGAAGTCTTGTTATGCGAGGAAGAGACTTTATATACGGCAACAGGCTTTTCAGGTATAATAAGTCGTCATCTTCCTCGTCTGCTCTTTCTTTGTCCATGCTTGTAGGTTTCTTTTTGTCAAGGTGGATTATTACGTCTTCGTTTTTCTTAATTACGCTTTCAGTTCCTGGGCGTAGTCTTTTCTTCTTGGGAGCTGATAATTCGTCGTTTGACGCACTCGAACTTGGACGGGTGGAGTGTACTGAAGGCTCAGATTTTATTGCAGTTAGTTGTGAGTCGTCAGCTGCGTAAACGGTAACTTCGCACTGGGGATTCTGAGGGTATGTCTCCTCACTTAAGTCTGAACACCGTGTTCCCGGCTTCAGAATATCCTTAAGAAAGGACATGACACTAAAATGCGGCCATG
This sequence comes from Reticulitermes speratus, assembly GCA_021186555.1. Lineage (NCBI taxonomy): Eukaryota > Metazoa > Arthropoda > Insecta > Blattodea > Rhinotermitidae > Reticulitermes > Reticulitermes speratus. The sequence goes on from JAJKFL010000005.1 coordinate 9,196,323, forward strand.
AGCTAGTCATTGTCACTTGCGTCTCTAATTTTCTCAGCTCTAGTCTATAATAATCTCTCATGTTCTTCCATCTCGCTTTTACTGTTTTCACTGGAATGTATAATACATCAAAATGACTGTTGATAACATGTGGTGGTTGTTTTCTATGAGTACAGAGTTAAAATGCAACAATTTCCAGTCGGTAAGTGACCCTCATATTCTCTTAAAATTCTAAACTAGTAATTGTAGAGCGTTTGTAACACAATATTCAAAAAGAACTACGTAAGTGTATTTTTAGCAGAAACTCCAAATACAAAAGCAATAAGTAATTTGTTTTTGCATGTTTTGGGTTCGTTGGTACTGGTGAATAATTCCGCTCTCTAGCACTGTATTTTCGAATAAGTAAGACAACCATGCCAGAAATTGTCAATGTCACTTGCAAAGTAATACGGAATGTTCTTGGAGAGGAATATTCACCTGCCCCAACAGAAATGTGGAATAATATAGCTGAGAACTATGCCGAACGGTGGAATTTCCCGAACTGTATTGGGTGCGTAGATGGAACATGCGGTCTTTTGTTTTTCAACCAACAAATGCACTATTTATTTCCGTAATTTTTGTTCACTACACCCTACATATGTTTCGGCCGTAACTCGGCCATAATTAGGGGCACCTTGTTAAGTACACTTCACTGTTCACTATCCATTTGGCACTATCATTGCATATTTTGTTGAACCAAATGGATGCGTTTGTTTTGTGAAGTTTTTCTTTGATGTTCTGATAGTGATATATGGGTTTTGCCTGTTGGGCATTGATTAATTTGACGTTGTGTTCACCGTGCATCTTGACATTAATCTTTAGTTTTTCAACCAACAAGTGCCAAATGGATAGTGAACAGTGAAATAAATAGTGCATTTGTTGGTTGAAAAACTAAAGATTAGTGTTAAGATGCACGGTGAACACAACGTCGGATGGAACATGTGGTATTTGAATTCTCTGTCCAAAGTGGTTAAAAATTTTATAATTACAAGCAGTTTTTCTCAGTCTTGATGCAGGCAGTTGTTGACAGCAACTGCCAACTGATTACCGTCGACGTAGGTAGGTGCTGTGGGTCGTCAAAGTAACATCGAAAATTTCAGACTGTGTTTCCTTTGCAAAATTTTTGGAAATAAAAGAACTGAGTATTCCACCGGATTCACAGCTGCCTGGTACGATTTCAAAAGTGTCATTCTTGTTGCCGGGAGACGAAGGATATCCGCTGTTGCCTTATTTAATGAGGCCGTACTCAGCAAGAAACTTGAACGACAATAAACATGTTCGGTTACATGTTGTCTAGGGCTCGAAGAAGTGTTAGAATGTTCTTTTGGCATAACGTTTGCTAAATGGCAGATTTTGCTTAAACGCATCGAAACAGACGAGTTCAGTGCAACGTGAGTTGTCAAAGCTGTATGCGGTCTTCATAATTATGTGCTGGAACGCGAGGGACCTGACTCAGTACTTAAGTACAGAGAGATTGCAAAGTTCATTCTCGGCCAGCAAAGCGTCTTTTCTCAACTCGTGCCCAAAGTGTCGGGGGAAACATTTGTGAATTATCATTGTGGGATCTGTGCTGTTGCAAAATTATTATTATTTTTTTTTTTTTGCCTCAAAATTCTTTACACCACCATTTGCATTTGCTTGACATTCAGCTTCATTGTCGTACAGCACCTGTACAACTTGAATGATTGGACTAATATGGACTTGGCCGTGCCATGGTTCAGGCGGTTAGTCGCCGGGCTCTCACCGCGGAGGCCGGGGTTCGATCCCGGGGTCAGTCCACGTGGGATTTGTGGTGGACAATGGCACTGGGACAGGTTTTTCCCTGAGTACTTCGGTTTTCCCCTGTCAGTTTCATTGCATCGGTGCTCCATTACAAGTAAAAACGAAAAAAAAACTGATCACCTTCATCACAGGGTTGTACAATAAGCCTAATGCTGCGATGCGTCCGTAGCATCTGCTGCGGGACCCTTAACAAAAAAAAAATATGGACTTACTTAACAAACCTATAAACTCACCGTCCTTTCCTGTTTCTTTTGCAACTTCCTCCCACTCTCTCCTCAGAACGGCAGGATGTCTATGTAGATCATGTCGTGGGTCCCAAAGTGGCCTTCGACGGAACACAGCTCTGATCAAAACTTCTTCCATCATTGGAACACAAGCCCACACGCTACCAACGTTGAGAGGAACCCGCTAGGCATTGAGCGAGTTCAACAAACATGTTAGTTCTGCTAGTGGGGAGGGTAGAGGGAGGCGGGTCAGTGCTGCCGCCTGGATAAGTTTCTTGTTGTTGGTTAAAATCGCATTCCGCCATGCACCTGCTACCCCGCTAATCTCGAAGCAGCACGAATGCAGAGAACGCAGCCAGCGCGTGCCGTAAGCGACGCTGGGAAAAATGTTGCTTGTTGTGGAGTCCGTTTGACCCGCTAGTGGACTGTTCCAGTGTGTTGTTACAGAGGAGTGTGGATTAACCGGACCCGCAGTCTGCGATACATGTAACGTCGGTGTGGTCATAGAGGACTTGTCCGTCAGTGCCACTACGTTCAGAACCAGTCCTCATCCAGCGGAAAGAAATTATCTTTGGTTTATACGTCCGATTGTGACACTCATATAAAGAAGTAATATATAAATCTGGGCTAACCAACGTACGGGCCGCATGCGGCCCTCGGTCACCTGAATAGTGTCAGTAATACAATTTAACCAACATAACATGTCTACAAAACATAATATGACAACTTAATTAACAAATAACATGTTTAGAAACTGTATTTTTTTCCCCATGGCTGAACTGTCCCTAGTGGGCCAGGGCCTCCTCATTATCGATGCTGCACGATCATACTCAGACACACCACACTGGGTAGGACTTCTCTGGACGAGTGATCAGCCCGACGTATAGACTTATACCTGACAACACAAAACTCACAAAAGACAGACATCCATGCCTCCGGCGGGATTCGAACTTACAATCCCAGCATGCGAGCGGCCGCAGACCCGTCTTAGACCGCGCGGCGAGTGGGATCTACTACTAAAATACTGTTCACATATTGTTCATATTCTAACAATATTTACAAATATATGTTGTTTGTAAATAACGGCGTTGTTGTTAATTTAGTTCCCCCCTGTTGATATATGTATACGCAATTGCGGCCCTCGGACGAGTCCTTACGAATTGTGTGGTGTTGTATCCCGGGAGCTGATAGTTGGATCTTGTTGTTGACCGAGCGGAGTCTAATGATGGATCCGTTAGGATACTTAAGGAATGACTTCCAAGTCCACTTAGAAGATGGTTTGACACAAAGATATATATATATTTGAAAATATTATAAGTACAGATTAGATGACTGAAATGTAATACAGGTGAAAGTACCGGAGTGTCCCCCAGTGCTAAACATACATCAGTTTATATACGTAATTAGGGAGGTGTCATGTGACAATCATACGTCATAGCAGAGGGGTCTTGGGTGTGGTCGTGTGAAGCTATTGGTCAAGACTTACATTGTTATCCTATACGGTCCTGCCTTCGGATCCTTACGTCATAATAACATCATAGCTTCACACGAGTCTTTCACCCCTTGTGACATTGACAGGGTATCAAAAACACTTGTGCTGAGATGGGGCTAATCTCCCTGTAGGTTGGGGAGGACAGCCAGCTCATGTAATCCCCTTCTTCCTGCTTAACGCAAGACCCTTGCAAGGTGTGGTTGGTACAATTATAACAGAAATTGTGAGTATACATACAATTTCAATACATAAAGTGAATGACATTTACGTACACCGTCGTCATATATGACACCTTCCCCCTAAAAGAAAAATAAGCAATAACAAAGCTTATTTTTAAGGAACACCATTACACTGTCCTTTACACAATTACATGCTACTTATGAAAATTACATTTTTATACTATTTCTTGAGCTAACCTACATACACATTTCAAACATTTCTAAATTAATGCATACATATAGTTTTATTTTGGCTACATGTTACCCACAGAATTAGATAAATGGATCACATCTCAATGGCTATAATTTCTGGGTATCCATTAATGTGCTGTAAACAGAATTACATGTTACCGTTTGCCTGCAGGAGTGATGTGTCTGCTACACGCATTAAGTGACACTAGTTCAGTTTCCTCTATAGCATCGCTTTGTGACGGTTTTTGCTTGCTACTCGCTCGAGTGTTAGACATTTTCAAACTTTCCTTGGAGGAATAAACTGAATTTATAATTTTGGGTTTAATTACTATTGTCGTGCAAGGATTATTGTCTTTCCACCACTTGAAAAAATTTGGACATCTTCTTCTACAGCATTTACAACAACAACAATAACACAGGATGATTATGACAAGGCTAGTGGTTACCATACCTACATATGATAAGAAGGATAGGTGATCATCATATTTGGATTGTCTTATTTTCCATTCTTGCTCTGAAATGAGCCTGTCAACTTCTTCAACTTTATGACTTGCTAGCCTTAAGTCATCAAGGTGGTTTACTACATTTTTCAAAGGCATGTCCAAATGAATAGCGTTTAATTTAGAATTTCTTCCTTCAGGTGCACAACAGTCATAATCCAGTGATAAGGAGGGAATGATATCCTTATCTGTATTGTTAGAGGACATAAACGTTTGGGCTTGAATTAGGACCCTAGCCCCGTATGCCTTACAAGCACTGTGTAGTATTAGCTTTCCAGTTCCCACAATTTCAATGTCTGAGGGTTCATGTTTAGAACACAATACAGTAAGTACGTCTGGTCGCGGAGCGACATACAACCATTCATTACCATGTAACTGAGTCCATATAGTTTGATTTATTTCTACAACTCTTTGGGAACAGCTGGAAGGTATTGTTCTGGCTGATTGGAGCATTTCAACTTCGCATTCCTCATGCAAATGTGTTATTTGCACTGGATTATTTTGTTTACAAACTCTGTGGTAAGAATTAATTAATTTACATTCCTTAATTTCGTCTACCTTTAACCTTGCATAGTATTGCTTTGCAACGTCCATAAGCAAGTATTCGCGTTCCGGAAGGATAAATGTAAATTTTGTGTCAGTGTCCTTTATCTTGATTGGTAAAGGCAGGACGTGATACACGTTGTAGTTCACATGGTTGGTTAGAGGTAAACGAATTACATATACAAGAAAGTTACCCTTAAAAAATACATCAAATTCAATTATCCTTAAAACTAAGTTTTGGTAGGTTGCACTCAATGGTATGGGTAAAGAAAGTTCACTTGGAATGTCAGCCTGGCTTGCCTTCATCTGTCTTATAATTTGGGCTGGTGTTATTATGTGTGGTTGTAGAGCTCCTTTCTGAGAGTTCATAATGGCATCAATCAATATGTTATATTCCTTTCTACATTAATTTATGGCTCTCTCTAACTGCATAGTATGCTCATTGATAGTAAGTAACATGGAAGTAGCTGTAAACATTTCCTTAATTTCACCATCGCGTTCATTTATGTGCTTGGCCATCTCATCTAGTCCTCTAGATAATATTCTTTCGTTTTCTGATACCGCTAGTAATGTAGAATTCATTGATCTTAAGGTTGATTTGACAACAGTTATCTGTTCCTTTGAGAGTTTCAAAAAATCAAGCTGTTCTCTTTCTAAATTTGTAATTTTCTCAGTGTAATAAGAAGCATCTTCACTGTCCATGGTGCCAAAGAGTATCTTACTTATTCCTCCTATAAAGTTGAAAACTCCTCTTTTAAAACGCAATTGTTTCTGATCGTCATCAACTCTAGTTAGTTGCCTGACTAACACCTTCAAGTCTTCTACTTCCTTAATCTGTGTATCTATATATCGGGTGATTTTCGTGCAATCAGTGAAGTTTACCCAATACGTATGTTCATGATCCTTACAGAATTCAACAGATAGGCGGGCATATTTCTTTACAGTTTCTAAATTTTGATCTGCTTCTTGCAAGTTAACATAAGTTACAATTCTCCATTCCGTATTATAAAGTTGAGCTTCTCCTATGTGATCATAATAGAGACCGGGCGATTCCTTAAATCTTTGTAATGTCGCATCGAGGGCGGTTGTTTGTCTTAGTAGTGTCAGTAATGTGAAGATAGTCCAGAGTCTGAGTGCAGGTGTCATAGTCCTGTAATCAACAAAAAACGGTTTCAGTCTGTTTGCGTGAACCTTCAGAGTACGGTTCCTAGGTAGTTTTAGTGTTATGTTTACGTCATCAACGTCCGTCACTTCATAAGGACCTATCCACGGTGGCGATAATTTCGCCGACCTACCTCGTCTGATTTTCTCGTCATGAAGTAAAACTTTGTCACCAACGGAAAATAAGGGTGTATTGACGTTTCTGTCATGGTACTCCTTACTACGTTCCTTCTGTGACTTCAAATTAATTCTGGCTGTCTGGTAACTTGACTGTAGTCTAGACTGTAATTCCCTAATATAATTGTCATATGTATATTGTACGTCGGGAGGTTCCTTCTGCAGTAATCCCGGTATGTTAGGTTTTCTGCCGAACAACAGCTCATGGGGGGTGAATCCCGTGGCCGTATGGGGGGTTGTATTAAACACGAAAGTGGCATAAGGCAACCATTTGTCCCAGTTGCTTTGGTCTTCCAAAATAAAACATCTAAGGTATTCCACTAACACTCTGTGTGTTCTCTCTAGAGCTCCATTAGATTGAGGGTGATAAGCTGTGGTTCTTATCTTCTTAATTTTCAACAGTTTACAAACGTTAGTGAAAACTTCACTCATGAAATTAGATCCTTGATCTGTTAATATCATTTGAGGAATCCCAAATTTTAAAACAACTTCTTCTACAAATGCCTTGGCTACTGTTACAGCGTCTTGCTGTTGTATTGGTATAGCTAGCGTGTATTTTGAGAGTTCGTCCTGAAAAGTTAAAACATATTTGTTCCCATCTGAAGTTTGATTTAAGGGACCAACAATGTCAAGAGCACACTTTTCCCAAACAACGTCAGGTGTAGTTGTGATTTTCATTGGCATCTTGGTTTTATTTTGTGTGATTTTGTTCTTTTGGCAAGTCTCGCATTGTCGTATGTATTCCTCTAACTCCTGTTTCATTCCTGGCCAAGTGGTAAAGATTTTTATTCTGTCATACGTCCTGTTCATACCCAAGTGACCTCCAGTTGGTTTGTCATGCATTTCGTGAAATATTGCTTGTTTTTCGTCCTTGGTAAAACCTAATTTATCGTTATGATCGTCAGTGCTACTTTCAGTAACATGTATTCTACTGAGTGCATCGGCGTTTGTATTGTTCGAACCCTTCTTGTAAATGACTTCATACTCATATTCTTCTAGTTTAAGTCGCCATCTTAAAAGTCTGGAACTCGGATCCTTCACACTGAATATCCAAGTAAGTGGACGGTGATCTGTGACTACTGTGAATTTCCTGCCATATAGGTATTGCCTAAAATGTTTGCATCCCCATACAATAGCTAACAATTCCTTCTCTACTGTGGGATAATTCCTCTCTGCATTATTCAAAGTTCTGCTCGCATATGAAATGGGAAGATCCTTTCCTATAGGACCTTGACTTAGAATAGCTCCTATGGCGTCGTTACTTGCGTCTGTGGTTAGAACAAACGGTTTAGTGAAATCTGGATATTGTAGTAATGGTTGTGTTGTTAATAATTCCTTTAGCGTATTGAAAGCTTTTTCCGTTCTGTCATCCCAAACGTAAGGTGTGTTCTTTTTCAGCATCTCTGTTAATGGTTTCGCTATTTTACTGAAATTTGGAATGAATCTTCTGTAGTAACCTGCTAAACCTAAGAAACCCTTAAGTTCTCTAGTGGTTTTTGGTACGGGGTAACTCTTTACGGCTTCTACTCTTTTCTCATCAGGCCTCACACCTGTGCTTCCTATAACGTGTCCTAAGTAGGAAACTTCTTTTCTCAAAAATTCGCACTTGTCCGGTTGTAATTTCAAATTGTACTTCCTCATTCTGTCTAAGACTTCTCGGAGTCTATCATTGTGTGCCTTTAAGTTTTCTCCGAACACTACTATATCATCCATGTAAACTAGACACTTAATCCCTTGAATACCACTAAGCACGGTGTTCATTAATCTCTGAAATGTTGCAGGGGCACCTTTCAATCCAAACGGCATCCTCTTGTACTGAAAATGGCCTTCTCTTGTGCTAAACGCAGTTTTTGCTTGGTCTGCGAGTTTTACAGGGACTTGAAGAAATCCACTCGCACAGTCAATGGTGGAGAAATATTTAGAATTACCTAAGGTGTCAAGAATTTCCGATATGACTGGTATAGGAAAGCTATCACCAATCGTAACCTCATTAAGTTTTCTGAAATCTACCACGATCCTCCATTTCTTTTTACCTGAAGCATCTGCTTTCTTAGGAACTACTAGAATTGGCGAATTCCATGGACTTACGCTAGGAGCAATGATACCATCGCGCAGCATTTGTTCTGTTTGTTTTTGCACTTCTTCTCTGTGCACTTCCGGAATCCTATAAGGTTTGGTATTTATTCCCCGCGTTGGGTCTATTGTCGGAGTGGGTATAGCATGTTCAGCTGCTGTAGTGACAGTTAATTGGTCACCCGGTAAGCAAAACACGTCATTGTATTCTTCACAAATTTTGACAAGGGAAACCCTCTCCTCACTGTTTAAATGATCTACCCTTAATTCTTCACGTAATTTAGATAGACGTTTGCTATCCTCAGCTACTGCAGTTGTGCATGTCATAACAGTGGCATCATGGTCATTTTCTATTTCTTCTAATTCGACATGAGGGGAATCAATCGTAATATCCTCTTCTAAGGTGTTCACGATGCTTGTCACACAGTAACCATTAGTTTCCCTGGTTAATGATTCTGCTAGGTACACCCCAGGTGCTACCTCTCTCTTGGATATTAATCCATGTCCTTTGGAAGTTGTGGGCAGTCCTACAATGCTTTCCGTTCTAGCCTTTAGGGTTAATTTATAAGGTTTATTTCCTACTTTGTTAGTCTTGGGATCGAATCTTATTGTCACATCACCCATGACAATTTCACTATCACAATAACTGATATTGGCCCTTTTGTCCTCCCAAAAGTCACGACCTAAAATCCCGTCGTATCGACAGTCAAAATTGTCGCCCATGACATGAAATGTGTGAGTAGTTTCATGCGTCGGTGTCAATAATTTCAGTGTTACTGTTCCTTCAGTCCTTAAGAGTGTGTTGGCTATTCCCTTCACATTTATCCCATTATTAGGTTGGTGGTCAAACCCTGGTCTCAAACTTGCGCTCTTAACTATTGAAATTTCTGCTCCTGTATCTATTAGGAATCTTAGTTTCTCAGTCTTACTCAAATCAACTCTCATTGTTACGGTATCTAACTCTGACTTTGAATGTTTCTCACATTCATTAATTTTGAACAGTGGACAACCATTTACTTGTTCCGACGGGCGGTTGTCGGGTTGCTCGACAACTCCCTTCCGTCGTTTCCCGACCTGATCCAGCCCTTACCCTGGACTCTATTTAACTTATGAGTATCTCTACCGACACTCCCATACAAATTATGAGTATCTCTACCGACACTCCCATACAAATTATCAGTGTCTCTACCGACACTGCCTTTATACGTCGGTCTCCGCCGACAATCCTTTGCGACGTGTCCCTCACGACCGCAATTAAAACAACTCAAAACTGCCTTTACATTGGCAACGGGGAATCTATCTGAGCTCGAGCATTTATTGGCCGTATGACCCAACTTATTACACTTATTACACCTTAAGGGGGGCCCATTGGCTGCAGAGGGTGATCTTTCCTTTGCTGAAAGAATAGCGCTTTCTTCTTCCAGTGAAATTTCTATTGCCTGAGACAGGAGGATGGATTCTCCTCTACTACGAACTATAGTTTGAATACGTTCGTTATACAGTCCCTGTATAAAGCAAGCCTTTCCTAGGTGGTTAATCAGGCCTATCGCTCCTAATATTTCTTCAGGTTTACAAACCCGCCTTGCAGCTTCCCTTAGGTCTGTTTGTAGTTCATCTATCTTATTTCCCCACGAAGCTATATTCTCATTCTTGGCCTGTCTGGCACTGAACATCTTACAAGCATAATAATCTAACGTACGCCTTGTTGCGTAGTTTTCTTCCAATATAGCTTTCACTAGACCCCAACTGTGCGTTAGGTCTCTCACCATTAATTTAGATCGGGCATCTCCTGTTATCTTAGCTTTCACGAACTTTAAAAGAACGTCATGTTTGCTAGGGTCCACTAGTTCAAATACTACATCCACATTTTCAATAAATTCTCTTAACCTTCTCTTATCACCGTCAAAGGGGTGCGTAATTAATTTCATGGCCTCAGCTATGCTACAGTACTGCGTACTATCCTCAGAAATATCGCTACTATTGTCTGCCTCCATGTTGCTTTTACACTTGTCAACCACAACTACTGTTATACACTTATTTGTTTAAATGTAACCACAGTTCAGTGCACTTGGTTTGGTTGTATCTGAACTCAGCCCTTGTCCTACAGTATTATCGCAGGCGTTTGAGCGATGTTGTCGTCCCAGGGGAAAACCTTTCAGATATCAAACCAAATCCGGTTGTGAACCAGAATTCACTGATACGCAACCTTGAGTGTACTGTATATTAAAGCGAAAATCACTTGAGCAGGTTGAAATCAGAACTCAGCCCTTGTCCTACAGTATTATCGTAGGCGTTGGAGCGATGTCGTCTTCACAAGGAAAACCTTTCTGATTTGCAACCCAAGCCCGGTTATGTATCAAGACTCAGCCCACAGTCCTCAGTATTATCGAGGCATTCAGGCGATGTCGTCGTCCGAAAGGAAAACCTTCCTGATACGTAACCTCAATTTTAGAACTAACGTTTAAAACCTTAGACGGAATCAGGGCTCGTCCTTATCCCACAGTTAACTCGTGATATTTTGAACGATGTCGTCGTCCCGGAGGAAAACCTCCCTGATTCTCCAAGCTAAGTTTTAAACAACACTAATTTAACATTACTATTATTTAATTGGCTGACTTTCCAAGGTACTAAAATCTTGAGTGCAACTTACCCAGTGATGTCTTCGGGGCTGTGGTAGAACACAGGGGACGTCCCACGAAGTTCCTGCGAGGTGTGGAGAAGCGGTGACGGAAAGTTGCAGTTCGGAAGTGTGATTTCGGGATGCAGGATCCAGTTGCGGCTTCGCTGCTCGGGTATCGGTCTCGAAGTCTGATACTTGGAACGGGCCAGCAGAGTCTTCTTCTCAGTAAGGCTCTTCGGTGGCCTCTAAAATATTCTGGTCTCGATGACTGGGTGAACGTGGATGATGTTGCCTTGTAGTCAATCAATCTCCGGACAGGGCTCGAGTATCCGAAGCAGAGTATCTTACAGTGGACAACGTAGAAATGATACAAGTGCAGGGCAGTCCCTTCACACTGCAGCAGTCACTAGGCAACCTCTAGTTGTGCCGGGGATGAATGAATCGTCGAGATGTAGAATATGCTGATTCCAACTTCTTCGTTAAGATGTGTCCAAACCTCTTCAGTAGGCTGTGTCCAAACCCCAACTGCTGACACCAGAAATGGTACGGCGTGTTGTATCCCGGGAGCTGATAGTTGGATCTTGTTGTTGACCGAGCGGAGTCTAATGATGGATCCGTTAGGATACTTAAGGAATGACTTCCAAGTCCACTTAGAAGATGGTTTGACACAAAGATATATATATATTTGAAAATATTATAAGTACAGATTAGATGACTGAAATGTAATACAGGTGAAAGTACCGGAGTGTCCCCCAGTGCTAAACATACATCAGTTTATATACGTAATTAGGGAGGTGTCATGTGACAATCATACGTCATAGCAGAGGGGTCTTGGGTGTGGTCGTGTGAAGCTATTGGTCAAGACTTACATTGTTATCCTATACGGTCCTGCCTTCGGATCCTTACGTCATAATAACATCATAGCTTCACACGAGTCTTTCACCCCTTGTGACATTGACAGGGTATCAAAAACACTTGTGCTGAGATGGGGCTAATCTCCCTGTAGGTTGGGGAGGACAGCCAGCTCATGTAATCCCCTTCTTCCTGCTTAACGCAAGACCCTTGCAAGGTGTGGTTGGTACAATTATAACAGAAATTGTGAGTATACATACAATTTCAATACATAAAGTGAATGACATTTACGTACACCGTCGTCATATATGACAGTGGCCTTCCTGAGTAGAAATTGGTTGTAATATGGAAGTGAAACATGTGGAACTTGATCCTGTCCACTCCATGAAGGCATATTGGGGGAGTAGAGGGGTATATCACCGCTCATTCTTAACCTCGGCACTGAAAGGGGGTGAGTGGTTAACTTCACGCCCCGACCGCTTTATCCCCGTATCTGCTGAATACGAGTCTGGTGAGGCTGCCAAGTCGGTCTGGACGTTTTGGAGAAAAGAACAATCTCTTGTTTTTGCCGGGATTCGAACCCTGGATCGTTCAGCCCATAGCATAGTCGCTATACCGGCTCCGATAATATGTAGGTAGGTTTACTTACAGTTAAGATGGAATTTGATGGAACCGAGGTGACTCGGGAAATGTGCTGGCTAGCGTCCGTGGATGTTTACAGGCCGTCTGCAAGGAAACAAAGATGCAATGATAGAGAGCAGGTGAACCGTGGATGGGAGGTAGCTCTGGCAACAGATCGCTTTGCTGTTCGTTGAATTACTTGCACGGTCAGTTTACAGTAGTGGTGAACTACCTTTTGGGGGACGCGAGGGACAGATTGAGAGAAAAATGTGTGTCACATTGTAAATAATAGCTCAATTTTTTACGTGTGTATCAGTTTGATGGTACCGTGACATCAATAGTGCCAATATTGGGGCAGTAAAACTTACTTGAAATTAATCCTATGTAACTACGTCCTGGGTTCGAGGCTGGAAGCGATTTCTTGGATATCTGGTTTGAGGCTAGGGTATTCAGGCGGTAGGGTGAGCGGTTGCCTCCCCACCCTAGTACTTGGAATGCGTTATAGCTGAGAGAGAACCGCGTATTTCTTGGTCAGTCCAATCATATTCACGCAAATAGCCCGCGAATTTTACTGTGTTTAGGCTGGAAAGGAGAGTAGAGCCAATTAAAGCGATAGTAGAGGGGGCAAACTTCTTGCACATCAGAGACAAAGAGATATTTTCGTCAGAAAAATGCGAGTTAGTTGGCTTCTGAATGGCGTTGGAAGTACACCTTTAGCGACATGTGCTGCAGGAAGGGAAGTTCAGTGATTTTGTGAAGGTTCTTCCCAATGATAGTCATACTGCGTAGTTGAGTGCCAGTAAAGGCGTGTGATAACTGGAAAACCTATCGCGAGAGTGACAAATCACGTTAGTATACGCAGGTTGCGTAATTATATACGCATACATGTAATTGCTATTTCAGCTACTGTACTGTGAATGCAACTATACAACAGTTCAAGGGCGCGTCCAAGGGGGGGGGGGGGCTGCCGGGCTGCAGCCTCCCCCTAAACCCCCAAAACCGAAATTTAAAAAACAGATTTTGTACGTATTATAATATCGAAATCAGCCACTGAAATCGGCTGGTGACTAGTACATTAGAATATAGAAAAATAAATTAATAAAATTAAAAAACGAGACGGTAGGACACTGTGATTGAGTCATGGAACATGTAGTTATATTCGTATGTATGTAAATGTAGTTGCAAACATTGTTAGGTTGTACTTACGACATGGTTTTTATAACACAATTTTTAAAATCAAACAAATTATATATAGCCTCTGGGTCATCTCTCCCCCCCCCCTCCCCCCAAATAAACATTCTGGGTGCGCACCTGCAACAGTTGTCAGTTATGTAACTTGATAAACGTGCCCTTGACCTACTATTTGTATTGGAAATAAGCCAATGAAGCTCTACCGGTATTTGTATGTGTATATGTGAACTAACAGCGTAGTTTAACGTTCTGCGAGTCTGTGTGACACGGATATTCCCTGAGAGAGCGTCTCAAGGTCTCGCTGAGCCTCATTCATAATTTCAAGCTGAAACGACACCGTAAAATTTAATGAAGCCACCCCCAAAGTAAAGAATTGGTGAAGGGACTGTTAAACGTACTTTTGAAACTAATCTTGATTTTAAGTCGTTACTGGTGTCTTTTGTAATAAATCGTGAGTAAAATGAACTGAGCACACATGATTTTATTTACTTTATGTTTGCCAAGAGGGCCGATAGTTACTGTTATGTGAGGTGGAACTTGGTATGCAGAGTATGTTGTATTCTCAACAATACGACATGTTTCTGAATAATGTTTTTCTGTGAATGCGGATGAAATAAATAAGCTGTTCATCAAATTGTATGTCTTGTTAGGCGCTTTCGCAAAGTTGCGAAAAACGACTATTAGCTTTGTCGCGTCTGCCGTTCCGTGCGCGTGGTACAACTCGGCTCCCACTGCATGGATTTTCATGAAATTTGTTATTTGAGTATTTTTCGAAAATCTGTCGAGAGAATCCAAGTTTCGTTAAAATCTGCAAGAATAACGGGTACTTTACAGAAGACCTATGTACATTCATGATGATATCTCGTTCATTTCTTGTTGGGATGAGAAATGTTTCATATGAATGTTGTATAGAAAATCAAAACACGCATTTTGTATGCAGTAACTTTTTTTTTTTCGAAAATCGTGCCGTTTATGAGATAATGTGGAAAAATTGTGTGGAGCCAGACAGCCCACAGATGACAATATGGCGCATTGCATGGTGGATAACAGAGGCTACAGACACACGCAGAATATCGAATGGGTATTGCTTTTTCACGGCAACAGTTGTTACGCGAACGCGCCTCAGTGTTACGTTTGTACTGCGTTGCTTGTCTTGTTCTCTTATACGAGCTCCTCGCAAACCGATTGTTGTCCCCGGCGCCACTTCACGCCAGTCTTCGATTCCCGAATCTATTCGGAATGCGCAGAACGTCAAGGCATTCCTGAGCGGTCTGCGCAGAAGCAGAAGTGGCTGTATACCAGCGTCTCTCGTTAGTCTCGTAGTTTTGTTACGAAGTTCGGTCTTTGCGGCACTAATCTTGTTGCGTCGATTAAATCTGTAGGAATTATTGTGTGTTATGGCCCCTAAACGTTCTGGTGTTGCTAGTGGTAAAGTTAAGAAAGACAGAAGGTCACTTAGTGTGGCACAGAAACTGAATATTATTGAAAGATTGGACAGAGGCGAAAGGTCGAAGGATATCTGTGCTGCGTTCAGTTTGTCGTCGTCGACAGTGAGGACTATTTATCTCCAAAAGGAGAAACTGGAAGACGTTGCACAGTCGTCTGTTTGTGGTGCTCATTTACATCGAATAACGAAGTCACGGGATACAATATTAGAAAAGCTGGAAAAACATTTATTGCAGTGGATAGACAACCATACTCATGAGCACTCAGTACTTCCCTTTAATGTTATTCAAGACAAGGCGTTGTCCTTATTCAGTGATTTAAAGAGGAAAGCCGAAGATGGTGGAAATCCAGTTAGTGCATATTTTGACTTTAAGGCAAGTCACGGGTGGTTTGAGAGATTCAAGAAACGTGTAAATTTATACGGCGTCAAAGGAGGCGGTGAAAAAGCGAGTGCGGATTTACAAGCAGAGTCACAATTCCCAGTTCAGCCTCAGAAAGTACTACACGAGGGTAACGATATAACTATTATTTATGCTTACGCTAATGACTTAAGAATATAATTAAAGTACAGTAATTGACATTGTTTATTTTTCACGTAAGTAGGTGTCGATATGTGCTTGTATATTTGGGAGGAAATTTTTCACCTATGGAACCGACTGAATGGGAAATTTATTTTCGTTTTAGGAGTTTTCGCATCTGCAGTTTCGAGGAATGAATTAAGCTCGTAAACCGAGAGGTACTGGGAACAGCTGTGTTCCCTGCCTGGTGGGGGTACACGATGAGAGTGAGAAGTGGTTGGTATCGGAACGTGTTGCGCATGCGCTACTCTGTTCGCTGTGCAAAAGCGGAGCACAGTTAATCACAGACAGTGCACGGAACGGAACGGGCAAGAGCCTTGTTAGAGTCTTGTCTGATTCGTTTGAAAGTCTGTGAGAATAAAGAATTGCGAACACAAAATTATCAAGGCCACCTTGTAGTACATGTTCAGAAATTGCAGACAAAAACCAGCACGAAACTTTGCGTTGTTCGTATCACCAGTTGCCTAGGGGTTAAAGCAAGAGGGGTTGCTGGTTCGAGTCTTGAGCTTAATTCGTAGTACCCTTTTTATTGTTTTCTTACTTCGACGTTGGATTTAATAATAATACTATTCTTTTATTTTTCTTGAAAGTATTTGAATGCTGATATGTTGCAGACATACGTAGTAGGACTTAATTTTGTAGGGTGGCGCCTAATATGTATGGGTCCTCAGTATGGGACCTGCTTCTTGTCAGTCTTCTGGCACCTAGAATTTTGAGCTGGCTTCTAGAGTTTTGGAAAGCTATTGGACCCCTGCTTTATGGAAAATTTGGATGGCAGGAGGTCTTCCCTCCTCTGGGATGTTACACGGCTTGTGTTGGTAGTTGGTTACAGACGTTTCGGGACAGCCTAGCGGTTTCATATTTCAAGGGTCAGGCAATCTGAGAAGAGCAAAGGCCGCAATTAAACAGCGGCGTAAGCCTAAAATGTGGCATGAGTGTGAGCATTTCTTGAATGCGTGTCCTATCGGAAAACATTCCGCGAAATCAAAGGCGTTTACTAACTCGGTGGCCTTGAAATATACAGTATTGTAACTGAAACACGTTTTGTGTCTCGACCTTAATGCAACGAACATTAAGTGTAGGCTTCACTTGCTTGTAGCTCTGCAATGTGCGATACAGCAGAGGGACAACACCGCGACCATCTACCAGAGGCCAAGGGTCGAATTGTATCCTGCGTATGAAGCGTGTAGTTTGGACATGAAAACGGTGCCCTAAAAACTGTAACGGGACGGGGCGTTCTTATGCTAAAGGATTTTCCTTGACAAGTTCATACGAAAGACTTTTGCTACAAGCGTGAGGAGGCTCACACCTTGCTGTTAGTCATGTGGAAAGACATCATTTGGTATGATGCATGTCTGGGAAAAAGACCCCATAAGGGTTGTGATCGCAAGAGTATAGATGTATGTTTTGAACATACTTTTTCTGATTGGTCATTTAGACGCAACGCTGAAAGGCAGGAGGAACTGCATACAAGGCCAGTTTGTTTGCAGTGTAAAATCTGTAGGCCGGCCTCTGTTTACGTTTACTCCCAATAATAATAATAATAATAATAATACTTAAACATGCCGTATAGTGAGAAAACGTTTGTACCAGAATAATGAATCATAAGTGCTTGATCAGTGACCTGTACTTGAAAACCAGCTAAATAGCTGTGAATTCGGAATAATTGTTATTATTGGGTACAGTCCGTGTTTTGATCGGACTGCTTGCCGATTGGGATAAAGTAAAAGTAGCTCCATTCAGGATTGTATAAACATTTTTGCGTGATGTCAGGCTTCCGCCGCGGTGTAAATGAGATCTTCGCTCCTCTGGGATGTTAAGTAGCGTAGATTGGTAGTTACCGACGTTTCGGGACAGCCTATCGGTCCCATTTTCATGGGTCAAGCATTCTTCTTGGCCTGCTTGACCCTTGAAAATGGAACCCGATAGGTTTTCCCGAAACGTCGGTAACTACCAATATACGCTGCGTAACATCCCAGAAGAGCGAAGATTTCATCTTCACCTGTTTACATGACTCGGTAAGCAGGGTGAGTAAAAGTCGGGTGACATCTGGAAGGCTTGCTTCCAACTTTGTAGGACGTATGTGCCGTTGGTTATGTAACGACGCTGTATCACTGCAGTGATTATTTTTGGTCTTTGTGTAATGTTCAAGAATAAGGTCATCTTTGTCCGTCAGTATAGCAGCTGTATAGAGTTGAAAGGCACCGATATAAGAACTGGATTGTAAATGTAATTGATGTTGTTAATGTGTTCGTCAGAGCTATTGGAAGCAGGCAGGAGCATCCAGAATGTCATTGTAGTAAGCAGGTACGTGGAAAATGTGCATTCCGATAGGGACTGAAGTTTTTTTTTTGGGGGGGGGGGATTACGATGAACTTTGGTTGTCGACTAGACCTGTCAGCAGTGGTGTAGATAAGGCCCTCGCAGACATCGTGGCGCGTGGACCCCCAAACGAACAGAATTCTGAAGTCTGTGGGTTCTTTCGGGTTTGGTTGCCGTTCTTGTGACTGGGAGGCAGTTTTCTGAATCCCTGCTACGAGATCTGAGACACCCGATTATCGGGTCGCAGTAGGGCTCTCGAAAAGTGTCGCTTTGGGGGGGGGGAACCTTCCTGCATTTTCCCCAAAATACAAGTCACGTGTTCCTCCAGTTTTCTACCAATTTAAAGCACACTACGGAAGAAAAATCATCAGCCAAACGACAGTCTCACACCTCTCTCAAACCATATCTAGCGTTGAATGGTATGTATTGTTGGTTTATCGCATTCGGTTAACGTGAAAGGGAGGGAAGTTTTTCTTCATGCAGATAGCATCCCGAGTGCTCGTTCAGGATTCACTGTTAAGACAGTTTCTGGGTCAAATTGAACCCTTACAGCCTACTGCTACCTATTCGTGTATGTACCAGTGCTGTAACGTAAGGAAATTCTGCATTTTTGTCACATAGTGTGTTTATGTTCCGTGTGATGCTTACAATAAACACCTGTTTTCCCTAAACCGAAACCAGCCAATCAACCGCCCAGGTCTGACCTTCGTGCATACGAAACGCGCCGTTGCGCTATAACACACGATACCTTACGACCAGGGGTGCACAGATTTTCCAAATATTTAGGAGCACCATCAAAATTCTAGGCACCAGAAGGTGACATGCAGGAAATTTGATACTGAGGACTAGCAAGTACAGTATTACGCGCAGTCATACAACGTGTAGTCTCCAGGGCGACCTGGCACCCGGAATTTGTGCACCCTTGCATTACAACTGTAATGGGGATTGTGCGTACGCTAACGCATTCTCTCTTGTCTTGGCTGAGGGCTTTCACATGTTCATGTCCTATTTGGTGGGTGGGGGGGGGGGGCCGGATGCGTGGATGTCTGGGGCTCGGGTTTGAACCCAGAGTGGCTTGATCGCTTCAGATGGGGGGTGCCCTGTTCTTTAATTTTGCCTTACCACGCAGTACGGGAAGACACGTGCTGCGTCCATATAGGCAAACATACAGTGGTATAATTTAGTGGAAGCAAATGCTTAAAGGCATCAAACTCACATTTCCACGTAATTTGAATCTGGCGAGAATGCAGTTCATCAGCACAGCGTGGGTGGTGGGTTACCGGTCACAAACAATGGGCGGTCAGCTTTCTCCAGCGCAAACAAATGCCAAGGTCAAATGCAAACTCCGCAGTCGGTACCAGTAGTTTACGCCTTGAAGCATTCTGCTGTCCAGGATTCGCGTTGTGAGTGTGCCGGAATGGAACAGTAAATGCGGTAGTGAAGGAATGAAGACATAGTCGGTGCAGTGACTAGGATACGGGCTAGACGATCCGCAGTTCGAATTCCGGCAGAGGCAAGAGATTTTTCTCTTCTCCACAGCGCCAAGATCAGCTCTGGGGCCGACCCAGCCTCGTATTAAAATAGGTACTCTTTCTCCCGTCATTAAAGCGGCCGTGGCGTGAGGCTGACCACTCACCTAAATTTATTGTCGAGGTTCCTAATGAGCGTAGCTGTACCTCCACTATCCCTATATGCTTTATTGGCGCGTATAGGGACGACTTTACCTTTTACTGAGTTCTTTGGAGTGTGAGACGTGATGACCACAACAGCAAGATTAAAGTTAGCATTTCACAGTGTAATAAAAGAACTTAAGTACCATGGATTTCAAGACATGACATTAGAGTATAAACGCTTAGAATTGCCTGCATGCCTGCAATGGAAACAACATCCATTAGGCCAGTTACATTCTAAGTATCTCGAACAGTTCATAATACGTGTATACATAATTGTCATCCTCTGCTGACTTTTCCATAATTAAAACAAGAAACATGATGAAAGAAGCAGTGGCTGCTTTAAATGATAGAGTTTAAGGATTTTGTAGTTATATTCGGTTTTAATGGAATGTGCCTTTGTATGCGTTATTAGTACTTGTAATAAGCCAAAACAAAACAATGATAAAAATATCGTCCTCTTTAAAGAGGGGCTTCAACTATAAGAAAATGATAAAACGAATTTTGATAGATGGTTGACGATTTTGAAATGTACTTTAACAGAAAGTTGTATTTTGAAAATTACCCTGTGAGTGATTTGAGAGCATTTAGCACTGCTGAAAGTATTTCTGGTATAAAACAAGATGTTATTTTAATGGTATGTGGAGGAAGTACGCTAGACATGTGACACTCTGACCACTAGCCAAGTATCGTAGTGCTACTTCTATCTTAGTTCGTGTCGTAATTGCCTTTCTAATTACACTGTCTCTTTGCCTTATTTTCAAGTCGTTGGTTTTTTCTGTTCAGATTCTTTAGTGCTCATTCTCAGATAATTTCTGTGGGCCCAAGGATCTTCAGTTGCTTCTGGTCGTGCCCTAAAATTCTTGCCTCCTCCTTTTTTTTTTTCTCTCTCTCTCTCTCTCTCCTGACATTTTATTCCCGACAAAATAAGTAATAAATATGAAACCCGCCCGAATTACTTGTCTTCATGACATTTTTAAGATAAAATCTTAACAAAGTTGGTGACACATTTAGCTTGCAGGAAAACTCACCTCTGTAGCTTTCCTCGTGTAAACGATTTGCTGGCTTCTAATTTATGAGCTTCCATCTCTTGCTTCCATTTAACTTCTCAAACATAAATTAAGCCTTATAAAACTGGCTGACAAACTTTACGACCCAGATCGTGAAGCAAGACTGAATTTTGTGAATTGGCACCTTAATAGGTTGCATGATGAAGAAATTGACTCCACACTACTGCTTTTAGTGGTGATGCTTGGTGGATAGGTGAACTTCAGAATAACAACAGGTTTCCAAGGTCAGTCCACGAAGTGCCATTGCATGATGATAAGGTTTGTTTGTTGTATGCTACGAGTGAATGGTTATTGGTCCCATTTTTTCCTGAGACTGCAATTCACACCGATATGTAAGACATTTTGACACCATTTTAAAACACGTGTCCCATTTTGACAGAGCCTATGCCTCTTCCAGCAGGACAGTGCAGCAGTTCTAACCGAGTTGTGTAGTGTAGTGTAGTGTGTGTGTGGTGTAGTGATAAGTAGGGGGTTGTGGCCTTCAGATTTGCCAGAAATGTGCCCATGCGATATTTACGTTGTAGGGTGAAGTGTGTGTAGCCAGCAATGCCCCTCGCACTGAAGACGGTCTGAAAGAAAGCGCCACACATATAGTGTTTTCCTTTTGCCAGCAGAACTTCGACGGGCAGTGAACAACATGTTTGTTAGACGTAAAGCGTGTCTGCGAGCCGAAGGGTGTGTTTCCGATAATTTCTTTAAATACAGCGAGTGACAGCCTGTTAGTAACTGCAGTACGTTGCACTAAAATGCGTGGGACCATATAAGAAATTGACTGAATTCGTTCGTTACGTAGTCTGTCTTGCGACAGGTCCATAGCCTTTTTCAGGGCGAGTTCTCCAGAGCGCCCAGTGTCTTCTTTTTATTAAGGCCATGCAGTAGCTGCTTACGTCTTCTTTCTCGTCTTCCGTCCCTTCAGTATTTCCTTCTGCCTGCACTTCATGTCTGATGTCGAAATATGTAATAGTGATGTTTCCGAGCGTAATAAGTGAAGTGATACTGTACATTTCGGGATTTGAGGTCTTCGTTGAGTGGTAGTTCTGTACCGACGTTTCGGGACAACCTACCCCCCCCCCCCAAGCTGTACCAGAGCTGTACATAAAAGGCTTACTCTTTATATTAACATTATTCGTTGCTCATGTGAAGTTCGGACATAAGTTACAGTAAAGATATTGATGGAATTGTAAGATGTTGCAAAAGTATATTTTACTCTTGTTAATAGTACAGTCACGACTAGCACATACACTTGCTTACGAGTCTGATCGAAAATACGAGAGGATTTAGGATTTTTAAATTTGGTGTGATCTGGTATTAACTTGTGTCTTAGGCACTTGCAAGTGTGTGTGTTAGTTGTAACTGTGCTATTGATAACAGTAAAATATACTTTTGCATGTAAACACCAACGGGGATGTCTAATTTTAAAATTAGTAAGATGTTGGCTTAATGAACACGTTAAGTAGGAACTACAATAAATATGCATAAAGGAACTGGCTTTTTATAGAGTGACTTTTTGAGTCCTCAGATCGGCGAGCACACTGAAGTTGCCTCGCTTTTTTAGTTTGCAAGTTGTTGCCGTTATTGGCTACGAAAATCGCGATTGTTGGGTGAGGTCGGTCGAGAGCACTGTCACACAGGTACGCCAGTTGTGCCGTGATGTTTAAATATGTGCCTAAAGTTACTGCCGCTGTATAGTATTGGGTTTTATTATGTTACTGTACTGTACATATAATGCGTGTAATATGCAGTTCATATATTTCAAGTTTATAGTCTTGTATTTTGCGCATGTAAATGTATTTCGCCTGGGGCGAGTGCCCTTGTTACGGCCCTGGTACTGCCGGAACCGTCCTGTGAACTTTATTCGGAAGGCGCGCCGAACATGTTGATTGATTTGTCCTGCTATGTTTCGTTGTAACATTCTGGGGAGTAACGTGACAACGTTGCAACAAGCCCATTATGTGTTGCGAAAAATGAAAGATATGCTGTTTATGCGCTGTAACGAGTTAGTGTAGATTGTCCAGTTGGCAACGCCGCAGCGATTTGGGCGCATTGATCAGGTCACGCAATTTGAGCGCACGCTCGCTACCGCTCGGCCGTCAGTTGAGCGCAGTCATGGAGGGTCTGCAGTACTCGGTAACAACGAAGGGAAAAGCCGCGGTGATTTATCGAGGCTACAGGTACCGGGTCAAGAAGAGCGTGGATACGACAGTGTACTGGCAATGCCTGGAGCCGGGCTGTCTCGGCCGCCTGAAGACCAACGCTCTGGGAGTGACACCTGGCGGCCAGCACACGCATCCGCCCTTCTGCGGCAAGTCCATGCGTCTGGGTAAGCATGCGCAGTACAGCACACCAAATTTCGTCAAAAATGGGCGAATGACTGAATGCGTGGTATTTCGGTTGCGGGAAATAAACCATCTGGTTGAAGTCAGTGCATTGGAATACATGGGGTTGTAGGTTGGCCGTTAATAAGACATGGGCGGATAAGTAAAATTACTGTGCAACTCTGCTGATAATGCATGCTTTATGTTTCGTTAACAGCATATCTAAGGTATTTCGAAATATTTCTCATTTCGGTGGGTATTGCAGGTGAACAGGTCCTCAGGAGACTTCGAGTAGTGTTGTGTTACGACCGACGAACTGACCAAAATGAATTCCCATATATCCTGTTTTTACTGATGTTTGTCAGTGACGCGTTCCAACCCCTCTTTGTAGTCTATTCCTGTGAAAGTTTGCTGTGCGGCCAGGGGACCTTGAAGTGTTATAGACCTGCGGAAGGGACACACTCCGCTGCAGGTGATTCAGTTGTACCAGTGCTACCAACCCACTTTCCTATGTACGTTAACAGAAATAAGGGCAGTGTATTTATTCCCTTGGAGACTGAAATAACAGATGATGTATGTAATGTCACTCCTTGCATCATGGCGCTCAGTTGTTACTTGAAGTAGCAGGAGATGTACAGAATTGCCGTGTTAATGCAAGATGTGGAACTTTGTCACCGCTCCACCTCACGCCGTTTATAAGTAGAGAGACAGCTGTATGTAGTGTGTCCCTGGCAGTTCGATCGCGGATTAGTAGGTGCGTGGTTCGATTGCAGATTTTAGGGCTTATGTTTGTGTACGTTCCTGCTAAACTAGCCGTTTCGCCGTACTGTCTTGCAGTTGGCCTACGAATGCACAGTAACCGGCATGAATCTTAGCGTTATGAAGAGATTCAGAGTGGGGGGGGGGGGGAGTTATCAGGCCGATATTTGTACTGGTTTGAGAGCAGAAAGGAGTCCTCAGCTTCTCTCACGGATGGTTCACACGTTGCCGGTTCGTCATACCGCTATATGACCTGCTCTGGATGAATGTAACACGAGCGATATCTCACTTGTAGTAGTAGTAGTAGTAGTAGTAGTAGTATATGGCAAGTGACAGCAAATTGTGACCGAGGGCACGTTCAGATGGCGGTGTTGCCATGACACTGAAGGAGGAACAATGGTGCATTTGTATGTTTTGTTTAACGACACTCTCAGTTAAGATTATACAGCGCAGATGGTTAGATTAAAGTTGCCCATGTGCACACCATGGAAGTATATGGGGGGGGGGGGATGTACGTATAGCTCCACTCATTCTTAACCTCAGCACTTATATGGAGGTGAGTGTGGTCACCTACACGCCCCGGCTGCTTTACTTTCGGGGAAAAATATCCCCGGTTTCCGGCCTTCGGTGAGTACCGCATTGTTTCTTATTAAAGATGTATGTTAAAATATTTTGCGCCAAAAAACGCTTTAATATGAAAAACGCAGCATTGTTTTAATAACCATAAAGTACACAAAAATAAAATACCAAATATTCCAGTTTTACGATAATTGTAAAATTTACGAGATCGCGCATATTCCAACATATTTTAGCGCATTTCACTTGTTTTTAAATCATGTACATGGATGCCTGGTAATGGTCGTATAGACCGAAACATGTAGCATTCTGAGCATTGCTGAATACAATAAATTGTTGTCTGTGAATACAAATTTCCATAGCTTTATACAAACGCCAACCTGGGAGTTATTTTTAGGTATGTAATTATTGTGTACTGGGACAGTTCCACGACACGTGGTGCGTTTACTGCCTGTTTTCTGGTCGATGGAAAAATAATTAACGTTTTGAAAGCAAATATTACCAAAACCAGTAGTGTGTGTTTTGTAATAAACACTAGAAGTTAGTGACAGCCGCAAAACTCATCACTGCAAATAGAGTGCAGTTACTGGGACCTATACAGCACCCATATACTATATGCTCTGCTTTTGAAGATGTACAGTTCTCCAGAGAGTGCGATCTGGTGCTTCCTCTTTCAACTTACAGTGTCGTTTTGTATTCTTAATATTCAGCAGCTGCTTACCTCTTCTTCCTAATCTTCCCGTCCCTGTGGCCCTGTTGCAAGATGATGATGGTGATACTTGGTGTTAATGAGGCTGCTTATTTACATTTGCGGTCTTGTGGCCTAGTGTGATGTAATACAACATTTAACGGGCAGGTAGGAAAGAGACCAAGTTTGACAACAAGCAATAAGCGAGAGTAAAAAAAATAAGAGAAACGTGACATTCATCCAGTTACAAATAACATGGTCGGAAAATTAAGATATGCTCCAGTGTTTCCTCCAATCAAGAGGTTTGTCCGCGGAGATGATGTTTATCCACTTAATTAGTGATCCTAGTTTTACTTATAAAACAGAGATGAAAGTAGTGCACAGAACACAGCCACACACGTTAAGTCACCAAGGTATGGTAATTTGTTCATCTCAAATCCACCCCTTTATTTGTACATTTTTACTTGAACATAAATTCAGTTCTTCATTTCTGGAGAGTAAACGTTTTGATGCCCACGTAAAACGAACGTAATGATCTTAATTTGAACAGTAGTCCGGCCTTGATAGCAGTTCGCGTCCGCCCAGGCTGTCCTTGGATTGCGTTGTTAGACACAGATGCAGTTGCCCAATGTATTGTCACGATAGATGAGGCCAGTTTATAAATTTCAGTGACTACGGAGTGTTCCTTGCCTTCTTGAGTGTTACCACTCATTCAGGTTTGTTTTCAAACTCATCTGAAGCATGCAGTTATCAGCCCAGTCTTTAAAATGTCACAAACTCAAGTACTTCACGATGGTGGCTAGCACTAAACCTGTGTGCAGCATGCCCAGCGAAATTAGATCTGTAAGATGCCTTGAAATGAGAGCCTGACACTGCATAATCTGAAACCTGATGTAATAGACTGTCTGTTAATTGTATAGCCGCCTGAATGTCTGTGCTGGTTATTCCTGCCATATCGCACTTTCTTGTAACTAGACACGGAGTCTTGTCCGACGAGTGTGCGATGTAATGTGTTGGAAGGTATTTAAGGAATGGGGTAGCATGGGGTACGTATTCGCCCGGAGAGTATACGACTTAGCGACTACTATCTGTGCAAAAAACATTTATCGCTTACATTGCAGTGATTGTGACAGCTCCAGAAGTTTTAGCGGCCGATGTATTTAGGACTGGTATTTTAGGCGCGTTCGCAAAATTGCGAAAAGCGACCATTAGCTTCGTCATGCAACAACTCGGCTCCCACTGGACGGATTTTCATGAAGTTTGATATTTGAATATTTTTCGAAAATCTGTCGGGAAAATTCAAGTTTCATTTAAATCTGACAAGAATAACGGGTATACTTTAATGAAGACCTATGTACATTTATGATATCTTGCTGAATTCTTCTTAGAATGAGAAATGTTTCAGACAAAAGATGTAGAGAAACTCAAAACACGCATTTATGTTCCGTAACTTTTTTTTCCGAATATCGTGCCGTTTATGAGATAATGTGGAAAAATATGGTAGAGCCATAGAGGCCGCAGATAAAATAATACGGCTTTGCATGCTGGATAACTAAGACACACACTCAGAATAGGTAGTCTGTAGTGCTTTTCCACGGCAAAAATGGTTACTCGAACGCGCCTCAATGTTACGTTATACGTACCTTGCCTGTCTTGTTTAGTGACATCTAGTGTATAAAACAGGTACCAGCCTCATGCCCAGCTCCTCCCTTAAGCTTGTCCTTCCCCCACTACTACTCCTGCAAGTTTCAGTTTACCAGAACTTGAATATGGCGTTGTCCGTTACAGATACATGGGAGGGGGGGGGGGGACTTGTTTTCTTTGTTGTGGAAAAATTCTCCCCTTGTACCGTTTTGTTGAAGACATCAAACTCCGACGTTCAGTTCTTAAGCTGTTGATGCATGCTTGGAGACGCAAATTTCACTGTTCCACGTGCATTAAGGCGGGGAATTTTACCTCACAGTTTCGTGTACAGTTTGAAGGTCGATTCGATATGACTCGGCTGTTCATTTCTGACAGTTGGTCAGGTGCGCACACGGAATTTTTCATTTGGCGGTGGTGGGCGACCCTGAGGGTATATATAATTTGTTTGATTTTGAAAATTATGTTATAAAATTTATGCCTTAGGTATAACTGTACTTAACACTTTGCAAATGCACGTATATACATACAAATATAACTACATGTTCCATAACACATCTAGTTTAAGTTACAAAGTCTAATCATTTTGTTTTTTATTTTATTTTTCAAAATTCTAATATGTTAGTCGTCAGCCGATTTGAGTGCCAGATTTCGGCTGAAGGGCAAATCACGTATGTTTGATATTGTGCCTACAGAATTTGTGTTTTTTTTTTTTTAATTTCGATTTGGTGGAGGAGCAGCAGCCCGGCTCCCCCGCACTCTTGGGTGCGCCTCCGCAGTTGCCAACATTGTCAACTGCCTGACGAGTAGCGAGCCTCGGGCAGTCGCTCACCGCGCGCTGCAGTTGCTACGCCTTTGTGTTGACAGCGTGCCTACTTTCTCCTCCCACCTCCCCCCGCCGGTAAATAAGGCTGTTGATGTAAATATAACGATTTAAAATCATCTAAGATTACAACACGTGGTGATATTGCACACAGCTCACTGAGGTTCGTTAAGAGAAGTAATGTGACCGCAATATTTGTCGTGCAGGAGGTGGTAACCTGTCTTCGTACGCGATTCCTCGGCTGTTGAGCGCCTTCCACGGATGAGATCTGCGCTCCTCTGGGAATTTACGTAGCGCAGAGTGGTAATTCTGTACCGACGTATTGGGACCGATAGGTTGTCCCGAGACGTCGATATAAGTTGAAATAAGTTGAGTGCAAGTGTTTGTGCAGATCCCCCCCTGACTTACGCAGTAGTTAGGTTCGCGAAGATCCGGCACAAGTCGGAATTTGAGTATACACATAGTCAACTATATGTGTATAAACAGGGCAGTCCGAGTAGAAATCCAGACTCCATCACAATTGAACCTCATCGGCTGCAGCATGTCTGCCACGCCGCCTTTGTGATCGCCCATCAGTATTCTTCCTCCTCTTTCGTATGATTACGCTTTTTCATTCCCGCAAGGAAAAATTCGGCCTGCGTTTCAAAAATTTTATTTCGGTTTTTTTCTTTAAACATTGCATATGTGAAGGAGTGTGTGTAGTTCGTTCACAGGGACAAGATATGTTCCTGAACACAACGTACACATCCTGTGTGTGATTGCTGCATGCGCTTAAAGTAATGTGGTTCACTTCTTTGACAGCCCGTGTATGAGCGAGTGAAGATTAGTACAAAAGTTCATGTGCTGCGTGTGCTTGCATGCAAGCTTGTTCTTTCAAGTCATGGAATTTATCATGTGAGTTTGTGCAAAATTACTGCTGTTTCAAGAACTGGCAGAAAATGTGTTCAAACACTTGCGGATGCAAAACGTAGAGGCACATACCGTAAGCAGGTGGCATGGACAGTTCAGGTTCCTTGAAAAGGGACGGTGGAAGCGAAAATTCCTTCACTACAATTCGTATTGTAGGAAGGTAATGTGTATCACGTTTTGATGCTCGCTTTAAGCCCCGAGTATAGGCGAGGGTGCTGCCTCCGAAGGGAAATTGTCAGTTGTGTGCGTGCCTAGACTTAGCGTTGGGGTTTATGCGGTTTTGGCATGACTGAGGTACCACTTCTGATGCAGGTGTCACGTGCCCCTCGGGTTGCTTGGATACATCGGCCTTTGTCTCCGGTCCCATCAGGGAGCCTCAGTCAACGGTGCTTATGGACCTTGATCGCGGACTGGCCTGCCATTTACGACGCATCTTCCGACGTTAACGGAAACCACCGAACGCAATCGAACGCAGCCGAATGCTTAAATGTACGTCGGCGAGTCAGTGAGATTTCCGACGTGCTTTCGGCTTGCAGCGTTTGTTGTGTCGAGTGTATGTGCGTGCTTACTCGTTAAATATGATTGGTGAAATGGAAAATACTTCGGCAAGCAATTTTTGTATTGTCAAACGTAGTAGAAAGGCGGTGAGTTTAGAAATCAAACACAAAATTATTAAATTGGCCGGCAGTGGCGAATCAAATACAGAAATCGCTCGAAAGTTGGAACTTCCCCGTACAACTGTAGTGACCATTTTGAAAGACAAGGCCAGAATATTGGAAAAGATTGAGTGCCAGGCGCCTTTGCAGACAAAATACATTCGAAGACAAGGTAAAGACAGTACTTTAATTTGTAACCATTGCTTTATGTCAATTGTAGTACAAAATGTCATGGTGAGAACAGCACTGAAGTATGCATCTACGACTTTACTTTGAGTGAATAGCGCTGGGGGACTGTTCTACTGTATAACACGCTTAGCATTCAGACACTTAATGTTGTATGTGTATTCTGTACCTTCTAAATGAGACAGGATTTACAGACGCGTAGACAGGAACGTAACTATTTGTCGTGACATAGAGTCGGTAAAATATGACGGAAGTTTCGATGGCCTTCCCATGAGCCTTGAAATCGTTGACCGTCTTCACAATGCGTTTTAAGAAACCCTGTGTTAGCGTGGTGCATTTTGGGGTCCCGTAGTAGTATTTTGACTTAATAGATTTTAATGCTGTAATATTAGTGTGGTATAGTGTAGGTAAATTGGGATTTTGGCCTTTGGTGTATG
The DNA here is from genome assembly GCA_021186555.1 of Reticulitermes speratus. Taxonomy (NCBI): domain Eukaryota; kingdom Metazoa; phylum Arthropoda; class Insecta; order Blattodea; family Rhinotermitidae; genus Reticulitermes; species Reticulitermes speratus. The sequence goes on from JAJKFL010000005.1 coordinate 9,226,063, forward strand.
CCATTCCGTAATCACCCATTTTAACACCAATGTTTCGACCATTCGTGAAGGGTCCCGACGAGTCGGAATAAGACCACTTGTCTGACGAGTTGGCTTTCCCCACTGATGGTTTTGCGCAGATCGCTTACTTCATTTCAACTTCCGTTAAGTGAGGTTAATTGATCTCGTGTTCAATAATACCGTTGTACTGAGTTGCCATTCGTCGCGATTTTAGTATTCAGGTCAAAGAGTACATTTTTTTAAGTTTAAGTCAACGTAATCGGCCGTAGCCTCGGTAACATGTTGCCGCGTGCACAGTGTAAATTCGTACGGCTCACGTGGTGTCTGGTTAGTGAAAGAATGCTCGCGGTTTGAGGAGAAGGGGAGCAGTGTGTCTTATCAATATGTTGAAGTGAAGTCAACAGATCGCATTCCTCACCCGTTCACTCACTTCGGAGCTGTTGCGCTCCGTTCTGCAATAAAAGGAGGCTTGGCTGCCCTGTGCTACCCTTCACGGCGTAGTCGCATTGTGCTGGTGTTGTGATCGTAAACAATTAACGACGCCTAGGTGGAAATGTACTGTAGTGACAGTCTGAAAGAACTGTTCTGTAATGTATCTCGCCTTGCACGTTCTCCAGTCGTCGCATCTCGTTTGGTCTTTCTTAAGCGAAGAAGAAGAGGTAACAGCGATATAGGGAAGGGACTGTTCTTCTGGGAAGACGTTACTTGTAGGGAATGGACTGTTCTCCTGCGAAGACATTAGTTCTAGGGAAAGAACCTCAGTAGAACCTCGATTATCCGAAATGAAGGGGGCGGTCCCGATTTCGGATAAGCAATATTTACTTAGAAACACGTCTTATGTTAATAAAATTTATGGCACAAGAAATACAGATACAATACAGCGGTACAAATTTCTACGAAAAAAATCTCAATTTTAGTTTGAACGTTTGTCACGTTTTTTGGCAGCAGTGTCTCTCCATTTGGCATTTTAGACGTATGTTGTTCGAGTTTCGATTTTACCCAATCTGAAACCGTTGATATGCCAACACCGAAATCCGCCGCGACATTTCGCAAGATCTCGCCATTTTCAATTCGTCTCACAGCCTCCAATTTCTGTTCAGTTGTTATTACAACACGTTTTCGTTTAGCCGACATTGTTTGGAATCACTGTTAAATGAAATTTTAAAACTGCACTGTAAAGCCGGGACTACACGGCGCGCGGCTCGTTGCGTGACGTGACGTCACGTCACTTGCTCGGCCAACAGGTCGGAATAGAAAAGACAATCTGGGTACACGACGCGGCGCAGCTCGGCAAATGGCGGACCAGCGGCCTTGCTCGGGTAACTTCGGCTCGGCTTGTGGATAACGCGTCGTGTTGTTCTCCTGCGACCCGCAGTCGTCAACATGGATCATGATGGTGATGCAGGAGCTGCAGCGGCGTCTTTAGTTTTAGCGTGTGGTTTACTTTTAAAGAAGAAACAGCACCGTAGAAGAAGACGATGGTGGATGACGTCTTTGTTAAAGAGTAGTACTATATCAGGTAGTTGGGCTGTATGTGCAAAGAACTGTAAGTAATGGACAAGCATGGACCGAGGACCTTGTTAAGACGTTTTGGACTGAACTGAACTGTGGACAAAACTGTCTACACTGGGCCGGACTGAGTTGGACCACGTAGCATGGACATTTTTGTTGAACAAAAGGTCCACTTACCATGTCGCCATTCTTTGGCGCTAGAACGGTAATTTCCAAGGTCCTGATGGAAGCCATTTTGGCCATGTTTTTATTATAGGAAATTAGAGCCGCAAAATGGGAAGGCCTTATCATTGAGTGATAAACTCCTGTCTCGTTCTGCCAACCGCTTAAATTCGGAACAGTGCAGCAGTGCAATTCCCTGACGTTGGAAACAGCAGGTTTCCGAAACGTCGGACTGCTGGTAGCCAGAGAGGATTCTATCACTTTTAGTTGCCGTGAAAACTTGAAGTCGTATATGCTCTTTACTTCATTGTTTGCCTGCTTAGCTACCCTTCCTGTTGGTAACGTTATGTAGCGTCGAATGATAAGAGTGGTTAGTGAATGATGAATTGGAAATTGTATGGAAGGAAGCGGTGTGTAGTATACCGGCATTTTCTTGGAGAAATTCGAAACATGCAAGCTAATACCGATAGACTGAAGGCACATTTATGTTATCGGTCTTTTAAATTGACTGTTCTCTCTGAGATACGAAATAAGGCATAAGAAACAATTGACGATCTAATCGCCTTTTGCGCACCGGTCCGCGAATGTCGTATGGCACTCAGAATTGCTTATGTGTATTGTTGCATAAATTACCCAGACAAGAAGCTGAAACAACTTGACAAGGAGAAATTATGAAATGCTTAATCTTGGCGGTGGTCGGGCATACGACAGTTCAAGTGACGAACTGCTATTTAAATTAAAGAGTTGACTCATTTAAGGCTTAATGTGCTGTACAAGCCTGCACTGACAGATGACGTCTGTATGTAGTGTAAAGGTTCACTCAAACCAAGGCTGTAACGGGGTGCGATATATTACGTCTTGTATTTTAAATGGCAATGCTCACACAGACCGCGGGATCCCGCTGCGGGACGTCACTCTCGCGGTATTTTTCTGTACCGCAGCGTGCAGAGTCCTCCCGCGTACCGCACTGTAGTTTTGCAAGTGGCAGGAGAGAGTGGTGGGCAATTTGTGTTGTGTTTTGCGTGTCTGGAGAGGGTGGTAGGCATTTTTCGTCGTATTTTTCAATTAATATTTCATAATATTTGGAAGAAATATTTGTCTACAGAATCTGTAATTGGGTTCGTGAAGGAATTTCCTGTCTTATATGACATGAGCAGAGCAGATTAAAAAGACAAAGACAACAAAATAAGATAAAATATGGGATGGGATTGATCTCATGGATCCATTTCCGTCTCCTTTTCTTCCTGAAACAGAGAAGTACAGTTGAACCCGTTTATAACGACATTAGTTTATATGGCACCTCGCCTATGGAGTCAGATTCTATTAGTACAAATTAATTCATCACTGGTAACCATAGCATTATATTCCTCGGTTATAACGACACAAAATATTCCGTCCCTTTCATGACGTTATAACCGAGTTCGACTGTATTTGCCTAATGGTAATTATGCAAGAAAGACTTATTTTAGTAACAGTAAAGAGTACTAAGCCGATCCCAGTGGCCGCTCGGTCTAAGGCGTGGGTGTACGGCCGCTTGCTTACTGGGATTGTGGGTTCGAATCCCACCGGGGGCATGGATGTTTGTGTTGTGTTGTAAGGACGGTAGCATGGAACGTAAAGTGACATGAAGGACGAAAGGATTTAAACAGTACAAAAAAATGGATCAAAGGGGAAAAACCCCGGACAGGCAAAAAAAAACCGGCCTAGAGCATGGATGTCTGTCTCTTGTGAGTGTTGTGTGTTGTCAGGTAGAGGTCTCTGCGACGAGCTGGTCCCTCGTCCAGAGGAGTCCTACCGAGTGTGGTGTGTCTGAGTGTGATCGTGAAGCCTCGAAAATTGAGGCGACATAGGCCCCCAAGGGGCTGTCGAGCCATTAAAAAAAAGTACTAAATAAATACAAACCTTTAGTTTTTGTTTGCTAGTAATGCAGCTGATACCCAAAGATCTTCGTCAGATGGCACGTTCGTTTTCGTACAGAGTGGCGCGCGGCAGTGGCCACTGTGCCATACTGCGAAACGGTACTGCCTCCTAGTGTGAGAATAGAAACTATGTAATTCTACCGCTAGTGGATCGTCCCGTTAACGCCTGCGTAGCGGCTTGGTTTGAGTGCACCAAAGTTGTGCTGTGTGTACGGCATAGTGCATTATAGGGTCTACACGCTCCAAGAGCGCAGTCAAATTGTTATGTATGCTTGTATGGTGCGAACAAGGAGCACCATCACATTTAAATCCGAGCCCCCCCTGTTAAAGAGGAAGCCCCGGACACGAGAATAATAAAAAAAATCCGCAAATGCTAGCAACACCGAATTAAAATATTGTCATCCACTTCCACCGGGGATCCAAAGCAAGTTGGTCGGCAAACAGCAGACCACTGCTCTGCTCTTTTCTCGTCTTTCACGAGACACGTACAAGAACTAAGATAACGCCCTTTACAGGATAAGTATAAGAAATGGGCAGAGCCAGAGAGGTCGCAGAAGATGGTAAACGACATCTCACTGGAAAACCAAATGAAGTAATAGCTGTGTTTCGACTGTTGAAAGTATTTACGAATAATAGGAATAATGGGGACAGAAACAGAGGGAATGCGCCGGAAGTGTAGCGTGTTTAATTCGAATTAGTAACACATAGTATTGGAGAGGGGGAAGACTGCTGTTTAGACGTTCAAGGAATAAGAGCGGCAGGGTGCAGTTGGGAGTAATGAGTTTGCATAGTGCTTCTCACCGGTTTGCCGCGAGGCTTTGAATAGCAGAATGGTTATTTGAAATCAGATATGCGCATTAACATTTTATACACACGCACACACAAAGTTCAAAGCGGGGTGAAGTTCGAAGGTGAAGTCGTTGCTGAGATGAGTGGCGCCATAATATATGAAATTTGGAAACAACTGCTTTTTAAATCGATATTTTCATCAAAACTTTTCGTATTTTTTCTTACGATAAGTTTATGTCTTTAAACAGTAGATTCTTTTGCCAATTGCTCGGCAGCCCTAGTGGGCCTAGGCCTCCACATTTTCGAGGCTTTGCAATCACACTCAGACACACCACAGTCGGTAGGACTCCTCTGGACGAGTGATCAGTCCGTCGCAGAGACCTCTACCTGACAACACACAACACTCACAAGAGACAGACATCCATGCCCCGGCGCGATTCGAACCCACAATCCCAGCAAGCGAACGGCCGCCGGCCCACGCCTTAGGCCGCGCGGCCCCTGGGATCGGCAAACAATGGATTGCTGTACTGAATTGTTGCGTTATTCACCATACAGTTGTATGTGTAATTCTGCAGTGACCATCAACACTGTGCACAATACGTTACAGAGAACAACTTGAGGTTAATATTGGACTTCATTGTAGAGCTAAATAAATTGGATTACTTATTGTAGGTTTACTCTTAGTATAAGTTTTAGTTGCGTATTCTAATTATAGGGTGCATGCGAGACAAAGAGGTAACCAGTCTCGTCTACTGCCTGTGCAAACTTCACAGGAAATCCACGTCAGAAGCATTGTAGAAACTTCAGCTGTGACGTCCACATCGTTCACACTCTTCCACCTATTCTCTCTGAACCCATTCAGTTACTGAACCGACCCTGAGATTAATCCAAACTGCCCTGGGAAATACTCGGCACCCTGCTGTCAAGATTGGCGCAGCATGCAGGTCTTGCCTTCCGCCCGCATCGTACACTCGGTGTAGCACAAGTGACGGCAGTTGTAGGATATTCATTTCAGAATATTGTGTTCTTTTTAAATGTTATACATTCTGTGCATTAAGATTGCATTAGTAAATGCACATGCAATATTTAAAACGTATTACATATTACAAATGCATTTGTTGGTATTATATTAATTATAATTGTATGTTCTTGCCTGCTGTCTGAAAACACCGAGTATGTGTATGGAGCAGAATGTTACCTGTTTTTATGGGTGTGAAACGTCTTGTAAGATAGCATAGATAGGAATATTAAAATGTATCTTGGAAAATGCTAGATCGGAATACGTGGACTGGATTCATCTGGCTTAGGATGTGGACCTGTGGTGGTGAACCATTGCGAAAACGGTAATGCGGGTTTCATGACATGCAGGGAATTTTTTGACTGGCTTAGCAACAAGTACTTACTGAAGAAGGACGCTTCATGTAGTTAACGTGGTGAACGAAGAGCATGGGAGACAGAGACTGCATAAGGGGTTTCATGGTTTGTAGTCGTCAGATGTGATAAAATGGAGGAGGATTAGCTGCACGGTGCATGCATTGGGGGTATGTTTCTTGTTACGTATAAGCCACGAACTCCTGGTAAGGTGCTCGCCCGGCAGAGGCGCAGCAGCTGTGCGTGGGGGACATGATGTAACAGAGAGACTAGCCTGACGTCTAACCTAAGCCTTTCTCGTAAGGAGGGAGGGAAACACGCGTGACAGAAGGAGACTTGTCTAACGTTTAATGTAAGCCCTTTAGTGGCGGGGTCATAACAGGAAAGGCCCCACTGGAGCGATGTGAAATACACGGTTGATTTCCGAAAGTTTTTCTTAATATCGTGGACGCGTTGTGGCGACGTTCACTATGACTTTCTCACAGATGTCGGCGTTTGCGCGCAAGTGATGCAGTTGCTGGTCACCGATATTTCGAAGTGTGTCGTCAAGCGTGTGACGCTTGTAGTATACACGTACCTATCTTTCGTAGGAACCTGATGCCTCCAGCATTAAGATAGGTGACGGAGGTACCAGGTTCCTAGGAAACGTCAACTGCTGAACGAATTTTCATTAAATTTGATACTGTAGAATTTACGGAAAAACGGTCAGGCCACTTCATTGTAAATAGAACAGTGTTTTAACGAACAGGTGCGCGATTGGGGGGGGGGGGTGTTGCTGAAACCCCGGGCAGCAAAGTCCGAGAGGCGGCAAAATGAATATTTTAAATGAAAAAAAATGTTGATGTTTTGCGCTTTTTAAATTATTGAGCCAAATAAAAGGAAAATCAATAAATAAATTTGATTTTTTAAGTTCATAATTTCTTTTAGGAGCGGCCATTGTGATTACTCGTTCCGGGTGCAAAAAACCTAGTTACGCCGGTATTAACGGCTATGTTCGTTAAGACCTTTATGCGTGTCTGCGTGATCCAGGAGCGTAGCTCGTAAAATACTCGTGTTTATCGCAGTAGAAATGATTTGAAACAAACGACGCGGAGAACAGTGTAACATTTTGCGCCCAGTAGATTTTCGCAGAGTGTGTGTTAATGAGAGTCTGACAAAAGGACGCTGAGTGCATTTCAGAGCTTGTAGTGTACTGAGCAACCAGGAATGGTCTTCGAAGTCGTCCTCTTACTACACGTAAGACGAAAGACCTTTGTGTTCAGACTGCTTTGAAGTCAGGTTTGTTTTATTTTAATGTTGTGCTCTGTGAACTTTAAATCGCCTTAAATAAATTGCATAAATATATTTTATTTGAATGAGTATTGTCAATGGCAATTCAGTCTAATATTGATATTTTATTCGTTCATTGTGCAGTATAGGTTTCACCTCTTACCATTTTAAATTGGCCTAATTATTAACTAATTCCCCGTGTGGTGACCGGGGAAAAGAATAGTCCCACTGCAGCCCATGCAGATCGTAAAAGGCGACCAAAATGGGTACCCAGTGCCTTGGGGGTATAGCTGGGCCACCCTGTCCCGGGGGTTATAAATTCGGCGGACTGGCCCTCCAGGTTGGGGGTTGTGCGACAGGCTGACAACCTGCCACTGTAAAAAACTGATTGTTAGGAAACCTAAAATGTGGCCTCGGAACAGTCAGATAGAGTGGAATCGACCTAGGCAATGGAGAAGGATTACAACTGGAAAGAAAGGTAAAAAAACAGAGCTGACTGGGAAAGGGCCATTAAGGAGGCGAAGGTCTGCATTGGACTGTAGTGCCACCGAAGAAGAAGAAGTATTAACTAATATTGCATAGTTTCGTGTTAATCTAATAGCTGTGTACAAGTTAAGAGTCCCTCGCAGCCAACCGGCGGAGCCTACAGAACAAGACACAGCAACACGTCACAGATAACTACAACAACCATTTGAGATGAAAACAAGACCAATTGCCAATAATTTAATCTAAAAAGAAAACAACGCACTTGTATTTTAACCACGGACGTAACAAATGCTACTGATTTTATAGTGAACATAAATTTTTATCTCGTTTTAACCTTGAATGATGAACCAACTATTATAATGGATGTATAGCCTGTGTATATACTTTGATCCTCCTGATGATGACTTATAAAATATTCTAAACATATGTAGGGGAGTAAAATACGACATAATTGTAGTGCATGTGTTGGTAAAAATAAAGCCATAATTCTGCACTTTAGTCAGAAGCGTTGCTGCAGGGACCATCACAAAGTGAACGTGCCTGTATAGGCTACTTCTATATTTGTATTGTGTCGGTGTCGTATGGAGTGCGGGAGGTTGTTAAAGACGCTAGGAACTGTGCTGAGGATGGAACGTACAAAAAGTACTGCAGATAATTATAGACTTAGGAGCAGCCGAGGAGGATGCATTAAAGGACGCTTTTTGATTTTGATCATTTAAACTTATATAATGTTGAGGTTACGTCATACGCCAGCATGTATACCAGTCGGAACAAGTTCTGTTGTAGTTTGAACGTTCCTTAGCTCGGTAGGGATAAATTTCATTTATTTTCTTCCGCCGGCATAGAGGTCATGGTATATGTTCTCTTAAAATATTGCTGGCTCGTTACGAAGCGTTTTACCCTAGTTCGATGACTTTGCCGTCCTGTTTAATTTTGGCACGAGTTCAGGTTCGCGTGAGGTCATCATCACAGAAGTGTCTCGATTTTTAAAAATTTGATCTTTCCCCCTTTCAAGAAGCAGAGTAAAATGGCGCACAGCTCAGTAGCTCGGGTGGCGCTGTGCGCTGTGTGAATTGGGGCGGGGACTGTCCCAGCAGTTTGCAGCAGAACCCGCGGCTCGCAGCGTGTTATGCAAAATTAATTCCTCGCCAGTTTGCATACAAACATGCAACAGACGGAGGTGGCGTGCGTAAAGAACGGCCACAGCCATGGAGGTTCTGGAGATGCCGAAAGAGGTACATTGCGCAGTGTGCGCAGAACTCGTTTGCGCAGAGTACGGACAACTCGTTTGCGCACAAGCTGCGTAGTCTAGCAGTTTCAAAATGGAGTTCAAAATAATCGCGACGAGTCGTGGCTTCCCCTGCATTGTACTTGGATCGTACAAGTATCGGAAGATCCGTGAGACCGCGAGTGGGGAGATCGTGTGGCGGTGTACCAAGAAGTCGTGCCTTGGTCAGGTACGCACGAATTTGGAGCAGTCGAAGATCCTGAATGTGAAGGACCACCACGACCACGTAGGACTAGACCCGTACAAGCTGCACAGGATAAAGCACCAGCAGCCAGGTAGGACCGGCCCCCCCCCCCCCTCCCCAAGTACCCACTACCCATCGCGGCAGTCGCTCGCCGCGCTCCGGACGGTTAGGTCGTGCGCGTCATGGTGTCTGATGTATGGAGGTTCTGCACCAAGCTCTCTGAGACGCACGTAAGATGCAACCATTGTGGGCGCGTCATGTCGTACCACGGAACGACAAATTTACGAGTGCATATCGGCCGCCATTTTGGGTTGAGACCTCAGCGAAATCGATTTGGGCGAATCTTCAAAGGCTACATCAAACGTAAAAGTTGCAGCTTGTTGTATTGCATGATGTTTCTGGTGTACATTTTGATTATTTGAGCTTTTTAATGTGGTCTTTTGTTCTTTAATCTCGATTCTATTTTAGAGTACCCGTCACCGGAATCGATTTGCGACGTCATACTTGCCCCGCCCCGGCGAGGGGGGAGATGGCGGCGTTGCCATACCGCTCTCCGCGCTCACTGTCAGATGCAGCCCTCGGTCGTCGCTATGGCAGGAGTAGCGAATTGGTTAGGCTGTAGTCGCCAGTTTGTTGTAGGTGCAGTGTGTCACGTTACAGCGGTTCAGTAGCTACATGTAAAGGAATATATCGATGTTGTGTTGACATCAGTTACTGGCAGCGTCGATAAATGAACCACAGATATATGCAGTGCTAGGCCGCGCTGTTGCTATGCGTGAATATGTGTTTCAGAGCGTCCAATGGCATGCTATTCATATCAGTTTTCGTAAATGTCGGCGTTCAGAGGTTACCGGTAGCCAACACGTCCACGTGCGCTGTTGCGTCTACTCCCATGGGCCCGTCACATTGTCCGTATACCGTATATCAATATTACGATATTGACGGTGTCTGCAATAATGTAGGAATTATTTATGGTGTTGAAAAGTGGTTTTATTATTCTCGAAATATTAACAGTATTGTCAGTACTGACATGTGAGCCACAATAAACAACATGCTGGAAAGATGTCAGCAATGGGAAATACAGGTTGAGAACATACAATATCTTTAACGTATAAGGTGGATATTGATCTCGGTATATGGATGACAAAAATATTGCCAGCAAACACCAAGTAAAGGACCTGGGCTTAAATATGCCAAAAATGAAGACTCACAAGGGAACAAAAATGTGAAATGGAAAAAGTCCGGCTTGTGTAATGGCATACAGTGACAGTCTCCATTAGATACTGGATCGCATATTGACACCTGACGACACCTAGCGCGTTATTTTCATTGGCGCCCCGTTCCACAGTAATGCAGGCGCAGATTTTTTTACGAAGCATTAAATTTTTCTAATTGGTAGAACAGAATTCCGCACTGATATAAGTAGTGAACATATCTCCAATCCAGGACATAACTGTTCACAGTTACTCATTAACTAGCTTGTCGTAATACTCTTTTTATTTCGTTAGAAGAGCAGTATTTGTGACTAAACATGCTAATGCAGTCATATATACTTACATATATTTGTGCCTTCATTCTCCCACCTTATGGAATTCTAGAGTATTGCATCTGGGTTGACAACACTCATATGTACAGAAACGCAAGCACAGATGCCAGCATAGAAATACAAAATGTAAATGAAAGAAAGTCAGGCTTGTGAGTTTTCATATGTGACAGACACTGATGTCGCAACCGCCATTTAGTGCAGATTCAGGAAAAAGATGTGGTATGTTAAGGTGAGGCTTTATTTCCGTATTACTCTACAAACTCAGTCTGCATTGGCAACTGTCATTTTAGTTAACTGATGCTGTCACTATGCTGGCAGCCCACATGGATTACAGTTTCCATTACATCAGATGCCAAAACATGGCATAGCATTACCTGAAGCCTAAATCAAGATGCACTTGAAAATTTGCTGTGTATAGCGAAGCAGCAGGTTGGAAATAAATCCAATGTCCGTGCATGCACATAGCTGTTTTACCTAGAGTATATTCACTTCAGTGAAACTGTTAATTGTGCAGAGGACTGTGAGGCTTCCCACCATTCTAATGAAGTGCCCACTGTTGTGAAGTCCACCTTACAGATAATGTAAAAAATATCAATGAAGCAATGACATGCAGATAGTATCATGGGGAAATACCTGTTTTATGTGCTGATTACTTGGTGAATAACTGTTCATAATTGTCATGTGCAAACAGTACTATGAAGCCAGTCAAGTTTTGTATGAAAAATTGTGAATATTTTATATGAAGAGCATGGAATGCTGTAGAAAGTGTTGTATGATTTTTATTAGTTGGAAGATAGTTCTATTAAATTTATTCTTAGTGTGTGGCATCCCGTTGGGTTTTCTAATTGGAAACCAAGGTAACTTTTTTACTCTACACTGCTTGTCAACGAAGTCAAAAATTATCTTTGTTTCATATTAGAAAATGTAAGAGGATGCGACACACTAACAGTAATGTCTTGCTAGTTAAGCTGTTTAGCATCAATTAGTATAAAAGTACAAAGAGGATGCAGGTTCGGTCGACTGAGCCAAAAGAGTTATCTTGGTTTCCTATTACATTTTATTAAGTTTGTGTATCAGTATGTGTTTCTCAAACCATACAGTAAGAATCTGCTTTGAATGCTTTAAAATCTACACACTTTGTTCTACCTTGTGTGGATGTACAGTACATTGATCCTTTTGTAACAAATATGAATTGAACGGAATGTTTACAGTTTTGAAGCATTTGTAACTTATACACAATTATGTTGTGTTGTAAGTTTTCATCTTTTCCAAACTCAGATGATGGTCGTGTGGGTTTTTATACCCTGTTAGGTTCCGTTTTAAAGTTTCTCATAGCCAGCAAATGATTGTTAAAATAGTACTCAAAGAACCGTCTTTTCTGTAGTGCAGTGCTCACTCAGCATGAGCTGTATATCATGGCCACATGAACATGAATGGGACAGTTGTGCCTGATGCAACTGTCGGTCCCCAAAGCTGTCTGATCTGATTAGATGAGTTTGCTGAAGAACGTGTGTTATGAAGCTTCTTATCACACATTTTATCTTCCTATTATTTGCATACCCCATTCTCATGGATGTAAATATTCAAATACCCAGTTCTGGGACATCCTTGTCAGCCCAAAAGTTGACAGCACTGCGATCTCATAAGCGTACTCTTATTTTCCTTAAGAGAGGAATGTGGCTAAAACATTGAAATTATCAAGGCAGCAGGACTGCAAGATATAAACAGCACAGACAGTGAGAAGGCCCAAGGAAGGGGACTGTTAGACCAGGATTGTGACTGGCTGGGGGCTTGCCAGTGGCAGGGTTTCTCATTTTGTGTCCAGACCATACGTTGAGCTCGCTCACTCTTGTATCCAGTGGATACCAAGGCATGATGCTGACTGTATTTCGTCTGTTTATTATGTTCCATGCTTTGCATTTTGTACACTTTCCTTTACATGTGTGGCCTGATGCCTAGGCACAGGAGTAACTTAACCTATGTCTGTGTTATTAATAGACGTGATTGTTTCTTGAAAGGGAAATTGAGCATGAAGTCTTTACAATTTATCTGATGACAGGTCTACATTTGATTAGCTTGCCTGGTTCTTGAGCTTAGAATGACAACTAGACATCAGCACAATTTTTTTGGTTTTGTGCACCACAGTATGTTTATGTACGTAATTTAGCGTGGTGGAAATATAACCATTCATATTAATTTTGAGACACATGCTATGCATTAAAACTTCACATCCTCGGCTACATTTTGGCCGTCTTATCTTGGTAATACTAAATGCTGGCGGATGTAAAAAGTAGGAATACATGCCATATATGAGTACAGGTCTGCAGAGAAAGACTGCTTGTGAATTGTTGTTAGACCACGTTGTTGGTGCATACACATTTAGGAAATCTTTTCAGTGTGGTAGTTAACCCTCTTTCATATACATGATCCTATGTCAGAAAGCAGCTGCTTTGGCTACTGCAGCTGTGGTGTCCTACAGTTCTCACCAAAAGCTGTGTTTAGTGCAGCAGCCACAGATTTAAAGTTTCTTTTCATGTTAGCTAGTTGTGTTGGTGATACTGTCCATAGTTTTATGTACCTGCATGGCCATGTTGCATCTGCTTCGTGAGGAGGCATGTATAAACCTGGCAGTAGCACTCATGTTGTGGGTCCATTTGACATTTACTTCCCCTGCAGTTACTTCCATTTTTATTGGTATCATACTTTTGTATTTGTGACATCTGCATGTAATAGTAAGCGTGTTTCATTGCTCAATGTAATAAACTGAATGAGGTATGGTAAAGTTATGCATCTGCATATGGAAAGGGCTAATGCAAAAGTTTATTGGCGACGGATTATTTTTTACAAGCACCTAAACTTGAGAGTTGAGAGGTTATGTGGTTGAGGTGTGTTAACAAGAGTGGAAATGCTAGTTGCTCTAGACAAATCATACTCAAGGTTCTAGTTTATGGAATTCGAGAGATGTGGCTTTTTAGATTGTAGTGTTTTCTGTGTAATCAAAGAGAGGAATGTGAAGGTAGTTTATAGTCTTATTTGTGTGAAGGTCATTAGCACTCTTTTAACCCTTCAGTAGTCATGCTAGTTACCAGCACATAACTGGTTACACTGAGTATACCTGTACTCTCTATCGTAAGGGTGAGGTCAAAAACACAAGGTACATTCATTCTCCAGTAAAGGATTATTATTTGTCTTTGCTGGCTTTACTTTCTGTATTAGATAAAACCATTCCAGAGTTTTTGATGTTGCAACACAAATCATTGTTAAATTTGAAACCAGAATTAATCCACTTGAGGCCTATAATAAAACAAAATGTAAATCTACAAGAATGTTAACCAGCTCTGATACAATATATTAAATTTACTCAGTGCTTTTATAATTTTTGTTAGCATATTGTATCATTGCACAGAGCTCTGTAACTAATTGTGTGGGGTAGAGATCCAGTCAAACACTTCAAGGACTCAAAACAGCATTCAGACACAGTTTTCTAAAATGTAGTGAGGAAATTGACTTCGCTGGCATGTCATATGACGGGTTAAGATGAAACTGTGCTCATTTAATTGCACATATTTTAGAAGTTTTGTGATTTCGGTATGCCTGTTTGATGCGTGAGTGAAATTTTGTTTCATATGTTGCAGTTCCACAACAGGCCCCGCCCGGAACAAAGCCGGCTGTGGCCCCATCGCCACCCGTCAAAAAGACTCTACCTCTAGTTTCACAGCCATCTCCTAAGCCAGTCATCGCTAAGCCAGCTCCTCCACGACCTGTGTCTCCACCACAACCCCCTCCACCTCCACCCGAAGTTTGTCTCCGTTGGAACAGCTACCATTCGAACATGCAGGCTACATTCCCAAGTCTGCTGAACAATGAACAGTTTGTGGATGTCACATTGGCTTGTGAGGGGCGCAGTATTAAATGTCATAAAGTAAGTGCATTTCACTCAACATAAATCCTGCCCTGGGGACCAAATCTAGCCATGTGCATGACTGCTGTCCTGGGGGCCAGATCTTGCTACCATACATGAAACCTAGCTGGGGCCAAGTCTTGTGACCACCCATGAATCCTAATTGGTTCCATATCTTGCTGTGGTACACAGATCCTGCCCTGGGGACCAATCTAGCCATGTGCATGACTGCTGTCCTGGGGCCAGATCTTGCTACCATACATGAAACTAGCTGGGCCAAGTCTTGTGACCAACCATGAATCCTACTTGGTTCCATATCTTGCTGTGGTACACAGATCCTGCCCTGGGGATCAAATCCGGCCACCTTATGTGAATCCTGCCATGGGTACTAAATGTGGTTACAGTGCATGGATCCTGCTAATGATCAGATCTTATGTTCTGGATTGTGAATTGTTGTTACATTTGAGTGTGTACATTCATTCTATATGTATAATTTAATTAACCAGAAACTTGAGTATTGCACAGCTACTGAAGGAACTCTTTGTGTGTCCATTCAAACTCACTCTGAAACCGTAACTGCCATGTGCGCAGGCAGTAAAACCAAGGAACTTACAGCATATGAAGAAAAGGCCAGATGGGCAATGCATGCAGCAGTACAAAAGGTTAACAGCAGTCTTGCCATTTAATAGTCTGTGATTGACGGTCAACAATAAGTGCTCGGAAAGTTGATTTCAGAGCATGTCACAATATATTTGAGAAATGTTGAGGACGGTAGGTTTTGTAACCCTTAAATACCATGTAAAAGACCCAGGTTTACGTATTGCCATCCCGTGTGATAGTGCCAGGTTTGGTTGTTTTTTGCGTCTTTAATTCCGAAGATGAAGCTGAAAATTATTGCAATTCATATTGTTGTTCAGATGCAATGTGTAGGTCCAGTTCTCCAGCATAAACGTTAATTTCTCCCCATCTTTTATAGTGGCCACCTGAAATCAGTAGAGCACGTTTGTGGTGAAATTTACACCTGTCTATTACCGTTTCTATTACAGCAGTGCCAGAGAATGGCTCAGAAACACTATTTCCTGTAGGTTATGTAGTGTGTATGATGACTATAAACTGAAATCGTGTAGGTCACTACATATCACCTCAAGACATTGTGGGGGCAAAGGTTTTGTGGCCATCCCAGATTCTGATAAAATTCTGCAACCTTGTTGTGGCTCCTGGGGCTCCTTAGGAAGGGGACACATGAAATTTACCTTCCTGTGTCCATTAATTGTAGAGATACAGCATTTTGAAATTCAGAGTTTTCTTTAAATGTCCCCTTATTCTTTTTCACTGAAATGCTTATCACTGGTCCTGGTTAAGTTGGGGGGGCTCATTTTTGTATCAATTGAAATCTCTGGAGTGGAACTTTAATATTCTATGCCAAGTGGTAGAATTTAAGGTGGCATCGTCATAACCTTTTGTACATGGTACTTGAAATGTGAATTTATAGAGGAAGGGGTACTAGATATGACTGTATGTTGGCAATTTCAAAAACTGGCGTTTCAACACAAGTGGTGCAGATTTAGAACAAAAGGAAAATGTTAAGGTTAAGAACCATTTAAGGCATGCTTCCTTCGAGAAGTTGCTGTAAAGATGTCTGTATCAGATGAGACTGGCTAATTATATACATTAGTGACCAGTTAGTAATACACCGAAGAAAGGGCAGAAATAAGATCTTATATTTACAGCCATGTTTCAAAGCTGTGGGCAAAAGACAGGAAAGAGAGAAGAACAGAGGGCTCAGAATCTGGAATATATTTCCCCAAATAATGAAAATGAATGAGCATATTTTGGTCTTCAAATAAAAATGTGCCTAATAATAAAGCAGAATACATGAAATACTTTTGCAAGACAGTGGGTGAGAACAGTTAGGAGGAATCGGGAACAGTATATCAGTCATTTACAGTGTGACTGGTGTGGAAGACAGGTAAAGGCTTTTCATGTGCTAAAAGATACAAATACAGAAGACAAGGACCGATTCTGGTATAACCCCAATAAAGAAGAGGCATGGCTAGATTATTATAAGCAACTATAGACTGTCCCGCAAGAAAATGAAATAACGCCAAGCGTTAACACATTACTGTGGAAGAACTGCCAGAAGCACTAAGGAGCTTTAAAAACAAGATGGTACTCCTGTTACACAGGTGTGTTGATAAATGTGATTGTGATTTTCTGTGAAGTTACAAACCTTGTTAGGTATTGAACATACATGGATGCACATGTATGTTTTATGGTATGTATGGTTATATGGTTTATGTTTTAAACTGTATGGTTGCCTGGTTAAAACAAGGAAATCATTGTTAATTCTTCACATATTTCTCCACCATGTCAGGATTTTGAATGAGGTGTTATTGGGCAGGTAATCAACCTGTGGCAGTTGAATGCATCATTTAACAGTGATGACAATTTACTTACAGGTAATGCTATCAGCATGCAGCTCATACTTTGAGGAGTTGCTAAGCCAGAATCCCTGCCAACATCCCATAGTTCTCATGAAGGACCTCAAGTTCTGGGAGGTGCAGGCCCTTGTGGACTTCATGTACAGGGGGGAAGTGAATGTGGGCCAAGACAAACTTCCCTCTCTGCTAGCAGCAGCTGAGGCATTGCAGATTAAAGGTCAGGATGACAAAACATTGGTTACAAAGTTTTTCAGTATGAGAGTCTTGGATTGAAGATGTGTATGTGTGCCAAGACGGACTTACAGATGCGTGATTTCAGGCTTCTGCTGCAATGTAAATGAAATGTGCGCTCTTTTGGGATTTTTTTGCAGCGTAGAATGGTAATTCCGTACCTACATTTCAGGACTACCTATTGATCCCATCTTCAAGGGTCGAGCAGTCCAAGAAGAATGGACTGCTTGGCCCATTCACAAAACATCGGTATGGAATTACCATTCTATGGTGCGTAAAATCCCAAAAGGGCGCAGATCTCAGACTTACAGATATATTCAGAACTTGATACAGGAGCTCCCTAGCATTGCACGCAGCAGTAGTCAGCAGGGTCCACTCACTGCTTGGCTCACATTTGAATGGCCAGGGAATGTTATACCTGTTACAAAAACATCTGCTCTTTTCGTAGTACAAGTACATTGTCTGTCACAGTGAAATCACTTCTGTTAAGGTTAAATTTTGTGTATTCTGTTAGAATTTCCTTTTGTTAAAAACTAAAGTACATCAGTTTCTTCTACAGTAAAATACTGTAGCATTATTCAGACGTGCTGATATATTGATTGTCTACACCAAAAACCACAGAGATATAAAACAAAACAGTAGTTGAATTTATTAAAATTACTTGTTCCTTTTCCTTATCCTCTTAACAGTGGCTACACTCACACCTGTGTAATAGGCCGCTCTTTCTATTGCTTTCTGAATAGGCATATAAACATTTTCTCTGCTTCTTCATCGCAATGCTTGATTACCCTTTTTGTAATGTCTCTCTCTTTGCTATTAATTACTTTGTTAGAAATTTTTGACACCCCACTTTACTCCATTGCTTAAAAGAAACTGTAGAATTCTGTGAGTTATGATACAGTGTTTTTGAAACAAAGAGAAAACGTTCGGAGCTGTGTGCGTTGTGCTTCCCCCTCGACCAGCTTGCCTCTTCACCCGGCACTAAAAGGGTTCAAGCTATCTGATAAGGACTATATCTCACTGCTAGCATAAGCAGAGGCATTGCAGATGGAAGGCCGGTTCACAGAGTGTGGCCGTGTGATAATGTTGGCTTGATATCAGTGTCCATTCAACAATGGCTGTGTTTAATGCCACCACATATACCATTTCCTCTAAACAGCCACAATTCTGTTAGCTTAGTGATAATGGGAAGTGATGCCTTGTATATAGTGTTTTCCATGACTTGCATAGCATAGTCTGCCAAATGCAATACAAGCAAGTCACTTCTCATATCTGGGGTCAGAGGGTCAGCAGGTGATATTTTTTCATTTCCATGTTAGTACTGTGAGCATTCATCACAACAGAGCAAAACAACATTACAGCTGCACTTTGCATTAAGTATTTAAATAATATTGTTATTCACATTTAGTTATAGTCCTTGCACCTCAGTTAGTGCTCGCTAACTTGCAGATTGCACTGTCACTAAATAATCTGAATCACTTGTCTGTGATGTGTCAAGGTCTGTTCATGACTGTGTAGCTGACAGTGCAGCTTCCAGTTCCCTGTATAATCTTTTGTAAGCAGCACTGACGTCACCTTCTGATCACAGGGTTGGCTGGACCAGCATCTACATCTTCATCACATGACGAAGACTCTCTTCCCCCTACTCTTCCGCTCGCAACGGATGACTACATGGATGAATCCGCTTCCTCAACTTCCAGTGCCAGAAGGGCCAGAAAGAGGAGAACTATTGCATCTCTGCCAACTCCACGACAGGTACGGAACGGAGCAGATGGGAATATCCTGTGCCCGTCACAGGTGTAATAGGTTGAATTTTCTAATGTGGTGTTTTATGGGTATGGAAGACAATGCCACATAGGTAGCAGTGTTACAGTTAGGGACAGAGCTTTCTGTCTCCAGAAGGAATTTCAAAATGCACCTCCTCTTCAGACTGGTGTAGTTCACACTGCTGGCCATATACAATACATTTAGTCATGTGTTAACATTGCTGTGTGACCACTGTGGTTTCAGCCGGTTCTTGTGATGGATGTTTTCAAATAGTATACCATGCCATGTCCATTCTTGCAGCAGCAATAAGACTTTTCCTTCCCCCTATCATCGCACACGTTCCTTCAACTTGTACATGGGATTCTCAGGATATATCTGGAACAGGTTTCCTGTTTGTGGCTTCGTAGGAAAATGTATAAAAGTGTCTATAAAATGACAGTGTAACTGATAAATACAATGCAGTACTGAATTCATTACACTGCATGTATTTTTAAACAGTTTATAGAATTATAGGCCAAAAGATTACTTGTCTTTGGAAATGTGACATGATGTAGGTGATAGAAATTGCCTACATTATAGAACAACGTGTTTTCTAGGTTGTCCTCACGTGAAGATGAAGATAATGTTTTCTCCAAGACTGCATCCAGACTTGAGCATTCTGCTGCAACACAACAGCATAATGTAACCACGTGGGATTTTGCTCTCCCTAAGGTTTAGGTTTGGACGAGATGGCACACATTCTGGGGAACAGGCTGTGTGCGGTAATCCACCAATTGCTGCTCCTGGTGGGAAGATGTGCGAGTATCATTAGCTCGACATGAAAATCTCAGCAAACACAGAGACACATCCAAACTTACTCTAGCAATGTAACATTATATCCTTTGATACACTCTGGAAAATGGACAGCAGGGTGGATGAGACCGCACAGTGAACTGAACAGATTGAATATTCCAACATCATCATCCAGACTTGCGAATCTATGTTACATTACATTGTTACATTGTGGCAGAATGCTCAAGTATGGACACAGCCCCCAAGATGTTTTAAGTTTATTCCAGACCAAACAGCATCACATTCTAGAAGATTTCAATCTTCACAAGTATCCCGTGATTTTCAGAAAGTTGCTGCATTTCATTTTTATCAAATGCTGTTGCAGTTACTTGCTATGTCAAGGACTTTATCGAAGGCCTTGGAGTAGAATGAACGAATATTGCTAAATTACTTGTCATGGGGTTTGGAGGGTCTAAGGAAGGGATATTTGTAGTGTGCTGTTCGATCACTGTTGGTGGTGGCATGGGGAGGTTTGATCCATTGATCATAGTAGGTGAGAGGGGATGCTCGGGTGCATTGTTTTTGTCAAATAGTGGTATCTTACAGTTGGTTGTTACGTTGTACTGTGTGTCAGTTAAATAAAAGTGATTTAACACTTCTGAACTGAAATCCAGTAACTGAAAAATGTAAGAAAATTGTCTGACAGTAAGATCGAAGCATCAATTAATTGAACAATTTGAGAACACGGGTCAGTGACAAAATTAGACAAGCTTTATTGAACAGGGATACAAGCCATGCTTGACATAAAGGACAGCAAATGAAGTTAACCTTTGCATGACCGTGTTCATTATTTAAATTTCAGTGCATGGTTTGTGAAAAACAGTATTTAAACAAAAAAAATAAAAGTATGAAATAAATGGCATTTTGTGGAAATTAAAACACAGATTATGCAGCATGTCTTAAAAAAATGCTGTAAATTTCTGTCTTGCCTAAATATTTGAAATGAATTTTATGGGTGTTTTTTATGTGCATTCCCATGCAAAGGCAGGTCTTTTAAAGGTTAAGGAAATTTTTAAGGAGCTGTGATTGTGCTGGACCTTCCAGCTGCAAGAACTGTTGATGAAAAAAATAACATAATATGAGTGTGTAACAAATGGTGCTGACGGATGCTGTGCCAGGTGTATCTCAGGCATGGTCCTGCATGAGGAAGAATAAGAAAGTAGTGACTGTCAGCAATAGTGTTCTGACAGTTTGCTTAACTGCACAGTTGCAGAGTGTTTGAATACATCAATAGTGCAGGCTGCAGGAAAACGAGGATGAGTCTGAACAGCTTACAGAAACAGGTGTCCATTACAGTTTCTCCAAGCTACATCAGTTGCGTGTTAAAAAAGGCACAGTAAACTGCGAAATTTTGAGAATGCACCAGATAAACTGTTTTGGGTTATTCATGATTTCCAATTATGCATACATATTCTTCCCGTCATTAGCCCAGATTCTAATTTGCATGTTACACAGATGACCGCGTTCCCATATTCTACCAACTGATCACAGTCATTTCTTTGGCCCTTCTACATAAATACACCCAAAGAGGAGTACCAGCACAGTGGAGTCCCAGATTTGTTTATTTTCGCATCCTTGTTCTGCACAGAACACCATCTCTCCACACCGCAACCCAGTGGGCCGACCACGTTTGATCAGGCCATCACCTCAACCATCTACATCAACTTACCATCATACATCAGTGGCTTCTGAACCTCCACTTCGGCGAGCCAGGAGATCTGAGCCAACTAGTCTTCCTATTGGGGTTAGTATTTTCACATTGATATGTTTATTAAGACATAGGTTGATTTTGTTTGCAGATTCTGGGCAGGAACATCACAGACTTGCTTTTTTGTGTGTGTGTGTGTGATGTGTCAGAAGTGTAGATATTGATAGAATTAAACACTCGGTCCTTCCAGGAATGTTTGTTTTGAAATGGTATCAGTCTTTCCCTATTTGAATCCCAAATTGTAACCTGTCTCCAACATTGGATGGAGCAGAGTTTGCCATAGTTGTGTAAGTGGTGATGCAATCTTTGTCCTGGTTGCAGTGGTCCAGAAATGTAACCGTAACTGCTGTTCATTTGTGCACATTTTGTTGTATGCCCGATGCAGTTTCCCAAGCCAGGCATATGCAGAGGCGATGCCACCCAAATTCCCATGATCTGCCTGCACAGAGAATCTTTCCTGAGAGCTTCAATTTCACCCTCTGCAAAGTAAAAGACTGAAACATTTATGTTTTTCTAATAGCAAAGTGTTTCTTGAAATGGATTGTAGAAAATGTTTTGTTTGAATTCAAAGTAACTCCCATTTCCCATCCTTCAAGTACAACTTTATATGCTTTTTTATGTGGTTTGTTAAAAAACTAGTGAATAATTTGAAGCAGTATCAACATCCCAGTGAGTAAAAATGTTAATTTTGGAAACGTTATGTAACATAGACTACAGTTTGCATATAAATGAAGTGTGCATTTTTGTAAATACATTATACCTTGAGTGAACATGACAGAAGGGGTCTGAGGGCAGGGAGAAAGTAGGCTAACTGCCATTGTGCTGTTGTATTGTAAAATTTATGGTTTTCTTCTTTCTTCTGCATCTGTTGGGGTAGGGGAGCACATCCATGGGTATTTTATACTTACAGACATGTTAAAAGCAGTATTTTACCAACAAGTATTACTAGGTATTTTCAGCCATTGGATCTTTGAATTACATGCTGATCAGACCTGCTAACATAAGTGCCCAGTGCAGGCCCGCTCTTTCTGTAGCTTGTAGGCACCATGTTGCACGCGAATATGTTTGAAATGGAAAAACGTTTTAACCCTTTCCCTGGCAGAGCCGACATAGAACGCCAAGGCAGTTTTGAAAACTTGTGAGCTGCTTATTTATGAAAACATGTATTACATTACTAATTAGTTTGTAAAAATGTGCTAAAATAATGACACCCTAGCCTAGGTTGTGAACTGCATTTTTTGTAAATGTTTCTTATCAATACATTTTTATTGCACATAATGTATAGAAAAACACACAAGTAAAATTATACATATATTTATACCTGTTCTTATTCATTCTTAATATTGTGATGTTTATATATCAAAACCAGTATACTAATACATTTATGTTGTATGGAGTGATGTGCACAACCCACAGAAAGATATGTTAATCTGAAGTTTTCTGAATAAAGTGGGTATTATTTTATCCCCCCTTCCTTGTAAGTGCTTCATCTTGTAATGCACAAAAACGTCCTTGTTGCGGATGCAAATTATTCTTAAGATTTTCCTAGTGCAGGACATTTTGACAGACAGTGCAAGTTAAGGACTTCTGTTTGAGTTCCATTGTGACTCATTTTGCCCAAATTACTTGCAAGTTTTCTACTAAATAATGTGATGGAAGTTTCTTTTTTCTTTTGCAGGAGATTAAGATAGAGCCAGTGGATATTGACATTAGCAATGATTCTATAGACCCTGTTGATGATGGATTTGACCTCAACAAGGTTAGTTACTGGGTTTGGTTATGAGGGGGCTACACTGCTCGCATTGTGTGATCCACTGAAAGTTCTTTGTGTAAGAGTTCACCCTAGAACTTGCCATGAAGACCCAGAGGGGGACTGGAAGTATAGCTGCACTCTTTCTTTAACATTGTTGCTAGGTTGGAGTGGGTGGTTAATGCCATGCCTAAGCCACTTCACGCGCGGGAAAGAGACCCAGTACCCATTGTACAGGATGCTGGGTGGGCCCTAGAGCCAGGTGGAAGGTGTGGAAGTCTGGCCCCCACCAGGATTCAATTCCCACACCATCCAGCCCTTATGTTTTGTCTGTGAAATTTGTGGTTATCAGCAGCAGTATTGATGATTCAAGTGTTCTGGGACATGATGATGTATCATTAGGCAAGTAGTTCCCAGTATGTCAAAGGATCATATTGCCTTTGGAGCATCAGGAAGTATTCGTCCCACAACACTGTCCCATTCCAGAGGACTTACGTCTCCAGTTTTTTTGTAGGCTGTCAATTTTCACCAGCTTTGCAGTAATACTTTTTATATGAACACAGAGTTCTGGCTTAATAGTTATTAATGAGACTAGTGTTCTCAACCTGTGTGAGATAATGTTGAATTTGTGTGCATTTGTACACAGTGAACAAAGTGTGGAAACAGAAGTGGTATCTTAGACGGTCCTGTTTTGTTGCTTTGTTTTGTTGACTCTGTATTTTCCATATTATATACGAGACATTCAAATTGGTAAGGGTAAACTGCGCACAAGGATTTTTCTTATATTGTTCATCCTTTGCAATATAATATCCTTCTTATTATTAAAGCCAACAATTTGCACATATAAAGTGTTTGTAAGAAATACACAGTATATTGCACTTCAGTAATACCGAGTGTGTTCAGGGCATGAATCTGATCACTGCGTGCATCTGTATACCGTATTTACCCAAATGCAAGACGACTTTAATCTAAGATGACCCCCCAAATAAAACACATCCACCAAGGGAAAATGTATTTATCCAAATCTAAGATGACCCCCCAAAAATAAAATGTCTGCTAAAAAAAATATTTTACTAGCAATATCATACACTTAATACACAAAGCATTCAGATTCTATCTGCCTGTACCAATCAGTGTCAGTATCACCACCTTCATGGTACTGCCTTTATCTTCCTCACACTCCTAACGTTCCCATCCTCTTCACTGTCATTCAACAACATATCATCATCAGTCATATCCATTGCATTGGATGTACAGCACTTCTTGAAACCCTTCACAGTCACTTCTGGTGAGATGTGCTGCCATGCCATTATGATCCACATTAACTAAATAATACATTTATATTTCTTGGTTTATAAGCTTGAACCAATGATGAAGATTCACAGTTTTCTCCACAGATGGTGTGAGTGGTGTTAAGAATTTTAAATATGTGTATTTTTGAGTTTTGTATTGTGTGTGTGGTCTAACCAGTTTGAGTTCATGGCTCTTGTTATGGTTTTTAATTTTTGATTGGTCCAGGTTTTCTTTTTTGAGTCTTGGAGTTAATTTTTAATTTTTCAATATCTATTTTCCTGTTACTACCCTTGGACTAGACCTGTTCTCAGGTGCATGTCTTTAACAAGTTTACTGTTTGTGTGGTGCCCAGTGACTGAGAATAGCTCAATCTAAGGGGTCCACCAGGTTATGTGCTTCTTTGCTTGAAGATGGAGACATAGCTGGTTTCTGAAATGTCCTGCTTCTTTAAAAAATTAGATGATGAACATAGTCCAGAAAAGGAAGATGGTGTCAGGTAACTTTAGTCATGCTGTGTTCTCTGTTTGGTTTGGTTTGGCCTGGCATGGTCCAATCCAAAGTAAAGCACTTCATATGTGAATTTAAGATGACCTCACGTGTTTAAGTACCAAATTTAAGGGAAAACCCTTGTATTGCATTCGAGTAAATATGTATTCCTTGTATATACTTTGTATGTCCAGATTGTTGTAATAATAATAATAATATAATAATGAACACAGTGACTTTTTCACCTGTTCTTTTAAAGTGTGTAACATGGTGTGTGATCTGAAGAATGGAGTTAACTTGTATAATCATATATCTGGTTGAGTCCATTAAGTCCCCACCTGTCCGTGATCGTCGGCTTATCTGATGCTACATTTTGCACTGAAAGTGGGGTGTATTTCATTGAGTAATGACATCATGGCATGTGGCACAGACTGGTGAACTGGGAGCATGAGCATTAGCTGCATGTAGTACTTGGTCCTCATATGATGCATAGTATTGGGTCTTTGAGAAACACGAAACTTTTGGAAGTTAATATTTTTGTATTAGACATGTGAAATTTGGCACAGAGACACCCAATAGCATACAATACATTATGTATGGAATGTTTCAGTCAACAATCTCATATATGGGGATGCTGCAGGACTTGCAGGTCTAGAAATCTATGAGAAGGGAAAGGAGTTCCTGAATTCTCCTCAGAATTCTGGTAATTTGTTTCAGGGAATGTAAGATTTATGAACCATTATGTACCTGGCTTTTTAGTATGTGCTCCTTTTCCATAGTCTGCACCTTTCCTGTTAATTCACAAGATGTCAGCAAGTCAGAGAAAGTTGTGTATTGATTTTTTCAGACTTATGACGGCAGTGGTGGAGGACGCAATGCAAATGACTCCAGTAGGCAAGCGGATGACATAGGGGTAGACACTGGAGGAGGGAGTAAGCAAGAACTCGCTGGCGATCTCTCAGATGACAACAAGGCAATTACAAGTGGACATGGTAAGTATCTGGCCTTCTGGTAACTCTGCTTTTGGAGGATGCTGTGACAAAACATTTGTAGACATGTTTAAATTTAAAATTCATTATGTGTACCATTCTCTAGGTAGAGAGTTAAACCGGCACTTGAAGGTAGGTAAAGGTAAAACAATCCGTATACAGGCCATAAGGGCTGTAGGAGGTTGAAGCTTCCAGAATTTCTAGACAATTGGCACATGAAGGTGGTAAGGTTAGCCCTATGCACCAGCCACCTTAACCCCCCCCCCCCCCCCCCCCCCCCCAAAGCAGATAGTCCTGGTACTCGTTTCTGTTAGAGGCTGAGTCAGCCCCAGGGCCACAGTGGGGCTGGAATGTTTGAGACAATGAAAAATCCCAATGTCCTCATTGGGAATTGAACGTGTGACTTTCTAGCTTGTAGTGCAGTGCCTCAACCAACTGCACCACTTGAATAGTGAGCAGAAATGTTAACCACTTGCCATCGCCTCTCATTTGTTCATATCCTATTGACATCGATTTAACGCAGTTTCTGCATTCCTTTTTTTTTTTTAGTGCCAAGGTGCAGAAAGACTGGTAGTAAATCTGCCTAAAATGGAAAACATGCTGAACTAAAACCTGCTTTCAAAACACCAACATTTAAATCATCGCCTATGCAGGAAACAAAATTTGTTTAACAAGGACGATCCATATCTACATAGTAATACACACAGTGTACCTGAAAAGTAATAAGACCAGTTCTAAAAAGAATGTTCAGACAATTTATTGTGAAAATCATTTGTAGTAGTGGTGATGGGACTGTTCACTTGTTACACCACTCATAGTTGCTGGAAAGCATTCTTGAAATTCCTTCACAGTTACCTCCTTGAGATGGTTGGTCACATTATTTTTGGTGTTTTAGATTATATGAAATTGTAGCCCTTTCAGCTTCATTTTGAACTTCAGAAAGAGGAGGTCAGCTATAGCCAAATGTGGTGAATGATGGGTGGGAGGATTGGGGGCTGATCTCAGTAACCTCTCTTTTGCATAAGAAATCGGTGAACAGTTAAAGTGGAATATACGGGTACATGACGCTCTTTCATCCTGTACTTCCAGATGTCTTTTAACAGCCCTCCATTAATCTGAGGCTGCATATATACCATCATCATAACCAATATCATCTCTTGGGTTTTTTTCATTCATGAAGTACTTTTTATTATGACTTACAGTCATCTGCATACATACAACGGAATGCAGATATGTGAATTCACCAGCCTGGGATTTCCTTACCCCACTTGTAATTATTATGGTATGCAGTTTTCTTACAGTTATTCTTAGAACCTTTGCATATTAATTTTTCCATAGCCACAGAGATCAAGATGTTGGGAATCCATGGTACATCAGTGCAGCTGTTTACATGAACACTGGATTTCTTTGAACTTCCGTAAGGCTGCTGAGTCTGATGGGCTGGTATTGTATAATCAGTGTTGTGACTAGGTTGTGGGCTGAATGACTAAGGAGTCATGGCTCAGTTACAGACAGGGTCATGAGATCTTCTTTTTGCCAAAACATACGGACTGGCTTTGAGGTCCAACCAGCTGCCTGTTTTGTGAGTACTGGTGGCTCTTTCTCCAAGCATAAGGCAGCTGGGACTTGAAGCTAACCATATGCCTTCATGGTGTTCATGGAACAACTTCTTACTTTGTCTTTTACAAAGTTTTTCCTTTCTGTGAGTGTATGTCCAAAAGTTCCTGGGCTGAGTTGATAATGAAATAACCTTTGTTACTGGTCATTTTTGTCCACTTTCTGAGTTATGCGGTGGGTCTAGTGTTTCTGCCATACGCTGAAGCACCTCTGAAACAGACTTTTTGGAGTCGCACGTGGGATGGGTCAGTGATTGTGCCCGAATTTCAGGGGAATTCAGGAAGTGGGGCATTTATAGTTGCAATTTTATTTTCAGAAACAAGAAGAAATAACAAGGTGTCGTATCAGGTGTGGAAGGAGGGAGGGGTACCACAGCCATGTTTTTAGCAGCCAAAGATTACGCAGTGAAAAGGCAATGCGTGCCGTCCAGTTCTGATTGTGAATCAAACCAGTTGTGTTTCTGCCATTGTGCTGGTGGTTTGTGGTGTGTTTGCTCCCACCGCTGTCACAAAACCTCCTGGTAGTAATGCTGGTTAACCGTTTCGCCTGGAGGCACAAAATCCTGATGAACAATTCCCTCGCAGTCAAAAAAGATCACCAGCATGCTCTTAATGTTTGACCTGACTTGCCTCACTGTCTTCAGATGTGGAGAGGCTGGACTTTATCACTGAGAGCACAACGACTGCTTTTTGGTTTCTGGATGTAACAGTAAACCTAGGTTTTGTCTCCTGCCGCGAGTCTTTGCTGTTTCTGATCTCATCCAACAATTCTGGCAAATGGTTTCATGTGTTTCATTTGGCTTAATCTCCAGCTTCGCACAGATTTTGGTGTTGATACGTTTTCCCGTTTTGAGGTGTCTGGCAGCACTGTGAAGTACAATGCGCTGAGCATGTCCGTACAAAACGACAGTACCATCTGGTCAGAGTTACTGGGCCATCATGGCCACACTTGCATGATCTCATTACTTTCTTACTGCACTTTACATTTTCTCTTCCAGAAATTTGAACAGAATGCTGAAGTTTTAATCAAAGCTGGGATCTTGGGATAAGCTTACCTGACTGGGTAGGACACTGACATTATGTGGCTGTCTGTTGCAGATTCAGACCACATGGATTACAGCAGCAGCAGTGGTAACAATGGTATGAACTGTGAACCAAGTGTGGCTGCGGCAGGTGGCGGAAGCAAGGCAGAAGGTCAGGGATACTCATATGCTGAACGAAATACTGATGACCCAGGGATGTCTTCTTCAGACATTAATCCAACATACCCAGAAGTGGTGCTGAAACCAGGGCCTGACAATGCTTCGTCAGATAGCATTCTTGGACACTTGTGAATCAGGCTTCAACCACTATTATGTTTGACTGATTTTTTATGTATACATACATACAAAACAAGGTTCCCCACTGGTAATGTGATGCTTATCTGATATGGAGTGGAACGAGCACATTGCAGTTCATTACTTCAGAGCATCCAAATGAGAGTTTGCTGGCCATAGTATTCATTATGCTGATAGAGTTCCTCTTTAAGTTCTACAGATTCAGTATTTCTCTAGCTAGAAGTGACATATAATTTTATAAGACAAATTTATAATATACCATTTATTGAAAAGTGACTTGTGTGGTAGGTTGGGAGGCTTGACCTCAGAATCTTTAAAGTGCATGGATTATACTTACTACAGGAGCGTACAGAATGTTATAAATATCTTGGAATCTGTAGCCTGTAACTTAAAAGGTGTGAAGCTGCTGTAACCAAAATGAGCAGACTTTTCGGCATGTAGCGTAGATATTAAAACCAAAAGTGGCTAGAGTCAACAAAAAGCTAGTGTGTAGTATTGTGGTTACAGCATCATAGCAACATTAGAGTATTGTGAATGTGTTCTGTATTCATATTCCTGAAGAAATAAATGACACTTCGTGAGCTGAACGTCCAAGTAAGTCTTCAGAATCCAACCGCACCGTGCCAGATATGACCTTATTGTTTTGCATGGGACTGAGCCTTATCCAAGTCCATTGCCTTATTTTCTGTAATGTACACTTATGTTTATACATTTTAGGCATATTCATAAAATTGTGAAAGGTGACTATCAGCTTTGTCATGTTTGTCCATCCGCATGCAACAGTTGGGCTCCCACGGGACAGATTTTCATGAAATTTCGTATTTGAGGGTTTTTCGGAAATCTGTTGAAAAAGTTCAAGTTTTGTTAAAATCTGACAAGAATAACGGGTACTTTACATGAAAATCTATGCACTTTTATCTTGCTCAATTCTTCTTAGAATGAGAAATGTTTCAGACAAAAGTTGTAAAGAAAGTCAAAACACACAGTTTATATTCAGTAACTTTTTTCCGAAAATTGTTCCGTTTATGAGATAATTTGGAAAAAGTTAGTAAAGCCAGACAGGCCACAGATAATATAATAAGGTGCATGCACTTTGCATGCTGCTTAACTAAGGCTACTGACACACTCAGAATGTGTAATACTTTTATTTCTTTTCCGCGGCAACAATGGTTATGTGAACACACCTTAATATTACATTATACATACATTGCCTGTCTTGTAACTGTTTTATGTTGATGTGCGGTTAAGTAGTTGTCCCAATTCATGCCCTGAAATTCAGCCTTCATGACTTAGAATAATTTTTCCTGCATTATTTTTGTCCCAAGACATTTGTCTTTGTTATTTTATATTTTGTTTCTTATTCTCTCAGTATGAGGATTTGTCTTGCATGTAGCGAGTGTCATGATTTAACAATTTGCTTAGTATTTTTTAAATAGTGTGTTTAACATAACACTTTTCAGTCAGAATTAGTTTGAGATATGTAGTGGGGGGAAGATATCCAATTATTAAAATTGATGACATCTTCTGTGTTCTTTCTGTTTTATTTGGCTCTTGCCCAATCTTCTGTGTTTATACCCAGTTCTGGGCCTGGGTTCATTCCACCAGTGTTTCAAATAGCATGTAGCGTACTCGAGATCTACTTTTATGTTAATTTCCAATATCTTAGTTAAACAACTGGTTGGCAAATACAGTGTAACATCAGGGTATTTATAAATGTAAAAATGCCTGCTTGCTCTATTGTTTAGTTGTAATTTCCAAAAATGCTGTAAATGTATGATCTTCACAGCCTGTCTCCTAATTACACATGTGGTGTGATCAGTTTCTGGATTGACCACAAGATGACACTACTGCTGCTAGCACAAACTTTACCACTAGGTGTAGACTGCTGAGTCATTTTGTGCTTGGAATAAAACTAGCTGGTGTGATTGTTGAGTAATATCTTGTTAAGTACAAGTGTTGTGTCCAGCCACTCTTGGGTTCAAACCCCAATGTGAGCCAGTCCAAGGTGAAGCTACCAATGCTGCAGCTTTGGCAACCAGTCCAGTTTATATAAATTAGAAGACTACAACTAGAGCATTTGGTTAGCCCACATTTTCTTTCATTAAAATTAATCGAAATGTTACGTTTAAGAGTTAGAAAGTGCAGAGAAATTGCAAGTTCAGTTATTGTAACAGGTGTTCACAAGGGTACTACCTGGCTTGGTGATCTTTTCACTAGCACTTAAACTGTACCCTCGTTGTTGGGACATGAAGGTCGCTGCATACCTGGTCAGCAGTATGGGAAGATATTTTAGTGACAAAGTTTGCTCCATGAAACTTCTCCTGTTGTGTCAGCAAAGAACCAGCCAGAAAAGTTTATTCTGATTCAACCATTCTACACTTTTCAGTATTTTTCACCATTCTTTATTCTGTTATGTATTGAGCCACCATCCCTGGACATTCCTCGTGCAGAAACCACAAGTTCTTTGGGTGACAACATCAAAAGGTAATTGCGTTACGTTATGGTAGTAAACATTAAAATGGTTTTGGCAAACGAAAGCAGTGTGTGTTATTACAAGAACAAAACTGTCTGGGGAAGCTAAGTGGCAGTGTTGACGACAGGCCATCCCCTGATATTCCCTGAGATCAGACCTCGTGCAAGCCTGAGCAGAAATCTTACTCATCTGTGCAAGCATGACTGGGGTGAACGTCATGATATGCTTCATACAGTGGCACAATTACTGGGCTCGCTGTGTGAAGTCCTGAGGATTGAAAGGGACAATGTTGGTTAGAAGATTGCTGTGGAGAAATACATTCAGTCCAGAAACTCTCTGGATGCACCACGTGTATGCCGATGTGGCTGTAAGGTTTAAAATAATAATGGAAAGGGTGTACTATATAACATGTTAATGCAAAATTTCGATCAGTATTCTTTTAAGTGTAGCTGGGTTAGTGTAATCAGTGTAGTGACTACACTACAGGCTGGATGAGATGGGGTCCATATCATGGCAGGGGCAAAATATTTTTCTTGTCTGCAGAATGTTTGGACTGGCCTTGAGGCAGCCCACTGAGCCACCAATGTAATGGGTATTGAGGGCAAAGGAGCCGCCTGATCAAGCACCACCCCATAGTGCTGAGGTTAAGCATGAGTGGGGCTTTATTCTGCTTCTCGTATGTCTTGATGGCATGCACAGGGACTTCACCTTGCCTTTTCAGGCACGTTCGCAAAATTGTGAAAGCGACCATTAACTTTGTCATATCTGCCCGCATTGAAAAACTAGGCTCCCACTGGACATATTTTCGCTTCGATATTTGAGTTTTTTTTAATCTGTCAGGAAAATTCAAGTTTTATTACAATCTGACAAGAATAACAGGTACTTTACATGAGGACCAATGCATATTTATGATATCTCGCCGAATTGTTCTTAGAATGAGAAATGTTTCAGACATGTAGAGAAAATCAAAACATGCATTTTATGTTCAATAACTTATTTCCGAAAATAGTGCTGTTTATGAGATAATGTGGAGAAATATGGTAGAGCCAGACAGGCCACATGACAACATAATACGGCACATGGGCTTTGAATATATTATTTATTACTGCAAGTGGGTTTATACCCGGTGGCAGTGGTACTACAATGGCAACACAGAATAACACACATCACGAAAAATAATACTGCACTCAAAACAATACACAACACACATACTACAAAAAGAAAGAGTAGCTGAGCCTAACAAAAAAAACCCTAACGTACATGAGTCGGAGTTAAAAATAATTAGGTATACAAAGCAATGAGCCAACCATACTATACAAAAATAAAATACCATATCTTGAAGAAGATGCACACATTTCACCAGGACCTTCACTTCACTACGCTTATATACACTTCACGGCACCGCCCGTTTTGCCTCCCTTCACTTCACCTCACATCACTTTCCTAACCCTCTTCCTAAAAATACTCGGCTTGCAGGGGAAGGTCCCTAAAGCATCTGCAGGTAGTTGGTTCAAGAGTTGGATGGTCCTATTTACAAAGGAATATTTCCCGATATCCGTCCTTTGCTTCCTGTTCCTAATTTTCCGATCATGATCGACCCTGCTCAGATAGTGTGGCCTTTGTAATCTGTCACCTATGGCCTTCCAAGCCCGTTCTCCAGTGTACGCTTTGAAGAGAGCACATAGCGTACTATGTTTCTGCACTGCGCCAGAGTTTCCCAGTTCGAATCGGTCGTATGATTTGCAAATTTAGCCGCTTTCTGTTGTACCCGGTCTAACGCATTTATCTGTCCCTGTATGGATCCCAGCACGCAGCCCCATACTCAAGAATCGGACGCACTAGTGACGTGTAGGCTAAACTTTTAGTATTACTATTTTCCTTTTTGAGAATACGCATTGTGAAATGAAGTGCCTTCCAAGCTTTTCTCACCGTGTAATTTACTTGGTCAGCCCAGCTTAAATCGCTGCGTAAGATTATTCCGAAGTATTTACATCTGCTCACTTCCGGAATTACTTCGTCCCGTAAAGAGTAACCTAGTGGATCCTTCACCCGGGCTCTGGTGAAACTAACTGCCTTACTTTTACCTGGATTTATTTTCAACCGCCCAGTCCAGATCTATTTGCAACTTTTTTATGTCATTCATATTTACAATTTTCCTGTATATTACACAGTCGTCTGCGAAAAGTCTAATAGTTGACTCAGTGTTCCTCCAAATGTCATTAACGTACGCTAGAAACAGAAATGGGCCCAATACACTTCCTTGCGGTACACCTGCCGTTACTCTGACCTATGATAATTGCCCTCCTACCCTGACTCTGCGTACGACCCAGAAGGACTTCTCTTACTCATACAACTACCCTCGAATCCACGCCCGAGTCCGCAATGATAACTGAGGCTATAGACACACTGAGTATATGTAATACTTATTGCTTTTCCACGACAACAGTGGTTACGCGAACGTGCCCCAATGTTACGTTTATACGTACAATGCCTGTCTTGTCTATTTGAAGTTGTGTTGGTTTGGTAGGCGTCATCGGTTTGACGTCAGAAAGCCTCAAACCCAAGCGTCGCAAGACAAACCAATAAGACTTTCATGCCTCTCGTCCCCTAGGATTTGTGCCCAAGTGGGTGGTTCCAGAATTGCAAGGACCAGTCGGATTTATATCGTATTTGTGTGGATACCACGGGAATTTATCCTGACTAGAATCTGAAGACTTCATAACGAACAAACATGGCGCAGAGTAGGAACCCTAAAGACCACAGATTACTGCCATCGACTAATCGCAACTACAACAGTTCTAGAATCTAGTTGTGTTGTGGTCATTAGAAGGGACAGTGGCGTCTTAATATCTAACTAAAAGCGTTAAAGTAAATAATATGATATATACAAAGCGTTCAGACAAGGAAGGTTAAATTACTAGGAAGGCAACTAAAGCCGAGAAGTCGAATAATCATAAAATTTGATACTAGCAGAATATAATTTATATCAAAGTAGCTAGAACTTGGGATAAATGTACGAATTAGATTCAAATTGATTAAAGAAACTGTACTAATTTCGCAGCAAGTTAATCATAAATTAAACTGCTTCTGTTTTATATAAGATAGGCAATGCAGGTATGACGTAATATAGAGGCGTGTTCGCGTAAACACTGTCGCAATGGAAACGCAAAAATGAGTTCCCTTTGAATTGATGAGCTACTTGTCGCTGTAAAAAATATAAAACTGTTGTGTCGCCATGGAAACGCAACAATTCGTTACATTTGCATTGTTGAGCTGCAAAACATTTCGTACTGCTGTCGACAATATAACAGTACTTAGGCCTTCATGTAAAATGCCTGATAATTTTGGCCGATTTTAACCCAATTCGGATTTCTTGACAGATTTTTCATAAAAGTCTCCAATATCAAATTTGACGCAAACCCGTCCAGTGGGAGCCGAGTTGATTGATACATGCGGACGGGAGGATGGACAAGAACTTTTACTAGTAACAGGCGCATTTCGCGACTTATGCGAAAGCGCCTAAAAACGCACCCCCGTGTCACGAAGAGGACTCACCGACAAAGTTAAACCCTGGCAAGAAAGGGGGGCGTGTGAAATGTGATTTAACAACAATCAGTCTGGTGCCAGTCGAGGACTGACGACGAAGGTAACAATCGGTTTTTGCAACTGCTTTGCGAACGCGCCTAAAAAAGATAGTTTTTGGTACAATATTATTTAAAGAATTGGTTACATTTCCTGTTGACAATTAAATCTTATTATTATTGTCACTTGTGATGGACAGCTTGGGAAGGTTCCAACAAATTTAGACACGAGGCCTTTGCTTTTCTGGGATGTTATGTGGCGTAGGTTGTCCCGAAACGTCCGGAACCATCTACCAACCTACGCCGCGTGAAATCCCGTGAATGCAGGCGTGTACTCCTATAAAGCTGAATATGTGAAATATGCTTTCCTATTGGATACACTTGAAATCATACGTATATACACACATATAATATATAGTATGCATAAATTATAATAGTAATAATACAGGATGAACAAAAGATTTAGGTGGAGAATTTACACTGCAATACAAGAAAACAATGTTACATTTACTTAGGTCCTCTGTAGGACTATTTTTGAGGTACTACTTCCTGCAGATTAAAGAAAATACTCCAAGTGTCCAAACTTGAACTTCAATGCAGGACATTGCATGGCTGAACAGTGAGCATCTTACTAGCTGGAAAATCCTAGGTGTTGCATAAATCCTCTGAAATGCATTACATATCTGTTGTTGCAAGTCTGAATGTCACCGACTTCTGTAGCAAGAGCAGTCATGTTTAGATGTCCCTAGAGACTTTAATAAGGGGACTGAAAGGGTCATGCTGTTGATCCACCCATCCTATCCATTTTTCATGGAACACATTTAAGAATGCATGAGCTGCAAGAATATAATGAGGCAGAACACTTTCATACGTAAACCACAAATAAACCCTAGTCTGCAGATCTACATCTTTCAATAGTTGTGAAAAGCGTTTTGTAGGAAGTCATCATGAACAGCCTTACTCCGATGCTGTGGAAGAAACTAGGGTACCGGAAGTCTGTGTCCCACACTATCTGCGCACACATTTAGAGTAAACCCTTGCTGGTGCCTGGAGTGCAAGGTTCCATGTCTGATCATATATATTGATTACAGAAAATTGTTATTTATTCCATCACTTGAAAATCCTGCCTTACCGACAAGTAAAGTGAAGGAGAGAAATGCAGGATTACCAGTTCATTTTCTAAGAAACCACTCACAAAATGTTCTTGTTGGAATTTAATCAGTTTACTGAAGTCCTTGCAATCATTGTAGATGGCAGGCATAGAGAAACTGTGTGGAGAGCTCACCTCACTGTCTTTTGTAGAGCTCCCCTCATGTGTGGCTGTTCTCCTTGTGCTCATCTTTGGATTTACAA
The DNA here is from genome assembly GCA_021186555.1 of Reticulitermes speratus. Classification (NCBI taxonomy): domain Eukaryota; kingdom Metazoa; phylum Arthropoda; class Insecta; order Blattodea; family Rhinotermitidae; genus Reticulitermes; species Reticulitermes speratus. The sequence goes on from JAJKFL010000005.1 coordinate 9,262,346, forward strand.
AAATTAACACCAAGGAATCTCCCTTCTTGTTGAGGCATTGACACTGTTATAGTCACCCATGGTTATTTTGCTGCACATTAAGTGTACTACTGTTTTCCCTAAACCATGTCTATCACTGGCAGAAAAAGTTTTTATATCTGGTATTTAACGATTCAGAAATTTTTTTTGGGACGTGTGATGTCCATTGCCATACAATTGGCCGAACATGAAATGCATGTCAGCCATTTCACTGATATGACACTTTGAATGGACATGAACAAAGTGTCATTTAGCTACCAGCAGACTGCCAGCTGCATTGCTCAGCTGACACTGTGAAAGTTACTAAACACACTGATGTGAGTTGCAAGTTGTCACAAATGACATTCTAGGTGAACATTGAGCATTTCCTTTAATCAGCAGGAGACCATAACTCAGAAACTATGCTACATTCACATAACATTTTTTCTTGTGTAGCAATATTGGTTCTTACCCCGAAGTTTGCTGTGCATATTGTGCCCCCCTGTGTGTGTAGTAATAAGTTCATGTTCCAACAAATTAACTTATTGCAGGAAGTTATGATACAACGAGATCAAAATACAGCCTAAATGTTATAAATGGCTTATCGACAATTACAAAAACAATAGGCTGCCATAAGGGAGTTACATACTACCCTAGATTATCAAAATTTTGGATGTGTAAGGATTTCACAGTGGTGTTGATGATGATTCTCAAGTATTCTGGGATTTTACAACATGACGACTGCTAAATGGTTACCAATGTTTCGGAGAAGTTTGCTGCCTCCATCTTCAGGGCCCACGTAGTCCTTAGCTCCTGAGAGTGAAAGCATCAAGCTGCACCCAAATGTCGGTAACTTACGAATCGACATTACATCATATCCCTGAGACTTGACTCAAAATTCGCTAGAGGGCGCACAGCTGAGGGCTTGCCTAGGACGCCAACACCCTTGCGCCGACCGTGGCTTCCATTGTGTGTTTATTGTATACTTTAACAGGGAATTCTTTGGTATCTGTGATGCGTTTCGAAAATGCTCTAGAAAATTAGAATTGTAAATTAAACATAAAAAGTATTTTGAGGAATGAGTTATTATTGATTGATCTCGACTATAGAGCTTTAATGTCACACGTTATCTGTAGATGTCGCATTCATCGACTGTCAACTGCAGTTCGTGTTGTTTATAATTTGTCGGTATATTTCTTGAAGTTCTGTGTCATATGCAGGAAAAGTTATTGTCTTATCGTTTCGTTGCCAAAATCGTTCCCCGGTGGTGCTAAGTGCGTGTATGATTTACGGCATATATCTTGAATACAGTACCGGCAGATTTATTTAAAATTTACAGAAGCCTGCAGATATAACCCCACTTGGTAAGGTCGTGTGTTTAAGTATGGACTATGATTGAAACTGAGTTTTGCTGGATGCATAGTAGGCGTAAATAGAGAAGTGTTCTTACAGTATTCAAGAATACTGGCTTGCTTTATGCTGGAGTTACACATGCATACCGAAGTTTAAAAATTTCTCAAGTACAGGCCTGTTTTTAATTAAACTATTTGTTTGTGTGTAGTTGGACGTAAAAGAATGAATCGGTCAACAATAGCAGAGCAAGAAGCCTTTGTGAAGGAATCTCTCTTCAAATTTGTACGAAAACACATCCCTAGCGCACAACTTAGGTAAGTACTGCAGATAGCTCACTCGCAAGGGGGACAAGTTTTCGATCGCACGTCTGCAAATGTTTTTATATCTAAGATTATTATTTTGGTATTTTTAAATGGCTGGTAGCATACATTGGCATTTGTCAGCAGGAATGATTTTTAGAGTTTTCGCTTGTCACAATGTGTGCAAGAATTTCAAACTGCACTTCATCAATTTGACATGCATCAAGTATGTGATTCATATTTGCCATTTTGAAACTAATATATTGTTATGTAGTGAGTTTTAAGGCTGATTACAGAAGTTCATACTGGCTTGGGCAGATTTGATTATTCAGGAAATTCCATCTCTTTGAGTATCAAGATCAAGAATGTGTGGCATTTTGTCATTGCGTGATTATGTTGCTTCAGTACATAGGTAATTTTGCCTCTACACTAATTCCACATTTTTTTTCATACCTGGAATCAATACTGGTCATGTAATATTATAATTTTTTAACTCTTAGTCACATCATTTAATTGCATTACGTTTTGATTCTGATGGACCATTAAATTCCCTTTAAGTGCCAAGTTCCTCGCACATCTGACATGGCAGCAGCCATTTGAATTTATTTGGTTCTGCTGTGGTAGGTGTGGTTCTAAGCAAAAAGTTGTGTGAGCATTATGGTGTTGTGAAAAGTGCTGACTGTCATTTTGTGATGTGAACGGTAGTGGCTGTGATGGGGCTAAAGTGCTGGCTACTGAGCCTGCTTAGGTGATATGGGTTGAGCCACTTACGACTTCACCAGAGACCTAATGCTAGGTCAGTATTTACTTGAGTCACAAATAGTAACTTTGACTTATTGCTTTATTCTGATTCTGTCCAGTGTTGGAACATAACATTTCCAGACCCTCACCACATTTCTTTATTCGGCATTGGTTTCTGCCGAAATAATTTAAGTAGCTCTTTCTGCCTCAAGCCCTGTGGTCAGTATGATTTAGTAAACTGTGTCCTTTTTTTAAAAAATGTGAAACAAGTGCACTCTGCTGTAGTAATGGTGGAAATGTATTTAGATATACATACTGTGATGTTGATGTGGTTTTGCTGCTCTGATGTGTTACCACTGATGGGAACTGTGATGTAATCACCCATAGAGAACTGTATACACATACACACACCAGGGCCTTGATTTATGCCTGTTTCTTTTACACCTTTTTGCTTTAATGCCTCCTTACTAATTTACACAACTCCTTCGTTCATGCCCACCTATTTTTGGTGTAACGCCTGTTGGCTGGCTGCCTTATGTTACGCTTATCCTTTATTTCTGATGTGAATATCATTTTTGATTTATGCCCACTTTTTCAGGAACACAACTAGGGAATAAAACAGGCCTTGGTGTGTCTGTGTGTGTGTGTGTGTGTATGCACACATGCACACACATGTTTCATAGTGGGCAGCAGTGGGCAGTTATTGGTATGTAGAGGCTTGAGGTTGCTGTTTACAGTGTGTAGGACCTGCTGTTAGGTTTTGAAGCACTGAGAATGACTCAATAACTCCTACGAGTATCTTTCTGACAGTGGATCATGATGGAGGTTTCCAACCCCAATTTGCAGTCCGTAAAGATGTTGGTGTCTTGTCCCTTCTTTATCGCACCAGTGGCAGGCCAAGGCTAGTGACTTGGAAGGGGGGAATTTTTTGATATGGTTTACAGTCACATTTTTCATCACATGGCAAAAGAACGTATGGTTAGGCAATGGGAAATGATGCATTCATCCAATGACTAAGTTTAAAAACTGGAGTATTGAATTCAAGACAAGAGAATAAAAACATGAGTCCATTCCACAGTCACAATCATTGACATTGTAGTCAACAACACAATGCAATTTTATATTATATGTACAGTGCATTCTGTCACAAGTTTAAGTCAAACCAACCAATGCACAAAAATTATTAACAAATATACTTTATTAATAATTTTTGTGCATTGGTTGGTTTGTCTTGAACTTAACACAACGCAACCTTCAGTTTTGAAAAACAGCTCACTTTATGTGTGCCATCACATGACATTCAATTTGAAATACTTTGTAAGTCCATACTTATGGTTTTATATCCTATCCAAATAGAGAAATGGGCTGACACAGAGGTGAGATGATTAGTGCAGATCATGATAGTAATTACTGTCCAGTATGTCACTGGATGGAAGGATTGCAGACCATTTTTCTTGCAGAGTGCTTATGACCTTCAAGGTGCTGACATACCAGAATATGTTCATATTTTCCATAACAGAATTCCTGTGTGCACATATGTCCCATGCTGACATGCCAGATTGTGTTCATATTGGTTGCAAAAGGGTTGCTGTATACATTATGTCAGGGGTGTACAAATCCCTCATCCTGGGTCACCCAGGCAACTAAATTTTGTATGATGGCACCTAATATTTGTCGGTCCTCACTGTAAAACTTGTTTCATGTCATCTGTTCAGCACCCAGAATTTTGAGGAGGCTGCTACATTTTCGGAAAATTTGTGGACCCCTGTGCTGACATATCACATTGTGTTCCCATGGACCATGAAATACTGGATGTCATATGAGGTGCATCAGATGCTGAAAGTTTAGGCATGCTTAATGTTCTGCCACTGTGTACAACATCTGTATTGTAACTCCACAAGAAGAAGGCCGTAATGTAGTAGCTTGTCTTGAGTCATACACCTTGTCTGACAAGGGACAAGAGAGGAGGCTTTCTTTCTTTGTGGGGAAAATATAATGTACACACTAAAGATGCTTGCAGGAGTTACCCGTTTATCTATGTCATCAGTTTAGCCTTGTCTTTCATTCAGGCTGCCAAGTTTTTGGGTAGTGGTGTGCATCCATATTTTTGGAGCGTTGATGATAAAAAGGCAAATAAATGATATGACATTTAGGGTGATACTTTGTATAAATTTCTTTGCTGGAAGAACTGTGTTAGGATTACTGCTATCAACTGACTGAGTTGGTAGTATGAGTATAAGAAGTGTGTGTGTGTTGTGCACCACGCAGATAACAGAAACTTAGCAGCTGAAATCATGTATTGTGAACCTTGGTATGGGGGCTAAACTGTCCTGAGATGTTTGTGGTTCACTAAAATTCCTTCAGATGAGAAGCTGGCATAAGACATAGAAATATGCGTTGACCTCTTCCACAGACATCCATTCCCAGTTATTCATTTCAGTGTAACTTTTCCATCCTATCTGTCACCACAGATCCCTTTAGTTGTTATTACATGTTACATAAGGTAATTATATTCCTTCCACATTGTTTGAATGCAGATTCTTCATACTTTGCTGCAATACATGACTGAAGTTATTTTGCTCTGCTGTTGTGCTAATAACAATATAAAAATGTCACTTTTTATGGCCATATCCTTATAATTTGTGATCTTACATCCATTATCATTTAATGACTTAACCTGTTGTGTCATGTGTATTTAATTGTTCTGGTGGTTTACCTGGAGTGCACATTTGTCTCATGCAGTGGTTTGTTTTGCAGTTCAATTGATGAGATAGTGCTCAGCTATGTGGTGAGCATCTTGGAAGATCTGGGCACAGAAACAAGTGTTGAAGAAGCATTTGATGTGGAAGGCTTCTGTGAAATGATGGCAGCATATTTCCCGGAGTTCTCAACAATTCACCATGCAGCTGTTTGTCAGTGGATGTTTGAACTGGAGGCCACACTTAGTCAGAAGAAAGGAAGTGGTGAGTGGAGAAGCACTGCATGTATCGTGGCCCAAAACCTAGTAGACCACTGATTGTAGAATTTAATGCACACACTAATGTGCAGTTCCATCATGGGTTCGCTGTCATAAAATCTGTAACAGGATATTCATTAATTAAACCAGTTCACTCTTGACTTCTTCCGAGTTCCAGTAACTCTGTAATAGGATATGAGGGCTAGGATAGCGTAGTCGGAATAGCAACTTACTACAGGCCGGGCGGTTGGGGATTGAATCCTAAGGGGGGCAAGATTTTCCAGACCCTTCCACATTGGCTCTGGGGCCTACACAGCCATGTATTCAATGGGTACCGGGTCTTTCCTGAGGGTAAAGAGGCCAGGGAGTGGCGTTGACCACCCACCTCCATCTAGAGTTGAGGATAAAGGAGGAAGAATAGCGCTATACCCCTACTTCCCCTCTGGCCTTCATGACCTCTTCTAGGGTGTACTTTACCGTTACCTTTTACCTATAATAGGATATGCTTTAAACTAATTTATGTCCATCTTACTGCGTAATCCATCAGCCTATGATAACTGTGAGATGTGGCATAAAATTTGAGCAATTGGCAGCAGTGTGCATCAAGATTATGGTGTTCTGGGTTGTGACTTGTGTAGCTATTGCTATTGTTGGATGGAGGAACCTGATGTCTATGTCTTCAGGATCTAAGCGAGTACCATATGAATGTTAGTTTGTGGGGGCAGGTTGGCAGGAATGTCTGCGGGAGGTGATTAGGAGATAGGCCCCATTCATGGCCAGTGGGGATGGTGCACAGGAAATGTGAATGTAAGAAACAGTCCTTTTAACCTTTTGCTGATATATCTATCATGCAGTGTGATGCTCAAAATGCAAAATTTGTGGTATAGATAATGGCCATTTAATAATGGTCTCCTTATGCAGCATTTATTTAAACTCTGGTCTCCTGCACATCACACCAGGAATTTAATTCTGGCACCAGAGGGCTAAGGGCCATAATTTGTGTCATGTGAAGGACATGAAACAGTAGTTTAATGTAGCTTTTTTGTACCATCCGCCTATCTGCCAACATGTACAGGCTGCCTAGTCTGTCATGCATCTGGGTCCCATGTAATGCTATGACAAGTTTGAGTAGTGGAGTAGGAGAAGCCTGTGATTTCCTCCTACAGCATAACATACCTTATTTCAAGGTACAGTCTCAGCATTCTAACTTCCTACTTCTGTACAGGCCTTACACCTTGAACAAATATTTCTAGATGCATGATGAATTTGTGGTCTTGGAATAAAGGAAATCTCCCATAAAATATTTTCTTTCAGTTCTTGACATGCATGAAGATTATTCATGTACACTTTGTCTTTACTGTGCCCCTAAATAAAAGTCATGAAGATGTAAATTTTGTGACCAGTTAGCCCACAGTACTTGACCTATTAGACTTATGCTAGCACATTAATAGGTTTGTTAGGCATGTGGGTTGTAGTATTGGCCTTGTGAAATGTCTGAACATTGTTGCACCTGCAGTCGGTTGATCAAAGGAAGGCATCAGAAGTTTTCTTACAAAATGTTCAGAATCTACTGTTTCCTTAAAAAAATAACTTGACCTTATTATTCTCCAAGTACTAACTGTGCAACCTGCAACTAACTGCAACTCCAACCTTTGTATTGTCTACGGTACTTCATGTATAGCACAGCACGATAAATTTCTGAGCACTAGTATCTCCTGTTTCGATTGTATATTTACTTATGTAATGTGAACTGTGCTGTATCATAATGTAACATAAATTCTGACTCAGGAAGGTAATTTAACACAGATTCTTGAAACCACTTGCAATATCATATTCTTGTTTCAGCTGGCATTTTGTACAGCTGTAACTGAAAGAGTTCTGTTGCAGTGTGGACTGTGTTTCTGGACATTCCAAACTGAAGAGACAAAATGCATAACAACTTTTTCTTGGGTTTGTTTCTAAACAAGCTCCAATCTTTTATTTGTCATTTGGGTTTTCATTGGGCCAGACACTGATCCCTTTGCATAAAACTTTTCTTCTGTTCTGTAAGTTGTTGCTTTGGTAGGCGCAGCTTATTTAGGAACTTTTCCATGATATTTCTGTGACATTTCCTCCATGATGTAAAGTACTGTAGATAAACACTCTTTGTTCAGCACTGTATTTCACATTTCTTCACTACACAGTACCTTTCTATCACATGCTTAAATGCTTCCAGTTTTCTGCAAAGAACTGTACTTTGATCTCTGTCAGTGTGAGATTTATGGTTGATTTTCTGGGTGATGCAGTAACCTGCCAACCTCAAATATCAAAGCTGTTGTTCTTATGGTAAACTGGAAGCACAGTATTAATCCAGTTTATTTCCAACTTCCTCCATAGTCCAGTCCAGGTATGGTGATGGAGCAACACACAGATCATTGCTCAAAAAACCAGTAAGCGGTCTATACTTTTGATACCTGCTGAGATTTTTTTTTCAAATGTGAATCAGATGGTTAAATCTGTTAACAGTAACCATGCAGTGTGGCAGAAATCAGGGTCGTTCTCGCGTGAGAGTGTGTAAGAGTACACATGCAGATTATACAAAGAATGTCAGAGCAAAACATGGAAAGTTATTTAGCTTTGTAGACAATGAAAAGCTTTCATTTCATTGATTAGGGTTCAATTATGACAGTTTTTAAGAAGAGAATATATCCAAAACATTTGATATGAACAATGGAAAGCCTGTACCAGAGTCACCCTTCTGGTGTATAGAATTGTGATGTGGCTGTTAGATTTTAATAAAATGTGTGGACCCCTGTTGATAACCTGAGAGAATGGAAAGAGGGAATTGACACAGGGTTTTGAACAAGACAAGGACAGAATTTACAAACATGTGACTGCTAGCAGATGACCAAATTTTACTAGAGGGCAGTGGGGATAGGTTGTCATGTTCAGTGCAAGATTGGAGGTTGTCACAGAAGTGTGGCAAAGAATGAAGTTTTCTGGGATGTGTTCGGTTTGTAGTGTACACAATATTGGTAAAAATGTATAATCTGAACATTTGAACTTGGAGGGGGGGGGGGAGTTATTATGCCATTCTTTGGTATGTTTCTTGTTACAATATGTAGAGAAAAGAAATGTGTAATATCTGTTATAATTTTAGCATTTATCTTTTATCTATGTTTTAAGTGCTTGGTACTGTAATTTTAATTTCATTTTATTTATGCACATCCATGACATTTTATATAAAAAATGTATTCCTTTGTGTCAGTGTTCTCTGAAGTTGGCCTCTGTAGGCTGAAACATGTAGGAGAAATTACTATGGCATAACAATTAGTAATGAATATATGTGCAGGTAGTTGGAATAAACAAAATATGGTATATGACTAAAATAATTATTGCCGATCCCAGTGGCCGTGCAGTCTAAGGCGTGGGTCTGCAGCCACTCGATTGCTGGGATTGTGGGTTCAAATCCTGCCGGGGTTATGTGAGTGTTGTGTGTTGTTAGGTAGAGGTCTCTGTGTTGGGCTGATCACTCCAGAGGAGTCCTGCCGAGCGTGGCGTGTCTGAGTGTGATCGTGAAGCCTCGATAATGAGGAGGCCCTGGTCCACTAGGGGCTGTTGCGCCATTGGAAAAACAAGTATCGATAATAACGTACTACAGCAGATATCTCACTTTATTTCTGTACAAAGAGACATAACATATATATTAGACAGAGCCTTAAATAACAGGTGGAATAAGTATGATAGGAGGAAACGAACAGCAAAGTTGAAAGTGTATAAAGCACTAGCACTGCCAACTTTACTAAATGATAGTGGACCTTGCACAGTTGAGGCAAGTGCCTAAATAGGACAGAGTTTGTAGGGTTGTGATAGTGGAGAATAGTTAAAGCTGCACAAGACTAGACCATATTATTTATAAAAATGTTAGGAAGTAACTGAAAATAGTCAGTATAAAACAAAACAGAATAAGAGACAAAAGTGGAGAAACCATTTTTATAGAATGACTAATGACAGAATGTTAGATCAGATTCTACGTTGTAAACGAAAAGGATATGGATATCAAGGATTTGTGTATTCCATGAAATGGACTCCTGTATGTAACTAAATGTCATGCACAAGGACATGAACTGTAAGCATATATGATGTGTAGTGAAAAAGAAAATGCTGTATAATCCATCACTTGAATGTTGAAATATGTTCACATGCACTTCTATCGTGCTTGTGTTATTTCATTCTGTGCATAATTTCAGATGGAGGTCGTGACCTTACAAATAAAGATTTGTCTGAGTTGGCTCTGCTGCCTCTGGCAAACATGATGTCTCGGTCACACAGCAATTCAGAGTGCAGTAGTGGTGATGTTCCAAACAAACGGACCCACCAACTGTCAGAGAACAGTGATGGCAGTTCAGACAGCAGTGGGGAATATTTCTCAAATCATGAGGTGAGTGTGTGGCCTTGAACTGCTAGTAGTTTCGGTTGTCATCTTGCATGTTGAAAAATGGTTATATAACATCAGGAACATGAAGTGAATGATTCAGGTACAGCAGTATGAAGTACATGAAGTGGAATGCAGATGTGTCTTTGTTTTGTCTTGTGCCCATGAGATATTCTTGGCTGCTATGATATGTATATATTGTTCTTAAGCAGTAAGTACAAACTTTCAGTTTTAGGCATATACAACTGAGTATTATGAATGTGATAACACAGACAGTATGCGCGTATGTGTATACAAACACTGCATCTGTACAATGAAGTAGTATGAGTGTGATTACACAGTGTATTTGTGCACCGAAGTAGTATGACTGTGATGAATGCTGTCTGCTGGGATGTGATGTATTGTAGTCTGGTTCAGGCATGCCCCGACTTAGACAATTTAAGATGCCTCAATTTTAGACTTACACAGTGTGACAAGTAAAAATGTTGAAATAAGGCATTTTTTTAAATGTGTGGATTTTGTCCTTGTGGGAGTGAAAGCGGAGTGAGATGAAGGTGATGGAAGAATCATGCTGGGCAGTAACACAGGTGGTGGGACAGTTATGTTGTAGTGAATCAGGTTCCCGTTGCTAGAGTTCGGTTTTAGTAGGACTGCCTTGTGTATATGTACGAGGTGTGGTAGAAAAGTAATGAGACTGATTTTCTTCTTTTTACAAATCAAGGTTATCCCCTTCAAAATAGTTCCCTTGGGCAGCTACACAGCGACGGAGGCGTTGTTTCCATTGTTCGTAGCAGTGCTGGAAGGCTTCTGCTGGAATACCTTTCAGCTCGTCGGTTACGCTCTTCTGGATATTATCCAAAGTACCAAAATGGCGCCCTTTCAAGTGGTTTTTGAGCCGGGGGAATAAAAAGAAGTCACAGGGACTGAGATCCGGCGAATAGGGGGGCTGAGGAACCACAGGAATGCTTTTGTCTGCCAAAAATTCATTGATGGAAACTGCCGTGTGACATGGGGCGTTGTCGTGGTGCAGCATCCAAGTGCGTGCAATGCCTGGTCGCACACGTGCCACCCTTTTCCTGAGTCTTTCAAGGACTTCCCGATAAAAGTTTGATTGACAGTTTGTCCTGGTGGCACAAATTCCTTGTGGACGATCCCCTGACTGTCAAAAAAACAAATGAGCATCGATTTGATTTTGGATTTGCTCATTCTCACTTTCTTGGGACGGGGAGAGTTTGCAGTGTGCCACTCCCGACTTTGGCATTTTGTCTCGGGGTCATACTCCAAAATCCATGATAACGCGACTGAAGAATTCTGGCTCCCTCTCAAGGCGGTCCAGAAGATCAAGACACACATCCCTCCGATTGGCCTTCTGCCCAGTCGTGAGGTTCTTTGGAACCATCTTGGCGCACACTTTTCTCATGCCCAAATCCCGTGTTAAAATTTTATGGACGGTAAACCTGTTCAAATCTAACTCACTACTGATCATTCTCAACGTCAATCGACGATCTGACCTCACAAGAGACCTCACTCTTTCCACATTGTTGTCCGTTTTTGAGGTTGAAGGTCTTCCCACACGAGGTTCGTCTTCCACTTGTTCTCGGCCTTCTAAAAAGGACTTGTGCCATCTGAACACTTGTGCCCTGGATAGGGAATGTTCTCCATAAGCCCTTTGTAACTTTTCATAAGCCACAGTAGTGGATTCGCCAAGCTTCACACAAAATTTGATGGCACAATGTTCCTCAAACTTTTGCCGGTCCATTTTCGTAACGCACCTCACAAACACAACTTCACTTCAGACGCTCTCAACAATTGCGTCGCAAATGTAGCAAGTTCAAACTTGTACTGAGTCTACGGCAGGGGTTAACCTAACTGCCATGTGAAGGGGGAGGCAGCAGCGTTGTCAGTTCGTGCACAGCATTGCCAGTCTCATTACTTTTCTACCACACCTCGTATAATATAGTTGACCATATGAATGCTCAATTTTGACTTGCACAAAATTCGACTTGTGCCAGACCTTCCAGAATGCAAATATTGTTTAAGCCAGGGAGTGTCTGTAGAAGTGTACAGATGTTTCAGAGGATCCTTCTGCTTCCACCATCAGAGTATACGAATGATGAACGTATGAATGAGTAGTTTCTGTGCTGTGCAGTAGTATAAAATGTCCAGCACACCGTAAATGATGCTGAGTACTCAGTTTGCGTGGTTTGGCATATAGCGTGGCTCTAAGCATGCACAGCACATTTCATTAGGGAGTATACCTGTGGAATGTTATTTTTCATTTTTTTAAAAGGTGAACATTTATTGAATACTCAATCATGAAGAATGTTAGTTTTATTCACCAAACAAACTAAAGAAACAAAAACTTAACTATTGGTGCTTACTGTATATTACAACAGTCTGTCCTTTAAAACTATAAGAGCATATCATGGGGTTAAAATGAAATGCAAAGCCATTTTTTTTAACCATTTGAGTGTGCCTGGACACACATGGCACACTCTGTGTGCACACTGTGGGTGTGGCACAAACATAGAGTGGAGCACTGGTGTTGCATGTCTGAACACATCAGCAAGCTCCATATGTTGCCATATAAGGAAAATCTCTGTCTAATGGTACATAATGTGCTTGCTGAAGGGTTACACCCTTTGTGATTGAGGTTCTTATGGAAGATGAAGATTAAACTCTTTTGGCCTGTGACACCACGTTTTCAGCATTCTGGGGGAGCTTGCTGTCTTAGTGATTTGTAGTCCAAGAAGAACAGCCATGCCCAAAAAAATGGGTATATACTCTTGTTCATTATGCTATATATGCCTGGGTGCAGGGAGGCATTGTGGACATATGCTGGGCTGTGCCTGGAGGGATCCAGATGTCCTTAAGAACAGGCATTCTCCTGATGAGCAGTGATGCCTTGAAGCGAACACTTGTGTAGGTTATATTAAGAAAGTATAAAGCTGTGCATTGTTGTCAGTATGTGGCCAATAAAACTAACCGCATGTGACATTTGGAAGAAGATCATGCTACCTTAGCTTTGTAGTTGGTGTTGTGTGTAGTAGTTCCAAAAACCCATATTTTCAAGACAACATTACACTGGGCAGATATGTCATTTTTGAGAAATTTTAGAAGAGTTGACAGAACACTGAGCATGCATCTTTACACTTTGTGTGGTACTGAGTTTTGAGGTGTTGTAAAGGCATTCCAATCTCTGAGGAACTTTGCACTGTATCCAGACATGATTGTAACTATGATGAGTCAGAGTGTGATGTTGAAAGTCCCCATTCCTTATATGATGAACTGTAAATTGGAGAGCTTTTCAGAAGTAATGATCACATACAGAGGTGGTTTGTCCATGAGGGCTGCAGGGCTTCAGCCCTCCCAGAAATACTGAAAAAATTAAACTAAATATCTGAATAAAAGTTTTTGTTAGGAGATATGTACATTCTTTAAAATAATATGAATGAAATAATTTAAATTCAAATACTTGCGATGGACTCTTAAGTGCTGTGGAAAGCGACCTTGCTGTGCCCTACCCAGATGTTACCCGTTGGGTCTGCGCAGCTAGGGCAAGTGGTAGGAAGACAGCGGTGTCTAGGTCACAGGCGGAAGCCCAGAGAGGGTTTAAAGGAGAACTTTGTGTATCTGTTTACCTTTTCTAACTGGAATTTTAATAACCATTTTTTCATATCTGTTTTCAACAACATGTTTATGAATGTTTTAATTTTAGTACTTGCAATTTTAAGATAAACTTGAACAAGAATAGTGTGAAGTATTTACAGGGCATCAATTTTTTGCATTAACCTCTTGCCATGAAGACTGAGATTAAGAATTTAGGTCATGCAACACCTGATATAGTTATTCTCAGTTATCGTCACGCTGAATACAAACTTAAAGTGAGAAAATTTATGCTATATATGCTGTGCTGAAAGAAATGCTCTATTAGGCCTTCTCATTAATCAGGTAATAATCCTGTCCCCAGGTCTGCTGTAAGAATGTCTCACAAGCTGCCACTGCTCTCATATATGTTTGCCGTGTTATGTGGAAGCTCAGTCTTCTCCAACTAGAGTTGCCACAGTGACACTTTCATGTTTCTATAGTGACAGATACATAGAACATGTTTCGCAGCACATATGTGGTTCTCCCAATTGTGGAACCTGCTGTATGTGTAGGTGAGACAAAAATACTGTCTCTGTATACATTTCTGCTCATTTTTATGTGTTGCAGGGTTTGTTGGGGAGCCATTTTATTTTAACTTATTGGTGAATTTAAGTTTTCTTAATAGATGGTTTAATTCAAGTTACACAGCGCTATCTTTGATCTCCAGTCTCTACATAGCATCGGTCATGGGAGCTTTATGGCATATGAAGCCTGCTTCTGCCAGGAGTTTGTAGTCCGTATGTCCCCTGCAGTTGAACTTACTGTATTTCATAGAACATTGTCAAAGGGCTGACCTCCAGCTTCTAAGGAAGCCGCACACCTTCGGAAAATATTTCTTGAAACATGACAGAGTTTTGTCTTGAAAATATTGTCTTCAAATATTGTCTTTCTGTCCTGGCAAAGAATGTGAGGTCTACATTTTGTTTCCTTCTGTTAATTTAACATAAGAGTTTTTTTTTTTATGCACTTACTGCACATTAAGACAATATGAAGGAAACCTTGTGAATTGTATTCAGATTTTCTGAATGCCAGCATCTGTTATTTTGACTGTTTACATTCCTGCTTAATGTATACCATGCATCATGGAAGAAAAATATATATTTTCTTAATTTATTTTTAAACAACAATGAATCTGTGATTTGGTATTTTTTACAAAACTTTGCAGTGACATTTTTCCATGACATATATGTACCATATATTCTCGAATCTAATCCGCACCCAGTTTTTGGCGACTTCTTAAACGAAAAAAGTTAGTTCGCGATTCTAATCCGCACCTTTCCTTCAACCACCCCTTGCCAACGGGGCGACTGATTGAATAATATTGGATGTTACCAATGCGTTAAAATCCGACGCTACGCCTGTGGCCGATGAGTCATACCGATAGAGGCGGGGCCTTTCTCAACAGACGTGCGCAATCTCGTTGAACCGCTGATCTTTAGTTGTTGAACCGTGGGAGTGTGCTTGTTCCATTGTTGTTCGTAGTACCGATATTTGAAAGGAAACCTGAAATTCTTTAAACTATTTCGCAAAGTTCAAACGGATAGTTTTCGCGTGCGCAGAGGAGTATGGAAACCGTCAAAGCCGCTGCAATTTTTGGAAGTTTGATGAAAGCAACGTTCGACTATGGCGGAAAACAGCAGCGATCGAGGGTGTTGGCGTTGAGAACGAAATTGACTGGACCAAAGAAAGGACGATTTCCTGAAATTGATAATGCAGGCTATTCCAGTTTTTTCAAGAGAGAAATCGCAAATACTGGAACGTTTTTGTTAGGAGTTTACATCTTCGCGATGAGGCGAATAAAAAGGCCAATCTTTGAACATTCCTCGAAGTCGTTTTAAAGCCAGTAACAGGATTGGGCCATAAGGTCTAGGCAGGACCGAATGGGGCTGACGTCTGGCAGGAACGACCAATTTGCCAAAAGCTCCAAAGATTTTGAACAAATGTTATGAATTATTCAGCAGTACATCATCAACTTAGGAAGACGAAAATTTTTGATGGGGTCTAAATTGCCAATGCCATGAAACGGCTTTTACAATTGATATGCCACAAATAACCGGTGGAGATAAAAGTGTGTAAAGGAGGTACTTTTGAAAACCGCTGGATGCAAACTTCGCCTAACATGTGTCTTGGCAGCAACTGCTGGAGGAAAATACCACCCTTGCTAATTGAAAAGGAAAGCTTACCAAATCAGAGGCGTTTTCAAAGGAGTTATAGTCAGGGTCCAGGAAAAGGAAGAATGATCCAGGAGAGCTGATGTTGGAGTGGCTGAAAATGTATGGAGTCATAGGCCTGAGCCTTCTTAAATCAACATCAATGCATCTGTTCCTTGTGCATTCAAAGGTCTTCATGATTCCGTGAAGTACGAGCCATCCGAAGATGACAATGAGCCTTGTTGTCATTCGGGTGGAATGAAAATCAGTGTTGCAACCAATGGACGTATCCATTAATAAGCCCTTTAAAGACAGGTTGAGGCTTAACAATATGTGACCTGGATTGCGGATTCCATCCGTGAGTTAACCGCAACTGGAAAAATCAACGCCAGCTCCTTACAAGTGCGCGGAGTGGTGTCGGCTGCATGGAAAGCCCTCCCAGGAGCATTACTGTCATTTCAAGAAGTGTTCAAAGGCAATGCTTTGACGGAACCGAAGTTGAATATTTATGGGAGAGCGAGTTTTGAAGATAAAGAGATAGTGACTGGGGAGAGCTCGCTAGAATAAGTTTGAGGTGATCGTGCGTCTGTAATAAATAAATTATAATAATAAATAATTAAATAAATTATTATATATTGTAGTACTTGTGATTGTTTATTATTACGTTAATTACTGTTATTGTTATTGTACACTGCTCAATATTTTTCCAAAATCCAGCTCTAGACCGCGAATCTAATCCGCAACCTGATTTTTTAGCCTTAAACTGTTACAAAAGGTTTGCGGATTAGATTCGAGATATACGTGCTTTGGAAAATTATTGCAGTTGAACATTCTTTGCTTAATAGAAAACATTTTTCTGATACAATGGTCTGCTTTAGATGAGGCATATCACACAGCTGGGCTAGACAGTCAGTTCACAGCACAGATAAAATGATGTACAACTTGCCTTTGGTTATGAAGCTCATATTTCTGCATGCTTAACGAGCCAGAGGTACGCTGTGTACAATAGAATTGTCTCACTAGATGTCAGTCATCATTATCTGCATGTCTGCAGTGAATATACAGGCTATAAGTCTTGCTTCTTAGCCAGACGGACAGCTTGTGTGAAACTAGAGGGACATCTATCTGCCAGTGACATTAAACTGTGTTCAAGATGCTGTGAAGCTTGAAGGTAGAGCAAGTGATAAAAGTAGGTTGAGAAACAATGCGTTCTGAACTTCGTAAAGGGATACTTTTTGTTTAACCTTTATCTTACCGTAGTGGGTATTTAAAATTTAGCGCATGGTTTATGAAAAATGTGAGTATTATTTGAACAGAAAAAAGATAAAATTATGCAATAAACAGCATTTTGTGGAAAATAAAACAGAGATTATGCAGCATGTCTGAAAAATGCAGTAAATTTCCTTGTTGCCTAAATATATAAATTTAATTTCTAGGGTGTTTTTCTTACATGTCTGTGCATATGCGGTCTTTAAAAGGTTAATATAAGGAGGTATAGCAAAATAGCAGAAAGATTGTGTTAACTGTTCCCATTAGTAGAAAGGGAGATGAAGCTGATCACAGTAATTTTTGAGAAATTTCATGTTTTACATCATATATTGTCCTTTTACCAAGGTCAACTCCATATTGAGGTAGCACTGATGAGGAGTGCACCGTATAGTAGGTAAACTGTCAGTGACCATATCTCCTTTGTTTTGTGGATATTAGATGGAAAACTGAAATGCAATGGTGCAGTACACCATTAACTTGCAAACTTAAAAAAAAATATGGCAAATTAATCAGTCTGGAGAGAAGTGTAGTACAATATTCCAATTAAATTTGAAATTTCCAGAAAACTATGTAGTTAGTTTAATTACAGTGTTAAAATGCAGATGATCATTGTATTTAAAATTCACCACTGCTGCAGAATATGTGGTGCTGTTGTTTAATAGGACTCATCATACGTCACAACACAGGTGCACCTGCTGCAGGAGATGTTCCCAGGTGCATGCAGCATTGAGGTGCGACACTGTCTGACTATTGCAGAGGGAGATGTGGCCCGTGCTGCCCAGCTGGTGTTGCATAGGCAGGAGGTGGGCCAGAGTCTGTCCTCCAATGCCACAGTGCTACAGGTAAGCAGCAGCCTGAATACTGTCTGCAGATTGCTGATATATTCAGTTTCATCAGTGTAATGTCCCTATCAGCTTATTGGGAACCCAAAATAAAAGTTGAACAAACCAAATTTAATGAATTTCATCATTATCAACAGTACATGGATTATATATTAGAATCCAACAAAATATGCCTTATTTTACATTAAACTTTCTCTGACATGTTTTGGCTCTGATTGAGACATATCAGGGGGATACAATTCAAGGGATTATACATGATACATACATATACATGTTTGTTAGAGGGTGCAACTCGCGTATCCCTCCATGTACAAGATAATTGTGGTACTAGACACAGATTTCATGACTAGTCAAAGAACTATTATCTTCTCATGAAGGACTCTGCCCCTTGGAGTTAGTTAACTACTTTTATGGATGTAACACAGTCAATGAGAATATTATAGAGGGACATTATTTTATCTGGCAAATAAGACTGATTACTTCCCCTCAGCTTAGTTATCACATAAACACATGCCCACACACTGGCTAAATTCCCTGCTGCTTATCAGAGAGTCTTTGCCATTAGCCAATCACTGTACACATTCTGTATGATACATATGCAGAATACATGTTTATGTAAATTCAGACAACAATTTACTAGTACATAAAAAGTTTTTGAACAGAAGGTTCCATTCTAGACAGTAAGAGAACATGAAGGAGGCCTGAATTTTGTGAACTGGTACCTTCATGGTGAACGTGATAGAGAAATAGACCCCGCACCTGTCCTGTTTAATAATGAAAGCTTGGTTGAAACTCAGTGGAGATGTGAATAACATTTTCCCCATGTTAATTTACAAATTGCCATTACATGTTTTTAAGGGTTTTGTATGGTGTGCTGTGAGTACAGACAGGAATACTGGGTCCATTGTGAGGTGTCAAATAAAATTGCATACCCATGCGAAACATCCATCATAACCAAATTGCTGGCTCTCTAGATGTCTGTAAATTGCTGTGTATTTTCCCATTGTATTCCTGTTTTTCCTCCAGTATTTACGAAATGCAGAATGTCTGATCACTAGTTGATCTGTTACATTAGAATCCATGTTGATGATCCCCAATAATTACAACTACATATGGAGTTAAACTTGGCAGAAGAATGTTGAACAGAATTTTGTGTGTAGTTGGTAACAATAGTAATTAGTAATTATTACCCTTACCCTTATGAGTGGGTACAGTATAGGTTCATTCCTCTGGTGAGACAATTCTTCCTTGGTTTAATTACAATTAAACCATCAAAAGATGACCCTGCTTAAGAAGCTTTCCTGCCTGAGATGTTAGGATAATGTTATACAAGAATTTTCTCATATGATGACATATACATGACTCTTTTGATGTGTTTCCTCCTTACAAGAATTTCCTGCTTAAGAGGAACAATAAGTTCATGGCACAGTGAATTTTTCATCCCTTTAATATCTTTCATATCACAGTCTTAAAAAATTTCTCCAAGTTTGCATTCATGCAATTTTTTCCCAACATGCAGTGAAGAAATAATGTCATCAGTTCATAAATGTTAATTTCCAAGCTCATTTAAACCATGTTTCAAAGGTGCATATAAGCAAGTCAGTGTTAATCTGGTGAAGCGTGTAGCAGGAAATTGCATATATTCCAACTGTGCTGCCATCTGTTTGCACACATGCTTTTCACACAGTGTGATGCAATGTCATTGCACATGTGTAATCTGTGTGATGAAGCCTGGATACAGTGGAGTGTTGTCATGACTGGAATTGTTTTATTTTAATGTCAATAATTTGAAGCACCCTGTGTGCAAAATTACGTACAGTTTGTGTTTACTTCAAATTGTGTATGTGTGTGCAGTTTTCTGTACGGTAATTAATTATTGAACACATATTATCATAGCTACTGCATCAGAAACTGGCATAAAATGTAAGCTGCTTGTTGCTGCATATTTCTCTACTTTGCAGTTATGAGTGCAGGTTCTCAATTGAGGCTGAATCATTATTTTGTATCTTTAAACATTTAAGAGTATTATCATACAAATGTCCCGAATCTTATATTTAGTATGGAGTTGTAACATCTCAGTCAGTGAACTGACTGCCTGTGTACCAAATGTCTGTGACTGTTCTCCCCCCTGTTCACAGTGCTTCTTCAAGTTACGCATCTCCTTACCACCATATGTCTAGTGGTTCTGCAGCTCACTCACCTCACCATTGTGTCAGCCATCGTTCTGCAGGTCACTCATCTCACCATGTCAACAGTTGTTCTGCAGCTCACTCATCTAACCATTGTGTCAGCACTGATTCTGCAGGTCACTCATCTCACCATGTCAACAGTTGTTCTGCAGCTCACTCATCTAACCATTGTGTCAGCACTGATTCTGCAGCTCACTCATCTCACCATCATGTGAGCACTGATTCTGCAAGTCACTCATCTCACCATGTCAACAGTTGTTCTGCAGCTCACTCATCTCACCATTGTGTCAGCACTGATTCTGCAGGTCACTCATCTCACCATGTCAACAGTTGTTCTGCAGCACACTCATCTAACCATTGTGTCAGCACTGATTCTGCAGGTCACTCATCTCACCATGTCAACAGTTGTTCTGCAGCTCACTCATCTCACCATTGTGTCAGCACTGATTCTGCAGCTCACTCATCTCACCATTGTGTCAGTGGTTCTGCAACTCACATACTCACTATAGTCAGGGGTGCACAAATCTCAGGTACCAAGTCACCATGTCAACTGAATTTTGTATGGTGCATCTAATGTTTGTGGGTTCTTAGTATTGAACTTGCTTCATGTTATCCTCCTGGCACCTGGAATGTTGAGGTGGCTTTCATTTTTGGAAAATTTGTGTGCCCCTGCTATATTGTCTGCAATGGTTCTGTATCATGATGTTCTCACCATCATGTCAGCAGTGTATCTACAGCTCACTTATCTGATCACAGTGTTTCAGTGGGTTAATAACTTTCACAGTGAGTTAAGCTGGTGTTGCTTTTCAGTTATGTTGTTGGAACTGTTGGAAGGATATGGCATTCGTGTGATGTCTGTATAATGTTTTATGGGAATTAACCAAAAGTTACCAGGCATCATGAGTAGGGAATATGGCTGTTTTTCCACTTGAAACTTGCTCAAATATTAAAGAATTTTTTCACAGCTGTCTGGATTTTTTTCAGCCAATGGCACAGAGACAGAAGGCAGTTGTGGATGATCAAGAGCTCAAATCTCGAATTATTGCTCGATACAGCTATGTAGACAAAGATGATGATGTTAGGGAACATCGTCCAGTTGGCCCAAAGTCTGTAAGTATATGGGACTGTTAATGTGTTCGTCCCTGTCCGCATCACTCTACTCGTGACACAAAATTGGTGCTGTGGTGTATTAACCTTTATACTACTGGGTGTATATTTAAATTTTAGTACATGGTTTATGAAAAACCTGAGGATTATTTGAACAGAGAGAGATAAAATTATGAAATAAATGCTATTTTGTGGAAAATAAAACAGAGATTATGCAGCATGACTTAAAAATGAACTAAATTTCCTTGTTGCCTAAATATTTGAAGTGAATTTCTGGGTGTGTTTTCCTACATGCTTCTGTGTATGCAAACACAGGTCTTTAAAAGGTTAATTGTATTGTGAAGCACTTGGCTTGTCCAAAGTGCATAAATTATTTTATGTTAATGTTTTCTGGTTGCCATTAAAACAAAAATCATATTTTCTTTTACCAAAATATTTTGTACAATGATTATAATACAGTATTAGCTATGCAGATAAGTTCCTACATTCTTCTATTATTTTCAGTGTGATATGACTTGTTTGGACATTAAGGTTTATAGGTAACCACACTTTGCACACTCCGCTGTGACTTTTCATGTATTGAATGTTCATGTAATGTTATTACAACTGTTAGTGCGTATCATTTACAAGTTTGCATGAAGTTCTTGGGCTCATATGTTCACTTCCCATTTTGATGTCTAGTGGAAAATATCTTAAAATTGAGATATGCTGTACTTAGTCCATAAAATTATCTTCCCTCTGCTTGAGGCACAGAAACTAATCACATTTCTTGTTTTTTCTTAAAACTGGGCAGATGAATTCCTTTTCATTGGTTTCAGTATTTATTTTTGTAAGACATTTCCAGTTTATTTTGCATATATGTGTAATCTTACCTGTAAGATGTATAATGTTTCAGGAACCAAAGAAGCTAGTTAGATATCGTGATAACAAAATAGTCAGCTTGAAAGGAGAGAGGTTCACAGAGGTGAAGAAAGAAGAGGAAGACGACATGAAGAAGACATACGTGAGCATTAAGCCAGCGAAGCAGTATCGCTTCCATTGATATCGAACATTGTTATATGTACCAATATAACCTGAGGGTGGCATAATGATGTTGTAGGTGGAGTGAACCCCAAAGATGTCAAGGTATGTGTGTATACTGTTTACTGCCAAACCCCAGTCAGGTTTACTGTTTGTAGTCCGTCTTACTTGTGCTTTGGTCGACATTGTCTAATATCAGATAGATTCTGTAGCTTTAGATTAAGCTTGTGCTGTTTCAGGGAGTTGAAGGGACATGGTAGAGGGCTCTGTGAGTTGAGCTTGAGCCATTAAAGCTAGTTTTTTTAGGTAAGTTACCATTTAAGAATACTGGTACTTTTCCACATGACTTTGTCTAGCCTTTTATACCAGCAACTTTGTTATATGTCAAAAAGTAACATGCAGTAAATAAGTGGATGACAGTGAAGCTGTGTATGAAACATAAGAGATACCTGCATTGCTGATACGACAGTCATCTCAATGTTTTAGTAGTGGGCTGATGCTGTTCTGATAGGCAGGTGATGTTTACTGCCAGGAGGAATTTCTGAACATGTTTTTTGCATTTTATCAAGTGGATCCATTAACCTTTCAGTTCTTTCTTAAATGGTTCAAGGATGTGAAAGTTAGTTGCAGATAAGTGATCTGGTACCTCACATTGCCACTGCTTGAACCGTAGGGGACTAAATCCATCTCCTAAAGGTTAAAGCAGTTGCAATTGTATCTTTTAACAGCCGGAGTTTTCCTAGCTTAGCATGGGCATTTAAATTTCTACCAAGTAAACACACAGAAACCAGCATATGGCATGCTAGGCCTTTCACCACTACACTTAGAGACCAGCATATGATCTTACAAGGACATTAAATGTTAAGATGCACTGTGGAGTGGATGTTGTCAAAGAAAATTTGGCTTTATTTGCCTTTTGTAGGCCTTAGTGTTGCCAAAACGTTTCATAAACTCTGCAGAGTGACTGTTAGATGTGTTAACAGTTTGAGTTGAACTGTTTGTGAACATTTAAACGAGACAGTTGGAGTTTCAGTTTTCAGTTTAAATAATAAATATTAAAATCTACTGCTAGCTGTAGATAGCAATATGAAGTGCTGTACTGTGAGTGGATGGAAGACTATCAGTGCAGCTGGTGACATCTCCAGCCTCTGAAGGGGTAAGCTGAGAGCAATAGCCTAGCCTATGAAATACCATGCTGTGGTTTACAGTATAGAAGAAACATTGAACAAAGTGTAATGAAGAAAACTGCAGAAAACATATCAAGGATATGAGAAGCACTGAGAGCACATTTTCAGGGATATAAACCCGATAAGGAAAGTTTAATTGCAGAATTAATGGACTCATGTTTCAAAGATACTGATTTTCTTAGAGCCAGAAAGAGAATTGGTAAAATGGAATTAAAAAATGGCAGTAAAAAGCAGTGACAATAGTTTACACGCAGAATTTGTTCATTTAGCAGTCAAAATCATATGACTGTGGAAAGCCTTCAGAGTAGCTTTCAAAGAAAAGTTTTCCCCCAGTTTCTTCAAAATTTCAGATTTGCACAAACCAACTTTATTCGTACCTCAGCGAACCAGCAGTTCTAAGAAAATTGTGCTACTGTGTGGTGATAGGAAAACCAGTAGATTATTACTTCTTAACTAGGAAAACCAGTAGATTATTACTTCTTAACTAAAGTTGATTTTAAGCACCTGCGTGGTCCTTCCATACAAACACCATGTGAACTATTGTTTTCACCTGCAGGGAAAATAGTGACCTCAAGAAGAGAAACGTGCTTACCTCTGGTGTTGAAAAGCTTTTTTTTTAAACCACAACATGAAAAGTCAGTGTTTTAAGAACATTGAATTGTGTGTGTGATTGTTTATGATTAACAATGTACCACTTGTGTGGTGATATTTTAATTGTAAATGTGACAAGTAATTACTCAGACACATTAACAATGGCCAGTGGTATCTCCTGCCATGAAAACTTCCCTTTTTCATGAATATGAAGCATCAAATGCACAATGTATAATTCTGAGGTTGTACAAAATTTAGTGTGGTATTTACTTATAATTAAGTTTGAAATATGAAATTATATTTATATTGAATTTAAGTTTGAAAACTGTTATGTTCAGTTAATCCTTTAATCTCACCATGTTCTGGAGACTAAAGCTAGAGTGGTCTCTCGTGATGAGAGCAGAGAATCAAAATTGCTGCAGTTTCCTTGATGACGAAGGGAAGAATGCTGCCATTGCATGATTGTGTGCTTCGTTTATGGGGTGTGATGGTGACATATCTTATCTCATGGCATGAGACGAATGATATTGCAGGAGATTTTACACACTGAATGTTATTTGTAATACTCTTTGGTCCACTTGAAGATATTTTGATATCATGACTGCAGACTTTGCCAAAGTTAAGCCGATTTTGCATTATTGTGTGAACACTCTAGCATTGACTGTGGCCACTAGCTTGCAGATTGACCTGCGCAGTGATTATCCTCACTTTATTCCCATTTCAGTCATCTGCAGTAATTACGCACAACTGTTCTCCCTGTGCAGTGTTAACCGTAAATTCTGTCCATTACCAGGTTACACTGTTGTAGGCACCAAGATGTGGACAACTCCACATTGTTCAGATTTCGACATTTTTATTTGTGTGAGGTCCACAGTGATTGCTTGCAACTTCTCTGGTCCACTTATTTACTTAACAGCCCTTATACCTTGAATAACTTGTTGGTTATTTTCAGAATTGTCTTGTGTCGGGATGGGCAAACATTTTGAGGCGTATGACTGCATTTGCCATCCAGTTTCAGTGAGCACACAGTGTTATCAGGGACTTAAACACATGTAGTTCCTCACACAGAATAAAGTACTTCATTTTTTTTCCACATACCACAGTTTGCTCATCCCCGTAAGTTTCTCAAGAGAATATTCACATTGTGAAATTTGTGTGTTGCAGATGTGTGTGTAGTGCAGTGCAGTGGACATGGAATTTGGAACCAGATGTATTAATAGATATAGAAAATAGCTAGTATTGTGATGTTAGTGTTTGTGCTGTCGGACATTCAGTATTGTGAATATGTTGTTTTGAGATTTTCTCCTGCTGTGGTGTACATACTTGATGTAAACTCTTTCACATGTAGATTGAGCCAGCATTACGTATTAACTGTAAATATGAAGACTGCATGTGACCTGATGCAGCCATTTTAAGGCTAACAATCACTTCTGTAGCAGGATGCACCTCCACGTTTCTACAGTATTGAATTTGTTGCTTTGTGTTGGCCTTTATTGCTAGTCCTTGTAACCACTGAGGATCATGTTTCATTATGGCAGTGTAGTGTTGTGTTTCAACTTTAACATAACAGAACTGTCTGAAACAGTTGCACAGTTTATGCTATTGCACCAGAAGTCATGCAGCTAGTTTATTTTGTTCAAATTATGAAGACTTCCTGTCAGAATATTCTGCAGTGAAATGTAGGCAATTTTGCATTGTTATAATTTGAGACCTGTGTGCACGTTATTTTATGCAGCATTTTTTAAATTACACTAGTGAGTTTACAAGATGCATGTTCGTATCTTGTCACCATCATTTGCTTGCTGTCGTCAGTCGCCGTGTCAAACTGCATCATTAGTTGACATGCTTGTCAGTATGTAACAATTCAGGGTATAAATTAGGTCACAGTACCAAACCTCCTGTCTATGATTACATTTTACAGAGTCAGTTTCTTATATTAGAACAAGCAGCTGGCTGAAGCCCATTAATGAAGTTCAGAGCTTGGTGAATATGCTTTGTGCTTTAACACTGAGTAAGATGTTTGTCCCTGTGCTTAATTAAGCACCATGCCATGAAGGCATATGGGAGAGTGGAAGTATAACTCCACACAGTTTTAACCACAGCACTAGATGGGAGTTGGCAGCTTTACTGCTACAGAAAGAACACACGGTACCCATCGAATAGAAGGCTTGAATAGCCCCATAGCCAGTCTCGATGCTTGGAGAAGAGAAAAGTTTGAAAGAAACATTTTATAGATTGTTTTTTAGCTGAAGTTCAGTATACCTCTAGATCTGACCCACTATTTCAACCACTGTCACTGATTTGTTCCTTTGTATAATGTAATTACCCATTGTGTAGCATTTTACTTCCGCGTGTCTTTTAATAGCATGCCCATGATGAGTATTGCGTTACTGTCAGAGCCAGGCCCCACCTCCCTCCCCATTGTTACCTTGATGCAACAGCATTGTCAGTAGCCCTGTGTTCTGTTACTGTGCTAGGGAGGGCTTGTCCACCTGGAGATCCAGAGCTTGTTTTTACAAAATTCATATTTATAAACCTTTACTAAATTAGAGAGCTGTAATGACTTTGATGAAATAGAGCTTGAAGTCACATTTATCTTTACTTGCATCCAGTCTGTCCATCTAGTTACTACATGACTGTAGTGCAAAAGTTGTCCATGTCCACTGCTGTTTATTCCCTTTACTTTCATCTTCTTGTATCTTGAAATCTAGTTGTCTTAGATGAATCATTTAGGTTGTATTATGTTTATGTGTGTTGATAACAAAGATGTTACAAAATGTCTACCAAGTGGTAACACTTCAAATCCATACACATCAACTATTAATGTTAACACAGTTTATTCAAGATGTAATGCTACACAAGGTTTGAGTTTCTTGTGGCAGTGACGAAGAAGATTACTGTCTTCTGGGATGTGACATTGTGTAGTGAATTTTTATCGCATTAATTGTAATGCAAAACTTAAAAGTGGTTGAAAATCTGTAGAAGTTCTAAGTTTCTTTGTATCAAATCCGACTCATCCACACAGTAGGTTAGGAACAATGCCAAATATTCCGTGAGAAAAAGGCTTTTGGCATAGGCCTACTGTATAAAAAATAATGTTAATATTTATGAGTGCTCACAGTGTTCAATGTAAGGTACCATTTAGTGTACTGTTTAATAGATCTTTTGACGGCACATACTGGTAATTGTGTTATTATGCAGGATTCATTTCTAGTGTCTTTAATACTGAAACAGACAGTGATTCTCTAAAATTTTGTAGAGGTATATTTGATGTACACAACATTTTGGGAGTTGTGGAATGCATTTTTTTCTTTCAGCAGTTAGAATTGTCAGCCAAGAAACCTGCAACTTTAATAGAACTCTTTCAAGACATACAGATACCGTGAAACTCGCTTGAGATGACCCTGCTTACAAAATCTTCCCAACTAAAACGTTAGAATATTTTAGTTACAAAATTTTCCCACATCATTAACATATAGGGTACCCCTTTAATACATTCCCTGCTTAAAAGGCTTTTCTACCTAAGAAGTGTAAGAAGTTCAGGACACAAATTTTTCATCCATGTAATACGTTGTTGTGTCAAAATCTTGACCAGCGTCCTGTTTATTCAATATGTTACCACCATGCAGTGATGAAATAACAATGTCAGTTCATTAAGATTAATCTACAAGGTCGTTTCCACCATGGTTCAGAGGTACAGATAAGCAAATGAATGTTAATTTCCACACATGCATTTCACACATCTTCAGGTGACATGGTGTCCATGTAATCTACAATGTGAATATGCATGGGTTTAATGGAGCATGTTGTGACTGTAACTCCATTACTTAAATTTAAATAATTTGAAGTATTCTGTGTCCAAAATTTTACATTTTTTGTTTACTTTAAATTGTTTACGAGTGTATGATTTTAATACTGTAGAGAACATATGATCAAAATGGTCAGTACATCAAGAACAGGCATAAAACATAAGCTGTTCTAAATTTAAGAAGAGCTGGCTATTATGAACATGGCGGATGCTGCTTAGAATTTTCCTCACAAAAGAAAACTGCTTAATAACTTTGTGTTTTTGTGTCAACTTAAAATATAAGACAGTACTCAGCATGTAAGTGAACAGCTGAGCCTTGAAAAGGCAAAGACAGCAAAATATAATAAGATATAATCATTTTTATGGAATAGTTATGGGAAGAAGGGGCTGTTAATCTACCACTGTGCTTTAAAAAATCAATCTTTTCTTGGGTTCAAGAATTTGTCAGAATCACTAATGAAGGTAAGACATCAAACGTGGTTTGATGGAGAAAATGAGTAATATAATGTGGAATTTATATTGAATAATTCCTAGGAAATGGAATGTCAATTTCAATACAGAATTACAGAATAATAATGTTTTTAGGTGTGCCCTTTTAAGATGCTTTCTCACTTAATAAGGTGGGGTGTGTATGTTTTTTTTTTTTTCTCCCCCCTCCAAAAAATCTCTTAAGAGGGTTTCACTGTATTGGTTTTTTGCTTTGATCTCAGTTGCATGCTCTGAATGCATCAACCAATTACTGCATGGTGCCATGGTGGTAAATAATAGAATGTTGACTGGCAGGAATACATATGCAAAAGATTTATGTAATGACATCAACAAAGTCAATTGCATTGTTTCAGTACATATAACAAACAAATTTTGGTTACATTTTTTCATCAAGAAGAACAATGATCATAACATAATAGATCACTGGTCAACACAAATATTTGTGTATAACCCTGTGATAGTGAATATACAGTTTCATTAGACATTTTCAGTATTTGGGGGGGGGGGGGGGGGTGCTCAAGGGAAGCAGCTTTATTACTGCAGTACTGTTTATTTGTAGAAAAACTTCAATATAGAACAGGCATTTTTGCTAGCCGAATATGTAGTTTCAGACATCAGTCATTTTAATGGGATAAAAATGTTATATATGTGCAATGTATGAGATACCCCGAGATAAATTTGATATAAATTAATCTTATAAATACTTCACCAATGGTTGCATAAGTAAGATACCAGTGACTGTAATCTGGTGTCCTGTTTATCTGGTTAATTGTTAGACAGATTAAAAAATATGTTAGCCAACGTTTTAAGTTAGATGCGTATATGGTGACCCATTTTTAAGAAATTTGACAGGAGAGAGTTCAGAGTGCTGTGATGTCATGTTATTTCCTTGTGCACAGTTCACATTGCTTCTGATTCAACCAGAATATTTTAGTGGACTCTCCTTCACTGGTTGTTTGTAGCGCTCATATTTAGATGATAGGTTCATTGAGAATTCCTTGTATGACAGTTGATCAGAATCTTATAAAGAGGAAAACAAGTTCAGAGTTTCAGGTATTCTGCACAATATATTTACATTCCTACTTATTGGCGTTCTCTTCTGTAACATCCAAATTTGTGTACGAGGGAAATAAGTGGTCTTGAAGCATCATGCTTGATATTCTCTTTTATAAAGAGCTTGAATCTCAGTATCTCTGCATTTATTAATTTATGATTTTAGATTGTGTGACATTTGTTTTGTATTTAATATGTGATTGTTCGCTGGTTTAAATAAACCACATTGTCTTGGAGTTGTAACTATTGTTTACATGTTTGCTCTTTGCACATAGACAGACAGGAATGTGGACGTGAGTGGAAAGGAAGGAAATGCTGGTAACGGGGTGAATCAAGGATCTACTGCATCAGCAGTCCAGGAGCTTAGTCAGAAATATGTATAGGACCTGAAGTAGTTATTATCATTCTCCTTGTTTTAATTGTCTGGGTGAATTATAGAAGGTTTGCGTTTCCTCTCCTTTCCTTAGTTTGGTAGCTCTTGTGGGTGTATTCTACATGGCAGTTTCTATTCAGAGAATTAATTTGCTGACACAGAGTTTAAACCTGTATAAAATAGGAAGCATTATGATGTGCGGTGATTGTCATATGTTATTATCTATAGGAAAAGTCGCAGCTGGTTCTTAACTAGTCAGTAATTGCAGACTGTTAAACACGGATATGTCAAAATAAAACGGAAAGCTAAAAATGTTTATGTGACCACCGTGCTGTTATTTTACATTCTGTAAAAATATTACCATAACAAGAGTTACATATTTTTTTCCAAGATCCAATACTGCCTACCATTTAGGACCATAAAATATGAGGTGTTACTGTCGCTCCCACGTACAGTAAGTTCTTGCATCGACCATGTTCTTGTTACTGAGGGCAGTAAATTAAAAGCCACAGTTCTCCTTTGGCAAAAGGTTCACACCAGGTTTCATAAAAATCGGTGAGCTGACATGCACAAGATGACATGGAGATCTCATGAGCATAGTTTTTATTTCTTTTTTAGGAAATAAAACAGGTTAAAAATGACAAAAATCATGGCAGTGGCTGTGTTAAGTACCTTAAAATGAACTAAATGAAAATGACCAAATGAATTTGTAGCAGAGGAACTACCTCCACCCTTATCACAACCACCATGATCATCGTCCTCATCATCGAGAACCACTTGTCTTTTGGACTTTGTCCATCGTCTTTAATGTAAAATATAAAATCACAATGTTTCGGAAGATGGCTCTTCTTCCGTGTTCAGGCGATGCCTACTCAGATGGGTCCTATTGATCAAGCTAGTCTCAATCACTCAATCCTCCTCCTCCTGACATTGTGTTAATGTCACCAGGAGCTTTCTTGGACAAAGTTAAACTTTTCTGAGCAGAGGTCATGGTGTAGTTCAGTAAATTAAAAAGACATATCAACTGTTTGGCTGCTGGCATAAACAGACTGGCATGTGGGCATATAGCCACTTCCATGTTATGTCGCATAGACGTATGTGCTTGTACCTGTATTATTGTTGATGTGCATTGATGTTTTCGTAATTATGATAGGGACAGTAACATAAGTAGTGTATTTCGTACTAAAACTGATTAAAATAAGTTCTCATCTGATAGCAAATGGAGGTATGTTGTTTTGAAACATTATAAGTATATGTGGCCTGGTTTTAAAGATCTGTACAGGCCACCTCCATTTGGGAATCCTGTAGGTTTTGACCCCCTATTGAGGTCTGCTTATGATACAAATAGTTCAGTCCCGTAAAAATTGTTCATAATTAACTTATCAGAGAGGAGCAAAAGGAGAAAAAGTTCAAGCAATTGGGAATAAAACATAAAGGAACATCTTAGCAATAGGGGCTATGGTATGAGATACAGGTAAAATCAGGAGGGCCTCAAGACCTACAAAATGATGTAAGAACAGGAACCATAAATGTAATTTAACATCTGGATGAAGGTGCATGATTGACACCGTACTGAATTTTGGACGTCAGGTGACACCAGTCACCAAAGGGACTACTTGGCCCATAGAATTTGAAAAACTGAATATAAGGAGAACAGAGTTGAGGTGTCACATTGTCTGAATTATCTGAGAAATTACTACTATATCTGAAAGAAGTTCTTCCTAGCTGCTTCAGATGTATTGAAAAGGCATTACAAACTGTGCTTACAAAATGCCAGCATGCTGACAGTGCTATAACCTCAGCAAACAAAAGAGGGGAAACACGCTTCTGGCATAAAATTGCCTGATACTGATAAAAAACTGATGGAAGACCACATACATTCATTTCCAGCTGTTCCTGCTGAATGATGTTAAAACTGTACCTGCAGAGCATTTTAAACAATGCATGTACCAATTGTACAGTGTATTTTGTCTGCAGAAATGAACAGAGCCAGTTGGTAAATTGTATGGGGAAACGTTAATTAAAATAACATCGCATTTCACATTCCTCATAAGGAACAGTACTGATGTTACAATTTTGAACAAAATTCTGCTGAAAAAATTGGTGTATAAGGAAAAGGAGTACCAGTTGCACAGGAAGTGGAAAGCCGTGGGAGGCACAGCAAAGGTGGAAGAATTTTTTAGGAAGTTCATGAAATGTCATGCAAGTAAACAGTATTACAAACATGAGTATGATGAAGTAAAATACAGGCAACTGGACTTGCTGGCAGTGAGGAAGGTAACTTAAAGAAATATCAAAACTGTCTTCAGCTGAAATTTGAGTGGTGTGTACAAAATGTGAGGCACATAGTAAATAGGAATATGATGATCCAGTGGAAGTATGTATAACTGAAGTAACAACTCTGCTATGTCATTACTACTTGTCAAAGAACCTACCCATAAACTCATTCAGAACTGAGACAGTGAATGAGGTCATGAAAGATGACAACATTTCTACAGAAGCACTGTGTAATAAATTGTTTTGGAACAGGAAGCAAAGAAATTAAATTTGTTGTGCACAAGAGCAGTGCTTTTTTTCGTATTTTATATTATTATTTCAAAGCATTATTGTCATAGATGGGCTGCGATAGCAACAGTCGGTATAGCGACTCGGTACGGGCTGGACGGTCCGGGGATCGAATCCCAGTGGGGGCGAGATTTTCCGCACCCGTCCAGACCGGCCCTAGGGCCCACCCAGCCTCCTATACAATGGGTACCGGGTCTCTTTCCCGGGGGTAAAGCGGCTGGGGCGTGGAGTTGACCACCCACCCCATAGAGTGCCGAGGTTAAAGAAAGAGTAGAGCTATACCTCTACTCCACCTCTGGGGCTTCATGGCCCGTTCTAGGGAGAACTTTACCTTTATTGTCAGAGTTCTCAGTTTTCTTTTGTTTTTGTCAGAACAGCTGTCAGATACCGATGATGCAGCACACACACACAGTGTTGGTTACTTGTGTCTTTTAGACTAAAAAATGCTAATTGTTGGGGCAAGGCACTGGAAAGTGATCATACATGAAAAGAAATAAAACTTTATGCTACCAATATGCCTCAATATTTGCATCTTTGTTAAGTTTCAGAAAAGCGAAATACACCCCCCTATAGCCTGCTGTACCGGCGTAACAATGACGTGTATTCAGAAAATGATTCTTGGATTAATTCAGGGCGCACCCAGAATTTTCTATTTGGTGGGGGTGGGGGCTGACACTGAGGATGTTTACAATTTATGTTCCGTTTTAAAAAGTATGTTAAAAAATCATGCCATAAGTATAATGTAACATAACACTGTAACTGCATTTATTTACATATAAATATGTGTTCCATGACTAAATCACCCAATTTAATCACAAGGCCTAATCTTAATTTGCGCGGAGAGGCTACAGTCTGCGCCCCCCCCCCCCCCCCCCATGTGTGTGCTCCTGCATGTCTTATACTGTAATAGCAAGAACACAGAGAGAACTGATAGCATAGAAGACAAAACAAAAGTAAAGAAATGAATTCTAAACTGTTCTTGTCTCAAATGCCCTCAAGTCGGACTTGGATGCGATCTTGCCGGAGGAAATACATAGAGAATTTGTAGGCTTCGTGCCGAATTGCAACTCTTGTCTGAGAATTCCCAGATTCCTCACCACTGGGGGGGGGGAGTCTAAAAAAGTTTGGAGCCCAAATACATTTTGTGATGCGAGCAGAGTAGCTTATTCCGCTGTAGTATCTCTTAGGAGCACCAAACATGGAGAGGTGACAGTGCAACTGGTTCAAGCCAGGACTCTCGTGGCGCCCCTGCGGAATATACTCGTAACTATACCCAGATGGGAGCTACTGGCCTGTTGCATCGGTGCACGCCTTACTTCTATTAGAGAAGGGATGGATTTGGATAGACTCCTTTACGGCTCTGAACTGGATAAAAGGAGAAAACAAAGGGGGACATTTGTCAACAATTGCGTGAAGGAGATTCAAAGCTTCATTTCGAAGCAGGTGTGGAGAGATATCCCAGGTGATCTCAGTTCAGCCTCGCTACCCTCTTGGGGGTGTTCTAGAAAGGTTTTGTTGAGCTCCAGATCGTGGGAGGGACCATTTTGATTGAAATAAAGTGATAAGACCTACCGGACATGATTAGTCAACTTACTGTATTGGTTCTTGGGGTTTAAATTATGGTTCTAATTTGTTTGATTTTCCATGCTGTCTGACAGTCAAAAGTTGGGAACGATGTTATGTTTAGGGTGTGATGCTTTGGCGGCCATGCTGCAGCGGGAGCTGGCTGTGGGAACAAAGGACGAATGGACATGTGGGAGGCGTTTGTGGAACTTTTGTGATGCAATTTATATAGTGTCAACCATTCAACGTTGGCTATCTTTTGTTATGGTTCGTGGGTGACTAAAGTGAGTAGCATCGTTTTGAAATAGTGATTTATTGGTGTAGGTAGGCTACAGGATAGCAGTGTAGACTTTACAGTGTGTGTGGAACAGTACGCTTCCTGGGAAATGCGGGAAGCACATAACATAAACGCTGGTAGCGTTGGTATTCATTAAGAAAACTTACTAACCCGTACCAATTCTGTACCCATTTCTCACTACCGCAATATTTCGCGTATTAGTCATCGCACCGTGAATGATCCTTGATAGATACCACGTTGCACAGTACAAGCACTTATTCTTGACGTGACTGTACTTCGTATTCATACGTCACTTGAAGATAATGGTACCCATAGATTCCAGTTGGTACCCACTTGCATGGTACCAGGCACCAAACGATCCATGGTTGGCACCACGTGAGATGAGGTTCTCACGGAGAATATCAAAATTGCTGTCTGTTGGGATGCGATGATGTGTAACTTGGCAGACGGATATCAACATTCTGTAGTACTTGTTACGCCCATATTCGGAGCAAAGAATGTGGGCATGGCACTCGGTAATGCGTGTCATCGTTATCATCACGTAGTCTGTCAATAGCATCTTTCAAAACGAGTCATCCGGACAGTGTAATCTAGTCTATCAATTTCCTGTATCTTTTCGTTTCCCTAAGGTCATCCAGTAGCTGCTTACGTTTTCTTCCTCGTCTTCCCGCCCGTTCCTACGCAAGCTAATGCGTATACCATAGATAAAGTTTTGTGTACTGTACGACCGCTTTGGTAAGTGTGCTAACCTGCAAATTGAATTACTGATTTTGAGGTTAGTTCTGTTTAGTGAAAACGGGATTCATGGATTTAACAAAAGGAATTTTCAGTGGGCATTAATGAGTAATATTAAATGAAGAATTTGATTTTCTGCCCTCAATCAATTTTAAATTACCAAGTTTACGGAAATTCAATAAACAATTGTGATTTCTTTTAAAAATTCGTAATTTATGTTAGGGGCGGTCACTGTGATTACTGGCCCCGGGCGCCAAAAAACCTAGTTTCGCCACTGTCTAGGTGTCAGTCTGGAGGAAATGAGTTTTCAGTACGAACCGAGCTCAAACGCCCAGGACAATGGCCGACGCAGTGCCGGATGATATCAACGTAAATGTTCACAACCGAGTTCTGAATGTGGCTGTGTATCCAGCATACTCTGCAGGCGTAATGAACATTCTCAATCACAGCTGCAGATGGTTCTAGATGCCGCTGGCGCATAAATGAATGCGTGTCACTCCTACGCCTTCGCAGTGTTCAAGGACACCATATTTGTCACGTATTCTGCAGTATTAAAACTAGCGTCGTTTGGAAAGACGGACTACCCTGACTGAGGTATTTCCGTGATTTTTCCTCAGTTGTAAGGTGAATGCCAGGGCATAATAATAAAAAGTCGGGGCACGGCCCGCACTCCACCCCCCCCCCCCCACCCCCACCTCCCGGTAACGGCGATTTTACTCGTGTATAGGTTGTAGATGCCGCGCGAATATAATAGTGAAAATGCCACCCTGGGTTCAAACCCCAGGGAGCCATCCAACCAAAGTATTCCCCCACTTAGATAGACTATACTCGTACGCTCCTATAGCTGTAGCCTTCGGTATGCCAGGTCCCGGCGTAATCGAGACCATAAATCGTTAGCATAAGCAAAATCCACAGTTATAGAATAAAGAGTCTGTTATTGAGCCCAGCGATGCGGTAAAACGCAGGAATGGCTAAACAGACCAAGGGACGTCGACTTGCGCTCCGCGCAAGTTTCCGCCCTTAGCACTTTGGTTGGTTGGAAAGACGGCATTGCTCGTCAGTTGATACAACCCACGGCGTGTGGCAACGGGCGGAAGGAAGTTCCTTGCATAAGCACACACTTTCACTGGTTTTGCTAATCACGGATTTGTAAATGAGTATTATTACTTGGCAAGCGCCTTCAGTGTTGGCTGGCCGACGAGATATAATTGTGCGCTCTTGTTGACACTTGTGCTAGCCGCTACTGAAACTGCAGTTGTTGGTGGCGTTATTTACAGCTTTTGATATAATTTTTGTTATCTGCTGGTATCATCAGTACTTGCTGTTGTAGTGACAGTTTTGCGACCTCGTGATGCGACACGACGCCATGATAGAGCGGTGCGATCCGGCCGTGCTTCTGCGCGCGTGTCGTCGCGGCGATGTACATCTCGTGCAGACGCTCCAGCGACGCTATGGCACGGATCCACTACTGCGGCTACGTGACTGTCGGGGTGCAACTGGCATGCATCATGCTGCGCGTGGCGGCCACATTGCGGTGCTGAGACAGCTGACT
This sequence comes from Reticulitermes speratus, assembly GCA_021186555.1. Classification (NCBI taxonomy): domain Eukaryota; kingdom Metazoa; phylum Arthropoda; class Insecta; order Blattodea; family Rhinotermitidae; genus Reticulitermes; species Reticulitermes speratus. The sequence continues at coordinate 9,298,545 of JAJKFL010000005.1, forward strand.
GTCGGAGCGCGCGACACGGCGCCGCGGACGCTGGTGGGCGCTACACCGCTGCACGATACGGCCGTGCTGGGACAGTTGGGTGCCCTCAAGTGGCTGCTGCAACACACGACATGCAGCCTACGAGACACAGATCTGGAGGGCTGCACAGTGTTGCATCTCGCTGCCAGGTATGACTGCTCTCACGAGTTATCGGCAAATCATTTGTTTATGTCTCAGAAAACTGACGAGTAGGACATTGAGCTAAAGATGCGGTGTAACTCTTGCTTTGAATTCAAACGTACGCTGTTCGAATCCCCCACCCGGGGCGGGCTGTCTTGCATTAGGGAAGTTGTGGTTTTCCTTACGAGGCAGTCCAATTTTGGGATAACAAAGTGGACTGACTCCGTGGCCCCTAAATCTCCCCGAATTTACTCTGGGCCTATGATTTCTTATTCGTGATCAGGTGGTGTAGTTCCGTGCATTTAACCTCGGCACTAGATGGACGTTTTACTCCAGAGGAAGTAGATTCTCATATCCACGGGGCAGAATGCTGGCTTCACAGTTGGTCTTGACACCATGGAGCAACAGTTCTTCGGTCTCCAAACGCGTCGTCAAATCGGTATAGAACAATATTATTGTTGTTCCACTAGTCTTCTCTGCTACGGGGGTCATTCCTAACATGCTTAACCAAAGCCTCACCACCCTCGCACCTGTTCCATCGTGAGAAAATTCCTCAATGATGAAATCCATTTATCTGATGAAGAGGCTGATAACCCCAAATAATGTCATTCTACCATGTTCCCGGTTTTATACACTCATTTTGAAATCCCTCAGTGCAACCTCCCAGCAGATACTTGGTTAAACAACGAATTCGGGCATAGCCTGAGACAATCCTGAATAATGATAATAGTAATAATTGTAACTACAATAAACACTTCGGAAAGTGCTAATGTAAAAGCACAAAACATTTATCATGCGACATAACATTACATGTAGCATATATTGTAACTACAGAAAAGCTGTAACACTATATACCTTACAAACATGGTTTGTTACAGGTATATATTGTAAATACCCTGCATAAAGGCGATAACAAATAATATAAATAATAATAATAATAATAATTCATATAAGAAGTTAAAGGAAAGTACTTACTGCAGCCCTGACAGAATGCGAACGCTGCTTGAAATAGTAACGTAGGCATCACACATTACACCAAATGCGAATACAGAACGGAATTATAAAGTCGAAGAAAGCCCTAAAGTTAAAAAGCATTTAAACTGGCATTCAAGACACGAAGTGAAAATATAAGAAGTGCTTCAGTAGTTTCTGTTGCTTGGGGAAGGTATAAGGCTTACTTAGCATGCCCGCGGGCTTAGAAATGGGTGTTTTGCCTTGGAGGATAAAGTGACAATGTGAGTCCCACCTTGCGATATATCGGTTAAAGCATTTAACAAGATTAAATTGCCTATGCCTTTATACAGACACGTTTAATGACTCAGTATCAGATATTTACTTGTAAAATTGGTCACGTTTCAAATGTCAGTAGTGAAAATATAGACTGTGAGTTGCTGTCAAGATGTTGAACAATTACCATAAGAAGTATCGTCTTCCACTTTGCTCGAAATATTAGCGTCCTGTGATTGTGAGTCAGAAGTATGATTTTAAGTTACCAACACATTGTCCTGTCACGATCGAACGAACTGTGAATTTTTTCTTGAGAACACGTCCGGAAAACTATATGTATATAAAGGTTGGGTGGGAAGTAAGTAGGCATTGAGAAATGGTTATAACCTCTATATTTCCAATGCAAAGATAATGAAAATAATGTTTACGTGTACCTTTTTAAATGGGAATATGGACGCCTAGCTTAAAATTCAATGTAGGCACCGGCGGCATCTGAAGGTAGCGGTCGGCATTCTTGGTGTCATGCAGAAGATATGGGCCGATGACCTTAGTGGCCGTCATTCCGCACCACACGGTCACTTTTGGACGATTTTGCATCTTCTCCACCGTCACTTCGGGATCGTGTGCCGCCCAGTAATGGCAATTATGTCGATTGACGAAACCGCCGATATGGAAAACGGCCTCGTCGTTCCAGAGAATGTTTTCAAACAGTTGTGGCCAATCCTCGTGCGAACCCAGCATCAACTCCCCATATTCCATTCTGCGGTCACAGTCTTCAGGTGTCAGCTCCTGCACGTAATTGGGTTTCGACGGGCGAAAATTCAAGTCTTTCTGTAACACCGTACGTATCGTGTGCCTCGACAGTTATTTAATGCCTACTTACTTCCCACCCACCCTGTATATGTATATGTATAAAACTACTTTGTAACTACTTTCGGTACGTTAACTATTCGTCCGTCTTTGTACTGGACCTGGCGTGAGCATCTCACTTGTCCCCACCCTTGCTACTGCTTTGAGAACACGATCTTTTAGGAGCGTTCTGAAAATTGCGAAAAGCGACTGTTAGCTTCATCATATCTGTCTGTCCGTCCGCATGGGACAACTCGGCTAACACTAGACGGATTTTCATGAAATTTGATACTTGAGAATTTTTCGAAACTCTGTCGAGAAAATTCAAGTTTCATTATAATCTGAAAACAATAACGGTCACTTTACATGAAGACCTATGTACACTTATGATATGTCGCTGAATTCTTCTTAGAATGAGAAATGCTTCAGACAAAATTTGTAGAGAAAATCAAAACACACGTTTTATGGTCAATAATTTTGTTTCCGAAAATCGTGCCTTTATGATGATAATGTGGAAAAATATGGTACAGCCAGACAGGCCAAGATGACAATATAATACGGCGCATGCGCTTTGCGTGCTGGATAACTAAGGCTGCATACACACACTCAGAATATGTAATACTGCTTATCCACAGCAACAATGGTTACGCGAACGCGCCTCAATGTTACGTTACGCGTACATTGCCTGTCATTATTTGTTGAATGTAGTTAAGAATATCTCTCTCTCTCTCTCTCTCTATATATATATATATATATACATATATATATATATATTTGTAAAGCCGATCCCAGTGGCCGTGCGGTCTAAGGCGTGGATCTTCGGCCGCTCGCTTACAAGAATCGTGGGTTCGAATCCCACCGGGGGCATGGATGTCTGTCTCTTGTGAGTGTTGTGTGTTGTCAAATAGAGGTCTCTGCGACGAGCTGGTCCCTCGTCCATAGGAGTCCTACCGACTGTGGTGTGTCTCAAATGTGTGTGGTCATGAAACCTCGACGAAACGAGGAGGCCCTGGCCCATATAGGGCTGTCGAGCCATATCACTGTGTATTGCACTTGTTAATTGTTTATGGCCATACAACACATCCTCATATTTATGAAAAGCTATATATAAATATATATACTAGGTGCGCCCAGAAAGTAATGCAACGCATTTTTTTTCTCGGCCCAATTTTGTTGGATAAAAATGATATTTTGCGTGCTGTATCTTTAAAATGTCCCGCGTTTATGCACGTAGGCGCAATGTTTCCCGCTGGATAGCAGCGCAGTAGTGAGCTTTCAAAATGGAGTCTGCAAGTGACGTGCGTTCTAAACAGAGAGCAGTAATTGAGTTTCTTTTGGCAGAAAACGAAACGAGTGAATCAATTCACAGGCGCTTAAGAAAGGTCTATGGAGACATGGCAGTGGATAAAAGCACCGTCAGCCGTTGGGCGAAGCGATTGGCGTTATCAGAACAAGGACGGGGCACTCTGTCTGATCTCCCGCGCTCGGGCCGCCCATCAACAGCTGTGACGCCTGCAACAGTGCAACGAGCCGACAGTCTTATTCGAGACGATCGGAGAATCACAACCAGGGAACTGGCCGCTGTACTCGGTATTGGTAAGGGAAGCGTAGACAAAATCATTCACCAGTTAGGATATTCAAAGGTCTGTGCCCGATGGGTCCCTCGAAACATAACCGTGAGGCCATCACAAAACTTCAGTGGACTGTCCTGCCTCATCCACCGTACAGCCCGGATCTGGCTCCTTCCGACTACCATCTTTTCGGTCCCTTGAAAGGTGCAATCCGCGGAAAGAGGTTTGAGGACGACGAGGAAGTCATTGCTGAAGTAAAGAGGTGGTTGCGACAGAGACCTGCAGAGTGGTACCGCGAAGGCATACAGGCTCTCGCATCTCGGTGGCGTAAGGCCAGAGATTTAGAAGGAGACTATGTTGAAAAATAGGTTTAGGTAGCCAAAGATTCATGTAATGATGTGACATATTTGAAGTTTTAATAAAATCAATTGTGAATGAGAAAAAAAATGTGTTGCATTACTTTCTGGGCGCACCTAGTATGTATATAAGAAGTCTCTATCGTGATTTACAAATATTTGAAATTTTTTTTGGTCGTATAGAACTCGCTTATGCGAAAATAGTCCACTGATGAGCTATGTTGTCTTTCATACACAGGCTGTCAAGGACTGAATGCTAGATAAAAGGTAAATTGTCCTTGTACACCGTATGAAGGCGCAAATGGGGAACGGATTTATGGTTCTGCTCATTCTTAACCTCGGCCCTAGGTGGAAGCCCGGCACCCATTAAATAATAGGCTGGCTGAGCCCCTGCGCCGGTCTGGGCAATATGGAGAAGAGAAAAACTCTTGCCTCTGCCGGGACTTTTTTTTTTTTTTTTTTTCTTTTTGCCTGTCCGGGGTTTTTCCCCTTTGATCCATTTTTATACTGTTTAAATCCTTTCGTCCTTCGTGTCACTTTACGTTCCATACTACCGTCCTTACAACAAACACAACACAAACATCCATGCCCCCGGTGGGATTCGAACCCACAATCCCAGTAAGCGAGGACTCGAACCCCGGACCTTCCAGCCCGTAGCGAATCGGCATACCGACTGCGCTAGCGCGGCTGTCCGTTCATGCTGGCGTGTAACGTTAACACGTCTGCTGATCAATCTTGTCTTTCGTACAGACAGTCAAAGTGTCGTGACTGGGGTTGGTGGGGGGTAACTGACCTACACAAAGGAAGTTATGGCAGCGTAATAGTCTTCGTTCAACCTTAACGTGGACTTGCATACTGAATTACTGTTACCAGCTACTGATTACTGTAGCACCTGAACTGCGTCCTTGAGCATTACGTTTTGTAATAGGTCCGGCAGTTGGGTAACAGTATCAGCGTACAGCTGTACTGCCTAAGCTCAAATCATTGCGCTTCAGAAAGAATAAAATGCATATCTGCTTTCTCATGTTATTCGCTTGTGCAGTTCATGTTGCATGCTGTTGAATGGCACCACTCTGCGTCCAGACAGTTACAGGTCACCTCGGATCATTGCTGTTGTCTTGTTTACTGTTCTTGATCGTCGCTGACTAGCCTCTCGACTTTCGAAATCATGACATAACAAGAGAGGCAATGTACGTATCACGTAATATTGAGGCGCGTTCGCGTAACCATTGTTACCGTGGAAAAGCAGTAAGTATTACATATGCTGAGTGTGTGTGTCTGTAGCCTTAGTTATCCAGCATGCAAAGCGCATGCGTCGTATCATATTTTCATACGTGGCGTGTCTGGCTGTACCATATTTTTCCACATTATCTAAAAACGGTGCGATTTAAAAAAAAATATTGTACATAAAATGTGGGTTTTGATTTTCTCTACAATTTCGTCTGAAATGTTTCTCATTCTAAGAAGAATTCAGTAAGACATTAACATAAATGTACATAGGTATTCATGTAAAGTAACCGTTATTCTTGTCATATTTTAATGAAACTTGAATTTTCTGGACAGATTTTCGAAAAATATTCAAATTTCAAATTTCATGAAAATCTGTCCAGTGGGAGCTGAGTTGCTTCATGCGGACGGAGAGACGGACAGACTGACGAAGCTAATAGTCGCTTTTCGCAATTTTGCGAAAGCGCCTAGAAAACACAGCTTATCAGACTACGACTGCACGTAGCAACATAGCCAAGAAGTGTTATAGTGACTAAGGAATTTCCAAATGACAATCTTATCACGTGCTAAATGTAAACTTGAAGTGGATGTGTATCAAACTAAAGACTTGCGCGGACCAATGTGTCTTCCAGTTTATACTTGTTTATGATTCATACAAAATATTATTGAAGTTGTGGAAGGCAGTATTGTATCGCCCTGTGTATATACAACAGTAATTTTGCGAGTTGATTTACGCGGTTGCTCTGACAGGTGAAAAACACAGATTGAAAATCTGTGGACACAGACTACAGTACTTATAGCAGGAGTAATTTCACAAAGTCTCCAGCTCCAGGTGCAGGTAACTTTAGCGAGCCTATGCTGATGTCACAAGTCGCGACAGTGCGCGAAGTCGTGTGCGCGTAGATCAGTGTGTTTCTGCACTGAGAGAGGTGGAAGTGCCAGTATTGGTCTGTATATCTAGTAGCCGCGATGATGTTATTAGGGTAGGAGGGCCGTAAGGTTTGTGAGAATCGCGCTGAATGTTGTTATGCAAAATGGCGGGGACTTTGTGGATGTAATCCTTTTATACCTGATGATGACCGTGATAGGTCGAAACATGTAGTAAGTTATTATATCGTAAGCAATATAATAAAATATAGTTTTGCTGAATGAATGATTGCGTACTTTTGTTAACAAACACAATGGGTGCCAATACTGAAGATTGCTAAAGGCACAGTGTGGAAAATGCAAGATATTACTGCCTAAACTCCATAGTGACAAAGTCCGTAATCTGTGCACTGTTGATATTATAGTTATGTTACAAGGGTTACGATGGGTTGAACATGCAGCTCGAAGTAATATAATAAACGCATACTGAATTTCTGAAGGAAAATCTGTAGAATAGTTGGTAAAGGCAAAGTTTTTCCTGTCCACGCTACGATGGCATATAGGGGGAGAAGAAGTATAGCTCCACTCATTCTTAACGTCAGCACTATATGGAGGTGAGTGGTCAACTTCATATCCTGGCCGCTTTACCCCCGGGAAAGTACCGCGGTACCCTTTGAATAGGAGGTTGGGTGGGCCCCCAGAGCCGGTCTAAACTTTATGGAAAGAGAAAGATCTGTTACCCCTGCCAGGATTCGAACCTGAGGTCATGAAGCCTATAGCCTAGTCACTATGCCGAGAAGAGTTGTCATTTAAAAAATCGACAATAAGATGTTAAGATAATACTGTAATTGATGTTTGGTAAACAGACAAGTGGATTTGGTGTTGGCGATGTTGCGCCTTTAGCTGCTGTTACCGTAGAGCAGGGGTCGGGGAACTTTTTTACCTATTACCCCAAAATATATTTATTTACGCCGACGTTACCCCCTTGATTTGAAAGGGAGAAAATCATAGATTATTTAAATTCAAAAGGTTTATTGAATCTATTTATACGGAGAATACAATTATAAATATAAAAAGTATAAAATAAATGCGATAAAATAAATTAATATCCTCATTATGAAACAAAAGGATTTCTTTGAAAACTTTTTACCTTCAGGTTTTGGAGAAATGATGTTGTTTCATTTTTGATACAATAACATCAAAATTGGAGCATTTTGATGTCAGAGCAATTTGGATACTGTCTTCGGGGTCCAATCGATTTCTCTGCTTTGTTTTTATGCGAATCTGTGAACTCTGCCGGCGTTTTAAGTTCTTTAAATTCATTTAAATTTACAGTAATTTAATTGGTAAACGTGGCACTAAGACATGTCCTCAAGATGAAGGCAGTATTTAATTATTTTATTGACCATCGAAAATTAATCGAGCAAGGAGAAAATATATTAATCAAATTATCGAACTAACATACAACTAAAATATGGTTAATAAATGAAACTCTTAGACTTAAAATAGAACTATTGAAATAAATTAAATTAAATAACTACTTAAATCGACTTAAACAAAGCAAAAACACATGTGTCAAAAAATAAGGTTAAGGCGGGTAATAGACAACTGACAAATAATATCTGTTTAGCCACTTGACAACGCCTTAGCAACCAAACTGTTTGGAGTTCAACATGGCGTGACGTCTCCTAAACACGTCTATTACATTGGCCAGATGCAGTGTTGCCAGAAGAAAAATTTCTGTCGTAACAAGGAACGCGCTTTTTATATAATTTTATTTATGTCTATTGAGTCTTCATTACCCCCAAGAATTTCATTTTTACCCCACTTGGGGTAATTTACCCCGGTTCGCCGACCCCTGCCGTAGAGTTAGCCCGCACAGCGCTGACCCAGTTGCGCCAGTGCAATGTCAATGGCAGATGGCAGCAGGCAGGCAGTCTGCTTCCGACTAGCTCAGTGAACGGAACGACGGAGGTGCCGTGCAGGCTTCAGAGAGCGGTAAGTGTGTTAGCTACAGTTGCATGTGGCCGGCTCTGCGGGTTGTGGAAATACGGACCATATCGTGTGTTATTCACAACTGTGTTGAGTGTGTGCAGTGGATCCTGTTTGTATTCAGAACCTCGAACACGCTTCGCTGAGACTGATCCAACTTTTCGTCCATCCAAATTCTTGTAAATTCTTGTAAAACCCTTAAGTTTTACAAGAATTGAGGTATGACCATTGTCAACTAATTTCCAACAATAGTGTGTTAGCACCTGTTATTTTCAGCATCAAAACTGCTGCCTTTCGGTTTCTAAAGCAAACTTTTATCCCGGTCTCCAAGTTCGAAACCTCGACCATCTAATGGAATTCGTATTTCTCCTCCACTTCTATGTAGGCCTCTCTCTTCCGGTTATCATTTCTTTTTCTTGCTTTTCCTCCCCTTAATTGTGGCTAATGCAACCACATGTGCAGTCACCCTAATTCTATCTTTCGTTACGAGCAGCCATAACATTTCAGCGTTTATTTTCGCTCTTCCTTACCACTAATCAGCTAAAACCCATTTCTTCCCATAACATTACATTCTTTAACCTTTTCAGTTGTCACCTGAAGGCGTCCTCTTATACAACTGCCCTTTGTGTTACTCCTGAAATTTTCAGTCAATGGCCACATTTCATCTCCATATGCTGGAGTATTTTCAAGTATATTGTGAATGATAATATTTTTAATTTCCTTAGAAATGTTTTTTTTTTGCATAATTCCGTGCAATGTTCTCGTTTCCATGTTTCCCATAAAGATTGCTCTCTGAATATGTCGCATGTCACATCAGTCATTATTGATCCTAAGTGTTTAGGTATTATGGACATGCAGGCAAACACCGATTTGGCACCCATGAAAGTCTGCGAAAAGAAATTTCCTATTAAACACTATTTAGATTAACACCGCCCTCAACATGCCACCACAAAATTGCGGAGCCCAGACAGTGGCGCTGTATCGGGGTTTGATCTTACACAGGTGTACCAAAAGCTTCTCTTGAAGCAAATCTTGGTATGGAGTATTTAATGCAATACAAGACAGGAAAATTGACTCTTTAGCAACACCGCTGTGGAAACCTCAAATCTCGAAATACGAGAGAGTTTTGCCTTATATGTTTCAGAACACAGCTTACCAATATCCGTACTTGTATCTGCAGTGCTGCTGTGCTCCGTAAAGGATACACTTGATGTGTAATCTATAAACATCTAGACAAAAGACAGACGTAACATCCAGACAGCGTGTGCCCACGTAGCCTGCGTCACAGTGCTAAAGAAGTACGGGTTCTAATTAAACGTATTTAAGGACTTTATGTCGACATGGCATGATATGTATCTCTGAACAGGTCATGAGGGCGTATGGGAGACATAAAGTTTGCAGCGCATACTTTCTTCTGCTCTGTACTAAATAACATTTATCAGTCACTTTCACTCTCCGGCAGCTTTATTCGCCGGGGAAATACATCCGGATCACCACCGACAAGAGACTATGTGGCAGAAAACCGGTCTGCATGTGGAGGCCACGAGATATGTGTCTTCCCCTATCGAACTAGGGACCCGACCATTCTGTTCTTACTTCATTACTTTAGCAACTGCCTTATCCCAGCTTACACATATAACAAGACTTTCTAACACGTTTCTGAATATTCTTCTAAGGCCAAGTACGAAATAAATCACTTACTGCGGCTGATATCAAAGCCTGTATTCGACCTCATTTTCCCATCATCAGTAAAACAAAACAGACTTCAGATCTGTGATTTGTGTACGTTCAGCGTTCAAATTTTAATCACACATTTATATTCACCATAAACGGACTTCAGAAGTGGCAGATGACGCAAAAGCACTGGCAATTGAACGCCATAGACATCTAAGCTATTCCCTTGTAACGCATTTAGTTGCTTCGAAGCTCCACTGAGAACAACAACAACACAACTAGTGGCCAAATTTCAAGATAAAAACTGTGAAAGGAAAACATTTTATTGAAGCTGAACTTTACTACAGCACGTGCATATAACAGAATCTTAACAATCTAAAAACAAGCTAAAAATAACACTTTAAATAGTCAACAAGATGAATGTGATCCGTACAATCCTTCTGTGTTGTCTAATGAGTGCATCTGAAGAAGTAAACCGACATATACTTCAGTGCCTGCACGACATCGCAGAGCGACATTTTGATGCTGGAAGTAACTTGGTAATATCTTACAACATGGGGACATATGTGAACCTCCACGCTCCGACAAAATACCTCAAGTCACTAAGACAAGATGAATTTAATTTACTAAAAATGTATATAGATACTTGGGACTTAGTTTTGGCAGATTTTTATCTGTCTGAGAAATGGACACTGCTTCATGTTCAATCATATGATGAAAATAATTCGAAATACGTGTTAGGGATGAAACATGGAAGTTATATCCTGGTAGCAGCACACGGGCAAATCGAAGAGGTGGCGGAAGATGTAAGACAACAAATCATTAAACTGAAGGCAAGGAGAGACTGGAATCCACGGGGAAATTTCCTAATATTACTGCTTCAAACAGACACACTTTCATATGATGACCAGAAAAAACTAGCAACAGCAATATTCACCGAGTTCTGGAAGTATTGGGTTGCTAATGTAGTTGTCCTAACACGTTGTTCCGAAACCAGACTACAGGAATCTGATAGCGAAAGGGAGCTTCTTCCTGTGCTAGATGCTTTTACTTGGTTCCCTTACCAGACTCCGGCCAGTTGCGGTGAAACCAAAAAAGCCATTCGGTACGACCGCTGGGTAATGCACAATAAAGGCAACGGCCATTTCTTGTACAACGCTTCGCTGTATCCACACAAAATTCCAAAACATTTCCACAGATGTCCGTTGCGCGTATCTGCTTTTGAGTATCCGCCTTCAATGATGGGGATGAAGACGGATAAAGATGGCACAATTGAATATGAAGAAGGAATTGAAGTGAAGCTGCTGCATGAAATGGCAAAGAGAACTAACATGTCCGTATTATACCGACCACCTCCACCTGACAATGGCTACTGGGGACAAGATATGGGGAATGGATCTTGGACCGGGCTACCTGGTGAGATCATCAGAGGATATTCAGATGTCGCGTTGGATGCTTGCTGGTACAAATGCCACCTCATAAACGAGATGGAGTGTTTGGTACTCCACTTAGAAGATTCAGCAAGGTGGTTTGTACCTTGTGCCAAACCTTACCCGCGATGGACGAGCATCACCCGAGTTTTTAAAGCATACCTTTGGTTGGGGTTCTTGGCCGCCTACATTATTGTTGCTTTCTTCATGTGGATCGTGGCTAAGATAAATTACAAGATTCATTCTTCAGACACACACAACGAGGCATACGCTAACATTATGAAATGTTTCCTCAACTTCTGGGCTGTTATCCTTGGAGAATCCGCTTCTGACAATCCTCCGCATGTGCTTTCCATTCGAAGCGTGTTCCTAATTTGGGTTCTGTACTGCTGGGCGGTGAACACTGTCTACCAAACTTTTCTGACTACCTATTTGGTTGATACAGGCCTTCAGAGCCAGATATCCTCGGAGGAGGAGCTTCTTCACTCCGGGATAAGTTACGGTGTCCATAAGGCTACCCTCTTCCACATTCCACACCTTGCGTCACAACGCTATCCGCACAGAATTGACTGTGTAACGTTTGAAGAATGCCAGGACCGAGTAGCTATCAAAGGTGACCTTGCGTTTGTATTCTCCACCCTGAATATGGAGTATGTTATAGCCGAAAGGTATATGGACGGGAATGGTAAACCTCTTATTTGTAAATTCGACGAAGTCATCTCCAATCAGATCGTATCGATACCGGTTCCAAAAGGTTTGCCAATGATGGGTGAGTTTAATGGAGTTATTCAAGCTGTCATAGAGGCAGGGCTATTGGAGCAGTGGTTGAAGGACATAAAGTACAAAGCCACTCTGACTTCTGCCAAAGATTTTGTACTACCACCGGGAGAATACACTAAATTAACATTAGAGCACTTGCAGTCTCCATTCTATGTCTTATTTCTCGGTTATGCATTTTCTGTAGCTGCTTTAATCGCAGAAAAGGTATTTCGTTGGAATGCAACTGCATATTACAAATGAAATGATAAGAAACTTTGGTTCGATTTCATATCACTCCCTTCTAAACTGATTTACAGAAGCTTCACGTACACAATAAGAGACTCAAAATCAAAGTGAGACAGATGTATTAAATGTGAGAATAACATGATCAATAATCTCATATAGGCCTACTCCTATAATTACTTCAATTACTGTTTTCTCATTTCGTATACAGTCTTCGCAAAGCGATTGCGAAAAGCGACTATTAGCTCCGTCATATCTCTCTGTCCGTCCGCATAGAAAAGAACAATATTTCGTACGAAATTCATATTCTGTCTACGATGTATACCAAAATTCCTGTTCCCAGAGAGTATACCGTCAATAAATATTAAATATTATGCTTGACTATTTGTATTTTTCGCCATTATGCATCATATAAATTGTATGAAGAAAAAATCAGTAACTGCACACGAAGAGAACGTAATAACACGAAGACTATGTTGCTGGATTATTACGTCACACAAAAACAGACCGCATCTATGTGGACCCACATCATGTAAATTATAATAAAGCAGAATTAAATGAATGTTAAATGTTATAACCGTGCTTGTATTTTTGCCCTAAATATCTGGCATACAAATCGCATGTATGTGACGTCATATATTAAGACTGCTAACTGTAATACTCGTACGTGTATTTTTATAGTACATGTAAATGGCGAGATGTTACCAGGCACGTATGTTATTTTCGTTCTATTTTAACCAAACTTTGATTTTATTGACAGATTTGAGTACAAGCCCCTTTGTCAAATTTCACGAAAATCTCTCCAGCGGTAGCCGAGCTGTTCAATTCAAATGGGCGGAGCGACAGACACGAAGAAGCCAGTAGTCGCTTTTATCTATTACTGTGCGAACGCGCTTTTGTAAAAGAAGGGAATGGAACGTATTTAATGCTATACATATTCCGTGCACTTTTCTTATACACACTGTGTGATTTCAAACTATTACACAATCCTTATAGTTTTTGTGCACGATCACTCATGGAGTACACATCTAAATCCTGGATCTCCGCTCCACCAGAAACAGCAGATATCCAATACTACCTGATGTTTGGAGACAGGTTTTTCATTTTAATACTTAACTTATATTTTAATCTCAATAATTTTAAGAATTCTGTAAATAAATTAACTGTCGTATAATACTAATGTATATATGTTTACCATTTACTTCGCTTTCAATACATTATATACACCAGTTGATTGAATTTTAGCACAATGAATAAAAACTCGAGTAGTCAAAAGGATGAGTCACTGCCACTGACACCCTATTGAGAGGGTTTTGACGTGGTTTAATATGAAAGGCAGACAATGGTAAGTTCAAGGGAAAAGATAAATGAGGCAGTGTATGTCAGCGTGTGGGACTGACTTCAGACAGGCTAATTAACGCTGCACGATAAAGTGCCTAGACAAGTGCTGAAGGGCATGCCTATCTCAGTCTGTGTGAATAGTCAGACATGGTAATAGGCTGCAAAATGTATGCAAAGTGTCCTATAGCTATCATATTTAGCAACGTAAAAAATTTCGAATTGCAGATCGTGCTAACTAAAGAACACAAATGTGTGAAGTTCTGCCGAAAACTTGATACATATTTAGGAGTCAGGATAGCGAAGTCTATATAATGGACGATCTGGGGTTCGATTCCTGCAAAGGGACAAGAAATTCTTCTCTTCTACAAAACGTGCAGAGTGGCTCTAGGGCCCACCCAGTCTCCTATTCCACGAGGAAATGGTGTTCTTTCTGCGAAGGTAAAAGCGTCCGGAGCGTGAGGCTGACCACTCAGCTCAACCTAGTACCGAGGCTAAGCATGAGTGGAGCTATACGTTAAGTCCCCCACGTCTTTATGGTGTGCACAGGGACAACCTTTGCTTTCCCTGTTAATGTAAAGAATACTCACGCCCTATTTTAACGCTTCTTTTAAGAGTAACAATACACTGCATTTACAAGACGGTGACACTGCATTGATGACGGCACGATCATATCGAAACATGTAGTGACTATGAATAGGTGAAAATGTCAAAATAAGTTTTGCGAGTGTCTGAAACATATAGTAATAAAAATTTAGACAAAGTATGATGTTACAATATACTACTCACATCCTTCCTAATATTATGTAGGTTAGTGTCCATTGTTGTAGAAACATTTCATATGAACGACGCAATTTCAGGAATTGTGTCTTCTCCCTTCGCACGGTGAGGTTTTGTCAATAGACTGAAAAATTCGGCTGGTTTCTGATAGTGAGTCACACGCGTTACCGCCATGCTGGGCCAACCAATGAAATGAATATTATGCAGTATTAGCGTCACAGGTCACTTATGGGTTAAATGATAAATTTGTAAAAAAAAGACTTTTTCGCAAAACATGAGTGAAGAAAAACTAAGCATAGATGGGAGGATGATATTCAAATGGTTTTGCAGCAAGAGAATGTAAAATTGTGGACACAATTCAGCTTTGCCAGAATGCGGTTCTGTAGCTGGATTTGTTTTTAAATTTTCTGGTCCCATAAAAAAGGACTTTTTTACAAACTAGGTAACTTTAAAACTAGATATTAGACACTTCGTATGACTAGTTTTCTTATTTTAGAGAGAAGGTTTTCTGTTCATCGCCTACAACTGTAATGAAGGTTCTATCTACTCGTAATTTGGTACGACCTTTTACGTCGCTTTGGAGTTAATTTCAGAGTCAGAAAATTATCATCGTTTTTTGGGCTTGTAACGTAATTCTCACTATTACATAATGGTATAGGAGTAACTCTGTATATCTTAATCTTTGTATTTTTGGATAGCAAACTGGAAGACCGAAGATCCTGCACCGAATGATAACAAGCTTTCCCCGAATTCAATCTACTCTTAATTTTTCCTGAATGGAATTTCGATTTGTTAGGGTTGTTCCCAAATATTTGAAATGTTCCACACTTTCAAAGGATTTATTATCTAACTTTATGTTGTGATTTTTTCCTGCATTCTGATTGCGAGACATGACCATGTACTTAGTTTACTCAGAATCTACTTCTAGGTCAATCTTCTTACTAGCGACTACTAAAGCTTCTGTGTTTTTCTTTATAGCATGTACGCTTCCGCCCAATATATTAACATCATCAGCATAAACTAGAAGCTGACGTGTACCGTTTAATTTCAAGCCCTCCTGGTTTGCCTGAACCCTCCTAATGGCATATTCCAAATCAAAGTTGAAAAGCAATGGCGACTGACTGATTAAATATTTAAGCAAATAAACGACTCATTTTTTCACTCAAAAACTTCCCGACGGATTAAATGAGTAAGTCAATAAATTACTAAACCCAACTGACTTGACTGGGTCATTAACTCGTCAATTGACTTGCGTAACTACGTGATAATTAATAAGTAATTAATTTATTCTCACCCAGATAATTCTTGATAAAATGTTTAAAAGTTTTGACGCTTTTCATTGTACAGTTTGCTTTCATGTTTCTTCGTCCCAGCTAAGTCTAAGTACTTTTCTCAACCCAAGGCTGTAAATCACTGTCAGTCATTTTAATGTTTTGGCAGACAAAGTTTTGCACGAACATAAAACACGTAGTTAAAATTATATAATTTTTTGTTTTAGTCTGCACTTTCTACGTGCATTGACGCTCTTGTTTTATTTTAGGAATGGGAAGGCAAATATTCCAATATGAATGGTAGGAAACATCCCTAAAATTCCAGAAATACACCAACAAATGCACAAATCACTAAAAAGGTGCAGTCAACCCTTTATTATAGTCGAACCCTACATATGTTTCGGCTCTCCATGAGCCATCATCAAGGGCTTTCTAATAGTGCTTCTCAAATGCTGGATCGGCCTATTATTGACATTCGTAAAATATTTGTGACTAATTAAGACTAAAGATCCCTAAAATTATTCGCTCTTAATTTCTTCGTGAGAATTTTTTCCACTTGTTACTGCTGCTGGCAATTTCGTTGGGAGGTAATAACTTTTAAACATGACATAACAAAATATTAAGACATGTTACATGCAGCATCTACTTGAGGTTTTCGCTCAGAACATTGGCCAGTAGAAACTTGTCATTAACATGGCAATGACGGACAACTAAGTTCTCAAGAAGTACTCTGACTTACAGAGGTACACATTTAGTTAATTATTTAGTGCAAGAACTGCCTTGTTCAACTACATGAAATATGGTAAATATATTTATTATTATTATTATTATTATTATTATTATTGTCTTGATCCTAATTAGAAACCTTGGGGTCTTTAATACTTTTCCATTTTCTGTTACTCAGTAAATGTCCTGATCCCTAAGTTTGCGGTAACTGGAAAATGTTTGGTCAGAGCGTTTAATATTATTTTTTATTAAATTGATTAGTTTTTATCATACTATTGTTAATAATTAGTTCATTGAATTACTGTTACTAAAGCTAACAAAGTCCAGTGTCAGGCACAGCCCATACAATCTACATGGCACACAATTCACGTTTTGCGGCCAGTCGCACACTTTCAACTTGTCATTGAATTGCAGTCCTGCAGGACAACGTAGTTCTATTGGGATGCCACTTCTGCAGTTAAAGAAGCTGGAACAGTCTGTTGGTTTTGCAGCAAAATAATGTAGTTAAGTGGGTCTGAGAGCGGGCAGCTTCCTGGGGGCAAAACTTGAGCTCCTACCAGCGGTCCAAGGCATGCCAGAAGGGCAGGCAACATACGCGATGCAAGGGACAAATCTGAAAGAAATAGTAATAAAATCAATTAACATCAGTCATCCTGTGTTTTTGTTACGTAATATTTCGCTCCGGAATTAACATTATAAAACAGACGCTCCCGCTGCATACCTTATAAAAGACACTTGGTTAGCGAGGGCATGAGTGTTTATTTCGTGAGTCGTACGCAGCTGACAGTTGTCCCTTGAATCAGTCAAAAGTTAAATATGTACGTATGCTTCGGTCGATATTGCAGCGTCGTCTTCGCTGATAACATGTATCGAGCTGCCGCGTAATAAATTTTCAAATTCATGGCGTGAATATTCAATGAAAATTTGAATTAACAGAATTCCTTGAAGGCTATAATATGTACTAAAAAATAAAATAAAGGCTAGAGAAGGCATAAATAGACAGAGAATGTAGACACGCAAAGGGAATGAATGTAGGTTTCCAATAGGCAATGAATAATACAGATTTGTCAGCTGCAAGCTCCCGTCGGGTTTTCTATTCTAAAACCTTTACGCCAAACTGCATATGAGGCTTGGAATATCAGATATCTTCTCCTGACTCAGTGGTGACAAAGACATTACCACTCGTACAAAAATCACATTTATTTGCTACGTTCCGAGTAAGAAGTCCCCCCTCCACCCCCAAAGTACCCATTGAGTAGAAAGCTAGGTATTGCCCAGATTCGGTCTGGACACGTCAGGATACAAACACTGGGATACTTAAATTATGTCAAAACGTAGAGGTCAACATTGACAGGACATTCACAACGGCTTTTACGGTATTTCTTGGCTCATCTTTTTAACACTATTGTTTGTATGAGAATCAGAAAGAGGACACACAGACTGAAGATCGTCTATAATTCTCTCAATAGAATTCCGAAGACAGCAGCATATAACTCAGAAACCCCGTTTCTACCTGTCGAGTTATATTCCAATGAACATGTAAGGTAACATATTTATACATATAGACGTACTTTATTCTTACCTCTCATGTTCGTTGTGGGTACTGGGAAAGAGCAGGACAAATCTTCGATCTGTAATGTTGCTCAGAAATGTCTTTATACAAAAGTCTTGTCTGTATCACTAGTGGAATTTGCGATTAGTTTCCTCGAATCGCACACAATTTAAAGGGCAGCAATATTTCTTTTCCTTATCGCAAACCGTAATACGCATGTGCAATATGTTACTCAACATCCTGCAGCTTGGAGGTTTCTTCTGAGAATCTTAATAATCCGATTAAATCTTAAAGAAGTCGCATTTCTTAAAACTTCATCCTACGTCTATATTTCCAACCCCCCCCCCCCCCAAACATGTTTGTACCACGTCCTTTTTCCCCTCTGCTAATATCTGTATCGTATGTCTCATATCATATTTACCTTATGCAAGCAGGCCCATTATTTGGTCACTTACAAACCGTAAGCAGTGATATGCTTTTTTCTTAACCGGAATATCGACACCAGAGCATTTCATATATCACAAATTAAAAGTATCTTCTAAACAATTTGTAAATAATATTAGGAATAAATTACATTCCTGTTTGGGACCCTCAGAGATTGCTGGGAAAAGAACTTGACCACATGTAACCAGGCGTGGATGGTTGACTTCATCTCTGTGAAAAACAAATGAAGTAGACGAAACACAGGAAGAAAATAAGATGGCCGTTGTATCGTCTGTTACGTTCGTTGCAAATGAAATTGAGAAAATAAACCGGACAAGAATTAATATTTTGTTTAAAGTCGATACATTTATCGGTTAGGTAAGTGTCCCTCAACGGGCATGATGATTTGTCATTTTAATTAGCCTATAATTTTCTGTTGAGCTTTTGAATGGGTGTATATTTGCTTTGTTTTGATCTACCCCAATGTATCTTACTACTTCTCATAGCTTTCTTCTTTGCTTTATTTGATTGTCGTTTCTCTCACAAAATGCATACAGTCCATGAATAATTCTTTAGCTCTAAGTACATTTCGTTTAGTACTAAATTCATCTGCTATAAAATTTTGTGCTTTTCCTTCAGTATATTTCATTATACTTTGCACAGTGGACGTGTATGTAGTGTGTTTAATCCTCTCTTTTAGTCAAATTCCCTTCCTAACAAAGGGAAAAATGTGGGCTTATGATATCGCCCGGTGTCTGTGTGCGTAGGAGTGACTTGGTGGGGGGACTTGTACCGCGTTCACCTTTGTATGTTACCGTCAGCGTCTGTCCGTATGTTACTGTCACATTGTATGTTACTGTCAGCGCCTGTCCACATGTTACTGGTCACCTTGTCCGTATGTCGCTGTTAGCGCCTGTCCATATGTTACTGTCAGCGCCTGCCATATGTTACTGGTCACCTTGTCCGTATGTCACTGTCAGTTCCTGTCCATATGTTACTGTCAGCGCCTGTGCATATGTTACTGGTCACCTTGTCTGTAAGTTACTGGCAGCGTCCGTCAGGATGTTACTGTCACTTGGTATATTAATATCAGCCTTTGTCCGTATGTGATTGTCAGCGCCTGTGCATGTGTACTGGTCACCTTGTCTGTATGTTACTGGCAGCGTCCGTCAGGATGTCACTGTCATTTTGTATATTAATATCAGCCTTTGTCCGTATGTTACTGTCAGCGCCTGTCCATATGTCACTGCTCACCTTGCCTGTAAGTTACTGGCAGCGTCCGACAGGATGTTACTGTCACATGTATGTGACTGGCAGCGTCTTTCCGTATGTTACTGGTCACCTTGTCCGTATGTTACTTTCAGCGCCTGTCCGTATGTTACTGCCAGCGCCTGTCCATATGTTACTGTCAGCGCCTGTCCATATGTTACTGGTCACCTTGTTTGTAAGTTACTGGCAGCGTCCGTCAGGATGTTACTGTCACTTGGTATATTAATATCAGCCTTTGTCCGTATGTTACTGTCAGCGCCTGTGCATATGTTACTGGTCACCTTGTATGTAAGTTACCGGCAGCGTCCGTCAGGATGTCACTGTCACTTGGTATATTAATATCAGCCTTTGTCCGTATGTTACTGTCAGCGCCTGTCCATATGTTACTGGTCACTTTGCCTGTAAGTTACTGGCCACCTTGCCTGTAAGTTACTGGCAGCGTCCGTCAGGATGTTACTGTCACATTTTATGTGACTGGCAGCGTCTTTCCGTATGTTACTGGTCACCTTGTCCTATGTTACTGTCAGCGCCTGTCCGTATGTTACTGTCAGCCACTGTCAATATTTTACTGTCAGCGCCTGTCCATATGTTACTGGTCACAATGTCCGTATGTTACTGTCAGCGCCTGTGCATGTGTACTGGTCACCTTGTCTGTATGTTACTGGCAGCGTCCGTCAAGATGTCACTGTCACTTTGTATATTAATATCAGCCTTTGTCCGTATGTTACTGTCAGCGCCTGTCCATATGTTACTGGTCACCTTGCCTGTAAGTTACTGGCAGCGTCCAACAGGATGTTACTGTCACATGTATGTGACTGGCAGCGTCTTTCCGTATGTTACTGGTCACCTTGTCCGTATGTTACTTTCAACGCCTGTCCGTATGTTACTGCCAGCGCCTGTCCATATGTTACTGTCAGCGCCTGTCCATATGTTACTGGCAGCGTCCGTCAGGATGCTACTGTCACATTTTATATTAATATCAGCCTTTGTCCTTACGTTACTGTAACTTTGTATGTTACTGTTAGCTACCGTCCGTATGTTACTGTCACCTTGTCTCTAAGTTACTGTCAGCGTCTGTCCGTATGTTACTGTCACATTGTGTGCTAATATCAGCGTGTCTTCGTCGCTATCGGTGGCGGTTTCTGTGAACTGTGTCTAGCAGCAATCCTGTACCATGCCATGTGCCCTGAAGTCTTGTTCTCACCGCTCACTGCACGACTGTACAAAGAAGTAAAACTTAAAACATATCCCATATTTTATCATTTCGCACTACCTTTCTGCCTCTTTTATTTAGTTCCAATTCTACATGATAATTTTGCTGAGACAGAAGTCGAATTTAAGGCCTTTGTCCAGTTACCGCACACGGGAGACTGTGCTGCTTCGTGAGACCAACACACCATTTTGTAGCCCGTTTCACTCTAAAGGTCCCATCTGTGACACTCAATCCACAGCCGTGTGAATTTGCTTTATCGAGCTATGTCGTAATTGATTCTGAATTTTAAGGCCGATACACACACACACACACACACACACACACACATATATATATATATATATATATATAATATATTGACGTCCATTCATTGCATCCTTCATCCTCTGTGTTCTGGTTCTTCCCAATCTACCTGTAGATGTATAACACTCTTGCTTTGTGTGAAAGGAACACACCAGTGACGTCACAGCCACCGATACAGGTTTGTTTCTGACTGACGTCACAGCACTGTTAAGACTAGGGGTGTATCGATATAAGGCATCGATATATGTTGCCCAACTGTAATTAAGGAAATATTTTATTCAAGTGTTTCCCTATTCTTTTTTGGCAGTATAATTTGAGGAATTTAGTTAAAATTAAATATTCAATAACGGTGATAAAAAGTTGGAAGCCTTTGATGCGACTTGGTATTTGTATTTTGATAGCACACTTAACATCCATATCCTCTTATTCTATACAATCGGATTGTGATTGAGGTTAAGTATATTCAACGAAATTTGTTTTTATATTCAAAGGATGTTCCAAGCGCACAAAAGTTGTTTTCTTAGTAGGTTTTATGCTCCAAATTCAATAAATACATTTATCATCGCAAAATTTCCTCTTCAACAGGCTCTTTGCTTGTGTCTTTATTACGTACCGTAAGAATATTTCAATACAAGGTGTAAGATTAGTTACTGTGGTTGCCGCATTTCGGTATCGGCGCTAGTGTACTGCAGCCCTGACAGAAAGCGAACGCTGCTTGAAATAGTAACTTACACCAAATGCGAATACAGAACGGAATTATAAAGTCGAAGAAAGCCCTAAAGTTAAAAAGCATTTAAACTGGCATTCAAGACACGAAGTGAAAATATAAGAAGTGCTTCAGTAGTTTCTGTTGCTTGGGGAAGGTATAAGGCTTACTTAGCATGCCCGCGGGCTTAGAAATGGGTGTTTTGCCTTGGAGGATAAAGTGACAATGTGAGTCCCACCTTGCGATATATCGGTTAAAGCATTTAACAAGATTAAATTGCCTATGCCTTTATACAGACACGTTTAATGACTGAGTATCAGATATTTACTTGTAAAATTGGTGACGTTTCAAATGTCAGTAGTTAAAATATAGACTGTGAGTTGCTGTCAAGCTGTTGAACAATTACCATAAGGTGTATCGTCTTCCACTTTGCTCGAAATATTAGCGTCCTGTGATTGTGAGTCAGAAGTATGATTTTAAGTTACCAACACATTGTCCTGTCACGATCGAACGAACTGTGAATTTTTTATTGAGAACACGTCCGGAAAACTATATGTATATAAAGGTTGGGTGGGAAGTAAGTAGGCATTGAGAAATGGTTATAACCTCTATATTTCCAATGCAAAGATAATGAAAATAATGTTTACATGTACCTTTTTAAATGGGAATATGGACGCCTAGCTTAAAATTCAATGTAGGCACCGGCGGCATCTGAAGGTAGCGGTCGGCATTCATGGTGTCATGCAGAAGATATGGGCCGATGACCTTAGTGGCCGTCATTCCGCACCACACGGTCACTTTTGGACGATTTTGCATCTTCTCCACCGTCACTTCGGGATCGTGTGCCGCCCAGTAATGGCAATTATGTCGATTGACGAAACCGCCGATATGGAAAACGGCCTCGTCGTTCCAGAGAATGTTTTCAAACAGTTGTGGCCAATCCTCGTGCGAACCCAGCATCAACTCCCCATATTCCATTCTGCGGTCACAGTCTTCAGGTGTCAGCTCCTGCACGTAATTGGGTTTCGACGGGCGAAAATTCAAGTCTTTCTGTAACACCGTACGTATCGTGTGCCTCGACAGTTATTTAATGCCTACTTACTTCCCACCCACCCTGTATATGTATATGTATAAAACTACTTTGTAACTACTTTCGGTACTTTAACTATTCGTCCGTCTTTGTACTGGACCTGGCGTGAGCATCTCACTTGTCCCCACCCTTACTACTGCTTTGAGAACACGATCTTTTATGAGCGTTCTGAAAATTGCGAAAAGCGACTGTTAGCTTCATCATATCTGTCTGTCCGTCCGCATGGGACAACTCGGCTAACACTAGACGGATTTTCATGAAATTTGATACTTGAGAATTTTTCGAAACTCTGTCGAGAAAATTCAAGTTTCATTATAATCTGAAAACAATAACGGTCACTTTACATGAAGACCTATGTACACTTATGATATGTCGCTGAATTCTTCTTAGAATGAGAAATGCTTCAGACAAAATTTGTAGAGAAAATCAAAACACACATTTTATGGTCAATAACTTTGTTTCCGAAAATCGTGCCTTTATGATGATAATGTGGAAAAATATGGTGCAGCCAGACAGGCCACAGATGACAATATAACACGGCGCATGCGCTTTGCGTGCTGGATAACTAAGGCTACATACACACACTCAGAATATGTAATACTGCTTATCCACAGCAACAATGGTTACGCGAACGCGCCTCAATGTTACGTTATGCGTACATTGCCTGTCATTATTTGTTGAATGTAGTTAAGAATATCTCTCTCTCTCTCTCTCTATATATATATATTATATATTATATATATATATATATATATATATTTGTAAAGCCGATCCCAGTGGCCGTGCGGTCTAAGGCGTGGGTCTTCGGCCGCTCGCTTACTAGGATCGTGGGTTCGAATCCCACCGGGGGCATGGATGTCTGTCTCTTGTGAGTGTTGTGTGTTGTCAAATAGAGGTCTCTGCGACGAGTTGGTCCCTCGTCCATAGGAGTCCTACCGACTGTGGTGTCTCAAATGTGTGTGGTCATGAAACCTCGACGAAACGAGGAGGCCCAGGCCTATATAGGGCTGTCGAGCCATATCATGTGTATTGCACTTGTTAATTGTTTATGGCCATACAACACATCCTCATATTTATGAAAAGCTATATATAAATATATATATGTATATATGAAGTCTGTATTGTGATTTACAAATATTTGAAATTTTTTTGGCCGTACAGAACTCGCTTATGCGAAAATAGTCCACTGATGAGCTATGTTGTCTTTCATACACAGGCTGTCAAGGACTGAATGCTAGATAAAAGGTAAATTGTCCTTGTACACCGTATGAAGGCGTAAATGGGGAACGGATTTATGGTTGTGCTCATTCTTAACCTCGGCCCTAGGTGGAAGCCCGGCACCCATTAAATAATAGGCTGGCTGGGCCATATGGAGAAGAGAAAAACTCTTGCCTCTGCCGGGACTCGAACCCCGGACCTTCCAGCCCGTAGCGAATCGGCATACCGACTGCGCTAGCGCGGCTGTCCGTTCATGCTGGCGTGTAACGTTAACACGTCTGCTGATCAATCTTGTCTTTCGTACAGACAGTCAAAGTGTCGTGACTGGGGGTGGTGGGGGGTAACTGACCTACACAAAGGAAGTTATGGCAGCGTAATAGTCTTCGTTCAACCTTAACGTGGACTTGCATACTGAATTACTGTTACCAGCTACTGATTACTGTAGCACCTGAACTGCGTCCTTGAGCATTACGTTTTGTAATACGTCCGGCAGTTGGGTAACAGTATCAGCGTACAGCTGTACTGCCTAAGCTCAAATCATTGCGCTTCAGAAAGAATAAAATGCATATCTGCTTTCTCATGTTATTCGCTTGTGCAGTTCATGTTGCATGCTGTTGAATGGCACCACTCTGCGTCCAGACAGTTACAAGTCACCTCGGATCATTGCTGTTGTCTTGTTTACTGTTCTTGATCGTCGCTGACTAGCCTCTCGACTTTCGAAATCATGACATAACAAGAGAGGCAATGTACGTATCACGTAATATTGAGGCGCGTTCGCGTAACCATTGTTACCGTGGAAAAGCAGTAAGTATTACATATGCTGAGTGTGTGTGTCTGTAGCCTTAGTTATCCAGCATGCAAAGCGCATGCGTCGTATCATATTTTCATACGTGGCGTGTCTGGCTGTACCATATTTTTCCACATTATCTAAAAACGGTGCGATTTAAAAAAAAATATTGTACATAAAATGTGGGTTTTGATTTTCTCTACAATTTCGTCTGAAATGTTTCTCATTCTAAGAAGAATTCAGTAAGACATTAACATAAATGTACATAGGTATTCATGTAAAGTAACCGTTATTCTTGTCATATTTTAATGAAACTTGAATTTTCTGGACAGATTTTCGAAAAATACTCAAATATCAAATTTCATGAAAATCTGTCCAGTGGGAGCCGAGTTGCTTCATGCGGACGGACAGACTGACGAAGCTAATAGTCGCTTTTCGCAATTTTGCGAAAGCGCCTAGAAAACACAGCTTATCAGACTACGACTGCACGTAGCTACATAGCCAAGAAGTGTTATAGTGACTAAGGAATTTCCAAATGGCAATCTTAGCACGTGCTAAATGTAAACTTGAAGTGGATGTGTATCAAACTAAAGACTTGCGCGGACCAGTGTGTCTTCTAGTTTATAATTGTTTATGATTCATACAAAATATTCTTGAAGCTTTGGAAGGCAGTATTGTATCGCCCTGTGTATATACAACAGTAATTTTGCGAGTTGATTTACGCGGTTGCTCTGACAGGTGAAAAACACAAATTGAAAATCTGTGGACACAGACTACAGTACTTATAGCAGGAGTAATTTCACAAAGTCTCCAGCTCCAGGTGCAGGTAACTTTAGCGAGCCTATGCTGATGTCACAAGTCGCGACAGTGCGCGAAGTCGTGTGCGCGTAGATCAGTGTGTTTCTGCACTGAGAGAGGTGGAAGTGCCAGTATTGGTCTGTATACGTAGTAGCCGCGATGATGTTATTAGGGTAGGAGGGCCGTAAGGTTTGTGAGAATCGCGCTGAATGTTGTTATGCAAAATGGCGGGGACTTTGTGGATGTAATCCTTCTATACCTGATGATGACCGTGATAGGTCGAAACATGTAGTAAGTTATTATATCGTAAGCAATATAATAAAATATAGTTTTGCTGAATGAATCATTGCGTACTTTTGTTAACAAACACAATGGGTGCCAATACTGAAGATTGCTAAAGGCACAGTGTGGAAAATGCAAGATATTGCTGCCTAAACTCCATAGTGACAAAGTCCGTAATCTGTGCACTGTTGATATTATAGTTATGTTACAAGGGTTACGATGGATTGAACATGCAGCTCGAAGTAATATAATAAACGCATACTGAATTTCTGAAGGAAAATCTGTAGAATAGTTGGTAAAGGCAAAGTTATTCCTGTCCACGCTACGAAGGCATATAGGGGGACAAGAAGTATAGCTCCACTCATTCTTAACGTCAGCACTATATGGAGGTGAGTGGTCAACTTCATTTCCTGGCCGCTTTACCCCCGGGAAAGTACCGCGGTACCCTTTGAATAGGAGGTTGGGTGGGCCCCAGAGCCGGTCTAAACTTTATGGAAAGAGAAAAATCTGTTACCCCTGCCAGGATTCGAACCTCAGATCATCAAGCCCATAGCCTAGTCACTATGCCGAGAAGAGTTGTCATTTTAAAAATCGACAATAAGATGTTAAGATAATACTGTAATTGATGTTTGGTAAACAGACAAGTGGATTTGGTGTTGGCGATGTTGCGCCTTTAGCTGCTGTTACCGTAGAGTTAGCCCGCACAGCGCTGACCCAGTTGCGCCAGTGCAATGTCAATGGCAGATGGCAGCAGGCAGGCAGTCTGCTTCCGACTAGCTCAGTGAACGGAACGACGGAGGTGCCGTGCAGGCTTCAGAGAGCGGTAAGTGTGTTAGCTACAGTTGCATGTGGCCGGCTCTGCGGGTCGTGGAAATACGGACCATATCGTGTGTTATTCACAACTGTGTTGAGTGTGTGCAGTGGATCCTGTTTGTATTCAGAACCTCGAACACGCTTTGCTGAGACTGATCCAACTTTTCGTCCATCCAAATTTTAAGGGTTTTACAAGATTTGAGGTATGAACATTGTCAACTAATTTCCAACAATAGTGTGTTAGCACCTGTTATTTTCAGCATCAAAACTGCTGCCGTTCGGTTTCTAAAGCAATTTATCCCGGTCTCCAAGTTCGAAACATCGACCATCTAATGGAATTCGTATTTCTCCTCCACTTCTATGTAGGCCTCTCTCTTCCGGTTATTATTTCTTTTTCTTGCTTTTCCTCCCCGTAATTGTGGCTAATGCACCCACATGTTCAGTCACCCTACTTCTATCTTTCGTTACGAGCAGCCATAACATTTCAGCGTTTATTTTCGCTCTTCCTTACCACTAATCAGCTAACACCCATTTCTTCCCATAACATTACATTCTTTAATCTTTTCAGTTGTCACCTGAAGGCGTCCTCTTATACAACTGCCCTTTGTGTTACTCCTGAAATTTTCAGTCAATGGCCACATTTCATCTCCATATGCTGGAATATTTTCAACTATATTGTGAATGATAATATTTTTAATTTCCTTAGAAATGTTTTTTTTACATAATTCCGTGCAATGTTCTCGTTGCCATGTTTCCCATAAAGATTGCTCTCTGAATATGTCGCATGTCACATCAGTCATTATTGATCCTAAGTGTTTAAAGAAGTCGCATTTCTTAAAACTTCATTCTACATCTATATTTCCAACACACCCCCCCCCCCCAAACATGTTTGTACCACGTATCTTCTAAACAATTTGTAAATAATATTAGGAATAAATTACATCCCTGTTTGGGACCCTCAGTGATTGCTAAGAAAAGAACTTGACCACATGTAACCAGGCGTGGATGGTTGACTTCATCTCTGTGAAAAACAAATGAAGTAGACGAAACACAGGAAGAAAATAAGATGGCAGTTGTATCGTCTGTTACGTTCGTTGCAAATGGAATTGAGAAAATAAACCGGACAAGAATTAACATTTTGTTTAAAGTTGATACATTTATCGGTTAGGTAAGTGTCCCTCAACGGGCATGATGATTTGTCATTTTAATTAGCTTATAATTTTCTGTTGAGCTTTTGAATTGGTGTATATTTGCTTTGTTTTGATCTACCCCAATGTATCTTACTACTTCTCATAGCTTTCTTCTTTGCTTTATTTGATTGTCGTTTCTCTCACAAAATGCATACAGTCCATGAATAATTCTTTAGCTCTAAGTACATTTCGTTTAGTACTAAATTCATCTGCTATAAAATTTTGTGCTTTTCCTTCAGTATATTTCATTATACTTTGCACAGTGGACGTGTGTGTAGTGTTTTTAATTCTCTCTTTAAGTCAAATTCCCTTCCTAACAAAGGGGAAAATGTGGGCTTATGATATCGCCCGGTGTCTGTGTGCGTAGGAGTGACTTGGGGGGGGGGCAAGGGTAAAAAATGCGCCTCCCATATTTTTTCTATCTAGGAGTAGTTTTTGGCTACTGAGTTGAAGCTGGGCGAATAAAAAATAGAAGTATTTTCTAAATTATTATTTGGGTGGTGTACAGACAAAAAATGAAAAACCTGCGTTTTACGGGACCCAGAATACAGTCATGATCGATTTTGCCACCCCCCCCCCCCCCCCAAATTTATTAACCAAGTTATGTTTATGTCTGTGTGACCTCCATTTCAGTTTCCCTAGGAACACCGTAATTTTTACTTTTCTACTTTTGATAACAACAGTATGGAGGACACGCGAATTTGTGATCTGGGAGACACACAAGTTTTGAAAAGTAATATGCCTACAGAATGTAAAATAAGAACATAAAGACTGTGAGAAAATTTTTTGTCGCCTAATGTCAGATGGCAATAATTAACGACCCATTTGAGCCTATAATGCGAAATTTAGCAGGAACGTGCACATTACGTGCAAAATGACATTCGTAAATCAAGCTACAAATTTTCAGGTAATATTTCACAGATAGCCTACACCTAGTACAGAATACGAACGTTGATAACCTTATTCACAAAAAATAGCAATACTAATAGGATAATATTTGTCAGAATAGAAATCTGTGTACCAGGAAAATGGGCTTTTTGAATTTTGCCCAGAAATTCTTATTTTACATCTACTGAATTAGGACTTCTACGTATTTGGTTCAACTGTATTATTTTATTGAATATTATTTTCAAACATACATGTCAGATAGATACTATGTCAGTCTATTTCAGCCACATATTTTCAATCCCATTTTCAGGCTACTTTCTTTTCTTACGAGAAGAAAGCAGGTCTATGTAGTCACCATGTTGTCTGTGTTTTCGCCTTTTCAGCCATTGAACGCCTTGAGCGATCTTCACAAAGCATGGTATGAGGGAGACCAGCCAAATATCGCACATTTTAATTTCCTGCAATTCTTTAATAACATTATGGCAGACGCCCAAGTTTTCGAGATGAGAACAATATGGTGGCCTCATTGCGAAACCATGAAGTTATATCTGACAAATTTTAATAATAATTTCTTCATAAAAGTAATAATAATAATAATAATAATAATAATAATGGATTTGTTGACGTAGAAATCTACTCAACCCGCAAGTAGGTTGTATGAGTTCTGGTCATAACACCTGGTTAAATATTTTCATCACATGTCTGGGAATTTCATATTATTAATTCTAAGGACTTTTTCAGTAGTGGGTATATTCTGTTTAATCAAGATTAACCGCATCAAAAACACATGAGAGGCGCATGTTGCCTCCCCACACCAAATAGCTTTACTACTATGAACGTCATGGTTATATCCAAGACTGTACGAAACTCGTCTTTTTGTGACACAAAATGGTGCCCGCTTAACGCCGTGTAAGTAGGACAGTCAGTGGCGGCTAGTGTATAACCCAGATATTACAACGAAAGTACAGAAGAGAGCAGATCTCATCAACATCGCGGCGGAAGCCTGAAACCAAAGAAAGTACAGAATGTTGTAAAGCACGTTGAAAACTCTTATCACGTTATCATCAGCCAAGTCGAACCCAAAGTAAGCCTTTTGTCGACATTGGGTATAGGACATGTTAGCTTATTTAAAGAATTCCAGTGCATTACACTGAACTGTTTCGATAAGGACTGTTTATTTTGCATTTCTCACCGTGTATTCCGCATAGCCGCCATACACTCTAAGAATTCGTGTTGTAAAGTCAATAACACAGAATTAAAACAATATTAATAGGCCAACTGGAATGGTGAAGTTGGTCACTGTAGTGCCAGACGTTTTGTAAGCGGACTTGTAGCGCGGTCGCCTTTGTATGTTACCGTCAGCGTCTGTCCGTATGTTACTGTCAGCGCCTGTCCATATGTTACTGGTCACCTTGTTTGTAAGTTACTGGCAGCGTCCGTCAGGATGTTACTGTCACATTGTATGTGACTGGCAGCGTCTTTCCGTATGTTACTGGTCACCTTGTCCGTATGTCACTGGTCACCTTGCCTTTAAGTTACTGGCAGCGTCCGTCAGGATGTTACTGTCACATTGTGTGTGACTGGCAGCGTCTTTCCATATGTTACTGGTCACCTTGTCCGTATGTTACTGTCAGCGCCTGTCCATATGTTACTGATCACCTTGCCTGTAAGTTACTGGCAGCGTCTATCCGTATGTTACTGGTCACCTTGTCCGTATGCTACTGTCAGCGCCTGTCCATATGTTACTGTCGGCGCCTCTCCATATGTTACTGGTCACCTTGTTTGTATGTTAATGGCAGCGTCCGTCAGGATGTTACTGTCACATTGTATATTAATATCAGCCTTTGTCCTTATGTTACTGTAACTTTGTATGTTACTGTTAGCGACCGTCCTTATGTTACTGTCACCTTGTCTCTAAGTTACTGTCAGCGTCTGTCCGTATGTTACTGTCACATTGTGTGCTAATATCAGCGTGTCTTCGTCGCTATCGGTGGCGGTTTCTGTGAACTGTGTCTAGCAGCAATCCTGTACCATGCCATGTGCCCTGAAGTCTTATTCTCACCGCTCGCTGCACGACTGTACAAAGAAGTAAAACTTAAAACATATCCCATATTTTATCATTTCGCACTACCTTTCTGCCTCTTTTATTTAGTTCCAATTCTACATGATAATTTTGCTGAGACAGAAGTCGAATTTAGACCTTTGTCCAGTTATCGCACACGGGAGACTGTGCTGCTTCGTGAGACCAACACACCATTTTGTAGCCCGTCAAACTGTAAAGGTCCCATCTATGACACTCAATCCACAGCCGTGCGAATTTGCTTTATCGAGCTATGCCATAATTGATTCTGAATTTTAAGGCCGATACACACACACACACACACACACACACAAACACACACACACATATATATATATATATTGACCATTCATTACATCCTTTATCCTCTGTGTTCTGGTTCTTCCCAATCTACCTGTAGAGGTATAACACTCTTGCTTTGTGTGAAAGGAACACACCAGTGACGTCACAGCCACCGATACAGGTTTGTTTCTGACTGACGTCACAGCACTGTTAAGACTAGGGGTGTATCGATATAAGGCATCGATATATGTTGCTCAACTGTAATTAAGGAAATATTTTATTCGTTTCCCTATTCTTTTTTGGCAATATAATTTGAGTAATTAAGGTAAAATTAAATATTCAATAACGGTGATAAAAAGTTGGAAGCCTTTGATGTGACTTGGTATTTGTATTTTGATAGCACACTTAACATCCATATCCTCTTATTCTATACAATCGGATTGTGATTGAGGTTAAGTATATTTAACGAAATTTGTTGTTATATTCAAAGGATGTTCCACTCGCACAAAAGTTGTTTTGTTATTAGGTTTTATGCTCCAAATTCGATAAATACTTTTATCATCGCAAAATTTCCTTTTCAACAGGCTCTTTGCTTGTGTCTTTATTACGTACCGTAAGAATATTTCAATACAAGGTCTAAAATTAGTTACTGTGGTTGCCGCATTTCGGTATCGGCGCTGGTGTACGCCCATCTCTGCATAATCTGCTTTGTTACTGCCATGCGACATTGCAGGCTTTCGCCTCGGTGCAGTTGAGGCCTTCGTTCTTCTGGGATGTTACGCGGTGTAGGTTGGTAGTTTGTTGCCGACGTTTCGGGTCACGTCCATCCTATCTTCAAGGGTCATGCAGTCCGAGTAGACTGCTTAATCCTTGAAGATAAGAGCAATATGTGGACACGAACCTTTGGTAACAGACTATCAACCAACGGCGCGCAACGCCTCAGAAGAGCTAAGACTTTGTTATTACTAATTTTAGGGAATATTAAAGTAGAACTTTGGAGCGGCCATTAACGGCATACTGTTCGTATCAAATTTCATAAAAGTCGATGGAACTGTTCTGTACCTGAAACATTCCGATGAACAGACATGACCTTCTCTCGTTGCCTTCTTCGTGTGCGCGATGTAAAGAACCCTTGAAGTCATCTCCCCAGAGTCGGTTTCCCAAATGTACGTATTCTTGTAATAGATGCTCCTCACACAATAACCACATATTTATCTCTTTCTGTCTGTATCCGTCTGCATGTATATATATATGTCCTACTATGTGTTCATTGATTTTGTTTATGAGCACACGAGTCGGGATAGCTTAGGCAGTATAGTGACTATACTACGGATTGAACGATCCGGGTTGCGAGTCCCGGCAGGGATAAGAAATTTTTCTCTTCTCCAAAACGTCCAATACTGATCTGGCAACCACCCAGCCCCTTATTCCATGGGTACCATGGTTCCTTCACACGGTTAAGCGGCCGGAGCTTGAAGTTAACCATTCACCTCCATGCAGTGCCGGGATTAAGAATGAGTGGATTTATACCTCTGCTACCCCTATATGACTTTATGGTGTGGACAGGGACAACTTTACATTTTCCATAGTAGAAATGGGCCCAGTTTTATAAGACATCTTCAAAAATCTCTACAATAAATCAGTGTTTGTCCCAAGGTAAAATAAGTATTTGAGGAATAGATGTTATTGTGTACAGGCACAATGTATTACGCCAACTCACACACTTTTCCCCGTGCTGAGCCAGATGATTCCAATCAACATTTTCACAGCTGCTTTCTTGAGACTCCTTTTGACATTGTCCTCTGGTCTGTTAGAACGTTCTTAAGAAGATTTAGTAAACCAACAAAATCGCGTGTAAGGATTGCGAATTGAATTCCAGCGCTGGGGCATCAGCTCGTTGCTCCGTCATGCTAACGGCAGACACGCCAGGTGGCGAGCGGTAGTGTCACACAGCATTACGCTGTTAACAGCGAAGAGAAACTTGATCCGCAGCTGGAGAGGAGCACACAGCATTGCTGTGCTCACGTCAAGTCTTATGAACGCATTAAGGTCTGTTACAGTCCGACGGTTCATCGCCGTGTAAGCCTGCTCACCAGACCGCCATCTTGCCGTTTCATAAACTCAGTTTACTCAGGTTAAAATTTAGCCCCCTTTACTTCCTAAAATGGAAAGAAAAAAAAAACCTGTGAGTCCTCATTTCAGTTTGGATGTATTTCAAAATTTTTTATAAAATTTGGCACAATAGTTGGGCTAGTGGATGACATCTCAATGTCATACTTTGTAATTTTCTGCAGTCATGAATAACGACATGGCGGACGTACGAAATTTGTGGTGGGAGTGACCCTAGAGCGAAATACTCTAGGGTCTAGAGCTACCTACTCTAGTGTCACAAAATGTTTCATGTCAAAAATATGCGACTTCTGTTAAAGTAATATTTTTGTAAAATATAAATCAACATGGCGTCGATGCGCTCATTTTGTTTAGCTTTTGATTTTGTGGTGGTAAATAATGAACCACTGAACCTAGGCATGTGAAATTGTTACATAACAGATGAAAAGTGTTCGTTTGTTTGTTAGTCAGTGGGACGACGATGGACATTAAGAGGTTTTGTCCAACAGTCGTAACATAGACATGTATAGAATCTGTTGTGATGAACAGCAATGATAATAAAAATATTACGTGGGGCGAGGGATATATGAAACTAGGAAATTAGATTATCAGGGTTCTGCTCGGATCTCCCTGTTACAACGCTCTTGTACCGTCTACGTCAGTGTCTTCCCAACTCACCCCTGATATCCCATTTCCTACGAAGGTTCTGTAAATGTTTCTTGAATACCCAAGCTACAGTTTCAGTCCTTCACACTAGGAATTTCGCCGACCGAGACTTTTCGAGGAGAGAAAATTCTCTTTTCCCTGCTGAGATTCGATTCGGAGCAGGGTCAACAGATTTTTGTTCAAAACGTCCAGACTGGCTGTGGGGCCCACCCAGCCTCCTATTCCATGGGTACCGGAGGTGCTTTACTCCGGAGTAAATGGGTCGATTCCTGAAGCTGACCACTCACCTCTGTCTAGTGCCGACGTTAAGAATGAGTGGAGATAATCCTCTACTAGCTCCATAAGTTTTTATGGTGTGCACAGGGACAATTTTTCCTTCTATTGTACTTCGTTATTTAGAGCCTTCTTTACTTCATTTTTGCTGCTTAGTTTATGTAGCGGCGTATATCTATTGCACAGGCAGTATATCTATTGCACAGGCAGTATATCTATTGCACAGGCAGTATATCTATTGCACAGGCAGTATATATATTGCACAGGCAGTATATCTATTGCACAGGCAGTATATCTATTGCACAGGCAGTATATCTATTGCACAGGTAGTATATCTATTGCACAGGCAGTATATCTATTGCACAGGCAGTATATCTATTGCACAGGCAGTATATCTATTGCACAGGCAGTATATCTATTGCACAGGCAGTATATCTATTGCACAGGCAGTATATCTATTGCACAGGCAGTATATCTATTGCACAGGCAGTATATCTATTGCACAGGTAGTATATCTATTGCACAGGCAGTATATCTATTGCACAAGCAGTATATCTATTGCACAGGCAGTATATCTATTGCACAGGCAGTATATCTATTGCACAGGTAGTATATCTATTGCATAGGCAGTATATCTATTGCACAAGCAGTATATCTATTGCACAGGCAGTATATCTATTGCACAGGCAGTATATCTATTGCACAGGTAGTATATCTATTGCACAGGCAGTATATCTATTGCACAAGCAGTATATCTATTGCACAGGCAGTATATCTATTGCACAGGCAGTATATCTATTGCACAAGCAGTATATCTATTGCACAGGCAGTATATCTATTGCACAGGCAGTATATCTATTGCACAGGTAGTATATCTATTGCATAGGCAGTATATCTATTGCATAGGCAGTATATCTATTGCACAAGCAGTATATCTATTGCACAGGCAGTATATCTATTGCATAGGCAGTATATCTATTGCACAAGCAGTATATCTATTGCACAGGCAGTATTCCGTTCATCTTGAAGGATTAGGCTCATATTAGGCCTAAGTGGGCAGAATTTTCTAACGTAAAGTAGAAACAAGCTGATCCCAGTGGCCGTGCGGTCTAAGGCGTGGGTCTACGCCGGTCGCTTTCTAGGATTGTGGGTTCGAAACCCACCGGGGGCATGGATGTCTGTCTCTTGTGAGTGCTGTGTGTTGTCAGGTAGAGTTCTCTGCGTCGGACTGATTACTCGTCCAGAGGAGTCCTACCGTGTGTGTGTGTCTGAGGGTGATCGTGTAGCCTCGATAATGAGGAGGCTGTGACCCACTAAGGGCTGTTGCACCACTGGGGGGAACAAAAAGCAGAGGCAAATTAAATGAAAACAGAACACGGAGAACGGGACCAAGCACTTGCTGTGAAAGTGCATTAAATAATTTTAGATGTGAGGGTTCGTTTGTGAAAACTAATTTTGATCAGACAAAAGGACTAATGAACAGCACTGACATAATTTTAAAGAAACGCTCACTGTACTCATTGAGGATCCACATGAATTGTTGAACTTCTAGATTCTTTACGACAAATAACCTTATAGTAAATGTAAAGGTCACCCCATGACAAGCTTATACTGGAACAGAGGCGAGGCGGAGGTATTTCTCGAACCCATTCACAACCCGGTACTAGAAGAAGGTGGGTGGTCAGCACCACGCTCCGGCCCCTTTACCACCAGGAAAGAACAAGTACACATTGTACAGGAGGCAGGGTGGGCCTCGGGGCCCGGTCTGGACGGCTTATAAAATTTCACCCCACCGGGATTTTTTTTCCTTTGATCCATTTTGTGCCTTTAAATCCTTCCCTCCTTCTTCATGTCACTTATGATTCATACTACTGTCATACCTGACAACAAACAACACAAACATCCATGAACCCGGCGGTTTTTTTTTTTTTTTTTTTTTTTTTTTTTGCCTATCCGGGGTTTTTCCCCTTTCATCCATTTTTTGGACTGTTTAAATCCTTTCGTTCTTCATGTCACTTTACGTTCCATATTATCGTCCTTATACAACAAACACAACACAAACATCCATGCCCCCGGTGGAATTTTTATTTTTTTTTTGCCTGTCCGGGGGTTTTTCCCCCTTGATCCATTTTTGTACTGTTTAAATCCTTACGTCCTTCATGTCACTTTACGTTCCATACTATCGTCCTTACAACAAACACAACACAAACATCCATGCCCCCGGTGGGATTCGAACCCACAATCCCAGTAAGCGAGCGGCCGCAGACCCACGCCTTAGACCGCGCGGCCACTGGGAACGACCCCAGACCCCGGACCGTCCAGCCTGTACCGACTGCCCTGTATCGGCCGCTAATCTTATATTAGGCTACGTAACATAGAGCTGTTGTCGTACATTGCAATTGACCTACTGTTTCTGTCAGATGATAGCACGTACCATGTAAAGTATTACACAGCGGTTTGTTGAGTGTAAAGTTGGAATATGAGAACTGTGGAAACCACGGAGCGTCATGTCATTAGGAATATTTTGAGTTTTTCGTAAATAATAATGCAGTCACCGAAGTCACAAACAGTGAGGGCTTGTAGTTGTACATAAACGGAGTGCTTGTATATGGGTCTAGAGCAGTGATTCCCAAACTTTTTTGTTTCGCGAACCCGTTTTGCCTTCGAAAAATAACCACGGATACCGACATCCTTTCTCACGTAAATATAGAGTGTCCGCATGACATTTGATATCTCAGAACTGATTTCAGATAGGTACACATACCAATAGGATACATAAAATGCCTTGCATGATTTGACCTTAATTAAAATGTTTGTTTCTCCCCTCGTGGGTACAGGGATTTCTTAATTAGATATTCTAAAGGTCATACGAAATAAATATTTTTTTTCCCAATGGCTCGACAGCCCCTTGGGGGCCTAGGCCGCCTCATTTTTCGAGACTTCACGATCACACATTTGAGACACACCACAGTCGGTAGGACTCCTCTGGACGAGGGACCAGCCCGTCGCAGAGACCTCTACCTGACATCACACAACACTCACAAGAGACAGACATCCATGCCCCCGGTGGGATTCGAACCCACAATCCCAGCAAGCGAGCGGCCGCAGACCCATGCCTTAGACCGCAAGGCCACTGGGATCGGCACGAAATAAACATATCGCCAATTAAAGAAGTTTCCCGATTACTTTTAACAGAACATTATTCCTTTGATTGAAAAAATAAGCAAACTTTAAAGTAGCCAACACAGAAATATATCCACGGATCCCCTGGCAACAGGTCGCGAAAGGGATTCACGGACCGCATTTTGTAAACCACAGGTCTAGAATTTGACACTGGAAATGGAATGTCAATGTTCTCATAGCCTTCCAAACGGTAACTAAAATAGGTCATGGGAGTCTTTGGTAACAGCAATATTTTTAATATTATAGCTGTTTATTTGGACTTATATATTGCATATGTGTGGCACGTATGGGTGACAGGAGAGGTGCATACAGGGTTTTGATGGGAACACCTGAGGGAAAGTGACCACTTGGAAGACCTAGGCCTAGATGGGAAAATGATATTAAAATGGATTTTCAAGAAGTGGTTTGGGCCGTATGGACTGGATTAATCTGGCTCAGGATAGGGACAGGTGGCGGGCGCTTGTAAATGTGGTAATAAACCTTCGGGTTCCATAAAATGCGGGGAAATTTCTTGACTATCTGAGGACCTGTTAGCTTCTCAGAAAGGACTCTCTTCCATAGAGTTAGTTATTACGTATGAATTAAGATATGAATTCCACACGTGCGTCCTGCACCACGACATAATCTACTGTCACGAGAATATAAATGCACTAAGAAACTTCTGTTTAGGTTAAGCTGTGTGCATAGGTACAATTTGTTTATATATACACAAAAAAAAAAGATAGGCAACAATTCCTTTGAAAATGTGGCAAATTTCAAATATTTGGGAACAACCATAACAAATCAAAATTGCATTCATGAAGAAATTAAAAGCAGATTGAAGTCAGGGAATGCTTGCTATCATTCAGTGCAGAATCGTCTGTCTTACAGTTTGCTCTCCAAAAATGTAGGGATTAAAATGTACAGAACTATAATTTTGCCTGTTGTTTTGTATGGGTGTGAAAATTGGTCTCTCACACTGAGGGAGGAACATATGCTGGGTGTTCGAGAATAGGGTGCTGAGGAAGATATTTGGGCCTAAGAGGGACGGGGTAACAGGGGAATGGAGAAGACTACATAACGAGGAACTTAATGATCTGTACTCATCACCAAATATTGTTAGGGTGACCAAATCAAGAAGGTTGAGGTGGGTGGGACATATAGCACGTATGGGGGAGAGGAGAGGTGCATACAGGGATTTGGTGCGGTAACCTCAGGTAAATAGACACCTAGGAAGATCTAGGCGGAGATGGAATGATAATATTAACACGAATCTTCAAGAAATATTTTAGAGACGCTTGAACTGGATTGATCTGGCTCAGGATACGGACAGATGTCGGACTGCTGGGAACGCGGTTATGAAGATAGAGATGCCACAAAATTCGGGTGATTTCTTGACTAGCTGATGAACTTTTATTCTCTCAAGAAGGACTTGCCTCACGGAAGTAGGGAGAATATATATACACAAAAGAATGGTGCGGTTTCAAAGGTGAATACAATTGATACCGCACCATTCTTTTGTGTATACCCTGTATATATATATATATATATATATATAACCCAGTTGCCATATGAAGGACATTGTTGAATCAGGGATGTAATTTTACGGGATTCCTAACAAATTACGAACTTCATGAGGCATAGTTTTTTTGTGTTTACTTACGCTGCCGATAGTGTAGGTTTCGCTATACGTATCTTGATCTAATTCTAAATGTTGTGAGTTTTTGGACTCTTGCGGTGGTCTAATTGAGCGTACTGTTCTTCAGGGATATAACCCTGCGCTGCTGGGTAAGTTGGTCCAGACGTTTCGAAAGAATATATCGCCTTCATCTCCAAAGGTAGAATGTCTATGAATACCCATCTTCAAGGCTGGTGTACAAAGGCACTCTTCTTTTGAAGATGAAGGCGACATGTTCTTTCGAAATACCTGTAACCAATTACCTAACGATACAGCATCACATCCCAGAAGACCGGTGTCCTGTGTTATTGCTGTGTACAAAATTGTAAACTGTCCAAGCTGTGTAAAGAATTTACTGTTTAAACGAATCTGTGGAGAGAATGGCTTGATTATGAATGTAACAATTTCACACTGTAACTGTCTCCATGGACCAGATTTAAAGAAACTAAGAGGTCGTCAGCTAGTCAATAAATTTTATGGAACCCGAAGGTTCATTACTGCATTCGCAAGAGCCTGCCAACTGCCCCTATCCTGAGCCAGACCAATCCAGTTCATGCTCCACTATTCCACTTCTTGAAGATGTATTTTAATATCATCCTCCCATCTAAGCCTGGGTCTTCCAAGTGGTCTCTTTCCCTCAGGGTTTACCACCAAAACCGTGTATGCATCTCTCCTCTCCTCCATACATGCCACATGCCCCGCCTATTTCTTTCTTCTTGATTTGATCACCCGAATACTATTTGGTGATGACTAGTTCATAAAGTTCCTCGTTATGTAGTCTTCTCCACTTCCCTGTTACCTCGTCCCTCTTGGACCCAAATATCTTCCTCAGCACCCTATTCTCGAAGACCCTCAGCCTATGTTCCCCCTCAAATTGAGAGACCAAATTTCACATAATTTGACATTTTTATGCCTTTGTTTACGGTTCAAGTAATGTTGTTTTCAGAAGCTAAGGATATGTTCAGTGGCGTCAAATTGTAGAATGATCAGTGAATGAGGAATTACAAAGGGTGTGGAAGGAAGGGGCCTGGTCTAAATTTGAGACACTATACCGGTATTTGCCAGAAGTTACTAAGTAAAACAATGGAAAGCTTCATTCCGGATAAGAGGCGTCCGGGTTAAGATTTGGACCTCAGGCCTCCGAAGACAAAACAGAAGCTCGAGCGACGCAGTCATTGTGTTAGGCTAAATATCTGCCAATGAAAACGGTAATGTACTTTGAAATAACATAAGATATGTATAACAGTAGAGTGCCGTGTCGTAGATACGAGTACGACAGTCGAGCTGACGTCTTGTGTTGATGCATAAAGCAATGAACACGCTTCCGTGCGAATCAGAGCGGCAAGACGATAATGACTCTTCGCCAGCAATGCGGTCTTTTCTTCCTCTCCATGAGGTATATAAAACGCGTTTAATTACTGGTGTAAATGTCTGGCTTGTACACATCTACACGTCTTTGAGAAATTTCATACACAAGATGTGGGACGGACAGATCAAAATATGTATTACGTTCTTATCCAGAAATATTTCCGCCCCCTGAGGATGGCAAGTTGATTGCCGAAACGTATGTAGGGGTTACAAATATATCTTACTTTGTTGATAATTCTTGTGCATTAGTTGGTTTAACGTAAACTTATGACAAAATGCACGGTACGTGTAATATAAAATTCTTCCTTTAAGTCTAACTCCATATGCAGAATAAATTATTGGGCATCATCAATGTGGATTTCGATATAAGGGATCATTACTGATCAGATATTTTGCATTCGTCAAAACCTTTGGGAAAAACTGGGAATAAAATGGGATAGTGAAAGGTAAAGCAACCCCATTACAGGCCTAGACAGGCCCGGAGGGGTCCAGGAGGTTGAGGCTCCCATATTTGTAGACAATCGGCACATGAAGGTGGTAAGGTTGTCAGCCCTACGCACCGGCCGCCTTTACCCCCCCAGGAAATATTCCTGGTACTCATTTCTGTTAGAGGCTGAGTCGACCCCAGGGCCATAGTGCGACCGAAACGATTATGTCAAGGAATTAATTCCAATGAAAATGGGATAGTACATCAGCTATTTATAGAGTCCAAGAAAGCCTGTTTTTTCGTTTAGCTTACAGGTTTTGTACAATATTCTCATTGCGTTTCATGTATGCTTGAAACTAGCAAGAGTAATTAAAATGTGTTTAAATGAAACCTAGAATAAATTCCGGAAACGCAAATATTTGATTCATTTCCTATTCAAAATTGTCTGGAATAAGAAAATGCTTTATTGCCAGGTGTTTCAACTTAATTTTAAAATAGACAATTAGGAAAGTTTAAGTAAACTAGGAAGAAGGTGTCAAGATTCCAAGAGGACCCGTGAAGATGGGACCGATACGTTGTCCCGAAACGTCGGTAAATGATTACCACACGATGCCGTATAATTACCCAAAAGACCACAGATTTTATCAACATCGCGGCGGAAGCCTGAAATCAAGGAAGAATTAAGATTAAATGGGGCACACCATCGTCTGCTCAATACTATTGGGGGAAATATAAATGCTGTAAAAAATAAAATACTTTATTAGTTGCTAGTAAGGAGATTTTTTCGGGAAATAAATACGGAGAAATCTAAGTATATGTTTATGTGTCCCAAAATTCGTGTCGAAGGTTTGAGCTTTGCAATCTCGTATTTTAAATCGAGGGCTACTGGCTGACTGATTTTGTGTATCTTTATGTCCCAAATCATAACAAGTGACAATCCGTTTCGGAAACTGAATCTGTTTCCATCTCCAGATAAACTAAAAAGCAGTTGGGCAGGAACTAATTTGGACTCGTTAGACAGAGCTGTTCTCAGAATATGGACGACCTGTGTCATTTCAGCTACATCTAGGCATAAGCGCCTCCTCACCTTCTAACCTGAGGAGAGACACAACCTGTTGCCGCAACATTATGTTACTTTTGTGCTTTTTGGAACACCAGACGACAGACAAACTCCAGAAGCTACGCACAAGTGACGCCCGCAACTACGACCTAATTGGTTTCTGGAAGACTGTCGCAAAGCGAGCGTCGTAGGTCGAATCCTTATTTCCCGGGGTTTCGTTCCTAAAAACTCACTTCCTACGATGTCATAGGGGGTGGGGGGGAAGGGAAGACTGTCCCTGTGCACGCAATGAAGGCGTATTAGGGAAGTGGAGTTATAGCTCCTTTTATTCTTAAGCTCATCACTAGATTGGATCAGTGGTCATCACAGCTGCTTTATCCTCCAGGAAGGCCCCGCCCCACTGCCCATTGAATATGAGGTTTAGTAGTGGACCACAGAGCCGACCTGGACCCTTTGGAGAAGAAATCTCTCTAGTCCTTCTCAGGAATCCAACCACGATTTACCTGACAATCAACCAGGCCATACAGTCAAAAGCTTTTCCACCTGTGGAACCAGTCTATCACCTTTTCTTTCTGTCACCGTTGACTGCATTGGCCTAGCGCTCTTACCTGCCTTCAAACATTGTTTCCTTATGCTTCAAAATTTTGCTCATGGTTGAATGCGATAATTTGAATCTGGACGCGAGCCCGCCCATTTTATTCCCGACTCACGTAAACTCGAAACTTCATGCTCCATTTCCAAACCATGCCTTTTCGTGACTTTTTTGTTGGTTTCAAAGTCTACGCAAGAACTTTCCTTTACTCAGATGCATTGAAAAGCTAAAGGTTTCAGAATGTGAAAAAAAAAAAAATGGACAAAAATTGAAGATCGATGCAAAAGGGATTCTTTCGCTGTAGGCACAGGTACCGACTGTCAGCTGAGACGCTGACAACCGACGTG
This sequence comes from Reticulitermes speratus, assembly GCA_021186555.1. Lineage (NCBI taxonomy): Eukaryota > Metazoa > Arthropoda > Insecta > Blattodea > Rhinotermitidae > Reticulitermes > Reticulitermes speratus. The sequence continues at coordinate 9,341,590 of JAJKFL010000005.1, forward strand.
TTCGCTCTGTGTTGCCAATAAATTCGGCGTCGATGGCAGTCGTTAGAGGGTGGTAAATACGAGTTTTCATCGTTATTGTGGGGGTCTTACTATTAGTAGAAAGATCGCGAAAGCAGGGTGTCGGAAGTTGAGCCGTCGTAAATCGGGCGTGTACTGTAGTCATAAATGTAACAGACATGTCGTAGTCAGAAGAGTGTAGAAGTGAATTATACATTATTCTTTGCCTATATTTCCTGTTAACTTTCACAGGACATGCTTCATGATCTTTACTCTTTTCCTGTATTTGTTAAGGCAGCCCAATCAAGACATTTAGAAAGAGTGAGTCATGAGACTTAACATGTATTTACAAACAGGAAATGGATGATGACTTTTGGTTCCAGACGTACATGGAGGGACGCTGCTGAACTGTGGGTTATGAAGAAACATTTGACTGGCTAGTGTTTTGTAATGCTGATGCTGGATCAACAGATAATTTACTGAGGTCTCTGAGCTGGCTTTTTAACCGATATTGGGGGGGGGGGGTAACGTCTTCTGCCCCAAAAATGTCGATTTAATCGTTCTGGAAAAAAGTGCATATCAGACACATTGGATTGAAGGTCACCAGCTTTCCTCTGAACTGCCAGGGGGCGAGAGAAATCGAGATGAAAGTGGTTCCGAAGTGGGACAGCCTCTCCCACGCCTGTCCCTTGTGGGATTCTCCGCTAGGTGGAAACCAAACATCGGGACCTCGTATACCAGTTTCGGTCTATGGTCCTGTTATTGGATACGCTGACAGCAACAATTAAACAGAACTACTTTCCTGTGAATGCATTAATTAATGTCTGTAGAGAGTGCAGAACAGGTTACGAATTACTGGAAGCCTGTAAGTTCTTGGTGTTTGTGTAATATATTCCAGTGCAGGATGTGTAGATAAGAGACGAAGTAGCTCATTCAATGTCTTCTGAACAGAACATTCTCTACTGGAATCAAATTTTGCAATAATTTACCACGTAGTCTGACAAACCTTAAGAATGCGTAGGCACAGTTCAAAGTAGCATTAAGAATATTCTTAAATACACACTCCTTTCACTCTTTAGATGAATTTTGTATGTGTAAAGGTGATCCATAATGCTGCATACGAAATATTTTTAGTATTTTGTACTGTGATAATTCTGTATACTTTGCATACTTTGTTGTATGTTTACGACCTATTCCACACCTTACTGTTACCTTGACAAACTTGTGGATCCATAGAATGTATGTGTGTCTATGTATGTATGTATATATGTATGCATGTATGTATGTATTATGAATGAATGTATGTGTGTATGTGTATGTATGTATATAGTGTATGTATGTGTATGTATGTATGTATATAATGTATGTATATATGTGTGTGTGTATGTATGTATTATGTATGAATGAATGTATGTACATATGTATGCATGTATGTATGTACGTATGTATGTCTATGTATGTATATGGTGTATGTATATATATATGTACCTGTGTAAGTATTTATGTATGCATTATGTATGAATGAATGTATTTACGTATGTATGTGTATGTATGTACGTATGTATGTACGTATGTATGGACTAGACGATCGGTGTACGATTTTGGAAAGGGCAGGAACTTGTAGCCACTTGTCCAAACCAGCCCAGGGATCCACGCAGCTCATTTAAGTGTTTACGGAAGGAGCCGTCAAATTAGTAATAATTATACTATAGAGGGTAGTATAATATACTACTTGATTTTATTGTAATTTTTATAATTTTTAAAATTTAATAACTTTTAGCAGCTTAACAATACCACTAATTTTACAAATTTTATACGATGTGGTAACAAATACTGACTCACTGTTATGACGTAACCAAAGAATTGGTCTATGTAAAAACTCACTTAAAATACCCCCTGATGATGGCAGAATAACTGCCGAAATGCGTATTGGGGCTTCGTAATAATAAAGAAAACAGTCAAAAAACTGTCTTAGTGCATCTGTTGGTACAAATAATTCAATTATAAAAAGATGCACGGTGAATATAAAGTGAAATTTAATTTCCGATAAGTTTAACCCCCCTCCCCGTATTGGCACTATTGAAGTCACGGAATTATCATTAATAATATATGGGTGAAGAAAGTGCAGGTGTTATTTATAATGTGGCCCGCAAATATTGTTTTCTTTTAGATTTGTTATCTCGCAGCCTCAATGTTGCTCATCCCTGCTCTGTATCATTCTGCTGCTCCAGCCTGTCCGATATCATCCTGCCGCTTTCCACAAGACACGCTCGTGAAAGGACGGCAGTAAATATGTGCTAGACACATGAATGGATTTAGTGAAAGCTATGCATTATGCAGGGTCATACTCAGGCTGCGGCTGCTTTCCCACCGGTCTTGTTCGTATTTTTGACGATAGATGGTGTGAAAGTGGTGCGAACTCCGTTCTACCACTCAGATTTATAACAATTGAAACCTTTGTTGAAGAGTTATGCCAAACGTAAAAAGAAGCTGCAGTAGTCGTCTTAAGACACGATTTTTCACTTCGCTGTGACCCACGTGTTTTAGTTGATGCTGTGATATCAAATTTCTGATGATCGCCATAATTTAAGGAAGACACTATACTGAAGGGTATTATTGGTAGGCTAGTTGTAGTTGGAAGACGTTGAAGAATGGAAATCAACGTGGAGCAAGCTAAGGTAATGAGAATCTCGAGGCAACCGTCCCCAGTACACATTATGATATATAAAAAACGGGGTAGGTAGTGTCGGAGTCACTACCGCTGAGGTTTTTGGCGGAAAACGTCTTACCCAGGCGGTGTTTTCGGGGCGGGGTGTTTGTAGGGTTGGTAAGAAAGAAATGAGCGCAAGGAACTTGCATTTCTTTTATTTTATTTATTTCTGACAATGCTGACTAATTTGTAAAATTTTGTTGAAGACAGGACGACTTTTCAAAGTGCTCCGTCGCCAGACGCCAATGGGATATAAACGCTAAATCTCGATTCTCAAACGTCTCATCTGCTTGTATTTCGTCGCATTCCATCGGTTCTATCTCACTGTCGACATCCATTGCCTGTGAACTTGCGTCAGGCGTTGCGGCGTCCGCGCGACTGGTGCTCGCCTCAACTTGTCGACGCTGCCTCATCCTCCGCATTCGTTCTGCTGCTGTCATAGGGGCGTTTTTGGATTCCTCATTTATTCTTCTTTCACTTTGTAAGCGTTTACGATAGGCATTTACCTTCTTGTTTTCAAGATATTTCGACATTTTTTAAATTTTAGGGAAAATGTGTCCAAGTTCAACAGTTTCTCACTCTATATTTTTTCAAGTTCTTTCACTATTGTCACTATTAGTGTTTTATTTTATAGTACTCGTCGAGCTCTGTTAAACGACACCTCACACAACGTCCTACGCGTACGCGTTCCCGAGCTATACTAATTTTGCCGCGCGGCGAACCGGTAATTTTCCACTCCAACTTGGCGACCATCTTGTGGCGGCGTGTGACGTCACGCGCTCAAGGTTAATGTCGCGTAACATTCTTTCATCCTTGCTCTTTTAAACCGTGTATTGCTTATTTGGATATGCTTTATAGTTTTAAAGTTATTAAGATTTGTGTGGTATACACAAAATCGTAACATCGACTTTCGCATAGTTTCCCCCCATACCGGACCCGCGGTGTAAGACGTTTTCCGTCAAAAACAACTGGAGAATGTGGAATATTTCAAATACTTGGGTAGCGTGATAAAAAGTGTTGCAAGAAATACACGTGAAATTAAACCCAGCATTGCCATGAAAAGGCGGCATTTAACAAGAATAAGAGTGTTTTGAACAGCAAATTAATTGGACTTAAATTTAAGGAAGAAACTAGTGAAATGCTACATTTCGGAGCATAGCTTTTTATGGTGCTGAAAATTGGACACTTTGGAAAATAGATCAGAAATACCTTACAAGTTCTGTTGAGCGATGGAGATCAGTTGGATCGATCGTGTGAGAAATGAAGAAATGTTACAGAAAGTCAAGGAAGAAGAAACATTCTACAAATAATAAACTGAAGAAAGGCTACCTGGATTGGTCATAGCTTGCGTAGGAACGGCCTGCTTAAACATGATATTGAATGAAAGATAGGGGTATGGGAAGAGGAGGAAGAAGACGTAAGCAGCTACTGGATGACTTTAAGGGAAAGTGAAGCTACTGGATATTTAAAAAGGAAGCACTAGATTACACTCTGTGGAGAACTCGCTTTGGAAGAGGCTATGGACCTGTCGCAAGACAGACTACGGAGATAATGATGGCCATAATTCGCCGTCCTTGGGTTTTGAAAGTCAGTGTTGTACAGTTCTTTATTCTTCGTGGGCTCGTTAAGACCCTAATATTACTTGGGTTTATTTATTTATTTATTTTCGCTGTGGCGCCACAGCCCAAGTCGGGCTTAGGCCGCCTCTTTTGAGGTTCTAGAACACACACAGACACACACACCCGGTATGGCTCATCTGAACGAGCGATCAGGGCGTTGCAGAGGCCGCTACCTTCACATCACACAACAAACATAAGAGACGAACATCCATACCGCCGGTAGGATTCGAACCTGCGACCCCAGCAAGCGAGCGGCCACAGACCTACGCCTTAGACAGCGCGGACACCGGGATCGGCCTTAGGTTTATTACACATGTCTTTGTGTCATGTGATGCTATAGAGTAAACAGGGGGAAGCGGAGACTTCAATCAGAACTACACCTTTTGCAGTCTTATTATATATTGTGCAACATGTTTCGGCTTTGGCTAAAAAGCCGTCATGAGGCACGACAAAAATGCACGTAGAAAGAGCACTTGTACAGGGCATACACAAAATAATGGTGCGGTTTCAATAGTGAATACTATTGAAACCGCACCATTCTTTTGTGTATGCCCTGTATACCACGCCATAAAATTTCAAATGATTGAGATCTCTACCTTACATTATGGTGTGTGTTGTAAAAGCCTAAAATGAGGTAGTCAGAATAAGATCAAATTTATGTATAAAATATATAATATATATATTGCTTATAATATGTTACATAAAATGTAATTATTTTATTCTTATTATTTTATTTTCGGCGTTCAAAACACACAGTGTATTATAAGGCTGATATATATCAGTCACTTAAAATTGTACCTGATTATCGATTTTAGCCAAAGCCGAAACGTGTCGCACAATATATAAGACACTGCAAAGGTGTAGTTGTGATTAACTGCCCCTCCTCCCCCTCTTTAGTTTAAATATCACAACGAGATGTCACAGATAAAGATTATGCTATAGCGTTGATTTTACCCATTCTATTCATCCGTGTCTTCGATGTGCAGTAGCGTTTCATGCTCAGGCAGTTGGGGGAATTCCATTTGCCTTCTAGCATCCCAGTATAATTTTACAAGTGACTTGGGTATTCCCAGATGATCTTGGTTCATTATGGAGTTATCTTCTTTGCACAAGACACACATTAGAGACAATAAATTGAGAGCCTGTATAAGTGAGCCGCTAGACAGTCATGGCTGGTGATAGTCGAAAAGTTGCCTCTGTATCCCATCTTAGGAAACCAGTTATAATGCTTCTGGTCCCAACAATTTTGTTCCAGGTTTGTGCTGGCTTTTGTGGCCTAACTAACTAACTCCATGGAGCAAAGTCCTTCTTGAGAAGCTAACAGGTCGTCAGCTAGTCAAGAAATTCCCCGCGTTTTATGGAACCCGAAAGTTCATTACCGCACTCACAAGAGCCCGCCACCTGTCCCTATCCTGAGCCATATCAATCCTGTCCATTGACCTAGTATCTTGAAAGGTCAGCTCTGATATTTCTTTTTATTCTTATTTGACAAGGTAAAATGATAGCTTGCCGATCCCAGCGGCCGCGCGGTCTAAGGCGTGGGTTTGCGGCCGCTCGCTTACTGGGATTGTGGGTTCGAATCCCATCGGGGGCATGGATGTCTGTCTCTTGTGAGTGTTGTGTGTTGTCAGGTAGAGGTCTCTGCGACGGGCTGGTCCTCGTCCAGAGGAGTCCTACCGAGTGTGGTTTGTCTAAAGTGTGATCGTGAAGCCTCGAAAAATGAGGCGGCCTAGGCCCCCAAGGGGCTGTCGAGCCATTGGAAAAAAAAATAAAACTTACACCCTCATGTTTGGCTGACTTTTGTACCCTTCTCCGCCAAGTAATGCCGTTTCGTTATTTCAGGCTTCTGCCGCGATGTAGATTAGACCTACGCTCTTCTGGAATATTACGCGGCGTAGAGTGGTAATTCTGTACCGACGTTTCGGGACAATCTCGGTCCCATCTTCAAGGGTCAAGGACTTCTTGACCCTTGAAGATAGAACCGATAGGTTTTCCCGGAACATTGGTACAGAATTACCACTCTGCGCTGCGTAATATCTCAGAATAGCGCAGATCTCATTATACCATTTCATTAGCCACAACCCCCCAATTGGATGGGACTCACTCTAATTTTATGCCCTTCTGAGGGCCTTTCAACTGTTTAATAAACAAATAAATTTATGTAACCCCCTTGCTGGGGGATAGGGATGCATCAACCTGTGCTGGTAACTGTATTCCTGCAGTTGAATCATAGAATATAAGTCTTTTTTGAAAGACCCGATTCGACTAAAACGTTGCATTCGTGTAACGTTCATTGCTTATACAGGGAGAATCTTTTCATGCATGGACCCAGGCAAAAGAATAGATCGCGCCTCCTGTCACGCCGGGCCAATCCACAAGCCTAAAGAATTTCGGTTCGCAACGGCGCTGTTTTGTGAATTCAACATATTGAACTCTTACTGCGTCTCTCTGTTTTCATCTGCCGCTGAAGATCAGGTGGGCCCAAATCGCGGTCGTGATACGGACTGTCCTGATAATTATCGTGATTTTTGTCATTCTAGCGAGACAAACAGTACCTAGAAACAGGAGCTGAATGTTTCCTTCCAAACGCGCACACATTTTTTTTATGGTTCGAGGTTTCACGATCACACACTTTCGACACACCACACTCGGTAGGACTCCTCTGGACGAGGGACCAGCCCGTCGCAGAGACCTCTACCTGACAACACACAACACTCACAAGAGACAGACATCCATGCCCCCGGTGGGATTCGAACCCACAATCCCAGCAAGCGAGCGGCCGCAGACCCACGCCTTAGACCGCGCGGCCGCTGGGATCGGCAAACATGTACACATAATAACCTTTATAATTCATCCAATGGCATGTAACGTATATAGTCAGTGCATGCAATCAACGACACCTGCTGTCTTGTTGGTGGCCACTGCCGTTGCTACAGTCTGAGGCTAATACAACCGGTAGTGATAACGTGGCTGACCTGAACACGTGAATAACTAGCTGACTTTCAAAAGAAGGACCTGAGTTTGTACGTTCGTTCGCTTGCTTCCATGCTTCCTTCAGAGCGATAACAACAGCTTTCGTGTGCTACTCTACAAATGACTGAGCTGAAAGCCACGACAATCATGCATGTTCGAGCGACGTGACGATTTCTCTGTCGTTGTTCTCACAAGGAATCAGTAGTACAGAACGCGTATGAATCTAAACTGAGGGACGCGATGTGTTAAATATAAAAAAAGTATTTGGAGCACGTTCTGACGTTTTCAGTTATCCTTGTCTCAAAAAATGTTAGCGAGGGTTTCATATACTTCTGTTTGAAATTCTCCATATTGACTGTAGCGGGGATAGGATTTTGGGGCCCTATGCACAGCTTACCGATGGGCCCCGTCATACCCATAAGGTACACGGCCACTTATAAAACTGTCATAAATGTACTTCGTTTTGATACAAAGCTCTTAATTTTAATCTTGTCTCTTGTTTGGGTTCTTGCGATTACTCATAGGTTCGAATTCGCCCGAATACTGTGTGGTGTTAAGTTAGTGTAAAAACAATAATTTGTTGCGATGGGCTTGTGAGCCCCTATACTTTGCATGCTGTTACTGTGTGGTAGCTACGCCCCTGGGTACACATTGCTCAGTGAGCTTCATGCATTGAACAGTTACGTACGTGACATCTGCGCTCTTCTGAGATATTACGCAACGTCGAGTGGTAATTATTTACCGACGTTTCGGGACAACGTATCGGTCCCATCCTGTAAGGGTCAAGACCTTGACTCTTGAAGGATGGGACGCTTGAAGAATGGACCGATACGTTGTCCCGAAACGTCGGTAAAGGTTTACCACTCTACGCTGCGTAATATCCCAGTAGAGCACAGATGTCATCAGCGTCGCGGCGGAAGCGTGAAGTCACAGTTACGTACTTGGACGGAAGACATTACGCTCTGAGGTTACTTGTGCCTGGGAAACAAAGAAAATGCATGGGGTAAGTTGAACACCACAAAGAGACGAAACCAAGAAGAAGAGAGAAACGATGGACCCGGTGACTGCTGATTACTGTTGAAGCCGTGGCGGGGTGGTGGGGAGAGCAGGTTTGCGTCCGTCCACGCGCCGCTGTGACGGAGGATCCGGTTAGTAACGGAACTGCGCGAAGACAACGAGGCTGTGACTCAGCTACGCGAATTCAGTTCCGTTAATGGTAGTTCTTCTCTTCATGACCACCTGCAGGGAAATGTAAAGAGACAGATACAAGCCTTACGCTGGTGACATTTACCCTACAGGTTTTCCATGTTACGATGCTTAGCACAGTTTTGACTTCACCATTCACCTTTCCCACTTTAATGACCAATCAGGGACATAGCTGGGGGGGGGGGGGGGGGGGGGGGGGGGTGGACTGGTGCGGCCGCCTCGGGCAGCGGAGTCATAGAGGCGGCAAAAAAGAATATTTTGATGAAAAAAGAGATTTTAAATTTTAAATTACAGAGCCGAATATTATGAGATTCAAGAATGGAGAAAAAGGCAGTCAGTCGCAACGATATTGTTGTGTATTTATCACAACGGGATGTCACACGTAAAGACGTAAGTAAATTAAATAAGTAGTTTTGAAGTTTTTACTTTATATTAGGGGCGGCCATTGTGATTACTCGCCCCGAGCGCCCAAAAACATACACATAGTCACTGCGGAGTTTGCAGTTGACCTTAGCAGTGGTCTACGCTGGTAAAAGCGGACCGTCCTTTGTTTGTGACTCGTGACTGATTTATTACATTTAAAAAAGTGCCTGCCATGAAGGCACAGAGGGGGGGAGCATAGGTATAGTTATACTCTTTCTTTAACCTCGGTGCTAGATGGTGTGGGTGGTCAACGCACGCCCCGGCCACTTTACCCCCGGGAATGACACGGTAACCATTGTACAGGAGGCTGGGTGGGACATAGGGCCGGTCTGGACGCGTGCGGAAAATCTCGCCCCCGCCTGGATTCGATCCCCGGACCGTCCAGCCCGTAGCGAGTCGCCATACTTTGAAAAGACATGAACGTACACGTGGCTATCTCAGCGTTTTCTTCTAGACCAACGCGCATAACAGCACTAATACGACTGCTGTATTTTGTTACATTATGTATGTTTTCTCCAAGTGAATGAACGCCATTTGCGCGGACCAGTAGCTGATTGCCAGTTCCATTTTCAATCCCTGCTGGTTTACTTAGACCTTCCTAATGGCACATTCTAAAGTATACTTGAAAAGCACCGGCGATAAACATCTCCTACTTTTCAGATCATTCTGTATATGAAATGTATCAGACAAATTTTTGCGTGTCCTGATTTTGCTGTGGATTTCACTGACATAATCATTTCGGTCGCACTATGGCCCTGGGGTCGACTCAGCCTCTAACAGAAATGAGTACAGGAATCTTTCCTGGGGGGTAAAGGCGGCCGGTGCGTAGGGCTGACAACCTTGCCACCTTCATGTGCCGACTGTCTACAAATCTGGGAGCTTCAACCTTCTGGAACCCTAAGGGCCTGTCAAGGCCTGTAATGGGATTGCTTTACCTTTTTCTTTTTACCTTTTCATTCAAAATACGTTTTAATTAGCCCAGCTAATTTCATGAGTGTACAAACTCACCGAAAATATTATAAAAAATTTTCCTCCTAACCAAATCATATTTTTTAAGTCTGTATGTAGCTGATGCACTGCCATATTTTATTCTAATTTTCTCGAGCATGTGACTTATGCAGAATATCGTGTAAATACGTCACATGTTACGTTCAAATACACGAGGATAATATTTAAATACATTTGAAAAACGGGTTGTTAGGATATGGGCTGGGATTATTTCTCTCAGGGTACGATAGTGAACTCTTGTGATTATGTTACTAAATCCTCGGTTTCCGTAAAAAGGCAGGGAGTGCTGTCTACTGAGTAAATGCGTGATCCCTTTGTTCTTGAATGCAGAAGGCGTCAGGACTAATTCAGCTCAGTTTAGGTTGCAGGAGAAGTGTTTTACTTAACGGTGCTGTGAATTGATAAGATTGTATAGCGTCGATAATATATGAATAAAATCTGAATGTGGAGCGTTGTTGGAATATTCCTGACGGAGAAATGCTTGTACAACAGTCACGTTGTCCACCACTGAGACAGAGTTTTCTGTAAGTACTTCGCTTTTTGCGCAGTCAGTGTCGCGTTTCTTTGCTGCGTGTCATGGTTTCTGGACGGCCGTGCATGAAACATCACTGTTTGTGTGTCTTATCACTTACACCTGGCATATCCCGTTCTTTGTGCTGCCATCTGGTAGAGAACACTGATGTCCTCTGTCCTGACTTTGTAAGCGCCTTTATTAGCAGTCTAGTATCCATATTAATGAAAATGTTCTGTTTCCTTCTTTGCATTTGAAAAGGTGTTTAGGTTTAAAAGTACAATTTTATGTTCTATTATCCATATATTTTATGATTTTTCTTAGTGAGTTCGGACAAATACGTCACTACCGCCTGCTCCTACATCATTCGCAATTCGCCATTTATTTATCATCCTATCCAACGGTGTTACGTAGTCTGATTTAGTGACAGTGGCGCTGGTGGTGATGCAGGCGGACAAGACCGGAACTCTTGACATGTAAATAGCTAGAACAGTTAGCTTCGCGTGTCAAGATAATTACTGACAACCAGAACCTGCATTTCGTGACATCTTGAAACTACAAATCACAAACGTGAAATTCACAAAACACATCAAATTAGACGTGAATTTCCTCGACGTCCAGGAATAATCGTGCTGTAGCGGTATTTACAGATATATTTGTTTTTGCAAGTAGTCACACACAACCCACAATACAGGTAAAATAAGCTACATGTTTCGGCTTGGATTAGCCATCATCAGGCCTATAACTAGAACATTAAAAAGAAAAAATTAAAACCTGCTTGCAATTTTAATTTTAATTTTTAATGTTCTAGTTATAAGCCTGATGATGGTTAATCCAAGCCGAAACATGTAGCTTATTTTACCTGTATTGTGAGTTGTGTATGACTACTTGGAAAAAAGAAACATATCTGTAAATTTGATAACACAACGGCAATGTCCCACCTTGAAATAAAGTAGCGGTATTGGAAACTCCAAAGACAGGTGAGCAGTGAATCCCAATCAGGAGTTGTATTAACTGAATGCTGTTCTTACAGCCGAAAGACCCATATATGAGTCGCAGGGTGCTGGGTTCAATTCCGGAACGACGCATCATATGTGTCAGCCAATTATGACCATTCTTGTAAGCCCTGTTGCGATTTTTTCTTCGGGTTTACTTATTTTTTTTTTACAAAGTTTGCATGAAAAAAATTCAATCTTGTAACTTATATTCGACGTTTTGTAGATTGCACCGAGAATTTATTTCCGGCGCCAAAGGGCGGACCGTGCTGTCTAAAGGGTCCTGGAAAAGTATATGGAGGACTTTTGTTTTTAATTTTAAAGTCTCCAGCTGCAGTAATCTCACTTCAAAATGTAACACACAATTGGCCTGAGTCCTGCAGTTTTCAAGAATAAGAGATTTAATATACGAGTATTTGCGGATTATTTTTAAGCATGCGTATTGTTAGGCGAGTTTGTAAAACTGCGAAAAGCGACTATTAGCTTCTTCACGTCTCTCTGTCTGTCCGTCCTTTCATCTGTCCGCATGGAACAACTCGGCTTCCACTGGACAGATTTTCATGAAATTTGGTATTTGAGTATTTTTCGAAAATCTGTCGAGAAATTTCAGTTTTAGTTAAAATCTGACAAGAATAGCGTGTACTTTACATTAAGACCCATGTACATTTATGACGGTATTTCGCTGAATTCTTCTTAGAATGAGAAATATTTCAGATGAAAGTTGTAGAGAAAATTAAAACACATATTTTATGTTCAATAATTTGTTTTCCGAAAATCGTGCCGTTTATGAGATAATGTGGAAAAATATGGTAGAGCCAGACAGGCCACAGATGTCAATATAATACGGCGCATGCGTTTTGCATGCTGGATAACTAAGGCTACAGACACACACTCAGAATATGTAATACTTAGCTATTGCTTTTCCATGGCAAAAATGGTTAGGCCAACGCGCCTCAGTGTTACGTTTATACCTACATTGACTGTCTTATTCAATAAAGTAACCTGTATCCAGTACCTGTGGCATTTTTGTCGACTAGCTAATAAAACGAAATACCTGTTTTCTAACGCAAATTTTCAGCCTATGTGTGTCTGGGTCGTTCTAGATTTTTTCCGATGTGCCCTGTAGCTCAGTCGGTTCCTTCTGCTACTGTTATGACGCAGTTTACTAAGTGATCTAAGTGATGTTTGATGCTGGCTGTCACAAACCATCCCCTTTGGGCTGACCGTTCCATAAGGATGCGGGTATCTTCATTAGAAGTACCAAGCAAGTTGGCTTAAGCTGCAGTGCTTTTGAATTTTATTCGACATGTGAATCTTCATATCTGTGGGCCAGGATAGCGTAGTCGGTATAGCGACTCGCTACGGACTGGACGGTCCGGGGATCGAATCCCGGTGGGGGCGAAATTTTCCGCACCCGTACAGACCTGCCCTGGGGCCAAAACTTCCTCCTGTACAATGGCTTCCGGGTCTATTTCCTGGGTGTAAATCGGTCGGGGCGTGGCGTGACCACACACACCCCATCTAGCGCCGAGGTTAAAGAAAGAGTAGGGCTATACCTCTACTCCCCTTCTGGCCTGTTCTAGGGTGAAATTTTACTGTTCATATCTTCGGCGGCACGCCAAATATCCTGAAGACCTTTGTGGTTTCCCTCAGTACTTTCAGACGATTGACAGGGCATTTTCTCAAATTAGAACATCAACGCTTCCTGTCACATACTTTCCAATGAATTATTTGCTGCTATTCCTAACGTTCGACACAAAATTCCGAGCTACGTGTAGCTCTTACACAGATGTTAAATCAGCAAAAACAAAAAGTTGGTCATCTTTTTGCCGTGTGAGGATCAAGGCAAGGGAAAAAAACTATGAATGAAGCAAAGTATGTTGGGATGTTTTCAAGGACCCGACTTTCACTCTGACAAAACAGTGCACGCTTCGATTGACAACGGTGACATCCGCATGGCGAAACAAAGCCCACTAATACAGGGTGTTCCAAAATGGCAAGGAACGATAACTTGTTTGGCTGACATGCAATAATTATATCCTATTTTTACGTAGGAATATAAAGAACACCGTGCGAGGTTCTGTGACGTGACCTGTGCCGTTGTGTTTCGGATGGCGCTGTATATTAGTGAATGTAATATCTGACATGTCTGCTATACACCAAGCCCATTCGCCAGCTTGTCACCACACAGCATAGCGGAGATATTGCGAAGCTCCTGTGGCTCTCCTGTAGTCGCTGTGGGGATTCCCGTAAGATTTATACGTTGAATTAAATTGTTACAAGAAGCGTCGTAAATTCAGACAAATGTTTCCATATTCGCCACTTCTACATAAGAAAGCAATTTACAGATATGTTAAAACGCCTCGAGCAGCAGGTTCTGGTTTAGAACAGGTTGACTGCACGTGCACTGGACGGCGTTGTGCTTGAATGCACATATCGCCATCGAGGTATTTGGCGCGACTAGCCTGGCAAACGGATTTGTCTGAAACGTCACCACGAGATGAACAAAACTGATGCATTTGCGTGCGTGTAAGCTAAGTGTAGTTCTGAAACTCCATTACGTAGATCGTGAAGCAAGACTGAATTCTGTATATTTTTTTTGGGGGGGGGGGGAGGTGTACTGCAGAAATCCGCCTCACTGTCATTCTGTTTAGAGGCGGAGCTTGGTTTTATCTCAGTGCATGCGTGAAACAATACGGCACTGGTCTCTGTACACATAAAATGCCACGTTAAGGTTCGTGTGTGTGTGTTTTATGACTGCAACTAGGATTATTAAGCCAATTTTTTTCCGAGACCATAAATTGCTGTAATATGTAACACAAATTCTGATCATTGTCAGTCTGACAATCCTTAAAACGGTAAAGCAATCTCATTACAGGCCTGGACAGGCCCGTAGGGTCCCAGGAGGTTGAGGCTCCCAGATTTACAGAGGCACATGAAGGTGGTAAGGTTGTCAGCCGTACGCACCGGCCGCCTTTACCCCCCAGAAAATATTCCTGATACTCATTTCTGTTAGAGGCTGAGTCGACCCCAGAGCCATAGTGCGGCCGGAAGGATTAAGTCATTGAAAAATTCCAATGACCACATTGAGAATCGAACCCACGACCTTCCGGCTTCTAGCACAGTGCCACAACCAACTGCGCCACTGCGTACCCCAGTCTGAACAATCCTTAAGAATGAAAAAGCAAAGTTTAAATTAGTCTTAAGAAAATACTTAAATAGAAACTCCTTTTACTCTGCAGATGAATTTTTTGTGTAAATATGATCTATGAGATTGTTTTTGTAAAATGTTTTTAGTATTGTACACTATAAAAATTGTGTATATTTGTGTATTTATATCTTGTTTCACATCTTTTTGTCCTTGTGATACACTTATGGATCTATGGAATGTATGTATGTATGTTTGTATGTGTGTATGTATACATGTATATATGTATGTACGTACTTATTTATGTATGTGTATGTGTGTATGTATACATGTATATATGTATGTACGTACTTATTTATGTATGTGTATGTATGTATGTATGTATGTATGTATGTTTGTTTGTATGTGTGTATGTATGAATGTATATATATATGCAGGTATGTATGTGTATGTATGTATGTATGTATGTTTGTTTGTGTGTATGTATGCATGTATATATGTATGTATATATATATATATATATATGCAGGTATGTATGTATGTATGTATGTATGTGTATGTATGTATGTGTATGTATGTATGTGTATGTATGTATGTTTGTATGTGTGTATGTATGCATGTATATATGTATGTATATATATATATGCAGGTATGTATGTGTATGTATGTATGTTTGTATGTGTGTATGTATGCATGTATATATGTATGTATATATATATGCAGGTATGTATGTGTATGTATGTATGTTTGTATGTGTGTATGTATGCATGTATATATGTATGTATATATATATATATATGCAGGTATGTATGTATGTATGTATGTGTAATGTATGTATGTGTATGTATGTATGTGTATGTATGTATGTGTATGTATGTGTATGTATGTATGTTTGTATGTGTGTATGTATGCATGTATATATGTATGTATATATATATGCAGGTATGTATGTGTATGTATGTATGTTTGTATGTGTGTATGTATGCATGTATATATGTATGTATATATATATATATGCAGGTATGTATGTGTATGTATGTATGTTTGTATGTGTGTATGTATGCATGTATATATATATATGCAGGTATGTATGTATGTGTATATATATATATGCATGTATGTATGTGTATGTATGTATGTATGTTTGTATGTGTGTATGTATGCATGTATATATATATATATATATGCAGGTATGTATGTATGTATGTGTATGTATGTATGCAGGTATGTATGTGTATGTATGTATGTTTGTATGTGTGTATGTATGCATGTATATATGTATGTACATATATGTGTATGTGTGTATGTATGTATATATATATGTATGTATGTATGAACACCTCTCCGATTACGAGAGAATATGTACCGTTTTAAAACAAGAAAATGCAATGGCTCTCACCGCAGACCATTTTCAGCACAAGCTTCAAATATGACAAGAAAAGTCCTAACATTGACTGCACTGTATTAGACGGAAAAGCGTGGACCTCACTCAAGGCAGATTGGAACAGCGGCAGTCGCTTCTCTGCCTGCCGCAACACGGAACGGCGCGTGACGCCTGGGGCCGTTTAATTAAGTTCCTGTACAACGGCTTGCAGCTTTTATGGCGTAAGGCTCTAGTTTGTGAAGTGATATCGTACAACCCGTGGCTGTCCAGTGTCTTTATGTTGCTCACCAAAGACAAATGGTACATGGCACGCATTTAAATTCATAACTTCAGTTTCGCTCAATTCCAAGTTCGGCGTATGTGCAACAATCATATATCTCCCTTCAGACTTTCATCTGTGTATGTCTGTGGGATTGTTTACACCTGACAAATCTTCGATTCATGTAACAGCCCTGCGGCAGTTTCATATTACGTTTAACCCAACAATTGATATTTCGGGGGAGAGATGAAGCAAGATTTAAATTGAAATTCAGTTCTTCTTGGATGTTACGCCTTGTCGTCTTGTAAATAATTATGGACATATCGTAAGAGAGTCGTGTCCTCATCTTCAGGGTAATTTAATCCAAGAAGAGTAGACTGATTGACCCTGTAGATAGACCCAATAAACTCCCCCGAAACAAGTTAACTACCAATCGACATGGAAATTACGGCAGAACGAAGACTAAATGCTCATGATGCTTATGGGAGGCTCTGATGTCGCAGCGTCAAATAAAATGCACGCTCTTTTCAACAGCATTATGTCGCATTGAGATGTTCCTTTTGCCAGTTGTTCCTTACATTTCAATTGTCGCTTTTGGCTCTCACCTTGCAGTTCCGAAATAAATTCAGTTGTTGTGACCCTGTGATGGTGACTTACCGTATTGTGACTTTTGTTGTTAAAATGTCGGTGAAAGTCGTTGAGCTGAGCTGTTACATGACGATTATTAAAGGTGTGCGTTTTATGTGTAATCGCTCACTTCCTAGATAAAATCCATTGCTAACAAAAGTACAGCAAAGGAACAGTTTGCTAACCCTTCTGAAGCATCGTGTGTAAGACGTTGAACCTACGTCACAGCTCGATGTAAGCTACCTGCACAGCTGCATTATACTGCGGTCTAAATTCCAATAACTTGGGGCATATTTTTATGCTATTCATACCGTGCATATTCTTACAATTAACACATTAACCAACGTATATACTTAATAAAATACATTTAGAAATATAAAACTCATACTTATTTCGGCAACGAGGTGCCGAAATAATTATGAGTTTTATGGAAGTTCTAACTAACTAAACTAACTAACTCCATGGAGCACAGTCCTTCTTGAGAAGCTAACAGGTCGTCAGTTTGTCAAGAAATTCCCCGCGTTTTATGGAACCCGAAGGTTCATTACCGCATTCACAACAGCCCACCATCTGTCCCTATCCTGAGCCGTATCAATCCAGTCCATGCCCCCCAATCCCACTTCTTGAAGATCCATTTTAATATTATCCTCCCATCTACGCCTGTTTATGGGATTTCTATACTTTTGAATGTATTTTATTAAGTGCGTAAGTTTGTTAATGTAGCCTATTAATTGGGCGTACTGTGTCACTTGTTTCATTGATTATACGGAACACACGACAATTCTAAATCCACATAGACTTCCATAATCTGTTGTCACTTATTATAAGGAACGTTTATGTGCTAATAACTTATTAAAATCCTGAAGTCTGTACATGCGTTCTTATGTGGCGCTGACGTCGTGTGTCCACGATCGAGAGCGTCGTCGGATTGCCAGAGATTGTGGATGATTTTTCGGATTTTCAAGAGCTCCTAATGTGAGAAATTGCAAAAAAAATATTTATCTTTTGTTAAGGTATTTTTTATAAAGTAAAAAAGGTACATTTCTCCCTAGAACAGGCCACGAAGGCCCAGAGGGGGAGTAGAGGTATAGCTCTACTCTTTCTTTAATCTCGGCGCTAGATGAGGGTGGGTGGTTGACTCCACGCCCCGGCCGCTTTACCACCGGGAAAGAGACCCGGTACATGCATGGACTTCGTTCCTATTTGCATTTCGATTTGTTGCGGCAGGTAACTAATCAATGGAGAAGTACCATTGACATCTGAACCCTTCCTTTATTTCTTTGGTATTGTGTTTCCTTGCAGCGTCCTCTGTCACATGTAAACCGGCCCACCATCATGACCACATAGTCTGTACCAAGACAGGTTCAAAGCCTTATCCCAAGCCAGTTCCCCAGAGACTGCGACCTAGTGCTTCCCGTTTGTAGTTCCAGCAGCTTCTCGTTTCCTGAATATCATCCAGTAGCTAGCGAAGATTATCACTGGCTATTGCAGACTTCTTTCCTTTTCCTCAGAGTAGAGATTTGAAGTTTAGACTGCAGATAAATCATAAATAAACCCACAAAATCTGCAGTAAGTAGGCCTATTGTTTATCAGTCAACTGTTATGGGTGGGCTACAAATATGGCAACGGTGCGAAATCTTAAGTTCATATCCAACAGAGTTAACGTAGATATAGTCTGTAATTTAATTCTACGTCCTTCTCATAATACAGTGATGATGACGATTATGATGATGATAATAAGAATTATAACAATAATACATTTACAAATATAAGCCCCAAAAATTGCGCATGGGTCCAACACGTTAGGCCACCAGGTAAAGGAGAGTTTAGTGTTAGGTTATAACAAGTGGAGTTTAACCTAAGACAGGCCATGAAGACCCAGAGGTGGAATAGCGTTATAGTTCTACTCTTTCTTGAACCTCCACGCTAGATGGGGGTGAGTGGTCAACGCCACGCCCCGGCCGCTTTAACGCCGGGGAAAGAGACCCGTTACCCATTATACAGAAGATTCGGTGAGCCACAGGGCCGGTCCATGTGGCTGCGGAAAATCTCGCCCTCACCGAGATTCGATCCCCGGGCCGACCAGCCCGTAGCGAGTCGCTATAACTGCCCATTATTGTTAGATTACACAATTGCTTTATCTAAATGTAACACTAATATCACAATATTTCTAATACGGAAATTGTACAGTAGGAAAGGGAACTTTTACAGTTTTACTCTGAAATACCTTTTATGTTCCCGCTCTCAGAACACCCAAATTTGCGTTGCTACCTTGCAGCATCCTACAGTTTGTGTGACGATTCATTTGAATAATCGGGTAGATTGCTTTTTGCCACAACGTAAAGCAGCAATACAGCTGCACAAAGTGCACATGCTGTTTTGTCTTTGTGAACGACAGTGACGAACTGTGTATTCAGCTCAGCCGTCGCACAGAGTGGTAGAAGACGAGTTCATGTTTAAGGGCAGCAAATCAGAGCTTCAAACTTTAAGGTTATGTTTGCATATACAAACAACATGAGCAACGTTGGCTGGCCTAGCCGTTGTACAGCTCTCAATGTGTGTGTGTCGCGCCCTGCAAAATGGCCGCCTTCCTGCTGGCAATTGTTCGCGGCGTGCAGCTCCATTGTACAAGGCCCCATGACACACGGGAAGCACTTCCGGCGGATCAGTCGAGTGGACAGAGTGCGTTTAGTTGTCACCTACATGCGTCGTGTACGGGCCGTGACGCTGTGCAAACGACGCCAGTAAATGACCGGTACGGTATGAAATCTAAATTGAAGCAGTGACATCGTACCGTCCTAGGGGAGAACTGAAAACGACTGCCGAAACTTCGACATTTCTTCAACTGGTTGCATAAAACACGGCTTCTTCGTCTGCAGCCTTGATCGTGAGACACTAAAGATGTGACAAGTTCTTCAGTATGCCTAAGGACTGCCTGGCGCTAGTGTTACACAGGTCCGGTGCGTGGAGCCCGTCTAAGAAGAAGAGGGTGCGGTGGTGGAGTCGGTGGTGTAATAGGGAGCGTGCCGTTGCTACGGAGCACGACGACAAGACGGTGCTGCCGTCTGGTGGCTCGTCGGCGTCACTCAAAGTGCAGAACCTCAGGTGAGGTAGTTTGGGTTCGTACGAAGTAACTCATTGCGGAAGGAAGTGAATGTCTACGTGTCAGAACCAATGTCCATTATTTTTGTTCTTGTACATTCAGGTTTTTCGTAGTGTCTTTCCACCGAATTCGTGCCTTAAATAGGCCACTACCAGATGGTTCCTCTGTCTACTTACAAAGTAGCCTAATTGGCACCATCTGATCTAGGCAAGGACACGTTGAAGTTTGTTATGAGCACGGCGATGAACATTCAGTTTCCATTAAAACCGGAAAATGTTTTGACAATCTGAGCGAATATCAGCTTGTCAAAAATAACGCTAATTCGTGAAGGTATTTATCATAATGTATTGATTTATGACACAGTGACGCACTGACTGACACTTTGGCTAGAAAACTGAGGAAAAAACTTGAAAGTGGGGAAATTATATGCTGGGTTATGTTACATTGCATTGGAAATAATGTGCATTAATTTATGAAATAAACTTATTATTTGTTGTAAGTTAAAGGTCTGTTATGACGTCGTAAGTTTATTTACGCGTGGTTGTGGAGCGCACCGTCTTGCTCTGATAACTGTTAAATGTAGAAGAAATCCCGAAGGAGAATGTTCGGTCATCCCAGAATTGATACTATGCTAGGGGCCTATAGAGTTGATTTGTGTTGCGAACGAACTAATTTCATGGAGCAGATTCTTTCTTGAGAAGCTGATATTTCCTCAGCTATACATGGTTCAGCTGATCCCAGTGGCCGCGCGGTCTAAGGTCTAGGTCTGCGGCCGCTCGCTTACTAGGATCGTGGGTTCGAATCCCACCGGGGGCATGGATGTTTGTGTTGTAAAAAGACGGTTGTGGACCGTAAGTGACATGAAATGGACGAAAAAGGATTAATACAGAACAAAAAGGGATCAAAGGGGAAAACCCAGGAATTAGTAAAAAAAAAAAAAAAAAAAAAAAAAAATCCCGCTGGGTGCATGGATGTCTGTCTCTTTTGAGTGTTGTGTGTTGTCAGGTAGAGGCCTCTGCGACGGGACGATCACTCGTCCAGAGGAGTCCTACCGAGTGTGGTGTGTCTGAGTATGATCGTGAAGCCTCGGTAATGAGGAGGTCCTGGCCCGCTAGGGGCTGTTGCGCCATGGGAAAAATACATTGTTCAGACCATTTACTACACAGTACAAGCGGTCACTGCAGCTGCCGTCCTGCAAACATTAGTGTTGCCACGGCGATGCTGCTACAGAGTACAACCTTCTGGGTGTAGATCGGATAGAATCGACCAAACGTTCGGAGAAATTTACTGTTTTCGTTTGTTACATCTCGATTGCCACAGACCACGTGATGTATCTGTACTGACTGTAGCAGCGTAGCGACTTCCCGTTTAAAATACACGCAGCAATGCTATGTAGGTAGTCTCAACTGAACGCTGAATGAGTATAGTAAAGGAATTCTCCGCATTTTATGGAACCCGAAGGTTCATTACCGTCTTCACTACAACCTGCCACTGGTCCCCAATTCTGAGCCAGATGAATCCACTCTACAACATTGCATCCTATTTTTTAAGACCTACTTTAATATTATCCCCCAGTCTGCGTCTTGGCCTTCCAAGTGGTTCTTTCATTCAGGGTTCCCCATCAAAATCCTTTATACATTTTTATCTCTCCCATGCGTGCCACATGCGTCACTCTTATGATGATTAATGAGCATTGCAATCACGCAGCTTTCTGTCACACACATTTCTCGATCCTTCTGTTAGCTACTGCGCCTTAGGCCCCTTAAATTGCGTTTGACATTACATGAAGCTCCGTTGCAGGGAAAAATAAACGTGCATAATTTTTATATTATAAATTTTCCCTAAAATAAATATATATGTACAAGAGTATGTTTATTACCAAGCAATTTCACTGGTTAACGTGTGGAGGTTATGTATCGGATATTGGATACAAGCAACATAAATATAATGTAATACAAATCTTGTACTATTACAAATAATTTTAACCTATTTTATACTGTTTTAATATCAAATATTGATATTGTAATTAATGGACTCTGTATTGTGTTAGGTACCATTTAATATCGACAACGGCATATTCTAAAACCATACGAGTATATTCCTCTGTGTAATGATACTTCCTGAAGATGACTAATATCAATAGCCGAAACATGTCGGAGTAAATATCTCATACATGTTAAACATTATAATTAATTGGTAAAAAATATTCATCTACATACGTAATCTTGTTCAGGAACGTCATTGATAACAGCGAGCTAGACGAGCGAGACTGCTTTTTAATGAGGATAAGTGTATAGCAGGATTAGTTCCACAAAGTCTCCAGATTCAGACGAAGGTAATGTTCTGAGCCTAGGCTGATGTCACAAGTCTGGAGAGTGCGCGAAGTCGTGTGCGCGTAGATCAGTGTGTTTCTGCAGTCAGAGCGGTGGAGGTGCCAGTATTGGTCTGTATACCTAGTAGCCACGATCATGTTACTAGGGTTGGAGGGCCGTAAGGTTTGTGAGAATCGCACTGAAGGTTGTGACGCAAAATGACGGGGACTTTGTGGATGTAATCCTGGTATAAGATGAAGGGCAGAAGAGAAGTATGTTATGTGGTTATGAGCTGAAATTTGCGCCTGGGGGGGGGGGGGGGGCGGGTGAAGTGTCAGTTTATTGTTGACGGTGTTGTAACAAATTATTAACAGTTTTATGCTGTTAAGACTGGGTAGTGACACTCTCTATTGTTGTTGGTGATTTCACCGTTTCACGGCCAAACCCATAAAACGGGGGCTGTATATTTCTCGGAGAAGTTGGCAAACCTATCCAGCTAAAATAAAACACTGTATAATGACCCAGAAGACCACAGTTGGAATAACTAGTGCTTCAGAAGTGCCTCATGCTTGCTGAGTGCTGACGTTCTTTTTTCAGGAGGTATGACGGTGGGTTGGACAGGAAGTCAAGAGGGCATTAGCATGAAATGGGCCTGCAATGCGCGAAGTGACATTTCACTGTTTTTGGAATAATTCAGATAATATTTTGTCTTCCCGTATCTTAGGTATGTCTAGATTAAACTATACAAATGCATATTTTTACCTGTTGCAGTATACAAGTGTGAAATTTGGTTTTAAATCCTGGGGGGAATAACAGAGATTTATGGTTTTGGAGAAAACGATATGAGGAGATTATGTGGGTCTAAGAGTGAGGAAGTGACAGGAGGCTAGGGAAATTTACATGACGAGAAATTTCAAGGTTTATGATGCAGCAAATATTATTCGATTGATAATACGGCACAGCAGAAACGAGAAACGTAGAACATTAGTTAGATACACTTGGAAGAGAATATAACTTGGGAGGACTAGACGTAGATGGGAGGTAAAGGTAAAGGTAAAGTTCTCCCTAGAACAGGCCATGAAGGCCCAGAGGGGGAGTAGAGGTATAGCTTTACTCTTTCTTTAACCTTGGCACTAGATGAGGAAGCCGATCCCAGTGGCCGTGCGGTCTAAGGCGTGGGTCTTCGGCCGCTCGCTTCCTAGGATCGTGGGTTCGAATCCCACCGGGGGCATGGATGTCTGTCTGTTGTGAGTGTTGTGTGTTGTCAGGTAGAGGTCTCTGCGACGGGCTGGTCACTCGGCCAGAGGAGTCCTACCGACTGTGGTGTGTCTGAGTGTGTGATCGTGAAGCCTCGACAAAACGAGGAGGCCCAGGCCCATATAAGGCTGTCGAGTCATAGAAAAAAAAAACTAAATGAGGGTGGGTGGTCAACTCCACGCCCCGGCCGCTTTACCCCCGGAAGAAAGACCCTGTACCCATTGTATAGGAGGCTGGGTGTGCTCCAGGGCCGGTCTGGACGGGTGCGGAAAATCTCGCCCCCACCGGGATTCGATCTCCGGACCGTCCAGCCCGTAGCGAGTCGATAATATTAAAATGGATCTTGCAGTAATATGGTGTGAGGCTGTGGAATGAATTCATTTGGTTCTGCAACTGGGCTGGTGTCGGGCTCTTGTAAACACGGTAATGCATTTTCCTGTTGCATTAAATGTGTTGAATTTCTGGAATACGTCAGCCACTGTCGCTTCTACACAAGAAATCTATCCCATGGAAATTGTTGTAATTTTACATTCTTATTTATTCTCTTATTACGACAATGAGAGGTGGTAAGATGTGTCTCAAATGCGGTGCCTTTACAAACAAATTCGCTCCACTGGGCAGCGACCGACCTAGATAATGACGTCATCTGACGGTCACTGCATTCTCTTCGTGGAAGGACCGGACTGTAATTAAATCCGTTACGGTGAAATGTTGCCTACTAAACCCAGTGAATATCCCACATTTTTCGTCTTGATGTGGCACCAAAATGGAAACTACTGTTACCGACTAGCTGCTGTATAGTCAGCAGAAACACGAGCTCCACTCTAGGGAATCTACGGGGATGCTTCCAGGGGAATTTATACTCGTTCTTGCTATACCTTTCTTTATTTCCTTGTTAACCATACACTCAAATATAATTCACAATCTTCTCTACGTAACTAGTTAGTCCAGAACAAAACCGACCATCTCGCCCCAAACTCAAGGACCAACTGACCATCTCCTCTCAACCCAAAGACAAAAAAAAACAAAGACTGAGTCCTCAAAAGAGGATAGAGCCCCTCAACTCCAGAACTCTGTTCCCCCCATACCACTACTCCAGTTACAGCTAACGGACCTGTCACACATATATCTTACAGCTTTGAAAGTCATCTCTTCCCCCATTTCCTGTCCGTACGGTTACACTACTTCCGTTCTGTCATCTGCAGAATCTTTGAGAGCGTTTTCATCGGATTTACAGGCTAGGCTATGTTCAAAATAGTAAGAGCCTTTGGGGCTTCCTCGTGACAGAAATACAAACATTTGGGTTGCGACAGGCATTGCACAGACACTCCCCGACTTACTCAATAGTTACGTTCGGAAGATAATTCCGACTTGCGCAAATCAAATTTTGCTCAAGTCGGAATTGAGTACACGTGTGGTCAAATATATATGTATGTACATGGTGGTGCAACTGAAATCCAGACTCAAACAGACTGTAACCTGATCGGCCGCAGCATGACTGCCCCACTGCCTATGTTATCGCCCAGTAGTACTCTTCGGCCACGTTCGCCTCATTGCAGTTCATTCCCGCAAGGAAAAATTGGGAGCTCATTTTAAAAATATTATTACATATTTCACTTTCTTCAAGTTGCGTAAATATTAAAATTGCAGAACTTGAAATTGCGTAAGTCGAGGAGTGACTGTAGTGATTAGTGGAGCCGGAATAGCGCGGTCTGCAGGCTGGACGGACCAGTGTTTGAATCTTAGCAGGAGCAAGAGATTTTCTTTACTCAAAAATTTCAGACTGGCTCTGGGGCCCACCCAGCCTCCTATTCAATGAATACCTGAGTCCTTTCCCGGGGGTACAGCGGCCGGGAAGTGATTTTGACAATTCACCTTCATCTAGCGCTGAGGTTAAGAATGAGTGGAGCTATACTTCTACTCCTCCTACAACCCTTCATGGTATGGACAGAGATAACATGACTTTTAGTCACTATTATAGTGATTAGTTGAGTGATTATCCACGCTCCGAGCTGTAGCTTTCACCACAGACAGGTACCCGTTATATGGTTTGCTATTACACTTTTGGTAGCAGTGACACTGTGTAGGCCAACACTTTGCTACAGTCAGTTTCTTCCTAGGGCCTTCATACCGACCACTGCGTACTGTCTTCTTCCACTCGAACACTGGAATCGTGGACTCGAATTACACTCAAAATATACATGTGTGCCCTTTTTTAGGCACGTTCGCAAAATTGCGAAAAGCGACTATTAGCTTCATCATGTCCGTCTGTCCGTCCGCATGGAAAAAATCTTCTCCCACTGGACGGATTTTCACGAATTTTTATAATTTGAATATTTTCGAAAATCTGTGGAGAAAATTCAAGTTTCATTAAAATGTGACAATAATAATGGATACTTTACATGAAGACCTATGTGCATTTATGATAATATCTCGCTGAATTATTCTTAGAATGAGAAGCAAAATTTGTAGAGAAAACCAAAACACACATTTTATGTTCAATTTTTTTTTCTAAAATCCTGCCGTTTATTAGATAATGTAGGAAAATATGGCAGAGCCAGACAGGTCACAGGCGACAATATAATACGGCGCACGCGCATTGCCTTCTGGATAACTAAGGCTATAGGCACACACTCGGAATATGTAATACTTATTGTTTTTTCACGGCAACAATATTACGCGAACGCGCCTCAATGTTACGTTTTACGTACTTTGCCTCTCTTGTCTTTGTTGTGTTGTTCCGCATAAATAGGGGCCTTACAACTGTCCGATGCCTTTCCATGAGTCCCACCAAACGTCTCTATATAAGGGTTAGAAAACCGGAGACTCTGGTCCTCTCTGGCCAATAGTGCCTTCCGTTTCAAATTCCCTGCTCTGCAACTTTGGGAGCGTGTCTCCTGCACATACTTTACTCTCCATTGTGTACCTTCAATAGGATAAGGTAATTTGAAGTCAATGGTAACTCATTTCTGCAGATGCACTTATTCATAACATAGATGGCTCAACTTCAGGCACGCATCCAGAAAGGGGCGTGCCGGAGCTGCAGCCCTCGCAAAAGTAAATTTAGAAGAAAAAAAACGTTTTCTAGACACAAAGATATCAAATGTTTTACGTGATTTACGCTTCAGCTGAAAACAGCCACTGAAATCGGCTGATGACCAGTACACTGAAATTTTGAAAAATAAAATAAACATACGAAGTCTCAAATGAACTGAAAAACAAGCCGATTAGACCTGGTGATTTAAATTGAGTCATGGAACATGTAGTTGTACTTATGTACATAAATGCAGTTGCAAACAGTGTTATGTTACAGTTATATGTTATGGCACGGTTTTTACACCATTGGTTTTAAAATCAAACAAATTTATATAGTCTTAGGGTCAACCCAAAGTGAAAATTTCTGGGTGCCCGCTCGGTTCATGACCGTGAAAACAGCAGCTGGTAATTCCTGACTGTGAGTTGTGCACGAAAATGAAACTTGGAACAGCCTGACTGTAGCAAGGATCTTAGTTTTCAGTTAGAAACTAGGAAACGAAAATGAAACTTAAAACAGCCGACTGTAGCAAGGATCTAGTTTCAGTTAGAACTAGGAAAGGAAAATGGAAACTTAAAACAGCCAGACTGTAGCAGGATCTTAGTTTTCATTTAGAAACTATGAAACGAAATGGAAACTTAAAACAGCCTGACTGTAGCAAGGATCTTAGTTCAGTTATAAACTAGAAACGAAAATGGAAACTTAAAACAGCCTGACTGTAGCAAGGATCTAGTTTTCAGTTATAAACTAGGAAACGAAAATGAAACTTAAAACAGCCAGACTGTACAAGGACTTAGTTTTCATTAGAAACTATGAAACGAAAATGGAAACTTAAACAGCTCTGACTGTAGCAGATCTTGTTTTCAGTTAGAAACTAGGAAACGAAATGAAACTTAAACATCCTGACTGTAGCAGGGATTTAGTTTTCAGTTAGAAACTAGGAAACGAGATGGAACTTAAAACAGCCTGACTGTAGCAAGGATCTTAGTTTTCATTAGAAACTATGAAACGAAGATGGAAACTTAAAACAGCCTGACGTAGCAAGGATCTTAGTTTTCATTTAGAAACTATGAAACGAAAATGGAAACTTAAAACAGCCAGACTGTAGCAAGGATCTTAGTTTCAGTTAGAAACTATGAAACGAAGTGGAAACTTAAAACAGCCTGACTGTAGCAAGGATCTTAGTTTTCAGTTAGAAACTAGGAAACCAAGTCAGCCAGTCTGTAAACTTCAGTAATACTGGGAATTAAAATCAGCCTTGCGTGCAAATTGTCTTGTGTCGTGTAAGTCAGCGAGAGTTCTTGATTGGGTTGTGTCTCCTTGTGTGTTGTTTCTTTCGTTGGCAGTGCAGGACATTTTGTGGTTCGTATGTCTGGCAGATGTACGTACAACACGTCTGTCGTCTGGTAGACAGTCCAGTTCGTCCATTTAGTATTAAGGATCGTCTCTCGTGTCGTGACAGACCTTTCGTTACCGTACATCCTCAGGAGCTTGTAAGGTCCATATTGTGTAATGGACTCAAGTCGCAGAAGTGAAAATTAAGATTTTCGTTGTATGGCTTATAAAACCATGTATTTTCGTGGTTTCTAACCGATGTTTCGTAAACCTGCTGCCTGAAACGAAGGTATTTATTCCCACCAAACATATTTAACCAACATAAATGCTACACAGTACCATGACCTAAGATAACACACCCTTAACGTTTAGAACATTTTCTCAGAACGAAAAGATAATTTCATGCGATGGCATTATTCAATTGTTACAGATATTCGGTTGATACTAACTCACCAGAATGTACTACAGTTTATTATATAGAACTGCATTACACTGAAACAGTTCGGGGCTCAAATTTGCGGCCTAGAAGTTTGGGAAATGAATGTAAAACAGAGCCGCAGAGCTCAGTCCCGAACTGTACTACACTGAATTATATAGAAGAGCACTCAAGTGACGGAACTTAGGATTTCAAACTTAACTGCATTTAAAATTCACTGAACGTATTTTGAGTAATATCAATCAAGTGGGCCGCGATAGCTCAGTCGGTATAGTGACTCGCTACGGGCTGGACGGTCCGGGGATCGAATTCCGGTGGGGGCGAGATTTTTCGCAGCCGTCCAGACCGGCCCTGGGGCCTACCAAGCCTCCTATACAATGGGTACCGTGTCTCTTTCTCGGGGGTAAAGCGGCCGGGGCGTGGATTTGACCACCCACCCTCATCTAGCGCCGAGGTTAAAGAAAGAGTAGAGCTATACTTCTACTCCCCCTCTGGGCCTTCATGGCCTGTTCTAGGGAGAACTTTACCTTTTACCTATCAATCCCTCCACAACAGATGTAATGAGTGCACTGGCATGATCGTTGAAAATAATTTTTATACTTAAATTTACTTCGCATTAGGTTATATATAATTATATTGCTACGACCCGTAGGTATATACTACAGCCTCGATTTGAGGGAGTTATCTTTTTGGAATTCTTTATTTTATCGCTTTTTAATTTTTTAAAATTTCCTATACTTGAGGACAGCTGTTGAGAGTTTTACAGCTGGTAAAATAGGCTATATGTCATGTAGCTGTGTGCGAATTGAACTGTCCTGTAAGACCGAGTTAAAGCTTCTATGAAGGTTTAATCTTCCGTGCAAAATGGCGTGAGAGCAGGTTATGTTGGTGCGGTGTTGTTTGGGAAGGTCATCAGTCACACAGGTCCACCGGCGGGAGAGTTCTTGATCTATCACAGTGTCAAACCTCGGTCTTGTGTCTGACGTGATATCTATTCTTTATAATTGACATGGAAAGTTTGAAGTCAACATGGCTGTTGTGCGAATTTCGAGACGAGTGCACAAAACAAAGAGCTGCTTGCAGCAGGGATAACAGTGTAACAGCTATAGCGTTCCAATGGCGATATTTATGAACGAAAAATAACACTCGTAACGGGTATGGAGTTTTCAAGTGGCGCTATTCGTAAACCGAAATTTTCGCTCTTAACAGTGTAACGGGTAGCAATATAACCGATATAGCCTTTAGGCGGTGCTGTTTATCAACCATGCATTCACTCAGTATTCATATGCAGATGCAATGGATTCCAAAAAAATTCAGACGTCTCTGTGGCTCACCCAGCCTCTTATCCAATGAGAACCTGGGTTATTTCCCAGAGATAGAACGGCCAGGGGATGCAGTTGACCACTTACCTCCATGCAGTGCCTAGGCTAAGAATGAGTGGAGTTATACCTCTACTCCCCCTATATGACTTAATGGCGTGTACAGGGACACATTTACTAGTTGTGTACAATCCTTTATACACAAATGATGTGTACAGTTTGTGTACAACTAGTAGTATTGACTTTAAGATTGTTGACATTGTGAAATGTGAACAATGAATAAATTTTAAAATAGTGTTCACTGTTAAAGATGTAACCGGTGTTGAAGCTTTAAACGACGCTATCTACTAAAACAAATTGCGTGCAACAATGGGGCCAGTAACTAACTAACTACTCCATGGAGCAGAGTCCTTCTTGAGAAGCTAACAGGTCGTCAGCCAGTCAAGAAATCCCCCGCATTTTATGGAACCCGAAGGTTCATCACCGCACTCACAAGAGCCCGCCACCTGTCCCTATCCTGAGCCATATCAATCCAGTCCATGCCCCCCCCCCATCCCACTTCTTGAAGATCCATACAATGGGGCCAGTAACCGTGATTAAGTGGCGTCACCGATTAACCCATATGTACATACGTAACAATGCAACCGGGATTGCCTTCAGACGGCGGTATGCATGACTACACAAATTCTGTACCCTGCATGCATCAGCAAATGACTCAATCTTCAGCCGTACGCAGTGTCATCCATCCATATTTGGCTTTTTCGTATTTTTCCTGCTACAGCGGCAGTTTTAGTAATCTCTCGTTTTCTCTCTCCTTGATGCTAACTGCACCAAATCCTTAGTGCTGCGACGTACGAGTTTCACTTGACCTAGCCTTGAAAGTCTAAGCATTGTCTGGTGTAGAATAAATGGCACAGCATTTACATATCTGCTTTCCTGCTCGTTTAGTTAAGATTAACGTACAGATAGTGTTATACAAAATGTAGCTCAGTGAACGTCGGTCATTTTAATCTAGGTCTGCACAAACTTTTGTGTGGTGCGGGCAACTTGGGCAAAATTTGGTCTGCATGTGGGCAATATGAAATTGAATACACAGACAGAAGAATGCTTAAGTATATGTATAATTATGTGTATAATTTTACGTGTGTCTTTCTGTATACATGTGTAATAAAAATATAAACTACTGAGAACAGGAAAAGTTTTGTAAAAACTACAATTCACAACCTAGACTAGGCTGTCGCTATTATTAACACATTTTTACAAAATTAATTAGTAATGTAATGTATGTCTCAATAAAGAAACAGAATATACGTTTTCAAAATGTTTTGGCTTTCTGTCTCGGTTTTGCCGGATAAAGGGTTAAAAGGCCCTTTCTCATTTCGAATGTCTCCGTGAGCAAAATAACAGTGTCGTGGGCAACATTTTGTCCGCGAGCTACGGGTTGAGTGGGCCTATGTCAGCCAGTCAGTCACATAATACTTACCCGAATAAAATACATTAAACTCAGCCAAAGTATAAGACCTTATATGTAGCTAGCATAGGCGTAACTTGGGGATGGCATCGAACATGGGTGTTACAAACGTTAATTCACGAAGGAGTCAAGTTAGAAAGAGGGGGAAGATTGGTTTGAACCGGTCCTTAAACATACACCGTTTTCCCCCCCACTCTGATCCCAATTTTTTTATGTACCCCTCTTGAACTCGGTAGCCAACAAGTTACGCCTATGGTAGCTGGGGTTTCTCAGGTCGTGAATAGTGAGGCAGAGAGAGGGTATGACAGCTTCCTAGGCTCGACCAAGCTTCACTGTCGGCTCCGCTGGGCTGGCAGCTGGCGGGCGTCAGGCCACGTGCGCAGCAACTCCGCCTTGATAGCTAAGGCTGGCTGACAGACGCTGCAGTCTTAGCCACTCCAGACTCGTAGCCAGTGGGTGCTGCAATGAACCCAGTAGGAATTCACAAAATATCAGACAAACAAGCTGATCAGCCCGCTAAGGACGTGCGACATCGTACCGCATCCACGTGTTGCCTCTGTCGAACCGCCGTGGTTGGAAACAACTTATTTTTGATTGTGTGTGTATATGCAAGATGTTTTGTGGAGTGTTATAGAGCGCGTTGTGTAATTAAAGTGTTGAATTTGTGGTCTTGGCAGAAGCGCTTTTAAAGCTTGTGCATACATAACATATATACACATCATATCAGCATTATATGCGTAAATGCACACGCACTGTAAGCCGCTGTTCCACTGTGTTCATGGTCTGGCTACGGGTCTGACTCCCATCCTTCTGTTCAGCATTCCTTACGCATGCAATAACACGTTTATGAAAACATTTGGCGTCTTTTCATTCTTCGTTAAGATCGGACCCAGCTACCCCTTCACTGCGCACCAGGTGTTCTTTCGAACTAGCTAAAGCGGCCAAGGCGTGAAGCTCCATCTCAATTTAGTGCCGAGGTGAGAATGAGTAGAATTGTACCTCCGCTCCCTGTTATGCCCTCATGGTTTAGTGGTTAATCGCCACGCATTGTGAGAACTTTATGTTACTGATTTCAGACAGAAGAAGCGGGTATTACATGAACACATACATGTATTTCTGCACCATTCTCAAACTTACAGAGCGGAATGTTTAACGAAGCGAAGAAAAGTGTACAAAAGAAATAATTTCCTGTCTAACGTACACATTTTCTCATGATCTACGGTTTTTGAGATAATGAAGAAAAAAACGACCTATTGCCTAAATTTCATAACTTTTGTATGAAAATAGAAAACTAACGATTGTCAACACATGCTTAAACATCCTCCTACGCGCAAAAGAAAAAAAAATTGATTCCGGGTGGACTTCCTTGAAAATATGTAAGTTTTATTCTTTTAACACACTTCTGTTTTAAAATACGGCGATGAGGACGAATTCAGTAAGACATGTGAAGGCTTATCTGTGAATGTGCAGTGACAACATGAACTGTAGAGGACCTTAATGCGTTATTGCTCAAGAAGTAAAAGGCACAGGAACGAAATTTATGAACGCACTTTGTTAGGTTATATGATCAAGTTCTTGTGACCTGCACTTAACGGTTTACAGATGTTGAGGACAGCGTGTGTAGCTCGGTACATGTCATGTATGAGTTCTAGTTCGGCCTACACGTTTGTAAGCATGGCGGTTGTAAGTCTAGTCGTAGCAGCACGTATCCTGCCGGTAAGTTCAGGCAAAGTGTTGGGAAATGAAGCCACTTTATGTAACCCAGAGTTAGTTAGTTAGTCCCCATGTCGCTCCAATCGCGGAGCATTGGTGGCCTCCTTTCGGAGGTTTCTATGGTCATGTGCGTTGATGTAGCGGGTGACCAGTCCACTGACCGCACAAGTTCCACTCAATCCTGATGTGACTGCCAGAGCCATCTGGCAGGCAGTCAGGAAACTTGGGTGAGAAATGGCCGCTGAATTTTGCCGATGGGCACTACTAGTTCTATTCATGCCCGTAAGGTTCTTTTACATGCCGTAAATCTACGACATGGGACCGACGGCTTTACTTCCCCTCCGAAGGAAGTTGTGCTACGGATTTTTATCACCCTTAAAATCCATCGAACCCGCGAAACTTGGGGCCCAGTGGCGAGCACGCTAACCACTAGTCCACCGAGGGCGACATGTAACCCAGAAGAAGAGATCAAGTGGTGTGAAGTCAGGGAGCGAGGTGGCCAAGAGATAGGGCTGTTATCTACCAATCCATTTTAATTAAAACTCGATCCAAGAAGTCGCCCAGTACTGCAACGAGAAAAACGCGCAGGCGTTCCGTCTTGTTGGTATGGCACGTCTTCAGGACCTTCTTCTTACAAACTCGTCACAAGAAATACCTCCAACTTGTCTAGGTACACTGTACCAGTCACAGTGCTTTCGGCAAAAAAGGAAAGCCCCAAAAGACACAAAAAAGGCACGGAAGTTGGGACGCTTTTTTGTACCTTTAATCACTGAACGCGGGTTGTTGCTACCCACAAATCCTAACGTTATGTCCATTGTCTTTCCCGAACAGATGGAAAGTGGCTTCGGCACTGAACACGACCTTGGCTGTACGGATTTTGTACTCGTCTTAAGATTTTGAGAAGCATGCCTGAGCAAAATATGTAGTGAAGTACTTATTTTCATACAAACTTATGCACAAAATCTTACAATATTATTAATTAATTTACCCCTATACGTATTTCGGCGTTTAAATCGCCATCTTCAGGGGGTCACAGTGTTAAAAGCATAGATTTCCATCCATTGTATACGTTGTTACATCCATATGAGTAGAAAGTTAAAACATTAAATTACACTGGGCAACAAATGTTAACTTTTTTTCGGTTACGAGCATCAAATCCACTTTCCTTTATGTAATTGGGTATGCTGAACATGAAAATAGGTCTTAAAATGATGAGTTAGCTACAGTTTCCAAGATTTGTGAAATTTTACAATAACATGTAGCATATTTAACACAATAATACTTACTATTCACTGCTGCCCGTCATCACTTCGGCTAAAGGCGTCTTTTCTTAGCCTGTCTTTTGTATACAAGTTCTGGAGAGTCTCTAACTACTGTCCAGCAATAATCTGCTAACATAACTGGACTCCATTTCCCTGATAACGATTTTCGATTTCCGCAATGGTCTGGTGAAAGCGTTCACCGTGTTCGTCGCTGACCGCACCGCAGTTTTCAGGGAAGAAATCCAGGTGAGAATACAGAAAGTGAATCTTTAACGACATATTGCAGCCCAATTTCTGATACGCAACCAACAGGTCCCCACTATTTCCTTGTAATTGTCAGCCTTGGTGTTTCCGAGGAAGTTATTAGCAACCAACCGGAAAGCATTCCAAGCACACTGCTCGTCACCAGTGATAAGCCGGTCAAATTGTTCATCTCTGAAGATGTCTCGGATTTGTGGACGGACGAAAACACCTTCTTTGACTTTTGCATCACTCATCCTCGGAAATTTATCACGAAGGTACTTGAATGCTTGGCCGTCTCGATCCATTGCCTTGACGAAATTCTTCATTAGGCCAAGCTTAACGTGCAGCGGTGGCAACAGAATCTTGCTTGGTTCCACTAAAGACGGATGTAGTACATTCTTTGAACCTGGCTCCACACGTTGTCTTAAAGGCCTCCCTGGGCCACTGCGCGAGGCCCTTGCCAGCTCGCTTGTCTAGTGCACAGATGCATCTACACTCAGACTTACATGTGTGTATAACCAGTAGCAATTCCAAATATGCAACAAACTTTGATCAGCCCGCAAAGCGTGCCATTAATATTTCCTCTGTCAACGGGTGTTGAAACAACTCAATTGTTGGTATATCATTTTTTGGGCATGTTAGGGGTTTGTTTATTTTGAATTTTGTGGTCTGCAGATGGATCTTCGATGCCATAAATTATCACAGCATATCAGCATATATGCTTTGCAACACTACCCCCACTGTGTCATGGGTAGGTCTATTTGTAAAATTCCATTACGCATCATAGGTTTATGAAATTGGTCTTTATTTGTTAGATCGGACTCAGTACCCTTCATGGCAGGTGGACGCTAGAATGAACTCTTATTTAGTGGAAGAATGAGTAGAATTGTACCTCATCTTTTATGACCTATGGTGTAATCGACGATGAAGTTAGACGATCAGACGAAGAAGCGGCATTCATACACAATGTATTTGTATTCCAAACTTCAGGCAATGTTTACAAAGCGAAAAAGTGTACAAAGAATAATTTCCTTTCGACAATTCTATGATCTACGTGACAAGTACCTTTGCCAAATTCGTAATTGTTGTATAATACTCGATTGTCAACACAGCTTCATCCACGCAAAAAAAAAAAAATGGATCGGTGGACCCCTTGAAAATTGTATAGTTTTATTCTTTTCATCATTCTTGTTTTAAAATGGCGATGGACGTTCAGTAGGTCTGGAAGGTTGATCTCTGCATGGAGTACAACATGAGTATAGCTAATGGTTTATTGTAGGTAAGGCACAGTATTACGCACTTTTTTTCTATTCAGCGTTCCACTAACGGTTTACAGTGGAGGACACGTGTGTAGCAGTACATGTCATGTATGGGTTTAGTTCGGCCTACACGCGAAGCATGGTGTGTAAGTCAAAAGTCTAGCAGACGTATCTTGTGGTTAAGTCCAGCGCAAAGATTTGCGAATAAGCAGTTTGCAGGCATATGTGTAGCAGTCCCAAACATAACTATGTCCTGTTTCTCCTCAACATGTTTACAAGCGAAGTAAAGTATCGCGGAGCTTTTTCCAATTGGGGGTTTAGGTCATGTTTTGTGTAGCGTGACAGTCACTGACCCACAACCCACTCAACAACAAACTTGTGAAATGGTCAATTTTGCGAATCTAGTCTATCATTATTTTCTTTCGCTTAAATCTACACATGGATTATTCCTAAACCGTTAAGAATCCATGCCGGCGGAGAAGCGACGACTGGAAACCTAAATACCACAGGTGCGACATACCAGGAAAAGGAGGGGGAATCACGGACGAGTTAGCTAGCGCGTACCCAACTGCCGATCCAGACGAGACCAGAACACCAGCGCCGTCTGTAGGTTGGCGCTTCACCTCTTAAACCGTCACATAGATACATACTCAATTTTGGTATCACGTACACATCTAGTGCTTGGAAAAAGGAAGGCCCCAAAGACAAAATACGGTTAGGAAATCAGAAATGTTGACCCTATTATGTCATGTCTTTCCCGAGATAAACACAACAAGGGTTAAGGAAAGATTATAAAGATCTGGCAAATTATAAAGTGAGATTTATCTTCATACAAACTAGCACTAAAATTACAATTTATTAATAATTACCTATCGTTTCTCGCGAACGCTCAAATTCAGTTACAGTGTTAAACATAGATTTCCATCCATGTACACATTTTCATCCTTGAGTGAATCATTAAATTACTAGTCTATTGTTATCGAGTTCCAGTTGAGCTCATACACTATTTGTGTATTAAAGTACTCGATAACAATAGACTAGTAATTTAAAGTTTTAACTTTCTACTCATATGGATGTAACAACGTATACAATGGATGGATAATCTATGCTTTTAACACTGTGACCCCTGAAGATGGCGATTTAAACGCCGAAATACGTATAGGGGTAAATTAATTAATAATATTGTAAGATTTTGTGCATAAGTTTGTATGAAAATAAGTACTTCCAATTGTGATAAGATGCACGGTCAATACAACGTAATGTGTAGTGGACGTCTTTGTCGTGGGCTTTTACATGTTAAACAGTTGGAACTTAACTTAAAATCTCAAACGAGTTTGCAGAATATTGTGCACTTTTAACTGTGAATACTTTGTTGTCGCGCAGTTTATTTTTTTATTTTCTCGGACTGCGAACAAAAGCTGCCTGAACTTCACTGTAGCTTCAGGTAACTGGTCCTTTACCGAGGCTTTTCCCTGCACAAATACAATCAGCGTCACTGATATCTTACACTATCTGTAGACGAATATTAATCGGTGGTTCCCCACCAAACTCCGTGCGAGTCTTCTTTTGCACAGTAACAAGAACTGATTCGTGATATTGAAGGTATAATATTGAATATTTTTAATTCAATGATGTAATAATTTCAAAAACAATTAGAAAATGTGGAATTTTCAACTATTTCGGTAGCATTATAACACATGATATAAAATGTACACGTGAAATTAAATGCAGAATTGCCATATCACAAGCAGCATGCAACAACAAGAAGAATCTTGGACTCAAATTTAAGAAAGAAACTAGAAAAATACTACATTTGGAGCATAACTTTGTATGGTGCGAAACTTAGACACTTCGGAAAGTAGATCAGAAATATCTGGAAAGTTTTGAAATGTGGTGTTGGACCGATCGTGTGAGAAATAAAGAAGTATACATAGAGTCAAGGAGGAGAGGAATATCCTACATGCAATGCTTAGAAGGAAGGTTAACTGGATTGGTCACACATTGCGTAGGAACTGCGTTCTAAAACACGTGATTGAAGGAAAGATAGAGGGAAAGATAGAAGTGACAGGAAGAAAAGGACGAAGACGTAAGCAGCTACTGGATGACCTTAAGGAAAAGAGAGGTTACTGGAAATTGAAAGAGGAAGCACTAGATCGCACTGTGTGGGAAATTAACTTTGGAAGAGGCAATGGACCTGTCGTAAGGCAGACTACGGAATGAGTGATGATATCTGTCCTATAACATTGTTGACACGTGTTATCATTATGGAATCACAGTAGAAGCAGGACATCGTGCACAGCATACAGTTGTTCACAACTGCTGTTGACCAACACTGTTATGTCTTTGAACGTAAAGTTTTCATGGATGTTTGAACACAACATTCCCATCTGTTGCTGAAAAACAAATATGGCAGACTGGATTAGTTAATACATCCACCAATGAAAATATCTTATCCATATTACTGGAACGCTGTACCTTTACTGACCTCTAGTTACCTCGGAAGAAGCTATGTTTTTAATAATATTTAACAACATTTTATGAGTACAAAATATACTTTGAATTTTAACAATATATTACACTTTTCTAGCTTAAATTCTGTGTTCATATTTACACTACTCTTCTGTAGCTTACATATAAACCTGTGAGACTTCCACTTATATTGAGCTCATTGATAATGGCCCAGATGAGCGGAACATGTTGTAGATACGTTAAAAACTGCGATATCCGACACTCGATGATCCGGAAAGTTCCCTTAACTGGATATTGACTAGGTGGCGCATTGCATTTCAGTCCTCCGTCAACCGGCAGCACCCAGCACCGAAAATATGATTTCGGCCATTAAGTATTCGTGTCTTGTTGATTTTTCTTTCAGATTACGTGTATACAATACGCTACAAAAGCAGTGACGTTGTTAGGTACACTAAGATACATATCACGTGTAACGTTCGAATATCCGGAAAATTACTTTGTTCAGCAACCGTTTGTTCCCGGAGGTCGCTAAATGTTTCTGCATAGTAAAGGTAGATGGGTGATCCCAACAATAGTGTACATATTTGGTTTTAATTTTGTAATTGATTAAGGATGTACACGGTAGAAATGCGACATTACAAGACTCAGCCGACATGTTCACAGATGACAATGTACAAAATCTGCTTCTGCGTCTTCATTCTTGTTAACTTTCCTTACGAAATAACCCGGCGAAGCGTCAGCCAGGGTGGTCAGTGTACTCTGGCGGCGCTGCAGAGAAACTGCCGTGTGCTGTCACAGTAGGTGACGCAACGGAAGTCTAAGATGACAGGACCGTAACATGACAACGGAAGTACAAACTGCTCGTTAGAACAAGCCTTTTACTGGAACAGAACAGGAACAAAGGACAAATCAGGCACCAACATTTAGAGGTGCGGTTTGATTTTGAGGTCGTCATGCCGGTGACTATGAAGATTGTTGCCTCCTGCGATGTGACACCGTGTACTCTGGTAACTTCATACTAGTGTTTATGCATGACGCATGCGGCCTGGGTAATACAGTGTACAGAAAATGGCGTGGACAACAACTGCATGGAGGGGCGATGGTACGAGTTTGGACTTTTTTACATAATGCTCGTTCAATAAGCATTGTTTTTATGTTGTTTTCTTCTGAACACGGTTAGATTTATGCAAACGTTTGAAAATAAATAGCACTCTAAGCATACTTTTTGTAGGTAAGACTTTTTTTTTTCTCAAATTGCATCTTAACGAGGCGCATGTTTAAGTTCACAAATGGTAATACTCGAAGAGCTGAAATTCCCTTATCAAGTTTTGACGTAATTTGTTACTTATCAAATAATTCCTTAAATATAATAACCTTTAAAATCAATTGATATGATAGAATCTGTTACATAACAATGCTTATATGATACACATATAAAATCCATAGCAAAACATGAATTCTTAGACCTTTATAAGGCTGGACGACATTGCATAATGGGAAGCTTCAGAATTTGTACTCTTCACGTAATATCATTTGAGTGATCAAATTAAGGACGATGAGAAGGATTCAGCACGGGAGATATGAGAAATGCGTACAGAATTTTAGTCGTGAAACCTGAACAGACGAGACCTCTTGAATAGCGTAGATATATCTAGAAGCGTAATATTAAAACGGATGTGTTCTGATGGTTCAATGAAGTATGGTGCAACTAATACACAACAGTATGAACTTCAGCGCTAAGTCATATATTAAAGCATTAGTGAGCAAAGTTCTGGGCACGAATACCAAATCAAGAGCATAAATATTTGCGGGCCATATTATAAATAATACCTATATTTTTTACTTATGTGTTATTAATGATAATACCCTGTCGTCAATAGTGCAAATATTTTGGAGGTAAAACGTATTTGAAAATAATCTTAAACAACTTGAATGAATCGTAAAAAATTTGAAATTTATAGACAGTGATAGAGAAAGCAATAGGAATGAAAGATGTAGAGGCTTTACGACTAAAGCTGTAAGCAACGAAGCCAACTAATGCGATAGTTTTTTTTTTTTGTGGAGAGGGGCCCCGCAGCAGAAGCTACGGACGCACCGCAGCCTTAAGGCTTATTGTGCAACCCTTGTGTTGAAAATGAAGAGAAAGATGATTAGTTTTTTTTTCATTTTTCCAAGTAATGGAGCACCGGTGGAATGAAATTAACAGGGGAAAACCGAAATACTCAGGGAAAA
The DNA here is from genome assembly GCA_021186555.1 of Reticulitermes speratus. Lineage (NCBI taxonomy): Eukaryota > Metazoa > Arthropoda > Insecta > Blattodea > Rhinotermitidae > Reticulitermes > Reticulitermes speratus. The sequence goes on from JAJKFL010000005.1 coordinate 9,381,895, forward strand.
ACCTGTCCCAGTGCCACTTTATCCACCACAAATCCCACATGGACTGATTGCGATAGTTACTTCATGTGAGATGGAATTTCCGTTGTATTTTGGTATGAAAAGTACGTTTGTTGTCAATAATGCAACGTATTTCTGAATAATATTTTTGTATGAGTGCGGATAAAGTAATTATTCGTCAAATTTCATATCTTTTTGTTTCGTGTTTCTGAAATTAGATGGCGGACCGCTTTGCGAAGGTAGAAGGGTCACGTTTTGCTCATCGCTGTGTTAAAGAATTACTTGATTGAGTGGCTTTGGCTCACCCGGCACAGGAAAAACAACCTTGTGACCACCATAATGATATTTCAGGTGCCATATAAAGAGTAATGCTGTCCTGTAACATGCCAAGCAGGCATTGAAGGCATGCAAAGCACACCTCTATCCATGCTCAATCTCGATGCTAGAAAGAGGTTGGTGGTTAACGCCACGCCCCGGCTGCTTTATCCCCAGGAAAGAGACCCGGACCCCACAGTACAGGAGATTGGGTGGTCCTCGAGGCCGGTCTGGATGGGTCCGGAAAATCTCCCTCCCACCGGGATTGGAACCCCGGACCATCGAGCCAGTAGCGAGGTGTTATACCGACTACGCCCAGTTGTATGAGATGGGAGATTTTTTGATTTGACATAACGACTATTAATTTTTTAAAAAGGATTCCCCTCATTGAATTATATTAATTTAAATAAAAATATGTCAAATGATAGAAATTATGCCTAAATTATTTATACCTTGAAGTATACTGGCTTTTGGTGGGGAGACCTGAGGGAAGTAGACCACTTGGAAGACCCAGGCGTAGATGGGAGGATAATATTAAAATGGATCTTCAAGAAGTGGGATGGGGGCATGGACTGGATTTATATGGCTCAGGATAGGGACAGGTGGCGGGCTCTTGTGAGTGCGGTAATGAACCTTCGGGTTCCATAAAACGCGGGGAATTTCTTGACTAGCTGACGACCTGTTAGCTTCTCAAGAAGGACTCTGCTCCATGGAGTTAGTTAGTTAGTTAGTTAGTTAGTATAGTGGCTTTTAAAACAAACCAAAATAAATAAAAATCTAAAATTCTCAGCAAAACTTGATGTAGACACCGTATCGAGATTTACCGAGATCGATCCAGCTTTTTGGACGATGTTACGTTCGTGAGACGAGCGAAGGTAAACTTTTTTATAGTGTGTTTAGAAGCGCCCATGTTTTGCACTGCCTCTCGCAGTAAGGGGCTGAGGCAATATGGAATTAAGTTCTCGCCGTGATTGGCGTCAGTACTTTACTGCACTGGAAAGCAGGCTTGTGCGATCGCAACACTGGCTGCGCGTGTGTCTGTGCGTCCTTGAGTCTTGCTAGTTAACCTGTCATCATTTTATGATGATTTTACACTTCTATAGCCAACCTCACTGTGATGTCTCACTACAATAAGCACTAAGGCTTTTGATATCGGGTTGACGTATAATTATTGATACCGAATTCAATAGAGGTGTGAAGAGCCATGCATACACACACACACAATATATATATATATATATATATATATAGAGAGAGAGAGAGAGAGAGAGAGTAACAATGCTCAGATGAGTGAGTAGAGAAATGTTTTCTTTACAGTTTATTGATTAAGTTTACTTGATATCGGAATATAAATATAATTTTAGCAAAAGCAAAGGATTTCATAAAAGGGAGACAATTCTTACTTAGCGACATAATACTGCATATTACTGGATTTGCAGAAAATCTGTGAGGTCTTTCGTGGAACAAAGGCAAAGTCCGTTTCTGCCATTACGTAAAGGATTTATAATCAGCAACATTGAGGCCGCCTCCTTGGATTTCATTGAAGTCTCACAAACGGTATGATGTAGGCTAAATAAAAATGTACATTTATGGTTGTATCGTCAAATAGATGAAGATGATGTGTTTTTTTTTTTCGTTTTTCCAAGTAATGGAGCACCGGTGGAATGAAACTGACAGGAGAAAACCGAAGTATTCGGGGAAAAACCTGTCCCAGTGCCACTTTGTCCACCACAAATCCCACATGGACTGACCCGGGATCGAACCCGGGCCTCCGCGATGAGAGGCCAGCGACTAACCGTCTGAGCCATGGCACGGCCTTCCAACAATCTTTAGTGAATGTTTCTAATTTAAAATTTTAAAAATTCTGACCAAAGTTTAAGTGCTGATACTAGGTCACAGAAGGACGGACAAACATAACCTTCTCACAAGGAGTTCTCCTTTAACGCAGTAAAGCGCGCTTAAAGCCTTGTAATTACCATATCAGTCAGTTTTATGGTGAAGTTCCTTCGTGGATCTACAGATACGCTGTCCCAGTATCTGACTCAGTCCACTGTGTTTCTTTTCCCTATCCCGAGGCCAGATGTGACCATAATGTAACGGGACTCTATCATTAGTCTGCTTATAAAATCTGAAAACTGGGTTAAATATGACAATGATTTGTTGAGTGCCAACAGAATTTACTTTGCTCCAGAGACTGAACAGTGAATAAAACGAGAGCATGACATCTGTGTAGGCGTGGGTTGGGGGTCGCGGCGGGGGCGGAAACTTCTCCGTACTGCCCTTTTTAAACACGAGTATATTACCGTATAGCGGGTCCTTTGAATGCGAACAGAACAAGTGAACACACTTGTCGTTTTATCACATTTCTTCGCACATAACAATAAACTCAGGCACTTGTAATAGTGCTCATATTGACGGTAAGAAAAACTGATATTTTGTAAGTACAAAATTACTGTGTTTCTTCCACTCCAGAAGTATCTTCTTCTCCGCCTTTTTGAATAGTGACGTTTGAACGAGGAACATCCGAGATACAAAGCGTGTCTGTTATCTCAGTACGTATTAAAAATGTAACTTAATACGGACACATCTGAGGCGAATCCAGCCTTACAGAATTCAGTAACGAGTGTTGGTGAACACCTGACTTATTCCCATAATACAAATCTTGTGAACCGTTATGGCTCAGCACGAAGCAAGGTCAGTGCTGGCTGCGCGACCTCGACCCCTCAGTGGACACTACAGCTTGCAGGTGCCTGTGTGGAACTACAGTGTATCCGTATGTTTGCGTCATCGTGTCTGCAATTGCTTGTTTGCTAGCTTGCTGCCTCTGTGTGTCGTCGTTTAAAGTATGCCACTCGAGGCCACCCCAACCCCGTAATTTCTTATTTGCAGCAGCAGCAGCAGCAGCAACAACAACAGCAGAAGATGGCAGACGCGCAAACGTCTGAGGCGGGAAACACATTAGCGCGGCATAGGTCTAAAGTAGACCTCAGACTGTCTCAGTAGACATGTTACTTTGTTAACGTAATATTTTCATGTAATATAAAATATCATCTTTGCAACTGTGCGAATATGGCCGTGCCATGGCTCAGGCGGTTAGTCGCCGGCCTCTCACCGCGGAGGCCCGGGTTCGATCCCGGGTCAGTCCATGTGAGATTTGTGGTGGACAAAGTGGCACTGGGACAGGTTTTTCTCCGAGTTGTCGGTTTTCCCCTGTCAATTTCATTCTACTGGTGCTCCATTACTTGTAAAACTTGGTAAAAAACTGCTCATCATCTTCATCACAGGGTTGCACAATAAGCCTTAAGGCTGCGGTGCGTCCGTAGCATCTGCTGCGGGGCCCTTCACCAACCAAAAAAAAAAAAACTGTGCGAATGTTTTCGTTACCAATTAGCTTTCACTTTGACAGTGACAGACAACTACTGAAATACTGGAGCTACGAATATGAAGTTATATAATAAACATACCTACAAGGTGATGTATGAAATTTTGTTTACAAGTTAGCAGTTTTAAACATGTTAAGGGCATATCTGCGAAACATAATATTGCTAGTGATAGAGTGGCCCACTTTCCTGGCTTAATTAAAGAAAGTATGTTTTTGAGATCACCATGCTGTGTCTGAACCTCTTTATAGATTTTTACCAAACTTGGTGTGACTATTATACCATTAGAGACTAGACGAACGTAATGCATTATAAGTGATAACAAGATGCCGCAAACACGAAATTATGAGGAGGAAGTGACACTAACGCCAATCAATTTAGGATCCTGATGTGATGGGTGCTAATGGACCTTCAAAAAAATGTGCACGAAGGAGGTCCAGCACACTGTGGCAGTCGTTAAACGCGACATGTCCAGGAAGGTGGATTGGGCGTGGAGGATAATTGCATGGCCTTCTCGGTCGCCAGATCTAATTCCCATGTATTTTATTTACGTGGAGATAAATGAAGGAGCACGTTAACCTATTCCTTCGCAGATGTATCGCAGATGTCGTGACAAGTCATCAGGCAGCTGTGACAGAGATCGGTGCCAACGCATTAAGGTGTGTTTGACATATTTCATGCGGTACACTGACGTATGCCTCTAAATGGACGGAGGTCCTGTCGAACACTTACTGTAACCACGGGGTGCCCATTGTTTGATCATTTGCTGTCTTGGGTCATTTGACGGTGATTTTTATGTAGAAAACTAAATGCCTGAGTACGTACCTTGTATAATATATTTGATTTATCCTTTAAAAGGGAATCGGACTGTAGACACTTGATCACAAATTTCTTTAGGTTCTTTGTGTATGCTTACTAAAAATGGCGAGAGAAATGAAAGTAGCAAATGTTTCTATGTCCTCTGTTACTACACACATTAAAAGAACATTAAACGCTGAAACGTTAGAAACTTTTTCATTGTACGTATTATATATTTCAGGTCGTATTGCTGTAGAGTATTATATTAAATGAATTAAACACACCTGATTTGAAAGCTGCTTAAACCAATAATACTTTCCCTTGCTTTCCGAGTGGGAGAATAGGTGTGTTGAGCAAGATCATTATTTATTCTTCGTTCAGTATAGGTCACAAGTGTAGAAATGCAGGCATTAGTGTCCCATTTGTTTAATTATCTCGAAAATCTCAAGATTCATGACGAAATTACAGGGAACAAAACAAGCGTGCTTCCATATTATCTGCAACACAAATAAGAAACATTTTTCGCTTCGACAAATATTTAGCTCATCAGCACTGAGATGCACGCAGAGAGGCGTGTAGGTCTTCTTGCAAAGTGAAGGTAAAGTTGGTTCTGGGAGCCATGAAGGCATATGGGGGGAGTGGAGGTATAGCTGCACTCAATTTTAACTTCAGCACCAGACTGAATTGAAAGGATTTATGTAAAACGATATTTAAAACTTTTGGATGTAAAAGACAATTAAAATGGTTAAGACTGACTGTAGTGTCAGATGCGAAAGAATATAAAAACAGTAAGAATGACTATGTGATGGCGAGGACGAAGGTCTCTCATTTTTATCAAAATGCACATGAAATACTGTGACAAAAATACAGTATATCGCCCCAGAAAACACTGATTCGAGACAGAAGAGAAACAAGTGCGAAAATTTTGACATACTGAACATCGAAAGAACGCAACTTCCGTGAGGCCTTCAGGATTGTACGGTTTGCCCGCATGCACCTTATGATTTTCAGTACTGTGAACTTCAAAAAGAAGTGCGCTGGACACACTGTAGGGTGATAAAGAAGAAAAATGCATGTAGGATATTAGCTGGAAAACCTAAAGGAAAAAGTCCTAGATGGGAGGATAATATTAAAATGTATCTTAAATAAATAGGATGCGATACTTCGGACTGTAATCTTCTGTCTCAGGACAGGAACAAATGGTGAGCTCCTGTGAATACGGTAATGAACCTCGGGTTTCACAAAATGTGGACAATTCTTGACTATGTAGGGAATTATAAACTTCTGAAACTTTCAAGAAGGACCCTGAGCCATACAGTTGGTTATTTAATTAGCAAACTAATACTGGGGTCTTACTTTGGCCTTATTTTTTACCTGTGAAAAGCACCAGTAATATCTTCCGACCTTAATAATTACGTTCTGTTTTGCTGCAGATACGGCCGTCTGAACGTATTGCGCTGGTTGCTGTGGGAGGCGGAGATGCCCGCGCTGGAGCGGAGCAATAATGGCGCCCTCGCACTGCACTATGCCGCCGCCAGAGGGTGCCTCGACTGCGTTAAGCTGTTGGTGGAGTCCTCTACCGAGCTCAGGTAACATTTGGGAAAGTAGAATCGCGAAAGTGACTGGCTATGGGCTGAGCAAATGTGATTCCTTCCCTGGAATAAAAAAAATATTTGTCTTTACCGTGTCAAGACTATTTACGTGGCCTACCAAGCCTCTTGTCTAAGAAGGCGTTTTCCCTGGGCCGTAACGCCGTCGGATCGTGCAGCAGGCTTATCTAAAACTAGTATCGAGGTTAAGAATGCGTGCAGCTGTGCGCCCTTCTGTGTTCTTGTTATACGGTGCTGAGTTACGTAACTGAGTTATCACTGTATTACAGTCGTAGTATCAGGTTTCGTGTAGTTGTGCAGAAGCATAAGGTGGAGGCCTCTGCCAACCAAAGACTCGTAATTGTAATTCTAGGAGAGCTGTATACACGTCTTAGTAAACGTAATGTTGTCCCTGTCCATGCCATGAAAATACACAGGGGGAGTATAGGTATAGTTCTACTCTTTCTTAACCTTGGCGCTAGATGGTGATGGGTGGTCTCTTGTCTTTGCTACACCGACTACGATATCCCAGCTCCTTCATTTAAAATAACAAGTCACAGGGATATGGCATGTTCGTTGGTATTGCTATCCTGTATTCACGTGGAGCAGCTGACGTGTTCTTGACCCTTGTGCTCGCTTGCAAAATTGGCAAATATAGGAACCCTCGTAGGTCTGTGTTGTTACAAATAGCGTTGTATTGAACATATGGAGCATAAATATACGAACGTAGATTTTGTTATGAGGAAGCCGTATGAAATTGGATGACAGTGCAAGGCCAAGATCGAGGTGTTGGTCAGGTTGAACTAGCTCAGATTCAAATGCAGTTGCGAGCTTCTTTTAACGGTATTGGACTTTCTGATTATAACTGAAGTTCTTCTTGTGTTTTACTGTGATGTGGATGTTCATTTAGAAGTCCTTTTTCAAATAACTGCATTACTGTCTGAAGCTAGTGAAAGGTTTAGAAAGCTGGTTGCGCATGCGCAGTCGGTTGTGAGGCTCGGATGCCCATGAAGAAGGTTGTGGTCCTGTGCAGCAATTGATTGTCAGCTTTGCTGAGTTTCACGGTTTTGTTAATGGCTTCGAAGTGACTCAGCTCGTCGTTTAACACGATAATCAGTTTAAAGTTACATTTAGCAAATTAACTTTACCTGAACTTAAAATTCAGTGATGACACTCTCTGTGGACAATATACGTATAGGTAAATTTCGCCGTATAACAGATCATGACGGCCCAGTGGGAGAGTAGAGGTATACCTCCACTCTTTCTTTAATTTCGGCGCTAGATGGCGGTGGGTGTCAAACGCCACGCCCCGGCCGCTTTAACCCGGAAAAGACCCGGTACCCGTAGTACAGGAGTCTGGATGGGCCCCAGGCCGGTTGGGAAGGGTACGAAAAATTTCTCCCCCACCCGGGTTCGAACACCGGACTGTCTAGCCCGTAGCGAGTTGCCATACCGACTGAGCTGTGATAATTAAGTTACAGTGACTCGCGTAGCACAGCCTCTTTTGTGGTAATGGTTGAAACATCTGATGGTAGGTTGGCACTCTGTGGGACACACCCCTTGTATGTTACAGCATGATCATTTTCACAAAGACAGCTTTACTGATCACTTTAACTCACTTTATTTAACACTGTATTTATTAGCATACGTTTTAATATGTTTGTCTAGGTATCGGTAGACTACTCCAAGCGGCGTCTTCGTTAAGAATGCCCAGCTTGAGCTCCGTATACATTTCTGGGTGCTGTCCTATTGCCTCATTTACCCCAGTAATTCTATGTAATGCGCTTTAAACATTTTAACAATACGGCTTTGCTTGTCCGGGTTGCTAACTCGATGCATAAATTAACGGTTTGAGTGCTAACCATTTAGAAGTCACAAAACAAGGCTGCAGTCATCAGAAATGAAATGTTTAGAGCAGTGGATTCAGGCCAACGAAATGGTGGAGAAACGCAAGGAGAAATAATAGGCACATATGGATCATATTGAGGGAGATGAAGGTAAAGGTCACCCCATAACACGGCAAGACTGGCACAGGGGAGTAGAGGTATAGCTATACTCATTCTTTAACCTCGGCGCTAGATAAGGGGTGGGTGATCAACGTTACATCCCGGAGGCTTAACCCCGGGACAGAGCCGAGGTACCTATTTTACAGGAGGCTAGGTGGCTGCGGGGCAGGTCTGAACGGGTGTGGAGAAAAGAAAATATCTTGCTCCCACCGGGCTTCGAACATCAGACTGTCCATCCCGTAGCTAATCGCTACACCGACTATACCATCGTTTCTAAATCTTTTTTCTTCTGCAACACACTTGGAGAAAGACGTCAACAGGGGCGTTACACTTTCATGGGAATAGCAAAATTTTAATGGCATGAAAATAAATCAGCGTAAATGAACCATTCTTGTTATTTATTAAAAATTGTTTTACAGTTTACAGTTTATGTCATGTCGCTTCGGGAGCTATGCGGTGCTTCGACTGCACAGCGCGCATGCGTACACGAGTGCTCACGATTCTAGCGCTACTTCCTCTCCTTCCGAATGCGAGTTTCGGGTTACGCCGTTCAGCGATCGACGGTGCCATGATAATTTTAGTGCTTAGGTAGCGAATTGGGTTATGGATGGTCAGATTGCTGGCGACACACGTAGGAACTCCACGCTACACAGTGTGAGAAGCGTTGGGCTGCTGTATCCCGGCCTCATACTGAGGAATTAAAGGATAGTATAATAACTATTATTCGTGTTTATTTACGTGATTATGATGATGATTATGTTTATGATTGTGATGTTGACGACGGCGGCGGCGATGATGGTATGATGATGAGAATGGGAACGACTATTTATCGGTTACATCTCTTGAATTAAGAATTATCACGGGTATTTTGTTATCACTCGTCCAGAGTAGTTCTACCGAGTGTGGTGTGTCTGAGTATGATCGTGAAGCCTCGATAATGATGAGGCTCTGGCCCACTAGGGGCTGTTGCACCATGGGGAAAAAAATTGTAAGTTACATTCTCTCTGTTCTCAAAGGCCGAGAGATCAACTTTTACATACATACTGAAGGGCACATAACATTTTACTTCTTCATATAGATGTTTTAATTTTTAGATAGTTTTGTTTAAGTTGTGAACGTACAAGACTCAGAACAATATGTTAGAATTCTATGCAAAATTAATCTTCTCGTTTGTAAGAACTTTATTTTAACCATAATCTGTTCTAGGAATTTTAATACTGCTTCATGTTTGAAAAATTATTTTCTTTTTCCTCTATGCTGGTGACGAGAGTTGGACAGATACATCGTGCTGTATCCGTTTGTTCTGTGACAACGCAAGTGAAAGCACTAGACACACAGATTCAAGGATGCTACCACGATTCGTCGTATCCGATCCTGCAACCGACCAGTGCATTTCTACTGCGAGCTAATTGATGCAGCCTTAGCAAGATAAATTTGCGATATTCGCGAGAGAAAGTTGAAGTGAGAGGCAGTGAGCAGTAAAATGAAGAAAGCTTCTACGGTTCGTAAAAGCACTCCTCATTACAGAAAACTTGAAGCAACTTAATCCACTGTCCCGGAAGTCGAGGTTCATAACGTTTTTACAGTGCATCCAGTGACAAATTGGATCACGGATGTCACTTCCCGGTGCCACGTAGGAAGGGCTTACCTCACCGTCAAGCACTACAAGATTTTACAGATGCTAGACAACTATTGCTGTGTGTCAAGAGTGACACACACTTACGTGTGCTTGTTATAAGAGATGATGAAAATGTCGTTTCCGTGCAAGAACACACTGTATACACAATTCAAGTAGGTTGAAGTTCCCCTTTTGAATTTCTTTGTAAGGATTCTTTTGTGGAGAAGGGCCCCGCAGCAGAATATACGGACGCACCACAGCCTTAAGGCTTATTGTGCGGCCCTGTGCTGAAGATGAAGAGAAAGATGATCAGTTTTTTTTTCACCTTTCCAAGTCATGGAGCACCGGTGGAATGAAATTGACGGGGGAAAACCGAAGTACTCGGGGAAACACCTATCCCAGTGCCACTTTGTCCACCACAAATCCCACAAGGACTGTCCCTGGATCGAACCAGCGTTGTAAGGAAGTTACAAAATTTGTCTCCGCATTTGTTTTCCTTTAACTCGATGATTCATGCTGGTCGTCCTTGTCTGTTTTGTTTATTTGGCGCTTTGCAGGCCAATATTTAAGCCGCCGAAAATGTTTGGTTTATAATTTCTTATTTGAACCAAGTACAAATACATGAGATCACTTTTAAGTGATCCATAACCGCACATTGAACATTTAGATACGGTAACTAAAACCAACAAAAGCACACAAGTTCATGAAAATATATTATAAACCTAGCAACACCTCCTACATGTTTCGGCCACTCATGTGGCCATCCTCAGGAAGGTGCGTTACGAAGAATAAATATATTGAGATATTACAAAAGTTATGTGAAACAATGCACATACAAAATATTTTACATATGTATTGGTTCACATAACTCTTGACCCGTAAAGATGGGACCAATAATTTGTCCCGAAACGTCGGTAAACAATTACCACATGACGCCGCGTAATGTCCCAGAAGAGCGCAGATCTCATCAACATCGCGGCGGAAGCCTGACGTCAAGGCTATGTGTCTTCTTTGAAACTACGAAACTAGTCCCAGTGACGTGTAACTCAGAGACATCTACCGCTTTTATATGAAAATGCCCACTCTAGAAGATAATGCGTAACAAGATGAAATGATATATGTTACAGGCAGGTAGCTATGTGCCTGATGGTTTTTGGCAGATCTTACAGGGACTCCGTGTTAGAGTTCGATCGAAGTCTCACGGCACCTTTTTGCGCTGGTACTTTGCTTACAGCGTGATGTAAAGAGGAGTGGGGTCATAGGGCGGGCATATGAAAGGAGCGAATTTACGTTCAGCAGTATAATCTCTCTCTCTCTAAACACACGACTTTGTGTTCTTATCTCAGTAGATCACCTGTATTCCGTTTCATTCTTCTTCTGAAGGAACTTCATGTATTGTACTCAATTTCACGCCCTTGACCACTGATAATTATACGGTGTCCTGTCTTAGAGACTGCCATATTTTAGTAAGAGTATGTTACGAAGAACAGTGTTTTTGTTCAGTGAATAGCGGGCAACATAGAAAGATATGCGCTGTACAATAACTTGTAACTAACTAACCTGCTAGCCCTCTAGTACTGCTTGCGGAAGAGGCTAAGCAGAGCGATTCAAACCAATTCTTCATGCAGGGACATAAGATTGCTATTTCTTTAAATCACTGTGTATAGCTGTCCATGTAAACACATTAAACTCTGCCTTATAATTCCCTGGTGTGGCTGAGTGACTGATTGAGTCACACAAGCTTTGCCATTGTTACGATAGCAATTGGTTTGTGACACCATAACATGTGTTTTCATGGTTTCCGTGTTTAAAAGTTACCACCGTTAAACGGTAAAGTTCTCCCTAGAACAGGCCATGAAGGCCCAGAGGGGGAGTAGAGGTATAGCTCTACTCTTTCTTTAACCCTGGCACTAGATGGGGTGGGTGGTCAACTCCACGCCTCGGCTGCTTTATCCCCGGGAAAAAGGCCCGGTACCCATTGTATAGGAGGCTGGGTGGGCCCCAGGGCCGGTGTGGACGGCTGCGAAAAATTTCGTCCTCACCGGGATTTTTTTTTTTTGCCTGTCCGGGGTTTTTCCCCTTTGATACATTTTTGTACTGTTTAAATCTTTTCGTCCTTCATGTCACTTTACGTTCCATATTACCGTCCCTACAACAAACACAACACAAACATCCATGCCCCCGGTGGGATTCGAACCCACGATCCTAGTAAGCGAGCGGCCACAGACCCACGCCTTAGACCGCACGGCCATTGGGATCAGCGATTCGATCCCCGGACCGTCCAGCCCGTAGCGAGTCGCTATACCAACTACGCTATCCCAGTCCGTTGTTACCATCGTTACCAGATACTTACCATCGTTACCAGATACATATTCTGTGCAATGCCCTTTGTGTATTCCAGTGTCTTACACCAGGTTGCCGTGGTTACAATAGAGTTTGGTTTGTGAATGACGTCACAACCCGCGTTTCCGAGTTTACGATATTATATTAAGCGAGCCTTTTTAGGGTATTGACAGATGGAGTGAATTAGCACGTTGCCGTGTTTAGTGCCCTTGGTGTCGTACAGGGAGTTTGTAACGTGCGGTAAAATAGGTCTGAGCACTGCAGAAAGGGCGGCGTCATCGGTCGCCACGCAGCATCATTGCGAGCCGCTCTACGGCGAGCAGTCCCGTGATAACAAAACATCCTATATAATAAAATTGTCAAAGTAGGCTCTATGAGCTGGTTTGTAGATTTTGTGGTCAGGTTTCGCTTTATGCTGCACAATCTGTGTTTGGTGCAGGGGGGTGTAATATTAATGTGGTGACATAGGGGTTAGATTAGCGGGGTGAGTATTGTTGCTCTGTCATATGAAGGGGCCAATGGTTGTCTCGTTACATCTAATACGCTTTGCGTGATTGGGTGAGTCACACCCTGCGTTGAGGCCGAGGGAACAGTTGCGCGTCGAACACATAATACAACAGACTGTGGTCTCTGTGAGTTACCGATATGAGGCTGAAGAAATAGATGAGCTTCGAGCATGTATAATGCAGCATAGTACAACGAGAAGACAGGGTGAATGTTAATGGCGGTCTGTCATATGACGGGAATACGACTTTTCACAGCGTGTTTTATGAGGAATATGCCATACTTCGGGAGAACTTCGTAGGTTAAATTACATCAGTGTAACAGAAAAAAAGTGTATCCGAAGTTGAACTGTTACGGAGATCATGGCGGGAGAGGTTTTAAAGAATTAGAACTGTTATACATTTATTGATTACCAAATGCATATTAAAACTAGGAGGAATTTGTAGATCCCATAATGTTAACATCTGTTCCTAACATCTAATGGACATCTGAGTGACATAAAGACATTGATGAAGTAAGAAAATCTCGCACTAGTTTCATAACAATCATCCATAGGCTTTAAAGTACTTCAGATAGCACACGCACCTTAGCATGGCTTGGCTTGACTATCGGTTCGAGGACGGACCTGCGCAGTGTACGTATAAACATTATTTTAAACAGGTACAATAGCTGAACTGCAAAAAAAAAAAAAACATTATTTTCTCGCGTCATTATCTCCGTAACCGTTCAAATTCGGATACAGACATGTTTGGTTATATCGATCTAAATTAACCTAAGGAAGGTTATCTCGAGGTGGCAGATTCCTCGTGAAACATTCTGTATATTGCCCGATCAGGCACGGCGAGATCCTAAGTGTGACCTCCTGTTACCACATCACGAAGGTTTTTAGCTTGAGGTGTGAATACAGCTGCGACCTTTACCCCAGCAGGGTAAATACGGTCGGAACCTGAAAGCGACTGCTCACCTAAAAATACGCATGCACCTCTAAACCGCCCATTGAGGGGACGTCTTTCAGTTACAAGAAATACGTCTGATGTGTATTCTGGAGGTACCAGGTTCGAATCTTGATCGGGACAGTGACAGTATGGTTTTCCTCAGTCCCACTCGGCAACCGGTCGGATAGTAGCCTGCTTAAAGTAGGCCACGACTTATTCCTTGTACATGGCTTCTGTTTGACTCTCTTCCACTTTTACTACGCTAATATAATCTGAGTTTCTAACAGCGTAGTTAAATAGGCTGCTAACAAATAAATGCATAAACAAAGCAGGTCCGACATACCAAAGAAACGGTACACCCGTGCAAGATGTTCTGTGGTCAGTGTGTAGGAACGGAACCAGCTGTCGCACGAGCAGTGACCTAGTTTCGCCAGAGCGCAGCACCGCTGCTTGTCCGGTGGTACCTGTAGCTGCTTGCACAACGTCGTGTTGCGTGTGTGTACGTACAATCGCTCGTTGTGATATCACGTCAGAAGAGTATAACCCTGCTTCTTGACCTTATAAAGTAACAACAGATATGTCCCTCTGTTTTACTGACTTTCGTCTTCATGTACAACGATTAGCCAATGTATCACACAAAACACGTGATGCTCCAATAGTCACCATAGCCATTGCAGATGAGGGATGGGGTCATCGTATAGTCTCCGAAAAGTACCTTGGAACTAGGTAGTTAGTGGACGAGAGATTGTAGGCATTAGAAATTACGGGCCCGCAGAATCTTTTTTTTTTTTATTAAAATATTATTTCTACCGCCACATGGACTGAGCTGCTTGGGGCAACCCCCCGCCTAATGTAGTACGCTGCTGCGTAAGGCGACGTCATTGTTCCCACTGTTGATTTACAAATGCACGTCATTAAATTCAGTTCGCTTGCCGTTGTCCGTTTCGCACTGAACAGCGCTGCCTGCAGTAGCCGACAGGAAATTACACATTTCAAAGCCCCGAAACCCTTCCCGTTTTCCCCCCATTACCACACTGCTGCATTGCTAATTGCGAGTTGTCTTCACGCAGGAGTCAGCAGTGGCATTATCCTACTGTGGCCATCATTAGGCTGTACATTTTTATGTGTTATACATCTTTACAACAGACCATACTATCTGTTACACAGTCCATGCCTCGTAATGTAAACGGTAAAGTAATTCCATTACAGGCCTGGACAGGCCCTTAGGGTTCCAGGAGGCTGAGGCTCTCAGATTTCTAGACAGTCGGCACATGAAGGTGGTAAGGTTGTCAGCCCTACGCACCGGCCGCTTTAACCCCCCAGGAAATATTCCTGGTACTCATTTTCTGTTAGAGGCTGAGTCGACCCCAGGGCCATAGTGCGACCGAAAGGATTATGTCAATGAATAATCCCAATGACACCATCGGGAATCGAACCAGCATGCATCGCAATATCAAAGGTCAGTGTAGGCGCTTGTAACACAGTAAACGTGCGCATGTTGCTATAATCTGACGCCAGATGTCAGAATAAGCAGACCATCAGAGATCATGGACGATATAACTGGGCATGCTGAACATGTAGGTGATACGTATGTCCACAGAGCATAGGAAGTAGCACGGAAAGCGTATGGTGTTCGTAGCAACACAATGCAAACTGTTTGCGTTGGAGATTTGAATTTTACAGCAGGTGTTGCATGTTACATGCACAGACTGCCACAAGATGCCACGCTCAAATTAAATGCGTAATGCGAAACCAGGAGTGCATTTACCCACTCCTTCTTGTTAAAAGAGAACAAAATGTAAAGTAGGCTGACCCACAATAAGACAAAGTGTCTTATTGGACTCAAATTCACTCTTGCTATTCTAGTGGTAAATATTGAAACAGTCATAACCTACAATAATTGTGTTATACTGAGACCTTCCACAAGCTAAACAGGGCATACACTCCGCTCCAGAACACACGCAGTCCAGGTAACAACACATGTACTTCGCCACATATGAAGCAAATTTGTGTATGCAGGTTCCGTCATGATTTTTAAATATCAGATGTTTGGACAGAACATTTTAAATTCAGGATTGTGTATGTGCATATCACTTATGTATGTGCATATCACTTGTGTATGTGCATATCACTTGTGTATGTGCATATCACTTGTGTATGTGCATATCACTTGTGTATGTGCATATCACTTGTGTATGTGCATATCACTTGTGTATGTGCATATCACTTGTGTATGTGCATATCACTTGTGTAAGACCATTATATCCAAGTACTACATGTGAAAACGCGTAATTATTTAAGGTAACGCTGCCATTACGTCACAGAAGTGTTAAACTGAAAAATGCTTTGAATTTAATTCTGGAAGATAGAGACACAGGTACGTATTTGATAAGTATTGGCCATTTTAACTTATTTATATTTTCATTATTTCTGTGGCTTTAGGCGCGTTCGCAAAATTGCGAAAAGCGACTATTAGCTTCACGTCTGTCCGTTTTTCCTGATGAAAAAAACTCGGCTCCTACTGAACAGATTTTCACGGAACTTGATATTTGAGCATGTTTCGAAAATCTGTCCTGAAAATTCAAGATTCATTAAAATCTGAGAAGACTAACGGTTAGTTTATATGAAGACCAATGTATATTTGTGGTAATATCTCGCTGAATTCTTCTTAGAATGAGAAATGTGTCAAAAAATGTTGTAGAGAAAGTCAAAACCCACATTTTATGTCCAATAACTTTTCTTTTCCCGATAATCGTGTCATTTATGAGATAACGTGGAAAAATATGGTACAGCCAGACAGGCGACAGATGACAATATAATACGGCGCATGCGATTTACATGCTGTATAACTAAGGCAAGAATACAGTCACACACTCAGAATATGTAATACTTATTGCTTTTCCACGGCAACAATGGTTAGGCGAACGCGCCGGAATGTTCCTTTATACGTACATTGTTTTGTTTATATTAGTAAATTCATAAGCAACTTGTTTATATGTGCATTGGCGTATCTTTGTAAACTTCTCTTTTTAATTACCTGCAGCACGACATCTACGCTCTTCTAGGATATTACGCAGCGTTGAGTGGTAATTTTATACCGACGTTCCGGAACAACTTATCGGTCCCCTTTTTCAAGGGTCAAGATGGGACCGATAGGTTGTCCCAAAACGTCGGTACAGAATTACCACTTTACCCTGCGTAATATCCCAGAAAACCGCAGATCTCATCTATATCGCGGCGGAAGCCTAAAATCACGCATAAATGAAGCACCTTGATAATGTTCCAAGAGGGCCGAAACATGTAGACAGAGGGTTTTCCCTAAATGCAGTGTATTTTGTTTGCTTAAGTTTCTGTGATTTAACACGTTTGAAGGTTTAGTGCACTCCACTGCCCATACAGTACAGAGGTGTGCAGTACCTAGTGACGAGGTGAAGACGGCAATCATTGAACTACTGAAGCATCGCAAATTGCATCAGAGCGTGCACCAGATACGGTCTTGCAGAAGCAGAATGACGTCAGAGCTGATTATCTTAATTAACGTCTACTGATCTACTGATCGGTGCTTCTCAGAACAAATTTTTAGTCACAATCGTGACTTTCCCTCTACATTATACGCGGTAGTTCATGGTGTGCACAAATCCCTGGCGCCAGGTTGCCCGGGCGACTAATTTTTCTACAGTGGCGCCTAATACAGGGTGCGCCAAAACACCTGACGCTTTTGAAATGAAGAAACTTTTTAAGGCAAAGTGGAAAAATTGTATTAAGACTATCAGGCACATTCCATGTCCATGAAAATTCATCTGAATGATTACTGTTTGAATATGACACTTTGTAGGTGACCACCATGTCGTTCAATACACTGCTGCAGTCGCGACGGAAAGGCTGTCATAACACGTTGTAACATTTCCTTAGGGAGTACACTCACAAATTCACTGCTTTAAGTCATCAATATTGGCAGGACGTGTTTCGTATACCTTGGTTTTGACGTAACCCCAAAGGAAGTAGTCTGGTACTGCAAGATCTGAAACTGCTGTTGGAAACCACCCTGTGTAGCTGTAACAGACTGTTTTGATAAACAGTTCACTGCCGCAATACGGTGTTGTACCGACCAGCGCTCCATCTCAACTAAACTCCAAACATCGCTGTACATGGTGACGGTCAGTATGGAAGCGCCGCATAGCGGGCACGCTGGTTTTCAAATTTCAAAAACCATCAGGTGTTTTTGGCGCATCCTCAGTTCCTCAGTATAGAACGCGCTTTATGTCACCATTCTGGCGCCTTGAATTTTAAGTTGGCTCCTAGTTTTGTAGAAAATGTATGCACGCGCGCGATATTTATTGTATTCGGTGCTCTCGGCAATGTTATATATCATATGTTACGTACCATAACAGTGGCATTTCTGTCATTTCAGACACTGTGACTGTCAAACATTCAGCACCGGCTCTGGGTTTTCTGCTGCTCCAGGAAAAGAAATCCCACCCCTACCATTTTTGTGTCGGTTTTACCCCACACTTCTCTGCGCTTGGCACTACAATTTTTTGTTGAAAAGCTCAAAATTTAGAAAAAATAAAACTAAGAAAGTTTTAAGTTAGTGAAGTAAAGTAGCGTCATTGTATTTTTGCAAAAAGGAAAGACCCGATGGCTAAAATACTGCCCCTGGAAATGTATTGTCTCTGGCACGTGCTTGCCTTGTTAAATGCTTAGAGTTCGTCCTGCTCATATGTTTGGCCACTGTCAAATAATGGAGTGTCTTTCAAACCAGATAATCACTCAGTCCGTGAGAATTTGTTAGTTGCATTTCCTTCATTGTAGTATGATATATTAGTAGGACTGGGATGCACAAATTTTTCAAAATCTAGGAGTCACCTCAAAATTCTAGGCGCCAGAAGCATGTCACATACTGAGGGTCCACAAATATAAGGTGCCACCTTACAAAATTTGGTCGCAACGGCGATCTGGAGCCCGGAGTTTGTGCATCCCTATGCTAGAATAATAGTTTTTGGCGTTGTGTTATTTTCCATTTTTTTTTTAACTTCGCCAAAACAAAATTTGAAAAATTCTCGTAGTTAATTTTCAGTTTTCTGTATTTACGATTAGGGCTATTATATCTAGTATTGCTCCAACTTAAGACCTTCATCCGCTGATGACATGTAATTTTATTGTCTGAGGTTAATCACCGATGATATGACCTTCCTAGCGAGTTTTATGACACTCGAACAAACTTGCTTCTCCGTATAAGGGTTTAATTCTCCAAAGCGTTGCATGGAGTCATATCTATTGTTCATAGTCCCTGCCCTCGCGAGACATTGGCTCCCTTATTTGCCATTGTTGTGCTGCACGCAAATTCCGCTGACTTGTCATAGCGTTC
Organism: Reticulitermes speratus; assembly: GCA_021186555.1. Classification (NCBI taxonomy): domain Eukaryota; kingdom Metazoa; phylum Arthropoda; class Insecta; order Blattodea; family Rhinotermitidae; genus Reticulitermes; species Reticulitermes speratus. Next base: position 9,400,748 of record JAJKFL010000005.1, read on the forward strand.
AATCAGTGGCGGCTCATGTTTATTTCATCCTAATTTGATCAGAGAGAGGAATATGTTGGTAATGCTAGGACAGATGTAATTATATAGATTAATGTGAGCAGGACGCAGTACACAAGCCACTGGTAATGATCAGCAGAGAGACATCAGTCTTATGCCTCTGGATTATAGGGTCATTATCCCTGACTCCATACAAAGGAGTCTTGAAAATTAATAATCCAACAGCCAGCCAGAAAACCCTTTGCCTTTCATAGAATCCGCGATCTACGAGATCTGAAGTGTTCACATCGTTGATGTTAAGAACTCTGGTCTTCTGGGATGTTACACTTTGTAGCGGGTTTCACAGATCCCGACGTTTCGAAGGGAAATAATGCCTTTATCTTCAAGGATTAAGGGGTCCAAGAAGGATGACTTCTCTATCTTTCAAGACAAAGACACTTCTTCCGAAACGTCGGAAGATTTTAACCCCGTCACACAGCTTAACTATACTAGAATCCTCGTAAGTTCATTACCGTGGGCACAAAAAAATTGACAATTGTATCTTATCCGTGGCCAGTCAATATTTCTATACGACAGTGCTTTCCAACAGAGTTTCGCGGGTCCCTGGGGTTCCACAGAATATCATTAGGGGTTCCACGAAGAATAGTGGAACAACTGCATAACTATTTTGACATACCGCAAAACAGTGCGAATATACCTCTAAATACTTTTTTTCTCTTTGTCATCCCGTTGTGTTTGTACAAGTCATCAAATAGTTATTTATGTCATCGACGCAACCAATTGTATTATATTATATCATAAAATGTGGCTACATGTTTCGACAAATCATATGGTCATCCTCAGGCCACTCGTCACATAAAACCAAAATTACAATTGCAAATTTTGGTTGAAACATGTAGCCACATTTTATGATATAATATAATACAAATAGTTGTGTCGATGACTTAAATAAATGTTTTATACCTCGAAATTTGGGGATAATTAAGGCCCAGATGGGGGAGTAGAGGTATAGCTCTATCTTTCTTTAACCTCGGCGCTAGATGGGGGTGGGTGGTCAACTCTACCCCCCCAAAATAATAATTCAATTCAATTCAATTCAATTCTAGTTTATTAATGCGCCGAATCAACAGCCAGATGGCCAATTACAGAAAGAGCACAACATAGAGACATAAATAGCAACGGACAATAAACAGAACAAAAATAAAACAAACACAACCAAAACAAATAAATAAACAAACAATAACTTACTTAGATAATTAATAAGAACACTTTAAAATAATGTAATAAATTATTACATCTGACTAAGTGTAACAAATTCCCTTCTGAAAACATCCATATGATTACAAATAGAATTTGCCGCAGTTACACACCGGCCGGAGGGACAATTTTTATAATATATATAATAATATTAATAATAATGACACAGTGTATTATTTTATGACGTGTCAGTAACAGACAGTTCGTTGTGTTGCTTACTAAACTGCATAAATGGGTTTCACACTATGCTTTGTATCTCTTTTTATTTGTTATTCAGCTTAATTTTATTTTCGATTAACCGCCTTGCCACTTGGTTCATAAAAGGAAAGTAGAAGGACGGTCAATCATAACAATTCCGTAATGTCAGTTGTACTACATGTTTCGGCTTACAAGGCAATCGTCAGGTACCTTCTTGCTTGACCTCTGTCTACCTACTCATTGCAATGTAGTGGCTATTTTTGTCCTTGATCACAATGACACGTACACACTCGGTGGGAATCCTCTGGACGAGGAATAGGCCCGTCGCAGAGACCTCTACTTGGCAACACACGACACTCACAAGATACAGACATCCATGCCCGCAGCAGGATTCGAACCCACAATCCTAGTAAGCGAGCGGCCACCGGGGTCAGCTCCTCAGGTAATTGTGTGTACGAGTATAGGATTACGTAATAACACTACTTAGGAGGCACGCGGTGGCGCAGTTGGTTGAGGCACTGTGCTACAAGCCGGAAGGTCGCTGCTTCGATTCCTGATAGTGTCATTGGAATTTTTCATTGACATAATTCTTTCGGTCGCACTATGGCCCTGGGGTCGACTCAGCCTCTAACAGAAATGAGTACCAGGAATACTACGTATTTTCCGAATGCCAAGGGGAAATCCAACATTCGGATTCCCGTTGTTGTCATTTGAATCCAAGATAATATACCGAAAACGTTAGTACGTTACTGATACTTGCTCCGTCATTGTTCGATTGCTGTTTAATCCTCGTTATCGATCTGTCATTGACTGCCACATTAAAATCAGACCAGTATATATTACTGAGTATACGTATACAGTCATACACAGCCTTACAGTACAAATTCTTTAGGTGACTATTTTACGCTTAATATAAGCCATCATCAGGCCTTTTTGTTTTAAATTTTCAGTGGACATTTATTACTGCGAATAAGTATGAGACTTGATGCTTTACAAGATGCATGATAAAATACTAAAAATAATTACAGGAGGCCATGAAAATTATACAAAAATTCTGTAGTAAAGAGTATAAGAACGTTTTGTGTAGTAAACAGAAGGCAAAAGAAAACTCATAATATGTATAAAAGTTGTAAAAATTGTTGAAAGGTTTGTAAAAATGTAAAGCAATCCCATTACAGGCCTTGACAGGCCCTTAGGGCTCCAGGAGGTCGAGGCTCCCAGGTTTTTAGACAATCGGCACATGAAGGTGGTAAGGTTGTCAGCCCTACGCACCGGCCGCCTTTACCCCCCAGGAAAGATTCCTGGTACTCATTTCTGTTAGAGACTGAGTCGACCCCAGGGCCATAGTGCGACCGAAACGATTATGTCAATGAAAAATTCCAGTGACACCATCGGGAATCGAACCCGCGACGTTCCTGAAAGGTTTGTGATAAGCAGTAATACTTTAAATAAAAAACATTATCAGATGTGATGACGAATAAAGAAGCAGGTGTAAGAGATGATGAAGGGGAGGGAAACACTAAAGATGAAGAAGAAGAAGAAGAGATAAATGAGGGTAGGAAGGGTGTTGTAGAAGACGAACTGGGTAAGGGAGGGAGAGGATAAAGGATTTGAAGGGGCAGGACATGGAGGAAGGAATGTTTGAGGAGATGAAGTGCAAAACAAGGAGATGAAAGCGGGAGTGAATTAGCCGAAAGAGAAGACTGAAATAATGAGGACAGGTGGTAACAGAAGATAATGAGAGCAATATTGTTACCTTTTAGACATTCATTACAAAGTGGTGACGATGATGTCCGTCTGTCCGTGACAAAGTATCAGTGCCTACACAGCTTGACAGATAGGCGTAAATTGGGGGTACAAGGGGGGGGGGCAGATGCCCCTCCAATATTTTTTCTACCTAAGAATAATTGTTTTTGGCTGCTTATTTGAAGAAGAGCAAATAAAAAATAAAAATATTTTCTAAACGATTATGTGGGTGATGTAAAGACGGAAAAAAAATGAAAATCCTGCGTTTTACGGGACGCAGAATAGAGGCATCTTAATACACATGGTCAAATTTGCCCCCTCCCCCCCATTGAAGTTACGCCTATATATATATATATATATATATATAAGGAAAAGTGAAGGTAATGGAAATTTAAAGATGAATCACTAGATCGCACCCTGTGGGGAACTCGCTTTGGAAGAGGCTACGGGCCTGTCTTAAGACAGACTACGGAATGAATGAAATATATATAGCTTAAGTCATTTTGGCATTGGAATCTTCCAACGAAGTTTAACGGTAGTTCTGATTTTCATCCTCATTTATCCATAATAAAGCCTAAGACGTAATTGTTTTTTTTTTTAATGTAGCCCATAAACCTTCCACACACTTTGTTCAAATTCGACAACAGAAGCTCTTACTGATTTGCGTTTCATTATTCCCATTTAAATAGAAGACATAGCTCAGTAGGTATAGTGATCAGGCTACTGACTGGACAATTGAAGAAAAGTGATTTGATTTCAGGCACGGAAATAGATTATTTCCTATAAAACGCCCAGACCGGTTTAGGGGCCCACAGAGCTTCTTGTTCAGTGGGTATCAGGGGTTCCTTCACAAGGGTAAAACGAATGGGCCGTGAAGCTGACGACTCACCACCATTTACTGCCAACTTTATGAATGAATAGCACTATATCTGAACCCCCCCCCCCTTAAGCCTCAATGACGTGCACAAGGACAAATTTATATTTTCACATTACTTTGATTCCACTTAAGTTAAGCTTAATAAACTTCAGTGAATGCTGTTTTTAACATTGTGTGCTGTGTTGATGTGGACATCTTTTCCTGTGTTATGTATTTCATTGTGGATTACAGCCTGTCCTAGAGCAGCGGTCGCCAACCATTCGCACCTCACGGACCACTAAACTCACAATTTTGAATCCCGCGGACCACTAACATGAATTTTTTTTTAAAAAGGTACAAACATCTATAAAATAATGATCATAAAATTTCCATTTTATTAATATGATATGCACTTGTTTAATTATAACAACATTATCCTGTGTCGGTGACACGAAGACGAATCAGAATATAATGAAACAGTATAATAAACATAAAAATTGCAAATAATGTCCAAATTTCTCCACGGACCAACAAAATTTTCTCGCGGACCATCAGTGGTTCGCGGACCACCGGTTGGCGACCTCTGTCCTAGAGTGTATACTGTATTGTGGATTAAGTCATTTAGTGTATTTTTAAGCGCATTCCTAAAATTGTGGAAAATGTCTATTAGCTTCGTCATATCTGTCTCTCTGTCCTCCCGTCTGTCCGCATGGAACAACTCGGCTCCCACTGGACGGATTTTCGTGAAATTTTATATTTGAATATGTTTCGAGAATCTGTCGGGATGATTCATGTTTGATTACAATCTGACAAGAATAACGGGTACTTTACATGAAGACCTATGTACACTTATGATAGTATCTCGCTAAACTCTTCTTAGAATGAGAAATATTTTTAGACAAAAGTTGTAGAGAAAATCAGAACACTTTTCATGTTCAATAACTTTTGTTCCGAAAATCGTGCTGTTTATGAAAATATGTGGAAAAATGTGGTAGAGCCGGAGAGGCCACAGATGGAAATATAATACGGCGCATGCGCTTTGCCTGCTGGATAAATAAGGCTACACACACACACACACACACACACACACACACACACACAGAGAATATGTAATGCTTCTTGCTATTGCACGCAGACGCGCCTCAGTGTTACTTTTATACATCTCTCTTGTTTTATCTGTAGGGCTACAGCTCAAACGTGTGTGAGGTTTTTAGGTCACAATTAGATACACACACCCAGCAGGACTCCTCTGAACGAGTGATCAGCTCGTCGCAGAGGCCGGTACATACACAACGCGGAACAAACAAAAGAGGCGAACACCCATGTCCTCAGCGGGATTCGAACCTGCGATCCCAGCAATCAAGTTGCCGCAGACCTACTCCTTAGACCGCACGACCACCGGGATAAGTCCTTTCCTCCCTAGTTTATTGCATTGTGAGATGCTGTCTTTTTGATATTGTGTACTGCATTGTGGATAGCATCTTTGCCTGCAATTTTGGCTGAATCGTGGAGTACGGGTGGGCCGGTATAGCTCAGTCGGTATAGCTACTCGCTACGGGCTGGACGGTCCGGGGATCTAATCCCAGTGGAGGCGAGATCTTCTGTACCCGTCCAGACAGGCCCTGCGGCCCACCCAGCCACAATGTGTACCGGGTCATTCCCGGGGGTAAAGGAGCCTGACCGTGGCGTTAATCACCCACATCCATCTAGTTTTTTTTCCTATGGCTCGACAGCCCTATATAGGCCTGGGCCTCCTCGTTTCTTCGAAGTTTCATGATCACACACAGTTGAGACACACCACAGTCGGTAGGACTCCTCTGGACGAGGGACCAGCTCGTCGCAGAGACCTCTACCTGACAACACACAACACTCACAAGAGACAGACATGCATGCCCCTGGTGGGATTCGAACCCACGATCCTAGTAAGCGAGCGGCCGCAGACCCACACCTTAGACCGCACGGCCACTGGGATCGGCAGATTCGAACCCACAATCCCAGTAAGCGAGCGGCCGCAGACCCACACCTTAGACCGCACGGCCACTGGGATCGGCAGATTCGAACCCACAATCCCAGTAAGCGAGCGGCCGCAGACCCACACCTTAGACCGCACGGCCACTGGGATCGGCAGTTTCGAACCCACGATCCCAGTAAGCGAGCGGCCGCAGACCCACGCCTTAGACCGCACGGCCACTGGGATCGGCAGATTCGAACCCACGATCCCAGTAAGCGAGCGGCCGCAGACCCACGCCTTAGACCGCACGGCCACTGGGATCGGCAGATTCGAACCCACGATCCCAGTAAGCGAGCGGCCGCAGACCCACGCCTTAGACCGCACGGCCACTGGGATCGGCAGATTCGAACCCACGATCCCAGTAAGCGAGCGGCCGCAGACCCACGCCTTAGACCGCACGGCCACTGGGATCGGCACATCCATCTAGTCTCAAGGTTAAAGAAAGAGTGGTGCTATACCTCTGCACCTCATTTGTGCTCTCATGGCAGGTTATAGGGTGAACTTTATCTTTTACTTCACCTTCATCGTGGAGTACGTCTTTCCCTGTATTGTGTAGAACACTGTGTAGCACAGTCTTTTGCATCTTGTTTTCTTCCCGATGATTTGTGTCTGAAGGTTCTGAGTCACGTGATCCCTTGAAGTTGGTGCAATTTTTCATGAATTTGAACATGCATTTACCGAAGGAAAGGCGTAGAAAGCAAAACAATGATATACTTAGTTTAAATGCAGTTATCAAAACAGACTTTAGATTTGGAATTTGGAATACCGCGAGTCTCTACGTCAGGTCACTTGCAAACATCAGCATGCAATAACAGCCATTTGCAGTATGACGCTGTGACAGTATCAATGCAGATACTTAATTATTTAGTTAAAGACAGTATCAGTTGTTTGCATTAAGTTACATAGCGTGGAAATGATAGGGTGATTAGTGACAATGAATGCGGAAACTGTGGACAGAAGAGATCGTGTCTTAATTCCAGGTACTATCTCGGAATTCGCCAGGAGGGACTGAGGAATATCACGAAGAACCTCAGAATAGCTGATTTCCATGTTGGGATTTGAAGTCTGGGATTTCCTGAATACAAAGCAGCGTTGCTACCCGCTCATCCCCAAGCTCGCAATACAGTCATCCCCTGAAGCTACGTGGTAGGTGGTTCCGAGACTGGTGACGTTAGACGAGACGACGTTAGTCGAGACGACGTGGGTCGAGAGAGATTTTCCCATAAACGCAAAGTTAAAATTGGGAGGATGGTTCCATATAAGAAAAAATTCGTATTTCTGGTCATGAAAAATTAAAAAAATATCGAATGGCAAACAAATAACATTTAAGGAGGCGTCACTTCCTCCTGAGCTGTAGGCGGGTAATCTGAATCATCTCCAATTTCTAAAAGTACACGTGGCGACGCATGGGTCCCTGAAGGTGACTTACAGAAATGAAGCACTGAAGTCTGGCGAGACAAATGCCTCTTCTTCTCCTTCAGAACCTTCTCATAGCCAGCGAGCAACCTCATAATCCCTTTCCCATTTCTTCCTCAAACATCTTCATGCCAGCTTCAGTGAGTCCAAGCCCCTCAGTCATTGTCCTCTCTTAGGCTCAGGTTTAGGTTTCTCGAATTCTTTAACGGCCATTTGCTCGTGAATTTCAACAAGATGGCCGAGCGTGAGGTCCTAATCATGGGAGTTCAGTAACTCAACATCTTCAGCACCGTACATACGTTTTTGTGCTGGGTCAAATGACGTACTTGCGGAACAGTTTAAGTTGAGACGACGTAAGTCGGTGGATGATTGTAGGCCGTATTTACATGTACGAAGTATAAATATTATTATGGTTGACATAATTATCTGTAGCTCTGTGCTTTAAAGTATTCTATTCCCCAGACATTAGTGGTTCTTCAGATACTTGACTTACACACTTTACATGTGACAAGATATCACCTTGATGCAATTTTTGTCTTTAATGTTATGTTGGGTTCTAAATCTTTTCCATCTTCCATGGACATTATTGGTCTTCGAGTTCCCACTCGGATCGAGTCTTTCGTTCGTTTCATGTTAGTCCTTCCTTCAAAAATTTTCCCATCGCCATATGTACCACTTGGGCAAATTCAGTTCGTAGCGATGTTGATGTCTTCAGAAGACAAACTACCACACTTAGATTTGATAATATTATTAGTTTATTATTAGAACATAAGGTGTCCTAATTAACTATTTAAGTATAGTTTTTTTGTTTGGTCCGTGTCTGTTTCATTTGTGTCCTCTTTGCTGTCCATCTTTTCTTGTCTTTGTGATTGTGTTGTTTCTGCAATTGGTCATCTGGCTGTTGACTTGGCAGTTAATAAACTGAATTGAATTGAATTATATGGCTGAAATACAACGTCGTCAAAGGGAATTCGGCATTATACCTAAGTAATTTCATGACAATGAAAGTTGATGGAAGATTATAGGTCTGTATGCCGAACATGCTGACTGGATGGTAGCTCAAGACTTGCATATTCCATCTAGTTTCGTGTTTAATTCTGTACAGGAGAGTGTCAAAATAATGCCTTGCTGTAAGTTGCGATCTGTGTCTGTTCCCTTACACGGACGATATCATTTTATAATTTGTTTTACTTTACGTAACGTCTGTATTCAATAGAACGCTGGCTCGTAATGCACCTGCCGCCACTGCTCAGTGCAGTAGGAGGGGGCAATTACTGCTCGCGCGCCTGTGTGAACAGTTATGACAGTTGCATAGCGGCCGCGCGCATGGCGACAGTGCAGCGCCGCCACCGGAAGAGCAGCATTACGGAGACGAAGCAAAGGAAATGCAGGTAACAACACTACACGATTGTGGCCCATGTGGCAGTTGTGGTGACTGAACTTGCCTTTTGTCTGGTATTTTGTTTTGTGAGACTGGCACACTTTTGTTGAACACCCCGCATTATTTTTCGGCCGTAATTAGTGCACTGTACAACATGGCAGATGTCGAAATCTACAAACAGCACCAAGCAAAGTGAGTGAGATTTAAGGCTATCACGGCGGTGAAGTCATGTTTTGCTCTGGGTTATGGCACCGTGCAGTCTGGCAGGAGGTTACGGAAGTTTCATATTCTGCTCTGAGATTATGACACCGTGTAGCCTGTCAGGAGGTTACGGAAGTTTCATATTCTGCTCTGAGTTATGACATCATGTAGCCTGTCAGGAGGTTAAGGAAGATTTATATTGTGCTGTGAGTTATGACATCATGTAGCCTGTCAGGAGGTTAAGGAAGATTTATATTGTGCTGTGAGTTATGACATCATGTAGCCTGTCAGGAGGTTACGGAAGTTTCATATTCTGCTCTGAGTTATGACACCGTGTAGCCTGACAGGAGGTTACGGAAGTTTCATATTCTGCTCTGAGTTATGACATCATGTAACCTGTCAGGAGGTTACGGAAGTTTCATATTCTGCTCTGAGTTGTGACATTGTGTAGCCTGTCAAGAGGTTGAGGAAGATTTATATTGTGCTGTGAGTTATGACATCATGTAGCCTGTCAGGAGGTTACGGAAGTTTCATATTCTGCTCTGAGTTATGACATCGTGTAGCCTGTCAGGAGGTTACGGAAGTTTCATATTCTGCTCTGAGTTATGACATCGTGTAGCCTGTTACGAGGTTACGGAAGTTTCATTTTCGGCTCTGAGTTGTGACATCGTGTAGCCTGTCAGGAGGTTACGGAAGTTTCATATTCTGCTCTGAGTTATGACATCGTGTAGCCTGTTACGAGGTTACGGAAGTTTCATTTTCGGCTCTGAGTTGTGATACGGTGTAGCCTGGCAGGAGGTAACGGAAATTTTATATTGTGCTGTGAGTTATGACACCGTGTGGCCTTGCAGGAGTTTGCGGAACTTTCGGAGGAATATACCAGGCCGTGCGAAGCATTAACGCCAGACTTTGACCCAGCTGGCATAGCGGTAATGCTCTGTACTTATACCCGGTAGGTTCTCAGTCCAATCTCAGCCGGAACATCGGTTACCCTGACTGTCGTGGCTTTTCTGTCCCTCCAGGCAAATGTCAGGTTAGTACCTCGATTAGGGCATGATCGCTTCCTTTCAAATACATTCTGATTCATCATTCACTAAATATCCTACCATCACAATATAAACCACAAAGAAACCTAGAAGATAATTCAGAGTGCGCGAGTTCGTTACAGACAAGTCATTGTGTGTTTCCGCCTGACGTATTCACAGGTCCCGTCTTCTGTGCCATTTTGTAGCGTCGTGACGTAGCATGCCGTGCAGAAGGGCGCGAGAACTGTTAGGGCACAAACGGAAACTTTATAATTAGAAATTCGGGTTTTAAATTACTTCGCGCTGAATCTTGCCGTAATTTTTTGCACATTGGGCGTCGACAAATTTTCTGAAAGTCTAGGAGCCACTTCCACATATGTGGGCTCCAGAAGGGCGACATGAAGCAGGTTACATACTGAGGGCTCACCCTTGTCTGGCCCTTTCTGCTCGGTGCATATGAACTAATAACACATTTTTGTATATAAGGAAAAAAACTGCCATAATTAGACTGAAAACACTAGGCGCCACCATACAAAATTAAGTAGCGCGGGCAAATAAAGGCCCGTGACGTATGCTCCTGTTGTACTTGTCTTTGTATATTCACAAATTGTCCTACGTAAGTACAAAACATAGAGGTTTAACCATCGACGTGTGTCCAGGAAGCAGTGGTTTCTAATCTGGACAGACCACCGGTTTTTCTGAATGACATTTTCATGGTCTTCCCAAGTTCCTCAAGATGCGTATTGGTGCTGTATTTGCAGACAGTCTATCACAATTCACAATGATGCTTACATGTTTCTAGATAAATCTCTGAAGTTGATACAGCATGATTTGTAATATGCAAAAGAAACATTTGGGTTTTCTGCTGGGTGGGAAAACGAGAACTGTTACAGGTTTATGATGTTGGTAAATGGATAACGAATTTAGACAGTAGCTGTAAGGTCCGCAGTAGCAGGTGCCGGCAAGAGGTCCAATGTCGTGGTCACGTGCTACGAATTAGGGAGGTCCTGTGTTCTGTCTCTGCCTGGAGGCCGTCTTTGCCAACTAACATTTTTGGGATGTGACTGATTCACATCAAGAAAATATTAGGATAATACAGATTTATTAAATTAGGCCTGCTGATTGCTGCCACGTCATTTGCAATTCAGTATTTCTTGTTTATCCTGTAATTCCACGCTATGAAACTTGGGCTAATGAAAGGTCGTAGATGGACCAAAATGAAGAGAGCGATAGACTTTTGAAATCGGGATGAAGTGTGAAATTAATTCATTGTATCATAGAGCCGGTCTTCATCCATCCAGTTAAGAATTAACTTCACTTAAAATTTCACACTGTTGACACCGTGCATCTTCGTCATATTAAATTAAGTTACAGGCCAACTGATGCACACTAAAACCACTTTTTATGTAGCTTTATTATTAAAATTGTTAAAATTGTACCCCAACACGTGTTTCGATCCTAGGATCATCGTCAGGGGTTTTTTTTGTTGAAAGCTACTGTAGCTTTCAACAAAAAAAACCCCTGACGATGATCCTAGGATCGAAATACGTGTTGGGGTATAATTTTAACAATTTTAATAATAAAGCTACATAAAAAGTGGTTTTAGTGTGCATCAGTTGGCCTGTAACTTAATTCACTTAAAATGTAAAGAAGCAATGCTCAATCACAACAAAACGTTTCAATCGTTTGAGATATTTAATGTGTTTTACAAAATGTTTCGGCCACCATGGCCATTCTTCAGGTAATACAACTGTGTACGAAATACGTGAGAGCAAATTATCAACATAAAAGGTACTTAATGTTGATAATTTCCTTTCACGTATTTCGTTCGTAGTTGTACTACCTGAAGATGACAATGTTGGCCGAAACATATTCTAAAATACACTAAATCTCTGAAAAATATTTTTTTTTGTGATTGACAGTTTACTACTTTACACTTTATACATTATCATAGCGGGACATTTATAATAAAGACTATTAACTTTAGTTCTTTGACTGTGTTTAGGCGTAGTTGATACGGTGTTCATAAACTGCCAGTGCTAATTTACAGGGAGAGATGGCTGAATACCTTTACAGTGCTTGACTGCGTTTCACTGACCAACATCCGTCCAGCGTGTTGTTAATGCAATTATCCAGTTGCTATAGGGTGTACAAAAAAAACATTGGCTATATACCGGGTGCTACACACATCCTTAGGAAAATGAGACGAAATTAATTAGAAGTAATGTAAGTAGCGGAACTATAAGTGAAATAAAAACGTGTTTTTTGTATCGTTTTGACTTCTGTCGCAAACTGATTATCAATATACATTCATCTTACTAACTGCTTTTTTCAGAAACGACTCACCAAATGAAGGCGATATGTAACGTTTTTGTCCAACAAGGCCTGTTTGGTAAGACTTTAGCGAGATATACTCACATTCACATTTTCCTTGCACGTGGCGTAACGTTCATTTGTCTTCCAATTCTTCTCGAATCGACGTCCTTGAATCAATTGGGAAAAAAGTACAAGGTCATTATTTGAAATGCTGAAAATCGCTTGTCACTGGGAGTTTTGAGGTATTCGTACAGAATGATCTGTAGTCGCTGTGCGGATTTCTTTCGAACATCGCAAATTTTTGTACGATACACAAGCGAAATTTATTTCATACAGGAAATGGCGTAATTTCAGACGAGAGTTTCCTGATGAGTCTGTTCCGAATAGAATAACGAATTGCAGGACGTGAAAATTTTTCGAGCAGCAAAGTCCGCTGTGAACAGCGATAGAACATTTTTCTCGCTAGTAACAGCTAACTACGAGATTCAATTAAGAATAATACTTATTCTTTACGTACCCTATATTATTGACGTCACTACGAGGGGAAAAATCTGTAATCTATAGTGTGTAAATCACCGAAAGAGAGGTCGACATTAATGCTTGCGCTGAACCAATCGTTGCCGACTCGCATTTACAAGCTTGTTCGCAGCGTCATAATTTGAAAATTTTATGTAACTACACTGGACGTGAACTAAAATGCGTGGACCCCGACTCATAGCAGACTGTAACAACGGCGATCGCTACACTGCCTGCCGTCACGCGAAATAGCCCGGTTGTGAGAGATGCTTTTTCTTTATTAAATAAAATATCCGTGTTTAAATAACATGTCTTGTAGTCACATTTACACATCCTTTGAGACGTATTGCAGTCTGTGCTATTTATTCATTTTTTTTAATGAAGCTGTCAGTACTGCAAACTGCATAGCGCCGAATGGTAGGGGAATTGGAAAGAGGCGGTTGTGGCCTATTGGAATACTCTTCCAGCATTTAACTGGAGGTGTGGGACAACCACGAAATACGTATCAGTTTTGGTTACAACGCGGCCCGCGCACGCCGCTGGTGTGGCTGGCGCAAGTTGCGTGTAAAACGTAATCGAAATATCCTGTAAAAAAACACTAGCACATCTAGTGGATTCCCGAAGAAGCAATATTTTCTTGTGTCGCTAACAGAAAGCGCTGGCTTCGTTTTCTCAGGCAACGGGCAGTGTTGCTACCGTACGTTTGACTTAATGAATATGAATATAAGTGCAGTTCTCGAAGCTCGTCTGTCTGGCCGCCCCTGACATATATCATGATAGTTCATGTCCCGTTCGAGATTAAACGTGGATGTTCTGACTATAAGTTTAGAATGTTACTCCTTCACCAGTCTCCTCGGTGCGTGTCCCTGTTGAATGCCGTGTGAAGAATTTCGATTTTATCCATATTCTTGGCTACGACCTGGACGGTCCGGGGATCGAATCCCGGTAGGGGCGAGATCCTCCACACCCGTCCAGTCCGGGCCCGGGACCCACCCAGCCACCTCTATAACGGGCACCGGGTCTCTTTCGGCTGGGGCGTGACGTTGACCACCCAACCCCATCTAGCACCAAGGCTAAAGAAAGAGTAGAGCTATATCTCTACTCCACTTCTGGGCCTTCATACCTTTTCTTTTATCCATATTCTTTCCTTTACTTGACCTACTGATGGCAAAGGAAAATGAGAATGCATGCTTGCATTTATGCGATAAAATGGGTACTGACATTAAGTTGTTCTTCACGTGCTTAAGCTGTCTTGTTCCTATTCTGTCTCCTCTGCCGGACTCAAGAGAAAGATGATTTCTCGATGGAGTTCTGCTCTGCTGACGTCAAATGACCACTTGTGTCCCACTGACTGCAATGAAGTGTGTTTATTGTCAGAGTGAAACATTTCGAGATGAAGAAATTAATTTTTGAAACACACTATGTAACCCGTTCCAGCTCATTGCCCGTGCTGTATCCGTGACGCTGCGCCAAAAAAAAAAAAAAAAAAGCTGTAGGTGTGACGTCACAGTAAAGGGAACCTGACTTCATCAAGCCTTTCTCTTAATGGGGTCCAGATGTAAGACGTCGATATTTAAGAACTGGCTAACGTAAATTGAGAAATTCGCCCTGACGCCATGTTGAATACAATTACTGGAAATACTTCATATAATGTATGATTGTGTAGACTGCATAGCTTCCCTTAACACAAGGCATTACAGCGGTCCATACGTTCTCATGAAATAAAAAAATAAGCACACACACAGTATATATATATATATATATTTATTTATTTATATACAGAGTGACACTAATAGCAACATGTTAAAAACGAGAGTCAAGTGTCTTCTGCGTCACATATACGTGCATGTGTATGTATGTCTGTGTGTTTTCTATAGCTATATATATATATGTATAAATATCCCGGCGGGGGCGAGATTTTCCGCACCCGTCCAGACCGGCCCTGGGGCCCACCCAGCCTCCTATACAATGGGTACCGGGTCTCTTTCCCGGGGGTAAAGCGGCCGGGTTGTGGAGTTGACCACCCACCCTCATCTAGTGCCAGGGTTAAAGAAGGAGTAGAGCTATACCTCTTCTCCCCCTCTGGGCCTTCATGGCCCGTTTTAGGGAGAACTTTACCTTTACCTTTACCTTATATATATAAGTTTATATAAAAATATAGGGCATAACAGACTAATTTTTACAAAACTTTGGAGGTTGTAGGTGGAGCAATTCGAGATAACTTTCATGTCGTCGGCAACGTCTCCATAGGGAAATCGGCTTCGGTATTGAGGCTGTTAATTTAGACAACTCGCGCACCTGGTTCCAGTAGGACGGTATCCCCGCCCATTTTACTCATGCTGTGAGAAATGATCTCGACGTAGCAATTCGTGCTAGCTGGATTGGTACTGGTGGGGCGTCGCCTGACCACCGCGATCCCCTGACCTGGTCCGCCTTGACTACTACTATTTGAGTTACCTCAATAATTTTATTGTGAGACTCCTGTGGGATCTGGTAGCTAGAATTATAGCAGCATGTGACACTTGTCAGAACACCACAGGAATATTTGGGAGTGTGCGCCAGAAAACTCGTCTCACACTGGACGGATTTTCATGAAACTTGATATTTGAGCATGTTTCGAAAATCTGTCACGAAAATTCAAGTTTCATTAAAATCCGACAAGAATAACGGGTACTTTACATGAAAACCTATGTACGTTTATGATAATATCTCGCTGAATTCTTCTCAGAATGAGAAATGTAGACAAAAGTTTTGGAGAAAATCAAAACACTCATTTTATTTTGTATGATTTTTTCGGAAAATCGTGCCGTTTATGAGACAATGTGGAAAAATATGGTACAGCCGGACAGGCCACAGATGAAAATATAATACGGAGCACGCGCATTGCATGCTGGATAACTAAGGCTACAGACACACACTTAGAATATGTAATACTTAATGCTTTTCCACAGCAACAATGGTTACGTGAAAGTACCTGGTTGTTACGTTTATACGTACATTGCCTCTCTTATTTACACTACAGACAGCCTGGTACACAATGGGTTCCGGGTCATTGTCGGGAGTAAAGCTGCCGTGGCGTGGTGTGGCGTGGCGTTGACCATCCACTCCTATCTAGGACCGAAGTTAAAGAAAGAGCAGAGCTATACCCCTACTCCCCCTCTGGGCCTTCATGGCCTGTTCTAGGGTGAAATTAAATTCACCTTTTACCATACACTACCATACCATGTGCCATAACCGAGGCTGTTCTTATATTCTGGTTCAAGCAAAATCCGTAAAACATAATAAAATATTGCTACCAACTACTAACTACTTAATATTCGCTTATACTCTATGATTTTACCAATTTTTCTGTTGCCAAACATTAGGATATTAAATACAAATATAAGTAAATAAAGATATAAGTAATATGAATTTGTACGTTCTCGTGTACTGCCAGCTTTTCCCGTCTGCTCTTCTCTTATCGCTGTCTTGAAGTCTGCAGCTGTCAAGAGACGTCCAGGCGGATGCAGGGCTTTCTATGCGATAAAGCTACCTTGCTCGCTGCGGCGATAAAAAAAATACCTTCTCTTGTAGCGACTGTTCCCATGCACTCGACATTTGTCCTTTGGGAACAACATTCAAGATTTCCATAACCTCGTGTGTTTTGCTTGCTTATGCTGAAAGTTCAGAACGCGATAAGCGTATTTTAGGAAATCCCAGGAATTAAAAATTCCGAACGCCTACAAAAACGTAGCAAAAGAATAGGGTCTGCGTTTCATTGTATGGGAACTGTACAATTTATAGCTCACTGTAATTTAAAAAAAAAATTAAGAATTTTTACGCATAATTATGTTGTACTTACAATGTTTTTCGAACTTTTTTTTGGGGGGGGGGGGAGGTTTATTTGAACTAGCTCAGTGGTTCTGAACCTTGTAATGCTCGCTGAACCCTGGGGATATTCTTGTCTTATTTCGCGGGCACACTAGAATTTGAATATTTTATTAAAAAAATAGTTCACTTTTATTTAAAAGGTGTCCTTCATTATAACAATGTTATCCTACAGTATAAAGACGACGTCTGGGTAGAAATATCAATCTAGATAGCTGAAGTCAACATAGTCAGATATAACGGTGCCCCTCACGTTAGCAAAAATGCTTTATCGAATCCCCCCCCCCCCCCCGCCCCCTTCTTAACTCTCCTGTGTGCGTGTGTGTGTGTGTGTGCGTCTGTATAAGGAGCATCTCGATAGTTTTCCATTTTGCACGTTTTAATATCTTTACTTAATTTTATGCAGTGATTCGTCTGATCAAATTCTCGCGCCAATACTTGGCAAAAAGAAAATGGTGCCGCGACGCACCGGTTTATATCCACTGAATTACATTTGTGCAAAAGGCCTAGACGGTGGCACCAGAGGCCAGAAGGCTTATGCTGATGTAAAATGTAGCAGTGCGTAAAGTGTGGATGACCTCACGGAAATTAAATTGTTGAAATGAGTTCATATTTAACGGACAAGAAGTGAAAGTAACTCACTCATTGAATTTTGTCTTTGTTAAAAGGATGATGTTTAGATTACGTGAAAGGCCCAGCCATTTTCTGTGGCCATGTGACTTTCTTTATCCAAGAATCTGTGCTTCAAAATGCATGTTGAAATGTTATAGAAAGTGTGATAGTTTAGATGCTTAAGATCGTGAAATGTGTGAAGACGCGATAAGTGAAGTGAGCTAAAACACTGACCATAGAAAATAAGTTCCGGATTTAACTGATAAATGTTTCAGCAAGTGAAGAATCGTTGATAGGTCGAGACTGGAATGTACTTCATAGGGCATGCGAGGAGATATCGGCAGCGCTCTCCATAATTTGTATTTACGCTTTCATAATTTAATTTATGTCTCCATAACTTCTGTTTACTTTTCCATAATTTGCATTTACCTCTCCAGAACTTGAATTTACATCTCCATAAATTTATTTGCTTCTCCATAATTTATATTTACCCCTCCATAATTTGCATTTACCTTTCCATAGTTTGTAGTTACTTCTCCATAAACTGCATTTACTTTTCCATAATTTGTAGTTTCCTGTCCATAATTTGTTTTTGCCCCTCCTTCATTTAATTTACTCCGCCATAACTTCTATTTACCTTTTCATAATTTGAATTTACCTCTCCAGAGTTTGAATTTACCTCTCCATAAATAGTATTTGCTTCTCCATAATTTATATTTACTTCTCCATAATTTGTATTTAACTTCGTAACGACATCTCGTTCTGTTTAGATACCTTCGATAAAGAAATAATTTCAACTAACACAGCTTCGATTGACACAGTTTTGTTTGTATTAGATCGGCTACATGTTTCGGCTATGAAACTAAGCCCATCATCCGGCCTATATGTAAGATAACATACTGAGGTATTTACAAGTAATATAAGAATACTTATTACTGGAGAGTGTGGAGATCTCGTTTCTTTCTTACAGTGTATTTACGGTGCCCCTTATCGAATCAAAGAAGGTGAGATTGGGGAGCATGGTAGAGAGCAGATTTGCACACAGATTGGGAGTTTTTGTTTTAGACGTGCCCCGTTTTGTCGCGTTACGAAAGGCAACTTCTGTCACACTTTATTTTGGAAATTTCTTCCAATTTGACTTGCATGCGGCTGCCTATCAAGAAGTTTCCCTACAGAAACTCTGCACTAAATTCATATTTGTTATAAATTTGTTCTGTTCATTCTGCTACCTTAATAACCTTACGAGGACAAAACTGAAGATCCTCATGCAAATTCTCCCGTTCTCTGCCTTCGTAAATTATGGTACATTGTCAGCAAGCCTTACTGCAGAACAGCGTTACTGTGTCTGCTGTTAAATAATGGAGCCTAGGTAGCTTGTTAGCTAACGGGTATAATTTTTTGTTTTTATTTTGCTTTGGATTTCAAAACGAATACTATCAGCATATGTTTACTGATATTTCCGAGAACTACTTATAACTTAATCACTATTTCATGTTTAACTGTAACTTTTCATTTCGTGGCGTTTTCACGTTTTCGTGGCCTTTATTTACAATTTTTCATACTCTTTTTTACAAAATCTGAGCGTTGATCTTTATATTGTTGGCGTTTATATTTTCAGCTAACAAATTACTTTTCCTTACTCAAGAGAACGCAGTTGACTGCACAGCTCTAACCACATAGAACACTACAGAAAATAACTGTTTTATCTCACACGCACAAGACACGACTGCACCTCAGCCAGCGTATTTTTTAATGGAACACGTCGGTTACTGGTCACAAACAAAGGACGGTCGGCTTTCCGCAGCACAAAAAAAACTGCCAAGGTCAACTGCAATCTCCTTATTCAGTAATAGTAGTGTAATCAGTGCATATCAAATACCCGAACTAGACGGTTACATTTGAGTCGCACTACACTGAAGTTAATAAGGAGTGGAGATAAAACATGCTTTTGTTTCTGTCTACTGTGGCTTTGAAATTCCGGTTTCCTTGAACGATCTTCACTAGGCACTTCTTTCTGTACCTGATTTCTGTAACGCTGAAACGTCGTTTTGGGGTCTCAAAATTATCATACCGTGAAGAAGAAAGGATGATAGTTAAACAGAACTGTGTGTCACACATTCCTTGTATGTGCTTTCTTATTTGACAATACGCATTAATATAGCTGCAACGCTGAGATCTGTACTCGCCAGGTGGTGTTACAGTGTTTGTGTGCCGTGCAGTAACATGTGAGAAAACATTCAGTGGATAGGAAATTGTCATGGTTAGTGTCGCTTGAAATTAACAGACACTGCATGACGTCACAACAAAATGTAGGTGGTATTCAAGTTCGTGCACAGATGGCAGTAACGTACACTGCGTTTACTATGTGATGGCACAAGCGCGGAAACCAGTTGTCGCCTCGACTCGTTTTGTAACACATCGCTAGCGTGTGCACCCGTACGATTAGACAGTAAAACCGCGAAATACACTTTCCAAAAAAAGTGTTTATTTACGATCCGACATGTTTTGGCTTAACAGCCGTCCTCAGGGATCGTAGTAATATTGCAGCAAAATTACAAGTCTATTTACAATATACAGTATTTCACTCTTGTTCAGTAAGTACAATCACAACCAACATATATATTTTTGACACAATTGGGCTACCGGGTTTCAGCTGTATAGAGACATCATCATCCCTATACAATAACTATGAAAATTAAACTCTATACATTTTGTACATATATACATATACATACATATATATTTGTTTTTTCCAATGGCTCGACAGCCCCTTGGGGGCCTAGGCCGCCTCATTTTTCGAGGCTTCACGATCACACTTTAGACACACCACACTCGGTAGGACTCCTCTGGACGAGGGACCAGCCCGTCGCACAGACCTCTACCTGACAACACACAACACTCACAAGAGACAGACATCCATGCCCTCGACGGGATTCGAACCCACAATCCCAGCAAGCGAGCGGCAGCAGACCCACGCCTTAGACCACGCGGCCACTGGGATCGGTACATACAACGGGGATGTCAGATATTAAGATTACAAGTATATTACCCTTTACTGTCCTGACAGACGATATGCTGGTCTCTGAAACATATTGGCGAAATGCCTAGCATTCCATATGCTGGTCTTTGTGTGTTTACTTGGCAGAAGTATGAAATGTCCATTATAAGCCAGAAAATCTGATTCCATCATGAGATAAATTTGACATTACGGGAGAATGGAATATATTAAGATATAATTGGCATTTAAATCCTTCTCCTGAAGGTTACATGGTTAAGAAAGTGACAGATAAAATGTAAATATATTTTAAGATGATACATCCCCATTGTGTTATCAGTTACATATATATATATATATATATATATAATATTCATTATACCGTCATACACAAACTTACAAGGTATTAGGCAACATGTTTCGGCTCATTCTTCAATCCATCATCAGGCCTTAATTTAAAAACCTTAGTAAATATTTACAACTGCAAGTATGAGTGATATATCACTCTTGCTTGCAGTTGTAAATATACAACAAAGTTTTTAAATTAAGGCTCGATGATGGATTGAAAAATGAGCCGAAACATGTTGCCTAATTACCTTGTAACTTTGTGTATGACGGTATAATGAATATATATATATATATGCTTACAGACTTCAAAATAATGAAAAGAAATATTAGATATTAACTGATAATGTAATGTATTACTCACTGTACCTAAAAAATGTTCACCCTAGAACAGGCCATGGAGGCCCAGAGGGGGAGTAGAGGTATATGTCTACTCTTTCTTTAACCTCGGCACTAGATGGGGGTGGGTGGTCAACGCCACTCCCCGGCCGCATTACCCCCGGGAATGACCCGGTACCCATCGTATAGGAGGCTGGGTAGGCCCCAGGGCTGGTTTGGACGGGTGCTGAAAATCTCGCCCCCACCAGGATTCGATCCCAGGACCGTCCAGCTCGTAGCGAGTCGCTATACCACCTAGAGCATTACCATTTGTCAGTTATTTAAATTGATTAATATAAACTTTATCATTTTGTATTTAATATTTTGGATTTTTTTCATCGGTTTCATCGTTTGTAACCATATCGACATATATTCTATCTGTTGCTTTATAAACATGCAATTGTCTGCAGTCTTCCAACAGTATTTCTATGATCCGTTAGGATGGATTTTAAGCCGAAACATATCGGATTGTAAACAAACATTTTTTGAGAAGTGTACCTTCTTGGTTTTGCTGTCGCACGGCCACTTTGCGCTTTATTCGCCACTACGCTTCCCAGTTTCATAATCTTGCGATGTGTTTAAATTCATTCGCTTCTTTTACGTTTCAGTTTTCCTGTTACTTTCGTGTCGTTTTAATCCCGCATTACAGTGGCGTGCTATTCGGACTCGTTCCATTTCTGTCTATAACGGGCAATTGTTCGGCAGGGGGGCCCCAAGCGAGTGAAAGCGCCACGCACGGACCATGTCGAATTGCACAGCGCGGTACTGGGTGTGTCTGAATAAATGGACATCGGACTGGGTGAGAGAGGTTCGGTTCTTAAATTCTTCCTCGAAACATCAGAGACAGTTGAATGTCCGCCCATTTGTGTGTTTATTTCCAAGAATGCTGAAAGAATTTCAGTTAGATTTTGTGTTAGCTGATTTCACCCGTATTATGAAGTGACTTACGACTGATGTTTATCGTAAAATGCAGATTTCATTAATGTTTACAGTTTTATTTAGAACATTTTCCTTTGCAGTTTGTGTCTAACGTAATATTAAAAAAAAAACCAGTATGATGATTTGGACTACGTCGGACAAATGGCGGAGGCTGTTGTTGACTGGGGAACGGACAAACCTAAATTTTCGCTTACGG
This sequence comes from Reticulitermes speratus, assembly GCA_021186555.1. Classification (NCBI taxonomy): domain Eukaryota; kingdom Metazoa; phylum Arthropoda; class Insecta; order Blattodea; family Rhinotermitidae; genus Reticulitermes; species Reticulitermes speratus. The sequence goes on from JAJKFL010000005.1 coordinate 9,423,000, forward strand.
AAATCCAAACCAAAAAAAAATACTGTTTGGTTGAAAACCCCTTATTATCTATAATTAATCTACATGTTTCGGCTCCTTTGGGCCATTATCAAGGAGCTTGAACTATTACAATGAGAAGTGTATGAAGATAATTTTAATCAACGATTGACCATTTTAACTTTTATATATGTTTATGCTTAAGTGGTTTATCGGTGTAAGCAGTATTGAAGCGTTGTGTACCTGTCGTTTTAGTACTTGAAGTTCCTTCATAATGGCCCAAGAGGGGCCGAAATATGTGGGAGATTAATTACAGATAATTAGGGGGTTTCCCCTAAAAACGGTGTATTTTGTTGATATTATACATCTTCCGTGCAATAGATGTACATAACTAAGTTCTATTACCATCAAACTGCACAACACTACAGTGTTCGCTCATAGTGTACACAGCTTCACGATATACAGGACTTCCTGTCTACAAGGTCGAAGAGAATTTATCAGTTTCAGACGTTTAGATGCATTTGATTTTAATTTGAGTACTGTATAACTTTAATCTGTATATATTGTCAATCTTTATATATTGTAATAATATACATACAATGTATTTTACCATTTACGGCGGTCGAAGTTAAATTCTCCATATATTACAACTCTCCATAATAACACCATATATATCCTTTGTATAACAGCGCTCCTTGGAAGAAGGCTGTAAGAAAATAGCCGAAACATGTGGAGTAGTCCCCTCTCTCTCTCTCTCTCTTATTATATATATATATATATATACAGTCGAACTCGGTTATAACGTCAGGAAACGGACTGAATGTTTTGTGTCGTTATAGGCGAGTGTTTTTATAACCGAGGATTATAATGTTGCGGTTAACAGTGAGGAATTAATTGGTACCACAGAATGTCTGACGCTATAGACGAGGTGTCGCATAAACCGATGTCGTTTTAAGAGGGTTCGACTGTATGTGTGTATGTAGGTACATGTATATATACATATATAAGCGTAATTTGTTGTGCTATTTTTTTGGTAGTGAAACTTATTTACAGTGTATTTTGTTGGTGTAAATTTCTGATATTGAACAGAGAAATACACGGTAATGTATACGCTAAATTTTCGCGTTGCCCCTATCAAAATCTTGTCAGAATTCTGGAAATGAAAAATGAAGCCTCAGGACTCTGATTGCTTCACCGTTCCACGTGTCTTCAAATTCTCACAGCTTGCCATTTACAGTGACGTCAAACTGTGCGGCAGGGAAATCATGCAACAGTGAGAGGACACCAATATCATCTGCGCCGTTCTGGGATATTACGCAGCGTTGAGTGGTAGTTCTGTACCGACGTTTCGGGACACCTATCGGTCCTCTCTTCAAGGATCAAAAAGTCCATCTTGACCCTTGAAAACGGGACCGATAAGTTGTCCCGAAACGTCTGTACAGAACTACCACTCAACGCTGCGTAATATCCCAGAAGAGCGCAGATCTCATCTACATCGTGGCGGAAGCCTGAAATCACGACACCATTGTTAGTTTTGTTGCCGAATATCGGGTTCAAATCCCAGGGAAGCCACCACTTGCTACATGTGAACGTGGAAACTATTTGAAATTCAAGCGTGATAAATTTAGAAGGGCTCGTGTTGACCAGTGTAGCTGTGTCTCTCCCCCCCCCCCCCCCCCAAATTCGAAACAATCCACATAAATTCTAGGGCTTCACTTTCTTCTGTTCAAAGTTTTTACAGTTATTTTTTCATTCCGCGAAAGCAGACCATTTGAAACGTTACACTTGAATGAAACCTGAATTCATTTTCGTCGAGTTTAGTGGATCATAAATTTAGAGCAGTTTGGTCTACTATCTTTTCGACCCTAGACTGTGCGTTTGACCCTAAACTGCGTGTTAATTTTCAGTGTCTCTCACGAAGGGCGTTAAATTCCCAGAGATACTTTGATTAAATTTAAAGAACAAAGACTATGCATTTTCCTCTAAGAAAGACTGTTAACCCATCGGCGGAAGAATCTCTTTCGTTGCCTGTCCAGTCACAGAAGCCGAAGACACAGTTGTCAGAATGACACTTCTTGAATGCGAAATTCTTATATGACATAGATCTTACTCTTCCGGTCATCGGTCACTGTACATCTGTACTGTACTGAGGGCAGCTGTCTTTCGTTCGTCACGAAGGACAGGTATGCATGCAATTAGCAGCGCATAGCCGCCCACTACACGAAAGTGAACTGCTGTAACAATGTCGTCAAAAACGGTCAATTGTGTATTCCAGCAACTTTAGCAGTTCGATAATAATTCATTGTGGATTTATTAAGTGTCATACTTTCTACAAAAGCGGCCGGGATAGTGTAGATGCTACGGGCTGAAATGTCCGGGGTTCGAACGCAGTGGGGGGCGAGATTTTCCGTACCCTTCAAAATTGGCCCTAGGGCCCACCCAGTCTCCTGTACAATGGGCACCTGATATCTTTCCCGGGATTAAAGTGACCGGGGCGTGGCGTTAACAACCCACCTAGCGCTGAGGTTAAAGAAAGAGTCGATATATATATATATATGTCTACTCTTCATCTGGGCTTTCATTGCCTGTTATAGGGCGAGGTTTACTTAATTTTCTACAAAACGTACTTCATTGTTCACCGGAGCGCATCCCATTAAGACCCTGACGAAGCAATCCGTTACCCCATTATTGAGCTAAGCCGTGTCCCGGGCCTTTCTTCCTTTCAGCTGCCATAATCTGTTAGCTTGGCGCCCTGTAAGGTGAGGACAGGCAAAATTTATATCGACAGGACTGCGTCTCGCACGTGGGCTCATTGCGGACAGCGGCAGTATGGACTGGCGACATCAGCTGCTGGCATGACCTCACGTGTTATATGTTGCAGCGCCAACACGCAGATGGACAACGACGTCACTCCGGTGTACTTGGCGGCGCAGGAGGGCCACCTCGATGTGCTCAAATTCCTTGTTACCGAGGCTGGCGGATCGCTGTACGTGCGGGCCAAGGACGGCATGGCACCGGTGCACGCAGCGGCACAGATGGGCTGCCTTAGTTGCCTCAAGTGGATGGTAAGTGTGGTGGCTAAGCAAGTGCATACAAGGACACACGTTGCATGTTTGTGATTAACAAAACCCGAACAATATTTCGCGATTTTCAGTCGCGCGTTGTTTCGCTTGTGCGCCAAGCTGCTGCTTCTTGCAGTGTGAGCAAGGAGGTCAAAGTCAGAGTCAAAGATACCTTACGACCGAGGGTCAGTCAGTCCGTGTTGGTGTCCAGCCCCTCCTGGGGCTCATGGCCAGATTTCAGTCTATGTATTGAATACTACCGACTCTCAGTTTTGGGGCGCCCTCTCTGACGAGAATGAGGATCTGACTGTTGCCTTTGTCGGTTGTATGTTTTTACATATATGCATGTTTCGTCTTAGACTATATACATATTTTTAAATATTGAAAACTCTACACAATATGCACTACTTACATTTCCTCTGTCATTCCAGGCTTTGCACAACAGATCATACCTAATTTTACTTAGTTTTTTGCATCAATTTGTGAGTCTGAATATTTCTCAGGCTTTTTGATTCCTCGGGAAATGTGACCAGAAGTAGTGCGATGTGTAACAGCTGACGTCCTTCCAAGGCAATTTGCTTGATATTTATTACCTCAAATCCAAGCTCTGAATGGAAATTCCAGATGTCTTCTGAAGGGGTTTATGAAAGCAGATGCCTTGTTACGGCTTTTATGGGTTTCCATAACTTTGGGGGAAATGTTAAATGGTTCAGATTTTTCGAGTCGATATATTGTCTCCTGGCTCAAGAGTCCGCCATTTTTTAAAATATGAGTGGGTTTCCTCCCCTAGTGTTCTTGCTCAAAATGGCATTTAGCTGTCTCAGGTTCCTTTTTTGTAGAATAAGCAAGTTTACTATGAAGGTTAATGCAATGGACGGCGGCCCATGTCCCTTCCTGGTCGGTGCCTGCTACCGTGTTGAGCTCCAGATTCGTCTGTAGTATTGGTTGCTGGCTGTCCAATTTGTTTCCATCGCCCCTGCACGCAGCATTGCGAAGAAGTTTCTCGTCGGCACTGCAGCTGTCTAGAACACGTGATTCGGCTGTTGCCGTCCTGTGCTCATGAGCTTTGCTTTCTGAGGATTTTCGCCGCTTACGACTGTTTAGTCCTGTGAAATCTCCTTTATTTTTTTTTCGGCAGTTTACTGGATCATCCTAGCACTTGCTTCAGGTAGCTTATTGCCACCGGACACGTTCCGTACAGAACACGAAAGGTTTGATTCCCGTTTAGGATAGTGCAGAAGGTTATTCTGTCACGTTTGGCGTTTCCGACCACAACAGTGCTTTCTCCCATGCTTGCTGACGTGAAGCCAGCGAGTGAGACGATGTCGTTACGAACCTTCGACACTTATTTCATGACACCGTCCGCGTCTGGGTTTCGTTTAATGATGTCTTCGTGCTCGGCTAGCAGCGATTCTAGTTCATTCTTCCAGTGACTTTCGGATGCTGGAGCGTGTACAACTGCCATCGTGTTTACTGCGTGTACTGCCACACGCACGAGCGCCCCAAGTTCATCTTTGTTATATACACTTTATCATTCAGAGGCTTTTATTTCATGTTTCTGCCACGTTCACCTCTGCACACTACTGAGCGATACTGTGAGCAAGAAAGTGTAACGTAATTAGAGCGACACCTGTACATCAAGCGGTAAACTCACTGCATGTGTATGTGGTTGTCGCAACTGACACGCAACAAACAAGTACCAGTGTAGTATGCCTGCACGCACTCCAGTTAGAAGTTCGCTCACCCGTCCGTAGGTTGACTTTCCGGCAGCGAGACATTCCTTATGTTTCGCCCTTACTCCCTTTTTTGGAGGAGAGGGGCATTATTTCTTGCTTCTTTGCACTGTGTTGTGTTGTGTATGCACGTTGCTGTGATGCTGCAACACATCCTGACGTCTGGGAGGGACAGACAAGCAGGGCCGAAGGCAGTGCGATGAGCACACGTAGCGCTCGGAGTGGCAGAAGTTGGAACTCAACGCGATCAGTACCCGTAGTTCACGACAAGTCGTGTGACGTCAACTGTGTGAACAGTCAGCTGTTAGGTTTCTGTTTATACTGCTGTGTTCTGTTGTGTCATCAGGGAGCAAGCATTGACCTTTTCTTCTTTCATATGCGGAAACTGTATACAGGCTACAGACACATATGATGCACTTGTTACGTAAGGAGTTGTCACTGATGGTAGCTGTGTCTGCATTTGTGCTGTAACTGGCGAATTGCGTAAAATGAGTCTATGATGCAACAAAATAGGCAATATACGTATAACATAACATTGTGGCGCGTTCGTCTAACCAGTTACCATGGTAAAACCAAATGCATTCTGTATGCATTGTTGAGGTACATGTTACTGTCAACAATATAAAAATACTGAGTGTTGCACAACAATGCTTTTTATGCCGAATTTATGCCGCTGGCAATAATGAAACCTACTTAGGTCTTAATGTAAAGTGCCCCATATTTTTGTCCGATTTTAACCAAATTGGGAGTTTCACGACAGATTTTCATAAATGTCCCCAATATAAAATTTCACGTCCGCAGACAAACGACGGACAGACGGACGGACGGACATGAAAAAGTTAGTAGGCGATCGCGTCTAAAAATCGCCTTTTTCCGTAACAGATCTTTGTTCTCGGGAACTACTGAACTGATTTGGTTAAAATTTGGTTGTGGGAGCTATACTATAAATACTGGAGCTTGTTTCGTTTGTATGCATGAGGACAAATACGATTTCTAATTTACATTAAACTCAAATGGAACACGGCCTAACAAATTTCTCAAGAACTTTGCATCATAAAAGCGACTTTTACTGGTATAGAACACAGACGTTTTCCAGATGTACAATTTGTGTTTGAAGTATTTTTTCACATGGCGAATTTAACTAAATAAAAGAACAATAGTTTTCTTATCCGTATGCAGCCTGTACTGTAACGCGATTAGTTTTGTAACAATGTATTGTACGTTACGGTGTTTGGGAATGTGATATCGTTCCTATCTGACTACACGGCGTCACATCACACAGTCACAGACTTCAACACTTCAGATCTGGCAGCATAAGGCCTATATTTTACATAATGCATGTATGAAGGAATACAAACTTTATATGCTCCATAATCGATACATTAAACGAATATATACAATAATAGTACCAACAAATGCACACAAGGATTTTGAAATTAGTTTATATACACAACGACCTCCTACATGTTTCGGCCAACCATGTGGCCATCTTCAAGGATGTCAAATACAAAGGTTAAACACATTAAAACGTAAACAGCAATCCCATTACAGGCCTGGACAGGTCCTTAGGGTTCCAGGAGGTTGAGGCTCCCAGATTTGTAGACAGTCGGCACGTGAAGGTGGTAAGGTTGTCTGCTCTACGCATCGGCCGGCTTTACCCCCCCAGGAAATATTCCTGGTACTCATTTCTGTTAGAGGCTGAGTCGACCCCAGGGCCATAGTGCGACCGAAAGGATTATGTCAATGAAAAATTCCAGTGACACCATCGGGAATCGAAACATTAAAACATATAAAATGAAATTGTAGAAATATTAGAATATACTTGTGTGCTTTTGTTGGTACTGTTACTGTAGCCTATGTAAAGTGAAATGTAACGAGTTTTTTGGGGGAAGTAGTATGGATTTGTGTGGACTGGATTCATCTGTCTCAGGACGGACCAGTGCAGGGAACGTCTTAAGTAGCTGAGGACATGTTATTCTGAAGGACTCATTTCCATGAAGTTAGCCATGACAAGTGGTATATGATACAAGGCAGCTATAAGTTCTTTTTGAAACACTTTTCTATAATATGTTTGCTTTGTCCAACCCATGGAATCTACTTTAACAATCTGTGTTACTGTTACTGTGTTACTGCTGAACGCAATCACTGCCTGTACCCGTTAATATTGAACGCAATCACTGCCTGTACCCGTTACTGCTGAACGCAATCATTGCCTGTTCCCGTTAATATTGAACGCAATCACTGCCTGTGCCCGTTACTGCTGAACGCAATCACTGCCTGTGCCCATTACTGCTGAACGCAATCACTGCCTGTACCCGTTACTGCTGAACGCAATCATTGCCTGTTCCCGTTAATATTGAACGCAATCACTGCCTGTACCCGTTACTGCTGAACGCAATCATTGCCTGTTCCCGTTAATATTGAACGCAATCACTGCCTGTACCCGTTACTGCTGAACGCAATCATTGCCTGTTCCCGTTAATATTGAACGCAATCACTGCCTGTGCCCGTTACTGCTGAACGCAATCACTGCCTGTGCCCATTACTGCTGAACGCAATCACTGCCTGTACCCGTTACTGCTGAACGCAATCATTGCCTGTTCCCGTTAATATTGAACGCAATCACTGCCTGTGCCCATTACTGCTGAACGCAATCACTGCCTGTACCCGTTACTGCTGAACGCAATCATTGCCTGTTCCCGTTAATATTGAAAGCAATCACTGCCTGTACCCGTTACTGCTGAACGCGATCATTGCCTGTTCCCGTTAATGTTGAACGCAATAACTGCCTGTGCCCATTACTGCTGAACGCAATAACTGCCTGTGCCCATTACTGCTGAACGCAATAACTGCCTGTGCCCATTACTGCTGAACGCAATCACTGCCTGTGCCCGTTACTGCTGAACGCAATCACTGCCTGTGCCCATTACTGCTGAACGCAATCACTGCCTGTGCCCATTACTGCTGAACGCAATCACTGCCTGTGCCCATTACTGCTGAACGCAATCACTGCCTGTGCCCATTACTGCTGAACGCAATCACTGCCTGTGCCCATTACTGCTGAACGCAATCACTGCCTGTGCCCATTACTGCTGAACGGAATCACTGCCTGTACCCGTTACTGCTGAACGCAATCACTGCCTGTGCCCGTTACTGCTGAACGCAATCACTGCCTGTGCCCATTACTGCTGAACGCAATCACTGCCTGTGCCCTTACTGCTGAACGCAATCACTGCCTGTGCCCATTACTGCTGAACGCAATCACTGCCTGTACCCGTTACTGCTGAACGCAATCATTGCCTGTTCCCGTTAATATTGAACGCAATCACTGCCTGTGCCCGTTACTGCTGAACGCAATCACTGCCTGTCCCGTTACTGCTGAACGCAATCACTGCCTGTACCCGTTACTGCTGAACGCAATCATTGCCTGTTCCCGTTACTATTGAACGCAATCACTGCCTGTGCCCGTTACTGCTGAACGCAATCACTGCCTGTACCCGTTACTGCTGAACGCAATCACTGCCTGTACCCGTTACTGCTGAACGCAATCACTGCCTGTACCCGTTACTGCTGAACGCCAATCACTGCCTGTGCCCGTTACTGCTGAACGCAATCACTGCCTGTGACCCATTACTGCTGAACGCAATCACTGCCTGTGCCCATTACTGCTGAACGCAATCACTGCCTGTCCCATTACTGCTGAACCAATCTCTGTCCGTCCCGCCCTACTGCTGAACGCAATATCTGCCTGTCACATTACTGCTGAACGCAATTTCTGCTGTGCCCGCTACTGCTGAAGGCAGTCACTGCCTGTGCCCATTACTGCGTCGCTATGAGCAGTACTCGCACAGTTTTTCTGCACACGCCATTGCTCACGGCTTCATTCTAGGCGCGTTCGAAAAATTGTGAGAAGCGACGGTGAGCTTCGTCATGCCTGTCTATCGGTCCGCGTAGGACAACTCGGCTCCCACTAGATGGATTTTCGTGAAATTTTATATTGCGGACTATCTTAAAAAGTCTCTCGGGGTTGTTCAAGTTTGGTTAATATCGGACAGAAATATTAGGTATTTTACACGAAGACATAAACACCTTTATATATCCCTGAATTCTTCCTGGAAGGGGTATAATATAATAATAATAAACATGGCTCAACAGCCCTATATGGGCTCGGGCCTCCTCTTGCCTCCTCTTTCCGAGGTTACTAAGTCGTGCGCATTCGTGGCAGTTGGTGACTGGAAAACTGGCCGCGCTACTGTTCTATCGATCCTGATGTGACACCCAGAGCCATCTGGCAGGCAGTCAGGAGACTTGGGTGAGAAATGGAGGCTTTGAATTTAGCGTACGCAACATTTTTATTCATGCCCGTAAGGTTCTTTTACATGCCGTAAATCTACGACATGGGACCGACGGCTTTACTTCCCCTCCGAAGGAAGTGGTGCTCCGGATTTCGACCTCGGTCGGGATCGAACCCACGAACCTTGGGTCCAGTGGCGAGCACGCTAACCGCTAGTCCACCGAGGTCAACCCTGGAAAGAGTATACGTTTCAGATAAAAGTTATACAGAAAATCAAAATACGCATTTAATGTCAAATTAATCCCCCCCCCCCCCGAAGATCTTGCTGCCTACGAGACAATTACGAAAATTACAGCACAGCCAGACGAGTCTTAAAAACTTAACCTAATGTGGCGCAAAACAGGTTCGATTTGCATGCTGGGTAATTAAAACAAAAATTCAGTCTAGCCCGGTTATAACGACATCGGTTTATGCGACACTTTGTCTATAACGTCAGATATTCTGTGGTGCCAATTAATTCCTGACTGTTAACCATAACGTTATACTACTCGGTTATAACGACACAAAATATACAGTCCCTTTAGTGACGTTGTAACCGAGTTCAACTCTATATAGAGTAATAGCGTTTAATACTTACGGCGTACGAAATGTTGTTTCTAAGTCAGAAAGTACAAAACACTTCATCTGGTTGACGTTTTGAGGTTACATGTGACCAATCAATTTAACAAAGTTAATTACACCGTAGTTTTATGAAGAAATATAACAACATACTCATACAATAGTAATAACATTCTACAATATGTGCCCAAATTGTGAACAACAACAGAAAGTGTGACCTGAGTAGATTATAAACCGTAGTGTGACCCTGTGTGAGATGGCCTTAACATCGAGTTCGACTGAGCTGTTAAAATCTTTGTAAAGGGTTAAGAGAGATACAAAGTCAGTAATATGGAACTGCTGTTTGTCGTGTTGGGCAACAGTTGCAAGGGAAAAGCACACACTGTTCTAAGAGAACTGTAGTTTCAATTGCAGGGTATGTCGTGTTCCAGAACTGATGTACAGGGTGTGCTGTCTGTGTTGCAGGTTCAGGAGCAGGGAGTGGATCCGAACCTACGTGACGGGGATGGCGCCACACCGCTGCACTTTGCTGCGAGCCGCGGACACGTGGAGACGGTACGCTGGCTGTTACGTCACGGAGCTCGCCTAGTGCTTGACAAGTTCGGCAAGAGTCCCATCAACGATGCCGCCGAGAACCAGCAGATGGAAGTACGTACAGTGTTCGACTTCACAGACCGCCTTACATCCCGCTGTTCGCCCCGATATTCATATACTGTTTTGTTTCAGTGTCTGAACATCCTTGTTCAACACGGGGCCACACCGGACTACCCTGAAGCTAGGCACAAGCCAGCAGGATGCAATTGCTGTAAGGGCGAGCCGCATGAGAAGGTGAGTTGTGCCTCTCTGTGTGGCGGTAAAGACGGAGCAACAGTACAGGTGAAATAGGAAAGGCCTGCGAGTCGATCCCACAACACTGTCATAGACTTTTGTTGTGGTTGTGCTGACAATAATGCCTGCTTCTGTCAGCTTAAAGAGACCGGTAAATTTTTTGTTGTTGTTGCATAACAGCCCAGATCGGGCTTAGGCCGCCCCATTGTAGAGGTTTCTAGATCACACACAGTTAGACACACACACACACACTCCTCTGAACGAGTGATCAGCTCTTTGCAGAGACCTGTACCTGCGCAACACACAACAAACACAAGAGACATCCATGCCCCAGCATTAGAGCTGCTGCTGCCTTAGACCGCACGGCCACCGGGATCGGAAATAAGTCGTTTATTAATAAGAAACTAAGAGATAGCTACAGTATCAATTTGAAAGTGTTGAGATATCCTAAACGATAGCTAATTATTTAGCTGACTGGAGTTTGGGTATTGAACTGCATAGGGACAATCATTTGGTAAATTCTCTTGTTGATTAAACTAACATTATTTGGGTTACGCACAGGTTCTTCTTTTGAACACGGTTCTTTTAGTCAGTAAAGTCACAGGTTACATGCAGAATTCACTCCCCAGCGGGGGGGGGGGGGGGGGGGCGGGGGCACAGATTTTGCTCTTCACCACAGCCTGACCAGCTGTGGGATCAACATCCCACATTCAAAATCAAAACTGATTGCGGGCCAAATCCGAAACACAACTCGACATCTAGAGCCGCAAGGTATAGTGTCACGCTCCCCCGTCTTTCTTCATTTCTAAATTTTTCAAGGTAGAAAAATTCAAGGGCATAAAAAACTTACTGTGCTAGATTTTGTAATGATTTCTTTGATGTATTTTGCAATGTATTTTGAAAATTATGCTTTTGTGTCTTTGAGCAGTTATACTGAAATATTGACTGATTGGGCGAAAAAAAAAAATACGTTTTTAAAACACACGTCTTTTCAATTTCTCTGACTGTAAAATTCACAGCCAGTTAAGAATGCTAAAACTGAACATTTTCACAATTACTGAATGGTTTGAAATGACGAATACGTGAGAAAATAATATAATTTAAAGCAAAGCTCTAGTTCAGATAATTTTACTTTAATTAACAGTACATAAAGTATTTAATAGTATCTTCATCGTTCTTAGGCAATGTAATGTACCTTATCTTCCGTTCCTTCCTGTTTTTGCTGTGCAAAAACTGAGGTTCCGAAGAACCTTGGGGTTGGTAGCTGTTAAAAACATGAAGAAATGCTCTGGGGAGAGAAGTCTTTGGCAGGCAAAAATATTCTCAGAATTCCACAAGGATATTTGCTGTTGTGTTCCGAAAGAAGGAGAGTAACACTTTTAAATACCGAAACGTCAGAGGGCCACAATGGACAAAGTCCAAATACAGATCAGAGATATTTCACATGTTACACCATTCTGTAAGAATTATAGTGTACATATGTATTATTGCTCTGATAAAGCTAACATTTAGCCATTTTCTGTCGTGATAGACAAGCCGCACAATAAAATGTGATACCTGCTAATAACTGTATTTCCTGTTGCAGTGCTCGGAGCCTTTCTTCCTTCACCCCCCACCCCTCCAGCACCAGCAGCCGGACGGTCTTTACATCAACCCGGCACACAGCTCCGCCAACGACCCCTTCTATCTACACAACCCGCACGACCTCGTCTACAATCGCGTGAAAGACCTGTTTGAGACTACCAGCAGCTCGCAGCCTACCGCCCCAACGCTTTCGAGCCTCTCAGGTATGCCCAGGCATTTGGTGTTGCAGAACAATGACACCGCGAAAATTATAAACTGATTGATTATAGGGGGTTTCAAGTTATGACGCTGCAAATGTGCTAGCAAAAGCGGGCCACCCTAGCCCAGTTCACCGCTTATGCCGGTCGTATACAGCGCCTTGAAATGAAAACTCAGTCCTGGTCTGACAAACAATTGGAAACATGTTTACCTGTCAAATTACACCCATGGTGCTGGGCCCCTTTTTTAGAAGCTACTAGTCGCGGAGCTGTTTTGGCTTTAAAGGATTCCGAACGTTCATTACCAGCGTAGTCGGTATAGCGACTTGCTACCGGCTGGACGGTCCGGGGATCAAATCCCGGTGGGGGCGAGATTTTCCTCACCCGTCCAGACCGGCTCTGGAGCCTACCCGGCCTCCTATACAATGGGTACCGGGTCTCTTTCCCGGGGGTAAAGCGACCGGGACGTGTAGTTGACCACCCACCCTCATTTAGTACCAGGTTTAAAGAAAGGGTAGAGCTACGAGGGCTGTCCAAAAAGTATCCGACTATATTTTTTCCCGCGGTAAGTAATGGCGAAAGGGTGGGGAAACTGAGCGTAGTGGTAGAAGGGACTTTCATGCGCATACGTGATTTTTTGCTGCCTCGCAACACCGCCGGATGCGTCTGTCGCTGCCAGATAGCGAAGTGGTGTAACACGTGTTCGTCGCATTCTCGTTTCGCTCAAGATGACAGAATGTTTGGAGCAGCGATACTGCATCACGTTTTGTCAGAAACTTGGGGATACCCAAGCGGAAACAATCCGCAAAATTCAGCAGGCTTTCGGTGATGATGCAATGGGGGTCACTCAAATTAAAGAGTGGTTCAACCGCTTTAAAGATGGTCGCATGTCGGCGGACAGTGACCAGCGTTCCGGGAGACCGTCAACGAGCCGAAATGCTGATGTCCTTGACAAAGTGCGGACATTGATCATGGAGGACCGTCGTTTGACCGTCCGGGAAATTGCTGATGAGGTTGGGATCAGCAGAGGTTCCGCAAACACGATTTTAACTGAGGATGTGGGCATGCGAAGAGTGGCGGCAAAATTTGTGCCCAAGCTGCTTTCGCCGGAGCAGCAACAACTCCGCCTTGAGGTCGCGCAGGACATGCTGGAATGCGCCAACAGGGATCCTGAGTTCCTGAAGACTGTGATCACTGGTGACGAGTCGTGGGTGTACGGATATGACCCGGAAACCAAGGTCCAGTCGTCACAATGGAAGCATCCAACATCCCCGAGGCCCAAAAAAGCACGACACGTTCGGAGCAATGTGAAGGTGATACTGTTTTCTTCGATTACCGGGGTGTTGTGCATCATGAGTACGCACCACTAGGCCAAACTGTTAATAAGGAGTACTACCAAGAAGTCCTCCGTCATCTTCGTGATGCAGTTCGGCGCAAGAGACCGGAGCTGTGGGACGCACGCAACTGGCAGCTGCATCATGACAATGCCCCAGCTCATTCATCACACCTGATCCAGGGTTTCCTGGCTAAGCACGGCATTCCGCAGGTTCGCCAGGCTCCCTACTCTCCTGACATGGCTCCTTGTGATTTCTGGCTGTTCCCGAGATTGAAGACACCGCTAAAAGGCTCCCGTTTTGACAGCCGCGAGGACATCATACAGAACGCGACGGCGCAGCTGCACACCATTCCAAAACAAGCCTTCCAGAATTGCTTCCAGCGATGGAAGGACCGCTGGGCTAAGTGTGTGGAGTCACAAGGGGCCTACTTTGAAGGGGATTAGGTATTGTAACCACCCAGATACAAAACTTTTTTTTCCCGGCCCAAGGTCGGATACTTTTTGGACAGACCTCGTGTACCTCTACTCCTCCTCTGGGCCTTCGTGGCCTGTTCTAGGGTGGACTTATACCTTTACCTTTACCAGGAAGATTAGACTCACTGTTTTCTGATAACTGATGCCGTCTAGTTTTGTAGAAAGGTACCAACTTTTCGAGACAGTAGACAGTAAATTTCTTCGAAAATTTCGTAAATTTCTACCGGACTACAGAGGCACAAGCCTTTATAGACACCGTCATGAGAACCCCAAATATTAATCACTGCGTTGTTCACAAAAGCGGAGTTCTGGGACCTGTCCAGACTTCCGTGCAGCTACTGACATCTATACTGAATTAGCACAGTGAATGACATGGACATACATACGTGGTTCAACATGTTAGTGCCGCGACTTGCTACTCTAGCGGATTAGTGCTTCGGATCGCGTGAATGATTCAGCGGGTTTGTGCAGTAACTGACAACACTGTAGAATTAGCGCGTTGAATTACATGAGTAGGCAGAAGTGATTCGTCGATTTGTGCAGTAACTGACATACTAGCGATTCTGCGCGTTGGATCGCGTGAGCAGGCAGACATGAGTCAACATTTGGAGCACTGACTGCACTAGTGAATTAGTGCATTGAATTACATGAGTAGGCAAAGTTTTTTCAATGATTTGTGCAATAACTAATAAGACAATAAGTTAGCAGGTTGGATCACTTGAACAGGCATACCAATTTGATAGCTTTTCCTTAACACAGTCTCTGGACTTCAGTCTGTTTCCCGTTTACATTGAGTGTTAATGGGCACTGGAGTTTAATTTTCTTTGAAAGTTTTGTCCTACCGACAACGATCGAAGTGCCCGATCCTATGGGATAAGACAGTAACTATAGTACTTAAGACCTAGTTCTTCCAGTAGGTCCCAGAAACAAAGAGTTAAGAGTTTCCAAGGGAGAGTTTGAAACTTAGACCGTATGAATGTAATTGTTAAATGTCTAAACCCTGATCACTTACGTGTTCTCCATAACAATCAAGTAACTGCTTGTAAGTGTGGGAATGCTTACAGCACCACATTCTTTGAAGGAAATCCAAATATTTTGCCATACGTGTGGGTGGGATTTCACATAATGATAATAGCCACCCACATTCTTTTGTCAAAAGAGGAACATATTCGAAGGGACTAATATGCTCTTGCCCTGTGTGACGTTATTCGTATTCCCTGACTTCAATATCTCGTTACACGAGCAAATCACTTAATAAAATTCATATCAATGTGAAGACAGTACAGGCCGAACTTCTCAGAAAGTGATTTGTGTCGGTATTTTGAGGTAGGCAAAAGATTTTGAAATATGTGTGTAAGGTCAGAAGGCCATAATCACTGCTATGTCTCTGGGTATCAGATGATGTGATTGTAGGAACCCCGTATACAATAAACGAAAATTTTGGGACACAAACGTAAGGTCACGCCCCGTGTCCATGTTACAAACTTTCTACTTACAGAACACGTAAGTTTATTCAGTACTACAGTAAATTTGGTAATTTAAGATAGTTTATTCATTGTTTATTTATCGACGCTGTTAGTAGCACAGGCTGTATGGCATGACAGGGGGGCCAAAATAAGGCTCCCTTAAATTGCCTGTAGACAATAATTCTCAGGTAGTTTCCATGCACATGATACTGACTGTGAACGGTGAAAGATTTTGTGTAGAAGTAGTAATAAGAAGCCATTAAATAAGAAAAAAAAAATGTTTTTTCTTGGACGTCTTGACCCTTGAAGATTGGACCAATACGTTGTCCCGAAACATTGGTACAGAGTGACCATTCGACGCTGCGTAATGTGCCATAAGAGCGCAGATCTTATTTTGTTTATTTTGTTTTGCTTTATTGTGTTTTATTTAGTTTTATCAGTGAATGGCTCTTGCCTAAGTTTCCTCCTAAAGTGAGGCTACTAATCTCTTCCAGCTGGCCACCCCTGCAGGGCTGCTTTAAGGCCTTCGCCATCTATGGGGGGGGGGGGGGGGGTCAAACGGCAGGTTACATTTCAGGTTTTGTGCCAGAGACATTTTTTGTGTAAATCCTTACATTACTTTATCCCCACTTTCAGTTCAGGACTCCGCGTAGGTAGAGCTTCCAATTTTTTTTGAGCCCTGAAATGTCTTAAAACCGGCCTTGTAACGTCGAATGATGTAATACTAATGAATACGTGACAATCGGTCTTGGCTTAATTGAAGGCTGTAAGTTAATTTGCCTGGAGGGACGGAGGAAGACCACGGAATACGCCAGTCACAATAACCTCTCTTCAGGCCGTTATTCGAACCAGTAGCCTCATGAATACAAGTCACAAGCCATATGGATAGAGACTGTTTGCTGTGTCATTATCAGTTGCAACTGTGTCTTATCTGGTAAGCGTTCTTATCAGCGATACAAAGCTCAGATATATAAAACTCACAGAAGTCAGGTGGCATCCAGTGTCATGGCGATCTTTTCCAGTTTCACGTGTTTTCTTTCGCGTGCTAGTTCGGAAGATTTTTAAACCTCTAAACACAGAGGATTTATAAGGAGGCAGACAGAAACACACAGACGGTGTCTTGGTCACGGAATATTTCCGTACCTCATTGGCTTCTGTGATGTCACATATCAGAGATATCTGTTGTGTTATCAGCTGATCAGCCTTCAAGAATCTTCACAATCTAGTCAGTTTCCTGCAGCCGTGCGATGTGGATAAAATCACTGTGTTGCAGACGACATACTGTGCAGGAAGAGACAGGTACTGTTTGAAATTTGAGTTTGTGTCGTATATGACCATGAAGCATACTGTTTTGTGACGGCGTATAGTGTTTTTGTATAAATATACCGACGTTTCGGTGTAACTTCATTCGAAACGTTTGTAAATTTCAACCAGACTACACGGCATCACATCACAACAAAATCTTCATTTTGAGGAAGGTTTTTGTTTCCCTTTGCCCACACCTAATACCTGAAATATTTTTTATATTACTACATCAACATCTTAGTGTAAACGTTACGTTACTTGTAGCGTACATTTTAAATTATATATATCTTATGCAGACAAATGTACACAGTTTTATGTTATTTAACACAATTTTTATTACTTTTTTATTAATAAAAATTGTGTTAAGTAACATAAAACTGTGTACATTTGTCTGCATAAGATATACATCTTAGCGTAACTCGCCATGTTTTTGTGTTTATGAGTAATTAATCCTAATTGCATAAAGCAAAGGGAAGACTATGTTTCGTGATTACAAGTGAGGCCTGCATTCAAATCCAGTTATGGTTTTTAAAAATGCAAAAACTTCTTGAGGAAGTAGCTTCAATATTTTAAATTACAATTTGAATTGGAACAGAACTTGTATCAAAAGCAAAAAAACCTGCTTGAAAGTGGGCACTGAAAAAGAGAGCAAGTGTTATTTATTAAACTGTATGTTAATTTGCATCATTTTCCAAGCCTTAATGCTCTGTCAAGCACAAAATTTGCTGACAACATACCAACCATACACACTGCTACATATTTCTATGTAAGATTACATCATCTTCAAGCAGTTTTTGTACAATAGTACGTAGCTCAGCTGTGCAAACATTACCTGCAGACTGCCTTATATGCCCATTACATAACTCCTCATATTAGTCTGCGTTTTGAAAGTGTCATGAACACACCCAATTATTGCTTTCTTATATACCGGAAGATTAAAATGTTACAAATAGTTGTAATCGTCAAAGCAAGTAATGTAATGCAAGATTTGAGGTTCTCACAGCGGTGTTATTGAGGATTCAATCATGTGGGACGTGACGCTGTGCCTTAGGAGGAGTGGTTCTCGACGTTTCGAAGGGCACTGCGTTACAGCTTTACATCGAGAGGACGTGAATGCTCATATAATATACTTAATAGTATTTAATGTGTCTTTAATCGAGATTAAGAACCGTATTTGTCATTAAAATATCAAACGCTAATTACTTTATGAGGTTGCTTCTCATTTTGCAACCGATGTGTCATTCTTTCACTAGCTTCCACGTATCACAAATCCCACGCTGGCTCTGACTAATGAACTGGCCTACTAAGAAAAGCGGATGCTTCTGTGCGTAGATAGGATTGTAGTGAGGTGTCAAGTAACGAGATAAAGTGAACAATAAAGAGTGTTTACGTACGATGATTTTTAAGCATAATCATCCCAGGGAAGTCCAAGAAGAAAAACTTTATAGAACACATTGTGTATCAGTAATGCCTTCCAGAGCGACATTTCACAGAACGATGAAGAATTTGTATGCAATGTGATCAGTATCAGAAGGAAGGAAAAACCGATAAAAGGCGTGTGTATCTTGACGATAATGGTGATGAATTTGAAGCAAGCCCGAATATGTGATCACGTATGTTTGCTCTTAACTACGTAATGTCAAGAAGTGCGGTCCACATTGCAACAAAACTGTTAAAATTACGACCTCACAAAACGAGAGTTTTACAAAGATTTCTGCCTCCATGTTGTGGAAACAGAACTTAATACTGCGGTTTGTTTTTGGAATCTGTGCTTAACGATCTTCTTCGCCCAGAATTTGTGTTTTAATTGTGATGGAGAATGGTTCATATTAGGCCTGTACATAAACAGTCATAACAACAGATGCTCGTGCTGTTTATGAAGTGTCTGTAGATGGTTTTGAATTTTGTGTGTGTGACACGCAGTTAGTGCATAAAAAAAATACTACTGCTTTTTTAACCAAGCTCTAATTTCTTAGCGTTACATAAGATCAATAGTCGACCTCGGTGGACTAGTGGTTAGCGTGCTCGCCACTGGACCCAAGGTTCGCGGGTTCGATCCCGACCGAGGTCGATGGATTTTTAAGGGTGATAAAAATCCGGAGCACCACTTCCTTCGGAGGGTAAGTAAAGCCGTCAGTCCCATGTCGTAGATTTAGCATGAAGAAGAACCAGTAGTGTCCGTAAGCTAAATTCAAGCGGCCATTTCTCACCCAAGTCTCCTGACTGATTGCCAGATGGCTCAGGATCGAGTTCAAAAGCGTAGCAGTGGGCCGGTCCCTCACTGCCGCAAATGCACAAAGACCTCGTAACCTCGGAAAGAGGAGGCCCAAGCCCATCTAGGGCTGTCGAGCCATGGTTATTATTATTATTATTATTATTATTATTATATTACATAAGATCAATTCTGGCGCATTTTTAGGCGCGTTGGCAAAACTTCGAAAAGCAAATTTAGCTTCGCCATGTCTGTCTGTCCGTCCGTTTCTCAGCATGAAACAACTCGGCTCCCACTGGACGGATTTTCATGAATTTGATATTTGAGTATTTTTCGAAAATCTGTCGAGAAACTTCCAAGTTTAATTAAAATCTGACAAGAATAACGTGTACTTTACATGAAGACTTATGTGCATATCTCGCTTAGTTCTTCTTAGGATGGGAAATTATTCAGACACAAGTTGTAGAGAAAATCAAAACACACACTTTATGTTAAAAAACGTTTTCCTATAATCGTGACGTTTATGAGATTATGTGGAAAAATAGAACCAGACAGGCCACAGATGACAATATAATACGGCGCATGCGCATTGCATGCTGGATAACTAAGGCTACAGACACACACTCAGAATAGTTAATACTTATTGCTTTTCCACGGCAACAATGGTTAGGCGAACGCGCCTTAATGTTACGTTTATACGTACATTGCCTGTCTTGTTTTGTTCAACTAACGGCAGACGACAAGAATTACATAGCTAATAATTCTGTGAATGATTTGGCTGAAGATTTTGGTGAGTGCATGTTGAGTCTAGAATTGTGGCCTACCCGCTCACCTGATTTCAATCCGTGTGACTTATGTACATGTGACACGGTGAAAGATAAGTGTTATGTGAATAATCCTCGTTCACTACAAGAACTGAAGGAAAAATTTCGGCAGAAAATTTCTATTATTCCAGAACACAACGCCGCAATTTGTCTGGAATGTTTTTTATTTAACCTGCGAGGCCCGCATAGAAACAGAAGACCGGCACTACAAGAATTGGTGTTATAGTGGGAAAATGGGCAAAAAGCAGTCGGCCCCAGATGCTGCTGCGCTGCGCGGAAAGCTTGCCATAACACGACAGAAGTTCAAGATTCTAAGAAACTGGAGATTTTGTAATTCAGGGTCCACAAATTTTCCAAAATCCAGGATCCATCTCAGAATTCTAGGCTCCAGAATGTGACATGAAGCAAGATCCACACTGAGTACCTACAAATATTAGGTGTCGTTATACAAAATTTAGTCGCCCGGGCGACCTGGCCCCTGGGAATTATGGAACCCTGCTGTAATTATTACCATGACTATACCACCACACTTTATAAGCACCTTTTTTGCGCTACAATTTCCAAAGTTTGACGCTGCATCTGACAACTTTAGGTGGTGGTAGTCGGTACAGAAGTGGAACTTAGTCACACCCCTTTCACAGAAAGTTACTACTTTTTAAGATTCATCTTCTGCTGGTACAACCAATAGCATCTAACGGAAAGTAGGGCTTGTAAGATGTAGGCCTGTGTGGAACGCCTGGTTCATAATTTACATCAGCGGTATCTAGTGTCTTCAATATTGGGTCGCATGATTAGAAATCCGTATTGATGCCAGCTGAATTTTTTTTTATAATTAGTAAAGTACAGCCGGTTGGCTATTAAATGTATATTTTGAGCAGTAATATGGATTTAATTAATTGACACCTGACGACATTCAAAAACGGTAGCGGCAAGCAGACGGTTAGGCCATGCTGGCTTACTAGATTACATGAAGATATCCCCCTACACTCCAAGAAGGCATATGGAGGAGTAGGAGTGTAGATCCACTCATTCTTAACGACGGTTGTACATTGATGTTACTGGTCTGCTTTACGCCTCGGTCGTTGTACCTCCGGGAAAGAACCCCGATAGACCTTAAAGCGGGGAATGAGTGGACCCCAGAAGAGGTTTGGACTTTTTGGAAAAAAAAAATTTGCCTTGTCCCTGCATAATAGATCACATGTGCTTCCTAAAAAGTGAACATTCTTTTTTTTTACCTTCGGGAGAGAACCCCGATAGGCCTTGAAGAGGGGAATGAGTGGGCCCCAGAAGAGGTTTGGACTTTTTGGAGAAAATAAATTTGCCTTGTCCCTGAGCGTAATAGATCACATGTACTTCCTAATAAGTTAAAATTCTTTTTCTATTAAACGGCTAAATAATTGATGAAAGGGAAACAAAATCTTCATACTGACATGCTTCTACGGGTTTGAGGGAGCCATCAGGAAGACAGGTGACCCGACGGGCACGAATTTCACAAACAGTCCCCGATTTACAAGACCAGCGACATTTTGCTAGTGCTGAAAGATGTGTAAAGATTATTTGACGACTTTTTTTCACGAGTACCAGGCTGCGGAATGGACTAACCGCAGAAGCGTCCAATTGGGCCTCTAAGGCCAATCCAACCTCCTAGACAATGAGTACCGGAGAACTATTTCCGGAGTTAAAACGGTGAATCCGAACACTTCACCTCCATCTAGTATTGAGTTTAAGAATATGTTGAGCTATACCTCCACTTATCCTCATGCCCTCATGATGTCATGCTTCATTAATCTTGTGGAGGTCTTTACCTTGGCGCACTCATACATATTTACAGAAGCGACACCCACATTTCGCGATGATTCCTACTAGTCACTGGTGTTACCACATTCTGCGAGCTCTCGATTCAGTCATCGATCCACCTCAGTAATGTTAATCAACCTGTTTGTGCCCCCACGATAACTAAACACGACGGACCACAATTCATCATTACCACAACAACGACCATCTGCTGTCCAGTGTGTACATTTCTCGATTCTCCTTTCCCGCTATATGACCAACTTAACTTTAAACTGGTTCGATGGATGAATGTCCTCCTTGATTCTTTAGTCGTTGGGCTGGTCAGAAATTTCCGCGAATTTAATGTCGTTGTACTGTTAATTGTCCTATTCACGAGGACCCGCGCCATGACCCTATTCATCAACCAGTCAAATAAGTACATGTCCTCACACGCTGTTCCTTTAAGATTAATTTTAATTACATCCATCTAAGTCATGATCTGTCAAGTGGTCTCTTACATTCAGGTTTCCGTGCTAAAATTTTGTAAGAAATTATCATCGTATATCTACGTTCTAGGAGATCTCTTCAAGCTTCCTGCCAATGTTAAAAATTACGAATGGTCTTCATTGTGTAATTTCTTTCATCCTGTTCCAGATATTGTCCTCAGCATTCTTCTCATGCTGTGGTTTTTAGGATTATGACAAAGTGAAATCTTGCATATGGATACCAACGTTTTAGGGAAAATATTGCCTCCATCTTTATTGTAGAATGGAAGATTAATGTAGTCTGATCCTACAAAATGTTAGTACCATCTAACAGAATGCACAGTTTCAAAATGCAGAAATGTGAAATTCCATCTCCAATACAAACACAAATCTTACCTCTTTCATGTTCTCATAGGTGGCATATCGAGAGTCAGCTCGTACAAAACAACAACCTGTGAAATTATAGTTTGTGTGGTTTTATAATTTGGATTTACAGAAAATTGGGTATCAAACAGTCTTCATGTATAATCCGCTCATACCAAATTTATTGGTGAATTTATTCCTGAATCATTAGTGCCCTTAACAAATGCAGTTGAACTCAGTCATAACGTCATGAGAGGGACTGAATATTTTGTGTCGTTATAAACGAGTGTTGTTATAACCGAGGAGTGTTATGTTGTGGTTAACAGTGAGGAATTAATAAACACTTATTAACCAACATTTGAACTATTAACGTAGATTGTCACTTAAAATCACGCACTAGTGCGTAGTGAAGCTTGTACATATATAGAAGCCCCTGATGATGGTCGCTCGACGACCGAAACATATGTAAGGCATTTTAAGTGATTTTAAGTGATAATCTACGTTAATAGTTCAACTGTTGGTTAATAAGTGTTTATTGATACCACAATGCACGGTGAACAAAGAGTAAAGTGAGGAATTAATTGGTACCACAGAATATCTGACGCTATAGGCGAGGTGTCGCATTAACCAATGTCGTTATAACCGAGTTCGACTGTTTTTTTAATTTGTCCACGTCTTAAAACAATTTTATTAGCCATCTTCATATATTCGTGTAGTTTTGTCCCGTATTGTGCTGACAAGCCATGAACATAACGCTTACTGTTCTCGACAGTTTACTTTTAGATCAACGTTTTCTTTTTCAGCCACAGTAAAGATTCTCTTAACTTAATACAAAATATCCCGCTTTGTTTATATAATCACTAATATAAAAATACCGTCAACACAACTATGCGCAGATTTGTATTGTATTGATTATTATTAAAATATCTATGTTGTTATGGTGTTCTATGTTTTCGCCCAACAAATCAAAATCATCAGTTTCAGGCCTTCCTGATTCGCTTCGAGTCTTCTTCATGGTGTTTTTTTAATATTTCAAAATCTAAATACTAGACCGTAGGTCGTGTTGTAGAGTTACAAATACTTTTCGCCAGAAATTTTCACGTATATGTCCCTTGAGTAAGACCGGTATAGAGAGCAGTGGGTAATTCTGAATCCTCTTCGATCGGAATAGATGAGCGAGGAAACCCGTGGAAGTGAAAGCTTCCTTCATTTCCTCTGGCAAACATAAACCTCAGTGGTCCACGCTATCCCCACAAACACACAAATATTTTGTAGATAAACTAGCACAGAATTGTTCAAATCCCGGGCGCCAAGCCGCCTGGGCAACTAAATTTTCTACCTTGACGCTTAAGATTTTTATGTCTTCAGTATGTAATTTCTTTATAATGAAATGGCTCCTAGATTTTTGGAAAAATATGTGGGCCCCAACACTAACATGTGTTCCCATAACACAGTTCGAGACTAGATTACATCCTGAGCCGGAGTGACAGGGGTGTCTGTAAACTACTGCAGTAGGTCTTAAGGTTGGCACATATCATTGTTTTCAGTAAACGGGAGATAAAAGATTAGATCGTCAGTCACAGCTATTTATAGACTGTTCATTCATTCTGCAGTCTGTCTAACAACAGGTCCGTAGCCTCTTCCAAAGCGAGTTCTCCACAGGGTGCGATCTAGTGCTTCCTCTTTCAATTTCCAGTAACTTTTCTTTTCCTTAAGGTCATCCAGTAGCTGCTTACGTCTTCTCCCTCGTCGTCCCGTCGTTTCTATCCTTACTTCTAACTTTCATTCAATCACGTGTTTCAGAAGGCAGTTTCTACGCAAGATGTGACCAATCCAGTTAGCCTTTCTTCTTTTCATTGTATGTAGGATATTCCTCTCCTCCTTGACTCTGTGTAATACTTCTTCATTTCTGACACTATCGGTCCAACTGATCTTCTCCATTCTTCTCCAGCACCACATTTCAAAACTTTCCAGATACTTCTGATCCATTTTCCGAAGTGTCCACGTTTCAGCACCACACAAAGCTATGCTCCAAATGTAGCACTTTACTAGTTTCTTCCTTAAATTTAATTCCAGTTTGCTGGTGAAAAGGTTTTCTTCTTGTTGAATGCTGTTTTTGTCATGGCAATTCTGGATTTAATTTCACGTGTACACCTTGCATCACTTGTTATCATGCTGCCCAAATAATTGAAATATTCCACATTCTCCAATTGTCTTTGCTCTATCATAATTTTCATTGGGGATGGTTGCTTATAGACTGTATGTACCTGTTTAATGCCTTGAACGTGCTACATATTTCGGTTTCTCTCATAAAGCCATCATTATGCACTGGCTTCAATAGTATAAGAGAGATAAGCTTCTTGTATACAGTAAAACTTCAATAATTAAATACGAATCAGATGTAAGTCTTTCAATTTTTTTCTGCAAAATAAGCCGAAACTAATGTAAAAGTCAAAATGTTCGGAAATACATTAGAACAATTCAAGCAAGCCCCATGTAAAGGTAGCACTGCAGCAGTAGGCACAGTGTCGTTAAATCAACCGCGAATAGAATTTACAGTGTGAAATGCAGTGTGCTTTCTTGGTTCCAAAGTTTATAGTTTTAATGTCGAGAATTTAGCGCCGAATTTAAAATATGTGCTCAACGAAGTGGTATTTGAAGACGCGATTTTCGTAGTGACTTATAAAAATTTGCCACGAATTCAAAAGCTAATATCACCCAAACACCAAACGCTGTTCTTTGCTCCTTTCTTTTATCTCAAACCGCGCCAGAATTAGTGCCGATGATAGTGATGCCAAAGGAACCGAAGGCGGCTGTTGTGGCGATTGACACGTGTGGAACTTGTCGCCAGAGACAAAGCGATTGACACGTGTGGAACTTGTCGCCAGAGACAAAGCGATTGACACGTGTGGAACTTGTCGCCAGAGACAAAGCGATTGACACGTGTGGAACTTGTCGCCAGAGACAAAGCGATTAACACGTGTGGAACTTGTCGCCAGAGACAAAGCGATTGGACAGGTGTGGAACTTGTCGCCAGAGACAAAGCGATTGACAGGTGTGGAACTTGTCGCCAGAGACAAAGCGATTGACACGTGTGGAACTTGTCGCCAGAGACAAAGCGATTGACAAGTAGCATTCCAGTGACGTCGCTCTTATCAGTAAGATAAATAACGACGTCATATTGGGCCTTAGGTAAGTATGATGTTATTATCAAAATATCCTTTGCTAACAAAGAACAAAATTCTTTACGAGATGCGTAATGACCTTTGATGTATCCGCTGATTCGTCATAGCAGAAATGACCAAGAGCAGCTATGCTTATCTTGATATAAACAGTGCGTACAAATTAACACAGTGGTCCGTACATGAAAAATGGCGCGGTTTTGACATATTAATATTTTTTCATGGCGCAACAGCCCCTATTTGGCCAGGGTCTCCTCATTTTTCGAGGCTTCACGATCACACTCAGACACACGACACTCGGTAGGACTCTGGACGAGGGGCCAGCCCGTCGCAAAGACCTCTACCTGACAACACACAACACTCATAAGACACAGACTTCCATGCCCGCTGTGGGATTTGAACCCACAATCCCAGCAAGTGAACGGCAGCAGACCCACGCTTTAGACCGCGCGACCACTGGGATCTGTGGCATATTAATAAGTCCACACATCGACTCAGTGGTACGAAGGTTCTTCTAGGACAGTCGTAATTGGAAGTAGCATTGTTAGATGTTAATCAGTGTGGAATTAGCTAATGAGGGATTTCCTGTCACTATATTTGCAGTATTTTGCTGTTCCCAGTGGCCGCGCGGTCTAAGAAGTGGGTCTGCGGCCGTTCACTTGCTGGGATTGTGGTTTCGAATCCCACCGGCGGGCATGGATGTCTGTCTCTTGTGAGTGTTTTGTGATGTCAGGTAGAGGTCTCTGCGACGGGCTGATCACTCGTCCAGAGGAGTCCTACCGAGTGTGGTGTGTCTGAGTGTGATCGCGAAGCCTCGACAATGAGGAGGCCCTGGCCCACCAGTGCTGTCGAGCCATTGGAAGAAAAAGAATATTTGCAGTATTTTAAGCATTATTTTAGACTGCCTTTGACCTTTTTGCGTTACTGAAAACAAAATTCTTTCAAATGCGCGAATAAAAATATAGATTAAAAAGTGAGTCATAGAAATTTATGGCGTAATCAAATCAAGGAATTTGGGATGGGCTTGACATGTATCTCGCATTGGAAAAACACGATATTCGTAAGCCTGTTTAATCTTCGTAATGAAAATAGCTGGAAAGCGGGCACTTATAAGACCTTGAAGTCCATGGAAGGATACCATTGAGCGGATCTTAAGAGCAGTTTTATCTGGATTGAGCCGATTAGGAATATGAAAGAGACTCTTGAACTAATTTTGTTTTTGTCAGACAACTACTTCGTGTATTCCACGAATTTAGTAGCCTTTAAATATACGCGTAAGTTTTGTGTGGTGGTAAAATATGGTTTGTCACATTAGATAAAGAACACAGATTCAGGAGGATGCTGGGATAGCTCAGTGAATACAGTGACTACGTGTGAAGTTGGCAACACTTCCCCTACAGTGCCAAGGTTAAGAAAGCTTCGAACTGCACGTCCACTCCGCCGTGGCTACATCTTTATGTCGTCGTGCCAATTAACCTGTTAAATATTTAAAAAAAAAACTGAAGTTCTTTTCTATCCAGTGCTCCCCGATTTCCGAAAGAGCGTTCTTTTTTGGAAGGTTCCCAGATTTCGCCCCTTTGTCCTTCTGGTAAGAGCAACGTGTAGATGAAGATGAGTATAGAGAATTGTGGTATGATATTGACAGTAAAGACTGAAGTACTCGGAGAAAAACATGTCCAAATGCATCTTTATCCATCACAACTGTTAAACGTGGTCTCTCACACTGAGGGAGGAACATAGGCTGAGGGTGTTTGAGAATAGGGTGCTGAGGAGGATATTTGGGTCTAAGAGGGACGAGGTAACAGGGGAGTGGAAAAAAACTACGTAATGATGAGCTTTATGATCTGTACTCCTCACCAAATAGGCTTATTATTCGGGTGATCAAAACAAGAAGAATGAGATGGACAGGGCATGTGGCAGGTATGGGGGACAAGATAGGTGCATATAGGGTTTTCGTGGGGATACCTGGTGGAAAGAGACCACTTGAAAGACCTAGGCGTAGATGGGAGAATAATACTAAAATGGATCTTCGAGAAGTGGGATGGGGAGACATGGACTGGATTGCTCTGGTTCAGGATAGAGACAGGGCGCTTGTGAATGCGGTAATGAACCTTGGGTTCCATAAAATGCTGAGAGTTTCTTGACTAGCTGAGGACGTGTTAGCTTCTCAGGAAGGACTCTGTTCTATGGAGTTATTATTATTATTATTATTGTTGTGATTATTAAATTGTTAATTCATTAACACCGATCACTGGGTTCAAAATAGCCTTTTGTCATGCATTTTCTCAGTTGACGCAGCCTAAAACACAATTGACATTTGACAACCCGCGAAATGTTATGGAGCTATGAAGGGATCCTCAGTCGAAAAGTTTGAAAACTGGCGATGTGGGACATTTCTATTGGGTTAACAAAATCTTCATAAGGATGGCCAATATTGTACCCCTTGGGCAGTGTCACAAAATGACGTAACGCCCGGAACTCTTATATGTGACCAATTTATTTTAGTGCAGTTTTTTTTTCATTTAAATGTGACGACTGATAGGGTGTCTTGCCTTGCCCACCGGAAAGCGACACTGTCCAGCTCCACCCGGATCATCGGTGCTCCAGTCAGTCACGTGCGTTCAACATCGTAACAGTGCAAAATGGCGAATGTCTTGGACGTACTGGCAGAAAGTGGTGATTGAATTTCTTACTGCGGAAGGCTCCAGTCCGACAGAGAGTCACAGACGTCTGAGAAGCGTGTATGGTGAGGAAACCATAGATGGTAGCTCAGCTAGACGCTGGGTCCGTCGCTTTTAGAGCCGTGAAAAGGACATTGGTGACAGGCGCCCGCAGCGGCCGACCAGCCACGGCAGCGACGACGGAGACCAAAGACAGGTTTGATGGCGCTGATTTGTGATGACCGCAGTATCACGACAAGTGACCTGCGCTGCAATAGGGATTGGAATACCGGCGGTTATGGCCATCATCAGAGAACTTGGCCACAGAAAAGTTTGCGCAAGGTGGATGCCAAAAATGCCCACCGTCGAACACAAAACAGCCCGAAGAAGAAAACGTCTATGCAGAACTTCTCCGGCGCAGTGAGAAAGACGGAGATGCTTTTCTGTCAAGAATTGCCGGTGATGAAACCTGGGTTCATCATTACGACCCATTAACGAAAAGACAGTCAGTGGAGTGGCATCATCAGTCGTCGCCACGCAAGAAAAAATTCAAGCTGCAGACTTCTGCGGGTAAAGTCGTGGCTAGCATGGTCTAGGGCAGGAAGGGAATCTTGTTAGTGTAATTCTTGGAGAGAGGTGCCACAATAAATTCAGAGCGATATGATACTAGAATTATAAACATATCACGTTTACCTTATTTGTTATTAATTTGCCATAAAATAACAGTGCAACATTACCCATGCATAGATCTTATTTACATGATGTTTTGATTAGCGTGGGACAATTACTGGGAACAGACTATTGTATCAGTGCGTTTACTAGGGGCGTCTGCAACAATAAAAAGTTGCAAAAACCTTTGATTAGCCTCTTCACCGTCTATATTTCCGCGTGTAAGAACTAGTCTCCTCCCAGTAAATGGTCATAAAAAATATTTTGGAATTTTTTCTATAAATCCGTTTAGCCTCTTTAATTGTGGTAGGAATTGCTAAGCCGCAAGTTTGGCTTCTTGATTCAGCTTTTGACGTAGAATTTACGTCTTTCCGATCGTTTACGTGGCTGACACTTAAGAAATTGCATGTAACGTTTTGGCGTTACGCAAGAACTTTGCTCACCATCGCTCATAGCAAAATGCAATTTGCAAAAGTTATATACGGTTTGAAAGAGCAACGATTGCTGCGTACAACAACGCACGTGTCAAGGTCGTGCGCCACTGCTGGCGCGAACGGTGGGGAGGGGAAGTAGACGCTAGAAATCGTAGCTCGGTGCGACAGTATGCGCTCATACCTCGCGAATTAAACGTCGTAGAGAGGTTGGGTTTGTTTCGTTTGATAGAGATTCGATTACTTTACTCGTGTTTCAGTGCAAGGAAGAACCTAAGTGTTGTAAGGTGCCTAAAAGTGACGATACATACCTCCGAGCTTCACCATGCCTAAGACAAATGCTGCTGAACGCATGAGAGAATACCGCAAACGGAAGGCTTTGGTACAGGCCGAAAGTACTAAGGCCCCTAAGGTCCCCAAAACCGGAGCTGAGCGTGTCCGAGAGTATAGAGCCAGAAAATCTGCAGAGCAACCTTCGACGTCTACGGCTCCTCCACCAATGTCGTCCCAACGCAAAAAATGAACCAACACAACCAACATCACGAAAGTCACCAAAGTAAATTCTACGCCCAAAACCTCTCGGACCTCTCCAACGGAGAGGCCCCCCCCCCCATTTTGTATTATTAAATAACTTGACGTCTCCTCATTACATTTTCATAAAACTTCATCATAGTTTTTTTTTTTGACAGCAATCTATGTGCCCAAGTTTTAGAGGACGTGCAAAAAGCGAAGGCGCCCCAAATATTACTTCTGTGTGCATTTTCTCCCTCGTTAACTTTTATGTGTACTTTGGTACAGACAAGAATATCGCAGCCCGCAGACGACATGATTAGCTAAGCGTACCTCAACAACCCTAACTGCACTAAACACTGGAGTTTAAGAACATGAATTATATCTAGAAACTCGCTTGTGATATCAGGGGTGTACCACGTGACAGTATGGTTGTTACTGACATAGAGAAGACGTTTTACTTTAAAGTGAAGTAATACGCAAAATATTTTTATGCATGTGCGTGTATACGCCGTCGAAGGCGAAAAAATTAATCGGGCACTCGAAGAGGATTTGCGCCCATGTGAATAAATGTACGATAAGTTGAAACATAAAGAAAGGCAGCTACCGATAACCTGGTCTTCAAAAGAAAATGGGAACAGCCTGCAGCATCGTCTACAGCAGGCACTTGGTCATCGGACCCTGCGTGTGATTATTATTAAATTCTGTTGGAGCTATTTTGTGCACTGTACAGTGCTGTATTTACTGTATTATTCGTTTTCATACTATTTTCCTCATAGAAACACTTTAAACTACATACGTACTCATACTACTACGCTTAACGATTAATTTTACTTGTTTACAGAAGGGTAATAGGAGGGTCTAAATCGGGGTGTTCTGATTCTGCGCGATTTTGCGTATAAGCGCTGTGTCACGAACCTAACTACCGCGAAAACACGGCTTACTGTATGACCCGTCCTACCACTAACACCCCAAGTTGCAGAATTTATGTTATACCACCCTCTCAGTACGCATTAGACTTGAAGGTCTACACAGCTGTGATGTGTGTTGCAGTCAAGGTAGAGGTGCACAGCAGCAGTTCTGGTGCTGGGTCAGATGAGAATCTGAGTTCCCTGGACCTCAGTGAACGCAGTGCTGACCCCGAGAACGACTACGAGGAGATATACCAACCGCGTGAGGAGAAGACCGCAGTGACTGGGGTTCGCAGGAGCAGTCGGGACTCTGGCAGCCACAGCCGGAGCAGCAGTTCCAGCAACAGCCATGTTGTGGTAGAAACAGCACCAGCCCCAGCTCAGAATGCCGCTCCTACACAGGAGGAACCTTCCATGACAGCTTCTACAGGTACATAAATCTAAATCAGAAGAAAAGTTAAGAGCCCCATTTTGTCATATTTGTTTCACGTCTGATGTTTGCAATCAAGAGGACGCAGGTTTGCCGCGTGGTAGCGAGTAAGGTTGTCAGGTATGTTGGCAGTTAATTCGCAACACTGATTATGCGTGATAACCTCTGATTGCTATCCCTCAGTTGGTAGCATTGACTGTGTTGAGGGTATCGTCCTTGTTTGCATGAATCTAAGATGTGGAGCAAAGAGACTTGGAAGCGGTTGTATGATGGTCTGAAAATACAAGTCCCGGCATAGCATGAATATTATTTGTTTTGTTGGTATGATCATTCCTACGAATTAAGTGCCAGGTTTTTCGAACTTAAGTAACCACAGTGTCTACTGCTGTCTGAATTAGAACTGAAGTCTTTGATCCATCTCTGTGTAATACTGTTACTATATAAAGTACTAAAATCTCTCTGCTTTTGTTATTTTACTTGTGGATTAGAGAACTGGAAAGACCATTACACATGTGACAGACTACATGGTGTCACATCCCAGATGACAGAAACTGACATATCTCTCTTGAGGAACTTCATTTCTCTTCTAACCAAGAGAAGCCTTTCAAGGCACTGCACTTTTTCAACTGACAGTGTAATTCTTGGCCACCCCCCAGTGGAAGTATTGTCTCACATTGTTGCATGTTCTGGCAATCAGAAACAGTATTTGATGATCCATCAGCCAGTGCCATAGTGCTTCAGTTCAAATTGGGCCATTGTCTTTGCATTGTTCTGTACTAGCCATCTTAACAATACACTGCTTGTTCCTACTGTAACTATTGGGCATGATAAATGGAAGATAATTGGAATGACAAGTATAGTAGTTTGGTCATAACCATTCTTTGTTAAGGTTCTAACCTACACTTTTTTCTGGGGAGAAAGTTTGAGGACAAAAAACAAAAATCTGTGCTCATACAAGGTATAACTCTTCTCATCTTTTCAATTACATTTCATATTGAGGTTAGTAGCTTAAGCATCTCATGTCTCCAAGTTTTGCTGGCCTGTGTAGGAGGGCAGATAAACTTATTGGCTGAAAGCCACTGAGAGTGCACCAGTTTTAAGTGGGTGGCCAGTGACGGCTTTGGGGTAGGTAGAGAAGGAAGGAGTACTGCTGGAAATGGCTGCCAATGTAGAAATAACAATAAATGTGTAAATATGCCACCCATTGCAGAACCTGAATGTACGTAAGTCTGAAATAGATATTGTAAGCTGTGTTATTAGTGTGTAGTGCTGAGTGTTCCTAAGCCTGATGCTGCAGTAGTCTACTATTATGTTGTAGAAAGATAAATTGAAATACTGGTTAAGTGTATTTATATGGAAAAGTGTGGCATACACTGACAATAATGGTCTGCGTCCCATCAAGCATACCGTTCATGTCCTCTAGTGCAGTGGTATTCAACCTGGGGTACGCGAAGACATTTTAGGGGGTACGTAAAATTAAAAAAAAAATAAATATATTATTTCATGATAAACACTGAATAATCAGGGCCAGATTTAGGGTTAGCCACAAGAGACCCGGACATAAGGACATGCGATTTGGGAGCGCCATTTCTCTCTCTCTCTCTCCCTCCTTTATGCGATTTTTTATCTGGGCGGCTAGTTTTATTTCATTCCACATAGTGCATATAATATATTTGTTATTTAATAGCTTGACTCTCCTTTTTCTCATTTAAAACTTATTATTTAATACATTATTTTGGATGTAATTTATTTAACTTATTTTAGATGTAGATTATAGATCATGTATAACTTGAATTGTGCACCAACAACTTTGGGGGTACAAAGTTGAAGAGAAATTATTTCTGGGGGTACGCGAACAAGAAAAGGTTGAATACCACTGCTCTAGTGCATCTCAAAAAAGAGAGAGAGAATGTCTTCATACCAGAATACCTGAGCTGACTATTGGTAATGAAGATCATTGGACATATCACAAAGAGGGTATGACTGTTGTGGCAATGGGTGAAAAGGCAGCATGTGGAATTTAAACCAAGTGCTTCCTAATTAGATATCACTACTGATTTAACGAGTCTGAAATAAGGTAGTGAGGCAGTAATTCAAACATATTTGTTGTATGCAATATTTAGGGTTCTCACAGCAGTGATGCTAATGATTCAAGTCTTGTGGGATGTGATGCTATGTTGTTGGGTGAGTTGTCCCCAGGTTGGAATTCTCGACTCTGGAGATGAAGGCAGTACAGTGCTTCAAACTGTTGAACATATGGCCGTGTCTCATCCCAGAACACATGAATCTTCAGATTTGTTTTGTTTGAAACTTGGATGTGGTGAGAGATGAGCTCCAAGAGGACATCAAGCACTGTATATATCCCCATGCCTTTGAACAGACCATTAGTCCACTGAAAATCAAATTTCTCTGTAGTTCGTGTCAGTTTCACAAGCATTTAGACCTGGAGAACTGAATTATTGTTCGACTGTAGAAGCCTCAGCTACAGACAGGTACTCTGTTGATATCCAGTATAAATCTTCAATTTTAACCCCTTTGAACCTAATCCATCCCTCATAATGTCAGTCATAGGAAAGAGTGTGGGACAGTAAGATGCAGAAACAACTGAATATCGGTTCTCTTATTGTGCAGATTTAGAGCCAATGTCGATGCTTGACAACGTCATCAGCTCCTTTGAAGAACAGGAAGGTACAGTACTCCATGTATACCATTACGTTGTTGCCACATACTGCACTCTTCACTGTGTTGGGTTTTCGCTTTGCCAGTGTGTCTGACATTCGTTGTTAACAGATGTCGCTTTCATATTGCTAGCAAGCCCTTTATCATATATGTCCAATTGATGTTATATTGTGTGATATTTTTTCTTTGCAGGTGCTATTCTGTGTGTCTGTCTATTGTTATCAGCTTGCATTGAACACTGATTGTGTTATCAGCGTGCATTTAACATTGATTGTATTGTCAGCAATGTGTGCTTCCGGACGGTTTTCTTACCAGGCACTGTTTACTTCAAATGTTAGCGTGCACTGTACACTGTACATTTGGATTGTGATCTTGGCACTATGTATACGTAGATTGTTATCTAATGAGGTACAGATTCCTGTGTATCATCTTAAATGTTAGTATCATGCACTGTAGACTCTATGTCCAGATTTTGTTATTACCATTGCATAATTATAGTTCTGTTAAATACCAGATACCTTTCCCTGTGTGTCAGTCTGATGTTGTTAGCATGCACCATACAGTTTCTAGATCATGTCAGCACTCTGCGTTCTTTGCTGTATTTGACTACCAGGCAATATTCCCTTCTCAGTTTGTTAGTGCACTGTGTACTGTATGTTTGAAATTTTTCAGCACTCGGTATTCAGTATTTGTTGCTCTGTTTGACTACCGGTCACGGTTCACTTCCAAGTTTCTTAGCGTGTTCTGTATACTAGTGGTATTCAACCTGGGGAACGCGTACCCCCAGGGGTACGCGAAGACATCTTAGGGGGTACGCAAAATTAAAAAAAAATAAATATATTAATGCATGATAAACACTGAATAATCAGGGCCAGACTTAGGGTTAGCCACAAGAGACCCGGACGTAAGGACATGCGATTTGGGAGCGCCATTTTTTTCTCTCTCTCTCTCCTTTATGCGATTCTTATCTGGGCGGCTAGTTTCATTTTATTCCACATAGTGCATATAATTTTGCTTTGCTAAAATACCTTTGTTCCTCTACTAATTTTTATATGATAGGCAATAATATATTTGTTATTTAATAGCTTGATTCTCCTTTTTTTCATTTAAAACTTATTATTTATACATTATTTTGGATGTAACTTATTTAACTTATTTTAGATGTAGATTATAGACTATGTATAACTTGAATTATGCACCAACAACTTTGGGGGTACAAAGTTGAAGAGAAATTATATGTGGGGGTACGTGAACAAAAAAGGTTGAATACCACTGCTGTATACTGTTTGTCTGAACTGTGTCATTAGCAATCTGTGTAGCTACATCGTTCTGTTCCCAGACACCTTGCTATATGTCAGTCAACAACTGTTAGCATGGATTGTACACTATTTAGCTCTCTCGTGTTGTTAGCACTGAGTAGTATGTGTCAGTCTGATGTTGTTAGCATGCACCATACAGTTTCTAGATTATGTCAGCAGTCTGCGTCCTTTGCTCTATTTGACTACCAGGCAATATTCCCTTCTCAGTTTGTTGACATGCACTGTGTACTGTATGTTTGAAATTTTCCCGCACTCGGTATTTGGTATTTGTTGCTGTGTTTGACTACCGGTCATGGTTCACTTCCAAGTTTCTTAGCATGTCCTATATACTGTATATCTGAACTGTGTCATTAGCAATCTGTGTAGCTACATCGTTCTGTTCCCAGACACCTTGCTATATGTCAGTCAACAAGTATTAGCATGGATTGTACACTATTTAGCTCTAAGTGAAAGTTTTATTTCATACCAATAAATGCACATAAACATATAGTGTCAATAGTTTATTCATAACTTTCCCCGATACGTATTTCGGCGTTTTAAACCGCCATCATCAGGGGGTCTTAGAGGTGTTGCTCAACAAGCAAAATCGGTCTACAACTATCAATGAAACCTCTAAGACCCCTGATGATGGCGGTTTAAAACGCCGAAATACGTATCGGGGAAAGTTACGAGTAAACTATTGACACTGTATGTTTATGTGCATTTGTTGGTATGAAATAAAACTTTCACTCAAGTTATAATGCACGGTAAATACTGTATTAAACAATTTAGCTCTCTTCTGTTGTTAGCACTGAGTAGTATGTGTCAGTCTGACTTTGTTCGCTTGCACTATACTCGTACAGTGCAGGCTATGGCTGGATTTAGTTACTGGCTCTTTGCTTATCAATAGTGTTCTGTTACCAGTTACTGTTCTTCGTCTTTTTTCCGAATGTTGATTCGAACTATGCACCCTGTGTCCATTTGTATTGTTACCAGTCTTTGCTGTGGGTGTGTTGGCTTTGTTCCGCTAACAGCTGTATCCCGTCTGTGCCTGGATTGTTATAATAATTGCTGCGCCCTGCGTATGTCCAGTTTGTTCTGGCATGAGACCATATCCTGTGTGAATCTGCTTTATTTTCTGTGTCTAGTTCATTTTCTTAGCACACTGTACACTGTGTGTGGCTGGTCTCTTCTCGTTTACATTTGTACCCTTTGTGTGTGTCAGGCTTGTTTCAACAGCGCCCCATATCATTTGGGAATCAACTTGTTCTCTTGACACGACGTTGTTTGTGTCTGGTTTGTTATGTTTGTGTGTTGTACTGTGTATGTTCAGCTTGTTCTGTTAGCAGGCTGTACTCTATGTGTACTTGGCTTTCTATGTTCGCAGTCATTTTATGTTCTGTGTCTGGATTTTTATCGTAGTATGCAGTACCCTGCGAGTATGCAGTTTGTTCTCTAACCTGGTTATACCCTACTCATTGTTGGTTTTGCTGTTACCAGCCTCTATCCAGCGTGTGTCTGGTTTATTCTATTGGCAGGCTATTCCCCTCTGTGTGTCAGATTTTTTATATTAGCAGGCACTACACCGTATGTACTCATTTTGTCCTCCTATCAGACACTGTATGTGTCCGGTTTTGACGTGAATACGTCTTTAAATTCGGTCCGGTGTAGGGAGGTCTCTACGAAAACTCTAGCGACCAAAAAAATGGCCAGATTTGTCGCGCTTATATCTCGTAAACTATAAATGATAATGTAATGATTTAAATTTTGTTGGATAGAGGGTTGATGTCCGTATCTAAAATGGTGGGTAGTGGGGTGTTCAGCGGTGAGGGGGGGGGGAGGGGTAGCGCTTGCGCGTGAACACTGAAAATGGCGACGCCGCGCGGCGTTTGGGCAGTGTAACTTTGGATTGCGAAGAGATAGGACGTTGAAATTGGTGTCGATGTGTAGAGAATAACAGGATCTACAATATTATTTAGCAATAATAACCGATAAAATAAAATTTGTAAAGTTATAAGCCGATAAGTGTGCTGAGTTGAAGAAAATTTTCATAATGTCGATAAAATTGCAAAGGAAATATGAACAGAAATGTAAGAAACGTATATCATTGGAAAGAAAAATTCAAAAGGAATCAGAAAAGCCCAAATTGACTAATGCCGAACGATGCAGATTGTATAGAGAGCGTAAGAAAGCCGAGCGCGTCAACGCCGGCGCGAGTACTTCGAGTGCGCCGCTACTATGCCATATGTATCTTACTTCTCCTATCATCGGCCTTGATAAATAAAATTATACTTCACGTATAACCACCAAGACTTTATTCATTTACATCTTACCCTTCCTCTAATAACACAAAGACGGATTCACGCCTTAAACGATTGCGGTTGTGTCCCCGCACACAAGCCACGAATTTTTTATGTTAACAGGTGCTGTACCAAATGTTTCAGTTTCTTTTATTAGCAGGCACTGTATATCTTGTTTCCGGCTCGTTCTGTTAGCTGACACTGTATCACGTGTCCAGTTCTGTTAGCAAACAATACTTGTGTATCCAATTTTGTATTTGATCAGATACTCGATAGCTTGTGTGTGGTTTGTTTTGTTAGTGGACATTACCCTATGGGTGCAGTTTGTTCTGTTGGCAGGTGCTGTATCTACGAGTATGTTGCTTGTCTTCTGTGGTGTGTTTCTCATATTATTTTTGTGCCAGGTAGTTGAATATGGGCAGGTGTATAGGTAGGAAGGATGAAACAAGAAAGTTATGCAGAACTTTACTGGGGAAATTTTTTGGAATGGGAGGGCATAGAACATGGAGGCGAGAGAGTCTGGGTGTTAACATTGAAGTGGGTCTCCATGGAATGCTTTCTCAATGTGGAATATATTGATTGGATCTAGTATAATTGTGGACTATGCTATTGCCTCAGCAACGCTCATGAGTGGTGAAGATGGCAGACCTCGAGGCTTGCCACCGTCTGCCTATTGTTTATTCACTTACAGTCCCCTGTCACCTCTATCAAGCAGGCTAAAACGCTTGTCGCTAGCGAAGTTTATCATGTGGTTATCACTGCCAACATCGTATGAACAGAATGGGTCGACGATTGGAGGGGAATATAAGCAAGAAATGCACTGGAGGGGAAGTGTAAGAGGTGTGGAGGGGGGCGATCAGTGGGACTTCTTTGTGTGGCCACAGTATAACGTCATCGGTGCTTCCTGTTAGATATCTGATTACGATACGATAGATCACACCGCGATGCAAGAACCGCACGGTTTTGTTGCAGAGTCTGGCGTGTCGAGTGGGTCTCCATCCGACCTCGGCCACTCCGAGGAGGAGTGCGAGAAGACAAGAGTGTCTCACCGCCACTCGCTGCCGCACCTGCAGCACAGCGGTGGCAGCAGCAGGTGAGTGGTGCTATTGAAGTAAGCACAGTGGTGGCAAGCAGCAGGTGAGTGGTGCTAGTTGAAGTATAGCGATGGCAGCAGCAGGTGAGTGGTGCTAGTTGAAGTATAGCGATGGCAGCAGCAGGTGAGTGGTTCTATTGAAGTAAGCACAGTGGTGGCAGCAGCAGGTGAGTGGTGCTAGTTGAAGTATAGCGGTGGCAGCAGCAGGTGAGTGGTGCTATTGAAGTAAGCACAGTGGTGGCAGCAGCAGGTGAGTGGTGCTAGTTGAAGTATAGCGATGGCAGCAGCAGGTGAGTGGTGCTATTGAAGTAAGCACAGCGGAGGCAGCAGTAAGTGAGTGGGCTAGTTGAAGTATAGCGGTGGCAGCAGCAGTGAGTGGTGCTATTGAAGTAAGCACAGCGGAGGCAGCAGTAAGTGAGTGGTGCTAGTTGAAGTATAGCGATGGCAGCAGCAGGTGAGTGGTGCTATTGAAGTAAGCACAGCGGAGGCAGCAGTAAGTGAGTGGTGCTAGTTGAAGTATAGCGATGGCAGCAGCAGGTGAGTGGTGCTATTGAAGTAAGCACAGCGGAGGCAGCAGTAAGTGAGTGGGCTAGTTGAAGTATAGCGGTGGCAGCAGCAGTGAGTGGTGCTATTGAAGTAAGCACAGTGGTGGCAGCAGCAGGTGAGTGGTGCTAGTTGAAGTATAGCGGTGGCAGCAGCAGGTGAGTGGCGCTATTGAAGTTAGCACAGCGGAGGCAGCAGTAAGTGAGTGGCGCTAGTTGAAGTATAGCGATGGCAGCAGCAGGTGAGTGGTGCTATTGAAGTAAGCACAGTGGTGGCAGCAGCAGGTGAGTGGCGCTATTGAAGTTAGCACAGCGGAGGCATGCAGTAAGTGAGTGGCGCTAGTTGAAGTATAGCGATGGCAGCAGCAGGTGAGTGGTGCTATTGAAGTAAGCACAGTGGTGGCAGCAGCAGGTGAGTGGCGCTAGTTGAAGTATAGCGGTGGCAGCAGCAGTGAGTGGTGCTATTGAAGTAAGCACAGTGGTGGCAGCAGCAGGTGAGTGGTGCTAGTTGAAGTATAGCGGTGGCAGCAGCAGGTGAGTGGCGCTATTGAAGTTAGCACAGCGGAGGCAGCAGTAAGTAAGTGGCGCTAGTTGAAGTATAGCGGTGGCAGCAGCAGGTGAGTGGTGCTATTGA
Source organism: Reticulitermes speratus (assembly GCA_021186555.1). Lineage (NCBI taxonomy): Eukaryota > Metazoa > Arthropoda > Insecta > Blattodea > Rhinotermitidae > Reticulitermes > Reticulitermes speratus. The sequence continues at coordinate 9,462,869 of JAJKFL010000005.1, forward strand.
AGTAAGCACAGCGGAGGCAGCAGTAAGTGAGTGGCGCTAGTTGAAGTATAGCGGTGGCAGCAGCAGGTGAGTGGTGCTATTGAAGTAAGCACAGCGGAGGCAGCAGTAAGTGAGTGGCGCTAGTTGAAGTATAGCGGTGGCAGCAGCAGGTGAGTGGCGCTATTGAAGTTAGCACAGCGGAGGCAGCAGTAAGTGAGTGGCGCTAGTTGAAGTATAGCGGTGGCAGCAGCAGGTGAGTGGTGCTATTGAAGTTAGCACAGAGGAGGCAGCAGTAAGTGAGTGGCGCAAGTTGAAGTACAGCGGTGGCAGCAGCAGTGAGTGGCGCTAGTTGAAGTACAGCGGTGGCAGTAACACACAGCCAAAAAATGTGGACAAGGCAGCAGACTAGCATACCATATATACAAATTGGAGTCTTTATGTCGGCATAAGTTTCGTCTTTGCACGTGTGTTCTTACAAATACTCATTTAAACTTTGCAGTTACGGCATTCAACTGTTTGTTTCTAAAGTTACATGTTTTCCGTTATCGAGGCTAAACGTGACAGTGCAGCAGATATTCCTCTTGTTTTTCCGTGATTTGTTGTTTATTGGCATTCTGATTTTGAAGACCCCTGTTTTAATTTACCTGCAGAAAACATTTATTTTAAAACATACGCGTTTTACAATTGTTTTGTTTCGTGAAATATATCACTTACAGAAAATATGAATTAATATGTTAACCCTTCCAAGGGCTGTTTTCAAGGCCTGGCGTCTTTAATATGGGGCACAGAATTCCTGAGCCTCAACATGCATCCCATTCGTAGTGGCTTGGACTTAGTCAGGAATCGAATACAACGCTGAGATAAAGGAACTGCACAAGGGCTAACAGAGCGTCACTCTTCTTCGGACGGTTGAGGAACGAGGCTTCTTACACAGTTTTCTTCACCGCATTTCACATATTCTCGAAGGAGTTCATGTCAGACCGTGATGATCTGTCAGTCAGTTCGACATTGGCCTGCAGCGATATCCATTCTTAAACCGCACGTGAATCGTTAATGGGTGTGTTTTTTTTTGAATTGGGTTACTCAATCGGTGGAGTAGATACAGTTTATGCTAATCGGTAAACAGGTTCCTTACCACAACCTGTCGTTCTGTGACACCATATTAAGTCTCCAAGAATAGGTGTAACTTGGGGGGAGGGTGCAAGGGGGGGAATGTCCCTCCAATATTTTTTTTCCAATGGCTGAACAGCCCCTTGGGGGCCTAGGCCGCCTCATTTTTCGAAGCTTCACGATCACACTCTTTTTAGACACACCACATTCGGTAGGACTCCGCTGGACGAGGGACCAGCTCGTCGCAGAGACCTCTACCTGACAACACACAACACTCACAACAGACAGACATCCATGCCCCCGGTGGGATTCGAACCCACACTCCTAGTAAGCGAACGGCCGTAGACCCACGCCTTAGACCGCACGGCCACTGGGATCGGCCCAATATTTTTTCTATCTAAGAATAAATTTTTGGATACTGAGTTAAAGAGGGGCAAATAAAAAAGAGATATTTTCTAAACGATTATTTTGGTGGCGTAAAGACAGAGAAATATGAAGAACCTGTGTTTTACAGGACGCAGAATAGAGGCATGTGAAGTCAACCGTTTACAAAGGAAGAGAGGCACTGTAAATTCTCTGTGCTCTGTGCTCTTTGTCTAATGCCCCCTCAATGTTATTAAGCCAAGTTACGCCTATGTCTCCAAGTAACCTCACATTTCTGCCCAAGCAGGTCTGTAGCAATCTTAAGCTTTCTTGCATTGGTGAAAGGGATCCCTTGAAATCTGGTTGCTAATGCAGGATTCTGATTTGGACTGGCTACGTGCCATAACCCAGTTCCTGGGCGTCTTACAGCTTGCCCATCCTTCCTGTATTCTTGTAGCCATGCTCTTGCCGTGGACTTTGGGACACCATACTGTCCACCTGCTGCGTTTGCACTTAATTCACCGCCTTCAACGAGACCGATGACGCCCTGCGAAGAGGTTTGTCGTGGCGAGCCACAGTGATGAGAAGAATGGAATAGTTTGAGCCCCATACGTCAGCTGTTTTATACCAGACGCGAAGGAAGTTACGAATACTCCACCGGGTACTATGGGGTATAAACGTTGCACTTTCAAACATAAACAGATGGCAGATGTAACGCAGGGTGACCATAAAACATAATACAAAACCTTCTCCAAGTCTAGTTAGTTAGTTAGTTACTTCCTGTCGCTCCTTGCGGAGAATAGGGCCTCCTTTCAGAGGTTTCTTGGTCTGGAAGTGTGCATCTCTAGTGGGTGACCAGTCCACCGACTGGACAAGTTCTATTCATCCTGATGTGACTGCCAGAACCATGTAGCAGTCGATCAGGAGTGAGAAATGGCCGCTGAATTTTGCTTACGAAACATCTCTATTCATGCCCGTAAGGTTCTTTTACATGCCGTAAATCTACGACATGGGACCGACGGCTTTACTTCCCCTCCGAAGGAAGTTGTGCTACGGATTTTTATCACCCTTAAATCCATCGACCTCGGCCGGGATTGAACCCGCGAACCTTGGGTCCAGTGGCGAGCACGCTAACCACTAGTCCACCGAGGGCGACTCTCCAAGTCTACTTTGCGCAAATAACAACCTTACTGTTGTCCAACTCAGATAAGAAACAACAAATATTGTACAAATCACTGCGAGTTTTCAGGTTTTCGAAGCGGTGTGGTTGAGATAGTTCGTGGATATTGCGCTCCGTCACTGGATGTTCCTTGACCAAGATGTCGAGACCGCGTAGTGGCGACGTCCTCAAGCGTCAGATGACGTCCTGTACGTTGTGCAAATAAAGTTGTTTGTCTACAGTCACATTCAGACATGGATCCTTTACGTCAGAATGCCACTAAGCAACAAATAACACATAAATAACAGAAATATCTGCTGCATAGGCATTAAGGCTGATCCCAGTGGCCGCGCGGCCTAAGGCGTGGGTCTGCGGCTGCTCGCTTGCTGGAATTGTGGGTTCGAATCCCGCCGGGGGCATGGATGTCTGTCTCTTGTGTGTGTTATATGTATTGTCAGGTAGAGGTTTCTGAGACGGGACGATCACTCGTCCAGAGGAGTCCTACCGATCGTGGCGTGTCTGAGTGTGATAGTGGAAACTTGACCATGAAGAGGCCCTGGCCCACTAGGGCTGTCGAACCATGAAAAGAAAAAAAACACTCATAGCTTCCCTAATGCAACATAACGTTTGAAACATACAGTTACATGATATAACAGTTTAAGTTAGTGTATGTTCGAATGAAATATATGCAAAGAATAAATTATGCCAAAACCAATATACTAGTATGTTTGATCTACAAGGAATGCTAATCTCGTGCTTTGCCCACTTGGCTAAGAGTGAATGTAAGTGTTGTAGTGCAGTGTAGTGTTTATCTGTGCTTCGCCTCGGAACCTTGTCGCACGTATCAGAAAGTGAAGGAACTTTAATGGCTGCTTGTCAAGTATAAACTAGTCATGGGAACGCAACACCAAATTTCGACTTAATACGTAAACAGACTCTGGCGATTCCTTTGGCTTTTGTCACATTTACCGAAAGTCGGTGGAAAACGGGACAAGTGGCCAGTATTTTACAAGTGCACCGTTTCCACGACGTGACAGTATGTACAAGTGACAAGTGTTTGACAAAAGTACCAGGTGTGGGAAAACGGCTTTGAGTGTAAAGAGAATTCTGGTCTAGTTTCTTGTCGCTGTGTTTATATCAACCGTGCCCTCCTCCTCTCATTCCCCTGACATATCACGCAGTTTCAAAGTTTTACCCAACATTGTACATTAGCATTCCTTTGTTCTGAACGTCTCTTATGCATTTTGTGGCGAGGAAGCATGAATTTAAAGAGTGTCCATTGAACAATAACATAGGAACCGGCAGTCATGTGGCAAAGTTCAAATACAGTCGATCCCGATTATAACGACATCGGTTAATGCGAAACTTCGTGTATAGCGTCAGATATTCTGTGGTACCAATTAATTCCTCACTGTTAACCGTAATGTTACACTAATTGGTTATAACAACACTCGTTTATAACGACACAAAATATTCAGTCCCCTTCTTGACGTTAACCGACTTCGAGTGTATTTGCTAAGAAAACAGCTTATGCCTACTTGCACAAAGAAATTAAAAGCAAATTGAGTTTGTGGGACGCTTCCAGCGCCATTCGCTTCACAGACTTGTGTGTTCCCATTTACTGTCTGAAAATATAGTGATTAAAATAGGCAAAACTTTATTTTTGCGTGTTGATATTATGGGTGTGAAACTTGGTCTGTCAGATTCAGGGAAGAATTGGAGGCTTTTGGAAGCAGGGTGATAAGAATATGTGTAGCGAAAGTCAGAATGTGACAGACGATCTGAGAAAATTACATAATAAACTTGTATAATTTGTACTTTTCACCATAAAATTCGTACTTCAAGCTAGCCATACCTCAATTATATGCTGACGGACAGTTGGTACTGTTAGTTCGTCTCAGAACTTCTCTCGTTTCCTTACATTCTCGCTTTGGTGAAGACAATGATTTGAACATTGCAGAGACCTGAAACGGGCCGCGTCGGTACCCGGTTTTATGTGTCCGCCTCCTCCGCCACCACCGCCACCGGAAGAGGAAGGCGTTTCCTCTCCTTCCAGAAGTCCGAGTCCACCGGAACCGGAAGTGCTGGAGGAGCCCTCAGTCAAGCTGTCGTCAGAAGTGGTACAGCGCGAAGATACAGGTTGGTGGATCTGGTTGAATGTTGTCCTCTTCTGTAGCAAAAGGAAGATTCTGCACGCAATTGTTTCCATTAACCGTAACAGCTACACAACGAATTCATAGAGCTGATCGTTATGTAAGTTCGTGATGTCACTAGTTACTTGTTCCTTTATTCATTCACTCACACGGTCACTCATTTATTATTTGTTATCGCCTTTATGGAGGATATTTACAATATATACCTGCAACAAACCATGTTTGTAAGGTGTATAGCTATTCTTCTTCTTCCATGGCGTTACAGCCCGGGGCCAAAGCCTCCTTCTTTTGGGATTTCATCCCGAAGGTTTCCTGGTCGGTAAGTGTGCATTCTGTAGTGAGTGACCGGCTCACTGACCGCACAAGTTTTTGCTCGATCCTGATGAGGCAGGCAGTCAGGAGACTTGGGTGAGAAATGGCCGCTTGAATTTTGCTTACGGACACTACTAGTTCTATTCATGCCCGTAAGGTTCTTTTACATGCCGTAAATCTACGACATGGCACCGACGGCTTTACTTCCCCTCCGAAGGAAGTGGTGCTCCGGATTTTTATCACCCTTAAAAATCCATCGAACCCGCGAACCTTGGGGTCCAGTGGCGAGCACGCTAACCACTAGTCCACCGAGGGCGACGTTACAGCTATTCAGTGGTTACAATTTATGCTACATGTAACGTTATGTCGCATGATAAATGTTCTGTACTTTCACATTATTACTTCCCGAAGAATGTGTGCAGTGCCCAGTGTGGCTGTGTTCTGTTGTTACTTGATTTCGTGCCTTTCCGTTATTTGACTCGGTGTATTTTTTTTTATGATTTTTAAATGGTTCCAGTTGCCCCTATTATTACTGGTATGATTTTTGTTTTTACATTCCACACGCACTGTTTTTCTATAATAAGTTCTTTATATTTTGTGATCTTCTCAGCTTCTTTCTTGATCACATTTCTGTCTCCTGAAATTGCAACATCTATGTTCCTTTTTTTCATTATCACGGATTATGATGTCCGGTTTATTGTTAGGGATGGTTCTGTCGGTTTGCATAATGTAGTTACCTTACCTTCAGGACTTTTTTACTACTAATTTTGGTACATGCTCATACCAGTGTTCGTTGTCTAATTTTACCCCCATTTCCTTGCATATGTTGTGTAGCTGAGCGCTCCCTCTATCATGTCCCTTTCTGTATTGTTATTTTGCCAGTATTGGGCGTGCTGATATTATGTGTTCTACTGTCTCATCAAATTGCTGACATAATCTGCATTTGCTGTCTGTTTCTCTTTGTAATATTTTCGTTGCTGACCACATACGGCAGGGAGGGCAGTTCGCGGATGTATGCCTGTCTTCAGTTTGTTATGTTTCTTAAGTTACGACAATTACCTCGATAAGCTGGATTAGTGGACATTTTATCGCCCAGTGATCTTCCTCATTGAACACTCTGACCCTGTGTTACGTCTCTTCGCCCAGTGATCTTCCTCATTGAACACTCTGACCCTGTGTTACCTCTCTTCGCCCAGTGATCTTCCTCATTGAACACTCTGACCCTGTGTTACCTCTCTTCGCCCAGTGATCTTCCTCATTGAACACTCTGACCCTGTGTTACCTCTCTTCGCCCAGTGATCTTCCTCATTGAACACTCTGACCCTGTGTTACCTCTCTTCGCCCAGTGATCTTCCTCATTGAACACTCTGACCCTGTGTTACCTCTCTTCGCCCAGTGATCTTCCTCATTGAACACTCTGACCCTGTGTTACCTCTCTTCGCCCAGTGATCTTCCTCATTGAACACTCTGACCCTGTGTTACCTCTCTTCGCCCAGTGATCTTCCTCATTGAACACTCTGACCCTGTGTTTCCTCTCTTCGCCCAGTGATCTTCCTCATTGAACACTCTGACCCTGTGTTACCTCTCTTCGCCCAGTGATCTTCCTCATTGAACACTCTGACCCTGTGTTACCTCTCTTCGCCCAGTGATCTTCCTCATTGAACACTCTGACCCTGTGTTACCTCTCTTCGCCCAGTGATCTTCCTCATTGAACACTCTGACCCTGTGTTACCTCTCTTCGCCCAGTGATCTTCCTCATTGAACACTCTGACCCTGTGTTACCTCTCTCTGGTCTCTTAGCGTCAGATTGCATCTTGCACCCATCATAATAATCAATAATCTTGAACAGAAGTTACGATAAGTTTTTACAATGACTGTTATTTTATTTATTCCAACTGGCGCCCACAAAATATCATCTGCTTTTCTTTAAGAAGCTTAAATATCGTAGAGGATAATTACAGACACCGACTCTAATTTGCTTACAATAAAATATTCAGAAAGCCGCCGCGGTAGTTTCAACGCGCTCATTTCGTCAGTTTAATCCTCTAACCCAGTGGTTCCCAACCTTTTTCGGTCCACCGCCCCCTTGGTTCCATATACACACGGACAGCACCCCCCTACCTTTTTTAAAAAAACAAATGCGCTTTTGTTTCCACGCTTATTTTATATTTAAAAAATCGTTTAAATAAAATTATAAGAGTTAAACTTGATGTTTTATGTGTTAATTAATGAATTAAAATTTATATATTTTTTGTGATTAACAATAATTTATCTAGCAATAGTTTATTAAAAATAATATGTGCTTGTGTAAGATTTATAAATTAAAATACTAAGAAATTTAGTTCATTTTTGATTTTTAACACAAAAAAAATACTTTATTTGAATTTTATTATAAAAATAAATGCACTACTTGTCTACTAGCGCCCCCCTGTGATAATAACAGCGCTCCCTTCCACCTCTCGTACCTATTAGCGCCCACCTCGGTAATACAACCGCCCCCCAGGGGGCGGTACCGCCCACTTTGGGAACCACTTCTCTAACCTATGACTTGTCGCACAGACGTGTCACAGTGACGTCATTATATGTAAAGTAGCACCATATTGCACGCATATCGCACGTATAATAACCATGTACGTCGCAGATGCCTACGAAATATTTTGGGGGAAATAAAAGTTTTACTCAATAGTGCAAAAGAACTTGGATTTTTCTGCCTGGAAGGCGAACGCGTGCTGTTTGTTGCTGGGTAGGTGATCTACCGTGACAGTTACACATTCCGACAGAAAGGCGCCACCATCGTGAAAGGTCGAAATTTAAAACGAATGCTTCAACTGATCTATGTTGCTGCTAGTCCCTCCTTCCCCATGTGTAAATAATGTGTTTCCGTGCAGACGGTATAAACTTATTAACCCATAATACTATTTTTGTAGTTGCAAAATTGGTATGGTACCTAGGGTAATTGCTGCCGAAGTATTTAAACACATTATAGAGAACATTCTTTTGGTTGTGAAATTCATAGATATTACGAAATGGTAACAGTCATATATTCTAACCTTAAGAGAAGCCAAAGGTGTGTCTTTATGTTGTTTCTTTACCTCTTTGTGCTGTCCGGATATCAGAAAGTGTACCGGTATGCTTTCTGCTGTTTGTCACTCCTCACTTATTGTAATGATGGTATTTCCCGCCACATAAGACGCATTTCTTTGCCCAGAAAAATTCCCCCAAAATCACCCTGCTTCTTAACACACAAAGGTCAGATTTTAGAAAAGAGTTTATTAGCCCTTGCGTCTAATCACTTGTAGCGTCGTATGGGGCTTGGAAATACCGTATGAATCAAGCTACATAACGTACCCCTTTTGCATTCAAGATGCGGTATTCATTTTTGTTCCAAATTTGTAGGTCGTTGGGCATAGTTACCATTTCGGCTGTTCCTTAGACACTTCTGAGAAATAAAAGTGATTTATTTTTAAATTGCTGCCCCCATTAAAATCTCGGTCGAGACAGCGACTATCCCATTGATGTTTCCCGTTGTTTTCCTCAGTCCTCCCACTAAAATGCTGGCATAGTATCTTACATTACGCCATGACCCTTTTTTTCTACATCCTTGCCATAATCATCGTTTATTTCATCACACAATTCGTCGCTATATTTTCCTTTGCTACCGTCCTGACATCGTTAAATAAAGTACAAATAAATACAAGAACAAATAGTGTTACATTTTGCTAATTTCAAACAGCTGTCATGTTTAAGCAGTTGAGGAAGAATGCTGATAAAATAAGCCGCAGACTGTTGCAACCCATTTACACAGGCATCAAATCACCGGATGATTCAAATCGGCGTTTCAGCACGTAGAACGGGCGATTCTAATGGTTTATTAGGCCCGTTTGTCACAATACAGTGAAGTCCTGACAACTTCTTTTCCCAGGATCGCTATGTCGGTAGTGAGGTATGTGACTTCATAATTCTCTGTCAAAGTGGTTCGCATCTCTATTCTGATTAAGAGCAATTCATTAGCTAGAAATTACGGTAGACAGACAGACAGACAGGCAGATGAGGGTCTTCTAGTGGACAAGGAATTTCATCTCGGTAAGCATCCATCCTACGCGGTGGCGCAGTTGGTTGAGGCACTGCGCTACAAACCGAAACGTCGCGGGTTCGATTCCCGATGGTGTCACTGGAATTTTTCACTGACATAATCGTTTCAGTCGCACTATGGCCCTGGGGTCGACTCAGCCTCTAACAGAAATGAGTACCGGAAATTTTTCCTGGGGGTAAAGGCGTAGGGCTGACAACCTTACCACCTTCATGTGCCGATTGTCTAAAAACCTGGGAGCCTCGACCTCCTGGAGCCCTAAGGGCCTGTCAAGGCCTGTAATGGGATTGCTTTACCTTAAACATCCATCCTCATCTGAAACTGCAGATCTTTGAGTTATTCGCATTTAAGGAACTGCGGAAGGTTCCGTCATCTGCCCATGAATGTCGTGAGGAAGGAGGAAGGCCTCGTCTGATTACGGAACGAGACGTTGTTGCGTGAATCGAGCGTCTAAATAAAAACATTCACCGAATACTGTAAAATAGTAATCCCGATTTCCTTCAAGCGTCAAGTAGCCCCACTTTCCTCTTGCTAATTGATTGCTCACAAGCATAAGTCACAGTCCCAAAGCAATTAGTTCTACTGGGTGGACAATTAGGAGTTTGCTCGCTCTGTGCGCAAATGGGTGAACTAGATTTCACTTGACAGTGAAGAGGCCCGGGTCCCCAAGCGCAGCGCCCAGTGTTAGTGAGGACGGCGACGAGCAGCGGCCGTCTCCGAACCTGGTCAACAAGCAGATGGTCCTGCCGTTCATACCACCGAGGTTTCCCAGTACGGCTGCTGACTCCAACTCACTCATCAAACCGTCCGAGTATCTGCGTAGCCTGGGAGGCAGCAGCAGACAGAAGGCGCCCGACGAACAGACAGAACAGAACAACAAGACGGAGACGCTTCCCGTCACAGTGGCTTCTACACCTTCGGGTCCGCCGCCCCCACCTCTGCCTGCCGAGGACAGCATATCGCCCTCCACGGCAAGGAAGCAGCAACAACCTCTGGGGGCAATCAGCATCCAGGACCTGAATAGCGTACAGCTGAGGAGAACAGACAAAATGATGGCCGCCAAGACGCTTTCGGCACCGCCACGACACACAGGTAAGAATATCTGATTATTATGGAGTGAAATATTAACAGATTCTTAGTGGAGATGACTGGTCGGTTTCAAGCTCCGTCCGCTATTCATTAGGGGAAGAGGCTGCTACCCATTCTATAGAAGGCAGGGTAGACCCGAGTTGTGGTAGAGTAGGACACAAATTAGGAAATGTAGGTCGATGTACAGTGTACCAGTCCTGATGCGTTGGACCTGTTGCTGCTTCTGGGCCAACGTTTGCTAACTTTTCAGCTTTGGGAAATCTTTCTTGGCCTTGCGGACCGACGTATTTACTGCAGTTAGCAACGCTCGTTACGTGCTCTAACAGAAATTGTCACTTCATTTCGTATTTTATTTAGCCATTGTGCAGAATTTCTGGTACCCTCACTTCGATGCGACACCTGCTAAGAACGACGGTTAAAAAATACGACCCCCCCCCCCCAAAAGAAACAACGTTCATTCCAGGGACTACACACAAAAGACCGCGGGATCAATTTAGGTGTCGCCAACCATTTTCTGTAATCTGGAAATTCATATGAATTACAGGAGGAGTGTAGTCTGTATAAAATATATTTTTGCGATCGTTGTTCAAACCCTTTTTTCGCTGCAATATTTAGCGAATTACGCCCGAGTTGCGCGCAAAATACTCATGACCGCTCTTAGTATCTGATGGGAACCAAAATTGGAGTGTGTTAAGAAAATGCAGTAAAACTTAAACGGAATGAAATTTTTCATTGCCGCCATCTTAATAGTACCTTCCCATCGGTGGCAGTGTGCAGTCACAAAAAACCAGTTTAAAAATGTGTAACATGATAAACAATAAAATAACTGTCCGAAGTGAGATACACAGCGAATATAATATAAATTTCATAATTTGAAAAGAAAACGGGAGTATTTCACCCAAATATAACTTATCTACAAAAATTCACCGTTGAAAGTAAACATACAAATTACCGACTTCCTTAACTGTACAGCACACTATAACCGATCGGTGCTGATTTTTTTTTTGTATACACTCAACAACGTGAATACTCTTTCCAATAGGTTTCACTTTATTTCCTTTATTACAATAATACAAACATCAGAGCTGGCTACCACTGGTCTGCCTTTGTCATTCACAGAACACCAACTGGCGCGGGACATCTGGTCCCTTCTTCTTCCTACTCCCTTCCCCCTTTACAAGCCTTACTTCTTACAAATAAGAGGAGTGGGGGAGGGAGAGCCGAACTGATCCAATAATGTTCGGTTACAACACTTCACCGTAAGAAGAATATCATCAGGGAACTTTTTTTTCCCTCTTATTGCATTTTTATATTTTATATTTTTTTAATTTTATCATATCTAATATTTAAAAAAAACGACAATAAATGTTCTTCACAAAACCAATACGTAAAGGTAACATGTGTTAAAGGAATTTGTGAGGATGAGATCTCAATCCAGTTTTAGTATACATGCATTTGTATACTATTGGTCGGCCTGAGGATGAACGTAATATGGTCGAAACTTGTTGCCATGCAATAATATGACATTAAGATCAACATTAATAAAGTTTCGTTGACAGCATAAAGTAACATTTACTATTAAAACTGGCACAACGGGATGTTTAACGTAAAAATTCTGTAATAGGTACGTTTCTGTTTTGATGACATCCATTATCCAGTCCGGAGATTTTTGAAGTCGGTATAGTGATCAGGTTATCTCTTTCTCCGAACGGCGACGCAGCCGGGTGCCTAGGGCTCTTTCCCCGGCGGTAGATCGGCTATGGCATGAAGGTGGCGCCTCACCTCCATCCATTGCCAAGGTTAAGACTGAGGCAAGCTATACCCCCACTCCACGCCATTGCATGCTACAGTTTGACTTGCTTTTAGTTTCGGTATGTCCTGTAAACTCAGTGACTGTTCTTGCGCGGTTGCTGTGGCTCTGTACTACATTTGCCATGTCTGTAATATAGTTTGCATTTTCCATACTGCTTGCTTTGAACTGAAAATTACGTCGTAGTAACTGTCTTGAAAGCTGTAAGTCTCCTGGAATGTTACACCGCCTATATTGGTAGATAGGCATTTTGGAGAAGAGTTCAAAAAGAGTAGCTACATTTCTTGGAACGCTCGACGCTCAAGATGGAGGCAGCACGCTTCCCCGAAACGTCGACACGACGTACACATCCCAAAAGACTTGTATCTTCATCATCACCGATGTGAGAAGCTTACTTGTTGCATAATAGCTATCTTCATTACAGGATTTTACACGTAAAAAATTATGTCTTGTAAGTTACCTGGACACATGATATGTTTCGAACTTGTAAACGCAACCATGGGACATTTTGTTTGAGAACGACTGATTTAGGGTCAAAGTCTGCACCTGTTCGTGTGTTGAAAAAGCCGTCCTGCCGTGCCATCAAGACAATATGTAGTCCCACTGCAGTTAGAATTTTCTGTACTTGATAACGGAAACTTTTGTGTTGTTTTCGCTGGTTACATGTGCCCTGTATAATAGGCATTTAAAAGGATATCCGCCCCGCTGGAGCTTGAAACGGATCTGTTATAGCCTGCCGTTAAAATGTCACCAGAGCGAGGAAGATGAGTGAGTGTGCTTTCCATTAGTACGATAAGGATCTCTCGACAGTTGTGAAGCGGTTCACAGGTGTGACAACGTTTCCTGAATGCTGTTTGTCCTGTGATATCTTTGCATTAAGTAAACATACTGAATGCAGAGCGGGGAAGTCTGCTTGTCTGCAGGAATGCTGATATCCGAAACAACGTAATGGATTCCAATTACATATAGTATGGAGATGTCTACATTACAGGTGTTGGGCAAATTGAACTTGAACGAGTTCCAGAAGAATGGTATCATACAACAAGCAGTTGGTACAGGATATTATGTTAGATTTTTTTTAAAGATATTCAAGTCCTGTGTGAAACATTTATCATGCTCGTTCGAAAAACTGCGAAAAGCGACCATTAGCTTCGTCATGTCAGTGAGTCTGTCTGTCTCTCTGCCCGTCTGCATGGAACAACTCAGCTCCCACCGGACGGATTTTCATGAAATTTCGTATTTGAGCATTTTTCGAAAATCTGTTTAGAGAATTCAAATTTCCTTAAAATCTGACAAGAATAACGGCTACTTTACATGAACACCTATGTACATTTATGATAATATCTCGCTGACTTCTTCTTAGAATGAGAAATGTTTCAGACAGAAGTTGTAGAGAAAATCAAAACACGTTTTATATTCCATAACTTTTTTAAAATAAATCGTGTCGTTTGTGAGAGAGTGTGGAAAAGTGTGGTACAGCCAGACACGCCACAAATGACGATATAATACGGCGCATGCGCATTGTGTGCTGGGTAACTAAGGCTACAAACCCACACACAGAATATGTAATGCTTATTGCATTTACACGGCATCAATGGTTACGCGAAGTGCGTCATTCTTACCTTTATACGTACATTTCCTGTCTTGTTTAGTGTGATGAACATTTTGCAAAATATAAGGGAAAAACTATTACGTAGCTCGATACGGTGATTTTTTTTTTGTGGTGAAGGGCCCCGCAGCATATGCTACGGACGCACGGCTGCCTTAAGGCTTCTTGTGCAACCCTGTGATGAAGATGAAAGATGATCAGTTTTTTTTTTCATTTTAACAAGTAATGGAGCACCGATGGAATGAAATTGACAGGGGAAAACCGAAGTACTCGGGGAAAAACCTGTCCCAGTGCCACTTTGTCCACCACAAATCCCACATGGACTGACCCGGGATCGAACCCGGACCTCCGCGGTGGGAGGCCGACTACTAACCGCCTGAGCCATGGCACTGCCCTACGGGGAAATTGCGGTCGAAATATTCTCAATTTCGGTGTCGCTACCTTACAACCCCAGTACCAAGTGAGATGACAAATTTCAGGAAGTTGTTATTAATCATTTAAGAAACTTCAAATCCCCTTGAATTCAAAAGAAGTTGTTGTGGCCTATGCAGGCACAGAGGGGTGGTAGAGGTATAGCTCCGACCCATTCGCATCCTGGCACTAGAAAGAGATGGGTGGCCTAGCTGTAAAAGCACAGAAAGAAGAGCCGTGTCATGTTGCAAGTGTCCGGAAAATTACGCGTAGCATGACAGTCGTAGCTTGCTCGCCCACTTTTACTTAACTGTTTCTACATGCGGAATAAATGTATTTAGATATTAAATGTTTATTTAATTTCTTTCTCTGTCACTACTGTTTCAAACATTTTTCGCTCATGTGTTTACGTAGTTAACTTTTGAAGTACCTGCAGGAACCTTCGTAGAGTGTTCATGTGAGGTATGGATTACTGTTGTCTCATTTTACGAAAAATGGAATGGGTTGACATTTTTGAATAAAACTCCCCAATCGTCAGCCTTCATTTCTCCATTTATTTCATGCGGGCAATCGGTCGGACAAATAGATAAGGCGTCTTTTGTGCACGTTTTTCCAAACTTAATTTCTGAACGCGCCAGAACCCACGTATTTTTTCTTCTTCTTCTTCGGTAGCACTACAGTCCAATGCGGACCTTCGCCTCCTTCCACGTATTTTTATTCATGTATTATTGATATGATGACGCTTTCAATAGCTCACATTATTGGTGTATTGTTTAATTTATATGGCGATAAGTGAATAATAAACTGGCAATAATTCGGATGGAAGCGATGATAGCCTAATTTATGGTACTATCCAGGCATTTGCCTGCAAGGTGCAGTGGCAAGCAAAAAACTTCTTTTCGCCATGTTAATTGCCTGGGTTCTGATGTGGCCACATTAAGTAAGTGACTTTTAAATTTTGATTTGTTTAGGCGCAAATAGCCATAGATAATGATATGCCTTGAAACCAGCTGCAACCAAAAGTGGGTAGGGAAAAGTCGGGTAAGGTTATGGGCACTCACTCTCCTCTGCTCTGAATGTTGGCATTAACAGCTAGGTGAAATGTTATTTTGACTGACTCATTAGTTGGGTCCAGTAGGACTGTTCCACTTCTACCACGAACACAGCTGGTGGCTGTGCAGTTGAATTGTGGTAAGCTCGTACATTTGTTCTGATTTTACTGTAATTAAACTTTTTGTACAGTGTATGAGCTTTTACTTGAACATTTTAAAAGTGCAAAAATTCACAGTGAAAGTGAGTCGCTTGTAGTTAAACTTTACAGGGTTCTGACAATGTTATATGGCCATAGTTGTGACTTAAATTTTAGACAGTGTTTCATGCCAATAAATCCCACGTTTCTGAGGCACGATCTGCCTCCATACGCAAGTGGAAGGAGGAGCTTACTCTGGAATGTTAGAATGAGGTAGCTTCAATCACTGGACTGATATTAGCTCTTTATAACTGCAGATCCCACCTCAAATATGTTGCGGGTTTTTACCTTGAGATGGTAGACAATGCCAAAATTCTGCCATGACTATGAGCCAGTTCTAGCTTCATTGTTAACTGTAATATAACTGTGGGTGTTTTGTGGATTACGTTGGTAGTACAGGCTCATGTGACTGCAATGGAGGAATCAGTGTTACCAACAGGGTCTCACCCAAGAGGGGGCTGCCGGGCCGCAGCCCCCCCCCCAAACCCCCAAAAACCGAAATTTAAAAAAATACAGATTTTGTAGATATTATGATGTCAAAAGTTTTACCTGTTTCCCCTTTAGCCGAAATCAGCCACTGAAGTCGGCTGATGACTAGTACATTAGAATTTTCAAAAATAAATTAATAAAATAAAAAAAAGCAAGATGATAGGACACTGTGATTGAGTCATGGAACATGTAGTTATATTCATATGTATGTATATGCAGTTGCAAACAGTGTTATGTTGTACTTACAACGTGATTATTATAACAAAATCTTTAAAATCAAACATAAATTCTATATAGCCTCAGGGTCAGCCCCCCCCCCCCCCCCCCCCCCCCCCAAGGAAAAATTCTAGGTGTGCACCTGGTTACCAATTTATAAAACTTGCACTAGTGACCAAGAGTATGCTGTGAAACATATGCGCGTGTACTCGTAAGACTTTGTGCATACTTTTAGACACGTGTACTTTAGGATTATCTTGCTCTCTGAGTCTCCCACACAGCTGCAAATGGCATCTCCTATGCACAGGTCTTTGGTCAATTTAAGGTACCATGTTTCACAGAAATGTGAAGAGAGATATGCTTCATGCCCACATTGCTCAGCCACAATTATCAAATTGCACAGTCATTAGGGCATTATTACAGCTGAATTGCTTGTCTGTGGAAAGATCTTAAATCCTTTGACTGTTTTGTCATATGACCATCTTGGATGTGTTTTCCCTGGAGGATTTTGAATCTAGCTTGTAATTGACCACCCCTTTCAGACATACTGTTTGCCAATTTGAGAGTAGTCGAAGAAGACCCTTGTGGATGTGAAATACACAGCAGCTGTAGATGTGGAAGCAGAATATAGACTTACTCCATCTCCTAACAGAATATCACACACAGTAATACAGAACTCTTAGAAAGATCAGCAGTAGATGTAGATTCCAGTGATCAGTCTCTAACTTGGTGTCAGGTATGAGGATCTCCCAGCTGTGACTATGAACATAACTGTCTGGAGTGTGACACTGTGTACTCTTGATATGCATGGCATCACATCTGAATACACTCGTCTCCTGTCACCCAGTGTTATTCACCTTCTCCCATGAGCAATGAAAACTGGAGATAAAAGAATCTCACAAATTCCTCCCACAAGAAATTGGTGGAAGAAAAACTAAGTGAATAATAGTTAAGTCATGAAAAAGTAGAAAAGCATCTAGAGGAAACATGTAGGAAAAGAAATGTCTAGCATAGACAGTTGGGAAGAGATGAGATCAACTGAATTGTGACTGGATTGTGTGACTGTTGCATGTTTTACAGTGGTTGTGGGTTATTTATTTGTAGTAACAGCAACACAACTGTAAGAATATTGTGCTCTCTGTCTGTCTGTGAAGGAAGGTAAAATTGTAGTTATTCCTGTACTTAATTAAGCCCTACACCATTAAGACAGGGGTGAGTGGATATATAGTTTCACACATTCTTAACCTCAGCACCAGATAAAGGTGAGTGCTTATTTTCACACTGTGGCCACTTTTCTACCAGAGAAAGAGTTTCCAGTGCCAATTGGCTAAGAGGCTGGGTGGACCCCACAGCCCATCTGGATGCTTCAGAAAAAGAAAGGAATAATTTCTGTTGCTGGGAATCGAATGTCAATTCTTTAGTCATTCAGCTAATAGCCCAGTCACTACACTGATTGAACCATACATGTGAAAATTGCTGTATTTTACAACTATGTTTTCTGTATCACAACAGTGAACAAATATTTGTTAAATTTAAAACACTTGATTTCACGAAGTGTCTACTGATTACAATTAGTTGATAGAACATTTAGTGTCTCACATAAGAGTTCATTTATTGTTTCCTTTATGATTTCTGGAATATCTCATTATTCGCTTTTGTCACATGTGAAATGACTTTTCAGCACAACTTAACAGTTTACACGCTGATAACACATTTCCAAGAACCTGGTTTGAATATCACCTTGCAACTGGTGTTTCATTCCCTCCTGGGCCATGACGATAACCTCAACAGTTGACAGGACACAAGTGAAAGCATGCACAGTCTATCGAAGCATGACCACACTCTCACATGTATATGCATTGCCTTGATGATTATAGTAATAGGCAGAGAACAATGTTAAGTTCATCCATGTCACCATGGCATGGCGCATCCCACAGGTTGAGGATGGAGGAGACAGCCTCCAGATATGGAGGGTAGCTGCAGATATAATTAATGAACAGTAACGTCAAGTCAACAAGAGTTGGTCTTGCAGCTTGGGTGCTGGGTGAGGGACTAATAACTCTTCACTGTAAAAAATCCAGCATGTTAACAAAATGTTGCACAGTGCTTCACACTAGGATGGATTCTTTCAAATGACCTACACAACAAAAAAATGGACATAAAATTTGGAAGATGTGAAGGATGAGATTTGGAACTTGGAATATCAGGAGTCTCTATAGGCCTGGATTGTGGAAACAGCTGCAGGAGACTTAGCGAAGAATATGTTATAATTTAGTGCATGGATCTCCAACCTGCAGCCCGCTAGGTTGTATTATGCAGCCCGCAGCGACATTTGTAAAATGTGTGTATACTATAAAAATTTCCAATAATTAAGGCGGTTAGGTGTACCACTTATTGCTATTTTTTCACATGCAGCCCGCAAACCAGCCCACAATGACCTGTGTGGCCCTTTGCCATACAAAGGTTGGAGACCCATGATTTAGTGGGACAACAGAACATCAGATCTGCCGAAAAGGGATGAAAATTATCAGTTAGGGAGAGGATTCCTCATGCATTGGAGAATTATATCAGCAGTTAAGAGAGTAGAGTTTGTTATTGATTGGATGTAAAATATAGTGCTAAGAAGATGTTGGTGTGATGTTATTGTTCTGAATGTGTATGCCCCAACTAGGGATAAAAGTGATGATACTCGGGACACTTCTGTGACGAACCAGAGCAGGATTTGATAAACTAGTAATGATACTGGTGTTGCAGTATAAAACTTTGCCACATCCAAAAATCTCTCAACAGCACAATGTTCACATAACAAAGCATTCGTAAATGTACTTGGACGTCACCTGATGGGAAGACTCATAGTCAGATTGATTATGTATTGATAGATAGGAGATGGCATTCAAGTGTACTTGGTGTACGATTGTTCACAGGAGCTAACTGTGATAGTGATCACTGTCTGGTGGTTGCAAAAGTAAGGAAGAGACTTTCAGTAATAAATGAGCAAAACAGATGTTTAATGTGAAGAGGCTGGACCTCAAGAAGCTAAATGATGTGGAAATTATAAAATAGGATTGGGTTAACATCTCAAATCTAAGGATGAGGAAGTGACAGGAGGCTGCAGAAAATTACATACTTGTAATGAAGAGCTTCGTGATTTGTGCTCATCACCATATATTATTTGTTTGATCACATCAAGGAAGATGGGGTGGATGGGACATGTTGCAAGCATGGGAGAGAAGATTTTTAATGGGGAAACCTGATAAGAAGGAGATTTCCTAGAAGATCTAGGCAGAGATGGAAGGAAAATATTAAAATGGATTCCAGTGAAATAAGATGAAAGGATGTGGAGTGAATTCATCTGACTTGGAATAAGTACGAAAGGGACGCTGTTGTGAATGTCGTAATGAGCCTTTAGCTTGTGTAAAATGCAGGTAATTTCTTGATGAGTTGAGGAGTTCAAGATGGACTCTGCTGCATGGAGTTAGTTAATGGCTACAACAATACAACCTGAATAATATAGTGGTAATGTGTCTGATTTGCATTGGAGAGGTGTCTGGATTTAATCACAGTTGTAGGTTTAGAGGTCAAGAAAGTTCTTGAGGTTTTCGTGGTTTGTCTGTGTTCCTTTAGAATATTCCATCGTTACTTTGTTCCACGTCCTTCGTAATCCACAGTTCATAAGTATGCTGTCATTTCATGAAATGACAGTACATGAAAGTATAGAATGATCCAAGTATTTGTGTGTAAACCAAACACTAGGAACAAAATTGATGATCAGATTTACATTGGAATTGTATCATCAATATTCTGTTGCAGCAGGAGACCAGCCATTCCTGGTACAGAAGGAGGACCTTATAGCAGAGCTAAAGATGTCTAAGGACATCACAGGGATCAAGAAAATGAAGGTGGAGCGTGCCAGGGTGGAGGAGCAACAGGAGAAGCAAATGTTTACTGAAATCACAAGACAGCTGACTGCCAACAGTTTTGTTGAGAAGGTGTGGCCTCCATTAGTCATCAGAGTACAGTGCTGGCAATACTGATCTTTAACCTTCTTTACCTTTCACATCTGTACTAAGAACCCCCAAGGTTGCTTTCTTCTGCTGATTGTTTGAAATGTTTCAGGGTTCTGATCAAATAATCATTAGTAGTGCATTTTTTTAAATTTCCTTAAATGTAATCAATAAAATCAAGTACACAAAATCCTATTATTACCATTTACTCCAACATGTTTTGGCTATTTCTAAACCATCACCAAGGAGACTGTCACAGTTCCTTAGGTCAGAACACAGAGTATTACAAGTGTTTATTTTCTTGCTGTTATGCATGGTCATTTTCAAGTAAGGTTAATATACACAAAAATGGAGTGGATGTGTTATTTTGAAATTATAAAATATGAGCCTTATATTAGGAAATATATATAAAATAGTGATAGAATCCTCTTCTTGGATAAAGTGTAAAGAAATGAACCGTCCACCACAACAAAAATTTTTATTTATTTATTTTTTCTTTCCCCCAGAGATTTAGAGTGTTTTAGAACATGTTTCGGCCAACTTGGCCCTCTTCAGGCAATAAAACTGTGTACAGAATACATGGGAAGAAATTTGCAATGTTAAGCCAGTTGTAGGTTATATGAATTAAGGTGTTCAATTATGGTGTATAATATTACTTTATGATGATTTTGTAGGGTAATTCCAGGGTTTCAGTTTCCTTTTCTTGGATATATCCAGTATATATTCCCACTCAGGGTTTATTCCTATAACATAACCTTACTTATTACTACATTTTATGTAGAAAATTATATCTCATTTTTCATAATACTTTATGTTGCTAATTTCCTTCTACATATTCCGTACACAGTTCTATTACCTGAATATGGCCAAGTTGGCCGAAACACACTAAATCTCTGGAGAAAAATAAATATTTTTTTGTGATTGATGGTTCATTTCTTTAAACTTTATATATTATCACAAAGGGATGTTTAAAATAAAGGCCACTTCTTGCTTATTTGTCTATGAAATCTTCCGTTATTGTGTGATTTTGTTTTTGTTTATTTAAATAAGCTCAATGCATATTTTTATACTGGATATATTACATACATCTGAAGTAAAAGTTAAGAACAGTAAAATAACTCATAACCATATCTGTAAACTGGAGAAGTATGTCAACAGTGGGAAAAGTAAATACAATAATAAGGCAGAAATATAACATGGTTTAATTATTATTTTTAATTGTTAATATGACAGTTGTCCCTATTTGTCTCTCTCTTTCTGTCTCCGGAGAGTATGGACAGGTTTAGGTTTCCAGGTAGCTGTACTTCTTTTTTTTGAGAGCATCGATAGAAGACAATCCAGCCTTTCATAATGTAAGCTAAGGACTATGGTACTGGGACACCCAGAGCTTGCTGGGTGTATTTGGGATCAGGGACAGATACTTGAACCAGCTTTGGAACTCATCATATTATTCTGTGGCCAGCTGGCATTGTGTAAACCAGTTAATGCATTTGCTTAGGAAAACTGATTCTTACATGTTCTGCCCCCTACTCCAGCTGTGATAGTACAGTGGCATATTTGAAATGTAAAGTAATGACATATATGGGGTATAGCAGCCTTGGAATATTTAAAGCATATATTAACTAATTTTATGATTGTGAAATAAAACAGGGCAAATTTTAGACTGTGTAAAGGATTACTGTGTGTGTGTAATAAATGCAGTTCCAGTCATACTGCAGCAGAGAAGAATGCCTGATGTTATCTCATCAAACAAACGCTTTTTCCCAGGGACTGGCAGTGACAACATTACCACGAAACTGTAAAAGTGAATCATTGTCTTGTTGTGCCCACTGACAGTACAGTACTCAGGTGGTTCATTATGTTCAATTCTTGCCACAGATTCCAGAGAAGGATGCTACAGGAAACCCAATTCCAGCATGGAAGAGACAGATGATGGCTAAGAAGGCAGCAGAGCGAGCCAGAAAGGAACTGGAGGAACAGATGCTGAAGGAGGCTGAGCAGAAGCGCCTCCAGTCCATCCCCCCCTGGAAGAGGCAACTCCTAGCAAAGAAGGAGGAGCATGACAGCAGGAAGTGAGTTGCAACAACAGACAGACAGATGGACAGACAGATAAACTGCAGGGTGCAAATGCTAATTTTGAATCACAGCTTGTCTAATCAGTGTGATGACAGACCAATGGCCAGTAGCTATATTTATTCTTGTGAACCACTTGTTTCTTGGACTTTGTCCATCATCTTTAATGTGAATAAAATATACAATATACAATAATATAAAATAAAACAACTCAGTTGTCCGGTGATTGAGAGTAGCTTAATCAACAGGACCCACATGAGTAGGCCTGAAGACGGAAGAAGAGCCATCTTCCGAAACGTAGAATTTTAGATTTTATATTTATTTTTATATTTTACATTTTATATTTTATTCACATTAAAGACGATGGACAAAGTCCAAGAAACAAGTGGTTCACAATGTTATACACCATCATCAAAACCTTTTAGAATTCAACTATATTTATTCTGTTAACAGTATTTGCTAATAATTAGCAGCAATTTTGTGACAGCAGCTTTGGTAATCTGACCTTGCAACAAGAACCATTTTGTTCTGATGTGTGAAGAATTTAGTCTTCATTCATTTTTAATTGTCAGAATTTCAAACCATAACTGCTATATTTGTAGAAGAAAAGACTGTGAAAGTAGTAGAGGACACAATGAAAGGTCACATCTCTGTCAGTGATGACACTCAATTTGGCCAAGTACCACGTGACAGTTCCCTCTTAATTTATTTCACAGCGGAGGTGTGTCCTTAATATCCAACTATTTAGAAAACTGCGTATGTCAATCTTACTTTTAAAAATTGTGTTGTTATTGCTTGGAAAGTAACCTATGCAGAAAAAGAAGACAAATTTGGGAGGGTAATGCTAAAGTGAATTTTAGAGAAATGGGGTATGAATATATGAAAAGACTGAACTGGTATGCACATGTTCAAGTAGTGTTGAATCACAGATGTAGTATATAGTGCCTTCTCACAGTACATGACTTCCATGTCAGTACCTCCCTACAGATTAACTGTGAACTGAAATCGGAATCGTACCAGTAAGACCACTAATTAATTGAGGTTCCCCTCAGTTACCCAAACAACCTGCTGCATTGCGTAACTTCACACACTCTTGGACTGACAGGATCTATTTATGTACGACACTGAGCCTCTGCTGATGTTTGTGTATGACTCAGAGCCACTGGTCACAATAGTAGCCACAACAAAGAATGTTGAACTTTTGCAGGGTACAATGGATATTGCGTGGAATGCTACGTACTCAGGAATGCATGGGGGCAATATTTCTCAGATTTGTAGTAATATTGCAGACCAATTCATATGTTCAGAAATCAAGGCTTATGAAGGGCTCAACTTCATTTCCCCATAAATATGATATGTGTCAAAATAAACATCAGACAGAGAGCAAGGAAATAATTTGTTTTTATACTGAACCAACATGTTGCTATATCTCACAGGGTTGGCTGGTTTTAGATATCACCACCTTCGTTTATTTTGCTGCTCTTGTTGTGTTACACCACACTCTGCACATTAGCAGAGCAACAGGAGGCCTGCTATTTTGTTTGTGTATCACACTGGAAAACCTAGGCTTCATCACCAATTACAGTGTTCCAAAATCCTCTCTGATAAGCCTGCAAAGGCTTCTTTTCTTGTGAGTTCCTGCTTCTCTCTGATATGACTTTTGTCATCTTATTGATGTTCATATTTTCTATGAAAAATAATTTTAATGATTTCTGTACATACACTAATTTCCATACAGGCAGTTTACAATCATGTCTCATTGTTTGAGCCACTTGTTACACATCTGCATTACTGCTTCAGAAATTTGTCTTATCGCTGGATCATTTATCACCTTTGCCATTGTCCCCTTGCTTGCAGTCACACAAAAGCAACATTTTTCCACCTCCATCAACTTATTATAGCATGTGGTTAAATATGTATGGCATTTCTTATTATATTAATTAAAAATTTAATTATGACTGTTGTAGAATTTCATTGCCCACATTTTAACAGAGGATGAAAACACTACTGTGATAAAACACGTGCAACTGCAAAAGAGGCTGAATCCAAATTATTTTGCTATATTTATGAAGTAGGTGGTCAGTGTTCTAACACATGCTGCCAGATGTCAACATTGTTGCTTATTGTCACACCTCATATATGCGATTTTGCAGATCTGAATGACAGTGCAATTCATTAAATAACTAATTTAACAGATTTAGTCCTCTTTATTTTAATACTCTGACAGAAATTTTGATGTTTGTCCATGACAAATACATTGTGATTGTTTGACAGCTACCCAGAAAAGTTTTTGGCTGTGGGAGCAGGATGGACAGACACTGCTCGTATCACCTTGGGCCACACATATTTAGGCTGTTAGTGCCCTCGATATACCAACAGGCCTTACACATTACAGTTTCGCTTCAGCATTGCTCCAGTAGATCATTAACAAATAATGTGAATCATACTTATGACTTATATGCTAGCTGAGAGTAATCCCAGGCCACAGGAACAGTGTTTATTATTATTATTATTATTATTATTATTATTATTATTATTTACTGCAATTGGGTTTTCACCCGGTGGCAGTAGTCCTTACACTAGTACACACAATACAAATGGACATATAAATATACATAAAAATAACAATACAAAACAAACTATACACAATTACAAAACAAAATACATACAGTAAATACAAGTACACACATTAGAACACCGTACACACATTACAAAAACATCCACACCTTACAAAAGCATCCACACCTTACAAAAACATCCACACCTTACAAATACATCCACACCTTACAAAAACACCCATACACATACAAAACAAAATACATACAGTAAATACAAGTACACATATTAGAACACCGTACACACCTTACAAAAACACCCATACACATACAAAACAAAATACATACAGTAAATACAAGTACACATATTAGAACACCGTACACACATTACAAAAACATCCACACCTTACAAAGCATCCACACTAATTTACAAATTACATCAGTCACATTACTTCCTATGTCAAAATGTCAAGTATGAAATACCAATTGGAATGAGTATTCGTGTAAGAAACCTATGTGGAAAGTGGTTTTGTAAGAAAAGGAGAAAATTTTTGCATAAATTTCAGGATGTTGTAGTTCTAAGTATAAGAATTATTCATAGTCACAGGTAAATTAAGAAAGGTATGGTAATTTATTTGGCCAATAAAGAACAGAAAATGCTGAGTTATCACTGAAGAAAAATTGGATGAAATGAGTGCTAGGATTAATACTGCCTTAGGCACCTTGCAGAGGAAACTGGGATTTTAAAAATGTCTGCACAGAACGCCACAAAATGCCTTAAGTTAAAACCATATGAGACAGAAGTGTCTGCTGGCACATAATGCATAAAGGTGTAATTTTATGTTCTGTGTGGATATGGTATAGCATACACAGGTATATATTCACCAACTCTATGACATAATTGTATGATATGTGTAATAAAAAGCTATAGTTGGTGAATGTGTACCTGTGTGTGCATAAGGATATTAGTGGAGTGACACTGAAGAAAAGTTGTGATGTGTATGGGCTTCAGGTTTGTCAAGACAGCTACCAGCTTGACTCTATTCAGCCTGAGTTGATGAAAGTAGTCCTTGTAGCCTGAACAGTTAGGCAGCCATACAATATAAGAGAATACAGGTTTTGAATGAATAAAAGCCTAGTCATACTGTTCTTCACAAATTCATTGCGGCATGAGCCACTGTATGTGGCAGATACGATCATACATGCAGCATAATTATTGTGTTTGTAACAGTATTGAATTTGTGGCTGTGATAAGCTATAACATTACCCTGCTTGTGTTTCTTTCTCTCATTTGAGTATATGTAGCACCCCAGTGTAGCATTCTGTATCATTATTTGGCTTGTCCAATAAATAATTTGAGACTTCTGTCAAACAATTCACTCAGATCATCATGCAGCAAAAATATTTCTACAGCAACATTAACCTTAATTGCCCCTGTGGTGCATTATTGTAACAGTATATGCATGTGGTCCAACTTGACAAGCATTGCAGTTTTGCAATAAAAACAACATTACATCTGATGCAAAATCTGGCTGTCAGCCTCGTACCGGAGGATTTAAATTCTCTCTCTTGTATTTTGTATAACTGTGAATTAACTGGCATATTGGTACTGAGACGCTGTGAGTAGACGTATGTGCAACCTTCACAGAGAATTAATTTTTCTGTGACAAAGCCAAGAAGAGATGCAGTGATTAAGAGGTGGTGTCATCTATCTGTAGAGTCAATTAAACATACTAGCACTTGAAATAAACTTATTAATCACATGCCCTAACTTCTAAATATATTTATAATATGGTAGTTTTATGTATGTGGACATCAAAAAATAAAACTGTAAATTGGATTTTCATTGGTGTTTCCTTCCTTTATGTACCTGACCTAAGCAGACCAGTGAGAAGTTCTTATGTTGAAATGTGCATCGGTTGGTCTGACTTCTCTGCATTCCTCACAATGTCTGGTGTACCCTCTAGGTGCTCACCATCCTGATAATATTATGTTTGCCAAATAATGTGGTCACGTCAAAGCAGTTTTCCTACTATGTGGTGAAAGTGAATCTTTCCACGTACGGAAAATGTCAAAATATCATACAATTTTACAACTTCAAAGTTTTGTAAACAGAAAGTATAACAGTAAGATTTTGATGTGATCAGACTGCTAATTGGATATTTTCCAGTCATTTATAATTTATAAATCATGTGGTAACATTGCTAATATTTCCTTGTGAACTTGTTCACAGGACAAATTTGTACACCCCTCGGGTTGTGGATGACAAAAAGGCAAAACCATCGAAACCTGAGGAAGTACTGAGGCAGCAACTGCCATCTGGCGGTGAGGTAGTTTCCACAGTTGAGGATGGCAACAAGGAAAATAAGACACCACAGCAGCAGGAGGCATCCTCCAAAGAGGACAGTAATGATGAACCAGCACAGATCATCCCATGGCGTGCTCAGCTGAGAAAGACAAACAGCAAACTCAGTCTGCTGGAATAGTGTGAACCACTGTACTGTGGGAATGACTTCTATACCGTGTGCAATATGATCTTGTCAGATGTGGTGCATGCTGTGAATCTTGTACACACATCACTTATACTCTTTAATAACTGTACATACATACATACATACCGGAACAATATTCACCCATTAGAAGCACCACATAGCCAGCATTGGTCTACAGAATGATGCATATTTGTTTTGTATCGTTAAATACTGTATTTAGTGTATATTAAGAGGGGCATAGGCTGGGAGTGACCATCACAATGTTATAAATTTCTACAACACTTATCAGCCACTCTTTATGTTATTGTCATTATTGCGTTGTGTACAATGTGTGACTTCTTTTAGAAATGTTTTGTATTGTATTGCAAGTACTTATGTAAGGCATACACAATGCAACAGATTTATAGGCTGGATATTCATATAAAAATAATTTCTTTAAACAGATTCCTACTATTCACAATTTCAGATGAGTGTTAGATGTCTGTCATGCTTTGTTCTATTAGATTAGGAACAGATGACTTGTCTGTTTTTTGTTGGATAAGAACTCTTTTATATGTCTTAAAATTGGTGAAAAATAAATATCAAAATGTGCTCCTGCACAAAGTTGTAGATACTTCCATGATGTGACACAGAAACCTGAAAGTTAGAAACACATGCTTATTGCTGTTCTTTCTATGGGTCTTCAGCCTCTTTCCTAGCCATGGCCGCCCCTAAATTGGAGGTTCAGAACAATGGGTGTTTTATGGGGTAGGGTTGTTAACCACATGCCTGCGCCCCAGTGTGAAGGATCACCATTTTATATTGGGGTTTACACCAGTAGGGGGATTGGCCACGTCTAAACAGCCCCACCCCTGCCCTTTATTGTGGGAAACACTTTGCTGGTTGCTCGCTGAGGCACATCAGGCTTGGGTGACCCTGCTGGTAGTTACACTATTGCTAGCATGGCCCCCGGCTTCCATTCATTTTTGTTACACAACTTAATTTTTAGTAAATATGGACGTGCATTTTGTTAACTATGTTATAGTCTTAGGAATATTAGTGGATTGTGTGATCAGAGTAAGTATGCCTGCTTTCCCCATTCCCTGCATGCGCGCACGCACACACGCACACACACACATGTGGACACACATACACACACACTTGCCTTACTACTATACAGTTTTTGAAGATGGCTTACCCGTTCTAGACATACTTGTACCAAATGTTGCAGTTGGATGGCTAGCACTCCTCCTTTGTATTCACAAGGGTGCAACTTGAGATTCAGATCTGATACCAGAGAACCACTAGTCTGACAGATTATTTGTGGTTTTCCTTAGTCCATTCTGACAAGTTCAGTAATGGTACCTTAAAGTATGCCATGACCACTTCCTTCCACATACTTTTCCATTTCGTTCTTCACTAATCATTTTGCCATTTCATGCTGTACACGAATTTTGTATGCACCATTGAAAGTGTAATTAAATATATTTTTTCCTTGTGGTAAAATTAAATGAATAGGGTGCTGAGGAAGATATTTGGGCCTAAGGCAGATGACGTAGCTGGGGAGTGGAGAAGACTAAATAGGAGCTTTATGATCAGTACTCAAGAAGAATGAGATGGGTGGGGCGTGTAGCATGTATGGGGTAGAGGCGAGGTGCATACAGGGTATTGGTTGGGAAACCTGATGGAAAGAGACCACTTGGAAGACGTAGGTTTAGATGGGAGAACAATATTAAAATGGATCTTCAAGAAGTAGGATGGGGGACATGGACTGGAGTGATCGGGCTCTGGCTGGGATATGTGGCGGGATCTTGTGAATGCAGTCATGAACACCTGGCTTCCATAAAATGCAGGGAATTTCTTGACTAGCTGGGAAGCTCTTAGCTTCCCAAGAAGGACTCTGTTCTGTGGAGTTATGTACATAAAATTAAATGCTTGAGGCATGTCTCAGATTACATGTGTTGAGACATAACTACAGTCTCATGTTTATTTATCAGGACACATATCAGACAGACTTTCATAAAATTATATAGGTACTGTATATATGCTAAAACTCTTGGCAAAATGCAGATTTTGTCCACGTTGGATGGTTTTAAATGACCATTTTGCAACTGTCCATTAGTTAAAAGCTGGACTGCTACTCCTGTAAATAGAGGACTATGAATTTTATTTGGTGCAAGAAAACTAACAGAGGAGAGGGCATGGTGCAAATGCCTTTCTTGGCAAGCTCTGGGCCCCTCTTACTACCCAACTCACAGCCACAATTTCTGTCAGTCCTATGGTGCCTTTGGCAGGTCAGGATTACTGAAGACACCTACTATTTCTGTTTGAGGGAAGGCAGAAGTGGGAAAATTTGCTTTTTGACGTTTAGAAGTTTTCATTTTTTATAAGGTGAAAGGACTGAATTCCCTTGTACTTTTTCCTTATATGGAAAATACTGTGTTTGTCTTTTGAAAACTTAGGTCCAAAAAGATTCTAGAATGCCACGGGATTTACACTGAAAACCCAGGAGGAGTTTAAATACAGCCAACCAATTGGAAATCAGGTGTTCATATTTTGGTTTGGCAGACTTAGAATAGGATTTCTAGTAATTTATGCTGCCAACTATAAGGCAGTCACATCCTAATCATGGTGTAATTTTAAAGCTTTTGGACTTTGAACAATCACAACTTCACTAAACATGGATGTCTAAAATTACATTCCATAACATATCAGAAAGTATGTTTACAGAAATACTTTCCCATCATTTAAGCTTACCCATCTGTATAAAATTTTGTTTGCATAAACTGCATTCAAATATCATACATGCAGTGAGGTGTGTGTATCCGCAGTGCATTAAATCATGCTCTTAAGTCACTTTATTGTGGTTTTGATACAAAATAATCACAGTTTCCTGAATTATTTCATTATGTGCTCCTACACCATATGCCTAATCCCCAGAAATGTTCTCTTCTCGTTCTACCCTGAGCTACCTACTCGACAGACTTTCGCCAACATTGAAATCCTATTTGTGTTTTTAATATTATCCAATGGATAATGCAACATAAATCCATTACTTATTGATTTGTGCTCCACCTCATGGGACAATTTGTGGCACCAAGAAGGTATGGCAGAGACATAAAGTAATGCATGAGATGATGCAATGAATTGGTGTACAATTCGTGCATGGAAGTAAGAACTAACAGTGTGGTGAAAGGACAGTTGCAAATTATCTTGCAAAATAAATTTTGTCGGGACAATTTTAAGCAGCTCAGTAACTTCATCATCTTTATTTTAATTTGGTAACACACTGCTCACAGAAAATTATCTTCAACCTTTAAATGACTGGGGTGGGTATTTAAATTTTAGTACATGGCTTATGAAAAACATAAGCATTATTTTAACATAAAAAGATAAAATTATGAAATAAATGGCATTTTGTGGAAAAGAAAACGGAGATTATACAGCATGTCTTGAAAGTGCAGTAAATTTTCTTTTTGCCTAAATATATAAAAATGATTTCTAGGGATGCCTTTTTACATACATTCACATATGCGAATGCAGCTCTTTTAAAGGTTAAGCTTGTATTAGAATAGAAAAAACAGCTATGCTGTGAACATTCTATTTGCAGAACTAGCTGCTGGAGATTTAGAAATGAGTCAGCACATAATGGCAGATTAAAACAATATGTATTTTATTAATGACTGTCTTTCATGCTTCTCTTTCTATGTGCAGGATGATACAACACAGCCAGAACATTAGTGGTGAGTAATTATTAGACTCATTACAACATTGTGTGCATAAGTCTAATCTAGAGGTACAGGGCTTTAAACACTGCAAATTGAATGCATTACCTAATACAGTTTATTGTTGACTGTGTACCATGTGTAGAATACTCAAAAGGAACCATGGAAGTGCATACAAAGTTTAATAATTTAACATATTTTAACAGAATAATTAAAACAATTTTAATAAAATAATAACCTATACTCGTATACTTCATTGTGGGCTGGTATAGCGTAGTCGGGATAGTTTAGTCGGTATAGCGACTGGCTACAGGCTGGACAGTCCGGGGATCGAATGCCGATCCCAGTGGCCGTGCGGTCTAACGCGTGAGTCTACGGCCGCTCGCTTACTGGGATTGTGGCTTCGAATCCAACCGGGGGCATGGATGTTTGTGTTGTGTTTGTTGTAAGGACGGTAGTATGGAACGTAAAGTGACATGAAGGACGAAAGGATTTGAACAGTACAGAAATGGATCAAAGGAAAAAAACCCCGGACAGGCAAAAAAAAAAAAAAAAAAAATCCCGGTGGGGGCGAGATTTTTTGTAGCCGTCCAGACCGGCCCTGGGGCCCACCCAGCCTCCTATAAAATATATACCGGGTCTCTTTCCCGGTGGTAAAGCGGCCGGGGCGTGCAGTTGACCACCTACCCCCATCTAGTGCCGAGGTTAAAGGAAGAGTAGAGCTATACCTCTACTCCCCCTCTGGGCCTTCATGGCCTGTTCTAGGGAGAACTTTATACTTCATCGTACATAACCTCCAATATACACCATGGCATGGCTAGGTTTTTTAAGGCCCAGGGCGAGTAATCACAATGGCCACCCATAACAGCAATTATGAATTTTAAGAAACTCGTAATCAGCTGCTGAATTTTTTTCTGGCTCAGTAACATGAAATTTGTTGACCTTATAAAGTAATATTTTTCATTTATAATATTCATTTTGCAGCCCCTTGGACTCTTCCACATTGGACAGCCATGCCCTTTACCCATTTATGGTTTCTCAATTTTAGGTTTTTCCCGCACTTAAGGCACAAAAATTCGTCCCTGTGCCATTGTGGAACCTCAGTTTAGAGTTTGTGTTTAATACCTTGGAGTTTGGTTGAGCACATTATGCCATTATTGTGTGCATTTGAAGTGATGTCAGAATCAACTGTGAAATGTTGCAGCAATGTACTATCACTTCTCAAGAGTCACAAAGACGCCAAGGAGGATAATGTGGAAAGTGGAGTAGAAGACAGCAGGAAGCTAATTTCAAACCTGGCCTTTAATTTCTCATATTTTGTAAATGCAGATGAAACCACTATGACAACAGCCACCAAGACCATAGAGGAACTCTGTCTGTCAGTCAGTCAGTCAGTCAGTCAGTCAGTGAAAAGTGAAAACTGTGAAGAAGTGGTGACAGTGACAAACAGGCAGATGAGGAACCCCCAGTTATTACATTTGGTGAGGTAATCTGTCAGGAGATACTTGTGCTCCTACAAGATTGATGATGCCAGCTTAAGTAGACTTGAACATTTGGAGACAGAGAGAGAGAGAGAGAGATATGTGCTCTTCATTCATCATGCCCAACCAACATACTGTGGGGAGAATTGCCCCAGAAAATTATACCATAAGTCATAACAGAATGAACATAGGAGAAACAAATCATTCTTAATGTTTCCTGAGACATATAAGGTTTAATAGCCCTGATTACATAACAGGCTGAGCTTAATTTAGACATAAGCCAATCAATGTGACTTTTTCAAGACAACCCCCATTTAATGTTTTTTCTCAGTTTGAGGTATAAATAAAGGTTCTGCTGTGCTATATTCCTGCCCAGGAAATATTTAGGGGGATACTTCAGAGTGTAGCATCATTGATTGATTGCTTTATTGATTAATCTTATTCCATTGGTTCCAGTACAGGTTTAACAACCAAAGGATATAGAATACGTCATACATCTGCCACTATATATGAATACAAAATCACAGTAATTATATAAAAACAGTCTTTTTTATAAACATCGTAGTCAAAATTCAATTTTTAACATTTAAATCAATACTCTTCCAGTACAGTGCAATATTACATTTACTGATATAAAATATTATGTGAACCATAATTAATGTCCCAATTACAGCATTATAAATCATTATTAATTACAAAGAAATTAATCCAGACTATAGAAACAATGTGTGGTTAAATAAGTCATGGTAATCATTCTAAGGGAATGAGAACGGGTAGAAATGGTAAAGGGAGTAGTTATCAGAATTTCAGTAGTGTGTGTATATGTTGAATGAGTGGAGCTATGCCTCTACTCCACCACAAATGCATCCATGATGTGGTACTCAATTAAGTACTTTACTTTTACATAGCAATTCACAACGTATATCTCACGTTGCTATTCCACTACATTCTACCATTCTTAAGGCAAAGCTCGAAGTGTAATTTGTCGTTATAATGAAACTATGACATATGGGTTCCGCAGAGGCCATCATTTACCGCAATGTTTCTCACTCGGGGTCCGCGAGTTGAGTACATGCTGATCTGTATAAGTTTCTGTTATTTCGGGCTTATCATAATACTGGTTGTATTGTCATTATTGCTAAATATTACTGGAAGATGTGTGTAAGCGATCCGCGAGTTTCGGTAATTTTCCTAACGCAATCCGCAGAATTTCTCGCACTTTATACGACGCCAGTCATCATACATGTCAGCTATGCCAGAAAGACAGTAATATATGTGTACATATTCTATTCTCTTTCCCCATTCCTAGATGCACAGTTTATCCGTGTCCGCGACAACCATGTTCACGGATTATCGTGCTTCTTTGGAAGTAATCAGTGGACGTGTGTGCTCTGTATATGCGATGACAGTTGTAATTGTATATGTGAAATCGTAGTGTTGCTGAATTAAGCAGTATTTGTCAGAATCTGTGCTAAGCAGTATTTTATCAGAATCTGTGCTGGACACTGGAAAACGTGTATGAAAAACAACGTTGAGCTGTGTGAAATATAGATACGTTGCAATATTTTCTGTACGAACTATATTGAAAACTGGATCTTGATACTGTGCAGGTAATCACTAATTGCAATTGATGTAGTTTGTGACACCATATTAATTGAGTATTAGAGTGGCCCTCATACCGTCAGAATTGCGTTGAGAGTTGTGTTGATGCACAAGAGTTCCTAGCATTGATGTTGTAAGCATAAACAAACCGACTAACAAATTCCATGGGGCAGAGTCCTTGAGAAGCTAACAGGTCATTAGATGGCCAAGAAATTAACCGCTTTGTATGCAACACTAAGGTTAATTACCGTTTTCTCAAGAGCCTGCCACTGGTTTCTGTCCTGAGCCAAATGAAGCCAGTCCTCATCCTCCCAGCTTTTTTGAGATCATTTTATTTTTATCATCCCATCAACGCCAAGGTTTTCCAAGTCGTCTCTTTCCTTTAGGTTTCTCAGACAAAACCGTGTACGCGTTTCTGTTCTGTCCCAACATGCCCCACCTATCTCATCCTTCTTTTGATCACCCTCAATATTAGTGGGGAGTACAAACTGTGAAGTTCCTTATTTTTCATTTTTCTTGAGTCTCCTGATTCTTCCTCCCTCTTAGGCCTCTGCAGCCTATTCTCACACACTTCTGGCCTTTGTTCTTTCCTTGATATGAGAGGCCAAGTTTTCACACCCATATAAAAGAACAGGTAAAATTGTAGGTCTGTATATTTTTGTTTTTGTATTCTTAGAAATCAAACCTGAAGACAAAACATTCTAGACTGAATAGTACCAGGGATTTCCTGAATTTAATCTGCTCTTAGTTTCTCCATGGATGCAGTTTTGATATGTTTTTCTTGTTCCCAGATATTTGAACTTGACCATATTTTGAAGGAGTCTGTTTTCTGCCATTCGGCATTTTATTAACAAGCTATGCTTAGTTTTCTCAGTATTTACTTGTGTACCAATCCCCTAGTAAGTACTAAAGTGTGTGTGCTTCTGAACTCATTAACTTTATGAACTTCTTCCATCATATGCATTGAAATGTAACACTACGTTTCGGGGATCAGTCCCAGAAACACAATGTTTTAGTTTTCAGTATATACAATGGAAAAAGTCCATAAAGTTAATGAGTTCTGATGTCATACACCATTGTCAGAACCTTATAGAATAGTACTTCTCTGTTTCTGTTCGTAGTATTTACATTTTTCTCCAGCAAGTGTTGATCGAAGCTGATGTGTCCCATTCAATTTCAGTCTCTGATGGTTTCCTTGGACCTCCTTAATGGCATATTGTAAAGCAGAGTTGAATAGTAGTGGTGATAAAAGTGTGTCCTTGTTTCAGACCAGTCTGAGTAGGAAACCTATCAGAAAAATGTTTGCATATGTGGACTTTACCTTAGGTTTCATATCAAATGTTTACATATCTGCACATTATGAGCGTACATATTTGAAATATCAAAGACATTTTGAGTCTCCTTCGTAAATATTCTCTACTTTAAAGGGCGGTAATTGATGGTTGTTGTTACCTGCTGATTTTATGTTATAGATATGCTTCATTCATTCTGTAGTCTGTCTTACGACAGGTCCGTAGCCTCTTCCAAATCGAGTTCCCCACAGGGTGCGATCTAGTGCTTCCTCTTTCAATTTCCAGCATCTTCTCTTTTCCTTAAGGTCATCCAGTAGCTGCTTACGTCTTCTTCCTTGTCTTCCCGTCATTTCTATCCTTCCTTCTAACTTTCCTTCAATCATGTGTTTTAGAAGGCAGTTTCTACGCAAGATGTGACCAATCCAGTTAGCCTTTCTTCTTTTTATTGTATATAGGATATTCCTCTCCTCCTTGACTCTGTGTAATACTTCTTCATTTCTCACACGATCGGTCCAACTGATCTTCTCAATTCTTCTCCAGCACCACATTTCAAAACTTTCCAGATACTTCTGATCTACTTTCTGAAGTGTCCACGTTTCAGCACCATACAAAGCTATGCTCCAAATGTAGCACTTTACTAGTTCTTCCTTAAATATAAGTTCAG
Organism: Reticulitermes speratus; assembly: GCA_021186555.1. Taxonomy (NCBI): domain Eukaryota; kingdom Metazoa; phylum Arthropoda; class Insecta; order Blattodea; family Rhinotermitidae; genus Reticulitermes; species Reticulitermes speratus. The sequence goes on from JAJKFL010000005.1 coordinate 9,498,775, forward strand.
TTTGCTGGTGACAAGAGTCTTCTTCTTGTTGAATGCTGCTTTTGCCATGGCAATTCTGGATTTAATTTCACGTGTACACCTTGCATCATTTGTTATCATGCTGCCCAAATAATTGAAATATTCCACATTCTCCAATTGTTTTTGATCTATCATAATTTTTATTGGGGATGATTGCCTTGAGATTCTCATTACCTTAGTTTTTTCCACATTCATTTCCATTCCATAGCGTCTTCCAATTTCAGTTAGTCTATCAACCATGCCCTGTGGCACCTTTTCTTCCCTAGCCAATAGCACAAGGTCATCTGCATATTTCACAGTGTGAATTACTTGTCTCCTGTTTTGAAGTCTCCAAACCCTTCAAGAGCTTTCTTGGTAAGGTACTCGCTGTATAAGTTGAACAGAATCGACGACAAACAGCAACCTTGTCTAACTCCTCTTCCAATCTTCACACTCCTCATCTCCCCTTGGCCCAGTCGTATTTTGACACTCTGTTCCATGTACAATTTGCTGATCAATCTTCTTTTGCGCCAGTTTATCCCAATTCCCTTTAGGATCTGCATTAATTTGGTCCAGTTGACACGGTCAGATGCCTTCTGCCAGTCTATGAAGCAAGTACACAATTCCTCATTTATGACCAAGGTTCGTTCTGATATTATTCCCAGCATCCCAATTGCATCCCTACTTCCTTTTCCTCTCCTAAATCCAAATTGATCTTCTCCAAGCACATCCTCATTCTTCCTTTCAATCCCTCTTCTAAGTATCCTCGCTACTATCTTTGCTGCATGTGCGATCATGCTGATTGTGCGATGGTCGCTGCATTTTGTAGCTTTTGGCGTGTTCTATAAGGCAATCATTGTAACTTGAATGAAATTTCTGGGCCACTCCCCAGTTACATATATGCTGTTGATCAGCGGTGTCATTAGTCTGAGACCATCTTCTCCCAACAATTTGAGTACATCCCCAGGTACATCATCATCCCCTGTAGCCTTCTTATCCCTCATCTCCTTGATAGCTGTTTCCACTTCACTTTGCAAAATATAAGGGCCTTTCTCATCTTCATCTACTTCAGCTTCAGGTTCGACTTCTAGGCGTTCTGGTCAATTAGCTCGATTGCAGAGGTCTGTGATATAATTTTCCCAAATTTGCAGTACAGTAGTACCTTGCTTTATGGCGCTTCGCTAATGCGGCGCTTTTCAATGATATTCATTGTTATTATTTTCGGCACTTGCCTTGCTCTTACAGCGGTGACACCTAGCTCTATTGTGCACTTAATATATGATAGTGTAAACATGTTTTAAGGCTTTTATATGCACTAGCAAGTGAAAAAAGCATGTGATTCGCTTTACGGCGATATTTGCTTTACAGTGGTGGTCTGAAACCTAACCCTCCATATTAGCGAGGTATGCCTGTACTCGTCTCTGACCTATTATTATATTTCCATGAGAGTCTTCGATGCCAATGTTTTGAATCCCATGGTTTTCTTTCCAACCCTGTTCTTTTGTCTTCGTGTACATTAGATTATATCATCCTGTTCTCTGAAATTCTATGATCTCGTTGCATATGCTCTCCAGATATTCCTTCTCGGTGTTGTCCGTGGCTCTTTTCAATTCGTTCCTCAGTCTTCTGTAGTTCTTCCTTCCTTCTTCATTGTTGACATTCTTCCATTTCCTTCGTTCATCCATTTTACTGATCATCTCCTGTGTAATCTGTGGCTTTCTTGCTCTCCTCTCAACTTTTCCAACTAAATCACTCATAGTATAACACACATTTCTTGATATTGTTCCACTGCACTTCCACATTCCCACTTTCACATTTGATTGCACCAAGTTTTTCTTCTAGACTAACGTGTACTTCCTGTCCTTGAGCATATAGCTTCTCCAAATCCCATCTTGGTTTTCGCTTGTGGAACCTTATGATTTTCTTTAATCTGGTACAGATCGTTGCAACCAGTAAATTGTGGTCAGAGTCAATATCTGCTCCAGGCAGTGTCTGCACATCCATCTGTACTCTTTTTATTTATTTTTGGTACTTCCTAATTTGTGATTTATGTTAGGTGAATTTATTTTGGTTGAAGTTCACAAGAACAACTTTGTAGTGTGTGACTTTAATGTTATGTGAGCAGCGTGATGGAATATGCTATAGGAAGGCCTTCTTTATGATTGATAATTACAGGTGCTTGGGTATTATGTAGTTGAAAAATCTGATAAATGAGTATGGTGAAGATAAACTTGGTTGGATGTAAGTCAAAATATAAAAATACTTTTTTCCGTCAACAGTTTTCATTCATTGTAATCCGGCGTAGTATTGCAACTTATATCCCTTGTTATGTGGTTGTGGTTACTAATCTGCATTCAGCAACATCTCGAAAGACTGTCACTGTTGTAACAGAAACAACATGTGTGAAAGTACATGTTAATATTGTCCTATACATGTACCTTACTCTCTGGTGTGGAAATTGTTTAAGAAGAATTGTAGCCATTGGACAGTTACTGTTACCAACATTCATAGTAACTGTTACAAGGATAAGTAATGAAATCATGAAAGTGTCCCATATTTTCTGTGACCAGTATGAATGTCTCAAGCCTGAAACCGTTAGTGTCTGTCACTAAAATGATACTTTAACACCTAACCTTAATGCTGTAAGTGTTTTTTTTTACTTCAATTTTGTCAGTGGAATGAAACCTAAAGCATTTGGTTTCTGTCAGTACAACAAAACCCCAAAGCTCTGTGAGTAACTAATGAATTAACTAACTAATGAACTAACTAACTAAACTAACGTCATGGAGTAGAGTCCTTCCTGGGAAGCTAATAGAATAGAATAGAATAGAATAGAAGTGTGGGTTGGGCCCTTACGGTCCCGATGCACGTAAGCCTTTAACAGGCCCTTTGTGCCCCTTAACTAAGTCTAAGTCACAGGAGCCCTGTCCTTGCAATAAAGGTCCAGATCGCCCCTAGACTTAGTTCTTTAATGTCTTCAGGGTTCAGAAAAAAGGAACCCAAATGAATGTGTCTATGTGTCGCCAAAGCTTCACATTCACACAAAACATGAGCTGAGGTCTCTTCCTCTGCTCCGCATTTCCTACATAAGGGACTGTCACTCAGTCCCATTATGTGGAGGTGTCTTCTCAAGGTGTTATGTCCAGTAAGCAGGCCAGTAACCACCCTGGATTGTGTCCTATTAAAGGACAACAGTCTGGTCCTAACAGCAATACGGGGGCCCGAGATCAACTCTCGAGCCTGTCTCTGAGTGCCAGCTAGTCCCTGCCACATTATCAAGTGCTGTTTGTCCATCCAGCACTGAATTTTCTTCCTTATACTTTGCCTCGAGACTCCCAGGGCCGGCTCTGGTCCCATAAAATGGTTATCAGAACCCCCCTTGCGAACTCGTCGGCAATTTCATTTCCACATATTCCAGTATGTCCGGGGACCCAAAAGAGTCCCACAGAATAATGGGTGGAGATATCTTTCAACTCCCTTTGGCACTACCATACCAATGGGGATGTTGTTTTAGCAGCTTGTAAAGCCTTCAAAGCTGCTTGACTATCAGAGCAAATACTGATGTATTTCTCTCATCTAGCATCAGCTTGTATTTCATAAACACAGGCCAGGATAACATATATCTCGGCCTGGAAAAACTGTTACATATTTTCCTAGAGAGATACTGAGCCTCCTCCCCGAGGACTGCCCATAGACTCCGGCCCCCGATCTCCCCCCCTGCGTTCTGGACCCATCTGTATACCAGACGAGCCCTTTTACCACAGGCGGCGACCCAGGTCCCTTTGTCCACTCCTCTCTATTCAACATGTTAACCTTGTACCTAGTTTCAAAATTATATGTCGGCCTCATGATATCGTTCCCCATACTAAATATGGCATCCGATTGCTGAAGCCGCATTAATATGCTACTATGTCCACCATTGGGGTGTAGGTAAGACCAACACCCCAGATTCGATGCGCAGCTAACCTCGCCTCGCCTTGAACCACCAAATCAAGTGGTGGAAGGCAAGTGAGCACCTCCAAGGCAATCGTTGGTGTAGTGCGCATAGCCCCCGTTATTCCCAGACAAGCTAATCTCTGGATTCTGCTCAGCTGTTTCTTGGCACTAGCTGTTTGACAGCCAGGCCACCAAAGTTGGGAAGCTAATAGTTGCTCAGCTAGTCAAGAAACCCACCATTTTATGGAACCTGAAGGCTCATGACCATGTGCACAGGAGCCCACAACTTTTTTTTTTACCCTGCGCCTGATTAATCCAGTCTGTGTCCTCCTGTCTGTTTAAGAGTCAGTTTAATTTTATCCTACCATCTGTGCTGATGTCTTCCAAGCTTCTGGTGTCCCCACCAAAACCCGGTATCCATTTATCTCCTCTCCTATGCATGCCACATGCCTCATCCATCTTATCTTCTTAATTTTATCGCTGGAATAATATTTGGCAAGGAGGAAAAATAATAATTTCCTTGTCATGCAATGAGGAGCTTCATCATTGTCTCCAGTGGCACGGTGCATTCTCAAGTTGTGGCTGAAGGAGTCATCCTCCAAAAATGGAGGGTAGCTGCAAATATATTGAATAATCATTCATAAATAGTTGAAAGTGGGCGGTCATCCAACTTGGGGATTGGGTGAGGGCTACAAATCCGCAGTGTGAAAAGTCAGCATGAGCATGTTGCAAAATGACATGTATGTGAGTATGAGTCATTAAAACAACAATTCAAATCCCAGTTTTTGTGCTGTATGTACTTTTGTTGAACTTCAGTTTTGAATTAAATGAAATTTGAAAGTCTAAAGTTCTGTCACTGAAATGAAAACTCAAAACCTAACCTTTGCAGATAACAACTTTTCTCCGTTTTGTAATTACATCTGAAGGCATGTGCTACGTGGATTAAGTCTCTGTGGTTTTGTCCATGTTTTTGTCTGTTCAGTGGATACCAAAAGCCCTGTCCCTCGTAGGAAGGCAGCCTGGTCATGAAACTAACCACTTAGCTTGATCTAGTGTAGAAGTTAAGAATACATACTCCACTCCCCATATGTCATATAACTTTACCTTACATTTGTTTTCAGTACCATGATTTCGCTTGTGGCTGTTGTGTTTTCACCCCCTTAATTAACCAACCCTAAATTAACATGGTGGTATGAAATATGTATAAGTGAGGGGTGAGTAATTGAAGGAAGCTAGGTATATGTGTGCGTGTGTGTTTAATACACTGTAATACCATTTTCATAAAAATATTGTTTTGGGTAGCAAGTATTTTGACGTCTAAGGATGGTCTTTCAAATGTGTTGGAGTAATGTGTTGTCTCCATCTCTGGGATAACTGAATTTGTTTCGGATGGTTGTTGAAGTGATTAGGAGGTGGAAGTGATTTGATTATACAGGAAAGTTGCAAGGATTTTGGACAATCAGAGTCACAGAAGCGGAAGAGAGGATAGATTTTATACTGAGGCAGTGGGAACTGGGAGTTTGAAATGAGACGGTTTTTGTAAGGTCAGCAAGTGGTGCAAAAATATTTCTTGTTGTGGAATTTTAAGAGGGCAATTTTTATCACTTTGAACTCTTCCAGATCCGTCACGTTCCTTTGACCCACCGCCCCCCCCCCCCCCTCCTGCTGACTCAAATTCTTAATTGTCCGTTTTGACAGAGTTACAAGAATCATTGGGGCCCTGGATCATGTTGTGTTGCAGCTATCTGCGGTTCATATGTTACTGCAGTTTTGTGGTAGTGGCAGCAGTGCAGCCACTGGCAAAACTAAAGTGACTACATCTCTTAAACTTTCAATCCGAGAACTGTCAAAAGAACTTGGGGAATGTGTTTTTGTGTTTCTGAACATGTAGAGAAAATGTGAAGCAAATCCATGATGGTTATGCATCGACCACATGATGTTGAAAATTTAATTTCACATGGAGTGATCTTGGCCAACTCCACGTGACCTCAAACAGTGTATGATGTTCAACATAATTACAGTATAATTGTAATCCCCCTTATTGTTTCCACAGAACATTACCTACCTTTGTATGACACTTGTTATTTATTAATTGTATGGTAATAGGTAAGTTATGTTCTTGATTACTATGGTGAATCAGATTGTCATTATGACTGTGAAATGGTTCTTTTGCAGGTGTGTGGTGTGGCATGCAGTCAGGCGTTGTGCAGGTCCCAGTCTTTGTGTACCCATCGCCTATTACCTTCTATCTTGAAGACCAGAGCACTCACAAACAGGTCCTCACACTCTACAATCCATATGATTTCCCAATCAGATTCAGAGGTGAGTAATAACCACGTTCTGGTGTCTGTAATCCATGATGATTCATTTGCACAGAAACCATGTAATAAACTCAGAGTATGTGGCGCATATAAATGCTGTTAATATGCGTCATTGATGCTTCCTGATCCATTGTCTTTACTCCTATTCCCTGTAAAGGTGATATGTTCTCAGGAACTGAGGAAACTGTTTCAGTTCTGTGTACGGCACCAAACAAGTACACGGTTGTGGACCCTGAGGGTTCGATCAGGCCAAAGTTTTGTGTCGACATTGTTGTCAGACACAGCGCTGTCTCACCAGCCAACTGCAACATCACTGACAAGTTCAGGATACATTTGCAGAACCACACAACCAAGCAGGTATGGTTTCTTACATAAGGTTATTCAGTAAGAATGAACCAAGAGTTCAGAACATGTTCAGGGATGTGACTCTTATTTGCTACTATTTTGTGGCACATTGCTACATAACATGATACGAAATGCTCTAAGGTTAAAGCTAGAGTGTTATGCTATGGTAAACAGAACATTGTGAATCACAGGTAGACTAATGTAAAATTGATCACCTCGAAGACTGAGAAGTGATGGTATTTCTGTGCTGCTTGCACAATCAGTATAATGTAATAATTGTTAGGCCAGCACTTTTCCACAGCTTCTGTCAATGAATTGTACTGTAGACCAAGTTGAATTCTTTATCACCGTCATCAGGATGTACCAAACAGTTTATATATCACGTTGTTTCACTTCTAAGGACCAGCACTCACATGCGAATGCACATAGGAAAACCCCTAGAAATTCATTTTACATATTTAGGCAACAAGGAAAGTTACAACATTTTAAAGACATGTTGCATAATCTCTTTTATTTTACACAAATGCCGTTTATTTCGTAATTTTATCGTTTTCTGTTCAAATAATAGGTTTTTTAACACCATGCACTAAAATTTTATACCTACCCCAGTAGAATAAAGGTGAAAAATTGCTGTTCTTAACCAGGTGTTTGTATTTAATGTGTATGCGACTTTTTAAATTTTAAATGCTCTAAACAATTAGAAAGTTATTGAAGAAATTTAATAAGTGTGATTGATATACAGTCTGTATGGTAGAGCACACACTGAAATCTGTATGCAGTACAGTACAGTACAGTATAGAAAACTGTGGAAGAGTATTGATTGGGTAACTACCATATTACATTAAAGGACAGAGAGGTGGGTTTATTGTGTTCCCAAGTGCAGGAAAATGTGGTATGTGCTTGTGTAGGTGCATTAGACTATATGGTTACTGTTACAGCCACTGGAACTGAGCCAAACTGTGGGCTGTATCATTTCTCATTACTTGTGGAGTGGAGGTGGTCACATTGTGCGTGTGAAATATTTGCACTTGAATAGAGAGTGTGCATTCACAATACTCTTGCAAAGTATGCATCACACAAATGAGTGCCACTGAAACTTTTATAAAAGATGCCATATGTTATGTACTGTATACAGTCTTGCATTCATTTGCACTTAACTCAGCATATTGGGACTGTAATATTTGCCCCTGTGTAGAGGAAAAGGTGCTGGCTGGGCCATATTGAATTTGAGGCCTCGTCCCGTGTGAAAGCAGCTGGTTAATGAACAGTTGGTAGCAGCACGTAATTAGAAAGGTTTGGAATAAAACCAGTACAGTATTTTATGAAACAGTCCATAAGAGAGTGATTTCACGTCAGATCTTGGTAAAACAAATAATTTACGTCCAATACACGAATTTTAGCCGTGGATTGTTTTTGTCAGTAATTCCACTAGTGACGGTAAGCAGCATTCTTCAGGCAGTTGTGTTTGTAGTTTATAGGGAAGCAAGATGTTGCTGCAACTCTGCTACCAGGGACACCGAGTGGTCCAGTGTCAGATCATGAGGAGTTCCAGAGGCTTCCCCCCAGATTTGAGCTGTCTGCAGCAGGCAGCATGCAGCAGCAGTTCAGTGTTGTGCGAGACTATAGGCAAGGTGGGCCCTGTACAGTATAGGTGTTCTGCTTTCCTCCTGTTCCTCCTCCTCCTCCTTCTTCTCTCTCTCTCTCTTTTTTTTTTTGGTGCGATGGCTCGACAGCCCCTTGGGGCCCTAGGCCGCCTCATTTTTCTAGGCTTCACGATCACACTTTTTAGACACACCACATTTGGTAGGACTCCTCTGGACGAGGGACCAGCTCGTCACAGAGACCTCTACCTGACAACACACAACACTCACAAGAGACAAACATCCTTGCCCCCCGGTGGGATGAACCCACAATCCTAGTAAGCGAGCGGCCACAGACGCACGCCTTAGACCACACGGCCACTGGGATCGGAGTTCCTTTATTTTACTCTATCTGTATAAAGAGGCTGGTGGAAATTACAAATTAGTTATTCAACTTAGTTGTCTCTATTTGGTGGTATTTCCATTTTGTAGGCTTCTGTCATATCAAGGTCATCATCATGGCATCTATCACCATTTCACTTTGATGATTGTATTTTTTCACCACTTATCGCTGTATAACCAAATGCTCATTGAGGTATTTGCTCTTCTGGGATGTTATGCAGCATTGATTGGTAATTGGTTACTGAGATTTCGGTACAGCCCATCTGTTGCATCTTCAGTGGTCAAGCCCAAGCAGTCTTGACTGCTTGACCCTTGAAGATGGGATCGATAGGCTGTCTCAAAACGTTTGTAACTAACTACCAATCAATACTGCATAACATCCCATAAGCGCAAAGACCTCATTTACACTGCAGCAGAAGCCTGAAATCATGCAAATACTAATTGTGGATTTTGTCAGATTACTGTTGTTACAGTGAAACGCATTTAAGGTGACACCACCTAAGATGTTTGCCACCTTAAATTTTAAAGTAATGTGGTTGAGAAATTTTTTGTATGATTTATGCACTGTGTTAATATTTTTCTGTTTAAGGGGATTTCCCACCTAAATGTCGTATAAGGTATGCACAAAACTAATATTTTACCCACTTGATAACTTCTTTTTATGAAAACTTTTCTGAGTTTGTCTTGCTACTTCAGTTTCCCCCACTTCTATTTCACATATATAGTGAAAAGAGGATGCTTATGCTTCTAGGCAGGGGTGCACAAATCTTCCAGAAATCTATGAGCCACCTCAGGTGTCAGAAGGGTTACATGAAGGAAGTTTCATACCAAGGACACGCAAATATTAGGTAGTACCATACAAAATTTAGTTGCCAAGGTGACATGATGCCCAGGATTTGTGTACCCCTGCTTCTAGGCAAACACTTGGGAAGGATTGTTAGGGTACAACTTCCCATTTAATTATTACCTCACTCACAGTATGAGAGTATTTCGGTTTAAGATATAATATTCATTACTGTCAGCTGTAGAACAGTTTCTTGCCATTTTCAAAGTGCATGTGAAGCTTTTAATTCATAATAATTAGTAACAAAGTACTTTATTACGATGGTCATCGTGTTGTGAATTGACTTTGGGTGGGGATCTCCACTGTATTCAGTGAAGATCCCTGATTTGACTTCTTATACCAAATGAGGTGTAAAATGGAATATATGATGATCAGTTTCAACAGCAGGTGTTAAAACAGTCTATGTCAGTGTAAGTTTTCAGGCATTCATGGTGGATATTGATAATATGACGGTATTCTGGCATGTATTTGACATGTACAGTTGTAGGTTGCACCAATATTTTGGAGGAACATGCTGCCTCCCTCTTTTGGGATACAGCTATGTCCAGGTACATGCTGAAGTGATTGTGGGGAGGGATTAATTTGATTATGTAGGTGGATTGCAATGATTCATTCTGTAGTCTGTCTTACGACAGGTCCGTAGCCTCTTCCAAAGCGAGTTCTCCATAGAGTGCGATCTAGTGCTTCCTCTTTTAATTTCCAGTATCTTCTCTTTTCCTTAAGGTCATCCAGTAGCTGCTTACGTCTTCTCTTCCTTCCTTCTAACTTTCCTTCAATCATGTGTTTCAGAAGGCAGTTTCTACGCAAGATGTGACCAATCCAGTTGGCCTTTCTTCTTTTTATTGTACGTAGGATATTCCTGTCCTCCTTAACTCTGTGTAATACTTCTTCATTTCTCACACGATTGGTCCAGCTGATCTTCTCCAGCACCACATTTCAAAACTTTCCAGTATTTTCCGAAATGTCCATGTTTCAGCACCATACAAAGCTATGCTCCAAATGTAGCACTTTACTAGTTTCTTCCTTAAATTTAAGTCCAGTTTGCTGGTGAAAAGATTCTTCTTCTTGTTGAATGCTGCTTTTGCCATGGCAATTCTGGATTTAATTTCATGTGTACACCTTGCATCATTTGTTATCATGCTTCCCAAATAATTGAAATATTCCACGTTCTCCAATTGTTTTTGATCCATCATAATTTTTATTGGGGATGGTTGCCTTGAGATTCTCATTACCATAGTTTTTTGCACATTCATTTCCATTCCATAGTGTCTTCCAGTTTCAATTAGTCTAGTATCTTTTCTTCCCTAGCCAGTAGCACAAGGTCCTCTGCATATTATTGCAATGATTGTGACCAATAATTTTGCACAATGGGCTGGAAACGTTACAGCAGCTGCATAATATTGAGAGGAAGGTGATTTTTTTTTTAGAGAAAGCGTGATTTTCTTTCTTTTGCATGTACTTGATACCCAGAATTTTGAACCTGGCTGTGAAACCGTTTTGTGTTTCCATGTTTCACACAGTGTTACATCACTGCATATTACTGATAATTTAACATATGACCACACAGACACTACAGGCATCTTTTAGCACTGAATACAGTAAGGTACCCAGCATGTATTATAAAATAACATATCCCAATAATAATAATGTATGGGTGTGAATCATGGCCTTTGTCCTCAAAACATAATAGTCAACTGCACACCACTGAAATGAGATATTTAAGGAAAATAGAGGGGAAAACTAAAAGAGACACGATCAGGAATCAAACAGTAAGAATGGGATTAGGAATAATTCCCCTCAAAGAAATGATAGAATTAGCACAATTGCGATGGTTGGGGCATGTTGTAAGATTAGGGGATTTGAGGTACACCAAAATGGCTTGGCAAGCTAGAATACAGGGGAGGAGACCCAAAGGAAGACCCCAAGAGACCTGTGAAGGAGGGATACCTAAGATTTTGAAGGTAAGAGGAATTGAATGGAACAGAGTAAGAGCTATGACTCAAGTCTGTGAAACATGGAAAGCTCTTTGTAAACCCCTAGGGGGTTTACAAAGAGCTGCCAGTAGAAGAGTGACCAAGTGAAGTAAAGACCCAGCATGGATCCCCGCTGACAGTAACAGATTGTATTTTGACAGCATCCTCTCCTCGACTTGTTTTCAGTTCCCTAGAATTGTCACCTGTATTGATTAGCACGAAGAATTGGTGGGGCAACATGCTAACACTGCCGTACAGTAGCAGGCACTCTTAGTCTCAAAGGGAGGTGGGGAGGGTATTTAGCTAGAGTCACAACAGAAAACAGTATTACAGTAACAAATGGTATGTCTTTATCATGGAACCGTGCCAACTGATTGCCCTGCATAGCCTCTTTTCCATGCCCTAAACTGGGCTGATAGGGTCTGCTGTGAGCAGGAAAGAGAGAGCAATATTAAGACAGACAGTGAATATGTGAGGATGGAACATCTGGGCAGTGGGGTCTTTAATTTTAGTGTTGTGAAGGCACTGATAGTCGACCTCGGTGGACTAGTGGTTAGCGTGCTCGCCACTGGACCCAAGGTTCGCGGGTTCGATCCCGACCGAGGTCGATGGATTTTTAAGGGTCCTTCGGAGGGGAAGTAAAGTCGTCAGTCCCATGTCGTAGATTTACGGCATGTAAAAGAACCTTTGGGCATGAAGAAGAACCAGTAGTGTCCGTAAGCTAAATTCAAGCGGCCATTTCTCACCCAAGTCTCCTGACTGACTGCCAGATGGTTCTGGCAGTCACATCAGGATCGAGTTGAAAAGCGCGGCAGTGGGCCGGTCCCTCACTGCCGCAAATGCACAAAGACCTCGGAAAGAGGAGGCCCAAGCCCATATAGGGCTGTCGAGCCATGGTTATTATTATTATTATTATGAAGGCACTGATAGGATAATTGTTGGTACTGTGGGTTATTACACCTGATGGGACAGTGGTTGGTTCAGTCCAGGGTAGGGATGCAAAGTGTTGGAGTGGGGTGTTTCATGTCCATCTGCTTTGAAAGTAGGGTGGTATATCTTCACCACACGGCAGGACTGATGTGTCTCTGCTTCTTAAGACACCCTTGAAATCTTCTGATTGGTTATTGAAATGGGCGTCATCCCATTGATTACTATTAGCAATTATTGATATCTTCAATCAACTTGCTGTTTGCTGTCATGTATGTGAGAAATCTATGCCTTGGCACTACGGTGGCATTCCTTAAGTTTGGTATAAAATATAATGTTTCAGTTTCAGTATATAATACAGTCACATTGTGTTACTGATATTGGTTTCCCTTCACTGGCTGAAGAGTTAACATTGTCAGGTATTGCAATCATAAATAGACATGAAGTTTCTGTGAAGTACTTTATGGTGGAAAGTATCAAAACGTTAGTGGGTAGCAGACAGAACTTCTGAAGATACCTGCAATGGCAGGATTTAACCTTTAATGTGTGTACATATGTTTGTGGAAATCAGAGACTGCATACTTTATGTCCTCTGTACAGGCCGCATACAGACACCAAACTATATAGTAGTTGTGACTGCAGTCATGTGCATTGTGGCTCTACTGCTGCCTACGCAAGGAGACCAAGACACAAGATTCCCAATGTACTTGCATCTGACATCGCACCTCAAGATGGTGTTTGCGTATGTATTAGGTGAGCAGTGAACGGAACATGCAGACATACCCACACTCAAATTCACATTTATTGTTCCTCCAAGATGTTGATTTGAAAGTATCCTTCCATTTGACTTATTTTTTAAGTCCCCCCAGCAGAGATTGTAAGCATTTCTTAGGTGGGGTTCATATTAGATGTGGGACTATAATCTATTCAGCTACATAGAGCACATCAAACTCCACTTTCCTACCTCCATTGCCTCCTGTTCAGCTGTATACAGGAGGAGGGCACAAATTTTCCAAAAATCTGGGTTCCACCTCAAAATTCTAGGCACCAGAAGGATGGCATGAAGCTAATTCCATACTGAGGACCCATGATTTTAGGTAACACCATTCAAAATTTAATTGAAACTGTGAACTGGTGACTGGGATTTGTGTACCTCTGATATACAGCACATCAATCTCCACTACCACCATTGTCTTCCTTCCAGCTGTACACAGCACATCCAACTCTTATTTTCAGTACCTCCAATGACTTCCAGTATCTAACATCTGCAGTATGAAGCACCATGTTTTAAATATAATCTGTATTCATCTATCGAATTTGTCGAGTTGTGAGGCTTTGTTGTATTCCTCAAAACAGGCATGGCAAGGCTAACTTTATGCTCAATGATGGTGGAATATGTCACTGATGAAAATGTTAATTGCCCCAATTTTTTTAATGTTAATTTTACATGACATGATACCATGTTAATACAAGATAAATTCTGTTATGAGCCAGTAAAGATGTTTATATATACGTACAAGTATAGGAACAGAAGAACAGTTGCTGTTGTCTTCTTAATAAAATCATGATGTAACACTCGTTAATGAAATCTTTACAAATTTTGCAGAAGTTGAATGAAGGATGGAAACTTTTGTACACATGGTGAAATTAAAAGCAACATGAGAAATGCATCTTGCTTTCATGTCAACATTGAAATGAAGAAATACAGAGTAGAGATTATTACTTAATTCCCGTCTTCATAATGTGACTTTACACATAATCCTGTTGTTAGTTTGTAATGGACTAATGCAGATGCAGCAACAAGAGAAGGGATTGCCTTGTCTGGATTTTATGTTACAGACTGCTGCACTGCCATGTTATTCTGTTTCAGTATTTGTTTTGCTGCTGGTTGAAGGAGCCATGGGCCAGTAATTCTTAAATGCATCAAGCATCTGTTTTTTGAAAACAACTTGAAAGAAAATGGCATGTGTTTGGAATATATATAGCAATTAGAAGTACTTTTATGTTGTTGACCGTATTCGTAAATGGTGTTTTTACTTTTTGAGATGCAAACACTAGTTTTTGCCTTGGTGCTGTTTGTAGTTTGTAAAGAAGTGGACCATTCATATGTTTGCAAGATGCATTATTGTGATGTAAACTTCAGACTGACCATATTGCTTACATTGTATGTCTTGTTGCATGCTGAAGTTGTTGTCCCCTAACACCAGTTTTGTTTGATGCAGAGGAAGCAAGATTACTTGTCATTTACCTGAATATAAGGCCCCCCCAACTTTGCAGTCTTCAGTTTTCAGGAAGATTAACTTTACACGTGATTATAAGGCGAGCCCACATTTTTGAGATGATGATTTAGGAGAAACGTCTTTTCCGGTGTTCAGATAAATAGAATATGTCTGTGGGTTCCTTGATCACAGACATTTATGCAAATCCTCATTAACATAATTTGACCATCAGCAGGTCAGGCAGGCAATATCTGGATGTTGCAACAGGAAATTTATACATTCATTATCAAAAAGTTTGTAGGCCATATTTGAATGAATTAATAGTGTGGTGACATCTCTGAAGTTCTGACAGGTTTTGGATTCAGTTTTGTGATGTTCTGTGGTTAAGAGGAGAGAAAGATTAGCCATAGGAGTGTAAAATTAATGTCCTTCACAGTGTGGTGACTTAACAGGAGTGTTTGTGTGGTTTTTTAGTGGTGGCAGCATAAAACTTTATATTATATAGACTTGTGAATAATCCTGTGCTGTTATTCTGCAGGTTTGGTTACAATGGTCATTTTGAGACCATCATAACAGCTGGCAGGAGGATGACATCCTCCCATTGTTACATCTCAAAGAAGACGTATGTTGTGGCGAATCATCCTGTTTAAGATATAACTATGTCATCGGTTTCAGATGTGGAAAATGTGTGTGTAAAGTGGAAAAGCCTGTAGACAGACAGTTGTGAACCAAGACTTTGCTGCGTCTTTGGCACAGTATTTACGTACACTTCTGCTCCAGTTGCTATAAATATTGGACTGAAGATTTCAGATTGCAAGAAGCTATGTGAGGGATGGGACAGAAGGGAGGCACGTGCCCTTTTTGTTCAGAGTGCTTTGGTTCTTAGCAGTTATACATTTATGAGATGATACTAGAAGAGGTGCACTTTTTGCAAGATAAGAGCTTTTCTTCTTATGTCATGAAGTTGCATTGTCTTATTTTATCTTATCTCACAGCTCAGTTGCACAAATGCCTCCATTTGACTTTGTCCTCCAGTGGCTTTCCTCTCGTTGCATGCTGTTCTTGTTTTTATGCCGTTTTTATTTTACATATCCTAAGCACTGATTACCTGGTTGTCTTAAGTCAGCATGTATGTGGTGTGCAGTAAGTTTTTGCTAGAAAGGGCAGAAGTTAACCAAAGTTTAGCTAATAATACAACCAACAAAGCTCACAAAAGTTGCAAATCACAACTACACTCTGTGTAATTGTTCTTCTACATGTTGGAGCCTATGCAGCCATCTCGAGGGTGACTGCTTAACAATATTACTAGGAAGTACTGAAGTTTCACAGTTGTACAAAATACGAAACAATTTTTTGAACTGAAGTAACTAATTGAAGAAAAGGCACAGTTTATTAACAGATACTTAGATGCAGTCCCAACTTAATGGAAACTGAATTGCAACCACAGTCATTTAATATCATTAATATCATTACAAGAAGGATACCAAATATGTATATGCAGTTGGTATAAGTCAACGCAAAATTTGATTTAGTCATTTGTAACAAGCACCAGGGGTAAATATATACAGTAATTGGAAGAACCAAAGTGATCTGTACTCTTTCTTTATTTGGTTCTTTCAGCTCCCTGTGTCTTAAGTTATCCGTGGCTGTTCTGAGAGCTGATATGTGTCTGGAGTCTTAACTCCGTGCCTATGTTTGGCAGCTGTTGATACTAATAATGTGTAATCTAAGAACATCTCCTCATAACAATGTTTCTGTGCAGAGATTTTAACTTCTTTTGAAGAAAGGTACAAAATACTTTGTTCTGGAGCGTCGAATGTGGATTATGAGTCAGTGTGGTGCATGAAAATTTGTGAAATGGAATCCTGCGGTAATGCAGTATCGATATAAACTAAAGGGCACAAGGTCCAGCAAGCCAGAATGAAGTTATGGTCCTTAACAGAACAGACTATGGGCATGTAATGTAATGTGAGAGGTGAGAAGTGCATATAAAATTTTAGTTCAAGAAGCTGAGGGGACGAGCCTACTTTGGGGACCTACACATAGATGGGTGGATAATATGAAAATAGGCCTTAAGAGCATGGGATGTCAGGATGCTAACTGGAGTCATCTGACTCAGGATAGGGACCACTGGTAGGCTGACTAACTCTTACTTTCTCAAAGACAACTGCTGCATGGAAATAGTTGACCAAAATGATTGATAATGATGATATGGTACAGTAAGTTGTTAGGATTTAAAACGAGCTAGTATGTATGGAAAATGGAACAGATACTTATCATTCGATCCCAATGTTAGAAATACACTCAGGATGGTACAAAAAATGAAAGCGTGCAATTGTCATTGTAAAGACGAGTATAATATTACTATTTAAATATGAACTTTGATCTAATTTGCATGTAAACTACAAGTAAGGGTAAAGGGTCATCATCATACCATAAATGGCAGAGGTATAGCTCCACACATTCTTGAATTCAGAGTTATATGGAGATGCATGGTGAACTCCATGATCAGCCTGGTTCTCTTGGCATATGCATGCAGCACCCATTATGTGAGGAGTTGGGTGGGCCCCATATCCAGTAATGACTGAGAAACTGAATGGTGTTATCCAGTATGTGACCAGACACTACCGACTGAGCTGTGTTTTATTTACAACATGGAAGTTGTGCGAACTTTTAAACCTGTTTGTGATATGTATCAATTTCTGTTTGGTGAAATACTGTAATTTATTGTACAGAAACCAGCTTTGAATTGCACTCTGTATTCAAGAAAATAAAAGGTAAGCATTTTTAAACTGCAGATTTGGATTTGTTGGGCCTACATATTAAGATGTGTCCAGAATTGTAACTTTTAGTGTAAATGTAAAGTGTCAGAAGTGGGTGTTAGGTAAGTATATACCGTATATTCTCGAATCTAATCCGCACCCAGTTTTTGGCGACTTCTTAAACGAAAAAAAGTTAGTTCGCGATTCTAATCCGCACCTTTCCTTCAACAACCCCTTGCCCACGGGGCGACTGATTGAATAATATTGGATGTTACCAATGCGTTAAAATCCGACGCTACGCCTGTGGCCGATGAGTCATACCGATAGAGGCGGGGCCTTTCTCAACAGACGTGCGCAATCTCGTCTGAAGCCAGCTGATCTTTAGTTGTTGAAACGTGGGAGGTGCTTGTTCCAATTTGTCGTGTACCGTAGTTATGGAAGAGGGACACCTGAAATCTAAACGACTCTCATATACGGCAAAGTTCAAACGTGAAGTTATTCGGTGCGCAGAGGAGAATGGAAACCGCAAAGCCGCTGCAATTTTTGGAGTTGATGAAAGCAACGTTCGACTATGGCGGAAACACAAGGCAGCGATCAGCGGGTGTGAGGCGTCACGAAGGAAATTCGCTGGACCCAAGAAAGGACGATTTCCTGAAATTGATGATGCAGTCTTCACGTTTTTTCAAGAGAGACGCAAGACTGGACTGTTTGTGAGTTATGATCTACTCGCGAGGAGGCGATAAAGAAGGCCAGATCTTTGAACATTCCTCGAATTAAGAGTGATGACGGCGAGTCTGATGAATAATAAATTATAATAATAAATAATAAAATAATAGAATATTGTATTGTATTGTTCTTACGTTGTTTATTAATTACGTTAATTACGTTATTGTTATATTGTACAGCAGCTCAATCATTTTTCCAAAATCCAGCTCTAGACCGCGAATCTAATCCGCATCTGATTTTTTAGCCCTCTAAAACTGTAAAAAAGTGCGGATTAGATTCGAGAATATACGGTAGTCATAATGATAACTCTGGTATATGTAGATATAATCATTGGAAGGGGGGAGAGGCATTGTTATAGCATTGTTGTCTGTTTAGCTGTAATCATGCTGCGTTGTGAGGTGTCAGTCAAACAGGCACTGGAGCATTTATGTACGAGGTGCATTCAGAAAGTAAGGGCCGGTCGCTCACGACAGCCATGGGGGTCACGTGATCGGGTGCGCGCATGCGCAGTGAGTTTAAGTACATTGTGAAGCCAGACATCGCAGGTTCAACCGCTTGTTGCGTGTCGTATTACATCGATTTAAGATGAACAACTTAATCGAAAATCCCGCCAGTTGTGACATCCGTGCAGCAATACGGTATTTGAATGCAAAAAATCTTACGTTAGCCGAAATTCATCGGCGGCAGTGTGAGCAATTAAAAAATGGCAGAACAAAAGTGCACGATGAAGATCGCAGTGGCAGCCGATCCGTCGTGAATGACGAGCTTCTTGAAAAAGTCAACAACAAAATTTGTGAAAATCGGCGGTTCACAATTTCAGAGTTATCGACGTGGCCTTGTTCCTCCACCTCAAAAACTTCACAGACGGCGAGTAGCTGAAATCAACAGTGGCAAACTGGCTGAACACACAGGCGGCAGTCTTCAATGACAAGGGGATACAAAAGTTGGTGCCCCTCTATGGTAAGTGCCTCAATTCCGGCAGACTATGTAGAAAAATAATGTAATGTACTCATTACGTTTTAGCTATAAGAAAGTTTGTTTACAGTACTTGCTATTTTTGTTTTTGGCCAGCCGGCCCTTACTTTCTGAACGACCTTCGTACTTAATCGTAATGACTGGCATGGATAGGAGAGCGAAGGGTATTTTATTTATGGGCACTCAATTGCTCAGATTATGTAGTGTTGATCGTAGGTGAACTAAATGTCAGTGTGCTTGATAGCACTTCACGGGAGTTGATGGAAATCCACCAGCTCTTGGCTGGTGTGCTGTCTAAGCCGGCTTGACCCTCATCGACCGACTGATGTTTGAGAAGGCCTCACGTATTGGCGAGGACAGCAAAGCCAGACAGTGTGACAAATTTCTACGCCTCCATAAAGCACAACACCCAGTGCCCCTGGCCGCTATAGAGACGGTTGTGAACTTGAGCGGCAAACCGCTGGATGACCCTGTGCTCATCCCTATAGAAGGGTTTGAAGTATGCAGTGGCTCTGACGGTATTGCCCAGAGTACGTCCTCGCTGGGGTAGAGACGGCTGAAGAAGCCAGGCAAGAAAGTGTGAGGACTATTAGGAACTCCTCTAGACCGAGGGACAACTTGACTGGCGCTGAGAGGAAGGCGCTCAGGTCTCTAAGAGAAGAATTTGACATCACCATCGTCCCAGCTTACAAGGGCAATGCCTCAGTGGTACTTAACACTGTTGAATACAATCAGAAGACGGGTGCCCTTCTAGAAGGCGCAGTTTACAGGAGGTTGACTAAGGACCCCACAGAGGTGGTCGAACGCAAAACAATACTTCTTAAGAAGTCCTCGCTTGCTGAGGAGGTTTGCAAACGACTACGTCCCGCGGGTACAAGACTTCCAAGGATATATGGATTCTCCAAGATTATAAAGAGAGAGTCCCTGTTAAGGCCTATTGTGAGCAATATTGGAGCCCCTACCCACCAGTTGTCTAAGTATCTGGCTTCCATTCACCGCCCTACCTTTCCCTATATAAACTGCGTAGCGTGTTCCCGGCTTTCTTTGCCTTTTCTTTTTGGTAGATTTGGATGGAGCAGAGCATTTAATTTACTTACCTTTCTCTTTTGGAGTAAAGTTTGTTTCGCTTTTGAGCACAGCGTGGGAGAGCAAAACTCCGGTGTACTGTCCGGTTTCCTCTAGTCCTTCATTGGATTCTAGGGAGCAGTTATAGAGGAAGTAGAGCGCCCAGCATTAGGCGAAATGCTGAAGGAGGAGGAATTAGCCTTTATCAAGGCTATTTCGACTTGCCATCTTTCCCATGCTCTCTTACCAGAGCTGAGGAAAGCCCTAGTGGCGGGGAAGAGCAATGCCCTTGTGCACAGCAAGGCCAGCATTTTCAGCGTGGCGGAGGGCTACTCCTCCGAATGGCGAGGGACCTGAATGCCAAGCACATGGACTAGAATTCGCGCCTGATTACGACAAACGTCAGGCTCCTGCTTCACTATGCAAACGAAATTTCCTGTGTGATTTGCGGGCCGGACACATCCACTACTATCCCATACAACTCGTCTACTATCCCAGATGTCCTGAATATGGTAATAAAGGACGTATTCACCCCAGTGTATCTGACCACGTGCTCCTCACTAAGCTCAGATCACTTGCCCATACTGATCTACATAAGATGTTCATCCTTTCTCAACCTCCCTGAACGCCCTGTTTTCCGGCGGACCGACATGCCTAAAGTCCAGGCCTGCGTGGATGATAGACTTTCGTCCAACCCGGATCTACCGAAGGAGGTGGCATTCGACCCATGCGTAGAGAATCTGTCCAGCGCTACCATCGTGACTGTAGCTATGAGGACAGCCATGAGTAGAACGCGTGGCGACCCACGGCACCCAATATCGTCTTGTATTCAGGATTAATTACGTCTGAAGTGCCGGCCGAGGAGACAGCGGCAAACCACTAGGGGATCCTGTCTGAAAGCTGAGGTCAAACGCCTAATAGATTGGTTACCCGCCAGCTAAATGAGTGGAAGAATGACCAGTGGAGCGAGAAGCTGGAAACCCTTGATCCCGATGATCAGTCGCTGTGGAGGTTGACCAGACTGGTGAAGAGATCCTACTCCTTCCCTGATTCCCTCCCATTATGGTGCTCCACCACACTTCCTTCTTGCAGTTCAGGAGTTCTTGAACAACGTGTTTCCAGAACAATGGGTAAGACAAGGTGGACCAAGAGAATGGCCTGCTCCTTCTCCTGATGTAAATTGCTTACATTTTTTACCTCTGGTGATATCTAAAAGTCAGTGTTTATGCTACAGAAGTCAGTAATGTCCAGGACTTCTAACAACAAACGCAGAATGGATATGAGATGATTTGTACCAAACATGGAATTGTCCAGTGTGTCAGGCAGTCACTGTACAGACATGCAATGTCCCGCGTTTAAGCTGAAGTTGGGCACTTCCGAGCATTTTTTTAATCTTCAGGAGGTTGTAACTCAGAAACCATGCTTCAGAAGGCCTATATTCCTATCATACTTTTTTCCTTGTAATGTGGCATAGATTCATCTTCTGTAGGTTTTGCCATGCATTTTCATTCACCCTATATACCTATTGTATAGCCTGTACATACATGCCTAAAATACAGCCAGTAGAGATGTCTCCCTACAAATACATAGAATACATATCATTCATACAAACTACAGACACTTCTCCATGCTCCTCTACACATGCCAAAACTGCATCCTGCAGTAGAGTCTCTACGAGATGTCCCATTACCCCACTGTATGTGCCTGTAATACAGCTAGTACAGATACCAGTTTATACAGGCCTGTACTACACTCTGTAGGCATACCTTTATACATTATCCTTCAAATGACCAAACAGCCCTGGAAATTTCATTTTATACATTTAACTAGCACAGAAATTTACTGCATTTTAACACATGCTGCGTAATCTCTGTTTACATTGCAGAAAATTCCGTTTATTTCATAATTTTATCTATTTAACCTGCTCACAGAATCCGCATGACGAACCTGTATTATATAATAAACTTGCATATTAAAGCACGTAATGGAAATTACCTTCAACTTTCAGACATGATTGACACCTGGTAAAAAAAAAACTATTAAAAACTATTTGAAGTTCTTGTCCAGAAACTGCCAAAACTGCAGGCCACATGATGTCATCAAGTTCATCCTCTGTGTGTCGATTGCTTTTATAGGCTATGTATTGTCTTTCAAACGTCTGTGCAGATAATGGCCACATGGCATCAGATCAGCTGAACAAGCAGGCCACAACGGTAACTTCAAATTTTGACAATACACACAACATGTATTTACATTTTACAGAATAAATATTAATTCACGATATCCGAGGTTCCCACAGTAGTAACTATTAGAATTACCATCTTTGAGCATATGACATTGTGCGACCTACTAGAGGCTGGCCAACATTCTGAGGGAACCAGCTGTCTCCAGGCTCAGAGTAGAAAATGCAGGCAACAGGTTTCTCCAAAATGCTGGTAAATTTGTACCAGAGTACATGGCATGGCATCATATCACAGAAGAAGTTACTCTTTGTATATTAATTCCCTTAGAAAACCCCTACATTTTCACTAGTTGCAAAAGGTAACTGTTAGTTCCTAGGCTCTGAACTGCCTATAACAAGTACGGTAATAGCGTCAGTTTTTCATACTGTTGTGAACTGTCATAAGAACAGATGTCTAATGTAAAATTTGTCCACGGGTGAACAGCTGAAGTCCCGCACTGGATTACATAATAAAATATAGCTCTGATGAACATTGCACAATATATTTTATAAAATCTGAAACATCTACTTAAGTTTCAAAGCTATTACCGTATATTCTCGAATCTAATCCGCACCTTTTTTACAGTTTTAGAGGGCTAAAAAATCAGATGCGGATTAGATTCACGGTCTAGAGCTGGATTTTGGAAAAATGATTGAGCTGCTGTACAATATAACAATAATGTAATTAATAAACAACGTAAGAACAATACAATACAATAATCTATTATTTTATTATTTATTATTATAATTTATTATTCATCAGACTCGCCGTCATCACTCTTAATTCGAGGAATGTTCAAAGATCTGGCCTTCTTTATCACCTCCTCGCGAGTAGATCATAACTCACAAACAGTCCAGTCTTGCGTCTCTCTTGAAAAAACGTGAAGACTGCATCATCAATTTCAGGAAATCGTCCTTTCTTGGGTCCAGTGAATTTCCTTCGTGACGCCTCACACCCGCTGATCGCTGCCTTGTGTTTCCGCCATAGTCGAACGTTGCTTTCATCAACTCCAAAAATTGCAGCGGCTTTGCGGTTTCCATTCTCCTCTGCGCACCGAATAACTTCACGTTTGAACTTTGCCGTATATGAGAGTCGTTTAGATTTCAGGTGTCCCTCTTCCATAACTACGGTACACGACAAATTGGAACAAGCACCTCCCACGTTTCAACAACTAAAGATCAGCTGGCTTCAGACGAGATTGCGCACGTCTGTTGAGAAAGGCCCCGCCTCTATCGGTATGACTCATCGGCCACAGGCGTAGCGTCGGATTTTAACGCATTGGTAACATCCAATATTATTCAATCAGTCGCCCCGTGGGCAAGGGGTGGTTGAAGGAAAGGTGCGGATTAGAATTGCGAACTAACGTTTTTTCGTTTAAGAAGTCGCCAAAAACTGGGTGCGGATTAGATTCGAGAATATACGGTATTTTTATTATAAATTTCAATAATGAATTCAAACATTAGGCAGTTCTTTGAACAAGTCTAAAAGTATGATTCACTCGAACTGCTGTCATCACTGAGCTTCAAACAATGGCTGTGAATATAATTTGTTCACGACTGAACTGTGTGTGTGTGTGTGTGTGTGCAACATAACTGCACAGTAGGGTATGCTACACATCAAAGATCAAGCATGGAACTGAAAACAGATAAAAGAACGCTGAGAACTGCAGGAGGAATTGGTGAGGAATGTAGATGGGAAGTCTGGAAGAGCTGATGGGATATGAAACGACCTGTCTTGAAAAAATTAACCTTCAAACAACCTCCACTCGCATATGCAAACGCATGTAAAAACACACCTCTATGAATTCATTTTATATATTTAGGCAATAAGGAAATTTACTGCATCAGTAAGACATGCTGCATAATATTTGTTTCATTTTCCACAAAATGCTATTTATTTCATAATTTTATCTTTTTCTGTTCAAATAATATGTTTTTCATAAACAATGCGCCAAAATTTAAATTCCAACCTGGTCATTCAAAGGTTAATGAACAGGTAATGACAACCACAGGACACCGTTACTTTTTTTTGCAGTTTTGTTATACTTACTAAACAGAAACAGGATATTGTGCACTTTGTTCATACAAACAACTCAAGATAATTCCACAATGATTCACATAAACAGTGCACTTTCAGAACCCATGGGTCTCATTCACACCACCATCAGCTACACAAACCCAGCCTTTGTTTCCATCCACAGGGCATTACTTACACAAGCTGGAGGTGAGGGAACACGTCAGTTGTGTCATGCTGAACACATGGTAACAAAGGGTCAAATTCCTTGCCTCCACTGGAACACTGGACTTCAACAGACTCAAAAATCAAGTACTACTTTTCACCTTTAACTGCTGAATCAAGCCACCAGCTACATCACAATATGCATCATGATAGCTTT
The DNA here is from genome assembly GCA_021186555.1 of Reticulitermes speratus. Taxonomy (NCBI): domain Eukaryota; kingdom Metazoa; phylum Arthropoda; class Insecta; order Blattodea; family Rhinotermitidae; genus Reticulitermes; species Reticulitermes speratus. Next base: position 9,523,464 of record JAJKFL010000005.1, read on the forward strand.
GTACTCTAATAAGGATATTTTCAAGTGTATACAATAAAAATTAATTAGAAAGTCACAACAATTTATACTTAAAGGCTGACACCATGAGTGGGAGAGTTAAAGTCACAACCTTTCATGTTTCTCTGTAAACCAGCTGAAAGATTCTGTGGTTCAGTTCTGAAACTTCTGCACATGGTTACCGCTTCAGTAAAACCAGAAATTTTGAAAGCTTAGAAGAAAATGCTTCTCTATACAGGACAATAATGCGCTACAGAAATGAATATGGTAAGGAAAATACATCAACTATCTGAAACAGCACAATAAAGATTCATTAAGAATGTCCAATGTCAAAAGACAAACTGTAATGCAGGATCAAACTAAATAACGATACTCCGATACAGCTTGAAGGAGAAGGAATCCATTCTGGTCTGACACTGACACAATAAAATTCTCTAAGATTTGTAATGTATTCTGGAAGTTTGAGGGATGCTATGAATGTATGGGAAAACACATGAAAGATGACAAACTCTTTTCTTAGGCTCTCACAAGACTAGTCCAATCCATCCCGTACACTTGGAAACAATCTGCTAATACAGTGTCATAAGACAGCAATGTGGATGTGACCATACCTACAATGCAAGTGACAATGCAGCTCCAAGATGTCAAATAAATACAGGAATACACATATAAACTGCACTGCACCCTAACAACTAGTGTCATCTGATAGGAATGATGTAGTGAAAAAATACATTAAAAATCCTTCCTGTCCCCCCTCCCCCCAATAATTTTGGTTAAAAAATGTAATATAATTCTTCAGTTGCACCTCTTCATTGAACCCATGTAATTTGATGCAAATAACCCAACAACTAAGTGCCAGGCACAGTCATAAACACAGAACTACACTGGCCTGACTTGTCTCATCCAGTATCAACAATGTTGACATACTTCAAGATATCACAATACACGCACCGCACTCACGTGTCCCACAAGCATCACATACAGCTCAGCATAAAATGCTAGTAACCTTAACGCACATCATCACTCCCATTCAGTTGTGCCAGGGGCTTTGTTGTCAGGTCATACAGAACTCTGGACACTCCTGGAACTGTCAGTATCTCGGTCACCATTCTCTGCACAACCTGCCGAGCAATTCAAAACGTAGCTATAAATGTTTTACACTGAATTATTTATAAAATATAGAGGTACATGCTATTTGTGAATATATAACTGAACTCAGACGACTCAGCAATGGTTCAGCCTGAAATACAGGCTGAGAGCACAGCAATAATCCACGGTCATAACTATTCATATTTAAAACTGTTCTCCCCCCTCTCTTACCCCACACATCTTGTTGCTTATTATGTTGTTTTAAGGCAGAAGTGTGTAAAGAGGATAATCAGAAATGGATGCATCCTTTATATTGAATATTTTCACAACGTGCACAACCTATCAGCTTCCAGTTCTTTCTACATATTATAATAAGATTCTCCAACCTCACTTGTTCTGATATCAAAACCCTGATGATGGATACAGACAGCCTTTGAAACAATGGTGTAACAGGAACACCTTACACATCCGTTAGTCCAAGGAAATTTTATTGATGCAGTTGCTGTTTGCGCTTCAAACTACGTACCACCACAGACTACACTAAACTGAAAATTTTCGTCTATTCTGAATTTTAAAAAACACGTCTTCACAATGACTAGTCTTAATATAATACACAAGGCCTTGTCTAAATTGCAATACAAGTAAAAGTGACCTTTGCACTTTCTGTGGTATTTAAATAAAGTCAAGTAAATGACACGAGTACTTGCAGACTGTAGAATTCTGATACATCTAACATACCATATTTACCCGAATGCAAGATGACTCTAATCTAACATGATTCCCCAGATAAAACACGTCTGCCAAGGCAAAATGTATTTATCAAAATCTATGACTCCACAGAAATAAAACGTCTGCCATGCTGTTATGATCCACACCGACTAAATAATACATTTATATTTCTTGGTTTATAAACTTTCTTGAACCCATGTTACTGCACTTTGTTCAAAGTGCAGGGCTGCTAAACAATGAATACTAGGGCTGCACAAAGAATTATAAATGGTCGATGTGCATGGGACGCTCTGGTGCCCGCCCTACTTCTATTCTATTCTATTCTATTCTTGAACCCATGAAGAAGATTCACAATTTTCTCCACAGATGGTGTTAAGAATTTTAAATACACGTGTTCTGGATTTCTGTGTTGTGTCTGTGGTCTAATCAGTCTGAGTTCATGGCTTTTTTTATGATTTTTATTTTGTGGGTTGGTCCAGGTTTTATTTTTGAGTCTTGCAGTTAATTTTTAATTTTTCAATAGCCATTTTCCTGTTATTACCCTTGGACTCATCTGTTCTCAGATGCATATCTTAACAAGTTACTGACTGAGAATAGCTTGATCTAAGGGGTCCACCAGGTTAGGTGCTTCTTTGCCTGAAAACAGAAACAGAGCTGGCTTCCAAAATGTCCTGCTTCTTTAAAAAATTAGACAATGGACAAAGTCCCAAAAAATAAGATTGTGTCAGTTAACGTCAGTTGTGTTCTGTTCTCTCTTTTATTTACACATGATGATTTGGCGATGCAGGCCTTGGTATGGCTCTGCATGGTCTGGTTCAGAGCGATCCAGTTCGTATGAGAATGTAGGGCGACCTCATATATTTAAGCGCCAAATTTAAGGAAAAAACCTAGCCATACATTCGAGTAAATACGGTAATACACATAAAAGGTAAAAAAGTTGAAGTTGTCCCTGTGCACGCTATGACGGCATGTGAGGGGAATAAAGGGTATAGCTCCACTCATTATTAACAATGGTGCTAGATGGCAGTCAGTGGTCAACATCACACCCCAGCCACTTTAACCCTGGGAAAGAACTCCACTACCCATTGAGTAGAAGGCTGGGTTGGCCCCAGAGCCAATTTGGATATTATGGAGACTAGAAAAATCTGCTGCCCCTGCCAGGATTCAAACATCGTATCATACAGCCAACAGCTAGTCACCGTACTGTAGTGTTATGAATCAAGTGCTTCACTAAAAGTGTCAAAAGGTTACATGGATAACCCATGTTAAATTTCATCTTTAGAAGTTATAAAGCCTCCATATGCATACAAATGACATAACAAGAGCCTGTGAAGTTATAATGCAAGTACAAATATGTACAATGCATTACACTTATGAAAATCCTAGTCACACTCACATCTACTGGTAGTTCTCGGCCTGGGATGGCTGGCACTCCGGTCATGAAGTCGTGACTGCAGAAAGGCCTGAGCACTACTGAACGCTGACAGGAAGGAATCCGAGACACTTGGTCACGATCAAAATGCACAGGAATCAGCACAATTGGCATCTGACTGAGGGAGCTGACATAGCCTGATGAGGCCAGCACCTGCCACATCAAAACCATATCACTAAGACCATTGTTGTAACAGTAAAAGGTAACAAAGACTGTGATTAAACACCACACCACAAAGATCTATGGGGAGGTAATGGCAAAGCCCCAGCAATTAACCTTGGCACTAGACTGAGGTCAACTATCAGGCCTACCCTGGTCAAATTATCCCGAAGGAGAAAAGCCAGTGGTATCCCGTAGAAACAAGGTTGTCATCATCTTAGACAAGACGAGCAATGTATGTATAACACAACACTGTGGCATGTTTGCATAACAACTGGTGCAATGGAAACACAACAATGTGTTGTGTATTGTTATGCAACATGTCACTGTCAACATTATAAAAATACTCGGTGTTACACAACAATGCTTTTATGGCGAACTGATGCTACCAGAAACAATATGTACTTAGGCCTTCATGAGAAGTATCCAATATTTCCATCCAAAGTTGATCAAATCTGGATTTTCCTCACAGATTTTCAACAAGTCCCCCATACCAATTTCACAAAAATACATTCAGTGGGATCCATGCTGATGCATGTGGATAGACAGACAGATGGACATGACGAAGGTAACACGCTTCTCTTGACTATGTCGACATGCATAAAAAGTAAACCTAAGCATGTTCCTGTATGCCACACAGTGACTGCGTAACACTAAAATCAAGACCTGAAGAAGAATTTCCACCTTGCACTAATATTTCAAGTAACACAACGATCATGGTAAGTGAGCAGGTTCATACATGTACTGCACTTTCCAGCCAAAAACCACAATAAATAACTTGCAGTTCTGTCTTGCTCACCTGATTGGTGACATGGTCCACTTGCCGCAATGTACTGAGCACATTTGAGGTAAGAAAAGTTGGTGTGATATCCAGCACCTGGTCACGAACCAACCCACCCCATATATAGCACACTCGGTTCACATTGTGACACACCCGAGGAATGAGACAAGCCAAGAAAACCATGTCGCTCCAGTCAGGCTCCTTCTCGCTGGACAGTCCTACCACATAGCTGTAGCTGCGACAGTCGCCCTGCAAACAAATTGTTACCAGAGCATGAAAACGTGCACTACCCTCACGAACTACAACACTTATTACATATAATTGTGTGCGTGAATATGTGTGCATGCACTCCGATGTGTGTGCATATGCCCACACAACACATACACACAATGACAACATGGCCATTTTACAGCTCTGAAATATTTTTTCAGTACACCCAGATCCGAAAGCACATTTCTGAAACTGTATCAAAGTAAAATGTATATCTGTGACATAAACATTTGATACCATATACTTTTCTGTTACACTACTAAGATTGCCAGAGAGGTGATCAGGGGATGGACAAATAGGAAACATACAGAATATTGACAGTCCATTCAGGGACAAAGACAGGCTAGAGACTTTCTCAAAAGACCCTCTGCTAGAAGAGCTGGAGAACTACTCAATTTGAACAGAAACCAGCTAAGGATACTGACAGGGCTGTTCACAGGACACTGTCATTTAAAGGGACATTTGTTTAAACGGAGGCTAGTAGACAATCCCGAGTGTGATAGATGCAAACAGGCATCTGAAATGGCCTCACATGTTCTTGGCGACTGTGAGGCCTTGGCTGCAATAAGATTCAGGTACCTGGGGTATCATTTTATGAAACCAGGGGACTTTAAGGACATCTCTGTAAGCAGGTTACTGCACTTTGTTCAAAGTGCGGGGCAGCTAAACAAATGAATGTAAGGGCTGCACAAAGGATCAGAAATGGTTGATATGCACGGGACGCTCTGGTGCCCGCCCTACTTCTATTCTATTCTATTCACCTGAAAATCAATGCATTGTTAAGTTCCCATGCTTCTTAGGCAGGAAACCCTTCTAACCTTTAGACAGTGCCCATCCTATACACACACATACACAACACAAGCAGGGCTATCACCCAATGACTGTATTTCATATATGTAGTCAACCAGTATAATTACTGCATTTTTTGAGACATGATGCACAATCTTCTTTTTTTTCTCCACAAAATACTGTGTATTTCATAATGTTATCTTTATTTGGTCATACAATATTCCTGTTTTACATAAAGAGTGTGGTAAAATTAAATGTCCGGCCCTGCCGTGAAAGCGTTACGGGGGTAACATGCTAAAAGGGCAGCATGCATGTTAATATTATGTGAAAATTTTGGTACCAAATGATTATGTCTTAGGCAGAAAAACTTCTTAAGTGGAGTCATCTTAAGCAGATTTCACTGTATTTTCTAAGGTTTCGTGGATAAAATGACCTTCCCTTTCAAAATTCAAAACTACATACAATAAAAATTTCAATTTGTGTGCATCCCTAATCAAAGAAATGAACATAAAATGTCAGCCAGAGAGTACAATTACTTTGGTGCACAGCAACATTAATGTAACACTGGCAGCACTGCTCACCTGGACTCCAACGCTACGTATAGGCAGTAATGTGGCTGCTAGATGCTGCTTGTTTGATACTCTCCTCAGTTCTAACCTCTCCTCTTCACTCGTTACACTCTCCACCCGGTTAAGGAGTGCATGCTTCTGTAATCAAGAGACAAAACAAGTGTTACATTGTGTGAAACTGTCTAGTCACCATACTAAAATCTGCAAGTTGTCTCTGCTACTATAACTGCTATTGTGCAATAAAACTCATTAATGATATATCCCCATGTAGGCCATGATATATCTTATGTGAAACTTTAAAATATTTTTCTCTAAAACATTTTTACTTCATGGCATAAAAGAGAAGTTGTGTGTGTGTGTGCCCTTCATCAACTCACAAAATTCAGGTATTGAGCATGTAACCAGGCACAGATGGTTAGGGTGGCAAAGACAAAGAAGCTGAGAGACACAAACTATAGGGCCTATATGCATTTACTATTGGCATGCACAGTGCAGATGTTATCCATGTAATGGACTGGCTAACAAGGGTCAGCTAGTGTAGCCAAATAGTGTCAGCATGTTGCGTTTCCTTATAGAGCTTCTCCAGCTCCTTCTGTCAGGACAGACTGATAATAAATGTTGGTGACAATTCTAGGAAGCTGGAAACATGGGGAGGAGGGAAAACTGTTCAAAAATAATGTTATTTAATGTCAAGGATTCTGATGATGGTATATCATCCTAGTTGTGACCAAAATTTTGGACACTGTCCATCACCAATGGCAAAAAATCCCATAGGCTGGATCTGCCTCCTCCTGCAGATGAAATGGGGACAAGGAGAACCCACTCCATTGGACCTGTTGGTCTCAATCCCTAGACACCAAACAAAAGGTAAGGTATGGTGTTCTAATATGTGTACTTGTATTTACTGTATGTATTTTGTTTTGTATGTGTATGGGTGTTTTTGTAAGGTGTGGATGTATTTGTAAGGTATGGATATTTTTGTAAGGAGTGGATGCTTTTGTAAGGTGTGGATGTTTTTGTAATGTGTGTACGGTGTTCTAATGTGTGTACTTGAATTTACTGTATGTATTTTTTTTTTGTATGTGTATGGGTGTTTATGTAAGGTGTGGATGTATTTGTAAGGGTGGATGTTTTGTAAGGTGTGGATTCTTTTGTAAGGAGTGGATGCTTTAGTAAGGTGGGATGTTTTGTAATGAGAGTACGGTGTTCTAAATGTGTGTACTTGATTTACTGTATGTATTTTTTTTTTTGGATGTGTATGGGTGTTTCTGTAAGGTGTGGATGTATTTTAAGGTGTGGATTTTTTTGTAAGGAAAGGATGCTTATTCAAAGTGTGGATTTTTTGCAATGTGTGTACGATGTTCAAATGTATGTACTTGTATTTACTGTATGTATTTTGTTTTGTAATTGTGTATAGTTTGTTTTGTATTGTTACTTTTATGATATTAATATGTCCATTGTATTGTTACTATGTAAGGATACTGCCACCAGGGAACACCCAATTGCAGTAAATAATAATAATAAAATAATAATAAAATCTGGACAATGTATACACACTTGCAATGTCACAAATCACCTGTGAGAGATAAATGAAACATCTGAAGTATAATGGAAATTTAAAAATTCCTTTAAAACCTCTGGACTCATAAAGCCAGTTTTCATTCCTAGAGGTCAATAAAAACCACCAAATGAAACCATAAGATACACAGAACCACCCTAGAAATGGGACAGTAATTGAAGAATTGGAGGTAAAAGATTGTGGTTACACAATTATGACTGATGAAATGATATCAGAATTTTATGAATTCATGTAAAATCTAATGTACCAAAGATAAAGACTGACTCAATAAATACAAGACAAACCTTTGAATCAGAGATCCACTAATGACCCTAGAATTACAATCACACCAGTCTGGAACCAGTGAATCAAGAATATACTACCAACATGGACAACAATGAAATCTCTAAATGAGACACACACCGTGAAACACTAAAAATTGTACAAATAATATGAAAAATGTCTGTTAACATGACCATCCCCAAGTGTAGTGAAGCTAGGAACAGACCCAACCAAGTCACAGTATCTGATTAATGATCAGGAAGGAATCACAGGTTTTGTGATTCCAGGCCTTTTTTTTTTTAAAGGAATTTTTGAATTCCAACTGTACTTCGCGTAATTCAGTTATCTCTTGCAGTAGCTCTTTCTAATCGGTCCAGCAGTAAGCTCTCCCCTTGCCCCATTCCATGTGCACAGGGTGGCAGATCCAGTCTTCAAAATGTGTGTTTTTTTACAGCCTGAGAAGAAGGATGATGTCCAAAGTTTCAGTCACAACTAGTCTGTAACTATTCGTGGGGTCTCTGTCAAAAATGTTACACGTTCGGTGCCTTACTGTATTCAGTAATTTATATTGCTTTGTGTTATAATTAGGCATGATATGAAAATGTGACAAATGGAGAAATACAAGTTACATATCCAGGTTCAAAATGAGTTGTGTATTATGCAAAAAATAAAAAAAGTTCCTTTTTCATACAACTCATCCTTTTCTCAACATTGCATGCAGCAATGCATTTTTCCAGATTGTAACACATAAAGTATCTTTGAAAAGTTATTCTCACACAAGTGCTGTATTTTGAGCACAACCACTTCCAGACACAAATTTTTGGTGAAGAGCAAAATATTTTAGGGAATTGAAACAGTGTGAGATTGGGGGTTCTCACAGCAGTGACACCAAAAATGTGAGTATTCCAGGATGTTGCACTGGTAAATAGTTATTGACATTTCAAAGGATTGTAGTGCCTTCACCTTTAGGTTCAAGCCGTCCTGGAAGAGAGAACCTGCACTGTAAGATGTGGGTATATTATATAGGTCAGGGAGAATGGGTGGCAGAGAGACACACACCAACTGGAGTGGTGATGCTAGGCACTGGGTGGGGCCTGGTGGTCTGGCTGTGACAAGGACTAGTGGTTCGATGTGAGGCTTGACTCCACTAATTACACAGCACCAAAAATATTTAACAGAAAATTATTCATCATCCATTACATGTACTTCCTACAATATGGACATCACACCTCTGTTCAGAGACTATGCTCAATGTCTATAGTGTCTCAAACAACATGTTACGAGTGGTATGCTTCAATTTATTTCTGAAAATATTGCATATGTAGTTTTCCAGCTTCAAGAGGTTTCCTGTTATGACTATCGACCATCAGAGACATCTGTCAGAAAATGTCCATTTGTTTCCCAGCACTTTGCAAATGTCAGCATGGGTTCACAGATTGCTAGTGCCTCTTCTTCTTCAGTTTGTTCTAATTTTTCTTTATTGTTGTCAGTAACTTCCTGGTAGAGTTCTTCAGTTTCTTGCTCAGCACAAGGGAGAAAAATGTCATCAGCTGCTACACACTCACTCAATATTACTGCTACATTCCACTTAGACTTCAGATCAGCCCACATCACTGCACTTATTACCTCATCATGCTAAGTTGCACAACTTTGTCACTAAACAGCACTACAATAATATTCACACAAAATTATTACCACAATCGTAACTTCGAAAAGAATGTGTTTCTTCTGGTGATGTTTGGTAGCAATTCATGAGATACATTCACATCAAAAGAATTCAGACACTCAACTTCATGGACATTCATATCAAGCAGGAAATGTCATTAGATGGGAATATTTTAAATGGGATAAATACATTATCCCTATGAGAATATTGTTGGGAGCAAATCATTCTAACGTTTTAGGTGGAAACACTGTATTTCATATGATCATATACCTTTGTTGTTAGGACAGTCATCTGTATACTCCTGTCATCATGAGTATTCAGTCCTTCTGTTACAATATTATGTTAAAGTCTTTTCCACACTGCAGATTAAAGATATAAATACACCTACATACAAACAGTGCACAAGCGTAAAAAACATTAATTTAGTTTTCACACTTATAATGTCCACTCGAATAAGCTTTACCAACAGGTCCTTAGAAAACCCATTAACAGGGTTAAAAAGTAAACACGCGCACACAATATGTGTGTGAACATGGACATACACCAGCATGCGCACAGGCACGCAGCCCACTGTAACCAACAAGAGTCAATAGTGCAGATGCAGTATACAGAGAGTGCCTCTAATAATGTCCCTGGTAAAGGTAAAGGTAAAGTTATCCCATTACAGGCCTGGACAGGCCCTTTGGGCTCCAGGAGGTTGAGGCTCCCAGAATTTCTAGAAAATCGGCACATGATGTTGGTAAGGTTGTCAGCCCTACGCACCAGCCGCCTTTACCCCCAGGAGATACCCCTGGTACTCTTTTCTGTTAGAGGCTGAGTCGACCCCAGGGCCATAGTGCGGCTGGAAGGATTAAGTCAATAAAAAATCCCAATGACCCCACTGGGAACCAAACCTGCAACCTTCCAGAATCATGCCCCTGAGTGTAGAAAAATACAATGCTGGCATTGTTAAGAGACTCAGTCCATATGTTCTTCCTCTTATCAGTGCTCGAACATCTGATGGGCACTCAGTCATGTGTTATGAGTCACAGACAGCAGGTGAACAGTGTATGTGACAAATTTATTCTGTTCAACAGAGGTTCATTTGCAGTACTTTGTCAAAGTATGCACCATGGAAAAAGTGTTGCAAGTTATGTACAAAAAAGGCAACACCAAAAGTGCTATGTAAAAGAGCATGATGCAGAAACTGAATCAAAGGTTCCCTTCTCCCCTGCAACCCCGCAGCACAGAAGGCAAAGTTGTATTTTATTTTATTGTAGTTTCAGTTGGGTGACATTTGCTGTCAAAGTATGGAACCACCTTGATGTTGTGAAGAGGGATGATCTTCGCTTATCACTGATCACACTGAATATAATGCCAGTTATTAACAGAATATTTTTACTTGTATGTGTAAACAATGTGTTATACCTAAGCAAAATATTTAAAAATACAATATTGCAAATAAAAGTAATATAAATATATTCTAATATATAAATCAACAATATGGAAATATAGTAACGTCTTTTCATACGTAACAGCGTCTATGAAGGGTGGGGGGCCACGCAGATAAATCAAGCTCATAGCGGGGCCACGAGCAAAAAGTTTGAGAAACACTGCTGTAGATAATTAACAGGAAAGGAAAAAAAGTATGGTTACTTCATTAAGGACAATGCCACAGCCCACACAGGAAACTTCTCAATGACTGGCCTGAAAGGTGGCAAATGGTTCATAATTCACAGACTGTGGCCCCTACATGTCCAGATTTGAATCCATGTGATTACTGTGTGTGAGGGACAATGAAATACAGTTACATGAAAAATTCATGTTTTTTTGCACAAGCTGCAAGATAATACCGTATATTCTCGAATCTAATCCGCACCTTTTTTACAGTTTTAGAGGGCTAAAAAATCAGATGCGGATTAGATTCGCGGTCTAGAGCTGGATTTTTTAAAAATGATTGAGCTGCTGTACAATATAACAATAACGTAATTAACGTAATTAATAAACAACGTAAGAACAATACAATACAATAATCTATTATTTTATTATTTATTATTATAATTTATTATTCATCAGACTCACCGTCATCACTCATAACTGAATCGTTATCCGTGCTCTCCACCCAGTCACTATCATCTTTATCTTCAACATCGTCCTCCCATACAATGTCATCTTCGGTTCCGTCCAAAACATTGCTTATGCAACACTTCTTGAAAGATCTGACGATAATGCTCTCCGGGAGGGCTTTCCATGCAGCCGACACCCACCGCGCTACTTCTGAAGGAGCTGCGCGTTTGATTTTTCCAGTTGCTGTTAACTCACGGGCAGGATAGGCAATCCAGGTCAGATATTGTTGCCTCAACCTGTCTTTAAAGGGCTTATTAATGGATACGTCCATTGGTTGCAACACTGATGTCATTCCACCCGGAATGACAACAAGCTCAGTTTTCATCTTGCGGAGCTGGTCCTTCACGGAATCAGTGAGATGCCCTTTGAATGCATCAAGGACAAGCATTGATGGTTGATTTAAGAAGGCTCCAGGCCTACGACTCCATACTATTTTCAGCCACTCCAACATCAGCTCCTCCATCATCCATCCTTTTTCCTGGACCCTGACTATAACGTCCTTTGGAAACGCCTCTGATTTGGGTAAAGTCTTCCTTTTCAAAATTAGCAAGGGTGGTAGTTTTCTCCCATCAGCAGTTGCTGCCAGCATCACTGTTAGGCGAAGCTTTTCGCATCCAGCGGTTTTCAAAAGTACCTCCTTTACACCTTTCTTCTCCACCGTGTAGTTTGGTGGCATATCAAGATAAATAGCCGTTTCATTGGCATTGGCAATTTGCCCCATCAGAAAATTTTCCGTCTTCCTAAGGTTGATGATGTACTGCTGATAATTCAACAACTTTTGTTCAAAATCTTTTGGGAGCTTTTGGCATATTGTTGTCCTATGCCGCAACGCCAGCCCCATTCGGCGCATGAACCTTATGGCCCATCCTTTACTGGCTTTAAAACGACTTCGAGGAATGTTCAAAGATCTGGCCTTCTTTATTGCCTCCTCGCGAAGTAGATCATAACTCACAAACAGTCCAGTCTTGCGTCTCTCTTGAAAAAACGTGAATACTGCATTATCAATTTCAGGAAATCGTCCTTTCTTGGGTCCAGTGAATTTCCTTCGTGACGCCTCACACCCGCTGATCGCTGCCTTGTGTTTCCGCCATAGTCGAACGTTGCTTTCATCAACTCCAAAAATTGCAGCGGCTTTGCGGTTTCCATTCTCCTCTGCGCACCGAATAACTTCACGTTTGAACTTTGCCGTATATGAGAGTCGTTTAGATTTCAGGTGTCCCTCTTCCATAACTACGGTACACGACAAATTGGAACAAGCACCTCCCACGTTTCAACAACTAAAGATCAGCTGGCTTCAGACGAGATTGCGCACGTCTGTTGAGAAAGGCCCCGCCTCTATCGGTATGACTCATCGGCCACAGGCGTAGCGTCGGATTTTAACGCATTGGTAACATCCAATATTATTCAATCAGTCGCCCCGTGGGCAAGGGGTGGTTGAAGGAAAGGTGCAGATTAGAATCGCGAACTAACTTTTTTTCGTTTAAGAAGTCGCCAAAAACTGGGTGCGGATTAGATTCGAGAATATACGGTATTCAAATAGAAATTGCCAATATTTCAAGACACAAGGACTGCCGGGTGTCGAGAGAGATTTTCGGAAGGCATGGGGCCTGCTTAGAAGCTATAGATCAGCACTTTGAGACTCTTCTATGGAATAATGTCAGATAAACTGCACAGGAAAATGGGACTTTGAATTCCTGCCATACACAGGCTTCTGCAACAGCTGCCTTGCTCACGGACACAGAGGTACACCCCATACAATGAGCGTACATATTCAGCAACACAAATGGACTATAAAATAATTACCTTTTGTACCATATGGTCATATTCGGCAATAATTTTTACAAGGACTTGCGTCTCTGAGAAATCCCGTTCCATGTAGGCCTCCTCAGCACACAACACTCTTATGGCAAGGCCTGGACCTGGGAATGGATGCCGCATCACAAGGTCAGGTGGCAGACCGAGGTCTCTGCCTAACATCCGTACCTGGACATATGACATGGCTGTCAAATGCATGCAATGTAGAACAGCGATGACAAATTAAAAGTTTCCCCAGTGGCTAGTGGTTGTGAAAGAGCTGTTTATGGAACTACTTATATGTACAAATCCATATCCCCATCTTTATGACTATGGATCGAGGAAAATTTTGTTCTTGCAAAATCTGACGTTTAAGTCTTCTGGGATATGCCATCTGGAATGGTATACACTCAGCCCTTGTTATACGCCCTAGTTGCATTCCGGAAAAAGTGGGCGCAAATCAAAAATGATATTCCCATTAGAAATAAAGGGTTAGCATAACAGACCACAGCCAGCCAAAGGGTGTTAAACTGAAAATGGGAGTGCGCAAATTAAAAAGTGGTGTAAATTGGCAAGGGGTGTTAAAGCAACAAGGCATAAAACAAGGGCTGATTATATAGCTACTGGCGATTTGGATTAGCTGGCTACCTCGATCTTCAGGGTAGTCCCAGAAGTTCTGCACGTATCTGTAATGACGCCAAAAACTGCCACAACCGTATTTAACACTTCATAACATTCTCGAGTGCTACGCTGGCATAACACAAATCACTAATGGTCTTCAAAGTCCTAAAGACTGATGGTGGCAAAGTGCGGGAACAGAAATTTGTAGAGCCCAACATATGTGATGGAGGTAGCTACCACCTTCCTTCGGTGCTCAGATAGCAGTTAAATTCAACAGTTCCTCACATAACTTTCCTCAATAAAATGCAAGAAAGTCTAAATAATTTACCTCCACATATTTGTTTTACTGCCACCAAGTTCAAAGTCAAACACATCTTAACAAGCTTTTCAAAATGTTTATTTTTCTGACCATCCAGTTCTGATATTACTCTTGCATAATATTTGAACTGCTTTTGTTCCTCACTGATTAGATACAATCAGGAGAGGAAATCATGCAAGTACATACTGTCATAACCATGCCAGTGGTAAAGTTATGACTTCTGGTGGCTGAAAATGAGCATCTAACAAGTGACTATTCGTTGGGTCTGGATGGGATGAAGAACACAATAAATGGCAGACAAAATTCTGCAGACACCACTATGTGGTTAGTAGCGTAAAATCTGGCACTTCATTCACTGCAACAACAAAGTCTTGGCTTTGCCAAAAATTAGATAACTTTCTAAATTTCTACAAATTGTAACACTACGAGACTTCACAACTTTCAGCCAATAATACCTGAACTCTATTTACAGTTACCTTCATCTTCAACTGGAAGGCTGAGGACAACAAGAGACTGCATATTGAGTTCCATGGTCACTTCAAGAACTGAAGTCAGATATATTATACATAAGCTAACCTGTTCAGGATACTGTGAAAGCATGCCACAGCTTGTGCCAATTTACTGCACAGATTCAAGCTGTGCTCTGCTCTGTCACACTAGATAATTACAATAAGAACAGACAGCAATAGTAGCACTAAATAATATACCTCATCCTTGTGAAAGTCTTTCAATGGCTCAACAACTCGCCCTTCATTTCGCAGCTGCCTGATGAGCTCGCTGTCATTGTGGTGAGTTTTGATAACATCAGCCTTGTTACTAGCAAGATGGGATGCAGACTCAATGAGGTCTGGCCTCAAGGTACCTTGCCCAAGGAATACTTCTTCTGGCTTAAGGTTCAGCTCCGATATCACTTCATTCGCCACCTGCAACATTCAAAGCAACTTCACTTTAAACAAAAATCCAATCTGTCTAATCACAGCTGCCACATGTCATGCATATCTTCCACACAAATTCAATTATTAACCCTCTGGCGCTGAAGGATAACTGTAGTTGATGCGCAGTGTGATACTGAGAAAACGAAACTACCACTATAGCCATCGGCCACAAACATGCAAAGAAATGGGTGGCCATTTAAATCCTAGGTCTTTTGCAGAGTACAATGGGCACTTAATTCCAGCTCCAAAGGGTTAATGGCATAAAAGCGACTTTCCTATCAGATCAACCAAAACAAAAACGTACAGGTTCAGTCATTAGTACAATGAAGTGTTTAAGCCCAGGTCAGTGCTGCTTGTATCTCTCATCTCACAAATATTACAATGAAATAAATGCATCTAAGCATGATACTGTACAATCCCATATTTGGAGAAAACCAGAAGAAAATAAATTGATGTTACACTGACAAATGTTTGTGTCTAGCATGACTGGAAACCCAAGTACAGCAGAGCTAAAGAGGACCTTAGAAGTGTTTGTACTGAGTGAGAGCTGAGGTTCTCACAGAGGGACACTGATCAACCTATGCTTTTGGACTTCAAATGACATAATGACACAATCAACAATGTTCACTGTTCAACACTTCAACTAACTGCTATCAAGATCACAGTTAACTCATTAATGGTTATCACCCTGCTGCATGACGGTGCCTGTCCCCATGTGGCCCACAGAGTTCAGGACCAACCAAACGTCATGCAATGGGAAGTCCTCGAACATCCTGAATACAAACTGAACTTATCACCACACACAAGTTTCAGGACTTCATAGCATTAACAGAAGCCCTCAAAGGCTATATGATGATGTGCAGGTGGCTGTGGTATTGTAGTCTAGGCAGGAGCCTACAGAATTCTTTGAAGATGGGATACATTAACTGTGCATCAGTAGGACTCCTGTCCACATGCCTGTGGTGATTTTTTTCTAACTGTTGCAATACCTTCACCCATGAGCACCTTCAAAAGGGTTTACATGGAATGCCCCTTCATCAGTTTAAAGGGTTTCGGCTAAAAGTGTGTTGGCATGCCCTTTCTACTGTGACAAGCAATCCCACAGCTATTGATTTTTCTGACACGTAAGATTTAAAAGATATGACAAAATAACATTATTTTTCACCAATGACATGCATCTATCAGCACCCACTTTTCTGACAGAAGGCCATGTCATTTTTACCCTATATCCCTGGCTGCTTTGTGTATTCCACAGCTAAATTTTCTGTAGGGCATTAAGATATGGAGTTCTAGTGAAAGTATTCAAAAACCTTTCTCAGTTTCTACAAACTTTCACCATCTGTACTAATTCTGCTGGCAGAATTTCATTATTTCAAAATGGAGAAATCTCAGTGTACATGTATAGAAACTGGGTATGTTTCATGACTTCTGAGTAACGAATAGTTCAAGTCTCCTACAGCCTCTCCCATTCTAGTTATCCTCAACTCATGGTGTTTACACAAACAAGGCTCTGACATTAATTAAGACGTTGATGACATTCCTACTTACGCTTGTAATAGTATTTAATACACATAAAATAATAAAACATTTCATATGTACAAGACCCAGAACAGACTTACAGCAGTAAAAACTACATGGATAAATCAACATGCAAACCTCTGAACGCAACACAATATTACGTTATATGCAAGACTGCCTATACTGTTCAAGGTGGCTCTGCTTCCAGCATCAGATGAAGTTTAAAATCTACTCTGTAAGAAACATTAGACTGAGTTACTCACTATCCCTGGACTTATGCAGCTATCAATCTATAAAATTCTCTGCAATTCCCAACCTTAAAGCAACATTATCCCACTCACAATACCATGCCGCAAGCAGACTCTCCACTTCCTGTAATAACAGCTGTCTGTAAAGTCACCTGCATTGGACTCATCAGCTCTCAATTTCCTTTTTTTAGTACAGGCAGTTCTCGTTTTACGCGATTTCGTTTTGCGTGATTTTGCTTAAATGCGACTTGAAAATTGACACCAATTTTCGAATTTACACCATAATTTCAATTTAAAGCAAGTTGGCATAAACGATCTGTGTTCACGCTTATCTTCTGTAGGAGGCTAGCAGGAAGTGACATCACTGTCACGCCATCAGTCACGTGTATGGATTGATTACATTGGTGATATAACCACATGGCTTATTTAGTTTCCTCTTCAACAGCAGTTGCTTTTCTTACCAACATGAATGAGAAACGTATATCTGCATCACCTATTGTAATCCATGTGAAAAATCGGCGAAAGACGATCGGTACTGAAGAAAATTACACGTAATAAGCTGACTTGACAAAGGTGAACGAATTGTTGATATATGCCGTAATGTTAGAATCGCTCACAGTAGCGTAAATACAATTCATGATAATGCTGACAGAATTAAAGAAATTGCTAAGTCAGGAACCAAAATGTTTGTTTGTGTAGCAAGACTACCACAGTCCTATCCAAACAAACCATACCAAAAAACTATGGATGTGAGTCTCTTACATTTTTATTGTATTAGAAATAAATAAATATATTGTATAGAAATGTAAATATAGTATATATATTACTCTACAGGTCTGTTTGTCCACTAGTGGTATAGTCATACACTATGTAGGATGAGGTTGTCAGTCCCCTAACCCCCAGGAAATACATTGTTTTAAATGGGAATTTTGTGTTCGATTTGCATGATGTTTTTCAGGACTGTAACCTTGGCATAAGACGAGAACTACCTGTACTATGATGTACCTAACATGGACAGTGCAATTTCATATCACACTATCAGAGCTACGTTTTTCCACAGTAGTGTCCAGCTGCGGTTCAACTCATCTTTTCATTACTGAAAATGACTTTCACTTCTACGTCACTCAGCACAGTCATAAACTTGATGGCGTAAACCACTCTTATTCATCAACAGTTCCTACATTTCCAAGCCAATGTTCAGATAACACCTGCCTAGGCCAGATGTTCTGCCACCACACACACCACGAGTATGAGCATTACTGACTGGAACCAATTCATATATCAGCCTGAAACTTCACTGCAAGACTAAGGATACATGAGATAACCAAAAAAGCAATTCCAAGGAAAATTAATATGTTATTATCATGAGATTTTTTAACAAACCAATTAAAAGAAATGCAAAATTAAAAAATATATGCCAATCATGAACTGAAGTTTCACTCTTCTCAGAACCATCGTAAGAAGTGTGAATCAAACGGAATGCATTCTAGGTGATAATAAAGTGATAACATCCACACATGTGCACATAATTATTCAAGTTTAAATTCTTAAAGAACATACTGAAGGTGAGAGAATTACTTCCTCCTCTGGTTTAAACATAGGGAGAACATAACATGAAATATTACAAAGAGTAGAGGTGGGATGGAAAAATCACTGGAAGGAGGCTGATAGGAACAGGATGAACATAATAAAGAAATCAAATTTAAAATAAGCAGTCATAAGACACTGACAAAATGGGGTGCTGACAAGAGGAGGGCACAATGACCTGCTGCAAACCATGAATGTTCTACACCCAGCTTGATGTTGAGGTCCTTCTGATGCCCACTGGATGACTGTCACACAAAGAGACTGACCTTAACAAACACATCTCCAATAATTTTCCTTTTCTCCTCAGGGTTTGATGTCATGCAGAGAAGCTTGGTAACACGTGTTCTTGAGTTGGGATCTCGATTGTCCATGGGAATAGTTGTGGTTCCATACAGGAACTGGTGGCTTGCATTGATCACTGCAACACAACAGCCATGGTAACTCTTACTGCTTGAGCAGAACGACAAGTTTAAAAAGAGACATCTCATAAGGTCACTTTAGACTACATTGCCAACTGGAAAACATAAGGTCACTACATTCCAAGGGTTTTTTTCCCCCTGAGACCTGATAAACCATTATCACAATTTCGCAGTTACAACCAAGTACCCAAACTTCAATGTGATGAACTCCAGCAATGATTTGGTGATGTTCTGGTTAGTGTTTACAGCACCATTTCCAACATGCCAGAAACACTTATCTTTGAGCCTGGTGAATATGCATTATGCAGAATAAGTCTGGAGACCAATTTCCGTGCGGACGCCCTTTCTTCTAACTATACAAACTGCCAGAAGTTTGGAAGCAGAGTCATTGGAGTTTTGAAGACAGTTCTAAGGAACATATATTCTGGGGTTCAGAGCCAATCTAATCTTCCACCAATAAGACACCTTTATAGTCTCAAATAAACACATGGCGTTTTCAAGAACCAGTCACCATTAACAATTAATACTTGCAGGAGATATCTGTCTTCTAGTACCCTATATTGGGCCATAACTACTTCATTCCATGCTGTTTCCAGTTCACTGTTATCCAATCATTCGGTGCTATACAGTCAGAGTCAGTGGCAGCACTGTTAAATAAATTACAGATGGAAAAATGAAAGGTACAGTTCACCCTATAACTGGCCATGAAGGCACAGAGAGGGAGTAGAAGTATAGCCTTACTCTTTGTTTAACCTTGGCACTAGATGGGAGTGGTAGTTAACACCACGCCCCTACCCAGTTTACACCCGGGAATGACAGTTGGGCCAATCCCTCGTCCAGAGGAGTCTTACCGAATGTGAGTGTGCATTGTGTGTCATTGAAAGTGATCAGATGCAACAATAACCCTCTACACCTACAATGAGTAGGTAGAAAAGGTCCGAGTAATAGAGAAGAATGACACGGTACCCATTGTATAGGAGGCTGGGCGGGCCCCATGACCAGTCTGGATGGGTGCGGAAAATCTTTCCCCCACTGTGATTCGATCCTGGGACTGTCCAGCCTGTAGCGAGTCACTATATCAACTACAGTATCCCGGCCCTCACAAACGGAAAAATACCATCTCAAATAACAACACAGACCAAAAAATGGGGGGGGGGAATAAAAAAATAATACTTAGGGTAATCAAAGCTGTTCTTTCTACATAGTGGGTATAAGAAAGTTACAGTAATGAACTGTGCACCCTTTCATTCATGTTCAGTAAATACCATCATGGCACCTGCACACTACCTTTCACCCGGAGACCCAGCTTCTCAAGGGACTGCTCCACTCTTTGACTCTCGTTCTTGCGCATAAAACCATTGTCTATGTGAACAGCTATCACCTGATCTTCACAAAGGGCTTTGTGCAACAGTGCAGCACACACAGTTGAATCCACACCTCCACTCACAAGCAGCTGCACAACAATCAAAAAAATACACATCACAAGCAATCCTAATATTTTGTTTCTTCAGCAAACAAAAATTATGTCCATGATTAACACTATACAATATTAAAACAGATATTTCTTTAACAAAGCCATCATTTAATAAATACAAATCACCTAAAATCAGCCCATTACTTCCTACATCACACTTCCTGGTTTATCCTTCACAGCAATCTCTGCTCGTCAATGAGAAACTACCTTTCCTCTCCATGATACACTATCTTTCAGCCATGGAGAGGACTGTGTGCTAAGTTGGCAGCAGCACTGCCAGACACAGACTTGGCTCAAGACTCACGTATGACAAATTGTCTGTGGGATGTAGACTTAAAAAAAAACAGTTCTACACAATGGGGATTTTACAAAAGGACAGTAACCCTTTAAATTAAAGAAAAATTATTCATAAACTCCAAACACTGAAATGGATAGATTCAAGAAACATAAACACAGCTGGAAAAAAACAATAATTTTTTAACAAAAGATAATGTCCCACTGACAAATTAAACACCATAATACTAAGTTATCATTCTTAACCTCACTGCCAGAAGGAGGCGAGTAATGAGCTTCATGCCCCAGCATTGCTTCCCCTTGGTTGAAAGAACTCCTGCTACCCACCAGACAGAAAGCTAGTGGGGACCCAGTCAGCCTAGATTTTGTAGATAAAAGAAATCTCTACCCCCAAATAGAACTGAACCCTGATACCCCAGTCAGCTGGCCTGTAATCTAGTCACATCCTGACCGAGCTACGCTGACTCCAATTTTGGAATAAAAGACTAATTAAATTAAATGGAAAGTTTCATTATCATCCACTAATAACAGAACACGAAGACCAATCATGCACACCCATTCAGGATATGAATATGCCATCAATGTGTTTACCTTACCAGAACTTTGTTACTGCCAACAGTCTCCTTGACATACTTCAGACATTCCAGTTCCCTGCCTTGCAGTGTGTAGTTTCCTGTACATCCACTGATGTCAAACAGAAAGTTCTTTATCATCGTCTTTCCATTTGTTGTGAGGTCAACCTGTGGAGGCAGACACAGAAAACTTACACCCTCAAAATCAAAGCATCAAAAACTAGCAAAGCTTTTGTACAGTTTTAGAAAATGAATCATAACAGGAAAAATGATTAGTTCCCAAACTACATGAAAAAACTGCATTTATTTTAATGCTGCACTGCTAGAAAATAACTCACAAACGTCCACTTTCCAAAACAAAAAATGGAGGAAACGGTTCACCAAAACTGAGTTTCTGTCGTTTTCCACATATACATACATAAATAACTGTTTCAGTTGTTTTAGTCACTCACCAATGTGCCATGTGTTGTTAATTTCCCACAGTGGCAGTATGAAATGGTATATGATTGCAAATGAATATGTATTACGAAGTACTCTTCATTAAGACTCTGTATGTTATACCGTGGGGCGCAACATGCCTTAAGTATGGACAAAAAACGTACGTGTTCAACAGGAGCTTCTGTATGGCAGTTGTTATGTCCCTTTGTTTTGATGTCTAACAATTCATCATCAACTTCCATAAAATCAGAAATACATTTATGCACTACATTTACTGCCATGCTCCCTGAAAAGCACACTTCTCATAAGAAATATGGCTGGAAAACAAAGTGTAGTTTACCAACATTTATGTTCATGAAATAATGCAACCAACAAGGTACACAAATTCATGGACCAGAAACACATTTATTATTGAACTTCTCCTACAGGTTTCAGCCCTTTCGGCCATCGTCAGGGGTACCACTCTAATATTACAGGAAGCTCCTCCACCCTCTTATGTTCTTCTAATTACAACAGAAGAAATAAGCATTAATTAAACATCCATTAAACACAAAAACAATAACACAGTAAAAGCATCATTAAAAATAATAACACAATAAAAGCATCTCCGTGTGTAGATCAATGTTAAAAATGGGCATGCATCCACAATCTTACAGGTATGGTCCATTCCCAATCTCAGATTAAATCAAGTAACATGTAACAATTTTCTGTGTTGTCATGTGAATTAAGCATTGTTATACACTGTTCTGTGGACATCAACATTTTGCGTGTGCGCGTGCACACACGTGCATATATATATGATCCACTTATGGCCATGGGTTGAACACGGTTTGAATTCTGGCAAGATCATCACCACCATCCGAACAGTTTCAAGTCCTAAACAGTCCCAATGGCAAGCTAACCATCCATCCAATACCATGCATTATGTAACATGTACGCATTAAAGTAACTTTACTTTATAAGGATATATAAATGTGACTGAAGGTTCAAGTGCAGAGACAGATGCAGTTTTATGCAGCTCTAACAAGTTGACACAATAAGCCTACCTCTGGGTGAAACTGAACACCGTACAGACGCAACTTGTCATTAGCTATACTTGCTGGGAAAGAACTTGAAGCTGCAATAACACGAAAACTATCAGCAACCTTCTCTATACTGTCACCATGTGTCAGCAGAACTCTTTGTACTTTATCCAGTCCCCTGCAACAGAAACAACAGCACCTTTCAATAGACCTGTTCGGTCTCTACTGTGTTGCTACATCCAACAATGTAAGCAGGATCTTGACTGTGCAACAGGCACTGTTTAAAATGCAGACTTTCCTTATAATAAAACTACTCTGTGTACATAAGAATCCTTTTGCACCTGTAATAAGATCAACAAAAACACAGAATTTCAGTAGCATGAGGAACAGAAAGTTGATCAAATACAGCACACACACTTAAACAGCAATTGTAGTCGCAAAGAATAAAAGTAAAGTTCAAAGTAAAAGGCTCCAGTATACTCCTGGTCAAATCCTATAACATGAAAAATTACAACATTCACAGTTTTGCTCCTATCTGGTACAGAATACATGAAACTAAGTATCAAGTACTGTTCCATGAAACAATTTTCAGGTACTTTAGATCTGAGTCCTCAACATAAAATTAATATAACAAGAATTTATAACATTTGTTAAAGTTCTCACTCTGATAAATGCTCACAATATCCAAGAACGGATGAAACACATAACTTTTCAGTTCATATCCTATCTTCTGATTACGAATATCACAATATAGCACTAACACTTAACCTTGAAGAAACCAGGTTGGTATTTAAATTTTAGCGCATGGTTCATGAAAAATGTATTATTTGAACAGAAAAAGCTAAAATTACAAAACAAATGGCATTTTGTGAAAAATAAAAACAGAGATTATGAAGAACATCTTAAAGATATAGTAAATTTCCTTGTTGCCTAAATATATAACATTAAGGTCTAAAGGTGTTTTTTTACATGCATTCATGTATGCAAACATAGGTAATTTAAAGGTTATAACAATTAATGTGGATATGGCAAACATGTATTCTTTTTGAAGAAGTTATTGTGAAGATGTGAAAATAATAAAAAATAATTCAACATTCTTGATCTTTCTCACACATTTAATGCTTTCCTGCATCTGTTGTTTCCCCACATTTATCATTTGTTCTCTGCAGCACCTTCAGAAACGAGCCTACCAAACTGGAGGAAATTTAAAGGACATCAAATGATGGACAGTACTGACCGGCCAAAATTCTGAGGTACCAACCACTCACAGGTAAGTTTTGGAATGTGAAAACTTTCTTCTAGACAAGGGAGATGCATAGATGCTGATACTTTTATTGACCACCAGCTAAACTAGTTCTGAAAGCAAACTGCTAGTACAGTCTGCGCAGTTTTAGAGAAAAGTCATAGACAGATGGAAATCACTCGCTATGGTGGTGCTGGACAAACCTTCATTTTGTGCCAGAATTCTCCATATATGCAACATTAATAAATCATTTTTTGTGCCAAAATAAAGTTCCCATTATGGACCTTAAACATTTGACTGCAGTTACATTATGATGCGAACAGCACATGTAATACTAAAATATACAGGCGTCCCCCACCTTTTGACGATCCGCTCTTTTGACCCTTTTCAATTATAACCAGAACCCATACATTCGACGCGTGGTCCGCTCTTTCGACCTATTTCGTCATGTTTCCACAACCTTCCACGCACTTCTGAGACCACATGCTGCTTTTTCTCTCAATCAACTAGACGCCATCTTTTTGTTCAGTCTGTGTATAGAAGTTGTTCGCGGTGCTTTTGTTCATTTTACTGTACTTTTGTACACATATAGTGTTATTTAGCTTTCGCACGCATTTGCAAGTGATATATAGTGCGTTATTTACGTTTTTCGGCAGCCAAAATGCATTTGCAAGCTAAAAAAAAAAGACTGGGTTCCGCATTTCGACGATTTCCGGTTTTCGACAGTGCTCTGGTCCCTAACCTGTCGAATAAGCGGGGGACGCCTGTATGATGCCACAAGTAAAGGTTACATCTACATGGTAATGTCTGACAAGAAGTAGCCCTACAGGTGTGCTGCAAGTGCAAGGTTGTTCTCCTGCCATGCTGCTGTTGGAGAGCAGTATCAGTAGCCACTCTATGCCACAAGTGGCCACCTTCTAAACTCTCCCAACCACTACACACTAGGTTCTTCGGTGGTTTAGGTTCGAACCCTTGATTCTACATAAATATCTTATGTTGGGTTCAGCATCTGATGAGTGCAACTGCTTTGCATAAATAAGACGTGACTGCCTTTTGTACATAAAGACCCAACTGTCTTGTGTACACAAACATTTGACATTCCTGTGTACATAAGATGTGACTGTCCCGTGTACATAAAGATATCACTGTCCTGTGTACATAAATATGCGACTGCCTTGTGTATATACAGATGTGACTGCCCTTTGTACATAACGATCCAACTGTCTTGTGTACATAAACATGTGACTTTTGTGCATACATAACATGTGACTGTCCTGTGTACATAAAGATATCACTGTCCTGTGTACATAAAGCTGTGACTACCCCAAGTACATAAAGATCCATGGACAAACAAGGCCAATGTTTCTGTACAGTGCCCCTTGTGTAATACATATTGCAATGAAGACTGTTAGATATCATAACTCAACTACACAATTAGCCCAGTTACTCATTTCTTCGTATTTCTGGAACCTTCAAAGGTCAAAACTGACAATCAGATCAACTTTTGACAACCCACTGAACAATGCTAAAACAAGCAGTCTACACTACCTAATCCATAGTCAAACCACAATACAGCACTCCCTGTACATACTGCCGCTCTCACACTGTAAAGCAAGGTAAGGTAAAGCAAACCCTGTACAGGCCTGCGCAAGCCCTGAAGGCTCGAGGAGGTTGCAGATCCCAGATTTCAAGACAATCGGCACATGAAGGTGGTAAGGTTGTCAGCCCTATGCACTGGCCACCTTTAACCCCCCAAGAAATATTCCTGGTACTCATTTCTGTTAGACCTCAGGACCATAGTGCGGCTGGAAGGATTGTGTCATTGAAAAATTACAATGACACCATCAGGAATTGAACCCGTGACCTTCTGGCTTGTAGTGCATTGCCTTAACCAACTGTGGCACCATATGCCCCCCACTTTTGCACTGTACCCATGAAAATAATTCCACATTCCCTATTATATTTGCAAGGGGAATTTAACAGTAAAGTGTCACCCCTATTATCGACCATCTAGCAATATCTTTGGCAATAAAAATGTACAATTAATAGTATAATAAAGTCAGACACAGCACACTACAATGTTTCCACCAGTCACACAGTCAGTACCTATATATAATCAGATGCAAAATATACAAACATTGGATGACAATTGCCATTAACAAACAAAATATAGTGAGATAAAAAAAACCCAAACAGCAGGGTGGGCACTTGAACCAGACTTGGGGTTAGCAATAGAAATGGCAACATTACAGATTCAAGCAAGTAAACAAATGAACCTGTCACCAGGAGGTGTGCTGTTTTTTGACAACAAAACATTACAGAGAAAATACATAACAGGTCAAATTCAAAGCATTCTTGCAGGAATAGTTACAGATTCACCCCTTTCCTGCTATCTGACAGAGCTGGCACACTGTTCCATTATCTACAAGCTTTCAGCACATTTTTTTTAAGTAACTTACACAACAAGAACGCAATCTGAATATAACCACCATACACTGTACAATCTCACATAGCTGTGTCTGAGTTACAAGGTGAAGAGAAGAGTGCTAAGTCTTTGTTCTTCCATCAAGGAGAAACAAATACATTTGTGCCTACAAAGATCAATATCCTGGTGCAAGCCAGAAATATGACCATATTTTCTCCTTTCATGGTATAAAGTTGACAAGAAAAGAAAGTACAAGCAGAAATTAGTACATAATTTACTTGGAAAAAATTACATTATATTAAAAATGAATATAAGATGTTACTATTATAACAGATGTTAAATACCACTTACATGCCCAACAATTTCACTCTTTCTTTTCCACTCAACACTAACTACTTTGCATTTACCATATGGTCTTTTATTATCAATTACATCAAAACACAGCAAACATGCAAGAAACAGTTTCAATTTACCACCACCACCAACTTAAAACATTTAGCACCAAAATTAAATGCCCATAGTGATGTGCAGAATACCAGAATTTAAATGGACACTGCATAAGAGCAGAGACAGATATATGATGTTCAGCATCATACTGAACACTACATATATATAATGTTCAGTGCCAAAGCATTAACAAAGTTTGGTTGTAACCAACTGAGAAGTTTAAATGACAGTCATTAAGGTTAAACTACATAAAAGAACCAACCCCCCACAGATCCCAACTGCAAAACAACAATCTGTGGGCTGTAACTCACACTAATGTTCAAATTACTCACTTAAATAGCAAACATTTGCAGTCCACTTCAATGTTGAACTGCCCATCCTCTCTTCCCTCCTTCCTTACCACCTGACCTCCAAACTCCTTGTTCATCATCTGCATACCATAGCACACACCTGCCAAACAAACACAGTTGTTCAGAATTCCTGCTACTCTACAGTGATAGTTGGTTTCATGCCACTGATAACACTGCATCTACATCAGTACACTCACTTGTGTATTTCTCATTCCTGTCTCTAATTCCTCACAGCATTAAACCCCCCATTTATGATTCCTACAAAAGCACTATAATGTACAAAACACTGAATAGCATTTCATGGAGACACTGATCTTTTCCAAGGCACGAAGACTGGCTCCAGGGCCCAGCCAGCCTCATACTCAGTACGTACTGGGGGCAGCTTCCTTGGGGATAAAGCGGCCAGAACATGTAGCTGGCTGATCATGTCTGCCCAGTGTTTAGATCAAGAATGAGTGGAGCCATACATCTACTCCCCCTTATGCCTTCATGGCTTGCACAAGGATGACTTTACTGCACCTTACAATGCTGCAGAAAACATTACATGACAGAATATGTAATACTACAAAACTGAACGGTAACCTTTCATACTGAAATGTAAAGCTATAAACCAAAAACTCAGCCATTTAGAATTCATGCTGTCAATTTGCCAATCAAGTTACCTGAATAATGTGAACAGTATGATATTTCTTATGGTCTACCATTCATTTTCTCACCCAGTGGTCCATGTGTGTAGAACTCTGTAAAAAAAAAACATTACCTAACACAGGAATTCCTATCCGGAAAATGTCTGCATCATACCGAGGTGCATCCTCAGCATACACAGAATTTGGCCCTCCAGAAATAATGATTGCTCTGTAAACAGAAACAGAAGTACACAGGACTTTAGACAATCAACATGTCTTAGCTCAAATTTCTATGTTTACTATAACAAAGCTTCATCTACACAAAACCAAGTGACTATAACCTCAGCTAACAGTGGTTAACACATTTGTAAACTGTAAGCTGTTGAATAGAATGGAGAAACAATGAGAGCTGTAGGTGTGTGCTGTATCAGAGCACTACATTGTAATGTAACACAACCATTTGCATATTAAAAAGGGCAATTAAAGTTATGAACAGCAGTACATTCCAATTCTTCACTTCACAAATAAAAGCAGAACACTTCAGAACCACATTCCTGATATAACTGAAATATATTCACATTCATAAACAATGAAGAACTTAGCAAATTTTTAATCTGTACCTATAATATAAAACAGGGTTGTTCCCAAATATGTGGGTACGACATAAGCAATGGAAAGGGACATGAAACTTGGCACATGAAACATTAGGAACCTGTATAGGCCAGGGTAACTTAAAAGCAGCAACAGCAACTATTTTCATCAACTGGTAACAATGATAAACCAATGTGGCCAAAAGTTAAAGTGGCTTGAAAATATCAGTACATATCTGACATGCCAAATTATGACAGGTCAGCGTTGAGTTATTTCATGCTGACAGCACAGAATACACAGATGTTTCACAGCTATTTTGCAATGGCACCTAGTAACAGTGGCACACAAACCAATAATATCACTTACTTGTAGCCCTTCTCCTTCAGGGTGAAGGCCGGAGTATCAAGCGGCAGAACCTCACTCTCGACATACAATTCACGCACCTTCCTATCAATCAGTTTGCCATATTGTGCTCCAGCATCCAGAATGGCAACCCGTTCCCGGTTGTGGGCACCATTGGCACGGTATTGCCCCTCCGGACTTGTGTTGTGCATCTCACTGGAACCCCAGCAACACTGCAACACAAGAGTCAAACACCACAGAATGTAAAAACTGGAAAGGCAATTTTCAAGACCTCACTAGTACACAGCACTAAAAAGTACATATAACAGAGAAAGGACACTGACACAGTTTCACTTAAGGGGTGTTAAAGTGTACCAGTGCATGTAAAAACACCCTCCTCTTTCTGTAATGTTATATATTCAGAATAAATAACAAATGTAACAAATGCTGATACACATGGTATGATAAAATTAAATGGTCTTTGTTTGACTCAATGGTGCTATAGCCTCAATCATCTACTGGTACTAAATACAACAGAACTAAAATGGTGGTGTGCAGATGGAAGCAAAGCCAATAGATGCCACCTGTACCAAAGTGCACAGAGTTTCCACAAGTGTTCTTTATATAATACTCCTTTATGAAGGGATATTTCAATAATGGTGATGTTTGTGAAAATCAAAATGGTCCTACAACTTTCTGTATGGACTTCAAATAGCAAATTTCATCAAAATTCATCATGAGGTCTTTGTTGTTCTGGGATCTTACACTATATAGGTTGGTAGTTGGTTACCAATGTTTTTGGGTAACCTATCGGTCACATATTCAAGGGTGAAATACTTGCAAACTTCATTCAGTTCTTGAGCTGAACATGGGTGGACAGACAGGCTAACAGCCAAGACCCACAGGATTATTTCAATTTTTGAATTTTTTTTAGTATTATAAACTGTTCTGTGTTGGTGTGCTTGAATGAAGTAATGATTGGGGTTTAGCTTGGCAGCATGAGTTGTAACGACTGCATCCTGCATTACAGATCAGGTGTTCATTGTGAAAACTTGCTTAAAAGTGGCAGTATGGTATGCAGATAAAGAAATTACCAAAAACATTTTAATGTTTCTGATGCTCTTCAAAAGATTCAGCAATGACTTCAGTACAAAATGTGAAGAAATGGTCCTGCATCAAATAATCCCACAGTTGCATCTGGATGCAAGCAGAAACTGATGAAACAGTGCAACATATGCAGAAAACAGTTCTTGGAATTCCAAGTCAGTCACTTGCTCACACCAAACTCAAATCAACAATTTCTTGATAGAACATCATGAATATTAAAATGCTGTCAATAATTTATCTGCACTGGTACAACACATTCCCATTTAAAAAAAGTTGTCACAATAAACACCCTCTGTTCTGCAGTGCAGAATGCCATCTTCATATCTAATGCTGTCAAACTAAACCCATCATTCCACAAGCATACCAATATCAGAATAAGTGGCCATTAAAAAATTTAAAAAGTCAATCTTTGCATGAAGACCCTGTAAATATGTCATGAATGCATGTGTGAATATATTTTTCAATAGCTTAAAATGTAATGAGCACTTGTTATTCAGAAATTTTTTAACTATAAGGTTACCAACAGCCACTGAAATTTGCTTGTGACTTAAAAGACAATCAGAAGGGATGTCACAGAAAGCAGACAAGGTCTACTTTAATGTAACTAATCCATAATTTTCCCGGTTGGATTAAGCAAAACCATGAAGCGAAATATCTTGCAGGGATCTAAAATGTGAAATCTGCGGGCTTCTGGGTAATTACACGGCGTCGTGCAAAGCTCTTTGTGGCTTTCTTTCCTACTCGGAATCTGACCCGTGAAGATGGGACCGACACGTTGTCCCGAAACGTCGGTAAATAATTACCACACAACGCCGTGTAATTATCAGAAGACCGCAGATTTCATCAACATCGCGGCGGAAGCCTGAAATCAAGATCTAAAATGTGAATCACCCAAATATAAGTGACACTTGTTACCATTCAGTGTGGACAACCCAAACATTACAGATCTAAATGCGTTTTAAAACACCTACATATGTCCTGCGTTCACATTCATGCATGAGTTAACTCAGAAAAATGCCTAGCTTTAAACACATACAGTTGTTATCATTAAGCATTTTCAATTTCATGCATATTGTACAGGGTGTCTATTTTGACGTAAACTCACCTTCATCTAGTAATGTCAAGTAAACCAACATTCGATAAAGTTGAGCAGTCAGCCTCATGACCTGGCCACTTTATAGCCAGAGAGTAAGTACTGCGTACACATTTAACAGGAGTTTCAAATCGTTCATGTTCGCAAAAACTGTGATGCTCCTACATATGAAACTGTTCTATCTGCCACCTCAAGTTACTAATCTGTTTATTTTCTGGAACCTTCAGTTAAACTTCGTAGAGGCTGAGACAAGAATCTCTGCAATTATTTGTTTCATGTTTAGCAAAACTCTAAGTATTGTAGCCGGAACAATTTGTACATTACTTTGACTGACTGACTAACTACATGGGGCACCATCCCTCAGAAGCTATTAGCTCATCAGTTCCACTTCAGAGTTATGCCTTTTGTATTCTTCCCTACATTAACAGCACCAATCATATCATTATCACAAATTACCAACATCATTGATGTTTCACAGGAAACAGTGCTTCCATCTACTGGGTCAAGCAGTCCTCCTTCAAAGACACTATATTTACCTAAAATGTTGGTAAATATCTACCAGTCACAATAGCATAACATCTCAAAACACATCTCATTTTGCATTCCTTTTAGAGTACACTTTAATATTCTCCCAACTACCTACCTAACTACCCACCTACCTAACTAAAATAAACAAAACTAAACTACCTAAACCAACCAACAAACCAAGTAAACAACCCCATGGAACAGGGTCGTTCTTGATAAGCTTACAGTTCATTGGTTAGTCAAGAAATTCCCCACATTTTATGGACCCAGAGGTTCATTACTGTGCTTACAAGCAGCTGCCACTTACCATTATGTTGAGCCACATTAATCCAGTACACACCCTCCAATATTATTTCTTTTAAGATCCATTTCATACTATCTTCCCATCTAGGCCTAAGTCTTACTACTCTCATCTTATCATAGAATACATTAGTATAATCACCCCACTTTACATCACATGCTGTCTACTAATTGTTATTAATCACTATGATCACACATTATCAGCAAAGTGTCAGATGTTAAAATCAATAAGGCTGTAATATGCTTCTGTGCATTTCATCAGTCAAATCACTTCAGGGCAATTCGGTCCTACTAAAGGAAGCCTAATTCAATAATATGGTTTACACCAACACCCATGAGATTTGCAATTTTGTACTGCACAATGCTCAGTACACAGCACAACAAAAATAAAATCCAATAACAATTAGGTATAAGACACACCATGGAGTGGTGCTTGCATGATATATTGCTGCCACTGTGGCCAGTGCACATCACACCAAATCACATGACAGTGCAGTCTGCCAGAGACCACCACCAAGTGCAAAGAAGTGAAAAAACAAATCACATGTAAATAACCATTTCTAACACACTGAAGTGATGTTGAAGGCACCACACTTATTAAAAACTTGGGTCACTTCTGAAGCCATAGGTATGCGAATTAAACTCAGTGAAGTCAACTGGAAAGCAATGGACATGACCTACTCAAACAACAAGCACAAAACTCATTCCTGCTGTTTCAGTGCAGTTGCTTTACTGTAGATACATATCAACATAATTCCAACATTTTTACATCTCTCACCTGCATCACATACATAAGCAAATTTCTAGTTATTGTGCTAACAAGTTCCCTCCATTATGAATATCATGACATTGAGGTCTAAAATTAACTGCATGGCAAGTGATACAGTTTTAACACACCAACAGAGAAGCAGGGTTATTTTTAACACAAGTTCACATGCCAGAATCAGCTGATGAAATAAGGAGAGAGATAAAGAAAGGAACAGTCCTTACATCAACACATAACACGTGTACGTCTCTACTCATTCAAATTTTCCTATATAAAAACAAGTGTCCATGAAAGTAGCAGTCTTTACTCAGAAGTCACAGTACCTGAAAATAATTAATTTTGCCCAAAGTATTTTCTAGTGAGATGTGGCACCAAATTTTATGAACATCTGCATAGATGCAAAAAAGCATTTGTCAGTCCACATGTATCAGAGCAACTCCCATTGGACAGACTTCTGTGAAATTTAATATTGGAAACTTTTAATAAAATCTGTGTAGGAACTTCAAATTTTGTTAAAATTGGGCAAAATATCAGGCACTTTACATAAAGACCTAAGTACAATTTATTCTTGCTGGTGACATAAATTCACCACAAAAGCATTTTTGTGCAACAATCAATATTTTCTTCGCACATGTCTTTAACCAACAAATGCACACTTTTTATTTATTATACAATACAATTTACGGGAAAACTAGTCCGACATGTTTCGAATCCCTATTTTGGGATCATCATCAGGGACTAGGCTAGGACACTGTCCTAACCTTCTGTAAGTAGACACACAACTTCTGCTTCACAATGGACCCACAAAACAACTGACAGCCTACATTTTAACTTTTGTACTTTCAATATGTGCCACTATTGTTGATTTGTAATTTGTGTAATTCACAAACTGAGTCCCTGATGATGATCCCAAAATAGGGATTTGAAACATGTCAGACTTGTTTTACTGTAAATTGTATTGTATGATAAATAAAATGTGTGCATTTTTTGGTTAAAGAGATGTGTGATCGACTAAAAATGCACGGTATAAAACAATATAAAGTTTATAAAACAATATTTTCTTATTTATTCTATTTTCACCGTGCATTTTTCGAGTATAGACATTGTTTTTCACCAACTAAATGCACTTGTTGTTTCCATTGACCTTAATCTCGATGTATTTTGGTTCCAGTTGTTCGGATCTACATATCTTGTTGAACCATATGGCCGCGTTTGACTTTTGCAGTTTACTTTTGATGTTCCTAAATCTGTGTATGCATTTTGCTTGTTTTGCGTTAACAAACTTTATTCTATTTTCACCGTGCATTTTTCGAGTATAGACAATGTTTAGACAGTGCATTTAGTTGGTGAAAAACATTGTCAATATTTTCTTATTTCTGACAACATGTAGCTTAACAATGCTACACACATAAAGGATTGTTGCATTTACATAATAACAATGGTTATGCAAACACACCACAACGGTACATTATACTACATTGCCTATCTTGTTTTTTTTTACGACATCCCACCATTCACATCAAGATATAAAATACTTCTTACAAATTTCAACAGTCTGACAAGGAAGATTACTATCTTCTGGAATGTGTTATCACATAGTCTGGTAGATGTGCTCATTTAGGCCAGGGTGAAGAACGCCACTCTTATATCCATCTCTATCATCTGGATAAGTTGGAGGTAGTGAAAACCGGAGGTGCATAAATCCCAGGCATCTGGCTGCCACAGAAACTAAATACTGCATGGTGGCACCTAATATTTTTGGCATAATTATTGCAGGTTTTATCCTTAGATGTATACAGTGGAACCTCGTTGCATCGTTCCCGTTACCTTCGCTTTTCTGCATATATTGTCAGCCTAATTTGGTCCTGGAACTAGCCCCATATAAATAACACTATTTTTTCCCGCCTCCATCGGTCCTCGAACTGTCGTTTTATCGCGTCGATCACTGAAAAATCACGGTCCTCATGCAACATTTTCCCACACGTGGATAGTTTTTTTTTTAATTTGAAACGATGATTTAGTGCGCTGCGCGCGCATGTATTGCTGGCTTAGTGACGTCTGGATTGCCTACTGCGTGTTGAACCAAATACCAGAATGAGAAAATTGCCTTAATTTCTATCATTTTGGTTTTCCACGAGATTGAGATGCATGTATATTCTTATACAAGACCTTCAAAAGACTTGGGAAAAGTTACTGTTTTACTTTGTGTTAACAGTGATGGAAGTGACAAACAAGTGCCGATTGTTATCGGAAAATCTCCGAAACCGCGATGTTTCAAGAATATAAAAAAATTACCCTCCAAATACCACGCGAACAATAAAGCGTGGATGACCACAGACATTTTTTCTTCATTTCTACGTTCATTAGACGCAAGTATGGGTGCGCAAAACAGGAACATTCTCCTGTTTGTGGACAATTGTGCCGCACATCCAAAGTATACATCGTTTCTAAGAAATGTAAGTCATACGGTACCCGGCAAATTGTACAAGTGTACTCCAGCCCCTTGATTTAGGGGTAATAAAGTGTTATAAGCAGCTTTATAGAAAACGCCTCGTGCAAACAGCTGTTTGCTTACTGGATGTAGGCAAATATACGAAAAAGAAGACAAACGTGTTGGAAGCTTTGCACTACATTGTGGCAGCCTTGCAACAAGTAACTCAGCAGACAATCGAAATTTGTTTTCGGAAAGCTGGTTACGTGCAGGGACAATCTTCAGGTGATAGTGACGTCGCATTGACCAACGATGACGACGATTTCCGCCAAGGCTGGGAAAAGTTCAGCGGCAACCAGTGGTGTAGAAACAGTGCGAGAACCTCGTGGCGTCCGGGAGTGTGGAGGGGGAAGGAGGAGAAAAAGATGGCGAACCCGAAGTTATGCCGAACTTTACCGAGACTCAGAAGCGCTGATGAAAGTAAAATTTTTCTTTTATGCGCACAGCACGAGTGACAGTGATCGTGAAAGTGTTCTAGGCCTTGAAAAATCGTACTTTGAACTGAGGCGTAAAGTTTGCACAAAACAAATGTCAATCAAAGATTTTTTCAGCAAGAAGTAATAATAATCATTAAATTAGTCTTATCTATAATTTTTAATGGTTTCCCGGTACAGTTGTTTTCCCCTATATACCTTTTTTGTTTTCCAACCCCTAAAAACGATGCTTCGAGGTTTTACTGTACATGTTGATCAGTTCACACACACCAAGCAGAAAGTGCCAGATAACAGTCAGGTTCACAGGCGACTCCAAAACTGTGGGTCCTCAGCATGGAACTAGCTTGATGTCACTCTTCTGTCAAGACGTGGCTCCTAGATTTCTGGAAAATTTGTGGAACCCTGATCACAACAGCATGAACCAGGGATGTGACACACTCGTACAACTCCAGAACACAATACAACAGCAAGGCCTCTGCCCCAGCAAGTCTCCAGCTGTCTAAAGGAATGTAGTGTAGGGAGACCCATCCTAAGGATGAATCTCGATTCAGAATTTTTAACTTTTTGATGCTGGACATATCATTTATCTGAAAAGGTACATCCATTGTTTGGAGACAGAAACACAGGATGTGGGCATATGTAAACTAA
The DNA here is from genome assembly GCA_021186555.1 of Reticulitermes speratus. Taxonomy (NCBI): domain Eukaryota; kingdom Metazoa; phylum Arthropoda; class Insecta; order Blattodea; family Rhinotermitidae; genus Reticulitermes; species Reticulitermes speratus. Next base: position 9,559,520 of record JAJKFL010000005.1, read on the forward strand.
ATGAACTACTGCAAGAAACAATGGTTGTCGTCTGTTTAGCAGCACTGATGCCTCAAGCACTACAAATTAGTATAAATTATTCCTGGTTTTCAGTTTTCTTTCCAGAAGCATTTTTTTGATGCCTACAAATGACAGGCCTCCTTTCAACCAAAGTTCTTGGACAGCTCTTTCATTCAGGTAGATAGGACATTTTTTGCCACTGTATGTATGAGCTGCCAAGTAGTTAACAACAGCAACCTGGGTTGGGACACAGAGCCTCATTGTGCCCACTCTTGCCACAGAAGCCACACACAATGCTAGAAGCACACTGCTATTGTGTGTGCCCAAAATTACGGCACTGGAAGCAATGCACTGAGGTGAGAATATACAGCTGGACAGACACCCACTCACAGCCAACATACACTGAACTGAGAACATTGGGAACTTTGAAGAGTAAATGATTTGTCATCCCTCTACATGACTAATCTGTAATCTTTAGAAACACAATGAGAAGCAAAACAAGGCTCAATTGCTTCATCAGATATTCCATCCAGGGAGTCAGTAGTAACACCTTCCTTGCTAGAGTTGAGAGATGAATGCCTCTCAATATTTACAGGGTGACACACAAGCAGACTGGCTTTCAGAAGTATTTCTGCTTGCATCTCAATGTGGACTTCAATTAACACTGTTCTGTTTTATTTTAGTCAAGCATATTTAACTGTCCCAGAGACACTGTATAGGGTACAGTTTTTCAATTTCAATGTAATAAAGCATGCGACAGGAATGTTTACACTAGCAGACGCTGCAGCATAGGTGGCCCTGTGGGTCAGGGGGCACCCCCCCCCCCCCCCAAATATACAGAATACTAAATTTCATGTTATGTTCACCGTGCATCTTGATAACTAATTAAAAGTTTTAGCACCAACATATGCACTATATATAGTGCATATGTTGGTGCCTAAAACTTTTAATTAATACAGAATACTAGTTTGTTGTGGGTTCTTTCAGACTGGATTCCATTCTTCTGACAGAAAGCAGTATTCTGGATCCCTGTTATGAGATGTGGGAGTAACTTCGCTAATTATAGGGAGGCCCCCAACTGGTCATCTATGCTACAACTGTTTCTGAAGCCTCATGTTGAAGATTAAAGTCTCCTGTTTCTTCTCAGACTGCTTGACCCTAAAGATGAAAGCACTACGATCCTTGAAAATGTCAGTAACTAATGTCATATCTTACAAGACTGTTTCTGTTTCATACCAGTAAAATGCTGTGACACATTTGTAAGGCATGACTTAGCCAGCAATGAACCAGAACCACAGTGTCATCCTACCATTGGGCAGTACTTGGAATGGTCTTATCAGACCAAAACATGTACTCAGTCAATTTATATCATCTTGTACAGAAGTTATTATTGAATTTAATTTATTTTATATATACAAGTAACAGAAGTTTTTAAATAGATCAGCTGTGTTAAGAAAGATACTTAATTTAATTTATTTTCTATACACATGTAACAAAACAAAATGCAACAAGTGAACATGTAAAAAATGAAACTCCTAGCAGCAAGTCCTACACCATACTGTGACTTCATGCTCCCACCATGGAAATAATACCCATGGCTCCCTGCTCCACCGTCATGTGTCGACAGGTACTGCAATCAGCGGTAATATGTCAGAATGGTACAGCCAGACCAATGGCTACATGACTGCTGGAATATCTACACCACCTGGACTCCATACTGAGAATTGTGTGGATGTACTTCACTCAATCTATCAATACTGAATGTGTAAAAGTCTCTCACACAAAATTCTCTGAAATGTCTTGCAAAGACATCTAAAATGAAATATAATATACAATTTCCACCTCAGTTCCACACCCTCTCAAAGTACATTTAAAATTTATATCTAAACATGCATGGAAGCTAATTAAAGTACCCCACTTAAGCCAAGGGACTGCTTTTGGAGTTACCAGTCACCTGGTTTTGGCTATTGTTGCAATCACAGCCCTATCAAATGAACTATGAATTAACTGCTCATCAAAACCAAACTTACTAAAACAACAATATTGGATGAATACTTTCCATGCCAATGATATCAAAGTATGAATGACATTTCTTACCACGAACAGCTCTGTACAAACACAAACAATTTTGGATTACGTATTCCAACAAACTGCAGTGTACAATGTAGTTCATGTCCATAACCAGTGACAATTTTAGATTCTAACGGGTTCCTTCTTCATTACATATGACTTTGTTTGGATAGGTTGGGCTGGCTTAGCTTAAGGGGATATAAACCCTATTCTGCACTTACATCATAATATCTGCCATTCTTGTAAGTGGCATGAAATTCATAATATTACATTAAGTGTCCAATGTGTGATTATGGACACACTAGTACATGGTTATCAAGCTGGAAAAAAGAGTTTTACTCAAGAATGTTTATCCTTTAAGTGATCAGGTTGGTATTTAAATTTTAGTGCATCATTTATGAACAGAAAAAGGTAAAATTATGAAATAAACATCATTCTGTGAAAAATAAAACAGACATTATGCAGCACGTCTTAGAAATGCAGAAGATTTCCTTGTTGCCTAAATATATAAAATCAATTTCTAGGGGTGATTTTTTACACGTGTTTGCGCATGTGAACAAAGGATGCTTTAATGGTTCTTTGTACAACTTCCTACATGTGCATGTGTTACTTCAAAATCTATGGTTATGTTATGTGTTTCATTCTGTCACATCAACAGAGGTACAAACTGCGTCTGCTTCAAGGATTGGTCTTAAAAACAAGTTTACCTTGCATGCTATCATTACATTAAGTAGACTGTTACAAAATTTACATGATACTAATTAGGAGTTTGACTTTTTTCCTTAGTAATACAAAATATATTATTCGGGTGATCAAATCAAGAAGAATGTGGTGGGTGGGGCATGTAGCAAGTATGGGTGAGGGGAGAGGTGCATACAGAGTTTTGGTGGGGAAACCTGAGGGAAGGAGACCACTTGGAAGACCCAGGCATAGATGGGAGGATAATATTAAAATGGATCTTCAATAAGTGGGATGGGGGGGCATAGTCTGGATTGATATGGCTCAGGATAGGGACAGGTGACAGGCTCTTGTGAGTGAGGTAATGAACCTTCGGGTTCCACAAAACGCGGGGAATTTCTTGACTAGCTGACGACCTGCTAGCTTCTCAAGAAGGACTCTGCTCCATGGAGTTAGTTAGTTAGTTAGTTAATACAAAATTGTTAACAATTCAACACACACCACCACCTTGAAACACTGTGATTTGTGTAGCAGAAGCAACATCTGTAACTGAACATGTTAATATAATCATAACTTATGTGCCTTAATTTGTGATCAGGAATTTGTGCAAATGTAATGCATATCATACTAAATTAAGGTACTCTAGTCAATCGTTACATAACATGTTTTAATTCTTCCACACACACACACAAATGTTTGCATACTTTTCTTCACTAAGAACACCATACACTATTAATGTTTATCCCAGGCAATATGATTTCATGAAAATGCTATTGTATATATAATACATGCATTCTTTAATATCTTCATAACTGTTGTCTTCAACATTCTACACCATGACGCATCACACATATAATGGCTGGTAACACAAGATTCTCACAGAAGGAAAACTCACAGATAAATGACAAAACCACAAACATTCAACATAAGGGTTGAGGTCTCATTTTAGTATCAGAAGTTTAGAAATTGAGGAAGAAGGTAATTATTCACAAATACTCATGGAGGTTACAGTGTTTGGTTTCATGCCTTGAGCTGCAAGATTTATAGCAGAAAGATGAGGATTTCTCATTTCATTTTAATGCTTTGAATTCTGCTGTATCACAATATCAATGCTGGCAATCCTACTTTGGACATGCACAAACACTGCTGATAGCAGATGAAAACCATAAAATTGTGTCAGTATTTCTGGACCATAATAAAATATATCCAGTATACTGAATAAACAACAGCGTGTTAAGGTATGTACACACACACATATGTACATACATGCTAGTCTTCCTTTCTGCATAGCATATAAGCCATAATTTAATTTGGTAGTAGTTCCAAATCAGAGTTGCCAACATAACTGTAATGTATGTACCAGTCGCCAAGCAAGCAAAGTATTCAGAAAGCTTAGGCACAGTAAACCCATTTCCTATGTCTTTCTCTCTATGGCCCCAATCTGCAAGGTTGTAATGAGTCACTTTATCATTTGTTATTGTGCCACATTCATGTAACATTACGAGATATGGCTAAGACTTAAGGGCCATGCCTAACTTTCTGTCACAAAATGGAACCTCAAAGCCTAACTTAGGTCACAATATGAGAGGCCAGGCCTTGCTGCAATACAGTTAGTGTTACAAATGTATACTGGCAACCCAACTTGAGTTTCAAACAATAAACTGTAATCTCTGAGCATAAACTTGGCCAATTAATTCTTTGTGTTTTAATGTACTGCACTAAAATAAAACTGCCATCTTTTTCACTGGAGTCTGAGTGAATAAAACAAAACCTCAAAATGTAACGTTGGTGGTAAAATGAAAGGTGGGACTTCCTGGAATACACATTCCTATCTTTACTAGAAAACAGTCTGTTTGAAATGTATGCTGGCAACCAGAAACTTAATTTTTCATTACAAAAGAACATGAAAGAAAAACCCTAACATTCGCAGATTAAATGTTTTTGTTCTTTCATGTACCTGGGGTACTGTGACTTCAGTTTGTGATGTGGTGTACTGGCAACCCTGATCTAATGTGATCTCATAAGTATAAGACTTCAGACTTACTGGATACAGCCACAGTATACATCACATTGAGGTGGTGGTGCATGAACATTTGGTAAAAAGTAATGCTGTCAAAGATTAATAGTCACCTTTACAGGTTTCTGACAATGATCCATGTCCAGGGGTTTACAAAACCCAGGCGACTACATTTTGTATGGTGGAACCTAACGTTTATGGGTCTTCAGTACATAACTATCTTCATATCAGTTCTAGCACTTGCAATATGAGGTAGCTCCCAGATTTTGGGACAATTTGCAGCCTCCTGTACATGGCCATAGTCATGACCGACATTTTGGACATTATCCATCATCTCAGGCTAAAATAACCACAATATTACAGATTTTTCTTTGCTGGAGATAATGGACACTGTCCAAAATTACGGTCACGATTAATAAGTAATAATCCTATCCTGTATTAGTTATCATACGAACTGAATTCGCGCCAAATTCTTACACCGCGACCACATATAACTAAAACTGCATGAAAATCGACATTTAACTGAACCAAAATCTTAAGCATGTGATATCCAAAAACTTAATATTTTCAATCTCCTTTCACGATAAATTATCTAGAAAGTAAACGTATCTAAATCCAAGTTGTTTTTTGCCAATGAAAAAAGTGGACAGCTTAAACCTCAGTATTTCAAAACGTTAGCAACTAAGAAACAAGTAATTCATAAGACACACACAATTATAACAACGTGCCCATGCCAGTTTTGTTTACGTACTCTTCTCGTTACCTAGGGGGCATATTTTCAAACTACTGTACAGTCCCAAACATATGTAAAATTATTAAATTAACAAATGAGAAGTAACTGGCTCTCTACTTATTTTAATAACAAGAGGAACAATATAGGCTCGTTGCTAATGAAGTTTCTTAAAAACATTAGCGCCAAACCGCATTATGACAGCGACTTTCGTCAAAGTACAGATAAGAAACAAATATACGTATTTCATGTGTGTAAATTATTGTCTAACATACATACCTACCGAATATGGTAAGATTTTAGAACAAATTCACAAAACTAGTTCAGATCGACAGCAACCAACACCACTAACACAAAACTTACACCAAACATGTATCCAAAGATGGCAGTGCTATCGCGCAGCGTGTGTTCATTTACTCTTGAAGTGAGCGAAGCCGCTCACCTATTGGAACAAATCCTCGCCACTCGTACTACACAAGTGAGCCTGTAGAAAATGAGATTAAACCTCCCAACAAAGCTTTCCTGGCACGGTTATTTTCCGGTAATGCCAGGATGCTACAAGTACATGAAAACTGTCTCAACCATTTCGGCTCCATCTTCGTAGTTTATTAGTTGGCACCCATAGCATGACTGGCATCCACTGTTACCACGGATCCTCTACAATACAGCTCATTGGTTACGTCAATATACCATCTCTCCATGATCCAGAGTGCGAGAAGGGTACGACCAACACGCCCGAAAATGATAGTAACAGTTATTTAATGCGTCGGCAGGTCAGTCGGTAGAAATACAAACTACAGACCCCAAAGCAGCGTCAACCTCGCCCCAGCACCTTTGAAAATCTGTGTACTTAAATCCCCCACTATAAAGTATTTCAATTGACGGCCACATATTACGGCGAAACTAAGTGGCGATATATCGGGTTAGACTGTACATACCAAGCTACATTTTAGGCTTTGTTACAGTGTAGTTGAGATCTTCACTCTTCTGGGTTGGTTTGTCTCCTGTTTTGAAATACATTTTTTGGACATCTTGACCCCTAAAGGTGGCACCGATACATTCTCCTGAGACGTCTGTGACAAATTGATCTAGACCATGCCACAACCCTTAAGTCATGTATGTTATTTAGCAACAACTCACACTTATTGTCCTATTTATTGACATACACATTACTTTGCAGATGAAATTCCAGCATCCAGGATGTCAAAACATTTCATTTTATACACAGTACCAAAAGTAACATGCTTGTGTTTCATTACACTTTTATTAGATGCTATTATTTACGCTCGATAAACCATTACAGCACAAGACATTATCACAATAATAATATATTTATGTTCCATCTAAAAACAACTTTATTCTTAAAGGCTAATACTCTCTATCTTTTCACATCCTACACATCAATCAAAAGAGTATCCACATGGATACCATGGACCACAGAGGACAACCAAATAAATGATGCACATGCAGTACAAACCAATAAATCTTCAAGGCCATCATAGTAAGTGAAAGTCACATGATGCAATACACACCCACTCCTCCTGTGACATTGAATTACTACATGAGCGCAGTAGGCCATCAAACTCGATACACTTGAAATATGCTCAAGTTCAAAAACATCATAATAAACACAGATGAATTGATCCTTATATCTTCACTAAAAACACATATTACAGATGTCTTCAAAACCAGAACACCATAAGCAATGAAGCCTTATACATTTATTTAAGACATAAAACAGAATCATCATAAGTTCAATGCCACATAAGTTCTTAAACTAGCTTTTAAATCCAATTTTAATCTAACTTTTTAATTAAACCTTCAATTAAGTAATATTAAATTTTAAACTAATTCCTTATTAAAGCACCCAACATCATTTCCATGTATTGTTTAAATAACAGCAGTTATCAAATGACATAACACTATTTCCATAAAATTAACCAAGTATGCTACAACACACTAGCATCAAGCCACATATACAAGGCTTCAAACAAATACATACAAGTCATCTCTGTGTAAACTTGCCCACGCTGCCATCAATTTATATGACTTTGATATACTACATTTTATCATATTCAACACACAGCTACAATCATCTACCTAATAAACAATTTTAACTTGATATCTGATTATGCCTGAAGCTGCATATTCTGTACATGTTTATTGTATAATATTACCTTTGTCAGTTTTAGATCTCAAACCATTACTTGCAGCTGAAATCTTCCTTTTTATTTTCTTCATGCTCACCCTGATGATGGCCACTTTATCTAAATGAAACATGCAGCTGTCCTTAACCTTTAAGAACAAAGTTGTGTTTAGATGGAACATAATTATATTATTCTTGTGATATTGTAAACACAACAGGGATGAATCACCTTAAGGTCACAAGATAGTGACTGTAGCAAGATGACAGCCATGAGAAAGCCTCACTGTACAGATGCCAACAAACAACTCAGTAAGCATGACATGGTACCAACTCACTGGACTATTCAGTATCTGGGTTAATGGAGTCTAAATCATTAACTCTGTGATGTAAGTCAAATAAGTTGGTGAGAGTCTTCCCTCTTCCTAGTATAACCATTAGACTTAACAATGAAGAAATGCTTTCAGTAATTCATATACTAAACAGCATTACAATGGTTTGTACAGTACTAAATGTGCACGTGTGGATGAGAAACCCTATGCAATAATACTTCTTCAAAAGAGTCAGAAATTAGGATGCAATTCATTATGAGGAGGTACACACACATAACATTAACATATGCTATTATAATGATATGGTGCATTTCCCCACTGATACAGAAATTAACGATACTTGGGACTGAAACGACCTTCCAGTGATGGAGTGTCATGCTCTGGCAGAGCCACATCCCAAATCAAAAATTTGAAAGCTGCCTTTTCAACATGTTATCAATATTCAAACTGCCATAAATGCATACCAGTACTTACTATAACAAAACACATGATATGCTGACATCAAACTGAGTTATGTTTGCTGCAAGTAATCATTGTGTACTACATTTTGATTGGACAAACTTAACATGCTGATACTGAGAAACACGGAATGGTAATGGGTTTTAGTTGATATAGTGGCCAGCTTATCAGATGGACAGGGATAAGCATAAGAGGGACAAAAAAAGTGTAGATTTTTATTGTTACTCTAGAAAACTAAACACAGACTAAAATTCTCAATTGTAGGTCATATAGCGAGGGGTAGCTGAGAATTTAGCATATGACTTGATCACTTTGTTCACAGCCTCCAGGAAGTCTTTCTCTGTTGCAACCTTCCTTCGAGCTCTGATGGCAAACATGCCTGCTTCTGTGCACACTGATCGAATTTCAGCCCCTGAGGATAATAAATCAAATTGCAGCAGTTCATAAAACAATAAAAACAAATACATTTTATAGTTCCATAAGTTAGTAGCTGGCACTGCTGTATGCTCCCATCAATGTACTTCAATTACTCCTCTACCAGTCACTTTCCCGCTGATAGTCTACATTGATCTTGGTGAAAACCTGATCATAAATTGGCCTTATTCTTCACTTCTGGCCTGATGCTTGGCTGGGTTAGGCACAAGGAAGTTTTATTTTGAGTTCAGTACTGTAACATGTCTGAGGTAATACAAATATTCAGATGATAGTCAAAACAACCTATGATGCAACCTGAATAGTGATGGAAACCAAGTATTCCGAAATTTTCATAATTCCTGTTAACACCAGTTAGCTTATGACACCGACTTCATGACAAGCACATCATGGTGACATTACTACACCTCCCTACAACTACCAGGATAATATGGCAAAAGTGACTTGACTAGCCTCTAATCCACTTAGAAGTGTTAAGTAGTCGTTCTTCAGGAGGACTGTTTAAATTTTAGTGCAAGATGCAGGAAAAACTCTAACATTTCCGCCATGTACAATAAATAAACATGAAGTTAAATTTGTTGCTGTGACAACATGAAGGCATAGAGGGGGAGCAGACACATAGCTCCACTCATTGTTAACCTTGACACTAGATGTGGAGTGAGCGGTCAACCCCATGCACCAGCTGCTTTCCCTGTGGGGAAAAAGCCCCTGGTACCCATTACACATCGAGCTGGGTGGGCCCCACAGTCAGTCTGGACAGTTTGAAGAAGTTACAACTATCCTACCCCTGCCAGGAATTGAACCCCAAATCACCCAGCCCATAGCACAGACACTAAATACACTACACTAACCCAGCTCCTATGCACAACAAATTCCTGAAATAAACAACATTTTTATTTGACAAAGCAAAAAAATGTGCAACACAAATTTGGTAAGAGAGTTAATTTTCTGGTTTGAATAATGATTTAAATTTCTTTAACTTAGACCATGAACAGGTACAGATGCCAGAACAGGAGATGATCCCTGCAGGGATGGGGACGGGGGACGGGGGGGGGGGGGGGGGGGCTTGTGTGGCACAGTGTGCGTCAGGGGTGTTGACTAGAGGTGGGACTAGAGGACTGCGTTTGGTTGGTGCACCAGACAGTTCTGCTACTAAAGACGGATTGAAAACTTCAAGCTTTTCAAGTAGCATGTAGCGAGCAATTGCACTGTGTGAATGCTTTCAGGATGGGTAGTAGCAGATCATCATTCACCACAAAACCTTGAACATGTGCATTTATTGCATTCCTAGCACGGATCATCTCCTTGGTGGTGAACTACACACCCAGTAGGCTTCCATGACTCTGTGCTCCCCTGACATGTTTACCCTTTTATTATAACCACTACTGATGGAATTGTCATCAAGACTATCTAAAATTGTTAACTGTATTTTCATTGCAGCTGCTTCACCAATCAAAAGCTTATATTTAGTTTTTTGACATGTATTACTATTTCATTGCCGATCCCAGTGGCCGCGCGGTCTACGGCCGCTCACTTACTGGGATTGTGGGTTCGAATCCGGCCTAGGGCATGGATGTCTGTCTGTTGTGAGTGTTGTGTGTTGTCAGGTAGAGATCTCTGCGACGAGCTGGTCCCTCGTCCAGAGGAGTTCTACCGAGTGTCATGTGTCTAAAAAGTGTGTGATCATGAAGCCTAGAAAAATGAGGCGGCCTAGGCCCCCAAGGGGCTGTCGAGCCATTGAAAAAAAAATTACTATTTGATTAGCATAACGATGACTGCCATTAATTTGGGGGTTCCCTGGGAAGTGGGGTTTCCCTGAGTGGGTCTTCCCAGTATCCTAGTAATGGCACTAATCTGGGGTTTCTCCAGGTAGGGTTTTCACATACCCAACCAACAGCTCTACTATGGGTTTTCCCTGAATGGTAAATTTTCCTCTTATCCCATCAACATCTCTGGTTCTGGTTTTGCTAGTGGTTTCTTTCATATCCTAGCAATGGCACTGGTTTGGGTTTGTTGTATTTTTTTTGGCAAATTTTCCTAATTTTCAACAAACAAAAAAAAAAAAAACACTGTAATTTTCATGGGGTTGTCTCTCTCTAATCCAAACAATTTTAGTATTTACACTTTTCCACCATTATTATCAGTTTCTGATATACAAAGTTCAACAGATCAATGGATGGACATTATGAATTCCCAGAGCAAAGGCTTTTCTCCACCAGTTTGGCTGCTCCCTGAAACGATTTTCTACTGCACAAACAGTGGGTTTCCATCATATTGTACATACAGTGCAAGTTTGGGTTTCCTCTAAGCAGTGTACACTGTGCATAATTTTCAAAATCAGGGGAAAACAGTAATTGCAGGATTGTCTCTCCAAAAGGTAACATTTTTTCTGCTACACATCATTTTGGACAAACAGGATCTGATGAATGGGTGGGTGAGTGGATGGATGGATGGATGGATAGAAGGATGGATTGCCATACAGTGTGTTCAACGAGATGGCAAAACGTCAGCTGTGTGCTCTAGAGGTCATTTTGAGGGGGAGAAGAAGAAGAAGAAGAAGAAGAAAGACAAAAGAAAAAAAAAAACCAGTCTGATAAACGATTGGTTGATTCAACACCACAATCAAGTTGCTTAAGCTGCAGTACTGATCAAGTTCAGTGCAGGTGCAGTGAGCTTACACCACCACAACCACTCAATTCTCAGGCCACCTGTCTCAGCATTTACAAATGAGGAATACGCTGACATGCATCCTGTATACAGTTTAAACAATGGAAGTTGTGGTATTAACAACCCAAGGAATTCTCATTTCAGCACAGCAAAATCCACATAAAGGAGTTCAATGTAATTTCCAGCACAGGTTTGTATAAAACATATAGTGTGGAACACTAGAAAACTATCTGCTTTGATCATATTTCGCTGAATGATGCTTAACAGCTGGTCAGTACAGGAACTTTAATAGAAAATGCTTCGAGAATAAGCCTCTTGCAACAAGATGACTAATGTGGATACAACAGGATGGAGCATGTCCACATTGTCGTAGAGAATGCATGTAGCACGTGAATGAAAATCATGAGTCAGATGGACAGGGTAAGGTGAACTGGTGGCATGAAGTCTAGGGTGTACCACAACAATACAACAGAAACACGGGCAGCTAGGAGAGAACATAAAGCTGCAGCTGGCATGAAAACTGAAATGGGAACACATTCAGTTAGAATATTCAATGTCGCAATGTCTGGCAGCATATACACAGTCAAATGGTGATCATTTTTAAAACCTGATTTGGTAGTACATGTTTTAAGTTAATACTAATAAAGGTAAATTCAAACTGATTCTGTAGTCACCATGTTTGAAAAATTCACCACAAAATATAGCCTACATGACTGTTAGAGGTATACTGATAATCCACTATCACAATGAGCTTATGAGTTTGGGTGCAATGGTTCATGTGCAATAAATATTACACACTCAACATTGAGATGCCACCATTTCCTTATTTTCCACTTAAGAGAAAAATGGCTTAACAGTTTAATATTTTTCAATAATCTATTATTTTACCTAACATCTGTGTTTCTACACTGTAATAGCAACAATGTACCCACTTCAAACATTAGCACAGTCACCATCTTGGAATTTATGAAAGGTGAAACTTTTTCAGCCAGGACAATGGTAATGGCATGTGCTTAACAAATACAGTGAAACCTCTATCCATCGTTCCCGTTACCGTCGTTCGCCCGCATGTATCGTCTGCCTTATTTGGTCCCGAAATTAGCCCCATATAAATAACACTATTTTTTCCCGCCTCCATTGTTCCTCGAACTATCGTTTTCCCGCACCAATAGTTGAAAAATCACGGTCCTGACGCAACATTTTCCCGCACTGATAGTTTTTTTTTTTTATTTGAAGCGATGGTTTAGCGAGGTTTAAGGACCGGCATGGCCTAGTATACAAGAAGTTAGTCGGAGAAAGTGCGGCAGTGGACAGCGAAAGCACGGAAGCGTGGCTGGAAAGACTGCCATCTTTGTTGGAGGGCTACGAACAACGTGATATTTACAACGCGGATGAGACGGGGCTCTTCTACAACATGCTTCCTGATAGAACCTTGGCTCTCAAAGGAGAGTCTTGTCATGGAGGGAAAAACTGTAAAGACAGACTTACTGTTTTACTTTGTGTTAACAGTGATGGAACTGACTAACAAACAAGTGCTGATTGTTATCGGAAAATCTCCGAAACCGCGATGTTTCAAGAATGTAAAAAAATTACCCACCAAGTACCACGCGAACAATAAAGCGTGGATGACCACAGACATTTTTTCTTCATTTCTGCGTTCATTAGACGCAAGTATGGGTGCACAAAACAGGAACATTCTCCTCTTTGTGGACAATTGTGCCGCACATCCAAAGGATACGTCGTTTCTAAGAAATGTAAAAGTCATACGGTACCCGGCAAATTGTACAAGTGTGCTCCAGCCCCTTGATTTAGGGGTAATAAACTGTTATAAGCAGCTTTATAGAAAACGCCTCGTGCAAACAGCTGTTTGCTTAATGGATGCAGGCAAAGATACGAAAAAGAAGATAAACGTGTTGGAAGCTTTGCACTACACTGTGGCAGCCTTGCAAGAAGTAACCCAGCAGACAATCGAAAATTGTTTTCGGAAAGCTGGTTACGTGCAGGGACAATCTTCAGGCGATAGTGACGTCGTATTGACCAACGATGACGACGATTTCCGCCAAGACTGGGAAAAGTTCAGTGGCATGAACAAAGATAAATTCGAGGACTACGTCTCTGTGGACAGTCACGTGGCAACCTGTGGTGTAGAAGCAGTGCAGGAGCTGTGCGTGAGCCTCGTGACGTCCGGGAGTGTGGAGCGGGAAGAAGGAGAAGAAGCTGGCGAGCTTTGCTGAGACGCATGAAGCGTTGATGGAAGTAAGATCTTTCTTTTATGCGCACAGCACGAGTGACAGTGGTCGTGAAAGTGTTCTAGGCCTTGAAAAATCGTACTTTGAATTGAGGAGGAGTAAAGTTTGCTCAAAACAAACGTCAATGAAAGATTTTCTCAGCAAGAAGTAATAATTATCATTAAATTGTTCTTATCTATAATTTTTAATGGTTTCCCGGTACTATCATTTCCCGTATGTATCGTTCAAATTTTCCGGTCCCCTGAAAAACGATGGATAGAGGTTTCACTGTATTAAGCTGATTTGTCCAAAAATTCAAAGTTATTAGTACAGTATGTTTTTAGGATGGCATTTAGCATGACATAACATCTTCAAGGGCAAATAAGTTCTCTACACAGACAGTACAAAAATGCACTGAATATGAAAGTCTATTCCTCAACTTCTGTTCAACTGACTTTAGTATTCCTACACTCTTTGAGCTTGAGAAATATAACATACGAAAATCAGGCAAATGGAAACTGCAAATCAATAAAACTGATCCAGGATTGTAGTCCTAATAACAGCTCATTACACAATGAAGTGCCATCATTTTCTAGTTTATTTCAGTCCTAACCAATGCACTTCCAAGAGATCAGTGGCTTTCCAGAGTTCAGTTTTGTTATTGCTAATATGTGAGGTGTATTTTTCACCTCAACACGAGAAAGGTCATTCTGGTATTCCCCACATTCACAGAAACAAAAATTCATGGTACAATTATAAAAGCTATTTACCTGTGCTGTTGGGGCAAAGCCTGGCCAATAACTCAAAGCGAATGTCCCGTTCAACACTCATGGAGCGAGCGTGGATTTTGAAGATGTGCGTTCGACCTTCTAGGTCTGGTAGTCCAAACTCCACCTTCCTGTCAAGTCGTCCAGGCCTCATGAGGGCAGGGTCAAGTGTGTCTGGACGGTTTGTAGCCATGAGCACCTGCAACACGCAGCATGCAATCAGAAGATTCACACAACTGCGGATCGTTCTAACCCTTGCAATAACAGCTTGTTAGTGATGCAGCTGGGTCACTGATATATTGTCAAGTTGTGATAAATCAGTAATCATTTCTCTTTCTGTATTTTACTGATTCTTAGTGAACTATGTATCATTGCAACTAGGTTGGTCTTATATGTGGTATATACAATGTAATCTGACCTCTACAGTTTATTAAGGTATACAGGTACACCCTCCCTTTCACACTTCTTCAGAACCCTATCCATGAATCTGTGCAATATACTCACACAGTGAAACTCCATGAGTTAAAGCTGTGTAAGTTTTATAGTAGTTCTTAATGTTCAAACAGTCTGTAACTACTGAACTGAATATATAAATAACATGTGCGTAGGGCAGTTACAGTCTCTCGTTATAAGGGAATTACAAGCTATTGTGCACATTTTGAAAACACTAGAATTCAACATGCCTATGGAAAACTATCATACATGTTTGACAATAGTGAGATGAGAATTTGTAAGTGGTATACTGCAAACATGACACAGTGAACTGTTGTAATATGGTGTCATGTCTGCAAGCCACTGAAAAAATATTTCACCATGAAGATGTATCAAGATATACTGGTTGTGATGAAGATATAATGACACCATTACTGACACTTTCTGTATATGTTACCTTGAGAAGAAACTAAAAGTGTGGCTACTGCAACAGTGTGGGTCTGCATCAATAACTGCTAAAGATAAACAGAGAATCATGTAATGGACTCTGACATTGTGTGAGAGACAATGTAACAAATCGGTAGCAGCAAGCCCATTCGCAGATTTGGTTTTACTTCACCCCTCAGCTTCTGTAAACATACTCCGATACCAGTGACGGTGGCTGCCGATGGCACTAACTTAGCCCAGGGATGGAAAAATTTTCTAAAAATCTAGAATCCATCTCAAAATTCTAGGCACCAGAAAGGTGACATGAAGGGGATTCTGTAATGAGAATCCATAGATGTTAGGTGCCACCATAAAAAATTAAGTCACCATTGCAACCTGGCACCTGGGACTTACGCATCCCTGGCTTAGCCACTGTTACCCCTGCTTCTCACCACTTTCTATCCACTACCTAACATTTAGAAACTGAAACTGCAGCTAGTGAAAGGGTGCACCAGCAGCCATACAAGGACATTCAAATTGCTTGTAATAATGAAACACTTAACAGATAAGAACTTGGCTGTTACCAAAAAACCTGAAAGACTTTCACTGTCTTGTCAATAAATAACCTACGGTCCTAAGCCAACTGTGAAGAGGTGTGCTGCCAGTCAAAACCAGGCCTCACAAAAGCAGTGTACATACCTTTATGTTTCCTCGAGGGTCAAAGCCATCCAGCTGATTAATTAGTTCCAACATAGTTCTCTGCACCTCATTATCCCCACCAGCACCATCATCAAAACGTGCCCCTCCAATTGCATCTATTTCATCAAAAAATATTAGGCAAGCTTTCTTACTGCGAGCCATTTCAAATAGCTCACGTACCATTCTTGCACCCTGCAAACAAATATACGCTCATTGGTGCTTCAGGGAAACCCTACAAAAATTATATTCTGTTAAACTTTGTTTTGGTCTCAGAAAATATTACTAAAAATGTCTAATTCAGCATGATTCCAAGACATGCAGAACATTCTCAAATCATAAACCTCACCTCTCCAACATACTTTTGCACCAGCTCTGAGCCAATGACACGAATAAAGCAGGCGTCTGTCCTGTTTGCAACAGCCCTTGCACACAGAGTCTTGCCCGTTCCAGGAGGTCCAAACAGCAAAACCCCTTTTGGGGGCTCAATGCCAAGGTTCACAAACTTCTCTGGCTGCAAAGTTAAAAGCAAAGCACACACCAGATCAAACTGGGCACTGATGGTGATCTTTCTACCTTGCAGTAAATTTACAGTCTTTCAGAAAAATGTTTTACACCAATGCCAAGACTAGAAATCCAATTTTTAAAATCCAAAACCAGGACACATATTAACATTTACGTGGTAGAGGAGACAATTTTGAACTCATCATACAATGCAAAAGCAGAGTAATTTATTAATATTACTACAACCAGATAATTCAGATAAAAGATTATGACATACAGACACAAAAAATTAAATAATAAGAATAAGAATAATACTAAAACTCAGAAACTCAGTTCACTTACTGATTCTTCTCTACATAACCATTCCTCATCCTTTGCAGTTTCAGTCCACACTCTATATACAAATTTACAAATCTTCCTCTCCCTCTCCTGTTTCTTCCTGTTAGTGGTTGGTTCATGATGTCCTATGCCTACAAATGCTTCTTCCCATCATGGGAAAGTCAAAATGTTCATCTGCACTGTCGGAAATGTGGTACTTTTATGCCTTAGAAAAACCCAGGATATTTAGCATCCCGAACTGAATTTGGCAGGACACCGGGACAGAGATCTTTAAAGTCCATAAACCTGGATGTATGGATCCCAAGCCCTAACAGTGGGAAATACATCACAATGGCACTTACAGTGACCTGTCAATTGGGCCAACATTTGTTCCCACTTTTATCAACCTGTCAGTAAGCCACCAATACATTTACATGCTACAAACAAACGGTGCTTCTATCACAGCAGAGAGAAGTGTCTGGCTAGGCAACAATGTGAAATTCACACAAGCATCCTAGAAAAGTCCATATTTAAACGTGAAAAACTGCAACTCACATGGAGCAAGGGAGTTTCCACCACCTCACGCAGCTTCTCAATTTGCTCTTTGCAGCCACCGACATCACTGTATGTGACGTCTGGTTTCTCCTCAACTTGCATCATTGTAACTGTGGGGTCAATCTTTGGCGGTAAGGGGATGTGAATCTGGTACTTGTTGCGATCCACACTGTAACATATTTGTCTATCACTGACCATTTTCTGCCATTAATATGCAACATATAGCTTTGAACAAGCAGGAAACAAGTGCCTTCTATTTTACATACTGTGCCGGGAGTTTTTCCCAGCACTCTCTCTGCGGTACTCGACCCATGGACTTTCATCGCGCTCATCGATCCCTCCTACTTGTTTCCCCTCTTGACCCGAGTTTTCTACCTATGTGTGTGTGCTTGAAGTAACCACTCTGATCCTAGCCGTCTACAAGTAACTTCCAAATTTTGTCTCGGCCATGGGGGCAAAATTCCGTCCAGCTGTGAGTTGGTGGGATTAGAGTCCCTTGGCGGTCGTCGTGGTCCCAGGTCTTCGGTTTTAGTTGGGTTAAGCCCCACAGCGACGCCAAGGTATCTTAATTTTGGTATGTATGGAAACAAGTAATTGCTTGGTCAGTCTCACGTCTTGTACATTTTGTAATTTTGTATATGATTGCCTTTATTGTATCTTATTTAATTTGTGTGTTACAATATAATATTTCTTTGGTATATTGTATCTTTGTTGTGTGCGCCAAACGGCTTATCTGCGGGGCCCAGTACTAGTAGAGCAGATATAGCAAATATCACCCGTGTAGAGTGCCCCAGTGGGGTAGCACATTTTGGGAGGGGGTGGTGCAATACATATTGCAGATCACCCTTTAATTTGACTCTGTGAGATTTCCTTACCAACCTCACATAAATAAACACTGTGTGCTCATTCTTTCCGTAAATGGAATTCTGCCCAGATATATAACAGGGAAATTTTGTCATAGAATAAACAATTGTTGCTTTGCACATATAAATCAACTTCACTAGGTGTAAATTTACATTACTTTAACAAAATAAAACTCTTCTACATAATTAGCAAAATAAAAACTTTTTACATCTTGAATACATGAATCCCATACACCATGCAACACTGCACTGTAATATTCAGACCAGTATGCTACAAAAAAAAAACAGCAGCTATACCAAAACAATTACTTCTAAAACATGCGACCCTGCAAAACAAGATAAAAGAACTGCACACCCAGTTACAGTACAGCCAAACTCTATTCAGTCTGATCTCATTATAATACAGCAAAGCGCCAAAACACTCAGGCAGTTTTATTACATGGAGCTGGATATCTTGCAAGGGCAGCCAGCAGTATTATGGAATCAAATGTTGCTACCTGTCTGAAAGACAAATATTAGTGGCACATGAACAGAAGCACTAAAATGGGTACGAACACTACAGTCACCTTTTGGACACTGCACTAACCCACTGAATGAAGTACAATACACAACAATCACCTTCTTCATGACTTGGCAGTAATCTACTGAATGAAGCAACAACACTTATGCCCATTCACATACTTGATTTACTAAACCACTTGAGAAATTTGAACTGGATTTATCACCAATGGTCAGGCATATTTCACTTTTGTTCAAAAGTCATTTAGCTGAACTTCCTTTTTATAATAACACACATTTTTTAAAAAAACCTTCTAACAAAAAGTTTTCTGATGAATGTTTCTGATATTTTACTAAGCTGTAAATTTGTACGTAATAAATTCTGAAATTTTGTATTCCCCAAAATCGAGTGCACCATACCACATGTCTAGATTGTACAATGCAAATGCAAATGTTTGGCTCATTATATGAAAGTTAAACTTGAGGCACTCACCCGACACGCATGCCTTCTTCTATGTCAGTTGGCGCCACTGAATCTGCCAAGTCCACAACAAATTTAGCAAACTGTTTCACATTAATGATGTACTTTGGATCATCAGAATCAGCATTGATGATTTTTGTACATCTTGCCACCTGGAAAAATCAAAATACTCTGTGTACATGGCAAACTGCTGCAATAATTTGTTACACATTACAATTAAACTCCACAGTTCCAGCTCAGACTGGCTGCTTAATGCTAATAATCCTGGATAAAAGTTCAACAGCAACAGAGATATCATGGCAAAATGTGATCGTCCTGCAAAAACAGATATTAAACTACAATGTGGTTGTTTTATGTGGGTATGGAACTTGTTTGGTAACTCTATGGGCACTAACAGTATTAGAACACACAGTGATAAGGGCAATACTGGATCCAAGACAGTTAACTATCTCAGAACTAAACCAGATATCTCACAATCTGCAACACCAAGTCTTGTTAAAGCAGAGGTGTACAAATCCCATGCGCCAGGTCGCCTGAGCAATTAATTTGTGTACAGCGGTGCATAATGTTTGCTGGTCCTCAGTATGGAACTTGCTTCACGCCACCCTTCTGGCATCTAGGATTTGAGGTTGTGCACTCCTACTGTATTAATGGACATTAAATTAACAAAACTGATATAGAGGCAGGGGCAAAGATCTTGAGGACACCATACAAGAAACTAAGAAACATATGACAATGATATGGGAGCAGAAAAGTTGTATAAATGTAAACTTGACTCAAATGTTCAAGTACTTCCTGTGGCAATGGTGATGAATCAAGTTCCACAAAAACAGGTATTTTTTCAATAGTGTATATTCATCACCTGCTCATAAGTGAAGATAAAGTTATTTATTCAGCTATGAGTTTTCAGGCTTTTACAGCAATGACTATTCAAACTGTGGTCCTGAGTAGTGATACATAAATTCTGCACACAGAAAACTTCACATTACTGAAATCTAAGTGAAACAGTTACAGTCAGAACATACTCCGTTAAACCCATGTTTCTTCACCTTGTAGATTGCCCACATGCCACAAGGTCGTGTCTTTCACACTGTATGTTGTGGAAATGCATTAAAAAGATGGTGAAGGCTTTAGACCTGAATTCCCCTATTAGCTGATAGCCTGAACATAAATGGTTGACAGAGGCTTACACTATCACTGTGATCCCATAGAAGCCCTGTAAGAGCAATTGGTATCAAACACTAACAGGCTGCACAAACACAGTCCACTTGCTGACCAGTACAACAAATGGCACATACCACAAGCAAGCCATGTATGTCACACTGTATGAAAAGCACATGTAGAAGTGACCTCAGAGATTAACCTAAAGCAACCAACAGTGTCACTTTATCACCGCATATTTAAAATAAACTGAACAAACAGAAACTTGGTAAAATTGTTGAAGATTTTCATGCAAAAAAAAAAAAAAATAATAGAAGGGTGAAAAATATGTTGTGCAGTGAACTTCTTGTGCTTCTTAGGTGGGAAATCCTGTTAAGCATAAACTGTATTAAAAGGGCAATGATTAATCATATTGGAAAATTTTGGTAATAATTATCCAAAGTCTCGGGTGGTAAATGGTCATGTTTAATGCAATTGAAAGGTCTGAGAACGAAGGAGTCATGACCAATTTCATGGTAGTACACTGGTATGCATATGAAAAGTTCATGAAAATCATGAAAATCCACATTCAGACAGTCAGTGTAAAATTATGCACCTCCCAAATATGTCAAATTTGTTACTGCTTGAATCAACATGATCCACTATAATTGAAAAAAATAATGTAAATTATAATTTGAGGTTTAGCAGTCAATAAAAGGAAATAATGAGCACAACTGAGACAGTTAACTTGTCACTGAATTTTCATTTTACAGCGATGGAAAATACAGTAGAAAAAAAAAACAATTTATTTCAAGTTATTACTAAACAACACCAAAGTTCACAGACTGTTTTTGTTAGGATAGGATTCCTAAGAGTGTGACTAGAATAAGTAGGAGACACAAAATAAAGATAAGGCAAGAGAAAGAACCGCTGTGTGATCATTAACGAGCACATTGTAGAGATGAAGATGACAACAGTTTGGCCACAGCATGTAAAAGGGCAATTGGTGAATAAAGAATGCAGCTTTAGACACACAGACAAGGCAGGAAATGCTACTGGGAGACACCTAAGAAGGGGATAGGAACAGTATGTATTATTTAATGATACTGTCAACTGCTGAAATTATATAGCTTCAGTGAGATGAATAAATGGGACCAGAGCACGAAGGAATTACACTGACAGGGAAAAACCGAAGTACTTTGAGAAAAACTGCCCCAGTGCCACTTCGTCCACCACAAATCCCACATTGACTGGCCTGGGATTGAACCTGGGCCTCCATGGTGACAGGCCAGCAACTAACAACCTGAGCCATGGCAAGTACCTGACATAGGAATAGTTTGGTGTAAATGACAAGAGTTGTAACTGCAGGCAGAGAGAAGACAAGAGAAAATGACTTTATGAAGTGTTATCATACAAAATATGAATTTTTATCAAGGAAGGGTTCCATTTTCAAAGATCTGATGCCAAGGATTTGGTTCAACATGTTTGTTGTCCTGCACAGTATATGGTTACTACAAGTGGTGCTCAAATTGGAGAAAAGTTTTCTATGAAAACACGATGAAAACTAGTGTCACAGATCGCAGCTTTTCCACTTCTGCGCAGAATGTAAAAACTGTATGTTGAATGACACTAATTTGTTTGCTGTGATCACATTTAAGTTATGTCAGTGACACAAGCTGTGAACTCACCTGCAGTGGCTGTTCATTCTGCAGTGTTTGTTTGTCAGCAGCCAGGTCCCATAGGGCAGGTGCTGCCAAGCCAGTGTCAGACTCCTTGATGCCCGTCAGCTCATTGACTCGCTTAATCACTGTCTGGATGTCATCTTCAACACCTTTGATGCTCTTTGTATACTGACCTTGGCCCTAAAACAAGTGACACCAATTATATTCAGTTTTAGCTAAGTCTGCAGAACAGATCTGTCAATACCCAGTTCTTCTTTACCTGTTATTTATTATAATCCTTACATCACATTCAATGCTACATAACTTCTGCAGTTCACATAGTGTTGTAACTAACAATGCCACAGGACCTAACATGCAGAGGACACACTGTCACAACAGAACTGAGTGCCTAAGTGTCGCAAAAGTTGACACCAAGAGTACAGAGATGATTGTGGGACATCCATTCTATTTATGTTTGCTGCCATAACAGCTTTGAAATGCGCAAGGATAACAATTACATTTTACTCATTGGACAGGCTGCCATTTTTATGCTGGGAAAATGACTTCAACTTCCACCAAATAAAACTTCATAATAAGATCATATGGGAACATAATAAAACTGGGCATTTTATCTGAGCATATGAACAAAACACTACTGGAAATTAGACACAGGCTGAATCTACATTCTGTATAGTGCAGTACGGTCAGAGCGTCCACAGCTGAAGTGAAAGAAGTTTGTGATATTCAGTATGAAGATTCCCCACCCCATACCCATTTTACAGCCACACCACAGCTCACATGCTAAATCACCAGCCTCTCACCATGGAGGCGTTGGTTTGATCTCTGGCCAGTCCACATGGAATTTGTGGTGGATAAAGTGGCACTGGAACACTTTTTTCCCCAAGTACAGTAAAACTTCAATTATCCATCACCCATCTATCAGTTTCTATTAACTGTCATAGTGGCAAGCCACTGTGTGTGTGGGAGGTGTAGGAGGAAAACCTCATGCATTCCTCATCACATGGTGTGTAGTGTGTAATCAAGATAGAATTTTTTTCGAGTCTTGACATATTCTGTAATGTTCACATGTCAATACATACACTGTAGAACGTAATATAGTAAAGAATTTTATTTATACTAAGTAGTGTGTAATTTTTAAGTACTATTCTATTACCTGTCCATTCTCATACCCATCATTGGTGTAGTCCTGACCCCTGACAGATAATCAAAGTTTTACTGTAATTTAGTCTTCCCTTGTCAGTATCGTTCCATCAATGCTCCATACTCATATTTCATGCATCAACACTATATAATCTTAGCAACTGACAGCATATTAAATAGAACACTTCTCTGTCTCTGAAATTACAGAAAAATGGTGTCACTAAAAGGAATAGCTACTGGATTCAATTCCTGGCAGAGACATTATGAATGTTTCTCTTAATTATCATGTTCAGGATGGTATAGGGCTTGTTCATCCAAGGGACCTTCCCCACTGGTCAAGGTGGCTACAATGCCGATCACTCATTTTATTAACGTCAAGGTTATACACAAAACTGCAGAGCAATTATGAACTTTAATACATGGTGCTTCAGTATGTCGCACCAACTTGCTCTAGACAACAGAGTAATGACAGCCACAGTTCACAGTTGTGTGTCGAACACCACATGACAGTGACTTTTTAATTCTTCATAAAATTCATGCTGAGCATAAAATTCAATACTACCATTGTTAACAAATCAGTGAAACATAAAAGAATATTCTCACTGCCCATATTTAGTTTCAGACACTCTTACTTAAAATAGTTGTGTGTTAGAACAAGTGTCTGCAGCAAATTCTAAATTCATTACAGAAATGACCATTCAAATCAATGGGAAACTGAATGTAACTAAAACAGGAATCACATTTGTTACACGCTACCTAATTCCACAGAATGCCATTCCTTACCAAAACAATACAACTACAATGAAGAATGAAATTACTTAGATAAAACAGTAAGACTAAAGGCCTGGTTTTTATTGACAGTGATTTTCCTCACACACATTTAGGCAGTAACACCACTGCTATTGCAGAACTTATAAGCACCATTTTACAAAATTATAAACTGTCTGCAAGAGCTGATAATTTAAATTATAATTAAAAAATTTTACGTCCAAGAACGTATACAATGTCAACTACCTCAAGAGTCCTCACCACAAGTGTACGAAACTATAAACTGTGATTGACAATGAGGTTTGGTGTTAGAGCGCACATAATTTTATTCCTATTTATTTGTCAGTATAACAATCCCTCACAACTGTGCATGTCAAGTATCTGCTATTTTTTGTTTGTATCAAGCTTCCCCACATGCAGAGCTATTTGGTATTATGTCGCCTATCTACGGTTTGTAATTTGTGTGAATGCAGAAAAAATTATGGCTCCCACAGCAAGATATCCACATATACTGGATCCAGGGCTCTAATGGCATCCAAAACTACTTCTATAGCTCCAAGCGATTTTGTTGCTATGTCTCTCTCTGTGACACTTATACAGAGTCTACACATATTTCATGTCTGATATTATTATGCACTTTTTTATATTCAGTGCAAGAACAGGTAACTTACTTAGATTTCCATTAGTGTTAACAGTAGCTGCATTTCCCCTAATCTCACATTTCCAATAAGGCCTTGGTCTTGCCAACCAAAGTCATGCTAGTGATGCTGACCATATCACTGAAGAACAGTCTCAATGGAGCAGCTGAGACTTGCCAAAGTGTGCACACTATATACTGCATAGATTAGCAAAACACTCCTTTATGGAGGTTGAAGTCATATGTTCATGACATGCTACTGTACAAAGTTGTTGAATGAACTGGCCTATACAGATATGTCCTAGGTGCCTGCTTAAAAAAAGTTCCATATCTTTCAAATCTAATTCACTGACCATGATAAATACTAATACTAACTACAAATTATCAGCATTCACAGGATAGAAACAATATTCTGAAACAAAAGAGTGTTTTCACTCTTACAGCATTGCATATTACCACATATTTCTTTATTAAATAAAGAAATTAAAACCAACAACTACACTACTTTTAGGGAGAAACCCCCAACTGTCTATAATTTATGTCCCACACGTTCTGGCCAAAACATGCAAGAGATCAACTATAGGCAATTAGGGGTTTCTCCCCAAAAATAGTGTAACTGTTGGTTTCAATTTCTGTATTTGACCATTTGCTCATTTGTGACCCACTATGAAGGGCTACTATTTTACAACATGGCAAAACATGTTAATGAGAAATACGGCAATAATTTTTATTGTTTTCCATCATGGTGTCAGGTTTTTGAATAAATGATGGTACACCTTTGCAGCTGTTTCTGTCCATTCATGACTTCAGCTTGAGAAAAACATAGAATTCCATTTACAGATTTATGCCTTCAAAAAAGAAAATGCACCAAATTTCTGAGAACTTACATATGTCTTCAGAAGGGCAATGTCTCCCTCATCAAGAGCTGCAAAACAAAACACACAAAATTCAGTATTTTCCCTCCACCTCCATGAAATGTGCTGGATCAACTAGTTACTGCAAACATACCAGTAAAAACAAAGAATGACTATTAGTTGGAAAAACAGGACTTTTACCAAAAACCAAAACATATAAGAAATTTAAGTGAAAAAAAACTACATTAAAGAATCATAAATAATTTCTGCTACTAACATACTGGCAGCACATTCATATGTTACCTGACATAGGAATCAGCCTATGATAAACAAAACTGGTAAATATAATACATTACTACCAACATTCATATCTAAGAAGTGAAATACTATACAGTCGTTACTAACATTCTCCCTATCCAGATCATGACCTATGACTGCATGCCATTAGTAAATTACCTTGGGACTAGTTTCTATCCTGAAATGTTTCTTTAGATTGGACATCTTGTTAATTATACACATTCTGCTACCCTACACATGTACCCAGAACTGGTGATATTGGTACACTGTATTAATGTTCCTGATATGCACTACAGTAAGCTGCATGTTTCGTAGGAGGTATTAGACATATAGTGCCTTGTATTCCAACACTCTCCAACTAAATTTCACATCTCCAACTGTTAGTAACATATCAGTTACTATGAAATTAGCACTGGATACAGCAAACTGCAAACCAGCTAGATGACTCTGATATGTTGATGACATATTTGTGGTTTGATCACAGAGGACAGAAAAGTTACAGATTTATGCATGACAACAACAAGTCTTAGACTACCACACAATCCACCATGGAACTGCAAACAGATAACTCTGCCCTTCCTAGACATCCCACTCACACAACAAGAAATTCAACACTGCAGGAACAGCATACAGGAAACCTGTTCATACTGGATCCTACATATATTTCAAATTCAATCAAACTACGCATTTAAAAAGAGGAGTTGTTCACTGTTTATTCAACAAAGACACGGTAATATGCAGAGAACAGTATGATGCCAGCAACAAAACTGAGAACATTACATACAGCCTGTTCTCAATGGATATTGTCACTTCACTAACTCCATCATTAACAAACTGGCCGGAAATGGAACATTCTTCCACCAAGAGAACACTTCTGTGGCAAAGTTGTCACACTGTACATCTGGAGCATATCCAAAACCTCCAGCAACACACTCAGAACCACTTCAAACATTACATAAAGGTAAAGGTCACCCCATGACATGCCTATGCAGGCAGAGGAAGGAGGTGGAGGTATAGCTCCAACCCATATGCAACCCAGCACTAGAAGGAGGTGGGTGATAGTACCACACCAAACTGTTTAACCCCCCAGTACCCATTGTACAGGAAGCTGGGTGGGCCTCAGGCTTGGTCTGGACAGCACATAAAATCACGCCCCCAACAGGATTCAATCCCCAGACCTTCCAGCCCACAGCGAGTCACTATATTGACTACGCCAGTGGTATTCAACCTTTTTTGTTTGCGTACCCCCAGATATAATTTCTCTACAACTTTGTACCCCCAAAGTTGTTGGTGCATAATTCAAGTTATACATAGTCAATAATCTACATCTAAAATAAGTTAAATTACATCCAAAATAATGTATTAAATAACAAGTTTTTAAATGAGAAAAAAGGAGAATCAAGCTATTAGATAACAAATATATTATTGCCTACCATATAAAAATTAATAAAGGAACAAAGGTATTTTAGCAAAGCAAAATTATGCACTATGTGGAATAAAATGAAACTAGCCGCCCAGATAAGAATCGCATAAAGGAGAGTGAGAGAGAGAAAATAAAATGGTGCTCCCAAATCGCGTGTCCTTACGTCCGGATCTCTTGTGGCTAACCAAATCTGGCCCTGATGATTCAGTGTTTATCTTGAAATAATATATTTATCTTTTTTTAATTTTACGTACCCCCTATGATGTCTTCGCGTACCCCTGGTTGAATACCACTGGACTACGCTATCTCGGCTGCCTCAAACATTAGGACAGTTGTAAAAACTATATACCATCAAACATCGATATAGTGCCAAGGTTTGTTCACCCCAATTTGCTGCAGTATATCGAAAGTAGTGGTAAATCAAAATACTGGATAATAGGGAATTTCCATTCACAGACCTTCATGGGTGCTAAATGAGGGTGGCACTATATCAGCAGGAACTAAATCAGGGTTTGACTCTATGTCCTTCTTAGGGCACTGACAACAATCAGACTGGCAGTGACATGCAGGATATCAGGTAATATGTGTGTGTGTGTGTGTGTACAGTATCACCAGTAAATGCAATACTGGCAAAATGGGTGGGCTACTGGAATGCATATAAGGGACAGCCTATGGCAAAGTTTGATAAAGAGAATGAAATCGGCACAGCATGCATACACAGAAGACCACCTTAGAAATTGGACAAAAACTATAATCTTTTAAATAAGGCAAACAACATATGCTGAATATGCAAGGGGTCAGCTCATATGGCCTGTGTGGATATCTTATTAGTCAACTCTGTCTGGATATCTGTTCTATTTGGATTCCTGTCATAAAAAGGACACTGGCAAGTTAAAAGATATTTCATTTTGGCATCATTCTGTTAGCACGCACAATTCTTAAAATTCCTTCAGTTCTATTTCTCATCATTAGACAGTACTCAGTTCATATTGTTGTCCACCTCCTGGTTGAATTTATTGTTACTCTAGAACTCTAGAATGATTCAGTGTTTGTTTTTATTCCTGTTCTTTGGTTCCTGGAATTTTACTATATATATATATATATATATATATATATATATATATATATATATACATACATATATATATATATATACATACATATTCCTTTTTTATGGTTTCACTTCATGGGGTTTGTTTTAAATTAATGTAGTATCTTTGTTCTAAGAATGTGATTAATTTTATGATTCCTAGGAGGTTGTTTCTCTTGTGACATCTCACTGTTGATCTTTGACATTTACTACATAAGCAGGCTGACTCAAACTCCTGTAGCTTTCCAAGGATGGATATTAGCTCCATCTAAACAACACAACAGAGTTGGTATATGAAGGCAGCTGAATCAGCTTTTAAAACAAAATAAGATGGGAAAAGTAAAATATAATATAAATGTAAATATGAAAGTAAAATATATGTCAGTCAAATAACACACTTTCACCATAAAACTTTTTAAGATATTGTTATTTGGATAACTCCGGCTGAAAGTCTTTACATTTTGGCAGACAAGCATGAACGTTGTGTTTTAAGGGCTAAAAATACAATGTACTCCTCTATGCATCTGTGTATTCAGATCTCTGAATTCTATGGACATATGAACCCTAGAAGATAAACAGTTTCTAATGGTATCTCATGGTCATACATAACGCAGGTGAAGACTGGGTGATTTTTACATACCATATGGTCTACATGACACACAGCACAACCAACTTTAAAAAATAACTATTTGGAAGTTCTTCACTCCTAAGAAAGTAAAGCAAAGAAGTCAAATTCACACTGCGCGTGGGTCAATCTAAACAGTTCTGGGAGCCACAGAAGAAATGATCCGAATGCACATTTGTCTAAGCAAGAGGGCAGTTACCTGACAGATCTGTTGTTGGTGCATTGCTTGCAAGAATGAGTGACAGGTTTTGGGTTCTTTGAACTGAGTAGCATCAAACTGATATACATAATTCACATACCGTAACTTTGTAATTCAAATGCCATTGCATCAAAATATATAAAAAATGTAGTGTGCCTGTCAGCTTATACTACAAAGATTTATAACTCAGTGCTGTATCTCATGTTTTTTTACTTCCCATATTGACAAAAAAAGATGTGATGACACCCGCACATCAGGACCATGATCAAACTCGAACCAAAACGCCCAGAGACGAGCCAAACGCATCATTAAACATTTTTTACCGCAGCGGACGTCACAACAGAAATCCATTCCACAAGGGCATACACGTCCGCCGTACACTTATGTAAGTATGTATGTATATTGTCTTCCGAGATGTGACACCGTATCGTACGGCAAATATTTCGCAACTTTTCGGAGGAAACTGCTTCCCTCGTCTTCCGACGTAGAATAATCCCAGAAGAGAGTTTTCTTCATAAGCATCGCTGTGAGAATCTCAGATCTCACGTGTAAATACGTTACTCACCCTTAATTTCTTTGTCTTCCTCTTTATCGTCCTTTTTCACCTTCCTCATCTCATCTCCTAAAAAGTCGGGCATTTTTTACTATCCAATTTCACAACTAATGTCTTACTAAAACTACGCACCGAACATTACACGCAACAATCGACACTTCAGGTTTCAACCGCACGGATTAATAGAACAGTGTAGCCACACGTACATGTGTAACTAACATGAATTCTCGCTACTGGATAACATTTCCTCAAGAAAGTAATGCGCAGTAAATTCAAGTTATTGCTGTGCGTGCTATGAAGGCATGTTGGTAACGGTGAGTAAATAGCTTCACGTCCCGGGTTGCTTACTCCTGGTAACCTGGAGTAAAGTAAAATGACTTGTCCCTGTAGGGAATCAAAGATAAAGCCACTGGGGCCATTTCCAATAGCAAACACAGGTCGAACCATGGTTTTTCTAGTTATCAAATCGTGTTGCGAACACCCAATTTTCCCAGATGATTTCTGTATTATGATGCGAAATACACAACTAAATACAACGCGTTGTCATCAATTTTGTGCCGAAGGTTGGGAGGAAGACGCTGTAATTCGAATGCATGTCGGATGTTAAGGGCCCCACAGACGGTCCGTCTTAGCGTCCGTTTTGCCCGCGCAGTTCTAAGACGTCAGGTAAGAAGGAACGCTGAAGAGGGCACAGACACTCCGCTTTGTTCTCAGTGTCTTGCGCTCAGTTTTCGCGGATCGTGCACGGAGTAACATGTTGGAGGAACTTTTAATTTACACCGCTCTAGCGTTAGCTTTGAGATCAAAAACTAAAAAGAAAAGGACTAGGTCAAAATGGGCAAAGGCATGGTTACTTAAACGAAATAACCTCTCGCAATAAATTTACTGAAAGATTTAACTTTAGAACCGGGTGATGGGTACAATTATTTAAGGATGGACAATGAGACTTATTTACACCTTCTTCATTTGATAGCGCCACATATCAGAAAGAATGATAGTGCAATGAGACGCGCAGTCACACCACATGAACGACTCAGCGTCACACTTCGTTTCCTACCAACCGGAAGAAGGTATGAAGATTTGAAATTTTCCGCTGCAATTTCAGCCCAATCTTTCCTGAGACCTGCGCTGCAATATATAAGGTGCTGAAGAAGAAACATCTCAAAGTAAGTGAAATGTATTTATATTTGTAATTTGTACAAGGTAATTATATTTAGTTGTTATAATAATAATAATAATAATAATAATGCTTATTTTGTTTCAGTTTCCTACAACAAAAGATGAGTGGATATGTACTGGACAGCAGTTTGAAAGAAAATGGAATTTCCCAAATTGTTTGGGTGCGGTTGATGGAAAACATGTGAAAATAACTCCACCACAAGGAAGTGGGTCATACTTTTGGAATTACAAAAGTTTCAACAGTTTAGTTTTAATGGCAATTGCGAATGCTAATTACGAGTTCATATATTGTGATATTGGAACAAATGGCCGAGTTTCGGATGGAGGGGTAATTGAGAACACGACATTTTATAATAAACTACTGAATGGAAATCTTAATCTCCCCTCGCCTAGGAAACTTGAAAGTGCTACAAATGAACTGCCATACGTGTTTGTTGGGGATGAGGCATTTGTGTTACGTAAAGATTTCTTAAAACCTTTCAGTCAAAGAGAACTTACTAATGAACGAAGAATTTACAATTACCGTTTGTCACGAGCACGGAGGGTTATAGAAAATGTATTTGGAATAATGGCTTCAAGATTCTGCATTTTCCACACTGCAATGAATTTCAGATTGGATCGAGTAGAGATAGTTGTCTTGGCTTGCTGTGTTTTACACAATTTTTTACGTCGTTCATGCAATTCCTACGCGGCGGACATAGTGGATGAAATGGAAGAGAACTTAAACCATTTGACACCGTTACAATGTGGACACAATAGGCATTATGGTGAAGATGGCAAAGTTGTGAGGAACAAGTTTTTGAGTTACTTTAATGAAGAAGGTCAAGTGCCATGGCAAAACACAATCTGCTGATCAGCTGATTCCCAACCGTTGTAGTGAACACACTATTTCTTAAATAAGATTAAACAATCACGTACCCCAGTGACAGTTATCACTCTTGAAAATTAGCAAAGAGTTGTCCACAGAGTTGTTTGGATTGGAAATGTCAGACGGTGGCTCTGCATACATGTATTCGTGTGGTGTGCTTGTTGATTGTGGGTAGTGAGGATCAGTCACAACACGTGATGTTCTATTTAATGTGCCCATCTGTGCTTCGAAAATTACTTCGTTAATAACTCTTCTGCAAAACATAGCCATTTCGTTGGGAAGGCTTTCCAGCTCTTGTGCAACATGCTTGTCGTATGCAGAGAATTTCCGTTCGCTGGACTGCAACTTCGTAGCAACCAAATGCAACACTTCATCAGAACGATCAATCTTTTTTTTCTTGCTGAATGACTGCCTTGTTGAACTTCCTCCTGACAGTGAAACCTCTGAATGTGTTGCACATACACTTGCATTCTCATCAACGTCTTCATCATCAGCCTAGGAAAAAATAAATTCAGAATTGTTAGACATTTTGTTGAACAAATAAACGAGCAGTATTTATCAAAACTGAAATCTATCACTAAAATATGATATCGTTAATTTATTATGCTTACCTCTTTTGGGGAATCCAAATTGCTGACACTCTGTCTGGGAAGTTCTTGATCCGTTAAAAATAAAAGGTCATCGCAGTACCATAAACTTGGCGTATAACTATCATCTGTTCCATTGCCAGACTTCTGAGAATCCTTGACTTTCTTGAGCACAGATTACTACTACCAGATCGGTAACTTCAATGCTATTGGTCGGAAACGTGGGGCCGAGTCTATTGTCCTGCCATCTATGAGATGTTCACAAGTACCACAAGGTGTTAGTAGCAATCGGTAGCAATATCCCAGTGGGTAAGGTTGACTACTATTCGGCCCTCAACATCCCCCCTCCCTTTCTACACTGTCATACAGATAATTTTCACTTGACATGGTTCAGCAGCAGCATGAAATAATGTCCTGTAGAATAGGTCATATCATAGGTATTTCATTCATATGTATTTATTATCCCTGCACTGAAATCTACTCAGCTAGAGAGTATGTTAATGTTCACACTTTTAACTTCCACTTCTAACACATCAATATTGAATGTAGGACAAGATATAAAGAAACTAAAAATTTTTTATTCTTCAAAAACGGGCAGTAAGGTATACTGCAGGGTTAAAACATTTAGAATCGTGTAGAAAGAGTTTCAGTCATCTAAAGATATTAACAGTGTATTTGTTATACATTCAAAAGACAATCTTATAAGTAATAGAAAAGTCTAACTGCACTGTAAATAAACATGTACATACACGTAACACAAGAAATAGTCTTTATTATATATATATATCTATCTATCAATCAATCTATCTATCTATTATGACTATACAAGCAAAGGTATATGTTGTATATACAATAAGATTATACAATAAACACAGCTGTACTTTTGTTATGTATAATACAGATTCACATCCTATATCACTGTATTTTCATCTGCAGGATGAATGAAAAAAGTGATTGATGTATAATATCAAACAGTGTATATTCAGTTCAATTCAATGCAATTTATTTCATCTTCAAGCAGATCCACAACCATTGGATATAGAATGTGTCACATAATTATCATGTTCAAATCTTCTCCAGAATCAAGTCAATAAATATAATAAAAGATAATACAATAAAATCATCATGAATAAATACAGAATTATTTTCAGTTAAAATTATAATGCTTAGAATGTATGTATAAAAATATAAATGAAATTATATATATACATATATATATATATATATATATATATACACACATAGACACACAGATACACGTAATATAATACCATAGATATTTAAACATTCAAGTATAAATTTAAAAAATTTTTGAATACAATATCATTAATTTTCATAATATACACAATATATACAGACACCAGCTGAACATAGTAATAGTCTGTAAAAAGTAATGCCAGTTAATTTTTACCGATACATGTAAAACTATGAACAATAATGTGTGCGAGATAGAAAGGAGGTTCATACAGAATTCTCAGTTGCGATGTACTCTTGTCAACATGACAAACTGTATAGAGGAATTCTGAGACATATGTAGGTCAATGTAAATTAGGGCTTCTTCCACTGCCGGTCTACACAAGCTTCTCATAGATGTCACATTCTCCAAGTGATGTAATGTCTAACGATGCTCACATCAGTGGTAGCCACACACTTTCAGACTGCATGGTCTGTTTCACGTGACGGAACAAACTTGATACGTGCAGGAGACCAGAACTGTTCATTGAGAGGTCACACAGCTGCTGTGTACCACCTCACTTAGTAGGCAAAAGTTAAGAGGCATTAATTTATTAGACCTACTGATGTGACAGAATCTTCACCTTTCTCTTAGTTGCCCTCTGCCTGACTGCTTCACTTAACAACCGATTTGTTCGCTGACACCACCAAGGAATGGCAATTCTGGCGACACCAACAGCAATGCCATCCGTCAATTCTTGGTAATGAAGTGAACAACCAGCGGACCTGATCCGGTCAAAGTCAACCTTGCTCTCGATGGCAGCTGTGACATGCTGTTCGACTGAACTCAAGTGAGCCACATCTGCCATCATATCCTCCAGAAGAGTGACGATGTTCCTACAGATTCTACCAGCTTCTCAGAAGGGTAGGTGAGAGACTGTCTTGTATCGCTGTACTCTTTGAAATATATGAAGGCATTGTGTGATAACATCACTTGAGATGTCAGACATGCCTTGCATGCATCACAGTTGACAACACGAAGCAGCTTTTTGGCAATGAAACCACTGACATATGCTACTGACATTTTCTTGTTACCAGCACGTACAGCAGCTCTCACTTCCTGTTGTACTTGCTTCGCAACAAGAAAACTGTCATCAACATTATCATGGGTTTCCCCAATGTGACTTGTGGAAGGATCAGGTGTAGAAGCATCAGGTCCCCTGAGTAACGAATGTAGGTTGTCCAGGAGACTAACACCATCTTCCTCGCAGTTAGTGCCATGTAGCCCTCTAAATGCAAGGCCATTGATGATGCTAGTTTTCAGGGCATCTACAAACTGTCCCACAGTTTGGTTATTGTTTGACCCACAATGCAAACGAATAGCACCAAATGTGTTCTCAAGGGGATCTTGATTCAGCCTTCGGGTCTCAAGATAGGCAAACTCCGCAGCTTTCAAGGTCCTCCACACATGCTGGGCAGCTACAATGTCAATGAGCCACCCAGTCTGTGATGGAGGTGGTCGTTTGAAGGCACGTTTGCCATCCTTCAGAAAGATCCAGCTGCTTACCCTCATACTTGCCTTGGTCCAGTGACCTATATGAGGACTCTTATCGCTAAGTGGGCCCTGCAGTTCCTTCCCTGTGTCAGCACCAGACACACCGTTCAAACTGTCAAATAGCTTATCAACTTCCCCAATGAAGGTGGCAGTAGCCAGGTATGTGCTGCTCAACACTCCTAAAAGAATCAGTAAAATAATAAAGCTAGGGCCTTGTTACAGAATTCATTGTTACATTAATATTAGAATAACACAGTAATCAGTGCACAGAAACTGGGAGAAAATAAATTTCTTTTTTTTCGGCGGATCACAAGTACATTTTGGGGAGAAGAAGTTGGAAAAATTGTCTTCATGTAACCAATGCCTTAAAACCAGTGCATTACAAATAACTGAATGCAGTGAAACATTTCTTACCTGCACATACAAGGCTATACAGACTTGCTGCTACAGTGTGGCTCAACACTTGTGCAGCCAGCTTCACCTTCATTGCATTCTGCCCCACAGGGTTCAGGTGTGTGTCTGTAAGCTTATACAGTTGTCGGAGTGGATGCGGTTTGTCAAACTTGTACACATTCAAAATGTGTTCCCACTTAGCTATAACAGGAAGCTGATTGTCCAGAGGCTCAGACTTCAACTGCACATCATACTTATGGAATAGGTTTCAGGTACATTTCAGGAGGTGTGGAGGATCAAATACTGTCGCAATTTCTTTATTATGAAACTTGAAGAATGCTTCTGTTTCAGAAGCACCCAACAATTTCAAGGCCTTGACATTGTTGGCACCCATGTCACAGACAGTGGCAACAACTTGCAGTCCAGCATTCTGACAAGCATCAAGAACCTCCTTCAAAAATTGCGCAAGCATCTCAGCCTTAGTGCTTCCGCGACTAAAGTAGTAAGCCACTGACCATGAAAACCAGAGCATGATTTGCAATGTTGCTTGTCCTGCCCTGGCTTCCAAAGTCCTCAAAACCCTCTATGCAGCCCAATTTCTGCTTAAAGCACAAATTTTCTCTGATTGACATTTCATCAAACATCAGAATACAATAACGATCTTTATCAGACATTGTCTGCGCAGAGTGTTTGAGTGCACCAAACACATGGGCATTAATGCCGCCGTGAAGTGAACAGTATTAAGGACAGACTGCAATGTTCGTCTAGATGGAAGGGTGAAGAGCGTCTGCAGAAGGATGTAGGATTTGGGACTGCGTTTCAGTAGGGCCAGAGCCAACACTTTGTCTTCAAAATTCCACCTCCTGCCCTTGGGCTTCTGCCTATTGTTTCGAATAACTCCTGCCAATAACCTGGCAGCCTCTACAGACAAAGAAGATGCAAGTTTCTGCATCACTGGATCCCTATCCAGATCACAGACATCTTTCAACTTTTTTGCCTTGCATTGCTTTTTCAATTTACATAGCGCACTCCCCTGCTTCTGAATATGTTCATACATTTTCCTTTTTCTAGGTGTCAATTCTGCAACTGTTGCCAAATTAATTTCTTTTAGTAGAGAATGCCTTGCTCTAGGCTTTGAGGAAGAACTTTGATGATTGATACATCTCAGTTCTCCATCACAAGCATTAGGATTTACAGGGCTCAAGGAACAAGAGGTTTCTTTCACTGCTAAAGTTCTGCCTGCTGGTGGTGGTGTTTGGAACCCAGGGATTTGATGAGAAGTTGAAGGACTGTCTGCATGGACAGGCATAGGAGTTTTAGTGGAGGACACAGACGCCTTGCCGTAGGTTCTGGTGGGTGGTAGGACATGGAGGTTATCTTCAGGGGTTAAATTTGTGGGCAAGGAGTTCAGAGAAGGGTTATAATAGGAAGATTCCGAAGGTTGTGGGATTGAATGTGAAAATGAATCTGAGCCATGTGGAACTGCCACTTTGTTCAGGCGTACCCTTTCAGAAGTGCAGAAATCGCTCTCTGCAAAATGTTTGCTGCACAAAAAATATTTGTGCAGCATTTTTGCAGAGTCGATACTGCATGGCTGCCCGACGTTCTCCGCCCATACTTTGGTTCTGGAAAGAAAAAATGAAAGTACATTACATATGTTTGGGAATTTAATGTTAATGGGATACATTTAAATTGCATTCTCCTAGTATTAATGACTTACACATTTCCTATTAGGAATGCACAGTGCACATCTGACTGGTCTTCTTTATTGTAACGCCGTGTAACCCTGCACAGTCCACTGGACTGCAATTGACATTTTCACATTTCCTTTTTACACATACGTACTATATTAAATGAGATCTGCTTATATTACGATATTGCATGTGACATACCGTATCGGATTCGTAGGAAATCTGAAGAATCGTACACCGTCTTTGTGCGTCGATGTACATCTTGCCGCGTGGCACTTGTTCCGCCTGGCCATTTTGCTGAAAGAAACAGAATACAACGCGATACAGTACGTACATCTCAAAATTACACGGCCCATCATGTAGGATTAAGCTAAGCTTTCATACATTCAAATTTTACCGTTCCACAGACGCTGGAGAATCTGTAGTAATCTGTGCTGGAGAATACATAACACACGATGTAATCAACACACAACGATACTATGTAGACGCTGAAAGCAAAATCCACAGACGAAAGAGAATAAATAATCAATTCAAATTATTCTTGCACCAATCTATTGGAGGCACGAGCCGTTACAATCACAGGTCACAATGAAAGGTTGGCGCTTCTTTGTGATTGGTCCAAAATATCACGTGGCATGGTAACTTCTTCCGACTTTGTGCGACATCTGTTATGATTAATAGTAGATATTGTAGTTGTCGTTCTTGACGCGTATGATGTGCACAACGGTAAGATGTCGCGATTGCATGATTCCCCTTAAGCAATCACAGTGTCTCCCCCCTGGATTATATTGCAATCAGAAAGAGATTGCTCATGCGCATTTAACAGATCTCGTTCGCGTTACTAACGTTAACTTTGCATTTATTAATGTATTTATTTTAATTTATTTTAGTTCCTTTATCTTATATTAATTTATTTGAATTAATTTATTTTACATTCCCATTTTAAAACGAACCAGTCGTCTTTGATTGGTAGTTATGTAACTCGCCACCAATGAACAACGCAGTTTGGACGAGTCCATGTAACTCGGCGGGGGTGACAGTTTAGTCCATTATTTATATAGGTAGATTTTTGTAGGTCAAGAATTGAATTGAATTTATTTGCGTTCTATAAATCCGAATACAGTTTATTACCTTTGGATGTAGAACAGGTCAAAAAACTCTTAACAACTCATAACCACACCACTGATCGCAAATTCTCGTTTCATATACTGCACTCTGAAACGAGACCGCGCATGCGCAACACGAAGTTCTCTTTCTACAGTCTTGCGCAGCTGGTCACATGATACACATCTGCACCAATCACACGCCTTTTACTGTAACACTTGATTTGAGGCTTCTGCCGCGATGTTGATGAAAACTGTAGGGGGAAGTTATATACTACTATTAAAATTTCATAGTGAATGCGCATTTTGTTGGTTAATATTCAGTATGTTGAAGAAGTTTAAGTGTTTTCGCTAACATATAATTATCCACTTCCCTTTTACCTTTAATACTTTGACAGATGGAAGCACTGTATTGAGGGCACTGGCATACAGGAATTTCTCAGAACTAAAAGGGAAAAATAAGTAGTCAATGTTCATTTTAATACAAACTTACAATCGTGTCTTATATATCACAATAACGAGCATTCATTCATCTTCTTAACCACATAAATTGCGATTGTCTTCTTTCTTAAACTTGTCCAGAAATAAAATTATGAATGAATTATTGTGTGCTGGGAGTACAGTTGTCCTGTGGCGTGTGACATGGCCACCTACAAGTGTAACCGACTAGCTGCTGTATAGTCAGCAGAAACACGAGCTCCACTCTAGGGAATCTACGGGGATGCTTCCAGGGGAATTTATACTCGTTCTTGCTATACCTTTCTTTATTTCCTTGTTAACCATACACTCAAATATAATTCACTATTTCTCTACTGAACTAGTTAGTCCAGAACAAAACCGACCATCTCGCCCCAAACTCAAGGACCAACTGACCATCTCCTCTCAACCCAAAGACAAAAAAAAAAAAACAAAGACTGACTCCTCAAAAGAGGATAGAGCCCCTCAACTCCAGAACTCTGTTTCCCCATACCACTACTCCAGTTACAGCTAACGGACCTGTCACACATATATCTTACAGCTTTGGAAGTCATCTCTTCCCCCATTTCCTGTCCGTACGGTTACAAAATCTCCCCCTTGAAATGAAACTTAGAGTGTACGAAGTACGATGATAGGGTTCATTTCAAATGCCGCTTAACTATTTTTTTTTCATTCAAGTAACTTAAGAGATTAGGCAGTTCATATATATATATATATATATATATATATATATATATATATATAACCCTTGAGCTTAGGCAGTTTGAGGCAACTAAACTACCTGCTAGCACTTCGTTCCTTCACTCACACCATCTCTATCCATACAGCTATTTTCCTTGTAAATGAGGGACACTTGCCTTTGTTTTACACTCTTACCCTAGTTCTGGAACAAAATCATGTAACATAATGACTGTTTATGTCATTTTTTTTTAAATACAATTTCTGCTTACACATGGATAACTAATATGATGGTTGAACATTTGTACTCATTATTATTATAATAAAACTAAAACTTTAATTAATTATAATAAAACTAAAAGACATATCCAAAAATATCACTGATTAATAATGACAATAACATGCAATTTGAGATGAATCTGAGGTCATATAACTATAACTCTTCCATTAACATAGTTTCTCTACATCTAGGGTTACATAAATTGTATTAATTTTATTTCATGGTTTCTTTGCAATTTACCCCAAAGCAATACTCTTTTCACTTATTTATATATTCGTTCTAACATTCCCTGAATGCTACTCCAAGCTTTCCAACACTTCTACTAATTGCGTACAGATGCCAGTTTTCCCTTTTCACGATGTTAAACACACATTCTCACACACTCTAATCCTTACATAACTTATCCCTAAACATTGATTAACTTAACATTTATTCATACAACTAATTTCTGAACAGTTTCTTAACATACAGAAATTTCCTTCCTTTTCTACTTTTAAGAATTGTTTACTGCGGAATTTTACTCGCACTGTCCTGATCATACTCGTTCAATCAACTATAATTTCACATTCTTATGATGTTATACGTATCTGTGGTGTTGGCTAATGGTACTTCACCTGTCACCTTGTGTATCCATATCTTAATTTTGATAGGTACTAAAGTAGCTCATTTCTTCTCACATGTGTGACCCACTTCATATCCTGTCCTCCTCCATCTGTATCTAGCTCAAGTTTTTATCGTCTCTGTATGGCTTTAAAGCCTTCTTGCTGAATTTTCCTCTTTCCCTTCCTTCTTCGTCCTTTAGCTCATAAGCTGAATGAGGATATACCTTTGAAATAAAAAATTGCCCCTCGTACAGTAACATAAATTTCGATGTCGTTCCTTTTACAGCGTCTGACGTAGGGTTGGTTCTCACAAGTACCTTATCATTAACTTTCGGATTCCATTTGGAGTTGCCTAATTTCTTTCGCTTTTCCCTTT
The DNA here is from genome assembly GCA_021186555.1 of Reticulitermes speratus. Lineage (NCBI taxonomy): Eukaryota > Metazoa > Arthropoda > Insecta > Blattodea > Rhinotermitidae > Reticulitermes > Reticulitermes speratus. Next base: position 9,600,186 of record JAJKFL010000005.1, read on the forward strand.
TTAAAGCCTTTTCTTTCATTTTAGCGTACGCCTTCAAAACCTTGGCTGCTAATTTCTCGTTCTCTGGCGGATCTACTAACTGCGGTAAAAACTTCGCGAAGATGTCTGGTTTCTCCGCGCCGAAAATTAACTCGACCGGTGCGTAACCAGTGGAACTGGCAACGGTATTATTCAACCACTGCTCTATGTGCGGCAATAAATCTGCCCAACTTTTGTGGTTTTGGTGGCAATATAGGCGGCAAAACTTTGATAGTTCCTTCATAACTCTTTCACTTGGATTGCTCTGTGGGTGGCGTACCGGTGAAAAGCGTACATCTACTTTATGTTCTGACAATTTCTTCTTCCAATTTGGTGACCTAAATTGACTACCATTATCAGAAAGGATCACCTTGGGTTTTATTATGTCTTCAAAGTATCTATTCATTAATTTATTTAGACATGCCTTAGTTGTTGCGGCTTTAAGTGGGTACAGTTTTACATGTTTGGAGAAGACGTCATAACACACGAGAATATATTTCACTCCTGCGCGGGATGTAGGTAGGCTACCGTATAAGTCAATAGCACATAGGTTCCCAGGTTTCATCGGAAGATGGTGTCTCTCTTCGACATTATATGACTGAGTTGGATGCTTAGCCCGTTGGCAGAGATCGCAGCAAGAGATAAACTTACGGATTTTCCTGCCAAGGTTTTTCACATGCAGTGACTGTACAATTTGATTCATGCACTTGTCCACCCCTAAGTGACCTAGACTGCTGTGTGTGTATTCAATGACTTTTTGTTCTAAACATGACGGCATCATTGCCTTCCAGTTTTCGGTGCTGTCCTTTCTACAGAACAAGACGTTTCCTTCCAACTTAAACTTCGCTTCAGGGGGCCTGTTGTTTCCATCGAGTCTGTCCTTTATGGCCTTCAGTCTTGTGTCTGTGTCCTGTAACATGGCTAGGTTCTTCAGGTTTTTACAGATACTGCTGTCGACTTTCAAGTCAATAGCATGTGCCATGATGATCCTGGGTCTTGCCAATTCCTTTGTTTCCACTACGCTTAAGTCACTCGGATTACGGCTTAAAACATCAGCTAATACATTTTGAGTCCCTTTGATGTGGCAAATTTCGATATCATACTGCTGAATAGCCAGCAGCCACCTTGCCACCCGATTTGAAGTTATTACACAACGGTAAAGGAATGTTAGTGCTTGGCTGTCGGTATACAGTTTAATTTTCCGTCCGTAGACGTAGATCCTGAACTTCTGTAGTGAATGAACTATAGCTAATAGTTCTTGCTCGCATGTGGAGTACCGCTGTTCGGTGGGATTTAGTACTCGCGAAGTTGTGGAAACAATTTTCAAGTTCCCCGCTTTGTCTTCCTGCATTAGCACGCCCGAAATGGCTCTCGCACTTGCGTCATAATTAATGACGTATCCTAATTCATTATCAGGGTGCACTAACTCAATACTATGGGCGAATTTGTCACGCAGCGTTTCAAATGCCTGTTGCAGGTCGCTGGTCCATTTCCACTTCTGCCCTTTCTTTAATAGTATGAGCAATGGTGAAACGAAATGTGCGTAATTTGGTATAAACTGCTGGTGAAAATTACATATCCCTAGGAATCTTCTGAGTTGCTTCTGGTTTCGAGGTGGCGGGTAACTGAGAATGGCCTTTATGCGGTCTCTGTCTGGCAGCAAAGCTTCGCTGCTTATCACGTGTCCCAAGAACTTGATTTGCGGTTTACAAAAACTGCACTTATTTGCATTTATTGTGAACCCTGCTGTTGTGAGTTTCCGCAGCACTGTATCTACGTGTCGTAAATGATCTTCAAAGCAGACTGAGTGTACGACTACGTCATCCACATATGCCACAACGTTGTCGCCTAGATCGTCACCTAGTACCATATCTAAAGCTCGGATGAAAGCTGACAAACTATTTTTAAAACCATAAGGCACAACTTTATATTGGTACACTTGATTTCCAAACTGAAAACTGGTCCACTTCCTAGATGATCTGTGTAACGGAATCTGAAGGAAAGCACTGCTGAGGTCAATAGTCGTGATAAACTTAGCTCCATGGAATCTTTGTAGCAGTTCCTTCATGGGATCCACCTTTACTCTATCTGGTATCATAAGTGCATTAACCCTCCGTGCATCTATACAAATCCTAAGGCTCTTTCCTTCCCTTTCAACGATAGTAAGGGGGTTTACATAATCAGAAAAGGATGTTTCCAAGACGTCATCTTTTAGCATTTCATGTATCTGTTCCTTCACCTGAGCTCTAAGTGCAAACGGTATCGGTCTAGAACTTCTTGATTTAGGTATATCTCCTGTCATTTCAAACTTGTATTCAAATTGATTGCACCTACCGGGCCGTCTTGTGAGATGACTCCTATACTTTAACAGTAAGGCGTATAATTGGTCTTTCTGGGAGGCTGATAAGTTGTCGTTCTCATCTACTTTAGCTTTCAACTGGTCTGAAGTTACATCCCTTCTGTCGGATAGATTTGATTTGCATATAGCATCATGTGTGATGTCGTTAGTCTCTGTTCTGGCACAACTGGTGGCAAGACATGACCTGACTTCTTTTAGAGTTTCCAAATTCTTACTCTTTCCCAACTTAATATTGTCACTCATGTGACCCTCGTTTTCTAGCACAATGGCTTTTTCCTTTTTGTATAATAATTTCTCAGAGTTCTTGTACTCCACGAGACAATCATTTACGACATTGCACGCGTCCTGTCGCGCCTGCATACTACAATAGCTACCCTCAACTCTAAGTGTGTGGTTGTCTGCCTGGTTTAGTCTGTCCTTAAATGCACTAACTTCGCCTTCATTTCCTCTCTGTGGGATATTTATGGCGTGTCCAGTTATCCGACCCTCCTTTTCAGTTGAATGGAGAAAAGCTACAGATGTTAACCTCACATCACCCTTGTTAGTGTAATTTGTAGCGGAGTCACCAAGTGAATTAGCTAAATCTTCACTTCCTTGCAGAAACACGTGTTTTGTTAGCTCATTTTTAACTTTCATGGTAAAACAGTTATCTGGGAAGCTGATGGTTACTTTATTTCTGACACAAAAATCAACACCAATTAATACTTGTGTCATTAGTCTTGGAGCTATAAGAAATGTCTGATCGACCGTTTCTTCTCCGATCTTCAAAGTTAGCATTGCCTGTGTTCTCACTTTCCTGGCTTTATCACTGAATGCACTTACCAAATTCATATTTTGCACCGGTAGTTCTAAATTTTTCATTCCGTTGCCTCTTAGCTTGTTGTATAATTCCTGGCTCATCAAGCAAAGCTCGCAGCCCGTATCTAGAATGGAAGTTATTTCCTCATTGCCAATGGTGACCTTTACCTTCGGACATCCTTGTAATTTATCTTCAGCGATAAATAGTGAATACCTCCCTTCATCAATTAATTCTAACTCATTTTCTTCAAAAGGTTGTTCAAAAAATTTTGACACATTGAACTCCTCAATTAGGCTTTTACAATCTTTGCTCTTTTCTGCGCAGTTAATTTGGCATTTTTGGTATTGCGGCTGGTCTAGACGCGAAGTCTCACATGCGAACGCAGGTCGACCATCACTTACGTCCTTTACGCGTTTAAAGCGTCTCCATTTCCGTGATCCTGCCCCCTACCAGATACGTTTGTCACTTCGTCTCTGTTGTTTCTGCGGGGTTCAAAATCCTGAGCCCTTTGATATAAAGGATGCTGCTCTTGTCGCCTACTTCTCCCCCAGCCGCTTGAATCTCTGTTTCTCCCGAAACGTCGCGGTGGCTGACGCCTAGAGTCTCTGTGATCTTGCGGGCTTCGTATGTATCTCACATTTGTAACTTGCGCATTATTCTGACGCTCGCAGTTTGCGTAGCCAAATGCGTTTTCCCGCGGAGGCTTCCTATGTGAATCGCGCTCGTCATAGTCGCGTCGCGGTCTCCTGTTTTGCTCTCGCGTAGATTGTAATGTCTGTATCTTCCCCAAAAACGCCAAGGCGTCCTGAGTCGTCTTTATGTTCCCGCAAATCATGCTGTTTTGTGTCTCTGGCGGAAAATGGTTTATCATAGCTCCGACTAACTCCTCCTCCGACATTGCTGGATTCAGCATTGATGCCATACCTGCATAGCGAATATAGTGCTCTGTATAGGTCTCATTCTTATGTTTATCCCAGCGGTCTTGGTAAATGCTGCACCTTATTTGAGCTTGGCGCGTTTGTCCCCATAACAAGTTTGCGAACGCGGTCTTGAAATTTTCGTACGATCCAATAGTATCGTATACAGTCGCGAACCACTGTTTGGCAAAAGGGTCTTCGATGGCTCTTAAGCAAAGTGGAAGTTTGAGTTCTTTCGGCGTTTTCTTAAGGGTAAAGTACTCGTCAAGTTCCCGTAAGAAATGAACGACTACCTGTTTAGCGCTGCCCTTAAATTTTGGTAAGCTAAGTTCATTTAGGTCAGCACAGTCATTAGGAACTGCCACAGATAACGCATTTACATTGTTGTTACAAGACATATCAGGAACATTATTCACAATTCCATTACATGCAGATACATTACAGGTATTTACTACATTCATACTTGCTGCACAGCTGGTGTTGTCAATGTGGCTACTTGGTGAAGCAGTTGTGTTATTGTTGCCCTGACCTACATTCTCAGCCCTGACAAGCGATGTGTGGTGTGGGGTGTTGCAAACATCTGATTGAATTTGTGTAGTTATCCCTGCAGTGATCTTTGCCTCAATGCGGCTAACAGCTAAATTTACCTTCTGAAATTCCGAAAAAGTATTTTGTTTCTCAGATTGTAAAGCGGCGGACATTGCCCTAATTTCATTTCCAATGCCTTCTACACTCCTGTCCAATCCTTCCTTTGTCTCTCCCAATTCCTGTCTAATAGTTTCTATAGTTATATCAGCCTGTATCTTATGCTCATTTATCTCCTTGGTCAGTGCCTTTGATCTGTCATTTACCTCCCTTGTGTTCCTGTCTAATTCTTTCCTGGTGTTAGTGACATGCGCAGCTACTCTTTCATCCATACCAGTACACACATCATCAATATTCTTACTTATTTTAGTAAGCTCAGTTTCAGTATTTTTCCTTAATACACTTATTTCTTGTGACCTATTCTGAATTTCTGTTTGTAATCTTAGAGATAGCTCCTGCCTCACTTTCTCGTTATCTGACCTGAATTGGTTTGTTAAACTAGCAGCTAATTTTTCATTCTCTTTTCTCAGCTCCGACTTTAGATTCTCACAAACTGCATTTAATTTTAAATCTAGAGCTGCTGTTTGCAATTCTGTTTGTTTGCTTATCTCAGCCTGAATTGCCTGCTTAACACTAGCTAGGATATCTTGCAACTGAACAGCTGACATGGTTGTCTGTTGACTAGCACTGTCTACATCTTTGGCTGGTCTATCTTTTATGGCATCAACAACTGCGCTTACATGATCTGAGCTAACAATCTGGTTTGTCTGTTCACTGTCCGTAACTAAACTCTCGTCTACAATTGTCACTATCGAATCGTGTTGCTCAATGTCAGTTGTGGCGATACACCGACTACGGAGACATTTCTCTGCCATTTTCCTTTGTACCTATATATTGCACACCTGAACCCAGTAATTGTGCCACTTACTTTAATTTCACGATTGGAGTAGCCAACAGCGATAAACGGCATCTCCGACTGCCTGGATCCTCGATGGCTGCTTCCGTGCGTGCTGCTCCGGTGCTTGCCGCGTCGCTTGGTATTTTCGCAGTCTTCCCCTGTCTACACCGGCCTAGGATGCTGGCTTATCTTCTTCTTCGGTGCGATATTTGCTCTTTCGGCTGTTTTCTGTTGTATTCTTTCCTTTCTCACCGTAGGCCGTTCGATCGCCCCACGTTGGGCGCCAAAATTCTTGCTGTAACCGACTAGCTGCTGTATAGTCAGCAGAAACATGAGCTCCACTCTAGGGAATCTACGGGGATGCTTCCAGGGGAATTTATACTCGTTCTTGCTATACCTTTCTTTATTTCCTTGTTAACCATACACTCAAATATAATTCACTATTTCTCTACTGAACTAGTTAGTCCAGAACAAAACCGACCATCTCGCCCCAAACTCAAGGACCAACTGACCATCTCCTCTCAACCCAAAGACAAAAAAAAAAAAACAAAGACTGACTCCTCAAAAGAGGATAGAGCCCCTCAACTCCAGAACTCTGTTTCCCCCATACCACTACTCCAGTTACAGCTAACGGACCTGTCACACATATATCTTACAGCTTTGGAAGTCATCTCTTCCCCATTTCCTGTCCGTACGGTTACACAAGTATACTTTTCCTTCCACACTGGAGGCTCATTGGCAAAGTCTTTGAGAAGCCAGTAGTTGTTTAGCTGGTCAGATTTTTATGGAACTCAAATTTGAATACCATGCTTGTAATAGACCATTACAGTCGCTTCTGAGCCAGTTGAATTTAGTGTACAACTTTACACACCATTTCCCCAATATCCCTTTTAGTATCATCTTCACTTCTATGTTCAAAGAGATCTCTTGCTATGAGGTTTGTGAACCAAAACTTTGTATTCATTTCTCATTTCTTCCATGCATTTCATACTAGATTTGACCACCCCGATGAATTTGCTAAATAACATAATTTATGAAGTTGACTGTGTAGTTGTGTGTCTGTATGTACCGTGTAGTGTAGGTACCATACCATCCGTGTGGAAGTTCTGAATTGAAATACACATTTCAAGTAATACATTATGTTCTGTTACAGATAGAAGGACATGACGATGATGTCAATTTGCTGACAGCACATCACAGATTCTGTACAGTGGTGGAGATGATGGCTTGTGCAAGGTACCTGTTGTTGCTGTGTATACCAGGTTATTTACAGGTTGGAGGGAGGGTGGTTTTATGTGACGCAGCCTTTTTCACGCAAAGAATATAGAGTGTAAAAATTGCAGACTTTTATGAAGATTTATACATGCGTGTGCACACATCCCCATGCATGTGCACACACACCTTGTTTGTGTGCACATGCAGACCTGTGTGTGCAAACTAAAGAGTGTGAGTGATCTGTTCTGGCCACTGTGTATTGTGCTTAAGTGAAGGGTGTAGAGAAGTTCTCCCTCCTCTGTCTGAATAGTATATTTTTTGTTAAGAAGGAGTAGATGTTGCCAACCTGGCATCTGGTTGTTCTGTGGAAGAACAGTACAGTGTAGCACCTACACTTATTCAGCTGGTATAGGACATTATTAGGAAAGATACTGATTGGTATTTTATGTAATCTGTGTTTCTGTGTTAATGTTACATGTCCACGGCTTGATAAAGACAAAAACAGAGCTAATTTTGTATTCCTTTTTTGAGTGTACTATAACTATATAAAAATGAGTGTCTGGAACATAGAGCTTTGAAGCAGAGTTACGACCCTGCATTTAATGGAATCTAAAGCTGACCACCTTAGTATTGATGTATTTTGTGGACTTCAAAGGGCCCAGGTGTGAGAAATATTAATTTTTTTTTGATGATTTGCTTGTGATGAATGTTCTGGTAGATAGTAACCCTAAGAAGAACTTGGAAGGAGACACATCTGTGATGACATACCGAGGTCACTTAGTACTTCAGACTCAGATAAGGTGTCACATCTCACCAGAATTTACCACAGGGCAGCATTACATTTATACAGGTTGTGCAGCTGGGAGAGTAGTCAGTAAGTACATCAGTGTTATTTGATTGAATTCAGGAATCTGTGCATTAAATTCTTTTTTCTTACCATGTGGCTACAGACTACTGTGGTTGAGGACGTCCTGCTTCAGGTTTATGAATCTTGTGTGTAGGCATTTTAGGAACACCTTTGACAGGGAATTTACCCATTGCAAGGTCCCTAGGGACAATACAAACATCATGGAAGCTCAGACATATATATCCATGCCTTCAGTGGGATTTGAAACCATAATGTCATCATTTTCATCATAGAAGGCAGAATACATGGCCACTGTGAATGGTAGTAGCATTAAGATGTGAAAACTAACATTGTGAGATGAGTTGGAGATTGGACTGTTCCTGTGATGTAACTTAAATCCTTAGTGGCTACAGCTTCCAGTTATGGTATAGTCAACCATAGTAACAATGGATTCTTTTTAGAGGTTGGGCACCTCTGAGGTAGTCTCTGCAGTCACTGATAGTCAGATGATGATGGTAATGACAGAACAGTGATGACAGTAAAGATGAAGACAGCAGCTGATAGAGGAGGCCTACAGCTTCATGAGAAATGCACTTTGTGCTGGTATTGTGGTGTTTCTCGCATTCAGAGATTTTGTGTGTGCCAAAGGATGAGGAACGTCGTAAGTGGATCTGACCGCTCTGAAACCCAAGAGCTGTGGCTCACAATGACTGCCAGACTCACATGTCTTCATGTATCAAAATGTTAGTGTGTGGATTTTGGTTGGAAGACCTGAAGGGTAGATGACTTGGTGATGGATGCAGCAGGATCCTCGGAAATGCTAGATACACTTGTAGCATATTTTACATTGTTACAGCATAGAAGATAGCAAGCTTTCTTCCCTTGCTTTTGTGGGTATAACCTGGCCATTTCTAACTATCTGTTTTACTGGTACCTTATGAATTCAGGAAGCCAACGAGTTCTACAACAGAAGTAGTTTCTGCCAAAGTATTAACATGGTGTGTGTCTGAATTCTCCGTAAGTATCAGGTGTATATAAGATTATCTGTGTAACTATCTGATTATGATGCATCTTCAAAATATTCCTGCCTGCTGGGACTATTTTCTGTTTGGTTGATAGCAGACTGTTCTCTTACGGGGGCCACAGTGTGTGAGGTAGGAGAGTCCAGTTCACGTGAGTGGCAGGAAGTGTGAAGTTCAACTAAGATGATGCTAGGCTCCATGAAATCACGTATTTGGGTATTACAAAATGTGCTCCAGTATATCAGATGACTTGCCGTATCAGACCTTTATCTCTTAGTTTTCCATCTACGTCCTTCATTAATAACTAGGTAGAATTAGGGAATTGTGGACTAGTACACACATATACTTCCCGATGATTTTTTTGTGACTTATTACCAAATTATTGAATAGTAATTTTAATTTCTCTGTTTTCCTATTATGAGGCTATAACATTCACAGTCCCTATGATGATATATTTCATCTAGCCTAGTGGTTTTGAACAGACATAAATGTGATCAACTGTGACAGTGGTACTATTTGTAGCGCTTCCTCCATTCAGATGGTTCAGAGTCTGCTTTCTTAGTTCTCAATATTTTTTTTTTAAGCTAAAGCTGCCAAACAGACCACTTCATTTGCAGGTTACATTTTGAAGTGAAAATATTTTGCCTGTCGTATTTGCGGATGTAGCCATTGTAGACATTTTACATGTCAGCCTTTTATAAATTTATACTTCTACAGTTCACAGTTTGTTCTCATAATAAAACTTACCCCTAAAAAAATCTGCAGACCCCCGCTCCCTCCCCCAGTATTTGTGGTTGTAAAAGAGTCCCCAGAATGGCGTTAACTCTTGATGTTCAATAGCAACCAAAATACCATTACGTCAAAAGTAATGAAATGTCCTGCCAAAAGTAAATGTACAAAACACGTCGCTATAAGAAATAAAACTTCCGAATACTTAAAGGCTTGGTCTATTAGTTCGCTAACTACTACACAGGTGTAAAACATGTCTCGCAGTGTGTGCAATGATAACCTGCCCAGAAACATAAAAAACAAGCGCTGGATTTTTAAGGATTTCTGATTGTCATATACATATAAATTTCTAACTACATTTGTATGTTACATGTGTTAAATCATCTTGCTTGTGTCATGAGAGAAACTTTATTGTAATTACAGACACCATGAAAGAATATGTTCAGCACAGCAATGGTAACAGATAAGTACACCTTGTTAGTACTGCAACAATGGAGAGAAGTAATGAGCATTTTCTTCTTTTCAGTTTATGATGTCCTCACGGGTAAAGTGCACAGTGTGTTGTCTGGACATACAGGTTGTGTTCGAGATGTATCCTGGCATCCACACAGACTGGAACTTGTTAGTACATCAGTAAGTTTTGTGGTATTCTACCTTTAATATTTTTCAATTAAACTAGTACCATATTTTGTTGAATAGCGTGCACACTTTTTTACAAAAATATGTGACCAAAAATTGAGGTGCTGTGATTGTCTGTGCTAGACCCTCACAATTAAACTTATGCACAAAGACATGTGAATAATTTGTCAGATTCTCTTGTGTTCTAAGGATTGGGAGTTTTTAATGTGGCTGTGCTATGCAGTGGCCAATGATTAGTCTCTGAAAGAAAAAAATTGGTAGATATAAAAGACCAATCTTTCCTACTGTGATAAAATGTGTGCTAACTACAGCTTATGGAGCGGCTTCATTTAAGCCACAGACTGACAGTGGTTTGTGGACCACCAGTTGGGTCACAGAGGTACAGAGAATTTGTGCGTGCATGTGTGCGCGCACGCATGTATGTAAAATAGTGTTTACTGTTTGGTGAATTATTGAATTAATTTCTTGTTTGACAGTGGGATAGAACACTAGGGAAATGGACCTACTCTGGCCAGATGAAATTGGACGTGGAGAATGAAGATACAAGTTTCATGTACCCATCAGACAAAGGTTTCAGACAGCAGAAATCACAAGAGGCACTTGAACACAAACGTACGACATGCTGTTCAGTTGCGTGACTGGTGAGCCAGGTTACCAAAGTTGAGCAATTTCCAACTTGTGTAAAATTAATGAGAGTTTGACTCCAGAAGTCATTTTATTCATTATTCAGGGTTCCTGTTAAAATGTTCAGCATTCATTCTTGCTATTTTTGGAAACTGTTAAGTATCTTTAACTTACCCTAAGAATGCTTACTTTGTATGATGTTCTTTGTTTTATGAAATAAGTAGTCACCTGAATTTGTGAGACTGATCCTATGAGATGTCCTTTATCCATACAGTTAAGAGTTGCCTTTGCATTTTAGCTGTGAGGGTATCTTAAACCAGGCCGTGGATATTTCTTTCCAAATCCTTTCAAAAGTTTGTATTTCCTGTCTTTTTTTTTTAGGTAACAGTTCTGCAAAATTTCTTCTTCTTTGTATTTTTTAAGGCATGTCATAATCAAATATTTTGTTACTGCTTGTTGCTTCTTTCCATGAAACAATATTGATTTCTAAGTAATTTAGTCATTTGAGAATGTAATCCAAAATTATAACAATGCGTTACAGGATAAACAGATTCCTTTAAGAAAACTCTCAACTAATATAAATATACATTAACACTGCCTGTAGTGACTGCTATTACATACACATAGTATGTTTGCTGTAACATGATATCTTTTGTCTTGTGTAAGGTCTGAGGTTCTCATTTCATTTACTACTAAGATAACTGTATATATATATTGTGCAGACAAATGTACACTGTTTTATGTTATTTAACACAATTTTTATTAAATGCTGACATAAAACACTGTACATTTGTCTGCACAAGATATATATAATTAAAAATGTACGGTACAAGTAACGTAAAGTTCAAGATAACTGTCTTTAGGACGTGGTGCCATATGGTAAATAAGTACTGATGTCACTCTGAAATGTCACAATTTTCTGCTACATGAACATCACAGGAACACCATAATTGAGCTTCTTAGCAACTTGTGCCCAGTGACAGGTCCTGAAGATGGGAGCAGCAAGTTTTCATTCATAATACTCTTATGTTCTGAGGAATGACATCCATGTTCGCAGGTTGGGGAGAAGAAAAGAATATTCACTGTTGGTTTAGAGTCATTTATTTCAACAATCATAGAACTATATATATATATATATATATATACACATACTTGGATACAACCATCGAACTCTATAACATTTTCTTACATTTCTTTTGTGTTCTCAAGAATAAAATTAAATGACATTTAAATATTGTAATTCAACTGAACAATGTATGAAAGGAGTTTCCTATGAATTATTGAAAAAATTAAGTGTAGATTTGTAGAAGATATTGAAGTCTTTTATATACACTCTTGAAACACACAGTTTTTGCTGGCACTGTACACGTGTCCTCTCCAGTGCATACACATGAGTGTCTCTCCTCCTCCTCTCTGCAAAGAAACCATAAATCTGGTATTAATTTTCATCTCAGTCTTTGTTACTCAGTTGGAGGCAGCTGGGTTTGAACCTCAGACCTTCAAGAATACAATGCCAGTATGCTAACCACTAGGCACGGTTCTTGTAATTCTACTTACATACCCTTTATACTGCAGTAGTGTAGGCAGTTACACTGAACTCGTGTCTTGGTTGGCTGATGTCCCATTCTGTTCAATATTGGCACTGTTAGTTTCCTACTGATCCTTGTTTCCTTGTGAATGAATTGAGTAATTAAAAGACCCTTTTCTTGTACTTATTTTTTAGATAATTTAATAGTCTTATCACAATCTTATAGCACTGTGAAAAGAACTGATTTCAGACACTCTGCTTGAACCTGTCTGCAACAGGCACTATGAGGGGTGTCCGGTTAGTTGATTACAAGCAGTTACTGAGTGCAGGTCAGTCTGTGTTGCCCGCCATTAGCCAAAAAAATACTGTTCTTCACAGAACACTTGTAACGTACTATGGCACTACCTCAGATAGGAAACCACGCAGTAACATGTAATAAGAATGAGAAATAGGGCACAATGTATAGAACTGCATGTCATAAGAGGCACTAAGTAGAATAAAAATGACACACTGAGGTAAGAACAAAAACACAGGTTTTTAAAAAAGACAGATGACACTGCAGTAAGCCCATATACTCCCTCCGTCCATCTGCAATATGAAACCTGCTCTTGTATGCCAGGCATCAATATTTCAGTTACACGAACAAATAAAGAACAGTCAAGAAGACACAAGTACTTCCAACAGACAATGGCAGACTGATATTATGTGAAGTATTGATGAGCTGACTCCATTCTGCTTGGTATCATTTGGTTCGGCTGACCCTACCACGACTATTTTTGCCAAAGGTTGCTCATTTAGCACTCACTAATTTTTATTCCAGACCACTGGGACTGTCAGATCACTGGATTCCGGGCTATTGCAGTTATACTGCATTTCAAATTATTCAACTTTTAGTGATCAAAGGGCTGTAATATAGTTTCAAATTACAAATTAACAGCACTAAAAATACACAAAATCCTACGTTTGAAGCCAGGGAATGTCACATGCTTAAAATGATAAGGTATTAATAAGGTTTTATCACCATCACATCAGATTATTCATGTGTTTGTGTACACAGTTTACAGATGCTGCAAATTTTGAAGTTCTCACAGCAATGTGTTTGAGGATTCTGTTCTTCTGGGACATATCACTGCATACTAAGTTCCTGAGGTTTCGATGGACCTCTAGACCCTTGCAGATGAAGGAACAACATTCGCTTAAAATGTTGTGGGCTGATTACCCAGTGACCTGGTGTCACATCCCACAAGAATGGAAACCTCAAGTTTAGAGACACTTCCCTATGTCACTAACACTTCCAAACATCACACGAAAATTGTAAAAGTGACTGCATACCATTTTGGACTTTTCCTTCTAGACTGCAGAAAGGTAATAAAGACCAGGGCATTCTTTTTATCAACCAACTGACTATCTTCTTGGAATTTTGGCTGAAAAATCACAAACACATATTTATGCATGAAGCAGTTCACTGCAGACTAAGGAGATACAGTACCACACTAACATTGTCATACACATGTCATACAATACTACTGGTTTAAAGTCATGCTTATTGACCATTACGTTTAAAGTTCACACATGATTCTCTGTATTGATGTGAACAGCACAGATGTCATTTCAGTGACAAAGGGATATAAAGGAACTAAGGCTACTTACCGATGCAAAATTCCACGGATCTGGAGAAACTGAAGTGCCAGTGTTATCTCAGCTGCATAAAAGCGAGCTCTTTCCTCACTGAACACTCGTTCCTGTTGCAGGTGGGTGGCCAGGCTGCCTCCACTCACATACTGCCCGGAGCGACACCGCACTTAGGGTACGAACGTAATGCGTGTTGTTTGGAGGTTAGCGGTGTAGCAGGTGCGTGGCGGGAATGCGGTGTTAGCCAGAACAAAAACGTAAGCAGCACTACTGACCCTCCCTCGCTTTAAGTTCAGAGGGCCGTCAGTGCGGCCACCTGGATGCGGTGGGGGCGAGATATCGAGCACCCGTCCAGATTGGCCCTGGGGCCGACACAGCCTCCTGTACAAAGGGTACCGCGTCATTCCCGGGGTAAAGCGGCCAGGGCGTGGCGTTGACCACGCACCCCCATCTTGCGTCGAGGTTAAAGAAAGAATAGAGATATACCTCTACTCCCCCTCTGGGACGTCATGGTCTGTTCTACAGTGAACTTTAACTTTAATTTATAAATATTATCTTATAGGTTATTTACGTACTGGTGCCTAACGGAAGTCACAAGTGAGTGGTTGTTGTGTGGCTTCTATTCGGATATCAGACATTTCGAGCTTTTGCCTTGTCCTGCTTTGGCCAGTGAAGGATGCCAGTTAATATTGCTGCTGTATGCAGTGGCACTTTTTTGTGTGTCAGATACAGTACAAACCTGTACCAGTTTCTGATCAGTTGTACTGAAATTATTAGTTGATTTGGTGACCAATTAGTATGAAGTAGCAACACAAGTATCTACGTAAATATGGCGGGTGATAACATGTTTTAACAAAGAGATGTCCAGAAAATATGTGGAATATGGACGAAAATTGTAAAGTAATTTAAAGATCCAGGCCTATACATTAGCAATGTCAGCTTACAATTCCTACAAGCACCTGTAATATTTCTCTGATATCTACAATAGCTCCACACACAAGCAGGCATCATTCAATGTTACACCCCCTCGCCACGGTGAGGCACAGGATCTGGAGGGGGGATATGTAACCCTGTGTCATGCACAGGATGTCATATCCACATCCGAGACACTAGTCCAGATAGGGATGTGATGCTATCTGGAATTCGTGTTTTCGAGCTAAGGTAATATCATAGTGCCGGCACACAGAATTACTTACAAGAATGTTTTCTGGCTGACCGAATAGAATATGTAATTAAAATAAAATAACCTAAATTTAAAACTAATTACTACAAAACACGTTGTGATGTTAACTAACTAACTAACTTACTTACTTATTTACTAACTTACATTCTAAATTAGTTGCTAACTTACTTACTGAGTTACTAACTTACTTAGTAACTTATTTTCTAACTTACTTACTTTCTAACTTACTGTCTAAATTACTTACTTTCTAACTTACTTACTAACATATTTACTAACTTAATAACTTATTTACTATTTATTTATTTATTTTTTATGAAGGGCACTCGCACAACAGCCTTAAGGCTAACTCACTTACTAACTTATTTACTAACTTAGTAACTTTCTTACTTACTAACTTACTAACATATTTACTAACTAACTTATTAACTTATTTACTATTTATTTATTTTTTATGAAGGGCACTCACACAACAGCCTTAAGGCTAACTTACTTACTAACTTATTTACTAACTTAGTAACTTTCTTACTTACTAACTTACTAACATATTTACTAACTTACTAACTTATTTACTATTTATTTATTTATTTTTTATGAAGGGCACTCACACAACAGCCTTAAGGCTAACTTATTTACTAACTTAGTAACTTTCTTACTTACTAACTTACTAATTTATTTACTAACTTATTAACCCTGAAAAGGGCCATTTTGGCCATAAAAATGGCTGATTTGCCGATGTGGCAAAACAATTGGCCGGCGTGGCCCTGAAAACGGCTGATGTTACAAGGCAATCGGCCGACGTGGTCATCACAATTCCCGGTGCCTGTGGTGCTGTTGTTCCTGTGGACACAAACCGTAAATATTGTAATTAGAATGCGAACTGCCACCATTATGCAGGATAGGTAGTAAGAAATTGTAGTGAAAGTGCTTGGGGATGTTACGTGTGTGGTATAATTATTGTGATACGATGTTTTGGGGTGGACACGCTGCCCACATGCAAAGGGTGACTGAATTCTAAAGCATCAACATGGGCCATGTTCAGTCACCGCGAAGATGGTGGGACAATGTTCCTCCAAAACGTCGTAGACTTTACACTACACAGTGTGAGGGCCCATAAGAAAATCATTTGGGCAGCATCTGCAGTGAGGACCACAGAACGTTCATAGGAACTTGCACACTGTGGTTTGTTTGCAATTCTGAATATCCTACAGATCAAAAGATACGTGAAAAGCAGTCACATGTTTCAATGGTTGATAGCGGGCGCGCGCACACATATCTACACATTGTGTTGCCATAGCTTTGACAGGCAGGCTAAGAATTGGCAAGGTGGCGTAACTTTCATTCAGACTGTCCTGAGACAAGACCGTCCGTTAATACTTCACTGTCCGATGTTGGCATGTAGCACTTACGTTCCAAGGCCCTCAGCTGTTGGCGCAGCTGATCGACTGTACGCTGCAGTGCAGCTTGGCCACACAAATTCCGAAATAGTAAAGTAACAGTACAAGTCACTATCTTTAGGTGCGTTCACATAATGGCGAAAAGCGAATGTAAGCTTATCATGTCTATCTGTCTGTCTGTCCGCATGGAATGACTCGGCTCCTACTGGACGGATTTTCATGACATTTATTTACTGGATTATTTTTCGGAGATCTGCGGAAAAAAATTCAACTTTCATTAAAATCTGACAAGAATAACGGGTACTTTACATGAAGACCTGTGTACATTTATGATATGTAGCACAATTCTTTTTAGAGCGAGGAATTTTCAGGCGAAAGTTGTAGAGAAAATCAAATCACACATTTTATGTTCAATATCATTTTCCGAAAATCATATGATTCATAAGATATTCTCGGAGATTTGCCAACGCGCCTAAGAATTAATGACCTGCCACCTGACACAGTCCAAACATGCTAACACCACCGCCATGCACCTCTGCATAAGAATCCCGCCTACCACTGCTAATGCACTCCTACCCAACCATCTCTTAACAGTGAATGTGGCCTCTGCCTGAGGCACTCAATTTCCTAACGCCCCATTGTGCTCTTACCTCTTTTCCGTGTGTGGGGTCTTCAAGCAACTGTCAGAACTGTGGGACATGACAGATACCTTCATTACTGGAGCTCCTTGTAGAAGGTCCACAGATGAAGATGTGGTCAGAGAAAACATAACTGTGTGGCCCTTGTTCACTCTGGAACCTGACATCCTAACTGGGCTTACTGGCTTTACAAGGGAAAGTAATGAGGCTGCAACACTTTATACTATGTTATTTCTAACCTAGGGTATCAGGCAGCCTTGCTGTCATGGTCACATCACTGTCGCATCATGTGGGCAGCCATCTCACATCATAGCTGGGCACTTGATGCTGTGACAAATCTGGGTAACATACATGGGATCATGTAATGAATAATGGGACAGCTAGTATATGATGAAGATAGGACTGACTCACCTCACACTGCTTGTTCTTGCACGCTATGCATTTGCCTGTCCAGCCTATCTTTTCTTCACTCCCCGAATGACGTAAGTAAATCCCTCAAATTCGTCTCGGTTTGGTTTAAACAGACTGTCAAAGTCTGGGATTTCTTCCGTTTCCTGTAATGAGAAAACAAACGTATAAGAACGCAGGCACATGTTACTTCCTTTAATGGTTCCCAGCCTTACACAAAGAAGCACTGAACTGCACAGCTGCTAATCTTTAGCAGCCATGCACTGCCACAAATTACATACTCTCAATATTGTACTAATATTATTGCCTCAAAGTTAAAATGTGGTTTCTAGCCCTCTAGTACTGAGAGATATCAAATACCCTATTTCCAGATTGTAGGTGTGAACAATTATATCAGTGCAAAATATTCAGAATGTAATTTGGAAAACCAAAAGGTATGGTGCAGCACATATGTGTTCCTTCTGGAGGTGGGGGGGGGGGGGGGGGGGGGGGGGACATCAAGTCATGATGCTGATTCAGTACCTTGCTTAGCATCAATAGATTACCTTATCTAAAACTAAAAACAAATCACAATTGTTACAGCATACTCCTTACTTAACTTCCTTGTATTCTACCATACAAAATTCAGTATAATACCACAATAATTTCTATGTAAGTATCTCATCCAACCTCTATCACACTCAGTTTTCACTTCACATATTAACTCCATCTCCTGCAGGATATAACTGTGCCACATATTGTGATGTACGTTTTCCCTGGTGGTTTTCATGTCACAGAACTGGACTCTGCAGGGTATTTACCTTCCCCTCCCCTCTTGTACCTTCCTTTCCTTGGCGTTTCCTAGATTTTACCTCTAAACCTGGGGCTGACTCTTGCTTGTGCTTCAGAAGTGGTAACACCTTTAAAATTTGTTTCAGCCTGTGGTTTTAAATTAGGTTTCGGCTTGTAAGGAAGACCTCTTAGGGTCCCTGTGCCGGCGTTGTGTGTCAGAGTAATATCTTGTTTAGGTGTATTGTTTCTTTTGTTTGTATTTGGAGACCATGACGTCGGGCAAGTTGCATTTTATTTTGCTGTGTGTATGAAAAGGGTTAAGAGCTCACTAATGTGGCATGCTTGTTATAAACACTTATTTAGGTTATTTATAACACTTTGGTATAGTTAAACTCTCATGGAGCTGTTTAATTGCTCACTTGCATCCCTTGGGCACTTCCATGCTTTTGCTTAAGTTTCTCTTTTTAGTTTTCAGTATAAAATGTTACTAAAACACACTCAAAAGTGTGTCGCTTATGGAATGAATCTTCCCACAGGGCTACATATTAAGAGACAAACATGGCAGAAAACCACGCCCTCAAAACTGTCTATGCCATTTTTATTTCAAACAATCTAAAATGTGACATCTGATTCCAGAATAAGTAAAAAAATTTCAGTCAGCTTGAGCAGAATGTATAGCTGCTGATTGACAATCACAAAAAAAATTTTATACTTCACAGTAATCTGGATTCTTACACCAACTTACAAACCACTTACTCAATACATGATATACCTAAGACACACCTGCAGACACGCATGTGTGCACACACAAATACACATGCCTGTGCTGCACCCACCCACACACAATACATACCAAGTTTCACTCCTATATGAAAGACCTACTTCTTATAGTACTGTTGTTTCCCCAGTTGACTTGTAATGTTAACAGCAACTGCTTATGACAGGAAATGATCTTACCTCCACAACTTCTATCCTCTTTGGTGGCTTCACTCTTCTCTCTCGCAGAGCACGCCAATCAATTACCCTAAAGAATGGCTGCCGCCTTACACCATACACCCCGCCACGTGTACCCAATCGTTCACACGGATCCTTAGTCAAAAGCTGTAAAAAGAAAGAAATAATTAATATATTTACACTTTGTTCATTTCAGCTGTGCCACTCACAACTGCTGTAACTCTCTAAACAAAATTCCCTTAACTAAAAATGTTGATGACAATGTACAGTTCTAACAGCATAACACTGAGGTGAGTGTTGTTGCAGCTTCCACACGTATCATATGTACACAGTATCACAGCGTGCTTCTCAGTATGATTATTAATAATGTTTTGATTCAGTCTTATAATTAGTTAATAATGCATGTGCTGTGAAATCCAGACACTATTTACTTCAACGTTTTTTGTAGATTTTTTCCCCTCAGACAATACTAACTTCAAATGTGCGCCTTTCAACACAACACTGCTGATTGAAAACTAGTTTTCACAATAATTATGCCACCTGGTGTATCCAAACATGTAACTAGGACACCACAAAACCATTCAATACAGATATACTCTCAAGACAAAATCTCGTAATAAATTATTTACTTAATAGTAATAAAATAAATGTCCATAAGTGGGCATTTACTTGCTTACAGAAGACTGTGGTAGGGTTACCATATATCCATTACAAAAAAGAGGACATTTGCCACTTATCGACCACAAAAAGAGGACACATCAGTGATAAAGGGCTTTGAAAACAGCAAATATTCATAGTCACAATTTTATTAAATAAAAATAGCAATATCATTTTTAAAAAAATATAAAAAACATTAGTTGTTTAACTTTCACGGCTATGAAATGCTGACTGAGACATCTTTAAGCATGTTTTTTTTTACCAAGTTACTCAGAATTTCATCTACTTAACTCGTGTTTTTTGACACAGACAATGAAAATATAAGATTATAATTAGTATCTCCTTGAAATGAAAAAGAAATTTTTGCATTTCAGTACCACTAAAATATGCAAAAACTTTAAGAAACAACAAATAGTCAACAACCTGGACTTCTAAAATTTTTAAAAACATGCCCAAACAGAAATTTTTGTGTCTTGAAAGAGGACATGTACAGGTAAAAGGAGGGCATATGGTAGCCCTACTCTGTAGCACTTTCAAGCCGTCAGTCTTACTACTGACACTTACCTTCCTCATTATCAATTTAGCCTCTTTTGAAATTCCCTCCGGATATGTCACTTCCTGGTTCTTGATCTTCTTGTCCAGCTTACGTTCATCAGTTCTAAAATGGGTATGTCCCTGTCAACATGACATAAATCATGATCCCAAGGGCCCACCAGTCCACTCCACGTCCGTAGGGCAGCCCTTTCACCATCTACATATACCAGAGGATAAAATTTAACAATCAGATTAACTCAACATAGTCATTAACACCAAGACAACAACATTAACACAAAATTATAATCACTAATTAAAATATAATGTATTCAGATTTAAAATTAAAAGTAATAATTACCTCTGGTGCCATATAATATGGCGTGCCACAGACAATACCAGGACTATGTTCATCGAAGACTTCTAATTTTGCCAATCCGAAGTCAGCCACCTTGCAATGGCCATCACCATCAAGGAGGATATTGTCAAGTTTAAGGTCCCTGTAAATCAGAGATGTATGCAATATGTAAGTTACTACAGTTCTTTTGAATATTGAACTGCAGTTCAAACTATCAGGTAGTGTAATTAAATCCACTATGTCACTACATGTTTCAGGGCAGAAACAAAATGCGTGTGTATAAACTATTAATTAATACAGACACTCCCCGCCTTATTCAACAGGTATGTTCCAGAAAATCCGCTGCAAGTCAGAACAGAGTATACACATGGCCAACTATATACACATACACAAGGCAGTCCAGATGAAATGTCTGCTGAATGATATACAAGAAATGATAATTCATATAAATTTTAAAACTTTCGCGGCGACATGATTCAATATAGTCTTCTCGGGCGCACAGCCGCGTCAATTCGTTTGAATACAACGTTTCGGGGACTAGCTCCGTGCCCATCAGTTTTGCCTGAGGATGGGGAAGGAGCTAGTCCCCGAAACGTTGTATTCAAACGAATTGACGCGGCTGTGCGCCCGAGAAGACTATATTGAATGATAATTCATGCTTGTATGCTGCTTATATCCCTAATGCAGACTCTGTCAACAACAGACCCATGATTATGACTTGTAATAGCTCTACTGACTATTACGCAGCTTTCTCAACAAAAATTAGTATCTGCAGAAAATGAAATCTATATCAAAACGGGAGGCAAAACAAGAAAGAAAATATCTGGCAATCCTATGTAGTACAAAATTTGGAACATTAAACACAAAATAATAAAAAGTCATACAATACTACTGGTTTAAAGTCATGCTTATTGACCATTACATTTAAAGTTCACACACTTAACCTTCTGTATTGATGTGAACAGCACAGATGTCATTTCAATGACAAAGGGATATAAAGGAACTAAGGCTACTTACCGATGCAAAATTCCACGGATCCTGAGAAACTGAAGTGCCAGTGTTATCTCAGCTGCATAAAAGCGAGTTCTTTCCTCACTAAACACTCGTTCCTGTTGCAGGTGGGTGGCCAGGCTGCCTCCACTCACATACTCCATGCAATAAAATAAGTGTTCCTGCAAACAACCGCCACAGTCATTATAGCACAAACAATTTCAAACAACTGCACTGCTGCTCTTACACCTAGCTGTTCACAAGACCTCCATTTAACTGCTGCAGAGGAGATGAATAAGAAGATTAACCTTAAATTATTTTCTAGAAAGAGTTTCTGTGTGATTCTTGATTTATTTAATGATGGTATGTCAACTGCAGTGGTTTAGATAGCAGTCAGACATGATAGGATAATTATGATCCAGTGTTCAGGAGGGTGGGAGAAATGAGTGCATCTTCTTTTGAACACACAAAGCAAGAATTGTCAGTTAGGATAACCTGAAGATTAACACTGAAATTGACGTGCAACACATGAAGCACGAAGAGTTAACTGCTAAACAGCAGATGTTCAGTGAAACCTTGCGTTCATTACAAATGCAATTACATGCACAAAGATCACATCTACTGCAGTTCATAAATATACATAGCGAATGCAGTCACTCATTACAAATACTGTTACATATCTGTGACAACTGTGTATTAAGGCCAAGTCACGCATTACGGTACATGTGTGCATCTTCTAAAACAGCAACATCTGCCCCTCCTACATAAATATAACTCTTAGCAATCGGTAGTTAAGACATTATGTCTTCTTTTTCCTATCAGAAGGTATGGTATCATACGACAGTAACATAACAATAACCCATTGGCCAATATAAAAACCCACAGATACACAGAACAAGTCAGGCAATTTACATATCAACGTAACATTGACACGAATTGCAGAACAATTGCTGCCGTGGAAACGCAATAAATATTTCATATTCCGAGTGTGTATTTGTAGCCTTATTTATCCAGCATGCAAAGTGCATGCACTATATTATACAGTCACCTGTAGCCTGTCTGTCTGTCTGGCTCTCACACTATTTCATAAATGGCACAATTTTCAAAAAAGCCATTGAACATAAAATGTGTGTTTTGATTTTCTCTACAAACTTTTTCTGAAACATTTCTCATTCTAGGAAGAATTCAGTGAGATATTATAAAAAAATGCACATATGTCTACATGTAAAGTACCTGTTATTGCTGCCAGACTTTAATGAAATTTGAATTTTGACATAAAGTAAGTCCTCGATTTAATGGACAAAAAATTTCTGTCTCATAGGAAAAATTTAGAACTTTTTTTTGTTCATGAATACAGCATGCTAAAAGTTTTGGTCAATGAGTCAGCATTACCTAATTAAGCTAAGAAGTGCATCCGGTGTTGGGCTCGGGGTATTACGCCACAGTGAGGTGAGGGGGGTTAATAGAGGGGGAGTGTATAGTTTTTGATATGTTTAATTAAAATAAAGTTTGGCTCCTGTCATAAATTTATTTTTATATTTTTAACAGATGTTTTCTTGACGTGTATAAATTACTCAATGTATTTTATAACAATATTTTATTCATACTTATACATTATAATAACATTTTAATACATCCTGTACATTGTAAGATCATTATTAATGTATGTTTTTAAAATACATTCGATTTAACGGACTTTCGGCAATAGCGGACACCCCTTCCCCCAATTAGTCCGTTAAATCGAGGACCAGCTGTATTTTCATATATTAATCAAACATCAAAATTAAGTTGTTCCATGTGGATGGGACAGAAAATCACAATGACGAAGCTATTAGTTGCTTTTCACAATTTTGCAAACATGCCTAAAATTATTACATTTTCATACTGATGGTAAATTACAGTAATTCAGGTTCAAAAAATTTAAACTCACCTTCGTCTGGAAGCATGCATGGAAGGTTGTCACAAATGGATGGCCAGAAGCCAGCATCAGAGCCCCCCTTTCAGCTCCAACTAAAAAGGGGAGCTTCAGAGACCTGATGTGGTCTTTCTGAACAGCCTTAATGGCAAGAAGCTGGCCACATCCATTCAGTGCTTTCTGTTTCGCCAGGACCACTTTTCCGAATCCTCCTTCACCCAATACTCTGATTGGGTCGAAACAGTGTACAGAAGGTCTCTGAGAACACTGTGCTCCACAGAGATGACCTGAAACACAATCATTTACAAATTTCTCTATATTGCACACTGATATTTCATGTGTTACTAAGACAAACAATACTCTACAAAATACACAGTTGTTACAATTCCAGTAACTCTTGGTTACGTTTTACACTACTAGTTTAATGTATCTTTAACTCATAATGCTTAATTTTCCCCAACACATTTTGATATGCCTGCACAATGACAGTATTACAGTAGCAGTTCTATATTAGTGTCGTATAATGCACAGAATTGTGCCTTGTTTAAACTGCAGCCAAAAGTGAGCTTCAAAATAACCTGTTAGAACACAACTGATTACAGAAACTGATCTCCTTCTGTACTCATGTTAACTTGTTCTGGAGGAACCTACAGAGTTAGGCCATTAGAAAGATGTAATCTCAATCAATGAATATGGTCCAGATATGATCTTAAGAAAGATCTGTTTTATTGTTATTACGCTGCATGTGACATGATGTGTGATCTGGCAGCCGCATAAATATGGAAGATACCATCCTGTATGACGCAGAAAAAGCACGCGTGTGACCCGAAGACTGAGACTAAACAGCTTCTTTATACACGGTTATTGACATTTCACTTTCCTTACTACATATTATTTGTGATGTTAATGTAAATGTGCTCCAAAATGTAACAAAGTTAAATAAAAACACGAACAGTTTAAAACACAAAGCATGCACTTGCTATTATTAATTAACGCCATGCACAACCCAGCCACTTGCATTTCTACACACAGGCTAATATCAAGCATTATTCCACAGTGCACACCACTTTCATAAATCATGCACAACTGGATAAACGTCTCTGTATTACAGAATGTAACAGTAGACGTACTTACCTTGTGGTTCAGAACTGCTACAGACAAGCTGCACATGGTCTGCTGGTACCCTGGTCTATAACAAAAATAACACTCATAAGTATGAATTGAATATAGCCATTCATTGATGATCCAAATAAAACAAACTTATATCACACATTCTTTTACACCCCGAAATGCTATTCTCAATACCCATATTTTGGGGATGATTGATAAGAATAGAAAAAAAGGTAAAGTTCACCCTATAGCAGGCCAATGAAGGTCCAGAGGGGGAGTAGAGGTATAGCTCTACTCTTTCTTTAAACTCGGCACTAGATGGGGTGGGTGTTTAATGCCATGCCCCAGCCAGTTTACCCCCCGAGCAAGACATGGTACCCACTGAACAGGAGGCTGGGTAGGCCCCAGGGCCAGGTTGGACGGGTGTGGAAAATCTCACCCCCACTGGGATTCGATCCCGTCAATTTTCTGTTAACAGTTGATAACACTCACTGTTTCCATTTATACAACAGTGAGTGTTATCAACTGTTAACAGAAAATTGACAAACATTGTGGTGTATAAGTGGTGAAACCAAATGGAACAGTGAATGTTAAAGTGAACATGACCTTGAACCCCTGACGATGGCTCTGTTGCAGCCGAAACATGTGTAGGGTTAATGAACATAACTAAGAAATAAAGTGCATTTGTTCATTTAATTGTTGAATGTTATCAAAATGCATGCTGAACACAACGTAAAAAAAAAAAAAAAAAAAAAAAAAGAGGTTTTCCCACTGTTTTCCTAACAAACTCTTCTCTCATATGCTTTCTACATACCACTAAACACTGGATTAAACATGAGATGTGTAAAAGTTGCATTTCAATTACATCAGCAAGGGGGAAGCTACCCAAGTTATGAACACATGTGTACGAGCATGCATGCAGGGATGCCACACACAGGAACTAAAAATAAGAATTTGCCTAAAATGTCCAATGGGACTCTGGAAAATGTGTCTTGCAACTGCAGCGCAGGACAGAATTTACTTCTAAGCCATCAAGCCAGGGATCTAGCATTTGACATGGTAATGCATTTAACTGCAAGCACTTAAATTATTCTTAATAAAATAGCTTTAAATCTCATGCCAGATGCACCAGGGCAGGCTGACAATTCACATTCAGATAATCCTCTGGCACGCCACAAATAATAGGATCTGATAATACTGTACACTTGATGCATGTTGGCAACACTGACCTTAATTACTTTCATTTCCTTCTGCAGCTTCCGGTTCCGATTCAGGAGGATTTTCCTTCTCCTTCTGCAGTTTGTTGTTGGCAACCTTGACAGCATTGAGCTCTTTTTTCAGTTGCCGCTTCTCCTTCATGCAGAATTTCATATCTGCTTGATGCTTCCTGTCCTCGGTCTTCAGTTGTCCTTCCAAGTTCTTCTGCAATGATGGGAAAGATAAAATATCAGTATGTTGCAAACATACTGAACATAAATTTGTGACACACAGTTTCAGTATCAAATTGCAACTCAAGTTTCCAAATGTGAATGAAGTGAAAGAGCATTCAACATTTCAGTTCACATTTGATACTAATTACTGATTTATGGTATGGGCTGGATGGTGATGAATCCAGGATCCATTCACAATACAGTCAAATAGATATTCCTCACTTCTGCACACCAACATGACCAGACTTTGGGCCCATACAGCCTCTTATCCAGCAAGTTCTAAGGGAAATTCCCCAGAGGTGGAAGCGGAATACAAGCGTACATCTTGTGCCAACTTTAAGAACGAGTGTACCTATGCTTCCACTCCCACAATTCATCTTCATGCGGTGGTAACATACTAAGCACAAGGACTAGCCTGTTTAAATTTTACCTTATGCTGAATTAAGGGAAACTCATCTTCACTTAGAGAATTTCATTGGGAGAAAACTTACGCTACTGATAAATTAACAGTGTTCACACTCAAGAAATTCACACCATCCCAAATAAATCCGAATGCAATGATCAACTAAAATAGGAGGCCTCTTTGCACATCTAGGCATAGGACGTACTGATTATTAAAAACACATGTTAAAGGAACAAGGTGTAAAGGCAACAGCAGGTCTCATTTAACCTGTTACAAGGAACAGTGGTAACATCTCTTATAGGAAGTACTGAATATTTGGGCTGCTTAATATTTTATCACCATCAACAAAGGGATGCCAGTCAGCTCTTCTCCTCAGGATATTCAAAACAGCTTCTCTTCACAAATATTTACTTAAAATTCCATTTAATAATATCCTCCTCCTGAACCCAGGTTTTTCAAATGTCCCCTATTATATGTACTTCCAAATGAATGCTTGTATTGGAAAAATTTAGATATATGTGGACATGAACATACAACGATCATTCATAAACTACATGTTTCATCTCTCATGCAAGGCAGTGAAGAGGCAGCAATGTTTGCCTGTCTCCAAGGACATCTTTTATCAAATGATGAGTTAGGGACTATATAAGGAGTCATAATATTTTTCTATATCTTATTCCCAATGTTTACTATGCCACTTCCTTCTTCTGTTTTCTCCAATGTCTCCAAACATATTGTGTTTACGTGCAACACAGTTTCAAATCTGGTCATGAGCACAAACTACTTGGCTGATAAAGTGCAGAGCATTACTTCTTCGTTTGCTCCTTACATGTCTATATGACATCACTTTTAGACATGGGCACAAAATTACATTTTTATGTGGTGGTCTGTTCTGAATATAATGCCTGTGAACCACATAACATGCCGAGTGATTCTACAACAGCTAACATGTTGCAAATAGTTTTGTGGCTGCTGCATCCCATGGGGACAGCTCATATAGCCTGTCACGTTAACTCTTACGCTGTCACTGACCCTGTGGAAGTTGCTGCGCTTCCACTTGCAGCTGGATCACATTTATTTTGTATGTCTGGGTGTTAGGCATTCCCAATCCTGTCACATTTCATTTAGGACCAAGTGCTGCAATCTGTACTTTCCCTTCAGAACTTCCAACCAAAACATTGAAATGTACAAGTTTTCAGCTTCTATTGTGGCCACAAACAGAGTACGTATTTGTTCCCCAATATTTATTAAAGCTCAAAGTTCATTCCCACATTCACAACAGCCTGCAAGTCTTCCCTATTCCAAGCTAAAATATTCAGTCCAACATCTCAAACTATACTAAGTAAAAATTCAATATCAATATCATCCCAAGTTTTCCAACTTCTTCCTACTCAATGTGTTTACGAATTTCCCTTCTCTCATGCTCATGCTAAATGCCCCTCAACAGTGCGTTAAAAGTCAGCAGTATTAGTGAGTCACTGATTCAGGATTACAGGCACTTGTTACGGTAACACATGTAAGCTGCAAGCACGTAAATTATTTTTAATTAACAAAGCTCTAAAATTTATCTCCCAAGTATTAGGCACACTGACAAATTTCATTTATATGGTCCTGTGATAAGCCACAAATAACACCACCTGATAATACTGTAGAGCCAGACGCATGCAGGGAACACTTACCCTAACTGACTGCAGTTCCTCGATCTGGCTCAGTAGAGCATTCCTCTCCTTCTTTGGTTCTGTCTTTCCATTTTAATCTCCGACTCCCAGATCTTCTTCGAGGTCATGTTTCTTTTCTAAAGAAAATAATAAGACACAATAAATTAATCTGTTCAAAAATCCTTCAACATAAATCTGAGATACACAGCTCCAGTACCAAACTGGCCACATAATTTCCCAACTGTAAACAAAGTAAAAGGAAAATTTGACATTTTAATTCACATGTGGCATAAATTATTGACTTGGCTATGGACTAGAAGGAAGTGAACTGAGGATCCATTTACAGCTCAGTAAGATACTGTTTCCTCTCCAAAACAGCAAGCTTTTCCTACTTAAGTGTGTAGGAATTTCTTCCCTCATATGTGTGCCATGTCAACCAGTAAAGCAAAGTCGGTATAGCGACATCCTAACGGCTGAGCAGATCAGGGTGCAAACCCCGGTGTGGGCAAGATTTTCTGCACCCATCCAGAATAACCCAGACGCCCACCCAGCCTCCCACACATTGAAGTGAAGGGAGAATTTTTGACATACCAGTTTATGTTTTGTACTGATTACTGACTTCACTACGGGCTGGATAGAGTCAAATTAAGGTTCCATTCATGGCAAGGTGAGATACTGTTCACTTCACCACAATGATAAGACCAGTTTTTGGCCTAAGCAGCCTCATATCCATATACAAAATGTATTGGTCTGGCTGGCTATTTTCATTCAGATGGTCCTGTGATAGGCCAAAATAACAGCCACCCAATAACACAGCACAGTCAGATGCATGTACACAGCACTCACCTTCATGGCCCGCACAGAATCCTTCAGTTCCTGGTTGCGTTGTACAAGGAATCTCTTCTCTTTCTCATGCATCTTTTCCATGCTCTTCAAATCCGTGTCACACTTCTCCTTCAATTCCTTCGCTGCCTCCAGTTCCTTTCCTCTTCTTTCGAGGTCTCTCTTCAACCTGCTATTGCTGATCTAATGGGGAAAAATAACAAAATGTAAGGTATTAATGTATGCAAAAATCATTCAAATTCAATGTCAGATATACAGCTCCAGTATCAAAGCACAATATTTACTGAACCCAAAACTCAACTCCCACATTCAATCCATCCTGCTAGTCTTCCCTATCCTGAGCTACAAAAATTCAATCCACATTCTCATATAATACATTTTAAACATCCCATATCGATATCTTCTCCTCTATTAAGAGGGGCTTCCAAGTTATTCCTATCAAAACTGTGTAAGAATTTCTCTTCTCTCACATATGTGCTACATGAATACCCCCAGTCAGCTAACATGGGCTGTGTAAATGAGCCATCAAGTTGGGAATAAAGGCAATTGTTAAGGTACTGCATTTAGCTAGAAGCATTTAAAGTTCTTTAATTACACACAGCTTTAAAATTTATCCAACAAGTATTGGGCAGGCTAACGATTTTCATTCAGATGATCCTATGATAGGCCGCAAATAACACAACATTGTAACACTGCAGATTAAGATGTACGTGGGAAAGACTCACCTTCAGGGTCCGCATGTCGTTCTTCGCTACCCTGTATCGATCCGCAAGGGCTCTCTTTTCCCTCCTATATCTATCATCAAGTGTCTTCATCTGAGTCTCATAATACTCCTAATGAAAGAAAAGATGAGCCACAGTAGGTTAATGTGTGTAAAAACCACGCCACATAAATATGAAATATACAGATTCAGTATCACACTGGCCACATAATTTCCCAGTTACAAAGAGAAAGGGGAATTTTAGATACTTTAAATCATATCTAGTACTAATTATTCACTTGGTTATGGACTGGAATGAGATAATCAAGGATCTATTCATGGCACCTTTCCTGATATTTCTTTGTCGTTTGATAGGCCAGAAGTTAACAATCCACTGAATGGAAAATCTTGTAGAATGGAATCTTTCATCATGTCATCTCCAAATATTCTACTTTTGTGGATCTGTTATTTCGTCATTATAAAACTAGCAACTGTTCAGGTTATGCGCTTCCGAATGGGATACTGCTGGAAGGCCATAACCCCTGAATCGTGATCAATGAGGGAGGGAGCTGTCATACATACATATACACATATATTCACCGATACAATATCCATGCAAGTAGGATTGGATATGGAATTTGTCAAGAAGAGAGTACATTGCAATATGCAATCAAGTCAAAACATTCAGATACAAAGTTACATAAAATTAGTAATACACTATAAATAAAAAGAAAATTCATACTCACTCACTAAGACAAGGTAAATATATGGATTACAAGAAATAATAACAAGACAACATTTGAAAATTAAGTAGAATAAAGGACATACACAGAATACACATATATGTTGCTAATAATAATGAACTACAAAAGGAGTGCTACAGCAGTTGAGAAATTATTTGTTGCTGGTTAACTATTACAGTCTTTATAAAGAAATTTGTCAATAGAATAAAAAGCATTCTTAACCAGATAATTCCTTAACATAGTTTTAAAAATATGTATATTGTTATGAAGTTTTGAAATATTTTGTGGAAGGTGATTAAATATTTTAACAGATGAATAATATACACCTCTCTGTATTGTGGAAGATCTCACAGAAGGTACATGCAGTTTATTTTTTTGCCTAGTATCCCTGCCATGAACTGAGGAGTTGGTTTGATAGATTTTAGGATTGTTAACTAAAAATAACATCAAAACATAGATATACAAACAAGGAACTGTAAGTATATCCAATTTTTTTTAAACCTTCTCTATAAGAATTCCTTGGATCCAGCCTCAGCATAATCCTAATTGATTTCTTTTGAAATATGAAAACATTTCTCATTCGTGAAGCTGAACCCCACAAAATTATACCATAATTAATTTGTGACTGGAAATGTGCAAAATAAGCCATTTGTAGTGTTATTTACATTTACAATAGATGATAATTTTCTCAAGAGAAAGCAGATAGAACTCAGTTTTTTAATTAAATTGTCTAGATGCAAATTCCATGTAAGATGACAATCTAGATACACACCTAAAAATTTAACATTTTCAGCAACAGTTAGAGCTTGATTATTGTATCATACATGTAACGGATAAATAGAAGATTTTGAGGAAATAAATTTGATCAATTGCCTTATATTTAAATTAAGTACCAACTGATTGTTTTGAAACCATTCAGAAATGCAACAAAATACCTTATTGAATTTAGTATTTTGTTCAGTATGATCATTGGACGAAACAAGAATATTAGTGTCATCAGCAAAAAAGAATGGTGTGAGAAACTTTACCTATGATGCTTGGAAAATCATTAATATAAACATTGAACAGTAAAGGACCCAACACAGATCCCTGAGGAACACCATGTCTAACAGTTTCCCAGTCCGATAAAATATTAGTTGAACTGTCAAGTTGCAAATGAACTTGGTTTTCTGTTATACAAATAAGATTTAAGCCAATTAAGTCTATTCTATTTTCTAATTTTGTGATTATTACTCTCTATTCCGTTATTACCATTTTAGATAGTCCTTAATTCTAAGTCACTGTACACACAAATTCTCTCCACTTTCACAAGGATTTTCGCCCAAATTGCGAGAATTTCAAACACAACTTCCACGGCCGCCATCTTGGATATATTTCGTAACCCTTGAATCGTGAGCCACAGATTATCAAGAAGCTGTCATGACCCGTCAGTTATTATACAGATATTTACTTCAAAACGAGCCGTTCGAGGGCCAAATTCATAAGCCCATCCCATTTATTTTACATATCTAGTACACTGCACGAACGGAATTCAGAGAATGGTAATTTCTCAAATATCACACAACTGTAACATAACTCACTACCTTTCACGTTATATTCACCGTGCATAAGTTCGTAAAATAAACCCTTAATTATAACTTCACTACATCTGAATAAAAATTACGTGTAAGTTTTGTACTACATACCATTACAGTGGATTCGTGATAGAAGCGCTATCGTTTGATAAGTTCACAACAGCAGCTCTCTCAACACACGTCCTACATCCAAGCCGTCCAGACACACACCACACCACAGATCACAACTACACAGATTATATTGCAAACAGAAAGAGATGGCGCATGCTCATATAACAGATCTCGTTCGCGTTACTAACGTTACCTTTTAATTTTGCATTTATTAATGTATTTATTTTAATTTATTTTAGTTCCTTTATTTTATATTAATTTATTTTATATTCCCATTTTAAAACGAACCAGTCGTCTTTGATTGGTAGTTACGTCACTAGCCACCAATGAACGACGCAGTTTGGACGAGTCCATGTAACTCGGCGGGGGTGACAGTTCAGTCCATTATTTATATAGGTAGAGTTTTGTAGGTCAAGAATTGAATTGATTTTGCGTTCTATAAATCCGAATAGTTTATTACCTTTGGATGTAGAACAGGTCAAAAAACTCTTAACACAGAGCTGATACTGTACAATATAATTATCTAGAAACTGAACAGAGTTTAATAAACACTTATCAACCAACCGACGTGACATCTTCGCATCATAGCACAGTCAACGCAGAACAATGAATACAACCACAAAACCAATACCATAATGTATTCCCACAGCGAAGCGGCTCAACATACAACGATCATCACCTTCATCATCATCTTGGATATATATCGTAACCCCTGAATCGTGAGCCACAGATTATCAAGGAGTGAGCTATCATCAACCGTCAGTTATTATACAGATATTTACTTCAAATCGAGCTGTTCGTGGGCCAAATTCATAAGTCCATCCCATTTATTTTACATATCTAGTACACTGCACGAACGGAATTCAGAGAATGGTAATTTCTCAAATATCACACAACTGTAACATAACTTCACTACATATCACGTTATATTCACCGTGCATAAGTTCGTAAAATAAACTCTTAACTATAACTTCACTACATCTGAATAAAAATTACGTGTAAGTTTTGTACTACATACCATTACAGTAGATTCGTGTTAGAAGCGCTATCGTTTATTTCGTTCAAAACAGTAGCACTCTCAACGCACGTACTGCCTTCTAGCCATCCACAAAACACACAACACACACCACAGATCACAATTACACAGATTATATTGCAATCAGAAAGAGATGGCGCATGCGCATATAACAGATCTCGTTAGCATTACTAGCGTAACTTTGCATTTTGCATTTATTAATGTATTTATTTCAATTTATTTTAGTTCCTTTATTTTATATTGATTTATTTGAAGTAATTTATTTTATATTCCCATTTTAAAACGAACCAGTCGTCTTTGATTGGTAGTTATGTAACTCGCCACCAATGAACAACGCAGTTTGGACGAGTCCATGTAACTCGGCGGGGGTGACAGTTCAGTCCATTATTTATATAGGTAGATTTTTGTAGGTCAAGAATTGAATTGAATTTATTTGCGTTCTATAAATCCGAATACAGTTTATTACCTTTGGATGTAGAACAGGTCAAAAAACTCTTAACAACTCATAACCACACCACTGATCGCAAATTCTCGTTTCATATACTGCACTCAAAACGAGACCGCGCATGCGCAACACGAAGTTCTCTTTCTACAGTCTTGCGCAGCTGGTCACATGATACACATCTGCACCAATCACACGCCTTTTACTGTAACACTTGATTTGAGGCTTCTGCCGCGATGTTGATGAAAACTGTAGGGGGAATTATATACTACTATTAAAATTTCATAGTGAATGCGCATTTTGTTGGTTAATATTCAGTATGTTGAAGAAGTTTAAGTGTTTTTGCTAACATATAATTAACCACTTCCCTTTTACCTTTAATACTTTGACAGATGGAAGCACTGTTTGAGGGCACTGGCATACAGGAATTTCTCAGAACTAAAAGGGAAAAATAAGTAGTCAATGTTCATTTTAATACAAACTTACAATCGTGTCTTATATATCACAAGAACGAGCATTCATTCATCTTCTTAACCACATAAATTGCGATTGTCTTCTTTCTTAAACTTGTCCAGAAATAAAATTATGAATGAATTATTGTGTGCTGGGAGTACAGTTGCTCTGTGGCATGTGACATGGCCACCTACAAGTATACTTTTCCTTCCACACTGGAGGCTCATTGGCAAAGTCTTTGAGAAGCCAGTAGTTGTTTAGCTGGTCAGATTTTTATGGAACTCAAATTTGAATACCATGCTTGTAATAGACCATTACAGTCGCTTCTGAGCCAGTTGAATTTAGTGTACAACTTTACACACCATTTCCCCAATATCCCTTTTAGTATCATCTTCACTTCTATGTTCAAAGAGATCTCTTGCTATGAGGTTTGTGAACCAAAACTTTGTATTCATTTCTCATTTCTTCCATGCATTTCATACTAGATTTGACCACCCCGATGAATTTGCTAAATAACATAATTTATGAAGTTGACTGTGTAGTTGTGTGTCTGTATGTACCGTGTAGTGTAGGTACCATACCATCCGTGTGGAAGTTCTGAATTGAAATACACATTTCAAGTAATACATTATGTTCTGTTACAGATAGAAGGACATGACGATGATGTCAATTTGCTGACAGCACATCACAGATTCTGTACAGTGGTGGAGATGATGGCTTGTGCAAGGTACCTGTTGTTGCTGTGTATACCAGGTTATTTACAGGTTGGAGGGAGGGTGGTTTTATGTGACGCAGCCTTTTTCACGCAAAGAATATAGAGTGTAAAAATTGCAGACTTTTATGAAGATTTATACATGCATGTGCACACATCCCCATGCATATGCAACACACACCTTGTTTGTGTGCACATGCAGATCTGTGTGTGCAAACTAAAGAGTGTGAGTGATCTGTTCTGGCCACTGTGTATTGTGCTTAAGTGAAGGGTGTAGAGAAGTTCTCCCTCCTCTGTCTGAATAGTATATTTTTTGTTAAGAAGGAGTAGATGTTGCCAACCTGGCATCTGGTTGTTCTGTGGAAGAACAGTACAGTGTAGCACCTACACTTATTCAGCTGGTATAGGACATTATTAGGAAAGATACTGATTGGTATTTTATGTAATCTGTGTTTCTGTGTTAATGTTACATGTCCACGGCTTGATAAAGACAAAAACAGAGCTAATTTTGTATTCCTTTTTTGAGTGTACTATAACTATATAAAAATGCAGTGTCTGGAACATAGAGCTTTGAAGCAGAGTTACGACCCTGCATTTAATGGAATCTAAAGCTGACCACCTTAGTATTGATGTATTTTGTGGACTTCAAAGGGCCCAGGTGTGAGAAATATTAATTTTTTTTTGATGATTTGCTTGTGATGAATGTTCTGGTAGATAGTAACCCTAAGAAGAACTTGGAAGGAGACACATCTGTGATGACATACCGAGGTCACTTAGTACTTCAGACTCAGATAAGGTGTCACATCTCACCAGAATTTACCACAGGGCAGCATTACATTTATACAGGTTGTGCAGCTGGGAGAGTAGTCAGTAAGTACATCAGTGTTATTTGATTGAATTCAGGAATCTGTGCATTAAATTCTTTTTTCTTACCATGTGGCTACAGACTACTGTGGTTGAGGACGTCCTACTTCAGGTTTATGAATCTTGTGTGTAGGCATTTTATGGAACACCTTTGACAGGGAATTTACCCATTGCAAGGTCCCTAGGGACAATACAAACATCATGGAAGCTCAGACATATATATCCATGCCTTCAGTGGGATTTGAAACCATAATGTCATCATTTGCATCATAGAAGGCAGAATACATGGCCACTGTGAATGGTAGTAGCATTAAGATGTGAAAACTAACATTGTGAGATGAGTTGGAGATTGGACTGTTCCTGTGATGTAACTTAAATCCTTAGTGGCTACAGCTTCCAGTTATGGTATAGTCAACCATAGTAACAATGGATTCTTTTTAGAGGTTGGGCACCTCTGAGGTAGTCTCTGCAGTCACTGATAGTCAGATGATGATGGTAATGACAGAACAGTGATGACAGTAAAGATGAAGACAGCAGCTGATAGAGGAGGCCTACAGCTTCATGAGAAATGCACTTTGTGCTGGTATTGTGGTGTTTCTCGCATTCAGAGATTTTGTGTGTGCCAAAGGATGAGGAACGTCGTAAGTGGATCTGACCGCTCTGAAACCCAAGAGCTGTGGCTCACAATGACTGCCAGACTCACATGTCTTCATGTATCAAAATGTTAGTGTGTGGATTTTGGTTGGAAGACCTGAAGGGTAGATGACTTGGTGATGGATGCAGCAGGATCCTCGGAAATGCTAGATACACTTGTAGCATATTTTACATTGTTACAGCATAGAAGATAGCAAGCTTTCTTCCCTTGCTTTTGTGGATATAACCTGGCCATTTCTAACTATCTGTTTTACTGGTACCTTATGAATTCAGGAAGCCAACGAGTTCTACAACAGAAGTAGTTTCTGCCAAAGTATTAACATGGTGTGTGTCTGAATTCTCCGTAAGTATCAGGTGTATATAAAGATGATCTGTGTAACTATCTGATTATGATGCATCTTCAAAATATTCCTGCCTGCTGGGACTATTTTCTGTTTGGTTGATAGCAGACTGTTCTCTTACGGGGGCCACAGTGTGTGAGGTAGGAGAGTCCAGTTCACGTGAGTGGCAGGAAGTGTGAAGTTCAACTAAGATGATGCTAGGCTCCATGAAATCACGTATTTGGGTATTACAAAATGTGCTCCAGTATATCAGATGACTTGCCGTATCAGACCTTTATCTCTTAGTTTTCCATCTACGTCCTTCATTAATAACTAGGTAGAATTAGGGAATTGTGGACTAGTACACACATATACTTCCCGATGATTTTTTTGTGACTTATTACCAAATTATTGAATAGTAATTTTAATTTCTCTGTTTTCCTATTATGAGGCTATAACATTCACAGTCCCTATGATGATATATTTCATCTAGCCTAGTGGTTTTGAACAGACATAAATGTGATCAACTGTGACAGTGGTACTATTTGTAGCGCTTCCTCCATTCAGATGGTTCAGAGTCTGCTTTCTTAGTTCTCAAATTTTTTTTTTTTTTTTTTTTAAGCTAAAGCTGCCAAACAGACCACTTCATTTGCAGGTTACATTTTGAAGTGAAAATATTTTGCCTGTCGTATTTGCGGATGTAGCCATTGTAGACATTTTACATGTCAGCCTTTTATAAATTTATACTTCTACAGTTCACAGTTTGTTCTCATAATAAAACTTACCCCTAAAAAAATCTGCAGACCCCCGCTCCCTCCCCCAGTATTTGTGGTTGTAAAAGAGTCCCCAGAATGGCGTCAACTCTTGATGTTCAATAGCAACCAAAATACCATATGTCAAAAGTAATGAAATGTCCTGCCGAAAGTAAATGTACAAAACACGTCGCTATAAGAAATAAAACTTCCGAATACTTAAAGGCTTGGTCTATTAGTATTGTAGACATTTTACATGTCAGCCTTTTATAAATTTATACTTCTACAGTTCACAGTTTGTTTCATAATAAAACTTACCCCTAAAAAAATCTGCAGACCCCCCTCCCTCCCCAGTATTTGTGGTTGTAAAAGAGTCCCCAGAATGGCGTTAACTCTTGATGTTCAATAGCAACCAAAATACCATATGTCAAAAGTAATGAAATGTCCTGCCGAAAGTAAATGTAAAAAACACGTCGCTATAAGAAATAAAACTTCCGAATACTTAAAGGCTTGGTCTATTAGTTCGCTAACTACTACACAGGTGTAAACATGTCTCGCAGTGTGTGCAATGATAACCTGCCCAGAAACATAAAAAACAAGCGCTGGATTTTTAAGGATTTCTGATTGTCATATACATATAAATTTCTAACTACATTTGTATGTTACATGTGTTAAATCATCTTGCTTGTGTCATGAGAGAAACTTTATTGTAATTACAGACACCATGAAAGAATATGTTCAGCACAGCAATGGTAACAGATAAGTACACCTTGTTAGTACTGCAACAATGGAGAGAAGTAATATGAGCATTTTCTTCTTTTCAGTTTATGATGTCCTCACGGGTAAAGTGCACAGTGTGTTGTCTGGACATACAGGTTGTGTTCGAGATGTATCCTGGCATCCACACAGACTGGAACTTGTTAGTACATCAGTAAGTTTTGTGGTATTCTACCTTTAATATTTTTCAATGAAACTAGTACCATATTTTGTTGAATAGCGTGCACACTTTTTTACAAAAATATGTGACCAAAAATTGAGGTGCTGTGATTGTCTGTGCTAGACCCTCACAATTAAACTTATGCACAAAGACATGTGAATAATTTGTCAGATTCTCTTGTGTTCTAAGGATTGGGAGTTTTTAATGTGGCTGTGCTATGCAGTGGCCAATGATTAGTCTCTGAAAGAAAAAAATTGGTAGATATAAAAGACCAATCTTTCCTACTGTGATAAAATGTGTGCTAACTACAGCTTATGGAGCGGCTTCATTTAAGCCACAGACTGACAGTGGTTTGTGGACCACCAGTTGGGTCACAGAGGTACAGAGAATTTGTGCGTGCATGTGTGCGCGCACGCATGTATATAAAATAGTGTTTACTGTTTGGTGAATTATTGAAATTAATTTCTTGTTTGACAGTGGGATAGAACACTAGGGAAATGGACCTACTCTGGCCAGATGAAATTGGACGTGGAGAATGAAGATATAAGTTTCATGTACCCATCAGACAAAGGTTTCAGACAGCAGAAATCACAAGAGGCACTTGAACACAAACGTACGACATGCTGTTCAGTTGCGTGACTGGTGAGCCAGGTTACCAAAGTTGAGCAATTTCCAACTTGTGTAAAATTAATGAGAGTTTGACTCCAGAAGTCATTTTATTCATTATTCAGGGTTCCTGTTAAAATGTTCAGCATTCATTCTTGCTATTTTTGGAAACTGTTAAGTATCTTTAACTTACCCTAAGAATGCTTACTTTGTATGATGTTCTTTGTTTTATGAAATAAGTAGTCACCTGAATTTGTGAGACTGATCCTGAGATGTCCTTTATCCATACAGTTAAGAGTTGCCTTTGCATTTTAGCTGTGAGGGTATCTTAAACCAGGCCGTGGATATTTCTTTCCAAATCCTTTCAAAAGTTTGTATTTCCTGTCTTTTTTTTTTAGGTAACAGTTCTGCAAAATTTCTTCTTCTTTGTATTTTTTATGGCATGTCATAATCAAATATTTTGTTACTGCTTGTTGCTTCTTTCCATGAAACAATATTGATTTCTAAGTAATTTAGTCATTTGAGAATGTAATCCAAAATTATAACAATGCGTTACAGGATAAACAGATTCCTTTAAGAAAACTCTCAACTAATATAAATATACATTAACACTGCCTGTAGTGACTGCTATTACATACACATAGTATGTTTGCTGTAACATGATATCTTTGTCTTGTGTAAGGTCTGAGGTTCTCATTTCATTTACTACTAAGATAACTGTGTATATATATTGTGCAGACAAATGTACACTGTTTTATGTTATTTAACACAATTTTTATTAAATGCTGACATAAAACACTGTACATTTGTCTGCACAAGATATATATAATTAAAAATGTACGGTACAAGTAACGTAAAGTTCAAGATAACTGTCTTTAGGACGTGGTGCCATATGGTAAATAAGTACTGATGTCACTCTGAAATGTCACAATTTTCTGCTACATGAACATCACAGGAACACCATAATTGAGCTTCTTAGCAACTTGTGCCCAGTGACAGGTCCTGAAGATGGGAGCAGCAAGTTTTCATTCATAATACTCTTATGTTCTGAGGAATGACATCCATGTTCGCAGGTTGGGAGAAGAAAAGAACATTCACTGTTGGTTTAGAGTCATTTATTTCAACAATCATAGAACTAATATATATATATATATAATATATATATATATATAAATATATAATCCATACTTGGATACAACCATCCAACTCTATAACATTTTCTTACATTTCTTTTGTGTTCTCAAGAATAAAATTAAATGACATTTAAATATTGTAATTCAACTGAACAATGTATGAAAGGAGTTTCCTATGAATTATTGAAAAAATTAAGTGTAGATTTGTAGAAGATATTGAAGTCTTTTATATACACTCTTGAAACACACAGTTTTTGCTGGCACTGTACACGTGTCCTCTCCAGTGCATACACATGAGTGTCTCTCCTCCTCCTCTCTGCAAAGAAACCATAAATCTGGTATTAATTTTCATCTCAGTCTTTGTTACTCAGTTGGAGGCAGCTGGGTTTGAACCTCAGACCTTCAAGAATACAATGCCAGTATGCTAACCACTAGGCACGGTTCTTGTAATTCTACTTACATACCCTTTATACTGCAGTAGTGTAGGCAGTTACACTGAACTCGTGTCTTGGTTGGCTGATGTCCCATTCTGTTCAATATTGGCACTGTTAGTTTCCTACTGATCCTTGTTTCCTTGTGAATGAATTGAGTAATTAAAAGACCCTTTTCTTGTACTTATTTTTTAGATAATTTAATAGTCTTATCACAATCTTATAGCACTGTGAAAAGAACTGATTTCAGACACTCTGCTTGAACCTGTCTGCAACAGGCACTATGAGGGGTGTCCGGTTAGTTGATTACAAGCAGTTACTGAGTGCAGGTCAGTCTGTGTTGCCCGCCATTAGCCAAGAAAATACTGTTCTTCACAGAACACTTGTAACGTACTATGGCACTGCCTCAGATAGGAAACCACGCAGTAACATGTAATAAGAATGAGAAATAGGGCACAATGTATAGAACTGCATGTCATAAGAGGCACTAAGTAGAATAAAAATGACACACTGAGGTAAGAACAAAAACACAGGTTTTTAAAAAAGACAGATGACACTGCAGTAAGCCCATATACTCCCTCCGTCCATCTGCAATATGAAACCTGCTCTTGTATGCCAGGCATCAATATTTCAGTTACACGAACAAATAAAGAACAGTCAAGAAGACACAAGTACTTCCAACAGACAATGGCAGACTGATATTATTGTGAAGTATTGATGAGCTGACTCCATTCTGCTTGGTATCATTTGGTTCGGCTGACCCTACCACGACTATTTTTGCCAAAGGTTGCTCATTTAGCACTCACTAATTTTTATTCCAGACCACTGGGACTGTCAGATCACTGGATTCCGGGCTATTGCAGTTATACTGCATTTCAAATTATTCAACTTTTAGTGATCAAAGGGCTGTAATATAGTTTCAAATTACAAATTAACAGCACTAAAAATACACAAAATCCTACGTTTGAAGCCAGGGAATGTCACATGCTTAAAATGATAAGGTATTAATAAGGTTTTATCACCATCACATCAGATTATTCATGTGTTTGTGGTACACAGTTTACAGATGCTGCAAATTTTGAAGTTCTCACAGCAATGTGTTTGAGGATTCTGTTCTTCTGGGACATATCACTGCATACTAAGTTCCTGAGGTTTCGATGGACCTCTAGACCCTTGCAGATGAAGGAACAACATTCGCTTAAAATGTTGTGGGCTGATTACCCAGTGACCTGGTGTCACATCCCACAAGAATGGAAACCTCAAGTTTAGAGACACTTCCCTATGTCACTAACACTTCCAAACATCACACGAAAATTGTAAAAGTGACTGCATACCATTTTGGACTTTTCCTTCTAGACTGCAGAAAGGTAATAAAGACCAGGGCATTCTTTTTATCAACCAACTGACTATCTTCTTGGAATTTTGGCTGAAAAATCACAAACACATATTTATGCATGAAGCAGTTCACTGCAGACTAAGGAGATACAGTACCACACTAACATTGTCATACACATGTCATACAATACTACTGGTTTAAAGTCATGCTTATTGACCATTACGTTTAAAGTTCACACATGATTCTCTGTATTGATGTGAACAGCACAGATGTCATTTCAGTGACAAAGGGATATAAAGGAACTAAGGCTACTTACCGATGCAAAATTCCACGGATCTGGAGAAACTGAAGTGCCAGTGTTATCTCAGCTGCATAAAAGCGAGCTCTTTCCTCACTGAACACTCGTTCCTGTTGCAGGTGGGTGGCCAGGCTGCCTCCACTCACATACTGCCCGGAGCGACACCGCACTTAGGGTACGGACGTAATGCGTGTTGTTTGGAGGTTAGCGGTGTAGCAGGTGCGTGGCGGGAATGCGGTGTTAGCGACCGTACTGACCCTCCCTCGCTTTAAGTTCAGAGGGCCGTCAGTGCGGCCACCTGGATGCGGTGGGGGCGAGATATCGAGCACCCGTCCAGATTGGCCCTGGGGCCGACACAGCCTCCTGTACAAAGGGTACCGCGTCATTCCCGGGGTAAAGCGGCCAGGGCGTGGCGTTGACCACGCACCCCCATCTTGCGTCGAGGTTAAAGAAAGAATAGAGCTATACCTCTACTCCCCCTCTGGGACGTCATGGTCTGTTCTACGGTGAACTTTAACTTTAATTATATAAATATTATCTTATAGGTTATTTACGTACTGGTGCCTAACGGAAGTCACAAGTGAGTGGTTGTTGTGTGGCTTCTATTCGGATATCAGACATTTCGAGCTTTTGCCTTGTCCTGCTTTGGCCAGTGAAGGATGCCAGTTAATATTGCTGCTGTATGCAGTGGCACTTTTTTGTGTGTCAGATACAGTACAAACCTGTACCAGTTTCTGATCAGTTGTACTGAAATTATTAGTTGATTTGGTGACCAATTAGTATGAAGTAGCAACACAAGTATCTACGTAAATATGGCGGGTGATAACATGTTTTAACAAAGAGATGTCCAGAAAATATGTGGAATATGGACGGAAATTGTAAAGTAATTTAAAGATCCAGGCCTATACATTAGCAATGTCAGCTTACAATTCCTACAAGCACCTGTAATATTTCTCTGATATCTACAATAGCTCCACACACAAGCAGGCATCATTCAATGTTACACCCCCTCGCCACGGTGAGGCACAGGATCTGGAGGGGGGATATGTAACCCTGTGTCATGCACAGGATGTCATATCCACATCCGAGACACTAGTCCAGATAGGGATGTGATGCTATCTGGAATTCGTGTTTTCGAGCTAAGGTAATATCATAGTGCCGGCACACAGAATTACTTACAAGAATGTTTTCTGGCTGACCGAATAGAATATGTAATTAAAATAAAATAACCTAAATTTAAAACTAATTACTACAAAACACGTTGTGATGTTAACTATAACTAACTAACTTACTTACTTATTTACTAACTTACATTCTAAATTAGTTGCTAACTTACTTACTGAGTTACTAACTTACTTAGTAACTTATTTTCTAACTTACTTACTTTCTAACTTACTGTCTAAATTACTTACTTTCTAACTTACTTACTAACATATTTACTAACTTAATAACTTATTTACTATTTATTTATTTATTTTTTATGAAGGGCACTCGCACAACAGCCTTAAGGCTAACTCACTTACTAACTTATTTACTAACTTAGTAACTTTCTTACTTACTAACTTACTAACATATTTACTAACTAACTTATTAACTTATTTACTATTTATTTATTTTTTATGAAGGGCACTCACACAACAGCCTTAAGGCTAACTTACTTACTAACTTATTTACTAACTTAGTAACTTTCTTACTTACTAAACATATTTACTAACTTACT
This sequence comes from Reticulitermes speratus, assembly GCA_021186555.1. NCBI lineage: Eukaryota > Metazoa > Arthropoda > Insecta > Blattodea > Rhinotermitidae > Reticulitermes > Reticulitermes speratus. Next base: position 9,644,063 of record JAJKFL010000005.1, read on the forward strand.
AACTTATTTACTATTTATTTATTTATTTTTTTATGAAGGGCACTCACACAACAGCCTTAAGGCTAACTTATTTACTAACTTAGTAACTTTCTTACTTACTAACTTACTAATTTATTTACTAACTTATTAACCCTGAAAAGGGCCATTTTGGCCATAAAAATGGCTGATTTGCCGATGTGGCAAAACAATTGGCCGGCGTGGCCCTGAAAACGGCTGATGTTACAAGGCAATCGGCCGACGTGGTCATCACAATTCCCGGTGCCTGTGGTGCTGTTGTTCCTGTGGACACAAACCGTAAATATTGTAATTAGAATGCGAACTGCCACCATTATGCAGGATAGGTAGTAAGAAATTGTAGTGAAAGTGCTTGGGGATGTTACGTGTGTGGTATAATTATTGTGATACGATGTTTTGGGGTGGACACGCTGCCCACATGCAAAGGGTGACTGAATTCTAAAGCATCAACATGGGCCATGTTCAGTCACCGCGAAGATGGTGGGACAATGTTCCTCCAAAACGTCGTAGACTTTACACTACACAGTGTGAGGGCCCATAAGAAAATCATTTGGGCAGCATCTGCAGTGAGGACCACAGAACGTTCATAGGAACTTGCACACTGTGGTTTGTTTGCAATTCTGAATATCCTACAGATCAAAAGATACGTGAAAAGCAGTCACAGTGTTTCAATGGTTGATAGCGGGCGCGCGCGCACACATACTACACATTGTGTTGCCATAGCTTTGACAGGCAGGCTAAGAATTGGCAAGGTGGCGTAACTTTCATTCAGACTGTCCTGAGACAAGACCGTCCGTTAATACTTCACTGTCCGATGTTGGCATGTAGCACTTACGTTCCAAGGCCCTCAGCTGTTGGCGCAGCTGATCGACTGTACGCTGCAGTGCAGCTTGGCCACACAAATTCCGAAACAGTAAAGTAACAGTACAAGTCACTATCTTTAGGTGCGTTCACATAATGGCGAAAAGCGAATGTAAGCTTATCATGTCTATCTGTCTGTCTGTCTGTCCGCATGGAACGACTCGGCTCCTACTGGACGGATTTTCATGACATTTATTTACTGTATTATTTTTCGGAGATCTGCGGAAAAAAATTCAACTTTCATTAAAATCTGACAAGAATAACGGGTACTTTACATGAAGACCTGTGTACATTTATGATATGTAGCACAGTTCTTTTTAGAGCGAGGAATTTTCAGGCGAAAGTTGTAGAGAAAATCAAATCACACATTTTATGTTCAATATCATTTTCCGAAAATCATATGATTCATAAGATATTCTCGGAGATTTGCCAACGCGCCTAAGAATTAATGACCTGCCACCTGACACAGTCCAAACATGCTAACACCACCGCCATGCACCTCTGCATAAGAATCCCGCCTACCACTGCTAATGCACTCCTACCCAACCATCTCTTAACAGTGAATGTGGCCTCTGCCTGAGGCACTCAATTTCCTAACGCCCCATTGTGCTCTTACCTCTTTTCCGTGTGTGGGGTCTTCAAGCAACTGTCAGAACTGTGGGACATGACAGATACCTTCATTACTGGAGCTCCTTGTAGAAGGTCCACAGATGAAGATGTGGTCAGAGAAAACATAACTGTGTGGCCCTTGTTCACTCTGGAACCTGACATCCTAACTGGGCTTACTGGCTTTACAAGGGAAAGTAATGAGGCTGCAACACTTTATACTATGTTATTTCTAACCTAGGGTATCAGGCAGCCTTGCTGTCATGGTCACATCACTGTCGCATCATGTGGGCAGCCATCTCACATCATAGCTGGGCACTTGATGCTGTGACAAATCTGGGTAACATACATGGGATCATGTAATGAATAATGGGACAGCTAGTATATGATGAAGATAGGACTGACTCACCTCACACTGCTTGTTCTTGCACGCTATGCATTTGCCTGTCCAGCCTATCTTTTCTTCACTCCCCGATTGACGTAAGTAAATCCCTCAAATTCGTCTCGGTTTGGTTTAAACAGACTGTCAAAGTCTGGGATTTCTTCCGTTTCCTGTAATGAGAAACAAAACGTATAAGAACGCAGGCACATGTTACTTCCTTTAATGGTTCCCAGCCTTACACAAAGAAGCACTGAACTGCACAGCTGCTAATCTTTAGCAGCCATGCACTGCCACAAATTACATACTCTCAATATTGTACTAATATTATTGCCTCAAAGTTAAAATGTGGTTTCTAGCCCTCTAGTACTGAGAGATATCAAATACCCTATTTCCAGATTGTAGGTGTAAACAATTATATCAGTGCAAAATATTCAGAATGTAATTTGGAAAACCAAAAGGTATGGTGCAGCACATATGTGTTCCTTCTGGAGGTGGGGGGGGGGACATCAAGTCATGATGCTGATTCAGTACCTTGCTTAGCATCAATAGATTACCTTATCTAAAACTAAAAACAAATCACAATTGTTACAGCATACTCCTTACTTAACTTCCTTGTATTCTACCATACAAAATTCAGTATAATACCACAATAATTTCTATGTAAGTATCTCATCCAACCTCTATCACACTCAGTTTTCACTTCACATATTAACTCCATCTCCTGCAGGATATAACTGTGCCACATATTGTGATGTACGTTTTCCCTGGTGGTTTTCATGTCACAGAACTGGACTCTGCAGGGTATTTACCTTCCCCTCCCCTCTTGTACCTTCCTTTCCTTGGCGTTTCCTAGATTTTACCTCTAAACCTGGGGCTGACTCTTGCTTGTGCTTCAGAAGTGGTAACACCTTTAAAATTTGTTTCAGCCTGTGGTTTTAAATTAGGTTTCGGCTTGTAAGGAAGACCTCTTAGGGTCCCTGTGCCGGCGTTGTGTGTCAGAGTAATATCTTGTTTAGGTGTATTGTTTCTTTTGTTTGTATTTGGAGACCATGACGTCGGGCAAGTTGCATTTTATTTTGCTGTGTGTATGAAAAGGGTTAAGAGCTCACTAATGTGGCATGCTTGTTATAAACACTTATTTAGGTTATTTATAACACTTTGGTATAGTTAAACTCTCATGGAGCTGTTTAATTGCTCACTTGCATCCCTTGGGCACTTCCATGCTTTTGCTTAAGTTTCTCTTTTTAGTTTTCAGTATAAAATGTTACTAAAACACACTCAAAAGTGTGTCGCTTATGGAATGAATCTTCCCACAGGGCTACATATTAAGAGACAAACATGGCAGAAAACCACGCCCTCAAAACTGTCTATGCCATTTTTATTTCAAACAATCTAAAATGTGACATCTGATTCCAGAATAAGTAAAAAAATTTCAGTCAGCTTGAGCAGAATGTATAGCTGCTGATTGACAATCACAAAAAAAATTTTATACTTCACAGTAATCTGGATTCTTACACCAACTTACAAACCACTTACTCAATACATGATATACCTAAGACACACCTGCAGACACGCATGTGTGCACACACAAATACACATGCCTGTGCTGCACCCACCCACACACAATACATACCAAGTTTCACTCCTATATGAAAGACCTACTTCTTATAGTACTGTTGTTTCCCCAGTTGACTTGTAATGTTAACAGCAACTGCTTATGACAGGAAATGATCTTACCTCCACAACTTCTATCCTCTTTGGTGGCTTCACTCTTCTCTCTCGCAGAGCACGCCAATCAATTACCCTAAAGAATGGCTGCCGCCTTACACCATACACCCCGCCACGTGTACCCAATCGTTCACACGGATCCTTAGTCAAAAGCTGTAAAAAGAAAGAAATAATTAATATATTTACACTTTGTTCATTTCAGCTGTGCCACTCACAACTGCTGTAACTCTCTAAACAAAATTCCCTTAACTAAAAATGTTGATGACAATGTACAGTTCTAACAGCATAACACTGAGGTGAGTGTTGTTGCAGCTTCCACACGTATCATATGTACACAGTATCACAGCGTGCTTCTCAGTATGATTATTAATAATGTTTTGATTCAGTCTTATAATTAGTTAATAATGCATGTGCTGTGAAATCCAGACACTATTTACTTCAACGTTTTTTGTAGATTTTTTCCCCTCAGACAATACTAACTTCAAATGTGCGCCTTTCAACACAACACTGCTGATTGAAAACTAGTTTTCACAATAATTATGCCACCTGGTGTATCCAAACATGTAACTAGGACACCACAAAACCATTCAATACAGATATACTCTCAAGACAAAATCTCGTAATAAATTATTTACTTAATAGTAATAAAATAAATGTCCATAAGTGGGCATTTACTTGCTTACAGAAGACTGTGGTAGGGTTACCATATATCCATTACAAAAAAGAGGACATTTGCCACTTATCGACCACAAAAAGAGGACACATCAGTGATAAAGGGCTTTGAAAACAGCAAATATTCATAGTCACAATTTTATTAAATAAAAATAGCAATATCATTTTTTAAAAAAATATAAAAAACATTAGTTGTTTAACTTTCACGGCTATGAAATGCTGACTGAGACATCTTTAAGCATGTTTTTTTTTACCAAGTTACTCAGAATTTCATCTACTTAACTCGTGTTTTTTGACACAGACAATGAAAATATAAGATTATAATTATGTATCTCCTTGAAATGAAAAAGAAATTTTTGCATTTCAGTACCACTAAAATATGCAAAAACTTTAAGAAACAACAAATAGTCAACAACCTGGACTTCTAAAATTTTTAAAAACATGCCCAAACAGAAATTTTTGTGTCTTGAAAGAGGACATGTACAGGTAAAAGGAGGGCATATGGTAGCCCTACTCTGTAGCACTTTCAAGCCGTCAGTCTTACTACTGACACTTACCTTCCTCATTATCAATTTAGCCTCTTTTGAAATTCCCTCCGGATATGTCACTTCCTGGTTCTTGATCTTCTTGTCCAGCTTACGTTCATCAGTATCGTAAAATGGGTATGTCCCTGTCAACATGACATAAATCATGATCCCAAGGGCCCACCAGTCCACTCCACGTCCGTAGGGCAGCCCTTTCACCATCTACATATACCAGAGGATAAAATTTAACAATCAGATTAACTCAACATAGTCACTTAACACCAAGACAACAACATTAACACAAAATTATAATCACTAATTAAAATATAATGTATTCAGATTTAAAATTAAAAGTAATAATTACCTCTGGTGCCATATAATATGGCGTGCCACAGACAATACCAGGACTATGTTCATCGAAGACTTCTAATTTTGCCAATCCGAAGTCAGCCACCTTGCAATGGCCATCACCATCAAGGAGGATATTGTCAAGTTTAAGGTCCCTGTAAATCAGAGATGTATGCAATATGTAAGTTACTACAGTTCTTTTGAATATTGAACTGCAGTTCAAACTATCAGGTAGTGTAATTAAATCCACTATGTCACTACATGTTTCAGGGCAGAAAACAAAATGCGTGTGTATAAACTATTAATTAATACAGACACTCCCCGCCTTATTCAACAGGTATGTTCCAGAAAATCCGCTGCAAGTCAGAACAGAGTATACACATGGCCAACTATATACACATACACAAGGCAGTCCAGATGAAATGTCTGCTGAATGATATACAAGAAATGATAATTCATATAAATTTTAAAACTTTCGCGGCGACATGATTCAATATAGTCTTCTCGGGCGCACAGCCGCGTCAATTCGTTTGAATACAACGTTTCGGGGACTAGCTCCGTGCCCATCAGTTTTGCCTGAGGATGGGGACGGAGCTAGTCCCCGAAACGTTGTATTCAAACGAATTGACGCGGCTGTGCGCCCGAGAAGACTATATTGAATGATAATTCATGCTTGTATGCTGCTTATATCCCTAATGCAGACTCTGTCAACAACAGACCCATGATTATGACTTGTAATAGCTCTACTGAATATTACGCAACTTTCTCAACAAAAATTAGTATCTGCAGAAAATGAAATCTATATCAAAACGGGAGGCAAAACAAGAAAGAAAATATCTGGCGATCCTATGTAGTACAAAATTTGGAACATTAAACACAAAATAATAAAAAGTCATACAATACTACTGGTTTAAAGTCATGCTTATTGACCATTACATTTAAAGTTCACACACTTAACCTTCTGTATTGATGTGAACAGCACAGATGTCATTTCAATGACAAAGGGATATAAAGGAACTAAGGCTACTTACCGATGCAAAATTCCACGGATCCTGAGAAACCGAAGTGCCAGTGTTATCTCAGCTGCATAAAAGCGAGTTCTTTCCTCACTAAACACTCGTTCCTGTTGCAGGTGGGTGGCCAGGCTGCCTCCACTCACATACTCCATGCAATAAAATAAGTGTTCCTGCAAACAACCGCCACAGTCATTATAGCACAAACAATTTCAAACAACTGCACTGCTGCTCTTACACCTAGCTGTTCACAAGACCTCCATTTAACTGCTGCAGAGGAGATGAATAAGAAGATTAACCTTAAATTATTTTCTAGAAAGAGTTTCTGTGTGATTCTTGATTTATTTAATGATGGTATGTCAACTGCAGTGGTTTAGATAGCAGTCAGACATGATAGGATAATTATGATCCAGTGTTCAGGAGGGTGGGAGAAATGAGTGCATCTTTTTGAACACACAAAGCAAGAATTGTCAGTTAGGATAACCTGAAGATTAACACTGAAATTGACGTGCAACACATGAAGCACGAAGAGTTAACTGCTAAACAGCAGATGTTCAGTGAAACCTTGCGTTCATTACAAATGCAATTACATGCACAAAGATCACATCTACTGCAGTTCATAAATATACATAGCGAATGCAGTCACTCATTACAAATACTGTTACATATCTGTGACAACTGTGTATTAAGGCCAAGTCACGCATTACGGTACATGTGTGCATCTTCTAAAACAGCAACATCTGCCCCTCCTACATAAATATAACTCTTAGCAATCGGTAGTTAAGACATTATGTCTTCTTTTTCCTATCAGAAGGTATGGTATCATACGACAGTAACATAACAATAACCCATTGGCCAATATAAAAACCCACAGATACACAGAACAAGTCAGGCAATTTACATATCAACGTAACATTGACACGAATTGCAGAACAATTGCTGCCGTGGAAACGCAATAAATATTTCATATTCCGAGTGTGTATTTGTAGCCTTATTTATCCAGCATGCAAAGTGCATGCACTATATTATACAGTCACCTGTAGCCTGTCTGTCTGTCTGGCTCTCACACTATTTCATAAATGGCACAATTTTCAAAAAAGCCACTGAACATAAAATGTGTGTTTTGATTTTCTCTACAAACTTTTTCTGAAACATTTCTCATTCTAGGAAGAATTCAGTGAGATATTATAAAAAATGCACATATGTCTACATGTAAAGTACCTGTTATTGCTGCCAGACTTTAATGAAATTTGAATTTTGACATAAAGTAAGTCCTCGATTTAATGGACAAAAAATTTCTGTCTCATAGGAAAAATTTAGAACTTTTTTTTGTTCATGAATACAGCATGCTAAAAGTTTTGGTCAATGAGTCAGCATTACCTAATTAAGCTAAGAAGTGCATCCGGTGTTGGGCTCGGGGTATTACGCCAGCTAGGTGAGGGAGGGGGTTAATAGAGGGGGAGTGTATAGTTTTTGATATGTTTAATTAAAATAAAGTTTGGCTCCTGTCATAAATTTATTTTTATATTTTTAACAGATGTTTTCTTGACGTGTATAAATTACTCAATGTATTTTATAACAATATTTTATTCATACTTATACATTATAATAACATTTTAATACATCCTGTACATTGTAAGATCATTATTAATGTATGTTTTTAAAATACATTCGATTTAACGGACTTTCGGCAATAGCGGACACCCCTTCCCCCAATTAGTCCGTTAAATCGAGGACCAGCTGTATTTTCATATATTAATCAAACATCAAAATTAAGTTGTTCCATGTGGATGGACAGACACACATGACGAAGCTATTAGTTGCTTTTCACAATTTTGCAAACATGCCTAAAATTATTACATTTTCATACTGATGGTAAATTACAGTAATTCAGGTTCAAAAAATTTAAACTCACCTTCGTCTGGAAGCATGCATGGAAGGTTGTCACAAATGGATGGCCAGAAGCCAGCATCAGAGCCCCCCTTTCAGCTCCAACTAAAAAGGGGAGCTTCAGAGACCTGATGTGGTCTTTCTGAACAGCCTTAATGGCAAGAAGCTGGCCACATCCATTCAGTGCTTTCTGTTTCGCCAGGACCACTTTTCCGAATCCTCCTTCACCCAATACTCTGATTGGGTCGAAACAGTGTACAGAAGGTCTCTGAGAACACTGTGCTCCACAGAGATGACCTGAAACACAATCATTTACAAATTTCTCTATATTGCACACTGATATTTCATGTGTTACTAAGACAAACAATACTCTACAAAATACACAGTTGTTACAATTCCAGTAACTCTTGGTTACGTTTTACACTACTAGTTTAATGTATCTTTAACTCATAATGCTTAATTTTCCCCAACACATTTTGATATGCCTGCACAATGACAGTATTACAGTAGCAGTTCTATATTAGTGTCGTATAATGCACAGAATTGTGCTTGTTTAAACTGCAGCCAAAAGTGAGCTTCAAAATAACCTGTTAGAACACAACTGATTACAGAAACTGATCTCCTTCTGTACTCATGTTAACTTGTTCTGGAGGAACCTACAGAGTTAGGCCATTAGAAAGATGTAATCTCAATCAATGAATATGGTCCAGATATGATCTTAAGAAAGATCTGTTTTATTGTTATTACGCTGCATGTGACATGATGTGTGATCTGGCAGCCGCATAAATATGGAAGATACCATCTTGTATGACGCAGAAAAAGCACGCGTGTGACCCGAAGACTGAGACTAAACAGCTTCTTTATACACGGTTATTGACATTTCACTTTCCTTACTACATATTATTTGTGATGTTAATGTAAATGTGCTCCAAAATGTAACAAAGTTAAATAAAAACACGAACAGTTTAAAACACAAAGCATGCACTTGCTATTATTAATTAACGACATGCACAACCCAGCCACTTGCATTTCTACACACAGGCTAATATCAAGCATTATTCCACAGTGCACACCACTTTCATAAATCATGCACAACTGGATAAACGTCTCTGTCTTACAGAATGTAACAGTAGACGTACTTACCTTGTGGTTCAGAACTGCTACAGACAAGCTGCACATGGTCTGCTGGTACCCTGGTCTATAACAAAAATAACACTCATAAGTATGAATTGAATATAGCCATTCATTGATGATCCAAATAAAACAAACTTATATCACACATTCTTTTACACCCCGAAATGCTATTCTCAATACCCATATTTTGGGGATGATTGATAAGAATAGAAAAAAAGGTAAAGTTCACCCTATAGCAGGCCAATGAAGGTCCAGAGGGGGAGTAGAGGTATAGCTCTACTCTTTCTTTAAACTCGGCACTAGATGGGGTGGGTGTTTAATGCCATGCCCCAGCCAGTTTACCCCCCGAGCAAGACATGGTACCCACTGAACAGGAGGCTGGGTAGGCCCCAGGGCCAGGTTGGACGGGTGTGGAAAATCTCACCCCCACTGGGATTCGATCCCGTCAATTTTCTGTTAACAGTTGATAACACTCACTGTTTCCATTTATACAACAGTGAGTGTTATCAACTGTTAACAGAAAATTGACAAACATTGTGGTGTATAAGTGGTGAAACCAAATGGAACAGTGAATGTTAAAGTGAACATGACCTTGAACCCCTGACGATGGCTCTGTTGCAGCCGAAACATGTGTAGGGTTAATGAACATAACTAAGAAATAAAGTGCATTTGTTCATTTAATTGTTGAATGTTATCAAAATGCATGCTGAACACAACGTAAAAAAAAAAAAAAAAAAAAAAAAAAAGAGGGTTTTCCCACTGTTTTCCTAACAAACTCTTCTCTCATATGCTTTCTACATACCACTAAACACTGGATTAAACATGAGATGTGTAAAAGTTGCATTTCAATTACATCAGCAAGGGGGAAGCTACCCAAGTTATGAACACATGTGTACGAGCATGCATGCAGGGATGCCACACACAGGAACTAAAAATAAGAATTTGCCTAAAATGTCCAATGGGACTCTGGAAAATGTGTCTTGCAACTGCAGCGCAGGACAGAATTTACTTCTAAGCCATCAAGCCAGGGATCTAGCATTTGACATGGTAATGCATTTAACTGCAAGCACTTAAATTATTCTTAATAAAATAGCTTTAAATCTCATGCCAGATGCACCAGGGCAGGCTGACAATTCACATTCAGATAATCCTCTGGCACGCCACAAATAATAGGATCTGATAATACTGTACACTTGATGCATGTTGGCAACACTGACCTTAATTACTTTCATTTCCTTCTGCAGCTTCCGGTTCCGATTCAGGAGGATTTCCTTCTCCTTCTGCAGTTTGTTGTTGGCAACCTTGACAGCATTGAGCTCTTTTTTCAGTTGCCGCTTCTCCTTCATGCAGAATTTCATATCTGCTTGATGCTTCCTGTCCTCGGTCTTCAGTTGTCCTTCCAAGTTCTTCTGCAATGATGGGAAAGATAAAATATCAGTATGTTGCAAACATACTGAACATAAATTTGTGACACACAGTTTCAGTATCAAATTGCAACTCAAGTTTCCAAATGTGAATGAAGTGAAAGAGCATTCAACATTTCAGTTCACATTTGATACTAATTACTGATTTATGGTATGGGCTGGATGGTGATGAATCCAGGATCCATTCACAATACAGTCAAATAGATATTCCTCACTTCTGCACACCAACATGACCAGACTTTGGGCCCATACAGCCTCTTATCCAGCAAGTTCTAAGGGAAATTCCCCAGAGGTGGAAGCGGAATACAAGCGTACATCTTGTGCCAACTTTAAGAACGAGTGTACCTATGCTTCCACTCCCACAATTCATCTTCATGCGGTGGTAACATACTAAGCACAAGGACTAGCCTGTTTAAATTTTACCTTATGCTGAATTAAGGGAAACTCATCTTCACTTACAGAATTTCATTGGGAGAAAACTTACGCTACTGATAAATTAACAGTGTTCACACTCAAGAAATTCACACCATCCCAAATAAATCCGAATGCAATGATCAACTAAAATAGGAGGCCTCTTTGCACATCTAGGCATAGGACGTACTGATTATTAAAAACACATGTTAAAGGAACAAGGTGTAAAGGCAACAGCAGGTCTCATTTAACCTGTTACAAGGAACAGTGGTAACATCTCTTATAGGAAGTACTGAATATTTGGGCTGCTTAATATTTTATCACCATCAACAAAGGGATGCCAGTCAGCTCTTCTCCTCAGGATATTCAAAACAGCTTCTCTTCACAAATATTTACTTAAAATTCCATTTAATAATATCCTCCTCCTGAACCCAGGTTTTTCAAATGTCCCCTATTATATGTACTTCCAAATGAATGCTTGTATTGGAAAAATTTAGATATATGTGGACATGAACATACAACGATCATTCATAAACTACATGTTTCATCTCTCATGCAAGGCAGTGAAGAGGCAGCAATGTTTGCCTGTCTCCAAGGACATCTTTTATCAAATGATGAGTTAGGGACTATATAAGGAGTCATAATATTTTTCTATATCTTATTCCCAATGTTTACTATGCCACTTCCTTCTTCTGTTTTCTCCAATGTCTCCAAACATATTGTGTTTACGTGCAACACAGTTTCAAATCTGGTCATGAGCACAAACTACTTGGCTGATAAAGTGCAGAGCATTACTTCTTCGTTTGCTCCTTACATGTCTATATGACATCACTTTTAGACATGGGCACAAAATTACATTTTTATGTGGTGGTCTGTTCTGAATATAATGCCTGTGAACCACATAACATGCCGAGTGATTCTACAACAGCTAACATGTTGCAAATAGTTTTGTGGCTGCTGCATCCCATGGGGACAGCTCATATAGCCTGTCACGTTAACTCTTACGCTGTCACTGACCCTGTGGAAGTTGCTGCGCTTCCACTTGCAGCTGGGATCACATTTATTTTGTATGTCTGGGTGTTAGGCATTCCCAATCCTGTCACATTTCATTTAGGACCAAGTGCTGCAATCTGTACTTTCCCTTCAGAACTTCCAACCAAAACATTGAAATGTACAAGTTTTCAGCTTCTATTGTGGCCACAAACAGAGTACGTATTTGTTCCCCAATATTTATTAAAGCTCAAAGTTCATTCCCACATTCACAACAGCCTGCAAGTCTTCCCTATTCCAAGCTAAAATATTCAGTCCAACATCTCAAACTATACTAAGTAAAAATTCAATATCAATATCATCCCAAGTTTTCCAACTTCTTCCTACTCAATGTGTTTACGAATTTCCCTTCTCTCATGCTCATGCTAAATGCCCCTCAACAGTGCGTTAAAAGTCAGCAGTATTAGTGAGTCACTGATTCAGGATTACAGGCACTTGTTACGGTAACACATGTAAGCTGCAAGCACGTAAATTATTTTTAATTAACAAAGCTCTAAAATTTATCTCCCAAGTATTAGGCACACTGACAAATTTCATTTATATGGTCCTGTGATAAGCCACAAATAACACCACCTGATAATACTGTAGAGCCAGACGCATGCAGGGAACACTTACCCTAACTGACTGCAGTTCCTCGATCTGGCTCAGTAGAGCATTCCTCTCCTTCTTATGGTTCTGTCTTTCCATTTTAATCTCCGACTCCCAGATCTTCTTCGAGGTCATGTTTCTTTTCTAAAGAAAATAATAAGACACAATAAATTAATCTGTTCAAAAATCCTTCAACATAAATCTGAGATACACAGCTCCAGTACCAAACTGGCCACATAATTTCCCAACTGTAAACAAAGTAAAAGGAAAATTTGACATTTTAATTCACATGTGGCATAAATTATTGACTTGGCTATGGACTAGAAGGAAGTGAACTGAGGATCCATTTACAGCTCAGTAAGATACTGTTTCCTCTCCAAAACAGCAAGCTTTTCCTACTTAAGTGTGTAGGAATTTCTTCCCTCATATGTGTGCCATGTCAACCAGTAAAGCAAAGTCGGTATAGCGACATCCTAACGGCTGAGCAGATCAGGGTGCAAACCCCGGTGTGGGCAAGATTTTCTGCACCCATCCAGAATAACCCAGACGCCCACCCAGCCTCCCACACATTGAAGTGAAGGGAGAATTTTTGACATACCAGTTTATGTTTTGTACTGATTACTGACTTCACTACGGGCTGGATAGAGTCAAATTAAGGTTCCATTCATGGCAAGGTGAGATACTGTTCACTTCACCACAATGATAAGACCAGTTTTTGGCCTAAGCAGCCTCATATCCATATACAAAATGTATTGGTCTGGCTGGCTATTTTCATTCAGATGGTCCTGTGATAGGCCAAAATAACAGCACCCAATAACACAGCACAGTCAGATGCATGTACACAGCACTCACCTTCATGGCCCGCACAGAATCCTTCAGTTCCTGGTTGCGTTGTACAAGGAATCTCTTCTCTTTCTCATGCATCTTTTCCATGCTCTTCAAATCCGTGTCACACTTCTCCTTCAATTCCTTCGCTGCCTCCAGTTCCTTTCCTCTTCTTTCGAGGTCTCTCTTCAACCTGCTATTGCTGATCTAATGGGGAAAAATAACAAAATGTAAGGTATTAATGTATGCAAAAATCATTCAAATTCAATGTCAGATATACAGCTCCAGTATCAAAGCACAATATTTACTGAACCCAAAACTCAACTCCCAATTCAATCCATCCTGCTAGTCTTCCCTATCCTGAGCTACAAAAATTCAATCCACATTCTCATATAATACATTTTAAACATCCCATATCGATATCTTCTCCTCTATTAAGAGGGGCTTCCAAGTTATTCCTATCAAAACTGTGTAAGAATTTCTCTTCTCTCACATATGTGCTACATGAATACCCCCAGTCAGCTAACATGGGCTGTGTAAATGAGCCATCAAGTTGGGAATAAAGGCAATTGTTAAGGTACTGCATTTAGCTAGAAGCATTTAAAGTTCTTTAATTACACACAGCTTTAAAATTTATCCAACAAGTATTGGGCAGGCTAACGATTTTCATTCAGATGATCCTATGATAGGCCGCAAATAACACAACATTGTAACACTGCAGATTAAGATGTACGTGGGAAAGACTCACCTTCAGGGTCCGCATGTCGTTCTTCGCTACCCTGTATCGATCCGCAAGGGCTCTCTTTTCCCTCCTATATCTATCATCAAGTGTCTTCATCTGAGTCTCATAATACTCCTAATGAAAGAAAAGATGAGCCACAGTAGGTTAATGTGTGTAAAAACCACGCCACATAAATATGAAATATACAGATTCAGTATCACACTGGCCACATAATTTCCCAGTTACAAAGAGAAAGGGGAATTTTAGATACTTTAAATCATATCTAGTACTAATTATTCACTTGGTTATGGACTGGAATGAGATAATCAAGGATCTATTCATGGCACCTTTCCTGATATTTCTTTGTCGTTTGATAGGCCAGAAGTTAACAATCCACTGAATGGAAAATCTTGTAGAATGGAATCTTTCATCATGTCATCTCCAAATATTCTACTTTTGTGGATCTGTTATTTCGTCATTATAAAACTAGCAACTGTTCAGGTTATGCGCTTCCGAATGGGATACTGCTGGAAGGCCATAACCCCTGAATCGTGATCAATGAGGGAGGGAGCTGTCATACATACATATACACATATATTCACCGATACAATATCCATGCAAGTAGGATTGGATATGGAATTTGTCAAGAAGAGAGTACATTGCAATATGCAATCAAGTCAAAACATTCAGATACAAAGTTACATAAAATTAGTAATACACTATAAATAAAAAGAAAATTCATACTCACTCACTAAGACAAGGTAAATATATGGATTACAAGAAATAATAACAAGACAACATTTGAAAATTAAGTAGAATAAAGGACATACACAGAATACACATATATGTTGCTAATAATAATGAACTACAAAAGGAGTGCTACAGCAGTTGAGAAATTATTTGTTGCTGGTTAACTATTACAGTCTTTATAAAGAAATTTGTCAATAGAATAAAAAGCATTCTTAACCAGATAATTCCTTAACATAGTTTTAAAAATATGTATATTGTTATGAAGTTTTGAAATATTTTGTGGAAGGTGATTAAATATTTTAACAGATGAATAATATACACCTCTCTGTATTGTGGAAGATCTCACAGAAGGTACATGCAGTTTATTTTTTTGCCTAGTATCCCTGCCATGAACTGAGGAGTTGGTTTGATAGATTTTAGGATTGTTAACTAAAAATAACATCAAAACATAGATATACAAACAAGGAACTGTAAGTATATCCAATTTTTTTTAAACCTTCTCTATAAGAATTCCTTGGATCCAGCCTCAGCATAATCCTAATTGATTTCTTTTGAAATATGAAAACATTTCTCATTCGTGAAGCTGAACCCCACAAAATTATACCATAATTAATTTGTGACTGGAAATGTGCAAAATAAGCCATTTGTAGTGTTATTTACATTTACAATAGATGATAATTTTCTCAAGAGAAAGCAGATAGAACTCAGTTTTTTAATTAAATTGTCTAGATGCAAATTCCATGTAAGATGACAATCTAGATACACACCTAAAAATTTAACATTTTCAGCAACAGTTAGAGCTTGATTATTGTATCATACATGTAACGGATAAATAGAAGATTTTGAGGAAATAAATTTGATCAATTGCCTTATATTTAAATTAAGTACCAACTGATTGTTTTGAAACCATTCAGAAATGCAACAAAATACCTTATTGAATTTAGTATTTTGTTCAGTATGATCATTGGACGAAACAAGAATATTAGTGTCATCAGCAAAAAAGAATGGTGTGAGAAACTTTACCTATGATGCTTGGAAAATCATTAATATAAACATTGAACAGTAAAGGACCCAACACAGATCCCTGAGGAACACCATGTCTAACAGTTTCCCAGTCCGATAAAATATTAGTTGAACTGTCAAGTTGCAAATGAACTTGGTTTTCTGTTATACAAATAAGATTTAAGCCAATTAAGTCTATTCTATTTTCTAATTTTGTGATTATTACTCTCTATTCCGTTATTACCATTTTAGATAGTCCTTAATTCTAAGTCACTGTACACACAAATTCTCTCCACTTTCACAAGGATTTTCGCCCAAATTGCGAGAATTTCAAACACAACTTCCACGGCCGCCATCTTGGATATATTTCGTAACCCTTGAATCGTGAGCCACAGATTATCAAGAAGCTGTCATGACCCGTCAGTTATTATACAGATATTTACTTCAAAACGAGCCGTTCGAGGGCCAAATTCATAAGCCCATCCCATTTATTTTACATATCTAGTACACTGCACGAACGGAATTCAGAGAATGGTAATTTCTCAAATATCACACAACTGTAACATAACTCACTACATATCACGTTATATTCACCGTGCATAAGTTCGTAAAATAAACTCTTAACTATAACTTCACTACATCTGAATAAAAATTACGTGTAAGTTTTGTACTACATACCATTACAGTGGATTCGTGATAGAAGCGCTATCGTTTGATAAGTTCACAACAGCAGCTCTCTCGACACACGTCCTACATCCAAGCCGTCCAGACACACACCACACCACAGATCACAACTACACAGATTATATTGCAAACAGAAAGAGATGGCGCATGCGCATATAACAGATCTCGTTCGCGTTACTAACGTTACCTTTTAATTTTGCATTTATTAATGTATTTATTTTAATTTATTTCAGTTCCTTTATTTTATATTAATTTATTTTATATTCCCATTTTAAAACGAACCAGTCGTCTTTGATTGGTAGTTACGTCACTAGCCACCAATGAACGACGCAGTTTGGACGAGTCCATGTAACTCGGCGGGGGTGACAGTTCAGTCCATTATTTATATAGGTAGAGTTTTGTAGGTCAAGAATTGAATTGAATTTATTTGCGTTCTATAAATCCGAATAGTTTATTACCTTTGGATGTAGAACAGGTCAAAAAACTCTTAACACAGAGCTGATACTGTACAATATAATTATCTAGAAACTGAACAGAGTTTAATAAACACTTATCAACCAACCGACGTGACATCTTCGCATCATAGCACAGTCAACGCAGAACAATGAATACAACCACAAAACCAATACCATAATGTATTCCCACAGCGAAGCGGCTCAACATACAACGATCATCACCTTCATCATCATCTAGGATATATATCGTAACCCCTGAATCGTGAGCCACAGATTATCAAGGAGTGAGCTATCATCAACCGTCATAGTTATTATACAGATATTTACTTCAAATCGAGCTGTTCGTGGGCCAAATTCATAAGTCCATCCCATTTATTTTACATATCTAGTACACTGCACGAACGGAATTCAGAGAATGGTAATTTCTCAAATATCACACAACTGTAACATAACTTCACTACATATCACGTTATATTCACCGTGCATAAGTTCGTAAAATAAACCCTTAATTATAACTTCACTACATCTGAATAAAAATTACGTGTAAGTTTTGTACTACATACCATTACAGTAGATACGTGATACAAGCGCTATCGTTTGATACGTTCCCAACAGTAGCTATCTCAACACACGTCCTATTTCCAAGCCGTCCAGACACACACCACACCACAGATCACAACTACACAGATTATATCACAGATTACTACTACTTCTTGAGTTCTTTCCGAAAACAACTAGGTAGTGAATTAATTTTTTTTACCACTGCTTCCTTTCTTGCTTCGGGATCAGTTTCCGATAATTTAACTCGTAACTGTTCATAAGCAATATTTTTTTTGTTTTTATCAGAGTACTCTTTACTTTTGACCTTCCACAAACACGGATTATTACGATACAGCTGAATGAATTCGCTAAAAAATGCTCGGGTACGATTCTCAAGTCCGACATATCGAAGTGCAAAGTTGGAACGATTAGTTAAAACTGACGCTAAAACTGTAGGCACCACACACGCTCCACCTTGCTCGCAAACATGCCTGTACACGCACAGAAAAATCAGTCGCTGACAGATTTACTTCAAGCCAAGCCTAAGACGGTACAGGGACGAAAATTCTACCACTCACGGACCGTCTTACCTGACGTCTTAGAACTGCGCGAGCAAAACGGACGCTGTGGGGCCCTTTACGGATGCCATATGCATAGGTGAAGTGGCGAAACGTGTACGATGCAGATTGCAGTATGTATGGTGAGTTTTTAGTGTCAAATGGCCGCAACTTCAGTATATTTAAGTGCCTGTACTTGCTTGTTTTTATGAGTTCGGAAGTACCCCATAACGTCGGTTTTGTTTAATTATGTCGAAAACCTCAAGTCATACAGCCTAAGACTTACATTAAATATGAGATGTGTACTGGGTATAAAATGTTTCATTCGCATCTATAATATTCTAAACATTTTTGTTCGGATAAATAAGATGCACGCAGAAATACTCATAGGTTCTTATTCGTGTAACGTGTCCTTTAATTTTGGTCCATTTGAACAAAAATTTGAGTGGCCTGACAATTTGTAGTAAAATCCTCAAGTTTATGAAAATTGCAAGATTCAAGGCTCTGACAGAGCTGTTGCTTAAGAGTAGTTGTACTTGCGCAGCGACACACAATCACATGCTGCAAGACCTGAATCTTCATGAATATCATTGAGATGTTCCTATGCAGGAATGGTTAATCTAACAACTTACAACCACTTGTACTTCATGCATGTCTCTGCCTGTACTTACTTTCTGATTGGTCCTACCCACACACACATTAAAGATAGCAGCTGCAGTGTATGGTAAAACACTGGAACAGCTTTAACATATGTGCACAATGCAGCTAAATGTTGAAAGCTGAAGTTACACATTATACATAAGCCATGAAAATCTAAGGACAGAGAATGTTTAATGCAGTGCTTACCTTTCTACACATTAGCTGGGGTGTGGTTCTATCCCTGATGCTTGAAGCTGAAGTTAAAAAACAGAATCATCATACACACATCAGTGAAAATTGACAGTTTTAACAATTAAGTCTGTTGATAAAGGAGCTATATTGGATTCACACTACAACACTTCACTGAATTAAGAGGTTCCTGACGTTTCAAAGTGATTTTTCAGCAGTACATGCCAAAGAAACACAAAAGATTTGGTATCAACATTTACAAGCTCTGCAGTTGTCTGGGTACACTTATGACATGATTATTTATTCAGGCAAACAGTGTCATGCCACAGCCCAAATAACAGCAGCACATGGAACTGTACTCAAAGTAGTTCAAAGAGTTGAAGGACTGGGCCACAGAATTTTTGTGGATAATTATTTCACCTCATCTGCTGTCTTGCATGATCTGTTCCAACATAAAATGATTGTGTATGGAACAATTTGCCATGACAGGCATAGAATGCCAAGAAACACTGGGCCAAAATCTTTTGAAAATGAAATGGAGGACATACTGATATGCATTAGTGGGAACCTAAGGGCAGTTTGGTGGAAAGACAGGTGTATGATGTGTACTGTACATCCTCAACATCCACATGAACATGTACGCTGCTACCCCCCCCCCCCCCCCCCCACCCCCACTTGGTTAAAGGCAAATTCACTGATGAATCTGCCCATGGTTTCAAACCTCGTGTACTAAAGACTGCTGTGACTATATAGGGTTTGTGTTTGTGGACAAATTGGACAGAATAGTGAACAGTTCTCAGGACAGGGACAGGTGGCAGCTCTTGTGAGTGCGGTAATAAAGACGGGGAATTTCTTGACTAGCTGACAACCTCCTAGCTTCTCAGGAAGGACTCTGCTCCATGGAGTTAGTTAGTGAATAGTTACAGAATTGCCCTGAGAATTTGGAAGTGGATTAATAAACTGTTTTCCAACCTCACAGACATGGCCATCCTCACAGCATTCCTTATTCACAAGTCACATGGTGGTAAGTTGAAACACAAGATTTTCTGGGAGGTTCTCATTTTGGGATTTGATCATCTATTGGTGTGAAGGAAATGTGACAATTAATGGCATGTCCAGGTGTAGACGAAGGCCCAGCAATGTGAATTAGAAGTGAAACATTTACACCAGTGGCCTTCCAAAGGAAAACAGTGTCATGTGTGTTCACTGAAAAAACAAATTGGAGTACTGTGTATATCTGTAAGAAATGTGATGTCAGTCTGTGTATAGTGAACTACTTTGAAAAGGGGCATACACAAGTGAACTTGTGAGTCACTAAACAACGACAGCAATGTTGCCTGTTATTTCATGACGCATCATGTATCGATGTACAGCCAGAACAAAAAACGTGTACCTTGTAAATAAGTGTTATATATTTTTTAAAGTAACCTCACACATGCCTCCCATGTAATATAAGGGGTAAGTACATTAAAAATTCACAGAAATGTCATAAAATGTACAGTACAATTTCTGGTGGGCTGGGATAGTGTAGTCAGTATAGCAACTTGCTATGGGCTGGATGGTCCGGGGATCAAATGCCAGTGGGGGCGAGATTTTCTGCACTCGTCCAAACCAGCCCTGGTGCCTACACAGCCACCTATACAATGGGTACTGGGTTTTTCCTGGGTGTAAAGCAGCCAGAGCGTGATGTTAACCACCCACCCCCATGTAGCAGAAGTTAAAGAAAGAGTAGAGTTATACCTCTACGTGCCTTCATGGCGTGTTGTAGGGTGAATACAATTTTCAGCTTCAAAAATTTCATAAGTGAATTTGCTAAACATTGAAACTTTGTCCATAAATGGAGAATTTTATTCTCTTTCAGACAGTTTTTACTTCATAATCTTATGTATATTATATATGTTTTTGTGGAGGTCTGCAGTTTTAAAATTTAACCCCTCCCCCCAAAAAATTCTGGCTACTGTGGGATGCAGGAGTCCATATATTAAAGGTTAAGTGAAGTTTTTCTGGTCCCAACTAATCACGGATAGTGAGGACCCTCTGTAATGCCAAGGGACTGTGTCCCTCCACGTTACAGTACAGTAAAATTATACATGGGTGCCTGACAGACCATCTTCTTGCAGTCATTTGGTAGAGAGATCAAGACGAGAAAGGAAGGAGAGTGAACAGAAACATCCTTTGCACATAACTGAACTGAAATACACTGAATTATGAGATAAATCTCTTAGAGTAGTCCATTGAAACCCAAAGGTTCATTACCATTACCAGATGCTGTGTAACAGATGTCAGTTTTGGCTGTACAAATTTATCATTCTTAAAAAAAAAAATGATGATCCATCAATTTTATTTTGCTGACAATTCTTCATACATCTGTAGTGTACTACTGGCCTGGGCATACAAATGAAGACTCTGAAGTAATCTGAAAACAACACTGGGAAACAAGGTGATGCATATCCTTTAAACTTTAGCCAACTGAGGTGGGTATTTAAATTTTAGCACATGGTTTATGAAAAACATATTATTTGAACAGAAAAAGATAAAATTATGAAATAAATGGCATTTTTTGGAAAATAAGACAGATGATGCAACATTCATTGATTCATTCTGTAGTCTGTCTTACGACAGATCCAGGGCCTCTTCCAAAGCAAGTTCTCCACAGAGTGCAATTAGTGCTTCCTCTTTCAATCTCCAGTGTTCATAATGTAACATGCCTTAAAAATGCACTAAATTTCCTTGTTGCCTAAATATATAAAATGAATTACTAGGCGTGTCTTCCTATGTACAGTCATGTTTAACAATGCAGGTATTGGAAAGGTTAAAGTTCTACCCACACTCCTAGCTGTACAACTAATAGCAATCTTACGCCTAACTTATGAACTTCCGTGCAACTTTTTGGTGTATATTTGCAGCATGTGAAAATTTCCAAACACATCTCAAGGATACCTGCCATTAAAATGTTCATGTCCACACATGCATCCATGCAAGTACGTATGCGCGCACACACACATACACAGCACCTGCAACCCCCTCCCCCAAACACAAAATGTTTTCCAAAAAATTTGTAATTACAGTATATATGTATTCACAAATTTCACAATGTGGTTCATCAGTGAATTCCTTGCAGTTGCCATATCATTAGTATAAATTCTATAGAAACATGACAAGTTGTTCCAACTGGAATGCTCAACTCCACCTGTTCCCGCTGATGAATGAAGGAGTATTAAATCAAATATGCTTGGTGAATCTTAGTACAAGTCCTGAATTATGTTATATTCCCCCCCCCCCCCCCAAACATACGTATGTACAACCTGATAATCTGGCACTCCTGATAGTTTGGCACTTCAGGAAAGTAGTTCCAGGACTGGAAGTTCCACCATGCATAACTTAGGGTGCATGTACTGATTCTGTGACTATCTGGTATCTGGACCATATGAACAATCAGGCTATTATAATAGCTTCAAAAGAACCAAAGTACTCTGGCAAAGACACATGTAACTTAACAATTCCTCATAACGTTAAATAATTAGGAGGCTTGAAAGTGCAAAAACCGAAGAGAGTTTATGGCTTCAATGACACTGGATTGTCAATTAGTACAATATAAGAAATGAGGACCAATTACAATCATTTGGCATCAGTTAAGTGTGAAGGACTTTTCAAGCGACAGAGATAGATAGGCCTAAAATAGCACACTTGACAAGGTGTTGTACAAATGGTTTACAGCAATGCATTCCAAGAAAACCCATGACTGGGCTATGATAATTGCAAAAGCTAGTGTTTAGATGAAATGAAAATAAATGACAGTGCACATTCTCTCGAGGGCAGTAACAAAAAATACCTGCAAGAACTTTGTCATAGAGGTACTACCTGATAACCGGAATATTTGATACTCCAGCACCTATCTGTCCTGTGGTTGCCAGATTAAAGATTTCTACTGTATATCTATAAACTTAAATGATATGATTTCTGTTCATAAATTGTGTTAAGGGGTTAACCTATATGTCACAGGAATCATGAGATGATTTACTTATCTTATTCACTCCATAATGCTATGGTATAATATTCTGGGGAACTCTTCAATTAGCAACAAATATTTAGGCGCAGAAGAGATAATTTCAGAAGAAATGAAAAGAGTAATTAGATAATTACAATATCAGAAGTAGGATTCTTGTAGGAACAATTCAAAAAGTTACAAATTTTGCCACCGCAATCGCAGTATATACTTTCTTTATTACTATTTGTAATTAATAGTAATGACATGTTTGAACATAATTGTGTAATCCACACTATTAATACATACTAGAATAGAACTAATCTTCATCTACCATACTTGAGACTTACGATAGCCCAAAAAGGTGCTTACTACACTGGCATCAAGGTTTACAATAATCTTCCCTCAAATATAAAATGCTTGATTCAAGGAAAAAAGAAAATTCAAGAGTACCTTAAACAATTTTCTTCTGACTCATGTCTTTTATTCTTTAGAAGAATATTTCAATACTGACTTCAAGTAGGATCTTGGTTTGTTGTGACTGCTAATATCAGGGAATCCTATCTATGTAATTTTTTTAACTTCATTTCATTGTTATCTTATTGTTACAACAGAATACTTTTATAGCAATTATAATTGTATATTAGGAAGTTTTATTACTTTTAAAGCAATTGTTGTTCTATGTTAAATTTATTATATTATGATATGATGTAAGTGACTAGTTCTATAACTGGCAGGTCTCTGAGACCCTGTAATGGATTTATGGAATTTAATAAAAATTATGATGATGCTGCTTTTGCTATAAAATGGGTAGCATTCAGTTGGTCCAAGTACCTACTGAATGTTATAAATACTTATTCTGTTACACCTTCAGGTTGTGGCTGTTACTGTCAAAGTGTATTTTACTAATATCAACCACATGTGTGAATATGGGGGTGAGAGAATGTATCTCAGTAAACATATTCTAAAAATTGATTTCCATATAACAGTTTGTGATGACATCTCTCACACATCATGTTTAAATGAGTCCTGCAGCTTCAGTGTGGCTCCATACACAACAAGCATTGTGTCCTGAACCTTGTTTATGATGGTCTGATAAGCCTCTTGCCACACAGTGCTGTTCTTCTTGTACACACACCTGCAAATTATGACAGTGTTATGTCTAATATGCATATTTCCAAATACTATCAATGCCATAGCCTTGATGCAATAAGCACCGTTTCAAATAGATTTTTGTTACACGAAATAACCTTGAATGCTTTCAAATGCTTAAATCTAGACTCAGAAGTGTCAAGACCAATCAGTTATGTACACAAAATCTCTACTTAAGCAACAAGTTCTTCCAAAGGCAACAAAAATTGTACTTCACCAGCACTTGATTTTGTAACCATCTAGGCATGAGTCCAGCATGCTAACCTATAAGTTAAAAATAAATATTATATTACTATTGGATTATAAATTAAATTATCTAGATATTAAAAAAGCACAAGATTTGTAGGACTTGAAGTCAGTAGGGTATACGACAGATTTGAGCAAGTTTGGTTTAACCTGGCATGATATTTCTCTATGAACAGACAATTCAGACTATAATTTTTTTTAAGCACAGCAGCTGTTTCTTGATTGCACGTGCACAGTCATAGTGGCAAGGGAGCTTCAAAACAAGGGCATTTTTAATAGTCAAGTAACATAACCGTAAGTGAAGGACAGAGATCTTAGTCTTAAAACCACACTGACAAAGAGAATGGTGACATGGCAATGATTATTTTAATAGACCTGAAGATCACCAATTAACTGGCAGAAACATGTAGCCCAAGTGCCTTACATGTACAATGTAAAGTGAAGTTGCATTTGAGCCCTCCTTTCTTATATCTTTGAATTACCTTGATACCTTCTACAGTACACTCCGATAAATAAATCCATGAAGGTATCTTAGATACAGATTAAACAGTTTGGGTTCAATAAATTAATGTTTATAAAACTGTTTCACAGTTGATACATGTGTGTGTTAATGGTGTTCAAATTAAATTGGGAAAGCAAAGTATCTAAAAGTGCAGGTAAACTGTGCACAGATCTCAAGTGCCACAGTGGAAGCAGCTCTTAATTAGCACCGAGTATAGTGAATAATATTATTATGCTTCAGTTCAGAATGTAGTTAGTGACTGACCTGTAAAGACACTTGACCACAAGATGCATGTCATCTATATTTCGACTGGCAACCTGTCTCTCTAAATAGTCCGCTAGCATTCTGACATCACAAGGCTGGGGCATATCTTCACATGACACCCACTCCTTCACTAGCGCCCGAACTTCATCTGCAGTCATTGAGCTGCAGAGTGATGTGTCAACCTGAGGATGCAAATCAGCTAATATAAACTTGGTATTAAGTCTTTTTCTTTCCAACACACAGATAACTGTATAAGGCATGCCATGCCTTGGGCAGTTAGTTAAGTCACTGGCCTCTCACTGCAGAAGCTGGAGTTGGATGCCAGGCCAGTCCACGTGAGATTTGAGGTGGACAAAGTGGCACTAAGACAGGTTTCTCTCCATGTAGGTCGGTTTTCCCTCAGTATCACCCCACCAATACGCATTCATTCATCTGTACCAATACTATGTAATCTTTAACAACTGACAGCATCATTCAATAACACACTTAAAAAAAAGTAACTGTACACATGGCTAAATTTTATATTATCTTCACCGTTGGTGTGTAATTTGTGATTTGTATGCAGGCTCTTTACTATATTTACCACAGATAAACCTATCCAGCAATTAGAGATGCTACACTGAAACTGGAAATCCCCTGAGCTCAGTTGTTTTCTTGCCAATTTACTTATATATTTCTTATTTCATCACAACATTACAAATTTTTCCCCCCAAATCATCATGCTCACAAAACCTGAATCTGTGTTTTTTTATAAGGATTTGTGCAAGTCATGACATCTGATATTAAGACATGACCACCTGTTTAATATAATGAAGAAGTGGCAGAATGTTCACTTGTTAAATGAATCTAAAGAAAATTTAGATAGTGACATTAAAGTGAGTGATTGTATTGCTCTAGATGTACCAAGTGGAGACTGACAAAAATAATGATTCTGTTTGGGAGAACATAGAGAAAGGCCAGTGAGAGAATTTCACATGCAGCACTGGACCTCAGTGTCCTACAAGAGATGACAAAGTGTCAGACTGTTTCAGTTGACGGGCACAATTCTGGAGAGACAACAGGTATGCCAAGCCATTGCTATACAGGTCTATACTGTCAAACAGGTCAACTTTCAAGGCACTGAAATCTGTGACAGAGATGGAGGTATTCATATTGTACTGGGCATCTTTCTTTGTGTGAGCATTATTCAGAAAACTAGGATAATTTCTACTCTGTGATTCAGAGGCATCACAAGAAACAGATTGGAAGTACAGGTTATTCATATATGTTCAAATACTGCTAAACATGAGACCATCAATATTTTCAAGAACCACAAAGCTTCTTAATTTCCCCATATACAGTGAAACTTGGAGTTTACATTCCTTGAATCTACATTTTCCCTAATCCTACACACACCGTTCTCAGTCCTGCCAGAACTTCCATAAGAACAACATTACATTTTCCTGGAATATACATTTGTGCTTTCTACCCAGTTCCTGGTTTATAAATTCAAACCAAGCATAACATACTGTTGCTGTTGTTTTAGTATTTTCAATTGAAAATGGGAGGGAGAGGGGTGGGTATTAATTTTCAGTTATAGTTGACTAATTCCTCTACTTTCTTTGTGTCTGCTCATTATTCTGAGGCTTCAAGGTAACACCAGTAGAGCAGAGCTGTGCATCTGGAAGTAACTGCATGGGTACTTTCAGAAACTCGGCACATGACCCTGCCTGGTAGGGACAGCTACTTACATGCTGCAGTTGCTAATGTACTTATTTCCCTACAGATAGCAGTAGTGAAATCACCAGTTACAGACTAGTTGCATGAAATTTTTATGTAACACATGTAACCTACTTTAATGAGTGGTTTTAGCCTCATAATGTCCTGATAAAGAATTTGTTTTTGTGTGTTACTGTTATAGAAGTATTGAGTTATTTAATTTTGTTACCATAAATTTTCATTTCCTTGATTGTACATTCATTTTAAATTATCCCTTCAGAAATATAAAATCCAGGTTTCACTGCAATTTCACACATGAATTACATATTTCAGAAACTGTACTATTAAAACCACGACATTTCGTCTGCTTTACCTTCAACCCTTAGAAAAGCCATCTGTCTTTCAAACACGACCTCCTTATCCAGTCATAAAACTCTTGGATAATGAAGTGTGACATTACTACTGAGTACTTAGAGTCATCTCTTGTATATGCAGCCAATGACACAAAACTTGAGTCCTCCTTGATCAGAGCTGACACCAATATAACAGTGGTCATTGTTCTAAAATTTAAGAGATCCTTTATTTAATGAGGGCTGGACTGTGTAAATATATAATTATTATAACTCACTCTATCTGGGCAAAATGCTGACGACCATAGCAAAGGGAAAGAAGTGAAGGGACGGACTGTTGTTGTGGTCGTAGTGGTGGTTGTGGCAGTGGTGGTGATAGGACAAGGAGGAGAATGCCTTCTAGAGAGTTTGCACCTTATATCGCGGGATTTGAATTAGATGACACATCAGTCAAATGTAGATTGTACCTGTTCAGTGGTTGGAGACTTAAGGTTGGTCACTACTACATCCCTCTGCACTTCTGAACTGCTGCTGGGCCGGTATGTCTGTAGAACTTCCTGCCTGATGTCTTCGGTAGGGCAGCTAACACTTCCTCATCCAAATCACACAGTTCATGAGGCATTAGCTGTGACTGTGGCTTTGCTGCAAGTCCACTTTCACTTGTGCATACCTCCTGCTGAACAATAACAGTGGAGTCAGCCTGGTGAGCAGTGTCTCTGTCCTGTAAGGAGCTGCCCTCATTAGTAGCTTGCACTGTTGACTGTGGGTGGCTGTCTTCCTGAGCAGCATTACTGGAACCAACTTCCTGACCTCCTCTGGTGCCCCGTATCAAGAAACTATCTAGAAACTTGTTGCCCACACTGTCACTTTCCAGGCGAGTCACCTGGATGCCAATACCTCGTAAATCACTCGGTCTGACCGACAGTTGTCGTAAAATTGAAAGCACCTCTCTGAAACATTGAGTATGAGGTGGAAATGTTTAATTCAAGAACCTATTCTTGAATTTTCTACACTTCAGGAATAATTTTAATGCATCTTCTTCTTTGTGATATTCACCACAGAAGTGTTCATTGTTTTACATACACCATAAACACCTCAATGTGCAGCTGTGCTGTAATATCAACCAAAAGTCCATCCATGCAAATTAAGTCAAAGTGCTTCAGGGTAATAATGCACTAAAAATCTTAAGTGAGAACAGGCAGCAGACATCATGGACTACTATGGAAAAGACTGAAGGTATTTCTGTATTATACTGAAGCATAAAAACACTTTTTGGGTAAGAACTGAAACCCAAATTATGGCCTATAATTTGTGTATAACTCTGTATGATCAAACAGAAAGAAAATGATTACAAATAAAAAAAAAAATAATGGCCAACAAGAACCACAAAATTTTGGAGTGAAATTCACCTTACAACTGTGTGCACAAATTTCATCTATATACAAAGGATGATGGAATAAAACAAGGTAGGAAATGTCTGCACAGCATGACATTTCCGATGCATTTGCCTGATTACTGTCCCTAGATTTTAGATTCATAAATAATTTGAAGAGAAACATTGAAAATTTGAGTATTTTAAATGTGCCTTTCCATGTTTTACACAACACCATGCTAAGTTTTCTCTGTATCTTAGTAACAGGTTTGCAATCAATCATAATCAGTAACTTGTAAATGGGGAGATTTACAATCAAATCATGCTAAATTATGTTTCAGCCATTAACTAATACTTTAGCCTCAACTTCCACCTCACAGAGAACAGCCTGTCTCAGTTACAATGACCAATAATGGTGAGATGTCATCCAAAATAGACATATAGGTCTTTATGTGAAGTTCATGTTATTTCTGTCCCATTTTAAACCAAAACTGGAATGTGTTGATAAATTTTTGTAAAAATCCCAAAAATGAAATTCAAAGAAAATCCATCTGGTGGGAGTTGTGCTGTCCCATGCAGTCAGACTGCCATGATCAGGCTCAGTTTTTGCTTTGTAAATGTGCCTAAAAAGGCCCAGAATAATAGCAGAATATAAGCAGAACTTGACAGCTGTTGGTAACTGCTCAGCAAACACCTCACATAAAGCTGAAGATCTTGGACATACATGAGATGTTAACTGAATCTACAATGCTGTGTGGGGCCTAGATAGATGATGGACACACACATACTTCACAGAGGTTTTGTAAGAAAATATTAGAGATGCTCTGATTTGCAGTAAATAGTGTGAAAATATTTATTTAAAAGTAGATGTAAATGGAAAAATAAAGTCAGATTACAATTCTCATTTCAGGTTAGAAACAAAAAAACTACCTAGTATGGGATTTGATAGAAGAGTTAAAGCTGTTACGGTAGTTTTAATGGTTGTGGTGGTGATGCATACAATCATACAAACCAGCAGTTCCAAATCTCCTGCAGTTTGTTGAGCACATGGACATCATGGTGTTCCCTGCAGAACACCCTAAAATTATGATTTTTTGTGGTTTCTTGAACCATGAACAGTATTAGCAGAAAATATTATGTCACATATTATAGACCATGCTGGATAGACATGAGCTGGAGTGGTGTAGTCGATATAATGACTAGACTACAGGCTGAACGGTTCAGGGTTCGAAATCCAGTAGGGGCAAGAGATTTTCTCTTCTCCAAAATATCCAGACCAGCTCTGAGGCCCACCCAGCCTCCTGTTCAATGGATATTGGGGTTCTTTCCTGGGGCTGAAGCATAAAGTTAAGCAATCACCTCCACCTAGTACCGAGGTTAAGAAACAGTGGAGCTATACCTCTACTCCCCCTATATGCCTCATGGTGTGAACAGGCACAACTTTTATCTTTTTTACCTTTACCATGCTGAATGAATGGCTGCCATGTGAGATATTGTGATCAACATGTAAAATTGAGAAAACTCACACAATTGTTTCTGTGAACTTTGGAAAGACTACCGTTACCAATTTCAGTGGAGTGACATATCAGTCCAGCTCACAGAACAGTGCATAATATAGGAACCACTAATTTATATGGTCAACAAGGCTGATCAAAATAGGTAATAATAAAATAAATGAATTAACATCTTATTTTGCACAAGCACTAAATTTCTCTTACCCACAACCAAGATATTTTAATTGTCATAACAATGTGCACTCCATCAGTTATTTCTCCAACAGTGGAACACAATTATCAATGAAAAAGATGTACAGAACCAAGAGGACAGATACCTATTTCTGTGATGGCAAAATTCTTTGATATCCTGGAAACATATAATACTATCATGTCATTTCAATCCAGTTTTGTTCAGTAACCTGCTAACCTATTAATTTAAACCTCCATAAACTGGCTTGAAACTATGCCATGTTTCAGTATGTTAAGCACAGCATAAGTCTGTGACTTTACTAATTTACTGCTTGAAATATGCTGATAGATTCAGGAGCTGGAACTGATAAAAACTGAACAAAATTCACCTTGCTATTATGTCCTGATCAGCAACAGCAGTGACAAGAGTGGAGGAGCGTGTCACCTGGTCACACACCCCGTGACCAAGAAACTTTGCAGTTTCTATGGGCGCTTCCTTTGCTCGCACCTGTCAAACAAAACCATCACCACATCCACACATCAGCCTTACTGAAATGTCACCTACAGCTCTAATTTCTGGCACATTCAAATCCACAGCTGAAACCTTCTCATGTGGCACAGGGTTTAGAATTCCTTCTTGTATTTTGTCAGTCAGTGGCAAGCCCAGATGTACTGTAACATATTTTTCATGTTTAAACCAGTTACTGTATTTATTTTGATACTTAATATAAGCTAAATTAAAAGATAGGGAAAGAAATGTGCACATGCCTTACTGAAAGGTGAACTTTATCAACATCTTTAATTAATTATTTATTCCAACAAATGCACTACACTATTTTAGTGTTTTCTTGTCCGTACACATGTTTAGGCACTTATAGTGCCATCTTCAGTGGTGTGGTCGAGAGTTCATAATCTTCAATGCATCAAATTCACTTTCACAACTTATACTTATTGTAAGTCACTATCACTGAGTATCACTTATCTTCCTGTTCGTAGTGATTAGCTTATCTTCTTTGTTGTTTTATTAAAAATAAATCATTAAAACTTTTGAATTGAAGATAGTCATAATATAAAATATTAAAAGTTTTCAGAGTTGTTCGACAGTTGGCTATGTGTATTAGTTGTGTGATCATATTTGATCCTGTCCTTTGTTGTGTTGTTGATCGTCCTGTGGTGTATTGTGTTGGAATAATTAATTAATTACTGAAATGCACGGTACAGATAATATAAAGTTTATGAACATCGTTCAGAGGCTGTGTAGGTTTATGAGGACTAAAATGTAACAACTATTAAAGGTTGCATTTCCATCACCTTCATTTCAAAAGGAACTAAAATGGTTAGAATATGTTTTCATTTTGTGTAAGAGTGGTATTTGTTCTACATGAATGGTATAATTTGCAATACTTATCAATTAATAATTTCTTACAGTCTGCTAGAGATCCTCACCATCAGTTTGAGTGTGATGCACCGCCCCTTCAACCTGACCTTCCTCAGACGTGATGAGACCTCACCTGCCAACTGCTTTATGAACACCGCAGCTTCTTCCTGATTGGAGAAACGGATCCCATAGTTCACGTCGGCAGACACAGACTTGCGCTGATGGCCAAAGTTTAGCGCTCGATCATCATCACCTCGACAGTGCCTGTAGAGGGCATTGCCAGTCTTTGCTCCAAACTCTCTCTGCAGCTGAGACTGGGTGAAACGCTGAAGATCAGAACAAGTGCGTGCACCCATAGTGTGAAGACGACTGGCCAGATTTCGACCTACGCCTGTTGACACATCACACCACACCCACTTTCATCTGCAACTTTTCACACTTCAGAATATGGGAGAGGACCAAGTGAGTAGGGCACCATATATTCACTTTCTTTAATATACGCTAATTAGACTTATAAGTGAAGCAATCACTTTCAACACAAATTGTACTTAAAACTGAACTATAGATTTGCAAAAGAAATTTTAGTACAGTAAATAAAGAATATGTATTCGAACATTAGCGTACAATTTTAGAATATCTCAATAAAGAACATGTTTAACACAGAACATAAATTGATACAAGCCTTGAATTATTTTAATCACAACTTATGTACTGATCTCCCTTATGGTTGTTTAATTGACTGAAACATGTCAGAGTATTAATAAAGGAGTTTGACTGAACTTCAGTGGTTACTATTCGAAACACTTGTACAGAACAGTTAAAAAATTACCAAAAAAAGGCTACAGCACAGCCCTTCATTAAGCCTGACAGTGTCTTACTCGAAATACCACACAAAGACAGATCTTAGCTGGTCTCTCCAATTCTTCAGAAAACATACCTACATCAGTATCAGAATTGGCCGGGTTTAAATTTCAGTAAGGGTCCACATTGTGAAGTTCAATAAATATAATGGTTTCAGGTATGTGTGTTTAACAAAGGGGTAGTGAGGCATCAAGTTGGGCATGCTGTATTATAAGTAATTTTTATTTGTATATTTACACCCCCTTCACATTTGTTATTAGTAAATTTTAATTCTATCACTCACGTGTATGTTCTTTTTGTAACTTGCACCCGTTGTTCACTTCTACAGTTTCCTTAGGGTACAAAGAGAAAAACGGGGGTGCAAAATCAATATGGCTTTCCCTTCTTTTTCAGTTCATGCAATTTGGTCAGTATTACTTACTCTTAGCTGGGTCATAGCTCAGGTGGTTATTTGCCTAATTCTAACCACAGATGCCTGTGTTAATCCCAAGGCAGCTCCTGTGGGATGTGTGGTGGAAAAAGTGACACTGGCACCAGTTTGTCCTGCCAGGTATCATTTCATCACTGCTCCATAATCATCTATCAATAGGGGTTAGTACAACAGGACACAGCAACAAGGGACTCAATCTCTGCACACTTCTATGGAGTACAATCTCTTTGGGGCTTGAAACACATTACCCAACCTAAAACATTTACCTGTTGAATGTTAATGGTGATGTAAAAGCACTGACTTCAGGGTGATATTTTCTAAGTATATGAGTGTACACTATCCATTGTATTTTCAGATTACCAAGTGTGAAAAAAGCTATCATAATACAACCAACAAGGTACACATCCATCAATCACAAATACTTTCACTATTTCACTTCTCCTACATGTTTCGGCCTTCTCAGCCACCTTCAGGGATACCATTTAATACTACAGGAAGTTCCTCAAGACTATTACATATTTTGACTGTAACAACAAATAAGTAAAATAAATAAATATAATATATCCTGTTGTAGTTAAAAAATAAAATATTAAAAACACCACCTTATGTAAATTAAGTTTAAAATATGTGTTGTTAAGTTAAAATTATAATAGCAGAGGACAGAACACAAACATAGACAACACACAAGTGAACTTCAATACCTGCCAAACTCTATTCTGATACTTGTATTTCTACGGTTAAAAATATGGTTGAGGCATGTTCAATTTCTTTCATTACCTGGAAGGTCCTCGACCATAATGTCACGCATAAAGAGAGAGACTGAGGAGGGTTCCAGGTGGAACTGTCCATTTGGTTTGGCTTTCTTTGTGGCAAGACGAGCCTGCAGGCGGTTAGAACCAAAGCCTGCTGATGCTGTACATCCAGTTTCGTCCTGGAATAACAAAGAACACAGAGAATGTGACAGGAATTATACATAGTGTTATATCTTATGTCTCAGTGTGTATTGTGCCATGTGTCTGGGTATCTCTGGGCATCGTAGTTCATAGGGTATTCATTAGTGATGTGTCAACTATGGGATTACATAGTGTTAAAAGAATTGGTAAGATAAATGCCATTAGTTTCAATGTTTCACACGTTGGTTGTTTCAATCTCTATGCAAACATAAACCTAATCTAAAAGGTCCTGTGTTTTATGACTGAACCCGATGACGGAGAAGTTCCAACATAATAAAACTGTGCTGCAAATTTACAACAATAAAACAATAAAACCTTCAGTCAGGACAGCTGATCCTCTGGCTACAATTCAAACTAAGAATCCCATGAATATAAGTCTGGTTTGCATGCTAATCTGCTCAAAGTTAAGTTTCAAGGTGTGTACCTTCCTTATTTCAAGCATTTCAGGGGTAGAGATGATGATGATGATGCACAAGACCTCCTTGTAATTAACATGTAATGACTTCACAAATATAAAACATTCCAACCCCCATCATGTAACACTTTACAACCCCTGTTAACTAACGAAACTGCACTTTCAATACACTACACAAACCTATACAGCCGGAATGATAAATGATGAAGTTTTCACACCTTGTGAATACTTAATAAAAAAAATTCGTATGCACCACACACTGTATGTAATTCACTTTATTATTGACTTATACTAAGAAAGTAACATGTTTCATGGTAACATGGTCAAATGAAAAGAGAAAGAAAGCAGTTGTTTCCATGGAATAAACACTTGAAACCTTGCAGAGACCAGACAAAGCAAAAGTAGGCAAAAAGTGGCAGAATAATATGACAGCTTACAAGAGTGGATGAATTAAGATGAACAGCTGACTAACAATAACAATGAAAAAAGATCTTGTAAGACATGCTGCCAGCAACTGTTAGAAAATAATAATGAAGAAGCAGAGAAAGGTGATAGAATGAGTTACAGTGCAGGATTGAAGGCTATTGTGACTGCACTTGCTTATGCTGAACAACCAAGGAATGTGACTGCTACATGCTACTGTTCAAGTTCTGGCATGGCCTTGAAACAAAGAAATGGAAGGAGGATCAGAAACAAATACCCTTTGCTGATTTCTTCAAAAAGAAACTTTCATTTACAAATGCTAAATGCTGACCGTCAAAATACCATTTGTGTTTGTAAGATATTTTTGATGTCTTAGTGTATTTCCTTTATAATTTAATAATAAATTGAGTTATATATTGAGTCGCTATTTACCCTGGTCTTTTTCATTAGTCCTCCATATCTGGCATTTCAGATTATCTGATTATCCTTTGATCCAGTTAGGTCAGATAATCAGGACTGTATTGTATTCCAGATTACTTTTATAATAAAGCAGATAGGCATGTCCATAAATGATATAATTTATGATATAGCATTTATAAAATACAGTGATACCTCAGCTAACGTAGATAATTCGTTCCGGAATCACATTCGTTAGCCAAAATCTTCGTTAGCCGAAACGTGATTTCCCGTAGGTTTCTATAGAAAATCGTTTAATTCGTTCTGGATGCTGCCCACTATTTAATGATAAGTTTTATAAAACAGTAAAAAGCACACTATAAAAGGGCAAAAACTCACCAAAGGCTGAGATGAACAGCTACCCAATTGGATGTAGGAGAATGGAAAGTAGAATGAAAAACTGACGATCTTTACACTATTATACTGAAAATATATTATACACTTTATACTATTAAACTGAAAATATGTACAGTTGAAATATGTCAGCTCATTTCTTTGTCACACACATACAGACGGAAAAGATAAGCTCCTGGAATGGCCCGACCGTTCATGTTTGCTGCTTTATGTTAGCGCGAGCATCCACTAAAACATTCGTTAGCCGAATCCATATTCATTAGCCGAGTCCGAAAAACAGCGAAAAAAATCTTCGTTAGCCGAAAAATTCGTTAGCAGGGTCACTCGTTAGCTGAGGTATCACTGTATGTACCACAATGTTGAGAAAAATGTACTCTTGGTGACACTGTAATCAATTCGTAATATGTTTTAAAACAACCTGCCTACAGCACCTCTAAAGATGACACACAGGCTCAAAACATGATTGGTTCTTAATATAAGACAATAACCAAATGAACTGGGTGCTTGAGATGGTGAATAGAAATTTTTCTTTATTGAATACAGAAGGTACTCAGTGAATGAAGTAAATACCAATGAAATCTGTAATGCTGAATCTGTTCCCTAATGTGTTAAGTGAAACCACATAAACTAATGTACCTCAATTTCTAGTCGTAGAAATGAGGCGAACTGCATGGGGGAGGTGCACGAGCACTGCAGAACATCTGTGCAGTCCACAAACATCTCATCACAGCTCACTGCTTCAATGTCCAGTGTGAAGCTGTAGAAAACATGCCAACTGCAGAATCTTGCCAAAAAGACACATCCAGTTCAATTATATACAATGTGAACATTAATCTGTTCCCCAGTTTCAGGTCCTCCCTCATTCAACATTCAATTTAAGTGACCCCAAGTCAATGACACCAGTGCTGAATTTACTCTACGTAAGATTTTCTTCAGTGTATTTTTCAAATCCACCTCTCCCCAAGGAAATAATAAATGGGGGGTTCACTGTATTGACTGAAATACACAACACATATAACAGTGTTTGCTGTGACTTAACACTGCAGTCTTAAGAGAGTGGAAAGTTAATTGAACGCAGCTTCAATATATGCACCTTTGACATTCAAAATTATCTGCAGGTATCTTTGGAAATATGCACCACTTAGGACAGTGTCTTTATGGATGTTAATCACAGATGCTGAATTTCCTGCCATCAGTTCTTGTGGTGTGTGTAAATTATTTCTGTGCTATATATTTAAGACAATCCCATAAGAAAAAATCACACTTGCAGAGTACGCCGGCTAGAACCAGCCATAACCACAACATGTAGGAAACTCAATAGACAGAACTCAACTGTAAAAAATGCTTGCCAAGAACACCCAGCATACATGCTGTATGTAGTTGAGCCCTGTCCTGTTGAATAAATGGGTCATCAAAATTTACACCTACATGTTGGAGGAACAATATACCGTATATTCTCGAATCTAAACCGCACCCGAATCTAATCCGCACCCAGTTTTTGGCGACTTCTTAAACGAAAAAAGTTAGTTCGCGATTCTAATCCGCACCTTTCCTTCAACCACCCCTTGCCCACGGGGCGACTGATTGAATAATATTGGATGTTACCAATGCGTTAAAATCCGACGCTACGCCTGTGGCCGATGAGTCATACCGATAGAGGCGGGGCCTTTCTCAACAGACGTGCGCAATCTCGTCTGAAGCCAGCTGATCTTTAGTTGTTGAAACGTGGGAGGTGCTTGTTCCAATTTGTCGTGT
The DNA here is from genome assembly GCA_021186555.1 of Reticulitermes speratus. Taxonomy (NCBI): domain Eukaryota; kingdom Metazoa; phylum Arthropoda; class Insecta; order Blattodea; family Rhinotermitidae; genus Reticulitermes; species Reticulitermes speratus. Next base: position 9,681,350 of record JAJKFL010000005.1, read on the forward strand.
ACCGTAGTTATGGAAGAGGGCCACCTGAAATCTAAACGACTCTCATATACGGCAAAGTTCAAACGTGAAGTTATTCGGTGCGCAGAGGAGAATGGAAACCGCAAAGCCGCTGAAATTTTTGGAGTTGATGAAAGCAACGCTCGACTATGGCGGAAACACAAGGCAGCGATCAGCGGGTGTGAGGCGTCACGAAGGAAATTCACTGGACCCAAGAAAGGACGATTTCCTGAAATTGATGATGCAGTCTTCACATTTTTTCAAGAGAGACGTAAGACTGGACTGTTTGTGAGTTATGATCTACTCGCGAGGAGGCGATAAAGAAGGCCAGATCTTTGAACATTCCTCGAATTATGAGTGATGACGGCGAGTCTGATGAATAATAAATTATAATAATAAATAATAAAATAATAGATTATTGTATTGTATTGTTCTTACGTTGTTTATTAATTACGTTAATTACGTTATTGTTATATTGTACAGCAGCTCAATCATTTTTCCAAAATCCAGCTCTAGACCGCGAATCTAATCCGCATCTGATTTTTTAGCCCTCTAAAACTGTAAAAAAAGTGCGGATTAGATTCGAGAATATACGGTAATATGGAGATAACAGTCGGCATTCACAATAACTTTGGGAAAAATTTGGCTAACTCTTCCATGAACCAAAAGAGAGCACCACACCACTCATTTTTGGGTACATAACAGTGTCACCATTGTTTATCCAAGTTTTATTAGGCTCACATGCATATACTCCTTGTTTACATGCATTTAGATGACTATGGGCACCATCTGTAAACCAGACTTTGAAGAAGTGTAAGTTTTCCTGTAAACTGCAGAAACAGGCAAAGTTAACTCATCACATTCGCCAAGGAACCATTCCATTTGAATTTTGTACAACATCAATCTGGACACTCTTGTATGTCAGTGAAGTCAAGTTGTGCTGCTGAATATATGCAGTGCTTTCTAGCGTTCTGCCTTATTTCTATTGACAGCACTCTTATTATTGTGGACCACAGTCCATTTCATTTAAACTGGTTTACTAAACTGCTCAATAAGCATCAGCTTAGGGTTTTCCTCAAATGTTGCTTGGAATTAGCACTGATCTTGAAAAGCACAGAGTCTAGTAAAATCTTTTCAGTAGAAACACCTGCTATTCTGCTGTGTATACAACCTTGTTCAGCACTGATTTATGATGTTACCACCAGGGAGAGCACTGGTGTGGTCAAGAACACCACATACAATCATATGTGTCATGTATTTTAATAAACAATTAAAATTGGAGCATTCTTCTGGAAACACTAAGGTTTCTCATGCTGGTACTACATTTCCTCTAAAACACTGCCATAATAAGCATAACCATTAGACATTTTCACTCTGGAGAAAATAGATGGCTGCCACATTGGTAATGTTATTGACAGAGACATTGGAACTAGTAATGTGAGGTGGCATTTGTAATAAGTTTAATGAAAACTGATAATTTGGTTCAAAAGTTATTAGCGAGAACAAGGAAAGTAGTCCAATATAAAGAAAATGTAAGGGTTTTACTATTTAACAAAAAAAAAAAAAAAGAAGAATGCAAAAGTTGGCCATCCAATTATAGATTGGTTTAAAATTCACTCACGCTGCCACAGTGTTATACAGGCAGTGGGACACCTGTTTGTAGCCCTCAAAGTCATATGGAATGGTCTTCAGGTTTGGACATAGTTTAAGGGCTGTCCCCAGGAACATTCCATTCTTCACACCACACTTCCTGGCCTCATAACTGCATGATGCAATCTCAGACATAGAGTCGGTCTCATCCACACTGGGAACAGTCTCAAGTTCTGCCTTCTGCCTGTAGTAGTTCATCTCAAATGCACGATCAACTCCTTTACGTTGCTGTGCAAGAGTGGTATTTCCTTTAGCATGTGTCACAGCAACAGGCAGACCCTTCAAGTGTGGCCTGTCTCGCAAACCAACAGACACAAAGAAGCAATCCATATCAATGTGCATTATTACCTTATCACTGCTGACATTATATGAACTGTTATTCCTTCTCCCCCACTCCTGTAATGTTTCTTGTCCAGGGAACCTGCCATCACTTTGTTCCCGGAGTTGTGTAACATATTGTTTGAACAAAGCACCCATCGTGGAAATGTGGTGCAGGCGGGAATGGCTGTAAAATTCAGACAGGAAGTCTGGCTCAGTGGCATGCAATGACTGCTTTCTTTCTGCAACATCAGTTGTCGACACACTGGCTGCATTACTCTTCTCACCAGAAGTCTCTGTACCTTGCAGTAGCTTTGAACTCTCCACTTCACCCACACCAAAGTTCAGTCGTGCCTGAGCTTTGGATGTGTACAGCAGATACTGTCGATAATCCAGTAGCCTTCCCTCCTGCACACTGTCCACAATCCAACTTGGCTTCACAACCTTCAACGTTCTCAAAAGCTTCATCTTGCATTTTGGCAGGTTGGAGGCTATAATATGTGTCGTCTTGTCTGTCTGGTAGAGGTGATACACCCCTCCATGCAACATCATCATTCTTTTCAGTGAGTCGCAGATGGCACTACAAAATAACAATAACACATACAACAGTTCATAAGTGTTCAAGGTTTCATCGTTATTAGTTTCCAACACCAACACATCAGTGGTTCTCAAGTGCAAGATTGGAGGTCCAACAAACAACATGAGAAGAAAAGAGCTCTGGATTAGGAAAACATTATGTCAGATAAACAGACTAGATTGTTCTGTTGTTACATAACACCAGAAGCAGCTCAAACCTTCCCATCTCTGGCACCAGTGGTAGATGGTGCCTCAGCATCCTATCAGCATAGTGGGAAGTAAATACAAGTACATATTAGACAGCAATACACCTCTCAACAGTCATCTCATTTTCAACATTTGGATATCCACAGACCATGTCATACCTACACACATATATACATTACCGTATTTACTCGAATCCAAGACTACTCTAATCTAAGATGACCCCCCCCCTCAAATAAAACACGTCTGCCAAGGGAAAGTGTATTTATCCAAACCTAAGAAGACCCCCCAGAAATAAAAGTCTGTTAAGAAAAAATATTTTACTATTAATTTCATACTTTTAATACACAAAGCATGTCAGATTCTATCTACCTTTACCAATCAGTGTCACTGTCTTCATCTTCGCAGTCAGTGCCTTCATCTTCCTCACACTTGCTCCTAACATTCCCATCCTCTTCACTGTCATTCCACAACATATCACATAAAGACTCCAACATAAACATAAAGACTCACAATTTTCTCCACAGATGGTGTTAGTGGTGTTAAGAATTTTAAATACATGTGTTCTGAATTTTTGGTTGTCTGTAGTCTGAGCAGTCTGTGTTCATGGTTCTTTTTATGGTTTTTTAATTTGTAGATTTGTCCAGGCTTTATTTTTGAGTCTTGTAGTTAATTTTTCAATAGCCATTTTCCTGTTACTACCCTTGGGCTACATCTGTTCTCAGGTACATATCTTAACAAGTTAGCTGTCTATGGTAACCAGTGACTGAGAATAGCTTGATCTAAGGGGTCCACCAGGTTAGGTGTTTCTTTGCCTGAAAACAGAAATGGAGCCAGCTTCCGAAACGCAGTGCTTTAAAAAAATAAGACGGACAACGTTCCAAAAACAATTTTGTCAGTGAACTTCAGTTGTACTCTCTTCTCTCGTTTGTTTATGCATGACGATTTGGCAATGCGGTGCTTGTTTTGGCTCCCCATCTTCCTGTTCAGAGCAATCCGGTTTGGCGCGGTCCGGTTCGGTGCTTCATATGCAAATTTAAGACAACCTCACATATTTAAGTGCCAAATTTAAGGGAAAAAGCCTCGTCTTGCATTCAAGTAAATATGGTATGTTTTTGTCTTAAACTCATCATTTCATTTGGGTTTCAAATGAATTTCTTAACACAAAAACGGTTCAACACAGCAGTCTGTAGATTGCTATACTCACAAGCTCTTTTGTGGTATTTGAGGACTCAAGGTAGGAAGTATAAAGTTTCCAGACTTCTGGGATGAGGAAATGTGGTTTGCTAGGTAGGAACCAATGTTTTGTGCAACCATTATACTACAATGTAGAGCATGCAAACAGTTCCATCCATAACAGTAAGAATATTAAAACTACTATCTGTCAAAATTAAGAAGAAACTCATTTAGCATAGCAAAATAAATACATTGGATTGTGTAAATAGCAGAAGCTGCATAGACTGTTGCCACAATGTGCAAACAAACTATTCCATGATTGAAACAAGACACAGGTCCATGTAACTGTGCAGAAGTAAGAATTGTTAGATGGTTCAGTTCAATAAATTATATTGGATATCCAAAATACCACCAACTTTTACACATGTAAGCCATGAGCATTACTTAAACTTACACATAATAAATTAATTAATACACTCCATATTCCTTACTGGCATGTTTAAAAATCTTAATAACACATTGTTATTATGATACTACAGATCACAAAAGAACTTGGAGGAGGCAACATCACAAATTCTCACAACTGCATACCCAAAATACCGAAGTTTTAAAAAGGACAGAATAAAGAAACAATTTGAATTTTAATCATATTACAGAGAAATCAGACCTAACAAATTCTTAAGACTTTTTTGTAATTAATAAAAATTCATGTGACAACAGTCAACTACAACCTAAGCTGACATATACAATACAATATAATGTAACACAGTATAATTACAATGATGGGCTGAAAAGTTTTGCCTCCTCTGTCATATTTTTTATTAGAGTAATGACAACTGGATAAAACTGGTTCCATGCAGTCACATGATATCTCCCCTCACCATATGTAACCTTGAACCCACAGCTATACATAACTCTGGTTCAGTGCCAGTCAAAATGAAAGGCTGTGAGGATGTGCGGTTCAAAAAATGTGCCATTATTGAGTTATTGACTGCAGAAAAAATTCCTCCCATCGACATTCATCACCGTATGCAGGCAGTGTAGGGGATAAATGTGTTGATGTAAGCTTTATTGTAAGCCCAAAATGTGTAGCTATGTTGTAAAACAAGGCAATTTGTTTTACCAATAAAGAGTTGAATTGGACTGGAGTACTGTCATTTTTGATCTTGAACCTGTGAGCCAAAACCCTTGGTTCAAAAGCCTGAAGTAAATTCTGTGGCTATACATCACCTGTCGTTTCTGTAATTACACTGAATAAATGCTAGACACACTAAGAACTTAGCCCAGCACAAAATTTCTGCTAGCATCAAAGACAGTTTTATTATATACTCTAACCAGAAGCCCAACAATGCATACCTGTGTACCCATTCACGAAGATGGCAACACCCTGGAAGATACTGCTACCAGCATTACTGTGGCTACAACCCTCTTTTGCAGCATCCTCTGAAAACTGTTCTTGCAATTTGGCTTTCTTCGCTGCCATGTAGCCCCCCTAAAACAAATAATTAATCTCATACCATCTTTTTTATGTAGTAGTAAGATCACGTGACAATACCAATAATTATTTTATTATTAAGAGCACTTAAAATTTTGTCTGCACAATTCAATGGGGCTTTTTCCAGTCATGAACTTTTTCTAGATATAAATTCTTTGTCTGCACGGATGTTATCTGACTTTTATTTTTGTTATAAATTCATCATTTTCTGTAGGTAAACTTGCTTAGAAAATTCTTGGGAAGATATTTTAGAATTGTATTAAACTATAAATCAACATTGTGGATGTTTAATACTGAGCCCCAATTTTTATTACTTAGAAGAGCCATCAAGTCAATAATACTGTCATTCTATTTTATGTTATTCATACCGTGCACATCCTTATAATTAATACATCAACCAACTTATGTACTTAATAAAATACAGCAGGGTGCCAAAACATGTAGGAATTTTATACTTGCTTCTGAATATATTTTATTAAGTGCGTAAGTTTGTTGATGTATTAACAGTCATTCTAGAGTAGTCAGTTTCGTTTCCTGTACTTCTGATAATCTAAAACCATCTGTCTTCTTTTACAATTAAAAGTTGAACATTATACTGACACGGCCCATTTCTCACTGGATTGGTAGTGAAGTGATCTCCCCTGGAACTGTCATTAAAACATTAGCAGTGGAAGTGCTGACTTATTTTGAGTTCTTATGTGGAAGATGGCTATTGCAGCGAGAATAAAGGATATACATAAATTATTAATTTGTCAGTTTTGTTGTTTTGACTTTATTCTAAATGTAGAATTGGCCTATTTACAGCGATCTGGATGTATTTCAGTTATTTAATTCTGAATCTGAGTTTTCGAATATTCTTTGGAAGTTGACGACAAAGTCTAATTGGGAACTATGAGGTTCTCACAGCCATGTTTCACAGGAAAGAGGTGCCTCCACTTTCAGGTCGAGCAGCCCAAGATCTCACACTACTTTGTCCCGAATATGAAGGCACTATCCTCCTCCGAAACGTATTTACCAGTCGACAAGACGAAACATTCCAGAATATTTAAATCTTCAAAATTTTGTGGATGATGCAGGCAAATATAAGATGACTGGGAAACTGAATGGGTATTCATCAGAATAAAACAGTCAAGGAACGGAAGCTAGATGTGAGCGCCATGTGGCCCCTGTATTAGAAGATTGCAAGTAACCGAATCTGCAATGCCAATCAACCGTTCAGGGGAGTAAACACAACTTCCTAACACTATGTGCATCAGCAACGGACAATGTCCATAATATCCGTATGTGAAGCCTGGAGGGAGATGAAGACTGAATATAATCCAAGTCATGCTAATGAAACTATAAAAATATTTATTACACCTAACCTAAATATTTAATTCTTATTTTTACCCATGAAGCAAATCCATTATCTTCAGAGGTGTGATTCTTCCGTCGGTTCTGCATTCTCATATAAATGATCCCATATGAAGCAAAACAATGTTCAAGTAACGACGACAATCCTTCTAATTCACATTTTGAAAACCACACAACTTTCGAACGCCCACGCATCAAACGCTAAACGTCATGCGGTATGGCACGGAAATAATTTCAACTCGTCAGCTAGCACGGATAAGAGATAATTAGCACAAAAAAGATGCTCAATAGAGTTCGACAGCCATGATTACTAACGTAGATAGATACTCCGTGCCGCCAGGGTCACGTTACCAACGAACGAATCTCAAAATGTACAGCTTTAGTTATTATTTTAAGGTTTTTATAACCACTGTATCAAATTATAAAATTAATTATATGCGTTTACAAAAATTAGGAGGGACACTTTGACTCTTGGTTGAAATGGAAGTAATTTCAGTGTTACCACACGAAAATTGATAAATTACACTTCATGTATTATCTGTACACTTTGCCCTGAATTGGTACACAATAAATTTCCCAGCATTTGCAGTTGATATTTTGTATGTATACATAACCTAAGAAGTAAAAGATGAATTAAAAGTAAAATGGAATCGGGAGTAAGTAATTCGTCTTTGATGTCCTAATTTGGTACATTGCATTTAATGGTAGGAGAAAATGCAGACAAAAGTGGCACAGGTCCTAGGTGGTCTCAGTACCACTACGATCTCCGTGTAAGGTTATGTTCTTTACATGGGTATGGTAAAGTATTGATGGTTATGCTGGACTTGACCCTTGCCATGCACTTACTAGCGTGTTATCTTATGTTGCTGTACTTTGTGATAGCGAGGCTCCTGATGACTTTTCTTTGCGTATCCAACTTTGTATGTTAATGGAACTGTTGTTAATTAGCTGTACATATATCCATAAAAGAAATAAAAGCGCAAAATGTTGGGTGAAGTTAGCAATTTATTATAGTTTAAACCTGCCGTCACTGAACTACTTAGTACAAATAACTGTGCAACAAATGTATGAGATGTGAGATTCTCATTGCAGTGAACATTTAGATTGTGCTTTATATTCACCGTGCATCTTTTTATAATTGAATTATTTGTACCAACAAATGCACTAAGACAGTTTTTTCACTGTTTTCTTTATTATTACGATGCCCCAATACGCATTTCGGCAGTTATTCTGCCATCATCAGGGGGTATTTTAAGTGAGTTTTTACATAGACCAATTCTTTGGTTACGTCATAACAGTGAGTCAGTATTTGTTACCACATCGTATAAAATATAAACTGGAACACATGCTGCAAATAGGACCACGCTGCCATTAATTAATAATTATACTATAGAGGATAGTATAATATACTACTTGATTTTATTGTAAATTTTTATAAGTTTTAATAATTTAATAACTTTTAGCAGCTTAAGAATACGACTAATGTGACAAAATTTTATACGATTTGGTAACAAAATTCTGACTCACTGTTATGACGTAACCAAAGAATTGGTTTATGTAAAAACTCACTTAAAATACCCCCTGATGATGGCAGAATAACTGCCGAAATGCGTATTGGGGCATCGTAATAATAAAGAAAACAGTGAAAAAACTGTCTTAGTGCATTTGTTGGTACAAATAATTCAATTTAGATTGTGATCTGGGTTATGGCATTGTGCTGCATGGTTGGTGGTTACCAACTTTTGGTGGAATGTGCTAACTGATTTTATTATACCCTGAAGGTATAGTCAGCAGGTTCCTCCAAAAGTTAATGGTCGTAATTAATTACACTCATGCCATGTCCCATAACTGTGACAATAATTTGCCTCTTACATGGATAGCATGGTGGGTGAATTCTTGTTCAGGTTGTGTAAATAAACATAAAATTTTTGACGTATTATTACAGTCTTGTCATAACTCATGGGTCTTTGAACTGTTTTTTTTTTTGCAGTGATGGTGATCCAGTGTGTAGCGTCAATACTGTAGTGTCAAACACCGTATCCAGCCACAGCCAATTGGCTGTGACATGTGTTTAGAGTGAGCATGTTTCTGCATGTGGAATGAATGCTGACACGTCAAGCACTGTGGTCAACTACGGCCAAGCACCTGCAACATGTAATTGGAGGGACAGTGATTCTGCATGTAGACTGAAGACTGTCATGTCGAACAGTGGAACCAGCCATACCCAGTTTCCCAAGGTGTGTGAATGGAGCAGCAGTAAATTGACAAAGCCTCGATGTGATAAAAAAAAGGGTGAAGTGTTGTCTTGGAACTGCGAGTTGAAGTGATCCGGGAAAGCTCTAGTGGTCTGTCACAACGGGCACTTGCTCTCAAATTCAACTGCAGCAAGACACAGATTCAGAACATATTAAAAGATAAGGATAGACTGTTGCGAGAATGGAAGGAGGGAGGCAGCCAGTTTGCAAAAAGAAAGAGAAGGCAGAAGAATGAAAATGTGAACAATTTTGTGTGGGAGTGGTTCAAGGAAGCTCGTGCCAAGGGCTTGCCTCTTAGTGGTCCAATTCTGCAGGAGAAAGCACGTGAATTTGCAGCATTTTTTAACATAGAGAAATTCAATGCTAGCAATGGATGGTTGGACAGTTTTAAAAAGCGTCATAACATTGTTTTCAGGGACATTCTTGGAGAAAGTGAGATGGAGGAAGCTGATTGGAGGTTGCATGTGGCAACTATGTGTGAGGGATATGGACTGAGGAATGTCTTCAACGTGGATGAGACTGGACTCTTCTTCAGAGCAGTGCCTGATAAGACAATACATGAAGACAAAACTTGCCACAGAGGAGAACTTGCCAGTGAAAGGTTTACATTGTCATTTTGTATCAATGCTCTGGGAGAGAAGGAGACCCCAGTTGTCGTCTGTCCCAAATGCATTAAAGACAATGATGCTCCACAACTGGGTGTGGAATGTTATGAAAATAGCAGTGCATGGATGACACCAGACATCTTCTGTCAGTGGATTACTAAGTTTAATGAGAGGATGATTCAGGAGAATAGAAAGATTCTCCTCTTTCTGGATGATGCTCCTTGTCATCCTCTGTTGGAACTGTCAAACATTAACTTTGTTTTTCTCCCTGTCAATTCTACGAGTAGATTGCAGCCACTTGATCAAGGTATTATCCAGGCATTCAAAGTTTTGTACAAACGGAGAATGCTGAGGTCCCTGGTTGCAAGAATGAATGGTACGATGAGTATTGCACAACTTGCTCGTCAGATAACAGTTTCTGATGCCATCTCATGGGTGAAGTCAGCATGGATGGAAGTGAAGCCTACAATAGCACAGCGGTTATTTGCCATGTGTGGTATGAAAAGTGAACAAGCAAGTGCAACCCTTGAGGATCACATTGCCACAGAACTTGATAATATAGCAATAGAAATGTCATTACTGGGTGAAGCAGCAGGCATAGATGTTGAATTGGAGCCAGAGGGGAATCATGTTATTCCATGTTATGATGCTGGACGTGATTGGGAACAGCAGCTGCTGGGGGCTGCATGGGGTGATGAGCTCACTGCAGGTGAGGAAGCAGACAGGACAGAGGAGCCATCAGTAATGCCTCTACCCCTCAGCCAGGCTCTGAACAGCATTGCTGCTCTGAAGGCTCTTGCCAATGAGCTAGGAAACTATGACAAGCTGAGGACAGCACTGGAAGTGGCAGAGGAAGAATTTGAAAACATCATAGTGAAAGAGCGCTGCCATTACTAGAGATTACAAGTTTTTGTGTATAATTTATTTGAAATAAACAGAGAAGTGTATGGTTCTTCTAGGCATAACTAAATCATTTGTAAGCCCAGTCTGCCACTCCACAGGCCCTGATCATATATGAAGAGCTTGGTGCAGAAATCAGACAGGGAAATATTTTCACTGACTTAGTATTTTTGTAGTTCCTGGGCATATACATAGCTAGAAATAAACCAATACTTGTTGCACCTAATTTAGTTTCCACAATCATCCTTGCCTCTGTAGCTGATATCCAAGGCTCGGAGTGGGCATAGATCTAGAGTGATAACAGCTCGTCAGTGCCACGAGTTCTTGTATTTAACAAAGCTATTTGTAGTACCTTACCCTTTAAAAAACCTGTACACATCAAAAAGCACCCCTAAGATTTATTTTATATATTTAGGCAACAAGGAAATTTACTGCATTTTTAAGACATGCTGCATAATTTCTGCTTTATTTACTACAAAATGTCATTTATTTCATAATTTGATCATGTTTTGTTCAAATATGTCTTTCATTAACCATGCACTAAAATGTAAATACCACCACAGTCAGATCAAGGTTAACGCAACTGCTGTTCCCAACCTGTAGGAATGAATTCCGTAACCCGCATCATACTAAATTCCACTATGTATTGGTCATTACCTCAGGTTAGAGGAATGTCTACTTATTTCTTAGAAGTCATTTTCACGCTGACTAATATTATTGTCTGTATGAATCAGGCATAAAAGCAACAGTTGTTTATCCTGTCTTATGGAATTACTGTGATGACTTAAGTTTTTCTGGGCAATCGGCCATGTTAATGTAGGGTTCGTATCCAACCTTTCAAAGACTCTGTATTTATCATCTAGGGTTGATGTGGTAAGTGACATGGCCACTCATTTGTATTTATACCTGCAATATTGGTCCCCATTTTCCAGCGTAGATCAGTTTGCGAACACTGGGAAGAGTCAGGCAGTAAGTCTTCACCATTATTCTTATGAGTAACCATAAAGACAAAAGAAAGATTACCTTGGCCATAGGGTTGCACATGTCTACTGCGTGCCATAGTGTGTTTTAGACATGTTCCATTGAGATAAGTGATAGGCAACAAGCAAAAAATACAGCTATTCCAACCAGACTAGTTGGTAGTAACAAAGCACTCTATAAACTTCAATGATGCCAAGTTTCTGCCTAGAATGAGACTATATGAATTGCGTAGTGAGGAAGATAGTCAAGACTCAGAAATACATCCAAATATCTTCAACTGAGGTGCGGGGCTCTGGTGACACATTTCAGTGTACCCAGCCAGCAACATTATTCAGGGAGATAGGGCCATCCAAAGGTACTGAATAAGAGCCAGTAGCAGTGGCCAGATTAGGCAACATGGACTGTGACAATAAATGGCCAGACTTCATCCACTGATCCCCCAGCAGGCCACCCTGGTTACAGTACTTCAAACTCTGACAGCATATTGTGGTATAAATACAGCAAGACATAATATCACTAATCACAGCTTTGCCTGGCTGATGGAAGCAGAGACGTCCTCTGAAACATTTGGCATGAAAAGTACATTCACACAGGTGATTGCATAAGAAGACGTAATTAAATGTAGTTGCCACTAAAGCTGTAACTTTTATATAATTATAATGAACATGTTATTTGCATTAGGAAATACTGAATATTCAGAGTATGTTATAAATTAAAAGCAGTTCATAGACTTTTGGTGTCTCTCACCATTGAACCTCTGCCCATCTACTAAATTATTTTACGATGATATTCAAAAAGCTAAGTAACAAAAATTACATGAGAAGTCACTGCAACATTAAATTCAGCTCATTATTCTACTGAAGTGTCATTCTTTTAACACACAATCCACAAGCACGTTGATGAATTTGCTTCCATCTTGGCACAGGTTTGAAAATTCCATTTTGGTACACATCGGACTCTTGCTTTGGCAACCATTCATGAACAGCCATCTCTTCTTCATTATTTTTGAATGTGCCAAGACAGTACAAATTTATCAGCATGCCTGGGGATTATGTTGAAAAGTAATGATTGGTGAGTGGAATAAATGAGATACAATTAACATCGTAATGACTTCCCAATTCTGATGACCTGGTCAGTGGTGTAGGTAAGGCAGATGCCACAGTGTGGGAATGCCCCATGTGTCAGGGGAGCCCCAAACACAGAGAACATTAAAATCTGTTGTGGGATAATACAAATATTTGATCATGATGTATATGACTGAAATATGTAGTGATACAGTGATTGTTGTGGGCTGTTTTGGACTGGATTCCTTTATTCTGACAGAAGACAGTATTCTGGACCATTGTTATGGGATATGGGAGTAATTTCACTAACACTTATAGGGGGCCCCTTGACCAGTTAGCTATGCCATTGGATCTAGGGAACTTCACTGAACAGCCCTAATAATTACAAAAATACTGATGCTTTATAAAAGTGAGGTTAAAGTTGTCCCTGTACAAGCCATGGAAGCATATAAGAGAAGTGGAGGTAGAGTTCCACTCATTCTTAACCTCAGCACTAGATGGAGGTGATTGGTGAATGTCATGCCCCGGTCCCTTTACCACCGGGAAAGAACCCCGTACGGAGTTGAATTGGAGGTTATGTTCAGCACTGTAATCGGGCGATTGTCCCCACCACCAACGGCGCCAGAACCATGACGCGCCACAGCTGTCACTTGTGGTGCCGTTTCCACGAACGAGTTCAGTCGCGTCACTTCTACGAACAGTCAACATCTGAGTGACCTGCCTTTCGTTCTGAAGGTGTTTATTTCTGCATACTGAATTATAACTTTGACTCTGCACTACTTATTACCGAAGGTGAACACCGTCCAGCTGTATCGGACTCTTAAGTCTGCGTCGTACAGTGATAAGGTGGAAAAGACAAGGTGTCATTAAACACAGTGTAAAATGTGTCACGTTACCGCCTTCAATTCAAAGGGAATCTATCCAGAATTTATGCTTCATGTTCTTCTTCTCTAATTTCTTGTGTAGTAATACAAGAAGACCAAGTTCCTCTTCAAACTCCGTTTCAAAATTGGAGCTGACCGAGAAAACAATGCATGAATCTCGCGGCGCGCAGTGCGCCGAAGAGCCTCCCCTCCCCAGGCCGGTGCCTGATTTCAGGCTTCCGCCGCGGTGTAAATGAGATCTTCGCTCTTCAGGGATGGGTAGTTAGTCACCGACGTTTCGGAACAACATAGCGGTCCCATCTTCAGGGGTCAAGCCTTGACCCTTGAAGATGGTACCGATAGGTTGTCCCGAAACGTCGGTCACAACCCATATATGCTACGTAAGGTCCCAGAAGAGTGAAGATCTCAACTTTGTTTCCGCATCTGAAAGTTGTCAGCGACGATATCGCTTCATTCTGAAAGGCAGGAAACAATAAATATCGCGGTATTATTTCCCTTGATGTTGGATTTGGGAAAGAGGGTGAAAATCAAAGCCTAAAATGTAATCACAAATGTCGCTATTTATGACATATTTACAACCAGTTGTACACTGTTTAAACCGAGTAACATTAACTTTAAAATGATCTCTGGTTGGGCTCTCTGCCTTAAATCATTCCGGAGAGATTTGATTATGAATAGTCGCGCACGAGGACGAATATGACCAAATTATGAAAAACTGAAGCGCCATGTCTTTAAAACAAATAACCTTCAGGGCTCAAATTTCACGAAAACTAGTCTCTCCAAATACCGAGTGTAAAAAATTCAAACAGATTATTTTGCTGTGCGATTTGACGTGGAATCGTTGATGTGTGTATGTATGTATGTTGGCAATCGTCGTGGAAGGCAATGTTATATCTACAGGACGACTCTAGAGTAAATACGTAAAACTGCATTAGTTATAAACTAGTACTGTATAAGCTTTACAATGGTGCAGCAATCGTAGCAATAAAGCACTCCGTTTAGGAGATACAGCCATTTACTATTACGTATTTACTTGCTAGACACGGTTGACAACCATTTTTCTGCTCTGTGGATTGGGCGTTTGAGGACCAAGAGAATGACTTCCGCATACTCCCGATCTTACGTCATGTGGTTTCTTGTTGCGGTGGTTGGACCAAAGAGGATGTCTACCGTTTAAAACCGGGAAAACTTTATGAATTGGAATAACAAATTCGAGATTTTACCACTGTTACTCCTGATTTATCAAGGAAAAGTGTTGATTCTAGGTCGCAGAAGTGTGTGCAAAATTCTGCGGCTTGCGTTGAAATCCGAGTTAAAGAGGATTTCAAAATGGTGCAAGAATTGTAGGTATATGCATTCCGTTATGAGATGCAGCTGTTTAATTTCAAGTATTTAGCCTACTTTCCCTATGTTCGAAGGGCACCTCGAAGGTGATTTCCATTAGATGAGAACAGAATGGCAGAGCACACATCCAGGTATAAGTGAACAATGTATTGGCATATTAGGGGTTCTGTGTCCTAATACAACTTTGCTGTATAGGCCCTATAGCACATTATCGTAATATGCACCTAACTACTGCCACCGTCAGGAGTGGCACACACAGATTCCAAATTGCAGTGCACCTGTCATGAAATATGAAATAAAATAAACACAGAAACAACTAAAAAATTAAAAGTTTTCATAAATACATTTTACAGTCGTTGAACATTATTGTTAGAATTGTTAAGTTCTCGTGTTTACTCAGTCACCATTCCACTGATTCACTTACATGTTTGATGAGACGATACAATTACAAATTTTAAAAAATCCTTTTCTGTTGTTGCGAAACTATTGTTGAAATGTCGAACCTCCCGTCTTCTGCATTGTTAATGGCAGATGCTATACTACAAAGGGGATTAAACGTTTTTAGGCGCGTTTGCAAAATTGCGAAAGCGACTATTAGCTTCGTCATGTCTATCTGTCTGTCCGTCTGTCCGCATGAAACAACTCGGCTCCCACTGGACGGATTTTCATGAAATTTTATATTTGAGGATTTTTCGAAAATCTGTTGAGAAAATTAAATTTCATTAACATCTGACAAAAATAACGGGTACTTTTCATGAAGACCTATGTACATTTATGATAACACGTCGCTCAGTTCTTCGTAGAATGACACAGACAAGAGTTCTAGAAAAAATCAAAACACACATTTTATGTTCAATCATTTTTTTCCCGAAAGTCGTGCCGTTTGTGATATAATGTGGAAAAATATGGTACAGCCTGACAGGCCACATGCGCTTTGCGTGCTAGGTAACCAAGGCTACAGACACACACTCGGAATATGTAATACTTATTGCTTTTCCACGGCAACAATGGTTAAGCGAACGCGCCTCTATGTTACGTTTATGCTTACATTGCCTGCATTGTTTCTGTAACTATGCTTATTATGCTCGTCAGTGATCAGTGGGTAAGCCGATCCCAGTTGCCGCGCGGTCTAAGTCGTAAATCTGCGGCCGTTTGCTAGCTGGGATTGCGGGTTCGAATCCTGCCGGGGGCATGGATATCTGTATCTTGAGAGTGTTGTGTGCCGTCACGTAGAGGCCTCTGCGACGGGCTGATCACCCGCCCAGAGGAGTCCTACCGAATGTGTGGTCTGTCTGGCCCACTAGGGGCTGTCGCGCCACCATGGAATCGATCAGTGGGTAAATGACCGATGTTAGGTACACGCTGTGCTGAGCCTCTTGCTTGTTTCTCCAAATATATTAGCATGTTAATATTGCTTACGCAGCACATACAAATATTCTTAGAGTTGTTCGTGAGTAAAGAATTGCAAAGGGATTCGTATTACTATAAAAATAATCTATGCCTCTATTGTACATTGCTTTAAAAAGTTAAGGAATAAAACAGAAAAGAAACGCAAACCAAGAAACACAGCGCTGCTGCCCTTACCTTCTTTTATAGTAGCTTGTACTTCAGTTTAATATGACGATTTCTCTCAATCAAAACGCAGAATTTGGGAGTGTTTTCTAATTGTAGGTTTCAAAAACATCAGGTGAATTAGTAAAGGAAGATACTAAGAACTGTAAGGACTTTAATAAGAGATTACGATATGAAGACATATTAAAGGTGTACGTTTTAAATTCAACAATTAGATTGAACGAAAGATTAAACAGCCAACAATGAATGCAATATATGAATTCCTGATTTTGTTTAGTGTCGTTTACAATGCATGAGATGTCAGTATGTATTCCGCGTGTGTCACATTTCAGTACAAGTCCTTGTCTCTGTAGGAAGCAAGCGATGACATGTGTTTGCTAGTCCTTGATATGGAGACTACGTACTATCGCAGCCTTCGTTGTGTGACCGAAGGAAACATTTGTTGTCTTTGGGTCTGTAAGTTTCTTTAATCCACACAGGAGAAGGCTGTCATAGATTTAACGTGCAGATTGGATGACGTCTGAATAACTGACGAGTTTTCACAGAAACAAAGACGCGAAAGAAAGAACACGGGTTCAAGGCAACTTCTGTAATGATTTGCCAAGGACGGTTCCGAAACTTCACTATCATAATAAAATTGAGAAATTCGGGTTACGATGAAGCCAGAGCCTTTTACCATCAATTTTCAGCTGCGGTGATGTGTAGAAGATGTGGGTCATAATCCGCGTGACGTATGACGGGAATACCTGTTATACTATGGCGTGTGGGAACAGTTGAAGGCCACGGCTCGGCGGACTTATAAGCCAGAAGCCTGGTTCGCGCGGGGCAGTGAGATGAAACGCATGATGGCTGGTGGATGGAGCCGTGTGTTGTTGGCCGTAGTTGCTACCGCGGTAGCGTGCGCCTTCTTCGGTGTCACGGTCGGTAAGTGAAAGTCCGTTGCTTCTTGTTTCACCAACCACTACAGTTATTATTATTAGTAGTAGTAGCAGCAGTAAAAATGTCACTATCAACTTAGTCATGTAACTACGCTTCCGACAGCTGCAGGGACTTGCACTGAAATGTCAGAGATTAAAGGCGAAATGCACTTTGAACTATCGTACAGTGTAACTGAAATTAAACGAAGCCAGGAATTTTAGTTAATTTTTTTTATGGCTCGACAGCTTTATATGGACCTGGGTCTCCTCGTTTCGTCGAGGTTTCATGATCACACACATTTGAGACACACCACAGTCGGTATGACTCCTCTGGACGAGGGACCAGCTCGTCGCAGAGACCTGACAACACACAACACTCACAAGAGACAGACATCCATGCCCCCGGTGGGATTCGAACCCACGATCCTAGTAAGCGAGCGGCCGAAGACCCACGCCTTAGACCGCACGGCCACTGGGATCGGCAATTTTAGTTCATATCATGTAGTATATAGACCTACGTACATACATACATATATACACACGTACATACATACACATACGTACATATATACATATACACACTCGTACACATATATATACATACATAGGCCTACATACATACATACATACATACACACACATTTAAACACATTCTATAGTCATTTCATTGCAGTGTTTTATGAACAAAGGCTTAAGCACAGCACAGCTCATAAAATGCCCTGATTAGCATCATCATTAGCATCGTCGTCGTCTTCATCATCTAAAATAGAAAAAGTAACTACTTAAGAGTGACATTTGCAACAGTTTGTACCCTGACTGTTAAAATGTTCGGTGATTACACAGCATAAAGAGCAGTGAAATAGATGGGGTATGTGAATCGCTTAGAGGAACGAGAAATGAACACGGAATTTTAGTTGCAAATCCTCAAAGAAAGGCACCACTTGGACTATACAGCATTGAATCCAACTAATTGCGCGTGTAACCGTAAATGTTTATGAAATTTATGGTTACATGTGCCATTAATTGGATTAAATACTCTATAACAGTGGCTCCCAAAATGCGCTCCGCGGATCCATTCCGCGACCGGTTCCCAGGACATCCGTTTATACATTTCTCTAATGGCTACATTGAAGTTTATTTATTTTTTAAATAAAGGAATAATGCTTTATTAAAAATAATCGCAGAACTTCTTTAATTGGCGATATGTTTGTTTCGTGTAACCGTCAGAATATCTAATTAAGAAACTTCCTGTGCCCACGAAGCGAGCGACAGTCCTGTTAACTAAGGTCAAATGATGCAATGCATTGTTACCTATGCTATTGATATGTATTCGTAGCTATCTAAAATCAGTTCTGAGATATACATTTTTAATCTGGATATCTATCATCCGGACACTATATTTACATGAGCAAGGATATCAGGGTCCGTGGTTATTTTTTGAAACCAAAAGGGGTCCACGAGCAAAAACTTTGGGAAACACTGCTCTATAGCAAATATATTGCACGGAATGTAGATAATAATAAACGCCCCCTAGAATTTATTAGTCTAGATAGAGGATAGCATTAAAACTTAATTTAAAAGGAATAGGTTGTTAAGTGTGAATGGCATTGGAACTGCTGAGAAATAGGAACACAAGAATGGCTTTGTGAAATTCAAGTTCCGTAAAAGGAAGAAATTCCTTGACCAGAATAATACATGTTAACTTCTGAAGTATAAATATCGTAAATTTGAATTATCTGTGACAGCAGCGTCACTGCACAACAATACACGAAAATATGAATTTACACAAAATAAATCATCACGCTACATCCGTGATCAGTTCCCACTGGCATGAAACACCTGTTGCCTTCCAGTTTTCCTTCCGAGTCCTTTTATTGTCGAACGTTTAATTAGGCTAAGGTTTACAGCGATGTGTCACGTCATTACTGCGACCTTGGCGCGAAACGAACCGTCGGCGTAAACATTTAATTTGTGCTGCCATCTAAGACACTTAGATCCATTTTATGTGTCTTCGTATGTGTAGGAATTCTGGCTCGTTTTCGAGTTAAAATGAATTCTGAGCAAGAAAATTCTGTAGACATTTGGTAGAACTTTTCGGACAGGGTTTAGTCTTGAAACTTGATAGTTGAGGAAGTGGGACAAAGAGGAAGGAATATAAAGTCCGGATTATTGATCAGTACCTGTTTGAATGTTTAGACAGCAGTGACCGCTAGAACAGTCGAAATGACAGTTCTGCAATGCGCAAAAGAAAACGTTTTAGTACAGGAAGTAATCGCAGGGCACAAACCCCAACCCACACTACACGCATTCCTTTAAATACCTTTCAAGTTTCAAGTTACCAGTCCCAGTCTGTACACGTGCCTACGCAAAATGGTGACACAGAGAGGATTTGTCCAAGTTTAGTCGAACGAGTTGTTACAGGTACTTGTATTACGTATTACTCACTATTTGTACTGAGTATTTATTTACAGATAGCAACAAAACCATATGCTAGGATTACGGGATGAATAAATTACCGGTACAAGTATGATTAGTTAAAACTGTTTACTAAGGCCACTCAATGTGACTGGTGTCTTGTCTATTTCTCGTAATTTCTGCCCAGATCGGAACATACGTTGGTTATGCTGAAGGTATAGTCATTGTTACATCTGCTCCTTTCCTTCATTTTCAGTTATGTCAACCTCGATAATCCTAGTGCATAGACACAGACATTGGCGTAACTTTGGGGGGGGGGGGGGGCAGGGGTGGTCAACTGACCCTCCAATATTTTTTCTATTTAAGAAATTGTTTTTGGTTAGTGAGTTGCAGAAGGGCAAATAAAAAATTAAGCGAGAAGGGGAAAAGGGGTGTATATATATATATTTATTTATTTATTAAAGACTGGTTCAAACCAATTTCCCCCTTATCCTAACTTGACTTCTTCGTAAAGTAAAGTTCCTAATACCCATGGTCGATTTTGCTCCCCCCCCCCCCCCACCCGCCGCAGTATTATTAGCCACGTTACGTCCATGCATAGAGGTTGCTGAGAGTGACTGCAGGAACGACACGTGCTTCTCAACATTGGAAGGAACTGTTTTTGAAATAGCAGCCTCAATCTCACAACTCAGTGTTACAAAAACTTACCATATGTGTGGTATATATTATACAGGGTGAGCGAAGACTCCATGTGCATCTGTCGGAAGTAGGATATACTCGTAGGATAGGGTAGAACGCTCAGTGAATGAATGTACAGTACTACGCCGAGAGCGCAGAGTTGGAGGGGGTTGGGACTACGTGACAGAGGTCACGTATGCCACGTAGAGTGCCCTACTCCTATTATGGGACATTTCCACTTTCAGGACAGTGCAGCACCCTTCTTTCAAATGAAATTTTCGCACATCCTATATACTGCACTACAAGACGGAAGGTTGTCGTGGGTTCGATTCCCGATGGGGTCACTGGGATTTTTCATCGACCCCAGAGCCGACTCAGCCTCTAACAGAAATGAGTAAAGGGTAAGGGGGTAAAGGCGGCCGATGCGTAGGGCTGACAGCCGTCCCACCATGTCTAGAAATTCTGGGAGCCTCAACCTCCTGGAGTCCTAGGGACCTGTCCAGGCCTGCATAAGGATATCTTTACCTTTACCTATATATATATATATATATTAATGTATATTATTGTAAATTAGCAAACGAGCTCTATTTGGGACCGAACGTTTTAAAAAGTAAGATGCTCTGAAGTATTCAATTCAACAAGAAGATCTGTAGTAAAGTTGCTTAGCCGATTTATTATGCATTGAGGATCAATTAAAGTCCAACCGTGTAACTGAAAATATAAATACAGTGGAACCTCGAACTTCGAACACAATCCGTTCCAAGAGACGGTTCGACTTTCAAGTTTTTCGACTTTCGAGTTAAATTTCCCCATAAGAAATAATGTAAATTGAATTAATCCGTTCCAGACCCCCAAAATTTACCCAATATGAAACATTTTAAGTGCCTATTTCAAAATCATATTGGTAAATAATGATAAAACAAGTATATTTAATTTCAATAATTGAAAATTTTTATTTATAATAGTACATACATAAAAAATGTTGTATAATAATCAATCAATAATAATAGTAGGAGGGATATTACTGTTCACTGGAAGGTGAATTACCCTTGTTTCATCTGGACCAAGCAGAGAGAGAAGGCGACCACGTGACGACCACGTGATTCTTTGTTCGACTTTCGAGTTTCAAAACCGGATTTTCCTCGAATTTTTTGTTCGAGTTTCAAGTTGTTCGAACATCAAATCGTTCGAAGTTCGAGGGTCCACTGTATAGGTATATAGTATAAAGATAACAAGAAATTCAAATGTACTCATGATTAAAAATTGGAAATGACGACACTTCAGAAACTCTGCGCTAATATTCGCACATCGCCTTAGCCCCTTAAAGCACAGTGGTTGATACATGCACTCTATGCTTCAATGTTAACAAGGAATTCCGCTGAAATCTACTTACACACACATTTGTACTTTTTATCGCCGGACTGAGCAATGCGAAACATGCCACATCATCGGTCGCTATGCAGCAAAGAGCAGTCTGGCCATAAAAATATTCTTCTGCACACTTGTATTATTATCAGTATTGTTGTTTTATTTTGTTTTACTTTTTAAAATTATTTTGGATTCTGTATACGTTAAATCTTTTCGGACACTGCCCCAAAGATTGCCATCGTTGCATTTTCTCTAAATGTCGACTTACAGAGTGTGTGCCGTACGTGGTGTGCAGACGTGTTTATGAACTGTCGTCTAGCCGAATTTATCGCCACCAAACAGAAGGCTAAACACATTTTTCGCACGGCCGCCATATTGTTACTTTACATTTTTTACAAACTACTGACTTCATGAAATTTTTATATTGTGCGAGTTCTATTAAAATGTAAAGCTATCCCTAGACAGGACCTAGGGCTCCAGGAGGTTGAGGCTGCCAGGTCCTCTAGACAATCGGCACATGAAGGTGACAAGGTTGTCAGCCTTACGCACCGGCCGCCTTTACCCCCCAGGAGATATTCCTGGTACTCATTTCTGTTAGAGGCTGAGACGACCGGAAGGATTAAGTCAATGACAAATTCAATGACCCCATCAGGAATCGAACCCGCTACTTTCCGGCTTGTCACGCAGTGCCTCAACCAACTGCACCACGGCTTACCCCTTCAAGATGTATTACGTGTCGTAATCCGAGATCTTGGTGGTTAGTGTCCGAATTACAATGGCTGAGCAGTGGCTTACAATTCAGGAATGATCGTACACAAGAATATTTTTTCATACGAACTTTTCGTAGGAAGGCAGACAGCGCAGCCTTCGCCGCTGTTTCATTTTGCCATGAGTCGGGGTACACGAGGTCCAGTTAAATGAAATGCAGTGACTGTCAGATTTTGTAATCACCATGTTTTTTAAAAGGTTGGTGATCAAATCAAGAAGAATGAGGTGGGAGGGGCATGTAGCACGCATGGGTGAGAGGAGAGGTGCATACAGGATTTTGGTGGGGAGACCTGAGGGAAGGAGACCACTTGGAAGACCCAGGTGTAGATGGGAGGATAATATTAAAATGGATCTTCAAGAAGTGGGATGGGGGCATGGACTGGATTGATATGGCTCAGGATAGGGACAGGTGGCGGGCTGTTGTGAGTGCGGTAATGAACCTTCGGGTTCCATAAAATTCGGGGAATTTCTTGACTAGCTGAGGACCTGTTAGCTTCTCAAGAAGGACTCTGCTCCGTGGAGTTAGTTAGTTAGTTGATAGTGGTTTCCTTTGACTTGCAGGCATGCAGCACATCTGAAAATCACGCTGCCCGTAGCACATTAAAATTATGCTGGTTAAATTGAAAACACTAAATTCTGAATGCTTTCAGTTTGTCTTCAGTTCAAGAATTATTACTATACGCTTTATTCTTTAACATACCCCACAATCAGAACTAACACGGGTTTAGATCCTGCGAACCAGAAGGTCAGAGCCCCCTGTCACTAAAAACACTCCGTAAAGACAACAAAGATTTGCAGTGTCTTGCTGAAAAAGGTCTAAGTTTCTCTCGTAATTGGACAGGTGTTCATGAGATTGTGTGAGAATATGTTATATATCGGTGTGAATTTATAGTCTCTGTAAGATATGCTCCTAATAATCCTCAAAGCACACCACACACCAATCTTAACACCATGTAATGACACTCCATAGATCAGGGGTGGCCAAACTTGCTTAACGTAAGAGCCACATACGATAAACTTCAGATGTTTGAGATCCACAAGACATGAACAATTATTACACACACGTTTTTATTGTTACACGCACATTTTGTTACAAAAATTCTTAAATATATTTACTCACCATGAACATTAAACTTACGTTTTAATCCAGTGGACTCTCAGTTTATATCCGGTAAATAATTATAAAGCTTCAAAATTTTTTATTTACCTTGTCTATGAATTGTAATGCAAAAAGGAGCTCAGCCAACATATTTCCGCTAGCCGCACATTATGTCAAAGAGCCGCATGTGGTTCGCGAGCCGCGTTTTGGTTACCCTGCCATAGATTAACAAGGGACTAACACTGGCTTTTCTGCAGATCAGTAGGCCTGCCAATTATTCTCAGCGATCACGTATTCATTGTGATACGAAACGAAACTTCACCACTGAACAGAGCCAGTGTGGTGTCTATTTCTCCAGCATAAGCCACATGCAAGTATCAGTTCACAAAGTTCTGTCTTGCTTCATGATTGCGGCACAAAGTTTACGAATCGCAGTCGTCTCATGTGAGTGCTAATGCAGCAGTTGTGTTGTATTTCATGCTGATAAAGCATACACGTGTGCTGTGTGAGTCGAGTCAGCGACTAGCGCCAATTTCGTCAGGTGTTCTACAGTTAGAGCTTGTCTTCTGTGTGTTCTGTTGCTGTCTGAAAAACATAAACTGCCGCGCGAAAAGTTCTGACGTAAATGTACTTGTTTCGCTGCTGGAAGAAGCGAATCAGGAAATTTTCGCCTTAATTTGCGACGACTCTTCCCGTAGAACGTGTATTTAGCGTGTGTATGATATTAAAACACGCGATGCTCCAATGGGATCTCATGGCAACTTCTGATTACTCAGCTTTGCAACATCTCCAATCAGCGGCGTAGGAAAAAAAAACGGTGAGTGAACTTCGCGTATTGCATAGGCGACCCGACTGGAAGTTACTGCTGATGGCTACCATTTAAAATAATATCTCCATGTATAGTCAGATGGCTTAAATGTTAGGCGTGAACTTGCAACCATAAAGAGCTAATATTTTTAATTACAGACATGCGTTACACGTTTATTAAAGACAGGTCTACATGTGTTAGTACAATACTAGCTAGCACACGGACGTCTGACCAACGTATAGTGTAACACCAACCACACAATTACGAGTATATTCTTATTTTTAATTGAAACCGAGAATATGCATAGAGTTCTTTCATAAACGTAACCACTGTCACAGTTCGTAGCACAGAATATCAAAGTCATATGAAAGACGCACAAAGGTTGTGCGTGCGGCTTCGGGCTTGTGGCAGGAAATTAACGGTTTGCAGGCAGAGACGTGACGTTCCTTGTGCGTTAAGAATTGACCTCTGAGTTGAGATGGGATTGCACGTGAACATGCTGTGGTGAGGTGAGAACTTGTTTAAGGAACAGGTACGGGATGTCGGGTTCGGTCCCGCTCTGTTGTCGTGATGACATGACGCAGGTTATATTATTTGAACTCTTGCCCTTAGTAGTTCCTAACGTTATATAAAAAGATTAACATGTTCACATTTAAGACTAAAATAACGTCCATTCTGTAAATACTAAACACATAGATTATTGCACTTCCTTCTGTTATTCTAATATAACAAGACACACAATGTACATATAAACGTAACACTGAGGCGCTTTCGCGTAACCATTGTTGCCGTGGAAAAGCAATAATTGTTATATTTGAGTGTGTGTAGCTACCTAGTTATCCAGCATGCAAAGCGCATGCGCCGTATTATATTGTCATATGTGGCCTGTCCGGCTGTACCATATTTTCTTACATTATCTCATAAACGTCACGATTTTCGGAAAACGTTATTGAACATAAAACATGCGTCTTGGTTTTCTCTATAACTTTTGTCTGAAACATTTCTCATTCTAAGACAAATTCAGCGAGATATCATAAATGTGCATAGGTCTTCTTGTAAGTACCCGTACTTCTTGTCAGATTTTAATGAAACTTGAATTTTCTGGACAGATATTCGAAAAATGCTCAAATGTCAAATTTCATGAAAATCCGTCCAGTGGGAGCCGAGTTGTTCCATGCGGACGGTCGGACGGACTGACAGACACATGACGAAGCTAATAGTCGCTTTTCGCAATTTTTCGAACGCGCCTAAAAACTATTGCCAAAGTGCACAATTTCTTTTGTCCTTGAGATGACTTTAACATTACGTACTACAATCTACGCCTAGGTTTATTAGGCAACTGTGTTGAACTCCCGGTTTCAGTAACAAAACACGCCTTTTCTACGGACTGCTATACTCTGCGCTGGGCAGAAGTTAGATTGCCAGTTTGTAATAATATCTCTAACTTTGATAAAACCTTTCACGTAAGACTGTACTGAGTATTAGGTCTCTCTGTTTGCCAGCTCATGACAGTCGGAGAATAAGCCATCTGACTACATCTTCCTGAATTATAAGCTACCCACTCCACCGATATAATTCGGAAACTTTCCACCAGCATCCAGGGTTAGGACACCGGAAGCAAAACCAGACTTGTTTCGTCGGGATTTCCGCAGCTGCATCCTCCGATAAACAGTTCGAGATAACACTTTAAACATTTGGCGTCTGATATCTGTGATAATACCAGATGTTCTTAGAACGTCAATGAATAATTTGTTCAAGGATTGTTGAAATATGTTCATTAACAGAAACATGTATTAAAGACATGACAGTCACAGCAGATTGCTAATAGACTGGGTTTTATTCGCGCTCGAATAAAACGAAGTCGGGCTTCCGTCGGAAACGGGTAACACACCGAAGATAAACTTCAGAATATATTTAGGCCTGTGTTGATCCCTGTCTGGGAGGATATGTATCTCACTGATGTCTTAAATTAAGGAAGAGTTAAGGCTGGAACTTGCGCGCGTGCCTTGAAATGCACAAAGCCTTTTTTATACACCCAACTTTTGCTCTCCGGTTCTTTAGAGTGCTTTCCGTTAGATCTTGACAGATCAGCTGTGTCTTGATGTCGCTGCAGGCCACGTTCTGACGCTGAAGAGTGCTGTTGCTACGCGCGCACTCTATCATGGCATCGCTCCAAACATTTTTAACCTCGCCCCTAGGTGGAGGTAAGTTGTCAGTTTCACGCCCCAGACGCATAAAGATACTTTTTTCACAGCCTTCGGCGACCGTTAACCTGTGGGTCGTGATGCCTTGCGTGGTTCACAGGGTTAAAGTAAATTTTTATAAAGCGGCGGAGAGGTCGAAAACCTCACTAAGTGTGCAGGTGCACTGAAGCAGACGAGACCAGTCGAATAGACAAGACAGAAACGACGGTAAACCTCGGTGAAAACGATCCAGTACAGATCAGTCTGGTGCAGAACTCCTGCCAACATGGACCTGAATTCGACTGCACTATCTGCAGGTCAAACGGCGACGGCCGTGACAAAGAAACAGACGCCGCTGGTTTCATCCCATAAATGAAATAAACACAGATTGCTGTGTTTTCCCATGTTTGTACCTTAATTTTTTTTCAAGATGTTGATGGATTTGCAAATTATCTTATAATTGATGAGAATTATTAGGACATAATCGACATTTCGTAGGAACACATTGCCTCC
Source organism: Reticulitermes speratus (assembly GCA_021186555.1). Taxonomy (NCBI): domain Eukaryota; kingdom Metazoa; phylum Arthropoda; class Insecta; order Blattodea; family Rhinotermitidae; genus Reticulitermes; species Reticulitermes speratus. The sequence continues at coordinate 9,708,473 of JAJKFL010000005.1, forward strand.
ATCTTCAATTATTAATAAATTTTACGTTGTGTTCACCGTGCATTTTGATATAACTCAACAATTAAACCAACAAATGCATTTTATTTCTTAAGTATGTCCATTAAAACTACACATGTTTCGGCTGCAATAGAGCACTGATGTTGGCTCTATTGCAGCCGAAACATGTGTAGGGTTAATGGACATACTTAAGAAATAAAGTACATTTGTTGGTTTAATTGTTGAGTTCAATTATTAATATTTATTCTACTACTAAGCTTTGAGGATGGAGGTAGTGCGCTGCTGCAAAACGTCGGTAACTAAATGCTATTCGAAATTTGATGTTCTCACATCGATGTGGGTGAAGTCAGCGATCTTAGCCCGTCTCGACTGCTTGATCCTGAAGACGGAGGCACTGCGCCCTGAAAAACGTAAAGTAAGTCACTCAGGAATGATTTATCTCACTTCATATTGGACATATTTTGCGCTATCTTCAGGGGGGATTCAATTCTTTTTCCTTTTATTTGGATCGCCATGAAGATGACTTATTATAGCTGAAACATATAGGGGAATGTATACTACAAAATATTACACAAATATATTGTCAATAAGTGCAATAAGATGGAATTGTGTATAATAAATAGATTCATTCTGAAAGGCGAAATTTGACACTTTTACTCTTCCGCTGCTCTCTTCAGCAAAGAATGGAGCACGAGATGTCGTGTCCAGGCACAGCAAGACAGCACTTGTCGTATCTGGCTGTGACTTATGCAGTTGGATCGCCGACATTTAAACCTATGATCAGAGCTCCAGACAGTCAGACTGATAGGTTCTGCTCCGGGGTTTCCGCACCCTAAACTCTTTCCTGTATTTCTTTTCCTGTGGTGGAACAGCCCCTAGTGGGTTAGGGCCTCCACATTATCGAGGCCTCACGATCACACTCAGACACACCACACTCGGTAAGACTACTGTGGACGAGTGATCAGCCCGACGCAGAGATCTCTACCCGACAACACGCTAAAATCACAAGAGACAGACGTCCATGCCCCCGGTGGGATTCGAACCCACAATCCCAGCAAGCGAGCGGTCGCAGACCCACGCCTTAGGCTGCGCGGCCACTGGGAACGGCCTTTCGTGTATTACGGTTTATAAAATAATCATACTTGAAGTATATTTGTCCAAATACACAGCGATACAAGTAATGTCGATTAACGCCGAAACGAAATGGCTAATAAAGGTGCTCTGTAAAGGTCGGGGCCAAAACGAACCTGTTGGGGTGACACAACTGTGTCCTGCTGCCTGTGCCTCGCAGGACGTTACCTTCACCGGTGAGACCGGTTCTAAGTACCAGTGCATGCCAGCATGCCTGTGAACGTGATCCCAAGGTGGCAGACACACCGCAACAAGTGGCCACCTTCCCCTCTTCTGACAAACTGTCATGAAATTCGATGAGGGCAGTTTCTGCACGCAGCAGTTACGACACATGAAACGCGTTGGTATGCCTTACTCAACGGAATTCAAGGGCGTGGACCGGTTGCGAGTTCCGGCACTGCTGTCAGTGGGTGTCTTTAACGATTCTACATCATCTGCAGAGGTCTTGTAGAACAGGTTCAGATAAGTCTCTCTTTTGACGATTTTACAGCCGCAAAGGCTGTATAGTGTCGACTAGAATAAGACTAGGGTCTCCCATTCATCCTGATTCCTTAGGGACAGTTCCAGTGTCCCGACAGAGTTTAACCGGGACGCCTAAAAGTCCCAATTTTACAATTAGGGTAAAATACTTAAAAAAAAAATTTGAATAAAAGACGTAGCCTTCAGGAAGTTCTGTTGCCTGCAGAGCGCCAATTTGGCAGTAAGGCTTACTCACTGTCATTCATTCTGTAGTCTGTCTTACGACAGGTCCGTAGCCTCTTCCAAAGCGAGTTCTCCACAGGGTGCGATCTAGTGCTTCCTCTTTCAATTTCCAGTATCTTTTCTTTTCCTTAAGGTCATCCAGTAGCTGCTTACGTCTTCTCCCTGGTCGTCCCGTCATTTCTATCCTTCCTTCTAACTTTCCTTCAATCACGTGTTTCAGAAGGCAGTTTCTACGCAAGATGTGACCAATCCAGTTAGCCTTTCTTCTTTTTATTGTATGTAGGATATTCCTCTCCTCCTTGACTCTGTGTAATACTTCTTCATTTCTCACACGATCGGTCCAACTGATCTTCTCCATTCTTCTCCAGCACCACATTTCAAAACTTTCCAGATACTTCTGATCTACTTTCCGAAGTGTCCACGTTTCAGCACCATACAAAGCTATGCTCCAAATGTAGCACTTTACTAGTTTCTTCCTTAAATTTAATTCCAGTTTGCTGGTGAAAAGATTTTTCTTCTTGTTGAATGCTGTTTTTGCCATGGCAATTCTGGATTTAATTTCACGTGTACACCTTGCATCACTTGTTATCATGCTACCCAAATAATTGAAATATTCCACATTCTCCAATTGTTTTTTATCCATCATAATTTTCATTGGGGATGGTTGCCTTGAGATTTTCATTACTTTAGTTTTTCCCACATTCATTTCCATTCCATAGCGTCTTCCAATTTCAATTAGTCTATCAATCATGCCCTGTAGCACCTTTTCTTCCCTAGCCAGTAGCACAAGGTCATCTGCATATTTCACAGTGCGAATTACTTGTCCTCCTATTTTGAAGTCTCCAAACCCTTCAAGAGCTTCCTTGGTAAGGTACTCGCTGTATAAGTTGAACAGAATCGGTGACAAGCAGCAACCTTGTCTAACTCCTCTTCCAATCTTAACACTTCTCGTCTCCCCTTGGTCCAGTCGTATTTTGACGCTCTGTTCCATGTATAATTTGCTGATCAATCTTCTTTCGCGCCAGTCTATCCCAATTCCTTTTAGGATTTGCATTAATTTGGTCCAGTTGACACGGTCAAATGCCTTCTGCCAGTCTATAAAGCAAGCACACAATTCCTCATCTATGACCAAGGTTCGTTCTGATATTATTCTCAGCATCCCAATTGCATCCCTAGTTCCTTTTCCTCTTCTAAATCCAAACTGATCTTCTCCAAGTGCATCTTCAATTTTCCTCTCAATCCTTCTTCTGAGTATCCTCGCTACTATCTTTGCTGCATGAGCGATGATGCTGATTGTGCGATGGTCGCTGCATTTTGTAGCTTTGGGCTTCTTCTTTAAGGCAATCATTGTAACTTCAATAAAATCTCTGGGCCATTCTCCAGTTACATACATGCTGTTGATCATCTGTGTCATTAGCCTTAGACCACCTTCTCCCAACATTTTGAGTACATCCCCAGGTACATCATCATCTCCTGTAGCCTTCTTATCCCTCATCTCCTTGATAGCTTTTTCCACTTCACTTTGCAAAATATAAGGGCCTTTCTCATCTTCATCTACTTCATCTTCAGGTTCGACGTCTAGATGTTCTGGTCGATTAGCTCGATCGTAGAGCTCTGTGATATAATTCTCCCAAATTTGCAATACTCGTCTCTGATTTATTATTATATTGCCTTGAGAGTCTTCGATGCCAATGTTTTGAATCCCATGGTTTTCTTTCCAACCTAGTTCCTTTGTCTTCATGTACATTAAATCATAACGTCCTGTTCTTCGCAATTCTATGATCTCGTCGCATATGCTCTCCAGATATTCCTTCTTGGCGTTGTCCGTGGCTCTTTTCAATTCGTTCCTCAGTCTTCTGTAGTTCTTCCTTCCTTCTTCATTGTTGACATTCTTCCATTTCCTTCGTTCATCCATTTTACTGATCATCTCCTGTGTAATCCATGGCTTTCTTGCTCTCCTCTCGACTTTTCCAACCAAACCACTCATAGTATCTAACACACATTTCTTGATATTGTTTCACTGCACTTCCACATTCCCACTTTCACATTTGATTGCACCAAGCTGTTCTTCTAGTCTATCGTGTACTACCTGTCGTTGAGCATATAGCTTCTCCAAATCCCATCTTGGTTTTTTCTTGTGGAACCTCATGATCTTCTTCAATCTGGTGCAGATCTTTGCAACCAGTAAATTGTGGTCAGAGTCAATATCTGCTCCAGGCAGTGTCTGCACATCCTTCACACTGTTCCTGAATCGCTGTTTCACTAGTACATAGTCCAGCTGATATCGATTCCTATCTCCTGGTGATTTCCACGTGTACAATCTTCTTTTAGGTTTTTTGAACCATGTGTTTGTTATAACAAGTCCATTTCTTTCACAGAAGTCAATAAGCATTTCACCTCTCTGATTCCTCCTTCCCAGTCCATATGGTCCAACAGTGTTGTGATGTGCTTTATCTCCAACCACACTGTTCCAATCTCCCATTATAATCGTGTTTGTCGCACCCTTTCCATCCTCTTCAAGAATTTCTTCAATTATATCATACAACTCTTCCACTTTGTCATCTTCATAGTCCGATGTTGGCATGTACACTTGCACTATCAAAATACTTACCGGTTCTGCCTGCAATTTAATAGCAATGATTCTGTCACTATATACACTCTTCTTAACAACACTACGCTTTTATGCACTACTATTGCTACGCCTCTTTCAGCACTGTCACCCCCGGAATAATACACTGTATAATCACCACTTTTTATTTCACCTTGACCCTTCCACCGCACTTCACTAACACCTAGCACAGACACTGCGATCTTCTGCATCTCTTTCTTCAAATTTTCGAGTTTTCCTCCTTGATTCAAGGTCCTTACGTTCCAAGTGCCTATCTTGAAGCTGTTATGTTCATTCTGTGTCTTCTGCTTTTGTCTGTAGTCATTACCGCGTGGTGTCTCCCCTAGAAACACTCCCCCCCGGAGATCCGAATGGGGGAGTAGTTTACCTCCGGAATGTTTTGTCTCCAGAGGAAGCATCTCGCATTTGGCATTTGTCTCTGTTTCTGGAAGAGACTATCCAGGAAAAGTAATAATGTGGTAGTTTTTCCATTTGCTTTCCACATCGCAGTACAGCAGCCGTTCAGACCACTCTGGTCACGCCTGTTGTTACACGATCATAAACCATCTCGAGCATCATTTGCTCTGTGCTTCATGTCGCTACTGATGTCGCTGCTTCCGGCATCAGGGGAGTTTTTATTCGGTTTCCCATCTCCTAGGCATCTCTCTTCGTCTGGTTCCTACCCTTTTGATCTGTCCGGCTTGGGAGACCCTACTGGTAGCAATGCTACCGCCGGCTTAGCTCTCAGGGTCACTGGAACTCACAAGCCCCTCTACCACGGCAAGGTGAAGATACCAACAAAGGGGTTACTCACTGTATAGTTCATGAAAGTCTGCAGAGAACTGTCTCAGTGATGCCTTCCTTGTGGACTACCATAAGAAAACATCTGCAGTCGTTGTTGGTCGTGATGCTCACTTCAAAGATGTTACCTGTTCAGAATTATTTGGCTTCATTTGTGAAGATCAAACGTCTAGAGCAAATCCAAGCTTCAGAGAAGTGCAATATGAAGAAAGAAAACCTCATAGAAATAGAAAAATCAGGCAACGTAGCAAGAGCTTCATACAAACCGTCAACAACTCAGTAAGAAGACCCTTAACGAAGTTTAGAGTACTCACATGGAGTATAATATTTGGAATTATGTATTATCCTGTATAAAGTAAAATATGTATTTAGACTCTTATGTTGTTTGTTTTTCAAACTTAGTGATTCCTAGAGTCGTGCCATGGCTCAGGCGGTTAGTCGCCGGCCTTTCACCGCGGAGGCCCGGGTCGTTCCATGTGGGATTTGTGGTGGACAAAGTGGCACTGGGACAGGGTTTTCTCCGAGTACTTCGGTTTTCCCCTGTCAATTTCATTCCACCGGTGCTCCATTAAAATGGAAAAGCAGAAAGAACTTCATCTTCATCACAGGGTTGCACAATAAGTCTCAAGGCTGCGGTGCGTCCGTAGCATCTGCTGCGGGGCCCTTCAATAAATAATAATAATAATAATAATAATAATAGTGATTCCTAGGAGATAAGAGTATCACGTTTTTTTATTATCAAATTCTGGGGCCCTAAATGGGACGATTAAGGACAGTGAGTTAGTAAGGATATGGGAGGAACAGGTGATCGTATCCTAGGGGCTCCACAGGACAATTAAAGCAGTGTCACTCGTATAAACTACTGAGCGGGAAGGAAGGTCATAGCGTATTTAAAACCTGCGTCTTCATTAAAATACTGTCTACTTTCGCTTATCCGTGCGCGAATTGATTTATCCGTGCACGACCGTAACTTGCTAATGACTAATGACGAAGGTGGGAAAAAAACGTGATTTAGCGCCGAGTGCTCGAACAAAATCCTCAATACAAAAACAATCATGGATTATTTGCGTAAATAATAAGCCTAACTCTGTGTATACTATCAGGTTTATTTTTCGTTCTTGGCTCAATAAAATGTATGTTTTGGAGTATCCGTATTTCTCAATTATCCGTGCTCCCCCCTCTCCACAATTACTACAGATAATCGAGAACACACTGTAGCCGCACATTCCAAAGTCGTAGTGGAGAAATGTTAGGATGACCGAAACAAACTTTTAATAATATCATCAATAAATGCTACATGTTTCGGTCTTTAAGGACCATCATCAGGCACTAAAATACACGATTTAAGAAATAAGTAAATATGCAGGTAGGTGTTTTGAAATTTGTGAGATCTCACAGTGATGGTACTTAAAGGCCGAAACATGTAGCAATTATTGACGATGTTATTAAATTTTGTTATTTGGCGGTAATATATATACGCCAATATTAATATGTCACAGCACAACGGGATGGATTCCATTAAAATTGTCACAGCTATTCAAGATCCCATCATCAAAAAATGCAGGAATATAAAACATGTTGTAATTATTAAAATGCTTGCTTGTAAAAATGTTTGAGAACTCACAAATTTCAAAACATCAATTAGCAGTATTATAACCAACAAATGCACTTATTGTATTTCTGTTACACTTTTAACCTACATATGTTTCGGCTGTGGTCCAGTCATCCTCAGGGGTACACTAGTAGTTTCATTTCACTGGCAGTGATTCATTTGGTAATTATAACTATTACCAAATATTACCAAATATGCCAGTATTAATATGAGGGAGGTAAAATTGTCCCTGTGCACTCCAGGAAGGCATATGGGAGATTGGAGGTATAACTCCACAAATTTTTAACGTAGACACTACATGAAGATGACTGATGCACCTCTCACCTCGGCCGCTTCAGTCCCCAGTGAACACACCGTGTTACCCACTGGATAAGTTGCTGCCTGGGTCCCAGAACCAGTCTGGACATTTTAAAGAACAGAAAATTTTCCTTTCTTCCTACAGGAATAGAATAAGTCCGTAGCCTAGTCGCTATTTCCGACTGAGCCATCTCAGCTGCGAAGTATTTTTTTTTGGAGAAGGGCCCCCAGCAGATGCTACGGACGCACCGCAGCCTTAAGGCTTCTTGTGCAACCCTGTGATAAAGATGAAAAATTATCAGTTTTTTTTTTTCATTTTTACAAGTAATGGAGCACTGGTGGAATGAAATTGACAGCGGAAAACCGAAGTACTCGGGGAAAAAACCTGTCCCAGTGCCACTTTGTCCACCACAAATCCCACATGGACTGACCGGGATATTTTTTTTTTTTTTTTTTTTTTTCTCCTAATTCCGGGGTTTTCCCTTTGATCCAATTTGTACTGTTTAATCCTTTTTGTCCTTATGATCTGTACTACTGTTCTTACACAACACAAACATCCATGCCCCGGTGGGATTCGAACCCACGATCCTAGTAAGCGAGCGGCCGAAGACCCACGCCTTAGACCGCGCGGCCACTGGGATCGGCTCGCTTCCCGGGCCTCCGCAGTGGGAGGCCGGCGACTAACCGCCTGAGCCATGGGGACGGCCATGCGAAGGGTCTGAGGAAAATCACTGAAAATCTAAGTCCGGATAGTGGGTCTGCTTAATAGGAAGCCGAATTGCACGGTAGACTTAAGAAAGCCTGGCAAACTTCGGCGTTGCAGGATGAAGGAAAACCCCATTCTTTTACAAAACAAAGCCATTAGCTCTCTAATCTTCTCAAATCCAAGCTGTGTTTAGGTACAAATTACGTTTGTTTTCCAGCTTGTGACTGTAAACATGTAATTTAGAAGTAATTTTAGTTTCATTCACGCCACGATAAGGCCAGTAAAACACACGATACACGCAGGTCTGTTTCGTGAGGACACCGCCCCCCTCTTTAGAAGAACATTATGTCGAAAACAACAGATAATAAGTTGCTAGATTTGAGGTACTCTCAGCGGTGCTGATTAGCATTCCAGTCTCATGAGTTGTGACGTCGTGCATAATATACGTGGAGCCATTAAGTTCATAAGTAACAACATGTTGTGATGTAGCATGTATATTTAGTAACATGATGGTGAGTTCGCGGGTTGTGAGTGGGGCAGACGACCTTCAGATAGGAGTCGTGTTCAGTAAGTAAGTTTCCCTAAGTCATAAACATAAACGAGAAGCCATTACAGCGTTAAATGTGGCCCATTAGTTCCTCTGAAGTATCATCTTCTTTTTTTCAGCATTATCTCCGAGCACGCTGATGCATTTGTCCCGTCTTGGCACGGGTTCAAAAATTCCGTCGCTGTAGAGATGAGGCTCTTGACATGAGATGACAGGTGCGCACCCAGAATTTTACATTGGGGGGGGGGGGAGGGGGGGCTGACCGTGAGGCTATATGTAATTTATGTTTGATTTAAAAAATCATGTTATAAAAATCATATCATATGTATAACTGTAACGAATATATCATTGCAAATATAACCACATGTTCCATGACTCATTCGCCTTGTTTAAATGACAAGGTCTAATACTCTTGGTCATCCTAAGTCTTTTATTTCAAAGTTAAAATAAAGGGTAAATTTCACCCATAACAGGCCATAAAGGCCCAGAGGGGGAGTAGAGGCATAGCTCTATTTTTTCTTTAACCTCCGCACTAGATGGGGTGGGTGGTCAACGCTATGCCCTGGCCGCTTTACCCCGGGAAAGGACCCGGTATACATTGTACAGGAGGCTGGGGAGGCTCCAGGGCCTGTCTGGATGGGTGCAGAAAATCTCTCCCCCAACAGGATTCGATCCCCAGACCGTCCAGCCCGTAGCGAGTCACTAGATTGTCTACGCTATCTTGGCCCACAATATTTTTATTTTATTTTTCAAAATTCTAATGTGCTGGTCATCAGCCGATTTCAGTGGCTGATTTCGGCTGAAAGGTAAATCATTAGTCATTATGATATGCCTGCAGCTGGGCGTTCATGCCAGATGAGACATGGGTGAACCATTTCACTCCTCGATCAAACAAATTTGAAATGTAGTTTTGGGCCGCTAAAACAACACTTGGGAGCGTGCCGATTCGACAATGAATTGGAAATTCTGATTGGCATTCGTGGATGGTTGAAAATGCAACAGCTTCTTTTCTAAATCAATGTAATTTTTAAACTCGTGCCAAGATTTGAAAAATGCATCAATGTTGTCGGGGATTATGTTGAAAAATAATGATATTTTAGTGGAAGAGATTACCTAGTTACCTAATCACCCATCATTTAATTTTTATGGCCTAGGGAACCTTACTTTTTTGAACATGGTCGTTGCAAATTTAGGCCTCCCCAACTGTCAACTGTATGTTGATACAGCACCAGTTCACTTCATAGCCGCTCCATGTTAAGGAAACTTAAAGTCTGGAACCTGGGCGAATCCTTTCAAATGACTCAAGTCATGAGAATTTGTAATTGTAAATTAACATTCGGGTTTTTTAAAATGCGGAGAATTTATTGTTTAGGTGAAGGACTCTTATCTTTTCAAAATGAAACTTCTCCGTGGAGTTACTTAACAATTAATTGTATGGCAGTCATTGGTAGAGTGCTAGGCAGAAAGTGGTTAAAAATGGCTTAGGACAATGACCACTCGCCGGAGGTGTTGAACGTTTTGAGGGTTTACGGTTAGCAAGTTAGCAATGTCTGTTGTACAGGGCATACACAAAAGAATGGTGCGGTATCAATTGAATAAACCATATAAACCGCACCATTCTTTTGTGTATGCCCTGTATAAGGAGGCCTCAATGGTAAATCTTTTATCCAGTATGAGCATGAAATTTACATTTAGCGATAACGAAAGGTACCCGTTTTTTGCTCGGGATTGTTTGCTTTCCTTGTCAGTACCGCGTAAAACTTTTTAAAGTTTTAGAACCTTCTTTTAGGAATGAAAGCCTACCATGTTACTTAATAAGATAGACAAAAATTAATACATTAACCAATTTATGCACTTAATAAAATACAATCAGAAGTATAACACTGCTATAAACTCCTACATGTTTCGGCACCGAGGTGCCATCATCAGGGAGCTATTCTGAACAAAGGAGTATAAGGCCAGCACACTTAACTAAGTGTTGTGTCGCCTTCATTAAAACGTTAAAATTCTAAAATTTACAAAATTAATAATCATAAAATTACAATGTTGTAAATTTAAGGTTTATTTAAAGTGAGATGTTCCAGCAGAAGTTTCCAGTTTTTTACACTCTTTATGCATCATGCATACAAATATCTTTTTCGGTCTATTATGATCTAAAGAGATCTCGTCCTGCTAGAATGTATGGAGTGTATCGTGTCAGGCAGTAGCAGGACGAAATCTCTTTAGATCATAATAGACCGAGAAAGATGTTTGTATGCATGCTTCATAAAGAGTGTGAACAACTGGAAACTTCAAATTGTAACATCTCACTTTAAACAAACTTTAAATTTACAACATTGTAATTTTATTATTATTATTATTATTATTATTATTATTATTATTAACGTAGTACGTTTTAGAATTTTAACATCTTAATGTAGGCGACACAACACTTAGTTAAGTGTGCTCACCTTATACTCCTTTGTTCAGAATAACTCCCTGATGATGGAACCTCGATGCCGAAACATGTAGGAGATTAAGTTTTATATTTCTGAATGTATTTTATTAAGTGCATAAGTTGGTTAATTTATTAATTATAAGAATATGCACGGTATGAATAACATAAAAACGATAGACAATGTAGGTACAGATATAGACTATGGAGTTTGTAGTTGACCTTGGCAGTGGTTTGCGCTGGGGAAAGGCGGCCGTCCCTTATTTGTGACCAGTAACCCATGTATTCCATTTAAAAAATACATTGGGCTTAAATGCAGTCGTGGTTTTTGCGTGTCAAATAATGCAGTTCCTTTCTGTAGTATTCTACGTGTCTAGAGCTCTGTACAAATTTGACTTCAGGCTTATTATATACGAAGAAAATTACGTGCTACAGTGATAGAGACGTTTTTGACAGGGTCTATATGTTTTCCTCCGAGCGTCGTTGCAAGTGTTAAGGGACTCTACCCACGCTGTGCAGGTCAACTTCACTCTCTTGAGTAAGGGATAGTATAACGTAACATTGTGGCGCGTTCGCGTAAACATTGTTGCCATGGAAACTCAACAGTGAGTCCTCGTTATATTGTTCAGCTACCGATATTGCTGTCAGTAACAAAATTGTTGATTGTTGCCATGGAAACGCAACAAAGTATTTCTTTTGCATTGTTGTCTAACTACAAAATATTTCGTACTGTTGGAAACGACACAAAGGTAATTAGATCTTCATGCAAAATGCGTGATATTTTTGCTCGATTTTAACCAAATTTGGATTTTCTCGACATATTTTGTAAAAGCCTCCAGTATCAAATTTCACCAAAATCCGTCCAGTGGGAGCCGAGTTGATGCCCGCGGATAGACGGACATAACGAAGCTAATATTATTATTATTTACTGCAATTGGGTTTTCACCCGGTGGCAGTAGTCCTTACACTAGTACACACAATACAAATGTTTTCACCCGGTGGCAGTAGTCCTTACACTAGTACACACAATACAAATGTTTTCACCCGGTGGCAGTAGTCCTTACACTAGTACACACAATACAAATGTTTTCACCAGGTGGCAGTAGTCCTTACACTAGTACACACAATACAAATGTTTTCACCCGGTGGCAGTAGTCCTTACACTAGTACACACAATACAAATGTTTTCACCCGGTGGCAGTAGTCCTTACACTAGTACACATAATACAAATGTTTTCACCCGGTGGCAGTAGTCCTTACACTAGTACACACAATACAAATGTTTTCACCCGGTGGCAGTAGTCCTTACACTAGTACACACAATACAAATGTTTTCACCCGGTGGCAGCAGTCCTTACACTAGTACACACAATACAAATGTTTTCACCCGGTGGCAGTAGTCCTTACACTAGTACACACAATACAAATGTTTTCACCCGGTGGCAGTAGTCCTTACACTAGTACATATAATACAAATGTTTTCACCCGGTGGCAGTAGTCCTTACACTAGTACACGTAATACAAATGTTTTCACCCGGTGGCAGTAGTCCTTACACTAGTACACACAATACAAATGTTTTCACCCGGTGGCAGTAGTCCTTACACTAGTACACACAATACAAATGTTTTCACACGGTGGCAGTAGTCCTTACACTAGTACACACAATACAAATGTTTTCACCAGGTGGCAGTAGTCCTTACACTAGTACACACAATACAAATGTTTTCACCCGGTGGCAGTAGTCCTTACACTAGTACACATAATACAAATGTTTTCACCCGGTGGCAGTAGTCCTTACACTAGTACACATAATACAAATGTTTTCACCCGGTGGCAGTAGTCCTTACACTAGCACACACAATACAAATGTTTTCACCCGGTGGCAGTAGTCCTTACACTAGTACACACAATACAAATGTTTTCACCCGGTGGCAGTAGTCCTTACACTAGTACACACAATACAAATGTTTTCACCCGGTGGCAGTAGTCCTTACACTAGTACACACAATACAAATGTTTTCACCCGGTGGCAGTAGTCCTTACACTAGTACACATAATACAAATGTTTTCACCCGGTGGCAGTAGTCCTTACACTAGTACACATAATACAAATGTTTTCACCCGGTGGCAGTAGTCCTTACACTAGTACACACAATACAAATGTTTTCACCCGGTGGCAGTAGTCCTTACACTAGTACACACAATACAAATGTTTTCACCCGGTGGCAGTAGTCCTTACACCAGTACACACAATACAAATGTTTTCACCCGGTGGCAGTAGTCCTTACACTAGTACACACAATACAAATGTTTTCACCCGGTGGCAGTAGTCCTTATACTAGTACACATAATACAAATGTTTTCACCCGGTGGCAGTAGTCCTTACACTAGTACACACAATACAAATGGACATATAAATATACATAAAAATAACAATACAAAACAAACTATACACAATTACAAAACAAAATACATACAGTAAATACAAGTACATACATTAGAACACCGTACACACATTACAAAAACATCCACACCTTACAAAAGCATCCACTCCTTACAAAAGCATCCACACCTTACAAAAACATCCACACCTTACAAAAACACCCGTACACATACAAAACAAAATACATACAGTAAATACAAGTACACACATTACAACACCGTACACACATTACAAAAACATCCACACCTTACAAAGCATCCACACCTCACAAAAACATCTACACCTTACAAAAACACCCATACACACACGCACATTACAAAAAACACCCACACATTAGTTAATTTCAGTGCGTTAGAATAGGCGATTTTTGCGACTATATGCTAACGCGCCTAAAAACGGGAATTGGGGGTTGAATTATCACACGAAATTGTACCGCAATGCTTGTACGTATACATCACTTTAACAGCCACTGCTACCGTACATATTGGCTTCGGTGCAGAGTAAATGCCATATATTTGGGCGTTCTCTGCATGATTCACCTTAGTAAGAATATTAAACATATTTTTTATCACGTTCCAAGCCTGGACTGGGGCGTTGTTGACATTGACTGGCTGTTGTGAGCTGGTCAGTGACTGTCACGAACGTCTAGACTTCTGCGTCAGTGTCGATGAAAATAATAACTTGGCGATGTTGACTAATCATTGTTAAACATCGTTCAAGGTTGAGTCGTCCTTGATAAATTAGTAAAATATATCTTGACAAGTAACATCCCGTTGTCTATACAATTAATTCTTGCAATTAAGGTAAGGGTCCGACATAACTATTTTATTGGAAAAGAGGTATCTTAGTTTCCCACAATAAAGCAAAATATATCAACTCTTAGTTTGTCATTGTCATGTAACGTTTAAAAATACGAAAAGATGACTTATACAGTTATTATTATAAATTTTCATCTATTTTTTTTTTTGCATGAGATCTCAAACCTGACATCGTTATCTTACATAATGCATACATTGTATTAAACATTTTATTGTATTACATATAGTATTGTATTAAATATATTATTATTTTGCAATCTCAATCTATAAACATTATGCTTATAGTATATTCTCATGTGTTCCATTCACGTTGTATGTGGAAAGTTTTTGTTTAATATGTGCGTGATTCCAAAAAAAAAAAAACTATGAGATATTTAAGAAGCTTATTATTTCAAATTAAAATTAAAGTCATTTGTTCTTTATGTAACACTACCCCATGGAGCAGAGTCCTTCCTGAGAAGCTAACAGGTCCTCAGCTAGTCAAGAAATTCCCCGTATTTTATGGAACCCTAAGGTTCATTACCGCATTCAAAACAGACTGCCACCTGTCCCTATCCTGAGCCAGATCAATCCAGTCCATGCCCCATCCCAATTTTTGAAGATTCGTTTCAATATTATCCTCCCTTCTATGCCTAGGTTTCCAAGTAGTCTCTCCCTGTCCCCACCAAAACCCTGTATGCACCTCTCCTGTCTCCCTACGTGCCACATGCCCTGCCCATCTCATTCTTCTTGATTTGATCATCCGAATAATACTTGGTGAGGAGTACAGGATCTTTATGCAATATCATATAAAATCCTGTTTCTTATAACGTAACCTATATTTCTCATTTTCTTATATTTTTTATTAGTCCAGTGGAGGATCCAATTTTTACGACTGTATATTATGTTTATTATGTATAAGTATGCAAATAATATGACGAATTTAGCTATCTTTTATTAACACATATCTTATAAGATTTCCATTATACTTTTCACCCTTTTGTAATTATTGTTTACTGTATTCTTTCTTTTTATTTTTCTCGAGTTATTTTGCTTTCTTACAGCGTTCAAACGGACATGTCAGTCTTGTACTGGTTTTAGTCATAATGCCACGTGTTACGCTTTAGGATGTTACGGTGAAAAAACATGCTCTTCTTCCAACAGCAAACAGGGAGTTCCCTCTTGAATACAATTAATATACTCGTATTTAACACGACTGACAACATATTGTACAAATAACGACGTAAATTTCGAGACCTCTCACCAATACAAACAAAAATTACTGTGTAAGATTTATTTCCGTATTTTTATGTGTATAGCATGATGATGACGCAGAAAAGAGCCGAAACCTGTTGCTTTACTGTGGAAAACTAAGGTAGACCTACCTGTTTTCCAGCAGATTAATTATGCTGGACTCTTACCTAGACTGAAACAATGGTGTCATAATTTATATAAGTGTTATGTTCTGGTTACAGCACTGTGAAATGTAATTCAAGCATAACCTTGAAAGAGAACCACGCTTTATTTTATACAGTAGATCAGGTAGAGGCACAGGCCGTGCCATGGCCCAAGCCTGTCACCGCGGAGGCCCGGGTTCGATCCCAGGCCAGTCCGTCTGAGATTTGTGGTGGACAACGTGGCACTGGGACAGATTTTTCTTCAAGTACTTCCGTTTTTTCCTGTCAGTATATTTCCACAAATGATCCATACATAATCATATATCACCAACGGAATATAATCTTAACAATTGACAACGCCAATAAACACACTTAAAAAGCAGCAGTAGACTTCCTGGAAAAAAAAGTGATATTATTTATCTCATAACTGCGGAACAGATGATAAGAGTCAATCACAAGCAATGCTACAATTAATGTTATTTCCTCATGACACGCTGCCTTCCGCCTTACTCTCCCTTCACGCTTGCACAGAGCAGTGAAGGCCGCACAACACTTGGCGGTCAATGTCCACAATTATGCTATATAACATCGTTAAAGAAACATTACCCCAAAATTGGTGGGCGTTGTTGATAATGATAGGTGAATATCGACAGCGCCAAAGGCGAGTGGTAATGAGCAGGCGGTCTGCGACATTGTCCTGTTTCGATCTCTGAGCGTGACGTAATGCATACAGCGAGTGTTGCTGATTTTGTCGTAGCAGCGCTAGTATGAAGCGCGTCGACGGATCAGTAAGGTGTCACAAAAACAATGCTAAAAGTCAGTGTGATTCCAAATTTAAAGGCGATTCTCGCAATTTATTATTTGCAATAAACATAACGTGAAATTTACAGAAAGTCCCGGGACAAGCCGCGTTCGAGCCAGTGCATAGATGTCGCATATGTGGCGCTGGCCTGGTGATCAGGTGGGAATGAAAGCAGAAGGTTGGCTCCAAGCTCAGCTCAGTTCCACAGAGTTTTCTAGACCAACACTGAGGTGAACTGATACGTTATGGGTCCGCACGGAACGACTCGGCTCCCATTGGAAGGGTTTTCGTGGAATTTGATGTTTGAGAATTTTTCGAAAATTAGTCGAGAAAACTGAAGTTTCATTAAAATCTCACAGGAATAACGGGTATTTTACGTAAAGACCTATGTACGTTTGTGATAATATCTCGCTCAATTCTTCTTAGAATGAGAAATGTTTTAGACAAATTTGTAGAGAAAATCAAAACACACATTTTATGTTCAATAAATTTTTGCCGAAAATCGTGCCGTTTGTAAGATAATGTGGAAAAATGTGGTAGAGCTGGACAGGCCACAGATGAAAATGTAACACGGCACATTCATCGCATGCCGGATATCTAAGGAAAGAATACACACACTCATAATACTGTATTTAATATTTATTCCTTTTCCACGGCAGTAATAGTTACGCCGACGCGCCTCAGTATTACGTTTTACGTACATTTCCCGTCTTTTTGCATTATGTTCCGATCAACATAAATCGGAACATACCGAAAATTTTCAACGAATTGTTCAGCGGTTTACATTCATAGACGTAAAACGAAGAATTAGTACGGGTAGCTCGTGTCATTTCATTCCCAGATCCTACCATGCTGACTTCCTTTATATGCATATACTGACAGACGCTCCAAACAAAATTGTCACTCATGTAGGCTATTTGTTAGAAACATGAGCGACACATAGATGTGCGCTCGAGGTTGTTACCAAGTTCATTCACTACAAAAAGTTGTACGCAAATAAAGGCACTAAGATTATGCTGTTCTGAATGTGACGTCATGTGGTCTGGTAGGTAGCTAGAAACGTTTCTGAGGTAGGAAGTTCCTCCGAAACGTTGTATGCCTCTACCAGAATACACGGCGTCTCATTCCAGATTAGCATCATTCTAATACTCAGGGGCGTAGTTGGAGAGGCGGCGAGTGTCGTGGCAGTCCGGGGCGTCAGAGTCCAAGGGGCGGCCAAATGAATATTTTGATTGTTTGGCACTCAACCGATTTTAAATTATTGAGCGAAATGAAATGAAATTCTATAAGTAGGCCCTAATTGTGATTTTTTCAAAGTTCATAGTTTCTGTTAGGGGTGGCCATTGTGATTACTCTTCCCATGCACCAAATGATATGCTGATATGCTGACTGTCGTGGGAACTGCACGTCAAGAATATATGTGTATACATACATACATACATGCACTCTCACACACAGAAACACACACACACACACACGTGCAGCTTGCAAGCAGAAGTAAATGTACATTATGTCAGATTTAATGAGGTTCACCACGTTATTCTTATTCATACTAATGCTACTACCACTACTACTACTGCTACTGTTACTGCTGCTACAACAACAACAACAACAACAACAACTACTACTACTACTACTACTACTACTACTACTACCACCACTTTTAATACTACCACTCCTGTTTGGGATAAACTTCTCAGAGTGTAAGGAAAGATCACTGGGCAATGTTCTGGTTGAATCTTAGGCACTGCAAAGTGAGATGCAGACAGAATGAACATGGCCTGCTGCTATATCAGTGTTCTGATTGAATCTCAGACACTGCAAAGTTAGATGCAGACAGAATGAACATGGCCTGCTGCTATGTTAATGCAACTAACAATCTTTTACATTCGCACATCTGATTTTATGTTTGTCATATCGTACAGTGATATGAGAAGGATGAAATCATTCCAATTGCTGTTTTGGGGAAACAGTTTTTCAGATTCACATATATTGCACACAATCTTAAAAGACTAAAAATTGCAGTGTATGTGTAGAGATAATTTGGATGATTTTCACATGACTTGTGGTTCTCTGAAGGAAATGAGAGTCTTGAATGCAGCAGAAATAAATTTTTTTTAGGGCAGGATCAGGGCCCAGTGAGTGAAATATGCTTGGGCTGTATCTGTGAGGCTGTGTCCAACTGCAATCGATCCCTTGGCTGCAATGGAGATGTGTGTGGACTGTTCAGAATTACATGGGCATATTGGGCAGATGCCGGCAAGCCAGTCATAGCACAAGACAACCCAGATGCTGAAGGAGGTGAGTAATGTTGAAATATGCCTGGTCAGTGCAAGTATTCACAATCATTCAGAAAGTTTCCCAGTATTCAGGAACACACGTTCAATATTCAGGGTAAGCATTTAATAATGATTCATACAGTTTTTCACCATTTAGGTTTGACTACTGAGTTCAAATGTTGAGAATCAATTGCAAGTCTGGAACATCCAAATTAATATAATGAGATCTGTGCTCTTCTGGGGTATTATGCAGTGTTGAATGGTAATCCTTTACCGATAATATAATGAGATTGTTGCTCCTTGTTTTCAGCATACGCCCGCTGTGTAACAGAGCCATTCTGTGCTGCCTCTACAGTACAGGGATACATGAGGAAGTTTGGGAAGGCAAGTAGCAATCAGAGCAATATTTTCGTTAAGAAAAGCGGTAGCATTTGCCAGAAAAGTGGCCACTGAGAAATATCAGAAATATGATTATGAATGAAATATATATTGTCAATGTCTCTTTATATCCTTGCTTTGCTATACATGTTTTACTTTCACAAAAATGGATAATTCATTTGTTATGACCATACAAAATCACCAGGTTGGGATTATACATAATCACTGGTTATTATTCATAACTGCCAATTATTCAATATTACAATTGCATACAGTATACTGCCTTTACGTTACTTGTTCTGTACATTCTCTCTGATTAAAATAAATCTTACTCCGACAAATGTACACTCTTTATGTTATTCAACACAATTTTTATTAAAAAATTGTTTCGAAACATGTCGGTCATTTTTTAATAAAAATTGTGTTGAATAACGTAAACAGTGTACATTTGTCGGAGTAAGATTTATTTTAGTGTATTGCCTCTTTGCCATACCAAACACAATAGAGTGCAGTACACTTCACATAGAAAGTGTAGCGTATGAAGAGCATTTAAATAACCAACACTCCAGATCAGAATCCTTGACAAGCTGGTACCCACTCAGCTGGTCAAGGAATTCCCTACTGTTTTTGGACCTCAAATGTTCATTACAAGAGCCCACAACTAGAACCTATTCTGAGCCGGCTGAGTCCACTTCACATCTCAATGCAATATTTCTTTCAGATAAGTTTTAATATTATCACCCATCTATGCCCATGTTTTCCACGTCCTCACTTCCCTTCAGCGTTTCCATTATTGCATAATTTTCTTATCTTTCTCCTACATGACCTGTCCCTCTTATTCGCCTTAATTTGATCATTTTTTTTAATATTAAGCTCAGCGTACAAATTATGAAGCTTGTCACTACGCCATTCTCTAAGGCTCCTGTCACTTCCTTCATCTCATATCCAGCTATTTTCCTCAGCACCCTGTTCTTCAAACCCTCACTCAGTATATGTTTTTCTGTCAGGTGGAGAGACCAGTTTTATTCTTGTAAAAATCAAAGGGTAGATCCTAATGTTGCACATTTTAATTATTGTATTTTGAAAGACGGATTCTAAACTGAATTGTACCAAGCATATGCTGCATTTAAGCCCCATATGCTGGCCTTAGTGCACTACACAGAGCATTAATTTTTCACATACTGCCGGCCTCAGTGCATCATATGGATGTGAATGCATTTAAGGGTACTATAAACTTAAAAAGACCTCTGTCCTGGGCAGTAGTTCAAATGTAAACTGCAGCATTATTGAAGGCTTAATTCCTGTATTTGGAAAGACAGATTCTAAATCGAATTGTAGCAAGCATCTGCTGCATTTAATCTGCTTGTAGTTTCTTTACTATGTAATGTAATTTAGGTTTTAGACTGCCTTCCACTGTGTTTGAACTTTGCTACATTTTCAAAAATTTATGAGCTATCTGTATGTTGCGATTTCGCCCTGCATTTTGGCATTGACACATGAAGATATTCTTAGTTTACATTTACTTCTAGGCCAACCCCCATACTAGAAACTAATAGAAAATCTGTACTTTTTTATGTTGTGCATGTTTTTGCAAGTTGAAAAGTAATGATAAAATGTATCCTTCTCTCAGATATTTGGAATGGGAAACTTGTGACAAATGTGCCTGTTTGACCACAATAATTATCTTTACAATAACAGTATTAATAATTGTGATCATCTGAGGCCAAGTAAATAATTATGGAATGATTATATGTGATTGATTTAAAATAATGATTGTGTGTACTTCAAGTTTCATTTAAACAAAACTTAATTTTCCTGACTAGTTTCTTGTGAATACAGAATTCAGTGATGATATTGTACAATACTTTTCTTCTAACTAGCTTTCTTCAAGCCTATAAACTGCTAATATACTTAAGCAACTTACCAAGTGGGTCTCTTACTATTGGCACATGTGGTCTGCTGGAAGGTCTGTCTTAGGCTGTTGACAGGATTGTTGGGCCTAAACATAACATTATGAGTGGTCAAGTTACTACACAAACGTTTATTCAGGCCTTAATTTAATTAATAATCCCCAACATTAAATTCTATCAAAGCATGTATACAGAAAATAAAAACTGATAGCCCAGTTTGGCCAGTATTAGCTGAAATTGAATTTGGTCATTACTGAAATCCATGAACGTACATTCACAGACTTTCACATGTGGACAGCCAAGCAACTCTTCAAGGTGTATAACTTGACAATTTGGAAATGGTATAATATACATTGCTTTTATATTTGCTACAGAACAAAGGGGAAAGCAGCAGTACTGTCCTAAGCTAATGTCATATTTTGCAGGACTGTAATGGTGATGGGGTTGTCAACTGTTTTGACTATGCGGCTATTCATCGCCTTGGAGGTTATGGCTGCTCTGGAGCACTGGAATACAATTACCAGAACAAGTTCATGAACTGTCAGCGCCAGGTGCAAGAGCTTGCTGGCAGGAAGTAGGCAATAATGTAAGTCACTGCAAAATGTGGGATCTTACACATGGAAGAATTTAGTATAAGCAGATATGCACTGAGTATGTTTATGCTTTGGCATTGGATCACCATTACCTCAAAAACAATACATTGTATGAAGGGAAGTTATGAGGGGAATTTCATTAGTTTCCTATATGTAATTAATATGAACTACAGACATAATACATGAACATAAATAATATGCCTCAACATATCTGCATCTGCACTCTACTACACATAGTCAAAATCTTCTCCCACATGTGATTTAGATGATAAATTGCAATGCAGTAATAATGATCTGTACTGAAGTGCATAACAAAACAGTGATAGCCTTTTTGATGCCAGCTGCAGATTAAAGGTCTTCTATCCATAGTGGTACCGTCAGTTGAGAATTAAAAAAAGAGAAACTCGCACGAGTTAGGTACAAGTATAAGGAAGAAGGAGGATTTGCTGGCAATTCTCAATCTCTGATCTGGAGACACAAAGTGTGTTGGAGGGCTGCATTATCCTTGAGGAAAATGATTCCACAGATGGGCAGTTTTGTTTGTTTCTGACACAGGGATGATAACTTATCATCCTGTAATGCAAAATATTGTGTTAAAGTCAGTAGTAGGATGTGACAGAAGATGGTCAAGCACCGACCACTTGATGAATGAAGAACATGATGTGCACAGTTTTCAGAGCCAACTGACTTAGGCTGACCATAATCCCTTGACACAAAAATGGGACAGGGGGGGGGATGTTCATAAAGAGTAGGACATTTAAAAAAGTGTTTTATTACATAAAAATAGTGAACTTACAATAATTCTTCACAGAACCGCGCAAGTGTTGCCAACACGTATTTTTCTTTTCTCTGAATAATTCATTGACTTTAAAGTTACACTGTTTATTCAATGGGTAATTGTCGATCTCGATCAACGCGCCTCTACCGATGGTTACACGAATGACTGGTACCTACAGTAGCAGCCATTGTTACAAACTTGATTATATGTTAATATAACCAATATTTAAGCACATTTTAAAGTTTTTATAAAAAAACGGGACAAAAATGGCATTTTTACTAAAACGACGGGATGGCCGGGACATAGCAAAAAAACGGTACTGTCCTGTTCAAAATGGGACATATGGTCAGCCTAAACTGACTATGCTTTCTGTTTTGGGCACTCTGCTGCTTCAGTGCCAGATCAAACTGCATGCATGATTTATTCATTATCAAAATGCAATTGAGATATGTCTCTCTCCCTCTCACCATTTTCTACTACTAGTAACAGATGAAGGACAGTTAGCACATGTATGAGCAGTGTGCCAGTTAACCCTCATGAAATCCACTTCACACAGATCTTTTACTTCTACAGGTATTGTGCCAATGTGAAAAACTTGCTGATAGCATCTGTACAAAAATACTGTATGTCTGTGCACTGCACACTAATCTCTGCACTTACTGCTGCAACAGTACAGGGACAATGCTGTTCTTTCCTGCATAATTTTTGTGGCATTTGACCAAAATTCAAGTTCTATATAACTGGCATGAGTCCTTAAGTCTTACTGCCTGAGGTTTTGACATTGTTCCCAGTAACATACTAATTGCATACCCTACATATTACATGTAACATGTAACATGCTTAAGGTGACTTCACTCACAGAAATAAAAAAAAAAAAAAAACATTACATGCTGGTAGCTGCCATGCAGAAAACTTCTGAAATACACTTCATCCATAAACAAAAAGGTAAATTTCATCCTATAATATGCCATGTAGGCACAGACGGGGGTTCAGGTTTACCTCCACCCTTTCTTTAATCTCAGTACTAGGTGGGAGTGGGTGGTCAACGCCAGCCCCGGCAGCTTAACCCCCGGGAAAGAGACCCGGTACCCTTTTTACAGAAGGCTGGGTGGGCCTCGGGGCCTGTCTGGAAGAGTGCAAAAAATCTCTTCATCACCGGGGTTCGGATCCTAGACCGTCTAGACCATAGCAAGTCACTCTACTGACTAGGCCATCCCGGCCGTCTTTAATCTATAAATATAAGTCCATTAGTGCAGCATTTCTGATCGTTTTTCAGTCAAACATGCCTCTTGGTCTCTGAGTGAAACCTTATTTATCACCTTGCAGTAGCAATTTCATTTTTGTCTCACACTATGTGTCATTCTGCATTACATATGTGATAAGACACATAGAACTCATTTTAAACAAACTTTATCTATTCCATGCACACAGAAAGTTGTAAAAAGAAAATCATCAATAAGTTTTTAGGACCTCTGAATTCATGCTGAGAATGTATGAAATATTGAAGAGACTGCCTGAGGTATTTTCTTATTTGACTGCTATTCAAATTTATATTTGGGTCTTCATACAGCATGATGGCTTCTTATTTGATCTGTGATCAAAATTCATGTTGGTCAGTAAATTTACTACCGACTATTAAACACCAAATTTCATCAAAATAGGATACCATACAGAAGCACCACTTACTTGTCAACTTGATCATTTGGTCACCTGTAGGCATCGTGCTAATGGTTGATGTTTATATCTCACCCTGTCCTCATAACTAGATATCTTGCACCACTGTACAGTTTTCATCTTTCAACCCAACACGTGGTACCTCTGTGCCTAAAATAATCTCATTATTGAAGTGATCTTCTTTCTTTGGACTTTATCCATCGTCTAACTTTCAATATAGTACTACGTTTTGGAAGGGGACACGCGATGGCGCAGTTGGTTGGGGCACTGCGCTACAAACCGGAACGTCGCGGGTTCGATTCCCGATGGTGTCACTGGAATTTTTCACTGACATAACCGTTTCGGTCACACTATGGCCCTGGGGTCGACTCAGCCTCTAACAGAAATGAGTACCAGGAATCTTTCCTGGGGGGTAAAGGCGGCCGGTGCGTAGGGCTGACAACCTTACCACCTTCACATGCCAGTTGTCTAAAAACCTGGGAGCCTCGACAAACTGGAGCCCTAAGGGCTTGCTAAGGCCTGTATGGGACCACTCTATCTTTTACTAAGTTTTGGAAGATGGCTGTGCTTCTGTCTTCAGGAAAAAGAAAGCCAGTTATTCAGAACAGTTCTGTCTAAGGGGTCCACCAGATTGAGTGCTTTATCTGAAGATGGAAGCAGAGCCAAATTCTGAAATGCAGTACTACATTGAAAGTTCAATGATGGACAAAGTCCAAGGGAAGGAGAGCACTTTAGTAGGGCATATACCATTCTCAGAGCCCTATACAGCTGAATTAAAAAATCTCATTAATATGTTAGTGCTATATGGAGCCAAACTGCCAGATTTTATGTCCTAGATAGTAACAATGTTAAGAAATAAGGGATTATTTATTTTTTATTTAATTATTTTGATTGATCACATCTAACAGTTCTTGACTTAAAATAATAATAATAATAATAATAATAATAATAAATTATTTTCCTTTGTTGATGTTACTTCCTAAGAGAAAGACTTCAGACCAACCTTACACTTGTGAGAGTAGTCTGATATCCAAACAGGAGGCTGACTGTAGCCCATAGCTCTTCTGGACATAGCGACACAGGTAAACCCTGCTGGAAATAACCCCTTTGCCAATTTGTTCACTGACAAACCTCCACACAATATCTAGAGAGTTCTTTAGTTTGCCATTCATATAATTTATATGTATATATATGGTATTCCCTCTGCAGCTTGGACATGCATCAGCCCTGCCCCATCACCAGTCGCCATGTCTGTAGTGTAACAGATTAACTGCTCTGCGCTCTTCAAACGATAGCTGAACAAAGTGCCAACAAATTCTTGCACTCTTGAAGAAAAATACTAAGATTGTAAATCTATTGTATTTGGAAAATATACTACAGCAAATTACTGCATTGTATGAAACAAGAAGTGACCTTTAATTCCTCACATCACCAGCCTCTCTGTATCATAGTGTGTGAGTAAAATTTCGGCCAATTTGAATTTAAGACTTCTGCGTCCTGTGCAGTATTTGGAATTTAAATCCTGTCACTGAAGGATTAACTGAATTTAATCATTTCAAGACCATACTTACAATAATAAATTTTTATGACTATGCAATTTTAACTGGGGCCAGAGCTATGCCTTAACTGTTTCCAGTTTAAGTCAGAAAATTGATATTCTTACATGAAAGGATAGAGCAGGCTGCCATTGAGACTTCACTGCCTTCAAAATGACATTTTTAATTATGAGGCACTTTTATTTTTGTAATATTAATTTTACAATAAAACATCTATTTAAATGTGCACATTGTTTTTTTCATTTTTGGTTTCCTGCTTCTCTTTATTGTCGTTTCCTCAACCCAAAACTTACCCAGGACAGCCTTTAAGTTTTCCTATGATCTTTAACACAGAGTTTGAGGGAAGGTCAGCAGCTTGTGCAACAATTGAAAAAAATGTAAAAATGTAAATTCAAAATGAACTTTGAGGTATATCGTTTTAATACCAGAAACAATACAAATTTCTTCCAACCTTATACGCATCGATTATGTTATGTATGCTATTTATTATACCAATGTAAGTTGTAACTTTTGATGGAACCTGCATTTGAGATTGAACTGTGACCCTCACACAGATAATCCAGCTACTGCGCTCTGTGTAGAATCCAGAGGGCAAAGTACTGACAGAGTGAGACTTCAACTTTTGCATGCACTCAATTAGGCCAGCTCACTGCCCTCTGCCAGTTTAGCTAGACCTGAACATACATGTCATGATGGACTGTCTCTGCGCACGTTCTCTGGACAACATCCTTCGAGGAAAATGTACTTGTGTCTGTCCCAGACGGAGCCACACAAACGCCTATACTTCTTTCTCAGTAATAAAGCCTCAAACTCAGCTGACTGGAGTTTTCAACCACGAACAACCCCCAACTCCCACATCTGCTGCTTGGCAAAGGATTAGGGATGCAACAAATGCTTTTCCCCCTGGTACCCACTGGGCGGGTCCAATATGGTTATGAAGAGAAAATTCTGAATTCCTGTGCTTGGAATCAACAAACTGTGACTGTCCTGGCTCTTGTCACTATACACAACATACTTCATGACACTGCATGTACAGACATACACAGTATCATATCCCAGACAATTTCAATCTTCACAAAACCATACTACTTAAGGCAGTACATAAAAATAAGACACAAATATGGTATAAAGTTATACATGGTGACTGAAACCAATGGTATGATACCAAACAAGGTAATTTGATAATCTGGGTGGAAAGGGCAAGCTGCGAATGTACAGTGTACAATGTATAATGTGAACATAGCAATGGACAGGAAATACTGAACACTGACTCTTCATAGATAACTTCTACAACAGTTACAAGAAACATGCTACTACCTACTGCAGTGGGATACTGTGTTGATCATAAAAGTCAGCATCATTCCACAGCCTGTCTTATGACAGGTCCATAGCCTCTTCTAAAGCATGTTCTCCAGACAGTGTGATCTAGTGCTTCCTCTTTCAACTTCCAGTATCCTCTCTTTTCCTTAAGGTCATCCAGTAGCTGCTTATGTCTTCTTCCTTGTCTTCCCATCACATCTATTCTTCCTTCTATCTTACCTTCAATAACATGTTTTACAAGACAGTTCCTATGCAAGATGTGCCCAATCCAGTTAGCCTTCCTTCCTTTTACTGTACGTAGGATATTCCTTTCCTCATCGACTCCATGTGACACTTCTTCATTTTTCACATGATCAGTCAAACTGTTTTCCCCATTTTCTCCAGCACCACATTTCAAAACTTTCAAGGTACAGTATTTCTTACCTATTTTCTGAAGTGTCCGAAGTTTCAGGACCATACAAAGCTATGCTCCAGTTGTAGCACTTTATTAGTTTCTTCCTTAACTGTAAGTCCAATTTTCTGGTGAAAAGAAACTTCTTCTTGGTAAATGCTGCTTTTCCATGTTAAAAGTAACCCCTACAAGTAACTAAAATAATTCCCACCTGCTCTCAAAATCCCCACAGATACTTGAATCAAACATCAGGGAACTGTGGAAATGTGAGGTAGGGGCAAGTGCACATATAACATTAGAGGAGAGACAAATTAACAAATAACATTTTATTATACATAATGATTACATAAACAACAGAATGTAACTTATAGCTTCCAGGTAACTGTCAAATTACCAATATCCCCATTTCACACAAACACATTGAAAATGCCATACCTAATAAATGAAAGAAATGCGAAATACTTGCATAGTGTTATGGCTGCCAATGATAAAATAAAATAACTCTTTGGTCACAGCACCTGGCAAGGACCCTGGTAACATGGCCATCCCTACTCCAATCTATAATTTCGAAATCAAGGACCAAGACCGAATTTTAACAATGTTCCAGTTCCACCTTGAATTACAGACTGACACTCATATAGAAAGCAGGTAATCAACAGGATGTAGGAGAAGATAAGGGAGAGGAAAAGGTTAATGGAGCCAATGACTGAATATCCACATTGATGACATAATGAACGGCTGCTGTATCATGGCACAAAGCCTAAACGGTGGCTCTGAGAAGTGAAAGGACAATAAAGATGTTCTCTTCATCCCAACAGGCTGACATAACTAACTGAACAGAACAGAACATAACAGAACAAACTGTGAAGAAGCCAAAAGGAATATAACAAATATACGTCAGGTGTCAAAGAAGCAAGACTGATTGCTTTCAGTTTAAACGTGTGGAAGTGTAACAAGGGAGCACGGTAAAGTATGCTATGGAAAAGGACAAAGAAAAGCTTCTATCTACAGTCACTAATACCCTCATAATCCTGGACTTGGGGTAGGAAGCATGTTTAGGACACTTTCATCAATGACATCAGTATTTTTCATTGGGAATAAATTTTACAGCTAGTTTCCAATAAAATTTTTTATTCTAATGCAAAACATAATGCAGAAAAAGAGTAAATTGAAAATGAGTCCTTCTTATGTGTCAGCAATGAGTGTATTCATATATAATAATCAGATATTTGTATACAGTACTTCTTTTACTGTGACTGAACATTGTGATGATGGTTTGAAGGCAATTTTTATTCTGCTGCAAGATATAATGCAAATAATGCAACTTAAAACAATGAATATAGTCCTTTCACCACCAGTGAGTGTTAATTATGTACCTTAATGTAAGTCATTCTTCATTTATTCTGTAGTCTGTCTTACGACAGGTCCGTAGCCTCTTCCAAAGTGAGTTCTCCACAGGGTGCGATCTAGTGCTTCCTCTTTCAATTTCCTCTGTTTCTGGGAGAGACTATCCAGGAAAAGTAATAATGTGGTAGTTTTTCCATTTACTTTCCACATCGCAGTACAGCAGCCGTTCAGACCACTCTGGTCACGCCTGTTGCTACACGATCATGAACCATCTCGAGCATCATTTGCTCTGTGCTTCATGTCACTACTGATGTCGCTGCTTCCGGCATCAGGGGAGTTTTTATTCGGTTTCCCATCTCCTAGGCATCTCTCTTCGTCTGGTTCCTACCCTTTTGATCTGTCCGGCTTGGGAGACCCTACTGGTAGCAATGCTACCGCCGGCTTAGCTCTCAGGGTCACTGGAACTCACAAGCCCCTCTACCATGGCAAGGTGAAGATACCAACAAAGGGGAAGTCATTCTTATCCCTCAAAAATTGATGACACATATACTCAACATGATCCATGTAGAAGTTCCAAGGTTCCTTTGATGAAAATGGAAACATAATGTGAAAGAGCTAAACAGTGCATCATGTCTTGCATCAATTCCTAAACAAGCAGGCGGTCCTGGCACATGTCATGTGGTAGGGAACACATTAAACATGTTCAGTGACATTCCCTGCTCACATTCCCTGTGTACAGTCAGGCTTACCATACTCAACACGTTACAAGTCTCTGAAATTTAGTTAACTAACCGCAGCATCTGAGATGTGCAAAACATCTCTCTTTTCTGCTGTAGTTGCAACATATAAACTGGAATGTTCATATAACAATTTTAAGCTCTAAACTGAGTAAAAGTTATTACATAACGCAATCCCTTAAAGGTGTAACAAGTGTAAATATCTTGAGAAGCATGTATTTTGCAAATTTTCTTTTGCATTTAAGGTGCGACATACATTTTTTGAAGGGTAAATGGGAAAGTAAAAAAAAATTTGTAACTGCAAAAGAAAGTGGCGAGATTAATTACTAATGTAGGGAATTGTTTAAAACATTAAATGTACTCCCAGTACATATTTTAATGAAGACTTGAGTACTACATAAAATTAAATATAAATAGGTTGCAACAAAACTCATATAGGCATGATTACAATATATGTCTAAGATCAGCTCTTCAATATCCTTTTTGTAGAACTAATATGTTTTTAAAAAAGGGTAAATAACATGGGGATAAAGGTACATAATAATTTACCAAGTTATTTAATGAATTTAAACAATATACACATTTTCTATGAAATTAAGACCTATTCTGTAGAGGAATATTTGTCTTACAAATTGTTATCATGGAAAATGTAATTGTATATGATATGAATACTTATTTTAAAGAAACTGAACCTTTGTAAATCTATGAACTGTTAATATGCTGAATCTTTGTAACATGATATGTTAGTGACAAGTATGATGATTCATATGAAATGTGTCCTATACAAATTTTGGGCAAGAAGGATGAATAAAAAAACACAATAAATACATTATGAAATATTCTGCATGCAAAAATTATATTGCAATCAGTCAGAAAATCATTTTGAAATTCTCAAATAAAATTATGTATAAAAAGTGAATCTGTTGCTTAATGACAGTTTTATTTTACTGTTTGGTATGTTCACAATGAAAAGTTGCAAAAATGCTTCACTGTGGCCGTTTGTCTGGCCATGTGTAACAACTCCAAAACTGCTCAACATATTTGCATGAAATTTCATGTGTGGGAGTTTATTAAATTTTGTCGGAGTTTATTAAATTTTGTCAACACACAGTGAACCCCCTGTATATTTTTGGAAAAATTCAACAAATCAGACCTATTAACAACATGCAAAATTCTGTAACTAAACTACTTTAATGTCGTACATGGAAAAATTTTGTAATTGGGATTGTCTTATGTGAGTTTCACTGTATGTTAGTTCCAGTTAAAACTGGATGAAAACAATGACCACGTTACATGATTATTTTTGTGCTTGTGCATATTACATTGAGGACTGTTTTCATGTTGGAAGTCACAGAGCATGTTGAATTCTCCAGTAGTCAGTTATAATACTGTATTAAGTTATTTTTTAACAGGTATCTGTCAAAAACACTGGAAAATAAATAATTTGGAGAACCTGAAAGTGTACTTACATATAAAATAACAAATCACAAGAATTAAATTGGAAAATTAACATGCTCTTTGATGCCATAAAAACACAACCCACATAAATAACAAAAAAAAGAATTGTGTAAGTCGTTCATTATTTTCATCTACACTCCAGATACATCACTCATTAAACACAGATCAGTAACAAACGACTGTCAGGACCCAGCACGTGAAAGAAACTGCACCAACAAGCACTTCTATCTCCCCCTGTTGACACAGGTTTCACATTAAATACACTTCATTCTTACCAATATACTTACACATATTCTGACACACAAACTAACAATACCCACTGGACAATCACAAGCTACACAATAAGAGCCAACATAAATGAGGATGTAGCCTATAGGAAATTATTAAGCTGTACATATAGAGCATGTGTTAGAAATTGGGACAGTTTCTTAGACAAGGTAAAAAATAAATGGTTAAATGAAATAAAGTAAATGCAAATAAGGCTAATAAAAGTAGTAAATATACAAAGGACTACCACTGAGATAACCCAATGTTAATTAGTTGGTAGTCCCAAGAAACGCGTGTTAAGTCCTGAACCTAATGTGTTGTTGTTATTGTTTTATTATTATTATTAATGGCCAACACATCACAAAAGGTACATTAATTGCAATGAAACAATAAAAATGTAGTGTCACCAAAACATGGTTTATATAATGTTTGCTGAATTTTAATAATAAAAATATGACAGTACACATCATTATTATACATATATATATTAAATTATTTCATAATTCTGTGTAGCTGCTCGCATAAAAAAAAGAGATGAAAAGAAAGGAAAAACAGAAAATGGGGGGGCAGGTTAAAACAATAACTGTCAACATATACAGGAAACCTATCCATCGTTCCCGTTACCGTCGTTCGCCGATGTATCGTCTGCCTTATTGGTCCGAATTAGCCCCATATAAACAACATATTTTTACCAGCTCCATTGTTCCTGAACTGTCGTTTTCCCGCACAAATAGTTGAAAAATCTCTGGTCCTGACGCAACATTTTCCCGCACTGATATTTTTTTTTTAAATTTGAGCGATGGATTTAGCGAGGTTTAAGGACCGGCATGGCTAAGATATACAAATTAGTCGGAGGAAAGTGCGGCAGTGGACAGCGAAAGCACGGAAAGCTGTGGCTGGAAAGACTGCCTTCTTTGTTGGGAGGCTACGAACAACGTGATAAATTACAACCGGATGAGACGGGCTTTCTACAACGTGCTTCCTGATAGAACCTTGAGCTTCAAAGGAGAGTCTTGTCCATGAGAGGAAAAACGTAGAAACATCTTACTGATTTTACTTTGTGTTAACAGTTGGAATGACAAACAAGTGCCGATTGTTATCGGAAAATCTCCGAACCGCGGATGTTTCAAGAATGTCAAAAATTCCCGCTTACTACATACCGTGCAAATTAAAGCGTGGATGAACCACAAATGTTTTTTCTTCATTTCTGCGTTCATTTAGACGCAAGTATGGGTGCACAAACAGGAACATTCAACCTCTTTGTGGACAATTGTGCGCACATCCAAAGGATACATCGTTTCTAAGAAATGTAAAAGTCATACGGTACCACGGCAAATTTGTTACAAGTGTGTCCCAGCCCTTGATTTAGGGGTAATAAAGTTTTTATAGAGAACGCCTCGTGCAACAAGCTGTTTTGCTTAATGGATGCAGGCAAAGATACGAAAGAAGATAAACGTTTGGAAGCTTGGCACTACACTGTGGCAGCCTTGCAACAAGTAACCAGCAACAAATCGAAAATTGTTTTCGGAAAGCAGGTTACGTGAGGGAATCTTCAGGCGATGTGACGTCGTATTAAACAACGATGACGACATTTCCGCCAAGACTGGGAAAAGTTCAGTGGCATTGAACAAAGATTAAATTCGAGGACTACGTACTTGTGGACAGTCACAGTGCAACCTGTGGTGTAGGAACAGTGCAGGAGCTGTACGTGAGCCGTCGTGGTCAGTCCCGGGAGTTTGGAGCGGCAAGGAGAATAAGCTGGCGGACCGAAGTTGTGCCGAGCTTTGCGGAGACGCATGAAGCGCTGATGAAAGTAAGATCTTTCATTTTATGCGCACATGCAAATTGACAGTGATCGTGAAAGTGTTTAGGACTTGAAAAATCGTACTTTGAATTGAGAGGATAAAGTTTGCTCAAAAACACGTCAATGAAAGATTTTCTCAGCAAATGTAATAATTATCATTGAATTGTTCTTAGCTTATAATTTTTAATGGTTTCCGGTACTCCATTTCACGTATGTATCGTTCAAATTTTCCGGTCCCCTGAAAAACGATGGATAGAGGTTTCACTGTATTAAAATCCAGAAAAACAACACAGCCACACTAAGGCCGGCTACACACGTAACTGCATACTTGAACGGTATGCTTGTACACATTTATTGTACAAGTATACCTGACGGCCGTATAGCCTCCACACGACACAAGCATACTTGAACAGTGCCAGTTTACGCTTGAACCATGTCGTCGACGGACGACGACGACGCGCTCGCTTTAGCTGCTTTCGTTTTAGTTCAAAGAAAAAAAGCAAAGAAAAAACGTAGCTTGTAGTGTAAAGACTGGATAATGAAAAGGAAAAGTTACTCACACACTAATTTTTTTAAAGGAATTGACAATATACCCTCGTGATTGGCAATATTTCTTGCGAATGGACGAAGAAATGTACTTGAAACTTTTATCACTCGTCACTCCTTTAATTAGAAAGCAGGACACGATCATGAGAGAGGCTATAACCCCACATGAAAGATTAACAGCAACCTTGCGATTTCTTGCAGTGGAATGAACCTACGAAGATTTGAAATTATCAACTATAATTTCACCACAAGCATTAAGTTACATAGTTCCTGAAACATGCCGTGCAATATATGATATATATATGCAATTCAGACTTGCACAAGTCTCTGCTTCTACTACACACGTTCAGTTACACCTGCGCATGCAGTACATGTGCAAGTATACAGTATAGAAATTCAAACATCTTCATGTCGCTTGTACAGTCAAAATACCTGTGCAATATTATCATACACACGCTCATGTATACTTGTACAATAAAATTGTTTCTTGTGTACTTGAATGTAAGCAATTTCACCACTTTTGCTAATGATGATTTTGAAATGCCAGCATCCTGTGAAAAACATTTCAGTGCCACTTGTGGTCAGTACTGTAGAACAGCCCTTAATTCATCCACTTTCTCTTTTGCAAGCACACAACTTTAATTCCTTTTTGTCCACAAATTACCTGATAAACCCAACTTTTAAGGACACCAGTTTGTATGGACTTTCAACAAATGCAGGTTTTTGAATGATATGTCCTGAACTCTCTAACAGCACTGCACTTAATATCTTGTTCATTCAAAAATGGTTATTTGACAGTACATGAGAATTAGTGCAGTAGGAGAGAAACTAAAACTGAATACTCATGTAAGCACAAATCATTTCAGAGGCATTTACTTATAATGCTTCACCTGTGTCACTCTAGGCTTAAATCGGTATTAAGACATGATGTTGCTGCTTTGTAGTAAGGAACAAAAGCTCACAAAAGCATGCAACTTTGCACAAAGATGCATTGTATTTCTTTAACTAAAAAAGTGACACTAGAAAAAGCCACACTTTCAACTTCTACAGCGAGTATCATTATGTGAAACATATTAACAGTCAAGGTGCTATGTAAGACTCAAAATCCACACATGATTAGGTTTCATTTAATGTCATGGTTCCTAATGGATTTATCATGTTTTGTTTACTTCATGTTCCATGACTTTATATCATTATAATATCTATTAAAATGTAAACAGTGGAGAAAATATACATTGTAAATTCTTGGCACTGAACAGTCACAAAAGTTAAAGAATGTAAGCAGTGGACAAAATGTATACAATCTATTTTTGGCACAGAACAGTCTCAAAAGTTACTGATCCTAACTGTAAGTAAATCATGAACTTTTGTTAAGTAAATTACATGGCATTTGAGGATTAAATGCAGATTGGTTCAGGCCCTATTTAACAGAAAAGAGAAAGCTGAAATAAAATCACCTAATGCAACTCAAAATTTTTTCTCTGACTGGGGTTAGTTAGTTTAGTTATGGGGTATATTAGAACATGGGAGTTCCCCAAGGGTCACGTATATGGTCTTTATTGTTCACAATATTTATAAATGACCTTTCCCTGAGAATAAATTTCTTATCAGAACTCATAATGTTTGCTGATAACACAAGTTTCATAATTTCTAACAGAAATTTTGGAGATTTCTGTACAATGTCAAACTTAGTTCTCTTTCATATGATCGAATGGTTTGCTGCTAATAAGTTGGTCCCAAATGTAGATAAAATATAATAAAATTCATAACGCATAATTCACCACACTGTGCATTAGGTATTGGATATAAGGAAAAGTATATAGAAGAAACGTAAACACTTATAATGATTTGAGTTTGGAGGTCCAGCATAGACTGAAAGCGGCAGACAAGTGTTACTTTGGATTAAGGAAACATTTTAGATCACATTATATTAACATAAGAACTAAATGCAGACTCTATAAAACATTGATAAGACCTGTCTTACTGTATGGAGCCGAAACATGGGCAACCACAAAATGTGATGAAAATAAAATCAGAACTTTTGAAAGGAAAATCCTTAGACGAATATATGGACCAGTAAATGAAGAAGGAGTCGATCTCGGTGGACTAGTGGTTAGCGTGCTCGCCACTGGACCCAAGGTTCGCGGGTTCGATCCCGATCGAGGTCGATGGATTTTTAAGGGTGAAGCCGTCGGACCCATGTCGTAGATTTACGGCATGTAAAAGAACCTTACGGGCATGAATAAAATGTTACGTAAGCTAAATTCAAAGCCTCCATTTCTCACCCAAGTCTCCTGACTGCCTGCCAGATGGCTCTGGCGGACACATCAGGATCGATAGAATAGTAGCGCTACCAGTTGGCAAGTCACCAACTGCCACGAATTCACAGGACTTAGTAACCTCGGAAAGAGGAGGCCCGAGCCCATATAGGGCTGTTGAGCCATGGTTATTATATTATATTAAATGAAGAAGGATGATGGCGATCAGATATAATGATGAATTATACCAGCTATTTAATAGTAAAAGAAGTAAGAGTAAGATGGTTGGGGCACCTATTTAGAACAGAAGAGCAATATCTATGTAGAAAACTTACATGCACTAGACCCTACAGTACACGAAAAATTGGATGACCACCAAAAAGATGGCTCGACTGTGCGGAAAAAGATCTTAGAGAGTGTGCAGTAAGCAGATGGAAAACAAGAACACTGTACAGAGTCCAATGGAAGAGTGTCACTAAGGCGGTCAAGGCTGGAAAACAGCTGTCGAACCAATGATGATGATGATATAGAAGAAACGGCAAATACAAACTTTCTTGGTTTACAAATTGATAACCACCTAAACTGGAAGAATTATAGCACACAAATGATTCCTAAGTTACACAGTTAGGTCGATGTTCCATATCAGCAACATTAATATTCTCAAATAAATTTATTTTGCATATTTTCACTCTGTAATAAAGTATGGAATTCTTTTGGCACAATTTGTCCAACAGTGGAAAGATATTTACTTTAAAAAAGAAAATCATCAGAATTATGGTTGATGTATGACCTAGAACTCCACGCAGAAGTCTACTTAAAGAATCAGAGATTTTATCTATACATATCTTCATTAATCAACTTCAGTGTAAATAACAAAAAATTTTCAAACACATTTATCTGTAAACAGTATTAATACGTGGAATAAACACCATCTTAATAGACAAATGCAAACCTTTCATGTTTTCAGAAAAGTATATTCTATGCTGGCATCAGAATCTTTGACAGCTTACCACATAGTCTCACAAGTCTTAAGAATGGAAAGGCACAATTTAAAGTACCATTAAGAAGATACTTAAACACACATTCTTTTTACTCTGTACATGAATTTTTTATGTGTAAAGATGATCCATTATACTGTATATAAAATGTTTATAGTATTTTGCACTGTAATAATTGTGTATACTTTATATTTTGTATGTTTATGACTTTTTCTACATCCTACTGTCATTTTGACAAACTTGGATCCATGGAATGTATGTGTGTATGTACATCATTGCACGTTCACGAGAAAAGGGACATAAGTCAAAAACTTGTGTTTACCATTTTATCAGTCCTCTGCACTGATTCTGCCACAAAGAGAATTTTTTCCAAACACATACTGTACTAGCAGAAATCTAAAAACTCACATACTCAAACCTGCTGTGTTCCAGGTAATACTGAAGCTATTATATTTTTGCAATTTTCTTCTTTAATTCCTGTAAAATGTTAGTTTTGACTTGTGCCACTTTACTTGTGAAGGTACGAGATTATTAATTATTATTGTATATACAAAGGCACTGAAAATAACTTTAATAATACATTCAATAACTTCACTTAACATATTATTACTGACACTAAATGGCTGTTATTATGTGATATAACTGATAAATCACTTTCATGCTTGGGAAATTGCAGTGATGACATTTCACTATATGCTGCGTTTTCTGTATTTATTATTTATTTACGGTTCCTCTGGGTTAACCAACTTTATAATTAGATGCCGTGCCAATTAACTCAATTTATGCTGATTATGTGAAAGCTAAGTGTAATACATAACATTTCATGTATGCCTAAACTGGGTGACTAATAAAATGCTTCCAACTGTTTGTGAATCTGCTGGAAGTACTGGTCACACTGGAAGTGACCGAGTAGTTTCTCGATATCTGCAGACAGCTGTTCCTCCACAGCATTCACAATCTTGTCTCGATAACTGCCACTGGCACATCTTGCAATAAATGATAACAGCCAATCAAAACCATCCCAACCAGTGATGTCCACTTGAATTTCACTGAATTGTGTCACCTTCAGACTGTCCAGTGTTGCTCTGCATGTCTCATTCACATATGTCAGTGATATCTGCAAATAACCAACACATAAAACCTCACATGTCAGTGATATCTGTCAATAACCAGTACATCAAACGTCATGCCAGCGATATCTGTGAAAAATGGGCACTTCAAACCCCAGTAGGATAATTATATCCATCAATAACCTACATATGAAACATCAGATCAGTCAGATCTGGAAATAACCAGCACATCAAACCTCCATAGGTAACCTACAACAAATATTAGTAATGCATAATTTTAAAAACAGCAAATGAAACTGCCAGACTATACTGATTTGAGTAACTGGCTTATTTATTTATTTATCAGTTAATATGGCATTGTTAGTAAATCAATGCATAATTAACCCTTTGGTACCAAGAAATGACTAGTCGACGCACAGTGTGATGCTCAGAAATCTAAACACCACCTAGTTATTGGCCAAGAACATGCAAAGGAGTGGGCGGTTATTAAAATCTCCGGTCTTTTACACAGTTCACTGGGCACTTAATTCCAGCACCAAGGGTTAAATGGTACGATGCTACTGAATAATAAATTGCAAAGGACGTAGAAGGAAACAGTCATGGCCTGAACTGAGGCACTATACTGGCATTTGCATAAACAGAAGCTTGGTCAGAATAATCAGTATCCTAGCAAAGGTTCAAACTGGTCACTGGTCAGCATTACTGGATAAGCCACTGTGCTCTGCAAGGAGCTTTAAGCATAGGCATTTCCTCCTCTGCAGACATGCTGTCAATACCTGGCTGCCTGTGCTTCATTTGTAAGTAAGTTGAGGGCAGCAAGGAGGTCGGTCACAATTGCCAACACATTAAACAACAAAACCAAAGCCTAAACACTGAATTTAAAACAAACTTGGTAACCGTATTTCCTCCACAATGGTTATATCATCAAGGCCTGTTCATGATGATTATGTAATCAGGTGTATAAATCAGAGTACAACTAAATAAAAGGGAAAATGAAGATGTGGGGCAGAGTGAATGGGTAAATGGAAAATCTTAAATAAGAATGCAATACAAGCTGTGTCTCACCCTACTAATAACATGACATACTTTTTTAAAAATGAAAGTTCTTTTCTTAAACACAAAATGTCACACCAATCACAACACACTCTGCTTAGCTGGATTGCTTTACTTCATTTTCAGTGTTCTGAGGATCAATAGCACAAGAAAAGGAAATTGTAGGATGGCAAAAACTATATCCTAAGAAGCAGCCATGTTACTGGGAAACAGAAGGAAATGAGTGGGAAGTGTAAGCCTTGTAGGAACCTCAGTCTACAAAGGGCAGGAAAAAATTAGTTCCTCACCTTGATAGTGATTGCATTATGTGGGATTGTGACTGTGATTTTCCCACTTTTTTTAATGGAGTCTAGATTGGCTTCATAGTGTTTGTACCCCAACTGCAATGTCTGCAAGCCAATTCCACACACCACACTCAGATTAGTGCCAACTGTTGTGACTACTGTATCAGTTGTTCTACGCACAGTGGCCAGGTTCCTCAACCATCCACCATCAGCTATGACCCTGCCTTGGCCTAAGAAGGAGAAGCTCTCATTCACATTGGGGATCTGGATGTGATCACGCCCAGTCTCTCTGAGTGTGTCTCCTACAACCAGCAAGATGAAGTCCACCAGGTCATCTACCTTTGCGATATGAGTCCCAGTAGGTGGTAGCTGTTGGCTGTCCACCAAAGGCTCCCATCCTGCCTCCTTCAGTAGTTCAGTGAAGGTGACATTCAAGTGGCCAGATCTTGGCATGGTTTGCTGCACATCATTACTGTCAATTTCATAGTCACCCACAATTCTTGGTACTTCCACATCTGTACCCATGAGACACAGATGTGTGAACACAACAGTAGTTTGCGTATCAGCATCAAACGTTATATCACTAAGGCAAATGTCTTTTGTAAAGTGTTGTTCTTTGGCAATGCTGACAAGCACTTCACCAATAAGCCTGTGTCGCAAGTTAAGAGACAAATGCTTGAGGTCACTGCTGCCTTGCACATGACCAAGCATAAGTAAAATGGTGGCTACAGCACAGGTATAACATATAAACCACATCTGAAAAGAGAATATAATTTGCAAAATTTTTTGAGGCTCTCACAGCAGTGTTACTAAAGATTAAGATCTTGGGGTGCTACATTCTGATGATGAAGGCACTACAATCCTTCCAAATGTCAGGAACTACTCACCCACTGCATCTTCAAAATAAAATTTACTGCCACCATTCATATGCTCTTGTGACAACTCACATACATGTTACCAAAGCACGCACTGAAAAACTTTAATGGATGGGACTTATCCAAGAGGGATCTGAGACTGCATCTCCTGTTGTTTGTTAAGTGGGTGATGCAGACTCTATTTCTGAGCTACAAACAAGTACAGAATAATGAATGTGTCCCAAACAAAGTAAATGAATGTATAATAACTAATGCTGTTAAAGTCCCTGGTAAAGAATAATGTCTGACACTGGCACAACTGTGCTATGCTAAGCTACTTAAGTACTCTATTATATCCCCCACTTGCATAAAAACCTGCAATATTATATACATATATATATATCCACATTATTTAATGAAGATAAAGAACCACACTACACAAGAAATTGCCATGATTTTAAATCACTGCTGACCCACTGTCTCTATTATTGTTATTATAGTTACTGCCAGGTTAATGAACATTCTCAGCAAGCTTTCAAAAGATTAATTTAACGAGATTTATGTGTGGCGCTGCCGGCTGCTGTTCGGCCATACAACCTGTCCGGAAGATAGTATTAACCAAGCCAATATAAGAATAACAAAAAACGCCCATAAAGTAGGACTGGTTGGTACAAGCAAATCATCGTTGACGGTTTTACCCCATATGGAACCACCGAAAGACTAGTGATGGATGATGTAGCAACAGCACTCTGATGGAAAACAAATCACACCTCAAAAAGAGAGAGAAAGAGACCCACAGCCACGGTTCTGAGAGCTATTCGAAGGGCTGATTAGGAAATGGCGAACCACTGGTGGTCCACTACCCTTGATTGTGGGAAGAGATGCAATTGCCCGAATTCACGTAGGGCAAGTGTGTGCATGGAGGAGCAAGCAGGCGTCATCTTAATCAAACACGCCCAGTGACTACTAAAACAACACAATTCACTAGTTCATCTCTCTCACAACTTGTGGGTTAGAGTATCGTAAAATATAGTGCACCACACTCGGTATGGTCGACTCTTACGCCATGTGAGTTTAGTTTCCATTCTATCAATGCTTTACTTAGGGCTTGGTAAGGTATAACAAAATTCACCATTGCACGTATCTTACGATTGGTGTTACTACGCTACACGTGTTAGGCGCGACTGCTTCACTAACAGCTTTAATTTTCCACTGCAACGGTAGATTAGTGCTTTAGTTCCATACTTTACTGTGGCACTAAACTATAATACAATAGTAATGTATAATAATACCTCGAATACTGGTGTATGCCGCCTAAAGCATATTTGTTCCTATACATCTATACTAGATAATCTGTGCTATACATAACTCTACCTGCCAGACGTCGCCACTTCTCTCACCTGTGATTGTTACTGCCATCTACAGTTTCCCTGCACCGTGCGCAGCACGAATCAGAGCTGTACACAGAGACCTTGTCATTTCAGAAGATTGGTGCCGATTTCTTGTTCGTAACCCCGGTGTTATGGAAGTTTGCCAAATAAGATAAGTAAAGGAAAGTTCATTTTTATTAATAACGGGGTGTGAGGGTTTCTGGCACGGGATGCGATAAGGGTATGTGAGAATAGGACGATGTAGGGTTTAGTCGAGGGGCAGACAAGCTCTCAAACTGCTCTCCTACACCCCAACTCTTGCCCTGCTCACGACCATGGCTCACGACTATGTATGTCATTACATATTCCTTATATCATAAGATCAAGAATGCAGAGATGGTTGGTACTATGGTACCTAGTACAACTAATTCCATGAAACAGAGTTCCTCGGCTAGTCAAGAAATTCCCCGCATTCAGTACGATCTGAGATATATAAACTCATTAACTTTAGTTGGAATAAAACAGAATTGCCTCAACAATGGAACGAGTTAATCATTGTATCTATTCATTAGAAAATTGTTAAAATCAGCTGCAGTAATTATTGATGAATATCACTGTTATTATCTACATACAACATCTAATTCAGCATTCTTGTCTAGGTTGAGTCTATATGCTCGTATATGAAATTATTGGGA
This sequence comes from Reticulitermes speratus, assembly GCA_021186555.1. Classification (NCBI taxonomy): domain Eukaryota; kingdom Metazoa; phylum Arthropoda; class Insecta; order Blattodea; family Rhinotermitidae; genus Reticulitermes; species Reticulitermes speratus. The sequence goes on from JAJKFL010000005.1 coordinate 9,750,368, forward strand.
ATAATCAATGTTGATCTTGGCGTAATAAATGAACAACTGGTCATATATTCTGCATTCGTGAAATATACTAAACCTTAATTTACGATTTAGCTGTGTTCCTGAGAAAGTGGGTGTAAATCAAAACGGCGTAAATCAAACGTGATATTCCCATAAGAAGTAACAGACAAGTTACTGGTTACGGTATCACACGAATGACAACGTCTTTAAAATATATACGCATATTGTGTTACTGATAATAATAAAGACCAAGGTATAGGTCATCCCATATTATGTCATACAAGGCACAAAGGAGGAGCAGATGCACAGCTCTTCTCACTCGTAACCTTGGCGCTAGATTGGTGTAGGTGGTAAACGCCACTTTCGGGCCTCTTTACCACCGGGAAAGAGCTCCAGGGCCAGTCTGAACGGGTATGAAGAAGAGAAAATATGTTGTTCCCACTGGGGTTCGAACTTCGGACCGTCCAGTCCGTACAGAATCCCTATACTGGTCACGATGATAATATATGACATATTCATTATTACCCTGTGTAAATTAGAAATAAATTGTAAAAAAACTTGATTATACTTACGTTAATGCTACATGATATGATTTTTCAGCTTTTAACGAATCGTACACACAGCAGTCTTGGCAAATTCGGGAGCACGGCAAATATCAACTACGCGTTTATCTTCTCCAAGCCGATTTATTGCATATAATTTATCCTCATTGTTGATTGCCTTTCGCTGTTTTTTCGTTGAGGTTGCACTAGGAGATGCAGATTTGCAATTCTCACTCATTCTGATAATAAAGAAAAACAAACACTCTTAAAGGCAAACAAACAAACACACCACTGCAGATCAATTGTTCCATGCCGTGAGTTTCGTTCAATCTTGGTAGTGTTGTAGCGCGCAGCCAGCCAAAGGGCGTTAAATCGAAAATGACGAGGGCGTGAATTAAAAGTGGTGAATTGTGAAGCCGCGTTAAAAAAAGTAAAATAAACCGGCGTAACCCAAGGTACGGCTGTACTTGAGAAAAACTGGAATAAAATTTAGCATTATGTCAGCTACTTATAGAGCCTCAAATTCTTTTAGGAGGAGGTTTTGGATCCCCATGAAACTAGTTAGGTTAATAAAAATGCGTTCAAATTAAATTCTATAGCAAGGTCGGGTAGGCAAACATCAGTATATTTTCTATTCAGAATGGTCTGAAACAAGGGAATGCTGTTAACGTTACAAATACACTTCCAGAAAGAAGAAAATATATACGCGAGTAGATATAATGGAGGTATGGCCGATGATTGAGCCGACAGGAAGCGAATGTAAACAAACCCCCTGCCCACAGGT